>OX621258.1:5767500-10767500 GCA_951640165.1 Pseudoips prasinana
TAGCCGCTGCGCCACACGTGCAGTCAGTTCTTTAGATTGCCTTCCTGGTGAACGGTGTGCACAGGAATCAGTAATTTGCTGACTTTCTAAGATGTGATAGAGTATAGTAGTCAACATGACACCCGCTCTTAAATGACAAAGACACATGTCATTTAAGAGCGGGTTTAAGTGATGATCTGATGATTTCCTGGCCTGTTGAGAGTGACCCTGACTGATAAGCCACAAGTCGTGGGTTCGATGCCCACCCAGACAATTTAAAAATTGTACATAGCTCTTTATTCTTGTTTTTATCAGTTTCTAATGTTCTAATTTTGTTAATTTCTGAGTCTGTCTGTATGTACTTTGTGTCTGTCAATTATATGGTTTTAAAGTACCCCGCGACACTGGGATTTATTCCCCCAGTGCAGGAATAACTCTACAAAAAAACAACAAAACAGAATTTATAACAGTATCATTACTGTTATAAATTCTTTTTTGTTATTCACTTTCCTATGCGATCGCGGCGAATATAACCCGACTCACCTCGAGGTCGTTCCGATCAGACAGAACAGGCAGAAGCGCCTCTCTGAATACTAAGAACAATATACTGCGATTGCCAACGAGTCTCCCAAGCTTGGCGATTATGGCATGTTCCCCAAGATCGTCGGGGCACAGTTTTGTCCAGCAGTCTTTCGGCTAACATTATAATGATAAGAATAATATCCTCCTAGCCGAATTCCGGCCACGGCGGCAAGTCTCAATGGATACTAGCCATCTGCGCGGGACATATTATAGTGCACAAGTGTGTGCGCAAATACAGGGGCACTTACTATCGCAACACTCATCATGATCCTATAGGACGACTAGTGACATGACCGGAAAGAGGTCAGGTATAGGAGGGGGATCGTCGGCTTTTAGTGCTCTTCGAAGCACGGGGGTACAATACCGCCAACTCACAAGACTTCGGGCTGATACTAAGATTTTTTCTTTTTACACTATGTATAATCACTTTTGACCTTACTTGGGATTGAACCCAGGACCTGGTGTCTGCGGTTGAACACGCTATCGCAACTAAAAACTAGATAATTATGAATGATTGACTGCACGTATGGCGCAGCGGCTAAGACAATCACCTTGCCGCCTCGTGTCGCGGGTTCGAGTCCCGCTCTGGACAACTATTTGTTGTTTTTAGTCTGGATGTAATTTGTGTCCGTCTATTATATGTTTGTAAAGCACCCCACGTCACAGGGAGTAGATTCCCTAATGCGGGCGTTGTGTTAAAAAAAACATTAAAATAATATAATTTCTAGAACAGTTTGCACATAGTTCCCTATGACTCTATAGTATCCGCCGAATGATATCATCAAACATTTCCTTCCCATGTCCCGAATATCCGAAAAAATAATCAACCATGATTCATTACGTAATAAAGTTCACAGCAAAATGGCGTCTCTTCCGGTTGGCGCCAAATGCGCGTACGCACCTTCCGGCTAACTGTCGGAAAACAAACTGATGGGTAAACGGATTTGGCTATCTGTATGTAATTAAGTGCAATGTTATATGGATATGTCGGACTGTCGGTTTGTTTTATTACTTTCGCCGGGAGAAATCATAGTACTTATTTCTGTTTTAGCTTTCCGAACTGGAAGTATACCAAAGGAAGTCTTTTTCTTAGCTTCCACTGTCAACTGTCCTCATGAAGTGATAATTCTAAAGTCAATAAATTAATTGACTCTCTAAATAAAAATCGGTGTAAGTTAAAAGTGTTTGAATACATACATAAACTCAATTATGAAGATACTGAAACTGTTACGATTATGGCTTCAGGATTTCAGGGGCAGAAGTAGTGGTTTGAAAATGAGTCCTCTTGTTTGTTGTTTTTGAGACAATTTGTATATTTCGTGTAAAAGTAATTTAATTACATGACAGAACCGACAGTAATGCGCGGGAAGAATTCTTATGTCTACGTTTTCGAATTTTGACAACTATCTAACTTTTTAAAGTATTAAAAAAGAAAAGTGTTGCACAGATAACACAATAAAATAATATTTACACGGTTAATAGTTTAAAACAGCGCCATCTACTGGATAAATTTAACACTAATGGCGAAAGATGGCGCTATGCGTTAACATACTCGGCCACCTTGAGAGCTTGTAATTGCTCTCAACCTAGGATGCTACGTCTTCCTCTGCTGACGTTGAAGAGATCGGGAGAGGACATATCTTTGAATACGCCCTGACGATGACACCGGATGCAGTCCTGATGGACGCAGCTCTTGATACATTGTCACGTCCTGGGTATGTTGTCTGGATTCTTCCTAGCCGCCACATCAGAGGCGGTAAGTTATCTTCTTTGATGAGTACCAAGGTATTAGGAACGAGGGCCCCTTGAGATTCCTTCCATTTGACGCGTTTCTGAAGCTCTGATATGTAGTCAGTCGCCCAACGCCTCCAAAAATGCTGTCTCAGCTGTTCAACTCGTTGGTAACGCGATAATGTAGTTGAAGATCTCGACGTAATGTTAGCACCAGCTGGAGCCGTCAAAGGCCGGCCGATCAGGAAGTGGCCTGGCGTCAGGGGCGTAAAGTCATCAGGATCTTGGGACATAGGGTGCATAGGACGGGAAATAAGGACGGCCTCTATTTGTACCAAAACCGTACTAAATTCTTCATAGGTCAAGTGAGCGTTGCCGATAACGCGTTTTATACAGTATTTAGTAGACCGGACAGCGCTTTCCCATAATCCGCCAAAATTAGGAGCGTTTATATGTATAAATTTAAAGTCTTTGATTATTTGAAGCGTAATTCATGATATCTTGAGAACTGGTATGTAAAAATTCTGAAAATTCTCTAGCTGCACCTACAAAGTTCCTACCGTTATCTGAGTATATTAATGACGGCTTGCCTCTCCGCGAGATAAATCTTTTTAAAGCTAAGATATAATACTCTGAGGATAATGATGTCACAAGTTCTAAGTGCAATGCTCTTGTTGACAAACAAACAAATACACACAAATAGCATTTTTCTAATCTAGAACCTCTACTATTCTTATTTAAGACATACATAGGTCCAGCATAGTCCACGCCAATCTTTAAAAAACTACCAGAATCGAGACGTTCACTAGGTAAATTACCCATTATAGGTTGTAAAGTATTTATTAGCTTTGAATCGACAACACTTGGTACAGTGATGTACAATCTTTTTAGCTAAATTTCTACCGCCTATGATCCACCATGTCTGTCTAATATGCGATAGTAAAAGCTGAGGGCCTGCATGTAGCATAATATGATGGTTATGTCTAAATAAAAGTAATGTGAGATAATGCTTGCTACATAATATCATGGGATGTTTCTGATCGTATGACAAATCTGAATTAAATAATCGACCTCCCACTCGAATTATATTATTTCGAACTAAAAATATGTTTAATGAACTTAGCCTACTGGATGATTTAATTTTTTGTTTATTTAGTAATGCATTATATTCTAAAGAAAAAGATTCAATTTGCGCAAGCCTAGTTAGATATATTAAAGCCTCGTTTAACTCATTCCCTAATAAGGGAACCGTGCTACGTTCCGATTCATATTTAATGCGTATGTTTTTTATAAAGCGAAACACATAAGCACAGGCTCGCTGGAGTCTAATTAATTAAAAATATCTAGTAATATAAATTATATTATTATTATGTGGAATATTATTTATCATGCAAATTGAATTATGATCTTTAATTCCAGGTAAATAGTTAGTAAGAGTGCCGTTAGCCTTTTGATCACATTGGATCACCTTTTATAATAGGTAGTCTGGTCCGTGTCACCACAGACTTGAAGTACTAAGTTCCTCTAAAGATGTACCTCGCGATAATAAGTCCGCGGGATTACGGCGGCATTCTTAACCAACCAAGAACAATAATAGAAGATTACAATAGGGCTTGGCAAGCCTAACGGGTTAAATAATATGTGACACAACTAATAAAATGGTTTAGTTATTTTTAAAAAGTATTTTGTAGTAAAAATAAATTGATATAGTTTAAGCAGCCTAATCCTAAAGTTTTATTAAATCTGTTAAGATTTCTCAACATTTTCGTAATTGCTCATCTTACTTCTTTTCTTTTTTCTTTTACATCTTACTTCTAGTGAACCGGAATTACACTGTACTTGATTGATGCGCAAGTTACAAGTTTGTATGGGGCCTGAAATAATCCAACCTAGTTTGGTATTATTGAAATACGGGCCACTAGATAAACGAATTTTACCTTCTAGCAATAAATCCCAAAAATAATTAGCACCGATTAAAATATCTATCTGGGAAGGGACGCTAAACAATGGGTCAGCGAGATCAATGTTTTTAGGTAAATTTAATTTAGTCGCATCTATTTTTGAAGCGGGTAAATAAGACGTAATGTTCGGTAATACTACGCAATTCATACTTGTGCTATAATCGTTTTTTAAAGAACGTAGTTTTATATCACAACACTGACTTGACTGCGTAACTGACTGGCCTATTCCTGTGATTCGATGAGTGGACTGTATAGTTTTAGCGTTTAACTTTTTACATAACGAATGAGAGATAATGCAATGTTGACTGCCACTATCTAATAACGCGCGAACTTTAAAGTATTTATTATTATCCCCAGCAACTTCGACTAACGCCGTACTTAATAAGACTGGTTCTAAAGCGAATGAGTTTGCAGCGCCAGTAAAACTATCACTCTGGACCCTTGGACAGTTATCGAGCGGTTTTATAATATTAGCGTGCAAAATAGATGACGCGTTATGTCCTATGGACTGTGTATGTATGTCGGAGGATGACTGTGAAGTATCTAACACCGCGGCCAGTGAATTTCCCTTGTTTAGCGCATCGTGTAATAAAGTGTTATGCTTTTCAGTGCACTGCCTACAAGGTCCAAAGTAACATTATTTAATGGAATGTCCCAGGCGTATACATTTTAAGCATAAGTTTTTAGATTCGACTAGCTTCAACTTCTCGTGTGAGGGCAAATACAAGAACTTGGCGCATGAGTAGATAGCATGACCACCCGCGCACATTACACATACACGTTTAAATCTTTCGTTCTTACTGTTACATTTTTGACTATTTTGCGTAGTTACGAAACTTTGAACTTTAGGTATATAATGATTTTTACTTGACTCTTGAGCTATCTTATTAGTAGAACTATGAGAATGGTTGGCATAAACCATTTCTAAAATTTCGGCTTTTTCTTTTAAAAACGTAATTAATGTGTCGAATTTAATTGATTGATTTGGATCTTTAGAAAAATTAAGTTTGTACTGCTGCCAATCTTTTTCTATGGTAGCGTCAAATTTAGATACAACAATGTATATTAATAAAGTATCCCAATGATCCGTAGGTTCGCCTAACATCTTTAACGCGCGTAAGTTTTTCAAAACAGTGTCGACTAACTTGCGAATATGAACTGGGGATTCTTTAGTTAATTGTTGTATGGAAAATATGGACTTAATATGATTATTGACTAGCAAATTCTTATTGTCATATCTACTCTCGATCAGATCCCAGGCTACTGTGTAGCTATTAGCAGAAAACTCTATCGATTTTATAACCTGAAGGGCATTACCTGTAAGAGCAGATCTTAAATAATGAAATTTCTGTATATTATCGAGCTCTTCAGAGTTGTGAATCATTGACAAGTATGTGTCTCTAAATTCCAACCAATTTTCATACGAGCCATCGAATGAAGGCAGCGATATAGTAGGCAATTTAACTAGTAACTTATTTTTACAGTTATGTACCTTATCATTATTGTTACTTTTTAAAACAATTTGATCTTTTAACAAGCACTCAATGGTAGCCATGGCGTTGTAGTACGAATTTTCAAATGTTTCTCGTTCTAACAGCTGCTTTTCGAGGTCTGATTCATCGACTAATTCCTCGATAGTGGTTTGAATAACATTAAAATTCTGTAATATACGTGTTGCTGACTGCTGACGTAGCTTCAATTCAGCTCTTTGGCGGTCAGTTATCACCGTAGAATTGTTAATCGTATTCACAAATTTTACAAACAGTGTCAAGCTACCTTTAATAGGACTACGCTTCTTTAATAATTCTTTAAATGACTCACTCATGTTGGCTGTTTATGTAAAGAACGAGGTACTCACGGTTTTCCTGTGACCTGTGTGGTGAATAATGCGCACCACTCCCGTTATTCCTACTAAATTAGGCGGCTTTGGTACAAGTAGGGCTAATGGGTGTATGGGTAAGGATTGGAAAAGGTCTTTAGCCCCTGATGAAGCGTTTCCCGCTGGCTGGTGGCGTCTTCTTGTTGACTTCGATCCGGCTCGAAGGACCAATGTTACGATTATGGCTTCAGGATTTCAGGGGCAGAAGTAGTGGTTTGAAAATGAGTCCTCTTGTTTGTTGTTTTTGAGACAATTTGTATATTTCGTGTAAAAGTAATTTAATTACATGACAGAACCGACAGTAATGCGCGGGAAGAATTCCTATGTCTACGTTTTCGAATTTTGACAACTATCTAACTTTTTAAAGTATTAAAAAAGAAAAGTGTTGCACAGATAACACAATAAAATAATATTTACACGGTTAATAGTTTAAAACAGCGCCATCTACTGGATAAATTTAAAACTAATGGCGAAAGATGGCGCTATGCGTTAACAGAAACCTTATTAAAGATCGTTCAGTAATAATCATAAATACCCTCTCTTACACACACACACACTCACTCTCGCACACACTTACACAAAGAGAGAGGTACACACAAAACTCACACCAACAATAATTTTAATGGCTACTGATATTTTAATTTTAATTTAATTTAATTTTGATATAATTTAATTTTAATGTTATTTAAAATAAATTTTAATTTTGATTTGTTGTTAATTTAATTTTGATTTGTTTTTAATTTAATCCTATTAACAGTTAACTCGTATCCTATAATAGAAACATGCTAATACTCACTCTCAGGTGACACTTTACACGGAAGCCGCACCTCTCCTCCGGCATTGAGCTCATAGGTTTGAGCAGCTGTTAGAATCTCTGCCGGTGGTAACGGTTTCTCTGTAACAAAAATATTCAATAACTTTTCATACATTAAAATAATTCCAACAACGTGAACACACGGTGCAAGACCGGTAATATTCACACTAATATTATAAATTTTAATTTGTTTAAGTTGAATTGTAAATCTGTTAATTTTAATTTATTATGTTTTTTTTAATTGATATTATTTACGTTTTTTTTTATTTTTTATATGAATTTGATTACATTGACATTTCACGTTTACTTTTATATTATTAATTTATTTATGTTTACTACAATTATTAGATTTCAATTATATAATAATTATTAAATAACTAAACTCAGATCATATTGTAATTATATAGAATATATTTATAAACTAAGTTAAATTGATGTCATATTATGCACTTTTAAGTCTGAAATAAAGATTATTATTATTATTATAAAGGCGAAAGTTTGTGACTGTGAGAGTGTGTATGTTTGTTACTTCTTCACGTCTAAACCGCAGGAGCGATATTAATACAATTTTGTATGGAGTTAGCTGACACCCTGGATTAACACATAGGCTATGATTTATAAAGTTTAACGCGGGTAAAACCGCGGGGCACAGCTAGTAGTTAATATTGCCGTCCAATCACATATAAAAGTATCATGGTACAAGTAAAAAATCCCATCTAAATTTTTAACCCTACCGTTCAGTGCATGACGAGGCAGCTACTGAGAAACACTGCCAGAAAACTCAGTAGGAATCCTTTTTAAAATATTTCTTTCTTACATAAAATGACATTGCATTTAAATGTGTTAATTTAGAGCGACTCAATCCCAAGCTGTTTTGTCACTTAAATAATCAGAAGTTTTGTAGTAAGCCCTGCTACACAATTTGGCTTTTATAATTCTTTTAAACTTTTTCATAGACATCACTTCTCGGATATCACTGGGAAGTTTGTTATAGAATCTTATACATTGCCCCATACAAAGAGTTACTTACTTTATGGAGACGGGTGGTATGTATTATGAGTATCACTCCTTTTACAGAAGGAGTCTTTATATCTATCTATCTATATATATAAAAATCAATGCCACTTTTCGTTGTAATGTTATAACTCAACAACGCCTTTACCGATTTGGCTAATTTTGGTCTTGAATTATTCGTGGAAGTCCAGGGAAGGTTTGTACGTAGAGAAAATTTAAAAATAGTCTTGATAAAGTCTAAAATCAACATCTTTTAGCAATTTATAACATTTTTTTGTTTGAATAAATGAACTTAATAATATTTTTTTTTATTACTATGCCTTACACGTAGCGAAGCACGTACCGGGCCGCTAGTTTATGATATAAATTAGATTGTCGTATATATACTGACATGCTATCACTTTGTTACGTTTGTACAGAGTAGTATTAACCGTGACAAATTTTACTAATTTACGGCTTTTAGCATATGTACGGCAGAATAGCCGTAGTAATGTTTGGTAGAGGAATAGTAATGTTTCGTAGAGGCATAGTAATGTTCGGTAGAGGCATATGTCCTGCAGTGGACGTGATGATGAAACATACCATCTGTTCTTCGACCGAAAGTATTAGTATTATTTAAGTTGAGACAAACAGACAAAAATTAAAAAAAACTATAAATAAGTAATGGAATCAGGCGTTACTTTGCGGAAATCCATAACAATCAAAATACAAAATCAATAATATGTATGTCCTTCGAGCACTCGACGAGTTAGCAGCCCTCAAGGGCTCCACGGACCATTCTCAAGAATGGTCCGTGGAGGACTGAAACACGTGTTGGGTATCGAACTGGCGCGTAATTTGCTTTTTTATATTGTCCTTCTTGCATGTGCACATTTTTGCGGGCGGGAGGGCGGTGCAAATTGGATCCCGGCATGATTAAACTGACAATTAGCGGAATTAGCACTACATATTGATTTTGTATTTTGATTTCAAAAAACTATATTGTTGGCTTCGATATCTATTGCAGTTCTCGCCCCTAGCATCCTTTTAAAAAAATATTCAATGTACAGTTTTGACTTTCCTACGATTTTGTAATATGTATATATAATAGTACATAGTTCTTACCTGAAACTGTGTCATTCTGGATCTCTTCATCATTCGCCTCGTCACCCAGCACCGAGTCATCGTAATCATCGTACGCTTGACGACGCTGCATTGAATGAGCATCTGCAACAAAAGCAAAAAAAAAATTAAAATCTTAATGTTACTAAAACAAACAATAATAAATTATGTACGTTCAATTTGTCCGTTATATTATTTTTAAGTTAATCTTCCGTGAGAATAATTAACAATAATTACACACAGACTCAGGACACACACTCACAAATATCTGTCCTGGTTGGCAATCAAACCCACAACCTTCAGCTTTAAAGACGAGTATCTATCAACGGCGCCAACAGACCCTTTATACCCCACTCTCCCCTCTATCATTGAAACTAGTACAGTTTCCATCTAAATACATATCTTCATGTACTTCTTTAAGACCTTCGAGACCAACTAAATCGCTAACAGTAAATACTATTAGAAACCCATTAAGTGCATTGAAACATCGCGGTGGTCTGGGATAATTATGTGTGAACTAATACAATTCTGTTTCAAGGTACGGTGTTCACTTGTTATTTATTTGACTCCTAGGTATGGTGCACCTAAGAGGCTGTGAGCGTTTTCATTGACTAATCTACTCATGCATGTGTAGATTTTCAATAAAGACGCTCACAGCATTAAATAACTACTAAGTACTACGAATAATAACTCCCATAACACACGTTTTCGCAGCGCATAATTCTCACACGGTCTGTATATAGATGGGGAACCACTATAGTGGTTAAATTTTTCAGCGTCTCTGCGCTTTGGAAGCCATGTTAAGCTGTCGGTCTCGGTTGTAGATATAGTACGTGGCTTAACGACTATAACCACTGCAGCACTGTTCATACGATAAAGAATTAAAAAGGATATTGCCTATCAAGATATTGCCTTTCATTCATAACTAGCTGTGCCCTGCGGTTGTACCCGCGTTGGCTATCGACGATGTGTTAATCCAGGGTGTCAGCTAAATCCATACCAAATGGTATTATAATCGCTACAGCCTTTTAGACGTTAAGAAGTAACAAACACACACACTCACACAGTCACAAACTTTCGCATTTATAATATCAGTACCATGTATCGTGCCATGTCATCATTTTTGTACACTGACAACTACCGAAACTCTTTTTTTCCATGCTCCAATCCCTGCCTAGGTTGTCTGGAAGAGATCACATTTAGTGATAAGACCGCCAATTGTATATTTTTGTAATGCATCCTTGTTCCTTATATTTTATTTTACTTGGTGTACAATAAAGAGTTATCTATCTATATATCTATCAGTGTGATTATCGTATTGGGTGACATTTTAGTAATTTTCGTAAGGAAATCTAAGTTTTTGTAGGCGATATTATAGTCCCTGTTAGACTTTATAAATTATGTCTTATTCGGATATATACACTATATTACTACAAATTTTCATCAAACTCCGTTCGGTAGTTGTTGTGTTAAAGGGTAACAAACATCCATACTTACCTACAAACTTGCACATTAATAATATTAGTAGGATAACATTTTTAAAACACAATCGCTTGCAACTTAAACCTCTGTTCGTCGTATTAACCAGTAATGCATGTAAAATTGTTTTCCAATTGAATACTGTTTAGCTTACCATTTAGGGAACGTGTCCAGTCTATGTGACGGACATGTCTGTCCGTTCCAGCATTTGAAACAGGAGGCATAAAGCCATTATATGTATATTTATATGTGTCCGTCTGTACCAGTAAGAATAATATGATCCTGAGACAGTATTTACACACGGCCATCTGATCCCAAACTAAGCAAAGCCTGTATATGGAAACCGGATAACTGTTATATTATATATTCTATTTTTTTAAAGCCAACGCCCGCTTTAGGGAATCTAATCCCTGTGTCGCGGGGTACTTTACCAACATATAATAGATGGACACAGATTATATCCAGACTCAGAACAAACAGTTGTCCGGCGCGGGACTCGAACCACGAGGCGACTGTCTTAGTCGCTGCACCACACGTGCAGTCAAATTGCTTGTCTTTGACGTCGCAGGTCGTAAGTTTGATTCCCACCCAGGACATATATTTGTGTGCATGATCATGTCTGTTTGCCCTGAGTCTGGGTGTAATTATCTATACAAGTATGAATTTACAAAAGAAAAGCAGTATATGTATCAGTTTTCTGGTTTCTGTACAAGCTCTACTTAGTTTTGGATCAGGGGCTCTACCGGCTAAGTCGCCGAACATCGATTTCTTAAATGGGGTTCAAATAAATAAAGGTTAAAAATGACTTGATCAATCGTTAAATCGGCTTCAACGTTGATAATCGATTCCGGACCATTTATGACGTCACATGTGCTCATGGAAGTCATTTTTAACCTATATTTATTTGAACGCCATTTAACAAATCGATGTTCGGTGACTTAGCCGGTTGAGCCCCAGGTGGCCGTGTGTGAATGTCCCAGGATATTTAACCAGTTAATGTACGGCCACTACTCTGATCTAGTCATCCAGAAATTAACTAAAAACAAACATCTGTATGATCATCCAGTGACCTATAATCCACTGAAATGTCCGCCCGGCCAATTGCACTAATTGATCTGCCCCGGTTTGCCCGTAATTATGTTGTGGTACTTCCTTATGGTGAATATGCGTATTACGGGATGATTGTTCAGTTTGAAGTTTACGAGTATGCTAATTATTCTGCCAGCATATCTATAATCCGTCACTCAGTATAAAGGAAGAATAATATGGAACATTTAATAAACAACACTTTTTATCGTTCTATTAGAAGACTGGATTAGAAAATAATAATTAATCGTACTAATCATAATCATAATATTTATTTGCCTAAATCATGGTATACAAAGGTTTTATGACTTATACTTAGAATGAATGGACATGCGTGTTTTGACAGCAGAAAAAGAATGGCTACAAACACCACAGCAATACAATGAAGAAATACAAGTACAATTTTACAGTTTCAGCTCTAGAAATTCTTTTACACTATAGAAATTATAATTATTAAGCCATTTTTGTAAATTAATTTTAAATAAGTTGGTAGTATTTAACAATATTAAATTACGAGGTATTTTATTATAAATACGCACACACATAGCTATGCAGCTTTTGTTGTACTTGGTTAGCCTGGGAGCGTCATCAAGCACTAATCGGTTGGGATCACGCCTATTTCTGGGATTTACTTTGTCTAGAGTTTTATAACTACTATTATAAGTTTGTGAGTATGGATGTGTGGATAATTGTAACTCTTTTACGCAAAACCTGCTTAACGGATTTTGATGAAACTTTGTAGTACGCAGGGCACAGCTCGTAAATAATAATATCCTGGGACAATATTTATACACGACCATTTGATCCCAAACTAAACAGAGCTTGTACTATGGAAACCAAATAACTGTTATACTACATATATTACTTTTCTTTGGTAAATACATACTTATATAGATAATTACACCCATACTCAGGACAAAAAGACATGTTCTTCATGCACACAGATATCTGTCCTGGATGGGAATCGAACCCACGCCAACCGCGTCTTCATGCTTTGTAGGTCACGTTATGACAGGTTAACGTCCTGGTCGTAGTCATTCGAAAACAGTCGTTAAGTCATGTCAGAGGTCTATACGCTGCTTGAACAACTCTAACACTAAGGTAACCACTGCCCATACGATAGTTCAATTTATTTCTGTACCAAATTCGACAACATTAATTATCATTATAAAGGTAAACAATAGAAACGTTGTATATATTTTTGTTGTGGGGAGACGTCGGTGGATATCAGAATATTATCACCCTTTCTCATCCCGTGGGGGGCTTAGAAATCGACCCGAGGGAATATCTACCAGAGGACGGGCAGCAGCTTCCTTCTGAGTACTATGACCATCTTACTGCTATCGCCAACCCGTCTGCCAAGCGTGGCGATTACGGCATATCCTCCCAAGATAATTCTAGGGTGAGGGTTTTGTCCAGCCGTGGACTTTTATCCAGATATGATGATGATGATCATAGATTTTAAAATAAATTTAAAATTAACTAACTTAAATTAAATCTTGTGAACCTTCGCCGCTCATTTACGGAACGAGAACAAATCGCTGTGAGCGACTCACAATTTCCATTTAAAAATTAATATGATAATTTTCAGTTACAATATAAAGGGTCTATTTATCATAATTAGTATTCTCCATCAATATTCTTCGGTTGTCGACGCGCTGTCTTGAGTCCAAGTTCATGACATAGGTACAGACGCCAGCACATCCAGCTACCCCAATCTGTCAAACTTCTTTTATAGATTTCCAACTTTATCACAAAAGCATAAGGCTCACTTTCAATTGGGGAAATTTGACAGATTTGGATAACTTGATGTGCTGGCGTCTGAACATTCGCCACCACATCTGCATCTTTATTACACAGGCAATAAAAGTTGTTTTCGTAGTGAAAGTGTTACCACAGACGTACCGTCGACTGTTCTATTAGTATTCACCATAGACTCTACCACGACCGGAGTTGACACTTTGTATAATAATGCGACGGAACTTTGTGAGGTTTAACTTTGAAGAAGTATGAAAGACCTGCTTTTGAGAAGCTGGCAATAAAAAATATCAAATAAAGAAAGAAATAGAAAGAAAAACGTCTTATTAGATACAACATAATAACTTCCAAGTTTAAAAGAATTCAAAATAGAAATCAACACATACATATAACTAGCTGTGCCATGCGATTTTACTCGCGTTAAACTTTATAAATTATAGCCTATGTGTTAATCCAGGTTGTCATTTAACTCCATACCAAATTTTGTTAAAATCGCTTCAGCCGTTTAGACTTGAAGAAGTAACAAACATACACACACACTTTAACTATCGCTTTTATAATATTAGTGTGATAACAACTATAAATATAACCGGCCAAGTGCGAGTCGGACTGTGGCACGAAGGGTACCGTACCATCTATATATATAAAAATCAATGCCACTTTTCGTTGTAATGTTATAACTCAACAACGCCTTTACCGAAAATTTAAAAAAAGTCTTTGAAAAAGTGTAAAATTTACGAGCTAGCAATTTAAAATCCTATTTTTGTTTGAATAAATGAACTTAACAATATTTATTTTTATTAATATGCCTTATACGTAGCGAAGCACGTACAGGGCAGCTAATTATGTATAAAAACGTGCAAAAAATTCACGTTTATTGTATATGGGAGTCCCCTTAAATATTTATTTTATATGTTTTTAGTATTTGTTGTTATAGCGAATTAGCGGCATATATACGAGTACATGTAAATAAATAATAGTAGCGTGGGGTTTCCGACCCAGAAAGTATCACAAGGACCACCCTATACCATCCCGTGGGTGTCGTAAAAGCCATCTAAGAGATACACCAGGAAGTCGGGCAACAGCGTCACCTGTGTATTCAACAGGTAAGCGTTGCCATTTGGCGTATCCCTCCAAATGGCAACTTTATAGAAATCTTTGGAGGATACTAATGCCCAGCAGTGGACGATATCAGGTTGATGATGTTAAATAAAAATAGAGGGGAAAAGAGATCCTTTTGAGAGGTAGGGCACAGCGTTCATTCGCTCAAAGAGCAGCCCGACTGGGTAAGTACCTTCACCTTACAGAAGACATTCTTTAATAATAACTTTAATGTTATGTTTTTGCGAGTGAGTAAGGTCGCCAGAGCTCCTTGGGGTGAGGGGAAGGGTCAGCAACACTTATTTGCTGACTCTTGAAGGCCGGCAACGCACCCGTGACACCTGTTGCGAGTGTCCATGGGCGGCGGTGATCGCTTACCATCAGGTGACCCGCTTGCTCGTTTATTGTCCTATGACATAAAAAAAGAACTGTCTGCGCGACAATTTTTCTAGTTCATCAATTGAGAGCGTACTGCCCTACTTTGTTTCTCCCATAGATTAGTCCAGTGGTGTTTCAAATAAGATAGCCTCATCGTAAATCAGAGGATGTCCAATTAATGAAGCGCTATCGTGATCGCCGCCCATAAATAATGACAGATATAAGACACAGACCACTTACATTAAAGTCGCTTCTGCAATATTTTATAATCAAACTAACTTTGAACTAATACATGGAATTCAATATCGTGATTAGTCTAAATGCATATGATTCTAGGGATAATTAACTTAACCTATTATCAGGATTTTAAAGTGCCTTAAATGGGAAAAGAAGTTTAAATATAAATAATTGTGAATTTGGGCGTTGTCCATCTGATATGGACGTTCATATGTAACTGTAGAATGAGTTTGTAACAACCAGAGTAACCGGTGCCTAATTTGGAAACCATTGAGGATTTTTCTCCGGTAAAGCCGTTTACGATTCTGACGGGTACCTTTCTGGCAGCTAAATATAGGTAATTATAAAAGAAAATTCAAACTCTGAAATCCTCCTTAAGTTCACATATCAGAAGCAAATCGTACCTATGTATTACTCACATGAGTACATCAGGAACCTAACAAAAAAATGTTTCATCTGAAGGCAGTCCAGGAATACGACCAAAAAATTTTCTTTACATCACCAAATCCCTGACTCTGGGCAGCTACTGAGAAGATTACTTGATGAAAACGAGCAAATAATTTACTTTTCGGGCTTTTCGTTGGCTATATATCTAAGTATATTCTGTTATGATGATGATGATCGAATTTTGACCACGGCAGCCAGTCTCAATGGAGATAAGAAAATTTCGCAGGACAAATTATAGTGCACAGGTGTGTGCGCACACACAGGGGCACTTTCTATTCCATCACTCTCATGATCTGATGGGACGACTAGCGACACGATCGCTAAGGGCTCAGGTACAGGACCGACGGCTTTACGTGCTCTCCGAGGCACGGGGGTGTAATACCGCCAACTCCCAGACTTCCGGCTGATACTGAGAAATTTCTTTTTACAGATAAATCCCAAAATCATTTTTTGGCCCGACCCGGGATTTGAACTCACGACCTCATTGTCTGCGGTTGAACACGCTACCGCTAGACCAAAGCAATTATACCTAAGCAACAAACTAACTAGTACTTAATGTTAGATGTAAAAAATTAAAAAAATCTTCGATGGCAATACGTTTCCAGATATGATTTATAAATCTTATAACTGACAGCTATCTTGAGTCATAATCCTCAAACTAAGTAATTTAGCCTATGATCTTAGTTGTCCTAATTCCTCTATAGTCTATGACAATCTATGGTAATTGGGTCATGGACGCGCAAATTTACTAAAACGACCTTTTTAATTTATTTTTATTAGTTTGCAACAGTTTGATTGTATGTGTAGATTATCCTGGGTTCTAAATGTGTCATATTTTTTTCTAGATGGACCTGATGGACACAAGGCTTAGATACTTGGAATTGTGGTTAGTGACCATTTTTTTTATAAGGCAACGGGAATGCCTACGCGTGTCACCCGCAAGAAGTGTCTGCTGGTGGGTATATCGGATTCGCACCGACTAAACCTAACCTGCCGTGGACTGTGGACAGTAGTAGCCTGGTGGAGGAGCTCCGGAAACGGGGGTATGTAGCTCCGGTGCTCCCTTCTTGCGCCATGTCCCTGATGATCGGGACACGTACCCTGGCCTGGCTCCTGGCTTACAATACATATATAGTTTGAATTTTGAACTAACTATTAAGCTAAACTAATTTATTACATACATAGACTCACGCCTGTTTCCCAGAGGGGTAGGCAGAGACAACGGATTTCCATTTGTCACGATCTTTGCACACGTCTTTTGCCTCGATGACTGTCATTATATTCTTCATACATGCTCGCCGGCTTAGGGTACTTCTGACCTGCCCTTCTTGAGAACGTCTATGTCTCCGATTTGGTCAGAGAATGTTCGACGAGGTCTTCCCCTTCCGGTTGTTCCATTCACACAGGCCAGGTATACTTCATTGGTCAATCTTCTTTCATTCATCCTTTCTAAATGGCCAAACCATCTCAGCATTCCTTTTTCAATCTTTGTGACTACATCCTCTTTCACACCACAACGCTCTCTTACATCAGTATTTCGAATTCTGTCTCTCAAAGTCGCACCACACATACTTCTCAGAGCTCTCATTTCTTAAGTTTTTAAATTAGAATTTATTAAGTTAAACTTAATAAATTATAGCCTATTTGTTATTTTGTAATACGTATAAACTGTATTACTACAAAGTTTCATCAAATAATGCTTACTGTCAAGTTATTTTCTGTGAAAAATATTTCCTCCTATAAATATAATTCCCCATGTTTTCATTAGTTCTGTCTGTCTGTCCAAAACTAATATGTGAGAGTTTATTTAAACAGCTGCACACGCGTGTGTGAATCATGGATTATGTAAATACAAGTATTAATGTAATGAGGGATCTTAATGCTATGTTCACGGCTATTACACTTTAAGGGAATCGACAGGAATACCAAATATGGTGGTATTAAAAGATTATATCATCGTTTTAACGTGAAAACATACCACTGCTGTTAGGCAAGATAATTAGACGTAACACACGGACTAATATTTAAGTAAATGTATTCAATACTAGCTGTGCCCTGCGGTTTCACCCGCGTTAAACTTTATTAATTATAGCCAATGTGTTATTCATATATATAAGCTATATTTTTTTTAAGACAACGCCCCCACTAGTGTAGTTAATCCCTGTGTCGCGGGGTACTTTACAAACATATAATAGACGGACACAAATTACATCCAGACTCAGAACAACTATTTATGGGTCACACAAGTACGTGCGTGAACCATAAACATTCCGAATTCGAAATTGAAATGCGAGATTATAAATTAATTATCTCGTAGTTAAAACGATGACAGAAAACATCATGAGGAAACCTGCATGCTGTGAGTTATTCAAAGTGGTGTACTAAATTTCCCATGTCCCACGTTGTGAAGGACACATGTCCTGAGAAGAAAATAACGTGTCCTCCCGAATAACCAGCTCCTACCATCCAGTACAGCGACTGCACCACAAACAGATTGCAGCTTCCCGGTGCTGCTTGGAATTGCCAGCAGTAGAGGATCTCTTGTCTGATTGCCGCCGCAGCCCCGAATCTCTAAGATGACTTGAGTTCACGAAGTTTGCTCTGGGATTAGTGACTTTAAATCTCTATTTTGTGCGTATGTAACGCAGTACATCATCATCATCATGTCAATCGAATGAAAACCAACGCTGGACAAAGGGCACCCCTAAAACCTCCATAATTTGGAGGGATATGCCATAATCGCAGTATGATGGTTATACTACACAGACGACGCTGCTGCCCGTTCTCTGATAAATATTCCCTCGGGATGACTTCTGTGCTCCCCACAGGGTGATGTGGTGTGGCGATATTCTATGCCGTCAGCCATAGATATATAATTATTATTATGAATTGTTCTCGCCGTTGCGTCGATAAGTATCTCTGGTTACAAAGTATGTATATCTATAATACACTATAATAAACACACACACACACACACACGCTGACACACACACACACACACACATATCACGAATGCTGATATACTTCCTCATCTCACAAAATAAAATAATGTCACAACATGGTCATTGAACGATAAACTACACTTACCATAACACCTTCATGTTTAAGATAGGAAATTTTAAACTGGAAATATCTTCAGCTATCGAATTTTGTCTATGATCTGTGTATTTAGAATTAATCATCGATTCATCGTTTTTGAATCGCTGAACTAAAAAATGAAAGTCGTCTACTGAACGCTTTCGCTATGAAACAATCTGTAAAAAAGATCTGTTTTTAGGTATTGCAGTTTTTGCTTGCACTAGAAAGTTTTTAGTAGTAAGATAAAACTAAAAATTTGTTATGTTTATAGAGTATCGCTAGATGAAATATTTATGTTCAATAATTATCTTCGGACAATTAAGACATTGCTATCTGATCCCAAACTTTTAGGTGTGAGAGTAATTAAACATTAGTTATTTATATAAATTATTACTAGTATTTATATATATATATATATATATATATATATATATTAGTTTAGTTATAGGCGCTCATAGCTAGATGCTCTCACTGGTCTGTAAGCGATCGGCGAGGTTAAGCAACTACGCTCGCGGTCAGTCCATAGATGGATGACCGCCAAAGTGGTTTAATTTCTGAGCGTCTCCGTGCTTTTGAGGGCACGTTAAGCTGTCGGTCCCGGTTGTAGTCATTAGACAACAGTCGTTAAGCCATGTCAGAAGCCTACTGGGCGGCTTGAGCAACTCTTGACACTAGGATTACCACTGCCCATACGACAAGCAAGCCAGCAAGTTTTATATATATATATATATATATATATATATATATTTGATAAATATCTTGGAACAATTAACACTCTGCCATCTGATCCCAAACTAGACAGAGAGCCAGTATTATGGCCAGCACACAACTGCTTAATATACTTATATGTTTCTATATATTATTATGTACATAGATATTAGTCTTTCCTCCTAGTTTGAGATTAGATAGTAGAGTGTTAGTTGTCCCAATATATATATTTATTTAAGGAAAATAAACATAACATTTTTAAAGTTATAAGAAAGAAAAAAAGAAAGAAGGAAATATTTAGAATTCACGGGAATTTAGTATTGCATTAATTTCCGGTGACATTATTGGAAATAATAAATATTTCTTTCTTATAATTACTTTAAAAATGTCATGTCGTTTTAATTTTTCGTTAACGTTAACATGTTTTGTAAATCATCTCCTGGCATGAGAAAGCCAGCTCTCAGCTTTTACTACATTTATGCAGTGCTGGTCTACCGATAGGGCCAACATGTGCTGGAGTGTCATTAATATTGCAAAGTACGTATATATCCCACTTTCTCCGCGCACGAGACTAATAAAGATCAAATATAATTGTCAATTGAAACTCGGTCGTTGAGAGTTCAATAAACTGCATAAGATGCACTACAATCCTACGGCATTATAGTACACGTATACTAATGTACTGTTTTCTATTATATATTTCGTAAAAATCACTACTCAGAACGCTTGAATTTACAATTCAATATAATTCGTGAGACTAAAAAAATATCACATATCATGCTAAATCAAATTCAAATGCGATGCCGAATTTTTTTCGACTCCTAAGGTTGACGTCTTAAGTACCTTGACTTAGGCTTTTATTATTTATTTCCTATATTGTTATAAAATATTTTGTGTTGTTATAAATAAATTCCATTATTACAAATTAACGTAATTTCAGACAATATGTAGTAAAATATACATTTCAATCATTAAACCTAAACATAATCTCCTTGACATCCATACATGGATGTATAAATGTTTTTACTGTAATTGGATACATCTAAGTATACATCCATACTGAAAAACTTTCGCCTTTATAATATTAGTAGAATTTTAGATGAATGGCGCATAATTAGTATATGCACTACATCTATTAAAAGGCGTGATATAATCATTGAAGCGCTTGCGCATCCCATTTGCCCTTCAATACAACAAGTACATAACAATTACATAACTCATTCATTATCTAAAACAAGTACCTAACTACTTTTACATAAGTACTTCATAGTTTCTCCCAAGTGCTCTCCAGAGCTTTATCCTACTACTAAAATAGTCTATCGGCCACTATAACTCCGATCTAATTTAATTCCTATTTTACTAGTGAGAAGACTTAATTTTGAATAGATTTTGAAATGATAGATGAGCCCTTTAAGGACTAAGTCGCCGAGGAGTAGTTCGGGTATAAATAGAATAGACTGGTAACAGGAAGTGTTTGAGACTGTAATATTGTAGCTTTTATGTATATAGTATATATATATTTTAAGCGCAGATAATGTAGTCCAGGGTGTAAGTTTCCAGTCTCAATGGAGTCTAGCCATATGCGCAGGACATATTAATATCTCGGGACAATGTCACACAGATCATCCTAGCCCCAAACTAAGCAAAGCTTGTACTATGGGTACCAGGTGACGATATACTACTAGATAGATAGATAAATACTTATATACATAGAAAACATCCATGACTCAGAAACAAATATTCGTGCTCATCACACAAATATTTGCACTTACCGGGATTCCAACCCAGGACCACCAGCTTCGTAGGCAGGAGCACTACCTACTAGGCTACTGCACAAGTGTGTTCGCAAACACAGGGGACACTTCCTATTCCATTACTATCATCATCCGATGGGATACTAGCGACCCGACTGGAAAGAGGTCAGGTACAAGACAGATGGCTTTACATGCTCTCCGGGGTACAGGGATTCAGTACCGCAATCTTCCAGACTTCGGGCTAATTCTGAGAATTTTTTAATCCCAAAATCCCTTTTTTGTTCAAGCCGGGATTTACTTCTAACCACAGGACTTTTTGATTTTGATGGTGATCGCGTTCCATACGCGGCCAGGGGCTGTACCGGCTAAGTCAAGTAAGTTCAAATAAATAAAGGTTAAAAATGACTTAATCAATCGTGAAATCGGCTTCAACATTGACAATCGATTCCGGACCATTTATGACGTCACATGTGCTCATGGAAGCTGCTTTAACAATTGATTAAGTAATTTTTAACCTTTATTTATTTGAACGCCATTTAAGAAATCGATGTTCGGCGGTTTAGATTTGGACCCTAACGTGTACAATATTCATCTCTTAGTAACACATCACATCTTAAAGACCTACGGGGTAGATTAAATATAGGTATATATTTCACGTCTAGCCGACTCAACGAACATGGCCACCAGCTAAGTGAAAGGCGATCTATGCTATCGTGTTACAAAATTAAATTAAATATCATAATATTTCTTACAGCATACTGTATTATGGCAAGTGCTGTGTAGCTGTCGGCATAGATTATCATCTTCCTCTCATCCCGTGGATGCCATGGAAGTCGACCTGAGGGAAAATTCACCAGAGAACGGACATCAGAACACCATACTGCGATCTCTTTGACAGCCTGATGGCGTGGTTGACAAATGCTCGCTTTTCACGCCGGAGGTCGTGGGTTCGATTCCTACCTAGGACAGATATTTGTGAGCATGAACATGTCTGTTTGTCTTGAGTCTGGGTGTAATTTTCTATATAGTTATGTATTTACAAAAGAAAAGTAGTATATGTAGTATATCAATCAAAAAATATAGCGGAATTAGCGGAATTAACACTAAATATTGATTTTGTTTTTTGATTGTTATGGATTTCCGCAAAGTAACGCCTGATTCCATTACTTATCTGTAGTATATCAGTTTTGTTAATAACTGTTAACTCTTATTTATTGTAAGCTATTGTTGGTAAACCTAAATAAATAATAGTAATGCTGGAGTCACACTTGTGACCTTACGATCGGAAGCAGAGGTCGTATAATAATAATAATATAATAATATCCTGGGACATTATATAGACACGGCCATCTGATCCCAAACTAAGCAGAGCTTGTACAATGGAAACATTTTCCATTTTATTTATTTAGGTTTAGCAACAATAGCTTATAATAAATAAAAGATAACAGTTATTGACAAACATATTTTAGTGAAACATAATACTTAAAGGTTGGTATATCATCTTTGCTTAAAGATATATCTTCCTCTATAGGTTAGGACAGTCACCCCGCCACTTCGTGTCCCAGGTTCGATTCCCGTACAGGACAACTGTAGTAGTTGTTATGAGTATGGATGTACTTTGTGTCCTTGAGTTATATGTTTGTAAAGTACTCCGCGACCAAGGGACACAAAGCAACAGCAGGCATTGTCTTAAAAAGAAGAATTCCACTATCTCCAATTTCGTTTTTAATACTTACTTGTATTTCTTGTGAATAAATATATCCTACTATTATCATAAACGCGATTTTTTTTTAAAAGTATGGATGGATGTTTGTTACTCTTTCACGTAAAAACTACTGATAGGATTTTAATGAAACTTTACAATAGTATAGCTTATACATCAGAATAACACATAGGCTACAATTTATAAAGACATTGTGTGAATTGTCCAAACTATGATGATAAGTGTCAAGTAAGTAGGAAAAATCTCTACCTATTTGCGCGCTATTCCGGCGTGCACTGCAAAAACCGCTAGAGGTACACATTCTACTAATATTATAAATGCGAAAGTTTGTGAGTATAGATGTATGTATGAATCTTTGTTACTATTTTACGCCAAAACTACTTTAACGCGAGTGAAGACGCGGGGCGCAGCTTGTTTTTAAATATTGTGTTTTTTTTTTTTATGAACCTCTCTGTACCTTGGAAAGCTCTTCAAGCCGTTGATTTTCCCTTCTTCTTGGGCTAAATACACCACTTTTTTGCTCACCCATCAATGCAATTAAGCAATACATCTATAAACACTTTCAACAAAATTCCACTGAACTAAATAGGTTGCGTTACCCAATTCCAACACTCCAAATCTAAACATTTACATATTGAGATTTTACTTCAATTACAAAACTTCATTGTAACCCATTTATTGAAGCCAACCTTCACCCAAAATGATGGCTATCATGACCTGGAGACCCACTAAAACCAACAGGGAACGGGTTTTATGAGTGTTTCACTGATTTTCGGTAACATCAATTGTTTGTGACTAAATATTTGCTTATGATTGTGCGGCAAAAGGCAAAGGTTGAAGCGATTTTTGGGCGAGGTACTTTTTAGGGATTTCGTACCCAAAGGGTAAAACGGGACCATATTACTAAGACTTGACGGTCACCGTAGCCTAGTTGGTAGTGCTCCTGCCTAAGCTGGTGTCCTGGGTTCGAATCCCGGTAAGTGCAATTATTTGTGTGATGAGCACGAATATTTGTTTCTGAGTCATGGATGTTTTCTATGTATGTAAGTATTTATCTATCTATATAAGTATGTATATCGTCGCCTGGTACCCATAGTACAAGCTTTGCTTAGTTTGGGGCTTGTATGATCTGTGTCACATTGTCCCTAGATATTATTATTATTATTACTTCACTGTCTGTCCGTCTGTCACCAGGCTGTATCTCATGAACCGTGATAGTTAGACAGTGGAAATTTTCACAGATGATGTATTTCTGTTGCCGCTATAACAACAAATACACTTGCTTTCTGCCTTATAAACTCACCCATGATGCCATGTTGGTGGATTTGATTATGAAGACGAACTTATTTCGAAGGCAGTAATGTAGTACTTCAAGTGTTTCCACGTTCTTCATGGAAACACTTGCTGTACGACATTCACCATTACTGCCTACATAATAAGTACGTCTTTAAGATCAACACCACCAATATGGCATCCTGCTGCAATATTCACCCGCTAGATCTTATAACTTGTACCTGCCTTCACACTTGAGTCTCACCTGTTTTTCCACACGGTGGACGGATAATAATTATTTACTTTCGAACTTGACGCTCACAGCTCATATACCACGTACATTTATTTGAAGAATTTTATAGTGTTTTGTGAGTTTATAAGGCAGAAAGTAAGTGTTTATTTAGGTTGACGATGTTTAGCTGGCGAGATGCCGTTGGATGGTGGTCCTATTCCCTAATTCTCATAAGGTGCCTATTGGTACGGATGGCAAATGCTTGCTTTTTTATTTGTATATTTTTTTGAGGGGAGGGCTATGCTTGGACTTTCCCTGCGGGATCGAATCAGAAATGTCGACATCCGCAAGCGAACCAAAGTCACCGACACAGCCCGAAGAATTGCAAAACTGAAGTGGCAGTGGGCGGGGCACATAGTTAGTAGATCTGATGGCCGTGGGGGAAGAAAGGTTCTCGAGTGGCGACCACGCACCGGACGACGCAGCGTGGGCAGGCCCGCTACACTCCAAGAGCAGGTAAGTTTTAGTAAAACCTCAAACACGAATTTAACTAGATTAATGACTGTACCTGCTTACTTACTTATCGTATGGGCAGTGGTTACCCTAGTGTCAGAGTTGTTCAAGCCGCCCAGTAGGCCTCTGACAAGGCTTAACGACTGTTGTCTAATGACTACAACCGGGACCGACAGCTTAACGTGCCCTCAGAAGCACAGGGACACTCAGAAATTAAACCGCTTTGGTGGTCACCCATCTATGGACTGACCGCGAGCCTAGTTGCTTAACCTCGCCAACCTGACTATGAGCGATCCATAGCTAGATTACTGTATCTACTCACCAATTTTACAAATCAACAGAATTCATACGAAGCAATATTTTACAAAGTTCTTATTTGGTGGTATCCCATATTGCCCCACCATGTTGTGGAGCCGTAAACGGCATACGCCAAAACATACATTTTGTATGTAATTACTTTTCTATGAAAACTACGAAACTGTAATGCGTATCACATTAAATTTTACGCGTCGTATAGGGATGCGAAAACAAGTCATTATCGATACCTAAAACTTTGGCTTATTCAGTAATTTAAAACTAATTATGTTTACTGACCGATTTCAAAAGAGAGAGGTTATCCATTCGAGTATATTTCTTTTGGTGAGTTATTTTAATTTCTGCGTTGTTTCTGAAACGATATTGATATAATTTATTCGGATCGGAATGCTTTTCATCCGAAAAAATGAATGTTTATTATTTATAATAATATTTAGAAACTTGTTTGTGATAATATAAGACAGCATTTTAAGAATAATTTTGTTATATTATGATATAATTATAAAATATATTATAAGTTTAAAATTTAAGAAATAATTTGAAATTGTTTTGTTATAACATTTATTAGTTTGTATGCAGTTTTAATCTATTTCCAATTTTTATATTAGTATAGTTTTAATTTATTCAATAAACAATACATAGAAGTATGGTAACCTAAAAATAAATGCGAAATAAAAAGCACTATTAGTTACCAAACAATTCTTATTACGTAACATAATTATTTTGTTTAATATCTCAGAATGTTTTAATTGGAACGTGACATTAATTCAATGCACCTATTCGTTACACTTATTGTTTGGCAAAACGCAAATAAAACTGTTCTCAACGATGAAATATTTTTTGTGATTTATCGATACTGATTTATATCGAACAGGTTGACCAACCTATAGTTAGGATAACATAAAAAAGTCGTAAGGAAATGCCCCGGTTATGGTCGAATCAGGGCGAATTATCGTGATGCATTAAATTATTAGATTTTGCTGACTTTAGTAAATATTTGGTTTATTACGAAGCTATTTTATGAATGCGTTGCATTTAGTAATTAAAGTATCGATGAGGTGGCCGTAAAGATATTCTAATGGTACATATTAAATAGGTTCTAGTTCTTAGTAAACGGAGGTTTATAAATAAAGCAAAGTTATTTCAGTAAAAAATAAACTAACGAAGAAGGCTCCTAGAGCGGAGTGATGACCATGGACCAGACGACGCAGCGTGGACATGGCCTCTACAAGATGGACCGATGATCTTGTGGGAGTAGCTAAAAGCCGTTGGATGTGGGTTGAGCAAGACCGGAAATTAGGGAAATCTTTGGTAAGCTTTTGTGCAGCAGTGGGGGACGTCTTTCAACTGATATGTTGATGATGATTTCAGTAAATAATACTTTAGACCATCTTTAATAGCTGTCTTCAGTTTCTGGGCCCTGATCCAGAGATTTATGGAGAGCCTCTAAGACGTTGGTCGAGGCTCTTTGCTATGAGATCGTTTACCGAGACGACTACCGTGACAATTATTGTTGAATTCACATCCCACATGACGGTAACCTCGTGAACCAAATCTTAAGTATTTTGGCAATTGTATCATTATTCCATTATATATAGTATGAATAGAAAATTATTATTTATTTTATGTCATATTCTTTACATATAAAATTATGATATAAAAATCAATAAGTAATATATAAATAAATATGTAAAAAATAGAGCTCTTCCTGTGGCGAGGTTTGATACCCTAGGCCACCGGTTGTCAAGGGACAGAGTGAGTTTACTTATCATTATTAACTAGCTGTGCCCCACGGTTTTACCCGCGTTAAACATAATAAATTATAGCCTATGTGTTATTTGGATATATAAGTTATATTACTACAAAGTTTCATCAAAATCCGTCCGGTAGTTTTTGGGTGTAAGAGTAACAAACATACACACTCGCAAACTTTCGCCTTTATAATATTAGTGTGATAAGCTCTGGGTACTGGCTTGGTAACTAGACCCCACTGTCCCATCCAGAGACACTGTGTGGAGACGGTTATAGGTGCTAATTAGTTTTATAAATTAGTAAATTTAGTACTAACAATACTAATATAGCACGTAAGCATAACTGGTTACTAACACAAAACTAACGAATTATGGGTTATGCCTGAAATAAAGATTTATTATTATTACTATTCAAATATCTATCTTATGAAATACATTTTAAAATATATAAAAAACAGAAATATACATTTTAAAATAAAAAAAATTGGATTTGCAACCGGCAGCAGGAACAGGGTCTTGCTACCGGAGGTTACGGCTCTAGAGACAGGAACCTCCTCACAATGCGAGCCGTGTCCAAAAGCACCGCTTTTTGGATCTTGTTCTTGACCCAACCGCCTAGCGTAAGCCTCTTTAGGTGTTTTTCGAGGCTCTTTGCTATTAATCCATTAGCAGAAACGACTTTCGGTACAATGATAGCTGAGTCAACATCCCACATGCTGACAATCTCCCGCGCAAGATCCAAATATTTAATTTCTTTTTCTTTGTCAGCCTTCAAAAGATTATTATTATTACTACGTGTCATGTATGTCAACTATTTAAAAAACAGCTTATGTTTTTGCTTATCATTCCTCTCGTAAGCGTTATAAGCTTAAATTCAAGGAAGCCTCCTACAATTGATATGGTGCCTAGTATAATACCTTGCGAACGTCCGTCCAATTGTGTGGTCTTCATCCAAGTTTACAAAACAGTAGGTCAGATAGAACTAATGCTTAGCAAACAAGAGTATTACATTATATCCCCGGCTAATGCCGGAAGTTCTCAGAAGTGATACTTTGTTAGCCATTACATAGTGCAACATAAATAGCTAGCCATAAAAAGCCTAGGTACCTACTTCTTTTAAAATTGAGCTACTCAAAAGAAAATCCTAAATAAATATATATAAAAACATGTTTCTTGGCCAATATTAGGTTTAAGGTCGGCTAAAAAAAAATACAAAATTAAATAAAAAAGGTTCTCACGTAGACTTTAAAAAATCGTTTGTAAATAGTCAGAAGATATTTGTAGTAATACAGTTATTATTTCTCAGGTCAGAAGTACCCTAAACCGGCGAGCATGTATGAAGAATTTATTGACAGTTAACATGGCAAAAGAGGTGTGCAAGCATCGTGACAAAAATCAGTTGTCTCTGCTTATCCCTCTGTGAATTAGGTGTGAGTCTATTTATGTATGTATTAGTGTTCTTGACTCCGCTATGACAGCCAACATTGTAAGAGACATTTGAACTGGTGGTCTATTGGTTGTGACCTGACTGCGAAGCTAGAGGTCATGGTGTCGATCTTATACATATAACTAAATGTTGTAAATTCATAATGTAACCCAAATTATGTCTACTGCTAGACAAAAGCTTCCCCAAAGAATAGGGAAGATATGCCATAATCGCTACTCTTAGCAGACGGGTTGACGATCGCAGTTTTATAGTCTTAGTTCCCAGACAAACGCTGCTGCCCGTTCTCTGATAAGTATTCCCTTGGGACTAGGGTTACCATATGACAGGCGTTAGCCGCATTTGACAGGCATTTTAAGGTTTAGACAGGCGTGCGGCCGGCATAGTCTGAGACAGGCAATTTAGCAGGCTCTCGTCAACGCCCAGTGGAGTAAAGAAAGAAATCGGCTGACAATTAAATCGGTAAAAGCAATATTGATTACACAGAATAATTACAAAACTGTATCTTGTAAAGATTTTAACGTTTATATATTAGGAAATAAAGAACTATAAAAAAAAATAATGTCCTCTGACAAATATCAGTAATCAGTATCCTTCCTCATTATAGTTTGTTGGCTTCTACTTATCACCTACAGCGTTTTGCTTTAGACAGGCATTTTTCTGAAAATTCAGGCATTTTACGTATTATAGACAGGCATTCCTGTATTTACATATCAACCCTACTCGGGACCATTTTTACGCCCCAACGTCAGTCTAAAGATGCGTGACCGCCAAAGTTTTAGCATCTCCGGGCCTCGGATGGCACGTTATGATGTCGGTCCCGGTTTCGTGGGACAACAGTCGTTAAAGCATGTCAGAGGCCTACTGGGCGTCTTGAACTACTCTGACACTAGTGACCACTGCCCATACGATAAAGAAGTAAGAAGTCGTAGTCAGAAATCGTAAGTAAAACATCTGGGGAACCCTTTGATTATATAAATTGGCATACAAAGTCCCACGGAACTTTGCGGCCAGCTTGCTCATACGGCATAGACTAAACATATTTTTTATTTGACGTCACATCCGCTAGTGATGTCACCCGTCAGTAATATAAATAGTAACACAATTTAGATGGCAATGTCACATTTTTATGAGCCTCTGCTTCTTCCGGTGCGGTGTGTAAACTTTTTGTGAGAAAATTAGGTGAGAGGTGGCGTTAAAAACTTTTAACTGGTATTTTGGCCAGCAATTGTAATATTATATATGTGTTACTGTTATTATATGACTGCCTCGTTGGTCTAGAACCTCGTGTAACTGCAGACATAAGGTCCTGAGTTCAAATCCCTTTTTTATATTTTTTCGTTTATTTTTTTTAAGGTAAGGCTAAAGTTAAAGAGGGCAATTCAGAATCCTCCTAGGGTACGTGTCCCGACCATTTGGGACATGGGGCAAAAAGGGGCACTGGAGCAGCATACTCGATTTAATGGGGCTCCTCCCATCAGGCTACAAGAGAAGTCCACGGCAGGATAAGTTTAGTCAGTGCCAGTCCGACATACCCACCCACAGACACTTTTTGCGGGTAGCAATTTCTTTATTAACTTATTTATTCAATAACGATTTTTACGTTGTGTTTGATTTTTCTATAGCTAGTTGTAAATTATTATATAATTATTATGGGAGAAATACATTAAATTATCTGTAGAATACAATCAAAAAAGTAAAAATGGTCAATCAAAATAAGTGTCGATGTTTCTATGTTAAAAAATATAATTCGTCAACAGAGTAGAGACTTTTTTAACAAGACCTGTTGGAGCAGGCGAAGTCTATCCCCCTGCCTTATTAAAAAAAAAGGTTTAGACTAAAGTATCTATGTATTGTTGTGTGGTGACGGCATAGAATATCATCACCCCATCTCATCCCGTGGGGGGCGTATAAATCGTCAAAGGGAATACCTACCAGAGAACGGGCATCAGCGTTTTTCTGTGAACTATGACCATCAAACTGCGATCGCCAACCCGTCTGCCAAGCGTGGCAATTATGGCATATTCCCTCATTCTTTGGGGAGGCTTTTTGTCCAGCAGTGAACTTACTTTGGCTGACATGATGATGATGGATCTATGTATTCTAATCCATACTTTTTTTTGATAAGGCAGGTGGAATGTCAGGGGAAACCATCCACCTGTAAGTGTCTGTGGGTGGATATGTCAGACTCGCATCGACTAAACCTAACCTGCCCTGGACTTCATCTGGCCCTGATAGAGGGAGCCCCGGGATTGCGGGTATGCTGCTCCGGTGCCCCCTTTCTGCGCCGTGCACGCACCCTGGGAAGGCTCTGAATTGCCCTCCCCAATTGCCGACTCCTGCCTGCACAGCGACTGCGCCGAAAACAGTATGCCGTCTTCCTGGAGCTACTTGAACGTGGCGGCAGTAGAAGACACTTCTCATACTGCCGCCGCATATTCTAATCCATCCTAGTCGAAGACTAAGGTAGAACATAAAATACTTGCTCTACATATAATTGACATTGACGGGCCGGTTGGTAAATGCTTGCCTTTCACGCCGCAGGTCGTGGTTTTGATTTCCACCCAGGACAAATATTTATGTCCATGAACATGTCTGTTTGTCCTGAGTCTGAGTGTAATTATCTATATAAGTATGTATTTACAAAAGAAAAGTAGTAAGTATATGTAATATATCAGTTATCTGGTTTCCATAGTACAAGCTCTACTTAGTTTGGGATCAGGTGGCCGTGTGTGAATAAGGTCCGAGGTTATTATAATAATAACATTCCGCTCCCTTTTATTTTACGGCTACATAAATTACGACACTCATTTACATTTATGCGAAATATCAGAATGAAATGGTTTTTCCATAAAATCCGATTACCCTGACACCATTGCACTGTGACCCACTTATTAAGTAGTGTCTATGGTAGTAAATCACTCACTAGGGAGCATTAGAGCTGCACCAAACTCATTTTCATAATAGACAATATTACTATTTGTAATCGAATAAACATTTTAGTTGATTAGTCTGTAATAGAGTCGGCTTAATTATAAAGACTACATAATCATTTAAAATGTTATTTATATCCTCTTTGGTGTAGTGGTAGCGTGTTCAGCAGTAGTCGGGTCGGTCGGCGTTTTAAAATGAAAATAAAAAATGTTTTTGTTCACGTAGACTTAAAAAAAAGCGCTTGTAAATAGTCAGAACATGTTTGTTGTAATATAGACTAATTATAAGTAGTTACATAGATATTTAGGTACACGGATTGTATGAAAACATTTATATATTTTTTTATAATAGCAATGATATTTAGCTAGTTAGGGCTATTGATATTTAGCTAGGTTAGGTAGGTTTGGGACTTTTCTGTAAAAAGGAAAATTTCTCAACATCAGCCCGAAGTCTGAGAGGTATTATACCCCCGTGCCTCAGATAGCACGGAAGACCGTCGGTCCTGTACCTGAGCTCTTTCCGGTCGTGTCTCTAGGCGTGTCATCGGATCATGAGAGTGATGGATAGAAAGTGCTCCTGTGTTTATCGATGGCAAACTAGTTAAATTTTTGTGGCCAGAACGCGTCCACACTGATTGCCCTGAAGCCCCACTAAGTTAGAAATGTACTTAAGTATACAAAACCCATTCTATAAAAAGACTGCTACTCCCATTAATCCCTACATTTTATGGTTGTGCAATTAACCTCCATCATAATAAATGAGTTGAGACACAAGTCATAAGTATATAGCTTCGTACTTTCATCATAAAGCTCGTTAATAATCCGTATAGCGTTGTATGACATCATATCTATGGAATAAACCAACAATTGTCCTTGAATATAAGGGCCATATCATTTTTCTACTATGTTAGATGGAATTTTTATCGCCAGTGTGTATTGTTTTAAGCATTTCATTTTCTCCAGTGTGAATTTTAAAAATCACGCTTTTCAAAGCATATTGTCATTCTTTGTACACGTGCAGCCTGTGGATGAATTACACTCAAGGAGCATACAGGACCCTGCGTACCCAATATAATAATGCCTTCAGGGCGCTGTTGGGGCTGCGACGCCACTGTAGTGCCTCAGGGATGTTGGCCGCAGCTGGGGTTGATAGCTTTTCGGCTATCATCAGAAAACGTATAGCGTCCCTATTACAGTGGGTTCGTGGCAGTTCCAACAGCCTCCTGAAGACTGTGGCCAACAGACTTGACGTGGACAGTGCTATTATGCAGCACTGGACACGCGTACAGATAATTAAGGATACCGCAATTACATATAAATCGGTATGTGTAATAGTGGTATCCTGTTAAGTTCTTATTTGAATGTAAATCTTAATATATTACTAACATAGTTTTTTAAGATTACTGTTACTAACACTATGGATTCCGGTCCGAAATAAACGAATTTTATTTTATTTTATTTATTTTTAATATGTAAGGAACAAATGCTTACGTATTTTTTTGTTTTTTAATTCATTGTATATTGGTTTAAAATTGTTTTATTTTTAATTGGTAATTTAATTACGATAATATATACATTAAAATATTTATTTATGAATTTGACATTGATTTACATTTGCCAGAGCTCTCTAATTTAAAACACCTTAACAAATATTTCAGGTATATACCTAAGCATTAGTTAGTACACATGGTTAAGCATTAACACTCATTTTGAATCAGAGTTCATGAATCTACCGATGAATTAATTTTGTATTAGTATAGTATTACAACATAAATTATTTATTGTACACGAATTATTATTATTGATTTATAAAATCTATCTATCTATTGTTATCAATAAATAAATGAAATTAATGACACTAATTACTGCAAACACTATATGACGTCGACCTGTATCGAATTTCAGCCATAACTTAACATAACATCTCAATATTAGGACAGAGACAGGATCTCAACATAGACAGTTCGGAAAGCACAAACTATTTTAAAGACTACGTAGGTAGGATATCAAAGCGTCTGAAATACAAGATGATATTATAGTTGAAGAATTTAAAACCATAGAGTACTTACTAAAAAGACTTTTCAGGGTCATTTAGAAAATAAATAAATAAATTCTCCCTTTAATATGCCACATGGCTCTGTTTTATTACCTGTCCTATTCAATAAGGTTGGCACTCCTGCATTCTTTTGTTGTAATTTATTTATTTGTGCATTTAATTTAAATTAAAAAAAGATATATATATTTATTAAAATTAAATGCACAATATTTTAAGATGTCACAGCATGCACATAATTTTTATAATAGTGATACAGTATGTTTATTAATGCACGTTAAAAAACATATTTTTGAACAAAACAAAAACTGAAACAATTTTTTATGCATACTTTTAAAAACGAATACTATCTAATATAAGCGTATGTGATCTCACGCAAAATATCACATATCTATGTATAAGTAAAAAAATACATACCTTGTTTATGTGACATTGTCCCTAGATATAATTATTATTATGTGTATTACTTGAGTAACTCAATTACAAAACGTATTATTAAAAACGAAATACAGAAATAATAAATGTCAAATTACATAAAATAATATTTAAAAAAATAATATAATACCACCAAGTGAAGAATACAATTAAAAGAAATATCTTTAAGTGTAAAGAAGCGAGGTGTTCTCTTTAATATATTATCAAAATAACAATCCTTCTAATCTTCTGATTGTATTGACAGATATGACTGTTAATAAAATATTAATAACTATTGACACCACGCACCCCACGCTCTTTTTACAATAAATTATATTTTCTTTTTGTTAAGTTTTCTATAAAAGCTTGATTTTTATTATTTTTAAACTACTGTGTATTATTTTTTCAATAGTTTGGTTTTCTATTAAAGCGTATATTTTAGTTATTTAAACTATTATTTTATATAACTCTTAACACTTGCTTGGCACAAAGACACCACCAGTTGTAAAGGAACAATAAATCGCTAATCCTGATCATCCTAGTAAGGAAAACGCGTCTAAATATTTAAAATATTGAATTTTCATTGGTCCTGCCCAATTTCTATTCAATCCGACGTTTTGTAGGAGTTTTGAAGGTTACATATGTACATACTAACATACATATGAAGCTAATAAAGGCGTTATAATAATATCTTGGGACATTATTTATACACAGCCACCTGATCCCAAACTAAGCAGTGCTTGTACTTGCATAGTACAAGCACTGCTTAGTTGGGGATCAAACAGATAACTGATATACTACATATACTACTTTTCGTTTGTAAAGACATACTTATGTAAATTATGTAGATAATAACACTCAGACTCAGGACAAACAGAAATTTCTCTTTCATCATACGTACGGCTAAGCTGTGGAACACCCTCTCGAACGACATGTTACGACACATATAACATGGGTTTATTCAAAGTTAGAGTGAACAGGCATATTCTGGTACGCGCGGTCCACCTTCGACCACATCTTCACTTACCATCAGATGACATCGTGGTCAAGCTCAAACTCATACAGCATAAAAAAGGAGAACATTATTCTATTAAATACATATACTAAAATGCTGCAGCCCTAGCAATGCTGTCAGACACAATTATAGATTTTATCGTCCTCCTCATGGGTTGCCAGGTTTAAACACTTTTTATTGGCTTTCGTTATTTATAATGCCCATACATACCTTAAAGAGATTTGTATTATTATTACCGTTAGTTTGAAATGCCATCTTTAATCGCCAAATTTGAAGAAATCGTCCCTGAAAAGTCCACTGCTGGACAAAGGCCTCCCCAAAAGATTTCCCCAGTGGAGTTGTGGCCATCATTTGGAGGGATATCCCATTCGCCACGCTTGTCAGACGGGTTGGTGATAGCAGTATGATGGTAATTAAATAAATACATAAAGTAAAAAGGTTTTATTCACGAAGACTTATTATCATCATCATCATATCAGCCGAAATACCTTTGGGGGAGGCCTTTGTCCAGCAGTGGACACTGGACAAAGGCCTCCCCCAAAGATCGCCACAATTGCCGGTCTTGCGCTATTCGCATCCAGCGACTTCCAGAGACTCTTACAAGATCATCGGTCCATCTTGTAGGGGGCCTGTCCACGCTGCGTCTTGCGGTTCGTGGTCACCACACGAGAATCTTTCTGCCCCAACGGCCGTCGGTAGACGTAGACTTATACTATGATTTTTTTTTAGGTTTAAGACATTTATTTTCTCAAAAGATTACAAAAATCACTTGCATAGATAATACAATAAAACTTTAAAGTGCTTACATGCTTTTTCATATTGGCACAGCGTATACAATTTTATAACTTAGGCTAATCTATACAAATAAATAAAATTGGAGTGTCTGTTTGTAATATTGAAATACTTGGTTTTTACTACATTAATATGAATATATATACGGTACATACACCAAAATGAATTTTTTTACAATTTTTGTCTATCTGTCTGTCTGTTTGTTCCGGCTAATCTCTGAAATGGCTGGACCGATTTTGACGGGACTTTTATTGGCAGGTAGCTGATGTAATAAGGAGTAACTTAGGCTACTTTTATTTTCAGAAAAAGTCTTTTATTTTAAAAGAAAAACTAAATAAACTAATTAACACGCGGATGAAGTCGCGGGCACAGCTAGTACAAAATATAAAAACAGGGTAATTAGAGATAATGCATTCAACAAAAAATAGTCCAATACGTACTTGCATCGGTCATAATAATCAGTAGTGCGGAGATTTTAAAAGGTGTTTGTTAAGGTAGGTGATACAGTGAAAAAACAAAACTTAGATCGTAATCATTATCCAAAATTTAAAGATTTTGTACTTATTTATCAATATCTATATGGTTAGATTGTATTATATTAATACCATATTATATTATTCGTATATTTTTATTATATATTTATATAATACACGTTATTCGGTTTCATAGGCAAATTAAGCTCCTCAAGTTACGTCCACCCTGTATAAAACAATAATAAAGAAACGCTATCATTAATCTAGTCATACCACCCCTCTTAATTTAAGTACATGACCTAAAACCATTAACCTAATTCTCTAGAAGTGAAACTTTCCCCCCATTACACAGCGGGAGCTTGCGTCACGATGACGTCACCGGAGCCAGACATGTTACTTAAAACACTACATGGGAAACCTATTCATCTGGAATTCAGTAAAAGAACGAATCTTATATCTAGCTGAAGCAATTTCAGTTTTAATACCTTGAACTAAGGTTCATTTTGGTGTAATTTGAGTGTTGCCATGACCTAATCTAGACTGCACACGTGTAGGATTTGATTTTATGCCCTTGAATTTTTGATGCAGATGGTAGAAAAAAAATATTGTAAACATTTTTTTTGGGAGTGATGCAATTGTTATATGCATGTGTCGTTACGTGATTTTAAAATATAATATTCTTAGTTCAGCATTCAATATTATGAGTACTTTTGTACTACAAAAAATCCTTATTTTACTAGTAATCAAAAATACTGATTACTCAGCAAAATAGTCATCGCAAAATGATATTATTTCAGAAGCAATTTAGGTTCATAACAAATTGTTGTATATTAAAGTGGATTATTTAAGTTAATAAAATTGTTTCTGGCACTCGCTGGCCGCTGCCACGGCCCACTCGCTTTGCTCGCTCGGGTTCGCGTTGTATGGTCACAGTTCTAACCTAATGTAACCTACTTTTCTAGTAGCGAAAAACATTTTCATTTACTATACAAAAATTATAATATAAATTAAATATACAACCAGTATAATTAAAAAAAAAACAATTAATTGATGCGTAATAAGGTCTTTGATATGAAAATATCATAAACCGAAATGCTATTAATGATTTAAAGCATAACAATGGGAGCCGATAAGTGATTGTGTTATTTTGCTACTATAAAAATTTCTCAGTGTCAGCCCAAATATATAATAATATCTCGGGACAATGTCACACAGATCATCCTAGCCCCAAACTAAGCAAAGCTTGTACTATGGGTACCAGGCGACGATATGCATACTTATATAGATAGATAAATACTTATATACATAGAAGACATCCATGACTCAGAAACACTTCGCACTTACCGGGATTCGAACCTAGGACCACCAGCTAGGTAGGCAGGAGCACTACCAATGGCAGTATTACACTCCGGTGCCTCGAAGAGCACGTAAAGACCCTATATTTGACCACTTTCCCGTCGAATCGCTAGCCATACCATCGAATCATGAGAGTGATGGAATTTAAAGTGGCCGCTGTCTTTGCCCGCACACCTTATGCACAACGATATGTCTACATTGAGACTGGTCGCCGTTGCCAAAATTCGGCTAGGAAATTATTATCTATACATATAATTAAATCGTAGGAAAGTCAAAACTGTACATTGAATATTTTTAAAAAGGATATTTGGGGCGTGATCTACAATTGATATCGAAGGCAAAAATATAGTTTTTAGAATTTTTGTCTGTTTGTCTGTATGTATGTCCGGGCTAAACTCAAAAAGTACTGCATGGATTTACTTCAAATTTTGCATGAATATTACTAAGAGGTCGGGTCAACATATAGGCTACATATTATCACGCTATCACCTACGGGGGAGGAGCTGTGATAATTTATAAAGTTTAACGCGGGTAAAACCGCGGGGCACAGCTAGCACCACATACAAGCCGACCATAGTGAGGCTTAAAACCTAGTTTTTATTCTTAGTTTGACCAACGATTATTTATACATTTAATGCAAGAGTTTATAATCTAAATGTTACAGTTTGTCGTGTAATAATCACTTATAGGCTAACACAGCATGCTTAATACAAATATATTCTTCTTTACCAACCTTGGTCTTCTTTACCTAATTTGCTGTGCACATATAGATCCTGCCAACAAATTACGGCGCGTCATCTAGGAAACAGAGTAAATTTATACGAGTCTAATTAGTTTGTCTCGGCTGTAGGTCAGCTCGACCTCTAATGACCTGGTTTTGGTACAAATATTTGTCAAATTCAAGAGGTTTAGAGAACTTATTTACTTATCGTAGTGGTTACCCTAGTGTCAAAGTTTTTATTCGTTTTCGAGAGAGATTTTTATTCCTACTCCTTGACTGTTCATGCAGTCAGATTGTGGAACTCTCTTGCGCCAAATATACGAAACAGCAAAACCATTCTCTCTTTCGAGAGACATGTGAAAAACCACTATCTTTCAATTTCATCCCCATAGAATGTAAATATTAGTATTATAATACACTTACATATATACTTATAAATATTAATTATAATTACATAAATACTTATAAATAATAATAATAATAAATTCATTTATTTCTCTCAAAAGGTTACAGTAGTCTTTACAAAGTAAATTTAGCTATTGATAAGTTTCTAAACCTTGTGAGAGCTGGAGTCCGTAAGAGGTTCAAAGACCTGTGTGACGAATCTCCAGGCTCTCTCCTTATATTGTAGTGAAAAATGAGTAGCTAACGTGTCGTGAATGGGTTATTTTGAGATAATGAATGATCGGATACATAATTATTAAAGAGAAAAGGAGCATGCATGCGTGAGGGTATATGTGCATGTGTTGTGTGTGGGTTAGGGTGTATGTGTGTGAGTGAGAGGGTGTGTGTGTGTGAGAGAGAGAGAGGGTGTATGTGAGGGGGTGTGCGTGTGTGCCTGTTGCTGTATGATATTTTAATTTGTAATTATGATTTTTTCTGTTTCAGTGTAGTCGAGGGACATGAGCCAATTTGTAACCGTCTTTTTGCAATTAAATTTACTTAGTGAATGAATACTGAGTGTTTTATTTACCTTATTATAAATGTAGCCACCAAGGAAAAAGAAACAACGCTGGGCAAGTCTAGTGTTTGTTGAGTTTACTTGACAAACAATATGTTTCCGACGGGCATTGTTAGGTTTATTGGGATCATATGGAGTTTGTGCATGAGTGGTTAGAATTACTCTCAGAATAAATAGCTTACGGACGGAGAGAACGTCACAGATCTTATGGAGTTCTGTTGTGGGAAACTGATAGGGCAATTTCCACCCAACCTTCAGAAGTGCCCTTTGAGCACGTTCTAATTTTATGAGGTTGGTTTTAGCGGTGCCACCCCATGCTACAATACAGTACTGGACAAGAGACTGAGCCAGTGACAGGTATACAAGTCTGAGAGTATCCCCATCAGCAGCATGTCGTAGATTTTTGAAAACGAATATCAACTTTCTTAGCCGTGATGGAAGTACATCTATGTGTTGTTGGAAGCAGAGTCGGTCGTCAATCTGTATGCCAAGGTGTTTTATGCAATTTGTACTGCGGAGGGTTGGGCAGTTACAAGATGAGGTGACCCAAACATTACAGGAGTGGGCAATTAGAGGGGAGATGGATGAGGGGGGTTTACCTGCCAATGTGAGTGAAAAATGCATATAAAATGTTTTGTCGGCGTTCAAGGTGAGTAGGTTTTGTGTGAGCCAGTCCGTGATCAGGTTCAATCCGGTCTGAGCACATGCGACGACGGATTCCCAAGTGGTGTCATGAAATATCAAGGCAGTATCATCGGCGTATGTGAAGATAGAGCAGTTGTTAATATTTAATCGACATAAGTCGTCGATATAAATAAGGAACAGTGTAGGACCGAGAATACTGCACTCCATAAGGCACTCCATAAGACACGGGAAGCTCACTACTCAGCCACTCACCAATCTTTACGCACTGTCGTCTATCCTTTAAATAGCTAGAGAGTAAGGAATAGAGTAGAGGAGTAAATATTATATCCAATTTAGTCTTAACTATATACTACACACATTGTTATAATGTTTCTAAAATTTCTCCTGTCGCGGGTCAGCTAGAAGAAATTTCTTATGAAATAAGCAGTACCTTTTTATTTTTCTTTTTGTTTAAAAAGACAACGCCCGCACTAGGGAATTTAATCCCTGTGTCGCGGGGTACTTTACAAACATATAATAGACGGACACAAATTACATCCAGACTCAGAACAACTATTTATGGGTCACACAAATAGTGGTCCAGCGCGGGACTCGAACGCGCGACACGAAGCGGCGTGGCGACTGTCTTAGCCGCCGCGCCACACGTGCAGCAGCCAACAGGGGCTCTACCGGCTAAGTCACCGAACATCGATTTCTTAAATGGTGTTCAAATAAATAGAGGTTAAAAATGAATTAATCAATCGGTAAATCGGCTTCAACGTTGACAATCGATTCCGGACCATTTATGACGTCACATGTGCTCATGGAAGCCGCTTTAACGATTGATTTAGTCATTTTTAACCTATATTTATTTGAACGACATTTAAGAAATCGATGTTCGGCGCTTTAGCCGGTAGACCCCCAGACAAGCCTTTGTATTGAATATATTGTATAATAATTTCTTCGTACTTGTCTCTATTTATTATGTGAACAAAAATTAATAAATATAAAAAAAATATTTACATAAGTATCTATTTATCTAGTATGCATAGTACAAGCTTTGTTTAGTTTGGGGTAAGTAGGAAACCCGCCCAACTAACTGTCTAACTATTCTGTAGTTATAACTATATACATAAAAGCGATGAAATTGCGTGCCACATTAGTTTTATTACTACGCAATAAAAGTAGACAATGACATCCCGTGGATAGCATATAAAACAATGATATCATAGCCTAGATACTAAGTCTAGTACTTTCTAGGTTACCTAAGTATACAAGGCGTCAAATAATTAATGTACCTACGTAACTAGAGGGAATTCTATAATTTAATTAATTACTACATATCGCTCATGTATTCAAGAGAGGTAGGGCATAGCGTACATTCGCTCAAAGAGCAGCCCGACTGGGGAAGTACCTCCACCTTACAGAAGACATTCCTTAATAATAACATTAATAATTTTAATGTTGTGTTTCCGATTGTGAGAAAGGTCGCCAGAGCTCATTGGGGTGGGGGAAGGGTCAGCAACACTTGTTTGCTGACTCTTAAAGGCCGGCAACGCACCCGCGACTCCTCTGGTGTTGCGAGTGTCTTTGGGCGGCGGTGATCACTTGTTTACCATCAGGTGACCCACTTGCTCGTTTGTCGCCCTCTAATATAAAAAAAAATGTTATAAATTCAATCATTAAGGTTGGCGTGGTAGGTTAAAGCTTACCTTTCACGCCGCGGGTCGTGGGTTCGATTCCCACCCAGGACAGATATTTGTGTGCATGAACATGTCTGTTTGTCCTGAGTCTTGGTTTAATTATCTATATAAGTATGTATTTCCAAAAGGAATGTAGTATAATATGTAGTCTATCAGTTATCTAGTTTCCATAGTACAAGCTCTGCTTAGTTTGAGATGAGATGGCCGTGTGAGAATAATGTCCCAGGATATTTATGTTCTCGTAAAATTAGGTATTTGTTTATACTTATTATATAGATTGATAGTAGATTGACCCATATTGGGAAGTGTCACGTTTAAAGCCGAAATAATAATATATATTCTGAATTGTAATGAGTTTTTTAATAATTAAAAAATAGCACTAGTGAGAAGTAAAATAATATATTTTATTTATAGTATGTAAGTTTTGGTTATTGTTAATATGCAAATTAATCTCTTTAAGTTTTTAGGAATAAATAGGTATCAGATAAGATCGTGTTCACAGACTTGAGAAATGTTTTACCTAATTTGCTCGGTACAAAAAATAGTAATAAAAAAATATTTACTGTCAAAGACTTTAAAGACAAATAATACTAATCTTTTCGTTTTGAAACTCAGTTTGTCATCACTTCTCGGTTTGTCAGTGCGTCAAAAAAAATGGTAGATTGTGTCATGTTTTTTTGAAGTAAGACTTCTGTACTCACGCTTGACTTGAGGAGTAAGCTGGCGAATGCGAGATGAGATCGTTACCAAAAGTGTGATTAGGCGAGAAGAACGGAAGTTGAGAGGCACATATCAGTTAGTGAATATAATATATAATAATATCTTCTTGGGACAATGTCACACAGATCATCCTAGCCCCAAACTAAGCAAAGCTTGTACTATGGGTACCAGGCGACGTTATACATACTTATATAGATAGATAAATACTGAAATACATAGAAAACATCCATGACTCAGAAACAAATATTCGTGCTCATCACACAAATATTTGCACTTACCGGGATTCAAACCCAGGACCACCAGCTTCGTAGGCAGGAGCACTACCAACTAGGCTACGGTGACCGTCAATATAGAAAGACAGTTACGTTAGTAGTACATGTAATACTTATATCAGGTAACTTATGTAATGAATAGTTAATGTTATAGTGTAATGTAATCTTTGCAATGTTAAATATTTGTTGTTATACACCGACAAAATCGGTAGAATATGATGATCCTACCTAAACATAAACATCTTCTATCTACTCGTATTCTGACAAATAAATCTTTCTTTCCTTCTTTCTTTCTGGTTTCCATAGTACAAGCTCTGCTAAGTTTGGGTTCAGATGGCCGTGTGTAAATAAAGTCCCAGGATATTATTACTACCTATCAATAATTTTAAAATAAGTCCAGTATGCTTTCACTACTTTACAAACCTGTAAACTATGGACGAAATACTAGCCTTATATCGTCGAAAATAAAATTCTGTTCCTTTTTTTCAGCATTTAAAGGAGAAGGAAACTTCTGGGCCCAGCAGTAAACTAGTTGAAATGTGGATTAAAAAACCGTTATATTTTTCTAAAGGAAATCACAAAATATCGTATCATGTTTCTATCTAGGAAGCAAGAAAACTTAAATTAAGTTATGAAACGAAATACTCGATTAAATAATGACGAATTGCTCGCAATCGATTAAGAATAAATCGGTAAAATCTCAGAATATGTTTGAAAATTAAGTGACAAGTGTTTTTCGTGGAATCGATTCATAGCGGATCGTATTCCATTAATTTTTCTTCGGGCAACACTTCTCTGCCTGGCAGCCTTTACATGCTCTTTGAATGTCACTCGTTCGTTGTCTTTCGTTTTAAGTGCGCACGTATTTTCCATGTTTTATTTGTGGTTTTCTTCGACTGTAGTGCCTGCCCGGGGCGAGGGGGACCCTAACGTGCCAGATCTTCGACATGCCACACTCTCCATGCATAAAACCATAACACAACCGAAGCCATTCAACAACATTTTGTAAAAAACTACAATATTATAATTTAACCTCACTTTTACTATAATTCATATAACTTGATTCCTGGATAGCCAAATTTCACCAAAATTTCAGTGAGGTCTTGTTATTATATCCTCTCACAAATAAGGCTAGTTTTATTCAGTTAACACATGGGCCCAGGAATGTATGGAGTCATTACCTTCTCCTTTAACTGTGGTCCTGTTGGTCTTTGTTCGCCGGTATATTCTTTTGTGATGACAATGCATTAAAATTACCAGTCATTTTTGAACTTATAAAATACATTTCACACGGTATAACGAGACCCTTGGTAATAAGACAGGGGTGCTCAATCTACTGGCTACTAAATACAAGTATATCTATACGGTCACCGTAGCCTAGTTGGTAGTGCTCCTGCCTACGAAGCTGGTGGTCCCGGGTTCGAATCCCGGTAAGTGCAAATATTTGTGTGATGAGCACGAATATTTGTTTCTGAGTAATGGATATTTTCTATGTATTTAAGTATTTATCTATCTATATAAGTATGTATATCGTCGCTTGGTACCCATAGTACAAGCTTTGCTTAGTTTGGGGCTAGGATGATCTGTATGACATTGTCCCCAGATATTATATTATTATATATGACTGCACGTGTGGCGAAACGGCTACGACAGTCGCCTCGCCGCCTCGCCGCCTCGTGTCGCGGGTTCGAGTCCGGACAACTATTTGTGTGACCCATTAATAGTTGTTCTGAGTCTAGATGTAATTTGTGTCCGTCAAAATCCGTAAAAATTTTACATTTATGTGGAATCGTCTTATTTTTTTACCCTACCGTGCAGTGCATGACAGCTACTGAGAAACACTGCCAGAAAACTCAGTAGGAATTCTTTTTTAAAATAAAATATACTTAAGATTAATAACAATCATGTGTGTTGACTGTTATCACTTAAATAATCAGAAATTTTGTAATATGCCCTGCTACACAATTTGGCTTTAATAATTCTTTTAAACTTATTCGTAGACAATTCTCTAATATCATTGGGAAGTTTGTTATAGAATCTTATACATTGCCCCATAAAAGAGTTACTTATTTTGTGGAGACGGGTAGTATGCAATATGAGATTATTCTTATATCTAGTATTTACATTATGTGCATCGCTCCTTTTACAAAAGGAATGGATATTTTTATGCACATATGTTAAGTTTTCATATACAACATGAAACGTAATTAACGCACACCCTCATACACCCCAATTAAAATATTATGTTGGAATCATAATACATACAATGAATTTTTAATTTAACATGTATAATGTATATACATTGTTATTTACAAAATTAGTTTCTTGGAATAAAGTTTATTTTTCTTTATTTTGTATTGAATGATGCAATTTGTATGAATACAAATAAACTGCGATTTTAAAAGTCTTATTACATTGACCTACGGTCCATTTTAATTTGGTTGTGACTGTACAGGGTTAATATGAGAATAATTTCTATAGTTTTAATTATTTTGGAATAAAAAATTACCTTTATTAAAAATGATAGATATGAATCGATTCAGTAAACGATTCTGAACAAACTATTTTCAGGGTGTGCGTTAATTTTTAGATAGTTAGAATGTTAACCTCTTTGAACTTTTCTCTTAGAGACACTCTCGGGCCAAGATTATAGATAGCTCTTACAGCTCTTTTATGCAGTATAAATATGGTGTTAATGTCAGCAGAGCTACCCCAGAGAAGAATTCCATAGGACATTACACTATGAAAATAACTGAAATAAACCATTCTAGCTGTGTTGTATTGTATTATATGTTCGTAAAGTACCCCGCGACACAGGGATTATATTCCCTAGTGCGGGCGTTGTCTATAAAAAAATCAAAGCTTGAAATGCCTTTGCTCGTTTGTGCTACACCAACAAGCAAAGGCATTTAAAACTTAGGTAGCGTGTTCCACTGCAAATAATGTGGCTCTAGTCTGAAAAAAGTGATTTAGGGATTTATCTGTGCAAACAAATTCATTACTAGGTATTGGTCTTTTTCTGTAATTGTGTTTTAATATTAAGGAAACAATAAATAAATAATAACAATAATTGTATCAACCTAGTCTGGGAGTAAGATTTATATACCCCGTACCTGAGAAAGCATGTGGCGCTAGTCGTCCCATCTGATTATGAGAGTGATGGAATTGAAAGTGCCCCTGCATTGTTTGTGCACACACACTTGTGCACTTTAATTGCACTTTACTTTTGGGCCGTGTTGAAACCGGTAGTAGAGACACCCGCTGAGTTTGTTTCGCTGGGTCTTCTCAGTTGGGGCGCATTGGATCCGGTGGTAGCATTAAAGCGCGACCGTCGTTATAAACAAAAGGGCCGCCATAATAATGACATTAAATTCGTGCCTTAATATAGACAGAAACATTCAGACAATATGTAGTAAAAATATAGCAAATATTAAAATTAAGATAATTAAACCTACACATGATCCTTAACAATAACTTAATTTAAGTTAGCTAAATATCGTTACTATTATAAAATAAATCTAATTGTAAATTATTTCCTACAACCCGTGTACCTAAATATCTATATGTACCTAGAAATAATTATAAATTAATTACATATTACTACGAACATGTTCTTTTTTAAAGCTTTTTAACACCTTTTTAAAGTCTACGTGAATAAAAACCTTTTTTATTTATTGAGTTTATTTATTGAGACGGGCCGCCGTGGTTGAAATTCGACCAGGAGGATATTATTCTAATAAAAGGTGTAAGATAAATAGCGAACTTGTACCCATGAACTGGATAAATAAAAAAAAATGGCCCCATATTTTGTATGGGTTGGTTGTGGTTAGTAACACTTGCCTTTCACGCCGCAGTTCGTAGATTCGATTCCCATCCAGGACAGATATTTGTGTGCATTACTATGTCTGTCTGTCTGAAGTATGTGTGGTGTGACTTTGCGAGACAGAATTCGAAATACTGATGTAAGAGAGCGTTGTGGTGTGAAAGAGGATGTAGTCACAAAGATTGAAAAAAGGAATGCTGAGATGGTTTGGCCATTTAGAAAGGATGAATGAAAGAAGATTGACCAAAGAAGTATACCTGGCCTGTGTGAATGGAACAACCGGAAGGGGAAGACCTCGTCGAACATTCTCTGACCAAATCGGAGACGTTCTAAAGAAAGGACAGGTCAGAAGTATCCTAAACCGGCGAGCATGTATGAATAATATAAAGACAGTAATCGAGGCAAAAGACGAGTTCAAAGATCGTGACAAATGGAAATGCGTTGTCTCTGATACCCCTTTGGGAAACAGGCGTGAGTCTATGTATGTATTAACATGTCTGTTTGTTCTGAGTCTGGGTGTAATAATCTATATAAGAATGTATTTACAAAAGTGTATCTACCAAGCAGGCCAACCGGCCCACCAAATCTATACATAGGTATAATAAAATCGTAGGATAGTCAAAACTGTGCATTGAATATTTTTTTAAAGGATATTTGGAGCGTGATCTACAATCGATATCAAAGCCAAAAATATAGTTTTTAGATTTTTTATCTGTGTGTCTGTTTATCTGTATGTATGTCCGGGCTAAACTCAAAAAGTATTGCATGAATTTACTTCAAATTTTGTATGAATATTACTCAGAGGTCGGGTCAACATATAGGGTACATATTATCACCTACGAGGGAGGAGCTGTGATAATTTATAAAGTTTAACGCGGGTAAAACCGCGGGGCACAGCTAGTAAAGAATAACTAGCCTATTTTTAATTACAATTAACTTTATAATTAGATTTGTAATAAGTTTGTTGGTTTTATAGATTTTTCTGGGTGCTATTAAAGTTGAGCACCCCTGGGATAAGAATGTGCCAGTATAATAAACGGAATGGTCCACACCACGGGAGATCGGACGGGGTCAAAGTATATTACTATATCTTGTCCGACAACCAATTGAGTTTTATTCGGTCTATACAAGATTAATTGTATAGATCTACAGTTAAAGTTAAGTTTATTTACCGACTTCAAAAGAGGGAAGTTATCCAGTCGACTGTAAGCGTTATTTCACGTCTGTTATGGGATTTACATACTCATGTCCCGGACTCAGTCCCGGAGGTAAATGTTTAAATAAAATAAAATTATATTACTACACTAGCTGTGCCCGCGGTTTTACCCGCGTTAATATTATAAATTATCACAGCTCCTCCCCCGTAGGTGATAGCGTGATAATATGTAGCCTATATGTTGACCCGACCTCTTAGTAATATTCATGCAAAATTTGAAGTAAATCTGTGCAGTACTTTTTGAGTTTAGCCCGGACATACATACAGACACACAGACAAATATTCTAAAAACTATATTTTTGGCTTCGATATCGATAGTAGATCACGCCCCAAGTATCCTTTAAAAATATATTCATTGTACAGTTTTGACTTTCTTACGATTTTACTATATGTATAGATTACACCCAGACTCAGGACCAACTGACATGTTCATGCACACAGATATCTGTCCTAGGTGGGAATCGAACCCAGTACCTCCGGCGTGAAAAGCATTTTGCCAACCACACCAACAGGCCCGTCTTTGTTTTATGATTTATAGCTATAGGTAGTATACATACGGAACCACATTTGCACTTGCCTGATGAGTAGTTTTTACCTTCTGGAAATAAACTTATTTCATGTGTTTATAGTTGCCATCATTCTGGTTTGGGCACGTCGTTTACCTGCAACAAGAAATACATACAATATTAATAAGAGAATAAAAATCCAGCTTTAGTGCGTGTGTGTATAGCGTTTATCATCTGATATTTATTGAACTTGTATAACAAAGTCCAGTGTTCGGATTTAGTGTCAATATGACACCGAGACAGGCACTGCAGAGCCATCTTGCAAATAAAAACATATATTATTTACTCGACACACGTTGTCGTGAAATATTTTATTATATTATTTTTTTAATAATAGAAAAAATATGACATATAAGAGGATAATTACAGTGCACAATTACTTGCGCAAACAACTTTCTATTCCCCGACTCTCTTTATCAAATGGAATTTTTTACTCCCAGATTTCGGGCTGAAACTGAAACTTCTTTTTACGGAAAAATCTCAAAATCACTTTATAGCCCGACCCGGGATTTGAACCCACGACCTCATTATCTGCGAATGTACACGCTACGGCTAGAAACAGTGCCACATGTTTAAAATTTTCTTATTAATATTACCTTCTGTAAACAGAACCTACACTGAATCACCACGACGACACAAGTACACGACGAAGAGATTTATGGACAATCAATCCGAGTATGGTACTGTTTTGTCACTGATAGTAAAGGAGATGGATTTATGTTGAATGTGAACAAAGGCACTTTGTATTGAGTAATGATTATGAATATATGTAACAGCTGTGAGATTGTGAGCTCAAACTTGGTATACGTTTAAAGTCAAAGTCAAAAATAATTTATTCTGTAAAAATTTTACATTTATCTGGAATCGTCGTTTTTTTTACACTACCGTGCAGTGCATGACGTGGCAGCTACTGATGAACACTGCCAGAAAACTCAGTAGGAATCCTATTTTAAATAAAATATACTTAAGATTAATTACAATCATGTGAGTTGACTCAGAACAACTCAATCCCAAGCACTTTTGTCACTTAAATAATCAGAAATTTTGTAATATGGCCTGCTACACAATTTGGCTTTAATAATTCTTTTAAACTTATTTGTAGACAATTAATAGTTTTCACTGCATATGCTGCAGAATTTAATTTGCCGGACAGTTTTTCTATTTGTGGGCTCCATGGTAGCTTTTAGTCAATGTTGATACTCAAGAACACAGTTGATTCAACAGGGTCCAAACTAGCTTTAGCCTAGTATAGGCTTTCTTTGTATCACCTAAAATCGCCATCTACAATAACGGCCCTCCTTTTTTGACGTCTCTTTCTTCTTCCTTTTAATATCAATTTAATATCTTGCATATCATTATCACATTCCACACAAATGTAATATTTTAACCGTATAAATGACTTTGAGTTTGAGAGTTTAATTAAGTCGGATATATCTCATAGCACGGCACACGAGCAAGCAGAGTACCTGGTGGTAAGTAATCACCGCCGTCCATGGACACTTGCAACACCAGAGGGTCCTCAAGTGTGATGTCAGTCCACTAAATCCACCACCTAATAGAAACACTTTATCATTACAAGTTTCGCGTACAATCCAACATTCCTATTACGGAATTCTTCCTGAGTAATTTCAAATACACTTTACGTGCACCTTCTGTATTTATCTATTCTGTGACATTACATAAATTTGCAAATCAAACAGCTACCTTCGTGAGACGCATAAGAAGAACAATTAAACGCAATAGTTAATGGATGAAAATGATTTGATTAATTTTTTAACCGAGTTTAAAAGACAATGTATCAATTCTACTATACTAATAAGTAGTAATACACATTACGTGCATCTCCTGTACTTATTTAATCTGTAACATTATTGATTGTAATAGTTAATGAAACATTACCTACACTGAAAATGATATAAATCGATTCAGTAAACGATTCTGAACTAACTATTTTCAGGATGTGCGTTAATTAAGTTAATTAAGTTACATGTTGTATATATATATATATATATATATACATCTTGAAGGACATGTTGCGTCCTACATGGCGTTATTTACCGATGATGCTGCGTCCGACTGACTTTGTGCGTCCGGTATACGGACGCAAGATTGACCGACCCTCATTTTTAGCCCAAGGGTCCCTTATGATCATTAGAATCCAAGGGCGAAAAATTGGCATGGACGTAATTCCATCACTAGAATGCCTTTTAGCGTATAATATAGTTCCGCCATCGTCAGACTGAAATTTGGAGGGCGCTAGTGTTCAGCGTATAATTTACCACGTATACTTTAAGTTCAGTTCACCGATCTTATCGTGTCCATTGAATATCGTACTTAATTTGTCAAGTTTTTATCATGTTTTCGTGACAACTATCTTGCGTCTCATAAATATCCTTAAACCGGCACTAGGTACGGTGTCTGAGATGCCTATTCGGGGTTCACGAGGGACGCATGGAACGGGGCGCGGGGCGGCGGGCTTCAGCGCGCTCGCGTGCCGAAGTTTTTAACAAAAGGCCTGTGCCGGCCGTGATGCAAGCTTGTCACCAAAGTGAATTATTGTATTGTAGTGGTTATTTATTTGGTCTATTATTATAGTTAGTGATTATAATAATATATGAATCACAATGAAAAGAAGTGCAAGGAGGATTCTTAAATTGGCAAACCGTAACTTCTTCAACCTTATAAAGCAGATGAATTCGTACCAAATCAAGGAATACCACTCGATGTTAATAATTCCTTGTCTAATGTATCTTTCAAGCTACCTAATAACATAAGTTTAAGTGAAGTATTTTTTTGTGTTATGGCAATTTGCCGATGTTTTCAGCAATTTCTGCCAGTGTCACGTGTTTGTTGACTGCTCATGGGAAACTACAAAGGCTAATTAATACTTTATTTTTGTGGCACTAGTTTAGAGCCTGTAACAAAAGACAAACACAAATATGAGTTAGTGAATAGAAATACATAAATTACGTATCAACAAAGACAATAATCATAAATATCATAATTTTATTATGTTAGTCGATATAAATTTAATAAAAGCATTTATCATTAAGGAAAGAAGGTGACGTACATTCAGAGGATGGTGAACGTTTAAAGAAGAAATATTTGCAAATGAGAAAGGTTTATTTAAGTGACATTTAAGAAAAATATGATCTAGGATCCATCATCTAATCCACATTCACACAAGGAATTGTCACGAATCCTAATTTTATGAAGGAAGACAGGGGTACATCAATGGCCAAGACGGATTCTGCAAATAACTGAAGTTACAAGTTTAGGAACTTTTTTGTATTTGTAGAACCATGGTTTAGAGGGTATTTCTGCTTGAATAGAGGCATACCAATGGCCCTTGGTCTTACTTGATTCGATCCAAGAGCATTGCCAGGACTTATGCATATCAGTTTTGGGAAGGTGAAGTAGATCATACACCTGCACCGAAAAATATTTAGGATCAGCCAAATTGCTGGTAATAGCAGCCTTAGCATATGCATCTACGCACTCATTACCTCTTATACCTGAATGCCCAGCGATCCATACTAATATGACCTCTACATTCTTTATAGAGCAAGAATGAAGACACTTTTTTATTTCCAGTATAATAGGAGAGCGAAGGGAATCTTTAAAAGGATTTTTGACAATAGCAGCCAAGGCACTATTGGAGTCTGAGAAAATAACAGCTTTGGATATAGTATTATGAGATAGGATAAACACACATGCCTCAAGGATACCTATGCACTCCCCAGTAAAAACAGAAGCCTCTGGGGGACACTGAAACTGTAAAAAATATTGAGAATTTAAATAATATACACTAACACCTGTTTCACTATCATCAGATAACTTTGAAGCATCTGTAAAAAAATTATGATAGTCTCTCCATTTATCATGAACAATAGAAGAGAAAACTTCATTGGCATGAATAGTTTGTTTATCTATGCCAATGTGAGGAATAAAATTTGGATTAAAATTTAGAATTTCATATGGGAAGTCATACAATGGGAATTTAGTGCACTGGTAAATAGAGGATTTCATCTCTACCATACTAATCTTTTTAAATGAATTTAGAATTAGAGGGCTTGCTTTGTGCTTCCAATACTCACTCTGATCATATAAACTAACTAATTCAGATAGTTTTGACAATATATTGTGATTTTTGAGAAAATATGCCTTAAAAACATTTGTCAGCAAGATATTGTCTACGAGTAACAAGGGGAGCGTCTCCACTCTCCACCTGCAAAGCATTGATGGGCGTGGATTTCATGCAACCCAGAACAATACGGAGTGACTTAGACTGAATGGACTCTAATTTAGCCAACGCGATTTTACTGCAGGGCTCAAGTAAGAAAGTGCCATAAGCCAGTAAGCTTCTTATTGTGGCATTGTAGATAAGTTTCAGAGTGAAAGGGTGAGCACCCCACCAAACAAATGCAAGTGCACGTAACATATTTACATTCTTTTCACATTTGTTAGTAATATAATTAAGATGTGAAACGCCAGATAATTTAGAGTCTAAAGTAACACCCAGAAACTTTACTCTATCCTCAACTCTGATAGGAGATCCCTCAATTTCTAGGTGAACATGTGGGATCACTCTTTTACGGGTAAATATGACTGATGAGCATTTTTGGGGAGATAAATGGAGACCATGGAAGAAAAGCCAGTTGTTTAAAGAATCTAGAGAAACCTGCATGGATTTTTTTGCAGCTTCAATGGACGAATCAGTAACATACAAACAAAGATCATCAGCATATTGCAAAATTTGGCAATTGATGTTGAGAGACCTATGTAAGTCACATGTATAAATATTTTACAATAAAGGACTCAAGACAGAGCCTTGCGGTAATCCACGCCACACTGACCTGGGACCATACCTTTCCCCAGGAATGTGTAGGCTGATCAGGCGACCTGATAGCAGATTGCAGATACAATGAATCATCCTTACTGGGATACTCAGCTGACTTAACTTAGTCCTGAGTATTGAAAGAAGAACACTGTCATAAGCAGCTGAAATGTCCAAGAAAACTGCAAGAACAGATTTATTCTTACTAAAGGCAGTGCATCGGTCACAAAGCTAGCGAGGCTGTCCATTGTGCTAAATCCTTTACGAAAACCAAACTGGGATTCCGCAAAAATACCTCTATTTTCCACGAACCATTTCAACCTGTTTTTAATTAGGTGCTCAAATATTTTACATATAACAGGAGAAAGAGCTATAGGACGATAGTGATTTGGGTTATTTTGTGATTTCCCAGGTTTTATTATTGGAATGAACATTATACGGAATTCATCATCATCATATCAGCCGAAAGACGTCCACTGCTGGACAAAGGCCTCCCCCAAAGATCTCCACAATTGCCGGTCTTGTGCTATTCGCATCCAGCAGTTTCCAGCGACCCGCACAAGATCATCGGTCCATCTTGTAGGGGGCCTGCCCACGCTGCGTCTTCCGGTTCGTGGTCGCCACTCGAGAACCTTTCTGCCCCAACGGCCGTCGGCTCTACGAGCTATGTGCCCTGCCCACTGCCACTTCAGCTTGGCAATTCTTCGGGCTATGTCGGTGACTTTGGTTCGCCTGCGGATTTCGACATTTCTGATGCGATCCCACAGGGAAACTCCGAGCATAGCCCTCTCCATTGCTCTTTGGGTGACCCTGAGCCTTCTAATAAGGCCCATAGTTAGCGACCACGTCTCTGTTCCGTATGTCATCACTGGCAACACACACTGGTCGAAGACTTTCGACTTGAGACACTGCGGTATTTTGGACGAGAAGATGTTACGTAGCTTCCCGAACGCTGCCCATCCGAGTTTACATTATACGGAATTGATTTAAACATATGGTTGGATGGAGGCGGGAATGTGCATGCAGTGTTTTGAATGTATACGGAGATATTCAGTGTGCAAGAAAGATTTAAGAGTGAACGGTCGCACTAATTCAGTTATTCGGAACCAATCTGAATTCAATAGTAGATGGATGTAATTTAGTTATTATAATCATTATGATATATGCAGAGCATTATACGGAATTGATTTAAACATACATTCGGATGGAGGCGGGAATGTTCATGGAGTGTTTAGTAGGTATACGCAGGTATTCAGTGTGCAAGAAAGATTTAAGAGTGAACGGACGCACAAATTCAGCTAGAAATATTTAATTTGAATATCACCATTTAACGTTTAAATGAAATTTGACGTCGACTACTGATATGATACTGATTAAAATATCCTACATACGCATTGAAAACATAAAAAATCTCACTACATTCAGTGGACGCCGCAGGGTGGTAGTTAGTAAAGACGCAAGAAGACCTTCGCGATTTATATATATATATATATATATATATATATATATATATATATATATATATATATATAACATGTAACTTAATTAACGCACATCCTGAAAATAGTTAGTTCAGAATCGTTTACTGAATCGATTTATATCATTTTCAGTGTAGGTAATGTTTTATTCCAAAATAATTAAAACTACTACTACTTAATTAAACTACTAGCGTCGGACCCCGAAAGACAGAACTATCCTCTAGTTCTATTTAAATAACCAGTATTATTTTAGAACCATGCGTAAGTTCACGTTTTAACCGATCTCAAAAGAAATTCAATCAATCAATGAGAAAATTCAATTAAATTTAATTCAATGTTAAATTTGAATTCGGATTATTCAAATAATTTTGCTTTTGGAATAGTCCAATTTCATTTTATTCCGATCGCTCGTTATTAAGAAACGTTGAAAACGAAAGTATGTTTTTAAAACCATCAATTATAGCAGGTTATTGACCAATACAATTTAATAAATAAGTTTTATGTACGGCTACGAGCTATCTCAACAAAACATTAAATTAATACGTAATATTTAAATATACAATATAATTTCTAAATACAAAACTAACTAACTAAATATTGAAATTATTTCCCGACAACGTGTAATTTCCAAGTAACAAATAACTATAATCTGAAGTCATGTTGACATGACAGATACGCCTAACAACTAATATTAATGTTGTTGTTGTAATCTGCTATAAATCATAGCTTTATCACAGAATTACCAGACTTACCTTTACTATTAGTCTTTAGTTAAATTAATATTTATTTTCACATATATACTGTAAAAGGCGATATGGGATACAGCTATTCCGGCAGCAGCGCCACCTGTGTATCATTATCATCATTACAGCTGAAAGAAGTCTACAGCTGGACAAGCCTATCCCAAGAATCCGCTTTGAGGGATATACTATAATCACCACGCTTGACGTCGGGTGGGCGATCGCCATAAAATGGTCATAGTACGCATGGAGACGCTGCTGCCCGTTCTCTGCAGATATTCCCTCGGGTCGACCTCTGCGATGGGGGTGATGATATTCTGATTCTGATATTCCTCGCCGTCACCATACACATACATACAAAAACAATACTATAAAACAAACAATGGCTTGTTAACCACCTTCTTCTAGCTGGTTAACAACATAAAACCTACTTAAAAAATCGATATGGGACCCACTCATATCAATTTTGTTTCAATATATATTGGAATTGGTTCTCTGGTAGGTATTCCCTCGGACGATTTCTACGCCCCCTACGGGATGAGATGGGGTGATGATATTCTATGCCGTCACCACACAGCAATTGCGTGAATAAGTTAACAAAAAGTTCTTAACAATAAGACAAATAGGTATCTCTTTTTCTACTTTTACAGCATGCAAGTTTACATTTTAATACAAAAAAAATATCTTACAATTTCAATAGTCCTTAACTTAATTAGTTATTATTCCTTTATACACAAACGACACTGTGAAAAAGGAGATAGCACAAAAGTTATCGATGCGCTAAACCACTGCAAGAAACTTAAATGGAAGTGGGCTGGTCACATTGCACGTCAAGATAAAGAGAGATGGACTAGAAAAATTACTACATGGGCTGGCCCCGTCGGAAACAGAAAAAGAGGTCGCCCCCTGGAAAGATGGGAAGACGAATTTATTAAATTCATAAACAACGACTGGATGCGAACAGCCCAAGATAGAAAAAAATGGAGTGAGATGGAGGAGGCCTATACTCGTCGAGAGGTCCTGAGTTAAAATTATATATATAAAAAAAACGTTATACCGTGTAAAATTATAACCAAGGAATTACAGAGGCTTAAATAAATAAAATAAAAAAAATAGTTTTTTTTATATACAGAATTTCAATGGACTACCTAGGTATTACGTCATTTTACAATACCTAGATTACCAGGCTTTTAATTATGACTGTATCATTAGCTCATAAAAACAGTCCGCCATAATATAATATCGCTCATCACGCAAATTAACAATTACAAAGAACTTAATGATAGCTTTATGTCACAAAATGACTAACGGACTGACGTGTCAATTTATATTAATTATCTTGTTGTAAAGAAGCACAGCGGCCGACAGGGTCCTTAATGGCAGAGACCTTAAAGGCTTTGATTAACTGGGAGCGAAATTAAAGCAACAGTTTAATATGTGTATGTCAAGTCTAATCCTTGAATAGGCTATGGGATATACAAGATCATATGAATTTCGTCTTATATCTTTGAAATAAGGTCCAAAAATAAATGAAAAATACATATACAATTGAAAGGGCAGTTCCATATTCCCCCAACTATGAGCTAAGAAAGTGAAAAAACACAACATTAAGCTATTAATGTATTCTGTAAGTTGGAGGTATTTTCGCAATCTGGCTGCTCTTTGAACGAATTAACGCTGTGCCCTAGCTCTTTTTTCATCTAGAGCTCATCAAAATGTTTCCAGTCAAGGTTTCGACTAGAAAAACATGTTGCTACATGAAAACATTACAGACAGCTATCCAGATAATAGATAACGGTAAGTTAAAGTGTCGATGCATTTTTATTCGAGCAATTTGAGCGGCAATGTTGACGCGTCAGGACATTGATATGTGGGTTAAGTGATGAGCTTGTTACGATTGCCTCGTTAGTCTAGCGATAGCGTCTTAAAGCGTACATCTACGGTTTAAGATGCTGCCGCTTTAGGTAGTAAAAATATTAGACTTAAACTAGATAATTAAACATAATCTCTTGACAATAACTTGATACAAGCTAGCTAAGTTTCATTGCTATAATAAAATAAATTTTATAAATGTTTTCATACAATGTGTACCTAAAAATCTATGTTACTAGAAATAATAATGTATACAACTATATTACTACAAACATGTTCTGACTATTTACAAGCGCTTTTTTAAAGTCTACGTGAATAAAAACCTTTTTTATTTTATTTTATTTTAGGTTCTTTGTTGTTGTTTATAAGCGATATTGGCATATTTCTTTTGAGGAAATATCTTAGTATCGGCCCGGAGTCTGGAAGTTAGTGGTGTTACACTCCGGTCCCTCTGAGGGCGAGTATAGCTGTCGGTCCTGTACATGACTTCTTTCCAGTCCTTACAAGCTGAACCATTGGACCATGAGAGTGAGGGAAAAGAAAGTAATTCTGTGTTTGTACACTATAATTTGTTCTGTGCAGGTGGTCATCACAACGTATAAGATTAGGTATTATAAGGGATGGGTACAAGGCGACGATATACATACTTATATAGATAGATAAATACTTATATACATAGAAAACATCCATGACTCAGAAACAAATATTCGTGCTCATCACACAAATATTTGCACTTACCGGAATTCGAACCCAGGACCACCAGCTTCGTAGGCAGGAGCACTACCAAATGGGCTACGGTGACCGTATATCTATTGTGATAGGTTACTGTCCACTATAAAGTACCCTACTCCACATCATCAGCCTGATATCGTCCACTGTTGGACATAGGCTTTCCCTAAAGGTTTCTTTAACGTTGCCATTCATAGGGGTTTACTGTACCATGCTTGGCATGCGCGTTGGCGACCACAGTTAAATGTTAAGTTAAGTGTAGCTGCTGCCCGACTACCTGTTTATTATTATTTTTTTATTTTACTTTATTGGGACATAAAACAGTTACACATTAGGTATATTTAAATTATTACAATATAAATTTTAAGAATAGGTAAACGTGTAACCCACACCAATGTCCGCAAAGTAATGTTAAAAATTTATTCCGACTATAACTTTTTATCTCAAAGAATTCCTGATCTCGATATCTTCGATGATGGCATATCAGAGTTCATTAATAGAATAACTGATTACTTTAATAATAATATTATGTAATATATATGCCGTTCACGTTACTATTGATTTATATTTGTTTGTTTAGCTCCTAATTCATTTAATTTAATTTAGATTTACGTATAAATCGTAGTTACTTACAAAATTAGTGCAAATGCTTTGTACGCCGATATTGTGATGCATATCAGACAATGTATTATATATGTTATTTAACTGTGCACTAATAATATGTGTCATGTGGCAGTACTTTAATAAATAAATAAAATAGGTAATAATAAATGCGCACGTTAATTATGCAGAAGAGTATGTAGGTACTAGTGAGTAGGTATTAACTATAACTATTTTAGTAGTTCAATAGCCATTTTTTTGAACTTAAAGTGCGAAAGTGCAAAAATGTCCATATCGTGGAAGTGCGTGTTATACGTTTCCACAATGCGTCGGAGAGGCATCCGTGCGCCAGCGTGAGTTCGGCACCGCGTGGTGTGGAACAGCCGGGGCACGCGTGCCTCTCGACGCATTGTTCTAGGTACAATATAACATAAGATGATGACATCACTAACAAGTGATGTCATCTGTTGTATCCCTTAGTCGCTTTTTACTCACCCATGGGATGGTATGGGATGGCCCTGATATTATTTTTACGCCGGAAACCACACGGCTAACAACTCTACTAATTCTAGCAATAAGCGGTAACTGTACAAATGTTTTTCTAACTCCTACTTTTTTCTTTCTGATTAAATTCGTTTCGGGATCCGAGACAATTAAAGCCAATCCCCGGGACATGCCTGAGCCTCACCAGTCAGTGCCATTTCATTGTGTGCCACTGTTGATCCTGGCTTACAGGAGTTGCAGTGGTGGGGAAGAGGGAGGGACTAGTCCCGATAAAAAAAGAGTACAAATGTGCGTCCCTCTTATCCCTCATGCCTTGTACCATACGTCAAGTCATCGGTCATAGTGGTTGGGTCAGCTTTTCAATTGAGCCCCATCATCTGACTCAACGAGATGCGTCACTTACTTGGTATGTTCCGCTTAGTACTAGGTGAGATGTTGCATTATTTATTGTATATGAGGACTTTGCTCAGGCTACGTTGTAAGGATTGATTGGATGGTGACTCACAAGTTGAGTCATGTATGAGTGAAGTTATTTTCTATAATAATAAAAGTGCTCCTCGAAATTACGGTTATGGCGGCCAATCTCAACGGAGACTAGCCAACTATGCACGACATTCATTCTTACACCGGATTCTGATGGGTCAGTTAAATAAATATCTTTGAACAACTAGCACACTTGATCCCAAACTAGGCACAGAGCCTGTACTATGGCAACCAGACAACTGATAAACATACTTATATATTTCTAAATACATACATATTTAAGAAAAATTCTCCCTCCTTGGGGGTCGGACCTCGGTTTAGGATGGTTACTGACACAGATATGCATAAGAGGATCGGTTTTAAGGCACGTTTTGTGAAACTCTCGCTCTACGTCAATGCTAGAAGATGCGACGCGGTCGTCTGACTGAAGATCGGAGACAGCCACTGCATCCAAGGCTAATGAATCTTACAAAAAAAAATAAAAACCAACTTAGTGGTGTCTTCAGGCCAAATGGAAGACGTTTGAGCAGTTTTTGACTGTGTCCGCATTTCCGAAAAATAATGTTTTTTTTTTTTAATAATAAGATGGCGATCAAGCAAGTGGGTCACATGATGGTAAGTGAAACGCACAGCGGTAGATAACTATAGGTGGTAAGAAAGATAGTGCTGTGTGGTACAAATCGACCGAGGAAGTACCTATCAGAGAACGAGCGATCTCGCGCGATCGCCAACCCGTCTACCATGCGTGGCGATTATGGCATACTCCCCCATTCTTTTTGTCCAGCAGTGGACGTGCTTTGGCTGGCATGATGATAAGAAAGAGTCTACACCAAGGTACCAAAACGAACCCACCATCAGTCACAATTCGTTGTCATAACAGTCATGAAATCTGTTAAGATCTGAGACATGCACTCCGATGCACTTTGTATCGTTTATTGTGTATCTGATGCACTCTTATAATAAATGAATATTTATGGTATATTGGGGTCAGAATGTATAGAAAATAATTTGGGAGTTGATAAAGAATATTTAAGGAAACTAGAGATCGCCCTTATTTGAAATTTGATGCTCAAGGTTATTTTATCAAAGACTATATACTACTTAGAGTTTAGTTTATTTTTCGATTTATATCGGCTCCAACCAAGTTCACCTTTCCTTTATAAATTCTAAGATAATTATCATTATTTATTTTGAATAAAAACAATATGTATTTACATAGAATCACAAAAACCGACGAGAACACACATAATAACATATATTCAAAAGGAGAACCTGTAAACAACACGTTCTCATTTTGAATATATGTTTTTATTTTTTTTAATCTTGAAATCGGTTATGAAATCTATGTACTGCAAGTGTCGTAACTAGGGTCATCGCTTACCTCTTGAAGGACTTGCGCAATTGTTCCTTGTAGCAGACTTAAAAAGCGTAAAAGGAGTCAAAGAAAATGAGTAATAAGTATGAATGTCGATAGCTCAATAACGTGACCGCTTCTGGACAAAATCCTCCTTTAATAATAATAATAATGTTTTATTCTCTCACCACAAAATTACAGAATACATTGTATAAGGTGTATTAGTTATAGGTAGAAATTATAATATTGTGGGAGACTGGTCCTTACAATAATAATGGGGAGATATGACATTATAGTCACGATTGGCAGACGAGTGTGCTACCGCAGTATGATGATCACAGCTCTCAGAAAGACGCTTCTGCCCGTTCTCTAATACATACATAGCCTCACGCCTGTTTCCCAGAGGGTAGTCAGAAACAACGGACTTCCATTTATCACGATCCTTGCACACCTCTTTCGCTTCGTTTACTAACATTATATTCCTCATACATGCTCACCAGTTTAGGGTACTTCTGACCTGACCTTTCTCGAGAACGTGCCCGATAGTAACCATTAGAAAACTGCAGAAGCGTTAAAAGTAATCCCGAATTTTAAGGTCCCCACTGTATAAGTACAAATTTGTACCTAATTTTAAAACACTTTAAAGCCCAGTTCCTTTACTGTATAAGTACTTTTACTGTGACGCTATAAACGAACAATCGTTATTATCTCGAACATTCACCGTACAAATGTGGTCCATTCACGAAATTCGATGTTTAATGTCCAATGTAAATTCAATAAGGATTTCTGAGAACTTCGTAAGGCTGGACGCGAATGTATATATGTTAATAATTACGTTAGTATATGCTCGGGAATGTTAAGATCCGGCAACAGATATGTGGGGGGTATGACCGTAATACTAATGGCAATGGATTGTGTTTACTGGTATATGTTGATTAATAGAAGAAAAAAATATCCGAGAGGACATTTCACACACGGCCATCTGATCCCAAACTAAGCAGAGCTAGTAGTATGGAAACCAGATAACTGATATATTACATACATATACTGCTTTTCTTTTATAAATACATACATACATATTTGCACCCAGACTCAGGACAAACATACGTGTTCACGCACACAAATAACTGTCCAGCGTGGGAATCGAACACACGCCAACCAGCCCGTCAACTGAAATCAGGCTATACTTTACGAAAATCCATGAATATTAAAATACAAAATTATTATGTAGTGTTAATTCCGTTAATTGTCAGTTTAATTAATCCGGTGTGCAATTTGCATCGCGTTCCCACCCGCCATAATATGCACATGCAAGAAGGACAATCATCATTATCATCATGTCAGCCAAAATACGTCCACGGTTGGACAGAAGCCTCCCCTGACAATAAGGGGATATGCCATAATCGAACGTTTGGCACACGGGTTGGCGATCGCAGTTAGAAGGTCACAGTTCACAGAAAAATGCTGCTACCCGTTCTCTAGTAGGCATTCCCTCGGGACGATTTCTATCCCACGGGATGAGATGGGGTGATGTTATTATTCACCGTCACCACACAGCTTGGAAGAAAGAAAGACAATATAAACACGACGAATATAACTACTCCTTTTTTCTTTCTGATTAAATTCGTTGCGGGATCCAAGACGGTTAAATCGATTCCCCGGGACATGCCTGAGCTACACCGCTCTGTGTAATTTCATTGTGTGCCACTGTTGATTCTTGGCTTACAGGAGTTGCAGTGGTGGGTAAGAGGAAGGGACTAGTCCCGTAAAAAAAGTAATTTATACGCACTAGGATGATACACACCTGTTTTCCTAATTCACGGACCATTCTCAAGCGAAACGATTATGCTGCGTATGATTTTGATATATGTAATATAACAGAATCTACACAGTCTCGACGGTTAAAATAAAATAAAAAAGGTTTTTATTCACGTAGACTTTAAAAAAGCGTTTTCTAAAATAGTCAGAACATGTTCGTAGTAATATATAATTAATTTATAATTATTTCTAGGTACATGTATATAGATATTTAGGTACACGGATTGTAGGAAATAATCTATACATATAATAAAATCGTAGGAAAGTCAAAACTGTACATTGAATATTTTTTTAAAAGGATACTTGGGGCGTGATCTAGAATCAATATCGAAGCCAAAAATATAGTTTTTAGATTTTTTGTCTGTTTAAAAAGTACTGCATGGATTTACTTAAAATTTTGCATAAATATTACTGAGAGGTCGGGTCAACATATAGGCTACATATTATTACGCTATCACTTACGGGGGAGGAGCTGTGATAATTTATAAAGTTTAACGCGGGTAAAACTGCGGGGCACAGCTAGTTTACAATAAGATTTATTTCATAACGGTAACGATATTTAGCTAACTTAAATTAAGTTATTGTCAAGGTTACTGAGCGTTAGAAGTTTATTTATCTGCAGTTCATGCAGAGGCAGTCTTCCCTACGCTCTACCTTTCGGTGCTGACTGTACCATATAGTTAAGACATTTTGCCTCAATAAAGTACAGGTAAAGTTCTTATCAGCATGTTTACAGAAGGATTTCTGACTGTTTTCCAACTCGTGGGGATTTTATACCCATTATCTAGATAACGTTTCTTTTACGAGATAACTGGACTTTTTTAAAGCATTTTATGATGCCGTAAGAGGAATCTTACGGTTTTTGTTAATGTGTTAATTTAAAATAAGTAGAAAGGTTTGTAATTTAGCAGTATTAACAGAAATTTATTATTTGGCAATATTTACTTTGTGAATATGCCTTTGTTAAAGTTAAAAACGGAAGGGGAAGACCTCGGTTAACATTCTCGGACCAAGTTCGAGGTGTTCTCGAGAAAGGCCTACAGGTACCCTAAATAGGTGAGCATATATGAAGTATATAATGACAGTAAGCAGGTGAGCAAGGATCGTGACAAATGGAAGTCTCTACCCTCTGGGAAATAGGCATGAGTCTATGTATGTATGTTTTTGGAGAATGCGCTCAAGACCTACACGAACTTATCCCTCCTTCCCCCATTTTTCATCGGACTACTAGTCGTCGTGAGGGTCTTCACCACTTTGGTGTTGACATCCCATTATGCCGTAAGCGCTTTGCTTCCTCGTTCGTCATACGCATGGCTAAGCAGTGGAAAACCCTCTCGAACGACGTGTTTCCAAACTCATACAACATGGGTTTATTTAAGGCTAGAGTGAACAGGCATCTTATGGGTACGCGCGGTCCACCTTCGACCACATCTTCACTTACCATCAGGTGAGATCGTTGTCAAGCGCAAACCCATCCAGCTTTAAAAAAAAGTATTATATGTATTTATTTCGTGATTAATTTTGAAGGTTCCGTATAAGGGGTCCAAGGCAACATCTTTCTATTAAGCGAATGCTATAAAAACTCTCAAATTTATTGCAATTTCTACCGTCCAGTTCACGCATGCCAATAGATTTAAATAATACAAGAAACGTGTAACTATAGTGTTTTCTAGATATAACTGGGATTCTATGTTCTAAATCACTAAACTAATTTTAATGTCATATTATTTATTTAAATTAGTTTAGTGGTAAAAAGACAGATTCTTCAGCATTAAAGCTTATTTATTTGTCTTGTAATTGAAGTTATTAGTACTTACTAATTTGACTGACAACATATCGTAGGCGTATTACAAAATACCCACAATTTGATACTCATAGCTATCAGCCATCAACAATGAATTAAAGAGGCATAGTTGACGTCATGTCAATAGTAACACTTCCACTTAAAACAGCTCTTACTGGCTACGAAATAAAGATGGTGTTAAGGTCCAGTGTACCCACCGACGTGGCGTCGGCGGTATATTTTGATTGTCAGTCAACTCCATACAATTTCTTTCTCACATAAATTATGTATGAACTCAGTTGAGAACCGATTTGATTTATCAGATGGACAATTAACTTTTATGGTTGATGGTTGCTGACAAGATGAATTGAATTAAATAAGTTAAAAGTTCTTGCGTAATTTTGGTGGGGCATTATCCTATCCTATTATACTGCTGTGTGGTGACAGAATAACATCACCCCATCTCATCCCGTGGGGGGGCGTAGAAGTCGCCCCGAGGGAGTGTCTGCTAGAGGACGGGCAGCAGCGTCTCTCTGAGTACTATGACCATCATACTACGATCGCCCACCCGTCTGCCAAGCGTGGCGATTATGGCATATCCCCCCAAGATGATTCTTGGGAAGGCTTTTGTCCAGCTGTAGACTTTTTACAGCTGTTATGATGATTATCCTATCACCGATCACTGATGATCCTACCCCTAGGATGGGATAATCGGTTCCATGTTAACCAATGGAGTGTTCTGAGGAATTGTTCGAAATTATACCCGCCAAAGGTGGGAATTTTATCCATATTTGCATTACTGTTCTTTAAAAATAAAGGACGAAGCCGGCACCTCATAGTCTTCGATGATGGTTTCCTGATGGTGACTGGCTTGTTGGTCTAGGGGTGGTGGAATTTTCGGTCTTTGTTCGTCTCTGCTAGGGAAGTACTAAGTATACAAGGTCTACGTTTTTTTCCGTTATTGTCTTTATGCTATGGTCCCTGGGTATAGCTCAGCTCATCGGAGAGGGGATAGGGTCGGCCATTTGCATGAAGCTATGTGTCCTACCATCTTTATAGGCTACGGTAACCACTAACATCACGTTAAGTAACTATTTTATATTAATATAAAGTCCTGGGACATTATATACACACGGCCATCTGATCCCAAACTAAGCAGAGCTTGTTCTATTGAAACCAGAGAACTGTATTCTTTTGTAAGTACACATACCTACTAATATAGATAATTACACCCAGACTGAGGACAAACAGACATGTTCATGCACACAAATATTTGTCCTAGCTGGGAAACGAATTTACGACCTGCGACATTAAAGGCAAGCATTTACCAACCACGCCAACCGGCCCGTCAATTTTATTTTTATTATTGTCAGTCATTCACTACGCACGCGCTTATTCTGAACAGTTAAGAAAAACGTTAGCAACTTTTCATTCATGAGTATATCAGATCTGTGAATGAAACAGACATTAGTGTACATTAGTATACACTGGTATACACAATATAACATCTCAGCTCGCTAAGTTGGGAGCAAAAACATGATCCTGTGCCAATTCAACCGGGAAACCGGTTCGCTATCCCGGACATTAGGGACGGGATTAACTAAATCGTATCGATATAAGTTTAACTTACTTATCGTAGATATAATCTATACTAATATTATAAAGAGGTAACGTTGGTGAGTTTGTGACGTTGTAAGGTGTAATCTCTGGATCTAATGAAGTGATTTTTTAAATTATTTCAGCAATAGAACAGCTACGTTATTGTGGAGTGTCATGGGCTATAATTCATTATCATCTTTAAACCCAAAGTATTACGCGGGATAAACGGGCAGAGACAAAAATATTTATTACGCGGAACGAGGTCCGCGGGCCAGTGCCCTTAATACAAGTAAACTTAAACTTAATAGCAGTCTATTAAGTTTATATTTTACTGCCTCGTTGGTCTAGCGGTAGCGTGTACACCCACAGAGAACGAGGTCCTGGGTTCAAATGCTTTATTTCTGGACGAAAAGTATTCTATGTTTTTATTCTCCTCTAAAAATGTATGTGTAAAATGTCATGGGTTTCGGTTGAGTAGGTAAGGCATAACAAAGAAATATATTAATATAAGCCAAAGGTCGTGGATTTGATCCCCATTCAGGACAAATCCTTGTGTAACGAGCACGATTATTTGGTCTGCGCCTGTATGGAATTTATCTATACATATAATTAATCTGTAGAAAATTCATTTTTGTACATCTTCGACAGATAGCGCCACTATCTATAAGTTTAACACGGGTAAAACCGCAGGGCACAGCTAGTTTAAAATAAAACCACGGATGTGAAAAGACACGGTAGGTTAGCTAGATAAAATAATACTAGTTGTCTCATTTTGTACAGACGCCAGCACATCCAGCTACCGAAATCTGTCAAATTTCTTTTATAGATTTTCAATTTTATCACAAAAGCATAAGGTTCACTTTCAATTGGGGAAATTTGACAGATTGGAGTAGCTTGATGTGCTGGCGTCTGTACTATTTAGAGCTGACTGAACTTTCTGAAATAATCGTCGGCTAAGATTAGTATAATACCAAGTAGGTGGACAGCACAGAGTGCTATTTGCGTGGCATTTTAATAAAGACTATATGCCAAATGTCTGCAAACATTTATATGGCAACGGACTAATAAACTTTTACTTTGGAGACGGCTAACATTTCTTACTATGTGATATTTTCGTGGTCGCTTACTAACTACGACTCAAGGTCACCCAAAGAGCAATACTCGGAGTTTACCTGCAAGATCGAAATAGAAATGTCAACACTTACTGGCGTAAAATAAAATAAAATTAGATTAAAACTGTTTTTGTTCATATAGATTAAAAAATGGCTGTTACTTCGAACCTCGGACAGCACTTTAAGATCGTAAAAATTTACTAGTCTTATCTGATTATGAGAATCACAAAGTACGTACCTTCAGTAGATATAATAATAATAATATCCTGGGACATTATTTACACACGGCCATCTGATCCCAAACTAAGCAAAGCTTGTACTATAGAAACCAGATAACTGGTATACTACTTTTCTTTTGTAAATACATACTTAATACCCTCCTAGCCGAATGCGGTCACGGCGGCCAGTCTCAACAGAGATTGGCCATCTGCGCGGGACATATTATAGTGCTCAAGTGTGTGCGCAAACACAGGAGTACTTTCTATTCCATCACTCTCATGATCCGATGGGACGCCTTAGCGACACGACCGGAAAGAGGTCAGGTACAGGACCGACGGCTTTACGTGCTCTCCGAGGCACGGGGGTATAATACCGCCAACTCCCAGACTTCGGGCTGATGCTGAGAAATTTTTCTTTTTACAGAAAAGTCCCAATATCACTTGTGGCCCGACCCAGGATTTGAACCCAGGACCTCATTAATTGCGGGTGAACCCGCTACCGCTAGACCAACGAGGCAGTCAAAATACAATACACATGACAATATACAAAATACATACTTATATAGATAATTACATCCAGACTCAGGCCAAACAGACATGTTCATGCACTACTACAATATCTGTCCTGGATAGGAATCGAACCAACGACCTCCGGCATGAAAAGCAAGCATTTTCCAACCACGCCAACAGGTCCGTTCTAATCTCTTTACCACAACCTAATTGCGATCTAAGTCAGAATTATCTGATACATTTCCAAACGCAAATTTTACGGCGATTACGTTGGCAGTACGAAGCCTATTTTGGCTAGCTTCTAAATTCAACGTGAATCCTGAACTCCTGACCCTCAAAAGTAGGCACCGTAGTTACGGCTGCAACAACTTAACTAACATACCCAATTCAGGCCAACAATAACATTAAAACATCGATAACCATAACACCACTAGTCCAGAATGCGGTGCAGTGACTTTATCTCAATGAACACTACAGTTTGTAAGCCTTATAATGCCTATCTTGCATCCCTTCTACTCCTTAACACTTCCCATATACACAAAGAAGAGAACATAAGTCACGAATGGATTATAGAGTCGTAACTTGAACATGCTTTTGGGGATTAAAAAACAAAAGTATTGTGTTCTGTCGGTCACCTTGTTTCGGTAAAAAGAGAACAATGAGAAGTAGCATTTTGTAACAGTAATTTTAAAAGAAAAGTTTTAGCTTGCTCTGCTTTGTTGGATCCATTGTTCTGTATCCATATCGCACGTGACGTGGGTAGCATTATTTATTTTACAACTTTACTTTATCGTATGAGCGTAACAGAAGCAAGGGGGGGGGGGGGAAGATTTCAGCGTACAAAAATGCTTATTATATTACTTAACTAGCTGTGCCCTGCGGTTTTGCCCGCGTTAAACTTTATAAATTATGGCCTATGTGGTATTCTGATGTATAAGCTATAGTATTGTAAAGTGTCACTAAAATCCATTCAGTAGTTTTTACGTGAAAGAGTGACAAACATCCATCCATACTTACAAACGTTCGCGTTTATAATATCAGTAGGATAAAAATAAAAAATGTTTATATTCACGTAGACTTTAAAAAAGCGCTTGTAAATAGTCAGAACATGTTTGTAGTAATATAGTTAAGTAAACATCATCATCATCATCATATCAGCCGAAAGACGTCCACTGCTGGACAAAGGCCACCCCCAAAGATCTCCACAATTGCCGATCAAGTATACATAATTATTTCTAATTACATATTATAGAGATATTTAGGAACATGGATTGTTAAAACATTTTTAAAATTTATTTCATAATAGTAATGATATTAATTTACCCTACGTTATCGTATGGGCAGTGATTACCCTAATGTCAGAGTTGTTACGTTTAATTAAGTTTAAGTTTGTGACGTAAGTATGATGTGTTTTACAACTTTACTTTATCGTATGAGCAGAACAGAAGCAAGTGAGGGTAGATTTCCGGGTCCAAATAGACCTGTTCCTTTTCCTGTGTCGGGGTGTAATTTATCTATAACATGTATGTACTTATTTAGAAAAATACTAGCTGTGCCCCGCGGTGTTACTCGCGTTAAATTTTATAGATTTTCTTTGCTATAAACCTCACGGAGCCCGAGACCTTTCCAACGAATGCAAAACCGTGGAAATCGGTTCGTGCGTTCTGGAGTTATAGCGTCAGGAAGGAAAACCCGACTTATTTTTATATAGTAGATAAGTATGATTATCGATTGCCTGGTTGCCATAGTACAGACTCCGCCTAGTTTGGGATCAGATAAGCAACTAGGCTCGCGCTCAGTCCATAGATGGGTGACCGCCAAAGTGGTTTATTTATTGAGCAACGGTCCCGGTTGTAGCCTTCAGGCAACAGTCGTTAAGCCATGTCAGAGGCCTACTAGGCGACATGAACAATTCTGACAGTAGGGTAACCACTGCCCATACAATAAGTAAGTAAGTATACACCGCGGTTTTACCCGCGTTAAACTTTATAAATTATAGCCTATGTGTTATTCGGATGTATAAGCTATGTTAATGTTAAGCAAATCCGTTCCGTAGTTTTGACGTGAAAGAGTAACAAACATCCATCCTCACAAAATTTCGCATTTATATATAATATTAGTAGGATAAATTACACCCAGAGACAGAACAAATAATCGTGCTCATCGCACAAAGATTTGTCCTGGGTCGGGGATCGAACCCACAACTCTAGCTTAGTATTCAGGAACACTAACCACTAGAACAACAGGCCAGTCAAAAAAGCAAATCTAATCTTAGAATATTACTTCATCATCTATACATATAATAAAATCGTAGCAAAGTCAATAATATCAATTGTCTGTACATGGAATATTTTTAAAAAAGTATACTTGGGGCGTGATCTACAATCGAAATCGAAGCCAAAAATATAGTTTTTAGAATTTTTGTCTGTGTGTCTGTTTGTCTGTATGTATGTCCGGGCTAAACTCAAAAACTACTGCATGGATTTTTTTCAAATTTTGTATGAATATTACTAAGAGGTCGGGTCAACATATTATTATAGGTATATTATCACGCTATCACCTACGGGAGGGGGGAAATATGATGATTTATAAAATTTAACGCGGGTAAAACCGCGGGGCACAGCTAGTAACAACTAAAAAAGTCAACTGCTGAATTAAAGCCTCCCCCAAGAATGATCTTGAGGGTTATGCCATAATCGCCATCGCAGTATGATGATCAGAGTACTCAGAAAGAAGCTGCTGCCCGTCTTCTGGTAGATATTCTTTCGGGTCGACTTCTACACCACGGGATGAGATGGGTGATGATCACACTAATATTATAAAAGCGAAAGGTTGTGAATGTGTGACTGTGTATGTTTGTTACATCTCCACATCTAAACGGCTGGGGCGATTTTAATAAAATTTTGTATGGAGTTAGCTGACACCCTGGATTAACACAAAAGCTATAATTTATAACGTTTAATGCGGGTAAAACCGCGAGGCAAAGCTAGTATTCAGATTATCACACAGCGCCTACTATTACTTAGTTAGGAACTTAATTAATTAAAATGTATTCCTTTCAAGGAATAACTCCTCTAGCTAGTAGTTAATAAATCAACTAACACTTCCAATGACATAATAAGTAAACTCCAGCTCTAGTTGTTCGCCCATTAAATATTAATACGTACCGCATTCAAAGTCACATCAATAGAAACAGGTTTAACCAAAAATGGTCTTTATGACGTAAGACTTAAGTTTCCCGACTGTTGCTAACTATTGGGCTTTACTATCTTAGTTCCAACAGTATGACAAAGTATGACATCGCCAAATGTTAGCCACATGTGGTTATTTAAGACTTATTTTAAGATCTAATTTCACAGTATGCTAATAGTTTTTTGTCGATATATTGTGTAACAAAGTGTTCATCACATTCAAGGTCTTATGATATGTGACAATAAATAATAAAATTTGGAATAGATGTTAGATCGTTGGAGTATGGAGTCCGTGGTTTAACTGCACGTATGGTTAAGGCAGTCGCCTCGCCGCTCCGTGTCCAGGTAGGTACTGCAATTTCTGCAGTTAGACAACTATTTGTGTAAACCATAAGTAGTTGTTCATTGTTGAGTCTGGGTGTCCGTTCGTTATTAAATCTAGGTACCTACTTTGCATCCGTTAAATGCGACAAAGGGGTTCATTTTGTTAGTGCGGACGTTATCCAAAAAGAAAATAGTATAACCCAAAACTACTGACTTCGAGTTTTGTGCGTACTATAATTGAACTGTATTGTATTTTACAACGGTGATGAAAAATTATGCAGAAACCTGTATTTATGTCTCCGAGTTTGTGATGGCATGTTACTCGTAAATCTACCGAATCGCACTAGACCAGTGTGATGGTATATGGCCTATGCCATCTCATGGTGATAAGACTACTGCAGTGGCGAAGTAAAAGGGCTGCTTAATCATCAATACTTTTTGTGTTACTTAGGCTAAAACTGGTTAAAGATAGTGGATCGGATGGATAGGCAATTTGTACCCCAACCCTTCTGGATTTTTGGAATCTATAATTATCAAAATTCTATGGTGTTCATATCTAATTATTTTGCCGCGGCAATGAGTGGAAAAACGTGTTTTTCACACACTCAACTGATTAATAGCCCTCAACTCTAAACGAGGAACTATCTAACATTTACTCACAGCAAGACTTGATAACCTATTAATGTATAAGACCTAAATCGAATCGAAACCTTGCCAACCAAAGAGAAAGGAGTATTTGATGAAATAGCTGTAGAAGACACATACGATACACAATTCATTCGACACGTACGAGATCAACAAACTCTTAAACCTAAAGAACCTAGACAAGGCCAAACTACAACTGTATCTAGGCATCAATTTTATTGTCATCATAACTGATTTCATGTCCTAGCACTAACAGTTAAGAATTGAATAGCTAACATATACATGAGATTTCATAATTTAACCTATTAACATTGTACTATTGCCAGTAATCAAAAGAGAGACTAAAATTGTAGGGAATCCTGTTCTATTTAAAATTAAACAAACTTTTAAAAAAAGCGAGCATCAATGTGTTCACGTGTAGGTACGTGCATCGGTTATGCAATTGAAGAGGATCACTCGTACATGATATTATTAATTAAGGAAGATCCTGTAGAACATTCTCTGGCCAAATCGAAGATGTTCTCAAGAAAGGCCAGACGCTCTACCGGCTTAAAAATGACTTAATCAACCGTTAAATCGTCTTCAACGTTGACAAACGATTCTGGACCGTTTATGACGACACATGTGCTCAGGGAAGCCGATTTAACGATTGATTAAGTCATTTTTAACCTTTATTTATTTGAACGCCATTTAATAAATCGATGTGGCAGTGCTGCAGGTCAGAAGAACCCTAACCCGGCGAGCATGTATGAAGAATATAATAACAGTAAACAAGGCAAAAGAAGTGTGCAAAGATCATGACGAATGGAAATCCGTTGTCTCTGCCTACCCATCTGGGAAACAGGCGTGAGTTTATGTACACATGTTTGTAATGTATCCCACCCTAACTACTCGTACCTTTCAAATCGGCATAGCTTTCCGCATAATTTATATTTATATCTTACCCTTTCAATGAAAACTGGCCGATTTCTGCCCCAGAAGGAAAGCAGAAGGTTGCCTTCCTTTTGGGGCAGAAATCGGCCACATTCTAAATAAGATACATAACCAAATTTCAACGAGAAAACTAATTTTGAAACAGCTTGTCTGGTGTTGCCATCCCCATTGACTTACCCTAAATAAAAATCTGCATTGAAATATTATGTCGGTAGCAACCTTCTAAGTGGAGAAATAAAAACCAGATATTTAGGTGCAGCTTAGTAAATCAAGAACTGTTGAGTCATGATAGGACTATGTCATAATGAAAATATATATCAAATGGCACATATACTTCAACATTTATCATTGATTTGCTGCGACAGGGTTTTATCGTAGCTCAAAAACAATCCTGCCCCAACTAAAAGGTCCAGATTGGTAGCACTACGATTTATTGTCTTTTGTTGCGGGTACAGTCGATGTGACATTGGTGTACACTTTAATATTGACAACATCTTTATTGTGTTAGAAGTAAGGTCTATTTTCATGGATTCAGTGTTTCCACTGTCCTGGCTTGGACTGTACCTATGTGAACTTTGGTGAACTAGGAATGAGTGGGTGTTGAACACAATGGGGCAGTGTGCGCCATTCGAACTCGTGCCTTGCTTCTGAAGTACAACGGCTTGTTCAGGATACCTTTGTACTTTCAACTAAGAGAATAACTATTCCATCGTGTCATGCATTCACGCCGCGAGAATGAATGGAAAAATCTTCAAAATTCTCTCAGCTGTTAAAAGATTAGATGATCCAATTAAACTTCAATAAATGGTTATCACTAGCTGTTATTGTGTTCAACACAACCTTTGGATGGAAAACCCTTTAAGTACAGAAATATGACACGGTTACTGGAAGATTTCTAAAACCTGGTTTAGTTTGATTAATTATCTTGCTTACCAAATTGCGTTTCTAGTTAATAAATAAATGTCTTCATCAGTTCCCCGAACTTAATCATTTAGTTAAACTTTCTAATAATCAAACCTTCGATAATTTCACCTACAAACCATGAGAATCGATTATCAAATCTAATTTAATAGTAAGATTAATCAGTAACTTTAACCTGATAACCCTTTTAATTAGTAACTACCCTCTAATTCAAGATAAAGCAGCAATAACTAAGAATTACAAGCTGAGTAAATAAGTGATAGAAGACAGGATCGTAAATAAATACCCTATTTGGAGATGCTAATTTGATTACGAAGACCAATCAGGTACAGACGACGGTAGTTCGGTGGATACAGTTGGCTAGGAAAACCATCCTTAATGTCTTAGTAATAAAGACCTAGTAGTAAAAACCTGTTAACGTCAACATGTATCTATCCACCGACGTGGCATGAAACCTGGTGATCAGTTACAAGACCAAGTTTCTTTGATTTTAAATCATGTAGCATGTAAGCGTTTGGAAAATTTTGATAGTTTATGAGAAAATGAAAAGATGCCGTCACCGGACCGTATCATCCGTGATCGGCGAGGTTAAGTAGTCCATAGATGGGTGACCACCAAAGTAGTTTAAGTTCTGAGCATCTCCATGTTTCGGTGGGCACCTTAAGCTGTCGGTCCCGGTTGTAATCATTAGACAATAGTCGTTAAGTAATGTCGGAGGCCTGCTGAGAGGCTAGAACAACTCTGTCACTAAGGTAACCACTGCCTATACGATAGGTAAGTAAGCAAACAGAAAATGACAACTTTAATTGTCATATCGACTATGTCATGGTTCATTATCATCACGTCAGCCAAAAGGCGTCCAGAACTGGACAATGGCTGCCCCCTCGCTATGCTACTCGTATTTTACAGCGGCTTCCAGCAATCCCCAAAAGTCATCAGTCCACCCTGTGGGGGCTTGTCTACGCTGCGTCTTCTTGTTTATGGTCGCACAAAGAGCAAATCTATATATATAAAAATCAATGCCACTTTTCGTTGTAATGTTATAACTCAAAAACGCCTTTACCGATTTGGCTAATTTTGGTCTTGAATTATTCGTGGAAGTCCAGGGAAGGTTTGTACGTAGAGAAAATTTAAGAAAATGTCTTGAAAAAGTGTAAAATCAACATCTTTTACCATTTAAAAATATTTTTTTGTTTAAATAAATGAACTTAATAATCTTTTTTTATTACTATGCCTTATACGTAGCGAAGCACGTACCGGGCCGCTAGTAAGATATAAGAATTGTTACCTTTTCCTACATTTGATTTCATAAATTAATTTATATTAGTGGGCAGGCACTGTGCTGACTATATATATTGAAATGAAGACACTTGGTCTGTAAAGCAATTGCAGTCTATCATTATACAATGCTTACAAAATTTATGAATTCGATATTAATATTAATAGGCACTTAGTAGAGACATATCTACAACATTATTCTTACCAAACAAACAATTAAAGTGCATTCATAAACTATGTTCCGACGATTGTTCCATTTAAACTAAACCAAATGCAAAATGCAACTCGTTTGAGCGTTCCCCGTGAACGAGACGCGCGAACACGGGTTGTTGACCCCAACATGGCGTCAAAATAGAACGAAAGAATGCCCGCCATTTCATTTCTAACCTCAAATATTATAGTAAATATGTTATGATGACGTCATTTTAGGATTAAGTTTAAACCCTCTTAATATAAGTGGCTTATAAACAAATAAACAGGCATTTTAATGCAAAATAAAAGTAATAAGAAGATGGCTGTTATATAGTTAGTTGTAATTTGCTTCACGGAAGAAGATAATTAGTTGTCGCCAATCATTAGGTATATCGATTTAATTGCTCAGTAATTTGTAATCGCTTAGTTATAATATAATTAAGGTGCGCGTTTACATTATCAGGTTGAGTGTTCGAAATGTGTTCATTACAAAATATATTATGTTTATTTTTTTCATGTAATGATCAATGCAGCTTTTAGTCCAACACAATACCAAAATCGATAAATCGTAATCGATGTTTGATCTCGATTGACACGATTAAAACTTCATCCCTTTTGTGCGTCGAGGTCAAAAAACTCATTCAATTGCTGTAATGGAAAGCATTTGGAGGCATGCGGGTTCATACTCAGTGCAGTCAAATTTTAATGAACTGAAATTGATTTGAATCTTGAGATTACTCTCCAAGATGTCAGACACCATTTATGTCATTTACGAGAAATTAGAGAGGTTTTTAAACTACTTCAAAAGAAGGAGGTTATGTAATTCGATTTCATGTCCTTGTGTATATTGTATTACGAGATTGTTTCGTTGTTTGTAAGCTCATTTTTCAAAACAATTGTTATGTTTCTTTTTTCGCAATATACTGCTTGTTAAATGCTTTCATATAAGTTTTGTTCAAAACGCACGTTGTTTAAAAAATTGAAGTCAATGTCGCCAACATATTTTTTTTTTATATCATAGGTCGACAAACGTCGCGAGCGCGTTGCCGGCATTTAAAAGAGTCAGCAAACTAGTGTAGCTGACCCTTCCCCCCACCCCGATGAGCTCTGGCGACCTTACTCACACGCAGAAACACAACATTAAAGTTATTAATGTTATTATTAAGGAATGTAGGTGGAGGTACTTCCCCAGTCGGGCTGCTCTTTGAGCGAATGAACGCTATGCCCTATCTCTCTTAAAAATAATAAATTGACCATAATGAAAATAATTCATCATCATTACCATCATGTCAGCCTAAAGATGTCCACTGATGACGATGATGTCTGATGCTGATGATGCTGTGCCTCAGTGGCCGTCGGTTCTACGAGCTATACGCCAATTTTAGCTCAACAATATTGATTAATTATCTGACTATTTACAACTACCATCATCATATTATTAATACGTGAAGCAAAACCTCTTCTAACGAAAATTGCGTGGATGAAGGTGTATGAAATTTTAACAGTTAAAATTCTTATGAAGAAGAAAAAACATTAAACACACTACCGTGCTTTTGACACACTGACAAACTGAGAAGAGATAACAAACAGAGTGACAAAACTGAAAACAGATTAATATTATTTATCTTTAATTAACCGACTTCAAAAGGAGGAGGTTCTCAAGTTGACCGATATTTTTTATGTACAACGATTACTCGGAGATTTATGATCCGATTTACCTACGTGTTTCTTCTTTAGTTTGATGCGGAATAGTTGCCAGTTTTAATGTTTATAATCTGCGACAATAGCAACTTAATCGCCGAACTTCTAACAAGTGTGATCTATAGCAATGTTAAATGTATGTCTATTTTGTTGATAATTATAGAAAGAAAGTACGAAGTATTATTTTACATAACTAATGAAGTCTAACTAGATTTTACGACAAAGATTAAGATGAAAACGAAGATCATAACACACGCGTTAATGAAGCTAATCAATAGCTAGAGACGTTATACGAAATATGGTACTAATTACCTTTTTAATTCACTGAAACTCGGCTAAATCAAATTTCGTCAGTTTTTTTTAGCCGAAGATTGTATTTGAATGAAAGATATATTAGGTTTAATCGAGGTGAAATCAGCAATAGAAGACATGTATAAATTAATATCCTCTACTTTACCTTTAACTATACTCTTTTTGACCTTACGTGGAATATCTGAAATAGCTATCAAACAGGGAAATAATGGAAATAATTTTCTTTCTTTTTGTAAACTTAGACGGTACTACCTTACCATTTGATTTGTACACCATTCCGATGGTGGAACACAGTACACTTAACAACAGCTGTAAAAAGTCCACCGCTGGACAAAAGCCTCCCCCAAGTATCATATTGGGGGGATATGCCATAATCGCCACGATTGGCAGACGAGTTGGCGATCGCAGTATGATGGTAATAGTATTCAGAGAGATGCTGCTGCCCGTTCTCTGGTAGATATTCCCTCAGGTCGACTTCTACGCCCCCCACGGGATGAGATGGGGTGATGATATTCTGTCTGATATTCGCTCGCCATCACCACACAGAATTTTAAAGTCTGTATGAACAAAAACCGTTTTCTTAACAATTTAACATCTATCATTGTATTGATAATATCTAATAAATGATGATTATGAATATTGTATATTATGATTTATTTAGATATTTTTATATTGTTTAGGAAAAGACAACGTCCGATTCGACTGTTATACACATAATTTTCATTTAGATAGAATGAAAGAAAATATAAATATACTAGTGAAGACAGACACAAACTATCGCAGTTTTGGTGTCGAAATAAAAAAATATGAGCGACCTTATAAAAAAATAAATAATTATAGTAGTAACTAGCTGACTGGCTTTGATGTAGCTTAAGATTTATTCTATCTCCCGCCAATAATGTTTGTTATGAAATAGTAAACATGCCATCAGTTTATACAGATTACAAAAGGATTGTATATGTTTACGTCATCTTTGTGTTTCTTTAGTTCATTTGTCTATTGAGGAAGCTGATCTAGGTCGTTCATTTCATTCAATTCTCTACCAGATAATATACTCTTTGGAGAATAAAAGATCTTTTATTATTTTATGTCAAGACAAAGACACGTTCATATATACATAAATTCATTTCTTCATTTATTGATATTCGCCAATAATGCAAACAACTTCTATAATAACATACTCCTAGAATAACTGATTTCATTAATTCTAAAGTCATAAATATTTATACTATTAGTTAACCGATATTAAAAATATTTGATTTCACGTGTGTAGAAATCGACCTTAGGGAATGTCTACCAGATGACGGGCAGCAGCTTCTTTCTGACCATCATACTGTGATCGCAAACCCGTCGCCAAGTGAGGTTATTATGGCATATCCCTCCAAGATGATTCTTGGGGGAGGGTTCTGTCCAGCAGTGGACTTTTTACAGCTGTTATGATGATGATGATCATGATATAACGAACATTGTCTACGCACGTAGTCATTGAAATTAAAATAAAACTTTCGGTACACATTTACCGTCTGCACCTTACACAATCCATCATTCCCGTGCATTACCCAACAAGTAACATAACCTAAAAGTTTTTAGGTTAACAGCAAACAATTGTGTTTTCACGCTCTGTTAACGTATATTTAGATTAAAATTAGAATTGTTTAACACATCACTAGGAATGACGTGGCATATTGATAGCACGCATTGACCTACAAAATGGCGGCATTGCATTTTGGCGGGAGATCCTAGTGCCCATAAATAGTATTCAAGCGGTTTTGGCGCCAACGCGGAAAAAGACGCATCGAGGCTATGTTTTATTTTCAAAAACTGGTGTAAATTCGAGTTTTTATGTGTAAATATGGTGGATTTTTAGACATAACATCTTCGACAACGTACACAAGTGGAGGAAAGTGCAATATTGTCGTGAATTGTGATTTTCCGTGTTGTAACCAAAACTCCATAGAAGCCTCTAGTAAAGTCTCCACTGCTTTACTGGGGTAGGACTATGACTTGACTGTGACGGACGTGACGGACATGACTGTGACGGACGTGACTGACTGACTTTGAAATATAAATATTACAACTAAAGACGAGGCGGTATGGTCACAGATCTTAGCCTGCCCAAAGAGGGCAAAAAAAAATAGTATTCAAATTGTGTTTCAATGCGTTTTAAGTATAAAACAATATCATTTTTAATGTATAACTTTAGGAAAACGCATACACTGCTATCTGATCCCAAACTAGGCAGAGCCCGTACTATGGTTATTTCTAAATACATAAGTACCTACATATTATAGATAAATTACACCCGGATACACAGCAAATATTCGTGCTCATCACACAAAGATTTGTCTTGAGGGGGGATTGAACCCACGACCTCAGCCTAGCAGTCAGGGTCACTAACCAGTAGGCACAGGCCAGTCAATTTAGGTTATTTATCTCAATATTAAAATTAGAAGTTTGACATACCCAATGGCGGTAAACATTTTTGTACTAAAAAGTGAAAATATATACTGATTCATTTTATTTTTAAATTCCATCGTTTGAATATCAATAAACGTTTTGTCCGAAAGAAAAATTGACAAAAGAAATCTTTGCAAATTTTGTCAGCTTTTCGGTTTTGACTAATAAACCTTCACCTAAGATGCAAATACCAAGAAACAACACTAGACCGCAACATAGTGAACTAAACGCACCGTTTCAAACCAAAGAGAACTAGTATATCCATATTTTATTTTTAAAGAAAGTGTCTATGGTGTGTAACCCAACGCATCCGAGTTATCATTCTCCGATCGCACGTGGGTGTTCTATTCCTCTTCGTTTTGTTATCTAAATGTTACTGGACGAGTTTTTGTGATCAAGAAAATATTTTCACCCACGGTCTTATTATAGAGTTATTCAATTTTACTACAGTTTTACTCTTGAATTTATGGTATTGGTTTAAAAAGACGAGAGTAGATTACGTTATTGTTAAAAGTATATTTTATTTATATAGATCTTAGCTACTTCGTTCTTTAAGCAAAATAAATAGTATGATAGTACTATATAAAGATTAGTTATTTATTTGGGATTATACTTAGTAATGAGTAAGCACCGGTACTTCTTTTTAATTCAATTTTACGGCCCTTGCTTCTTCGGCCTTATGAGCCATCTTCAGTAGAATATAATTATGTATTTTCATTTCGTCAATGTCAAGTAAAGTCCGTCACAGTCAAGTCATACATAGTCCTTTTCCTACCCCAGTAAAGCAGTGGAGACTTTACTGGAGGCTTACTTATATGGAGTTTTAGATTCAACACAGAAAATCTCAATTCACGGCAATATGGCACTTTCCTCCATTTGTGTACGTTGTCAAAGATGTTATGTCTAAAAATCCTACATATTTACACATAAAGACTCGAATTGACATCAGTTTTTGAAAATGAAGCAATGCATTGTTGAGTCTTGTTCCGCCTTTGGCGCCAAAACTCCAGCGTCGGTATAATATAATGAGAGTGGAGTGGAGACCTATAAATGGCTAACTGCTGTATATACCTAATCTAATAAGTTATTATAAGCTGTTGGTCTTCGTAATAATGTTAAATAAATAAATTAATTAATGTTGCAAGCTTTCTGAGCTCCTCAAATTCAATGCATTCTCTGCACAGGGGGCTGCCGCTCATCATGATTATGAAAGCGTTAGCACTTATAACACCAAACATCAATCACAGACTTCACAACACACACACTTCACATATTGTTGTTTTTTTTTTAATGTACATACCTATTTTACAATATGGCTCCTTTGACGGACCTCTCTATTAATTTCTAACAAAACTTTGCGTAACAATATTTTTGAAGTCATAATAGGAAGCTTCTTAACTAAATATTATCAATAAATCGTCATTAATTAAAGCCCACCTGTATTAGATAAAAGTCGTAATTAACACTTCGTTACTCGGATATAATAAAACAAATAGAAACTAAAACTGATTAGATCTATCAAAAAGTATTTTATTTACTCCTCGAAGAAGAAACTTTAATTTATCTATGCTCATAGCAAAAAGTTCAAAATTCGAATTCATTAATGGAACTGACAGGCTTATTTTGTTTTAAATAAGACAGTAGCACAGTGAGAGAATGACCACAAACAATAAATTGAATGTATCTGTTCAAAGCTACATCATTTAGTAAGTTACGAATGATCATAACTCTATAAGTTCGATTTTGATGAGATTAGAGTTTGTATATTTATTCATAATTTTAAGTAGAGTAAGAAGTATATTCAACATACGTTTTGGAACTTTTAATACATATTACTAAAATATTTTATTAATACATAATTTACTAAATTTAATAAAGGAAATTACTAAATAAAGCTATAAGATTTGTACCGATTTCAATGTACTTTTAGTAGATAGAAAACATAATTATGCTTAATATATAGCATAATTATATTTACTATCTACTAAAAGTACATTGAAATCGGTACAAATCTTATAGCTTTATTTAGTAAGTGTTCTTTGAACTAATCGGTAAATTGGTCAACATAATAGATAGGTATCTATTGGCTACAGGTAGACGGTAATTTACTAAGGTATATAATTTGGTGTATTCAAATTGTGAGGTTTTCTTTATTATTATTATATATTTATATATATATTTGCTCATTTGAGTTAATTGTAAATTGATTGATCGTGGCCTAATCCGGTAACAAATTAAGTACCAACCTTTGCAAGTATTATATTTGTTTTAATAACTCCATAATTTATTCTATCTATCTATCGACACATGTCTGTTTGTCCTGAGTCTGGGTGTACTTATCTATATAAGTATGTATTTACAAAAGAAAAGTAGTATACGTAGTATATCAGTTATCTTTTCATTGTACAAGCTCTGATTAGTTTGGAATCAGATGGCCGCGTGTAAAGAATGTCCCAAGATATTATTATTATTATAGGTCCATATTAAAAGATATGTAAATAAACTACTACAAAAATCAAAAATTCGTTTTCTTATTATTTTCTTGTAGAAGTAATTTCCGTCCTAATTATTTTAAGTACCTACATATTTTATATTTCTCTTAGTGTACCACTGATACAAAACGGTGGCATTCTATCGAATTCCCTCGCCCATATTGTTTTAGTTAGAGGGTTATTAACCCAGCGCTAGGGCGTCGAAACTACTTACAATCGATAGATTTATGTTTCTTCGTATTCGATATTCGAATTTGTTTGAGTTGATTTTATTAGTGTGTACCTATATACAACGTGTAACAGAAAGAGTGAACGTAACTTAAGGGGCATATACGGTCTCCTTAAGCCTACCTATACACAAAATCTCATAACGAAATACCATCATTTTAATCTTGATCGTAAAATAATATACCATTCAATATATCGACAAGTATTTTTATCGATATAACGAACATCCGTACTAACACAGCACAGCTGATTCTGATTTACGCTATAAGGTTCATTACCCTTGCGGCTGAGTTTTGTTAGTGTTGTTCATAATGTCGGTAATCTTACTTGTTGATTTAGGTTGTCGATAGAAAAATAAATTACTAGTTGAATAAAAAATGATTATTTCTGTTTGAAGTTTCGTCCATAGGTAGCCGTCCTGATACCCTGTAACCCCCTTAAGTTACGTTCACACTTTCTGTTACACGTTGTATATTATTGTGATGTCATTGTACTTTACGCGTTACTACTCAAAATACTTTAATTTGACATTTTCAGGTAAGGATAACTTAAACTGAAAAAAATGAGTATTTACGATGGTATCTCATATTTTATATAAAATTAGCTTAAAATTAACTAGCATTCCATTTCGTGACTACAAAATAGTTTCCGTGAGAGGTGATTAATCTACCCGCACAGATACATGCGAAGATGTGTTTACTCATTAACGTAATCAGATGAGATGGATAAGCCTAGATACCAGTATCAAGCGTAGGACATGGTAGGTGCTTTCCAAGGCCCAAGAATGTACCTACCTAATGCCGCTAAGTTTTTATAGCAACTACTGAGAATTTTATTTTTTATAAGTTAACATTTTCGGTGTACTTGTGCGTACGTGCGGTTGAACACGATACAAATCGCAATCAATAGTAACTCACTTTATCGTCACTTTGGAAACATGCTTTTTATACTCATCAACAATCTTTTCAGGAGAAGAAAATCAATCAATCAATCATGCTTGATTTTAGAAAACAGGAAGATGTCGCATAATGGCAGGTGAGGACTGTATGCAGGATGACCTGTAATATCCACGATCTTCCTTCTTTCTACGACCTTCTTTTATTGGTTATTTATTCCGAAAATCTATATAAACGGTAAATGAAAAAGTTTACCCTAATAGTTCTAGCACTAACAAAAACAATATTGCAATAAAAACAAAATACTTAGTGAATTTATTTTTTTAAACAATTGAGTTCAGCAACAATACATGACATTTATTATTTTTATATTCTAAAATCAAGGATGATATCATTCCAACTACTGGCACCGTGCCTAGTAAAATACAGGAAATTAAAAAAGAATAAAGATTAAAATTAGAAATTAGGACATTATTGAATCATTCCTTATTTTTAGATTTGTCATCATAAAATTCTAAATACAAAATATAAATAGAGGGGCTAATAACCTTTGCCTCTGCCAAAATATTTATCTCACATTCTTAATACGAATAAAACGAACAAAATTACTTTGGAATACAATTTAAATAGTCCAAAGGAATACCAAATGTTACTAAGCTGATACTGCCCAACCGGATAACCGATCTATAAAAAGATCGTTGTAATAAGAAACATCCATCGCAACCAAACCTAAAAACACCGATAGATATGTTTCGATACAGCCATTCACTATTTATTTTTAGCCCAGCACTACTGACAAAGGAAAGGGAGCGTTACAACACTAACATTCCAACTTTGAACTTACTAAAAGTGAGTAAAGCTCTAAGGTTTTAACACTAAAGATGAGAGTCGACTAAATTTTGTAAATGTAATTGTAATCTCTTTTGTTTCTGTTAGGAAAGGCGGGAAACACCGAAATCACATTGTCAATCGTCGAAGCGAGGAAGCCGAGTATTTTTAGGAGATCAATTATTTTAATTGATTTCACAGATGCCCAATTCGATTCTGGGAATAGATTTTGTGCTGTGTCACCTCCCTCGCTTTTATGGTGGCGTTAAAATGTGTAAATTGAATCATTTTTATGGTTTTAATTAGGGTTCTTTAGAGTTTTTGGGGGCTTTTAAGTAAAATACTATCGCTTTTAGTATGATAGTACTTTACTTAGTTTGGATTTATTTTAGTATTCTGGTACTTGACGTACGATATGAAGTATTTATTTAATCTGTGGCGGCTTTCATGACATCTGTCAGTTAAAATTGACATTTTTGTTTTTGTGTTTTTACTGGTTGACTGGCCTGTTGGCCTAGTGGTTAGTGACCCTGACTGCTAAGCCAGAGGTCGTGGGTTCGATTGCCACCTAGGACAAATCTATATGTGATGAGCTTTACAGACTTTAGAAACTGTACAGTGAATATTTTTTTTAAAGGATACTTGAAGCGTGATCAGAATCGATATCGAAGTCAAAAATATAGTTTTTAGAATTTTTGTCTGTTTGTCTGTATCTATGTCCGGGCTAAACTCAAAAAGTACTGCATGGATTTACTACAAAGTTTGCATGAATATTACTAAGAGGTCGGGTCAACATATAGGCTACATATTATCACGCTATGACCTACGGGGGAGGAGCTGTAATAATTTATAAAGTTTAACGCAGGTAAAACCGCGGGGCACAGCTAGTAGAATATATGCGGTCATGAAAAACTTAATCTTCTGTTCCTGGTGTGTAAATAATGTTGCCAAAGCGCTATATGTAATATGTATCTAGTACAATATAGCTAAAACTATAAATTTCGGTAATTAAACTTAAACATAATCTATTTGACAATAACTTAATACAAATGCTATGCTAATGCTAGCGAAATATTATTACTATTATAAAATAAACTTTATAAATGTTTTACTAGAAATACTTATGTATAAATAAATAAATAAAAAAGGTTTTTATTCACGTAGACTTTAAAAAAGCGCTTGTAAATAGTCAGAACATGTTCGTAGTAATATATAATTATTTCTAGGTACATATAGATATTTAGGTACACGGATTGTAGGAAATAATTCACAATAAGATTTATTTGATTATAGTAACGATATTAAGCTAACTTAAATTAAGTTATTGTAAAGGATCATGTGTAGGTTTAATTATCTAAATTTTAAATTTTAGTATGTAAGTATACTTAATTGTATATGTATACCCTTATTTAAAAAAAAACGAAGTCTAAAGTTAAACCGCAGTTGAACTGTGGATCAAGCATTCTCATTGGCTGGTTTTCGACTAAACTAAGGATCAACTGCAGTTTAACTTTAGACTTCGTTTTTAAATAAGAGTGATAAAGTCTACGTGAATAAAAACCCTTTTTTATTTATTTTAATACGGTGGTCGCCCAACAATTTATCAACAACAAAAGCATTTTCATTATTATTTAATTGAAATCTAGTCATACTCAGAACAGTTTTTCCTACCATCTCCTATAGAATATTAATTAATTATTGTAATCAATGAAAGGGCCTTCAAAGTGTTATGATTATTAGTAACCAATGTAGCTACACCATCGATAGCTATCTATGTTAATGAGACCAAATTAAATAGACCTCTCAAGTTTAAACAATAAGTTCTGCACGAAGGCTCTTCTTAGACTAGTCGAACCACTATTACAAGGAGCTTTATGGTACTACAAATTTCACGCGAATGGAGGTCTTCATAATTTGGTTATTGATTAATAACGTTGAATAGAAAAGTAACCGTTATAGTAAGAGCTCTCCACTTAAATATTTTTATTTGTTTCGTAGATCAAATTATAGTGGTTTATTTAAATTAAGAACGGGTTAAGAATTAAAATGCACCATTCATAAATTATTATGGTGATTATGTTACATTGGTGTTATGATCGAAAATGAATTTTATCTCGAAAGCAATACGGTTTAATTTAGAATTGAGAATGTACTGGTCGGTTGTTTATTTAAGCGCTGGGACAAAGATTAGTATTCCTGATAGCAACGCTTTGGGAAATGTAGTTGCTATGATGAATCCGATGTACGTTTAAGTATGCGCACGCTGCTTCCGGGTTGGAACCCGCTACGATAAAATCTTTGACTAATGAGCTATTATGAGGATATTGATATTACGTTTATTTTTACGGTACCTTTATCCTGGATGTGATTACTTGTTTGATAGAACTACTTACGGATGAGATTTAGATGCTTTATGCTGAGATCTCATTGTATTTTTACCTGAAACGAAAGAAAACAATATTATTATCTATACATATAATAAAATCGTAGGAAAGTCGAAACCTTCCATTGAATATTTTTTAAAAAGGATACTTGGGGCGAGATCTACAATTGATATCGAAACCAAAAATATAGTTTTGAGAATTTTTGTCTGTTTATCTGTTTGTCTGTATGTATATCCGGGATAAACTCAAAAAGTACTGCATGGATTTACTTCAAATTTTGCATAAATATTACCAAGAGGTTGGGTCAACATATAGGCTACATATTATCACGCTATCACCTAAGGGGGAGCTATGATAATTTATAAAATTTAACGCGGGTAAAACCGCGGGGCACAGCTAGTAATTAATATTTTTTAAAATTCATAACAAAGAAATTTCGAACATGTTTCTTAAGAAAAACCAGGTCAGAAGTACCTTAAACAGGCGAGCATGAACGTAACAAATCGAGGCAAAAGAGGAGTGCAAAGATTTTGACTAAACAAATGAGCAGACAAGACCTTGACGTGGTTGGTGAATACTTTCCTTTCACGCCACAGGTTATGGTTTCCATTCCCACCCAGGACAGACAGAGAGGGCCGACGAGACGACTGTGCCATGCGAATACTGATTTTCGAATGTTACCTAAATACTCTATTCTCTATTGAGGCGCTCATAGCGAGGTTAAGCAACTAGGCTCGCGGTCAGTTCATAGATGGGTGACCGCAAAAGTGGTTTAATTCCTGAGCGTCTCCGTGCTTCGGAGGGCACGTTAAGTTGTCGGTCCCGGTTGTAGTCATTAGACAACAGTCGTTAAGCCATGTCAGAGGCCTACTGGGCGGCTTGAACAACTCTGACATTAGGGTAACCACTGCCCATACGATAAGTAAGTATTCCACGCGGACGAAGTTACGGGCACAGCTAGTAGAATATTAAGCCTTAATCACGTCCTTGGTAGTTCAAGTCAAATGACGTAACAAAATGGCCGCCTCCTTAGTAAGATTAGCCTATTTGCCGTTCTCACGTGAGGTAATATTGACTGACGTAGGCGCAACTGAGGGCGGGATCTACTCGGATTTCGCTTGTGCAAACTCTTACACTAAGTAATTAAGTACTTTAGGAATATTAGATACCATTATTTGACTGATTGAGTGGCGTGTTTGGTAAATATGGTCGTGGGTTCGATTCCCACCCCGGTGCATGAACATGTCTGTTTTTCCTGAGTCTAGGTGTATTTATATATCATCATCATATAAGCCGAAAGACGTCCACTGCTGGACAAAGGCCTCCTCCAAGGATCTCCACAATAGCCGGTCCTGCGCTGCCCTCATCCAGCGGCTTCCCGCGACCCGCACAAGATCGTCGGTCCACCGTGTAGGCTGCCCACGCTGCGACTTCCGGTTCGTGGACGCCACTCGAGAACCTTAGTATTATCTATATCAGTATGTAATTCCAAAATAAAGTACGAGTATAATATGTAGTATATCACTGACACTGACAATATGTATTAAAAATATTAGACTTAAACTAGATAATTAAACTTAAACATAATCTCTTGACAATAACTTGATACGAGCTAGCTAAATATCATTGCTGTTATAAAATAAATTTTATAAAGGTTTTAATCCAATCAATACAATGTGTACCTAAATATCTATGTTACTAGAAATAATAATGTATACAACTATAATACTTACTACAAACATGTTCTGACTATTTACAAGCGCTTTTTTAAAGTCTACGTGAATAAAAACCTTTTTTATTTTATTTTTTTCATTTTATTTTTTATCAGTTATCTGGTTTCCGTAGTACAAGCTCTGATTATTTGGAATCAGATGGCCGTGTGTAAATAATGTCCCAGGATATTATTATTATGATTATTCAAGTTCTTTGTTTGACTGGCTTTTTGGTCTAATGGTTACTAACCCTGACTGCCAAACCAGGGGTCGTGGGTCCGATCCCCACCCAGGACAAATTTGTGTGTGATAAGCACAATTATTTGTTCTTCGTCTGGGTAGAATTTATCTATAATAATATATCTATACATATATAAAAATCGTAGGAAAGTCAAAACTGTACATTGAAAATTAAAAAAAAAAGGATACTTGAGGCGTGATCTACAAGCGATATCGAAGCCAAAAATATAGTTTTTAGAATTTTTGTCTGTTTGTCCGGGCTAAACTCAAAAAGTCCTGAATGGATTTACTTCAAATTTTGCATGAATATTACTGAGAGGTCGGGTCAACATATAGGCTACATATTATCACGCTATCACCTACGGGGAAGAGCTGTGATAATTTATAAAATTGAACGCGGGTAAAACCGCGGGGCACAGCTAGTAATCGATATCGAAGCCAAAAATATAGTTTTTAGAATTTTTGTCTGTTTGTCCGGGCTAAACTCAAAAAGTACTGAATGGATTTACGTCAAATTTTGCATGAATATTGCTAAGAGGTCGGGTCAACATTTATGCTACATATTATCACGCTATCACCTACGGGGGAGGAGCTGTGATAATTTATAAAATTTAACGCGGGTAAAACCGCGGGGCACAGCTAGTATAATATAATAATCTTCACAGTCCTCGTGTTAGGGTTCGATCTCTAGCTTCGATCTCTAGCTTTGGTAAAAATCTTTGGTTTTAACAAGACAATCCAGATCTAGCGTGAAAGCCACAACAAAAGCCTAGTGCTAATTTTATGTATTTATTTACTCATAATAATCATGCCGGCCGTTGGGGCAGAAAGGTTCTCGAGTGGCGACCACGAACCGGAAGACGCAGCGTGGGCAGGCCCCCTACAAGATGGACCGATGATCTTGTGCAGGTCGCTGGAAACTGCTGGATGCGAATAGCGCAAGACCGGCAATTGTGGAGATCTTTGGGGGAGGCCTTTGTCCAGCAGTGGACGTCTTTCGGCTGATATGATGATGATGATGATGATGAATCAATAGATTTTGTTACTTCACGTTAGATAATAATAAATTATTTTTATAGTTAATTAAAATAGAAATCAAACAATATTTTCACACTTTCTCACACGTTTAGTTTTTACTGATCATTAATTCCACCAATCTGAACGTAATCTAATCTTAGAGCTTTAAATTTCATTGGGTTTAATCGTATTCAATGAATAGCGTATATTCCACATTTACATAATGTGTTATCTCAAGATAATATCACATTATACAAATAATACTAGTAAAAAAAAAACCGGGCAAGTGCGAGTCGGACTCACCCATGAAGGGTTCCGTAGCAGCAAGTATTTCATTTGATTAAATGAAAGCAAATTGGGGTTTACGATTTATGACGTATTAAAAAAAAACTACTTGCTAGATCTCGTTCAAACCAATTTTCGTTGTTAGTTTACATGGTAATGTATATCATATATTTTTTTTAGTTTTATCATTCTCTTATTTTAGAAGTTACCGGGGGGGGGGGGGGAGGGGGGACACTCATTTTACCACTTTGGAAGTGTCTCTCTGCCAAAATATTCAGTTTAGAAAAAAATGATATTAGAAACCTCAATATCATTTTTAAAGACCTATCTATAGATACCCCACATGTATGGCTACAATTTAAAAAAAAAATAGATTTTCAGTTCAATGTATGGGGACCCCCAAAATTATTGTTATTTCTCTAGTTTTGTGTAAAAAATCTTAATGCGGTTCACCGAATACATCTATTTGCTAAGTTTCAATAATACAGCTCTTATAGTTTCGGAAAAAAGTGGCTGTGATTTACGGACGGACAGACAGACAGACAGACATGATGAATCTATAAGGGTTCCGTTTTTTGTCATTTGGCTACGGAACCCTAAAAAATGCAAAACAAAACGCTTCATGTCCCGGGTGTGATTCCCGCGCCGGACAACAATTTGTGTGGCCCATAGATAGTGGTTCTGAGTCTGGATGTAATTTGTGTTTGTCTATTATTTGTTTGTAAATAACCTGCGACACAAAAACAGTACAACGCGAAAAAATACAATTTTCTTGAAATATGCGCTTGTTTTGTTTAATCAAGCGCACTTAGTCAACAACTCCAACTACATCAACAAGACCATTGTGGAAATCTTTTGGGGACGTTCAAAAAAATTCCACAGTGAAATTTTGGCCATAATTTGGAGGGATATGCCATAATAGCCACGCTTGGCAGACGGGTTGGCGATCGCAGTAAGATGGTCATAGTACATAGAGAGACGCTGCTGCCCGTTATCTAGCAGATGTTCCCATCGGGATGAGTTTTTCCACCATGGATGAGATGGGATGGTGATCTTTTCCGTCAGCAAAAAAACAACTAATGCGCTGTGTGAAAACCACCTTTTTTAAGGCAGGGGCAAGTGTCTGCGAGTGGGTATGTCGGACTCGCACGACTAAACCTAACGTGCCGTGGACTTCTCTGGGCCTGATGGGAGGAACCCTGGGATGAGGTTATGCTGCTCCAGTGCCCCCCTTTTGCGCCATGTCCCAGATAGTCGGGGCACGTACCCTGAGAGAGCAAATACACCACCTTATACCATTTCTCTTGTTCACTTACCATTCGCTCTAAATTTTTCACCAGCTCATTTTATTCATCTTTCACTACATTTAATTCACACGAACTCATTTTTATACTAGTTCATTCATAAATTAGATCGGACATAGTTCATTGAACTTATTATTGCAATCATCTAATTTGGTATAGGACGATAATTAGACTACTCGTATGGTGTATTTGCTACCTCGATATTTTCGTGTTTCAGGTTTTATTCCCGAACAGGACAACTATTTGTGTGACCCATTTGTGTCCTTTATGTTTGTGAATTACATTTTTGTAAAGTACAAGCTATAATAATAATATAATATCTGGGGACAATGTCACGCAGATCATCCTAGCCCCAAACTAAGCAAAGCTTGTACTATGGGTACCAAGCGACGATATACATACTTATATAGATAGATAAATACATAGAAAACATCCATGGCTCAGAAACAAATATTCGTGCTCATCACACAAATATTTGCACTTACCGGGATTCGAACCCAGGACCACCAGCTTCGTAGGCAGGAGCACTACCAACTAGGCTACGGTGACCGTCGTAATAATTATATGATAAATATCTTTGGCCAACTAACTCACTGCAATCTGATCCCAAACTAGGCAGACTCTGTACTATGGGAACCATACAACTGATAAACATATTACGCGAACACCGAACAAATAATCATGCTCCTCGCACAAATATTTATTCCTGGGATCGAATCTACGACTTGTGGCTGAGCAGTCGGAGTCACTTACTACTAAACCAACAGGCCAATACAAAGAAATTCAAATATTCAAAATTCATTTATTCCAAAAAAATATTGATGATGATGTGATGTCCTCCCGACCGAATTTCGGCCACGGCGGCCAGTCTTAATGGAGACTAGCCAATTGCGCAGGACAAATTATAGTGCACAAGTGTGTGCGCAAACACAGGGGCACTTTCTATTCCATCACTCTCATGATCCGATGGGACGCCTAGAGTTCAGGTACAGGACCGACGGCTTCACGTGCTCTCCGAGGCACAGGGGTGTAATACCGCCAACTTCCAGACTTCGGGCTGATACTGAGAAATTTCTTTTTACGGAAAAATCCCTGAATCACTTTTTGGCCCGACCCGGAATTTGAACCCAGGACCTCATTATCTGCGGTAGAACACGCTACCGCTAGACCAACCAAAAAATATTATATTTGTGTGGAATCTGCAATATTTTTTTTCGGTTTTTGTCATTTCTCTCTCCGAGGGGAATCTCCGAGGATAACCCTCTCCATTGCTCTTTCAGTGCCCTTGAGCCTTCTAATGACACCCATAATGAGCGGCCACGTCTCTTTAAAGGTCTCTGCACACAGCGGGCGCGGCGCGGCGGGACGGGACGGCGACGCGACACTGAGGAGTTGTAATGTACTAGATATTACGGGCGACGCCACACACAGCGTCGCGTCGAGCGGGACGGCTCTGTGTGGCGTCGCCCGTAATGTCTAGTACATTACAACTCCTCAGTGACGCGTCGCCGTCCCGTCCCGCCGCGCCGCGCCCGATGTGTGCAGAGACCTTAAGTCATCACGTGGTGAGCCTATATTCCTGTTAAAACTCCTAATTTCTGTTTTATTAGTCTTCAATGAAAAACCGTAACATGATAATGAACGGAAGGCATATATATTGCCGCAACATACACAACATTTCAACCTAAAAACCTAATTTCGAGGCAAGAATGATGCTTTTGAAATAGGACATGATAAACACCAGTTTACACAGACCCATCGTAACTATGAATAGAAGTACTGTTCGCAGCTCATGTTAGACTAGCTAAGTTGCCTTAATGGAATTATACTAACCAGTATTCGCAGATCTCTGTACAGGAGTAAAATATTCGCTACTATAGGTCTTATATACGTATATTGGTTTCTGAAGCATCTGTTTGTCTGTGAAATTCTCAGTCTGTCCGACTGTTTGTTTGTGTTTTCTTATAGATTTGTGTAATCGTTGAACTAGGTCGATTTTTTGCTGATTCCTCGTTTGGGAGGTATGAAGTGTGTGGGGAATTGGGAATTAATTTTGTAATGTATTATACTACAGATATGCATATGATATACATATGATCCCAAACTAAGCAGAGCTTGTATTATGGAAACCAGATAACTGATATACTACATATACTACTTTTCTTTTGTAAATACATACTTATATAGATAATTGCACCCAGACTCAGGAGAAACAGACATGTTCATGCAGACAAATATCTGTCCTGCGTGGGAATCGAACCCACGACCTCCAGCGTGAAAAACAAGCATTTGCCAACGACGCCAACAAATAATATAATAATAATAATATGTATTTAATAATTTGCCCTATGGCGTTTTCCTATAATTTTGAGACCTCTAAATGATGGACATTGTGTCCATCCATATGTGTTAACCCACACAAAGCACATCCAGGCCACCACATTTTGTCGTTAAATCCGGTAGGGCCGAATAAGTCTTCCTGAGGAAGCTACTAGAAACCGGGTAGAAGCGTCTCCCCGAGTACTATGGCCACTATACTGCGATCGGGACTAGTCCCTCCCTCTTACCCACCACTGCAACTCCTGTAAGCCAGGATCAACAGTGGCACACAATGAAATGACACTGAGCGGTGAGGCTCAGGCATGTCCCGGGGAATCGCTTTAACTGTCTTGGATCCCGCAACGAATTTAATCAGAAAGAATTAAAAGGAGGAGTTAGAAAATGAATTGTTCCACTTCCCTCCAGAGCAAAGCGGGAGACAGAATGATGTACAGAGGCTATAGCCTCATAAAACGAGAGAATGGCAACTAGAGAAGCCAGCTGCAAAAGCACCGAGGATCAATTTAGGGGTCCTAAGTGAGCTGTTATATTTGATTCCAATAGTAGGTATGGCAAACGCGCTTAAACGCACGGAAGTTGTTCCTTGTTGCTACAAGATCCGTATAATAAACTACTCCAGCTCCTTGCAAGCTGTTTAACATAATATTACGCTGATTTTGCCAGATATCACACTCACTATACTGCGATCGCCAATCTAACCGTCCATTGGTGGCGGTTGTGGCATATCTTCCCTTTTGTCGAGCAGACGGCTTCCTATCATATGGGCATAGAACCCGTCATATATTTATGCAATTTATATTAAAGATACCTTCAAAAATTAACAGCAAAGCTCACTGATTCACACATTTTGATTTATTCATACAATTTGTCTTCTCGAAGACACTTATGGTGTTACAAAGTGCCATCAATGTCAACTTACACCATCTGTAATGACGTAATCCCATCAAAATGAAACAATCTCTATAAATATCGAAGTTTAATCATATTTGCCATGACACAATTTATGTATGTTTGTTATTTTAATATTTGGCCATTACATTGCTATGTACTATGCGCGTGAGTTCATAGTTAGTGATTATATTGACATGTTTGTTGATCCAGTCGTTAGGAAAGATGAGTATTATTGCGAAAGTAATACGGTCATATTTGCGCATGAGCTCCGATCCAAAGCATTGGAAACAACACTCTATGGTCTCTGGCTTGTGGGTTTAGGGATTAGTGACCCTGGCAGCTAAGCCAGAGATCGTGGATTCGATCCCAATCCAGGACTAATCTTGAATAGGAATTGAAGAGTCGTGTGTGAATAATGTCGCAGGACATTATAATGAAAATTTCTTTATAAAAAATTAAAACTACTGGGCCAAACTATATAAAAATGTTATGGGACCAAATGGCAACTATTCCGCATGAAACTAAAAAGGAATCACGTAAATCGGATCATAAATCTCCGAGTAATCGGTGTACATACAAAATAAAATACCAGTGTACTTGAGAACCTCCTCCTTTTGAAATCGGTAAAAAATTTAAAGTTCTGTCACAGAAATAGTAATTCTGCCTGAAATTTCTGTGACAGAACTTTACATTTTTTACCGATCTAGTCTACCACTGTTAATGACTTGCATAATTTAAAACTTGCCAAACAAAATAGTATTATAAAAACCACATCCCCAATAATATTGGCGCGCACATTCATAAATTTAAGATTATTATCAAACCGCAACCCTCAATTTTCTACCCCATTGCGTCCAGGTGTAAAAACATATAAATTATACAATACTATTATAGGGTTAAAAGCAAAAGATGCAATAACCATTCATTTTCGCACGTTGTATTTATAATTTATGATCAAATTCGCCAATTATGACACTGAGTATTTAAGGGTTGGCGGCTAAACATACCGCTAGAGGGTAAATGTGTCATAGACAATTGATTGATAGAGTATAAAGGTAGAATTAATATTTATTTTGGCAATGAATGGATTAAATTGTATTAAATATATTTGACATAGGGACTCAAACTTCTATAAAAGGCTTGATTAATTAAAGTCATTTTGGTTTAGCAAATATTATGAAATTTTAATAGTAAATAAGTATACTATTACATTATGTATATGAAATTATTAAGTTACTATTATAAAAAAAAACAATATAATAGTAACTTTGTTATAACTAAATCGCACAAATTAGACATTTAGAATATACTAGCTGTGCCCCGCGTAACCCGCTTTAAATTTTATAAATTATTACAGCTCCGCCCCCGTAGGTGATAGCGTGATAATATGTAGCGTTTATGTTGACCCCACCTCTTAGTAATATTCATGCAAAATTTGAAGTAAATACATGGCGTACTATTTTAGTTTAGTCCGGACATACATACAGACAAACAGACACACCGACGAAAATTCTAAAAACTATATTTTTGGCTTCGATATTGACTGTAGATCACGCCTCAGGTATCATTTAAAAAAAAATATTCAATGTACAATTTCGACTTTCTTACTATTTTATTATAATTATGTATAGATATTCCTGTTGGTTTAGTGATTAGTGACCTTGCCCGCTAAGCCACAGATCGTGGGTTCGATCCCCCATCCAGGACAAATCGTAATTATTTGTTCTGTATCTGCCTGTAATTTAGATATCTATAATATGTATTTAGAAATATATAAGTATGTTTATCAGTTTTCTGGTTGCCATAGTACAGACTCTGCCTAGTTTAGGATCAGATGGCAGTGTGTTAATTGACCCTAAGATATTTACATATTTAACGCAGTATGTACTTCTCGTTTTGAGCATGAAAGGATCTCCCAATGAAATTCAATCAATGATAAAATGTTTAAAAATTCATCGTACTAAGAGATCTGAATAAAAGGCTATATTATTATTATTATATAAACCCAAAGACTTTAACTTAAAGGCTACTTACTCCACAACTCCTCGGCTAGTTGTGGAGTAAGTAGCCTTTAAGTTAAAGTCTTTGGGTTTATATAATAATAATAATATAGCCTTTTATTCAGATCTCTTAGTACGATGAATTTTTAAACTTATCTAAAGGACTAGCATTAAAATCTTAAATTTAATAGATTGATTAAATTTAAACTAATATTTATTGTTGCTTGGTTATCTTTCCAAGATCTGTTTGCCAATTGGCAAAGGCCTCCTCCAACCATTTCCATTCCCTTCTTTCTTGAGCCACTCTGTTCCATCTTTGGGTTTATTTTAGTTCAATTAAATAAGGAAAAATAACTAATTGGTTCAGTCTCCCGTCTGTCACAAATTATTAATTTGTAAAACAACAACCCAAGAACAGTTTTCTTTTTACAAAAGGTTGACAAAAACCATAGACAATCAAGTAATATAAGCCGAATCTATTTCCATAGACGATGTCCGCGTTGGCGCGCTTCCAACATTCTAGTCTATGGGCGGAAAGCGATGCATTCTATAAATACCATAGACTTTGATGTCTTTCGATTTGTTTGATTGGAAATCTGAATCCAGAGGAAAGATTGGTTTCCAATAATGGAGTTTGTAAATGTTTTCTATCGATCAATCAATCAAGTTCTAAACATCATTGATTCGGTTGATCGTCTATCTGTACTCTAAGAAGCTCGTCTTGTAAAAGCTCTTTTAAGTTACCACCAGCCGAGGCTGTAATTGGTCAATATTTTCTGTTTTGCTTTAACAGACAAGAGTGTTGATGCTCTTTGAACCTTTGAACCATAAAATTGACACGAAAGGAACAATAAAGATCCAAAACGAAAAAAGCGATTACATCGCCCACATTTTCTTACTGGGGTTTCCCTGTCATTCCTCTAGGCGATTGTTGATTGGGTCAGGTTAGATGGTCGAAACAGGGCATTTCATAAACAATCCACAGGATGGAAAATCTATAACGGTATTAATGTCTGGAAAATCAAAATGATCGAAGCTCTGTCGCCCAAATACGCATAGTCTAAATTTGATTCTGAAGTGTTGCTAGCTGACATTTGATTCTGAAGTCTGGCTCAAAACTTTTTACCAGCTTTACGTGTATAGTATCATCACGAAGATTATTTCATTAGCTCAATTCACCACGGCTAATAAAACCACAATTACATTAAACCGGTTTCCGCGAGCGTGCAGTGACCGTGTTTCAGTTTTTCAAACTGTGTCGTTTATTTTCGGAGGTGAACGGTTACAGTTGTTTTAAAATTAAATGGCGGTTGAGTACATTGTTGCTTAGGGACGACATTCATATTATTACTAGCTGTGCCCTGTGGTTTTACCCGCGTTAAACTTGAGAAATTATAACCTATGTGTTAATCCAGTGTGTCAGCTAACTCCATACCAAATTTTATTAAAATCAGTCCAACCGTTTAGACGTGAAGAAGTAACAAACATACACACTGACAAACTTTCGCCTTTAGAATATTAGTGTGATTATATGATTTCCATAGTACAAGCTCTGCTTAATTTGGGATCAGATGGCCGTGTGTCAATAATGACCCAAGATATATTATTATTAATATTCATTTGGGGTTAAAATGAAAAAGGATAGTATTTAACTGCAAATTACTAAATCCTCATTTTGTATTACACAAATCCAGTAATTTAAGTTCATGACGCATTGCTATTTATTTAAAAGTGGATTGTTTGTGTCAATAAATTAGTCTTTGGCACTCGCCGTTGCCGTGACGTGACACACTAACTTCGCTCGCCCAGCTTGTGCGTCCCATAGTCATAGTTCTAAACATTTTTCAAAAAATACAAATATGTTTTTATTTACTACACGTAGCTGTTACAGTGTGTGGGTCTCTTCTTTTAAGTTATATGTAACTTGTATTAGAAAAGACCCCTCTCTTTTCTAAACTAAAATAATAAACTTCAGGTTAGGTTTGAGACAAACTCAAACAATACATTCAAACATAGAACAATAAAATGTTCTATCAAAAACTGGTGTAAATTCGAGTTTTTATGTGTAAATATGGTGGATTTCAGACATAATATTTTCTACAACGTACACAAGTGGAGGAAAGTGCGATATTGCCGTGAATTGCGATTTTCCGTAGTAACACGAAATCTCCACAGAACTCTAGTGAAGTCTTCACTGCTTTACTGGGTGGCTATGACTTGACAGTGACAGACTTGACTGGACTTTGAATAAATGACGAAAACCTTAAAATATTACAACTGAAGACGAGGCGGTATGGTATCTGATATTAGCATGCCCACAGAGCACGAAGAAAAAAAAATACTTATCTAGCAAATGCTGAGATGCCATTTTGTACTTGCACGGACAACTTGTTTTTACTTTTATTTTATTTTTCTTTTTAAAGTTATTTTATATTTTTGTTGTTTGTGCAATTTTAGAATAAATTTATTCTTCATCATCTTCTTCTAAATTGGTCTAGGTTAGGAGTTTAAAAAAATTTATGGACATTTGATTTTGTCCGTCCAATTGTAAACGTCATGCCTACAAAAAGAACGGAAACTCACTTTTAATTGAAATAAAAACTGTACATAAGTAAATTTTTCACAGTTTCACTGAGTCATAGTTCAGTCATCACCACATTACGTGATTAAATATTACAATATAACACAGTGTTGCCAAGAAAATACTCGCTGTTTACATTTGGACCGTAAATACATGTAATTATCTGAATGAAGAATTGAGGCCACCTGTTTTTTCACCCTAGAATAGAATTGCAATCATCTATTTACTACTTTTTCATCTTGCTAGCTTTCAACATGAAAAAGTTGTTTTTTTATCATATAAGTTTCCATTGAGAGTGGCATAGTTTTTAACATGAAAAAGTAGTATTTTTTATAGTATACTACAATCGTACAAGATAACCTATTGAGAGCGCTTCTTTTTAAATAAATATATTATATTTATAATTTAAATATATATTAATAATTTTAAATAAATAGAATAAATATGTAATAGTATCAATAGTAGAATGATAATAATAATGAAAATTGACATGACATTAATTGTAATTTTTGTGACGCTTTAATAAATATGTATCTACCGCCGCTACATTTGCACACCAATATGGACAGGACATTCATGTATAAATTGATTTGATTTGATACATAACATCATTTCTATGATTAAAACTTCTACAATGTAGCTTATAAGTATTACTTCAAAACAATAAAACTCAGTTTTGTTTTATGATAGCATGTAACTGAGGAAGGGGTCAGAGCCCATTCGTCTCCTAAAATTCGTCCCCCAGCATAAAAGTTGTAGATTCGGCCCCTATATAGGTACCCATTGGTCTCCTGGTAGGGGACCAATTAATATTTTAATAAAAAATATTATTTTTAAGGTACCCATTCGTCCCCTCTAATATATATACAATATAAGTTAAAGATTCGGCACCTATTCAGGTGCCTATTGGTCCCCTGAGATAAAATTAGCTATGTTTTACATAAGAAACGGTTAACATAGTACACTTGTGAACTGTTTATTAACGGAATTAATTTAATAAATCATAACAGATCATTGAAAAAAGAGCTATGATGAATGATAATCCGTCATGATAATAATATAACATGTCGATAGGCTAATGATGTAAAATTGTCTCACTACGAATGGCTTGTTAAAAAAATGGGTTACAAATAATAGATAAGGTGTTTAAAATTGGTAAGTACTCTCCAGATGTTCGCGGGGTGTGGAATGCCGAAGCGGGAGGGGTAATCGTAGCCAGATTATCTGCGCGCGAGCGAATAACAAAGGCGTAGCCTCTGTTATTTGCTCGTTTTGTTATTGTTAATCTTATTTGAAATAAACATGATATCTACCGAATTAGTATATTTTTTATTTTAGTCTTTTCTGCGCGACTTTACCAGGACTACCACGCTGCAGTATACACATATACATGTACTTATATTAGAAGAATGAATAAAAATAAATATTCTTCAGGGGACGAATGAGCACCTCAAAAGTTCCAGGGGACGAGTGGGCACAGGGTGCGAATCTTAGGGGACGAATGGGCTCTGACCCTGAGCAAGTGGGTCACCTGATGGTAAGTGATCACCGCCACCCATGAACATGGACTCTGTATGTTCCTAATCACATTATCACACTAATATTATAAATGCGAAAGTTTTTGAGTGTGTATGTTTGTTACTTCTTCTCGCCTAAACAGCTGGAGCGATTTAATAAAATTTGGTATGGAGTTAGCTGACTCCCTGGATTAACACACAGGCTATAATTTATAAAGATTAATGCGGGTAAAATCGCAGGGCACAGCTAGTCATTAAATAAAAATATGAGGAATGGAAAAATGTCTATTCTTTATTTATTGCATTATGTACCCGTTGGCGTTTGAACTAGATCATTTCCAAAATTTGTATGAGGATAATCGTGATCGAACCGGTAACAGTAGTTAGTGATCATATCAGCCTAATTACGTCCACTGCTGGACAAAGGCCTCCCCAAAAGATTTCCAAAATGGAGAACGTTGCATCCATCATTTGGCATTGCTATAATCACCACGCTTGGCAGACGGGTTAGCGATCGCAGTAAGATAGTCATAGTACTCAGGAGAACGCTGCTGCCCATTCTCTGGTATATGTTCCCTCGCCTCGGGATGACTTCTACTCCCCGAATGGGAAATGGGCTGACGATATTCTTTACAAGCTGCGCCCCGCAGTTTCACCCGCGTTAAAGTAGTTTTGGCGTAAAAGAGTAACAAACATACATACATACATTTATACTCAAAAACTTTCGCATTTATAATGTTGGTAGAATGTGTACCTCTAGCGGTTTTGGCAGTGCACGCCGGAATAGCTTGCAAATGGTAGATTTTTTCCTACTCACTTGACACTTATCGTCATATTTTTAACAATTCACACCATATCTTTATAAATTGTAGCATATGTGTTATTCTGATATATAAGCTATATTATTGTACAGTTTCATAAAAATCCATTCAGTAGTTTTAGTTTTTACGTGAAAGAGTAACTAACATCGATCCATACTTTCGCGTTTATAATATTAGTAGGATGGCTGGCAGCCAAACAGCCAATTAGTAATGTAAACTGTTAATTAAAATGTATCTTACAGCCAAATCTAAGCACGATTATCATGATTTAATGAACGTCCCGAATTACTTTACAACTGAACTAAAAACGTAACGCCCTTTTCACACCTATCTAAGACTGCATTGACGGTCCAATTCACACTTAAAATATACCATATGCAACCATAGACAAGCAACGACAAAGAGGAATAATTTTGAACTTTTCAAATACAATTTTTGAACTGACTTCAAACCAATAGTTTTTTATAAATATGCGCGATTTGTAAACCAATTTTTGTTAGGGTACTAATAAATGTGCCTAAATTCCGCAAAACTTCAAGTGAATAATTTGTTGTCTTCTAATAAAGGCATGATATGCTTAAAAGAAGGCTTTGTATACTAATTGATGAATCTTAAATAAATGTTACTATATAAACATTAATTCTTTTAAAATACAAAATCAATATGTAGTGTTAATTCCGCTAACTAAGTTAGCGGAATTAACACTACATATTGGTTTTGTATTTTGATAGTAATGGATTTCCGCAAAGTAACGCCTGATTCCATTACTTATTAATTCTTTTTTAAACTTACAGAAATCGTTTCATACGAACCCAAAACAAAAAGAACATTTAGTCGAATCAATAAGCTCCTTAATTTCGAAGTCGCTTAACGATTTCTTTGCCGATATTCAAAAGGAGGAAGATTCCATTCGAGAAACGTTCTCAGTTAGGTCCGTATTTTATTATCCGTTATTGTATAATGAAGATGAAAAATAAACAAATACAATTTATAATGTAACATTAAAATCGAACGTACAACCTCTCGCTTAGCAGTCAGGATCACAAACCACTAGACCAAAAGACCAGTCAAATACTTTTCAACCATAATAATAATAATATCTCAGGACAATGTCACACAGATCATCCTAGCCCCAAACTAAGCAAAGCTTGTACTATGGGTACCAGGCGACGATATACATACTTATATAGATAGATAAATACATATATATACATAGAAAACATCCATGACTCAGAAACAAATATTCGTGCTCATCACACAAATATTTGCACTTACCGGGATTCGAACCCAGGACCACCAGCTTCGTAGGCTACTAGTAGCTCTACCAACTAGAATACGGTGACCGTCATATAAACATCTCACTTGTACAGGTAATATGATACGACATCGTGGTCACTCTCTGTATTTCACGGTTCCCTACACCATGGCCCTACCAGGCTGCCATATGGCTCGGCACGTGTTCCTACGCCCACCGTTTGAATAGATAGTGCCATTGATAACACTGAACATTTGAGTTCATGTGTGAAAGATGTATAAGGTATGTAAACTATTTATTTAAGACATCTTGCATGTTGCATGTGGCCCGTCATTTTGCATGTCGATGTGACACACAATTAAACATTTGTACCCACGTCCACCACTTTTGTTACACCTAGTATATGAGATAACTCACTTTCCTTGAGAAAACAAACGAACTCATAACCTATATTCCCACTTCTAAGTCAAGAACTACCATCCGATAGACCCAGTTTTTCTACCCCACCATATACAGAAACTACAACTCCACTCAAATATGGCAACACTCGGTTTTTCTCCAATACCAATTAGAAATAGCACACTACTGTTTATGGTAACACAGCTTTCATTGATCAATTAGTAATATAGATACGAACACTTTCTCGTAAAAAGTTATTTGTGTTGAAATTTTTTGTTGTTTATGGCAAGGCCACGGTTAATAGTGTTGTGATTTTCGCAACTAAAATTATATCGATATTAAATTTGATCATGGACTTATTAATAATTTTGGTTGGTAGAAGCTTGCCTTTTACGCCGCAGGTAGCGGGTTCGATTCATACATACGAAATATATTTGTGTGCATGAACATGTCTATTTGTCCTGAGTATGGGTGTAATTATCTATATAAGTATGTATTTACAAAAGAAAAGTAGTATATGTAATATATCAGTTATCTGGTTTCCATAGTACAAGCTTTGCTTAGCTTGGGATCAGATGCCCGTGTGTGAATAATGTCCCAGTCCCCATTACTATTATTTTATAATTTTATGTAATTGTAGAACCGACCGCCGCTGGGGCAGAAAGATTCTCAAGCCAGAAGACGCAGCCTGGGCAGGCCCACAACAAGATGGACCGATGATCTTGTGAGGGTCACTGGATGCGGATAGCGCAACACTGGTAATTGTAGAGATCTTGAGGGAAACCTTTGTCAAAAAGTGAGTGTCATTCAACTGATATAGATGATAATGTACAGACACCAGAACATCCACCTACGCCAATCTGTCAAATTTCTTTTATAGATTACTTTATCACATAAACATAATAGGTTGACTTTCAATTGGGGAAATTTGACAGATTGGGGTAGCTTGATGTGCTGGCGTCTATACTTAATTATGGTATTTTAAATTGTTTCAATCTATCTGATTCTATAATTATGGTACTTTTCATTTAACCTTTATAATGCAGCATGATCCGTTTTATAAAGAATAACATTATACTCCATATATTTTACAAAATATAAGAAAATTATACGTCAGACACGATTTACGCTTTGAAGATATTCTTTTGTTGGTGCCTGATTTTATGATAATCACATGTTTTCCATAGCATGAGAACATAAAAATGTTTAAAGAGACGTGAGGTTATCCACGACATCTGAAGAATGAATACGTGCTGATACAAAACCCCATAAAGCTACATAAGACAGTATTATGATGTAGTTAAAAGTCAACACAGATATATTTTTCGAGGTTTTGCCAACATAATTCTTTGATGAAAATAAAACAATAACACATATAATATTGAAGGCTCCAAAACATAGACTCCAGAATAGAATCACTGAATAATTTCAAACGCAATGTTTATTGTTGGAACTAGACGTACTAAATTTTATATTATGTTTTGAATGCTACATTAATTTTAAAGCACTTTACATCAAAGTCTTATAATGGCACAACAGACTTTGTGAACGAATTTAATACACTGTGGCTAATATGAATGGATACTAGCCAACCAATACAAGATAATAGTTTTATATATAAAAAGTTGCATATTAATAATCAATTTGCGCATCCATATTTCTCATAAATCTTCGAGCATATAGACAATCAAAAATAAAGCCGGTATATATTTCCTTTTTTATATCATAACCCATCACCATTTTTTCACAGATTCACGCTTAACTTCTTCACCACAAAGATTGAAGGCACGGACCGTAACGTGCTTATACTCATCAAATCTTCTAATACAAGATTCAGAACGAAAACCAATTCTGAAAGCTCAAACTCAAATATTTTATCTGCTTAAATATGGGTTTTATAAAATTGTATATTTATTTTTTATTTATTTATTGTGTATTTTATAAATTCAATGGAAAATGCAGGGCAAATCGATCAAAACATTTTAAATTTAATTACACTAAGACTCAGGTCTGGGTGTAATATCTATATATGTATGATTTCCAAAGAAAAAGTAGAATATGTAGTATATCAGTCATCTGGTTTCCATAGTACAAGCTCTGCTTATTTTGGGATGAGTTGGCCGTGTATGAATAATCCTTTCAACTTAGATTCAAGCATAAACTGTTACTTACTCATAACACTTAGAGTTCATTATAATTTTTAAATACATAACCACTCGCCATTGCTAGCAGATTATTTTTATGGCTCTAAAACTGTAGTACAGATGCCAACACATCAAGCTACCCCAATCTGTCAAATTTCCCCAATTGAAATTGAACCTTATGCTTTTGTTATAAAGTAGAAAATCTATACAAGAAATTTGACAGATTGGGATAGCTGGATGTGCTGATGTCTATCCATCCAATAGGAGATAATATAAAATCGATGGTGACTTATTCTAAACCCACGGTGGTAAATTCGGACACACATATAAATGAATGATAATCTCGTTGCATGAAATAGACAGCTCAGGTAAATAAATATTGGATCTATTTCTAACAGTATAAACGAAAATGGATTTCGGACGAATCAATTTAAATAAACGATTTGACAGCATTCAGTTTATCTTACTTTAAAACAATATTTATCTCACTACTAAATCTTGATTCACAATTTCTTATTTACTTTTCAACACAGAAATACTAAGGAAATCTCATTTTTGAATACCAATAAATTACACACAATACTAATGTTTAAAGTAACACAATTGTGTGTGTGTGTGTGTGTGTTATTTCAACATAAATATCCGGGACATTACACATAACGTCATCTAGCCCAAACTAAGCGAAGCTTGTACTATCGATATTTAATAAGTACTTAATAGAAATTATAATATACGATATAATATAATATTCACAGAGACCACTCAGACTACGACAAATAGACATGTTCATGAACATAAATATTTGTCTTATCATATCATATCGAACTCGCAACCCATGGATTAGAAAGAAGTTCACCAACAACTGCGTCCTGATGGTCGTTACTGTTTTAAAAAAACAAAACAATACCCCGGGAGCACCCCGGAAGAATTTCCTATTGAACAAATTAATCGAATTTCCTATTGAACAAATTAATCGAATTTCCTATTGAACAAATTAATCGAAACAACGGATGAATCACGTAACATACATATGTACATACAGTGCGAGTAATCGTCATTCTTTTGAAGTCGGTAACAAATGGAAAACAAACTTTCTTATTTCAAAAGAAAATTTCTGCTAAATATATTCTCACATTATTCATTCCATTCCATTGAATTTATCGATTTTATCTTTGACATCACTAGTAACCCTTAAATGGCCGAGTCAGAAATCAAAGTCGGGTATAGTACCATATACAGTTGGCAACACTCAACATCTGGGATGGACAGAAGTGGGACAAACATGTTTACAACGCACTTTAATATTAATATGTTTTATTAATAACATTCCTTTAAAGAAAGGACATGGTTCTTGATCTCAATGAGATTAAAGGTTTCTAGTGCATTTAATTCTTTTATGGATATAATGTACTAAGTTTTTATTTACTCGTTTCACTTGCCATAAGAGGTAGTTATTAAATCTGTTGTAAATCTAATGGCTGTATAATTTATTTGACATTATTAACTTGACTTATTATATAAATAAATTATATATATTATTATATAATCTTAAGCAACATTGGCGGCTGCAGTAGTATATTTTCATATATATACTGACATGATTCAGCCATGTTAATCTCTCTAAACTTTTCTCTTAAAGATACTTGCGGACCAAGTTTATACAGAGTGGCCGAGGAGTTGATGTTCAAACGCGAATCACCCCTATGTATGTTATACGTTTTTTGATACTTGTAAAATTTATGAGTCCTGAGCTCAAACCCTAATTTTGAACTTTCGAATAAATTCTAAGTCAGTTCTGCAATGATTAGATAAACCATACTTTTTAGGGTTGTAGGTTAAGCTATGTTAATTAGTTATTACAAAAAAACTGTACCAGAAATGTTCAACAGAACGAGAAAATAATCGAAGACTGATGTTAGATAAAATTTATGAAACAAGTCATTAAAAAAATTCTATTTCGAAAACTACGCAAACTGTACTTATTGCACAAAACTGTACAAAGGCGCATTTAATACCAAAGGCATTCTCTGCCAGTCAACCTTAGGGTGATGCAGAGATAATATGGTAGGTGCAACATACATGGGGGTGATTCGGATACTGCTCTTTATAAAGTATCTAAATTTTGCGTTTGAACGTCAACTCCTCGGCCAGCCTGTATACCTATGGCTCTTACAGTGTACGAGGCACTACCTAACTTGCGGTCGCCAACTCACATGCCAAGCGCGGCTACTACGGGAGACCCCTCCAAATGGTAACGTTATAAAGACATTTGGAGGAGGCCTACTTTTTTATTTATTTAATCATTAATGTACACACAAAAAAGGAATACAGAAAAGAAAATGTAAAAGAAAATAACATGTACAAAGGTACTGCTGCTTATTTCAAAGAGAAATTTCTTCCAGCAGACCCGCGAGAGGAGAATTTAAAAGAAATATAACATAGCGTGTGTAGTTTCTAGTATTACATGTATACATACACTACATGCTAATATACGTAAATACTTATAAAATACAAAGATAAATCTATATACACATACATATACATACAACTAGGAAGAGAGATAATGTGCTTTGGCACGATTTTTAAATATTGATAATGTTTTACATCGTCGAATGTTAGGGGGAAGAGAATTCCACGACCTGACCGCATGAACCGTATAAGAGTAGGAGTAAAATCCCTTTTATGTTGAGGGATTAGGAGAAGAGATCGACGATGGGATCTGCAGGGAGCATCGGAGCAATGAAGATAGGAAAAGCGGTCCCGTAGGTAGGAAGGGGATAATCGATTGTGAAGGATATTGTCCAACAGTGGACGATATCTGGCTGGTGAGGTAAGTATATCATTATCTATGGTTGGACTTGTACAAATATAGAGTTACATGTTAACACAAGTGTAAGTTGCCGTAGTAAAATGCATTCCTTTGCGCACATATGGCTCAGAACACAGAGTAGGAAACACAGAGACGTTTTACTTATTTATATGGCCTATTTCAAAGCTTTTAAAAACGTGTCTATTAATTGGCATTATTATAGCATACTATATTATGCCAAGTGTTCCTCGCGGTTTCACCCGCGTTTTCTTTAAATTTTTTGTACGAAATTCTAATTCCCAGGAGACAATTGATAAAAAAAGCTCTGTGTAATGAAATTGTAATGAGTTTTGTGTATGTCTAACTGTTATTGTTATGTTGGCGTAATGTGTTGATTTTGTGTTAGTAACTAAATCGTGCTTAATATTATTGGAACGAAGTTCCTTATCGCGCGTTGCGAAAGGGGGCTAGACGGACAAAATTAAGACAAAAAGTTGTAACGACACTTTTTTTTATTACTATAATTGAGCCTCCTGATTAAGTTTATATTACATTATATTTGTAAATAATAAAAAATAATATTTTAATTAAGATAATTACAATTCATTCACTAATTAATCGAAAGGAACTTCGTTCCATCCGGGTGTCCCTTGACACCTCTCAAATTATTTTCAAATCTCCAGGCTCAAGTATTATAATAATATCTTTAGTTGACTTACACTAGCTAACTCTTGTAAATGTCAAGAGTTAAGCTAGCGTAAGTAAGTAAGCTTATGCAAGATCCATACATCCTGTGCCTATGCATTTTCAATACGTTAACAACTTGATTCTCGTAACTGCGATCACGCATATTAATTATGTATTACACAATTTACTGCAGCTGTATTTATTCTGCTTCACGTTTTAGTATTTACTAGCTGTGCCCCGCAGTTTTGTACGCGTTAAACTTCACAAATTATAGCCTATATACTCGTAAGCTATATAATTACAAATTTTCATCAAGATCAGTTCAGTTGTTTTTTCGTGAAAGAGTATCAAACATCCATACTCACAAACCAGTACCTATATCATAGCATTGGTTACCTGTCTAAGGCCATTAGATTGGCGGATTGTGTGCAAAATATTTTTTTTGTACTTATTACAATCAGCAATATCGATAAAACTTATATACATTGATGATGGTTGATTAACTAAAATACTAAAGGATTGGGCAACAATTAGCTGTAAATAAATCTACTTGTTTGAAAATAGTAGCCAAATCTACTATAGAAAATATGCCATGATCGCCACGCTTGGTAAACGGGTTGGCGATTGCAGTATAATACAGTATTAAACCTGCCTGTTGCCCATTCTCTGGTACAATATTCCCACGGGGCGACTTCTAGGGCCTCCACGGGATGTTATGGCGATATTCTAAACCGATTCTATAATATATGTATGAACGTAAATGTTATATTGTCATTTAAACCTTAAGCTCTAATTGTATCCGTTGTGACCACTTGACGTGATAAGTTTCTGCACGACAGTTTATTGACATAGTTTCATTTGTAGAATGTTTTTTACGTTTCGTTTATATGAATATCTTTGGTCAATAACACGTTGCCATCTGATACCGAACTAGCCAGATTCTGTAAATGAATTCAAAGCTTTAAACAAGCCTGTTGCTCTAGTCATTAGTGAACCTAACTGCTGAGCCAGATGGCGTGGGTTCGATCCCCACCCAGGGCTAGTCTTTGGTGTGTTCATCACGATCAATATTATTCGCTTTGTGTCTGGATGTAATTTATATAAAATATGTATCTATTTAGGAGTATATGAGTATATGTATTAGTTGTCTGGTTGCTATAGCACAAGCTCTGCCTAGTTTGGGATTAGACGGCAGTGTGTTATTGTCCCAAGAAACCCTCATCATCATTTCAGCAAAATTACGTCCACTGCTGGACAAAAGCCATCCCAAAAATGGCCACGCTCTGCAGACGGTTTTGCGAGCGCAGGTATATTATATAGTTCACAGAAAATCGCTGCTGCCCTTCCTCTAGTAGGTATTCCCTCTTTTACGACCTCCATATGATTAAAAAATATAAATTTTAACATAATGAGTGTTATCTATATAACACTCATTATGTTAAAATATGTATTTTTTTATATCATATTGAGAAACTAAGTTGTCAATATTTTATAATTATATTGACAACTTAGTTTCTCAATTTGACATAAATAAATCCTATATCATAATTATTTCCTCTGTCTTTACATTAACCTGTAACTTCATTACACACACGTGGGACGAGTCGTCCCGTTTAACGCATTTTTACTATTTTTGTAGCACAATTTACTTGTTCCACCTTAATAGTGCATTGTTTATGTTTTCTTGAACTTTTTGTTAGAAATTCTCATTCCCAGGAGGAGAGAATTGATAAAAAAACTGTGCTGTGAATTTGTAATGACTTTTATGTATGTCGAACTGTTATTTTTATGTTGGCGTAATGTGTTGATTTTGTGTTGGTAACTGCAACGTGCTTTATATTATTTTCTTGTATTATACTAGGCGTGCGGTTTTACCCGCGTTAAATTTGTGACTATGTTATTCGGATATATCTATACATATAATAAAATCGTAGGAAAGTCGAAACCTTCCATTGAATATTTTTTAAAAAGGATACTTGGGGCGAGATCTACAATTGATATCGAAACCAAAAATATAGTTTTGAGAATTTTTGTCTGTTTATCTGTTTGTCTGTATGTATATCCGGGATAAACTCAAAAAGTACTGCATGGATTTACTTCAAATTTTGCATAAATATTACCAAGAGGTTGGGTCAACATATAGGCTACATATTATCACGCTATCACCTACGGGGGAGGAGCTAAGATAATTTATAAAGTTCAACGCGGGTAAAACCGCGGGGCACAGCTAGTAAGCTATATTACTGCAAAGTATAATCGAAATCCGTTCGGTACTTTTTGCGTGAAAGAGTATCAAACATCCACTCATCTATATACATACTTATATAGATAATTAAACCCAGAGCCAGACAAGCAGACATGTTCATGCACACAAATATGTGTCCTGGGTGGGAATCGAACCCACGACCTGCGAGGTGAAAGGCATTTACCAACCACACCAACCAGCCCGTCTAAATCCCCCCTCGCGTCAGAGGGACTCGTTTTCCTCCTCCGTACTCCTAGACAATTACGCTAAATTATTTACGTAATTTTGTGGCTAACTCATAAACTAATCTTATTTAATTTAATGACATAGTAATACTAATTTAAATGTCGGTAATTGAATATTTCAAATAATTGATTACATAGAAAACATAAAAAAAGAATGCCTCAAATGTCTGAAAATGCGATTATTTATGTATGTTATTACACCCAGTATAAAAATTGTATTCACATGCTTCACCACAAGCTAAATAGAATAGTTTGTAAGACCTAATATGTAACTCTTACTTTATGTGAATAAATGATTATGATAATCGTACTTACAATAATTGTGAAACTAGCCAGTTGTTAAATTACGTTCTCTTCCAGTCCAATATCCAATTTCGAGAGTTAATTCAGTCTATTTACTAAACAGGAGAGGTCTGATCATGATTGGCAGACCATAATTGGCTTGTTACTAGACCCTTGTTTTGCAACCGCACTCAACCACAGAGTAAGCAAATAATAGTAATATTATGTTTATTTACTTTAACAAGGAAATTTAGAAAATACAAGCTGTGCCCCGCAGTTTTATCCGCGTTAAATTTTATATATTATCACAGCTCCACCCCCGTAGGTGATAGCGTGATAATATGTAGCCTAATGTTGCCTTGACTTTTTAGTAATATTCATGCAAAATTTGAAGTAAATTCATGCAGTACTTTATGAGTTTAGCCCGGACATACATACAGACAACCAGACACACAGACAAAAATTCTAAAAACGATAGTTTTGGCTTCGATATCGATTGTAGTTCACGCCCCAGGTACCCTTTTAAAAAAATATTCAAGGTACAGTTATGACTTTCCTACGATTTTATTATATGTATAGATTAAGTTTATTGCTGTGTGGCTGATGGCATAGAATATTGCCACCAAATTTCATCCCGTGGGGGGCGTAAAAGTCGACCCGAGGGTATATCTCCAGGAGAACAGGCAGCAGTGCCTCTCTGTATACTATGATCATACTGCAATCCCCAACCCGTCTGCCAAGCGTGACGAATGGCATAGCCCCCAACAATTTTTACTCAACTCCATTGTGGAAATGTTTTGGGAAGGCCTTTGTCCAACAGTGGACGTGATTAGGCTGACACGATAAAGTTTACAGGTAAATATTAAAAGTGCTCCCTTTGAGTGTCTAGAGTATCAACTAGGTCGAAACTTGCACCACAGATCTCCAGGCTTTCTCCGGGTACTAACCTTGAATTTATGGGTTAGGTTTTTTTTGTATATTGAGCCGGCCTTCCTTGTGAATATCTCCAATTTGGTCAGAGATTGTTCGACGAGGTCTTCCCCTTCCGGTTTCACTACTCACACAGGCCAGGTATACGTCTTTCGTCAATGTGCTGTCATTCATCATTTCTAAATGCCCGACCCATTTCAGCATACATTTTTCAATATTTGTGACTACATCCACTTTCACACCACAACGCTCTCTTACGTCAGTATTTCGTATTCTATCCCTCAAATTCATAAAATTAAAAAAAAAAAAAGGTTTTTATTTACGTAGACTTTAAAAAAGCGCTTGTAAATAGTCAGAACATGTTTGTAGTAATACAGTTATTATTTCTAGTTACTTATTACAGATATTTAGGTACACGGAATGTTAAAACAGGTATACAATTTATTTCATAATGGTAGTGACATTTAGCTAGCTTGTATTAAGTTATTGTCAAGGAGATTGTTTAGTTGAAGTTTTTAATATTATGTATTGAAATTTAAATTTTACTACATATTGTCTGAATGGTTCTGTCTATATTAAGGTATGAATTCAGTAGGTATAATTATTATAACGGACCTTGTGTTTAAAACGACGGTCGCGCTTTAATGCTACCACCGGATCCAATGCGCCCAAATATACCATACAACAAATACTTCTAAAAGCTCTCATTTACATTGCATTTCTTCTACTTTCATTCTTTTTCGGCCAAACCCAAGTTTTCCTTCCATACATTAACATTATTTTACACTGTTTAACGAAGCTCAAAGCTCCACATTGCGCGTATCCATATTTTATCAATACGTTTGAGTATAATGAAGACTGTCTGGTCTTTCTCCGGAATAAATGTGGAAGAGTGAGGAAACATTAAGTGATTAATTAAAAAGAAATTAATAGAAGAACAATAAAATGGACCCTAACTCTTTGCCATAACATGACAATAAACCGTAAAACGACCCATAATTCTTCATCTTTACATCGTTTACCTAAATGAAACGAAGATTCGCCAATCTCCCATCAGAGCACCAGTTAAATTTGGATTTTACTGCTAATAAAAGTCAATAATCATTTATTACAGTTGTAATGTTTATCGAATTACAATTGTAAATGACGTAACTGATGTATCTTGGTGGCAAAGTGCCAAGGTGCCTCGGTCCATCCTGTTGATTAAACACGAAATTTTGATACTCGGTTAATTTTATTGGGATTTCGCGGAATAATTTCTCGTATGATGTTGGTTTAAATGTGATTCGTATCGCCAGTATCCTGTTGCTAAATGGTACTGCCGTTTTTGTGAAATTTGACATTTTTGAAATAAAAGTTCTTTATGTACGCTTGATTCGGAGAGTAAGCTGTTATTCACCGCTTTACTCCCTAAATCAACGTGACGAGAGCGTAATGAAAAGATCGGGAGTGGTGAACTGAAGTTGAGTGTTATAAGTTAGTAAATATAAAAAGAGAGAGAGTTACGTTCCGTATATAACTGTGAGGGGAAGAGACGACCGCAAAACTGCGAACGAAGTCCTCGCACTTAATAGGAGGAACTTATGCATCATAACTAGGGTGTTAACGGGACATTGCCGTCTCAGGAAACACCTGTCCACGGTGGGCATCGGAGACTAGAGTGTGCAGATTCTGCAATAACGCAGACGAAACACCTCTACATCTGCTCTGCCACTATGAGCCACTTATGCATAAACGTAACACCATCCGGGGCCAACACTTCTTGCACCAGGACGATGTTATCGATACTCCTGCCAAAAAGATTCTGCAATTTATCTATGTTGCAGGGTTAGACAGGGAAGTTTAGTTGGAGCGGCGAGCACAATAGCTCATCAATGGATGTTACCAGGTCCTCCGGGGACTGGAAATAGCCGCCACCAGAAGAATAAGAATAAGAGGGGAAGAGAGAGAGGTGCGTGCACATACTTTCTTTCTCTCTTTCTCATATAGCCAGTTACGTCTCGTATATCTAAGTTTTACTTCAGACGTGTGACGCTCCATAAATAATTTGTGTGAAACCAGTGCAGTATTAAGCGTAATTGCGGTATTATTGCAAGAAAAACCTTCAGCCTAGTGGCAGCCGAAAGACTTCCACAGCTAGACAAATGCCTACCTCAAACATTTCCACAATTGCCGGCCTTCCAATGCAAAAATTACACAGACAGAGTATGAAATTGCATGGTTAAACTTTTTGTTAACTTCTAGTTTCATCAATAATTTGTCTGGAATCAGTGCAGTATTATCGTATTATTGTTGTCTTTTAGGTAATGGAATCAGGCGTTACTTTGCGGAAATCCATAACAATCAAAATACAAAATCAATATTTAGTGTTAATTCCGCTAATTGTCAGTTTAATCATGCTGGGATGCAATTTGCACCGCCCTCCCGCCCGCAAAAACGTGCACATGCAAGAAGAACAATATAAAAAGCAAATTACATGCGCCAGTACGATACCCAACACGTGTTTCGGTCCTCCACGGACCATTCTCAAGGGCTGCTAACTCGTCGAGTGCTCGAAGGAGACTAGAATGATTTTGTATTTTGATTGTTGTCTTTTGCCAGAAAAATCATCAACCTCGTGGCAGCCAAAACATTTCCACAGTTGGAAACATGCTTATCTCAAAGATCGCCACAATTGCCGGTCTAGCGATAGAAAAATTACAGAGGCAGCGTAAGAAATTGCACAGTTTCATTTTATATGACTGCAATATTTATATGGTGAAAGCACCTCACAGCCAGTTCCTGTCCAACGTCATAGTCCAATAACGGTCTTTCAACTTATGCTGATACATGCATTAAATGCAGAAATATTATGTTAATTCGATGTCCTATGTATATTAATATGGTATATTTTAGCTGTGTGGCAGACGGCAAAGAATATTGCCACCGCATCTCATCCCGTGACCCCCCACCCCCCTAGAAGTCACTCCGAGGGAATATCTCCCAGAGAACGGACAGCAGCGTCTCTCTGTGTACTATGATTATCTTACTGTGATCACCAGTCCCTTCAAATGATGAACAAAACTCCATGGTGGAAATTTTTTGTGGAGGCCTTTGTCTAGCTGTGACGTCATTCGGCTGATATGATGATGAAGCTGATGATGTCATATTTAAATCTTGAGCATGTTTAAAATAATCCGTTTATTTTCGTCAAGACATCCCGGTTGAAAATAAACTCTGTTGCAAATCGCAAGGTTATGTAAACTGAAAATTGATTCCATCCTGTTGTATGCACAAATTAGCGATGGGGCAAGTGTTTGTATAAACAATTTGGATGAGTCGTTTATTTTGCGAAATATTATTATAAAACACGTCAACGTAGTACCTACTAGTTGTTTATATTCTCTTTGATGACATTTAAAGTGGTTGGAGTCGCAACCAAACGCTACTACAGGTCGATACGCATGATAATTTTGTAATTTAATTAGTCGTTTTTAAACGCTATCGGAAGATCAGCGTTACAGTAATCATTATTATTTACTGTAACATTTGCTGAGGTAGTCGCCTTTCCTAGCTAGTACTTATAATGTTGCATGCTTCATAAGTATTATGTAAACTAAACGCAATTAGTTATATCGTCTTAGATGTAAACTAAGTTAAGGATTATCTGTGCTTGTTGGTAATAAACCTTTTTTATTTTATTATTTATTACCTCTGTTAGGAAAAAAACATGCGTGTCGGTCTTTGAGAACTGTCGATAGAAGTGGAAACTATTATTTACACTTCTAATCTACAATATACTTCATAGTTGACATTTCACATTGAGCTATTATACTCTTTGTATGCCTCGTTGGTCTGGCAGTAGCGTGCACAACCGCAGATAACGAGGTCCTGGGTTGAAATCCCGGGTCGGGCCAAAAGAGATTTTAGATTTTTTCTGTACAATGAAAAATCACGCCGCAGGTCGTGGGTTCGTTTTCCACCCAGGACAGATACTTGTGTGCATGAACACGTCTTTTTTATGCTGAATGGGTTTGCGCTTGACCACGATCTCACCTGATGGTAAGTGAAGATGTGGTCGAAGGTGGACCGCGCGTACCCATAAGATGCCTGTTGCCTTGAATAAACCCATGTTGTATGAGTCAGGAAACACGTCGTTCGGGAGGGTGTTCCACTGCTTAGCCGTGCGTATGATAAAGGAGGAAGCAAAGTTCTTCGTACGGCAGGATGGGATGTCAACAACAAAGCGGTGAAAACCCTCCCGACGCCTGTAGTCCGATGAAAAAAGGGGGAAGGAGGGATAAGTCGACGTCTGTTTGTCCTGAGTCTGGGATGATTTATTTATATAAGTTAAGTATGTATTTACAAAAGAAAAGGACTATGTAATAAGTTACCTGATTCCATAGTACAAGCTCTGCTTAGTTTGGAATCAGATGATCAATAATGTCTGAATATATTATAATATTATATTATAGCGTCATATTTTAATAGACAATATAACATTGGCAACTAAAATAGGTATATTATAAACAATAAGAATTATTACGATTGGAAATGAGTTCAAGGAATTGTCGGAAAGAAACTTCCGTGTGATGGATTATAGAACCGCTACCAGTTAACTGTTCCTGCGGCCACAATACAGTTTTTAAATGACATTTAATAGCCCCGCCTTGACATGAGACTGCTCGTCGCCAAGAGAACTTTTACGACGAAACACATCTTTCTACGCAATATGCAGCGGACAAACTTGAGGCCGGAAACTTAATTTACGAAATACAGACGACTTAGCCGATTTCACTGTTAAAATTAAACGCGATCAATGGACGATAAACTCACAGTAAGCAGAACCGAGTTTAGCGTCAATTGATTGCGTTTAATTTTAACGGTGAAATCCCAGCGGAAGACCCTCCCGATCGACGTGGGTCCAGACTCATAGAACATGGGTTTATTCAAGGCTAGAGTGAACAGGCATTTCAAGGGAACGCGCGGCCCATCTTCAACCACATCTTTATAGGACCACACTACCGCAAAAACTATCTGATAAAAAATATATCAGATCCGCACCGACTAAACCTAATCTGCCGTGGACTTCTTCTGGTACCTGATGGGGGGAGCCCCGGGAACGCCAGTAAGCTGCTCCGGTGCTCCCGTTTTGCACGTACCATGAGAGGGCTCGACTAGTTTGCTATTATTACTGCACGTTGTAAAGAACAACAGACCGGTAAAAGGTACACCTCATGATGGCAGTACCTGAAGACGAAGTGTGGGCAGGCACCCTTCAAGATGGACCAATGATCTTATGCAGGTCGCTGGAAACCGCTGGATACGAATAGCGCAAAAGCAAGGCGATTGTGGTGATCTTTGGGGGAGGCCTTTGTCCAGCAGTGGACGTCTTTCGGCTGATATGATGATGATGATAGCAGTATCTAGGTTAATTTATAAAATCAATTAATTCCCAACCATATGAAAACGTGAGACACAAGAGGACGCTATCTAAAATAAACATTCGATTCAGTTCGCTTCAGTGTGAGTCCTGAAATAATTTATATTATAGTCGTAAGCGCACATGTGTTGTAACGTTAGACGGGTTGCGCAAACGCTGCACGCTTCCATTATTATATACGACACGACTATGCTATACGAGTCATTTAAAATATGACTAAGAGCGGATTCCATACAGAAATAGTTAAGAGCGAAAAGAATAGAGTGCCATTTTGTTCAAAAAGAAATAAAAAAATTGTTAGACCTAGAAATTTTGTTTCACACAAATAGTAGTTCTATGCGAAGATTGCGGTATTAATGAAGTTACTACCTTACCCACTGTAATAATAATATCCTGGGACATTATTCACACATGTTCATCTGATCCTAAACTAAGCAGAGCTTGTACTATGGAAACCAGACAACAGATTTGTTACATATACTACTTTTATGCAGCAAATACATACTTATATAGATAATTACACCCAGACTCAGGACAAACAGACATGTCGGCGTGAAAGGCAAGCGTCTACCAACCACGCCGACCATCCCGTCAAAAAGAGAATTGTCTACGGATAAGTTTAAAAGAATTATTAAAGCCAAATTGTGTAGCAGGGCATATTACAAAATTTCTGATTAATTAAGTGATAAAAGTGCTTGGGATTGAGTTGTTCTGAGCCAACACACATGATTTTATTTTAAAAAAGGATTCCTACTGAGTTTTCTGGCAGTGTTTCTCAGTAGCTGTCGGTCACCGCACGGTAGGGTAAAAAAATGACGATTCCACATAAATATATTTTTTTACGGAATAAATAATTTTTGACTTTGACTTTGAAAACCTGGGCCACACGTGCAATTCTGCCACCGTAGACCCTGGCTTACAATCCTTCCTTTCGTGCCTCTTGCCAAAAATCTTCCACCAGCCACAAGTTGCCGCAGCTTACCTGAAAGGCCCTGAACTGAAGGGGATTTATAAATAGTTATATTCCTCAAACTATGTCATAATTGTTAAAAAATCTTGCATGCCCTAATTCTTATCCCTCACGGAGACCAAAGGAGGGTACTGAAAACACTAAACTCATAGATGAAGTCTGGATGACTTTATTTGTAGTACACACGGCTACATATCTATCAAGCTATACGTTTCCAATATAAGCTGACCTCTCAGTGTATGGAAATTTTACACAACGCAAGATCAGCTTATACTGGAAATGTGTAGCTTGATATGTAACCGTGTGTACCATCGAAACGCTTAGAAGAAAATGGAGATCCAGGGGTGCGGATGCGAGCGTGGGAGTCAGAATATAGTCCAACTACTAAACCTGTTAGTTCTTTAAAGAAACAAGACTTTTGAGTTCCCTCCTAGTGATACGCGTTTTTCTAACTCCTCCTTTTTTCTGTTTCTGATTAAATTCGTTGCGGGATCCAAGACAGTTAAAGCGATTCCCCGGGACATGCCTGAGCTTCACCGCTCAGTGTCATTTCATTGTGTGCCACTGTTGATCCTGGCTTACAGGAGTTGCAGTGGTGGGTAAGAGGGAGGGACTAGTCCCGTTAGTGATACGCATAATTGTCGTAAGACAGTGTAAACAAACACCAGAAGATAAACTCCACACAGAATTTGGGTCGGACTGTGTCGGACACTTTCTGCGCAATGTTGGTTTTCTCTCTTTTATGGGACGCGTTACACTGTTTGCGTTAAGTTATTAAGATGAAAGGGGGTAAACAAGTGAGGCTTGAACAATATAAGCTTTATTATAACTTCAGAAGAAATTCTTGGTGCAGAGACTGAAGCTTTTCACGCATATGAGTGAAAGAGAAAACAATACTTTCTCGACAGTCTCTTATAAATGTGAATCAACCCATCCTTTACAGTGACAAAAAAAATTGCCTTTTTAGTAGTTTTATTATTTACACATGGCCATCTGATCCCAAACTAAGCAGAGCTTGTACCATGGAAACCAGATAACTGATATACTACATGTACTATTTTTCTTTTGTAAGTAAGTACATACTTATATAGATTTCTTTACTAGACTTTTATTTTCCGCGTTTAGAAATAGGATTTTAATACATCATTCGTACACCGCTGCAGTCTGGATGTACAGATGCCAGCAAATCACGCTACCCCAATCTGTCAAATTTCCCCAATGGAAAGTGAACCTTATGCTATTGTGATAAAGTTGAAAATCTATAAAATAAATTTGACAGATTGGGGTAGCTTGATGTGCTGGTGTCTGTACTTTTGTGTTCGTTAATCATATGTTTGTAAAGTACTCCGCGACACATAGATCTATTTCATTAGTGCGGAAGTTGTCTCTTAAAAAAGAAAAGAATTCATAAACTCAGTCCACGACACTAACCTGTTTAATCATTCAGTAGCTTACCTCTAGACATAAAAGTGCTGTCTGCAGTAGCGCGTTTAAAATGAAATGAAAATAAATCCCCTTTGAATCAGTGTTGTAGAAGACCTGTAATTTCCTTTAAATGAATTTGTTTTGAGATTATCATGGTTTTATTTATAATAGTATCCTGGGACATTATTCACACGCGGCCATCTGATCCCAAACCAAGCAGAGCTTCTACTATGGAAACCAGATAACATAATTATACTGCTTTTCTTTTGTAAATACATACTTATATAGATAAATACAGCCCATTGTCAGAACAAACAGACATGTTCATGCACGCAAATATTTATCTTGGATGGGAATCCACCATCGACTACCTGCGGGCATTAACAACCGCGTCAACCGGTCTGTCAAATACTATAATATTATGATTTATATAACTGCATTTTGTTCATCCTAATTATTTATTGACCTAACTATAAAAATAAAAAAGATTTATTCCCAACAAGCACAGATAGTCCTTAATTTAGTTTACATCTAAGATGATATAACTAATTGCGTTTAGTTAGCATAATACTTATGAAGCATGCAACATTATAAGTACTACCTAGGAAAGGCGTCTACCTCAGCAAATGTTACAGTTAATAATAATTAAATAAATTAAACATTATTATTTATAATATAATTATATCATTCTATGCTAATTTATCTTATTGTGATATCAAACCCAACCATTCTCAAGGACCCAGAAAGTAGGTTTCTATTATACCACAGACAACTTTCCTTAAAGAGATGCCATACCATGATAGGGACCGCTAAGAACTCCGAACAAGGGTATACAGGCAAAACAAGCTTTACTGGTTTATTCAATTCGCAGACAAACTTGTATGAAAATTGATAATACAAAAAAACATGAGATGTCCAAAAAGTTTACTACCTTGATAAAAGAACTCTACATAGGGTTGCTGCTTATATCTTAAAAACCCATGGGAACAGAGTCACCTACTTTGAATTCTATTCAAATTGAGATAGAGTTCAAAATGTATAAACAGTTGTTCTGAGTCTGGATGTAATTTGTGTCCGTCCATTATATGTTTGTAAAGTACCCCGCGATACAAGGATTAGATTCCCAAATACGGGTGCAGTCTTTTATTAAAAAAAAATAATATTATACTAGTACTGACCCCGTTCATGCGTGACATCCTGGGTTCAACATGATCCCATTTCTTACTCCAAAGTAGTGTTGAAAATGACTAAAGTGACTGAATTAGACTGACTGCCATTTACGGTCAAATTGGTCAAAAATGGTCTTTAACTGTCAAAAATTGTCATTTTCAGTCAATTTGATTTCCGGTACTATTTTAGTGCCTTTTAAGTTTTTGTCGTTGATAAAAGTCTACAACCTCTAAATTGAAACAAAAAAGTGATTTTTATGACTTATAGTATTATTATATAGTGTTAATCATTTTACATTTCTAATCATGCGTGCATTTAAGACAAAATGGCAACGTCGCATCGCCTCGCGCATCGACTTTTAGGTCGTCTTATCCTCTCATGATATAATAGAGAATAAAACGTCGCTTCATTTAAACTTGCATATAAACTGGGTACCTACCTAAATAAATAAATAATTGAGTGGTAGTCGAGAATAGACAATAATATTTGAGTCAAATTGACTGAATGTGACAGTAAATAACCGGTCATTTAAGGTTTATGACAATTGTGACTGGTCATATTCAGTCATTTTACATCTTTACTCCAAAGTGATTCCTTAAAGTAAAAATGATATAAGTGACAGCCCTACCTCACAATCCCCGTATTCAGGCGACAATTCGTTATGACCAATAATTGGGACCACACCTTCGTACTCACCGACCGTAGCAAATACCCTCTAACAAAGATATTAGTAGGATGAGCAGCGTTTGTGAAGAGCATGGACTTTACCTGCAATAAAAGAAATATCATTTTCAGTACAATATTAAGTATTAAATATTAAGAAAACTCTCTCCAAGAAACTTCAAGGAGAGGTAGTTTTTAAATATCGGAAGGAAATTTAACATATAAGAATGAAATCATCATCATCATATCAGCCGAAAGACGTCCACTGCTGGACAAAGGCCTCCCCCAAAGATCTCCACAATTGCCGGTCTTGCGCTATTATCTGGCTACGTACCCGTTGGACCTACAAGTTTAGACCCTCTATCGCAAAAGTACCCGTTCGACCTCATTTTAAGTCCCTTTGGACCTTCTTTAAAATATAATAATCAATGTACCCATTGGACCTCTTTTTAAGTACCCTTTGGACCTTCAAGATTAAAACTACTAAAGATGAACCTGTTGGACCTCTATTCTAGTACCTTTTGGACCTTAATAAAATATGTTTTTATTTAGTATTGGCCCGGCGTTATTTTAGTAAAAAAAGGTACAGTTGTGATGAAAATGTTTAAACAGAATTCTAATAATTAGGCGAAATAGCATAAGCGAATACAGGCACAGTGTAGGTCATTGCTTAGAAAAGTTACTTACATATGTGTTTTAGATTTTTTATTTGACATAACTTAATGTTTTTCCACTAATTTATTTAAAGAATTTGATTAAACTTGTCTAAACTTGACCTGATATTTGTGATCTATTATGTATTATATAGGGTTCAGTTTTCTTAGGTTAAAGTAACAATTTTTTTTTAGGAAAATTGTAGGATAATACTGTGATTATAATGATTGATCTGTGATTTATAGCTAATAACATAATTGTTTTTGTTTTTGAAAAGCTTATCTTAATGTTAGGCAATACGGTACTTTATTATAATTATCTGCGAGATTTATGATAGAAAACTATGTATGTATTATGATATTTTTATTTTTATTATTAAAAATAAGACTGATTTTAACATTTGATCTGTGATTTATATACTTTATTTTACTTTTATACATTATTTTAAATTTACAACAAATCTACGAGAATAAGACTGTGATTACTTGAAAAGTTATTTACAAATATGTAAAATACAAAGATATCTTATATTTACAAATTTAATTAAGTTGCTGCCTGTAAAACCAATCTTCACAAATTCAGTTGCTACGGCATACAATTTAGATTTACTTACATTATTATATCAGTGTTTCTTTCTTTTAAAATGTGAAAAAACATTGAAAATTAATATATAGTATGCATTTTTATGTATACCTACGGTCTTGAAGATTTGTCAAATTAGAAAAATGTATATGTGTTTTTATTTGTTACATAACGTTGTGATCTTTTATATTTTTGATTAATAACATTGATTTATATTGTAGTGTTTTATTTTTATTAAGGTGTGTCACTTTTGTGCACGAGTGTATTTTAACTTTTTACACGAAGACATGTGAATGAGGTCCAACAGAACTCGTTACTTAATAGAGGGTCTAACGGGTAATCAAGTGTAGACAACATCCAAGTTTGAAGGTCCAAACGGTACAAAGGGGTCCAAAGGGTCATCTTTTTAGACGAGGTCCAAACTAGGAGGTCCTACGGGTACGTAGCCTTCGCATCCAGCAGTTTCCAGAAATGATGAAATAATTAAATTATTTCATTCTTCTATTATTTTAAAATTTTGTAGGTACTACTGTATACTAATAATTCGCTGGTTAATGGAAAAACAATGGTTTATTAAAATGGGCAATACTGTGCACTGACATTGACGAACAAAATTTTACAAAAGCACAAGAATTTTGAATATAAAAGGGTTCCAAAAAAGGTTGGATTCGTAACAGTAGTAATGAAAACTCGTTTATTGATAAATAACGAACCAAAACTGTATGTGTGTATGTGACCAAAATAAGTCAGTTTTTATTGTAAGCAAAGCAATAAGACTAAAGAAAAGTTCTAACTTGTTGTTTCTCGTCAGTGTAAATATGACGTAAGTGTGACCAAAATAAGTCAGTTTCTATTGTAAGCATAGCAATAAGACTGAAGAAAAGTTCAAACTTGTTGTTTCTCGTCAGTGTAAATATGACGTAAGTGTGACCAAAATAAGTCAGTTTCTATTGTAAGCATAGCAATAAGACTGAAGAAAAGTTCAAACTTGTTGTTTCTCGTCAGTATAAATACGACGTAAGTGTGACCAAAATAAGTCAGTTTTTATTGTAAGCAGAATAATAAGACTAAAGAAAAGTTCAAACTTGTTTTTTTCTCGTCAGTGTAAATATGGAAAAGGTTTTTGTAGAAGAGTAAATGCAGGGAACAGAGTGAATGTGGCACATCACGCTTTTATGAGTAGTCGGGAAGTCTCAAAAAGGCTCGAGTGGCCGTGCACGTTGGATTGTTAGTGCCAACATTAATGTATGGAAGTGAACGTTGGATATGGCAGAAAAAGAATGAAAGTAGAATAAATGCAGTGAAAATGAGAAGTAAGTGTGGAGTGACTTTAAAAGACAGAATACGAAATACTTATGTAAGAGAGCGTTGTAGTGTGAAAAAGGATGAAAGAGGATGTAGACAGTGTACAAAGATTGAGAAAAGTATGCTGTGTGGGCATTTAGAAAGGATGACTGAAAGAAGTATACCTGGCTTGTGTGAAAAGTAAAACCGGATGGGGTAGACCTCGTAGAACATTATTTGACTACATCGGAGATGCTCTAAAGAAAGGTCAGGTATACTTCTACCCTAAACCATGTATGAAGAATATAATTACAGTAAACATGGTAAAAGAGGTGTGCAAAGATCGTGACAAATGGAAATCCGTTATCTCTGCCTACCCCTCTGGGAAACAGCCGTGAGTCATGTATGTATGTATGTATAAACTGGCTGCTAAATATACACACTGACGAGAATAGGCACTTCAAACATATTAATCAATAAAACCGAAGCAAACTTCAAATTACAATCTGATTTCTGTTACAAAAATATTACTACTGACTTTATCATATTGAACCCTTCAAAGCTTAAATGTTAAGCCATTTAGCTTCCATCCTACAAAATAGATAAGGATCATTTAGGAGAATCTAACAATAGAGTACGTAGGATGATTTGTAACCTTTCACTACGCAATCTTGTAAACCGCAATACTTATGGTACCTGTGTAGAGATTTATCTCATGCTAATTGAATCGCAATTGAAAGACAATGAACAAGTGAAATTTAAAGTTCTATTATTGCAAAATATGTTGACGAGCCGGTTGACGTGGTTGGAAGATACTTAGCTTTCAGCTCGTGAGTTCGCTTCCCACCCAGGTAAGATATTTGTGTGCATGAACACGTCTGTTTGTCCTGAGTCTGGTTGTAATCCTAACTAATATTATAAATGCGAAAGTAACTCTGTCTGTCTGTCTGTTACTCTTTCATGCCAAAACTACTGAACGGATTTGAATGGAATTTGGTATACAGATGGTCTAGACCCTGAGAAAGAACATAGGCTAATTTTTATAGTTAGGATAACACATAGGCCATATTTAATAAAGTTTAACGCGGGTAAAACCGCGGGGCACAGCTAGTCTAATATATAAAATTCTCGTGTCACAATGTTAGTTACCTTACTCCTCCGAAACGGCTTTACCTACAGACTTTTATAAAATTTGATATGCATATTCAGTAGGTCTGAGAATTGGCTACTATCTATTTTTCATACCCCTACGTGATAAGGGTTGTTCACATTTTTTTTTAAATTTTTGGATATATTTTTTTGTTTTTATTTTTCTATAATATGGCATTATAAAATACATACAACCCTAAATTTTTAGCCTTTTATCACCAACCCCTATTTTGAAATAGCCATTTTAGTAATTTAATCATTTTAAATTGTCGCAGATAAAGTCGCAGGTGACAGCTACTTATCTAAGTATATAAGTATGTATTAACAAAACAAAAATAGTATATCTGTTATCTGGTCTCCATAGTACAAGCTCTGCTTAGTTTGGGATCAGATGGCCGTGTATGAATAACGTCCCAGGATATTTATATTTACCGTAATAATTGGACTCCAAATTATTCCCCAAAAGTTGGCCACACTTTCCCCACAGTAACGGAACATTTTTTGTCCAAACACATGTCGTTTCGGACCACTGGTCACCGTGACCTCTTTATGGGGTCAAGTTTGGACAAATTGAACCCAGCTATTGCTTTTTATATCAATAACATTTTATTGGAAAAAGCTATTGGCTTTTATTATTCATTACTTTTAGATAATTGTTGTAGGTAAGATAGAAATTGTTTTATTTCAGTAGAGTTATGGCCTATTGTTTTATTCTGTAATGGCTGCCGTAATTAATAAAGATATTATTAATAAAATTCATTTGTCGGGTCTGTTGGTGTGGTTGGCAAATGCTTGTGTTTTACGCCGGAGGTCATGGCTTCGAATCCCACCCAGGGCCTCTACCGGCTAAGTCGCCGAACATCGTTATCGTGAATGGGGTTCAAATAAATAAAGGTTAAAAATGCCTTAATTAATCGTTAAATCGACTTCAACGTTGACAATCGATTCCGGACCATTTATGACGTCACATGTGGTCATGGAAGCCGATTTAACGATTGATTAAGTTATTTTTAACCTTTATTTATTTGAACGCCATTCACAAAAACTATGTTCGGTGATAGCCGGTAGAGCCCCAGGACATATATTAGTGTGCATGGAAATGTCTGATTGTCTTGAGTCTAGGGGTAATTATCTATATAAGTATGTATTTACAAAAGAAAAGTAGTATATTTAATATATCAGTTATCTGGTTTCCATAGGAACCTCTGCTTAGTTTGGGATCAGATGGCCGTGTCTAAATAATATCCCAGGATATATATTAAAAAAAATTATCTATTCGTACTAAGTTCGTAGAACCGACGGCCGTTGGGGCAGAAAGGTTCTTGAATGGCGACCACGAACCGGAACACGCAGCGTGGGCAGGCCCCCTACAAGATGGACCGATGATCTTGTGCGGGTCGCTGGAAACTGCTGGGTGCGAATGTCGCAAGACCGGCAATTGTGGAGATCTTCGGGGGAGGCCTTTGTCTAGCAGTGGACGTCTTTCGGCTGATATGATGATGATGATGATTGGAACCAGTGTGTATCGTCAGTGATGACTTAAGGAACAGAGACGTGATCGCTTACTATGGCCCTCATAAGAAGGCACTTTAAGAGTAATATGAATACAATAGAATAATGTTTATTTGACAACAAACACAGGTACATTAAAGGTGTTATAAATATATTTTTATGAAGCTAAATGTTCGGATCGATGTGTTCGGAGTTCCTTTCGAGATCGAATCAGAAATGTGGAAATCCACCGGTGACCAAAGTAGCAGACAGAGCCCAAAGAATTGCCAAGCTGAAGTGGCAGTGGGTAGCTGGAGAAATGATAATAGCTGGGGCAAAAAGGCTCTCGAGTTACGAGCACTACCTACAAGATGTATTTGTTACTCTTTCACGCAAAATCTACGGAACGGATTTCGACAAAACTTCATAATAACACAAAGGCTATAATTTATTAAGTTTAACGCGAATGAAACCGCGGGGCACAACTAGTAGATGATGTTATTAAAATCAAATTATATATATATTTTAACTAAGGGTATATATTAATTATTATGAAGTTTTAATAAACGTCTTTTTTATGATGAAATCCTTTTAATTCCTAAAAGTATATAAGATATAACTACTGCCGTGCCCGCAGACTTCGTTCCGTGTTATAAATATTTTTGTCCCTAAATAAATAAAAATTATGACATGAATCATAGCCTATGACACTCCACAATAACGTAGCTTTCTATTGACCATAAAAAAATTTGGAAATTGGTTCAGTAGATCCAGAGATTACCCCTTACAACGTCACAAACTCACAACCTCACAAACGTTACTTCTTTATAATATTAGTATAGATAAGTTTTACGAATAGATTATCTTAAATCTCTTAATCTCGTAGGTATAGATATAGGTAGGTACTAGAAATATCTGTAATCTAGTAATTGACGATAATGATAAGCACATTTCAGATATCCGATGGTTATCAAATCAATTCCACGAAGTGCACAGATTGGATTGCATTCCACGGCAATGTCACGTTATCCGGATTATATAGATTTATGATATCTAGTCAGAAGCGTTGTAATATGCACATATTTGACTGAATTTCTCAGGAACTGCACGTGATTCGTGTAACAGTTATAATCTCTTCCAGTGGCGTAGAGGGCCATCTCTTCTTCTTTAAATAATATGAACAAGCCTACGCCTCTCTATGTTTCTTTGCTTACTTCTTCTATATAATTCATTATTCCCATCTTCTTCCCATATTCCATCAGATCCCAAACTAAGCAGAGCTTGTACTATTTATTTATTTTTATTTATGCATTTATAGTTAAATAAAACGGTTAATAACCAATTACATGAATTAACATAGAAACAATTACATTACTTATTTTTAGGGTAACATATAAAGTTCAATACAAAATACTGGACATCCTTGCATACTTTCTTTCGCAGAAAACCAAACATATTCGCCTAATGTCTGTCCATTTACCGGCAAACACATCGCATTCAGGATAGGCAATCAGGAGGGCGTTTAGCATATCTAGGGTTCGACATACTGGAGACTTGGCTCTAGCGACAGTATGATGCAGCAGCTTCGCAAATAATTCACGCTGGTGGCAGCACTGATGATGCCTACGACCAGGCACATATAACCGACAGAATAAATTAAGGAGCTCAGGACAGTCGATTTCTCCACGAAAGGTTTTACAGGCTACCGTAAGCTGATCAAAGCCTCTTCTCACCTCCAAAGAATTAAAACCTAACATTCCTAAAAGATAGTTAGTAGGGTACATATAAGGATAGTAGTTGTATATCCTTCTAAATAGAACTCTAAGGAAGGTTTTTTGCACCTTTTCGATAATCAATATTTGGGTCGCTGTATGAGGATTTCAGACACAGGCACTAGCCTCGAGTTTGCTTCGAACCAGACAATTGTAAAGAAGGCTGATGACTTGTGGGTTCTCAAAGTCACGGACATTACGCAAATATGGAAACCAGATAACTGATATACTACATATACTACTTTTCTTTTGTAACTACTTACTTATATAGATAATTACACCTAGACTCAGGACAAACAGACGTGTTCATGCACGCAAATATCTATTAATCAATTTCCATACCGAAGTATCGGTGAAACATGCTGTACCTATTGCAAAATGTATTTTGTACCATTTCTGTATCCATGTCTCGAGCAAATAAACTATTCTATTCTTCTATTCTGAAAACATGTTTCAGAATCCACTACCCACGGGTATCCGGCTCCATATGCGTTAACCAGTCCACCACCGTACCACCACTGATTCTCAGACTCCAATTTATACAATTCATTCGATATTTCTTAACGCAATTAATCGATAAATAGACTTAATTACACAAACATCGAAATAATAGCCGTTCCAGTCCATTTACCTCTAAATCTATACCTCGATGGTTGTACAGCTTATAAATCGTTTATTGCGGTCCGATGCTCTCATTCTGAAGCCAGGTAGGTAAATGGGTCATCTGGATTTATAGCCTGAACCTAATTCAGCTAATAGTATTAGGTGTCGATGCAAACATTCGAAAGCTTTTAGTCGGTTAAGCTGTTGCTACTAAATTGCGACTGATATAGTAGTTTGGACTCGATTTTTATTAATTACTAGCCGTGCCCCGCGGTTTCACCCGCGTTAAAGTAGTTTTAAGAAAGAAAGAAAAACATTTATTCAGAATAATGCACAGACAACAAAAATATAAAATAACATATTGACAAATAAAATAAAAAAACAGACACTAGTTGTCCGTGCAAGCCTGAAATGGCAACATCTCAGCATTAGCTAGAACATTTTATTGTTATAGCGCTGGTAATTCTGATGGTGCCATGGTGGTTTTGGCGTAAAAGAGTAACAAACATACATCTATACTCACAAACTTTCGCATCATAATATTAGATGTGTACCTCTAGCGGTTTTGGCAGTGCACGCCAGAATAGCTCGCAGATGGTAGGATTTTTCCTACTTACTTAACACTTTTCGTCATATTTCAGACAATTCACACAATATCTTTATAAATTGTAGCCTATGTGTTATTCTGATGTATAAGCTATATTATTGTAAAGTTTCACTAAAATCCGTTCAGTAGTTTTTACGTGAAAGAGTAACAAACATCCTTCGATACTTACAAACTTTCGCGTTTATAGTATTAGTAGGATTACACCCAGACTCAGGACAAACAGACATGTCCATGCACACAAACATCTGTCCTGGGTGTGAATGGAACCCACGACCTGCGGCGTGGAAAGCCTGAATTTACCAACCACACCAACATCCCAGTCTATATAGAACTTAATTCCAAAAACAAATCAAAACACTTCTCTGAGTGCAGCAGCCGTTAATCCTGTACCAATATCGGCATAAAATAGGCCAAACAACCCAATTACGTTAACCTATCTTAATCAATCCCCGTAATTTCCTCTTAATGTCCATCTCCAAATATTATAACTGCCCCAGATTGAAACCCAAACAGGTCTATCTTTCTGGCTATCCTATTAATCTTACGCGATCAGACTAACCTAGTTGCAAATTATCTAATATAAATATTTACACAAGTGCAAATTTTCAGCAGTTTACTTCTTTGTAAGAAAAAGATGGGTACGTCGAACTTCGGCCCAGTTTTCGTTGTTTGATGTTTTTACTGAAGCGTGGTACGAATATAGTTTTGTTGATGATATTGTGCTGTCTATCTGCTCAGCCGGTGGGCTGGGAAGTTGCTGGGATATTACAAATAGGGAGCGAATCAACGGCCAATATTTTAATAATAGTGTCTTAATTTCCACATATGGGTACGGAAGTTATAACAACCGTTGCGTTACCCCAAAATAAAACACATATCTTAGAGTAGACGCAACTAGCCCGTGATATACCGTAAGAACAGAACTTTCATTAACATTTGATAAAAACCTTAATACATGTATTAAATTAATATAATTTCTGTAATAAAATAAATTTTATAAATGTTTTCATACAAGATGTACCTAAATATCTATGTTACTAGAAATAATATCTAATGTATACAACTATATTACTACAAACATGTTCTGACTATTTACAAGCGCTTTTTTAAAGTCTACGTGAATAAAAACCTTTTTTATTTTATCTTTAAGTATATTTTATTTTATTGAGGTTGACTCATATATGAATTAGTCAAATATTTGGGAGCTAATACATCTTAAGAACTAGTTCTGATTGAAAAAAACTATTACGTTCATCTGTTCTGCTATGGCTGTGAAACTTATCGTCACTTTCAATATTGACGTCAAAAACCCCAACACTCAGCGTGATATTAAGGAAAATGTTTTCAATCTGGTGAGAAATTACAAAAGCGCAAAAGCGAATCCAATTTTTTATTAATTATATAAGGAACTAGCTGTGCCCGCGACTACGTCCGCGTGTTATTTAGTTTATTTTGTAAAATAAAAGACTTTTTCTAAAATAAAAGTAGCCTAAGTTACTCCTTATTACATCAGCTACCTGCCAATAAAAGTCCCGTCTAAATCGGTCCAGCCGTTTCAGAGATTAGCCGGAACAAACAGACAGACAGACAGACAAAAATTGTAAAAAATGTTATTTTGGTGTATGTACCGTATATATATATATTCATATTTATGTAGTAAAAACCGGTTATTTGAATATTACAAACAGACACTCCAATTTTATTTATTTGTATAGATTTATAAAAAATATTCTCAAATTATAGTCAATCCCATTGCCTCATATCAGGGTTGCCTTGTAAATGCGTCACGGTACGCCACTAGTTCTACAAAAATTAATACTTGACTACAATATTCCTCTCCATGCACAAAAAACAAATATAGGTATTCATATTCATATTCATTTTATTGGTAACAGAGAATTATGTTAGAGCTGGTTCACATTAGGTCGGACCGACAGTTTGCCGTTCACCGACTGCCGGGTGTTGCTGTTCACACTAGACGCCGCCGACCCGACCTAATGTGAATATAAGTGTCGGTACGGTCGTTTTACTGCCCGGCCTGGGTCGTCACAAAACAGTTGTGAGTAGGCTTTCGTATAGGATGGACGACGCCGACGTTTTCATTGTAATGTGGTATTTAAATAAAAGGCAGAAAAAAAGAAATTGCCGAGCGAAATGAAGTTGGAACTTTTCAAACTTTAATAAGCGAATTAAGAAATCCTCCATATTGAAACGTGTCTTCTCTGCATACACGTCGACGAAACTGCTTGCGCGAGTGCCGAGAGCGGGGTAAGAGCGGGTGGGAGGGTCTCAGGCGGGTGTCGCCGCCGCTTCGCGCCGACAAATGTGAACGGCGCCATACTTGCTAGTACGCCAATATTATGTCCGACCCGACAGAAATCGTGGCTGGACATACGGTAAAAGTGTCGGCTCCGACAGTTTGGTCGGGTCGCCCTAATGTGAACGGCGCTATTGACATACATACGCCAATATGGATCCGACACGTTTGTCGGGCCGGTAAAACTGTCGGTCCGACCTAATGTGAACCAGCTCTAACATGTCAAGATACATATATTATAATAAAATTATATAACAAAGAATTAAATAACAAAGAATTATACGGTGTGAATAGTTAAATAAAAATTATAATAAGCCCATTTTAAAAATGATACATAAAATAATTAATATATAAAAAAAAATAATACAGTTCAATTGCAAAACAATTAAATTAATTAATGTTGTTACATACTATGTCAATGGCAGTTTAATTAAATCGTCATATGAATAAAATGTCTGTTCAACAAGCCACTTTTTAGTCTTATATTTAAACGCATTTCTAGAGCCAGGCTTTCTCACGTCCTCTGGAAGTCTGTTGTAGACGGCCGGCGCCATTGCATGCACTAGCCTAGCTGTTTTTTCTAGGTGACGTGGCACTGGTCGCAGGCGGTCTTTATGCCGCACACAAATTGAGTACTTGAGGCGCGGTGACGGTCATAAGTATAGCACGACTTATGACCGTCACCGCGCCTCAAGTACTCAATTTGTGTATAATATCCATCACTATCCCCTACCGATGGCATCCGTGATAAATTTACCAACATTAAAAAGTCCAAGATGGTTACACCGTGATTTATGTTTATTTATATTTTATTTTAGGCAATACAGTCATCCGATGGTGAAATATATCAGTGCGAAGGCCGCGCATACGCATCATTCGTATTTTATTATGTCTCCGACGAAGAACAATTCGTCCCACTGGTCGTAAAAGTAAACATTCATGGGAGTTTTAACGATTCCATATTCTGAGGATTTAAAATTATTTAAATAAGCATGTGCGTTTAAATGTATAAATACTGTATTAACTCATACAACTTCAGTTTGCCATAGATTTAACCTTACTGTCTGTCTGTCACGCCGAAACTACTGAACCAATTGATTATGTAGAGCCTGAGGAAGGCTATAAGCTACTTTTTAATGCGAAAAAAGTGTTACTAGGCGTTGAAAGGGGGGATGAAAAGTTGTATGGAAGTTTCGTCATGGCTAGAATCTTGAAACTTATTTTTTAGCCTGTTGATTCGACATTAATAAATATGGCGTTAAAAATTTTAAGATTTTTTTTAATCTTATTAAAAATAATATTATAAATTATTTATTTAAAAAATAGTTAACTAAATTTTTTTCCCAGTAACTGTCATAATAATTGACGTTGACTTTTTCTCAGATTCTAAATTTAAATGTAATAATAATCTTTTGCTTACTACAAACATGTTCTGACTATTTACAAGCGCTTTTTTAAATTCTACGTGAATAAAAACCTTTTTTATTTATTTTATTTTATTTATTTGTGAAGAATAATGAGTTGACTTTTAATATCATCGAGTACTAAAATATTCAAAGTTCCGGAGATCGATAATATAGGAAAACTTATAGAATAGTTAAATGTGATATTTTTTTATTGAAACATTCAATAATTGCTAATTTCCTCAGCTCTTTGGTTTTCCTTTACCACAATATATACCGAAGTCAAAAAAAGAAAAAAACATTTTCCATTACACAAAAGATTTTATATCCAGCCAGCAACGTTTCGTTGCTCCAATTCTGAATTAATATTACATAAAGTGAAAAGATTAGTTTTTTTTTGTGATTCTTAGTTTGTTTGTACTGGATAAACTCATAAAGTACTTATTAATGAAAGCTACCTTATCAGCTAGTAATATAGGCTGAATTTTAGTTTTAAAAATCTCATATGCTACGAAAATTATAATAAATAATCGAACCAAAAGTATCAAAATTTATATAAGTTATCTCCCAGTGCTACGAGGAGGCGGATTGCTGGTATATAAAAAAATGACACTTATTATACGAACATCAAATAATATTCAATAACCAACTAGAAACAATTAAATGGTCATTTCAATCTCCCAAAAAAGATTTAATCTTTTCCATCACCCACAAATTGATATTTAACAAGCTCAAAATTAAAAAATAACATTTTTTTTAAATTTTATAAACTATTTTCGCTCTATTACCTTCCAGTCCGTTGTCCGAAGTTAATAGCCCATTAAATGTGGACACATTATTGCGTTCATTGTTCGATAGGGTGACCATATGTTTAGATATTTAAATAAATAATCTTATTTAAATGGAAATCGTGCACGCATGTGTGGATAAGATTAATTAACGACATATAACTGGGGTAGATCTATGTCAAATTCATCAAATACGACTAAGAATTGTATGTATTTTTAATAACTTTACTAGTCGTTCCCGTTGGTTTAAATAACTGTAACTTTTTAATTTATTATTTGTCTTCACGCTAAGTGCTAGTGCCTGGTAAATATTTGTATAAAATTAAGGTGTCTGTTCCGAAGCTGATGCGTTTATATAACGGCATTTAAGAACTCAATGCCGTTACGAAAAGCACACAATGGGATACATTTTCTTTTTAAAAGCAAGGAACAACATTTCCACTGGTTTTTGGATAGATTTAATTGACCTAAATTACTGCCATCAATCTTTTGTTACAGGAAATATACGTGGCCTACTTAAATTCCCGGAATGATTGTCTCAAATCCTGGGTGTGTTTGTCAAGGTAATTAATTTGAATATGCTTTATTAAGCTGCTAATTAATTTCAACTTTACCATGACGTCCATGACATAGTCTACTCTCTACGGCGTTTAGTGTCCTATTAGTCAAAGTTGTTTTATTAGGACAGTTACTGTAAAATATTATAAAAAAATGCACGTATGGGTACGCGCGGTCGACCTTCGACCACATTCTCACTTCACCATCAGGTGAGATCGTGGTCAAACTTAAGCCGTTTTCCATAAAAAAATTACAGCAATTTTATAGAACGTGATAGAAATGTAAGATGGTGCACTGAACACTATATAATCGTATGCGTGACATGTGCATTGATCATATATACTACGCCTTATTCTATTGGACGACTGCGGAGACTCAGTTACGAGTTCAGTCATCGCACAAGGCATAATTATATATATAGATATATATATATATATATATATATATATATATATATATATATATCTATCATCTAATATAAATTGTCGAGCGCAGTATGTTCTTTTTAATTTCGCATGTCAAACAATTCCGTAATAATATATATTGTTGTAAAGTGCTGAAATATAAATCTATTCCCCATTTTAGGTCATAATTCTTCACTTTGTATGGATTAACTGTATCTTGAATTAACATAATACCAAAATAACTGTACGTCTGCCACTAATGACATGCAAAGCAATGGGCTACACATCTGAAGGCTGACCTGAAGGACTATGCTGGTTGCGATATAAGAGTTCATTATTTATATGTAACTATTTGCAAGAATGAAATAGATAGAATTAAAGCAGCACCACCTGGTGTTAGTCCTTCTAAATGTCATTGCAATGTCTCGATTTCTTTTTTTAAACCATAGCTACACTTTTTTCACAACCACAAAATTCCCGCAAGTCGTATCGGGACACTTGGTGCCTAATGTTCTATACACGCTTCCTGTGCCATTGTCACTATAAAAAAGTTATTTAAATGCATTTAAATTGCGCTCAGATAGAGTTATTGTTGCATTATATGAATTTAGAACTTATTATTGTTGTGATAACTTTCCATTGGTGTTTATTTTAAATCCGGAAAACGTGCATTCCATAAGCGCTATTTGAATTTCGAACGAGTTCTGTGATTTGAACATAGCTTAGCTTGTTAAATTTATTGTTGTTTTATTTCATAAATAGCTTTAAGTCACCATTAAGAAAATCGTTACTAAATAAGCGTTCATTAATTATAGAGTAACAGAAATGTTATGTTGGAATAAAATAGTGTCCTCCTAGTTGACTTCGTACAGATGGCCAATCTCAATGGAGACTAGCCATATGCGCGTGAAATATTATAGTGCACACGTGTGTGCGCAAACACAGGCGCACTTTCTATTATAACTCTGATGATCCGATGCGACACTACCGGAAAGAGGTCAGGAACAGGATAGATGGCTTTAAGTGCTTTCCGAGGCACGGGAATGTGATACTTCCAACTCCCAGACAGAAACAGAACACTCTTTCTTTTTAGCCATTTTTAACTGACTTCAAAAGGAGGAGGTTCTCAAGTTCATCGGTTTTTTATGTATGTAGTTGCACCGCTTATTCTACCTCTATGTTATATAAACGTTGATTGCATGAACGAGCACGTTGTACAGTTTCATAGGTAAAGTAATTCAATATTTCTGGTACACTTTGTCTAAATCCTTCACAACTTTCCAACAAACTTACAATCTGTTATAATATCTGAAAAAAAAACACCACTTCCTTTCTTATCCTTAAAAAATCTCCATAACTATCTTTTAGTTAATTCTATGAATCTGAATCACTAAGGAAAATATGTTTCACAGGAATTCCCAGCATTCTGCATATGTGACTTCCCCACATGTTATAATCAAATTAATATGGCGACCATAATATATAATATCGGCGGAGAAGTATCAATATCACCTACCTACTGAAAGGAGCACAAATAAAATTGCCTTTAAATAAAAGCGACACAGTTTATTATTGACTGTTACGCATAGGACGTATTTAACTATTTTAATGAAATTCACAACACTGATTCGATACAGGGGCTCTACCGGCTAAGTCGCCGAACATCGATTTCTTAAATGGCGTTCAAATAAATAAAGGTTAAAAATGACTTAATCAATCGTTACATTAATCAATCGTTACATCGGCTTCAACGTTGACAATCGATTCCGGACCATTTATGATGTCACATGTGCTCATGGGAGCCGATTTAACGATTGTTTAAGTCATTTTTAACCTTTATTTATTTGAACGTCATTTAAGAAATCGATGTTCGGTGACTTAGACGGTAGAGCCCCAGGTTGTATCACAACAGCGCAACACAACCACCAGCGCCCTCCATGACCCTAATACTTGTTTTCGTATGGCTATTTTCCCGTTATTATAAGTTACAATTTTATATACAAAATTACAATTTTATGTCTAGATTTAGTAACCAGTTCCTTGATCCATAGACTATAGATTCTTTTAATTTTCTTTTTATTTTTTATAGCATTATTCACTATGCACATCGTTAATCTAATCACAAAAATGTATTGATGGAATGGAATGGATTTTAGGAAATCGTATTTTTTTTTACTTCTACTATTTCTGTGAAATTTCCCCAATTCATAATTCTCCAATTTAGTTTTATCGAGAATTAGTATTAGGGTTGTGAGCGCAAGCAGACCCTCAATTCCCCCTGAGAAAGAGTGACCCATATCATTCGGCTTTCTTTGAAACTGAGGGGTTTTAAAGAAAGCCGAATGATATGGGTCACTCTCAATCGAATAAGAACAGGGGTGGGTCGATGCAACCCTTCAAAAGTGGGGTTTCAAACCATCAGCAGCCTGTGACTGTGGAGCACCAGACCAGACCATTGCGCACATTGTCGAAGAGTGCCCCATAAGACGTTTCTCAGGGGGAATTGAGGGTCTGCTTGCGCTCACAAACCTTATACTAATTCTCGATAAAACTAAATTGGAGAATTGTGAATTGGGGAAATTTCACAGAAATAGTAGAAGTAAAAAAATAATACGATTCCCTAAAATCCATTCCATTGCATCAATACACTTTTGTGATTACATTAACGATGTGCATAGTGAATAATGCTATAAAAAATAAAAAGAAAATTAAAAGAATCTATAGTCTATGCAATCTATTATTAACTTCACAGATTATCAAACTCAAATGTCAAAATAATACTTTATTCTCAAAATTTAAATTTTTTAAGTAAATAACATTGACTTATATCTATAACTAGACACGCTGTTTCGAATAAAAACTCTGTCCCAGTCCGGCGCGCGAGGTGAGGGGCGCGGGCGCGGCGGCCAAAATTGCTACTGAGTTGCAGCGCCCGCACTGCAACTCAGTGAGCAAAATCTCAATATGGGATTGCGCGTCTAGTAGAATACATATAGGTCAATAGTAAATAACGAGTTAGAAACGTTTAAAAAGTCGCAGCATTTACCAATTGCTCATTACTACCCGATAGGATGTGTCCATTTACTGACCCAGACCTTGGCCAATCCTTTACTTGACCTTGATCTTCATATCGAAAGAGCAGGTCGCTACACAGCACTAATTGATACATACCGCCAACACAACGGAAATAACTTCAAGATAAACCTTCTCGCAAAAAAATGGTTTAATCAGTAAGTTAGATTATCAGAAATCTATATTAATTTGGAGTATAATTATTTTACATATATTCGCAAATCGTTATTAGGGTAATCATATAGGGTGTTGCAGAAACACTATGCTGACCCTGAATAGCTTTTTTTATAAATTTGTAATTTTTTGGTTACTTACGTTATGCTTTCTTGACATTTTAACAAGAGAAGTCGTTTCAGCACAGTCACGTTGACCAGTAGAATTATAAACACTATGATTAAATTTCAAATCCAAGATGGCCGCCACCACAAAATGGTGAATATTTTTTTTTTACAACTCCCTCAATTTGTGTAGGTACCAAATGAAAGAGATTGACTAGTAGAACACGATGATACTATGAGAAATGACGAATATTATTTTAATAATAAATTTAATCTATAATAATATCATAAAGAGGTAATGTTTGTGAGTTTGTGACGTTGTAAGGGGTAATCTCTGGATCAACTGAACCGATTTTCAAAATTATTTTATCAACAGAAAGCTACGTTATTGTGGAGTGTCATGATACATCGTCATATTTTTTATTAATCCCGAACTATTACGCGGGACAAACGGGCAGGGACAAAAATATTTATAAGGCGGAAGTCCGCTGGCTCTGCTATTAAATATAAAATTAGATATAAATACATTTTAAATTATTATAAATATGATCTGCAAGTTGCTCCAGAAACAGAGTCCATGCTACCTACTAGAAACGGCTCTAGAGACAGGAATCTCTTGACGAACCATGTCCAAAAGCACTATAGAAAGTAGTCATCTATTATTAAGAGCATATAACTATTATTATTATTAAAAATATTATTATTAATAATAATATTATTATTATTACGGCATAGGTCGTGGGTTCGATTCCTATCAGGGACAAATATTTGTGTGCATGAACATGTCCGTTTGTCCAGAGTCTAGATGTAATTATCTATATTACAAAAGAAAAGTAGGTAGTATATGCGTTATCTGGTTTCCATAGTACAAGCTCTGTTCAGTTTGGGATCAGATGGCCGTGTGTGAATAATGTCCCAGGATATTATTATTATATTGCTAAAATTCCAATTCAAATAAAAGTTACACAACGATAGATTCGCAGCTCAGTGCACCCTGTACAAATTGCTTTTGCTCGATGAAATCATATAGTTTTCTTAGATTTGTAACAGGCCACGATTGTAGGACGAAAGGGCAAATAGAGTATGGAGTAAAGCATAAGATAATAGCGGGTAACACTTTATATTAATTAGGTAGAGTTCAATGTGGTTTGAAATGTGTTCAAGTCCCGCGCCGGACAACTATTTGTGTGACCCATAAATAGTTCGTCGGAGTCTGGATATAATGTGTGTCCATCTATTATATGTTTGTAAAGTACCACGCGACACAGGGACAGAACCTAATGCGGGCGTGGTCTTTAGAAAGAAAAAAAAACTAGGCAGTCAGTAGGTATACATATTATAACATAGTTATATACGTTTAAGTATGTTTTATTTATTTATAGTGTCTAATATTATATCACTATGTTGGTATTAGTAATTTGGTTGCATATTGGAATGTAATCAATTAATTGTTTGTTTGTTGTGCACTTTCTTCTCCAATTCTAACACCAGGCTACCACAGCCTAGCTATTATCATATGGACTGTGGTACAAGGCCTCAGAACAAGTATTTATGGGTCACACAAATAGTTAGTATACTCGTAATAACTAATTTTTAGACCCTGTCCATGCAAGACTACTTCATACAGGTTTTATTATGATAATTTATAAGTTTTTGGAGGAGACCACACATACTTGAGTAATTGAATGCCCGTTTAGGCATTTTTTAATTATGCCTTTTTAAAGACATCGATAAATAGAGCAATAGAGAAATTAATACCTGTGCCACAAGGTATGTTACACACAAAGCTTGAACGACACGAATATAATAAATCTTTCGAAATGGTCCCTTAAATGAAATGTTTAATACCGTTGTTATCACACTAATATTATAAAGGTGAAAGTTTGCGAATGTTTGTTACTTCGTCACGTCTAAACGGCGTCTAAAAATTTGGTATGGAGTTAGCAGACACGCTGGATTAACACAAAGGCTATAATTTTTTTTTATATTATTCTGGTAAAACCACGGGGCACAGTTAGTTAAGAGTATTTTACATCTGTTGTATGTTCATTAAAACGCTAATAATGTGCACTGCCTACGAGTACCCGTTACCCGCTATCCGCTCTTAACTTACACCAAACCGGAAATGGTCACCCTAGTCACCCGCTCCAAATAATCGCAACCGGACACTAATTACATTAATTAAGCCACAATAATTATAGGTTCATATTACTTGGTTTTACGAACGTCATACTGGTTCTGTAATAGCTTATGACACTTCTATTACACCGTTTTTGGACTGACCATGCCACGTGTCATGATAATTTAGGGGGGAAAGGAGTATTAAATGATAGGCATTTTGACCTAATTAAGGGACGAAATGAAGGGTTTGGCACGCGTTGGTATTTTTGTATAGCCTATTGGCGTGGTTGGCAAATGCTTGCTTTTCACGCCGGAGGTCGTAGGTTCGATTCCCACCCAGGACAGATATTTGCCCGAACATGTCTGTTTGTCCTGTGTCTAGGTGTAATTATCTATATAAGTATGTATTTACAAAAGAATAGTAGTATATGTAGTACTAGTTGTGCCCCGCGGTTGTACTCGCGTTAAACTTTATAAATTATCACGGCTCCTCCGCCGTAGGTGATAGCGTGATAATATGTACCCTATATGTTGACCCGACCTCTTAGTAATATTCATGTAAAATTTGAAGTAAATTCATGCAGTACTTCTTGAGTTTAGCCCGGACATACATACAGACAAACAGAAAAAATTCTAAAAACATATTTTTGGCTTCGATATGCATTGTAGATTAAGTCCCAAGTATCGTTTTAAAAAATATTCAATGTACAGTTTTGACTTTCCTACGATTTTATTATATGTATCTAAGATATCAGTTATCTGGTTTCCATAGTACAAGCTCTGTTTAGTTTGGGATCAGATGGACGTGTTTTACTTGTGTCAAGATTATATATTTAATTTAAAAAATATTAAGTATCCCAGATGCTGAAAGTTGGCGGCGTTCCTCGCCCTCACACTCACTATTTCACAGACCAAATTACTCACAGACTCACATTGTATCATTGCCAGGATTTGACCATCAATCTGAGATATTACCGGTTCGAACTAGGCCAAGAGTTGCATTCGCATTTAGCAACAATCCCAGTTTCCAATAATACCTTTCATATCATTCAAAACTAGAACATTATTGAATGAAACGGGGATACATGAATTGTCAATACTGTAATTCCCGGGGAATTCCGGGACTGACTATATATATTAATGTAACTATAATAATAAAGTCTTGACTGCGTCGTTGGTCTAGCGCAGTGTTTTTCAACCTTTTTCATCACGCAACCCCCCTACCCGTTTTTGACCCATTTTTTCCATTGCCTTCCTTTTTTCTTTTATTTTGTGACGAATATCCAACTTTTTTATTCATTTTCATAGGGTTCGGAGAAATAAATCATTAAAATTTGTGAAGAATTGAAATAGAACTCCACCAAAATTTTCTTTATCATTCTGAGGTTAGGTCGTCAAGAGACAAAGTGTTAGCCCAGAGTTTTGGAACTTCGCGCTAAACTTTTAATGAATTTGCAGCAGGCCTAATCATAATACTCTAAATTCATTTGCGACCCTATGACTAGCTTGCCCTATTTTTTGCAACTTGCCTATAGAAGTTCCGCGACCCCCTTATAGAGGCTTCGCAACCCCCCAGGGGGTCGCGACCCACAGGTTGAACAACACTGGTCTAGCGGTAGCTGTTCAACCGCAGATAATTAGGTCTGGGTTTAAATTCCTGATCGGGCCAAAAAGTGGTTTTGGCATTTTTCTGTAAATATTTCTCAGTATCAAACCTCGAAGTGCACGTAAAGCCGTCAGTCCTGTACCTTTACAGGTGGTGTCGTTAGTCGCACCATCACATCATGAGAGTGATGGAATAGAAACTACCCCTGTGGTTGCGCACACGCATGTACGCAGTTGGCTAGTCTCCATTGAGATTTCGTCCAAGAGGACATTATTAATGAAGTCCTCCTGGCTGAAATTTGGACATGGCGACCAGATTAATAGATACTGCATCTGCACGGAGCAGATTATAGTGCACAAATGTGTGCTCAAATACAGGTGTACATTCAATTCCGTTACTCTTATGTTCAAGCCAACAGCTGGAAAGAGGTTAGATAAAAGACAATCCGTACTATCCTAGAAACCAAATATAACTTTTCGCTCAAACCGGGAGTCGCACTCAGGACCTCATTCTATTTTCCTCATTCTATATTGACTCTCATCCCAGTTTGTCGATACTGAAAGCTTTCAAAAGATACCATATACCTCTATACATTTTATTATTGTGTTCACAAACTAATTGATTTATTAAAAACGTTGAAGTCAGTCGTACATTTCAATTCATATTTTTTTGTATTTACATATTTCTAAAGAACGAACACGATATTCCCGGAACTGAGTCCCGTTTAGTCAAGACTGCAATAAAATTCCGGGACTGAAAAATCCGGAAAGCATTATTGTAGGTATATGCACTAAAAACAAGCCTATAGCCGACCTTCCTCCTCTCAAATCCAAATAAAACATTAAGTGATTAGGAGTGCATATAATATTTGGCGTGGCGCCATCCGTTATGCAAGAGCAACTTATTTATAAACAGACAGACTTGTTATTTACTATATTGATGTTAGACGGAAGCTTTTTGAAGAAACTATTTATCTTGAAAAGAATTTGGGTTGGAGAAACGAATTAGGAATGTTATATATCATCGTAAAATTGACAGTGTGCGACTAAATAAACAAATCATTTATGTTATTATTAAAACTGACGCGAGTTGCTTAATAGTAAAGGATAACTCACGTTAAATACCTACGTCCTTCCTCTACCTACCTTCTTTTTTCCTTTCTACCTACTTGCAACAAAGAACGATGGCAAACAGGGGCTTAATACCTACATCGCTAAGTAAGTAACTAAGCTCATCATCATCATCATATCAACCGAAAGACGTCCACTGCCAAGAATTGCCAAGCTGAAGTGGCAGTGGGCGGGGCACATAGCTCGTAGAACCGACGGCCGCTGGGGCAGAAAGGTTCTCGAGTGGCGACCACGAACCGCAAGACGCAGCGTGGGCAGGCCTCCTACAAGATGGACCGATGATCTTGTGCGGGTCGCTGGAAATCGCTGGATGCGGATAGCGCAAGACCGACAATTGTGGAGATCTTTGGGGGAGCCCTTTGTCCAGCTAAGCTCATTGACCTTGTAATGAAATCTGGCAAATTTATTGTTTCGAGAGTTGGTTTCTATTTAAGCCGACGCCCGCACTAGGGCCTCTTTTCCCTGTGTCGCGGGGTACTTTACAAACATATTAAAGACGGACACAAAATACATCCAGACTCAGAACAACTATATATGGGTCACACAAATAGTTGTCTGGCGCGGGACTCGAACCCGCGACACGGAGCGGCGAAGCGACTGTCTTAGCCATTGCGCCACACGTGCAGTCGACGAGTTTGGGATTAGATGGCCGCGTGATGAATGATGTCCCAAAAAGAAATGGACTTTTCATTCACTCAGCCTATTCAATGCCAATAAGAGTCGTTACGCGTTAAAACATGGAGGTACTAATATTAAAAAGTACTCTTGACCGATATCGACCAAGACGGCCAGTCTCAATAGAGATTAGCCATCCGCGCAGAACATAATATAGTACACAAGTATGCAAGCAAACACAGCGGCACTTTCAATTCCATCACTCTTATGATGAGATGGGTTGACGAGCGATACTGCCTAAAAGAGTTCAAGTACAGAACTGATGGCTTTACGAGGTTCCCGAGGCACAGGGGTGTGACAGCCTTAACACCCAGACTTCGGGCTGATACTGAGAAATTTTCTTAACAGAAAAATCTCTAAATCACTTTTTGGTCTCATTTTCTGCCCCTGAACAAGGCAGGAGGTACTACTAAATACTCCAACAAAACATGAAGGCATCCTACCTCAATAACCATATCATCTAAAATAACGACCATGACGAGAATATAAAAACCTTAAACCCTTTGTACGGTCAAAAAAGACATAAAAACTATACCGCTTCCCTTGAATTAGATACTATCGCATCAAAAGATGCCGACGTTCTTGTGTTCCTTTTGTTCGTAGGGGTGTCTCGTTCTCGACGTCTGGGATGATGAAGCGATGAATTGGATACGTAAATTGTGCTCATTTTCCGTTTTCTAATAGATGCATTTTATGTATATATAATAGTTAGGCAGACGAGCAAGCGGGTCACCTGATAGGAAATGATAATTGCCGCCCATGGACACTCGCAACACCAGAGGGGCCGCTGGTTCGTAGCCGGCCTTTAGGAAAGGAAAGGCTCGCTTGTGGCTCTGCAGTTAATTGATTGCGACAGACACAGAAAAACTAATCGTATTGTTCACACACAAATTGCATATATTACTAGAATCCTTTTAAATAATAAATTCACATAGCACCTATTTTTTCAATTTGAACTAACATATTTTTGCGTGTGTGGTTCGATGTCGCAGGGAAACTCCAAGCATAGCTCTCTCCATTGCTCTTGGGTGGTCAATAATAAATAAATGGACCCTCATGGATCATCGGATCTTGTGAGAGTCGCTGGAAGTCCCTGGATGCGGATAGCATAACAGCGGTAATTGTTGAGCGGCCTTTGTCCAGCAGCCTTGTCTTTCGGCTGATATGATGAAATTTTTGCGGTTTATATGTACAACATAAAGACAACATTATTATAGAAAATTTCAAATATCTAGCATTGCCTTCCTCTTGTCTTTGGTCTGTCCCATTCAGGCCCGGAACCTCAAGTAGGTACATGCAGTTAATCAGAAACATTAGAAAAGGAATAAAAAAAATTATAAGTCATTATTAATCTATAATAAGGGCTTAATAACCTCAACATCATTACGAAGGCTTAACCTTAAATGAATTACAAAATATTTTGCCGCCAAAAAGCATGATTATCTATTTATTATTGACCACAGATAAAAATTCGTCACACTAAAACCTTCTTACAAAATGAAGCATTAAAACCTCATACAACATAAACTTTTTTTAATTAAAAAGTAGGACGCAATCAAAGTGCAATCAACTGCTAGACGTCTTTCCTTTTCGTTCGTATTAGATTTGTCTTGTATCTCTTTCTATCGTTACTTCCCCGTTCTTGATGTCTTAGTTTTATTAGTTTGTTTTCGATTGCATCACACATAATGGGTGAATTTTCTTTAGCTTCCGCACGATTGATAAAGGCATTGAATTAAAGTAAGACAACTCTTTATTCACTTCTCATTTTACTTTCAAAAATTGAGGTCAATTTCGAGACGAAAATAAAAAAAAATGTCATTGAGTAAAGAAATTGACGGTAATAGACTGCCGTGCCATAGACATCAGGGCTACCCTGAACTACAAGTTTATATTGATATGTGCAATGTGTATATGATAATCTGCGTAGTGGGCTAGTAAAAATCGGAATCGGCTTATGATATGCTTTTAGGCATGCGGAGGCGCACATTAATCGGCCCAATGAAGATTGACGGCGGCATTTCATCGGTACGAATACCAACGTGACAGGACGTTATGCAGCATACGATATATCGGATTGTGTCAAGAGAGTTTCAATAGCCTTAACTTGTTTATGATTGAAAAAGGAATGCTGAGATGGTTTGGCCATTTAGAAAGGATGAATGAAAGAAGATTGACCAAAGAAGTATACCTGGCCTGTGTGAATGGAACAACCGGAAGGGGAAGACCTCGTCGAACATTCTCTGACCAAATCGGAGACGTTCTCAAGAAAGGACAGGTCAGAAGTACCCTAAACCGGCGAGCATGTATGAAGAATATAATGACAGTAATCGAGGCAAAAGACGTGTGCAAAGGTCGTGACAAATGGAAATCCGTTGTCTCTGCCTACCCCTCTGGGAAACAGGCGTGAGTCTATGTATGTATGTATGTAACTTGTTTATGATACCTACTTTGGTTTTACATGTAGGGTTACTAGAGCTAAAGTCTTTGGATGCGGTAGTTTAGGGCTTTGATTTTCACAAACCTATATTCACCCTTTGGGTACACTACTAAACCCAAAATTCTATTAAAAACATTTCCTCAAAATGTTCTTCTTCGACATTTTAATATGTTAATCAAAATCTGACAGGTGAAGCGTAGGTATGCGTATGCGCATTCATCAATCACGGCTATCTGCGCGCCACCTACATGCATAAAGATTAATTATGATGTACAGTTAGTACAAGGTATTCGGTATAATTATTTTTGTGCATCTTGCGTGGCTAAAGGTTTTGTATATTAATACTTATACATTTAATACAGAGTTTAAAAATCTTATGAATGATAATGAAGTTTTTTGTATGCTACCAGATTTCTCTATTGTCTGTGAAACCCGGGACCTAGTAAACTGAGGTCTACAAGCTGCCATGTGTCCAATGAGGGCGCTTATAATATCAATTAGCCAAACTGTTTTATTTTTTCCATCCAGCCTGTAATACTAATTAATATATTATGTACTAGCTGTGCCCCGCAGTTTTACCCGCGTTAAATTTTATAATTTATCACAGCTCCTCCCCCGTAGGTGATAGCGTGATAATATGTAGCCTATATGTTCACCCGACCTCTTAGTAATATTCATGCAAAATTTGAAGTAAATCCATGCAGTACTTTTTGAGATTGGCCCGGACATACAAACAGACAAAAATACTAAAAACTATATTTTTGGCTTTGATATCGATTGTAGATCACGCCCCAAGTATCCTTTTAAAAAAAAAACTTGTGTGTACTTATGTACACGCGTTAGAAGTTATACTTCTTAATATACAACTTGAACATAGTTATCAATTTTCATACCACCTAGAACTAACGTCATGCTGTTATTTTTACGATGCGCGCGCATCGTAAAAATTCACACTCATACCACCTAGAACTAACTTCATGCTGTTAAATTTTTTGGTGTCGGTGTGCGCGCGCATCGTAAAAATTCACTCTCATCATTTTTCTCCATCGCGCCAAAAGAAGTATAACTTCAAAAATATTCATTGTACAGTTTTGACTTGCCTACGATTTTATTATATGTAATAGATTTGTAAAAAAAAACAACAATCTGGTATTAACATACACTTGTACTTGTCAAGCTCACAACCCGTGGGTGTCGTAAATGGCAACTAAGGGATACACCAGGTAGTCGGGCAACAGCGCCATCTGTGTTCTATAGCTACTACCAAACTGCGGTCGCCAACTCGCATGCCAAGCGCGGGGACTACAGCAAACCTCTCCAAATGGAAACGTAATAGAAACCTTTGGAGGAGGCCTAAGTCCAGCAGTAGACTATAATGAAATAATGAAATTTATTCAGCACTTCATTAACGTAGAGCGAAAGTTGCACAAAACTCCCTAAAATGATGATCCCTGCCCTCTCCCCGCCAGTAATCGCCCAGAGTCGAGGTTCGAACCCCACAGGGGGTGCCCTCCGGCGCGGGTTACTTAATTTCTAGACGGCTCGAGCCCTCTGCTCGCCTCTATAGTCCGGTGAAGCAGTGAAAGCCTCCTAGGCTAACTGTAGCGTCATACAAAAAAAAAAAAAAAAAAAAACTTGGGTATTTACATACACTTGTACTTGTCAAGCTCACAATGTATTACATAAACACAGTTTAGAAACAGTAATTACAGTAACAAAATATTCTAAATTAGTCCGTCCGCGGTCTGTTTCGTCACATGTATTTTTAATATTCTTAAATAAATAATAAATAGCAAGTTACTAATCTATTATTGTTACATTTACCAATAGTACATATATCAAATTAAAGAATTGAAAACAACGAGCAGTTGGCTAGCGCAAAAGGCTCTCAACCAGTAGCTTAATTTAAACGACTAATACCTGAGGGCACCCTTATGGGCCACATCTCAGGCATCATATTAGACTAATTATGACTGTACCTCTCCGAAGTAGGACACCATGATACACCATTAGCACATACTCATTGAGTAACAGCACCCACGCATGCAGATTAGACGCCGAAAACGAGTTGTTCTTATGAAAGTGTTTGTCTAACGAAAGGGAAAATTGGAAAATTCTTCGCTGTTTTACTGTTGAATCTTACGTTAGTGGTTTTAAAGTAAGTAGCAGTTCTGCTGTATTTGAATAAGGTAATAAAATGTATTACGTGGAAGTCAAAACATGTCACGTTGGTAGTGAATTACATAAAAAGAAAGTACACGTGAATATGACTGGTCTATCACTCACTGTTTCTGTTTGTTTTAAACGAGTGACTGTAAATTAAAGCTTTAAGTGACAAAAATAATGAACTTACGTTATAGTATTACTCAGTGAGCGACTGAATGCGAGTGACGAGAAATCAACAGACCAGCAACTAACATATATTAACTAATCTGAGTTACTTAAAATACAAAATGAGAAGCTTCATTATATTTGAGCAATCTAATATTTCTTCGCTATGACCAATCAGAGAGACCAGAGGCTCGTGCGGTGGACTTCAAGCGCTATTGTTTTTGTTTAGATTGCATTGTATGTCTCCTGAAGAATTCACAAAGCTCCAAAAAATGGGATTTTTAAAACTTTCCACCAATCTTCACCAACAATAGTGTATCTAGATGGTCCCAGTTCTAACCTAACCTAACCCAAATAATTTCCGGAAAAATCGTCTCTATCTTAATATGGAAGTTGCCCTCTCTGTATTTCTAGTCGCACGGCTAGAATTTTGATATCCGAAATGGATTAATTATAACCCACTTTTTGTAAGTTCGTTACGGGATTTTATTATTAATCAATATTAGTCGTTAGTTAAGTAAATCTTTCGCTTACTCAAATTCATGCCGCTCAAGTTATTAAAACAGTATCTCATCATCAGTCGCTAAGTATTTTTGTATTTGATCGTTTTATAATTTCCCAATTTAAACTCGATTATTTTGTAAAAACATACACTTTGGGGACTGCCGATAGAATATAGATATTTTCCTCAGCAAATCCATTATTGATTTCCTTTGCCTTGGTTAGAACAACAAGCTCTATCGGTCTGTAACCATTCTAAATCACAATTAGAAGAGCAACGGTAACTCCATTGGAACTTCTAACTGCCTGTCTGCTGCTGTAGTAAGGGAATCAATTTGTTACTCCTGAACCTCTGGATGTGGCCGTGTGCCTTTAGACTCCACTCAAGACATCCATAGCTGAAGCATACGGATGTCCTGAGTGGTACATTATCATCACCGATAGTTTCCTTCCAATACCCTTTTATTCTTCTTCTGACGACAGGAAGTTTACATCAATTCCTACTTCCTACAGGCGATTGGCAAACTGCCTCGCATGATGCAGCGTAGTGCGTGAGTGCGTGTTATAACGTTGCTTGTAAGTATCTCCGTTTGTATAGAAAACACGCACAGTCCAACACACTGGAACTGCATCCACGCGCGTTCACGCAGATGCGTGTTCTGTGAGTTGGACTGTGCGTGTTTTCTATAGTAACGGAGATAGTTATAAGCAACGTCAGAACACGCAATCACGCACTACGCTGCATCATGCGGGGCAGTGTGCTAATCGCGTTAGAAAAGGCAAGGAGACCCTGACTTTACTAACAGAAGAAACTTAAGAAGTACAACAGTTTCAGCTGATTTTAATTCATTAATTGTTAATTGATGCTGCGTGGCTCTGCTGAGTGGTGACGGCATAGAATATCATCACCCCATCTCGTCCCGAGGGGGCCCTAGAAATCGTTCGAGGGAATACCTACCAGAGAACGGGCAGCAGCGTTTTGCTCTGAACTATGACCATCAAACTGCGATCGCCAACCCGTCTGCCAAGCGTGGCGATCATGGCATATCCCCCTATTCTTTGGGCAGGCTTTTGTCCAACTCTACTAGATGACTCTACTAGATTTTACATATGTTGTTTAATAATAGGTTACTTGTTGTATTCATGTATTCTCTTGTCTATTATTGTGTGTAAGATCATTGCCCTTTGATAAAACGTCTACAACGGTTTGATTCTCTGAGCCAATCAGCTGATACAACCATTAATAATGTTTGGTTGAAAGGGAGTGCGAACAAATTGTTACTTACTTATCGTATGGGCAGTGGTTACCCTAGTGTCAGAGGCTTGGACAAATCTCTCACTCACATCGCTTAAACATTGTAGGACCAGTACTAACTTATCCGAAGTACGACGATGCTTAAAAATCTAACTACTTTGGTGGTCACCCATCAATGGACTATGCGTCTAACATCGCTGATCCCTTTACGACCGGTATGATCAACTAGATTTTTGCGCCTCTAAACATTCATAATATTGGTGATCTATAATATAATAATATAATATCTGGGGACAATGTCACACAGATCATCCTAGCCCCAAACTAAGCAAAGCTTGTACTATGGGTTCCAGTCGACGATATACATACTTATATAGATAGATAAATACATAGAAAACATCCATGACTCAGAAACAAATATTCGTGCTCATCACACAAATATTTGCACTTACCGGGATTCGAACCCAGGACCACCAGCTTCGTAGGAGCACTACCAACTAGGCTATGGTGACCGTCAAATCTTACTTACTTATGCTATGGGCAGTAGTTACCCTCTGGCCTCTGACATGTCCTAACGACTATTCCCTAACGGCGACAGCCAGGACCGACAGCTTAACGTGCCCTCCGAAGCACGGGGACGCTCAGAAATTTAACTACTCCGGTGGTCCCTCATATGTGGATTGACCGCGAGCTTAGTTACTTAACCTCACCAATCACTTATGGACTGGTGAGAGAATCTGGCTATGAGCGCCTATATACATAAATAGTCCAGTGAAGCAGTGAAAGCATGCTAGGCTATTTGTAATCGTATACTTAAAAAATCGCTATCCCTACGCCCACGGAGCACTAGATAGGAATTCTTGTAAGTAAGATAACATACTTTCTGTTCTAAGAAAGTGATAATTACTATGAAATGCACTTACGCAGTAAATAAAAGTCACGTCGGACTCCAAAGTACATTTACCTGCAAAAATAAGAAGAAGTACATTAAATAACGAACATTATATTATTTAAAAATATATTTAATCTATGATAGATTTAATTCTTGGTGCAATTCTACTTCAAAAGAAAACAATTAACAAATAAAAATAGCGTTTAAGTCACAATCTGCGGGTAGTGTGCCCAAAAAGCTGGCAACGTTGCCTCGTTGTATCCAAGCTGATACGCTGGCCGAGGTACTCTCCGCGTGTGGGCAATCTCTTTATAAATTTCGCGTGTCTGATCCCCATGGGCCCATGGTTTCAAACCCAAACGGAAGAAAAATATACCCGGCACCGATGGAAGCGTACTTTCTCCGCTTGAGGCCCTCTGCTAGATCGGTGGCAGCACCCGCTATCCTGCGAACGTGCGAAGGGGCTAGTGTATCTACGCATGTAGCATTCCAAACCAACGGCCGTCCACGACTCCAAGGCCCCCAATGTCAAGCCGTCGGGTTTCTTACCATCGCTACGTGAAATATCGTTCGTTAATCTGATAGCATTAAGCTTTTTTATTTCAATTATCACCTTTTCTTCTTCTTTCTTGCACACAGAAACTTATATTTACGTTAAATGTTTCGAAGGCAAAACAGCATTTACGCCATCAACATCATGTATGCAGATAAACCTATACTGAAACTGCCAGCGACCGTCCAATCCGATGATCTTGCGGGGGCTTGCCCACGCTGCATCTTCCGGTTCGTGTCACCACTCTAAAACCTTTCTGCCCTGCCTATTGCCACTTCTGCTTGGCAATTCTTCGGCTATGTCGGTTACTTTAGTTTGACTGTGGATTTGAACATTTCTGATAACAATCTTTGATTTGGTGGTTGCGTCGCGGGTTAAAAACAGGTTTAAACATGAAATTTATAACACAACAGGTGCTAAGTGCGGGCTATTTATCCCAAAACTACATAATTAACTCCACTTCTAATAAATCTATAACCTAATTAATAAAACAATTTGAAACAACACAAAAAATATACTCATAAATATAGTTTGTTTCATCGAAGAGGTCCTGCTTGCGCATTCAACATTTTTGGTAGTTGAGTGTTGTTATTGTTACTACCTTGGTGCATGCCGTCGTGTTTCAGCTTCGATCCTACACCGGACAACTATGTGCTGCGCTGTGTCGAAGTGTGTTTTGTGTCCGGGAATTTCATATTTGTCAAATTCTCCGCAATACAAGGTATAATAGTTAAATAATTAATTAACTGTACACCGTCAGTATAAAATTTGTATCGTCATTAGCAGACAAATCTGATATTAACTTAACTTTACAAATTTATAGTTATTGTTTTTACATAATCATCAAATCAGTGGAAAGACGTCCACAGCTGGACAAAGGCCTCCCCAAGAATCTCCACAATGGCCGGTCTTGTGCTTTGCCCACCTTTTTCGTTTTTTACAAAAGTTAAGTTAATCAAGTGTTTTGAATGAGAAATACTTAAAGATTGTTTAAACCGATATACATAGTTCCACACTATGTACATCGGTTTTAATAATCTTTGCAAGATCGTCGGTCCATCTTTTTCGTTTTTCACATAAGTTAAGTTAATCAAGTGTTTTGGATCTGAAATAAAGCTTATTTAAACTGATATACATAGTCTCACACTATTTATATTGGTTTTAATAATCTTTGCAAGATCGTCGGTCTACCTGTTCCGTATTTTTACATAAGTTAACCAAGTATTTTAAATGAAAAATACTTAAAGATTATTTAACACACACATCTTTTGGTATCAAAATTGTGTAAATATTTTTACAAACCAACCTGCTGGTATATCTTTAACTGACCAATACGAGAAAATGGTCCGCAATTGTAACTATATGACTTAAATTAACAGAATCGGGCAAGACATCTTTCGTGAACCACACTGTAGAGAATAAACAAAAGTCCCTTATACATAATGGGGTCGCCACATCTAATTTATCGTACAATAATGGGTGTTTCACACTTAATAAAGAGCCCTTATCTGTTATAATAAATTCTTGGGACAACGCTCGCTTGTACTGAGACTGTGACTTTACTTGTGTTTCAAGTATAAACTTAATGAAGTCCTGTTTATATCTGTCCAGTTGTTGTTTTTTATTGACTTTTCAATCGGAGTATATTTGAGTTAAGTAGTAAGCTTGGTAATAAATACGTCGATGGATACAGTTTATATACGAAAACCAACCTTAAAAACTACGTAATAAGACAGCTAATTTTTTTTCAAGCAACAACAATTTCAAGGTGTTGCCACTGAATTGCCGTTGATTATACAGAGGCCAGCACATCCAGCTACCCCAATCTGTCAAATTTCTTTTATAGATTTTCAACTTTATCACATTAGCATAAATAATGTTCACTTTCAGTTGGGGAAATTTGACAGATTGGGTAGCTTGATGTGCTGGCGTCACCTACCCAGTCTTGTATTATTTACTTTACCTTTAGCACCTTTAAAACAGAAAAGAATAAAAGTATTTTTTCCCTTTTCTCGCTATAAGTTTTTTTTTTTTTTTATTATTATTTATTTCCATAAAGTAAACATACATGTTATTATGATAGCAAACCCAAAAACCACGGAGGTTTGTCCGGGCTGCTATTATTCAGCAGTACATTAAATTCTTATAACTATTTATATGTAATTATTACCTACTATCAAATTAGGTTCACAATATTAAATAATATGTACCTATCTATTCTAATAAATAAATGTCACATTGTTTACGTCGAGTGGCCGGGCGATGCGCCGACACTCGAGCGCAGGTGTAAAACTGTTAAGAAAAAAGTTAAGAGCTGTTATTGGCTAACTCAGTTTCTATAAGAGCTGTAATATTTTAGTGAAATAAATGATTCTGATTCGCAACTCAAGAATATTTTTGCCACAGCGACCGTGAATTCTACGAGCTATTTCCAAGTAGGTAACTAAATGTATTTACATAAGACATTGCAAAATGTGGTAGATACGTCTTCTCAAGATTCCACCATAAACATAACTAATATCTCAAAACGTAATTCAATAAACACCCAAACAATGGGCACTTTAGCTTACAAATAGACAGATTTACCATAGACAATGTGCCAAAGCCTTTAGAATAGTACCCAAACGTTGGTACGGTCAGCAAAAAAATATTTTTCCTTTTTGACAAAAAAAAGACTGTAGTCGCCGTTCTTTAAGGCAATGACAACAGCCAATATAGTATTTTTCAGTAGGTTCACATTGCTTATAAACATACTGTATTACTTTGTCAAATTTGATTATTTTCTCATTAAATCAAAATCGCCATTCTACTACTTTTTTTTTTAAAGGGAGTACTATCATAAGATTTATCTTTAAGTTTCTAATTTAAAACTAATTAAATTGTTTGTTTTAATTTGACGCCGTTTATTAACTGAGTTTGATAGGTTTCTGTTCCTTCTTTTTTTAACCCGTACTATTAATTTCTCAATTCTTTATTGCATTCCACAATGTATGTATAAAAGTTAGTACTTAGACAGAATAAGGTAGGTATCAATTGTGGAACCTGTGGCGTACAGCACAGATTTAGGAGAAAGGAGGAGTGCATATATGATATGAATATATTCAATAATCTAGCTCATACGACTGGGATTGGCGCAAATCGATAATATTTGGTATTGTTACCTCTTAACTATTGTGTCTGGAATGTGTGTCGCTTGTAAAACTTCTGTTGCAGACCGTACAGCCAAAAAAACAAATTTGCGCATAGAAGTTACAAGTTTGATAACAGGGAACGATTCTTAGAAAAATCCAGGTAAAGGCATAAAGAAACCATAGAGAATAAATGAAACAAAGATTAATAGCGAACAAGGAGTTCACAAATGACCGATGAAGAATGGAATTTCGAATTCGAAACAGCTCAGAATTGATTCTTATAATTTTTTAATGGTGTTCTATTTAAAATGAAACCTTGTTCTAACAATACATTATTATTATTTGATATTGAAGTAGATTATTATTATTAGTTTATACTTATTGAAATGAGTTCAAGCGCCAATAGTAAAACTAAGAGCAAACCGCACCTCATGGTTAATGAGTCTCGGTGGCAGTTATAATTTTATGTTTGTCAAATTGTGCATGTCATTCGTTCTTAAATCACTTTCACCAAGTTATCATGACCAGTCGTTTTTCTTCGGAATTATCTCCAAAGATCCCTAGAAAAAATGTGAACATTGATTTTTGCGATTTTATTGCTCAAAGAAATAGAAAGATAAAGATGTTTACGCCACCATGCTAATAGATTAGCAATTCATCGTGAAATTCTATTAGCTAATACTGTATTTGTTTGGTAGAACTGCCTATTTCATATACACATACGTGTGCGTCGGTGGTGTAATGGTCAGCATAGTTGCCTTCCAAGCAGTTGATCCGGGTTCGATTCCCGGCCGACGCATATATTTTTTGCTGCTATTTTACAATTACCCGACCAAACCACCACCTAATTCTACACTGTATTCAACGTATTTCATTATAACTTATTTTTCTTTTAATTTGAACCAATTTTCCATAGATATTTCTTAAAATTACAATTAAGCGGAAAATATTTTACCGTAGAGTAAATACAGCTTAGTTTTCGAATTTATTACCTTCTTAATAAAAGAACTGTTGTTATCACTTTGAACCCTACCGTCACTACAATACCATACCAGATAGAACAGACAGTGGCGCCGCTGCGCCGTTGTGACAAAACGCACGTACCAATTTCCACGTAGTTTTATTCATCTGCAATCTACATAGTTTAGTTGGAATCACGATTTATGCAAGTCAGTGGAGCCGTTCATAAGTTACTATTCTGCCTCTTTTTGTAATAATACTCACTTACTTATCGTATGGGCAGAGTGGCCTTGTGTCAGAGATGTTCAAGCCTTACATTAAGCCTCTGACATGGCTTAACGATTGTTCAAAGTGCCGGAGACGCGCAGAAATTAAACCACTTTGGCGGTCACCCATCTATGGACTGACCGCGAGCCTAGTTGCTTAACCTCGCTAATCACTTATGGATCGGTGAGAAGGTCGACATATGGCTATTATGAGAGCCTGTTGTGGTTTAAGTAATAAGAGTGGATTATATTGTTGGGATAGTAGTGATACTACCGGGGTATCCGCAATCCTCTGTCTATTTATTACCTATGATCGGAAGGTGAGCCATTTTTTCACCGTCGGCACTTCTCAATTTATTGTTATACAGTATTCATCATAGCTGTAAAACGTCCACTGCTGGACAAAAGCCTCTGCAAGAATCATCTTCGGGGAATATCCCATAATCACCACGCTTGGCAAACGGGTTGGCGATCGCAGTATGATGCTCATAGTACACAGAGAGACGCTGCTGCCCGTCCTCTGGTAGATATTACCTCAGCACGACTTCTACTCCCCCATAGTATTCTTAACATTTTATAAGAATGCTATAAATTTTGAATGAATTTGAATAAATTTCAATAAAATATTCAGGAATTGGTTGTTTAGATTATAACAATTGATACTTAACATCGCTAAGCACTTATAGAGCTGTTAGAAGCTGAGACCATTTAGTTATGAGAGCCTTTTGTAGTTGGAGTGGATTATATTATTAATACTAGCTGTGCCCCGCGGTTTTACCCACGTTAAACTATATAAATTATCACAGCCCCTCCCCCTTAGGTGATAGCGTGATTATATGTAGCCTATACGTTGACCCGATCTCTTAGTAATATTCATATAAAATTTGAAGTAAATCCATGCAGTACTTTTTGAGTTTAGCCCGGACATACATACAGACAAAACAGATAAACAGACAAAAATTCTTAAAACAATATTTTTAGCTTCGATATCGATTGCCGATCACGCCCCTATTATCCTTTAAAAAAATATTCAATGTACAGTTTTGACTTTCCTACGATTTTATTATATGAATAGATTATTCGGATAGTAGTAAATTAAAGTAAATTGCTGGAGTGTCCGCAATCCTCTGTGTATTTATTACCTGTGATCGGAAGGTGTGCCATTTTTTCATCGTCTGCAGTTCTGGACTTATTGTTAATATTGAATAAGAATTTTAAGTTTAATAAAATATTAAGAAATTAGTTGTTTATATACATATTGACAGGCCTGTGTCGTGGGTGTAAATACTTCCTTTGCACTCCGCAGGTCCTGTGTTCGATTCCCACCCAGAACAGATATTAGTGTGCATGAACATGACTGTTAGTCTCGAGTAATTATCTATATAAGTATGTATTTACAAAAGAATAGTAGTATAATGTAATATCAGTTATCTGGCTTCCATAGTACCTACAAGCTCTGCTTAGTTTGGGATCAGATGACCGTGTGTGAATAATGGACTAAGATTTTATTAAGACATTATTATACAAGTTCTAACAAAAATAGTGGATACAACTTAAGAACGCGTAGTATAGACGCAGAACATCCAGCTACCCCAATCTGTCATATTTCTTTTATAGATTTTCAACTTTATCACAAAAGCATAAGGTTTACTTTCAATTGAGGAAATTTGACAGATTGATATCCGGATTATGAAAGTGACAGAATAGAAAGAGTTCCTATGTTTGGCTACTCTCCATTGAGACCAGCTGTCGTGGGCGAAATTCGACATTATAATAATAATATCTAGAGACAATGTCACACAGATCATCCTAGCCCCAAACTAAGCAAAGCTTGTACTATGGGTACCGGGCGACGATATACATACTTATATAGATAGATAAATACTTCAATACATAGAAAACATCCATGACTCAGAAACAAATATTCGTGCTCATCACACAAATATTTGCACTTACCGGGATTCGAACCCAGAACAATACAATACTTCTCAAAATATTTATATCATTATTTTAATGTATCTGCCCACCCACCAAGTAACAAAAGCGTGAACATAACAACTACCACAAATTATCTGTAATCTCAAACAGACTATCACCGGGGGCCAAAAAGGACTTTTAAACGTGATTCAAAAAACATAAAACACAGATAAAACCGTAAGTATGGTGTTTTGTGTCATAACTCATGTGGTACCATTAAAATATTAAAACAATAGGTGGAAAAGGTCGTGCTCAAAACATCCTCCAAATCATTTTAGTACAGTCAGTGACATATAAATATAGTCTACTAACATTAAGTTGCCCCGAGTGGGGATCGAACTCTGTGGCTTATCTAACTACTAGATCAATATGCCAGTCTTATATTTTCATAGCACGGGTGCAGTCTTAAAAAAAACCGGCCAAGTGCGAGTAGGACTCGCCCATGAAGGGTTCCGCAGCAGCAAGTATTTCAGTTGATTAAATGAAAGGTAAATTACGTTTTACGATTTATGACGCATTAAAAAAAATCCACTTTGGAAGGGCCTCTCGCGCAAACTATTCAGTTTAGAAAAAAAATATATTAAGAACCTCCATATCCTTTTTGGAGACCTATCCATAGATACACCACATGTATGGGTACGATTAAATTTTTTTTTTTTAGTTTCAGTTCTATGAATGGGGAACCCCCAAAATTATTAATCTTTTTCTATTTATGTGCAAAAACTTAATGCGGTTCACAGAATACATCTACTTACCAAGTAGATGTATTGACTGACCACAAACTTCCGGCGCTAGAAAATTCCAGGCATAGCTTTTTAAATAGACTGCAAATGATTAAGTGTCATCTATTGACTTTGAGTCACAATACTAACCAATCAGTCAACAGTACACACTTCAATTGATCCTCACTTAACCTGTGAGTGAATCATCGATATACTAGAAATCCATTTCATCTAGTTGAGAAATTCTGATATACCCACAAGTGTTTATGTGGACTTAACTGCTGTCACGTCACGTTAATAATTATTTTTTCCTTATCTTATGGACAGTAGTTAGCCTGGTGACAAAGTTGTTTAAGCCACCTAGAAAACCTGTAATATGACTTAACGACTGTTGTCTAACGAAAACCACCGGAACCGACAGCTTAACGATCCCTCCAAAGGACGGAGATTTTCAGAAGTTAAATTACTTTGATGGTGGGTGACCATCAAATCTATGGACTGATCTGAGGTGCTTTACTTCACTGATCATTTACTTGTCTGCGAGAGGATCTGGCTGAGAGAGTCCCAATAATATTTACTTCTAAGCTTATTGCTATCACTCAAGCTTAATGCTGCATGTTGACAGCAATCCAAAGCACCACTCCATCTCATCCTATGGAGGGTGTAGAAATCGCCCTAAGGGAAGATCTACCAGAAAACGAGTAACACCGTCTGTATAATGATCACCATACTGCGTTTTTTTATCGGGACTAGTCCCTCCCTCTTACCCACCACTACTACTCCTGTAAGCCAGGATCAACAGTGGCACACAATGAAATGACACTGAGCGGTGAAGCTCAGGCATGTCCCGGGGAATCGCTTTAACTGTCTTGGATCCTGCAACGAATTTAATCAGAAAGAGAAAAAAGGAGGAGTTTGAAAATGAATAGTTCCACTTCCCTCCAGATCAAAGCGGGAGACAGAATGATGTAAAGAGGCCATAGCCTCATAAAATGAGAGATTTGCAACTAGAGAAGCCAGCTGCAAAAAAAACCGAGGATCAATTTAAGGGTTCTAAGTGAGCCACCACCATACTGCTATCTCCAACCTGTCTGCCAAGCTTGGTGATTATGGCATATCCCATATGGACACAATTCCATTGTGGATATTCTTGCGGCGGCCCTCGTCTAGCAGTGGACGTCTAATTGCTGATTAGACGTGCACTCTTAGTCATTAAACTCTTCAAGAGTTTAATGACTAAGAGTGACTCTCACCTCTTGTTTTTACAATAGCCTGACCTGTTGCTAAGCCACAAGTCGTGGTTGTCCCCAAAAAAAACTGTTTGCGATGACTGCGATTATTTGCTCTGTATCTGGGTGTAATTTATCTATAATATTTATATATTATACTAGCTGTGCCCGCGACTTCATCCGCGCGTAAATAAACTTATTTAGTTTTTTTTGTTTAACTGAAATAAAATATTTTTTCTAAAATAAACGTAGCCTAAGTTACTCCTTATCACATCAGCTACCTGCCAATAAAAGTCCCGTCAAATCGGTCCTGCCATTTCAGAGATTCGCCGGAACAAACAGACAGACAAAAAATTTTAAAATGTTATTTTGTAGTATGTGCCGTATATATATATATATATATATATATATATATATATATATATATATATATATATATATATATATATATATATATATATATATATGCTTGAACATGTAGTAAAAAACGGTTATCTCAATATTACAAACAGATATTTCAATTTTATTTATTTGTTTATTTGATATTTTGCTGTGTGACTGACGGCATAGAATATCGCCACCCCATCGCCCCGTGGGGGGCGTAGAAGTCGTCCCGAGGGAATATCTACCAGAGGACGGGCAGCAGCGTCTCTCTGTGTACTATGACTATCATACTGCGATCGCCAACAATCTGCCAATCGTGGCGATTATGGCGTATCCCTCCAAATGATGGACACAATACAATTATTAAAATCTTTTAGGGGAGTCCTTTGTTCATCATTGGACGTTACTCGGCTGAAATGATGTATGTATTTAGAAATATATAATTTCATTTCGAATTCAAGATTTCTGCTTGAACCTGGTTGTTTTTAGTGATCTTAACCGCCTATTCTTGTTAGTATTGAATTGTGAAGCATGCGAGAAAATAAAACATTCAATACAAAGGAACTAAGTAGAGTTATTTTTAACTCAACTCGTTTGAAATTCAAATTGTTTTAGCCTAACAAAACGTAATTACCACAATCCCTGCGCAAGACCACGAGTCCAGCTTTAACATAATCCCCAGAACTTAGAGAATTGTGTTGAAATTTCTACTGTATTGTACAGTCGGAGATATAAATATATCAATATTAAAAATAATATTTTTAGTAGTTATTTGAATCGAAGTATTTTGACGGGCCCTTTAGCGTAGTTGGTAAATGTTTGCCTTTCATGCCGCAGGTTGTGGCTTCGATTCCCACCCAGGACAGATATTTGTGTCCTTAAACATGTCTGTTTGTCCTTCTGGGAGAAATTATAGGATAAGTTAAATACTCTTTATTGCACACCAATTACAGAGAAAAACTATAGTAAACATTGAAAGCAAATTGTACAATAGGCGGTCTTATCGCAGTCAGCGATCTCTTCCAGACAACTTTTTGATGGATAAGAAGCAGACAGAGAATATGATAAGGGTAATTTCAAAAATGGGAAATCATAAATATAATCGTCCGGCGGGTCTCGAGCCTGCACCATCTACCAATCCGGGTAGGCGCTCTGCGTTAAGCTACGAACGATACACGCTGGCAGATCAAATTTAGGATTCCGTTGCTAACACCATTCCGGAGGATGTAGGTATTATCTATCGGTTATGTTTTCTAGAAACATGGCCGACTGATATGTTCACAGTTGCAAGTAAAAGATCATGATCATATTGATAATACCTAATTAAATACATTTATGATTTCCCATTTTTGAGATTAGATAAACGCTTTGCATTGCGAATAATGCTATAAAATTCAAATGATAAGGGTAGTATATAAGTACGTATTTACAAAAGAAAAGTAGTTATCTGGTTTCCATAGTACAAGCTCTGCTTAGTTTAAGATTATATCGCCCTATTTTTTTAACATTAGTTATTAATAGAAGTGTATCGTTCACATATTTCCCGTGCTAGCTGTACAACATTGGTGGTCCGAATCTCCTCGTAATTTGTAACACGCAACCTACTATCATTGCTATGGCAAGTTGATTCTTTATTTTAAGTGAGATTTAGGCTTTATTTGACTTAATTGTTGATGACTTGCTTTTATATACTCTCTGGCCTCGTTAGTCTAGCGGTAGCGTTGTTCCCGGCTCGGGATTAAATATGATTTTGGGATTATAATGCAAAGAAAATTTTCTGTGTAGTAGCCTCAAGTCTGGGAGTTAGCAGTGTTTGCACCCCGTGCCTCGGAGAGCGCCTAAAGCCGTCGATTTTATTAGTTCACTGTATTGTGAAATGTAGAATACTTAAGTTTGTATTAAATAAATTGAAAGCAATTCAAAAAATATTTGTAAGTGGCTCTAAATCCTATATAGCTTTCAAGTTTCTAGTCTCAAGTTAATAATTTAGAGTTCTTTATTGAGGTTTAAAAAAAGCAAATGGTAATCCGTTGTCTCTGCCTATCCCTCTGAAAAACAGGCGTGAGTCTATGTATGTATGTAAAAAAAGCGAAATATTCATTATATTCAAGCGTGCGTCATCAGTGGAATTAACCACGAAAAAGTAGTATTGTAGTAAAGTAAATAAAAATTTAGTTAGGAAGACAAGCTCTTCTTGACTCCTCAGAAGTATTCAGAACTGTCACTAAAGGATTGGACACAAGTTCCAGGAAGACATTGTCGTGAACACGACTGCAATAAAAGCTTTTTGTGTTGAGTTCACAGAACTTGAACAAAAAAATTAAGTACAACATTGAACATAAATAGTATAGGGATCCATAAAATAAATAATTAAAACAATAATAATAATAAGTATTTTATAATATCGTTGTGGGTTCGAACCCCACCCACTACAAATCTTTGTGTGTATTACACTCCCGTACCTCGGAGAACATGTAAAGCCGGCAGTCCTATATCCGATCTCTTCCCGGTCGTATCGCTACTGTCGCTAGTCATCTTATAATAATAATAATATCCTGGGACATTATTTACACAAAGCCAACTGATCCCAAACTAAGCAGAGCTTGTATCATGGAAACTAGATAACTGATGTACTACATATACTACTTTTCTTTTGTAAATACTTACATATAAAGATAATTACACCCAGACTCAGGACAAATAGACATGTTCAGGCACACAAATATCTGTCCTGGGTGGGATGCGAACCCAGCACCTCGCGTGTAAAGCAAGCATTTGCCAACCCCACTGTTTACACACACACACTTGTGCTCTATAATATATACCTCCATGTGGCTCGTCTCTATAGAGACTGACCACCATAATTCGAGCAACAGGGCGTTAATATTAAGTAACACACAACTTAAGCTCTTCTTACATCCATTGATTGCATTATAAAGGTGCTTACACAAAGATGACCATAAGCCCCCACACGCGCTAGCCTCACCTGCGGGGCGGGTGTTCAAAGACCCACATAAATTCCTGTCAAAAGCGTGCCAGTAGAGTAGCCATGTTTTGTTATGATCGGAGATAACTCCTGATTGATTGAAGTTAAGATAATGGACAGTAAAATGACTAATATATGAGGTTTTGTTTAAAGTCCAGGGGGTTGTGTTCCTATTGGTCATAGTAAGGTAGTTAATAAAAAAACAGTAAAAAAAACACAACCGATTTAAACAAAATTTATATATGAAAATATGGACAGATTTAAAAAATATTGAAATTAAGATATCATCATCATCATATTAGCCGAAAGACGCTCACTGCTGGCCAAACACTTCTCTCAAATTTCTCCACAATTGTCGTTCTTACGTTACCCGCACCCAGCGGCTTCCAAATTAAGTCATTCAATGTTAACTCTCGAAGTCTTAAAACATGTGACAATAATAAGAAATCGTTACTGTTACAATTCCTTATTTTACTAAAAATACCAAAAATGAAAACACACTTTAGCACGTAACTCAGAAATAGTTTTATTATAGGTAGTAACTAACGAGATTTTAATATTGAATTACATTTGTTACTAAATTATTAAAAAAAAATGAGTAATAATAGGTCAACTGGTATATTTCAATTAATATAAGTACTCTCAACTTTTTACTCTGTCTACTTGATAATGTACGTGAATGAAACTGAACTCTACTTACTAAATAAATAAAATTAATTCACTGAAAGCAGCAAAGTTTTTAAATAATGATTAAGTTTTACACGTTATCATAAAAAGAAATGCTTTCAGAAGTAAGGGAATATATCCTAATGAAGCAACAAAGATAAGCGCATTTCAATATCATTGAATTTCTTTGTATCATAATTGTTATAAAACAAACCTTTAATCTGCCAATTTAGATTTGCGTAGTTCTTTCAGAAAATAAGTGGTACCTTTGAACCTGTTGAACAATTCTTAGAAACATACAATTTTAGTAGTTTGACAGTTCTTTGCATGCCCTTTCTTTTTCATATGCGCTATAATAGAAAGAGATGTAATGTCATTTAAATAAGTTTAGTAATTAATACAGAATCGCCAGCAATGGTCAAGTAATTAACATAGTTTTAATTAAACGTAGTGACATGCCTATTTACCATAGTAAATTATAATTATATAAAGTACGTACCAGTAAACAAATAACACGTTACATGACAATTTAACAATAAATTACCATGTTAAATGGTGTATTTTAGTTAACTACTATTTCGTGATAAACATGACTTTTATTTGTGTAGTTTTAATTATATTTACGGGTATTTGAAATAGAACACGTGACAGTTTATATATTTCTAACATTTTCCAAAATTAACCCATGTTTCAGTGAATTTAATATTTCAACAGTTTAAATGACACATGAAGTCACAAACACTGACGAAAGCTGATTTCAATAGTCGCTTGTATATTAAGCAAGTGCAGAACACCGTTACTTTTAGATAAAAGTATTTCATACGATTTTAGAGTATAAGTCAAGAAAAATCTACGCCACTGGGAACTAATCTATTTTTGCCAACCACACAAGTATTGTACAAGTTTTAAAATTGAAAAGAACCGTGCTATATTGTCACGTTTAAGCTGATTGCTATGTCTTTTATATGTATACCGGTGATATTGGCTAAATTACGAGGCTGCCATGCATTTATAAAAAATAAATAAACTAAGCAATTTATTTTAATTCTAACACACACTTTTTGCATTAAGGCATACGTACGTAGGTACGAATAAATATTCAAAAATGATAGGAAACAATTATGTATTTAACTAGCTATGCCCCACGGTTTTACCCGCGTTAAACTTCATAAATTATAGCATATGTGTTATTCGGATATACATATAAGCTATATTGCTACAAAGTTTCATCAAAATCCGTTCGGTAGTTTTTGCGTGAAGAGGTAACAAACATACACACACTCACAACACACTTTCGCCTTTATAATATTAGTGTGATAAAGATGCAATAACAGGGAAATTTGAGACTGAACTGTCGTCCCACTGGCTACATCTTTGCTGGCTGATTTACATGGAATGTCTCACTAATTCACACGAATGATGGTCATTGCCCATACCTTTACCTCGTCATTATAATGCACATGAATAGCTTCAATTGATGGGTACCTTTCCCGTACCGAGTACTGTATTGTATTCTTTTTGTACGTTTCACGGAAATGCAACATGTTTTGGAAAGTTCTAGTCGATTTGAGAGCATTTGAATGTATTCTTTTTGGTTTGACACGATGTGCTGCGTACTTATCTACTGGCTGGAATATTTTTAACCAAAGACTTTAAAAAACATGAAACACTGGCACACATACTTTTTTAAATATTTATGGATGACGAAGTGGCAATAGAATTAACTCGACTATTCTATTTTATTCGGCATATTGGCCATACTGCCTTAAAACATGTCTTTGATGTCACTTATAGTGGTTGGGGTTGCAACTAAACGCTACTACAAATAAGCATGGGTATATGTACCTATACCTACTAATAAACAGTATCACACAATCGTATTCATCGTCTTTTAAGCGGTATCTAATCGGAAGATCTGCGTTATAATAATTATTTGCTGGAGCAATGAGGTAGATGCCTTTCCTAGCTTGTATTGATAATGTTGCATGCTGGCAAATGAACTAAGTACTGTGTAAACTAAACGTAATTAGTTATATTGTCTTTGATGTTAACTAAATTAAGGATTATCTGTGCTTGTTGGGAATGAATATCTTTTCTTATTCATTCTTACATATTTACAGCATGTGACTTTAAAATCTATGTTACATTCAAAAAACCAGCTTAATCCAACTAGAAGGCAAATTACAGTTACAAGGAACGTACATAATTCCCTCAAAAGGGAATATTACAAAAATGGATACACACCTTTATGAACCCTTTTTAAAAAAAAACAAAATGGCGCCATACGAAATCAAAAAGCGGGAAATCGTTGTAGCTGTCAAACGACAAAATATAAACTTTACTCCTTTAGTTACAAAACCCATTTTAGTTTGCAAGCACCTTGATTATTTGCCTTCCGATCAGGTATCACGTCTGTGGAATTTATGAAGAAAAAAAATAACAAAAACTCGCGGTTTCTTTTGTTCTCACTAAAGTTAAAGATTATACAAATGGGCAAACTTCGATGTTTGGTACCGATTTTATCGTCTTTTAAAAAGAAATAATACTAAACTGGACGTAGCAAAAACAATTTAATTCCACCACATTCAAATGTCAACTAAATCGTAGAAACTTAGAGTTCAATTTGCAATGTTACCATTAAATAAAATCTTAGCACCATTTCGTTTTTATCTAAACTCCGTTCGTGAATCGTAGTTGCTAAATGCCCGTAAACATTTTGATGGCTTTCTTGAGTTTTTACGACACTTTTTAAAACCAGAGACAAAGACCTTTTTTACTTTTTTTATTTCAACAGTAAACGTCATTAAATTTCAAGTGTTTGAACTACGTACTCAGCGGTCCTTTTTGATTGTCAGTAATAAATTTATTAGTAATTAGTATAATTACCACATCATTACGAGCCTGAGTACTTCTGTAGATTGTGTGATAAGAAGGCGTCTTTGAGTACTCGTCTCGAGTTAAAAGATTTAAGTAAGCTATAATTATCCACACGTTACAGAAAAATTATAAATCAAAAATTGAATGCGTTTTAGGCAGTGTTTGTACAGGGTAATTGTTATATTGGATATAGAATCGTTTTATCTGTAACAACTACAATACCATGGATAATAAAGTTATGAAGCAATAAAAACCAACAATAAAATTATTTATGACATGATTTTTGGCGGTAAAACTAGCCATTGCAACCGAACGGGAAAAAAACAAACTTTGACAATAATTAACCTACTACGATTAAGAAACAGATTGAAAATGTTAACTCATCACGACGGATTAAATAATTCTAATTTATTGACTCTAATCCGCGTCCTATTTTGCCAATTTGTAATAAGAATTGATGAATATCAATTGAAACCGTCCATTGATAGTCATCAATTCTTATTTCAAATAAAAAAGATATTTCGGTTAGTAACTATGAATAACTAATAGTAGGTATATTACGACAGAACTATTTACCGTATAAAGCTAGGTTTAGCGAAATAACTTTCCTTATAACTACCTAGCTTTATACTCTTTGACAAAGTTAAATATTTGATAGGGCATAGCTACTTAATCAAAAATCCGGGTAAGAGGGGTTGACAACACTACAATAAAAAACAAAAGAATATTTATATTCAACAGATACAAAATGATAATTTTACGGTATGATCGCCGCAGGGAGGTATTATAAAAACCACACCTTTTCTATCATAAAACAATAACCTACAACAAAAGTGTCCATCCGTGTATCAGTTTTCAATTTCGTGGGAGGCTGTATTATATTGGTGGTTGATATTCAAAACCACAGAATAAAAAGATGATGTGACATAGATATGTCATAAATAACAGATAACACACACGAAAAAAGAACCAGTTATAGTGCTCTATGGTCGCTTGAACTTGCTTCAATAACTCAGTTTTACTGTCAAAACCCCTAACTGTCACTATACAAAGAGCAAAGAATAACAATTAACGAATCAATCGATTTTCGACTCAATTCGCGACAATTATTATTTATTATAGACACACCAACAGTCAACATACACAACATTTAAATACTTAGCTCACTATATAAATCAGTCCTTATATGTACACCTATTAAAGCCATGTACAACATACACGAAACACAGACAAAGTTTACATACATACAAGTTATTTAAAATTAAAAACAAACAGAAATACTATGACTAAAACCGATTAAAATGTATTCAAAACAATTACTTATTGGACTAAGAAGCACTTTTTTAATAGTTTTCAACAATTAACCAACCCGTACCTACGTCGGTTCTCTTACCGTCGTCCCAGCAAAGTCCTAGATGATCCGAACGATGACATCACGACTTACCTGAAACAAGCAAAGGCTTATAAGAAACTGTCATGGCTTTGTCATTGACTTATATGTATAACTAGACACGCTGTTTCGAATAAAAACTCTGTCCCAGTCCGGCCAAAATTGCTCACTGAGTTGCAGCGCCCGTGAGCAAATTCTCAATATGGGATTGCACGTCTAGTAGAATACATAATATAGGTCAATGTGTCTTTGTATACAATCTCACATATGGTAGGTACTCCCCGAACGAACGTACGACAAGACCACCTTGTCCCTTGGTTAGTTATTTGCAAGGACTGCCTGTTTGGCCTAGTGGATAAATTTTTAACCACAGATAATGAGGTCCTTGTTTCAAATCCCGGGACGGGACTAAAATTGATATTGCGATTTTTCACGTAAAAAGATTTTTTTCAGTTTTAGTCAGAAGTTTGGTAATTGGCGTTTACCATAATACCTTTTTAGGGTTCCGGAGCAAAATGGCAAAAAACGGAACCCTTATAGATTCGTCATGTCTGTCTGTCTGTCTGTCCGTCCCTATGTCACAGCCACTTTTTTCCGAAAGTATAATGGCTATACAGTTGAAACTGGTGAGTAGATGTATTCTGTGAACTGCATTAAGATTTTCACACAAAAATAAAAAAAATACAATAATTTTTGGGGTTCCCCATACATAGAACTGAAACTCAAAAATTTTTCTCGTCGTACCCATACATGTGGGGTATCTATGGATAGGTCTTCAAAAATGATATTGAGGTTCTTAATATCAACGAAAATTGGTTTGGACGAGATCTAGTAAGTAGTTTTTTTTAATACGTCATAAATCGTAAACCGCAATTTACCTTTCATTTAATCAACTGAAATACTTGCTGCTATGGAACCCTTCATGTGCGAGTCCGACTCGCACTTGGCCGGTTTTATTTATATTAGCAAGTCTACTAGTGTCCTATTTCTTCATATACCTTTAGGCATCTGTTGGAAACGGATGACTAATTCTGTGGGAGTAGTAACCGTTATTTAAGTAAAAGGTTACATGGTAATGGTAGGATGCTTCTATGATGTCACTTGCGTCACCCATGGGTTTTCTTTGCCTGTCCTTGATGTTCTTTGTTAAACTAACAGAATAATTGCCAACAATGTATTCTGAAAGGCATATATATTTTTTTTTTAATAAATTTATTTTTCTTTCAATGCAGCAGCATAGACACACACTAGTATTCATCTTCACATCCTCGAACCTTTTCGATCACGTACGGTTCGTTTTCAGCGAAACTTCCTCCCACGTACATTGAGGTTGTGGAATGAACTCCCTGTTACGGTTTTCCCAAGAGACTACAGCATGAGGCTCTTCAAAAAGGGAGTTGTAAGGCTTCTAAAGAGTCGGCAACACGCTTATAATGCTCCTGGTGTTGCAAGCGTTCATACGCCACGGTGACCACTTACCATCGGGTGGGCCGTACGCTTGTTTGCCAACTAAGTTGTATAAAAAAAAATCACTATGGTATTACAAAAAATGCTCCATTCTTAATAATAACATAATGCCTGATACGAATGTCGACGACAGCAGTCAATCTCAATGGAGATTAGCCAATTACACAGGCCAAATATAGTAAAAGAGCGTGTGCGCATACACAAGTTGGTACACTCTTTATTTTTTCACTCTCATGACCAGATGGGATATCTAGCTGACATCCCTAACTCCTTGCCTTCAGGTGATATTTTTAGGCCCGACCCGGGATTTGAACACAGTACTCCATTAACTGCGGTTGAACATGCTACCGGCAAATAAAATTGATAAAACAATATGGCGATTCCTAATGTCACAAACTATAGACAAGTGATAATGAACGAACAATAAATTAGGTCAATAATGAAACGCGTCATTCCAGAACACGTCATTTCCAGTGAAAGCTATCGACATGTCGTGTTTGCGGACAAACAAGATATTTAATTAAATGTCCATCATTGTGATGAAGGTTGGCCCTTATCGTCTAACTGTACACTGTATCTACCTGCCTGCCTAGGGCTAGTTTGAAGTTTTCAATATTCTTTTTGGGTTACATAACTCACTGTCAATAATTGTAATGAGTATTAATATTGAAAGGTCATAAGATCACTGTTTAGCGCATAGATTTAAGTCAAAAATGGATAACTTCAATCTTGTACACAATGAACCTTTATGCCCTATCGAGGGCTGATGGGGCAGAAAGGTTCTCGAGTGGCGACCACGAACCGCTGACGCAGCGTGGGCAGTCCCCCTACAAGATAGACCGACGATCTTGTGCGGGTCGCGGGAAGCCGCTGGATGCGGGCAGCGCAGGACCGGCTATTGTGAAGATCCTTGGGGGAGGCTCTTGTCCAGCAGTCGACGTCTTTCGGCTGATATGATGATGATGACACAGTGAATAAGTAGTTAAAATATTCCAGAGTTACAAATATTGTGTAATTGTCACTCTATGCTAGGATGCACAGTCTCAAAATTTCATATGTAGCGTCTGAGGCAAATTTTTTAACGCTTTGTATCGTTGTGAATAAAGTCAGAACAGATAAGACATAATACAGATAGGATAAGAGAAAGATTGGGATTTTTTTTTAAATTACTTTCATTACCATTTATTACCATTTACATTTTGAAACCTATCAGTCAAATAGCTCTTTGTGCAATTTATTTACCACCACCTGTGTTACGAACAACCTTGGAAACATTTCTTGACAGTTGTAATATTACTCAACAGCAGACAAACATGCATACCTGTATTGTAGGTGATTTTAATTTAGGCAGCATAGAGTGGAGCTTGCTAGGTGACTCAAAGTACACACCTCCTGGAATAAGTCATTCATTGTTAGATTTTATTCACACACACAGTTTTGTGCAAATAAATAATATAGTTAACTCATCTGAGCGGATATTAGATCTTGTATTAACTAATTTGCCTTCTAGCAGTGTAACTGCAGCTCAAAATCCCTTAAGCACTGTTGACTCTCATCACCCGCCTATAGAAATTCAATTAAAGACAAGTAATGACTCTAGACTACCCTACAACGCTCATAATACAAGGCCAAATTTCTTCAAACTCGATTATGAGAGAATTAGATCAAACTTCAATGAGCTGAACTGGAATGCCTTATTTGAGGGCGCCAATGACGTTAACGAAATGCTTAGCATTTTCTACGATGTAACTCAATCAATTATTGAATCTCCTGCACCCACTAAGCCCCTGTACAAAAGAACGAAACACCCCGTTTGGTTCGATAAAAAACTAATAAAAGCCTTAAGAGAAAAGGAAAATATCAGAATCCGATACAGAATATATAAAAATCCTAGAGATCTTATCGAATTGAAATTATTAGGAAAGCGATGCTCTAAAATGGCCACTAATTGTTACAACAACTATATCCTAAATATCGAAAAGGAAGTGACTAAGAACCCGAATCGATTTTGGGCTTACATCAAAGATAAAAGGGGTGGTTCTAGCTCCTTCCCTGTAACAATGACCAACGGCACAATAGTAACATCTGATGCCGTTCAAATATGTGAAATGTTCGCTTCACATTTTTCTCAGACTTCTAGTGACTCGGAGGAGAGCGAAAGTAGACAGTTCTCAGATTTCTTAATTAACTTAAAAAACAATAGCCTTGCTTTAACGGCTCCTGAGATTAGTCGTGATAGCCTTTTAAGCAAACTCAAAACGTTGGATATACGGAAAGGCGCTGGCCCCGATGGTATTCCCCCAATATTTATTCAGAAATGTGCACCCGCTTTGGTAACCCCCTTATTCCTAATTTTTAACAAATCTCTTAGGACTGGTGTTTTCCCGGATTTATGGAAAAAAGCAAAAATCGTTCCAATTTATAAGAATGACGACAAGGATAACATTACTAACTACAGACCCATCTCCATTTTATCTACTTTAGCAAAAGTCTTTGAGTCCTTAATAAGTAAATATATTCAGTCACACTTTAAACTTTACCTAAGCGATTCTCAACATGGGTTTGTGGGATCAAGGTCTACTTGCACAAACCTTGTCACCTTCACGGAAACTTTAACAGGTGCTATTGACAGCGGCAAGCAAGTAGACGTTATCTACACAGATTTCAGTAAAGCGTTTGATCGCGTTCCCCACCATATTCTATCATACAAGTTAATTGCATACGGAATCACGGGCAACCTGTATAACTGGTTAAAATCCTACTTACAAAATCGTCTTTTCTTCGTTGCACTTAACGGATTTCAATCTGGAACCTACAAAACCTTAAGAGGCGTACCACAAGGTTCTCATATTGGACCGATTCTTTTCAATATCTTAGCTAATGATATTCCTCATTGCTTTCAATTCTCTGAATGTTACATGTATGCAGACGATTTAAAATTCTGTAGAGTTATTGAAACAAAGTACGATACTGATTTACTACAGAGTGATGTTGATTCACTGGTCCAGTGGTGCCACGATAATGATATGGCCTGAAATGTAACAAAATGCTTTCATGTGAAATACACCAGGAAAACACATATCATAACATCAAAATACCATATAGGGCCTGATGTCGTTCAAGAGGTGAATCAAATTAGAGATTTGGGAGTTATTTATGATAGTGCACTAACATTTGTCCCTCACGTTGAGCATATTATAAAAAGGGCCTCAAAACTGATGGGATTTGTTATTAGAAATGTTGTTGGCTTCAAACGCAGCCGTACTAAGATCTTAATTTATAACTGTATTGTTCGTAGCATTTTGGAGTACTGCAGTGTCGTTTGGAGACCTCATTATGCTATACACAATTTAAGGCTGGAAAGAATACAAAAAAGATTCCTTTGGCATCTTGCGTTTTCTTCTAGAATATGTAAAAAGATACGGTCATATGAAGGAAGATTATCGCATTTCAGAATGGTGTCATTGGAGAAACGCAGAAGTATTATAGACTCCATCTTCTCATTCAAAGTTCTCCGGTGTAAAATAGACTGTCCTAATCTACTCGGTATGTTTCGGTATAGAGTTCCAGCTAGATACCCTCGTGCTGCCATTACTCCCTTGCAGGCCCCCCTCCGCAGAACGAAGCTAGGCGCTAACTCCATAGTCCCCCGACTTTGTAAACTAATAAATGGTTACAGCGATCTGGTGGACGTGCACTTTGACTCACTTACCAAGTTCCACAAAATAGTATCCACCTTTGCATAAAAGCTTTTGTTTTGTTATGTATTGTTTTATTATAATTTTTATTTAGTATTGTATCATTCGTTAATTTTGTAATTCTAATATATTATATAAATAAGTTATCCTATAAATAAATTTAATTAATATTATATGATAATCAAATGTAATTTTTAGCATAAGGCACACTTATTGTAATATAAAAGATGCATGCCGTGCTTACCCATAAGAGATTGCTACACTTAGCTTTAGTTATAGTCTGACACAATTTGTAATATATTGAGTGTAAGCAATTGTTGGTGAGCCTAAATAAATAAATAAATAAAAAATAAATAAATAAATTACATTTCCCCCTTCCGCCTCCCCCAATCGAATGAAGTGTAGTGAGAGAATAAAGAGTGCAATTATTTGCCCACTTCTTATTATCGTGTTAATCAATGACATTGTACATATGTCATTGGTGTTAATGGTAAGATTTATATTTAGCCATTCCGAAAGTCTAAAAGAAACAGTGATATTATGCTATTAAAAATAAAATCGCAAACCTTTTTCAAAAAAATACAATTCAATCAATTCCAAATTTAAAAACACTAATGGCGCCACGATTATGTTCATCTATTCATAATTCAAACACAGAAGGCACAGACAATACGTTAGACAGCCAATCTGTAACACAATATGATTGAATGCGATATCGATTCCAATCTATTGATCGAACAGCTGGCAATGTAACGGTATTTGTAACCGTTAACATGCGCGTTTTGGGAAATTCGCATTATAACATGTCTTGTGTTACACTAGCTGTGCCCCGCGGTTTTACCCGCGTTAAAATTTATAAATTATAGCCTATGTGTTAATCCCGGGTGTTAGCTAACTCCATACAAAATTTTATTAAAATCGCTGTAGCCGTTTAGACGTGAAGAAGTAACAAACATACACTCACACACTCACAAACGTTCGCCTTTATAACATTAGCTTTTGATGTGTAACGTAATAAGTTTCCGTCCTTTCCTACTTGAAATCTTAATATTAGCTGAGATGGAACATCAAAGACAGAAAATAGATAATGTCCCACGATAAAATCTTATTTATATCTACAATTACTAAACGGATTTTGTTGCAACAAAAGCTAAGAATTGTCGTTATGATACCAGCTTTCAGGTGAAAACACGCTTTAAAATCAGTCTACCCGTTAGATAAATACATAAATTACAAAGGGTTCAATATTAAAACCCCTCTTTTTGTGTCAGGTCTTAAAAAGACGAAGGATAAATTTAGTGCAGACTTATAAGTATAGTATAACAATGGCAGTTATCTACATACATAACTCATGTTAAATTATGATACAACATCAATAAAAATCTATAGACAATCCAAAATTAGGGACCTACCCAATTTAGTTCTCCAACATCAAAACGCCCCATCACATAAAATATACGAAATATTATTAATAACAAATAATGATGTCCATTTGTAAACCTAGTCCCCCCTTTTGATGAAGACATTCCTAATAACGATAATAATCAAATATGTGGCAGATGTAGGCGCCATGTTGTGACGTCATGTCATATATTTTTTCTTCTAATTGCAACACGTGATTATGGGCGGGAATTTTAAGCCTGGAATTCGATTCGGATTTGGAAGCTAAGCCAGCCGCATACCTAACAGAAAATAAAAATAAAGTGTCACAGATCATTTTTATTCTACTTCAACATCAATATGTTTTTATCCTTAACTGTCACATGCAATGTGTGTATATTCTTTCTCTATGATCCGAACTAAAAAAATATATTTTAAAACAGAAGAAAAACATTCCTATACTACCCTTTAAAAACAAGAAATAAAAACAAAAAAAAATGGGATTCACAAATGAATCAATCCGGTAGTTTAGCTATGGACGAGACACCCGTAGACCAAATTCATGATTCCCTTGAAGGATATACAGCATGTAACGTAATTAACACACACCCTCAAACACCCCAATTAGAATATTATGTTGTAATCATAATACATACACTGAATTTTTTATTTAACATGTATTGCTATTTACTAAATTAGTGTCTTGGAATCAAGTTTATTTTTTTTTATTTTGTATTGAATGATGGAATTTGTATGAATACAAATAAAACTGCGATTTAAAACTCTTATGACTTTGACTTACGGTCCGTTTCAATTTGTTTGGACAGTACAGGGTTAATATGTCAATAATTTCCGTAGTTTTACTTATTATGGATAAAAAAATTACCTATATAAACAATTATATAAATCGTTTCAGTAAATGATTCTGAACAAACTATTTTCAGGATGTGCGTTAATTAGAGAGAGGTAGGGCACAGCGTTCATTCGCTCGAAGAGCAGCCCGACTGGGGAAGTACCTCCACCTTACAGAAGACATTCCTTAATAATAACATTAATCATGTTAATGTTGTGTTTCCGAGTGTGAGTGAGGTCGCCAGAGCTCAATCGGGGTGGCGGGGAAGGGTCAGCAACACTTGTTTGCTGACTCTTAAAGGCTGGCAACGCACCCGCGACTCCTCTGGTGTTGCGAGTGTCCATGGGCGGCGGTGATCACTTACCATCAGGTGACCCACTTGCTCGTTTGTCGACCTCTGACATAAAAATAAAAAAAAAAATAAAAAAAATATGTCCAAATGTTCACAGTTGCATGTAAAAGATCATATGATAACATCTCCCAAACTATCAAATTTTAGTTTTATAATATATTTGCTACGGACAGAACGGAAATGAAAATGTACGCTTTGGATTAAAATTAAAAGCAATAAAATATTCTATTTGATATCTTAATGTATAATCAGGTGCATTTCCTTCGATTATAATTTTATACATGCCCCTTTCAATTCGCATGACCTACTTTTGGTATGTATCTACTATCGGTTCCTTAATGGCCCCAGCGATTAAGGAACCGATTAGGATTCTTTCCTAACACTTTGCATACAACTTTCTGCCGAAATGCATTGTCCAAATCATTTTACGACTTATTGTGATATCACATTACGATGCATAACTGGTTATGTAATAAACATTGTGTCTTGCAGTAAATCAATGTAGTAGTATTGTTTTATAGGAATAGGCAGGATTATAACACAATGTAGATTTATTGGTAGGGTTGACGCGTACTGAAATTTTGGTATATGTTAAATTAAGTACGCCAAGGAAAAATAATACAACTGGGTATTAATGTTTTTAAACTTTCGCGATTTCTACACATTTTTATATATTGTGGACACGGGTCTCAATCGCGATGACGATTTAAGGCAAATCATTACCTTTAGGTTGCCCGACGTTTTGTCATGGATTGCAACAGCCGTGCTCAACCATGCGAGGGTATATACAGAAACCTTCACGGAGACGACGCTGCCGAGCCACACCAGTCTACCCGTGATCACGGCTGGTGCATTCCATGGCGAAACGTCCTACCTATTTATATATATTATTTAAGGCAAATCATTACCTAAAGGTAATAATTTGCCTTAAATCGTTATCGCGATTGAGACCCGTGTCCACAATATATAAAAATGTATAAAACTGGGTAGTCAAAATCCTTTTACTAGCGTAAAATAGTATTATCGTCATCATGTCAGCTAAAGTACGTCCACTGCTGGGCAAAAGCCTCCCCAATGAGTGGGGAATATGCTATAATCGCCAAGCTTGGCAGACGAGTTGGCGATCGCAGTTTGATGGTCTTTGGTGACTTTGAACGTAAGTGGTTACTGTATCTTTTGAGGCTTGCAAATTGCAACATACGTCGTGGCTGTTTCCTCTTTATCATAGAATTTTCAGGATGGGAAAATAAAGTGTACACCTGCGTTTGCGCACACACTTGTACAATATGGCTAGTATCAGTGGAAATTGGTTGCCATGGGGCCAACTAGAATAATAGCACTACAAGAATTCTTGCTATGTTTCTTCTTATTCTTGTTAATTCTGCAGTTGCTACCCATTTATACGAGACAGATTAAAGTAATTTGTTGGTTGTGTGCAATATTTCTTTTTTAAATATATATTCTTTAAGTACGCTTGACTTGAGTAGTAGAGCGTTACAAAAAGTTTGATCGGGCGAGGCGAACGAAAGTTGAGAGGACATATAAGTTAGTGAAGATATCGCTTGCATAACCTCACCGATCACTTATTATGCTTCGGAGGGCACGTTAAGCTGTCGGTCCCCGTTGTAGTCATTAGACAACAGTCGATAAGCCATGTCAGAGGCCTACTGGGCAGCTTGAACAACTCTGACACTAGGTAACCACTGCCCATACAATAATAAGAAGACCGATAACTTATGGGGTCTCTATGAGCACCTAAATAGGCCCTGTGTATGAAGAAGTAAGAATTGGTTGTACACACGGTTACATATCAAGCTATACATTTCCAGTATAAGCTGACCTCTCATTGTATGGAAACCCTATACAACGAGAGATCAGCTTATACTGGAAATGTATAGCTTGATATGTAGCCGTGTGTACAGTCCACGGAGCAAAGGTATCCATAGAGTACCAACCCTACCCGTGTATGACGTCGGACGGAACTAACGGTTTATTCTTGACATTTGGCACAGACCACACTCATTGAATTGCAGGAGTTTGTAATGCATGCTTCCTTGGATATCCAGGTCAACATGGATTTTCATACCGATATAAAATAGACATGGACATTGCTCCTATGAAAATGATATATATTTTGGTTGCAGAGCTTGCGTTCTAACGACAGACTGGCGTGAGTTTACTGAAAAGATAATTCCATACATGTAGTTTTACATTTCTTATACTACACTCGCGAGCAACCAAATCGACTCAAGCCTTGTCGGCGCACACATACATTGATACAACTAAAATCATGAATGGAAATTATTAAAATGATATGTCATTCGAAAGCTTAAGATGTCAGCTTTAATTTGATATCATTATCATTGAAATCCATCCATCATTTTTGAAATAAATGATGTCTGAATGCAAGAGTAGGAAAAACGGGAATTTAGGAAAAAGGGTATGTGTCTCGTATTTGGAAATTAAACAAAAAAAATTAAAAATAAAATTATTTTATTTAAATCAGTATTTCGTATTGCCCCCTCTAGCCCTAATTACATCCCGCAGTCTGTTTTTCATGGACCTTATCAATTTTTTGACATTTTCTTGAGGAATGCCGTCCCACTCCTCTAATAATGCTGTCTTTAGCTCGTCTACGCTTGAAGGGACTGGATTTCTGGCCCGAACTCTTCTTTTAAGCTCGTCCCATAAGTGCTCGATGGGATTCATGTCAGGACTGAGCGCAGGCCAGTCCATCGTGCGTAATTCGACCTCTTGCAGAAACTGTCGAGTGACTCGTGCCGTGTGGCAGCGGGCATTGTCGTGCATTAACACGAAGTCTTCACCGACAAACCCTGCGTAGGGCACAACATGATCCAGTAGAATGTCGGTGATGTACCGATCAGCTGTTAGCCCGCCTCCTCGGCCGCCCCCAGGCACGAAAATAAGTTCGGTTTTTCCCTCTAAAGAGATACCAGCCCACATCATGCAGGAACCGCCGCCATATGCCACTGTTTCAGCGAAACAACATTGGGCAAATCGTTCTCCCGGACGCCTGTAGACTCGGCCTCTCCTGTCACTGCCATGCAGACACATTCTGCACTCATCAGTAAACAGGACCGATCGCCATTGCGCAACGCTCCAATTGAGATGCTCTCGAGCAAATTGAAGGCGCGCTTGTCGGTGGCCTGCAGTCAACTTAGGGCCCGTCGCAGGTCTTTTTGGCATCAAGTTGGCTTCCTTCAAGCGTCTTCTCACTGTCCACTCGCTGACAGCCACTTGTCGTACACGTCTCAGTTCTTGCTGCACATCAACGCCCGTAAGGTGTCGATTGCGCAGCGAGGTTGAGACAATGAAGCGGTCGTCTCTCTCTGAAGTGCACCGGTGGCGGCTCGTTCTTGGTCTCCGATTGAAGGCACCAGTCTCTTGGAACCGTCTGTATACTCGGGATACAGAAGACTGGCTCAAGTGGAGCTGGGCAGCGATTGCTCGCTGACTTAACCCTTGTTGCAACAAGGCAACAACTTGAGCGGCTTCTTCTGGTGTGGTATCCATGGGTTAGCGAAAACAAGGAATGCAATTTACGGAGATGTGTACCGGTCAACCTGTAACAAGCAACTGATAAGATAAACCGGAAGTGGGGGGTTTTATAGCGGGAGCAGGTAGCGCAAGTCGTGGATTCCTAAAGAGGTAATTTACGCTGACGGCAAATTAAAATGTGTCAATAAATCAGCGCTTAGTTTTTTTTAAGGTATTGATGTTAATTGAAAGCCTAATTCTTCAGCTTTCGAATGACATATCACTTTTGTAATTACCATTTATCGTTTTAGGAAAATCAATGTATATGTGCGCCGACAAGGCTTGAGTCGATTTGGTTGCTCGCGAGTGTAGATGTCGCTACCGATATTTATCATTAGTTACGTATTTTGATGTACAATTCATACATAAAATTATACTTTCGATGTGCTGTTAGATTTAAAAGAATGAGTCTAAGTTTGTATGGTGATACTTTTAACTGACTTCAAAAGGAGGAGGTTTTCAAGTTGATAATATATTTACAGTGAAATAAAAAATACAATAAGCTCATACTTTTATATATAACTGTTCTAAAAGCATTTCCTATTGAATAAAATCCTACTACTATTATAAATGCGAAAGTTTGTGCGTGCATGCATGGATATTTGTCACTCTTTCACGCAAAAACTACGTAACGGATTTTGGTGCAACTTTGCAGTTATATAACTTACTTATCCGAATAACAAATAGGCCAGCATTTATAAAGCTTGAGGCGGGTAATACCGTGGGGCACAGTTAGTATTAAATAATTATAGTAATCAGTTCTAGCAATGGAGGAATCGTCTAACTTACGTCCACAACAAACAAACAGATTTTATTAAAGCCGTTTAAAAGTAAAACTACACCCGAAATATTATTGTGTCTGTAATTTAAATGTTCTCTATATTCCAACTGCATCTGAATACGAACCTTAAAAGTTTTGCTTTCCCTACCAAATTGAGATAAAACGCTCACCGATCAATCTTTGATAACAATGGCATGTAAGCCTCCGTCTATGGCTCTATTGTGCCATAAACTACAACCATAGACAAAGCATCCTCGGCTGTATCACAAATACATCAAAATAGACACTCAAAATGATTTAAAAATCATATATGGTATCTCCACCAATTCATGAAACGCCGTTTTCTGTACTAATAAATGTTATTAAATAAGGTTATCAAATTATCTTGTAAAATGTAGATTATAGGCAGCTAAACTTTCACTGCTTCACCGGACTATGGACTAGGAATGAGACAAGTGAAGCTCATACTGTAGGATATAATAAACTATAACATATATTTCCATTTCAGATGTTAGGGAAATATATTCCATAGAAAATAAATGATTACAAGCGCCCGTTGTTTTAGTATTTAGCAATTTATTGTAGTCTAGGTATGTATAAATTAAGGGTATTACTATTACAAACTGCAACCAATTCCGTTCAGCCGTTCTTGAGCGATTAGGTCACAAATATAATAGGTCTTTACCTATGAAATTGCCGTTTTGTATGAAAAAATTTAAACGAATTTTTTTCATGATTTTTTTTATTTGTATTAATCGAAGTAATCACCCATGCAATCAATGCATCTTTGCCATCGCAGTAGCAGTTTATTGATGCCCTTCTTAAAGAAATCAGCTGGACGGGAGGCAACAAATTCTTCAAAGGCATTTTGTACTGCCTCTCGGGTATTGAATTTTTTTCCCGCCAAGAAGTTATCCAAATTCTGGAAAAAGTAGTAGTCTGTAGGCGCAAGGTCTGGTGAGTAGGGCGGATGACGGAGAGCTTCCAACCCCAGTTCTTGCAACTTGGAGACCGTCTGCTGTGCAGTATGAGGTCGCGCGTTGTCGTGCAGGAGCAGCGGAGACGAGCGATTGACCAATGCTGGTTGGAGATGCGCCAGCTTCTCCATCATTGTGCTCAGTTCTTCACAGTACACATCTGCAGTAATGCTCACCCCGTTTGGTAAGAAGCTGTGATGAATCACACCGGCGCTAGACCACCAAACAGTGACCATCACTTTTCTAGGGGTAAGTTTTCGTTTAGGGCATTGTTTAGGTGCTGAACCAGGATCCAACCAACTTGCTGAGCGCTTGCGGTTATCAAACAGAATCCATTTTTCATCGCAGGTAACAATGCGGTTCAAAATTCCTTCATTTGTGTGTCTGTTGAGCAGTGCAAGGCACGTCTCGACGCGTACTTCGCGCTGGCGATCATTGAGTTCGTGGGGCACCCATTTGTCAAGCTTTTTTACCTTGCCAATTTGACGCAAATGGACCAATATTGTTTTGACGCTAACGTCGAAAGCTGCTGCTAATTCAGCCGTAGATTGTGTATCATCAGCTTCCACAACCGCCTTTAATTCGTCATTGTCGACCAAAGTCTTCGGACGACCGCGAGGTTCATTTTTCAGGTCGAAATTTCCAGAACGGAAGCGAGCAAACCAATAACAGGTGGTGCGTTGGTTTGTAGTGTTAGCTCCGTAAACGTCGTTGATGTTGCGTGCCGCTTGTGCCGCGTTGCTGCCACGACGGTACTCATATTCCATAATTACTCGAATTTTTAACGTATCCATGATGACGAAAAAGATTGAAATGCGATGAAAATGTAACACTAATCAATAAAGAAATGACTACTTTTGGAAAAAAGAATCCATGTTTTTAAAATAAAATTAATTTGAAATTAGAATTCTTAGCCAAACAAAAATTATTTTGATTTGAAATGGCCAGTACTGCAGAACGGCAATTTCATAGGTAAAGACCTAATATAATATTAGTAGGATATAATTGAATTATAACTGTTTTAACCGTTAAGCAGTTAATGGTATAGTTAATATGGTATAGTTACCACCTCATTTAAACTTTAGTGTTTTGTAATAAGAGCTATTTTAAAACTCCATGGCCGATTAAGTACCAAAAAAAATAACCGACTACATATTTACTGTTCGAGAACTGATTTAAACAAATTTATATGGGGCCATTTCTATAGAATTCCCTATCGTGCGATGACACATACAAAATACAAAATAGACACATAGGTACAGTCTAAGAGCTAAGGTAACCTCCTTTTTTGGTTATTTATATTTTTTTTTATCTTATTTATTGTTTTTAACCTCCTTTTTTCGAGGCAGACGAGCTAGCGGCCTACCTGATGGAAAGTCGTAACCGCTACTCTTTCGTCTCCTTCTTCTGAAGTCGGTAAAAAGTTGAGGTGCGTCTAGTAGGTCTATGATCTATGGTTTCAATTGTTTCCATGACTCACCTCTACTTTTTACAGTACCGACTTTCGTCTCCTTCTACTGAAGTCGGTAACCGACTACTGACTTTCGTCTCCTTCTTCAGAAGTCGGTAAAAAGTTGAGGTGCGTCTAGTAGGTCTATGATCTATGGTTTCAATTGTTTTCATGACTCACCACTACTTTTTACCGACTACCGACGTTCATCTCCTTCTTTTGAAGTCAGTAACCGAATAGAGACTACCGACTTTCGTCTCTTTCTTCTGAAGTCGGTAAAAGTAAAGGTGCGTCTAGTAGGTCTATGATCTATGGTTTCAATTGTTCCATGACTAACTCCACCCACGTGGAGTCTATAGAAATTTTACTATAAGATTATTGTAAAATAGTGTATGGCTTATGATAAACGGATAAGCGAAATTTACTTGACTCTAAGCTCGTTTTATTGAACTTGATTCATACAAATCTGATAAACTTCGTGTATTCTATTATTATTTGTTACAAATCGGGTTATTTCACTCAATTCGATACTTATCTGTGGTTATTGTTATGCCACAGATAACTATTGAACGAGATATATATAGAAGAGACCGTAAATGAATAATGGATGTTCTTCGTAACAACATATTTAACATTCTAAATTAAATTAAACCCTATTATCATATACTAGCTGTGGCCCGCGGTTTTACCCGCGATAAACTTTATAAATTATAGCCTATGTGTTAATACAGGGTGACAGCTAACTCCATACAAATTTTATCAAAATCACTCCAGCCGTGACGTTTTCGTTAGACGTGAAGAAGTAACAAACATATAAGAATTTTTCTTTTTCAGAAAATCCCACAATTACTTTTGGCCCGACCCGAGATTTGAACCCAGGACCTCGTTATCTGCAGATAAGTGATGCAGTCGTACTAACAATTAGTACCTGGGCGACCAAAGTCCGCCTTATTTTCTTCCTATTAAACATGGACATAGTAAATTATTTTATCTACACAAAAATTAAGACCACTCCCAAAGCTACTGTCTTCTTTAAACAAGGGACCCCCGGAGGGTGAACAATACTTATAGCTATTACAACTTTACCCCTTAACATAACGATGGAACCACCAAATTTATTATTTTAGTGGCAACCCTTGGCTAATGGTGGCTGAGATCGTGTGACATTAGTGATATAAAAGAAAAAAAAAGTTTAACTAAGAAAATTGCACAGAGAACAAAAATACAAACAAATAATATTAATATCCTGGGACATTATTTACACACGGCCATCTGATCCCAAACTAAGCAGAGCTTGTACTGTCGAAACCAGATACCTTATATACTACATATAAAACTTATCTTTTGTAAATACATATTCGCATATATTGATACGATACGATAGAAAAGCAGAAGATAAAACAAAAATCTTTTTTTTTATCTGTGCAAGTCTGGAATGGCTTCTACTCAGCATTTGCACTGATGATATAAAAAAGTTATTTTAAATCGATTTTATTCACTTTTGACAGTAACTTTGTCGGAGAAAATTGTCCGATAAAGTAGTGGAAACTAACGGTAAACGTCATTAATACAAAATTAGTCGTATTTCTGTGTACTTTGCATAATTTAATTTAAATTAGGTATACTTAATAAATATCATGGGACGACTAACACACTGCTACACAGAACTTGTATATTGCAACCAGACACTGATAAACAGATATACTTATATTTCTAAATACAGACATATTACACTAATATTATAAAGGCGATAGTTTGTGACTGTGTGAGTGTGTACCTATGTTTGTTACTTCTTCACGTCTAAACGGCTCGTGCGATTTTAATAAAATTTGGCATGGAGTTAGCTGACAACCTGGATTAACACATAGGCTATAAATTATAAAGTTTAACGCGGGTAAAACCACGGTGCTCAGCTAGTTATAGATAACTTTTACCTCGACACAGAACAATTAAACGTGCTCAACACACTATATGTGACACGTTTCGTTTCATATTCGAATAAAACCCACCATTGATACCAACTAGGCTACGGTGACCATGACGGTCACCGTAGCCTAGTTGGTAGTGCTCCTGCCTACGAAGCTGGTGGTCCTGGGTTCGAATCCCGGTAAGTGCAAATATTTATGTGATGAGCACGAATATTTGTTTCTTGAGTCATGAATAATAAAAGTTTTCTATGTATTTAAGTATTTATCTATCTATATAAGTATGTATATCGTCACCTGGTACCCATAGTACAAGCTTTGCTTAGTTTGGGGCTAGATTGATCTGTGTGACATTGTCCCTATATACATATTATATTTATGATACACCTTCTATATCTTCCCAAAATCTTCCTTTCTTATACTACTTACTTACTTGGTGTCAGGGTTGTTCAAGCCATGTTAGAGACCTACTGGTTAGGTCTCTAACATGGCTTAACGACTGTTGCCTAATGGCTACCGGGACCGACAGCTTAACGTGCCCTCCGAAGCAAGGAGACGCTCAGAAATTAAACCGATTGGCGGTCACACGATCTATGGACTCACCGCGAGCCTCGTTGCTTAACTTCGCCAATCATTTACGGGCCACTGAGATAAAATAATCCCATTACATAAACTACGGCAAAACTAATACGGAACTAACATTGAAACTCAATATTTTCCCCTACATCCCAGAGCAGCTACTTTCGCTTCAGTTACAGGGGTTGGTCGTCTAAACAGCCACGCTTTGGCGCCGGCGTGACGGAACGCGTTGTCATGGAAACCTCCCTTGTTTGGGTTGGTTGATTGTGACATAGTATGAATATAATAGTGTACTAAGATATAGAGTAGAATAGAAACAGAGGATTTCAGTATCTCCTTTTTTTAATCTTAGTCTTAATCTCTTTAGATATACTCATTTTATTATTTTTAGTTATTTTTTCAGGAAACAAACAGTCGTTAACAAACAATACTATACAAGAGCCAAATACAATAAGACCAAAAAGTTCCATTAATTAGTAACGAATATAAGACCTAAGACACAAAAGGCTAGTTAATACAATATAAACAGAAGAAATGCAAAGCAATAATGTCTACAAAAATACAGAGACAGAAATATAAACTACATAAGCTTAACGTTGTTACACAACCGTAATTTAGCTATTTGATCATAAATATAAATATATCTTGGGACAACTAACACACTACCATCTGATCCCAAACTAAGCAGAACCTGTATAACACCAAGAAAACTGATAATCATACTTATATATTTCTAAATACACACATATTATAGAGGTAGATAAATTACACCCAGATACAGAATTAATAATCGTGCTCATCACACAAAGATTCGTCCCGGGTGGGAATCGAACCCACAACCTCTGGCTTAGCAGTCAGGGGTCACTAACCACTAAAAAAACAGGCCAGACAGGCCATCTTGCTATGATGGTTTGGTTTCACATACAAGATTCATAAAAAAACATCTTTATCGCGAATAAAAATAATCTGCATTATACCCGACTTCAAAAAGGAAGAAGTGATCTAATCAAATGATAAAGTGAAGCTTTAAATATCTTCAATCATTGACAAAGAACTATTTAGCAGTTTAAAATAGATAAAGAAAATTTGTTTTGTAGAACTTATCCTACTTATCTCTTTACACTATGCTGTGGACCATGTTTGTACGGTGACAACGCTATTCTCATTTTTAGGAGAACTAATCAATCATTTTGATTAATGATAAATGTTTTGATTTGTTGAATGAAAATATTCAATAATATTATATTAATATAATATTGATTGGTATATCGAGCTCGCATTTGATTGCTCTATTGTGAAAGAAACAAAAAACAAAAGGCATTTAAGAGAAATGTTGATTCTACAATAGGCCATTGATATGATGGTTGGTTCATTGCTGCACTGTTATAACATTATTTTAGCTAAATTAATAATTGTATAATACTAGGTAACTTACTTACTTACTTATCGGATGGGTAGTGGTTACCCTGGTGTCAGAGTTGTTCAAGCCGCCCAGTAGGCCTCTGACATGGCTTAACGACTGTTGCCTAATGGCTACAACCGGGACCAACGGCTTAACGTGCCCTCCGAAGCACGGAGACGCTCACAAATTAAACCACTTTAGCGGTCACCCATCTATGGACTGACCGCGAGCCTAGTCGCTTGACCTCGCCAATCACTTATGGACTGGTGAGAGCATCTGGCTATGAGCGCCTGGTGGTAACTAGGTAAAATATCATAACATTTATTTGTTTGTTTGTGATGCTTTCATGCCTTAACTAATTAACCTACAGCTGGTTGTCAGGGACAAAGGGCACGTGTGCGCCCGCGTGGTTGGGGTTCGATCCCCGTACAGGACAACAAGTCGTGTGCACCTTATACCTATAGTTGTTCTGAGACTAGGTGTGATTTGTGTCCATGAATTGCATATTTGTAAACTCCCCCGCGATACAGAGATTGTATTGCAGTGCGACGTTTCCTTTTATAAAAAATATCTATCAAGCCATTTTACTTATAAATTGTTCTACTTATCTGTTTGCACTATGTTCTATGTAGACCAAATGTGTACGGTGACAACGCCATTCTAATCTTTTTGGAGAACTAATCAATCATTTTGATAAATGATAACTGTTTTGATATGTGGAATTAAATTATTAAATGAAATACATTGAGTTGGCGTTTGATTGCTCTATCGATTATAAATAGACAAAAAAAAAACCAAAACCAGAAGGCATTTAATAGAAACGCTAGGCCATTGATATGTTTTGATTAACAGTTTCAAAAATATTTACGCTAAGATAAATAAAATTTAAATACTTATTAGCTTTATAGCTTTCCTAAATAGCTTTATAAAATGTATTCTTGATAAAATAGTAACTACATTTCACTGATACGGTCTATATACACCTTCTTTTTAACCGACTAAAAAAGAAGATGATTACCCAACATTGTAACAATGTTTACAGGCATTAGCGCAATTAATCTTCATTGTTATTTTCTCGACGTTTCGACCAAATTGCATTGATCGTAACTTAACTGTTGCATAATTATGGTACGCGAAAGTTTAAAAGTATATTATGATAGAAATATCCTGGGACATTATTCACACAGCCATCTGATCCCAAACTAAGCAGATTACCTGAACTACCAGATAACTGATGTACTACATAATATACTAGTTTTCTAGTATAAATACATATTATTTACATAAATAATTACATCCAGAATTAGGACAAACAGACATGTTCATACATACAAATATCTGTCCTGTGTGGGAATCGAACCCACGACATGTGACGTGAAAGGCAAGCATTTACCAGCCACGCCAACCGGCCCGTCGTATGAAGATGATTATCGATTCGACTGTATGATTTTTATATGTAAGTTACATTGCGTCTCCAATGTATGTGAGATGATTTTGTTAATTCTTCGTTAGGGAACGTATGTATGTTTACATATATGTATTATTAACTGTTCTAACGAAAAGTTGAAGGCATATCTATGTCTTTAAACCAGTTATTATGTATCCAACTTTAAACCAGTAATATTTCAGGACAACTTACACACTGCCATCTGATCCCAAACTAAGCAGAGCCTTTGCCAGCAACGCACCCGTGACTCCTCTGGTGTTGCGAGTGTCCATGGGCGGCGGTGATCACTTACCATCAGGTGATCCGCTTGTTCGTTTGTCACCCCATGATATTAACAATTTAAAAAGCCAGACTACTGATAAACATACTTATATATATTTCTAAATACCTACGTAGTCACATTACATTCGTGTATACCGTTCAAAGATTTGTTCTGCGTGGGGGTCGAACCCACAACCACTGGCTTACCAATCAGGGTCGAGAAGCATACCCGCGTTCCCGGGGCTCCTCCCATAAGGCGCCAAGAGAAGTCCACGGCAGGTAGGTTTAGTTGGTGCGGGTCCGACATACCCACCCCTACACCCCTACACACTTTTTGCGGGTGGCATGCGTAGGCATTCCCCCGATAATAATTAAAAAAAAAAAAAAAAAAAAAAAAAAAACATTACACCAACCAACAAGCTAGTGAAATTAATGTCATTCCTTAAACATTTATCGTGTAGGCTTATATTAAACTGCTATTAACAGAATTATGTTTAACTACCATATTTAATGGTTTTAACACTACCCACGTGGTCGTCACTATTGAATCAACTGTATGTTTTGGCATAGTGATGTGAAATCAATCGGATTTTACTCGACAGCCTGTATTGCGGACTTGTTGCACTTCACTAAGCAATAGCTTAACTCACTCATGATATTAACGTCGACACTTGCACGAAATGTTTAAGAAAACCGACTTTCTAGTCCATCTTCGTGTCAGTACCCAAGTAAGATGGACCCAGCTACCAAATTCAAATATCATTTTTGAAAAATGTATAGTTAATTTGTAATATTACAATTATTGATTGGTTGTCTGGAAGAGATCACATTTTAGTGATAAGACCGCCAATTGTATACTTTTTAATTGCATGCTCCTGTACTGTATGATTTTAATATTGGTGTACAATAAAGAGTTAATCTATCTATCTATCTATTATTCATGTTCTTACTTTTAACAAGCGCTTTTTTAATGTCAATATGAATTAAAACCATTTTATTTATTTCGAATTTCGACTTAGGGTGGGTACTGATGCCAAGATGCACTAGAGAGTCGGTTTTCTTAAATATATAGGTTATATAATAAATTATACCCGGTAAAGCTCTGAAAACATATTATATAGGGTAACTGTTGAAAAATAAATTCACTGAGTGAAAAATCTATTATACCGCAACGTCAGTTATCGGGTGAATGACTATGGACTATGTCCTAAGATATTATTATTATTATAACGAAAAGCGACAAAAGTAAATGTCATTCCATTTTCGAATAAGCATACTCGAGTCAACTCACTAAAACTAATTCCAGTTAAAACTTGTACTCGAGTCACATCACTATTTCGGCTTCCGAGTCATACTGTATATTTCGGCCATGTGAAAGTAGGGCGCACATGTTTGTTCTGCAATTTGACAGGATACGTCCGTTAACGCATACCCATATTAATTACTTTCTTTTGCGTGTGTGCTTTGTGAGTTGACTGTGCTTTGGTAATTGCTTGCATATTCGTTCGATTTTATATCGTCTATTTAACTTAAAAATGACGTGTCCGGTCGGGGCATCGCATCGCCTCCAGAAACAAAGATCTTTACGCTTTTCTTCAACTAAGTAAATATATCAGTGTGACGTTACGTTAAGTGATTGTTACACACTCGTTTTTTATAGATTTTTTTTTAAATAATATCCTGGAACATTATTCGCGCATGGCCATCTGATCGCATACTAAGCAGAGCTTGTATTATGGAACTTTTCTATTGTTAAAACATAATATAATAATAATAAAATACTGGTATATTATTCACATATGGCCGTCTGATCCCAAACTAAGCATCTACATCTACTTACTACTTTTCTTTTGTAGATACATACTTATATAGATAATTAATTACACCCAGACTCAGGACAAACAAATATGTTCACGCACACAAATATCTGTCCTGGGTTCGATTCAACCACGCCAACAAGCGTGTCAATATATCTTATACTTATATTATTATCCGTCTTATAAATCGTATATTTTTATTAGAATAAAAAGATACGGTGTACAATTATTTGTTTAGCTGATAGCCCATTAAAATATCACAGTAATATTATAAAGGCGAAAGTTTGTGAGTGTGTATGTTTCTTTTTATATAGCAGAGGGCGACAAACGAGCAAGTGGGTCACCTGGGGCTCTACCGGCTAAGTCACCGAACATCGATTTCTTAAATGGCGTTCAAATAAATAAAGGTTAAAAATGACTTAATCAATCGTTAAATCGGACCATTTATGACGTCACATGTGCTCATGGAAGCCTATTTAACGATTGAAGTTATTTTTAACCTTTATTTATTTGAACGCCATTTAAGAAATCGATGTTCGGCGACTTAGCCGGTAGAGCCCCTGATGGTAAGTGATCACCGCCGCCCATTTACACTCGCAACACCAGAGGTGTCTCGGGTGCGTTGCCGGCCTTTAAAAGTCAGCAAACAAGTGTTGCTGACCCTTCGCCCACCCCAATGAGCTCTGGCGACCTTACTCACACTCGGAATCACAACATTAAAATTATTATTAAGGAATGTCTTCTGTAAGGTGGAGGTACTTCCCCAGTCGGGCTGCTCTTTGAGCGAATAAACGCTATGCCCTACCTCTCTTAAAACCTCCTTTGTTACTTCTTCACGTTTAAACGGCTGGAGCGATTTTAATAAAACTTGATATGGGCCTAGCTGATACCCTGGATTAACACATAGGCTATAATTTATAAAGTTTAACCTGGATAAAACCGCGGGGCACAGCTAGTGAGTCTATATACCTAATTGCAATATGTTTGACAAGGCAATATCTGATTATACTTGGTAAATATTGGAGTTCGGCGAACAAGTCCCACAATAGAATATTGATTTGATTAGATTGCTATTGATGGATAAGCGATTGTAATTCATTGGATATGCTGTTACATTAGCGGGTTTGAATCTCAATTTCCTACTGTGCTTTTTTCCTTTACAATAGTAGGTATTTGACCGTTAATGTTTTTAGGTCCGAATCGTGATTAAAATACGAATTGATTATTATTTATAAGTTGATCTATTGAAGTCGCTGGAAGCCGCTGGATGCGGATAGCGCAAGACCGGCAATTGTGGAGATCTTTGGGGGAGGCCTATGTCCAGGCGTGGACGTCTTTCAGCTGATATAAATATATGTCTTGGGACACACCTGCCATATGATCCCAATCTAGGCAGAGCCTGTATTAAGGCAACCAGACAACTGACAAACATACTTATATAATTCTCAGGACGGTCACCGTAGCCTAGTAGGTAGTGCTCCTGCCTACGAAGCTGGTGGTCCTGAGTTCGAAGCCCGGTAAGTGCAAATATTTGTGTGATGAGCACGAATATTTGTTTCTGAGTCATGGATGTTTTCTATGTATATAAGTATTTATCTATCTATATAAGTATGTATATCGTCGCCTGGTACCCATAGTACAAGCTTTGCTTAGTTTGGGGCTAGGATGATCTGTGTGACATTGTCCCTAGATATTATTATTATAAGTTATCAATTCGACTGTTGAACCACAGACTCTACAATTGTGGAAAATAATAAAGTAATAAACACGTTATATGAAAGCCAGCTCTTTTCTTCTGGAAGGAAGAATACAATATTGCAAAAATTTTTGTGTAAGTACCGTTCAAGAGAGCCGAAATTACAAAGAATGATGGTCCATGAATAAGGGACAGGAATGTGAAAATCTGTGTAACGGTATTTGTATGCGTTATTTAAAGTTGTCCAAGTATGTTTGTGAAATTAAAAGGCATTGCCATTTTAGGTACATTGTTTTAAAAAAAAAAATCTTGTAGTATGACCATGTGTTCTCTTACCGTTCCCAATTAAATTGGATGCCCATTCGGCACCGTAGACACCTATTATCTCACATGTTTATTACCAATATTATTTACAAGATATCATACAAGGGTATTTTAACACAAATACAACTTATACAATATTTGGGCTACATGGAGAGAAATTTCCGCACAATCCTGGCATTCGCCAGCAGAACCGCCTTCTGCATGTAACTCTCCAGCCAAATATCAAGCCCTAAACTTGCAAGGTTGATTTTCAGGGATTTAGGAATAACTCCACTTATTATTATTATTATTTGAGGCTTGATGCCTTGTTGGCATCTTGCTACCTCGACCATTTCTGATCTATTGTAGCAGAGCTCTTTAGTTTGTTAGAGTTCACTGCTTAATCCTATAGCTTTAATAACCTTCCAGATTGATTGTGCAGTGAGTTTTTGTATCTCTTCCGGTTGCATGATATGCTGTCCCAACTAGATACTCCTGTAACGCATTAGTGGTCCGCACGAGCACAAAATGTGCATTGGAGTTTCCTCTGATTCTTGGCAGAATCTGCAAATTGTGCTGTTTACCAACTATAGGTTGAACATGTGCTTATTCAGCTGTGTCCAGTGAGGATTCTAGTTACTGCACATGTTTTGTAACGTTTGAATTCAAGTAATTCTTTCGACAATTTTTGTTGAAGCGCCTGATAACCTAAGGGCACTTACTACTCTCTCTTTCTCTTCTAGACTCTCCAAGCTCTCGATCATCAGCCTGATATCGTCCACTGCTGGACATAGGCCTCCCCCAAAGGTTTCTATAACGCTTGGCATGCGAGTTGGTGACCCCAGTTAGGTGGTAGCTAGTACACAGGAGGCACTGCTTACTACACCTGCGGGATGATATACGGGACTAGTCCCTCCCTCTTACCCACCACTGCAACTCCTGTAAGCCAGGATCAACATTGGCACACAATGAAATGACACTGAGCGGTGAAGCTCAGGCATGTCCCGGGGAATCGTTTTAACTGTCTTGGATCCCGCACAAACTTGTATAGCTGCGCTGCGGCAGGTACATTGTTGTGAGCCCGAGATGTTTACGAGTAGTAGTGGAACTTGTTTTATGGTGCGAGTTAGTTGGATGTATTATAGACTGTTAATGAGTACCTAATCACGAATACTGGTGTACGGACAAACCTGATTAGGTTTTTGATACACCGGGAACAACTTATGTAATTTTTTATAATGATATAAATGGTTAATAATAAGTAAAATAAAAAAAAATAAACGAGTTTAATCAAAAAGAGAAAAAGAAGGAGTTAGAAAATTAATAGTTCCACTTCCCTCTAGAGCAAAACGGGAGACAGAATGATGTAGATAGGCTATAGCCTCATAAAATGAGAGATTTGCAACTAGAGAAGCCAGCTGACAAAGCACCGCGGATCAATTTAAGGGTCCTAAGTGAGCTGCTATATTTGATTCCACGGGATGGTATAGGGTGATTCTGTTAATCTTTCTATGTCGGAAACCACGTGATTCAGACGCCAGCACATCAAGCTACCCTAATCTGTCAAATTTCCCCAATTGAAAGTGAACCTTATGCTTATGTGATAAAGTTGAAAATCTATAAAAGAAATTTGACAGATTGGTGTAGCTGGATGTGCTGGCGTCTGTACAAAAATGTAAATACTTAAATATCGCTGTAACAAATCTTTGAGGCATACACTGGTGTCTTCAAACCATATAATAGTTTTTTATGTAGTTTCTTTGAATATATCTTTACAAACACGTTGTACAATGGCGTTCTTATCGCGTAAAGCGATCTTTAAATAACCACACCTATTGAATATAATTACAATTTGCGTGCGCAATTCTTTTGAAACTTGGATCGTACGAGAGGCGCTTGTTTACACGTATTAACGTAGAGCGATTGTTGCATAGAACGTGCCTGACTTCGACGTTAAAAATCGATTCCGGACCTGTAATGACGTGGAAGCCGATTTAACGATTGACTAAGTCATTTTTAACCTTTATTTATTTGACGCCGATCACTATCCCGATGTTCGGCGACTTAGCCGGTAGCCCCCTTGAAGGCGTTGTCACCCTTTTAAATACTATGATAATGTCATCGCCTGTCCACACCTTATTTGTAAGTCCAAACGGATTAATCCACGTAGATCACAGCGTGAATCGACAATGTACAATACGTGAAGATATTCCGAGCGGAGGATTTATTGTCGTGCCGCAAAGCTTTTCTGAGAATCCTTTTTTTTCATAAGGAATTTCTTATACGAATGTGTGTCCTTGATGTGGATTATGTTAACTATAATGAATTTTATATCAATTCTTTGAGACTGTGATCATTTTGACACGAAGTTGTTTATTCTTTGGTCTAGCGGTAGCGTGTTCAACTGCAGATAACGAAGTCCTGGGTTCAAATCTCGGGTCGGAGCACGTTAAGCTGTACCTTGTGCTGTGTACCTGACGTCTTTCCGGTCGCTAGTCGTCCCATCGGATCATGAGAGTGATGTAATAGTTAGTGCCACTGTGCTTGCGCACACACTTGGGCAATAAAATATGTCCCGTGCGGCTAGTGTTGCCGCACGGGACATATTTTGAACCTAACATGCGCCTATTGGGACTAGCCGCCGTGGCCGAAACTCGGTCAGGAGGATTTTATTATTATTATTTATAATTTGACTTTTGTATTAATCTGGTGGATAGTGATCCTGACTGCTAAGCCAGAGGAGAGCCAGAGGAGTTGGGTTCAATCCCCACTCAGAACAAATCTTTGCGTGATGAGCGAGGTTATTCGTTCTGTGTCTGTGTGGAATTTATACATAATATGTATGTATTTATAAATATATAAGTATAAGGCTAAGGCTTTGCCTAGTTTGATATCAGATGGCAGTGTATTAATTGTCTCAAGATATTTATTTATTCTACCTGTGTATGATTATCAACTATTGATTGGTTGAAAAAGATTGTAATCAAATTCAGAAGCGCCCAAGTCATGCACTGCACGGTTGTATGAAAAAAAAAAACAATTTTTGACGACTCCACATAAATGTTACATTTGAAACTAATTTTGAAATTGGAATTTGGTCGCTGCTGAAATAAATTAAGCAACGCTTCGAACGGGATAAATGAATTTTGAATTTGGAATTTGTTCGTTACTGAAAACAATGAAGCACCGCTCCCAACGGGATAAATGAATTTTGAATTAGGAATTTCATCGCTGCTGTAAACAATGAAGCACCACTCCGAACGGGATAAATGAATTTTGAATTAGGAATTTGATCGGTGCTGCCTATGATGAAGGACTGCTTCGTATCGATACATTCCTAAGCACATAAGTAATCACAATTCTTCAAACTATGTATTACCATGTCGGCGCTGGTCTATAAGTTTGCGTGCTGCGATTAAATTACTTTAAGTAGACAACGCCTACGGGGCAGATAACGTTATTGCCCCCGTGGTTCGAATAGACAATGTGTAACCGACGTTTAATGGCTTTTCTATAGGACGGGACTGATTCATGAGCACGGTTTTCAAGTTCATTGTTAAAGTTTTACAATTAATTTTTGCTGGTACAAGATAAAGTGACGGGCCGGGTGGCGGGTTTGGTGAATACATATCAAGCTATACATTCATCATCATCAAGCTATATGTAGTATATCAGTTATCTGGGTTCCATAGTACAAGGTCTGCTTAGGTTAGGATTAGATGGCCTTGTGTGTATAATGTCCCAGGATATTGATTAAAGTCACACGTAATTGGCGCAATAACAGCAGATTATGTCTTCAACTCGCTAAAACGGCACTTACTTGCAAATGTGTTGTTTGCATGGATGCATGGGTGTAGTCATTTACAAGAAACTGCCAGAGAGTTGGAGGCAATTCAGTATAGATTTATTACAAACGAAAATAAAATATTTATTAATTGACAAAGCTTATTATGAGATTATACATATTATAACAGCATATGAAGATATTAAACAAGGCAAAAGAGTGAGCAAAGATCGTGAAAATCCGTTGTCTCTGCCTACCCCTTTGGGAAACAGGCGTGAGTATATAAGAGGAGACTCCAAAGTAAGCCAGACGGCTGGAGCCCTCGCTCGCCTCTGAAGTCCGGTGAAGCAATGAAAACCTCTGCTAACTGTAATCGTCATGTTCAAAAAAATAGTAAACCTACTGGAAAAGTCTGTTGCAAATAAATCCAGTTGTTTAAATAAAATAGACGTTCATAGTAAACCTCCAAACGTACCATTGACAAGTGAAAACCTAGATAGGAATACATTTTAATTAAGTAATTAACAGTTGCAGAGTGCAACTCGTTTTAATTAAATCAATTGCTTCATCAACGGGACACTGAAAGTAGGACATTTGCTTCGTGCATTTTACTGCGAGTGTTACTGGCCATCAAATTTAAAGGAGGCCAGTAAACCAAACACAATTTTGTTTTTTTTTTTAAACCATTGAGCTAAACATACTAAGGGATATAGTAACTTTTGATAGATAAGATTTCTCCCGCCAACTTTGAACATCTAAAGAACATAATATAAAGAAAATTAACAGCCTGATTGATATTTTTTTACCTCGCGAATCGTATTTGTGATATCTTTTATTGAGTCTGCTTTAGTAAGTTCAACGTGAACGGTTTCAAATAGGGTAGGGATTGAAATACAAAATAATTACTAATCCTAAGCGATAGCTCCAACATTCCCTGTAGAATTAATTGGAAAGAGGAAGACATAGATCATTTTATTGCCAGAAACTGTGTACATTTATAACAATTTAATTGATCAACAGGTACCCATATCGAGCATGCAATATTTATTCTTATCCTATCGTAATATTAAATAAATTATTTTTTTATAAACTTTACAACAGATAAATAACACGCCATGATAAACATAAATCTAAATTTGATATTCTCAAAATCAAATTTGATATATGCCACAACAATAATTTAAAAAAACACAGAATTCGCCAATTCAAAACAAGAAATAATGAACACCTTAGTCACGTGCGTTCATCAAAAAAAAAGAATTCCAACTCTATTGACATTACAAAACACGTATTTACTCGCATATAATTACATAAATCTTCATATTTTTCCGCTACTCGGTAAATAGCTATGAGTTTATAAAATACCGCTAGGATGAGTCAGTTTATAACAAAACTAATAAAAAACCGAATAGTCATATGATAATGTGTATTGAAACGGTAATTTGCATATCAATCGATCATTTAAGCGGAATCGATTTGAAAAATTGATTGTCATAATGAATTTGACATGTCGATTGTTGTAACGTCATTGTGGTGATTTTGAATGTTATAATAAAGTTGAACAATTGGCTTTTTATCGTTACATTTAAACATAATGTAATATGAACTAAGCAGCAATCGAAATTAGGAATCTTCTGTTACAGGTTTGGGTAGTTAATATTCGCCGCCCAAATTGCTTTGTTTATCCAATTAATATTAAAAAAGTGTAAGTTTTTATGTAGTTTTTTCAAAATAGCAATAACGGCGCTACGGATTTAGATGCAAATTGAAATGGAGATAGATTTAAAATAAGCAGCGGTTAAGACGGATAGTCACCTCGTCACATCGTGTCCCGGGTTTGATTCCCGCACAGTACAACTATAATCCATAAGTGTCCGTCAATTATATATTTGTCAACTACCTACCACGCGACACAGGCATTCATTTCCCTAGTGCGGGCGATGTCTATTTTAGAACAAAAATAAAACAGAACCAAATATATATAGCAAAATCATGGGTTTTTAATCACATATACTTTAAAAAGCGCTTGTAAATAGTCGGCACATGATTGTACTATTATATAATTAGTAAATCATAAGCTAACTACACATAATTCTAGGCGTGTGGTTTCCGGTCCAAAAATAATAACAGGACCACCCGTGGGTGTCGTAAAAGGCAACTAAGGGATACAACAGCGCCACCTGTGTAATAGCGACCACCTAACTACGGTCGCCAATTGGCATACCAAGCCCCACCGGGCTTTTACTTCGGGATACCCCTCCAAACGGTAACGTTCTTTGTGGCAACCTTTGCTTATATCCTGCAGTGGATATGAGCAAAGGTTTAGGATAGGATTAAATAAATCACATTTGACATCTGTCAGTTAGGTACCAGTAAAGTGAATTGTAAAATGACCTTATTTGGTCATTATTACAATAAAGATAAATCGTAATTGAAAAAAATTAAGCAAATGTGCAGTTCTAACTACGAAAATATAAATAATATTCTATGCGCCGGTTAAGGTTGTTGAATTTTGATGAAGTGTATCATCCCTATCACAATTCATGATACAGGTAGATATTTAGATCTGTGATATACATATATCGGGGATAATAGAGACAGAAACAAACTGTTGCATGTATGGATATTGTCACATCACCAGCCTGATATCAACCACAGCTGAATACAGGCGTCCCCCAAAGGTTTCTAATGTTGAAATTTGGAGGGGTTTTGCCTTAGTCACCGCGCTTGGCGAGCAAGTTGGCGACCGCAGCTAGGTGGTTGCTAGTACACAGAAGGCGCTGCTGCCCGACTACCTGGTGTATCCCTTAGCCCACGGGATAGTTGGAGGTGGCCCTGTTATTGTTTCTAGGCCGGAAACCACACCGATGCATATTGTTCTGTATCCCAATTCACTTTGGAATATCTACTTACCCCGTTTTACCTTATTTCATCACCATCATCATATCAGCCGAAAGATGCCCACTGCTGGACAAAGGCCTCCCCCAAAGAATTCCACAATTGCCAGTTTTGTACTATCCAGCGACTTCCAGACCTTATTTTTAATCATCTATAATTCATATAAAGATTATATTGCATTCAATTTTATTCGGAAAATCCCATTTATCATTTTAACCCAACATAAATTAGTTTGAAACTAAACTAACCAAAACTAAATGTTTCTAATTCAGAACGACATAGAAAAAAAATAATTAAAAAAATATAAACGCATCGGAAGTGCGCCATAAATCTTGTGACGTTTCGGTCGAAAGTACACTCTATTAAACAAAGATGGCTGCGTGAATACGAAATTTGAATGAATTTTAATTTTGTAACAACACGGTAATTGTATTGTTGGTATTCATAAAAAATAGCATTTTTCCTGTGTTCATGATTTCAAAAGGTTTTATTATAGAAAAGAGGGAAAGAATAACAGTTTTTATATTAGTGTAATTGTTTGTGTGAGTGTTCCTTTGTTGCTTTCATTGAGAAGCTCGTAAATAAATACTCATTGAATAAATACTCTATATATTAAGTTGAAGAGCGTATCGAGTAATCTTTTGAACTTATTTCGTCTTTGTCTCATTAAGTATTAATGTAACAAGTGTTTACTTAGACGTAGATAAAAGCCAAGAATGTTAACGTCCGTTCTATAGGACATTATAGCATCCATTAAAAAAATATGTACCTACTACCAGATTGTTGTTTTTAATTATATATTTTGCACATGAATAATTTTCAAAAAGTTGCTTTGAAAGCTGTTTTGACTGCCTCAATATTTCTCTAGTGGATGTTTGCTAAAGCTTTCACGCCATCATTCACAAAATACCGCATCATTCAAAATTAACCCAGCACATTTTTTTGACAGAAAAATCCAAATAACACCTTTTGACTTCACCCGTGATTTGAACCCAGGTCGTAATTTTCAGCGGTTCATACGTGGAAGCGTAATCTAGTGGAAACTAGACCAACAAGTTAGTAAGCATTTTAATAGCAAACTATAATAAAAACAAACAGAAACCTATCAAATAATCCCTCAAGTCAAAACCAGAGACAAAGTAACAAAGCTCTTTTTATCCGATTTAACTCAAAAGGTCACTAACAACAATGCAAGTGAAAACTAAAGATTAATCACTGACTTTCACTGCAGTCAAGTGCTAATTGTGCTACATTGCGTTACGTTTAGTGCTACGATGTGCTAGCGTAGATTATCCGTAGTAATTAGCGTGTTATCAAGTTCTATGTCGTTTAGCGTGGATTAGTGAAGTTTTCGGAATGTTTACGGAAGATAGTATTTCTAACCAAGATTAAAGACCGCCGACTTCATCTTGAAGAAGACTTGTACCTTCTTAACTTATTTCTGTGTACTACTAACAACCCGTACTAACCCTAGTTTCGTAATAAAATTATGGACTATATCTGTCATTGTATATATATAAGTCTGAAATAAAGATTAAATTAAATTAACTACTCAAACATTTTCCCCATCGCAAGGATTATAGAAATCTTTGTATCATGAACACGATTATTTGTTTTATAAGTATATCCGGGTATAACTTATCTATTACTAGCTGTGCCCCGCGGTTTTACCCGCCTTAGATTTTATAAATTATAGCCTATGTTTTATTCGGATATATAAGCTATATTACTACAAAGTTTCGTCAAAATCCGTCCGGTACTTTTTGCGTGAAAGAGTAAAGAACACTCACACATTAACAAACTTTCGCCTTAATATTAGTGTGATATTTAGGTATTTAGAAATATATAAGTATGTTTACTAGTTGTCTGGATGCCATAGTACAGGTCTGTCTAGTTTGGGATCAGATGGCAGTTTGTTAGTTGTCCCAAGACATTAGTTTGTTATTTTATTTGTTTACTTATTATTTGATTAGTCATTCTTTCATAAAATGTTTATTTTATATTTCCTTATTCAATTACTGGTATCTTTAAAAGGTATTTACTATTTATTATGAGTCAATCTCTTAGTATCCATTTGTGGTTACAAATTAATTAACTATTACGAGTAGGTATAATATCAACTCATTCATGCTTATGTAAACATACCATTTGAAACGTGCATAAAATATAAATGCAACAACAGCATGTCAATAGTGATATTTGTAAGAAAATCTTTCATATTTTACAACGTTACGATTGATACGCTGTTACTCGTAATATAGTTAACTATGCTCTTTGGCACTGTTTCCATTAACAAGTTACTAACGGCAATAGTTAAATAAAATACTAAGAAAAAATAGAGCTAGAAAACGGCTCTGACGCACTCGAAATTTTCAATGTGAAGCCACGAGTACAGCGCGTGGCACTGAGGAATAGAATTTGTAGCAATCTTCAATGGTCAAACCAACTATCCCGAACGATGGATCATCAGACCGCACTCACAGAGGGTATTTATTTATGCAAGGTATTGGAACGAAGTTCCTTATCGCGCGTTGTGAAAGGGGGCTAGACGGAAAAAATTCTTACGAAAAGTTGTCACAACACTTTTTGCAGCTGTGCGGCGTGCGCATGTTTCTCTGTCTGTCTCTCTCTCTCTCTTATAGAAAGCAAGCCAGATATTTTCATTTCTATTTCGCATTGAACAGTGTGGTGTCGCGACGATTATTTTTGTTGAGTGTATACAGGTTTTTTGTACATAATAAATAATAAGAAATAACTTCGTTCCATCCGGGTGTCTCTTGACACCTCTCAAGTTTTTATTTTTTTTCTATTAGTTGTTGATCAATACAGAGAAGCGAAGAGTTCAAACTTGACCCTCTCATGTAACTATCCGTCAGGAACCGCCCTCATGGTCTGAACTCCAAAGAGGGTAACCTCTCATACAGGTTACATAGTTTGTAGATAATTTGCTTGATGCATGGAGCCTTACTTGTTATTATAGTCCGGTACTTATTTACTTATCATATGGGCAGTGGTTACCCTAGTGTCAGAGCTGTTCAAGCCGCCCATAGGCCTCTCTCATGGCTTAATGACTGTTGACTTTTTGCCACTACTGGCACCGACTGCATAACGTGCCGTCCGAAGCACGGAGACGCTCAGAAATCAAACCATCACCCATCTATGGACTGACGGCGAGCCTAGTTACTTAACCTCGCCAATCACTTACGTAACTTACGTGACGGACAGAGAAAATGGCTATGAACGCCTCACATAGCGTGACGGACAAAAAGCAGGGGCAGTGGAAACGGTTTCTATGTGTCATACGACAACAAGAATGCGGAACAAATGTTCAATAAGCTTTATTGGAGATGACTTACAACGCAGTAATGGCTGACTGGGAAACATATTCCCACTGCGTTGTGTAAACTTGTCATAAATAAATAATAACCTGGACATTATTCACGCATGGCCATTTGAGCTTGTACTATGAGAACCAGATAATTGATATACTACATATACTACTTTGTTTTTGTAAATACATACCTAAATAGATAATTACACCCAGACTCAGTACAAACATATATGTTCATTGTTGTATTATGTTATAATAATAATAATATCCTGGGACATTATTCACACAACGCCATCTGATCCCAAACTAAGCAGCGCTTGTACTATGGAAACTATACACTACGTTTCTTTTGTAAATACATACTTATATATCTCGCTCGCGGTCAGTCCATAGATGGGTGACCACCAAAGTGGTTTAATTTCTGAGCGTCTCCGTGCTTCGGAGGGCACATTAAGCTGACGGTCCTGGTTGTAGTCATTAGACAACAGTCGTTAAGCCATGTCGGAGGCCTACTGGGCGGCTTGAACAACTCAGATGATGTACGTAATGTCTGGGTTAACTTACTCTTTTCCCGTCCTCTGGAATCAAATGATGTATAATTACCTGCAACAAAAATGAAAACTTAATTTAATAACATATTCATTCTACAGCAACACTAGGCCTGACGCACTCGACACTTTCTAGGCAACGATACAAGTACATCAGCAAAACATTAGATTAAATTCCCCTTTTATGTATATTTCCGATTATACATAATTACTGTTGCGGGCGTGGTCATAAAAAAATCATGCTTATATTTTTAATCACTTTCTTCTCATGATCCTTGGGGAGAAGCTAGTCGAGGACAGAAACGGATTATGCTCAGGATCGATGGCTTTACAAGACACTGGGGTGTAATACTGACAACTTCCAAGCTCCGCACTAACCGTCCTAATCTCCCTACTAAGAAATTTTCTTAACGGAAAAGACTTCTTCTCTGTCGTTACGCTCTTGGCAGAGCGGTCGTGGTTGCTTTGAGGCACTCACGTCGGTAGTAAAGGTGGACACAGCTTTCCGCAAGATCTCCCGCCATCTCTCTCTGTTGGCGGACTGTCTTGTGCAGTCAGATACGCAGCTTCCTACTGCAGATTTCACTTAGTCAGTCCAGCGCATAGGTGATCTGCCACGCGATCTGGTTCCCTCCACTTTTCTTTGTACAACCAGTCGTTCTATGGAGTCGTTATCCAGTCTAGAGACGTGTCCGAAGTACTGCAGTAAGTGACCATACTATGGCCGATAGAAACGTTTAATATATTATAATTTACTTGACAAGTACCAGAGTATGTTAATACCCAAGTGCTGAATAAATTTCATTATTTCATACCATGACGATATAAACATAGTTTTTTTATATTTTATTTTTGGATAACACTTTATTTATTTTTTATTTATTTAATCAAAATACACAAATATTCTTAAATCTATCCTAATATTACAGTGTAATATAAACCAGTATTGGTTAGTTACATACATATCTGCCGTAGCCCTTATGACCTCACTATGATAAATAAATTAGCACTGTACTCTATTGGTCGGCATCGTGAACTATGGTGTACATAACTCATGTACGACAATTAGACCGATCGGCGTAAATTGGGTCTCAAACTATATGGGAACTACTATTGGAGTTGTTGTATTGGTAGGTGAGTTTTGGGTGACGTGAGTTTGGAACGAGATGATATAGACTAAATTATGATACCTACCTACTTAAAATTATTTTAGAGCGCTTAATGCAAATAATAATAATATACATATAATAGCGCTGTCGAGTTCTGAACCGAGGCGTGCACTGACTTTTCGGATTCTTGTGCATATTAGAAATTAATTATCTCGTATTTAAAACGGTGAAGGAAAATATTGCGTAGAAACCTGCATGCTTGAGAGTTCTCCAGAATATTCTTGATGGCATGTGAAGTCTGCCAACCTGCAGTAGGCCGACGTGGTGGATGGCCTGTCCCATCTCATTGTGAGAGGAGGCCTTTGCTCTGCAGTGGGACAGTATTAGGCTTCATAATCAATAACTAGGTACCTACATAATCATATTTTTTATCTTTTTCTAAATAAGGTTAAAGTAACTGTAAGTTTGCCAAAAAAAGCTTTAGTTAAATTTTAATATTTGAGAATATCCTCTGTTTTAATTAGTTTGCAAAACTTAGTAAAAATGCAGATAATGTTTTCTTTCACACTAGGCGGGTGCCGACCAGTATATACATTGGATTTTTATATTTTGAAACGAATTTAACTTATAAAACGACGCCACTAACTATATTTCAAATATACTATTTTCGACTCATTACTCGAAGCTAACTATAGTTCTCAAGAATTCAATTCGAAAACAACTAGTACGTGACATCTAACCATAAAACTCATAGATCTAACATTTGGTACAAAACGACAAATAAATTGAGCAAACTCAATTGGCCTGATATGGGCCTTATAGGGGACTGTGTCACGTCTCTATTAGCTAAACGTGCCTGCTAAAGCCCATATTGAAAAATTGCAAACCCGTATTGTGATGGCCAATAGTTTTAATGGGTTTCTGTGGTAATGTGTGGGGTTAGAAATTAAATGGGTAGTAAATAAATATTGCAAGTGCGGGGTATTTAAATTATTGCGCGGTAAGAATGCTTTGGTGACACCTGTCAATTTAGACATGTTTACGTCAAATTTCAGCAAAGGAGACCATTCTTTTTGGGCCCACTGGCAACGGTTACGTATATTGATCACATCAATCTTAAAAAGTATAGCGAAATTATTACAACAAATGAGTTCAAACTTGTAAAGATATGTAACCGGAATCAAAAATCATTAAAAAAAAAGTACTTTTTTGATATTCGGTTACGGCTCGCCGCCATTTATACAAAATTTTTTTTGTATGTTATGGCGAGGATTGCCAGCTTTTAGGGAATTCATTAATTTTCAGGAAATTAGATTTGATTTGTAGCCTTCTGGCACGTGAACTGTTTAGCTCCATAACAATTAAATTGTTGCGATATCATACCTATGTAAATATATATAAAACGGATGGGAAGAATAATATTAGGTCTTTACCTATGAAATTGCCGTTCTGCAGTACTGGCCATTTCAAATCAAAATAATTTTTGTTTGGCTAAGAATTCTAATTTCAAATTAATTTTATTTTAAAAACATGGATTCTTTTTTCCAAAAGTAGTCATTTCTTTATTGATTAGTGTTACATTTTCATCGCATTTCAATCTTTTTCGTCATCATGGATACGTTAAAAATTCGAGTAATTATGGAATATGAGTACCGTCGTGGCAGCAACGCGGCACAAGCGGCACGCAACATCAACGACGTTTACGGAGCTAACACTACAAACCAACGCACCACCTGTTATTGGTTTGCTCGCTTCCGTTCTGGAAATTTCGACCTGAAAAATGAACCTCGCGGTCGTCCGAAGACTTTGGTCGACAATGACGAATTAAAGGCGGTTGTGGAAGCTGATGATACACAATCTACGGCTGAATTAGCAGCAGCTTTCGACGTTAGCGTCAAAACAATATTGGTCCATTTGCGTCAAATTGGCAAGGTAAAAAAGCTTGACAAATGGGTGCCCCACGAACTCAATGATCGCCAGCGCGAAGTACGCGTCGAGACGTGCCTTGCACTGCTCAACAGACACACAAATGAAGGAATTTTGAACCGCATTGTTACCTGCGATGAAAAATGGATTCTGTTTGATAACCGCAAGCGCTCAGCAAGTTGGTTGGATCCTGGTTCAGCACCTAAACAATGCCCTAAACGAAAACTTACCCCTAGAAAAGTGATGGTCACTGTTTGGTGGTCTAGCGCCGGTGTGATTCATCACAGCTTCTTACCAAACGGGGTGCTCATTACTGCAGATGTGTACTGTGAAGAACTGAGCACAATGATGGAGAAGCTGGCGCATCTCCAACCAGCATTGGTCAATCGCTCGTCTCCGCTGCTCCTGCACGACAACGCGCGACCTCATACTGCACAGCAGACGGTCTCCAAGTTGCAAGAACTGGGGTTGGAAGCTCTCCGTCATCCGCCCTACTCACCAGACCTTGCGCCTACAGACTACTACTTTTTCCAGAATTTGGATAACTTCTTGGCGGGAAAAAAATTCAATACCCGAGAGGCAGTACAAAATGCCTTTGAAGAATTTGTTGCCTCCCGTCCAGCTGATTTCTTTAAGAAGGGCATCAATAAACTGCCACTGCGATGGCAAAGATGCATTGATTGCATGGGTGATTACTTCGATTAATACAAATAAAAAAATTCATGAAAAAAATTCGTTTAAATTTTTTCATACAAAACGGCAATTTCATAGGTAAAGACCTATTATGTAGTTCTCACAACAATGCATGTATAGTTATTTGAAGTGAAATAATCTTTAGCGGCGTAGTGCATTTTTCTTGGGATGGGTATAAAATGTTAAACTCACGTCAGGACATAATATTTCCAGTCCATTTATATACTTTTATCACAGATATGTACGGTTATGAATGGGACAATCGAGGTATAATATAATGATCATTGGCAACCCTGAACACTTAACGTCACGTCACTCCTACATTTTCTTTATAATTGTGTGATTTTTTTTTTCTTAGTTTTTTCGTATTTCTTTGAAATATTTGTCGAAAATGGCTTCAATACGTTCAACTCTTAGCGAACAGAACCGTTGTGTCAGTTGTGCTGTACGGTTTCAACGCAATGTGCAAAGACAATTACTGTCCGAGAAAGCTGTAGTTCTGCGTCAACTTGCTACTATGTGGATTTCATGTTTAAATTGTCATATTTCTCAGGATTCCGGTTAGACATCCTAAAATTAATACTACCCCATTAATCTAGAGATCATAAGGAACATATTGACATAGGTATCATTAATAAACGCGAGAATTTTTGGTGGGCCCATTGGCCATAGAAAGAAGAAATGGTCTCTTTTCGAAGAGTCCGCATCCGCTACTAATCCAGGGCAGGCGCTCTGCTTTAAGCTACGAACGATACTGGTTGATCAGATTCAGGATTCCCTTGCTAACACCCTTGCGGAGGATTATCAATCGGCATTAATTTCTATCATGGCAGTAAACGAGGCAAAAGAGGTGTGTGTGAGACAAATGGAAATCCGTTGTCTCTGCCTACCCCTCTGGAAACAGGCGTGAGTCTTTGTATGTATGTATGTATGTATTCATTACTAGAATCATGGCCAACTGATATGTTCACAGTTGAATGTGAAAGATCATATCACATTGAAATCGCTTTCCAAACTATAACATTTTGGGTATTTTACGCTATAAATTTCAAATAATCCTACACAACAATAACAAATTTATCTATTATAATTTTCGTCCTCTTTTTTTTAAGTCTCCTTCCGAGGATCTTCACAATTACCGGTCTAAATATTATTGTTACATCTAGGTATAGATAAAATCTATTTAACACTAAAAGAAGAACATATTATACACTAGCAGCAACCCGCAGTTTTATCCGCGTAAAACTTTATAAATTATAGCCTATGTGTTAATCCAGGGTGTCAGCTAACTCCATACCAAATTTTATTAAAATCGCTCCAGCTGTTTAGACGTGAAGAAGTAACAAACATACACACTCACACAGTCACAAACTTTCGCCTTTATAATATTAGTGTGATGTGATTAAAACCTTAAAAGTATACAATGGGCGGTCTTATCCCAAAATGTGATCTCTCCCAGGCATCCAAGGTTCGCAGAATGGAGATATTAAGGGAGGCAATTGTTGGTGTACAGATACATTACAAATAGTACTTATAGGTCCACATAATCCTACTAATATTATAAATGCAATAGTTTGTGAGTATGGATATATAGATGTATGTATGTTTGTTACTCTTTCATAGAAAAACTACTGAATGGATTTTGATGAAAATTTGTAGTAATATACCTTATATATGCTAATAACACTTGGGCTATAATTCATAAAGTTTAACGCGGTTAAAACCGTGGGGCACAGCTAGTAAAATATAATTCTAACACCGCTGTGTTAATATCATTGACTAATTGAAAGAAACTGCTTAAAGGTCAACCTCTAAGCCACAATCAGCATATTTCCTACTTACCTTTGCTACTTAACTTAATCTTTATTACTTAACTAATATAAGTGACTGTTAACGAAGTTAAAAAGTTAAGTTTCCCTTGAATACTTGACCTCAAGCCCTTTACCTAACGGTTTCACTCACAGCGTTCGCTCATTTCTCATCTATTCATAGGACAGTCGTCGTCACGACAGTGGATACATTTGCATTACAATTATCACCCTTATAGTATGCAGAATAGAGACTCTGGTTAAGTCATTTTGACTTATATTATAGTGGAGAAACATGGGTGCACACTCTATTTCTTCACTCGTAATCCGATGGTTTTAACTATCCGATACGACCGGGATCGATCAAGCGCAATACAACAGCTTAACGTGCTCTCCAAGGCACACAAGATACTGTCAATTCCTTCCCAGAAGAATGCCTAAATTATATTAAGTAACCGTTTACTTGTTAAGTAAAGAAGGCTTTCACTGACGGGCCCGTTGGCTTGGTCGGTAGATGCTTGTCTTTCATGCCGCAGGTCGTGGCTTTGATTACCACCCAGGGGCTGTACCGGCTAAGTCGCCGAACATCGATTTCTTAAATGGCGTTCAAATAAATAAAGGTTAAAAATGACTTAATCAATCATTAAATCGGATTCAACGTTGATAATCGATTCCGGGACATTTATGACGTCACATGTGCTTATGGAAGCCGATTTAACGTTTGATTAAGTCATTTTTTACCTTTATTTATTTGAACGCCATTTAAGAAATCGATGTTCGGCGACTTAGCCGGTAGAGCCCCAGGACAGATATTTGTGTGCATGAACATGTCTGTTTGTCCTAAGTCTGGGTGTAATTTATATATATATAAAAATCAATGCCACTTTTCGTTGTAATGTTATAACTCAACAACGCCTTTATCGATTTGGCTAATTTTGGTCTTGAATTATTCGTGGAAGTCCAGGGAAGGTTTGTATGAAAAAGTTTAAAATCAACATCTTTTAGCAATTTAAAATATTTTTTTGTTTGAATAAATGAACTTAATAATCATTTTTTTTTATTACTATGCCTTATACGTAGCGAAGCACGTACCGCTAGTTATCTATAGGTATAAGTATGTATTTACAATAAAAAAGTAGTATAACTATGTAGTATATCAGTTATCTGGTTGTCATAGTACAAGCTCTGCTTAGTTTGGGATCAGATGGCTGTGGGTAAATAAAGTCCTAGGATATTATTATTCTTAAATTTGTATGAAACTGCTTATCCCAAAGAGTCTTGAACCTCGAGTATTATGCAATGAAGTCAATAAAAAAAACATAGCGGCCATTTTCTAGCTATTTTTTGTTTGTAGTCTTATTTTCTCGCTATCGAAACTGTAGCAAAATGAAACCAAAATTCACAAGTGCGGCCACAAAATATGTCTCTATATACTGCTGTGGAACTACCTATTCCTTATCGTGACCCTGTAGCCTAACCGTTAGTAACGGGCCCTCCACTTAGGAATACATGCATAATACTCAAGGTTCAAGGCTCTTTGGGATAAGCAGAGTTTCGGAAATCTCTTAATATATACGTAATAAGTAGTAGCTCCTTAGTTAAAGGTATTATAAAAGGGAAACTTAGTGTGTATGCATGTTTTTTACTCTTTTACGCAAAAACTACCGAACGCATTTTGATGAAAATTTTTGTAATATAGCTTATAGTAATATTGTCCCACAATACACACGGCCATCCGATCCCAAACTAAGCAGAGCTTGTATAATGGAAACCAGGTAACTGATATACTACAAATACTCCTTTTCTTTTATAAACACATACTTTATAGATAATTACACCCAGACTCAGGAAAAACAGACATGTTCATGTTCATGCCCAAGCACACATACAATATCTTTTATAGATATGCGAAAAACCTAGGCACAATTTATAAAATTTTACGCGGGTGAACACCGAGGCCCAGCTAGTTATAAATATCTAAATTACACCCAGGCACCTCACAAATATTTGTCCTGAGTGGGGATCGAACCCACGACCTTTGACTTACTAATCAGGGTCACTAACCACTAGACCAAAAGGCAAGTCAAGTTTATCGCTACAAACTATCATCATCAAGTCAGCCAAACTCCGTCCACTGCTAGCAAAAGCCTCTCCAAAGAATGGGGGGATATGCCATAATCCTCACGCTTGGCAGACGGGTTGGCGATCGCAGTTTGATGGTCATAGTTCACAGAAAAAGCTGCTGCCCGTTACGGTTCTCTTGCAGGTATTCCCTTGGTCGATTTCTACGCCCCCACGGGATGAGATAGAGTGATGATATTCTATTCTACCTCACAGCAAATTATCCCTACCAAGTTCTTTCCACCTCAAATATATCGCAACTGTTCAAGTGGCTCTCAAGACTCGTTAGCCGACGACCAGTAAATATAAATATTTGCTTATAATCATACACCACACCTTGCTCGTCATTTACACTTCAAATTCCAACTAGTAGTAGTCGGATTGTATAATATTAATTGCGTGTCTGTTATCGTCTGCTACTCTGTAAGCGGCCAACTCAATAATTACTTCAACACCCAACTTTGAATACAATGTAGCCCATGTTACTCGTTGTACATGTGTACATGTACTGTTGGGCAAAGGTCTCCACAATAGCCAGTTTTTCGCTACCCCCATCCAGCGGCTTCCATAGACCCTTGCAAGTTCATCGGTTTTTCACGCTGCAGGACGTGGGTTCGGTAGGACAGATATTTATGTGCATGAACATGTCTGTTTGTCTGGAGTTTAGATGCAATTCTTTTTATTTATTTAAAAAGACAACGCCCGCACTAGGGAATCTGCTATTTTATTGCAGCAACATTGTTTCTAGGGGTTTAGATTCTAGGTTTAGATTTTATTCCTTTTCCAATCTTTTTGTTTTATTTTAAACCTTCCTTTTTTATTGCTTTATTTTTGTTTACTTTTATTATTATTCTTAATATTTTACTAATATTATTTGATTTCCCCATGAGACGCGATTCTATTACATTGCATACATTTTCAATACATAATTCCAAACTTACAAATAAATTTATACATTCATATCGCACAAGTTATAAATATACAATAGAGAGATTGATTAGAGATGGTGTGATGACCTGAATTCATTTTGTAACGACTGGCCTGAAATTGCAAAGGATAGGGAAATCTGGAAAACCAAGGGGGAGGCCTTTGCTCAGCAGTGGGACACTATCATCATCGAAATAGGCTGGATAAAAAAGAATTTTAAGCAAGCGTAACTCAGGCGCAGTATTGCATCATGCCACTTCTCTTTTAGTTACTTTGTAATTACAAATTTATTGTATGATACGTTATTTTGTCACACAATATCAATACTGCAGAGGTCCATGACGGTGGAAACAGTTGCACATTAATATTATCTTTATTGCCTTAAGAATAAGGGTGATTTTCGTATCATATCAACAGACGTGGAACTACACACATCAACAAAGTCTAGGGATACGTTATTTTGAAATCAAACATGGCTTTATTGTTTAAAACCTATTTAGTTTCCTTAAAAAGTTTATTTACAGATTTAAACCTTGTCTATTCTTTATTCAAAATTTAAAAATTAAAATGAGAAACAAATGAAAACACGCAAAGCACAGCGCAATCTTGAGTTGTATCTAATTTCAAGAAGTTGCATTAAAATTTTTTTTGCGTGTTAATTGAAGAAAACCTGATAAATTGTTTTATTTTCTTTTCTCAATTGGTTGTGTAAGCTTTTTAGCGTCATGCCACGCCATCATTTGAGTCGAGATGAAATGTTACGGGCAGTTGGCATGTTACAAAACGGTGCTATTCAACGCGTCGTTGCTGAGTCTCTGGGCACAAGCCAAAATGTGGTATCCAGGCTGTGGTCACGTTATCGCGCTACTGGAGATGTGGCAGAACGGCACACAGGTAGATATCGTGTTACCACTCAGAGACAGGATCGATTTCTCCAAATGACCGCCAGAAGACTACCCAATATCACAGCGATGCAACTAGTGCAAAGGCTCCAGGAGGGTCAGCAGCTGCTGGTGAGCGACCAAACCGTGCGAAGGAGGCTGCATGAAGTTGGTCTTCATGCTCGCAGACCGCTACGAGTCCCAGCGCTGCGACGTGGCAATCGCGGTAGGCGACTTTTATGGGCTCAAGAACATTTGACATGGAGTGATCAACAATGGTCATTGGTGCTGTTCACTGATGAGTCCCGCTATGGATTTCATCCAGATTCGAGACGAACACGCGTTTGGAGAACTCCAGGCAGGGTCAGCCGTCTCCGACATCCACAGGAGGTCCACTCTTACCAAGGCGGGACAATTATGGTGTGGGCAGGAATACGAATCGGCGGACGAACCCAACTCATTTGGATTCAGGGCAGCATGACTGCCCATAGATACCGTGAGGAGGTAGTAGAACGTGTCATTGTCCCGCTCAGGGCCCTAACGGGGCAAGAATTTCAGCTCATGCATGACAATGCACCTTCCCATACAGCGCGGCTGGTGAGGGCCGCCCTTCGAGAACACGATGTTCAGGTATTAGATTGGCCTCCACAGTCGCCAGACTTAAACCCAATTGAACACGCCTGGGACATGTTACAGCGAAGAGCATTGAGGGATTTTCCGCCCAACTTGACAACAGAAGAACAACTTTTCGAACATTTAAAAAGAACTTGGGACTGCATACCCCAGCAAGACATTGACACCTTAATTTTAAGTATGGAAAATCGTTGCCGCTGTGTGATTAATGTTAGAGGAGGAAATACCGATTACTGATTATCAGATTTGGTAAGATTTTTATTCATTTAATTCGATTGAATAATTTTATAAGAATAAAATGTTTTTGTTCACTCAGTAATTTTCTATGGCTTAATTAATTTAAGACTTTTATTAATTAGAAAAACAAAATCGCATCGTGTTGTTAATGTTTAAATATCGGCCATGAAATTATCTTTAATTCTTCCATTTACAGTCATAACAAAATGTTTATAGTTTTCTAGATAATCAATGAAATGTTCAATATCCCTAGATTGTGTTGATGTGTGTATCTGTACTTAATACCTTTTCTGCAATCGACACACATTAAACTTAAGTGTTTTTATCGTTAATGGAACTAATGTAATAAATTTTTATTGTATCAGCTCTCTCTCGTCCGGTCAGTAAGATGTTTGTTTTATTTGTGCGATCTTTCTCAGAAACTGCTGAGCACTTGATACGTTTGTTTACAATCGTTTTTTGTTGGCCAGTTGATGGTTGTTGCTATACAATTTATTGTGACTAAGGTCAGGGTCACACGAAGTCTGCTGTGTGGTGACGGCGACAAAAGGTCAGGGTCACACGAAGTCTGCTGTGTGGTGACGGCGACAAATATCAGAATCAGAATATCATCACCCCATCTCATCCCGTGGGGGGCGTAGAAGTCGACCCGAGGGAATATCTACCAGAGGATGGGCAGCAGCTTCCTTCTGATTACTATGACCATCTTACTGCGATCGCCAACCCGTCTGCCAAGCGTGGCGATTATGGCATATCCCCCCAAGACGATTCTTGAGGGAGGCTTGTCCAGCAGTGGACTGATTTAGCTGTAATGATGAAGGTCAGGGTCTGGAAACTGCTGATTGAGAATAGCGCAAGACCGGCAGTTATGGACATCTTTCGGCTGATATAATGATGATGATGATGAAGGTCAGGGTTAGGGTTCTCATCTCCAATTTGTGTTGACGGGTCTGTTAGTCTAGTGGTATCCTTAAATTTGAATTTTATAGCATTATTCGCAATGCAAAGCGTTTATCTAATCTCAAAAATGGGAAATCATAAATTTAATCGTCCGGCGGGTCCCGAACCTAAATTTTTTATGATAATAACAAATAAATTTATGATTTCCCATTTTTGACATTAGATAAACGCTTTGCATTGCGAATAATGCTATAAAATTCAAATTTAATAATTTGGAAGGTATTATCAATATGATATTATTATGTTCTTTCACATGCAACTGTGAACATATCAGTCGGCCATGTTTCTAGAAAACAAAACCGATAGATAATACCTACATCCTCCGGAAGGGTGTTAGCAAGGGAATCCTAAATTTGATCTTCCAGCCTGTATCGTTCCTAGCTTAACGCAGAGCGCCTACCCCGGATTGATAGATGGTGCAGGTTCGAGACCTGCCGGACGATTAAATTTATGATTTCCCATTTTTGAGATCATTTTAATATTCAGTTAGACATATTACTGTGTAAAACCTATAGATAAACCTAAGTTTAGCCGGCCAATCTTAAGTTTATGTTCACACCCACCTTCAGCCGTAACATATATATTAACATTTGTCAATATAAGGAAACTGGCTGTCATACCTGACTGATCAGAGTTCGTGGGCTCGTTTCCCACCCGGGTTAAACCTTTGGGTGGTGAGCACGAATATTGGTTCTGTGTCTGGGTGTAATTTATCAATAAAATGTTTGTGATTAGAAATATATAAGTATGTTTATCAGTTGTCTGGCTGTCATATTACAGGCTTTGCCTAGTTTGGGTTCAGAAGGCAGTTTTATTTGACGGGCCTGTCGGCGTGGTTGGCAAATGCTTGCCTTTCACGCGGGAGAATGGGTTCGATTCTCACCCAGGACGGATATTTGTGTGCATTATATTGTCTGTTTGTCCTGAGTCTGAGTGTAGTTATCTACATAAGTATGTATTTACAAAAATAGATATAAATGTAGTATATCAGTTATCTGGTTTCCATAGTACAAGCTCTGCTTAGTTTGGGATCAGAAGGCTGTGTGTAAATGATGTCCCAGGATATTATTATTATAATAATTTGGACTTTGGAAAACAGCCATTATAAATTGACTTCGATATTATTATGGGTAAAAGTTATATTTATATTTCGATTCAAATTTAAATCTACTAACTCCCAACGTCGTAAACCAAGATTAAAATGGCTACCTGATTATATTCAGCGATAAAGTCGGTATGTCACCACTCCAGTATTCTTTCTCAGAAACTGCTGAGCTTCAGATAGGCGTGTTTATTTTAATATCGTATTGCTAAAAGCGTATCCTGTTAATATTTTCTTAGTTAGCATTATAGTGTGAATTTATCAGAACAGACAAAGTCACGTTGGTGGTAACACTTTGACTTTACGTCTGCGTCTTTATTACATAGGTAGGTAGGAAGAGTAGATTTCGTATAAAAAGTGTATCCATCGAAGTATGACGACTTTACCTTTGTTGAGTCATCTTTGTTTATAAGTAGGCAATTACTTTGGTAACTTGTTGGTCAAGATCATGTCGGACTCACACGCGAAGGGTTCCGTACCATCGTACAGACGCCAGCACATTGACCTACCCCAATCTGTCAAATTTCTTTTATAGATTTTCAACTTTATCACACAAGCATAAGCTTCACTTTCAATTGAGGAAATTTGAGAGAAAGGGTATCTTGATGTGTTGGCATCTGTACAAGATTTTACAGCGATTGTGAAGTTTGTGCAAAGAATCATTGAAGATATATATAACCTAACCATTAGACAACCCCCGACTCCAACTATAAATACATCTTTTTGGAAAAGAGCTGATTGTCTGACACTTCTGGACCTATATTAACCAAACATAACTAAGAAACACCGCAAGGAAAGTGGTCTTCACATTAAAAAAAATACCGCATCAAAATAGGTTCATCCATTTGAGAGCTACGATGCCACAGCCAGACACACACACACAGACAAACATCAACGCCAAACTTATAAGACCCCTCTTTTTTCGTCGGGGGTTAATAAAAAGCAGTTACACTTCGCTCTAGAGTAAAGAGGTCAATAGAATTATATAACGAACGAGGCTGTAGCCTCAGAACATGAGATAATTATAACCAGAGGGTAAATTTTAAGGGCCATCAAATGATCTGTAATAATTTATCGAATAGTAGGTAGGTATGGCAAAAGCGCTTAAAAACACACAGAAGTCGTTTCTTGTTGCTTCAATATCCGTATAATAAATACTCCAGATATTAGTGGTACGCTATTTCATCATCATCAACATCAGCCAAATGACGTCCACTGCTGGACAAAAGCCTCCCCAAAAGATTTCCCTAGTGGAGTTGTGCCCATCATTTGAAGGGATATGCCATAATCGCCACGCTATTCATCGGGTTGGCGATCGCAGTATGATGGTCATAGTAAACGGAGTAGGTACTACCCATTCTCTGAGATGAGGTGGCCTTTTTTTTATAGTGGTGAAACCCTTATGGACTTCCTCCGCCCTGGGGAAAGCGGAGGGGCATGCCGGAGTCACACCGGCTAAAACCCTACGGTGGCCGCCCTCAGCACATAATAGAATAGAATAGAAATTTTATTTTTCAAGTAGCTATGACTCATATATGTTAGTAGGACTTACAGCTATGTTAGTAACATACATTATTATAAACTTGCAACCGTCATCCCCGCGACAAGCCATGGGAGACGGCACAGCAACGACTTATGTAGGCGCAGTCCAACCTACTTGCAATCATGTTTAGGATACTGTTAGAGCTGGTCCGCACCCTATGCACCAGAGAACCGCATCTTTTACGCATTGTTGCATAAAAACAATCTACATGTGCATCTGCGAACATTCCCGACGCACTACAGAAACGGGGCAGCCCTACCAGCACCCTAAACGCATTGTTGTATTGTACGCGTAGAGCGTTGTAGGATCGTTGAGTATATCCAGCCCACAAGGTGCAGGTGTAAAAGTTTGTACAGTAGGCTCGAAAGAGCGTTATTTTGACACCAAGTGAACAGCGCGCAAACCTGCGGGCTAGCATATTCGCTCTGACCGACAACGCTCTACGCTCCCGCTCAATATCACCATTGTCTTTGAGGTCAGGGTTCAATACATGACTAAGGTATTTAGATAATAGAGGGACCCCGGGATCTAGCCGCTCGTGCCCAGGGTGCACCACGAGGAGGTTTTCCGACCTAGCACCCTGAGACGAGGTGGCCTATTCTAAGCCGTCAGCCACACAGCACAAGCTATTTAACAAAGTCCAATGTTTGTGAGTGCTATGAACTATGACGACTTTTCTCCCATAATTTATACAGTTTATTTAAATCTATGGTCCCTCTTAACAAACATTTTTACACCCGCATACTTCCGAAAACGAGTTAAGTAGCTTTAATTATAACAAATGGTACTTATTTATTATGCTTATCTCTCTCTTTTAATTAGTATTAGAGGGAGATGGATGTACTTTTGTAATTGCGTGGGAAAGAATTTTGAGCGGGAGTTTGTTGAAAAGTATATGTGACATTAGTTTCAATTGTCTATGTTTTAGTAGGTTGTAAAGTTGAATTAAGATGCTTGTAAATTATCACTTGGACTCGTTCATATTTCCTAGTCTATGAAAGGACGACAAGTAAATTAAAGGTTGAACAAAAACTGCCATCTGATCCCAAACGTTTTTCATCAGTACCATATCCACATATATAATATTTTAATTAGCTGTAAGTAAGATTATTAGTGTTCAGGTTCTCTTAAAATTGAAATGTGACCTTTACTGACACATGAAATGTTCATTTATTATTTTACATGGTTCCATCATAAAACCAGCGCTGTAACAGTTAATGTCGCAGCTAGTGCTGAGTTGGGACTAATTCGGACTCGCACAGATAACAATTAAGAATTTCTTTATGTGTCATCATCATATCAGCCAAAAGACGTCCACTGCTGGACAAAGGTCTCTCCCAAAGATCGCCACAATTCCGGTCTTGCGCTATCCGCATCCAGCGATTTCCAGCGACCCTCACAAGATCATCGGTCCATGTTGTAGGGGGCCTTTATGTGTATCTATATATTATTATTATCTGTGCTTGTTTTACTGAATAAATATATTTTCTTTTTATTCTTCTTCAAACTATGACGATCACCGTAGCCTAGTTTGCAGTGCTCCTGCCTACGAAGCTGGTGGTCTTGGGTTCGAATCCCGGTAAGTGCAAATATTTGTGTGATGAGCACGAATATTTGTTTCTGGGTCATGGATCTTTTCTATGTATATATGTATTTATCTATCTATATAAGTATGTATATCGTCGCCTGGTACCCATAGTACAAGCTTTGCTTAGTTTGGGGCTAGGATGATCTGTGTGACATTGTCCCTATATATGTATATAAAAAAAAACAGCCTGAACTGAGGCAACCGGACAACTGATAAACATACTTATATATTTCTAAAAACATACATGTTATAGTAAAAATATACCCAAACACAGCATAAATAATCGTGCTCATTCACACAAAGTTTTGTCTTGGGTGGGTATCGAATCCACGACGCATAGCTTAACAGACAAGATCACTCCTCCCTAGACTATTTGTGTTCATGAACATGTCTGTTTGTCCTAAGTCTGAGTGTAATTGTCTATACCTATAAGTATGTATTTACAAAAGAAAAGTAATTTATGTAATACTAGCTGTGCCCCGCGGTTTTACCCGCGTTAAATTTTATAAATTATCACAGCTCCTCCCCCGTATGTGATAGCGTGATAATATGTAGCCTATATGTTGACCCAACCTCTTAGTAATATTCATGCAAAATTTTAAGTAAAACCATACAGTACTTTTTGAATTTAGCCCGGACATACATACAGACAAACAGACACACAGACAAAAATTCTAAAAACTATATTTTTGGCTTCGATATCTATTGTAGATCACGCCCCAAGTATCCTTTTTTAATAATATTCAATGTACAGTTTTGACTTTCCTACGATTTTATTATATGTATAGATATCAGTTATTTGGCTTCTATAGTGGCTCTGCTTAGTTTGGGATCAGATAACCGTGTGCGAATAATGTCCCAGGATACTATTATTTATTTTAATTGTAAATTCTACAAACCCATCAAATTAACTTCCCTGCCGCTAAAATACCATTGGCTTTAGTCACCCGAATTCTTACAACGCCGAAGTTCCTTGTCCACCCTCTCTGTGGGGAGTTTGGGAGCTAATTGAACGATTGTATCACCCGAGGGGACTATATCTCCATTTTTATTACCATCGATTGCCAGTTCGAAAGGTTATTGATTAGATTCGGTATCGGTACAGACAGCAGCTAAAATAGCTTCACATGTGTATGTTACATTATGTTTTTAACGTAGGTACATGTATGAAATAACTTTTGGTCCAGTGGTAGCATGTTTTACTGATATAATGAGGCAAAGGGTTCAGTCCCGGGTCGGGCCAAAAATTAAAATATCGGGTCAAAGTGGGAGTACACTTAGTGATGAAAATGACTAAAGTGACTGAATTAGACTGACTGTCATTTACGGTCAAATTGGTCAAACTGTCAAAAATGGTCATTTTCAGTCAATTTGGTTTCAGTATTATTTTAGTACCTTTTAAGTTTTTATCGTAGATAAAAGTCTACAACTTCTAAATTGTAACAAAAAAGTGGTTTTTATGACTTATAGTATTATTATATAGTGTTAATCATTTTACAAAATGGCAACGTCGCGTCGCATCGCCTCGCGCATCGATTTTGATGTCGTCTTATCCTCTTATGATATAATACAAAATAAAACGTTGCTTCATTTAAACTTGCATATAATTTGGGTACCTAAATAAATAAATGATTGAGTGGTAGTCGAAAATAGACAATACTATTTGAGTCAAATTGACTGAATTTGACAGTAAATGACCGGTCATTTAAGGTTTATGACAATTGTGACTAGTCATATTCAGTCATTTTACATCTCTAGGTACACTTATGCACGTCAAATTTACGTTTCGTACCATTATCTATAAAAACTGTAAAACATGACGATTGTTGTACGGATGCTACCTCTCCCCTTTAAATATTTGTTTTTAATAATTGAATTATTTATTTTTAAACTAAATATTCTTTGAATATTTCAAGCGTCTACATGTTGATGTTATTACGACGATTGTTTATACAACGATTACAAAAAAAATCACGCATGTTGTATTGGAGCTCCTCCGATATTTATCTTATTCTGTTTTTTAGTATTTGTTGTTAAAGCGACCACAGAAATACATCATCCGTGTAAATTTCAACTGTCTAACTATAACGGTTCATGAGATACAGTGGTTGGTGACAGACGGTCGGTCAGACAGACAGTAATAATGTCCTCCTAGCCGAATTTCGGCCACGGCGGCCAGTCTCAACAGAGATTAGCCATCTGCGCGGGACATAATATTATAGTGCTCAAGTGTGTGCGCAAACACAGGAGCACTATCTATTCCATCACTCTCATGATCCGATGGGACGCCTAGCGACACGACCGGAAAGAGGTCAGGCACAGGACCGACGGCTTTAAGTGCTCTCCGAGGCACGGGGGTATAATACCGCCAACTCCCAGACTTCGGGCTGATGCTGAGAAATTTTTCTTTTTGCACCAATGTCCCAAAATCACTTTTTTGCCCGACCCGGGATTTGAACCCAGGACCTCGTTCTCTGCGGGTGAACACGCTGACGCTAGACCAACGAGACAGTCAATTAAAATATTATAAAAAAAACTGCACGTGTCCCACGTGTGCCGGGTTCGAACCAAGGGCACCGAGGTGATAGTGAAGAGACTAATTTAACCACTACGCCGCAAGTGTAAGCAAACCGCCTTGCCGCCCAAACTAGCTTGATGACAGATCTACAAAAAAATTACAAAGTTACTAATTTATCATAAAAATTCGAGCGGCTCTCATTTGAATACACTCATACGATTTACAAATAAAAGTATACCGGAACATTCAAAACGACTTTCTTTCACAAAAAAGCCGTATCCAATTCTCCACGTAGTCCACCACTTGTACTGCAAAAACCGACCTTATAACCAACGCAATAGAGATGCTGTGTATGAAAATGTGTAACTACCTACATTCATCGATAATACGTACATATAACTCCCCTTATGAGAGTCACGGTTTTCAATTCGCTACGCATTTTTGTGAAGTGATTCAGCCAAATGTAGGTTTAAGATCCACTGGGAGATATGCTACTAAAATAACTAAGCTATAAAGTTGAGTATGTGATCCGCAGACTGGAATGTTGGCGAGTATTTTGAGTTTATGGAGTGCTAAGACGTGTTATGGCAGTCCATAAACTCAAAACTTGAACTAATTAACAGAATTATCTTTCTAAATAAGTTACTGTACAGTGTACACTGCCGCATTGGTCCACCAGTTATGTGTTTAACCGTAGAGCCCTAAATTTCGGGCCGTGATTAAAATCTTTACTGAGTTTATGGCAAGAAAAAAGAGGGAGCGTTACCAAAAGTGTGATCGATGAGGGGAACGGAAGCAGAGACGGAGATTAGTTTGAGTCAGTGAAGATATAAAAAGTGAGATTTAGGTTTCATATTATACTACTGTAAGGGCAAGAGAGGTTATTTTTTTTTATAAAATTGGATGGCAAACAAGCATGTAGGTCACCTGATGGTAAGTGATCACCGCCGCCCATTGACACTCGCAATACTAAAGTCGCAAGTGCGTTGCCGACCTTTAAGAAAAGAATTGGTTTGCTTCTTAAAGTTTGCCATGTCATACCGGTGGAGGTATGAGAGGTTAGAGGATATATTTTCTTTCTCTCTTTCTGTGACAGCCAGTCACGTTTCATATATCTAAGTGTAGCTTCAGTCCTAGGGCTCTACCGGCTAAGTCACCGAACATCGTTTTCGTGAATGGCGTTCAAATAAATTAAGGTTAAAATTTACTTAATCAATCGTTAAATCGGCTTCCATGACCACATGTGACGTCATAAATGGTCCGGACTCGATTGTCAACGTTGAAGCCGATTGATTAAGTAATTTATAACCTCTATTTATTTGAACGCCATTCAAGAAATCGATATTCGGCGACTTAGCCGGTAGTGCCCCTGTGGTCAAAAACACTCTTTTTTGTATAATATTAGTTCGGATATATCTAGTTTATTTCCATATTTTATGACGAAGCTATAAATAATATCATTGACACTGGCCGACCGCCTTTATGGAGCACTTCGTAAAGTAACAATTCTTTGCTTTTGGGGTCACCTTGTTACCCGACGATATGGGGTGGCAAATATACTTTATTTGCTTGTATTACCATACCGATATATAGTGGAGGTTATTTTTGTCTAGCCATTCTTTAGCCTTGTCTTTGTCACTCACGATGGGTACGATGAGACGACAATAGAGATGACCGTCGAATGTTATGGCTAGGATAAGCGGTAAGATTGTTATGGTGGCATTTCTTTTAGAGGTACCTACTCTTGGTATTAAGGAACGATTTATTTAATAAAGTAAGGAAACACAATTTTTTTCCGGACGACACAGCGTGGGCAGGTCCCCTACGTGATGGACCGATGATCTTGTGAGGTTCGCTGGAAGTCGCTGGATGCGGAATAGATATTGCGGAAGAAAAGTAGTAAATCAGTTATCTGGTATCCTGAAGCTCTGTTTAGATAGGGATTAGATGGCCTTGTCTAAATATTTTAACTATTTACTTATTTTATTGATTTTAAAATGAATAAATAACAAATATATACATTTTAAAATATAAAAATAGGATCTGCAGCCGGCAGCAGGAACAGGGTCCATGCTACCGGAGGTTACAGCTCTAGAGACAGGAACGTCCTGACAATGCGAGCCGTGTCCAAGGGCGCCGCTTTTTGGATCTTGTTCTTGACCCAACCGCCTAACGTAAGCCTCTTTAGGTGTTTTTCGAAGCTTGTTATTATTATCATTATTATATAGATAAGCTGATGTGTAATTCTAATTCTCTGATCAAATCGGAGACGTACTTAAGAAAGGTCAGGTCAGAAGTACCCTAAACCGGCGAGCATGTATGAAGAATATAATGTCTGAAAGAGGTATGCAAGGATCGTGACAAATGGAAGTCCGTTGTCTCTGCCTACCCCTCTGGGAAACAGGCGTGAGTCTATGTATGTATGTATGTAAGCTGATGTGTTTGCTTTTAATGGATAAAATTCTCGAAAAATTAGATTCTTCTATTACTTCAATTGGTAGCATGTGAATATGGTATGACGCTTCGTTTAAACAATTGGAAGCATTATGAGCACGATTTTTTTACATGATACGAACTCTATAGTTTATTAATACGTCAATACAAATCAATCTACAATAACAAGACTTTGGTACTCGTAGAAATAAAACATTAGTTCACTCAATCATCTATCATTCACTCAATATTCATCACCAACTCATCAATCTTTAACCCTTTGTCATCCAATTAACTCATCCGCTAACCCGTAAATGCAATATCTTACCTTCGCGAGCCTAAATTAAAAATAAAATATAAATTATTATCTATGAAGTAACAGATTAATTATGGTTTGTTTTTAGACGAAAATAGTTTGAATATAAAATTAGAAGTAGGTTTGAGTTATAATTATTATGTTTGGTGTTTGTTATAAGCGATAGCGGTTTAGGTTAGGCGTTATGGAACGAACAAAATACTGCAACTTTTCTTTTAAGAGGCATTAACAAATGCCATTTAATCATACTAACTTAATCCTCATTTTTCTCCTTTGATATTATATATAATATATTATACTATATCTACCACGATTGCGAACGTTGCGTGTTTGTGGATAGACCTATTTTTGAAAAAGTAAGCACCATCCACTAGGATCATCATAGTAATGAGCCTGGGCGGTGAGGCCCAGAAATATCTCAGGGAATTGATTTAACAGACTTACAACCCACATCAAAATTAATCAGAATGAGACTAAGTAAATTGTTATGCGGCATCTAAGACATTTAAGAAAAACGGTAAGTAAAGCACAAGACAGAATAATATAACGGTTTAGAACCAAAACCACATAAGCCAGCTGCAAAAACACCACAGATATACTGTAAAGATCCTATCAAGTAACCCCAGAAAAGACAGAAACTAGCTGTATAAATAAAAAATAATAATTCCAACAACATATTTAAAGGGCCCTATCATCATCATCATCATGGTAAGATGAGACGACAATAGAGATAACCGTCTAATTTTATGGCGTGGATAAGCGGTAAGATTGTTATGTTGGCCTTATTTTTTTAGAGACTTTTGATGTTAAGAATATTTATTTTAATACAGAAAATAAATATTCTAATTTAAAGGGCCCTATCAAGTGTGCCCCAAAAATGATAGACGATAAGTGCCATAGATATATTTAGGCTTTAAGAATTAAATCAATAAAAAACTTACATTGACGATTGCTTCACCGGACAAGCGTCACCTCAAGACTACAAACTCAGTCACCCACGCCAGAGGCTATCCCTTTAGGGTACGAACCTCGGCACAGGTCGATTAGGTCGATTATGCGACCTTTTGAAGATCCAAAAATACAAATTAAGGTCATGGAGGACGTTTGCGGTCATATTCTTGGTCGGCGAGAACGATATATTAATCAAAGATTTTACTGTAAATGCTATCTTTAATAACTTCCGTGAGTTTAAGAGCATTTATCATACATATAATTGTCTCACTTTAAACGTTTTTGGAACAAAGTTCCTTATCGCGCGTTGTGAAAGGGGGCTAGACGGAAAAAAATCTTACGACAAGTTGTCAAGACACTTTTTGCAGCTGTGCGGCGTGCGCATGTTTCTCTCTCTCTCTCTCTTATAGAAAGCAAGCCAGATATTTTCATTTCTATTTCGCATTGAACAGTGTGGTGTCGCGACGATTATTTTTGTTGAGTGTATACAGGTTTTTTGTACATAATAAATAATAAGAAATAACTTCGTTCCATCTGGGTGTCCCTTGACACGTCTAAAGAATTTATTTTATGTATTTGTAAGGAAGTTGTTTAAAAAACATTTAAAGTAAAACCTTTAATTAATATTTCCATATGTCATTTCCGCTTAAGTGTATAGTTCGTACCACAAATTAAAGGGTTTTTAACCCTCTCCCGCTGACGGGCCGCTTCGTTAACCCTGGTTACGTGGTAAGTGATGTACGATACACTTATTTTATGGTTTGTTTGTGATATCGCTTAATAGCCTTATGGGGGCTTACAGATGATGGGCGAGATAGTTTTGAAGGGTTAACTTTGTAAGAATGAAATAATATGGTTAGACCGGACTCAGAGGTTTAGAGTTCAAACTCTATTGGAAATTAAGCCTGAGAGTTCTTCATGGCATTTAAAGTCTGATTTCCATACTCCGGGCTGATACTGGAAATTTTTCTAAATATATATCACTTTTTTGGCATTTGAACCCAGGTTAAATGTATACCTCATATAATTGTGTATGTATCACACTAATATTATAAAGGCGAAAGTTTGGGAGTGTGTGACTGTGTATGTTTGTTACTTCTTCACGTGTAAACGGCTGGAGCGATTTTAATAAAATTTAGTATGGAGTTAGCTTATACCCTGGATTAACACATAGACTATAATTTATAAAGTTTAACGCGGGTAAAAGCGCGGGGCACAGCTAGTATAACATAAGTAGTAAGTTAAATAGTGGACGAAAATTAAGGACCTTGACCTTAATTTGCCTATGAAACTGACCAAAGTTTAGAAGATTAACTTGTAAAATACACAAAAAAATCTTAACATGCAATAATATCGATCCAATGGGATTGATTGAACCCTAGACTGCTATTGAACTTGCTACCGCTAGACCAAAGAGGCACTCAAACACATACATGACATAAATCCTACTAATATTATAAATGCGAAAGTTTGTGAGTATGGCTGTTTGTTACACTTTCACGCAAAAACTACCGAACGGATTTTGATGAAACTTTTAGTAATCTATACAAATAAATAAAATTGGAGTGTCTGTTTGTAATATTGAAATAGCCGGTTTTTACTACATAAATATGAATATACATACGGTACATACACCAAAATATTTTTTTTACAATTTTTGTCTGTCTGTCTGTTTGTTCCGGCTAATCTCTGAAAGGGCTGGACCGATTTTGACGGGACTTTTATTGGCAGGTAGCTGATGTAATAAGCAGTAACTTAGGCTACTTTTATTTTAGAAAAAGTTTTTATTTCACTAAAAAAACGAAATAAACTAATTAACACGCGGACGAAGTCGCAGGCACAGCTAGTATAGCTCATATAATTCGAATAACACACACATCCCACTAATATTATAAAGGCGAGAGTTTGTGAGTGTGGATATTTGTTACTCTTTCACGCAAAAAACTACCGAACGGTTTTTGATGAAACTTTGTAGATAGTAATATAGCTTATATGTATATCCGAACTAGCTGTGCCCCGCGGTGGTACCCGCGTTAAATTTTATAAATTTTCTTTGCTATAAACCTCACGGAGCCCGAGACCTTTCCAACGAATGCAAAACCGTGGAAATCGGTTCGTGCGTTCTGGAGTTATAGCGTCAGGAAGGAAAACCCGACTTATTTTTATATAGTAGAATAACAAATAGGTTCCAATTTATAAAGATAGTGTGTGAATTGTCCAAAATATGACGATAAGTGTCAAGTAAGTAGAAAAAATCTACCATCTGCGAGCTATTCCGGCGTGCACTGCCAAAACCGCTAGAGGTACACATCTCACTAATATTAGATATTACTAGCTGTGCCCGCGACTTCGTCCGCGTGTGAATTAGCTTATTTAGTTCTTTTATTGTATTTTCTAAAATAAAACAATTTTTCTAGAAACGTAGACGTAGCCTAAGTTACTCCTTATTACATCAGCTACCTGCCAATAAAAGTCCCGTCAAAATCGGTCTAGCCATTTCAGAGATTAGCCGGAACAAACAGACAGACAAAAATTAAAAAAAAGTTATTTTGGTGTATGTGTCTACATGTATTAAAAAACGGTTATTTCAATATTACAAACAGACACTTCAATTTTATTTATTTGTATACATTATAAATGCGAAAGTTTGTGAGTTTAGATGTATGGACATATGTTTGTTACGCCAAAACTACTTTAACGCGAATGAAACCGCAGGGCATAGCTAGTAGGTTATAATTTATAAAGCTTAACTCAGGTAAAACCGCGTGTCACAACTACATACAGAATAACCAATCTTACAACACGGGCAATTCAAATGTCTTCATAGTGACAAGTAGTACTTTTTTTCGCTGGTAATTAGGTTTATTTAATAAATAAAGCGAGCGTTGTGGTGTGAAAGAGGATGTAGTCACAAAGATTGAAAAAGGCATGCTGAGATGGTTTGGCCATTTAGAAAGGATGAATGAAAGAAGATTGACAAAAGACGTATACCTGGCCTGTGTGAATGGGACAACCGGAAGGGGAAGACCACGTTGAACATTCTCTGACCAAATTGGAGATGTTCTCAAGAAAGGGCAGGTCAGAAGTACCCTAAACCGGCGAGCATGTATGAAGAATATAATGACAGTAATCGAGGCAAAAGAAGTATGCAAAGATCGTGACAGATGGAAATCCGTTGTCTCTGCCTACCCCTCTGGGAAACAGGCGTGAGTCTATGTATGTATGTATGTAAAGCGACGACCTTACATTCTTGCTAATATTTAGAACTCACATCATCAGACAATTAGCAAATCATCTCACAATTAACAGTTCACCTTGAAATTTAATTACTATTCACTCCATATTTTTCTATACGGAAATGTCCCCGGTAATTGGCCCAATTAATTAATAAAGATTGATAAGGTGTTAGAGAACGATTCATGAAAGTTGTCTAGCAGATGTGGAGCTATAGTCGCGTGCCTCAATTTTCAGGGTTCCGTACCAAAAGGGTAACCGGGACCCTATTATTAAGACTTCGTTGTCCGTCTGTCCGTCTGTCACCAGGCTGTATCTTATGAACTGTGATAATTAGACAGTTGAAATTTTCACAGATGATGTATTTCTGTTGCCGCTATATTAATAAATACTAAAATACTAAACAAAATAAACATTTAAGAGGATTCCCATACAACAAACGTGCCTTTTTTATCGTTTTTATGGTACGGAAGCCTTCGAGCGCGAGTCCGACTCGCACTTGGCCGGTTTTTTATGTAAGCCGCTAATAAGCGACTTTTTAAGTAAGAAACCATTTTATCAACCCCGGACGCAAAACAGCGGGTGTTATAATTTTGAGGTCGATGTCAGGTGTGTGTGTTTCTGTGGCATCGTAGATCTAAAACGAATGTACCAATTTTGATGCGGTTTTTTTTTTCATTTTATTGCAGCTTTGTTTGGTTAATATCGGTCCAGCAGTCTAAGAGTATTAGCTCTTTTACTAATTATGTAATTATTGTTGAATCGAGGGTTTTCTAACGGTTGTTATGTACAACAAAATGACAACGGGATTAGATAGGATAGTAATAAAATAATAATAATAAAATATTTTATTTCAAATTACATACGGATAATGAATAATCATGCTGTGTGGTGACGGCGACAAATATCAGAATCAGAATATCATCACCCCATCTCATCCCGTGGGGGGCGTAGAAGTCGACCCGAGGGAATATCTACCAGAGGACGGGAAGCAGCTTTCTTCTGAGTACTACGACCATCATACTGCGATCGCCAACCCGCCTGCCAAGCGTGGCGATTATGGCATATCCCCTCAAGATGATTCTTGAGGGAGGCTTGTCCAGCAGTGGACTTATTTAAGCTGTAATGATGAATGAATAATAATATTAGGAAACATTTTTTTTAAATAGAATCCGTAGGTACTCGCTTGAAAAATTACCCTATTTCAGCTAGTAGTACAGACGCCAGCACATCCAGCTACCCCAATCTGTCAAATTTATATTATAGGTTTTCAACTTTATCACATTAGCATAAGGTTTACTTTCAATTGGGGAAATTTAACAGATTGGGGTAGCTTGATGTGCTGGCGATTGTACATTTCTGCAGTGCTGATCTTCGGATGGGGCCAGTATGTACTGGTTCGTGAAATGAGTAACACAAACGGGCAAAATAACATAATCATAACAGGAATCATCGAGTCGGACTCGCGCGCAAAGGGTTCCGAACCATTATCTATAAAACGAGCAAAAAATTCACGTTTGTTATATGGGAGCCCCCTTAAATATTTATTTTATTTTGTTTTTAGTATTCGTTCTTATAACGGCAACAGAAATACATAATCTGTGAAAATTTCAACCGTCTAACTATCACGGTTCATGAGATACAGCCTGGTGACAGACGGACAGACAGACAGCGAAGTCTTAGTAATAGGGTCCCGTTTTACCATTTGGGTACGGAACCCTTAGAAACGGGGGTAGTATCAATTTAGATTGCCACCAGGGACTCTACCGGCTAAGTCGCCGAACATCAATTTCTTAAATGGCGTTCAAATAAATAAAGGTTAAAAATGACTTAATTAATCGTTAAATCGGCTTCCATGAGCACATGTGACGTCATAAGTGGTCCAAAATCGATTGAAGCCGATTTAACGATTATTTAAGTCATTTTTAACCTTTATTTATTTGAACGCCATTTAAGAAATCGATGTTCGGCGACTTAGCCAGTAGAGCCCCAGCCAGTCCTTATACACGAACCGATCTGTACAGTACATTCGCTAAATGAGAATGCCAAAACATAACCTTGCGCTGACACTGACCCTAGTTAACCCGCGCAATGTGTTTCAATAAACGACGCACCTTCATTGATTGTGTGATTTATAACAATCTGCGGGGTACATTTGATATTCTTGATGTTATGTTGAAGAAAATATTAAGACTTTTTGTTTTAAGGGTACGCTCGCAATCTATTTCTTTAATAACCTAACAGTTTTTTGCTCTAGAGGGGAGTGGAACTATTCATTTCCTAACTCCTCCTTTTTCTTTCTGATTAAACTCGTTGCGGGATCCAAGACAGTTAAAGCGAATTCCCGGGACATGCCTGAGCCTCACCGCTCAGTGTCATTTCTTTTTTTTTTTTTTTTTAATATCTGAGGTCGACAAACGAGCAAGTGGGTCACCTGATGGTAAGTGATCACCGCCGCCCATGGACACTCGCAACACCAGAGGAGTCGCGGGTGCGTTGCCGGCCTTTAAGAGTCAGCAAACAAGTGTTGCTGACCCTTCCCCCCACCCCGATGAGCTCTGGCGACCTTACTCACACTCAGAAACACAACATTAAATTATTAATGTTATTATTAAGGAATGTCTTCTGTAAGGTGGAGGTACTTCCCCAGTCGGGCTGCTCTTCAAGCGAATGAACGCTATGCCCTACCTCTCTTATGTATTGTGTGCCACTGTTGATCCTGGCTTACAGGACTTACAGTGGAGGGTAAGAGGGAGGGTCTAGTGCTGAAAAAAAAACCTAACTGTTAGAAAACCCCCGACTCAAACTGTAATTGCAGAATTTTGGAAAAGAGCTGCTACTTATACTGCTGGACCGTTATTAACTAAACATAGCTAAGAACCAGCGCAAGGAAAATGGCTTTAAATTAAGAAAAAACCGCATCGAAATCTCAAAGTCGGTTCCAAATAATAGAGAAATCGTGTAACATACAACAAAACTTCAAAAGAAAGAGATTCGACTGTATGTTACAGTCGAATCTCTTTATTTTGTAGTCGAATAAAGATCTTACTGAATACAATAATCTTTTTAGAGTTTTTATTCAATATAAGTCTTGCAAAAAACGAAATGAACGATCGAGTTTGAGCTTTCGAAGTCTCAACGGGTATGCGGCGATATGATTGGTTGCTGACGTGATGACGTGATATTTTTGCCAATAACAATGCCTCGTTCCAATCGCAAACTCGAACCACCCGAAAGCAGAAAGACGAACAAGTATTTCTTAACGAATTAATTAACCAGAAACGGCTTTGTGGTTTCTTTATATGCCGTGGAAGTGGGTGCATACCAACAAAATCCCTCTACAATAGTACAATCTTTTTTTTTTTTTTTTTTATCTTTATATGGGGACAATGTCACACAGATCATCCTAGCCCCAAACTAAGCAAAGCTTGTACTATGGGTGCCAGGTGACGATATACATACTTATATAGATAGATAAATACTTAAATACATAGAAAACATCCATGACTCAGAAACAAATGTTCGTGCTCATCACACAAATATTTGCACTTACTGGGATTCGAACCCAGGACCACCAGCTTCGTAGGCAGGAGCACTACCAACTAGGCTACGGTGACCGTCAATAAATATATAATCTAATAAAGGACTTAGGATTATCAAGGACTTCTGAAAGTTCTCAATGAGAACGAGTATCCAAATCGACATTATTAGGATCATACCAAATTTGGCTAGGAAGAGTAGGGAACACTGAGAGACAGAGAAGGTGAGCTTTGATGCATCACAGAGGTCTCCCTTAAACCTACTTCTGAGTCGCAAGTCTGAGACCCTGTCGAGTATTCCCTCCTCTACCACGCAATGGAGCCGGTTTCCGCAAAAAGCCAATTAGTGAATGCTGAGAATTAGGTCTTATCTTAGGATTATATTCATGTACCTAAATAATATTTTGTTACCGTGTTTGCTATTACAGAAACGTTAATTTTATGGTAAGTCTAGAAAGCCGGGCCCTAGGTCAAATGTAATTTGTATTTTAAGTGTTTCTATATCCATAAAATTGTATGAATTAACCATTACTAACTTTGCAAACTTGTACCAATAAAAATAAGTATTTTCTCTTTTATTAGTTAACTATTTTAATAAAAATAATTCACGTACTAATAAACGAAGTATTATATGTTCAACATTAATTTACCATTTACCATTTAACGACCCGAAACGATAAAAATAACTCAGCACTCAAGTAGCAATGTGTCAATTTTCGCGCCTTTTTGTCACGCCATTTTGTTTACAATAAAACGTAATTGTTACGAACGTGTCACGCTACTGGCATATTAGTAAAAGCTACATAATAGAGTACAGAGTAGGGTTACATTGCCTGCAATATAGGTCTCTTTTTAAATGCTTGCATAAATTATGAACGGGTATTATCGCAAGTTGATCAAAATGGTAAGAAAATAAAAATACTCTATTAAGTATTCTATTACGATGGACTGCGCACCCTACCTACCTTCCTTGTAGTCAGCGGTAGCGTGTTCAGTTTTCGGTAGTGTGCTGTGAAAAGTTCTCAGTATCAGCCCGAAGCCTGGAAGTTGGCGGTATAACATCCCGTGTCTCAGAGAGCATGTAAAGACGGCTTGATGTCCTATCAGATCATGAGTGTAAGGGAATAGAAAGTGCATCTGTATGTGTGCAGACACTTGTGCACTATAAGATATCTCCTGCAAGTGGATAGGGCCCATTTAGACAAGCCACCATGTAAGATCCATTTACATGTACCTACAATATTCGTAAATAAAGACTCATTCAATCATTCCCGCTAGTGATAAGTATTCACCTAAAATTGGCGAACTAAAAATTTTATAATACGGTGATATTTGAACTCGTACGTTACATTTGTTATTTTATTTGTTATATATTCAATAATATTACCATTACAAATATTAGCTATGAAAATAATCTACACTCTACATACATATTACTAATGACAAAAAATAGCTTAGTATTTTCTCACAATGTTCCACAGATGCTGCAATATATCGATATTACTAAACATAATATTATGTAGTTTACTGTCATTTTCCTCTCCATGATAAAACCAGTTATAGAGATTATCATACGTTTCATAAAAATGAAAGAGGAAGTGAATAAAAAATACCTCTTTCCTAAAACCATTAACTTCTAACGCATATAAATTATTTATAAGGGAGATATAGGAAAAATAAATTCGCTTACTTGTGTATAACCTGGAGCATAAATGCTATTAAATATCCGTTGACGAGGCCATAGGTTTGGTTTTATGGTGAAGAGTTGAAAACCAACCTGTCGGTGGGTTGTCGTTGCCCGGCTTAATATTTCACCAATTTTAATGAAATTTACAATGGACGGTAAGAGATTGTGGTTGTTTAAATACAAAACCTGCTATACAAAGTAGTACCTACTTCGACTTTTTTGTTTACAATAAGACGAAGACAAAGTGAAGACCTGTAATTGGCTGTGTGTTGCTTATGATAAGTATATTTTTATGTTGTTGTTGCTGTTGGTTTTCCAAATAAATAAACACTAATAACTTTTAGGGTTTCTCGTTTTCTTCTTTAGCTTATTAGCTATAATTTTACGCCTATTTAGCAACATATTTTTTATCATACGTACACTATCTGCATCTATAATAATTATAATTTCATACATGCATAAACAAGTTACACATATTGCCTAAATTTATTAAAATAGTGTGAATAATTTATCTCCCACTTTGTCACGCGCTTGACATACCAGTATTAAAATTCATTCGTCACGCTCCTTGCTTATTAGCGAGAAGTATCTAATTAAACCTTTGTACGATGGCTTTAATTGACCGAGATGTGATTGACGGGTGTCAAGGTACGCTACCAAGGTCCCTATAGGTCTATTTAAAAGACTGAAAGGGAGAAGAGCAGAAAGAAATATTGAAATTATATGAGAAAATTGCTTCATACATATTTAAAAAGTAATGTCATTAGTATGGTTGCAAGATTTGTACATGATGCTTCCTTATCTCACCTCACTCATACCCAGATGCTCTCGCCGGGCCGTAAGTGATCGGCAAGGTTAAGCAACTAGGCTTGGATGGGTGACCGCCAAAGGGGTCTAATTTCTAAGCACATCCGTGATATTGTTCTTATCTTATATCGACTTCTTTCTTAAGGAATAGCAATACAAACAAACAAGCGGGGTCACCATCAGGTAAGTGATCGACGCCGTCCATTCACACTCGCAAGACCAGAGGGGCCAAGTACCGGCCTTTTAGTAAGGTCCGCTTCTTTCTTCTTTCTCCCACTTTGTTTGTGGTGAGCGCAGATATGCTGTATCCTTAGTAAAATGCTGTAGTAGCGATTATGTGAGGCTCTAATAATTGGATTTGAGCCATACAAAACCGTTCAAGACCGAGAAAGGAGAAGGCTCGCTTCTTGAAAGTTGCCATGTCATGCATACACAATACAAGTTACGTAACAAAATCCGCATAATCATATTCTCTGAAACAAATAACCTGATACTCATTGTAGTTCAATCCCCTTGATAGAAAAAGATGGTAATTCTTTGAATTATTCATGGGGTATTGATGTGAGACTAATTTGAATAAGAGGCCATCTTTCATTATCATCAATGTGATCTGTGTAGCGGAATTCTATGTTAAGTTAAAATTTTTAAGGGTTTCTTTAGATTCGTAATTTTATCTTTCTATCTTGAGTGGAGAGCGATTAATGTCCTCCTATCCGAATTTTAGCTACGGTAGCCAGTCTCAATAGGGAGTAGCCAGTAGTAGATGCGCGGGACATATTATAGTGCAAAAGTGTGTGCACAAACACAGGAGCACTTGCTATGCCATCACTCTCATGATCCGATGTGACACCTAGCGATACGTTCAGAAAGAGGTCAATTACAGGACCGACGGCTTTACGTGCTCTCCGAGGCACAGGGCTATAATACCGCCAACTCCCAGACTTCGGGCTGATACTGCGAAATTCCGGTAGCGCCCGCAGGCCTCTGAATTGGATTACCGTCTCTTATCTCATAAGTACAGCTAAGACCAAAATCTGTACCTCTACCATGACTGCATATTGTTTACTTACTCGATTGAGTTACCACTAGGGGCGGCACTAGTTAATGTACTGTAAAAAACTGCAAGGATCATCGAGCAAGAAAACTACAAGAACTCGTGGTAGCCTTAATCCTTAACCTCTCCAATCGTTAACTTTTTATCTACTTCAATATAAACTTATCCACTTGTACTATTTTAATGCTGCGGATATCTGTAATCGTCAAAACACATGAAATATATATTTAAATGACTTACTATCATTAATATCTCATGTATATAATATTTATGTTTCTTAATAAATAAAATAAATAAGACTATTACAGCCTATTTTATTTTATTTATTAAGGAATCATCATCATCATCATCATCATATCAGCCGAAAGACGTCCACTGCTGGACAAAGGCCTCCCCCAAAGATCTCCACAATTGCCGGTCTTGTGCTATTCGCATCCAGCAGTTTATTAAGGAATATAAACATTATATTCCGTAATAAACATAAATATACATATACCTAGTACGTATTCAAAAGGTCGCAAAATGTCGCGCTATTACTGTTCCAGCTCTGGCATTTCGATAGCAGTACACTTATTTCCTTTAATCACATTTAAATCTAAGATGTACTATTTCAAATATATAGATGAGATAATAAAAGACTCATACCCTATATTTATTCATGCCCTGCGTAGTTTGCAGAACAGCTCTATCATGGAGCTGGTTTCTTTGACCAGCTTTGCATTTTAGTCGATCTGTACCCATACCTGCAACAAAAAAAACGTCAACCCTTAGTTTGCAACATTTTTAATCTTAACCCAGAGATTACCGAAAAAATGCATTCAGCTTTAGATATAGTCTGCCATCCCTTTTGAGTGTAGACACGTAACCTGCTTGGTACTCTAGTAACAAGCAATTTAAATTTCAATACATAATTTTAAAAACTTCAACTAAACATAATCTCCTTGACAATAACTTCATACAACCTAGCTAAATGTCACTACCATAATAAAATAAATTGTATAAATGTTTTAACATTCCGTGTACCTAAATATCTGTAATAAGTAACTAGAAATAATAAATGTATTACTACAAACATGTTCTGACTATTTACAAGCGCTTTTTAAAAGTCTACGTGAAAAAAAAAATCGGCTTACAAGCTTATAATGGGCGACAACGTATCCTCATAGTGAAGTCGTTCTATTTAACATAACACAGACATAGCGAGCGACAAACAATCCTCATATTGAGTCTATCTAACATAACACAGACATAACGGACAACATGAGTTCTGCTGTAGATATAGTCTACTGTCGTTTATAAAGAAGGTACTTTAGTTACAAGCGGGTTCCGTGTATATAGCGAGCGACAAACAATCCTCATATTGAGTCTATTTAACATAACACAGACATATCGGACAGCATGAGTTCTGCTGTAGGTATAGTCTACTGTCGTTTATAAAGAAGGTACTTACAAGCGGGTTCCGTGTTTATAGCGAGCGACAAAGTATCCTCATAGTGAGTCTATTTAACATAGCACAGACATAACGGACAACACGAGCTCTGCTGTAGTTATAGTCTGCTCTGCTGTATATTGTAGGTACTCTATTAACAAGCAGTTTACGTGTTTATAAGGAGCGACACCGTATCTTCATAGTGAGTTCACTTTATCAAGTCGTCAATACGACTGTATTGTACATAGTTTACTTATTATGGTACGCGACACGGGTAACGCTAGACGGGCTATTGGGAAGATCATCATCATTGGTCTTCATCTTTATCTAGCAATCACAACATGTCTCAAGAATTCGATTCTCAATTCGGCTGATGTGGTGATGAAGACATTTCCTTTTTTTCGCAATGGAATGCTTGAATTGAATGAAGTGGTCCAAAACCAAAATGTCGCTTTTATGATGTTTTAATCTATAATTAGAAGTAAAAAACGTCAATAATTATTAAATTAAATGGTGTCTGTTTAAATATTCCCCATGTAGCGTGTTAACCGATGATTTATCATGATATATCACGCTCATTTATCTTAAAAGCGGGACAAATCGATGTCACGGGGTGTTTCACCCCCACGACGGCATGTGTAGGTGACAAAAAAAGTCTTAAAATGAAGAATATTAACCTACTAATAACATTTTATAATAAAATACTTACTAAACCTAAGTTGTTTCAATATTATTATAAGTAAAGGGATACTTAGAAACCTTACTTATAAAAATATTGAGGCACTATTAACCTTAATGAAGACATTTCACTGCTTAACGTGCCCTCTAGACACGCTCAGAAATTAAACACTTTGGTGGTCACCTATTTATGGACTGACCGCGAGCCCAGTTGCTTAATCTCCCCGATCACTCACAGACCGGTCTGAGTATTTTGCTATGAGCGCCTATCTATCCTTTTTTTATAAGTAGGGGTAAGTGATTAAGAGGTGTCAATTCAATTTAAGTAATAATAATAATATGCAGAGTTAATTGTCAGTTTAATCAAGCCGGCATGTAATATGCACCGTCCTGACACCCGCAAAATATGCACATGCAAGAAGGACAATATAAACATGCAAATTACATGCGCCGGTATGATATCCAACACGTGTTTCATTAATCCACGGACCATTCTCAAGGGATGCTAATTCGTTGAATACGAGTCGCATTCGAGCACTCGACTCTAAAAAAACTAACTAACTAAACTCGAGTTAGCGTGCATATTCATTTTGTATTTCGAATATTATGGATTTGGCAAAGTATCGTCGGATTCGAGTACTTGAATTTGAGTAGTAAAAAACTACACCTTAGAGAACCACCCACATTAGAGAATATCTTAATACCTATATATGTACAGACGCCAGCACATCCAGCTACCCCAATTTGTCAAATTTATTTATAGATTTCAACTTTATTACATAAGCATAAGGTTCACTTTCAATTGGGGAAATTTGACAGATTAGGGTAGCTGGATGTGCTGGCGTCTGTACATTTTTGTCATGTTTACGAATAAACCTTGTATAGCTAGATATTTTTACATGGGATCAGTCGGTAAATCGGCTTCGAAGTTGAAAATCGATTCCGGACCATTTATGATGCCACATGTGCTCATGGAAGCCGATTTACCGATTGATCAAGTCATTTTTAACCTTTATTTATTTGAACGCCGATCGCTATCTCGATGTTCAACGACTTACCTGGTAACCCCCTTGAGTTACGTTTGGGAAAACCTGTATTACAGGTCACCAGTGAAAAGTTAAAGGCTAACTGCAAACGTCATGTTAAAACAGCAAAATAACCCCATTTCAAAAACAAAACGATTTATTTAGTAATGTTTGTTTTATAAAATTTAATCGTCTCCCCTGCTACGTCGCAGTCATAACACGAGTACCGTAAAATGTGAAAATAACCGTAGTTTATACAAACTTATGTAATAATGTAAACATTGAACTACCCGCGTATATTGGACGGTGCTTAATTAAAATATTCCTAACAAGAGTTGTAAAGCACCGACGTTAAAATATTACACACAAAAGTTTAAGATAACATAATATATAATTATAAATTGTCCAATTTAAATTTTTTTTAAAGACAATTTCCGCACAGGGGAATCTAATCCCTGTGACGCGGAGTACTTTACAAACATATAATAGACGGACACAAATTACATCCAGACTCAGAACAACTATTTATGGGTCACACAATTAGTTGTCCGTGCCGCGGCGCGGGACTCGACCCCATGTAACGAAGCGGCGAGGCGACTGTCTTAGCCGCTGCACCACACGCGCTAAATAATGGTAAATAATGGCATAAATGGTAGAATATATGAGACATTTGCTAGTAACACCTTATTGTATCTTATAAAAAAACTGTTCTTTCTGTCTTTAAAATAGGTAGGTAAAATCAGTAAACGGGGAAGTTATACATATTACTAGCTGTGCCCCGCGGTTTTACCCGCATTAAACTGTATAAATTATAGCCTATGTGCTAAACCAAGGTGTCAGCTAACTCCATACCAAATTTTATTAAAATCGCTCCAGCCGTTTGGACGTGAAGAAGTGACAAACCTACAGGTTTTGGGATATGAAAAGTTAGTTAGTAAGTAGTGTGTAAGATACTTAGATTAAATTTAGTTATAACTAGCTGTGCCCGCGACTTCGTTCGCGTGTTAATTAGTTTATTTTGATTGTTTTTGTTTTTTTCTAAAATAAAAGTAGCCTAAGTTACTCCTTATTACATCAGCTACCTGCAAATAAAAGTCCCGTCAAAATCGGTGCAGCCATTTCAGAGATTAGCTGGAACAAACAGACAGTCAGACAGACAAAAATTGTAAAAAGAATATTTTGGTGTAGGTACCGTATATATATTCATATTTATGTAGAAAAAAACGGTTATTTCAATATTACAAACAGACACTGCAATTTTATTTATTTGTATGTAGTATGTATAGATAAAGTAAATCTGTTGGTAAATGAGCGAATCGCCTACAAACTGCGTTAGCCGTTTGGCGATACATTCATGTAAATACCCTTCTAAAAAAAGTTATGCGGTTTCCATAGTAAAAGCTCTGCTTAGTTTGAGATCTGATGGCTGTGTGAATCATGCCGCAAGATATTACTACTGGTGATTACTCTGGTGGAGATGGATAAAAGGGTTGGGTTTTACAGATGTTATGTGTAATTATTGCGATACGTTAATACGGGCCGTGTGGTGTCCGGCCTAGAAACAATAACAGGGCCACCCCATATCATCCCGTGGGTGTCTTAAGGCGACTAAGGGATAAATAAAATAATGCTTCCACAAGTATGTCAAGCAAATGGTGACAGACTATGGCAGTGTGAAATTGGACGTAACTCAAACCAATGAGTCGAGTAAATGATTGGTTAGGTCCGAATGAATGTGTAAAATATTAAAAATAATGTAATATACTCGCCGGGATTTCACATAAAACTATAACCGGACCGGACTCGAATAAAGTTCACAGTTGGACCAGGCCAGTTCGTTTGACAGCTGATGCGTCGACAGAAATCAGTTGTTCAGGGTTTATTTCTATTTAAAATCTATCACATTCAGTTATTTGACTTGTAATTTGGATTAATAATAGTATTATTTTATAATTAATTACGTTAAAACATTTATATATAAGTAAATTATTAATTCTAATTCACGAGCACTATTTTTGACAACCGATCGGCAGTGTTGCCAATTCCGATTCACCAGGTAGTCGGGCAGCAGCGCCACCTGTGTGCTACCACCGACACTGCGTGAGCCAACTCGCATACCAAGCGCAGAGACATCGTAAAGCATTCGAAGTGGCAACTTTATGGAACCCTTTGGGGGAGGTCAAGTCCAGTAGTGGACGATTTCAGGCTGATGATGTGATGAGAATACGCAAAGAGGCAGGTTGCTCGTCGGATTGAGGATCGGATGGGCCATTTTATTACTATTATGTAGTTAGTAAGTTAGATTTATGAGACTCATCATGGCATCGGTTGAAACCTTAGTGGTTTTTTGGATGCTATTAAGATAGTGATTATAATGTATATTCTTTGTAAATAATAAATTAATAATACAAATAAATTAAATTGAAGTGTCTGTTTGTAATATTGAAATATTGAAATAACCGATTTTACTACATGTATATATACAGTCCATACCTCCATACCTACACCAAAATATTTTTTTTTTCAATTTTTGTCTGTCTGTCTGTCTGTTTGTTCCGGCTAATCTCTGAAATGGCTCGACCGATTTTAACGGGATTTTATTGGCAGGTAGCTGATGTAATAAGGAGTAACTTAGGCTACTTTTATTTGTGATAAATCTTTTATTTTTGAAAAAATAAAACTACATAAACTAAGTAACACGGCGCAGCTAGTAATTAATACGAATGACAGAATATTTTAAGTTAAATATAGTAGTATACTTCTAAGTTATATATAGTAGCCAAGAACATTAGTTTCTCTATCTTTAAAAATATGTTGTTATTTCAAATTCGTCTTTAAGTTTAGGATAAATAAGGTTGCATTTTGAATGTTATCAATGAATTCCTTAGCCATAGAGTCGAGAGTTGTAGCCATTTATCATACCGGCACGTCACTTTATCCTTAGATACTTGTTTTTTTTTATTATTATTATTTATGTTCTAACGTAACGACGTAAGCCTATCCAAGGTTGGGATTCGATATCCAGATAAGATAAGGAAAGTAGGAAAGTCAAAACATTGAATATTTTTAAAAAAGGATACTTGGGGCGTGATCTACAATCGATATCGAAGCCAAAATATAGTTTTTAGAATGTTTGTCTCATTGTGTGTATGTATGTCCGGGCTAAACTCAAAAAGCGCAGCATGGATTTACTTCAAATTTTGCATGAATATTACTAAGAGGTCGGGTCAACATATTGGCTACATATTATCACCTACAGGGGAGGAGCTGTGATAATTTATAAAATATATTTATAACGCGGGTAAAACCGCGGGGCACAGCTAGTAATATAATAAATTAACATTATTTATGACATACCACCAACTTACCCTAGCCATAAATTAAATATTCCTTCTATCACACACAATAAATTAGATCCAATTGAAATATTCCCCATTCCTCATACTTCTCTCATCGACGTTAACGTGTAAGCCAACTCAACTCCAACTTAAGAATTATAAGTTATTTTTAAGTGAGTGAGTCATAACTAAAAATATATATACCCTTTGTTGTTAGTGGTCCATTCGAAAACGTGGATTCAGTTACACCGTAAGGGTTAAAGTATTTAAAGCATTTGCGACAGGCATTTTGGTGGGGTTGGCAAATGCTTGCTTTTCACGCTAGAGTTCGTGGGTTCGATTCCCACCTAGGACAGATATTTGTGTGCATGAACATGTCTGTTTGTCCTGAGTCTGGATGAAATTTATCTATATAAGTATGTGTTTACAAAAAAGTAGTATATCAGTTATCTGGTTTTCATGGCCGTGTGTGTATAATGTCCCAGGATATTATTATTTACGTTTGAGAGGAGATAGAGTTTTTTATCTCTATACTACTTACTTATCGTATGGGCAGTGGTTACCCTAGTGTCAGAGTTGTTCAGGCCACCCGTAGGCCTCGGACATGTCTTAACGACTGTTGCCTGATAGCTACATCCGGGACCGAAAGCATAACGTGCATTCCGAAGCACGGAGACGCTCACAAATTAAACCACTCTGCGGTCACCCATCTATGGACTGACCGTGAGCCTAGTTGCTTGACCTCGCCAATGACTTACGGACCGGTGAGAGCGTCTGCCCTCAACTCTCTCTATGATTACAATTGACACAGTCAATAACACCGCCAATCTTGAACTGACACAATACTACTAATATCCAACTAATAAGAATTATAAATGCCAATATTTCTGAATATGATCCACCACCCCCTCCCCATCACGCACGACCGCGTTTAGGCAACCTGAGCTACAGCAGGTTACCTCTTCCCGGGACCGCTTATACAAGACGAGTGGAGTGCTCTTCCTCCAAACGCCAGCGATCCCCGGGGCGGCGCCTAGCCGGGGAGAAGCCAGCCGGGCGCCGTATACTCTCTCGCGCTGAGATTAGCTCCCAGCGCCGGAAGAGGGAGGGACTTGGGACATTACTTTAAGTTGAGCATCAGATGGATTGTATAAATTCGAGTCCGAATATCACGCGGAGTTGTTGACGCGTATGGGGTCGGACACCCCGTGGTTTACAAGTTCGATTCCCAATTAAATTTATACAAGTCATGTTAGACCCTGTCGACCAATATAAGCAGTGAAAGAGATGTATTGATATGACATTTAAATTAATTTTGTTTCTTTTTATTAGGTTTATATTATATTAAAGCTGCGTGGTGTGCTGTGCTGTATGGGGACGGTATAGATATAGACGATAGAGATAGAATATCATCACCCCATCTCATCCTCATAAGGGGCGTAGAAATCGACCGAGGGAATACCAACCAAAGAACGGGCAACAGCGTTTTACTGAGAACTATGACCATCAAATTGTGATCGCCAACCCGTCTGCCAATATTGGCGATTATGGCATATTCCCTCCATTCTTTGGGGAGGCTTTTATTCAGCAGTGGACGTACTTTGACCGATATTAAAGCAACATAATATGTAAGTAATTATACACCATTGTATACAGGTATTAACGCGACTAACCTTTATTGGTATTTTCCCGACGTTTCGACCAAGGGGCACTGACCGTGGTCGAAACGTCGGGAAACTACCAATAAAGATTTGGCCAAAGGTAATGAAATCAAATTGACTGAAAATGACCATTTTTGTCAGTTAATGACCATTTTTGATCAATTTGACCGTAAATGACAGTCAGTCTAATTCAGTCACTTTAGTCATTTTCAACACTAGTCCAGAACATCTGGGACATGGCGCAAAACGGGGGCACCGGAGCAGCATACTCGCGTGCCCGGGGCTCCTCCATTAGGCGCCAAGAGCAGTCCACGGCTGGTAGGTTTAGTTGGTGCGAGTCCGACATAACCACCCGTAGACACTTTTTGCGCTTAGCTTGCGTAGGCCTTCCCCCTGCCTTATCAAAAAAAAGGTATCTAAAGCCTACGCTCTTACTTACGCTTCTACCTACGCTTACTCTTACGCTTTACAAGCTTCAATAGAGTGTAGGTAATTATTACGATGGACGGGCCTATTGGCGTGGTTGGTAGATACGCTGCCTTTCACGCCGGTGGTCGTGGGTTCGATTCCCACCCGGGACAAATATTTGTGTGCATAAACATGTCTGTTTGTCCTGAGTCTGGGTGTAAATTATCTATATAAATATGTATTTACAAATAAAAATAGTATATGTAGTATATCAGTTATCTGGTTTCCATAGTACAAGTTCTGCTTAGTTTGGGATCAGATGACCATGTGTGAATAATGTCCCAAGATATTGTTATTATTACATCAACTAGGCTTAGTTACCTTACTGTCCATATTTATACTGTGGCCATGTGTACTCGTAACTTAATATTAAGCGTCATTCCCAAAGATTAATTACAATAGTTAGTCATTTAAACCGTTTTTAATATAAAAATCTTTTTAACTCAACACATGTGACGGTGTAATTGGCATTCCATTTATACGAAGTTCTTTTTAAAAACAAAAGTGTGAATTGCGAACGCAAACCGCCAGTAATTGGCAACAAACGATTCTGACATTTATTACTTGAGCAATAAGAATTTATTTTTAATGCTCTGTATTCAAAGTTATGAGAAGGGATTTTACGAACTGTCAATGTTTTTTTTTTATTTGTTTTTCGTTTGAAAGTGAGATATTTTTGTTTCAAGTTGAATTTAGCAATGAATGAAATAAGGAATGGGAAGAAAAGATTTATTAAGTAAAGGGTTGACTTGTTGGGAGGTGTAGTCACAATATGGTTTAAAATTTCAGTAGGTACTAAAAGCTTAGGTAGCACATCCAGCTACCCCAATCTGTCCAATTTCTTTTATAGATTTAATTAGACTTTATCACATAAGCATAAAGTTCATTTCCAATTGGGGAAATTTGACAGATTGGGGTAGCCTGATGTGCTGGCGTCTGTACCGAGAACAGGGGGACTACTTCCTAATTCGCCGGTCATCGTGATCGTGATCGCCGTTCAAATAGATGAAGGTTAAAAATTATTAAATCATTTAAATAAAAAATAAAAAAGGTTTTTATTCACAGTCTACGTGAAAAAAAACCTTTTTTATTTTTTATTTATATAATTAATTAAAAACCCGCCAAGTGCGAGTCGGACTCGCCCATGAATGGTTCCGTAGCAGCAAGTATAAGTATTTCAGTTAATTAAATAAAAGCAAATTGCGGTTTACGATTTATGACGTATTAAAAAAAACTACTTGCTAGATCTCGTTCAAACCAATTTTCGTTCTTAGTTTGCATGGTAATGTACATAATATAATTTTTTTAGTTTTATCATTCTCTTATTTTAGAAGTTACAGAGGGGGACACTCATTTTACCACTTTGGAAATGTCTCTCGCGCAAACTATTCATTTTAGAAAAATTGTAGCCATTTAGCTACGGAACCCTAAAAAGTGTTTGTAAATAGTCAGAACATGATTGTAGTAATACAGTTATTATTTCTAGTTACTTATTACAGATATTTAGGTACACGGAATGTTAAAACATTTATACAGTTTATTTTATAATGGTAGTGATATATAGCTAGTTTGTATTAAGTTATTGGTAAGGAGATTATGTTTAGGTTTAATTGTTGAAATTTATATTTATATTACTACTACTATTACTATTACATTCATTCAATCGTTCAACGTGGGTCGCCCCAAAAAGTGAATTTGGGACGCTTCTGTTAAGAAAAAATCTGAATATCAGCCTGAGATATGGCGGTATCACACCCCCATGCCAGGTACAAGACTGACGGCTTTATCCTATCCTACTAATATTATAAAGGCGAAAGTTTGTGACTGTGTGAGTGTGTATGTTTGTTACTTCTTCACGTCTAAACGGCTGGGGCGATTTTAATAAAATTTTGGTATGGAGTTAGCTGGCACCCTGGATTAACACATAGGGTATAATTTATAAAGTGCGGGTAAAACCGAGGGGCACAGCTAGTGTGCTGTAAAGCCGCCAGTCCTGAACCTGATCGCTTGCCGGTCGTGTCGCCAGTAGTCCCATCGGATCATGAGAGTGATGGAATAGAAATTGCCCCTGTGTCTGCGCCCCTGTGTACACATTTGTGCACTCTAATATTATGTCCCGCGCTAATGGCTGATTTCCATAGAGACTGGCCGCCACGGCCGAAATTGCAGTTGGGTTAAAATTTAAAACAGTGAGCTGTAGGTTTACACTTATTAAACAACTAGCTGTGCCCCGCGGTTTTACTCGCGGTAACTTTATAAATTATAGCCTATGTGTTAGTTAATCCAATCTAACTCCATACCAAATTTTGTTAAAATTACTCCAGCCTTTTAGACATGAAAAAGTAACAAACATACACACTCACAAACTTTCGCCTTTATAATGTTAGCGTGATTATATGAACCACCTGCACTGGACATATTCCAGCGCAGATGGCCAATTTCCATAGAAACTGGCCGCTATAGCCAAAATTCAACCAGGAGGAATTAATTTACAGTTACTAGGATTAACTACTATGTTAGTAAGACACTTTTGACATAACTAGAGAGCTCCTGTCAACTCCTTATCACTTTGTCTAGTTACAAATATTGTCTATGATATGTTTGTTCATAGCAAGATGTTGACGCAATGTTTGGGTCTCAGATACGGTGACGCAAGATTGATTACTACGAGTTTTAAATGTTGAAGCGAGTTGTGATCGAGTGATAATTATGTGAGAACTAACATTTTGTTACACTTACATTGAGCTCTGATAAAATGCTGAGTAGTCGAGATACAGAGAGTCTAGTGGTTAGACCGTTATATCTTGAAGTCAGTGGTCTCGTGGCACGCGACCACTGACTCCAAGGTACAACACTGACTTTTGCGAATTCATGTGCGTGTTAATTATGACTTTTTTATATATCAAAACAAGCAGTCATCTGATGGTAAGTGATCACCACCGCCTATGTACACTCGCAACACCAGAGGAGTCGCGGGTGCGTTGCCGGCCTTTAATAGTTAGCAAACAAGTGTTGCTGACCCTTCCCCCACCCCGATGAGCCCTGGCGACTCACACGCAGAAACACAACATTAAAATTATTAATGACTAGCTGTGCCCGCGACTTCGTTCGCGTGTTAATTTGTGATGTTTTTGTTTTTTCTAAAATAAAAGTAGCCTAAGTTACTCCTTATTACATCAGCTACCTGCCAATAAAAGTCCCGTCAAAATCGGTCTAGCCATTTCAGAGATTAGCCGGAACAAACAGACAGACAGACAGACAAAAATTGTAAAAAAAAAATATTTTGGTGTAGATATCGTACCGTATATTCATATTATGTAGAAACAAACGGTTATTTCAATATTACAAACAGACACTCCAATTTTATTTATTTGTATAGATGTATAGATATCTTGAGGAATGTCTTCTGTAACGTGCAGGTACTTCCAAAGTCGGGCAGCTCTTTGAGCGAGGAAACACTGTACCCTACTTCTCTAAATTAAAAAGGTCCCTTATTTAAAACGGTATAGGATAAAATCGCGAGGAAACCTTCATGCCTAAGAGTTCTCCAAAAATGTTCTCACATGTCAAGTCTGCCAACCCGTGTTTAGTCAGCCTAGTAGACTATGGCCTATAACCTCTTGTTATTAACAACAAGCGGTGACGTTTGACCGGTAGACGACACGAATACATCGGCACTTTGTCCTGGTGCGCGCGAACTTTGGTCGTGTCAAAATAAGGTGTCGATAGGTTCCCCTGGGATCGCTGGCGTTTGGAGGAAGGGCAGTCCACTCGTCTTGTATAAGCGGTCCCGGGAAGAGGTAACCTGCTGTAGCTCAGGTTGCCTAAACGCGCTTGTGCGTGATGGGGAGGGGGAGGCATTCGGGCCCCTCCCGTCCCCAGGTGAAAGTCTCAGACACTCAGTGTACGGTGGGGGCACTGGTGAGATCGTTCACGAGTACCCAGAGCCCCCACTACAGGCACTGTGAGGCTGGCTACCGTGGTGGTTTTAGTGGGTCGGCCCTACACAACGTGCGAATGGCATTTCACCCCGTAAAACAAAAAAAAGGTGTCGAAAGGCTATATCTATGGTCCTCGATCGTAAAAGAGAGGTAGTGTTGCAATAAATATATAATTGTTACCTACATAAGGATATTTATTACAATTCTATATTAATGTTGTTTTCTTTCGTCGTTAAAAACTAAACTCGAACAAAACTCACCGTCAAAAGTATTTCATTAGTAAGAGCTAGCGATATGCTATCGTTATTACAAAATGTATGATAACAGAGTGATTATCTCACGGTGTCTTCCGCGTTTTGTACTACGTGTATATTAAAGCTGCAACGTAGCAGTTTTAATGGTACTGGGTTCAATTCTAATGTCAAACCAAAAAGTGTAACTGAATGTAAACTGGATAAACGACATTAATTCAATTTACAATAGCATGCGTTAATCTAAAAAATAAAATAAAAGAATCACCTTTCTCTTAAAAACGAAATTGCTCATATTTGTTATGATACAAAAAATACGTAATCTATACATATAAGCTGTGTGGTGACGGCGACAAATATCAGAATCAGAATATCATCACCCCATCTCATCCCGTGGGGGGCGTAAAAGTCGACCCGAGGGAATATCTACCTGAGGAAGGGCAGCAGCTTCCTTCTGATTACTATGACTATCTTACTGCGATCGCCAACCCGTCTGCCAAGCGTGGCGATTATGGCATATCCCCTCAAGACGATTCTTGAGGGAGGCTTGTCCAGCAGTGGACTTATTTAGCTGTAATGATGATGATGATGATACATATAATAAAATCGTAGGAAAGTCAAAACTGTATATTGAATATTTTTTTAAAAGGATATTAGGGCGTGATCTACAAACGACATCGAAGCCAAAAATATAGTTTTAGAATTTTTGTCGGTTTGTCTGTTTGTCTGTATGTATGTCCGGGCTAAACTCAAAAAGTACTGCATGGATTTACTCTAATTTTTGCATGTGTGTTACTAAGAGGTTGGGTCAACATATAAGCTACATATTATCACGCTATGATCGACGGGGCAGGAGCTGTGATAATTTATAAAGTTTAACGCGGGTAAAACCGCGGGGCACAGCTAGTATAAGATATAATTTACGCGCAATTTGCTAGCGACCAACGTATTTTTTAGATCTCAGAAGAAATTTAAGCATTAAGCTACAGATGTAAGGCTGAATTGCTACAATCATGCTCTGGCTATTTACAACCGCTCTTTTAAAATCTACGTAAACAAAAACGTTCTTATTTTATTTATTTTGCTATATTAACTTTTAGATTATTGCTTCGACGCTGCGCAATCATGAATTGACCCTTAGAACTGTAAAACAAATAAAACATTCAAATGAAAATACAAGTATCGCAACCGAAAAAGATAAATATGTCTGGAGATGAGAAACTTTCCCTTTATAAATTCAGTTAAACAGCACGGAATATTTTTTTAAGACGACGCCCGCACTACGGAATCTAATCCCTGTGTGGTGGGGTACTTTACAAACATATAATAGACGGACACAAATACATACAGACTTAGAAGAACTATTTATGGGTCACACAAATAGTGGTCCGGCGCGGGACTTGAACCTGCCACACGAAGCGGCGAGGCGATCGTCTTAGCCGCTGCGCCACACGTGTAGTCATTATTTATTTATTTATTATAGACACACCAACAGTATACATACACAACATTTAAATCATAGCTCACTACATAGTTCAGTTCTTATATGTACACCTATTAAAGGCATGCACAACACGCACTAAACATAGACAACGTTGACATACAATCGAGTTATTTTAAATTAAAAACAAACAAAAATACTATAAATAACACAGATAAAAATGCATTAAAGACAATTAAAAAAGTTCTCATTGGACTAAGCAAAAAAAAGTCCCTATGCTAACGCTTCCAATATTTTACGCTTGAATGCATAAATTGCATCGGAAAAAATATCTAATTGGTCGATTTTTTTATTAAAACCATTGTACTCATTACATGCTCGCACCAAAGGTGAATTATAGCACCATATTGGATAGTAATTTTCAGTAGCATCATCATAATTTGGTCACCGTGAGTCAGTCGCGCATAAAAACATACAATTCTACGTGACACACCACAATATGGCACAGAATATGAATAATAGCGATAACTCATATTCACCATCAGCTAAACCAACAAAACCTTATTAAAAATATTAAATTTAGTCATTGTTTGAGAGATTACTGTTGTTCTGTAACGATTACTATCTCAGTTCATATTTTGAAACGGAAATAGCGAGATACTTTGTCATATAGGTACATCACTAGCTGCGCCCCGCGGTTTAGACCGCGTTTAATTTTATAAATAACTAGCTGTGCCCCGCGGTTTTACCCGCATTAAATGTTATAAATTATCACAGCTCTTCCCCCGAAAGTGATAGCGTGATAATATGTAGCCTATATGTTGACCCGACCTCTTAGTAATATTCATGCAAAATTTGAAGTAAATCCATGCAGTACTTTTTGAGCTTAGCCCGGACATACATACAGACAAACAGACACACAGACAAAAATTCTAAATACTATATTTTTGGCTTCGATATCGATAGTAGATCACGCCCTATATAATCCTTTAAAAAAAATATTCAATGTACAGTTTTGACTTTTCTACGATTTTATTATATGTATAGATAGCCTATATGTTATTCGGATATAAAACCTATAGTACTACAAAGTTTAATCAAAATCCGGTCAGTAGTTTTTGCGTTCAGAAGAAACAAAACATACACATTCACACACTCACAAACTTTCGCCTTTATAATATTAGTGTGATTCAGACGGGCTTGTTGGCGTAGTTGACAAATGCTTGCTTTTCACGCCGGAGGTAGTGTGTTCGATTCCCACCCAGGGCCTCTAACGGCTAAGTCGCCGAACATCGATTTCTTAAATGGTGTTCAAATAAATAAAGGCTAAAAATGACTTAATCAATCGTTAAATCGTCTCCAACGTTGACAATCGATTCCGGACCATTTATGACGTCACATGTGCTCATGGAAGCCGATTTAACTATTGATTAAGTCATTTTTAACCTTTATTTATTTGAACGCCATTTAAGAAATCGATGTTCGGCGACTTAGCCGGTAGAGCCCCTGGACAGATATTTGTGTGCATGAAAATGCCTGTTCCTCCTGAGTGTAAGTGTAATCACACTAATGTTATAAAGGCGTTTTACTGCAAAAATTCATAAAATAACATTTTGGCCCAACTCGGGATTTGAAGTCAGGAACTCATTATCTGCGGACACGCTACCGCTATACCAACGGCAGAGAGAACTCAAGCCGTCTTGGTATTAGTGAACTGTAGATTTCTCTTGCGTAATACAACGAGTAGGTAAGTGCACTGAATTTGATAAGGTATGCCTGATAAGAGCTTATCAGTCACTTTCTTTGCAAACATCGAGATGTTTTGTACACGGCGCGTTTGTTTACTTTTATTGTACAGCCAGCTGCAACTACAGGACACAGAGTAAACAGGATTTGAACTTGCATCATTCACTAAAGTCAAGTAGTATATGTAGTATATCAGTTATCTGGTTTTCATAGTACAAGCTCTACTTAGTTTGGTATCAGATGGCCGTGTGTGTATAGGATATTATTATAATTTGGAAAAAAGTATTGGATGTGTCTAAAATTGCATAAGTTACGTAATTAAAAGCTTTTAAATATGTGTATATCATCATCATATCATAGAGCACGTAAAGCCGTTGGTCCTGTACCTGACCTCTTTCCGGTCGTGTCGCTAGGCGTCCCATGGGATAATGAGAGTGATGGAATAGAAAGTGCTCCTGTGTTTGCGCACACACTGGAGCACTATAATATATCCCGCGCAGATGGCTAATCTCTATTGAGACTGGCCGCCGTGGGCGAAATTCGGCTAGGAGGACATATCATCATCATCATCATATCAGCCCAAAGACGTCTACTGCTGGACAAAGGCCTCCCCCAAGGATCTCCACAATAGCCGGTCCTGCGCTGCCCGCATCCAGCGGCTTCCCGCGTCCCGCACAAGATCGTCGGTCCACCATGTAGGGGCCACGCTGCTGTGTATATAATATCTTAAATTATATTAATAAACTAGCTGTGTCCCGCGGTTTTACCCGCGTTCAAATTTATAAATTATCATAACTCCTCCCGCGTAAGTGATAGCGTGATAATATGTAGCCTATATGTTGACCCGACCTCTTAGTAATATTCATACAAAATTTGAAGTAAATCCATGCAGTACTTTTTGAGTTTAGCCTGGACATACAAACAGACACACAGACAAAAATTCTAAAAACTATATTTTTGGCTTCGATAGCGATTGTAGATCACGCCCCAAGCATCCATTTAAAAAAATATTCAATGTACCGTTTTGACTTTCCTACGATTTTATTATATGTATATACACACATCAACACAATCTAGGGATATTGAACATTTCATTGATTATCTAGAAAACTATAAACATTTTGTTATGACTGTAAATGGAAGAATTAAAGATAATTTCATGGCCGATATTTAAACATTAACAACACGATGCGATTTTGTTTTTCTAATTAATAAAAGTCTTAAATTAATTAAGCCATAGAAAATTACTGAGTGAACAAAAACATTTTATTCTTATAAAATTATTCAATCGAATTAAATGAATAAAAATCTTACCAAATCTGATAATCAGTAATCGGTATTTCCTCCTCTAACATTAATCACACAGCGGCAACGATTTTCCATACTTAAAATTAAGGTGTCAATGTCTTGCTGGGGTATGCAGTCCCAAGTTCTTTTTAAATGTTCGAAAAGTTGTTCTTCTGTTGTCAAGTTGGGCGGAAAATCCCTCAATGCTCTTCGCTGTAACATGTCCCAGGCGTGTTCAATTGGGTTTAAGTCTGGCGACTGTGGAGGCCAATCTAATACCTGAACATCGTGTTCTCGAAGGGCGGCCCTCACCAGCCGCGCTGTATGGGAAGGTGCATTGTCATGCATGAGCTGAAATTCTTGCCCCGTTAGGGCCCTGAGCGGGACAATGACACGTTCTTCTACCTCCTCACGGTATCTATGGGCAGTCATGCTGCCCTGAATCCAAATGAGTTGGGTTCGTCCGCCGATTCGTATTCCTGCCCACACCATAATTGTCCCGCCTTGGTAAGAGTGGACCTCCTGTGGATGTCGGAGACGGCTGACCCTGCCTGGAGTTCTCCAAACGCGTGTTCGTCTCGAATCTGGATGAAATCCATAGCGGGACTCATCAGTGAACAGCACCAATGACCATTGTTGATCACTCCATGTCAAATGTTCTTGAGCCCATAAAAGTCGCCTACCGCGATTGCCACGTCGCAGCGCTGGGACTCGTAGCGGTCTGCGAGCATGAAGACCAACTTCATGCAGCCTCCTTCGCACGGTTTGGTCGCTCACCAGCAGCTGCTGACCCTCCTGGAGCCTTTGCACTAGTTGCATCGCTGTGATATTGGGTAGTCTTCTGGCGGTCATTTGGAGAAATCGATCCTGTCTCTGAGTGGTAACACGATATCTACCTGTGTGCCGTTCTGCCACATCTCCAGTAGCGCGATAACGTGACCACAGCCTGGATACCACATTTTGGCTTGTGCCCAGAGACTCAGCAACGACGCGTTGAATAGCACCGTTTTGTAACATGCCAACTGCCCGTAACATTTCATCTCGACTCAAATGATGGCGTGGCATGACGCTAAAAAGCTTACACAACCAATTGAGAAAAGAAAATAAAACAATTTATCAGGTTTTCTTCAATTAACACGCAAAAAAAATTTTAATGCAACTTCTTGAAATTAGATACAACTCAAGATTGCGCTGTGCTTTGCGTGTTTTCATTTGTTTCTCATTTTAATTTTTAAATTTTGAATAAAGAATAGACAAGGTTTAAATCTGTAAATAAACTTTTTAAGGAAACTAAATAGGTTTTAAACAATAAAGCCATGTTTGATTTCAAAATAACGTATCCCTAGACTTTGTTGATGTGTGTATATGTATAGATTATTATTATTATTAATTATTATATTAACACATCTCCCTAATACCTTAGGAGAATCGTGGTTCGAACCATTTATGGAGAAATCTCTGTGTGATGAGCACGATTATTAGTTCTGTGTCTAGGTGTAATTTATCAAAATAATAATATATATAATAAAATACATAGGTAAGTATGTTAATCAGTTGTCTGGTTACCATAGTACAGGCCCTGCCTAGTTATAAGTCCACAGCTGGACAAAAGCCTCTCCAAAAGATCTCTATATTGGTATCTTGATCCTATTTCAGATCCCAGTGACATTCAAACTTCTCATTCGGAACCATCGCAAGTCCCGGATCCACCACAAAATCCCTCAAGTGATAGAGCTCTTCGTCAAAAGCCAAGGGTTGACTATAAGCCATTTTTGTACACATAGTTTTGTTATTTGTCACCACAGTATTATAATATTATGTTCTCCTATATTTAAAATGTGATGTTATGTTTAGTTATTTCTATATTTGTTAACTAGAGGGAGGAATGTAAAGTATATATATACTGGCTGTTTGGCTGAATGACATGGGACCTTTGCCTGTACATGATTGACATGAATAAACGTCAGTGCGATAATGTCCGCTCGCCGTTTTATTTGTATTCCAAATAAATAATAATCTATAATATGTATGTATATAAAAATACATAGGTAAGTTTGTTAATCAGTTGTCTGGTTCTAATAGTACAGGCTCTGCCTAGTTTGGGATCAGATTTGTCCCAGATATTTATTGTTTTAAGCATTAAGTCGACAGCTAGACAAAAGCCTCCCCAAAAGATCTTCATATTGGAATTGTAGTGAAGAACATGGAGGGACATGCCATAATCGCTACGTTTGGCAGACGGGTTAGCGATCACAATATGATGGTCATAGTACACAGGGGGACGCTACTGCTTGTTCTCTGGTAGATATTTCCTCGGGACGACTTCTATGCCCCCCACAGGACAACATCGGGTGGTGATATTAACACAAGGTTTAAATAACAATTTTGTTGAAGGTCATACCCAAGATACTCATAATAATAGATTATTATTTAATCAATAAATATACTCATTCATAAATTAACATTTAATTTATATGCTAAATATATAAATATTTATTATAATACCTTCGATTACCTACGTAAATATTTAATAGTTATTCGAAACATGTTTTTTAATTAAATTTAGACGCTCTGCTTTTTAGGTTATTTAGAAGGGATTAATCCCACCATTCTAAGTCCTGTAACCCCGGATCCACAGTGGCACACAATGAAATGACACTGAGAGGTGAGACCCAGGCATGTCCCGGGGAATCGGTATAACTTCAGAGTGACAGTAACACTAGGTTAAAAACCAAGTACCTGATCAATAAAAAAAAAAAAAACACCATCATGAGGGTGAGTGAATAGATAGTGCACCTGTGCCCTTTGCGCTCACACATGTGCTCTATAACATGTCTTGTCGCTTTGTTTATATTTCTACCTTGACCATAATATTTTGCAATCACTGAACTAACGACATTCCAACTGAATTTCAGATAATATATCGTTGCGACATTATTTTAATGGGGGACTTTGACTATACAAGTTGGATAAGAATCATTAGAATTTATCACGTGGTATATATGTTGCCTGTGTGGCTGACGGCCAAGACTATCATCACCCCATCTGATCCCGTGGGGGGAGTAGAAGTCGTCCCGAAGGAATATATACAGGAGAACGGGCAGCAGCGTTCTCCTAAGTACTATGACTATCTTACTGCGATCGCGAACCCGCCTGCCAAGCGTGGTGATTATGGCATATCCCCCCAAATTATGAACACGACTCCATTGTGGAGATCTTTTGGGGAGGCCTATGTCCAACAGTGGACGTCATTAGCCTGGCATGATGACGGTATATATAGCACTTATTATTTTCTCGAAGTTAACCTTGTTTCAAGGGCATTGTATATGCTGAATGTGTGCAAACAAAACCCATTTCATTTTTCTACCAAAATTGACAACAGTCATTAATAATGTAATTTAATAGAAAATTTGCGGAATACATTTACACGACGTTTTGTACTGGTATTGCCAGTACGAAGCGTCGTGTAAAAGTTTTCCAAAACTGTAAAGAGTAACCTTTTATAACCCTCTATGCATTTTTACCTGCATAATTTTTATAAAACAGATGTGTAAACTACTTTCCAAATTAATCAAGATATAATCAGATATCACGGTAATCAGATACAAACCGTTGGAAACGATTACAACCTACATTATAAAAGATACAATCATGATTACAGTATTTTTAAGTACATAATTATGCATGAATTCAAGATGACATACATTTAAGATCTCATCATTATACCAAGGATTTGAGGCTTATTAGGCACAATAAAGAATTGAAATATTGAAATTTATTTAGCACTTGGGTATTAAGATACTCTAGTACATACCAATTTAAAAGCTTCATTTAAAAAAACTAGTTTAAAGCCGATCTCGCAGTCCGACCGTGCGGTCTGTTATACTATTTATTTATAATGTTTTTAACGCGCCGAGCACGTGTACGTGCACGTGACCGATAGGTTACGTCGACAGAAACACTAAAAGAAAAATAGTATGAAAACTAGTTGTCACATTTCAGAACCGAACCAGTTTAAAGCCAACGATCACACAAGGGAAATAAATCCCTGCATGGATTTTATAGACACGTTATTCACCGATCCAACGCACATCCACACTCGAATAACAATTACTTATGGGTCACACAAACAGTAGTCCTGAGCGGAAATTTTGCTCGCAAAACGTAAAAGCTAAGGAAGTGCGTACAGTCAAATAAATATTGTAACGAGGAACATATTAGAAAAGTATTACAAACATGTTCCTTCTATACTTATAATATTATTGTATATTTTGATTATTATAAGTATTGTATACTACAATAGGTTATATAATCTGTGATATCGATTACATATCCGTATTCATATAATCCAAGATAATGCACCAATCAAAGCGATTCCGTTCATCCACGACTCATTGACCGTAAATCGAATGATTGATCGATGAATGCATTCAATTTGATCGTGTATTGTTTACGCTGTAATTTTGTCATTCGGTCTTTGTGTACGGTAATGAAATTACGTTCATGAATTTTTATGAGATTTTGCAGCTGTAGTTTCTGCTTATTTTGAGATTTCATGTTTTGCTTCAAGAGTAAATAAGCTCCATTTTCTCTTCTTCTTTGATTACCTACCTATTCCACAACTTTTAACATGTTTTAAAAGAAGAATAATATCGTAATTTTTTGAAGTTATACTTCTTTTGGCGCGATGGAGAATAATTATGAGAGTGAATTTTTAAGATGCGCGCGCACACCGACACCAACAAATTTAACAGAATGAAATTAGTTCTAGGTGGTATGAGAGTGAATTTTTACGATGGGCGCGCATCGTAAAAATAACAGCATGACGTTAGTTCTAGGTGGTATGAAAATTTGATAACTATGTTCAAGTTGTATATTAAGAAGTATAACTTCTAACGCGTGTACATAAGTACACACAAGTTTTTTTTTTTATCGTTATATTGTATTTTTTACTTGTGTGTATTTTTCCGTTGTATTTGAACCGACTTTGGTCATTGTTTTTTTACTTGATGGGAAATGTTTTCGGGCCAAAAACTGCATATCAATATTACCTACACATAAAAATCGTTTCATAAGCCAATAAACATCAGCGGAGGTTTTTATATGGAGAGCCAAAAAAGTAGTTTAGTTTTATTTGTTCAGTTAAGTTCATTCGTTCAGTTTCATTTATTTAACATTTATCATTACAGGTATTGACCTAATGCGATAGAGTTGGGATTAAAATTAACTTAAGTTAAAAATATTACTTAATAACTATCTTGGAACAACTAACACACTGCCATCTGAACCAAACTAGGCAGAGCCTGTACAAGTTAAGACTGATGAACATACTTAGCTATACATATATCATATCAGCCGAAAGACGTCCTCTGTTGGACTAAGACCTCCCCAAGCAAGGTTACCATATCTCAGGATTTGTCCCGAGATTTCAGGATTTTAGAACTCTTCTGAGGCTTGCGGCTAGATTTTGTTGCTTAAAAACTGAATTTTTTTAATACAATACATCCGCTTCCCAGCTTAGGGCACGATGTGCAACACGTGAGCGAGATATTATAATTTAAAAATGTCGTAATTTTATCATTTTTGATAAAACTACGAATTTTTTATATTGTAACGTAGGTACGCCAGAAAATTTTCAAACTTAAAAAAAAATAATCAGGTCTTTATCCGAAATTGACAGTTTTTCACCTGGTAACTCAAAACCAAAGGATCTCCACAATGTCTTATGCTGCTCATATTCAGCGGCTTCCCACGACCCCTGCAAGATCGTCGGTCCACTCTGTAGGGGGCCTGCTCACGCTACGTCTTCCGATTCGTGATTGCTACTTGAGAACCTTTCTACCCCAGCCGTCGTCAGTTCTACGAGCTCAGAAGTGAGCCAACAGGCGAATAACCACTATATATACCTACCTAAACGCCTTTCTGAGTAACCGGCAAGTTTCAAAGAAGGCTCGACTGGCCGTGCACGATGGAGTGTTAGTGCCAACTTTAATGTATGGAAGTGAAAGTTGGGTATGGCAGAAAAAGAATGAAAATAAAATAAATGCAGTGGAAATGAGAGCGCTGAGAAGTATGTGTGGTGTGACTTTGAGAGACAGAATTCGAAATACTGATGTAAGAGAGCGTTGTGGTGTGAAAGAAGATGTAGTCCCAAAGATTGAAAAAGGAATGCTGAGATGGTTTGGCCATTTAAAGAGGATGAATGAAAGAAGATTGACCAAAGAAGTATACCTGGCCTGTGTGAATGGAACAACCGGAAGGGGAAGACCTCGTCGGACATTCTCTGACCAAATCGGAGTCGTTCTCAAGAAAGGGCAGGTCAGAAGTACCCTAAACCGGCGAGCATGTATAAAGAATATAATGACAGTAATCGAGACAAAAGACGTGCGCAAAGATCGTGACAAATGGAAATCCGTTGTCTCTGCCTACCCCTCTGGGAAACAGGCGTGAGTCTATGTATGTACATACCAAGGAGACAGTCATATAATCGTGTTATAAAAGTATGAAACATTGTAAGCTGTATATAACTTAGCAATAAAGTAATCGCAGTTATCGCATTAAGAATTTGGAAGGCAACACGGAATGTGCGTGACTGATCAACATTTACATAGCCAAGCCTGTTTCCGAGAATGTAAGGCGAACTAAACTTTGGACGTGGTAAGGAAGGCAAATGAATTGTCTTTTCAGCGTTTTTGAAGTGAAAACTTCTTCATGCCCGTTGAGCACTTTTTGGGTGAACAAAAAGCGTGAAACGTCACGCTTCCCATGAGCTATATGTATAACTATTATATAGTAAATTATTTACATTGGATGTATAAACAATAGTTTCCCCTTCTATCAGCAGTCCTCAAAGACTACCCCGCCATTTTTTTATGACAATACATACATACATAGACTCACGCCTGTTTCCCAGAGGGGTAGGCAGAGACAACGGATTTCCATTTGTCACGATCTTTGCATACTTCTTTTGCCTCGATTACTGGCAATGACAACAAATAAACAACAAAAAAACAATTCCTCCGATTGCATGCATATATACCAACTTGACTAATTTTATTTTTATGGAATCTCAAGGAAATTCATACAAAGCCGTGAGTTTTAAATAAAAGTTATTTTGACAAGCGCAGAGAGCGGCCATTTATGTCATCAAATTCAAAATTCATTGATTCCGTTAAAATATTACATTAGTATGGGATCGTCAATTTTTTTATTTCGTGGAGAGCTTCACGTGGTAGCTACTGAGAAACACTGCCAGAAAACTCAGTAGTAATCCTTTTTTAAAACATTTATTTCTTAACATAAAATTACATGGTACTTAAATGTGTTCATTTGGAGCATCTCAATCCCAAACCATTTTGTCACTTAAATAATCAGAAGTTTTGTAGTAAGCCGTGATAAACAATTGAGCTTTTATAGTTCTTCTAAGAAAAAGGCTCTAAATACGAACGTACATACGCCAGCACATTCAGCTACCCCAATCTGTCAAATTTCTTTTATAGAATTTCAACGTTATCACAAATGCATCTCAGTTCACTTTCAGTTGAGGAAATTTGACAGATTGGGGTAGCTTGATATGCTGACGAATGTACATAACAAAAATGCCGCATCCAATGTTGCCCCCACGAAATCCGGCGACAATTACAAATGTAGCCACGATAATACGCCACTAATTAATTGAATGGGTTTCTTGAACCGCCGGCGGCGAGGCGTGACTACCTTTCCAAAAACTGGCAAGTTACAAGTCTCTTGTGTACACGCGCCTGGGATATTTTGGGTAAAATATCATTTATTGATACAGCTATATGTTCTGTCTATATGTACCTATAAGTAATTAGGTATACTTAACTATATTCTACTATATTTCTATGACGGTCACCGTAGCCTAGTTGGTAGTGCTCCTGCCTACGAAGCTGGTGATCCTGGGTTCGAATCCCGGTAAGTGCAAATATTTGTGTGATGAGCACGAATATTTGTTTCTGATTCATGGATGTTTTCTATGTATTTAAGTATTTATCTATCTATATAAGTATGTATATCGTCGCCTGATACCCATAGTACAAGCTTTGCTTAGTTTGGGGCTAGGTTGATCTGTGTGACATTGTCCCTATATATTATATTATTATTATTATATTACTGCTAACATGTTCTGAATATTTACAAACGCTTTTTTTAAAGACTACGTGAAATAAAACCTTTTTATTAAAAGTTATAAATGCCCCGTTTGCATAGAAAGGATTGGTCTTGATTCTTGCAATCTTTTTTTCTTTATCGTATGAGCAGTGGCTGCCCTGGTGTCAGAGTTTTCAAGACATCCAGTAGGTCTCTTTCATTCATTATAGACTGTTGTATAACGTTACCCACAGGGGCCGAGATAAACGACGGAGACGGTCAGAAATTTACACCCAGACCGCATGCCTAGGTGCATAACCTGACCGATCACCAACGAATCGGTGAAACAAAAACTGGATATAAAACCCCTTTATCACAATCATCATCATCATCATATCAGCCGAAAGACGTCCACTGCTGGACAAAGGCCTCCCCCAAGGATCTCCACAATAGCCGGTCCTGCGCTGCCCGCATCCAGCGGCTTCCCGCGACCCGCACAAGATCGTCGGTCCACCGTGTAGGAGGCCTGCCCACGCTGCGTCTTCCGGTTCGTGGTCGCCACTCGAGAACCTTTCTGCCCCATCGGCCGTCAGTTCTACGAGCTATGTGCCCTGCCCACTGCCACTTCAGTTTGGCAATTCTTTGGGCTATGTCGGCTACTTTAGTTCGCCTGCGGATCTCAGCATTTCTTATTCGATCTCGCAGGGAAACTCCAAGCATAGCCCTTTCCATTGCTCTTTGGGTGACCTTGAGCCGCCTGATAAGGCCCATAGTGAGCGACCACGTCTCTGTTCCGTAAGTCATCACTGGCAACACACACTGGTCGAAGACTTTCGACTTGAGACACTGCGGTATTTGGGATGAGAAGATATTACGTAGCTTCCCGAACGCTGCCCAGCCGAGTTGGATTCTACGATTGACCTCCTTTTCGAAGTTGGACCTACCTAGTTGGATGGTCTGTCCTAGGTAAATATAGTTCTCAACGACTTCGAGTGCAGAGTCTCCAACCTTAACTAGAGTGGGTGCAACATGGATGTTCGAGATGATTTTCGTCTTATCCATGTTCATTTTCAGACCCACTTGTTGAGAGACTCTACTGAGGCCATCGAGCATTGTACCGAGGTCGTCAAGGGTCTCAGCCATGACTACTATGTTGTCGGCAAATCTAAGGTGGGTGATGTACTCGCCATTGACATTGATGCCAAAGCCTTCCCAGTCCAGAAGCTTGAAAACATCTTCCAATGCAGCGGTAAACAGTTTCGGAGATATGACGTCTCCTTGTCTCACGCCTCGCTGCAATTGAATAGGTTTCGAGTTCTGGTCCTGAAGTCGGATTGACATGGTGGCGTTTTCGTACAAACATTTTAACACCTGGACATACTGATAGTCAATTTGGCACCTTTGAAGAGACCTCAGCACGGCCCATGTTTCGATAGAATCAAAGGCTTTCTCATAGTCCACAAACGCTAAGCATAATGGCTGGTTATACTCCTCTGTCTTCTGTATAACTTGCCGCAGTGTATGTATGTGGTCTATGGTACTGTAGCCTTTTCGGAATCCGGCTTGTTCGGGAGGCTGGAAGTCGTCAAACCTTCGTGCGAGACGATTCGTAATGACTCTCGAAAACAACTTGTAAACATGGCTCAGCAGTGAGATGGGTCTGTAATTCTTCAATAGGGTTTTATCGCCCTTTTTGAAGAAAAGCACCACCACACTCCTGTGCCATGCTTTTGGCGTTTGACCTTCGAGTATGACGGAGTTGAATAACTTCTGAACTCGTACAGGCTGACGTCCGGGATATCTTGGGTGTAGTGTCGGGTTAGTCTTGCTCTTGGATCGGCATGACTATTGACAGGAAGTCGCGTTGTCGTGTATAACTGTCCGTAGAACTTCTCGATCTCACCTAGCAACTCTGGTTTTGACGTGACGATTCTACCATCCTCAGTCTTCAGCTTCGTCAGTTGGCTTTGCCCTATAGACAAATCTCTTGCGAACACTTTAGAGCCTCTATTCCGCTCGATGGCCTCTTTTATACTAATAGTATTAAATTGGCGTGTGTCGCGAGTCAGAGACTTTGAGATTTGTCTGTTGAGCTGCCTGTATCTGGCAGCATCACATGAGGATGTTAGAATCATTTTCCGCCTTACTTCCATAAGCTGTAGGGTATGGTCGGAGATCTTTTTGGTTCCATTTGTACGACGGGTTTTGTAGAAGTTAGACCCGGCCGTATGGACAGCTTCCACGAACCTGTCGTGGTATGTATCCACTTCTTCACAGTCTGCTAGGCATCTTATTACAATACTTGTATAAGATTTATTGCATGAAACAATTGTATCCATAGGCTTTAAAACGATTAAACTCAAATTCGTGTCAAATTTTAATTTCACAGGGTACTAAACAGAACGTTTAAAGAAATACACAATCACAAAGTGATTTATTTAGCTATTTGCATAAAAACGGATGGACTAAGTTCATAATACTTATATATGAATCAACTACAACTTTTTCACTGATCATAAATGTAGTGAAGGGCTTAAAAACCTAATTAACCTAAACATCTCAACTGGTGGTCCCTTTCTAAGGATCAAGATACAAAATCAATATGTAGTGTTAATTCCGCTAATTGTCAGTTTAATCATGCCGGGACGCAATTTGCACCGCCCTCCCGCCCGCAAAAATGTGCACATGTAAGAAGGACAATAAGCAGAATTAACACTACATATTTTGTATCTTGATTGTTATGGATTTCCGCAAAGTAACGCCTGATTCCATTACTTACCTTTCTAAGGATCTCTTCAATAAAATTGTGTACATCATTCGGAGCGATAATAATCGCCACGCTTGGCAGGTTGGCGATCGCAGTATGATAGTCAGTACACAAAGAGACGCTGCTGTCCTTTCTGTGGGAATTATTCCCTCGAGTCGACTTCTGCCCCCCCAGTTTTTATTAGGCAGGCTGTTGGTTTCTCTGCTCCCTTGTTTCCACATTAAGAAAGAAAAACAGCGACCAAAAAGTTTTCTTATGAGCGTTATAGAAGATATATGATTCTAATTTCTTACAATCCTTTTTTTTTTTTTTTTTCTTGCGGGGTGTAAAATCCTGCATAGATGTCCTCCGCCTTGGGTGAGGCGGAGGGGTCTGTCAGACTCCTACTGACTAAAAACCTCCCCGGTGTTCCATCTCACACCTGCGCCGGGGGTCGCGGGAACATACGATACTCCCGCAACCCCCGGCTAAGCTAACTATCAAAATGCGCCCCCTCACCCGTTTTGCTTATGCCTGCCCGGCCCACTTATACTAAGTACGTTTTAATAAAATTGTATTAGCTAAACAACTAAACAAAAATTACTATAGAGTTATCCTTGTGGGAAGCTACAAGGATATCTCTATAGTAATTTTCGTTTAGTTAGTTGACTGTGGTTATAGATTAAAAGAAAAGAAATATATAACACAACTTTAAAGACGGGCCTGTTGGCGTTGTTGGCAAATGCTTGCTTTTCACGCCGGAGGTCGTGGGTTCCTTTCCCACCCAGGATAGAAGGTGCATGAACATGTCTGTCTCTCCTGAGACTGGGTGTAATTATCGATATAAGTATGTATTTACAAAAAAAAGGTACCTAGTATTTTTAGTTAATCAGTTATCTGGTTTCCATAGTACAAGCTCTGCTTAGTTTGGAATCAGATGGCCGTGTTTGAATAATGTCCAAAGATATTATTATAATTATTATAGCTGGGGAATTATGTTTAAATAATATTAAAAATGAACATTAATTGTCAGCGCCCACGCATAGTTCTTGCGCCCTAGGCTCAACTGAAACCTAATTGGCTTGAGAGTAAATCAGGCCTTGAGTAGATAGTTACAGAGTAGGATTATGCCCACGAAAGGCGTCGTTTGGCCATGATCACCTCTAACAATACAATTAAATTACAAACAGGATTTTGAAAGACATGTGACTCATTGGCGTTACCCAAAAAGCTTCTAAGATTAAGTGTGTCTGGCTTAACCAAGCATGACTGTCTGCCCGCCATAAACTTAAGTTAACTGCCGTGGGCGGTACAAAACCAACACAATTATCTACCTAATAGTAGCCACAAATCACCAAAATTGGTTACAAATTAAACTTTTTAATGCAATCCGTTCAAAAACACAGATCTATCCGTTCAAAAACTAGTATCTGGGTCAATCAACTTTTAAAGTACTCCTTTCGTGTCCCTATGAAATTAAAACCCAAAAACAATATTAAAAATGAATATTTTGTAAATATTGTTGTTATATTATGGAATAAGATGCTTAGATGTTATGCTACTATTTTTATATGTACAACTTTTTAAATTATTAGTCGCGTTTTTGTAAAAACGCAGGGGAACACTGTCCATATTCGTACAAAAACAGTATGTCCCCAGGTATGGGTCACAACAAACATTTGCCTTTTTTTCGGCTTAGCTGCTTAGAGACATAGGTTTTTAATATTTTTATTAGATAGCTATTTGAGTAAGCTTAGCTAAAAAGACAGTTGATACATATTTTTTAAATTATAACGTGCATTTTTATATTTTTAAGTGTTTGTCCCCATAGAGCATCTAAAACATCAATTCTACTGCGTTATATGAAAAAATTACAAAATTTCTCGAGAGATAGCTCTAAGCTTTAGTTATTAGCGGGAGTGATCGTCTATAAGTACGTTGGCAAGCCGCCGCAAGATCAATGTATCACAGGTCGGCCGTCACTGTGCGACAAGCTCTCAAGAGGTGTGCGTGGGTTTATTACCGCTCTACTAAGTTACGATATAAATTTGGGTAAGATTTTATAATTAGTTGCTTTTGTTATTTAAATATAAGGCCTTTTTGCTCTAATTTTCAAATTAGACCACTATCATTTCGTTTAATTCCGTAAATGTGAATTTATAATCGATTTTCTGTTACTTTTTCCCCCGCGTTCCTGTAAATTTCTCTGGCGTTGTAGGTAACTTTAGAGAATGTATGGCAAAGGTGATACCGATTTTAATCATAATAATTTGTCTTTATTTGTAAAAATAACGTCAACTTTCTATTATTTTTAAAATATTTGAACTAAATATTTAAATAACTGTATTATATGTAATTTCAGATTGAAATAAAAACAAAACTAAAAGTATAAATGCCAATTAGTACGGCTGAAAAACAGAACCTTTATGAAGAACGATTGGAAAATAATTCCGAGAGTTACAAAAGAAAAGAGGCAAAAAGAAAGCCAAGGGAACGATATCACAAAACATAAAGATTAGTCAAATATTTGACTCCAAAATAAAATAACGAAAAATATGTTAAACAGAGTTTTGGAAAATACACTGCCAAGTTTTCGGGGACCTGAAATTACGATTTACGAAATGCGGAAAATCACAGAAAATGATGAACATTTTTATATTCACTCCGATGATGGTATGGTAAATAATGATGCTCACCAATCTTGACAATTAACTAAATCTTCGGACGATGATGAACCCTTGGTTGTACTCAAATTTACCAAAGAACTACAGGACATTACTAATAAGAGGCGCAAAATATATATGTAGACGTATATTCCCAGAGGACGACTAACCCAATACTTTACCGAAAACACATTAGAATGGCTCTCAAACAGCTTAAGAATAACAAGACGCCTGGTGATGATGGACTTACAGCAGAGCTTCTAAAGGCGGGTACACCAATCCTACGGGTCATTCAGAAGTTATTTAACTCCGTCATACTAGAAGGTCAAACGCTACCAGCATGGCACAGAGGTGTGGCGGTGCTCTTCTTCAAAAAGGGTGATAAAATCCTCCTGAAGAAGTACAGACCCATCCCACTGCTGAGCCATGTTTACAAATTGTTTTCGAGAGTCATTAAAAAACGTCTCGCACGCAGGTTTGACGACTTCCAGCCTCCCGAACAAGCCAGTTTCCGTAAAGGCTTTAGTACCATAGACCACATACATACTGCGGCAAGTTATACTGAAGACCGAGGAGTATTGTGGACTATGAGAAAACCTCGGATTCAATCGAAACCTGGGACGTAATGAGGTTTCTCCAAAGGATTCGAATACCGGTATATCGAGGTGTTAAAGTGTTTGTATGCTACAATGTCTATGCGACTCCAGGACCAGAACTCGAAACCTATCCACTTGCAGCGAGGTGTGAGACTGGGAGATGTTATATCTTCGAAACTGTACACCGCTACATTGGAAGATGTCTTCAAGCTTTGGCATCAATGTTATGGCTGAGACCTTTGAAGACCTCGGTACAATGCTCGATGGCGTCAGCAGAGTCTCTCAACAAGTGGGTCTGAAACATCCATGAAGCACCCACTCTAGTTAAGGTTGGAGACTCTGCACTCGAAGTTGTAGAGAACTATATTTACCTAGGACAGTTCATCTAACTAATTAGGTCCAACTTCGAGAAGGAGGTCATTCGTAGCATCCAGCTCGGCTGGGCAGCGTTCGGGAACCTACGTAACATCTTCTCGTCCCAAATACCGCCGTGTCTCAAGTTGAAAGTCTTCGACCAGTGTGTGTTGCCAGTGATGACTTACGGAACAGAGACGTGGTCGCTCACCATGGCCCTTATCAGACGGCTCAAGATCACCCAAAGAGCAATGGAAAGGGCTATGCTTGGAGTTTCCCTGCGAGATCAAATCAGAAATGCTGAGATCCGCAGGTGAACCAATGTAACCGACATATCCCAAAGAATTGAGAAGCTGAGGTGACAGTGAGCAGGGCACATAGCTCGTAGAACCGACGGCCGAAAAGTTCTCGAGTGGCGACCACGATCCGGAAGTTGCAGCGTAGGCAGGCCCTCTACAAAAGGGACCGATGGCCGCTGGATGCGGATAACGCAAGACCAGCAGTTGTGGCGATCTTTCAGGGAGGCCTTTGTCCATCAGTGGGCGTCTTTCGGCTGATATGATGATATATTGTTCTGATGATGAACAACCTTGTTCAAGTTACAATGAAGAAAATTCTAAAATCGCAGTTGGTGATCTACTCGTAAACATTTACGCAGATTCTTACAAAATGTTTCACTTACGCTGGCAAAACCTTGGGTGACATAGAAGATGACGGTGAAATTAAATTGATGTTTTTAAAAGTGGTTGATAAAGATGCCACACGATTTTGATTAGATGAAAATGATATTTGCTATGTGAATAATAATAATGATGTGGTACAGAGATTACCGAATCCTGATATCGTTCAAAGTCGTCATCGTGTATATTACCAATTTTCGAAAAGTGAAAAGTAATATAAATTTATTCGGTAAAGCATTCGAATGTTTTGATTACACGTATGCAGATTTCAATACAGAATTTAAATTTATGTTGATCTTACTCGCCAAATATTAGTCTTTTAGGTCTTAGATCTTATTTATTTATAACATGCGGATTTTCAACACATTCTCTGTTGTTACCAAATAGTTTTCTCTAGCGTTACTAACTGTCCCTACCTTTCCGATTTTGTTTTGAAAGTTTGTTACAAGATTTTCACTCATTTATACATAAAAACTAAGAAAATGTAAACCTTAATACCTGCTTGTTGTCATATTATATAACTATTAATACTGATTATGTTCAAGTAAGATTATTTTAAAAAATAAGCTGTTGAAATGGTTATGGTAACACCGTAGACCTTAAAACATCATTTATTATGTGATAATATAATGAAAAAGAAAGTCTGATTATATTAATATCTACTTTTTGATTATCTCTAACCAATAATACAATTTGTAGAAGTAATATGTTTTGTTTTACTCCATAATAATAAGTCCTAATTTTAGTAACGCGAGAGATCCATAATCATAAAGTTTAAAAAATATCAGAAAATATAAGAAAAACTTCGCAGCTACTACGAAAAACATAAAATTCAATGAATTTCCTTAGTGACGGTACAATAAGTTTATTAAAATATGCAAAAGTATATTTTCAAAAAAATCTTGTTCAAACCACTGAAAGGAGCACTTTAAAAGTTGATTGTCCCATCTATACCTAGTTTAATTCGTCTTTCTTGGCGCGCGATTAGGGTATTGGTATCTATGCCTAATTCAATTCATCTTTCTTGGCGCGCGATTAGGGTATTGGTATCTATGCCTAATTCAATTCATCTTTCTTGGCGCGCGATTAGGGTATTGGTATGTCTATGCCTAATTCAATTCATTTTTCTTGGCGCGCGATTAGTGGATCGGTGGTATCTATGCCTAATCACATTCTTATTTTTTGGCGCATGACTAGGCGATTGGAATGGTGTTAAATTTACTAAAACAGGAAATTTTATAAAATCTTGACACAATTGTGACACTATCCAATCGTAAAGCAATTAGTATTTTTAGGTACACGGATTGTATGAAAACATTTAGAAATAATATTTAATTTATCGATAGACATTATTTAGTTATATATGAACTTTTAAATTCTTATAACTTCGTTAAATATTAGGTCTTTACCTATGAAATTGCCGTTCTGCAGTACTGGCCATTTCAAATCAAAATAATTTTTGTTTGGCTAAGAATTCTAATTTCAAATTAATTTTATTTTAAAAACATGGATTCTTTTTTCCAAAAGTAGTCATTTCTTTATTGATAAGTGTTACATTTTCATCGCATTTCAATCTTTTTCGTCATCATGGATACGTTAAAAATTCGAGTAATTATGGAATATGAGTACCGTCGTGGCAGCAACGCGGCACAAGCGGCACGCAACATCAACGACGTTTACGGAGCTAACACTACAAACCAACGCACCACCTGTTATTGGTTTGCTCGCTTCCGTTCTGGAAATTTCGACCTGAAAAATGAACCTCGCGGTCGTCCGAAGACTTTGGTCGACAATGACGAATTAAAGGCGGTTGTGGAAGCTGATGATACACAATCTACGGCTGAATTAGCAGCAGCTTTCGACGTTAGCGTCAAAACAATATTGGTCCATTTGCGTCAAATTGGCAAGGTAAAAAAGCTTGACAAATGGGTGCCCCACGAACTCAATGATCGCCAGCGCGAAGTACGCGTCGAGACGTGCCTTGCACTGCTCAACAGACACACAAATGAAGGAATTTTGAACCGCATTGTTACCTGCGATGAAAAATGGATTCTGTTTGATCACCGCAAGCGCTCAGCAAGTTGGTTGGATCCTGGTTCAGCACCTAAACAATGCCCTAAACTCCGTCATCCGCCCTACTCACCAGACCTTGCGCCTACAGACTACTACTTTTTCCAGAATTTGGATAACTTCTTGGCGGGAAAAAAATTCAATACCCGAGAGGCAGTACAAAATGCCTTTGAACAATTTGTTGCCTCCCGTCCAGCTGATTTCTTTAAGAAGGGCATCAATAAACTGCCACTGCGATGGCAAAGATGCATTGATTGCATGGGTGATTACTTCGATTAATACAAATAAAAAAATTCATGAAAAAAATTCGTTTAAATTTTTTCATACAAAACGGCAATTTCATAGGTAAAGACCTATTATAAGGCAATTTTAATTTGTTTATACTGTAAGGCTTTATGTGTTGTCAGCATTAATACCGAAGAATTAAAAAGAAGCTTTAATAGCCGCTACCCTATTATTGATTATTAATAACAATAATAACGCCTTTGTTGTTATCAACAATTCCGTCAAATATTACGACTACTAGCGCTCAACGCGCCTAGAATGTTGCATCCATCTTTAGGAAATGGCCAACGACTTTTTTTTCCGCCGCTGTCGGTCAATAGACCACTTGGCTTGTTTGTATGACACACATACAATAAAAAGTGGCCTCAACAAAACAAGTCGGCGTGTTAGCATGTGGGCCGCCTCGCCGTCTAGTAGACATTGAAAAACTATGCATTAACACAAATTGGCAAAGAATAAAACAAGAGCTTCCTGTCGTCGCACATAATGGTATGCTAAGTATTGTTAATAATGTTGTAAATGACTAGTTTTTGTGATGTTATTATGACATTTTGGATGTAAGGTGAGCAACAGAAGTATTTAACTAAGTCTGTAAATAATTCGTTACAAGGAGAGTTGCTCAAAAGCACCTAAGCGATCAGCATTTATTTATTTATTTGTAAAACCAACAGTAAGAACAACAATAAACTTACTTATTGTATGGGCAGTGGTTACCCTAGTGTCAGAGTTGTTCACCGCCCAGTACGACTCTGACATGGCTTAACGATTATTGTCTATTGTTGTTAAACCACTTTCGCGGTCACCCATCTACGGACTGACCACGAGCCTAGTTGCTTCACCTCGCCAATCTGGCAATGAGCAGCTCCACACAACAAAAATAATAAATATTATAAGCAACCCACCCACAGCCAATTACTAAGGTACAGTTCTTTACTTTTAAACATCCAGTTAAAGAATATGGAGAAGAAAAATATTACCAGTTAAAATAAATAAATTCAATCAAAATAAGTCAAAACTAAGTTCCTTCCTTATTAATTGGAATTAATAAATCATAAAGCCTACGTTGAAAAGGGTTTGACGAATTTGGTGAACATCTCAACTGGTCCGCAAAAGGAGCACTTTTTAAGGCGAGTGGAGATTTGGAAAATTGTCTAAAAATGAAATGATCTCAATTTTTACGCAGGTAATTTTCTTAAAATACCATCGACAAGCACCTTTAAGTAGGTACACGATTTATTAAACTTAAACAATTTTCAATAATACTATAATAAAGTAACACTAAAAAATAAAAAAATATGAAAGAAAGATTTTCCTATTAAATATAAGTAAATCGGACGGCATGGAAATAACATGCATCATCTGATCGACTGCATAACGTTCTCATTTTATTATAACCACAATTATAAATCTTCAATAGTTATCCAAAGGAGTTTCGAATCAACGAATTCTTTCAACGTAGCGTAGCTAAAAGCAATCATCGACCAAAACTAATAACCCGAGGCGGCATTTCAAATTGACATCTGTCATGTTGACAGTCCGTTACACACTCATTTTGACAGCGGCTGTCAATAAAAGCCAGTAATTTAGACCCCGTTTCAAATATCTGTGTTAATACCGCAATAAGCGTTATTTATTTGGTTTGTACTTCAAAATTGTAGGACAGGAGTTATTGCGAGCAATTTTAGTGGTAATATTGATAATTTATAGGCATTTGTTACCTACATTGTTTGTTAGTTATATTTGGAGTTCGAAATGGCTTTGTTAATAAATTATATTAATAATATGATTCAAAAATTGAGAGTTCCTCGTACAAGACAGATATTGTGTGCATAGTGTTCAAGAAAAAAAGTTAATACATATTTCTACCCACTGACTAGTAGTAGTATCTATAGTACAAGGTTTGCTTAGTTTGGGCTAGATGTCGCTGTGTGATTTGATATGTCTACGATATTTATATGTATTAATTAGGTAGACCTATATATCAAATTGCAGAACAGCACATATTTAATGATTTTCGAAGAAATATTAATGATTTAAGATACTTTATGGGAGTTGGCAACTCTACTTAGCATAATAATAATAATCATTTATAAATAATAATAATAATTTTGATTGCATGTGTGGCACAGCAGTTAAGACAGTCGCCTCGCCAGTCCGTGTTGGTTTGATTCCCGTACAGGACAATTATTAGTGGGAACCATAAGGTAGTCCGAAGCATTTTATTTCAATAAAAAAGAATTTTCAATTTCGGCTCTCAAAAAACAAATAGGGTAACCAAAATTAAACCATAGTCAACTTGATAACAAAAAAAATGTTAGAAACAGTCGAAAGTTCATCTAATCCTGTTAGAACAAACGTAATTTCTCAAACTTAGATGTCAAGGACAAATTCATTTCGATTTCATAATAAACACTATGTAAATTTAATCCACAATAATTTCATTCAGTCATTCACTCCATTAAAGATCGTCGAATGAATGTTAACGCAGCGCACGTAACCTTCATAGTGTTATTGACTTTAGGCAGAGACAACATTTTTTTACCTGTAGTATTTTTTTACTATGATAAAATATAGCCGTGACCTTCTATATGTATGCGAACGGCCATAAATATGTACCATTGTTCGCAAATTGTATTTCAAAACAACATTTGCGCGAGTACTATATTTATTTTTAGATTTAAAATCCTTTATTTCGTTAAAATTCTACGTTATGTTTTTTTTCCCGCACTACGTAATTTAATGCCTGTGTCGCGGGGTACTCTACAAACATTTAATAGACGGATACAAATAACATCCAGACTCAGAACAACTATTTATGGGTCACACAAATAGTTGTCCGACGCGGGACTCGAATCCGCGACACGAAGCGGTGATGGTCTTAGCCGCTGCGCCACATGTGCAGTGCAGTGTTTGGAACATTCTTCTTCATTTCTCGAATTAACACCAACCAACAACCAACCCGGAGTAGGAGCTCCGCCGTTAACCAACACACGATACACTCTTGCTTACAGTTTGCTAACAACCTTACAGAAGATACGCTATGTATCGGATTTATTATTATTAAAAAATGTATTCTTAATTTTTATTTATTCTAGCTGTGCCCCGCGGTTTTACCCGCGTTTAATTTTATAAATTATCATAGCTCTGCCCCCATAGGTGATAGCGTTATAATATGTAGCCTATATGTTGACCCGACCTCTTAGTAATATTCATGCAAAATTTGAAGTAAATCTATGCAGTACTTTTTGAGTTTAGCCCGGACATACATATAGACAAACAGACACTTAGACAAAAATTCTAAACACTATATTTTTGGCTTCGATATCGATTGTAGATCACGCCCCAAGTATCCTTTAAAAAAATATTCAATGTACAGTTTTTATTATACTTTCCTACGTTTTTATTATATGTACAGATAGATATAGATTAACGGCGTACTTGACAGAATTGGGGTGTTCGGCAACGTTAAGACTTAGCCCCTACTTTGGCATAACTCGTTGTAACAATATTTATATCACTTAAGACGACATTTCAAATCTATACCATTCTCTCGTTCTTTATTTGAATTGCATTCCCATTCGCCTTAAAATCCTATTTATGATCGATTGCCTCTGTCTATATTTTATCTGTCCGTATTTTTTTAAACCAAAGTCTTATTCCATACTTTTTTTACTAACATAAAAAAGTGGCCTCGGGTTTTTTACGACTGTCATTATAATACACGCTTGGTTACTAAAGCCTATAAAATTAGTACTAGAGTCTGAGTCATGATAGAATTTAAGATTTCCTGGTATTGTCTTAATTTTACAAGCACTGGCAAAATGGGTCAAGGTATTTATAGACATAGTGATGTATACCTAGTGTTGTGTCATCTCACTTTATTTAATCTGTGACTAAAAGTTAAGTTTAGAAACTTTTAGTCACATATTAAAAATGTGCAGCCTCTGTGACACTGCTTTCATGACACCTGCCAGTTTTGAACAACTAGCGCCACCAGCCGCAGCCGACGCATTAGTACAGTTTTTGAATATCGAATTGTTTGTTCTTTTTTACGTTTTTTTTTTATATACTAGCAAGTCGAACAAGTAAGTGGGTCACATGATGGTAAATAGTCACCGCCGTCCATAGACATAAGGCAACACCAGGCCGGCCTTTAAGAAAAAAAATAGGCTCGCTTCTTTCTTCTTTCCCCCAATTTGTTTGCGGTAATAGTAGATATGCTGTTCTTATTACAGTGCTGTGTTTAATAACTGGATTCCAGCCAGATAAAACCGGTTCAAGCCGGATAATCCAAGGTTTACTTCCATTATTGTGTAACGTTGTTTACAATAGAATTTGTAGTCCTTTCGGCTTGTCGGTCTATCTATCAACGCCTATCTAAATGGACGAATGTCAAAGATATATATGTTGTTTATAATATCAAGGCCGGTAAATTGGGTTATATGGGTTTACATTAAGTCCTAGAATTTAGGGCGCAGCTGTCTCAATATGGAATGTTTCTGTTACAAAAAGTTTTCAGTCAGCCCGGGATATGGAAACCATAGGTCCTGTTCCAGACCTCTTACCGATCATTTTCATCAGGTTATACACCCCAATGGTTCATGAGAGTGAGGGTATCGAAAGTGCACAGGACCTGTGTTTGCGCAGATATTTGTGCACTTTAATATGACTTACGCAGATGGTTAACCTCTATTAGGATTAGCCGCCATGACCGAAGTAAGACCCCGAACATGTTGGACAGTTCCTAGTAAAAAGTAATAAATTATGTATTTTTTTATAGGATATAGATAACTGAATACTTAAGAAGGTTAATTGGCATATAAAAGTCATAGTCATAATCATAATCCCTCTTTCGCGGGGTACTTTACAAACATAGAAGGTGCTTCTTATAAGAATATATGTTACGACTACAATGGGAGACAGTATTGTGATTAAAGATTACAATAGTAAAGTTAAATTATTGATAATTTGTCATATTAATTTCCTACCAAAAATTAAATGTATAAATTTGAATTGATTTATACTTTATAGACATAAAACCACTCCTGTTGCCAAACAATGCCGTTGTGGAGTGTACCTTCGACATTACGCCGACAGACATTACGCCGACAGACATTACGCCGACAGACTGTACACCGACAAGACTTTACTTCGCCTGTACTTTTTGCCGACAGAACACTTCACTCATACTCAAAGAGAAACATTTACCAAGTGTAATATAGGACCGATTCGGTTCTGGCTCTTATAAAAAAAAATAAAAAATAACTTACCTGAATATTGGGAGACTGCTAGAACGAACGCCAGCGCCATAAAAACCGTTAATCCCCTGAGCTCCATAGTGCTTCTTCTAATAATCACTTGGAACAATATAAACCACTGTACAGTACACTATTAGTAAAATTACTAAAACTTTGTATAAGTTGTAATTAGTAACACTTTATTAGCACTATCACTAAAGGCACATCCCTTTCTTCGTAAAATGCAGGCACTTTTCGTTATCTGTGAAAAAGAATAAAGTTCAGTTAAAAATATATTCGACTTTGGAACTCCTCTTTCGAACAAAGAACACAGTAAATTGTTTATTTTTAAAAATCGAATACGTTTAGTTTATTTTTTTTAATTCTTTGATAGAAAACATACAATTATTTCGGTGCATTTTGTGTCAGCGTTTTGTGTCTTGCTTTTCATACCTATTATTTCTTAAAAATGATTGATGATTGTAATAGAAGTATATGGTCCGTAAATTAAATATAGCTTTAGGTTATAGGTTCTATAGCTTTAGATTTGTATATTGCTTCAGTGCCTGTGAAGACATGTTGAGAACATAGCACAGAAGGAGATATGTCACTATTTTTTATAATTATTATGTACTAGCTGTGCCCGCGACTTCGTCGGCACATTATGTAACGACTCTGTAAATATAACATCAGAATATATCTAACATTTTGTCTTTTTTCGCAAACTTATAAAACATTCACTTACATATTACCATACAAACTTTCATCCCCTATTTTACACCCTTGAGGGTAAAACGTTACCAAACTTTAAATGTCATATTTATTTATATCGAATCAACAGCCTAAAAAATAAGTCTATAAGCTTCTAGCTCAAAAAATTACAGTACTTCCATACAACTTTTCATCCTCCTTTTCAACCCCTTACAACCCTTTTTTCGCATAAAAAAGTAGCCTATGTCCTTTCTCAGGCTCTAGACTATCTGTGTACCAAATTTTATTTAAATCGGTTCAGTAGTTTGGGCGTGAAAGAGCTGCGGACAGGTAGAGTTACTGTCGCATTTACAATATTAGTACCTAATGATTAAAAATGTTTAACCTCGCCTGAAGAATTTAACTACGCTACCAATAAAATGCTAATTCCCATAGCTTCGCTGAGTAATAAACTGCTAAACCTTAGAAGGCAAAATCCCCACAGCTTCGCTGGGTTATAAACTGGTAAACCTTAGAAGGCAAAATCCCCACAGCTTCGTTGGGTTATAAACTGCTAAACCTTAGAAGGCAAACATCCCCACAGCTTCGCTGAGTTATAAACTGCTAAAACTTAGAAGGCAAACATCCCCACAGATTATCGGAGTTAATGACTTTCACACTAATTAATCGTGACGAGATAATGACAAACTCGTTTCTCACGCTTACCCACATGTATGTCATGTTCACCGATGAATCAAAAACCAGGGCAAGTCGTAAAAAGTTAGCCATCATATCGCCTACTATGCAGATCAGGTCGTTAATTTGATTGCCAGTATTAAAAATTCGAGATGTAATGTTGCAGACGTAACATTTCCAATAGGCTGTCTTATTATGTTGCCATTAGCACAAGATATTGGCTGTGTGGTGACGGCAGCGAAAATCGAATATCATCACCCCATTTCATTCCGTGGGGGGCCGAGAAGTGGACCCGAGGGAATATTTATTAGAAGTTGGTTACTATAGCCCCTACTTTCTCACTTTTTGATAGTTGAATGATCCATGCATCTACCATTCTCTGCACCACCCTAAGGTTGACTGGCAGAAAATGCCTTGGGCATTAAGTCCACCTTTGTACTATTTGATGTGCATAAAGTTATAAATAAATAAAAAAGAAATATTTAGGTACCAGATTACATCTTATTACCTCTTGGAAATGATGGATCCTGAATAATAATAATGTTATTCCGGTGTCCCTGAAACCCAACACATCTTGAGGGGCGTGGAAGTCGTCCCCAAGGCACGGCAGCAGTGTCTTTCTGAGTACTATGCCTATCTTACTGCGATCGCCAACCCGTATACCAAGCGTGGTGACTATGGGATATCTGGCCACTCTTGGGCAGCTTTAGTCTGGCAGTAGACGTCATTCAGCCAACATGATGATGCTGATTCCGCTTTAGGTTATATATTTGGAACAAAATAAGGAGTATGTACTGTGGTGAGTAAAATTGTCAAAACGAAGGAAAGTTCTCAACTCGATTTAGTTTTTTTTTGGTTATGTACAGACGCAGCACATCCAGTGTCCCCAATGTGTCAAAATTCTTTTATAGATTTTCAACTTTATCACATAAGCATAAGGTTCACTTTCAATTGGGGAAATTTGACTGATCGGGGTAGCTTAATGTGCTGGCGTCTGTGCATCGATAACTCCGATGTTTTAAAAAAGATTTTCATCATTATTTTTGTATTCGAATGAAATTGTTTCGCTTACATATTGTTGAGATCAGCCAATATCTTAAGATTTATCAGTAAAAAGGTTAAAGAGAGCGAACGCCGTTGATATAGGTATTATGTTTTTTCTAAATTGAAGCCCGCCGATATATGTATATGTAGTTTTATACCTAAATTGAGAAGTGCGCCAGGTTACTGCTACACCTTTCTTAAGTCTTCAGCCAAACAGACCGCGAAATTTATCTTAATTCTTTGTTGAGTACTGAAATCACTCCGAGCCATCGGGGCCGACCAGAAGTATACCACAGTCTAAACACAGAGGTCGCCTTTAAAAAGTATTATTGATAAAACTTCCAGAACAATAGAGCGACCACTAAAAAGCATAAAGACAGACAAAAACACATCTTGAAATATAAATGCAACAGTTATTTTCCCAACTCTTTTTATGAAACTAAATTATGATCTGGCAATAATATCTGTTTCATTCGTTTTATTGCTGTGATGTACGTTATTTGCAGACCATATAATTTAAGGCGACTTGAAGGCGGCTGTAGATATAAAATGGATAGCTAGATATAATACTTTTTACTGTCATACTCAAACGGAAAAAGATAAAATGCAAAAATATATTCAACAGCTTTTCAGCAGCCTACTGCCAGTCTACGGCCTGCTACTAAGTGTGTTTCTTGCCAGAAAAATCCCAGTAGAATTTTTATCCCAACCCGTGTTTTGTCTTCGGTTGAAGACAAGAGTGGCTACCGCTAATGGGACTAGTCCCTCCTTCTTACCCACTGCAACTCCTGTAAGGTAGGATCAACAAGTGAGGATTAAGCATGTCCCGGGGAATCGCTATATACTAGGAGAGCTGGCACGCATTTTTGGGTAGGTATTTGAGGCAAGCTGAAAACTTGTCCTATAACTCTTCAGACACACCCCAACACGGAACTGCAGACCTGGCAGGCGGGTAGCGGGTCTAAACCAACCTCTACATTTTTGAATTATTTTTTTTAAACTAAATAAGGTATTTGAGGCAAGCTGAAATTTTGATATGTTGTAGTTTAATGTTTATACAATACAAAAAAAAAGACAGGCGATTCTGTCGGGTCTTTAGCACTGCCAGGCGTGTGCAAAAATATTTTGCAGAAAAATCGAAAAAATGTATTTGAGGCAACTTGAATGTTATTTATGTATTGTATAAACATTAAACTACAACACATCAAAATTTCAGCTTGTCATTTTGGATAAAAAAAATTCAAAAATTTAGGGGTTGGTTTAGACCCGCTACCCGCCAGCCAGGTCTGCAGTTCCGTGTTGGGGTGTGTCTGAAGAGCTATAGGACAAGTTTTCAGCTTGCCTCAAATACCTACCCAAAAATGCGTGCCAGCTCTTGGACTAATAACTGTCTTGGATCCCGCAACGAATTTAATCTGGGAAAAACAAGGAGTTTGAAAAGATGGAGTGAGTCTAGCTACCATTTTACTGATGAGGTGGAGACGTAAGAAATGTAAGCCATGGGGTATTGAGAGGTCTATAAATGTACTCGATTTGGTCTAGAATACACCAAGCATAGCCCTCTCCAATGCTAATGGTGAACTTGAGCTTTATTATGAGGTTCATAAGAAGATACCGCAGTTCTGTTCTTTAGGAGTTCTGTAGGATTTTCTTTTTTTTATTATACCCTGGGCCATTATTCACACACGGCCACCTGACCCCGAACTAAGCAGAGCTTATACATACTTATATCAATAACTACACCCAGACTGGTCAAACAGACATGTTCATGCGCACAAATATCTGTCTTGGGTGGGAATCGAAGTCAAAGGCAAGCATCTACCAACCACGCCAACCGGCCAGTCAGTTCTATAGGTTTGGCTGCTAAAGCCATCCATCCTCTACAATAAGAACCGCATGAACTGCGCAGACGCATCAAGCCGTTTGTAGCCATCTTTAAGTTATTTGCGTTTCAGAATGAGGTTACCATCTTAATGGGCCGTAACTGCATTCGTTTATCGCTTAATTTTGATATTTAATTTAAAATATTTATGATCGCATATCTCGCTATGGAAGACTGTAAATCATAATAAAAGCATTGCGTGGTTTCGAGAACAACGTTGGTAAGCAAATGATATGATATGAGAGGGATATGTATGTTAGTGAAGGTTGAAAGAGAGAGAACTATGTTTCGTATATTACTGTAGGGGCAAGAGAGAGAGAGGTAAGCACACGTTTTAACTCTGTCTTTCTCTAATAGCCAGAACAGTTACGTTTTGTATATCTAAGTTAAACCTACATGTGAGTCGCAAGTCTCAGACTCTGTCGAGTGACCCTCCTGTACCACGTGATGGACCCGGTTTCCGCACGGTGAATCCATGGAATGCTGAGAATTAGGTCTTCTCAGTCGTGAGCTCTGAAGCACATTCGTTTTTTTATTTTTATTTTTGACCTGTATTGTGGTCAAATTATGCCGTTGTAAGTAGTAGGAGTGCGCAAAAAGTAGTTTTTCTCAGAGAAGCTGAGATGTAGGGTTGCATAGGAGGTGCACTGGCATATTGCAAGAGTTACCAGTACCCTTCCATATATTCTGAAGAGGTGACCATGGGGTTTAAGTCAGTCATCACCAGGCGATATTCCTAAGAGTATCTATAACTGATCAAATAAAAGCTAACTTTTTAATTTTTTTTTTAATAAGATGGCGAACGAGTAAGTCGGTCACCTGATGGTAAGTGATCACTGCCGCCCATGTACACTTGCAACACCAGAGGAGTCGCAAGTGCGTTACCGACCTTTAAGAAAAGTTTAGGCTCGCTTCTTGAAATTTAGTAATTTGGGGGTATATTTATACCTTACAGTTTACAGTTATTCAAGTTTTATTTTCACTAGGTATAAACTGGGGAGTGGGCACTGGTGATAGGTACCAGCTCTCACAAAGCTAAGTTAATTAAACTAAGTGACATAAACTGTATTGCTACTTTTGTATTTGACTCTGTGTGATAAATAAATTTATTATTATTATTTTCTTGATTGTTTTTTTTCTAAGCTTTTGCTGGCAATACTTAACATTTACGGGCAAGCGCAAAGTTACCTAGTCATATGTTCGTCAGTTCCATTATTGTCGTCGTATAGTTGGAGGAATTTTCTTACAATTCTTATTATTATTATTCCAAATAATTTATTTAATTTCTTATTTTTTACCTATTTAAATTTATAAAACCGTTTTAAAAAAGAAAACTATAATATATGAAAAAAATTTAGTTCCTACAGCAACGGGGTTTGACGCCCTGGACCGCCGGTGGTCAGAGCGACAAAGTAAGGAACCTCCTCATAATGCATGCCGTTCCCATTATTGCCGCCTTTTGTATCCGATCTTTGACCCAGTAATCTAGCAAGAGCCTCTTAAGATGTTGGTCGAGGCTGTTTGTTATGGGACCGTTTACGGAGATGACTATCGGGGCAATTATTGTGCACATCCCACATGGCGGTAACATCGTGAACCAAGTCTAAGTACGTACGTTATCTATATATATATATATATATATATATGGCATTTGCTTCTGTTACAGACGATTTACGGCGCATTGTCTGAGAGACATTTCTTATGGTGGCTAAACAAACCGATGCGAGAGCGACATAGCCTGCCGCAGGCCTGCCAAGAGAAGTTTGCGGTGGTTGGTGCCGAGCCGCTTTCATGTCGTTTCTGTCTCTTATCAGCAAGTACTCCGAAACAGGCTTCATCACAGATCTTACTACCCTCCACTACACGTTTGCGCCATTCAACTCTATTTTCAGCGTGCTTTTCCCAGCTACAGTGGTCAATTTTAAAAGCGGCCATATCCCGCTCGGTGCACTCTTTAAAGCGAAGCAGAGGTCTACCGACATCGCGCTTGGCATTAGCTACCGCACCCAACAGAACACATCGTGGTATTCGAGTGGGTTCCATTCTGTACACATGCCCCCACCAACGTAAACGTACTGTTAGTTTGTGCGACTCGGTAGTTTAAAAAAAAAACTACATAAGTGTTAGCACTACATTTATTTTATTTATAACACTACACTGTATTTAACTAATAGGGAACACTAATAATAACTTTGTTATTTGGACTTTTACGCGATAGCCCTAGTGAAAGGCAGAGTGACGACCCGGAATATATTACTCCTAGTTTCCTTGCTGAAAGCCAGCCGGAAGATCAATGACCATTCCGTAGCTGGGCAGCAATTTCACCAGAGAATAATACACTAATGGAAATAGTAAAAACGCGAGTTTATATACAGTATTTATTGCTGATTTGCTGGTTGGCATTTGCGTCAATCGGCGATTATTGCAACTCAGCAGTAAACAGCGGAAATAGGGATGTAACAGTACGTACGTTATTTTTATTATGTGTTTATGTTTTTACTTTTCTCAGACAAGGTATGGGTCTGGTATTTCAAAATCACGCGGGTTTAACCAAGGGTGATTTTGTTAAGAAGTAAGGTACAGAGTGGCTTATGCCTGGTCATGTGATTCTAACTGTAAAAATTTTCTCACTATCCGACAAGTATTTAAAATCGCAGCTTTTTGAAGAGTTAGATAGGTATAGGGCGAGTGATCAAGTGTCTTTAGACTATTAAATAATTGTCTAGGTATAAGACCTGTAGTGGAAATAACTATCGGCGCTATAGTAACTTTATTCATTTTCCAAACTCTTCTAATTTCTTATTATTATTATTATTCAAGCAAATTAATTTCGTAATACGTTATCAGACTATTACAAAACATGTACTTAAACATTTTGGTCGTAAACTTGATAACTGGTGACGTGACACAGTCACGTAGAACAGATATAACACGCACTGATAGTAATAATTGGTACACTATATATAAACTTACTCCTAATTAGTACAGGTTTCATACCACTGAAGGAGTGAAGTAAGGGTCAGCGCAGACCGAGAGGAGCGCAGCGGTGCGGATTTTATTAAGACACTAGAAAATCAACTTTAAAATTATTTAAATAAAGTGCATGTATGCTTGAACATTAAAATGCGCGAGACAGCGCGAGCATTTTGTCAGGTTCAAGCATATATGCACTTTATTCCTATAGCTCTAAAGTTGATTTTCTAGTGCCTTAATAAAATCCTGTCCGCTGCGCTCCTCTCGGTCTGCGCTGACCCTAAGAGTAGCTTCCTGGACTACGTGTTTATGTGTATTAAAAAAAGCGGCCAAGTGCGAGTCGGACTCGTCCATGAAGGATTCCATAGCTGCGGTTTTAGATTTATGACCTATTAAAAAACCGGCCAATAGCGAGTCGGACTCGTCCATGCAGGATTCCATAGCAGCAAGTATTTCAGTTGATTGAATGAAAAGTAAATTGCGGTTTACGATATATGACGTATAAAAAAACTACTAACTAGATCTCGTTCAAACTAATTTTGGTGGAAGTTTGCATGATAATGTACATCATATATCATTTTTTTTAGTTTCATAATTATCTTATTTTAGAAGTTACAAAGGGCGGATAAATTTTACCACTGGTAGTGGCTCTCGCGCAAACCAACCGCAGATAATGATGCCCTGGGTTGGGCTGTAAAGTGATTTTGGGAATTTTCTGTTAAGAAAGTGCAAGTGCACTACTTATAATATGTCCCGCGCAGATGGCAAGTCTCCATTGAGACTGGCCGCCGCTGCCGAAATCTACCAGGAGGACATTATTATTATACCATTTAGTAGAGGTAGGGCATAGCGTTCATTCGCTCAAAAAGCAGCCTGACTGGGGAAGTATCTCCACCTTACAGAAGACACTCCTTAATAATAACATTAATAATTTTAATGTTATGTTTCCGAGTTTGAGTAAAGTCGCTAGATCTCATTGGGGTGGGGGGAAGGTCAGCAACGCTTGTTTGCTGACAAGCGAACTTTTAAACTTTGCGACTTTTAATGGCCGGCAACGCACCCGCGACTCCTCTGGTGTTGCGAGTGTCCATGAGCGGCGGTGATCACTTACCATTAGATGACCCACTTGCTCATTTGTCGCCCACTTATATAAAAAAAACATTCTAGATAAAAAGTATAGGTACTTTCTTTGTCTAATGATTCCCCTATTATTACGCTCCGTTACAAGCACACAAATCTTGAAGCCAGACGTGAAAAAACCCGTCTCATTCAATAAGAGATACACTCTACATCAAAGAGTTGGCCCGGAAGGACTGCACTAATAAATCTAACATCTATTTTTGTCTATAAGTATGGACTTCCTGAAGATAACTTGGTGTAACAAGCTTTGTTTTGAGGTATGGGATTTAAATTAATTGGGGGATTAGAGGATTGGACGTTTCCTATATTATTTAATAATTACTACCTCTTTCGTCAAGCGGTGAAAGTTTGAACGCAGTTAATGAAGTATTGGGTCGGTTCCAAAAAGTGTTATTAGAACTTTGTTGACAAGAAAAAACATACATACATAGACTCACGCCTGTTTCCCAGAGGGGTAGGCAGAGACAACGGACTTACATTTGTCACGATCCTTGCACAACACACCCCTTTCGCTTCGTTTACTGACATTATATTCTTCATACATGCTCGCCGGTTTAGGGTACCTGACCTGACTTTTCTTCATAACGTCTCCGATTTGATCAGAGAATTTTCTACGAGGTCCTCCCCTTCCGGTTGTACCATTCACACAGGCCAGGTAAACGTTTTTTGGCAATCTTCTTTCATTAATCCTTTCTAAATGGCTAAACCATCCCAAGAAAAAACACCCTACAAAAATACACTTCCAATCTAGAAGAGGGCAGTGTTATGTCCTGGAAAGCAAGGAATGCTGTCAGTTCTGCTCCGGAACCCACGGTCTCCACGATTGGGTCTGGTCGCCATCCCATCATGGTTTTGATAGTAATTTTAAGCTCAGACTGGGAAATCTTAAATTTAATCGTCCGGCAGGTCCCGAACCAGCTCCCTCTATATTTTTTTCACACTAATATTATAAAGGCGAAAGTTTGTGAGTGTGTGAGTATGTTACTTCTTCACGTCTACGTCTTCACGTCACGGCTGGAGCGATTTTAATCAAATTTGGTATGGAGTTATCTAACACCTGGATTAATGGATTAACACATAGGCTATAATTTATAAAGTTAAACGCGGGTAAAACAGCGATGCACAGCTAGTGTACACGTCCTAAGTCAATGATACTTTACCAATGTTCTTACTCACAAAATCTATGAACTATGGTAAGGCAAGATGTTGCAATTCGAGGTCAGAAACCGGTCGAATATGGTGGGCATGGGAACTGTGAGGCTGCTTTAATTATATCGTGATTATTACCTATCTTCTAATAAAATTGATCACTGGCGCAAGATAAAGTTCAGAGCGATTTCTGATATAAGACGCTGTTGTTTCCGGTATTAACAAATCTATGGTCATGGAATAAAAAAAAACGGCCACTATTATTAAGAAGATAGTTTAGAAAAATATATTGGATTTAGTAAAGTTTTGGAGACTATTAAACTTAGATTTTAGTAGTATTAAAGCTGTAATGTCAGATATGACAGATAATGCTATTCAGAAGTCAAAGCGTTCACAGAAGAGGAATGACGCTCTCCATTGACAAGAGCATAGCTTTTAAATTTCATAAACTGATAGAATAAAGGGAATGAGACAGTCATGTTACTAGGCGTTCCACTTAATAGAGCGGGGACACTCGCTCTAAGCAGACTTAATAAAAAAAAGATATCATATTGTGGTAAACGCCATCTATTGTTATTTTTAATAACTATTTTTGAAGTTATACTTCTTTTGGCGCGATGGAGAAAAATGATGAGAGTGAATTTTTACAATGCGCGCGCACACCGACACCAAAAAATTTAACAGCATGAAGTTAGTTCTAGGTGGTATGACAGTGAATTTTTACGTAGAAATTGATAACTATACTACTATAACTATACTACTAAAATTGATAACTATGTTCAAGTTGTATATTAAGAAGTATAACTTTTAACGCGTGTACATAAGTACACACAAGTTTTTTATTAATGAGCTACATGAGTTTCACTTTTTTACGGCACTGTATAAAAATGGTCACTTAACTTGGACCAAACTGCCTGTTTAGTTGATTACAAATGACGATACCTTATAAATTGTGTTACTAATTTTAAGAGCGGAACAGTTAGTTTCATTTAAATTCAACTTATTCACAAATATTAGTGTGGGTGGAAGAAAATAATACAACCAATAATATTGTTCTCATTCCATTGTGTTCATAGATTGAATTTTATTGTAGAAAATATTTGGAAATAAATTATCTTTATTACGATCAACTAATTTCAAATTATTTTCAACAATTCGTTTGTAATTATTCCCATTTATAGAACGTATGATATATGATACCACTTTCGAATAATGACAAATATTTTATGCAATGCGGCCAAAAATTAATAGTAAACCACGGATCTTACTCGGTCTTACTTACGACGCAGTCAAGATCCTTTGTTTTATCAGTGTATTCCGATCCTCATAAGCTGAAGAGTACAGATCAAAGCAGGATTAATAGAATTATGTCAAAATGGATAAACATCAGAAAGAACTGGAACAAATAATACATTTCTTTCTAAATATAAATGTAATAAAGATTTTTCTGATTAATTAATTGCAAAAGATATTACATATAACATAAGCTGTTAAATTAGTTGTCATTTTGTAAGTAAGTACTTAGTAGATTTTTTCCACAATCATACATGAAATGCGTGCATTTAGAAGAGCTTTAAAAAAATGACCACTTGATTGAGTGGACATTTTTAGAGGTGTCTTCCCGGTTTTTCTGTTAAGGAAAGGTACTCGAAATCCTTCGAACTAGTCTTCGTTTTAATAGATTTTCATCAAAAATCTTACTTGTATAGAAGAACTTGAGGTTCACAGAACTGAGGTTTTACCGACGCATATTCAAAATTAACTAGACGCAGCGAGTCACGAATAGAGTCATACAAAAATCTCGAGAACTCATCAGTTACGCAAAAAGGCTAACCGCAAATTTTCTGGTGTACATTTTCAGACCCCCACAGTACCACCTGGCGCCTTTGTATAAGTTCAACTTTTTTTTTTTGACATTGACACACCGATCATCCTAGCCCCAAACTAAGCAAAGCTTGTACTATGGGTACCAGGCGACGATATACATACTTATATCAATAGATAGATAAATACTTAAATACATAGAAAACATCCATGACTCAGAAACAAATATTTGTGCTCATCACACAAATATTTGCACTTACCGGGATTCGAACCCAGGACCACCAGCTTCGTAGGCAGGAGCACTACCAACTAGGCTACGGTGACCGTTAGATATTCCTTTCGTTCTAAGTTACTAACAGAAGATCCGAACCGTGGCTCGATATGTATGTAAACTATAACTTGAAGAGTTAAATTCGAATAAGAAGATAAGAGGAGGTAAGATAACTACCTAATTAAGGAGAGGAAGACGCAAGAAAAGTTGATATATGTCTCCGAGATGTACGTAACATCGACATTAACTGATACAGAATGGGGGCGGCATTGTATTTCCGTATTCGCGATAATAGCACGGAAATGTATGACATACAAGACAATATCAATCGGATCTCTAACATTACAGTAATTTATGTTTTATACCAGACGAGAATTTTAATAAACATTTTATCGACTGCTAGGATTAAATCCTCAAATAAATAACAATTTATTTCGCTAAGTCATATTTTTTAAATTAAATATTATATTCTTAAAATGAAGACACCGAGGATTTGGGGATCGCAGACTGAAGGCTCTCATCAACTATTTTAATTCATGGGATTAATACCTGGGGTCAGCGTTATTTAAAACTGTGTCCCGTGGTTTACCCGCGTTAAACTTTATAAATTAAGCCTAAGTGTTAATCCAGGGTGTCAGCTAACTCCATACCAAATTTTATCAAAATCGCTCCAGCCGTTTGGACGTGAAGAAGTAACAAACATACACACTCACGCAGTCACACACTAACAAACTTTCGTCGTTATAATATTAGTGTGATTTGTCCAAGATACTTTTACTTTTCTCCTCCAACTCCAAATCTCATAATCTCCTAGTCTTTTCCCTCAACGTCCATAGAGACTGAGGCATAGAGATTTAATTTATATTTTCTATTGTTAAGTAGTAATTCAAAATAAGAATAAGCTAGTTACGTCAACCTTATAGGTATGCTTCCGCCTTTACGATCCACGTAAATACCTCTTTTTAGTGTTCATAAACCAGCTTGTACTTTTATTATTAAATGTATCGTCTGCTGGCATTTAAATGTCAGTACTTAGTGGCCACAAATAAATATAACAAATGATGGTGCTCATAGTACAGAAGCCAGCACATCCAGCTACCCCAATCTGACAAATTTCTTTTATAGATTTTTAACTTTATCACATAAGCATAAGGTTCACTTTCAATTGGGGAAAATTTACAGATTGGGGTAGCTTGATGTGAAGCGTCTGTACATCCAATAGCTACTTTCCTTACCTACGTTCTAAAGTACCTACGTTCCTTAACTCCATTTACTATATGAAATGGGAGCTGCTCGCCGTAAATTACTACAAAGCCAGAGGTTGGCGTTGATATTTCTGTGTAAAGCCTATAGAACAGTGAGCACAGAGGCCCTACCTGTCCTAGCGGGTGTACTACCGGTTGATCTTGAAGTACAAAGACGAGCAGCAATGTATTATTCTACGCGCGATAATTTAGAAAATGATTTCTTATCATTACGCGACCGTGCGAAAATAACCAGGCTATTTATGCCAATAGCTGACTTAAATAACGAACTACTAAATGAATGGCAATGTAGATGGAATACGTCAACCAAGGGTCGCCATCTGCAACAGTTCTTTCCGGACGTACGCGAACGGTTAAATAAAACTTGGCTAATCATAGACCATTGTGTTGCACAATTTCTTACCGGACACGGCAATTTTAAAAGTAAATTGTATAGTTTCAAATTAGTATCTTCACCGATCTGTCTGTGCTCAACATCCAGTAACGAATATGAACAAACTGCTCACCACATCCTGTGGGAGTGTGATCTCTGGCAAAATCAGCGTGATATTATGTTAAACAGCTTGCAACCAATATCTGGAGTAGTTTATTATACGGATCTTGTAGCAACAAGGAACAACTTCCGTGCGTTTAAGCGTTTTTGCCATACCTACTATTGGAATCAAATATAACAGCTCACTTAGGACCCTTAAATTGATCCTCGGTGCTTTTGCAGCTGGCTTCTCTAGTTGCAAATCTCTCATTTTATGAGGCTATAGCCTCTTTACATCATTCTGTCTCCCGCTTTGCTCTGGAGGGAAGTGGAACTATTCATTTTCTAACTCCTCCTTTTTTTTCTGTTTCTGATTAAATTCGTTGCGGGATCCAAGACAGTTAAAGCGATTCCCCGGGACATGCCTGAGCTTCACCGCTCAGTGTCATTTCATTGTGTGCCACTGTTGATCCTGGCTTACAGGAGTTGCAGTGGTGGGTAAGAGGGAGGGACTAGTCCCGTTAAAAAAAATATATGAAATGGGAGCGAACTGTGCATCTATTTCTATGATTTTTGTTTTTTAATTCAGTTTTACGGCTCTGGCTTCTTCGGCCTTATGAGCCTTCCGTAAAATATATTATTATTTCATTTATTTTCGTCATGTCAAGTAAAGTCCGTAACAGTAAGTCATACGAAGTCCTTGTCGTACCCCAGTAAAGCAGTGGAGACTTTACTAGAGGCTTATATGGAGTTTTAGATTCAACACAGACAATCGCCATTCGCGGCAATATGGTACTTTCCTCCACTTGTGTACGTTGTCCATGATGTTATGTCTAAAAATCCACCATATTTACACATAAAAACTTGAATTTACACCAGTTTTTGAAAATGAAACAATGCCATGATGCGTCTTTTTCCGCGTTGGCGCCAAAACTACTATTTCTATGACAAAAAAATAGTGTTACCAGTATTTTATACTCAGTAAGGTACGAATAAAAATGTTTGAATATTGAAAAAAGAACACGTGCTTTTATATTCACTTATCTCAAAAAAGGTTGAAAAACATAGACAAAAATGCAAATGGCTGATATGTAGGATCGATTTACAATGAATGTTTATCTATGCCTAGGGTTAATACTAAGACTTGGTTCGACTCAGCCTGGGTTAGCCGGAAGTTAAGCCTAAAGAAACAGTTTCACATCGCTTGGTTAATAGATGGGGGGGGGGGGGGGGGCTTCTAGCCCAAACGTTCACATCACACTGACCTAGACCTAGAGCAGTGTTGGTAAGACACAGAATGGCCATCCTGGGGCTCTACCAGCTAGGTCGCTGAACATCGATTTCTTAAATGGCGTTCAAATAAATAAAGGTTAAAAATGACTTAATCAATCGTTAAATCGGCTTCCATTGGATGAGCACATGTGACGTCATAAATGGTCCGTATTCGGTTGTCAACGTTAAGTCGGCTTCCATGACCACATGTGACGTCATAAATGGTCCGGAATCGATTGTCAACTTTAAAGCCAATTTAGGGATTGATTAAGTCACTTTTAACCTTTATTTATTTGAACGCCATTCACGAAAACGATGTTCGGCGACTTAGCCGTTAGAGCCCCTGGAGACTACAAGAATCTACCCCTAAGAAGCGTACTGGATTATGTGCAGACTTCATTCGGGGCTCTAGGGATAGAATAAAAACCAATGGGAGATAGTACAAAAGATCCTGAAGGGTCGAAGTGCTGTACACCCCAACCAATATAAGATAAGATCTAGGAGTGAAGAATTAAAATAACAAATATACCTATAAGAAACCCTATCTTTATATTTCAGAATTGAAATTCAAGCAAGCGAATCAAATTGAAGGACATCAAAATTAACCGTCGTAACTCGACAGACATTAATTTTACTGTGAATTATTTAAACAAGTTCTTTCAAATATACATAATATATACTTATATATTATAATGTGAATTAATTTCTCAGTGAGACTTCCTCGACTGTCTTGGATGTACAAAAACTCGTATTGTCATGATTAAATTTAAATTGCCGTAACCCAAATTCGAATGACAGCGAAAAAAATGATACGTTCGATTGACAACCAAAAATGGCGGCAAATTGGTAATTGATTCAAGTAGTTACAAGACTGGTTTTAATCATTGCTTAACAATATGGATGTTTTATCAAACATTGCCTCGTTAGCGTGTTTAAGCGCAGAAAAAGAGGTCCTAGGTTCAAATTCTGGGTTGAGCCAAATACTGTTTTCTTCTAGATTTTTTTTTACCAAGGAAAATGCCCAGAGCTTGTAAGGTGATGTTATACCCCCGTGTGTTGAAGAACACGGAAAGCTGTCTGTCTGACATACCTGACCTCTTTCCGGACGTGTCATGTAGCCGTCACATTGGATCATGAGAGTGAGGGAATAGAAAGTATAACTGTGAACTTCAATATGTCTCACGCAGATGGTTAACCTCCGTTGAGACTGGCCACCGTCCAAATATTCGACCAGAGCGTCTTTATTACTAGTAGGTACTAAGTATCGATTTAACTTGGAATTGTAATTTAACTAGAATCAACACTGTTTAAATCGATTGTAGGTTTATCTGTGACTTACTTAATCACATATTTAATCAAGTAGAATTATTCACTATAATTGTGCTAAACACTCGGAGCATAAAAACCGGGCCCCAGCCACAGATAACTAATCCATCCATAGACTCAATAGCCTTCACGACCCATTGATTCGGCCTTGGCATTGATTTATAATGTCCATTATTGTCTATGCTCTACAATTGTCTTACAAGAATGGGATTATAGAATGAGTCATTTATTTTATCTGGCGGCATATAAGATCATTGTTAATTGTAACGTTGAGTCACAATAATAACATGAGAATCGTCCAATTGCCTTAAGATTCATTAAATAAATAAATATATAGGTCGCCAACTCGCATGCCAATCGCGGTGACTAGTGCAAATCCCTCCAAATAGCAACGTTATAGAAACCGTTGGTAGAGACCTATGCCCAGCAGTGGACGTTGTTTGGCTGATAATGAATATACATCCACCCCGCTTCGATTTAGTCCAGGTTACATTATCTATCGGGGAAGTGTGCTTGTAAATTCCCTGCAAGATCGAGTTAGAAATGTCGAAACCCGAGACATAGCCTCAAGAATTGCCAAGCTGAAGTGCCAATGGACCAATGGGGCATAGAGGTCGGTGACCACGAACCAGAAGACACAGCGTGGGCAGACCTTCAAAAAGATGCAACTTGATGTGGGAAGCGCTAGCATAGCCACTGTGGTGATCCTTAAGAGAGAGTTAGAAATGTCAAAGTCCGAGACATAGCCCGAAGAATTGCCAAGCTTAAGTGGTAATGGGCGGGGCACAGTAGAACCGATGGCCAATGGGGCAGAGAGGTTGGTGACCACGAACCGGAAGACACAGTGTGAGCAGACCTTCAAAAAGGTGGACCAACGATCTTGTGAAGGGTCGCTGGAAGCCGCTAGATGTGGGAAGCGCTAGAATAGCCACTGTGGTGAACCTTAAGTGAGGCTATGGCACGAAGTGAAGATCTTTTGGCCGATATGGTTATCTCGAGAACAATTGTACAATCGGCGATATTTACGATGCACCATCGCTAAAGTAATGCTTTTATGGGCTTAATTAATTAACATAATTTTTCTACAAAACTTGTCACTCACATGCGAAAATTGAGGATATCCTCTTTTTCTAAACAACAAATTTATTGTTAATAAACTAGTTTGCGAATATATTGTAATTACTATATTGTAATTACTTGTAATTACTAGCAAAAAAGGGAAATAATTAGACCCCACCTTTTCCGCCGAGGAAAATTGTAGCTACTAAGTTCTTCTTTTGGCGATTCTGGATGTATATATAGACACACAAATCAAGTTCCTAATCTATTTATTAAAAGAATTACGATTACTGGATATTCCTCTATACAATATCCTGTTAACAACCAACTGACTAAACCCAGTGGTGGTGCACTGTAAATGTCCACGACGATAAGTAGTTTCGGATTATCTTCTAAATAGAACTTATAAACTTCTTCTTCATAGCAATAAAAATAATATGTAAAACAAATTAAATGAAGGATAAAGAATTTTATCATTTCTCACCCCTATCGCATAGTTTACGATAACCGGAACGCTACGCGGCGCTATCTAATACAACCCTTATCTTGCTTACAAGCTCAACAGGTAAGGAAATAAAGGCTTCACCTAGCTTTTAGCAGCACCCTCTTTATACTTCTATTACTATATTCACAGAAATATTCTGCAGCTCTTTTATTCGTATCCTTGTTGCTTTTGGCCGACCTGTTTGCGTGGATGGTAAATACTTGCCTTTCACGCCGCAGGATATTTGTGTGCATAAACATGTATGTTAGTCTTAAGACTGGGTGTGATTATCCATATAAGTATGTATTTACAAAAGGAAAGTAGTATATGTAGTATATCAGTTATCTGGTTTCCATAGTACAAGCTCTGCTTAGCTTGGAATCAGATGGCCGTGTGTAAATAATATCCCAGGATATTAGTATTATCACATGTTTATTACCAATATTATTAACAATTTATTATATAAGGGTATTTTAATACAAACACAACTCATACAATATATAGATATATGGATAGAAATTTCCGCACAATCCTGGCATTCGCCATCAAAACCACCTTCTGCATGTAACTCTCCAGCCAGCGAGTATTATAATTATGTTTATTATTCCGTCTGTACGGATTTATAACTATATTTTTCCTGACCAAATTAAATTACTTCAATAATTAAAAAAAATATATTAGACTTAAACTAGATAATTAAACATAATCTCTTGACAATAACTTGATACGAGTTAGCTAAATATCAATGCTATAATAAAATAAATTTTATATATGTTTTCATACAATGTGTACCTAAATATCTATGTTACTAGAAATAATAATGTATACAACTATATTACTACAAAAATGTTCTGACTATTTACAAGCGCTTTTTTAAAGTCTACGTGAATAAAAACCTTTTTTATTTTATTTTATTTATTTAATAGTCCGATTCAGAACAGATTTAGGCAAGTTTAAATATTGTATTATTTAACCCCGTAACTTGGAAAAAAATGTGTTTTTATTTGTGGTCACGTCTGATATGAACTGAGAGCCGCCGTAAGATTAAAAACACAGTCGCGTGACCGATTGTCTGTCACATAGGTACATTTCCAGTTAAAAACGTGAGCGGATCTCAAACAGCTGATACATCTAATTCCCATATGGCAGGAATGTCAAACTTTCCAAAAGACATATATAAAACAATAAGTAAGTAATCACACTAATATTACAAAGGCGACAGTTTGTGAGTGTGTGTTTGTTAATTCTTCACGTCTAAACGGCTGGAGAGATTTTAATAAAATTTGGTATGGAGTTAGCTGACGCCATGGATTAACACATTGGCAGTAATTTATAAAGTTTAACGCGGGTAAAACCGCGGGGCACAACTAGTAATATATAAAAAAATAAGTAAGTAATGGAATATATTTGGAGTTGAGTAGGTACACACGGCTACACATCAAGCTACACATTTTCAGTATAAGCTGATCGCACGTTGTATACGGTTTCCATACAGTGACAGGTCAGCTTATATTGGAAATGTATAGCTTGATACGTAGCCGTGCGTACTAAGGGTATTAGTAAGACCGTAATTGTGTGCTGCAAACATTTTTAATTAAAAAAAAAGGCAATATTAGTGATATATGTAAACAATAGGAAAGTTATGCCTACACGACTCTTGATTATTTTATATGCGTTGAAAATTTGGACTTTGCTAAAAAGCCCAATATGTCATTTTTCTTTTAACCAAACGTATCAAAAGTTGCAATTCTATTAAACAAATACTTAGTAACTTTTCTTCATTTGAGCTGAACCATACGCGGTGCGAGCTAGAATGCTATATTTCTTTAAAATTAAATGACCCGTCTATGTACTCAGTGGGTTAGTCATTGGCTTTATATAGTGTAGTTTTAGAGCTAGCTTAGTATAAGGTACGATGGGATTGGCATCGTCATTTCATGTACGAAAATCCTGTAAAATAAATAAAGATTAAAAAAAAAGCTATTCTACTGGTTTTTTATATCTTTTAATTCATGTGTCAATCACAAAACACTACAATACCTAGTAAATTTAGCCATAAGATGCCCACAGTGCACATAGACCTTCCTCACAGGTCTCAGGGCCTGCCCACGCTACGTCTTCAGGTTCGCAAACTAATCATAATAATCACATTAATACACAAATATTTAATCAAATTAATAACCTTTAAAGGAGTGATTGATTTATGTCTATGGTACTACGTCTATGTTATAAAACTCAGCCTATAACTTAAACTTAGCTATCAACTTAAGTACCTATTAAACACTTTGAGAAACATCGTTTAGAAGTACAGAACGTCACGACCGAATATCACGATTCCATCCCCTCTCCTTCATACCACAGAGTTAGTATCACATAGAGAGTAAACTTATGTTGTTACTAGCTGTGCCCCGCGGTTTTACCCGCGTATAATTTTATAAATTATCACATATCCTCCGTAAGTGATAATATGTAGCCTATATGTTGACCCGACCTCTTAGAAATATTCATGCAAAATTTGAAGTAAATCCATACAGTACTTTTTGAGTTTAGCCCGGATACATACAGACAAACAGACAAAAATTCTAAAAACTATATTTTTGGCCCCAATTATCCTAAAAAAAATATTAAATGTACAGTTTTGACATTCCTACGATTTTATTATATGTATAGATTTAAAAAAATACAGTCGAATTGAGAACTTTCTCATCTTCTTCTTAGCGTGTCGATGGCAATCTAAATTAAGTCAGCCCAGAATTCAGCTACGCGTTGAGCGTTGTCAGTACTGCCCTACTAAGCGCAAAAGCGGTATCTCAAAAAAAATCGAAATATTTATTTTTATACCATCGGATAGCTTTAAAAAATACGCATCTAATGAACTAAGCCTTTTAGCGCTATCTTGTTGAAAACATATAAAAATACCCTTAAGAAAGATTTCTCTATCTCAGTTTTACCTTAAATCACTAAGGATATTAGAGGTATATCAATATTAAGTAGGCAAACAGCCGTATATTTAAATATCGCCAAATCTCTTTAACAACAACAACAATTTTTCTAAGCCGTTAAGCGGCAAATATGTAAAATGTGTGAATTACTGACTTACCGCTATAACGCTTAATTTTTGAATGCTTACTTGATCTGCAAATCATTTTACTTTATGAGATACGGTTGCAGCGGCAAATTAAAATGGCTCTTATTGTTTGATTGATACGATCGGGTTTCTACTACATTTACATTTTACCCACAGGATAGTGGTTTACTACGAAAGTTTTGTGCCGACTGGTTAAGGCCGAAAAGGTTTGAGTGTTTTTCCTGTATTATGGTATGAAGGGTTGTTTGGACGCTACAAAGCCGAAATCATAAGTGTATACTACCATTTTTATTTTTCATCGAGATAAAAATAATATCTTACTATGGGTTGACAATTGTTCATCACAGAACAAAAATTGGACATTTTTTTCTTTCTTAATTTACGTTGTGATTCAAATGACATCAACGCTGATAAGATTGTTATAAAATATTTCTAACCAAGCCACACCTTTATGTCAGCTGAGAGTTTCCATTATAGGGTGGAGTTGTCGATGAAACGCATGAAAAACAAAATTTATGACTTTTCAGATTTTTCTCAGGCAGTTAGCACTGCAGGAAAAAACTTAAAACCTAAAGAAATGACTCTACAAGATTTTTATGACTGGGAAGATTACACGACACAGTCTACACTATCTCGAATTAAACCGTGACCATATATCAATGAAATGGTCGAAGTAGAAGTCAATAGAGGCAGTTTTGATTACCATACAGAACTGGATTCAATAAAGACCCTATCACTGGCAATAAAATTTTTAAAACCCAAATTTTGCCACCACCAAAGAAGAAAACTGCAATAGTAGGCATTTCTAAAAGCAAAAAAGAAAATATTTTGAAATCTTTTCAAAATATTATACCTCAAAACAGAATGTCCTTTTGGAGAGAACTCCCTACTATTGACTAGATTAATTTCATAGAATCCGTTTTTTCTTCAAATATTTTCTTATGCCATTATAAATTTGAATAATAAAAGACTTCATAAATATACTTTGATCGTTTTTATTTCCTTAAATAATACATATTTTATTCGATACAAAATGCATACTTTTTTGTATACGTACATGTAGGAGAAAAGCTAACGAAAAAGCGGTAACTCAAATTTTAATTGTTTAATTACTAAGCGGTGTAGCAGTATCTCATGAAAAAGGTATATCCATATACATTTTTGATATTTTAACTATTGTAGTAACAAATAGGTCCAATATAATATATAAATACTGTTTAATAAGCAAAAAAATCGTAATACAAAGTAAAAAAAAGGATTTTTTACAAAACTTCAATTATCTCGAAACTCGCTTTCATTTAGATACCGCTTTTGCGCTTAGTTGGGCAGAGTAGCGTCCATTAGTTCTTCTAACGTGCAGGCATTAGGGCACGCAGGACATGTCAACAAGTGTGCCATAGTTTGAGGAACGGAACCACACTTGCACTTTCTCATTATAATACTGAATCACCAATGTCGCTTTGCTAACAATAGTTGTAAGTCATGTTTTTATATTTAATAACACATTGGATTTTTCAATTTCTTCAATAGTACACAGAGAGACGTGCTGCTAGTGCTCTGGGAGAAATACCATCTCAAAAAAAAAGTATTTTAAGTTAGAACTACACCAAATAACGATTATAACAGGCATAGTTAGTTCCGATATCTTCGAAAATTTGTCTAAAAAAGTAATTTTCGTCAGTAACCGCCCCTAATCAAGGTAAGAAGCCGAAAGTAGGTGCTTATCTGCTACATAGCTTGAACCATGGCTCATTATTGTTATTTGAAGAAGGAAAATCCTCGTAGGTAAACGACACGCTATAAAAACCTGAATGTTTGTTCCTTGAGCTTATTAATTTATTTAATGTCATGCTAGATTGCAGTCTTTTAATGTTTAAGTTATACCTTGTATATACGAGTTGCTATTGGCCCCGATTCTATGGAGTACCAACTAAACTAATTTTAATATGTCTTCTTTATCTGTGGTTATGTCTATTAAGTTTTGGCGCGAAATTCCGAGGAAAAATAAGCGTGACGTAGAACGCGGACACGAATTGATGCACGGATTATATAAACAATTTTATTAGTTGGGCAGTATGCTCATTGTATGCCTATTCTTTTCATACGTGCCGTATTAGAAAAAGATGTAATAACATTTCAAAAGACAGAACGCCAGCATTATTATGGCATTATTAGCTTGTAAACTTATTTGCTAGAATGCTAGAGTCATGCTCGCCTTTATGGTCCGGTAACACAGTAAAGCCACTGTTATATATTGGAAATACAATTATAACAGCGAGCGGACATTATTACACTGACGTTTATTTTATGTCATTCATGTACCGGCAAAGATCCCATATCATTCAGCCAAACAGCAACATAGACAATTTAAAAACAAACTCCTTAGTAGTAAACATTACCTTTCGAGTCTATATACTCAGTTTTGACCAGATAATCTATATAGAAAGCGAAAGTGTCATTTGTCTGTTTGTTTGCCTGCTTTCCGCTGACCTATATTTGTTTATTAATTTAGTGGGTGACGTCATTTGGCAAAGCTTAAGATGGCTGGAATGACCGTGGCCTAGTGTCTTACTTACTGAGAAAATTACGTGTGAGACATATGCTTGTATGAATTATTAATATGAACTAGTATACTTGATCTAGACTAGAACTACTTAACGTTTCCAGTTAAGTTAGAAAAGTATTTTTGAGAGTTTTGGCACAAACACGACACGTTATCTTTCTTAAGCGATTTGTGGAGTTCGGTCCTGATCGTTCTCCTCTTTAGCGGCTGAACTGATCTTCAAATTTGACACAGTGGTAGAGAGTGTAGAGACTACTCGTGAATTCATGTAAATCAGTCACGCCGCGGAGGAATAATCACAAAATTTAAGAGAGGTAGGGCACAGCGTTCATTCGCTCGAAGAGCAGCCCGACTGGGGAAGTACCTACCTCCACCTTACAGAAGACATTCCTTAATAATAAATAATTTAATGTTGTGTTTCTGAGTGTGAGTAAGGTCGCCAGAGCTCATCGGTGTGGGGGGAAGGGACAGGAACACTTGTTTTCTAACTCCTAAAGGCCGGCAACGCACCCGCGAGTCCTCTGGTGGTGCGAGTGTCCATGGGCGGCGGTGATCACTTACTCGTTTGTCGACCTCTGCCATAAAAAAAAAGTTGACATCTGCAGCATAACGACACTCAGATTAATATTTGCAACCATTAAAATATCTTGCAGACCTTGTTATTGGTAGTAGAATATAGAGCCTAGATTCTCTTTTAATCCCATAAATACACAACAGCTAACAACAGTCGGTACCCAACAACACGTGCATTGATTGAAGATCGATGTTATCGGAAAAAGATAAGGTATCTTTTGCGTCAACTGCTGGCTAGGCAAACTGATAAAATCATGCATACTGAATGTTATTCAATATTATGCTACCTATAAAGTTAACAGAGCTACATTTTAAGAACAAACTGCCTGTTGGCTAGGTCGGCAAATGCATGCTTTTCACGTCGGAAGTCGTGGGTTCCATTCCCACCTAGGACAGATATTTGTGTGCATGAACATGTCTGTTTGTCTTGAGTCTGGGTGTAATTATATATATAAGTATGTAGTGAGGACAAAAAAATTGTATAGGTAGTATATCAGTTATCTGGTGTCCATAGTACAAGCTCTGCTTAGTTTGGGATCAGATGGCCGTGTGGAATGTCCCAGGATATTATATTATTATAATAAACTTTAATAAATAAATACATTAAATATCTTGGGACAACTAATACACTCTTACTTGCCTTTCTTTTTTAAATAATATGTATATAGATAATTACACGCAGTTTCAGGACAAACAGACATTATCATGCACACAAATAACTTTCCTGGTGGGAATCGAACCCACGACCTGCGGCCTGCAAGGCAAGCATTTAACAACCACGCCAACAGGTCCGTCAATATCACCGGTTGTGATAGTAATTTATAAACTTAGCTAATATTTCATTTCTAACAGAAAACCAGATTAAAACATAGGGTATCAATCGGCCATTTGCCAAGATTCCATTAGTTAGACGAGATTTCCTAACAGCCACAGACACCTTCAGACGATAAACAAGACGCAAATTGCTAGTAATTACATGGTTCTAACCCTTCTGCTCCCTATAAGGTGATTACTCCCACATGTATGTTTGGAATGACCACCCAGATGTAGTTCCAAAGGGCACTTAGCGTTTAAAAAAACTTGAGAGGTGTCAAGGGACACCCGGATGGAACGAAGTTATTTCTTATTATTTATTACTAGCTGTGCCCGCGACTTCATCCGCGTGTTAATTAGTTTATTTCGTATTTTAGTAAAATAAAAGACTTTTTCTAAAATAAGTAGCCTAAGTTACTCCTTATTACATCAGCTACCTGCCAATAAAAGTCCCGTCAAAATCGGTCCAGCCATTTCAGAGATTAGACGGAACAAACAGACAGACAGACAGACAAAAATTGTAAAAAATGTTATTTTGGTGTATGTACCGTATATATATTCATATTAATGTAGTAAAAACCGGTTATTTCAATATTACAAACAGACACTCCAATTTTATTTATTTGTATAGATTATGTACAAAAAACCTGTATACACTCAACAAAAATAATCGTCGCGACACCACACTGTTCAATGCGAAATAGAAATGAAAATATCTGGCTTGCTTTCTATAAGAGAGAGAGAGAGAGACAGACAGAGAAACATGCGCACGCCGCACAGCTGCAAAAAGTGTCGTGACAACTTTTCGTAAGATTTTTTTCCGTCTATCCCCTTTCACAACGCGCGATAAGGAACTTCGTTCCAAAACGAATCTCAACCCAATAGATACTTCTTAAGTTAAAGTTAATCCGTTTGGTTCATCATCATAACATAATCATCTGCCTAATATGGCCCACTGCTGGCCTTCTCCAAAGGTTTCTATTAGAGGTCCGTAAGTGATCCGCGAGGTTAAGCAACTAGACTCGCGGTCAATCCGTAGAGGGATGACTGCGAAAGTGGTTTAACTTCTGAGCGTCTCCGTGCTTCGGTAAGCACATTAAGCTGTCGGTCCCAGTTGTAGCCATTAAGCCACAGTCGTGAAGTCATATCAGAGACCTACGGCCTACTTATTGTATGGACAGTGGTCAAACTCTGACACTAGGGTACTAGTGTCAAAGTTGTTCAAGCCGCAAGCTTTGTCCTATGCAATACACAAAAAGATTGATAAGGTTGTTATATTGACGGACAGCAAAAGTGCACTGCACCACGTAGCTCGATGCGCCTCTGGCTTCAGAGGTACATCGATAGCTTACGACATTTTAAAATATATTTTCAAGTTTATTGAAAATAACATAGAGTTGAAGTTGCAATGGGTTCCATCACATGTTGGTTTACGGGGAAATGAGGAGGCTGACTGTGCTTCTAAATTGGCAGCGAAGGAAGGAATAGAGTTGAATTTTGTACCAGATTACGTAGAATATGTGTGGAAATTTAAAAGAAAATGTTTTGATGGCTGGAAACAACATTTTAACATTAAGTCGATAGACAAAGGAATATGGTATAAAACAGTTCAAAATGAGCTCCCTCAAGTACCCTGGTTTGATAATAGTAGGTTAAGTAGAAGTTATGTGAAGTTAGCTGTAAGATTACGGTCAGGACACTATCCATCAGCAAAGTTTGGGTTTCTCATGAAGAAAGTTAGTTCTCCCAATTGCAACACATGCAATGTACTTGAAGATGTATATAATATCATTTGCTGATGGATTGTGTCAAGAACCAACAGGAAAGGAGAATTTTAATCAATAAGTACAATTTAAATATGTTACAGGTAGGTTTCATTCAAACAATTTTAGCACAACCAAAGACAGATGTGGCGAAAGCATTTAGCGCGTTGGTGTATCATATTGATTAAAATTCTCCTTTTAAATTAACTTTAAGGCATTTTTTGTAGTAGTTAGTATAAGGCATGATGGGGTTGGCGTATCCATTGGGATAAAGACCCCAATTAAATAAATTAAGATTAAAAAAAAAAAAAAAAAAAAAGCACATTAAGCTGTCGGTCCCAGTTGTAGCCATTAAGCCACAGTCGTGAAGTCATATCAGAGACCTACGGCCTACTTATTGTATGGACAGTGGTCAAACTCTGACACTAGGGTACTAGTGTCAGAGTTGTTCAAGCCGCCCAGTAGGCCTCCGACATGGCTACATACAGATTGTTGTCTAATGACTACAACCGGGACCGACAGCTTAACGTGTCATCGCAAGCACGGAGACGCGCAGAAGGTTGGTGGTCACCCATCTATGGACAGGCCGCGAGCCTAATTGCTTAACCTCGAAGGTCGCTTACGGACCGGTGAGAGCATCTAGCTATGTACCTTGTATAGGTAAGTGTACTAAGTGCGAGTTTTTGTGACCTATGTACCTAAGTATGTACAGACGCCATCACATCAATCTACGCCAAACTGTAAAATTTCCCCAATTGAAAGTGAACCTTATACCTATGTGACAATGTTAAAAATCTATAAAAGAAATTTGACAGATTGGGGTAGCTGGATGTGCAGGCGTCTGTACATATAAACTGACCTACGAACACATTAGTGGTGGCTTATCAATTATAAACATAATTATTAAGATACTCTAACAAGTTACTAGGCGATAGGTTAAAATCATTTCACTGATATTCTAATTTATACAAACCCAATTAAAATAACTATATCATTTACTGTACATTGTAAATTTATCCGATGTATCAATCAATCAATGTTTCGGGAAAGTTACCACACATTACGAATAATAAGATAATATTGTATAAGATTCTATATCAAACTTCGCAGTGATATCACGATATTGACAACTCTTTGTGTGACCCATAAATCGTTGTTCTGAATCTGGGAGGTGTCCGTCTATAACAGGTTTGTAAAGTAACCTGCGACACAGTGATTAAATTACCTAGTACGGGCGTAGATTAGAAAATTATATCAAAGAAATGTTTTTATAATGATTAAAGGCCACGCTAGCAATCCAGAACATCTATACTTAGAATCTGTAATATCCCTCACAAACGTTTCGTAAACTCTGACATAAAGTAATCGATTTACACTTCGAGTGCGTATAATATAAGTTTTTGGATTGAACTTATTTAAATACGACATATTGACGAATATTCTCAGATAAACATACGACAGCACACAGTTAATATAAATATATATATTAAAAATGAGAACCAGAGATTTCCAGAATACGAGATAATCTCAGTTTGGAAGCCAGTGCGCAATTTGTTAATTTGTTACTGTACAACTTTATTTATTTATTTAAACCGCAGTAATTTATATTCGTTAATTAATTTATATTATATTGCATAAATTTCACTATATACCTAGTATTAGTATTGTATTGTATATTGTATTCATATGTTGTACTTGGTTTTTAAGAAATAAACAAACACTATTAACAAAAAAATCCCTACTTACACATTCACAAAATTTAGAATAGCAACAAAAATAAAATAATAATATAACAACCTAAGTGATCTGTTTCTTGTATAAATTGTAAAATTTCTGTATATAATCGTCTGCGGTGTTTACCTTTAAGTAATTGTTACATTGTTATAAGTTTATTGATAATGTGTTACATATAAGAATTAATGTAAACAATTGTTGGTGAACCTTAATAAATAAAATAAAAAAATAAATAAAAGTCTGACATAACTTTAATTGACTTGTCAGATACCAAAGTGAGGAAAGTCCAACCAATAGAACTACTTTTCAAACATCTGCGTCTGGAGTTTCACAAAGTTTTCAAGCAAAGCGTCTTAAGTGCGTTAAGAAATATCGAATGGATTGTATAAATTCGAATGTCAGTGCCAGGGTGCGGTGGCGGAGCTTTTAACGCACATGGGACCAGATACCCCGTGGTCATGGGTTCAATTCAGACACGCATTTAAATTTATACAATTCCCTTTAAAGATGTCTGAAAAAAAAGTTAAAGTTAAAAAGTTTGTTAAGGTTTGCAAGTTTACTATCTAGTTAAAGACACTACTAAAAAGAGGTCAGAGCCTGCACCGACGCCTTTAAGTGTTCTCTGAGGTACGGACGGCCTACAGGAAGACTAAGGTGTCACTTTAAGGCCACCACAATTTTGCCAATGCCAAGGTTTTTATAAAAATTACGAAACTCATGTTGAGTCATGTCAATGACAGCCTGCTTAGCCAAATTTTTTAAGTAGAAACCATAAACAATTATAGAAATCAGACGCCATTTTCTTTGATCTATATCTGTTTTGTACCTTAATTAAAAACTACAAAAGTCATGTTGAGTCATGTCAATGACAGCTTGCTTAGCCAAATTTTTACAATAATAATCATAGACAATTATAGAAATCAGACGCCACCATTGTCTTAGATTCATGTTTGTTTTGTTCTTTAGCAAAATATTACATACATTTCTGCAAACTTATCTGGCCCGCTGGCAGCGTCGCTGTTATCGCGTTTAGTGTTGCTAGTAACTATTTTTTGCAATAAAGTGGGTAAAAATAATATGCACATTGTAACGTAAATATTACTTCACTAAAAAGCAAACAAATACTGTCATTACAGATCTTTATATTTTTATGCAATAATTATGATCATTTACATAAAATGTATGCTGAGTGTCCTCTAACGGGGATACTCCAGGTATTATTATGTCACCGGAATTATTTAATTCATAAGTCATTTCATCATCATCATTATCATAATCACTGCTTTCACTTTCAGTATCATTACCTAATTGATTGATGAAAGGCTCTTCGAAGTATCTATCCCTTTTTCGACACTCATTTTCAATATTTTTTACATGATTGCAATGCTTTTGCTATTCATTGACTATTATTTTATCAAAAGCTTCTGCAATCAATGGAGGCATTTCAGAATTCGATCTACCAATATTCTGATCTGCTATAAATTTTTGCATCTGCTTGCTCTTTTTCTTCTTACAAATCACTCCCCGGCACCTACAATGGAAATAGCAAAAATTAAATAAATAATGAATATTTTAAAATAGGTATGTATTTAAATTTAAAGTGCGAGGGGAATTTTCGTATTTTTTCAAAAGCTGACAACACTAACCTGAAGCAGCAGCTACGCGTTCATACAACTTATTGAAGGGTATAATTGGTGCCTGGAGGTGTTTTTCTTCATTCATATATTTCAATACTTGTAATATAACGTTCGTCGCATCACTTTTTAAAGCTTTCGGCATTATTCACAATTAAAAACCACAAAAAGAAAAATAAATACGCGCAACAATCAATTAATGGCAGGAATGTCAGGGAATAACAGCCGATTGACATTTCCAACTGGCGTCGTTAGTTCTACTTTTGGCCACCGGGCCAGATAAGTTTGTGGCACTATAAGTTTCATGTTGAAACATGTCAATGACAACTTGCTTAGCCAAATTTTTACAGTAAAAATCATAGACAATTATAGAAATCGGACGCCCCCACTGTCTTATTTCATGTCTGTTTTTTTTTCCTTATCAAACTGAATACCAACAATAAAAATTACAAAACTCATGTTGAATCAAGTCAATGAATTACGAAGTTATTATGAAATACGAGTATTGTCAGGGCCAGAGGTTAGTGGAACGAACTTTCTTGATAAAAGAGCTCCAATGCATAAGATTTATTGCATTGCTTTTATCTAAATTAGAATAGTGAATAAGTGGCTTTATTTGTTGAACAGAGTATGCAACACTGAGAATCATAAAGTAAACTTATTTGTATTAAGAACGTTTTGCGTTTAATTATGTCAATAATTTAAAAATATGTATCAATGATGGTTACCAACTTTTTGAATTCGTAATTCGAACATCGAACCCAAAATTCCGTTCAACTCATTCACTTACTCGCATAGAATATTGAGTGAACGGAATGAATTACCATAACTGGTTTCGTTCAAAACACGGATCAAATACATTTTACTCTACGTTCGAAATTCAAAATATAGTTACTTTAAAGTTGTTAAGAGCATTGATTGTGTCAGCACTGGTTATACGTCTTTGGTTTAGCGGCAGCGTTTTAAACCGCCGGTAATGCAGTAGGTAATGGGTTCAATTCCAGACGGTCCAAAAAATATTATATTATTGTATATATAAAAATATTATTGGGATTTGGGGTCACCGTAGCCTAGTTGGTAGTGCTCCTGCCTACGAAGCTGGTGGTCCTGGGTTCGAATCCCGGTAAGTGCAAATATTTGTGTGATGAGCACGAATATTTGTTTCTGAGTCATGGATATTTTCTATGTATATAAGTATTTATCTATCTATATAAGTATGTATATCGTCGCCTGGTACCCATAGTACAAGCTTTGCTTAGTTTGGGGCTAGGATGACCTGTGTGACATTGTCCCTAGATATTATTATTATTATTATTTTTCTGCCAAGAAATGCTGAATATAGGAGCTATCAACTCAAAAAAAAAATCACCTCCATTTTTGTTAGTTAGTGTTACAATTATATTTTTTAATACATAAGACTAATAAAATTAAATAAAAGGAAAGTTTACAGTTTATCCGAGGTACATTATTGAAAAAACAAGCTGTGGTATGGAATGGAATGGAATCTTCAACATTTCCGCGTTTAACGGAACGGATCGTTTAACATATTCGCCAACCGATCCGACTGTAATTTAAAACTGTAATTACTACAATGACACTTTTTACAGTCACTATAATGCTAATTAAACGTATTTCATTACCATTTTTATTGTGGAAAAAACTGGTAGCACATTGGAGTCTTTTAATTATTGCGAAAAAGTGGGTTATTGCAGGGAATTATAATAATGTACGATTGGCTCAGTAGTAAAGGTGGCTACCCATGTGTTTATGGTTCGATCACTGGAACAATTATTTGTGTGATGCTCCTTTATATTTGTTCTGAGCCTGGGTATGCTTTGTATCACTTACTTACATATCGTATGGGCAGTGGTTACCGTAGTGTCAGAGTCGTTCAAGCCGCCGAGTAGGCCTCTGACGTGGCTTAACGACTGTTGTCTTATTTTACTTAACGTGCCCTCCGAAGAACGGAAACGCTAAGAAATTAAACCACTTTAGCGGTTACCCATCCATGGACTGACCGGGAGCCTAGTTGCTTAACTTGCCGTTCACTTACGGACCGGTGAGAGCACCTGGCTATGACCGCTGGCTGTGTCTCTAAATTGCATTATATGTAAAGTCCCCGCGATACAGGCCTTGCGTTGTCTTTTTAATAAACCAAAATATTGTAAAATCAAACATGTCAAATTTGATTCCAACTAAAAAGAAGGACAAGAGTTGAATTTCAAGAATTGAATTCTACATTCAAATAGGAACAGCATCTATTTGAATTTAGAATTCAATTCTTGAAGTGTACCCGATCAATAAATAATAGATAAAATCGACTTAAATCAATATCACTCCTAATCCATCATTTTCTATAATCATAGTTCATTGATATAAAAAAATGGCCGACTGATATCATATTAGATAAATATTTAATATAGTCATGCGTAGATCAGGATATTGTAATAAAAAAAATGAATGATTGAATGTCATTTTGCAGTTCCAGTCCAATGCCTATAAGATTCGTTTTTCCGTTGAGTGTAAATTAAGAAACCATTTTTTTTTAAATATAGTGATCGAAACTCTTGCACAAGGTCGCAATTGTTCGAAATTTCAAAATTAACTGGGTTTCGCAGTTTGTTTTATTGAAAGTCTACGTCAATTAAAACCTTTTTTAATTTATTTTAACTGGTTTCTTTGGGCTCTCCTTAGTTTGGAATCAGATGGCCGTGTGAGAATAATATCCCAGGATGCTATTATTATTTTGTTTTTAAAGTCATTATTATAATCTATCTTTAGTCGTATCGGTCATGTGCAAGTCACAGGCGAAATGGGTCAACACTTCTGCCAATTATTTCCAATAAACACACTCATAGTACATAGTTATAAATAGGTACAGACGCCAGCACATCCAGTTACCCCAAATCTCTTTTATAGATTTTCAACTTTATCACAAAAGCATAAGGTTCACTTTCAATTGGGGAAATTTGACAGATTGAGGTAGCTTGATGTGCTGGCGTCTGTACATAGCAACGCCTAATATTTACATATATCTACATACTTAATGTCTTGTTATTTGCCCGGGTGGTATATTTATCTTTCTTATACATAATGTAGAGGTTATATATACTACTTATCGTATGGGCAATGGTTAGTAATAATGTCTTCCTAGCCGAATTTCGGCCACGGTGGCCAGTCTCAATGGAGACTAGCCATGTGCTCGGGAAATATTATAGTGCACAAGCGTGTGCGCAAACACACGGGTTTTTTTTTTTTTCAATGTGATCAGCGACGCGACCGGAAAGAGGTCAGGTACAGGACCGACGACTCAACATGCTCTCCGAGGCACGGGGGTATAATACCGCCAACTCCCTGACTTCGGGCTGATACTGAGAATATTTTTCTTTTTACAGAAAATCAAACATTTCACATTTGGCTCGGCCCGGGATTTGAACCCAAGACCTCGTTCTCTGCGGGTGAACACGCTACCGCTAGACCAGGCAATGGTTTCCCTAGTGTCAGAGTTGTTCAAGCCGTCCAGTAGGCCTCTGAAATGGCTTAACGACTGTTGCCTAATAGCTACAACCGGGACCAACAGCTCAACGCGCCCTCCAAAGCACGGAGACGCTCAGAAATTATACCCCTTAGGCGGTCACCCATCTATGATAGACCGCGAGCCTAGTTGCTTAACCTCCCCAACCACTTACGGACCGGTGCGAGCACGTAATACTACTATTGGTTGGTAAATCAAAAACAATTCAGATCGCATAGTCATGCACGCCGCCATATCTGCATAGCTTCTTTGAAAAACAGCTGACTACCGTGGGATTTTCAAACAGTTGGTAACCTTGAAAAAATCATTTAGCAAACATTAGGGGAGAAGACAATTCGAAATGCGATATTAGAAAAAAACTAAAAGGTGTGAAGATTATAAAAGGGTGACAGAGACCTTGAAAAAAGAACCGGTTGTCTATGGGCGATGAATTTAAATTTCAATACCTCTAAACGTTTATAATGGGATTAATAAATAATTAATTATTTAAAACGTCAGGTAATTTGGCATGTAACGTTAAAGTATGCGGGTACCGCCTTTGTAAGTTTTTTTATTTAAATTAAACGAAAAGGTGTCAACAGAACGCTATTTAGTTCATTCTGAGTAGTCTTTAAAGTTAAAAGTGTCAGAAATTAGCTCACTCATTCACTAATGGATAGTTCTCATGCATTTGCACATAATGATGTTGACGGCTTGGTAATATAACCAAGCATTAAAGCAGAAACAGGCACGTATTAAGTAATTAGTAAAACAAGTACGTCTAGTTCGAAATTCAAAGAGAATGCCGTTGATTTGCATACATTGTCTATGACTAACCAGTTTCAAAATACAAGGACTTTTAAAAATACCTAATTCCAAATGTAAAGATGTCTATGCCAACAAAAATGTAAAAACTAAATAGTTATGTACAACATACATACTTATCTTTGTCTATGATTATGTACAGACGCCAGAACTTCAAGCTTCCCTAATCTGTCAAATGTCCCCAATTGAAAGTGAACCTTATACTTTTGTGTTAAAGTTGAAAATCTATAAAAGAAATTTGACAGATTGGGATACTTTGATGTGCTGACGTCTGACGACTTATTTTAGTAAATCAAGCCCACTGACAAGACTGTTGTCTTACGACTACAACCGGGACCGGCAACTTAACGTGCCCTCCGATGCACGAAGACGCTTAGAAATTAAACCACATTGGTGGTCACCCATCTATGGACTCACCGCGTGCCTAGGTGCTTCACCTCTCCAGATCAACTGCCCATGAGCGCCTCAATTTCGTCAGTACTTTCAATATTTAAGATAATTCGCATATTGTATTGTATATTTGCATTTGTACGAGTAATATTATTATCAGTAACCTTGACTTAGTCGACGCCATTTTTATTTTTACATAATGCTGGCGGTGACATTCAAAGTTCCTACTCTGTACCTACTGCTACTTTTTCCGAAGAAAGTCATAATTTCTATATGTTATATTCAAATTAAGCTATTATTATAGTATGAGATCGTGACAAATGGAAATCCGTTGTCTCTGCCTACCCCTCTGGGAAACAAGCGTGATCTATGTATGTAGATATTATCGTATGGCAGTTGTTCAACCTAGCCTCAGACCGGCCAAGACTGCCTCTGACATGGTTTAACATCTGTTGTCTAAAGTCTACAACCGGGACCGACAGCTTATCGTGCCCTCCGAAGCACGGGAAATTAAACTACTTTAACGGTCACCCATCTACATACTACCCGCGTGTATAGGTGCTCTCTGGTTACTTAAGGACCGGATAGATGAGCCTCTTCAAATAATATAACGAAAATTTCTCGAATATAGACTGACATGTGTCATGTTAGTTTCTGTCAGCGGCTACACATCGGTAGACATTTGGTTTGTGTTGAGAGACAGATCAAACTTAGTTTTATCTAGCATCTATACATATAATAAAATCGTACGAAAGTCAAAACCGTACATTGAATATTTTTTCAAAAGGATACTTGGGGCGTGATCTAGAATCGATATCGAAGCCAAAAATATAGTTTTAAGAATTTTTGTCTGTTTGTCTGTATATATGTCCGGGCTAAACTCAAAAAGTACTGCATGGATTTACTTCGAATTTTGCATGAATATTACTAAGAGGTAGTACATATTATCACGCTATCGCCTACGGGGGAGGAGCTGTTATAATTTCTAAAATTTAACGCGGTTTAAACCGCGGGGCACAGCTTGTACCTATAGTATGAAATTGTACATTCAAAATGAATGTCAACTACCTATATCATGCTTTAATAACAAATTCATGATAAATGCTGAGATGGTTTGGGCAATTCGAAAGAATGAATGAAGACGATTGAAAAAAGAAGTATACCTCGCCTGTGTGAATGGTACAACCGGAAGGGAAGTCCTCGTATAACTTTCTCTGACCAAATCGGAGACGTTCTCAAGTAAGTCCAGGTCAGAAGTACCCTAAGCCGGCGAGCATGTATGAAGAATATAATGAGTGTAAACGAGGTAAAAAAGGTGTGCAAAGATCGTGACAAATGGAATACCGTTGTCTCTGCCTACCCCTCTGGAAAACAGGCGTGAGGTTATGTATGTATGTCATGATACATAAAGTAACATTTTAACAATATAATATTTTTTTTATAACGGCCTTCGCTCTACTCTTCCAGTCTATTCCACCTAACCTTTCATCAAACCATCGCATATCTGGTTTTCCTTCATTTCTCTTGTCTATTGGCCTGTTCCACGTGGTTAGACAGCCACATAACTTCGCGTAATTAAAACGCTAGATAAAAAAAAACTAGAATACCAAAAAACCCGAAAACAAAATGGAAGAAAAATGAACTTATAGTGCGCATAAAGTATAAAAGCATTCCAGTGACGATGCAATGTTGACACAGATGTTAGTCATATTCAAATTTATTTAATTTCTATGTCTCACTGTTTTATGAATTCATGTACTACGAAGTAAAACTCTAGAAATTCTATGAAGTGACATAATATTTTGCTCGAAAATATTGATATAGGCAAGTCTTACTCTTCTACTTAATAGATACGTGGGCCTAATAACTCTTTAACTTAATTTTTAAACTGAGCAATGCCGGTCACAAGAAGAAGGATGCGCTACATTTCAGTCAGTTAGTGATAAAAATTAAGCTAAATTTTGTGAAAACTAATAAGATCTATTGTCAGTTAACTAGTGCAGAGACTAGTGATGACCAACTGACAGATGTCAGGAACGCAATCTGTCAACAGCAGGATTTAAAATAATTCATTTGTTTTGTGCGAAGTTCGTACGAAGAATGTTTCCGCCAATATTCCCATGTTGAATGTATGTAATATTTAGGTATCTCAATAACAACCGTGTCATATCGCGAAAGGTACATAAACTTATCCGACCTCAAAATATTATCAGCACGATTGTTCAAGTTATCTGATTACAACCATAGATAATTATCGATATCTATGTGAACAACACTACTAACCTAGAGTGGAATTGTCTATGTTACGAGCACTCGTAATTTCAAATTTATATTCGGATATTAATTCGGTTATTAATAAACATTTTATTATTATTATTATTATACTATTAATTAAATTCGGATGTTCTATAAAACGGGGTGAATAGAAAATTTTAACTTGAAAAATGTCCTTATCTTCTTATGTCCTTGGTTTCTTAGGTTTTTGTATACGTATTGGTAGAGAAATAGCAATTTCAGGATGTATATAAGAGAATATACTTACGTATAATTTACAGAAAATGAATAGAATATATAAATAATTACCTTTAAAATACTCAACCAACTACTTAATACAGTAAAAGTATTTCCTATTTAAAAGTCGGATTCATAACATTATAAAGTCCGACACATCCATCAAAATGGATGAAAATACTCATATTATTAAGGGATTCAAATAAATAAAAAAATCATTTCGTACCATTTTTAGTACATGAAAAATCAACGCTGCCCTACCTCTATGGTATGCTTTACAAATTCCAATCTGGAATCCTACCGCACCACAGATAAATCGCGCCCGTACAACGGAAATTAATGTCAACCGCACTATTGAATTCGGATTCCTAGCGTAACAAGTTCGCCTAGCCTTCAATGTAATACCTACCTAGTACATATAACTACTGTTTAGCAAGGAAATAAGTACCAATTTTCTTGGCTGCCATGATATTTATTAGTCATAGACTAGAAAATCAAGTTAAATGTACCAGTTTTAATGATCGGATTAAAATAATAAGACCGCGTTGCGTAATTTGTCTATGGACGGGAAAAGTGTAGGTTGACGTTTATACATCCGTAATGTTTAGATGTTTAAACTTAAAAAAAAGTTTAAGTACGAAATCCAGGATAAAGGCGAGTGGTGAATTAGGTTTCCGGACATATAACATCAATACAAGTAGATTCGAGCCGCAAAAGCATAAATGATTATTTGTATAAGAGGCGTAACATAGTGGACACAAATAAAGGATGCTTAATTGGTCTATGGTGCAGACCTAGTTTTGACAGTGTTTAAAAAGACGCTAATTTGAGTATGCATTATTAAAATATTACAAACAATTTCCAGTGATAGGGTAGGGATATTGGCTTTATTTCATGTATAGAACCGCCTTTAAAATAGATTCAAATAAATTGAATTTGGAATTCAAACTTGGATTTTGAGACATGTTTTGAATCGACAGAGAAACGGACGGGCAGAATAATAACCTTAAACCCTTAAACCAAAGAATATATAAACATATGTAAATATTTTTGTAAACAGAATTAATTTACGAAATATACAACGAAAATTATAACGGAAACTCTATAAATAAAGCTGCTAGAAATAACGAAACAGCGGAGATATAAAACATTGTGTGTTCTCAAGTGGCTCGACATGGGTCAATGACATTTGTGGCGCGAAACCGAGGAATATTCTTGTCACAGTGAAATATGTGGAATTAATTGCGTCTTTTGACACCTCTAGTCTGAGAAGAAACAAAAATAGACACATAGTTTTTGATAAATGTGACAAAAATATAAGTCGGTAGAAATTCTTAATATAAGTGGGAAACATTGAAAAGATAGAAAAAAAGATAGAATTGGTACCTAACACATTTTATTATGAGAAGACAAAATATAGAAGCAACGGCGGTATGTTTTAAGACGACGCCCTCAATTGGTTAATAAATCCGCAAATTACAGGGGATTGTACAAAAATGTAGTTAAATAATACAACACAAAAATGACAACCACTGAAATACAACGAGTTAGTACGAGTTTAAAAATGTTCTTATTCCTGACACATCAATTACAAAAATAAAAAACAATCAATTCCGCGCGTTTGTAGACTTTTCTTTCATGTATTCTTTTGGGTTTCATTATAAAAAATTAAATACTAATAAAAAGTTAGGCAACATTCGGCTTGTGAGATGAGTAAGTGTTCCGAATTAAAGGTAACCAAAACCACAGGCTCTTTGCATTTTTTTTACGTTCCTTAATTTAAAAAAAACTATTTTTTTAATTCGAGATACCAGTGAATTCTTAATGTTGTAAATATAAAATTTAAATTCCTGCGTTTAACTATTAGCCAATTCCAAGTTTATCAGATAAAGACTACGTTCCCATTGAAGTGGAAACACCATAAACTACTGTTGCGTAAGAAAGTAATAAAAATGGAACATTCTCCGATAGCACCGAGTAAAGTTATTTTACTATTTATCTTGAGCTTTAAATATGGCCGTATCAGGCAATAAATATCCGTAAAACTACAAATCAGAAGACAAGAGTGCCCCTGATTCTATGCAATAATAAATACAGGACATTATTCACACACGGTCATCTGATCCCAAACTAAGCAGAGCTTGTACTATGGAAACCAGATAACTGATATACTACTTCTACTTTTCTTTTGTAAATACATATTTATATACATAATTACACCTAGACTCAGGAAAAACAGACATGTTCATGCACACGAATATCTGTCCTGGGGCTCTACCGGCTAAGTCGCCGAACATCGATTTTTTCAATGGCGTTCAAATAATTAAAGGTTAAAAATAACTTAGGTAATCAATCGTTAAATCGGATTCAACGTTGTCAATCGATTCCGGATCATTTATGACGTCACATGTGCTCATGGAAGCCGATTTAACGATTGATTAAGTCATTTTTTACCTTTATTTATTTGATCGCCATTTAAGAAATCGATGTTTGGCGACTTAGCCGGTAGAGCCCCTGGTTGGCAATCGAACCCACGGCCTGCGGCATGCAAAGCAAGCATTTACCAACCACAGGCCAGGTCAAACTAATTACACTAACCAATCTAATTTTTAATATAATTAATATATAATAATATATTTTTAATATAATTCCATTTCTTTCTACATACTTTTTCTTTAGGAAAATGACAGTTGTGTCAATTGAAAGTGACATAAACAAACATCTTGAGTGATATTATTATTATTAAATGGTACTGTTAGAATCGGGGCCAATGTCATCAACTGTAATGCCATGTTCATAGAGTTAAGGGTAAAACTTTTTAATTTCAAGACGTTCTTAATTTAAAACACCGCGTTATTTCATTCAGAAAAAATATAATGAGGTGTTCTAAGTAGCCGTGGTCATGGTAAATTGAGCTGCAACAAAAACATAATACAAGTTGACGTCATCTTGACGTTAGATTTATTGACGGAACCTCTCGAAACCTTCAAGTTTACCTGTTGACTTATTGTCAGTTACTAGGCGATTACCCAATATTTACAACTGAGCCTACATAATATAGTACACGAGTACGTTAAAACGTTCATTGAATAAAGTACTTACTTATCGTATGGGCAGTGGTTACCCTAGTGTCAGAGTTGTTCAAACCACCCAGTAGGCCTCTAACATGGCTTAACGACGGTTGTCTAACGACTACAACTGCAACAGCTTAATGTGCCTTCCGAAGCACGGAGACGCTCAGAAATTAAACCACTTTGGTCACCCATCTATGGACTGACCGCGAGCTTAGTTGCTTAACCTCGCCGATCATTTACGGACTGGTAAGAGCATCTAGCTAAAACGGGAGGAAATAGGAAATAAAATATTTGTTGTGTGGCGGACGGCATAGAATATCGCCACCCCATCTCGTCCTGTGGGGGGTTCAGAAGTCATCCCGAGGGAATATCTATCAGATGATGGGCAGCAGCGTCTCTCTGTGTACTATGACCATCATACTGCGATCGCCAATCCGCCTGCCAATTGTGGCGATTATGGCATATCCTTGCAAATGATGGACACAATCCATTGTGGAAATCTTTTGGGGAGGCCTTTGTCCAGCAGTGGATATAATTAGGCTCATATGATGAGTAAAAATTTGTTCTAGTTTCTATAAACCATTTGGATAAGTATATAACACGTTTTACTACATGGTTCTTAATGAAAATTTACGAAGTGCCTCGCTCTAATAAAGTCCCGGAAGTGTTGTAATACGAAAAAAAATACTGAAAAAACATGGTTGGTTTAGATTACAGCTTACAAAATAGATTAACTATGATTCAAGGTATTCAGCATTTAGTCTTGTTTTCCAACATTTAAAAATGTTTATTGTTAGATCGACTCTACAAACAAACGGTAAAAAACTGACGCGCTTGTAAATCTTTTACTAGGGATAAGTACACGAACTTCGTATTCCTGAGCCTATTTTATTGTTGTATAAAATTAAAAAAAGACAATTCTCGATCAAAATTATACTCCAATCATCTAAATGTCAGGTCTATATCATTTATTTTATTGCGTAGAGAACGCATTAAATACAAAGTCAACTTATTAAATAATAGATAATAAATCAAACACGTAATTTCCATTCAAGGTTTCGTAGTACGATACGAATAATAAAAAAAAAAACAAGATAAAACAATCGATAACTCAATTACTTACCCAGGTATATCTAACATAAATATTATAATATATTATCTGCTGATTAGCAGAGCGAAAATATCTATACCAAAAATGTGTCGAAAAATTATCTAAGTAGTAATATAAAAATAGTTTGTTTAATGTCGTTTTTGCAACACAAAAGATTCACGTCCAAGAAAAGTACCTACAGCACAAAATAATATGTTCGCAGCCAACAGCTAAGCCTAAAATAATTTCTTACCGCTCCGTAAGTTATTTTCGCTTTCGCTATAATAAATAACTCAGACACAAAACGCATAACATAGGTGTAATTTATAAATAAACGCGACGAACAAAATGCACCGCAAAAAGAATCCACCGTTTTTTTTTAATATTCTTTTATTTTTCACTTCACGTCACTTCTAAATTTGAATGCATGAAAATTCACTAAAACATGACAGTATTGTTATAAAAAAAAATAAGAACACAGACAATAAACTAAACGTATCCGATTTTTTTTTTGGTTGATTTTATGTGATATTTAATTAATTAAATTCGTTTATTGTTGACGTACCGTGTGTAATCGTATCGACGCAACCACACAGTCGCGCTCGCAAACTGAACTGATCGGGCCGCGGCTTTCAAAGTTTTCTTTTTGAAACGCGTCGCTTTCCGAACGAGCACAGACGCGCGTTGAATGCTCTGAGAGGTGTGGCAATGTGTGCGTGACTAGGGAAGGACCTCTATCGATATCGATAGTTCAATAGGTCGAATAATATAATTTTATTATTGTAGATAGTGCCTTATTGTTTATAATATAATATACTTATTTATATTATAAGTCTATTTAAGCGATTATTTCTTTTACTAGCAGTGCGTGATGTGCTAGTTAAAGAAATAATTTATGAAGCAAGATTTTAAAAACATTCCTTGAATCTATTAATTAATAAGACCTTTTTTCAACCTTTAAATGAATAAATTTTCAAATTTAAATGTTTATCGTGATCTAATAACGTGTTAAATAAAATAGTCATTTGACTGCACGTATGGCGCAGCACCTAAGTCAGTAGCGTCGCCGGTTCGTGTCGCGGTTTCGAGTACCGCGCCGGACAACTATTTGTGCGACCCATAAATAGGTTCTCAGTCTGGATGTAATTTGTGTCCGTCTATTACGTGCTTGTAAAGTACCCCGCGACACTGGGACTGGAATCACTAGAGCGAGCAATGTCTTTAAAAAAAATTGTGATTATGGACACTAATTCCCAATAACGCTGAATGTAGTGATATAATTTTAGCAAGTTAATAGTTAGTTTTTAGAACTCGTCTAGTCGAAACGCACTAGTGCACTGGCAGTTCTGTAACATCCTTGAACGAATAATTTACAGTCTAAGAAAACCGCTTAATATGAGATTGGCCTCATGGTATTATCAAAAAAACTGCAACCAGAGAAACTATATTTAGTTACTTCTTACGGTAGCTAAGTGTATAATATGTGTTTAAGTGTATATATTGCCTACAAGATGGACCGATGATCTTGTGCGGGTCGCTGGAAATCGCTGGATGCGGATAGCGCAAGACCAGCAATTGTGGAGATCTTTGGGGGAGGCCTTTGTCCAGCAGTGGACGTCTTTCGGCTGATATGATGGTGTATATATTAGCTATGAAGGAAAGACAGGAGGAGCTATATCATTAATTTATTTTTTTACCTATGATGCTAAAAAGTAATAGACTATATAGTATAAGGAAATAGTTATAACCTGGGAACCAATATAGCTATGTTAATTTGAACAGTACTACTTACAATACTTAATATAATTTTTTTTTATGATATGGAATACCATTTGATTAATAAATATACCGATATTTGGTATTACATCTGGTATCACACTGGTATTATTGAACTTAAAAATGTGTATTTTCTAGCTATTGTTCGTGATTACACGAAAATTATGTTTAATAATCAGTTACCCAACTTCGAAAACTTACTTGCTTATCCTATGGGCAGTATTTACCCTAGTATTAGAGTTGTTCAAGCCGCCTCTTAGACATTTGACATGGCTTAACGATTGTTGCCTAATGGCTACAACCGGGACCGAGAGCTTAACGTGCCCTCCGAAGCACGGAGACGCTCAGAAATTAAACCACTTTCAAAAATCTATTAAAGACTTATGATGGGGGGTCATCTCGATGGAAGTCAATGTCGCTAAGGTGTACTAAACTAGCGAATACCTACTAGATGCACTTGTTCTGTAGGTGAGTAACGAGTTTAATATGATTGATGAAAATAAACTGTTCACTGCACACTGTACAGTAAACTATTCCACTACTGACTTCAAAAAATAATGTTATTAATTTGGCTTTATGTTTTATTTTTTGGGTGTATGTTACGTGATTTCTGCGCTGTTTATGAAGCAATTTTTTTATTCGGCTAGAAAAGCTTTATGTATGGTCCCATGTAAATTTTAACAAAATCGGTTAAAAACAAGATGATGCCTGTTCTATGTTAAAAGTAATTTATATGTATTTTTGGTATTGAGATGACTTCTACTTACAAATTAAAACTTTGTATTAAAATAAGAAAAATGGTTAAAATAATTAATACACAAATAAATATAGGTTTTTATTCAAAATATATTAATCATCATCATAATATCAGACTTCCACCACTGGACAAAGCCCTATCCCAAACACCTCCACAATTACCTAGGTAAAATATATTATCAATAATATTATTCCATCTCGACACTACACATGACGTCACTATTCCATAAAAAATCCCATATATTCACGTACACTATCACACTTATTCAAATACACTAACTTTACTCACACATACATACCAGAGCTTTGAGCTTTAACATAGAAACTAAAACTGATATTGTGCTCTATGCATGAGAATAAAAGGTTCGTTTTCCACTGTTGATTAGATTTAGTGATGGGCTACCGATTTGAAATACATGAAATGAAATGAATGGAGGTTCGCCATTTTCTTTTGCTTTTATTTTCATATCTTGTTGGTAATTATGAAAAGATTTGTCTGACTGTCCGCGAGTTGGTTCTGTTATTGCTTGAAGATGGTTATTGAATGGAAATTTATTTGTTGAAGGTTTCTCATACATACTTTATTTATAGACGTTTGTATTGAACATTTTGATAAATAAATTTAATGTTGTTGTATTATATTTAGATACGCCACATTGCCGTCTAGTATGGTTACGCTGCCAGCATTCAGGTAACATGCTAACCCGACCCGGGATTTGAATCTTTGCTTAGTTTGGGGCTAGGATGATCTGTGTGACATTGTCCCTAGATATTATATTATACTAGCGGCCCGGTACGTGCTTCGCTACGTATAAGGCATAGTAATTAAAAAAATATATTATTAAGTCATTTATTCAATCAAAAAAATATTTTAAATTGCTAAAAGATGTTGATTTTACACTTTTTCAGGACGTTTTAAAATTTTCTCTACGTACAAACCTTCCCTGGACTTCCACGAATAATTCAAGACCAAAATTAGAAATCGGTAAAGGCGTTGTTGAGTTATAAGTAGTTATAACATTACAACGAAAAGTGGCATTGATTTTTATATATATAGATTATTAAAAATAACGTTTTAATTCTATTTATTGTTTGATTTTTCTGCTGTCGGTGCAGAGATAAATATTGTGACGAATTTACAATAGTCCAAATTAATATATGACCAGTTTCCTTCACCAAACTAGAACTGTGACGAATTTACATAAGTATACTTTTTTCTGTGGCGAATTTACAATAGTCCAAATTAATATATGACCAGTTTTCTTCACAAAACTAGAACTGTTAAGAATTTACATAAATATACTTTTTTCTGTGGCGAATTTACTTTGTGACGAATGTACAACAACCCATCTGTACCTAATCATTTAAAGTAATTATTTTATCGTAATTTAATAATGGTACCTAATCTAATAATCATCACATCAGCCGAAAGACGTCCACTGCTGGACAAAGGCCTCCCCCAAGGATCTCCACAATAGCCGGTCCTGCGCTGCCCGCATCCAGCGGCTTCCCGCGATCCGCACAAGATCGTCGGTCCACCGTGTAGGAGGCGTGCCCGTGTGCCCTGCCCACTGCCACTTCAGTTTGGCAATTCTTTGGGCTATGTCGGCTACTTTGGTTCGCCTGCGGATCTTAGCATTTCTGATTCGATCTCGCAGGGAAACTCCATCTAATAATAGGATGTAAGTAATAGGGATCTTTTATAATTATTTATTTTTAATAGGTTACATTATTAACACATGTAAAGTAAGAATTATAAGCTAAATATTACAGATTTTCGTGTAATAATTACTTATCACAACATGCATATCAATTATTTATTTTGGCAATTATCTAAATATCTATTGTAAAATTAGACATTATCATATATATCCAGAAATATATTAAATATAGCGCTCCTTAAGTTACGTCCACTATCTATGTTCCACCCACTCCAACTTAATTGGCTTCAACGTTGACAATCGATTCTGGACCATTTATGACGTCACATGTGATCATGGAAGCCGATTTAACGATTGATTAAGTCATTTTTAGCCTTTAATTATTTGAACGCCATTTAAGAAATCGATGTTCGGTGACTTAGCCGGTAGGGCGCCTGGGCCTCTACCGGCTAAGTCGTATAAAGAAAAAGTATAAACGTTGAAAATGACTTAATCAATCGTTAAATCGGCTTCAACGTTGACAATCGATTCCGGACCATTTATGGCGTCACATGTGCTCATGGAATCCGATTTAACGATTGATTAAGTCATTTTTAACCTTTATTTGATTGAACGTCATTTAAGAAATCGATGTTCGGGGACTTAGCCGGTAGAGCCCCTGTATTTGACTGCCTCGTTGGTCTAGCGGTAGCGTGTTCACCCGTAGAGAACGAGGTCCTGGGTTCAAATCGCGGGTCGGGCCAAAAGTGATTTTGGGTATTTTCTGTAAAAAGAAAAATTTCTCGGCGTCAGCCCAAAGTCTGAGAGTTGGCAATATAATAGCTCCGTGTCTCGGAGAGCACGTAAGCCACCGGTTCTGTATCTGGGGCCTTCATCGATTTCTTAAATGGCGTATATTTTTAAATTACAGTATTTATTTATAATTGTTATATTATTGTATAATTTAGTACTTTAGCAGTAATTGATTTCTTTGTAGTGCATGAGGTGCTTCCCTCTAAAAAATTGTTACACTACTATTAATAGATATTGTTGAGATAATTTATTATATTATAAGTGTAAACAATTGTTGTTGAGCCAATAAATAAATAAATTACACCCTGTATGAAATCATTTAATTGTAACAACAAGAAAGGAGACGGGGATTTCTGGGCCTAACTGTAATAAGTTGAGCTATGGTTTAAAAAAAGCGTTATATTTTTCTATTTCAAACTGTACAAAATTTACCCAACTTACAATCTAGAAAGCGAGAAATCTCAAAATATGTTTAAGTCACGAATTAAATTGGTTGTTGATTACTATAATCGATTAACGGTAATGAGTTCAAACAATGTAATATAAAAACTCTTGCACCAGACACCAGATAACCGATTTAATCATAGTAATTATTAAATACATTAACATAATGTCAACAGTAAAAATAAAATAAATAGAAATCATAATTATATCGGTTATCGTTCAAATTGATTTATTAGTTATTGGCAACTATATTTTTATTCTATGCTGACAGTGACTGGTGACTGATTTTGGATCCTAATCTATGATTAGTCACTCGTTTCTCGTATCGTTTAGTGCGTGTGTGATTTGAGTATTTTTTATTGTTTTGTTTAATATTCCTCGACAACTGCATTCTCTCTACAGACTTCTGATATTGCTTAACGTTTACGACTTTTGCTAACATACTGGACACGGATAACTATTAAACAGCAATCGACCTTAAAACCAGCTGTTTAGTGTAGGTTTGTACACAACCTCTCTATTAAGTACTAAATCTTCTATAACTCTGCTCGCAGATTGAAAAAATCCATGGAATTTTTAGTGATTGGCTGATAATTTATAGACCCATTAATTGACACCACTTTTATCTTTTTACATCCGGGCCCAATATTGTATGAAAACGTATCCGTCTCCTTTAATTTAATAATGAAATTTATTCAGCACTTGGGTATTAACATACACTTGTATTACTTCTCCAGCTCACAATGCAGTACATCATCATCATCATTAGATCAGCCGAAAGACGTCCATTGCTGGACAAAGGCCTCCCCCAAAGATCTCCACAATTACCGGTCTTTTTTTTTTTTTTTTATCAATCAAATTATTTATTTGCCAGAATATGGTACAAAAGATTTTCATTATAAGATTCCGCATATTCTGCCACTTATGGCGTGCAAATACATTATTCAGAATTTTTTTTATAAAATAAATTGTTTACAATGTCAAATAGATAATATAAATATATTAATGATGTACAATAGAATGTCTTGCGCTATCCGCATCCAGCGATTTCCAGCGACCCGCACAAGATCATCGGTCCTTCTTGTAGGGGGCCTGCAGTACATAAATATAGTCAAATACAATAAAAGTAAAAAAAAAAAACTACCAGAGGAGGGCAGCAGCTTCCTTCTGAGTACTATGACCATCATACTGCGCTCGCCAACCCGCCTGCCAAGCTTGGCGATTATGGCTTACTCCTCAAATTGATTCTTGGGAGAAGCTTGGCCAGCAGCGGACTTCCTTCAGCTGTAATGATGATGATGATATAATAATAATAATATCCTGGGATTATATTCACACACGGTCATCTGATCTCAAACTAAGCAGAGCTTGTACTGTGGAAACCAGATAACTGATATATTTATTACATACTAGACGGTCAACGTAGCCTAGTTGGTAGTGCTCCTGCCTACGAAGTTGGTTGTCCTGGGTTCGAATCCCGGTAAGTGCAAATATTTGTGTGATGAGCACGAATATTTGTTTCTGAGTCATGGATGTTTTCTATGTATTTGAGTATTTATCTATCTTTATAAGTATGTATATCGTCGCCTGGTTCCCATAGAACAAACTTTGCTTAGTTTGGGGCTCGGATGATCTGTGTGAATGTAGCTAGAAAAAAAAATACTACCGGCCCGTCCCGGCTTCGCACGGGTGAACATTTATATTTTAAACATTTTGGCATAACGTAAACCTCAATCTTGGCAACGGCTTGGTAAGTTTCTTAAGTAACTCCGTTAACTGTTTTTAAGTTCTGGAACGATGTTGGGCCTCGTACATGGTGAAGTAGTACCCTGAGGTAAAAACACTCAGGATGAACGCTGTACAATCTTCCCAATGGCGCATCATTTTTATACCAGGATTTCCACCTCTCCTGCACTCCGGCCCCGGCGCTCCGGCGCGTTACGGCGTAGCGGCGAATTAATTTTATTTCAATTTTATTAAACTCGTAATATCTTTCGAATGGAATGTCCGATTTTTAAACTAAAAAGTGATTTACAGGTATTTAAACAGCCTTGCTTGAGAAATAATTTATTTAGGTAAGGATTAAGGCAGAGGTATAAATAACTTAGTCTGTTTTTGGTCGGAATTTCTATTAAATTTTAAAATGTTAAAAAGTCGTTATAGTGACATAACTACAATAGTTAGACACATGCTATGGCGACATGTCACATGTTTGTATATATTTATATGTTCTTTAATATTGTGGAACATTATTTTGTTCTATTACCAATAGTTTTCGCAGCGCATGCGGTGAAAGATATTTTATAGGTATTTTTTTTTTACACCTTGGGTAACATTATTGTAGTTTTAGTAGGGATCCCTATTTTTTATTGAAATTAGAATAACCTATATTAATCTGTGATGATGTAGCATTCAAATGGTGAAAGAATTTTTTAAATCGGTCCTGTACTTCTTGAACCTATTCGTTACAAACATACATACAAACCTTTCCTATTTATAATATTATATGTAATAAATATAGTAATATAGTATAGATTATACTACTTTTTTGTAAATTCATACTTATACACATATACACACAGACTCAGGACTAGGGTTGTAACGGATCTTCGCCTCCGCTTCCGTTACTGCGATGGTTTGTTGATAGGCAATTCTTCGGGTTAAGTAGGTTACTTTGGTTCGCCTGCTGACCTCAGCATTTCTGATCCGATCTCGCACGGAAACTCCAAGCATAGCCCTTTCCATTGCTCTTTCGGGGACCTTGTGCCGCCTGATAAGACCCATAGTGAGCGATGACGTCTCTGTTACGTTAGTCATCACTGACAACACACACTGGTTGAAGACTTTCGACTTGAAACACTGCGGTATTTGGGTCGAGAAGATATTAAGTAGCTTCCCGAACGCTGCCCAGCCGAGTTGGATTCTATGATTTACCTCCTTTTCGAAGTTGGACCTACTTATTTGGATGATCTGTCCTAGGTAATTAATATAGTTCTCTACAACTTCGAGTGCAGTCTCCAACCTTAAGTAGAGTGGGTGCAACATGGATGTTCGATATCATTTTCGTGTTATCCATGTTAATTTTAAGACCCACTTGTTGAGAGACTATCCTGAGGCCATTGAGAAATGTACCGAGGTCTTCTAGGGTCTCAGCCATGACTACTATATTGTCGGAAAATCGAAGGTGGGTGATGTACTCGCCATTGACATGGATGCCAAATCCTTCCCAGTCCAAAAGCTTGAAGACATCTTCCAATGCAGCAGTGAACAGTTTCAGGGGATAACATCTCCCTGTCTCACACATCGCTGCAAGTGGATAGTCCGGGAGTCGCACTGACATAGTGGCGTTTTCATATAAACACTTTAACACCTCGATATACCGGTAGTCGATTAGGCATTTTTGAAGAGACCTCAGTACGGCCCAGGTTCTGATCGAATCAAAGACTTTTTCATAGTCCACTAACATTCAGCATAATGGCTGGTTATACTCTTCGGTCTTATTTATGTGGTCTATGGTACTAAAGCCTTCATGGAATCCGGCTTGTTCGGGAGGCTGGAAGTCGTCAAACTTGCGTGCAAGACGATTCGTAATGACTCTCGAAAACAACTTGTAAACATGGCTCAGCATTGTGATGGGTCTGTAATTCTTCAAGAGGGCTTTTTCGCCTTTTTTGAAGAAGAGTACCGCCACACCTCTGTGCCATACTTGTGGCGTTTGACCTTCTAGTATGACGGAGTTCAATAACTTCTTAAGGGCCCGTAGAAGAGCTAGAAGCTGTAACTTGCTGTAACTCCATCATCACCAGGCGCCTTGTTGTTCTTAAGCTGTTCGAGAGGGATTCTTATCTCGCACATGCTGACGTCCCGGATGTCTTCGGTGAAGTCTCGGGTTAGTCGTGCTCTGGGATCTGAGGCACAACTATCGACAGGTGACTGGGTTCTCGTATACAGCTGTCCATAGAACCTCTCGATCTCTCCCAGCAACTCAGGTCTAGACGTGACGATTCTGCCATCCTCAGTCTTCAGCTTCGTCAGTTGGCTCTGTTCATCAGACAGTTCTCTTGCTAACACTTTAGAGCCTTTGTTCCATTCGATGGCTTCTTAATACATTTTGTATTAATTGGGCGCGTGTCGCGAGTCAAAGACTGTCTAGATCTGTCTGTTAAGCTGCCGGTACCTGGTAGCATCATCAGAGGATATCAAAACCATTTTCCGTCTTTCTTCCTTTAGCTGCAGGGTTTAGTCAGAGATATTTTTGGTTCTGTTTGTACGGCGGGCCTTAAAGACCCAGCCGTATGGACAGCTTCTACGAACCTGTCGTGGTATGACTCCACTCGGTTTTGCAGTTTGACCAGAAAGGGTTCCGGGTTTTCGACGTGGATGGGTAAAGCATAGACTTTATCAGTAAGACCTCTGGAGCTTGACATTAAGGTTCAATGAGCCCCGCCTGTGATCGCTCCCGCTTTTAACCGTATTGATCACAAAGACGTCATTGAACCTCGGTTTTATCGTCGACAACATAAAGACTATCTCGTTTTTTGTTTTACCTTACCCAGGCCCATTTGCGGTTATCCGGCTTCTTGAAAAAGGAGTTCATCATAAAGCGTCCCTCCTTCTCTATGAAGTCAAATTGAAATTGCCCCACTTTCAGCTCATTCTTCATTTATTGAGATTAAAAAAATATTAATATTACTCATAAAATACTATTTTTTCACATCCACTTTCACCTTCGCATTCGCATCCGTTAACCGCCGCATCCGCGGAGGTGAAATCCGTCACCTTCGCATCCGCCTCCGCCTCCACTAAGAGGCCTCCGTTACAACCCTACTCAGGACGAACACATGTTATGAACATATCTATTTGTACTGAGTCTGTTACACAAATATCTGTCCTGGATGGGAATCGACCCACGACTTGCGGCGTGAAAGGCAAGTTTTACCAACCACGCCAACCGGCCCTTCAAACTTATATATTTTTTATAAATACATATCTACATATTATAGATAGATTAGATGCTCCCACCAGTTTGTACATGATCGGCGAGGTTAAGCAACAAGGCTCGCTGGCAGTCCATAGATGGGTGACCACCAAAGTGGTTTAATTTCTCAACGAGTTCGTGCTACAGAGGGCGCGTCTGTCAGTCCGATTCTCGTCATTAGACAACAGTCGTTAAGCCTTGTCAGAGGCCTAATGGGCGGCTTGAACAACTCTGACAATAGAATAACCACTGCCTATACGATAAAAGAAATGGATAGATTACACCCAGACCCAGAACAAATAATCGTTCTCATCACACTAAGAAATGTCCTGTGTGGGAATCGAACCCACATATATGGCCTTCGCGTCTGTGACACACGATTTACGGCGCATTGTCTGAGAGACATGTTTTTTTATGGCTACACAAACCGATGCGAGAGCGACATAGCCTGCCGCAGGCCTGACAAGAGAAGTTTGCGGTGGTTGGTGCCGAGCCGCTTTCATGTCGCTTCTGTCTCTTATCAGCAAGTACTCCGAACGAGGCTTCGTTACAGATCTGACGACCCTCCACTACACGTTTGCGCCATTCAACTCTATTTTCAGCGAGCTTTTGCCAGCTACAATGGGTTCTGCGTCACCTTAGGCTACAGGTGCCGGACCATTACGTGTGGAAAAGGCGGCGTCCACAATTGCTTGCCGTACCGGTGGCTAGGACCAATCTATTGGCAAAAACCTCACTCACCCGAGCAATTAGGTTAACTAATGAAGTACACGAAAAAGTGGATATATTCTCATGTAATTTGAGTGAATTCGTAAAGATCCTATTAAAGATAGTTAGTTGCATGAATAATTAGTTAAAAAATTTAGTTCAATAAGTTGTTTATAATTTTAATACCAACACTATCGCATTAGGTCAAGACCTGTAATTATAGGTGTTAAGGAGAGAAATAAATAAATTTTAAAAGCGGCCATATCCCGTTTCAACAAAATGCAAAATGCTACAAAATTTAAATTTAATACGAAATAAAATCAAGCACCCTATAGTTTCTAGTGTTATTCCTTGTTGCCGTTGCTCGTTATACTAAAACAACAACTGTAGGCTAGATAAGAAAGTCGAAGGCTAGATAAACAGTCGTGTGTAAACAGAATTAGGTGCGTTAGGATCTTGGCGGCCGCTATAATGCCTAAGCGATCAGTTCAGTGTAAAAATGTACCCTATTACTAGAGTGATAAGGTTCAAAGTTGTGTTAGAATTAAGAATCTATTATTTGTTAGTCGTTCGAGAATAACAACTATAGTATGTCAAAAATAAAACTGTTATTTAATAGTCTTATTACTTTGACTAACGGTACATTTAAATTTGTTTTGACTGTACAGGGTTAATACTGACTTTCTTTAGGTACAGACGCCAGCACATCAAGCTACCCCAATCTATCAAGTTTCCCCAATTGAAAGTGTACCTTATGCTTTTGTGATAAAGTTGAAAATCTTTTAAAGAAATTTGACAGTTTGGGGTAGCTGCATGTGCGGGCGCGGCGTCTGTCCGTGGTGATCTAGTCATCATTAAGCTTCTTTAGTTACGTCCATATTTATATGGCACCTAAAGCAAAATTAATCATCATGTCGGCCAAAGTAAGGACAAAAGCCTCCCCAAAGAATGGGGAGGCCATAATCCCCACGCTTGGCAGACGAGGTGGCGACCGCAGTTTGATGGTCATAGTTCACAGATAAACGCGGCTGCCCGTTAGATAGATAGATAACTCTTTATTGCACACCAAAGACATAACTTAGAGTAATAAAGATTACATTAAAATGGAAATAGTACAAGTGGCGGCCTTATCGCTAAAAGCGATCTCTTCCAGGCAACCGATGAATGGACCAGAACTGTTAGTGAATAGAAAGACGGGGGTAGTAGGTGGTGTACAGAACAAAAGATGGCTGAATATACCGAAGGTACATTCAATGGCAGAAAATTCAATTGAATATTACATAGTTAATAATATAATATAAATAAATAGGTATATATCTATATAAATAAATACAAATAATGGCATTCCGATTAGCTCATTCAGCGTGTTGTCAGATAATGTTCTTTTAAGAGTTTTTTATGACTGGGCCCGTGTTACCGACACAGGCAATGCATTCCACAGACGAGCAGCTTGTACGGTAAAGGATTTATCATAAAATGTAGTGGAATGCATTGGTATTTTAAGACGTAAGTTTTCTGATGATTACAGACTTCGTGCATGCGTCTCCTTTAAAAACTCGAAGCGTTCTTTAAGATAATTTGGTGTATTGGGATTGAATAAAATACTATACAGGAGAGAAAGAATGTGTGTATTCCGGCGAAGGCGTATAGGAGGCCACTTGAGTTTTGTACGAAATTCAGAGACACGATCATATTTCCGTAATCCAAATATGAAACGTATACAAACATTTTGGAGCTGCTCAAGTTTATCAAGTTGTTCCTTGTTGTGTGATATCGAGATAACTGGCATCAGCATAGTCATGGATTGGAAGAAGAGATTGGGCAAGTGCAGTTTTGGTGGCAATCGGCAGAAAGTTACGAAGACGTCTTAGAGCGCCAGCAGACGCAAATAGTTTCCTGCTAGTTTCTTTAAGTTGTGGAGTCCAAGATAAAGTCGAATCTATGTAGATTCCCAGGTTCTTTACTTGATTACTAAAAGGTATGGTAGTACGATCAAACATAACTTTTGGAATTAGTGACCAGTTAATCGTTGATAGTTTTCTTGAACTGCCCACATCAATTACTTGGGTTTTAATAGGGTTCACCATTAGCCCGTATTTTTTGCTCCAACAAGCTATCCGACCGAGATCTTTGTTAATACTATAGCTTCAGATAACTTCTCGGCTGGCACCTGAGACTGGAGCCCGTTCTCTGGTCGGTATTCCCTCGGTCGATTTCTACGCCCCCCGATAGGATGAGATGGGAACAATTATTTAATTTAAATATAATTATTAGATAATTATATAACCTTTATGATTTTGGCCCATAAATTACTGAGTTTGAGCATGCTATGTTTCCATGAATTTTAAAGTTGCCATCGATGGATGGATTCATTTCCCTAGTAGCAGCGTAGAACATTGTAAAAAAAAGAGTGTGCTTTAGACCAAACGCCTGAAGTCAAACTTAGATATTACGAAACGTAACTGACTATGAGAGCAAGAGAGAAAGAAAATGTGTGCTCGCATTTCTCTCTCTTGCCCCTACAGTAATATACGAACGTAAGTCTGTTTCTATCTTCACTAACTTATATCTCCCTCTCAACTTCCGTTCGCCTCTCCCGATCACACTTTTCGTAACGCATTCACCAGCTTACTCCCAAATCAAAGAGCGTAAAGAAGTTTTGCTTCAAAAAATGCTTAAAACCAAATAATCTCGAAAACTTACAACGTTATTCTAACATGTAGAAGATTTTCTGATCCAACTATAACAAATAACTGTGTTGTATTAGAATTGTCCTATAGATTATATTATAGCCTGCAAAACCCTTCGTAGAGAAATCGAGGGGTAAGAGGGGTAGGGCACCGCGTTCATTCGCTCAAAGAGCAGCCCGACTGGGGAAGTACCTCCACCTTACAGAAGACATACTTTAATAATAACATTAATTACTAGTGTTGTGTTTCTGCGTGTGAGTAAGGTCCCCAGAGGTCATTGGGGTGGGGGGGAAGGGTCAGAAACGCTTGTTTGGTGACTCTTAAAGGCCGGCAACGCACCCGTGACACCTCTGGTGTTGCGGGCGTACATGGGCGGCGGTGATCACTTACCATCAGGTGACCCGCTTGCTCGTTTGTCGCCTTATGCCATAAAAAGAAAACAAAATCGACTGTCCTGAGCTCTTTAATTTATTCTGTCGGTTATATAATAATGATAATAATAATATCCTGGGACATTATTTACATATGGTCATCTGATCCCAAACTAAGCAGAGCTTGTACTATGGAAACCAGATAACTGATATACTACATATATTACTTTTCTTTTGTAAATACATACTTATTCAGATATATACATCCAGACTCAGGACAAACAGACATGTTCATGCACACAAATATATGTCCTGGGTGGGAATCGAATCCACGACCTCCGTCGAAAAGCAAGCATTTGCCAACCACGCCAACAGGCGCGACAATAATTATGTGCCTGGTAGGCATCGTCAGTGCCTCTACCAGCATGAATTATTTGCGAGGCTACTGCATCATACTGTCGCTAAGCCAATTCTCCAATATGTCGAACCCTAGATGTGCTAAACGCCCTCCTGATTGCCTATCCTGAATGCGATGTGTTTGCCGGTAGATGGACAGACTTAGGCGAATATGTTTGGTTTTCTACGCAAGAAAGTATGCAAGGATGTCCAGTATATTGTATCTAAACATAATAAAATCGTAGAAAAGTCAAAACTTGAGTCGGCAATATGGGAGGGCAATCCAGAGCCCTCCCAGGGTACGTGTCCCAAACATCTGGGACATGGTGCAAAAGGTGGGCACCGGACCAGCATACCCGCGTTCCCGGGACTCCCCCCATCAGGCACCAAGAGAAGTCCACGGCAGGTAGGTTTAGTGCGAGTCCGACATACCCACCCGTAGACACTTTTTGCGGGTGGCATGCGTAGGCATTCCCCCTGTCTTACCAAAAAAAAAAAAAAAAGATTTTTAAGCTATTGCATAGATTCTATCGCGGGCCTTGAGCGTGGGGACCGAATCCAGAAATTCCGTAACGAAAAAAACCTAACACCCCCACTCCGACCGCCATCTATCGATAAATACCAAAACTTTCAATGACTTTTTGAAATATTAGGCTTGTCTCTTTAGTTCAGCAACCCGCCTTTAGATGGCATTGGTTGTATTGGAAAACTACCGTAATCAGCTGTTTGTGAGAAAGTATATAGGTGTATAGGTATTTATCATCTACGTACAACAGTGAATATCTGTACTCGTATAATTTGTGTACAAAGGGTTTTAAATATGAATAAACAAAGTGCATTTATTAATGAAGAAAGTCACGAATAATAGTGAAAGAAAATGAGTTAGTACTCTATATATATTCATTTTATTATTATTATCAGAAATGCAGTGTTATAAAATAAATATATAATTATAATTGAATAAGTTGATAAAAAATGCTATGCAATAGCTTTACCGCGGCAGTGTCCGAGTGCCACAAGTCTTTTTTTTAAAAGGAGACATGGGGCGTGATCGAAAACGATATCAAAGCCAAAAATATAGTTTTTAGAATTTTGTCTGTTTGTCTGTATGTATGTCCGGGCTAAACTCAAAAAGTACTGCATGGATTTACTTCAAATTTTGCACGAATGTTACTAAGAGGTCGGGTCAACATATAGGCTACATATTATCACGCTATCACCTACGGGGGAGGAGCTGTGATGATTTATAAAATTTAACGCGGGTAAAACCGCAGGGCACAGCTAGTTACTTCTAAAGTAACCATGTTGATTAATGTAATTGGTTTTTATAATTAACCGTTTTAATTAACTATAAATTAATTTAAAAAGAATATTCTCGTAATTAATGATAATGTTATGTTTTGATAGTTCACTCGATTTGAACCTTTATTTAGTACTAGCTGTGCCCCGCGGTTTTACCCGCGTTAAATTTTATAAATTATAGCTGTTCCCCGCGGTTTTACCCGCGTTAAATGTTATAAATTATCACAGCTCCTCCCCCGTAGTTGATAGCGTGATAATATGTAGCCTATATGTTGACCCGACCTCTTAGTAACATTCGTGCAAAATTTGAAGTAAATCCATGCAGTACTTTCTGAGTTTAGCCCGGACATACATACAGACAAACAGACAAAAATTCTAAAAGATATATTTTTGGCTTCTATATCGATTGTAGATCACGCGCCAAGTATTCTTTAAAAAAAAATTCAATGTACAGTTTTGACTTTCCTACGATTTTATTATATGTATAGATGTTATGTTTTGATAGTTCACTCGTTTTTAACCTTTATTTAGTAGGTCATAAGGGCGAGACTAGTGTAATACAATAAAACTGGATGTTGCCACTTGTCAGCCTCCTAAGTGCATAACAAAGTGACTCACCAGCAGCTCATCTTAAATTATGAATGACTGCATCTAAGAAAATATAAATTATTCGCAATTTGTATTGCACATGAGACGAGATAACATATTCTTGGAAACGTCTTGTTTATGTGTATTTATGTTTGTTTAACATGTGAATTGTATAATTATATCCGGCCTATGTCTTTGGCAATATTATCGACAACTAAGGTCTCAAATAGGGTTGCCAACTTCTTTTTCCTTTAAATAAAGTATATTCAAGTCCATGAAGAATACTAAACAGTATTTTGGAAAAAAACCGGCCAAGTTCAAGCATGTATTTCAGTAGATTAAATGAAAGGTTAATTGTGGTTTACGATTTATAACGTAGTAAAAAAACTACTTACTAGATCTCGTTCAAATAAAATTTGGTGGAAGTTTGCATGTTAATGTACATCATATATTTTTTGCCACTTTGAAAGTGTCGTCTTTGGAAGTGTTTGTGACTTCGATGCACTGAGCGGTGAACGCCCTCTGACTAAATAAATGTAAACAGTATTTTGTATAATTTATTATTGTTCAACAGTTAAGAAGTATAATTTAGTGAAAAACAAACTGTAATTAAAACTACATTACTGTAAACTGTACAAAACAGTATAGTTGGCAACCCTAGTAGCAACCCACATCTCATCATATCCTTCACTATTCAATGGACAATATTAGCATACCCTTCGACCTATCCCTAGAATACAGTTACTTGTGCATAATCGTTATTTTAGACGCGAGAAATTTAAAATTTGTCTAGTACATACAAAATCAGCTATACTTAACATTTTACAAACTACTATGGCGAAATGAGCGTGATATTATGTTGAATACCTTGCAATCAATATTTGGAGTAGTTTATTATACGGATCTTGTAGCAACAAGGAACAACTTCCGTGCGGTTAAGCGCTTTTGCCATACCTACTATTGGAATAAAATATGTATAACAGTGTCAGTGTCTCTGACACTAGGGTAACCACTGCCCATATGAGGAATAGGTTAGTAGGGAGGTAAGCCCTTGACATCCTGATTTGAAACAAAGAGGTTAGATCACCATTGTGTTCATTCTCGTTAAGAGTTAGTTACTAATACAGTTCCACTTGTGGTTGACTACGTGATCTGTATGCCCTAGGTCTTATATGGCGTCTATAGCAATGTTATAAGAATGTCTGTTTGTTTATTTAGACTCTTTTTATTTCTAACTATTGGCGTACCCCAAGGCAGCATGCTCGGGCCTTCCTTGTTTTTAATATACTTGTTCCTTATTCCTTGTTTTTGATATACATAGATTAATAAACTATGCCAAATAAAACTAGAACGTGGCAAAGTCATTACCTTTACTGATGATACTGCGCTCTTTTTTAGTGGTGACAGCTGGGAGGAGGTAGGACACAAGGGATTGAATAGAGTCAAGCAATGTAGGTAAGCAATGCAATGTCCTGACACTGAATGTTGAAAATATTTGTTATAATAATAATAATGTCCTGAGGCAACATTCACACATGGCCTTCTGATTCCAAACTAAGCAGAGCTTGTACTATGGAAATCAGATAACTGATATACTACATTTTATAAACGACACCCATAATAATGACACCTAGACTCTGGACAAACAGACATGTTCATGCACAAAAAAATACGTCATACATATGTATTTTGTAGTTGAAGTAATACTGGCGCAGCGGCTAAGACAGTCGCCTCGCCGCTGCGTGTCTCGGGTTCGAGTCACGCGTCGAACAACTATTTGTGTGACCCATAAATAGTTGTTTTGAGTCTGGTTGTAATTTGTTTCCGTCTATTATATGTTTGTAAAGTACCCCGCCGCGACGCAGGGATTAGTTTCCCTAATGCGGACGTTGACTTTAAAAAAAATACATCAGTTATCTGATTTCCATAGTACTTACAAGCTCTGCTTACTTTGGGATCATATGGCCGTATGTGAATAATTACACAGGATATTATTATTATCGAGGTCTAGTAAAAATCCAGGCGATGCCTGGTAACAATCTTGTTCAAATGCATATTATTACAGATGAGGCAATAAAATAAAGAATTAACAATGAAATTATGTCATTTCTCGCGATAACGGCTCCTCAATAATATTAGTGTCATCTTGTAATTGTGTTGCTGCATCATTGCCATGAGAAGTATACTGTTTTTGTTGTGTTTCATTAAAAATATGAGTTAACTCTCATGAGTTAACTCATATTTTTATTAAATACTATGAACTCATGTTCATAGTATCTATAATAAACGCTCAGTTAATCTACCGTTACTCATCATGTCACCGGAAGATGTTTACAGCTGGATAATGGCGTCACCCAAAGATCTTTATATAATATATTTCTATAAATATAGCTTAAACTATAAATGTCGATAGTTAAACCTACACATAATATCTTTGAATACAAGCTAGCTACATATCATTACTATTATAAAATAAATTTTATAAACAAACATGTTATGCCCACAAAAATCTTGGTTTGGGATCAGATGACCGTATGTGAATAATTACCCAGGATATTCAGTCTAGTAATCGTAAAAATCCAGGCGATGCCTTGTAACAATCATGTTCAAATGCATTTTATTACTGATGAGGCAATAAAATAAAGAATGAACAATGAAATTATGTCATTTTCGCGATAACGGCTCCTCAATAATATTAGTGTCATCTTGTAATTGTGTTGCTGCATCATTGCCATGAGAAGTACTGTTTTTGTTGAGTTTAATTAAAAATATGAGTTAACTCTCATGAGTTGACTCATATTTTAAATACTATGAACTCATGTTCATAGTATCTATTCAGTTAATCTACCGTTACTCATCATGTCACCGGAAGATGTTTACAGCTGGATAAATGCTTTATGTAAAGTAAAATACTCTTTATTGTACACCATAACTTAAAATTAAAAAGAGCATACATAAATTAAGTACATAGGGTAATATATTTCTATGCTATAATATATAGAAATATAGCTTAAACTATAAATTTCGATCGTTAAACCTAAACATAATATCTTTGAATACAAGCTAGCTAAATATCATTACTATTATAAAATAAATTTTATAAATATTTTGAAAATCGGTGTACCAAAATATCTGGGATAATTTTGTATACTTAACTATATTACCACAAACATGTTCTGACTATTTACAAGCGTTTTTTTAAAGTCTACGTGAATAAAATCCTTTTTTTTATTTATTTATTATCCTGGGACATCATTAACACACGGCCATCTGATCCCAAACTAAGCAGAGCTTCTACTATGGAAACCAGATAACTGATATATAATACTTTTCTTTTAAATACATACTTATATAGATAATTACACCTAGACTCAGGACAAACAGATATGTTCATGCCTGTATCTGTCCTGGGTGGGAATCGTACCCACGATCTGCGGCGTGAAGGCAAGCATCTACCAACCACGCCAACGGGCCTATATTTAGCAGTTTATAGTATTCAAAGAGAGGCTGCTACCCGTACAAGAGTACGGCCATGGAATTTACTTCCTGTCGAAATAAGGTGTGCACAAACCCTGACTTCTTACAAAATTATTAAAAAAAAACAACTTTTTAAAGTAAAAGTAAAGTAAAGTTAAGTTATGGTGTACAATAAAGAGTATCTTTATTGTACGCCATAACTTAAAATTAAAATGAGCATACATAAATTAAGTACAAAGGCCGGTCTTATCGCTACTGCGATTTCTTCCAGACAACCAATTATGGAATGTATAGACTAAGGAAAGGGAAAACAGGATAGGTAGGTGTAACAATAGGTCAACTTAAAGTAAACTTAAACTAATACAAAATGATAATAAAAAGTAAAAAAATAAATTCATAGAATAATTTAAAAAAGTCTAATAAAGCAGGAATGCGCGAAAAAAAAGCGTTTTTATCGGTTGAAATAACTTTATCATTTCTCTTCTTATCTCTTAACTGCTTTTCGTAACCTCTTTCTTCATAACACCAGAATTGAATTGATATATAATATTCGCTGTGTGGTGACGGCCAGGAATATCATCACCCCATCCCATCCCGTGGGGGGCGTAGAAATCGTCCGAGGGAATACCTACCAGGGAACGTGCAGCAGCGTTTATCTGGTACTACGGCCATCGAGGGTCGTAAGATCTGTGATGAAGCCTGGTTCGGAGTACTTGCTGATAAGAGACTGAAGCGACATGAAAGCGGCTCGGCACCAACCACCGCAAACTTCCCTTGTCAGGACTGCGGCAGGCTATGTCGCTCTCGCATCGGTTTGTTTAGCCATAAAAAAAATCTCTCAGACAAAAGGCCATATGATATGATGATATGACCATCAAACTGCGATCTACAACCCGTCTGCCAAGCGTGGAGATTATGGCACTTTTCCCCATTCTTTGGGCTTAGTAGCAGTTTCGCCCTAATTTAGCTCTACGGGGCGAATGAACTACTTTCGATTTTGAATATTTTTTAAGGCCGGTTTCGCCCGAGACAAATTTAATAGCGGACGAATCAGGTTCAGTAAAATTTAGTAATGTACTTTTCGCCCAAATACTATTATACCTCAGAAAAAATAAGTAGTACAGTCGAGCGCACCATGTACAAATATTTTTAAAGAGGATATACTTAGGCACATGTGTTACTCGATAATAGTAAGTAACCTACTAGATAATATCCACAATGACTTTTGTTCCTCAGCGATAGAAGTAAAGACACAGCAAATAAACGCACCCACAGGAACACAAAAGATAGTAGTATAATGCTGCCTCTGTCACTCATTTGCAAATTGTGGGGCGTGTTTCCCATCATTTGGTTTAGTGTGTCTAAAAAACTGACAGTATGACAACGTAACTGCATAAAGTGCATGCATAAAATGATGTGTAGGCATTTAGTATAAGTAACAATTGTGTACGCAACTGTACTTTTTTATAAAACTTCACATTTTACAGTAGTATTTGGGCGAATAGTACATTACTGAATTTTGCTTGACCTGATTCGCCTGCATTAAATATGCCTCGGGCGAAAGCGGCCCTAAAAAATATTCAAAATTGAAAGTAGTTCATTCGCCCAATTCAGGCGAACGAAATTAAGGCGAAACCACTACGTTATTTGGCTGATATGATGATGATAATATTATGTGTGTATAGTATATTAGAGCTGTGTGGTGACGGCGAAGAATTGGCGATCACAGTCTGATAGTTATAGTACACAGAAAGACGCTGCTGCCCGTTCTCTGATGTATATTCCCTCGGGTCAACTTCTACGCCTCCCACGGGATGAGGAGGGGAGCAATATTCTATACCGTAAGCCACACAGCAAGTTATTTATTTATTTATTATTATGTATTAGTTGTGAGCTACCGGACAACTATTTGTGTGACCCATAAATAGTTGTTCAGAGTCTGGATGTAGTTTGTGTCCGTCTATTATATGCGACACAGGGATTGAATTCCCTAACGACGGCGTCGTCTTTAAAAAAAAAAAATAACTAGCTGTGCCCCGCGGTTTTACCCGCGTTAAATGTTATAAATTATCACAGCTCCTCCCCCGAAGGTGATAGCGTGATAATATGTAGCCTATATGTTGACCCGACGTCTTAGTAACATTCATGCAAAATTTTAAGTAAATCCATGCAGTACTTTTTGAGTTTAGCCCGGACATACATACAGACACACAGACAAAAATCTTAAAACTATATTGTTGGCTTCGATATCGATTGCAGATCACGCCCCAAGTATCCTTTTAAAAAAATATTCAATGTACAGTTTTGACTTTCCTACGATTTTGTTATATGTATAGATTCTGGTTAATATTATAATATTCTGATTAGTGAATAAGGCTGCTAAGCCAGAAGTCATGGTTCCAATCTGCACTCAGGACAAATCTTTGTGCGTTGAGCACGATCTTTTGTCATGTGCGTGTATTTATAATAATAATAATATCTAGGGACAATGTCACACAGATCATGCTAGCCCCAAACTAAGCAAACCTTGTACTATGGGTAACAGGCGATGATATACATACTTATATAGATAGATAAATACTTAAATACATAGAAAACATCCATGACTCAGAAACAAATATTCGTGCTCATCACACAAATATTTGCACTTACCGGGATTCGAACCCAGGACCACCAGCTTCGTAGGCAGGAGCACTACCAACTAGGATACGGTTACCGTCAAATAAAAAAAAATAAAAATAATGTATTTATCTATAATATGTATGTATTTATACATATATAAGTATGTTTATCAGTTAGCTGGTTGCCATAGCACAGTCTGGTGGTAATATTACTTGTCTCAAGATATTTATTAATTATTATTTATTAGTTGTAGGGCCAAAGTTATATCATACATCACTTAAAGAATACCCAACTATTATTTCTAACAGCGTGTAATCAATTCTAATCAGGTATTGTTCTAAGGAAAGAGATGGTAAGTACGCCTGATATGGAGAACGACATAACGTGATCATACTTTGTGATTAACTGCTCATAATCACAGGACCTTAGCCCTTTGGGTTAAGAGGTTGACAACATCCATTTTATAATCACACACACACAGACACACACGACCACTTATTTCTTTGCTTTTTAGGGTTCCGTACCCAAAGGGTAAAACGGAAACCTATTACTGAGACTTCGCTGTCTGTCAGTCTGTCTGTCTGTCCATCTGTCACCAGGCTGTATCTCACGAATCGTGATAAGTAAGACAATTGAAATTTTCACAGATGATGTATTTCTGTTGCTGTTATAACAACAAATACTTAAAAACACACTAAAATAAATATTTAAGGGGGCTCCCATACAACAAACATGAATTTTTTGCTCGTTTCTATAGATAATGGTACGGAACCCTTCGTGTGCGAGTCGGATTCGCATATGGCCGGTTTTTTTTGATAAGGCAGGGGGAATGATATACTATCTATACTACTTTTATTTTATTATATTTTTTATATTAGTATATAAAAAATAATAATAAAAAAGGTGAAGCAAAAACTTTGTATCCCCTTTTATGAAAATTGCGCGGACGGAGGAGTATGTAATTTGGAACAGCTAAAGTTCATACCGAGAAGGAGTGCAGAAAGCTAATATTTTTGTATAGTAGGCATTAGAACTAAATTATTTTATTAAAAACTATATTACACACACTGCGATGCTTTTGACAGACTGACATACTGAGAAGAGATGACACACTGATTGTCAAAACAAAAGAGAACAGATTAATAATTTTTGTCTTTAATGTCTATAGTCTTTGACAACAGAACCTTAATGTTTAATATAATTTCGAACATGTGAACCTAGAACCCAGTTTCAGGACAAACAGGCATATATACTGATTAATTTATTCATGCACACAAATACAACATGTAACGTAATTAACGGGCTACGTACCCGTAGGACCTCCTAGTTTGGACCTCGTCTAAAAAGATGACCCTTTGGACCCCTTTGTACCGTTTGGACCTTCAAACTTGGATGTTGTCTATACTTGATTACCCGTTAGACCCTCTATTAAGTAACGAGTTCTGTTGGACCTCATTCACATGTCTTCGTGTAAAAAGTTAAAATACACTCGTGCACAAAAGTGACACACCTTAATAAAAATAAAACACTACAATATAAATCAATGTTATTAATCAAAAATATAAAAGATCACAACGTTATGTAACAAATAAAAACACATATTCCAGTTACATTTTTCTAATTTGACAAATCTTCAAGACCGTAGGTATACATAAAAATGCATACTATATATTAATTTTCAATGTTTATATCACATTTTAAATGAAAGAAACACTGATATAATAATGTAAGTAAATCTAAATCTAAATTGTATGCCGTAGCAACTGAATTTGTAAAGATTGGTTTTACAGGCAGCAACTTAATTAAATTTGTAAATATAAGATATCTTTGTATTTTACATATTTGTAAATAACTTTTCAAGTAATCACAGTCTTATTCTCGTAGATTTGTTGTAAATTTAAAATAATGTATATAAGTAAAATAAAGTATATAAATCACAGATCAAATGTTAAAATCAGTCTTATTTTTACCTATGTAAACTAAGTACACTTAATAAAAATATCATAATACATAGGTACATAGTTTTCTATCATAAATCTCGCACATATATATAATAAAGTACCGTATTGCCTAACATTAAGATAAGCTTTTCAAAAACAAAAACAATTATGTTATTAGCTATAAATCACAGATCAATCATTATAATTACAGTATTATCCTACAATTTTCCTAAAAAAAATTGTTACTTTAACCTAAGAAAACTGAACCCTATCTAATACATAATAGATCACAAATATCAGGTCAAGTTTAGACAAGTTTAGTCAAATTCTTTAAATAAATTAATGGATAAACATTAATATATGTCAAATAAAAAATCTAAAACACATATGTAAGTAACTTTTCTAAGCAATGACCTACACTGTGCCTGTATTCGCTTAGGCTATTTCGCCTAATTATTAGAATTCTGGTTAAACATTTTCATCACAACTGTACCTTTTTTTACTAAAATAACGCCGGGCGAATACTAAATAAAAACATATTTTATTAAGGTCCAAAAGGTACTAGAATAGAGGTCCAACAGGTTCATTTTTAGTAGTTTTAATCTTGAAGGTCCAAAGGGTACTTAAAAAGAGGTCCAATGGGCACATTGATTATTATATTTTAAAGAAGGTCCAAAGGGACTTAAAATGAGGTCAAACGGGTACTTTTGCGATAGAGGGTCTAAACTTGTAGGTCCAACGGGTACGTAGCCAATTAACGCACACCCTCAAACACCCCAATTAGAATATTATGTTATAATAATAAACATAAACTGAATTTTTAATTTAACATGCCTATGCATTGTTATTTACTAAATTCGTTTCTTGGAATAAAGTTTATTTTTCTTTATTTTGTATTGAATGATGGAATTTGTATAATAAAACTGCGATTTTAAAAATCTTATTACTTTGACTTACGGTCCATTTCAATTTGTTTTGACTGTATAGGGTTAATATGACAATAATTTCCGTAGTTTTAATTATTTTGAAATAAAAAAATACTTATATTAAAAATTATATAAATCGATTCAGTCAACGATTCTGATCAAACTATTTTCAGGATGTGCTTTAATTAAGTTACATGTTGTATATGTCCTGGGTGGGATTAGAACCCACGACCTGCGGCGTGAATGGCAAGTAGGTATCTACCCACCACGCCCGTCAATTATTGTTATTATTGAATTTAGAAGAATTTAAATTGTATATTGGAATCAATGTAGCACTTCAAAATATAATCAAAATGGACACATGTTCTTGTTCATCATCATCATCATATCAGCCGGAAGACGTCCACTGCTGGACAAAAGCCTCCCCCAAAGATCTCCAAAATTGCCGGTCTCGCGTTATTCGCATCCAGCGGTTTCCAGCGACCCGCACAAGATCATCGGTCCATCTTGTAGGGGCCTACCCACACTGCGTCTTCCGGTCCGTGGTCGCCACTCGAGAACCTTTCTGCCCCAATGTTTTTGACCACGAAGACCTAATCTAGTATTTACAAAAAAAAAATGCAAAGTAAACTGACTGCACATGTGGCGGCTAAGATAGTCGCCTCGCCGCTTCGTGTCCCGGGTTCGAATCCCACGCAGGACAACTATTTCTGTGACCCATAAATAGTTGTTCAGAGTCTGGATGTACTTTCTGTCCGTCAATTATATGTTTGTCAATTACCCCGCGACACAGGGATTAAAATACCTAGTACGGGCGTTGTCTGTATCAAAATAAAAACTAAATTGGCTGTTGTCAGCCCCTTAAGTTAAAAAAACCTCTGACGTCATGTTGGTTCATTTATATTCTGACTGTGATAGAGAAATTATGAACCTATACGCTGATAAAAATTGGCCAACTAACTAGCTTTGCTCGTCCCTTTCCTATTCTTATTGGGTCTGCTTCACAGTCGACCCTCTGGCTAGCTACCGAAATTAATCGCGCAACTATATTCTAATTGCAGAATCTAAAGAGAACAATTATGTTTATTAACCATATTACTAAAAACATGTTCTGACTATTTACAAGCGCTTTTTAAACTCGATGTGAATGAAAACCTTTTTTATTAATTTTTATAACGTAACTGTTAGAAAACTTCAAATCCAACTATCTATCTATACATATAATAAAATCGTAGGAAAGTCTTAATTGTACATTGAATATTTTTTTAAAAGGATACTTGGGGCTTAATCTCCAATCGATAACGAAGCCAAAAATATAGTTTTAAGAATTTTTGTCTGTTTGTCTGTATATATGTCCGGGCTAAACTCAAAAAGTACAGCATGGATTTACTTCAAATTTACCATGAATATTACTAAGAGGTCGGGTCAACATAAAGGCTACATATTATCACGCTATCACCTACGGGGGGGAGCTGTGATACTTTACAAAGTTTTACGCGGGTAAAACCGCGGGGTACAGTTAGTAATTACATAATTTTGGTAAAGAACTGATAGCCTTACATTGGACAGATATTATTATATATTATGTTTCATCCCGTGGATGCCGCCTAATAAATAGGCGCCTATAGGACACCAGGTAGTCGAGCAGCACCCTCACCTGTGTACTAGCTGCCACCCACCTGCGGCCGCCACCTGACTACTGCAAACCTCTAAACCAACAACCTTATAAAGCCTTTGGGGGAGGCCTATGTCCAACGTAGTAAGACGGTCACCGTAGCCTAGTTGGTAGTGCTCCTGCCTACGAAGCTGGTGGTCCTGGGATCGAATCCCGGTAAGTGCAAATATTTGTGTGATGAGCACGAACATTTGTTTCTGAGCCATGGATGTTTTCTATGTATATAAATATTTATCTATTTATATAAGTATGTATATCGTCGCCTGGTACCCATAGTAGAAGCCTTGCTTAGTTTGGGGCTAGAATGATCTGTGTGACTTGCAAAAAATTCAAAAATTAAAAAAAAAAAAAACTGTGGACGACATCAGTGGTGATGATGATGATACTTACTTACTTATCGTTTGGGCAGTGGTTACCCTAGTGTCAGAGTTGTTCAAGCCCAGTAGGCCTCTGACATGGCTTAACGACTGTTGCCTCATAGTTACAACCGGAACCGACAGCTTAACATGGCCTCCGAAGCACGGAGACGCTCAGAAATGAAACCAATGGCGGTAACCAATCTGTGGACTGACTGCGAGCTTAGTTGCTTAACCTCGCCAATCACTTACGGACCGGTGAGCGCCTCAATGATGATGATGATGATTTGGCTTAATGCCAATAATCTTGTGCTTAATGATAAGAAAACTAAAGTCATTAAATTCACTACACCGAATGTGAAACAGGCGACAACCAATGTACAACTTAATGGAGCTAGGTTGGACCCTGTTGAATAAACTGTGTTCTTGGGTATCACTATTGACTCAAAGCTACAATGGAGCCCACAAATAGAAAAACTGTCCAGCAAATTAAGTTCTGCAGCATATGCAGTGACAACTATTAGACGGCTGACTGATGTTGACACAGCTAGCATGGTTTATTTCAGTTATTTTCATAGTGTAATGTCCTGTGGAATTCTTCTCTGGGGTAGCTCTACTGACATTAACACCATATTTATATTGCATAAAAGAGCTGTAAGAGCTATCTTATAATCTTGGCCCGAGAGTGTCTCTAAGAGAAACGTTCAAAGAGGTTGTTAACCTTCTAACTGTACCATCTCAGTATATATATGAAAACTTACTATGTGCATAAAAATATCGATTCTTCCTGTAAAAGGAGCGATACACATAATGTAAATACTAGATATAAGAATAATCTCATATTGCATAATACCCGTCTCCAGAAAATAAGTAGCTCTTTTATGGGGCAATGTATAAGGTTCTATAACAAACTTCCCAATAATATTAGAGAATTGTCTACGAATAAGTTTAAAAGAATTATTAAAGCCAAATTGTGTAGCAGGGCATATTACCAAATTTCTGATTATTTAAGTGATAAAAGTGCTTGGGATTGAGTTGTTCTGAGTCACATGATTGTTATTTTAAAAAAGGATTTCTACTGAGTTTTGCAGTGTTTCTCAGTAGCTGCCACGTCATGCACTGCACGGTAGGGTAAAAAAAATGACGATTCCACATAAATGTAAAATTTTACGGAATAAGAATTTTTGTCGTTGACTTTGACTATAAATTCCTTTATTCCATCGCCGTTGGTCTCGGTTAGCCTAAGTCCTTTAATGCATAGGAGGCAGCGGAACGGGATCGGGAGCTCAATAGCACCAACCCGGCTCGAGCAAGGAGGCCTAGACGTCGAAAGCGTATCTCTGGCCACCGTAGGAAATGGCCTGCAGGCGACAGACCCAGGGCAGTCTGTCGCTTGATCAGAATAGGCGTAAGAAGGCAGCGCTCGTGTTCCGCGCGCGCAATTTGCGAGGAAGGGACCAGTTTTCCCCCCGTATGACGAGGCCTGCCTAGGCACAGGCGGGCTAAGATCTGTCTGGGTTGCGGTGAATGCTTTCGCTAATCCCGTGGCCCAGACTACAGTTACTCGAGGAACACCTTAAGGTTTTAGTCGGTAAACCGAAGACGTCATACCGGGAGCCCGACATACCCCGTCGCTTGCTCAGCGGCGGGGATCCGTAACGGATTAAAAAAGTCCTTTAATACATTAATTCTACGAGCCGCGGAACCAAACCTGATATCCCTTTTAATTGTGGTAATGTTATCTGCGATGACCTCGCGGTAATTAGCTTCATACATTCATCTACCAAATTATGGACAAGGCGTTAAAATTAAGTTAAATAACGTAAATTGGCCTAATGGTCTAGTGGTTAGAGTCCCTGACTGCTAAGCCAGAGATCGGGAGTCCCAACTAGAACAATTTTTTTTTTTTTAGACCCGCAAACTGGCCGTTACGGCAAAACATACATTATTGCAACACTTTACACATTACAAATCTTTGGAGAGTTTTGGCGCCAACGCGGATAAAGACGCATCGAGGCTATGTTTTATTTTCAAAAACTGGTGTGAATTGGAGTTTTTATGTGTAAATATGGTGGATTTTTAGACATAACATCTTCGACAACGTACACAAGTGGAGGAAAGTGCGATATTGCCGTGAATTGTGATTTTTGTGTTGTAACCAAAACTCCATAAAAGCTTCTAGTAAAGTCTCCACTGCTTTACTGGGGTTCGACAAGGACTATGTATGACTTGACTGTGACGGACTTTACTTGACAATGACGGAAATAAATGATATAAAAATATATTTACTGAAGGCTCATAAGGCCAAAGAAGCCAGAGCCGTAAATCGGAATTTAAAAAAAAAATACAAATCTTTGTATAATGAGCATGATTATTTGATTTGTGTCTGGTTGTAAGATAATAATGTCCTCCACGCCGAATTTTTGGCCACAGTGGCCAGTCTCAATGGAGACTAGCCAATTGCGCAGAACATATTATAGTACACAAGTGTGTGCGCTAACACAGGGGCACTTTCTATTCCATCACTATCACGATCCGATGGGACGACTAGCGACCCGACCGGAAAGAGGTCAGGAACAGGACCGACGACTTTACCTGCTCTCCAAGGCACGGGGGTGTAATACCGCAGATTTCGAGCTGATACTAAGAAATTTTCTTTGCGGAAAAACCCATAATCACTTTTTGGGCTGACCCAGGATTTGAAATCAGGTCCTCGTTAACTGCAGTTGAACGCGCAACCGCTAGACCAACGACGCACTCAATTGTAATATAATATGTATGTTTTGGAAATATATATACTATACCTATATATATATTTATATTTCTGAAATATGAGCTTGTTATTAGCAATTTTTCGTTAAAATATATTTCTTTTTATGATTTGTAATTAGTCTGTAAGCTTTCCTTAAAACAATAAAAAATATATATATAGAATGTTTATCAGTTGTCTAGTTGCCATACAATACAATACAAAACTCTTTATTGTACACCATAAATGAATATTAATTACAAAAACACTTATTATAATTATGTACAGACGCTTGCACATCAAGCTATCCCAATCTGTCAAATTTCCCCAATTGAAAGTGAACCTTATGCTTTTGTGATAAACTAGAAAGCTATAAAAGAAATTTGACAAATTGGGGTAGCTGGATGTGCTGGCGTCTGTACAAAGGGCGATAAGATCTATCGCTAGTTGCAATTTCTTCCAGACAACCTTGGGATGGACAAAACTAGTCTGCCATAGTACAGGCTCTACCCAGTTTGGGATCAAATGGCAGTGTGGTAGGGCTCTAATAGGCAGGCTTTTTTTATTGGACTATGAATAGATCCTTATCCTTATTTATCTATGCTCCATGTACTTCCTTATCGCAGTACAAGAGATGCACCACAGCGCCGCAACTGCGTTTAAATTAACACTGACATTATGACCTTAACTACGGCCATGATATTTATCGGACAGGCTATTTCAGTTTATATACTACAAACATAGATACTCTAATTTATATGTACAAAGTTTTAGCATATATTATCTAAGCACTGTCGAAATCCGCAGGCGAACCAAAGTCACCGACATAGCCCGAAGAATTGCCAAGCTGAATTGGCAGTGGGCAGGGCACATAGCTCGTAGAGCCGACGGCCGTTGGGGCAGAAAGGTTCTCGAGTGGCGACCACGAACCGGAAGACGCAGCGTGGGCAGGCCCCCTACAAGATGGACCGATGATCTTGTGCGGGTCGCTGGAAACTGCTGGATGCGAATAGCACAAGACCGGCAATTGTGGAGATCTTTGGGGGAGGCCTTTGTCCAGCAGTGGACGTCTTTCTGGACAAAAGCATCCGTTGAGTATCATCTTGGGGGGATATGCCATAATCGCCACGCTTGGCAGACGGGTTGGCGATCGCAGTAAGAGGGTCATAGTACTCAGAGAGAAGCTGCTATCTGTTCTCTGGGAGATATACACTTCTACGCTTCCCACGGGATGAACTGGGGTGGCGATATTCTATGGCATCAATCACAGAGCCAAAATTCGAAATTGTCGAATAGTAATATGATAATAATATCCTGGCGACACACACGGCCATCTGATCCCAAACTAAGCAGAGCTTGTACTATGGAAACTAGAAAATTATATACTACATATATTACTTTTCTTTTGTAAATACATACTTATATAGATAATAACACCTCAGATCAAACAGACATATTCATGCACACAAATATCTGTCCTGGGTGGGAATCGAACCCACGACCTGCGGCGTGAAAGGCAAGCATTTACCAATCACGTCAACGGGCCCGTTTATAAGTTTATATACTGCAAACAATAGTTCTGAATCTCCATGATATGAATACCATGTCATGAATCGCCATAGTAACTATGGAAATGGCATCGGATAATTTGTTAGGCATATGGGCTACAGACTTCATCATATCTGCCGAAGGCTGCTGGAAAAAAGCTTCCCCACAATGGCCGGCTTTATGCAGCCTGCATCCAGTTCCCCCGACCCCTGCAAGATCGCTGGTCCACCTTGTAGGGAGCCTAACTAACCCCAAAGGTGCCGTCAATTTTTTTATTTATTTGGAGAACCTAAACTTTTCACTTTAAAACAACAACACGTTACAAATGGATTGAACCAATTGCATTTTAAAGTTAGAGTTCCATTTTCAAATGTTGTAATTAGATTTGCAATACTTTTAATGTAAGAGGTCATTTCCGGGATTCTTTAGTGCGCTTAGTATTTGTGTTGGACGTTAGAAATAGATTCGCAATGCAACCTTTTGATCTAACGGCAATTCTGGACCGGATGTACCATCTTAGTAGTTACTTTACTGTGAGTAAAGTACGACGTTGTTTAAAAGTTCGCTTAATGGAATTTGTATGAATGTATACAGAATTTTAAACCTTAAAACTACGATTATATTACTATTTTTGGATTTTTTGTGTACTAAAATCCTCACTGGCCCAGTCTCAGCAGGTTGATGATGTTGCACCGTAAAGCCATCGACTTGGACATATCGGGGGTTGGATCTCATATCGAGTCGCCTGAATTTGAGTTAAGTGTGTATGGGGGGGTTAAGGGCATTCGTACTAAGTGATAAAACGCATTTTTTCTGCCGGAGACGCGCCAATTTTTTTAAATAAATTTTTTAAAGTCAAAGAGTAAAGACTTCATACAAATGCATAAAACCGAACTCAATTTTAATAAATTTCGTAGCGATTTCGATACCTACAGCGTTGTAATACAACGTAAAAACATTGCTTTCGTATTTAGAAGTGATATTTTTTTTATAACACCTTTATATAACTTTCAGAAAAATATCCAAAACTGAATTCGTTTCACTATCATGATATTTTTGCAAAAATTTATTTTATGAAATAATTTGGGTTAGGTTAGGTTAGAACGGTGACCATTTAGCGCGCGAAGGCGAGCGAGTGTAGCGAGCGTGCCGCGGCAGCGGGCGCCGAGCGCTAGAAAAACATTAGCGATGGATATCTCCATAACCATGGGGTTCCGCGGGATGGGGATGGTACAGGAGGGTAGCCCACTCCCCCCTCCACCCCTCCCTCCTCAATTCACTTACGTTTGAAGGCGACTTGATTTGAGATATTAACCCATATCGGTCCATGGTAGACTTACTCCTGTCGTGGCGTAGTATAAGGACGAGGAAATAGAGAATACACCTGTGTTGCGCACACACATTTCGATATATCCCGGCACAGTGTGATTTTTTTAAGAACCACGCCCGCACACTGTGAAATTATGAATCGATACGATCATTTTAAAAAACTAGAAATAAAAATGAGCCCAGGAAAGATCATTTTCCAAAGACTTTGGAAAAAAAGAAGAAATAGGGATATAGAAAGAACCAGACAAAGTTATATTCGCTAATGAAGCGTCACTGATATGTATTTAAAAGGAAATAGAAAAAACAAGGTTATTATTGAACATAAGTCATCAACAAACACTCGGCCTATTATCGAATTTTTTTGAAAAGCCATGATTTAATTAATGTTTAAAAAAAACTGTTATTTACATTTGACTTTTCAGCTTGTGAAGCAGCCAGTAAGCTGTGTCGTGATGTACCCATATGTGAGTATTTGCACAACACAAGGAAGTTTCCCGAGTGAAATATAAATAAGTGATTGTACTCATGTGAATTTTGAACCACTTACAGATAACGTTCTTGAGCTTCTACAGACAGCAGTACCAGTATACAGAACTAATGTACAGACGCCAGCACATACAGCGACCATAATCTGTCAAATTTATTTTATAGATTTTCAACGTTATCATATAAGTACGAGTATAAGGTTCACTTTCAATTGGGAAAATTTGACAGATTCGGATAGCTTGAATTGCCGGCGTTTGTACAAACAATACGGTTCGATCACTACATCCCCATATATAAACATAATAATATTCTGGGACATTATTCACACACGGCCTTCAGACCCAAACTAAGCAGAGCTTGTACTATGGACACCAGATAACTGATATAATACATATACTACTTTTCTTTTGTACATACTTATATAGATAATTACACCCAGACTCAGGACAAACAGACATGCACACAAATATCTGTCCTGGGTGGGACCAACCAACCACGCCAACCGGCAGCATGGATTATACAATTTCCGGATATAATAATAATAATAATATCTAGGGACAATGTCACACAGATCATCCTAGCCCCAAACTAAGCAAAGCTTGTACTATGGGTACCAGGTGACGATATACATACTTATATAGATTGATAAATACTTATATACATAGAAAACATCCATGACTCAGAAACAAATATTCGTGCTCATCACACAAATATTTGCACTTACCGGGATTCGAACCCAGGACCACCAGCTTCGTAGGCAGGATAACTACCAACTAGGCTACGGTGACCGTCAAAATATCTTACTATATTATACTTCTCTCTCATTGTCGGTTACGTTAATATCAATGACATATGTCAAATGTCAAAAATCCACCGACTGCGTTGTAATTTCACCAGGATCTCATATTTTATATCTGTCAATATTGACCATAGACTTATATGATACATATAGGTCAATGATATTGACGTTGATTTTAATATTGACGTGACGGCAATGTATAGCTCCGCGCAGTGGATGTGTGACCGATCGCGACACCCTTCACTTCATATATATATTTCTATAATTAATCCTAAACATAACTTGACAATAACTTAATACAAGCTAGCTAAATATCATTACTATTATAAACTAAATGTTATAACAATCTGTGTACCTAAATATCTGTATGTAACTAGAAATAATTATGTATCCTTAAATACATTCAGTCAAAAAAGTATCGGGAATGGATGATTTGTTTATGGTTCCAAATTCAAATTTTAGTTTTTTTTTTTTTGTTGTTAGATTGGCTCAACTGTTTCCCATTTTGGCGCGGAGTTTGAGTTGCATCTGTTATTTATATTAAAATCAGTGCTGGTTTTAGTAATATCATATATATATATATATATATATATATATATATATGATATTACTAAATATATATATATAGATATAGTGTATTGCGAATTTCATAATGGACAAAAATATCGAAAAAAGAGTTTGTCTTAAATTTTGCATCGCTAATGGAATTTCGTGTTCGGAGTCACTGAAAATATTACAGAAGGCTTACGGTGAATCAACTTTATCAAAAACTCGTGCTTATGAGTGGTTCAAAGCGTTCAAAAGCGGTCGAGATGTGATGAAAGATTAGCCTCGCTCTGGAAGGCCATCAACATCTGCAACTGAAGTTATCATCGCAAATGTGAAGGAAATAGTGACTGAAAATCCTCATCAACTCTGAGAGAGATAGCCGCCGAACTTTCTGTATCTCACGAGTCGATTCGTACCATTTTAACTAATCATTTGGGTATGAAACATGTTGCCGCTCGGCTAGTCCCAAAAGATCTGAATTTTCTCCAAAAACTCAATCGCATGAAAGTCGCTGAGGACATGGTAAAACGAGTCAATTCCGACCCAACATTCATGAAACGCATTGTTACTGGTGACGAGACGTGGGTTTACATGCAAACTAGTCAACAAGCTTCGGAGTGGCGCCTTCCAACTGAAACGAAACCGAAAAAACCACGCCAAAGTCGATCAAAAGTCAAAGTCATGTTGATTGTTTTCTATGACTATCGCGGTGTGGTGCACTCTGTTGTGCATTCTTACCGGAAGGTCGAACGGTAAATAAAGCATATTATTTGAGCGTTATGCGGCGTTTAAGGGAGAAAATTCGATGAAAAATGCCAGATTTGTGGACAGATAATTCTTGGATTTTATTTATTTATTTAATCAAAATACACAAATATTCTTAAATATATCTAAATATTACAGTGTAATATAAACCAGTACTGGTTTTTCCCTACACTGGAATGTACCGTCGTACTCCCATTACACATTTAGAATTATAAATACAAATAACAGGTAGTTAAACAAAAGCACTCGTATGCCGCATCTCGATTCTGCACCAGCGACGCACCTGTAGATTACCGTGAGGCACTAATAGCATAGTATACACACGGGTGCATATTGCGACGAGTATTTTAATTACTTTTCATTCATTAATTCTCTTTTTTTTTTTGTTTTATTTATATAGGCGTATTTAAATAATTCGTATACTATATATATGCGTATATACTATATTAACCATGTACATATGTAGATAATTATATAGGTATATTAAGCGGATGATTTTGGTCTTAATTTTGATAGGAAATAGTTTTTAAGTTTGTTCTTTATATTTGTTTCTTTTATTTGTGTTTTCAAATCCTCAGGAAGACCATTTATTAATGTTGGAATTTGGTATTGCAAACTTTGTTTACCGTAAAGATTACAGAAACCAGGGACCGTGTATGTTATCCTAGACGCACTACGTGTTTGTTTTTTGTGTTTAACAATGTTTCGGTACGTCTTATTGAAGTAATTTTCCAATAACAATATGTACTTAGCCTGGTCATGTATAGGTAATATTTTACATTCGTTAAAAAGTTCATTAATATCTTCATTTAGCTTATTTTTAATTTTGTCTGGTGTGATAGTTTTTAGTATACGAGACTGTAGACTATATATTAGGTCGAGATGCGATTTAAACGTTCTTCCATAACTACTTAGGCCATAATATATAATACTTTCTCCTAGAGCTTTATATAACTGTAATTTAGTGTAGTAAGGAATTTTTTGTTTAACAATATAAAATTTTGCCAACATAGCCCGTAGCTTGTCACATACGAAATGAATATGGTCAATCCATTTGAATCGGTCATCAATTATCAATCCAAGGTACTTGTGCTTACTTACTGTTTCTATTGACGCACAGCCGCAACTTTGATGTTTGTTATGCATACACTCGTCACTATGAGCTATTATCTTGGGGATGTTATTTTTACGGTTTTGACTTGAGCTAACATACATTAGTTTTGTTTTTTCCGCATTCAGTACAAGGCCAGCATCATGTGACCACTTAGCTAGTGCTGTGAAATCGATCTGCAGGTTCTTTGATGCGACGTTTATATCTTTATTTGCAGATATAAGGCAAGTATCGTCTGCAAACTGATATATCTCACAGTTAGTGGGTGTAATGACGTTGACAGCGTCATTAACATAGGTTATGTAATGCAAGGGGCCAAGTACAGAGCCCTGTGCTGTACCATGTTTAACAATTACTGTTTTACTTATTTCGTTGCAAACCTTAACAACATACGACCTATCTCTAATATAGTCCTTACACCACTCACTGAGAGGTCCCCGTATGCCACAATCGTCAAGTTTTTCGATTAGGGTTTCATGTCTTAAAGTATCAAAGGCACTACTGTAATCTATAAATATTATTAGAACGTGCTTTTTGTTATTAAGGTGGTTGTAAATACTATCAGTAAATGTTGATAGTAATTGTGTGGCACTTTTTCCTGGTTGAAAACCGAATTGTTTATCCGTGATTATTTTATTTTTCTTGTAGAATGTATGTATTTGTTTCGATATTACTTTTTCTGCAATTTTATCGATATTGGAAAGTATTGTTATTGGGCGATAATTATCGTAATCATTGTGGCTTCCTTTCTTATAAATAGGTCTTACTACACCTGTCTTTAGGCCTTGAGGATATTTACCCTGTTTTACACACATATTAATGAAGTGAGCAACTATGTCCGCAATTTTGGTAGCAATAGTTTTTAAGTCCTGTGCTCTGATACCATCTACACCTGGAGCTTTCAGGTTGCTTTGAGATTTAATTTCATTTAATATTGCTTTGGCCGTAGTTGGTTGATACCTAAAACTAACATTGGCAGGATTACTATACGTATTTTTATTTAATAGTTTTGTCTTGCACTTTGGTACAATATTCTTGATTTTGTGAGCAAATTTGCCGGCAAAATTATTTACTATGTTAGTAATAGTAGTACTATTATTAGAAAACGCATTGAGGATAACACTATCTGCAATGGGTTTAACCCTGCCAGTTATTTCATTTAACAATTTCCACAGAGCCCTAGGATTGTTTTTATTATTATATATTTGTTCTCTAATTGTTTTATTTTTACTAGCGCTAATAAGTTTATTCGCATAATTTCTGGCCGAGTTATATTTTTGTTTCATTATTAAGTTAGATGTATCTGCAATCCATTTTATAAACAGTTTATCTCTATATTTACAGGCTTTTAAGATCTTATTGTTGATCCATTTGGTATCATTTTTCTTAGCATTTTTTGAGATTTTCAATTTAATTTGCGATTCGTTGTAGCATTTTTGTATATTACTTACGATTATTTCATATATTTTAAGTGGATCAACTATAAATTTCAGAGGTCGCCAATCCAATGCCTTTAAGTTATTGATAAGTAAATTTCGGTCATATCTAGTTACGTACTCAATATCCACCCGTGTGTTGTCGCCCGTCAACTCATCGACGGCCGCAAGAGCAATAATTATTAAAATAATTTCTGGCCGAGTTATATTTTTGTTTCATTATTAAGTTAGATGTATCTGCAATCCATTTTATAAACAGTTTATCTCTATATTTACAGGCTTTTAAGATCTTATTGTTGATCCATTTGGTATCATTTTTCTTAGCATTTTTTGAGATTTTCAATTTAATTTGCGATTCGTTGTAGCATTTTTGTATATTACTTACGATTATTTCATATATTTTAAGTGGATCAACTATAAATTTCAGAGGTCGCCAATCCAATGCCTTTAAGTTATTGATAAGTAAATTTCGGTCATATCTAGTTACGTACTCAATATCCACCCGTGTGTTGTCGCCCGTCAACTCATCGACGGCCGCAAGAGCAATAATACGGTGGTCAGCCAGTGCAGTTCCGAGCGCCGCCGTGTACAGGCTTAGTGAACGGGATCGTGCGTAGATATGATCTATACAAGATTTGCTAATACGATTTTTAGTTAGTTCTATACGGGTATAATCTGTGATCCCACACTCTAAGCCATTTTCGTACATAGCGGTGTTATAAATATGCTTTATAGGACATTCCCCTCGTAAATTTATGTTTATATCGCCCAACAGATACAAGTCATTCTGTTTACCTATGTTTTTTAATATGGAGTGTATTTCTTTTACAAATAAGTGCTTACTATTATTGGGTGGACGGTAAATACAACATAACTTCGCTGAATATTGAACTGAAGTAGTTAGGGATCCTATAATACATTCGCAGTGTTGTGTTTTATACGTGTTAACATGGAATTGGTGTTCATTTTTAACAAAGATCAGGATTCCACCCCCTCTTTGAGTACTGCGCAATTTAGAATACATTTTATAGCCTTTTATCTGATACATGCTACAAAGAGTGTCCGCACGTTTTGCACCACGATAATGCGCCTTCGCACAAGGCCATCATTGTGAACGAATTTTTGACCAAATACTCAACAAATACCATCCAGCAACCACCATATTCCCTGGATATGGCTCCAGCTGACTTCTTTCTTTTTCACTTCGTGGTACCCGTTTTCAATCGGTAGAAGACATAAAGGAGAATTTGCGGCGAGAACTGAACTCAATTCCTTTGGCTTTACGTGCTCTCCGAGGCACGGGGGATAATACCGCCAACTCCCAGACTTCGGGCTAATGCTGAGAATTTTTTCTTTTTACAGAAAAGTCCCAAAATCACTTATCGCCCGACCCAGGATTGAACCCAGGACCTCATTAACTGCGGGTGAATACGCTACCGCTAGACCAAAGAGGCTAGGTGTCTATTATATGAGAAGTATAATAGGTAAAAAAGTGTATTCGTATATAAATTCACACTTATTACTTACCTATTGTCAAACGTTCAGGACGATCTATGCCACGACCTCTCTAACACTTACTCATAACAATTAACTTGATCCGCTCAAACGACCTCACACAATCTACTTAACTCTACTAGTTTGGTCTATGGCAGTCTATTTTCGTCTATGATTTGCACTTTCACATCCCTATTCGGCACCGCTAAGCTAGCTGTATAAGCACAACACTATTTTTTAGTGGTCGTAAATCAATCCTTATTGTAATCTAAACGCATATACTTACTGCCTAACCCACATATCTAGAATAACTATTGCCTATAGATAAGTATGTATGAGTTTCTATTAAACGACTCAAAAAAGAGAAGAAATTTTTAATTTATTATATGGTTTATATTTCGTTACGCAAAATCTACGATTTTTTGGGTTCCGTAGCCAGATGGCAAAAAACGGAACCCTTATAGATTCGTCATGTCTGTCTGTCTGTCCGTCCGTATGTCACAGTAACTTATTTCTGAAACTATAAGAGCTGTATTGTTGAAACTTGGTAAGTAGCTGTATGCGGTGAACCGCATTAAGATTTTTACACAAAAATAGAAAAAGAACAATAATTTTGGAGGACCCCATACATAGAACTGAAACTCAACATTTTTTTTTTTCATCGTACCCATACATATGGGGTGTTAATGGATAGGTCTTCAAAAATCACATTGAGGTTCCTATTTTTTTCTAAACTGAATGGTTTGCCCGAGAGACACTTCCAAAGTGGTAAAATGAGGGTTCCCCCCCCCCCCCCGCCCTGTAACTTCTAAAATAAGAGAATGATAAAACTAAAAAAATATATAATATACATGTCGGAGATTCTGACGGATTTAACTCCGAAACATCGTCGGTGTCCGCCATCATGCACGTGGTTAAAAGAATCAGTGCGCACACTCGGCGCGGTCGAGCTCTGGATGCCAATTGTGTCGTGTCGCTAACACACTAATGTCACTTAGACAACTGACAGACGTCAAACGTCACATGCGACAGTTCATAGACAACCTCGACTCGACCTACTGACTCAGTGAGTAGTGTTTTCCAAACGCTAATAGATGGCGTTACTAGTAAACAATCCTTTTACTTAATTTCTCCCACATACATTATCATGCAAATTAACAACGAAAATTGGTTTGAACGAGATCTAGCAAGTAGTTTTTTTTAATACGTCATAAATCGTAACCCGCAATTGGCTTTCATTTAATCAACTAAAATACTTACTGCTACGGAACCCTTCATGGGCGATTCCGACTCGCACTTGGCCGGTTTTTTAATATCTATTTTAATAATTCTTCATGCCATGATTTTCTTGACTATATACCATGTTTTAATAGGGATCTTTGTATTGCGAGACCTTTATCAACGTGCATTTAACTGGCGCAATACATGTTCAGACGCCAGCACATCCAGCTACCCCAATCTGTCAAATTTCTTTTATAGATTTTCTACTTTATCCGTAGGTTAGGTTAGGTTAAGGTTAAGGTTAAAGGTTAAGGTTAAGGTTAAAGGTTAAGGTTAAGGATAAAGGTTAAGGTTAAAGGTTAAGGTTAAGGTTAAAAGTTAAGGTTAAAGGTTAAGGTTAAAGGTTAAGGTTAAAGGTTAAGGTTAAAGGTTAAGGTTAAAGGTTAAGGTAAAAGGTTAAGGTAAAAGGTTAAGGTTAAAGGTAAAGTTTAAAGGTTAAAGGTTAGGGTTAAGGTTAAAGGTTAAGGTTAAAGGTTAAGGTTAAAGGTTAAGGTGAAGGTTAAAGTTGAGGTTAAGGTTAAAGATTAAGGTTAAGGTTAAATGTTGTATTGTATTGAAAAATTATCTGCCAAATTAAGTTCAGCTTCATATGCAGTTTGGAAAATCAGACAATTGTCAGACGAACCAACTGCTAGACTAGTATATTTTGCTTATTTCCATAGCATTATGGCCTATGGTATTCTACTGTGGGGCTCAGCAGCTGACATAAGTGCTATTTTCGTATTACAAAAAAGAGCAGTCCGAGCTATTTATAATCTAGGCAGTCGCGAGTCTCTACGAAGCGTTTTTAAAGAGGTAACTATACTTACTGTTCCATCTGAATACATATATCAGAATATAATGTTTGTGCGGAAAAATTTAGATAAATATAAAAAACGGAGTGACTTGCACTATGTCAATACAAGAAATAAGGACAAACTAGCTATACCAGCCTTTAGAGTTAGCAAAACAAAAAAGTCATTCATGGGAAATTGTACTAGGTTTTATAACAAGCTCCCTATTCATATAACTAAACTACCTGATAATAAGTTTAAGTCACACATTAAACATGAACTTATGGCTAAAGGTTACTACACTACTAAGGATTACATTGACGATAAAGACATTTGGCGGTCGGCATCTACCTGCACATAGTCCGCTGGAGATCTTATAGCCATATAGACATGAGTAATCTTTTATGTTACATGAACTATCTGTAATAAAACTATCTATTATTTAAATATTCTATGAATTTCAGAACTGTTGGTTGTATCTCAAAATGATTAATGTTACTTTTATTTTAACGTTTTTATTTTCTCTTTCTAATATATTAAACCTAAAATAAATAAATAATCAGACAACCGATCGAGCATATATTGTGTTTGCCTGCTAAATAATTACAGTAAGTGGACCAAATCTCGTGTATATGCCCCATTGAGTATGTTTCGCCGGAGCGTCTCAACTGGGCCGTGTTGAAACCGGTAGTAGAGACACCCGCTGAGTTTGTTTCGCTGGGTCTTCTCAGTTGGGGCGCATTGGATCCGGTGGTAGCATTAAAGCGCGACCGTCGTTATTAACACAAGGTCCGTCATAATAATATCACCTTAATATAGACAGAACCATTGCCAATATGTATCACAAATATTAGACTTAAACTAGATAATTAGACTTAAACTAGATAATTAAACTTAAACATAATCTCTTGACAATAACTTGATTCGAGCTAGCTAAATATCATTGCTGTTATAAAATAAATTTTATTAATGTTTTAATACTATAAATACATGTGTACCTAATATCTATGTTACTAGAAATAATAATGTATACAACTATAATACTACAAACATGTTCTGACTATTTACAAGCGCTTTTTTGAAGTCTACGTGAATAAAAACCTTTTTTATTTATTTTATTTTATTTATTTAATGTTAAGGTTAAAGGTTTTTTTTTTCCGTTTTAGGTGGAAGAAACGATCGGTTCATCAGCCCTTAGCCGAATCCTTTTGTAGGTTGGTCTAATTTTTCTTTGAGTTTGAAATGATAACTTTACTTTTGTTTTAATGTATATGTTGTTTTAATTGTTACATTATGTTTTCTTTCTGCATAATATTTTACTTTATTTTATGTTTGCTATCTTCGCTGTTTGTTATTCTATTATTATATTTTGATATAAGCTTTTTATTCTGTTTTTCTTGGGTGATTTATTAGTATTATTTATGCGTTAACTATTGCTTATATGTTTTTGATTAATTAAGCTGACTATTATTAAGTTTTTCAGTTATTTAGTTTATACCAGTTTTGCCAATTTCTTTCTGAGATTGTTATTCTGTTATCTGTTTCGGCACAATTGTCTTAGCTTTTCTCTTGGTATATATATACTATAATGTATGTATATGTATTATAATGTTCTTATATAGTTTTTAGTGTTTTAAATAGATATGATTATTATTTTATATATAAATATTTTATATGTTTATTTTGTTGTCATAATATCACATAATATGTATGTTATCGTTCCTTGACGTCTGCCCTTTTTTGCAATTTTTATATATTATGCATAATATATATTCTTACAAACCTTCACTTGTTTCTTACCATCCTTCTTTTATATTTATATTTATATTTATATATATATATATATATATATATATATATATATGTATGTTTATATATGTATATTCTTTTATTAATATATATTTATATATTCTATATGTATCTTATTTTAGCTGTATTTCAGTTCTAGTTGGCTTATTTGTATATCTTTCATTATCATGATGCTTTCCATACAAATTTTTTGGCTTATTTTCGAGGTAATTGTGTCGAAACATACACAACTGACCTGGTATGCGCTGTAGGGTCCATTCAAAACTTTTCCTGTGTATATGCTGAGGGCCACTTCCTTCAGTGTTTCCATCTCGAGTTCCCCCGTTTTTGAAGATGTTCCTTTCGTAATTAAATGTCTATTGTCATAATATAACATTTTAATTTTATAATTGTGTTTCAGGGGGTTCCCGGTCCAGTTACGACACATTCGACAACGGCTGTCTTTTGCGATATGCTAGGAGTAAGAAACTCTAGCTCTCGCAAGAGCGTCCCATTTCTTACGAATGGGACAGACGCTGTCGAATGCGTTATGATCTTGCTTTCCGACTTTAGTGGCACTACAGTTTTTGCAACTGGGCGAGTCTCCAGCAATCCAGCTTGGGCAGTCGGGCTTCCTATGCGAACCGCCGCAGTGGGAGCACAGGTCTGCTTCCTCCGTGCAGAGTCTGCGTCCATGACCGAAGCCGAGGCATCGTGTACATTGAATCAGCGGGCTTTGATCATAGACTCTCACCCGCTGAAGGTCAATGTACACCCTCTCTGCCTCGATCAGCCGCCTCCACACGGGGGGCGAAACCTCCAGAACGACGTGTTGTTCGTTGGGGTTTTTCGCTTTGCGCCTGTACTTCACTGCGACGGTTATTTCCTCGGGTGTGAGACCGCCCAGCAGGTGCCCATTCTGGTTTCTAATGGACCCCACAACGTCGTCATCGGTATTGGTGGACAGCAGGTCAGTCAGAATTATGAGTGGGTTTCTGGGCTTCGTTTCTTCCACCCTTAAGTTTGCCGATGATCTCCTAATTTTGATGTCAATGAGCTAGTGAGTGGTCAATATGGCCAACTCAACTAGTGTGTCAAAATAATAGTAGAGGAATTTTCTCAAAATTGGCTGAGGGTCGCCTCGGTGGTCTGGGGTATGCCGTGTAGGGTATATATCGGATGGGCTTGAGGAGCCCTATCCGATCGGCCAGTAAAAAATTTTTAGTACCCCCTTTAAAATATAGTAAACGGGTAGGTGGGCGGGCCAAATTTTTGCTGTCGCAACGGTTTCCGACGCTTCCCTACCACTTTCCCTGGAGTCTGACCCCACGAGATGGGTGTTTTCGGGTAGGCAAAGACCAGGGCTGTTGTTTAGAAGTGGTTGGGTTCGAAGCTCCCGAAGAAAATTTTTCAGGACGAGCAGAATAAGGCGCGACACCTGAAAAAACTAAGAAAATTTAATATAAAATTGATTTAAAAATAATTTAACCACTATAAAGCATGTGAGGCGTTGTTTTGTGTATCGGGTGGTCTATATACACGTCCGAATCGGGTGCCTGTGCCTTGAGAAATGCCCAAGGTTAAAGGTTAGAGCTTAAAGGTTAAGGTAAAAGGTTAAGGTTAAAGGTTAAGGTTAAAGGTTAAGGTTAAAGGTTAAGGTTAAAGGTTAAGGTTAAAGGTTAAGGTTAAAGGTTAAGGTTAAGGTTAAGGTTAAAGGTAAAGATTAAAGGTTAAAGTTAAAGGTTAAGGTTAAAGGTTAAGGTTGAAGGTTAAGGTTAAAGTAAAAGGTTAAGGTTAAAGGTCAATGTTAAAGGTTAAAGGTCAAGGTTAAAGGTTAAGGTTAAGGTTAAAGGTTAAGGTTAAGGTTAAGGTTAAAGGTTAAGGTTAAGGTAAAAGTTAAAGGTTAAGGTTAAGGTTAAAGGTTAAAGGTTAAGGTTAAAGTTAAAGGTTAAGGTCAAAGGTCAAGGTTAAGGTTAAAGGTTAAAGGTCAAAGTTAAAGGCTAAAGGTCAAGGTTAAAGGTCAAGGTTAAAGGTTAAAGGTTAAGGTTAAAGGTTAAGGTTAAAGGTTAAGGTTAAGGGTTTATGTAAAAGTTAAAGTTTAAGGTTAAGGTTAAAGGTTAAGGTTAAAGTTAAAGGTTAAGGTTAAAGGTTAAGTTTAAAGGTTAAAGGTTAAGGTTAAAGGTTAAGGTTAAAGGTTAAGGTTAAAGGTTAAGGTTAAAGGTTAAGGTTAAAGGTTAAGGTTAAAGGTTAAGGTTAAAGGTTAAGGTTAAGGTTAAAGGTTAAGGTTAAAGGTTAAGGTTAAAGGTTAAGGTTAAAGGTTAAGGTTAAAGGTTAAGGTTAAAGGTTAAGGTTAAAGGTCAAGGTTAAAGGTAAATGTTAAAGGTCAAGGTTAAGGTTAAAGGTTAAGGTTAAAGGTTCAGGTTAAAGGTTCAGGTTAAAGGTAAAGTTTAAGGTTTAAGGTTAAGGTTAAATGTTAAAGTTTAAGGTTAAAGGTTAAGGTAAAAGTTAAAGTTTAAGGTTAAAGGTAAAGTTTAAGGTTTAAGGTAAAATGTTAAAGTTTAAGGTTAAAGGTTAAGGTTAAAGGTTAAGGTTAAAGGTTAAGGTTAAAGGTTAAGGTTAAAGGTTAAGGTTAAAGGTTAAGGTTAAAGGTTAAGGTTAAAGGTTAAGGTTAAAGGTTAAGGTTAAAGTTAAACGTTAAGGTTAAATGTTAAGGTTAACCTTGACTAAAGGTCAAGGTTAAAGGTTAAAAGTCAAGGTTTAAGGTTAAAGGTTAAAAGTTAAAGGTTAAGGTTAAAGGTTAAGTTTAAAGGTTAAGGTTAAAGGTTAAGGTTAAAGGTTAAGGTTAAGGTTAAAGGTTAAGGTTAAAGGTTAAGGTTAAAGGTTAAGGTTAAAGGTTAAGGTTAAAGGTTAAGGTTAAAGGTTAAGGTTAAAGGTTAAGGTTAAAGGTTAAGGTTAAAGTTAAACGTTAAGGTTAAATGTTAAGGTTAACCTTGACTAAAGGTCAAGGTTAAAGGTTAAAAGTCAAGGTTTAAGGTTAAAGGTTAAAAGTTAAAGGTTAAGGTTAAAGGTTAAGTTTAAAGGTTAAGGTTAAAGGTTAAGGTTAAGGTTAAAGGTTAAGGTTAAAGGTTAAGGTTAAAGGTTAAGGTTAAAGGTCAAGGTTAAAGGTAAATGTTAAAGGTCAAGGTTAAGGTTAAAGGTTAAGGTTAAAGGTTCAGGTTAAAGGTTCAGGTTAAAGGTAAAGTTTAAGGTTTAAGGTTAAGGTTAAATGTTAAAGTTTAAGGTTAAAGGTTAAGGTAAAAGTTAAAATTTAAGGTTAAAGGTAAAGTTTAAGGTTTAAGGTAAAATGTTAAAGTTTAAGGTTTAAGGTAAAATGTTAAAGTTTAAGGTTAAAGGTTAAGGTTAAAGGTTAAGGTTAAAGTTAAAGGTTAAGGTTAAATGTTAAGGTTAAAGGTCAAGGTTAAAGGTTTAAGGTCAAGGTTAAAGGTTAAGAATAAAGTTAAGGTTAAGGTTAAAGTTAAAGGTTAAGGTTAAATGTTAAGGTTAAAGGTCAAGGTTAAAGGTTTAAGGTCAAGGTTAAAGGTTAAGAATAAAGTTTAGGTTAAATGTTAAGGTTGAAGGTTAAGGTTAAGGTTAAAGGTTAAAGGTTAAGGTTAAAGGCTAAGGTTAAAGGTTAAGGTTAAAGGTTAAGGTTAAAGGTTAAGGTTAAATGTTAAGGTTGAAGGTTAAGGTTAAGGTTAAAGGTTAAGGTTAAAGGCTAAGGTTAAAGGTTAAGGTTAAAGGTTAAGGTTAAAGGTTAAGGTTAAATGTTAAGGTTAAAGGTCAAGGTTAAAGGTTTAAGGTCAAGGTTAAAGGTTAAGAATAAAGTTAAGGTTAAGGTTAAATGTTAAGGTTGAAGGTGAAGGTTAAGGTTAAATGTTAAGTTTAAGGTTAAATGTTAAGGTCAAGGTTAAAGGTTAAGGATAAAGGTGAAGGTTAAAGGTTAAGGTTAAAAGTTAAAGGTTAAGGTTAAAGGTTAAAGGTTAAAGGTTAAGGTTAAAGGTTAAGGTTAAAGGTTAAGGTTAAAGGTTAAGGTTAAAGGTTAAGGTTAAAGGTTAAGGTTAAAGGTTAAGGTTAAAGTTAAACGTTAAGGTTAAATGTTAAGGTTAACCTTGACTAAAGGTCAAGGTTAAAGGTTAAAAGTCAAGGTTTAAGGTTAAAGGTTAAAAGTTAAAGGTTAAGGTTAAAGGTTAAGTTTAAAGATTAAGGTTAAAGGTTCAGGTTAAAGGTTAAGGTTAAATGGTAAGGGTAAAGGTTAAGGTTGAAGGTTAAAGTTAAGGTTAAGGTTAAAGGTTAAGGTTAAATGTTAAGGTTAAGCTTAAGGTTAAATATTAAGGTTAAAGGTTAACGGTTAAGGTTAAAGGTTAAGGTAAAAGGTTAAAGGTTAAGGTTAAGGTTAAGGTTAAAGGTTAAAGGTTAAGGTTAAAGGTTAAGGTTAAAGGTTAAAGGTTCTCTTTCAATTGGGGAAATTTGACAGATTGGGGTAGCTTGATGTGCTGGCGTCTGTACGCCACGACTCTATAGTAACAATTTACAGGTCACACCAATACTTGTCCTATACAGGTTTTGCAACCGAAGCGAAGACACCTGGGTAGTAGCAAGGGTTTGACACGTGAGAAATAATTGTTCTGAGTCTGGATGTAATTTGTGTCCGTTTGTAAGGTACCCCGCGACACAGGGATTTGATTCCCTAGTGCGGGCGTTGTTAAAAAAAACAAACTTGTAGGACTAGTCCCTCCCTCTTACCCACCACTGCAACTCCTGTAAGCCATGATCAACAGTGGCACACAGTGAAATGACACTGAGCGGTGAGGCTCAGGCATGTCCCGGGGAACCGCTTTAACTGTCTTGGATACCGCAAAAAATTTAATCAGAAAGAAACAAGGAGGAGTAAGAAATGTGCAGATTTTATGAAATCATGTCACAATCACAGTCATGCCACACTCCTAGTTCAAAATCGAGTTTCTTTTCGACTTACCCTCAAAGACGTAGGGTTCCTTGTCCTAATAAGAATCAAAGAGGACATTATCGATACAATTGCAAACTAGGAGCCGTTATTACCTACGTATTAAAATCCTCGACATGAAATACAATCAGACTTTAATGAGACATATTGAAGATCCATCTCAATTACATAAGCTTTTGAATGAATCAAAATCAGTCCAGTCGTTTGGTTACTGCGATACCACAGGAATACACGTTTAACTTCATCATATCAGCCCTAACAGGACCACTGCTGGCCACCCCAATAGCCTACACAATAGTTATTAATTGGAAGGAAATTACAATAATCTCCATGTTTAGCAGATGGATTGGCGATCACAGCACGATAATCAAAGTACTCCGGAAAGACGGTGTTGCCCGTCCTCTGGCTGCCATTCCCTCTTCTACTATCATTAATTTACCTTTCCAGCTTTCGAAATCAACCTTTAACCTAATATTTTCCACGATATATGTCGCATATAGTCAAACTATTATGCAATGCGTCCAACATCTGGTTCACCTGCATCAAAATTGATATGGGTCCATATAGTTAGCCAGAATAGAACAGAATAAGTTAGTAAGACTTCATCGGTTCATAAAGCAGTTTGCCATAGTTTTATACCTACAAGTTTGTACCTGAAACGTTCATTTTAGATGGAATTACCATGAGTTTTTCTCGCAATATTACCTATTATTTAAATATAAAGTTGTGAGTGAGTATTTCCTTATACAACACGTGGCATTACGTAACATATATAATTTGTAATTTATATTCATTTCGTTAACATCACGTCGTGTCGCTTCTGTCACAGAATAAATATGCTGTCACTTCTCCGGGACTGTCATGTTTGTAAAGTAGGTACCTTGTAAAGGAGGTTAAAACGAACCTATTCTCTGTTACCTATGGTTTACATTGGTGGATTTTTGAAAATCCTTTCCCCGTGATATATGTATTGAGTTTCTTAGTGCCTTCGTAGTTAAAAATAAGATAGAATAATGAGAATGATACACGAAGTTGTTTATGACATGAATGATTTGACACATTTTTATAATATATAATAATTTTTGAGATTATACTGTATTACTACAAACATATTCTGACTATTTACAAGCGCTTTTTTAAAGTTTACGTGAATTAAAACTTTTTTATTTTATTTATTTATTTTATCCGTAGTAACTTAGCAATGATGACATATAATATTTCAATATTGATACCAAAAGCTACACACGTATTCTATTATTTCCTCATAATCTTACAAATAATACATTACGTGTGTTTATTTACAATATTCTAATTTGGATGGTGATAAAAATATCAACTCGCATATTCATTTATCTCGTGTATATGCCCCATTGAGTATGTTTCGCCGGAGCGTCTCAACTGGGCCGTGTTGAAACTGGTAGTAGAGACACCCGCTGAGTTTGTTTCGCTGGGTCTTCTCAGTTGGGGCGCATTGGATCCGGTGGCAGCATTAAAGCGCGACCGTCGTTATTAACACAAGGTCCGTCATAATAATAACACCTTAATATAGACAGAACCATTGACAATATGTATTAAAAATATTAGACTTAAACTAGATAATTAAACTTAAACATAATCTCTTGACAATTACTTGATACGAGCTAGCTAAATATCATTGCTGTTATAAAATAAATTTTATAAATGTTTTAATCCAATCAATACAATGTGTACCTAAATATCTATGTTACTAGAAATAATAATGTATACAACTATAATACTACAAACATGTTCTGACTATTTACAAGCGCTTTTTTAAAATCTACGTGAATAAAAACCTTTTTTATTTTTATTTATTTAATAGAGGTAGGGCACAGCGTTCATTCGTTCAAAGAGCAGCCCGACTGGGGAAGTACCTCCACCTTACAGAAGACATTCCTTAATAATAACATTAATAATTTTAATGTCGTATTTCTGCGTATGAGTAAGTTCGCCAGAGCTCATCGGGGTGGGGGGAAGGGTCACACAACACTTGATTGCTGTCTCTTAAGGCCGGCAACGCACCCGCTACCCCTCTCGTGTTGCGAGTGTCCAAGGGCGGCAGTGATCACTTACCAGCAGATGACCCACTGGCTCATTTGTCGCCCTCTGATATAATATTATTTGAAAAAAGTTTAAAGTCCCAAGGTCTATGTACAGTGTCTATGTATGGGTACAGCTGTATCACACTAATATTATGAAGCTGAAAGTTATGTGTGTATGTTTGTTACTTCTTGACGTCGTAACGGCTGGAGCGATTTTAATAAAATTCGGTATGGATTCATCTAAGATCCTGGATTAACACATAGGCTATAATGTATAAAGGTTAACGCGGGTAAACCGCCGGGCACAGCTAGTGTTACATACATTAGGTATTACTAGAGATCACACTTGGTCGACATTCGACCATTAAGGTTCTATTGTCAAAGACTATGAACATTAATGACAAATAATAATAATCTGTTCTCAATTTTGACACACTGACAAACTAAGAATATCTCTTCTTAGTTTGTCTGTGTGTCAAAATCAGTGCTTATAATGTTTGTTTTACTAAAATAATTTTCTCCTAATACCAATTACTTATATAAAAAAATATTAGTTTTTTGCACTCCTTCTCCATATGAACTTCATCATAGTCTTCCATCGTAGTCCTCCGCTCGCGCAATATTCGAAAAAATGGGTACCTTTTTTTTTTTTTTTTTAATTCCGTTTTACGGCTCTGGCTTCTTTGGCCTTATGAGCCTTCAGTAAATTTATTTTTATATCATTTATTTCCGTCATTGTCAAGTAAAGTCCGTCACAGTCAAGTCATACATAGTCCTTGTCCAACCCCAGTAAAGCAGTGGAGACTTTACTCGAGGCTTTTATGGAGTTTTGGTTACAACACGGAAAATCACAATTCACGGCAATATCGCACTTTCCTCCACTTGTGTACGTTGTCCAAAATGTTATGTCTAAAAATCCACCATATTTACACATAAAAACTCCAATTTACACCAGTTTTTGAAAATAAAACATAGCCTCGATGCGTCTTTTTCCGCGTTGGCGCCAAAAACTCAATGGGTACCTACTTACAACATTTTTGCTTCTCGTATATATATTATGATCGTTTCATCATTCAACTTCATTATTTTATTAAAGTTAATAAGTAACCCTGGCGACTCACGCATACGCCGTCATCTCCCCATGCATCAGGGATATATAAAAGGTAAAAGAAAAAAGCCGGGGCTCAAGAGTAGAACTGCAAACTCAGTAACCCGTGGCAGAGGACACTCCCTTTGGATTTCCAACCACGGCTCAGAGCGGTTACTGTTGCAGAAACTTATGACTGAGGTTATTAAGCATAATAATATATAAACAAATGTTCGTGCTCGTCACACAAATATTTGCCCTTACCGGGATTCGAACCCAGGACCACCAGCTTCGTAGGCAGGAGCACTACCAACTAGGCTACGGTGACCGTCAATAATAATAATATTCTGGGACAGTATTTACACCCGGCCATCTGATCCAAAACTCAGTATATAAGTTATCTGGTTTTCATAATACAAACTCTGCTTAGCTTGTACTATGGAAACTAGGTAACTGATATACTACATATAGTACTTTTTTGTAAATACATACTTATATAGATACTTACACCCAGACTCAAGACAAAGAGACATGTTCATGCACACAAATATCTATCCTGGGTGGGAATCGAACCCACGACCTCCGGCGTGAAAAGCAAGCATTTGCCAACCACGCCAACAGGCCCGTCAGGCATGTTTTGTTGATAAGCAAAAACGCGAAGAAGCTTGTCTGATGAGGAACGGAGGGGTATTTTATCAAAACTGCCTCGATAGTCTTGCAGTACTGTGTTCAACTGTCTAGTAGTTTAATCCCAAGACGGGCCATAAATATTATTTGGATTTTTCTTTTACGGAACATTCTTTGACTAGATAGATAAATACACTTTATTCCACCTAATCAAAATATTACATCGTAAGCATGAATTCTCTTAAATTAAACTTTTCTTAAATTATAAGGTACAAACGGCGGTCTTATTGCTAATATAGCAATCTCTTCCAGACAACCGTTGGATGAACGAAAGCAATGCAGGGAGACAAATTGGTAGCTGGCAGTGCATCTACTTATATAAATTTACATAAGTATATATGTATTTCCGTACAAAGAATTTTGATATTTACACATATAATTTCCAATAATTAAATATACAATACAATACAATAATCTTTATTTGCAAATATAAGTGGATACAAGATGTTCTAATCTATAAAATGTGCTAACAATATTTCACCATTTCGGCATGCAAATCTTAAAATTAAGTCAATTATAAATTAAGTTTATTATGATAGAAAGAGATACAATCATAATTGGGATAACATAATTAGTACATATAGGCTACGCAACATTATTATCCTTTAAAAACTCATTAACCGAGTAATACGCTTTCTCTTGAACATAGGTGTTAAGTTTATTTTTAAACATATCTTAATTATTAATGGATCTGATTTGTGACAGAAATTTATAATAGATTATAGATATAACTGACTTCACTGTTGATCTTGGGGTTAGTGACCCTGCCTGCTAATTATGCTAAAATATTATGGCACAAAAAATTTGCTAATTAATATTTGAATCCTTTGACATCCTTACCCAATTCCCTCATAAACTATCGCGTACAATAAATATATGTAATTATTCATACAGTCATAGTAAATGTATTATTTATAATGCATCTGTTATTTATAGAGGAAAACCGAGTTAGGTTCCTAATGTAGCGGCTAGACTTCATTGTAAGAAAGTTGCGGTGCTGTTGATGTCATGTGCGCTGCGCAGGCGCTGAATCGGCAAGTCATAGGGTGACTGTGCTGTTTGGACTTCTGAAACAAGTTATTTTGTATATATAACTGTAAAAATAATTGTAATAATAATGGTTTGAAAAATGTACGAGTAACGGTGTATTCCCAACCAGTAACACCACAACCTGTAACACTGTTACTGGTTGGGAAAAATATTCCCATCCAGTAACAGTGTTACTGGATGCAACTTTTTTTGTCGCAACGAGTAACACTGTTACCCTTAATTAAATATTGGTGTTACACGTTGGAAAAAATGTTCCCGTCCAGTAACAGTGTTACTGGATGCAACTTTTTTTGTAGCAACGAGTAACACTGTTACACTTCATTAAATATTGGTGTTACACGTTGGGAAAAAAGTTCCCATCCGGTAACAGTGTTACTGGATGCATGATTTTTGTACCGCGTTGGTATCGAACTCACAATAAGCGAGACCAAGTTTGTATTGTTTGGATAATGTTGCCACTACAAAGACGGAGTTTTTTTATAAAGTGTGTTTTTTACAATGGCAATGATGAAATATATTTGTAACCTATAAAGGAGATGTTTCATATATCTATAGTATTCCAGCCATAACATGTACCTTTCAGCGACGCTAGGAAATTAGCCCCTGAAAAAGTAACTTTATAATTGTAAAAAAAAAATTAGTTTGCACTTTAAAAAAAAATATTTGACATACTACTCTGTCAAGAAATTACCGGGAAAAGATCAATAACATACAAAATGTTTGTTATTCATCCAAATTTATTTTATCACCTTCAAAGTATGCTCCTTCAGAAAAGATACACTTACGCCAACGAATAATCGATTCATCAAAACATTTTTTAAACGCTGCTTTCGGAATTGAGTTCAGTTCTCGCTGCGAATTCTCATTTATGTCTTCTACCGATTGAAAACGGGTACCACGTAGTGGTAATTTGAGTTTAGGAAAAAGAAAGAAGTCAGCTGGAGCCATATCTGGTGAATATGGTGGTTGCTAGGTGGTATTTGTTGAGTGTTTGGTCAAAAATTCGTTCACAATGATGGCCTTGCGTGAAGGTGCATTATCGTGGTGCAAAATCCAAGAATTTTCTGTCGTTTTTCGTCGAATTTGCTCTCTTAAACGCCGCATAACGCTCAAATAATATTCTTTATTTACCGTTAAACTTTTCGGTAAGAATTCAGAGTGCACAACACCGCGATAGTCAAAGAAAACAGTCAACATGACTTTGACTTTTGATCGACTTTGGCGTGGTTTTTTCGGTTTCGGTTCAGTTGGAAGGCGTCACTCCGAAGCTTGTTGACTAGTTTGCATGTCAAACTCGTAAACCCACGTCTCGTCACCAGTAACAATGCGTTTCATGAATGTTGGGTCGGAATTGACTCATTCTACCATGTTCTCAGCGACTTTCATGCGATTGAGTTTTTGGAGAAAATACAGATCTTTTGGGACTAGCTGAGCGGCAACATGTTTCATACTCAAATGATTAGTTAAAATGGTACGAATCGACTCGTGAGATACAGAAAGTTCGGCGGCTATCTCTCTCAGAGTTGAATGAGGATTTTCAGTCACTATTTCCTTCACTTTTGCGATGTTAACTTCAGTTGCAGACGTTGATGGCCTATCAGAGTGAGGCAAATCTTTCATCACATCTCGACCGCTTTTGAACGCTTTGAACCACTCATAAGCACGAGTTTTTGATAAAGTCAATTCACCGTAAGCCTTCTGTAACATTTTCAGTAACTCCGAACAAGAAAATCCATTAGCGATGCAAAATTTAAGACAAACTCTTTGTTCGATATTTTTGTCCATTATGAAATTCGCAATACACACTATATATGATATTAGTAAAACCAGCACTGTATTGAATATAAATAACAGATGCAACTCAAACTCCGCGCCAAAATGGAAAACAGTTGTGCCAATCTAACAACCACAAAGAAAAACAAAAATTTGAATTTGGAACCATAAACAAATCATCCATTCCCGATACTTTTTTGACTGAATGTATGTCAAGGGGCTGTGAAATGGTATAGATGACGTTTAGTCGTTTACTTAACCTTTTTCGTTCAGAAGTACGCTTTAGACAAGCCGTTCACTAAAATTAGTCAAAAAGTTGTATCCGAGAATACTAGGATAATTGTAAATAGTAGTAAAATTCATAGTAAGAAAGTAATAGTAAGTTCCTATCAGAAGTCTATGTGACATTCCACATTATGTTTGATGTGAAACGATTTCAAAACGACTGTAATCAAACTACATATAGCACGCCAATGTTCGATGGAATATGGCAATTATTCAAAAACTATTAATTTTTGAACGCTGCTAATCAAACTTATTAACGAAAGAACATTTTTCCGCAACTCATGATATGTTTTGTTTCTTATGACATAATATGTGCATCTGATGACCACAAATGAAACATGTACTTTAGAATGCTATAAGTTGCGACAAAGAATGTTGCATCCAGTAACAGGTGTTACTGGATGGGAACATTTTTCCCAACGTGTAACACCAGTATTTAATTAAGTGTAACAGTGTTACGCGTTGCCACAAAAAAAATTGCATCCAGTAACACCTGTTACTGGATGGGAATTTTTTCCCATCCAGTAACAGTGTTACAAGTTGTGGTGTCACTGGTTGGGAATATACCCGAGAAACGTACGTATGTAATTTCATCAAAATATATAAAATGAAACACGTGTGGCGCAGCGACTAAGATAGTCGCCTCACCACTTCGTGTCCCGGGTTCGAGTCCCGCGCTGGACAACTATTTGTGTGCCCCATAAATAGTTGTTCTGGATGTTCTTTGTGTCCGTCAATTATATGTTTGTTAAGTACCCCGCGACACAGGAATAAATTAGTAGGGGCGTTGCCTTTTAAAAAAAAAAAAAAAAAAAGTTTTCGAGTGGCGACCTCGTATCGGAAGACGGAGCGTGGGCAAAGGGGTGCCCCCTACAAAATGGACCGATGATCTTGTTAGGGTCACTGCATGCGAGTAGCGCAAGACCGGCGATTAAGGGTAGCTAGTTAAGTCTTCTTAAACCTTTTACTAAACTTAGTAACTATGCGGCGTATTTCATTATTCAACCATTAAAAAGTCCGTTGTTCTTTGTATAACATAGTCACCGCACAATGATATTCAAATTAAAAGTTGTATCGCGTATCGTATCTAACTGAAATTTGGCTACACCGACTTATGAATCACTCAGTATAGGAGCCGGCTACAATAAGTCCTGCTCATTAGTTAACGGAAGTAAATAATCAATTCGTTTATTAAATTAATAAAATTAACCTTTGGAAGTAATCAATGTATACAAAAACATAATGAAAAAAAATGAAAATGAAAAGTCATTTGTTCCGTAACATTACATTTTTGTGGAATCGTCAATTTTTTTTACCCTACCGTGCAGTGCATGACGTGGCAGCTACTGAGAAACACTGCCAGAAAACTTAGTAGGAATCCTTTTTTAAAATATTTATTTCTTACATAAAATTACACTGTATTTAAATGTGTTAATTTAGAGCGACTCAATCCCAAGCTGTTTTGTCACTTAAATAATCAGAAGTTTTGTAGAAAGCCCTGCTACACAATTTGGCTTTTATATTTCTTTTAAACTTATTCATAGACATTTCTCGGATATCATTGGGAAGTTTGTTATAGAATCTTATACATTGCCCCATAAAAGAGTTACTTACTTTGTGGAGACGGGTGGTATGTAACACAAAGTTATGCTTATATCTAGTATTTATATTATGAGTATCACTCCTTTTACAGAAGGAGTCTTTATATTTATGCATATAAATTAGATTGTCATATATATACTGACATGCCACAGTCAGAATGTTAATCTCTTTAAACTTCTCTCTCAAAGATTCTCGCGGACCAAGTTTATATATCGCTCTTACAGCTCTTTTTTGCAATACAAATATGGTGTTAATGTCCGCAGCTTTACCCCAGAGAAGAATTCCATAGGACATTATACTATGAAAATAACTGAAATAAACCATTCTAGCTGTATCCACATCAGTAAGCCGTCTTATAGTTTTAACAGCATATGCAGCAGAACTTAATTTGCCTGATTGTTTTTCTATTTGTGGGCCCCATTGTAGTTTTGAATCAATTGTGATATCCAAGAACACAGTTGACTCAACAGGGGTCAATCCAGCCCCATTAAGCTGTACATTGGTAGCCACCTGTTTCACATTAGGTGTAGAGAATTTGATGACTTTAGTTTTCTTGTCATTTCGAATCGCAAAAAATACCTAATGCATCCTGCGAGTCCTCCCAAGCCGCGAATATACTTTTTAACAGATTGACGCATGCACCTATAGTTGAACAACCCTTCGTGAATCCAAACTGTTTCCGATGAAGTAAATTATGTATATTAAAGTGACTGAGCAACTGGCTAAACATTAGCTTTTCAAATATTTTACTTAGAGTGGGCAATACGGAAATAGGTCGGAAATTTGAAGGATCTGAACTATCACCAGCTTTAAACAATGGAATAATTTTACTATACTTCATCAAGTCAGGAAATACGCCAGATGCGACACAGCAATTGAACACAGCAGCTAGATGTGGGGCGATTATAGTTATAATTGATGAAATAGTCTTAACAGATAAACCCCACAGATCCCTAGTGTTTTTCATATTAATACTTTTGAAAGCATTCATAATATCTTTAGGGTTAACCACCGAGAATTCAAAATCTGTGTCACACTTCTCTACGCTTTGCTGGAGTATTAGCTCAGCAGATACAGAAGAAGACGCGAGAGATATGGTAACATCGATTGGAACATTAGAAAAATATTTTTCAAACTCAGTCGCAACTTCTAAATCGCTTTTAATGTCAACATTATTTATTCTTAAATTAAAATCACGACTACGTATTTTTTTCCTACCCGTCTCAGTATTAATAATCTTCCAGGTAGTTTTAATAATATTTGCCGAATTTTTTATAATATTTTTTAAGTACAACGATTTAGCAATGGAACAGGATCTTCAAAGGTTTTGGCATATTGTTTTACAAGTTCTAGAAAAGTCGTATTTTGATTATAGGATCTTTCTTCATACAATTTATATAATTGATTGCGACTTTTATAAATTCCTGGAGTTGCCCAATCACAGAACATCAGACGGTGACTTACAGACAACTGTTTGGGTGTGAATATTGAGCAGAACTCACCATTAATCAAGTTGAATAAAGAGTTGTACAAGTGATCCGGATCACTATGATAGGGCAACAATGCCAGTTTTCTTACTTGAATATTTAAATATTCCAAAACGGCTTTCACTATATGGTATGTAACTTATTTGTGTACTTTGAACCTTTGGAGAATTCGAAAAAGTGACCAACTGACCAGAATGATCTGACTGAATCTTATTAATTATTAATTTATTTAAAGGTTTTGCAGAGCTAAATATATTGTCAATGCATGTAGCACTTGTGGCAGTAACTCTAGTTGGTTCTGTAAAGTTGTGATGTAAATTAAAGGATTTAAACAAATTTAAAAAATTACAACTTGTTGAGTTTTTTCCAAAATATTTACATTAAAATCTCCACAAATGATAACAGTTTTATGGCTATTAGATAACTTATTTAAGGCATCCTCCATAATGTCCGAAACGGTATCAAATGGTGCACAAGGAGGCTTGTAAAGACTCACAACAATAAATCGCTCTAACTCAACACATGAAATCTCTACTACTCGCTCAACAGAGAGGCTCACAACATCACTTCTTTCTTTAAACTTCAACAAATTATTAATTAATATTAGAGAGCCACCATGAATATACTTTTCCCTGATGAACGAGCTTGCAACCTGGTGACTATTGAAGCTGGAAATGAATTGATGGGAAATTAGCCAGTGCTCAGTTAAACATAAAATATCAATATTGCTACAATTCAAAAACAACTCCAATTCTAACTCTTTCCCCATCAAACCTTGAATATTTTGATGCACCAGGTTGATACATTTTTTTTGGTTTTTCTTATTGTAGGCATTTATGTTTGATGGGTTCACATTATTTTCCATTACAAGATCTGAAAATTCCTTATCTAGCTTGACAGTACAATTAAGATTTGAATTTGCTACTATGCAAGAGTGATTCTGTATTGTCATATCAGTTAATTTAAATTATCCTGTATACAGATGTCACCATTCAATCTGGATATGTCATTGTCAGTAGGAAAAGTACTGACATTATCTATAGCATCAGTACATTGCTCAATAGAAGCAGTATGTTTAGCCAAGTTCTTGGCTGAAATATGAAAACAATAACATAGCGACAAAGCTATTTGTCTGGTATAAAAACTAGGCAGATAACAATACTTATCTTTTGTCAAATAAAAGGGTTTCTTAACATAGAAGTTAATGTCAATTACATGTAGTTTTTCTCTCATATAGTTAGACATTGTATGTAATGTCAAATTCAAATTATACCTTATTCTATTTTCCTCCTGTGACAAACTATGGCTATAAGGAAATGTAAACATAACAATTTTACTTATATTTAAACGATCTAAACAATCAATATACTTTATTAGTGTTTTTTTGTTTAAATTACCCCTATTGCCCATAAAAAGAATTAGATTTCCATCATTGTTAAATTTATAATTAAGGATCTTTTTAAAAATGTGGTGACAAGAGGCACCCGGCATACAAAAATTGATGTTTGAATGTCCTCCTGTTGACAGTAGGCGCCCTAAGTTTTTACCTATTTCATCACTGAATATTGTTATTTCAGGTTTAAAAATATTTTTCTTTGTGTATGACTTAACTGCTAATGTTTTGTTCGTTACAGATTGAGATTGACTAATGAAACTAGTGTTATTTTTATCATTACTAATTTGCAATAAAGCAGAAGTATCATTTGGTGGAGAGGAACGGCTGAGTGACCGTTGACACATACAGGAATAATTAATGCTGAGCGATTCTAATCTTTCATTATTATAATTGCCAAGGTCAATCAGCTCATTCATAGCCAGAATGTAGTGTTGTGTCTGTTTTTCAGATAGTTCATACTTTATTGTTAATGTATAGAGTTCATCTTTAAGAGAGTCCATTTTCTTCTGTTGAGCTTCTAAATCACAAGTGTATTTTAAACTAACATTTTTTAATTTCATAGTATACATATTCAATTTTTCTATTAATTCTAATCGTTCCCTATTTTGTTTATCATATTTAAAGAAGAATTTATGTTTTTTTATCAAGGTTTGGGACTTTCTAATGAATTTATTTATTTTTAGATATTTTTTAAATTTATTTTTGCTACATAATTTCATAAATGAACCGTCTTAAGCTTTTATAGAAAAATTCTATGAACAACATTTTTATAGGACATCACAGAATTGTAAAAATCAGTATATAAACAAGGGAAACTTCGCCTAAACAACATTTTAATTAATTTATTTTTATTTTTTTATTTATCTCTTAAAACTATTTTTAGGTGTTAACCTAATACAATAGTGTAACTATCTATTGATTGAAGCTTATTACAAATAACGCTATCTTCGTAAATTCATTCAGAGAACCTGAAAACAACTCAATTTTTTTTACAACAATACAAATAGGCAGTTGTTCACACTGATCCATAAGAGGTCGGAAAGGCTAAAGTAAGTCTATAGATGGGTGATAGCCAAAGTGCTTTAATTTCTGAGCATCTGATTCTAGGTACGTGCTTCGGATGGTAGGCTAGCCTGTCAGCCCCAGTGTTATAGTCGTTAGAGAGTCACTAAGCTATGTCAGAGTAATATATAAACATATAATACAAGTACTTTTTTTTTAATAGCCGAATTGATAAGCTCCCAGTTTTGTCAAAATCAGGACTTTCTATTGGTCTGATATGGCAATTACATTTTTGCGAAGCTTTGAGTCCTTCAACCAAGCATACCTACAAAATGTGTTCAAAAAGTAGTTCGAAAATACGCTTTTTGTTGTAACCTTGAAAGGAACCACGATAAGAAAGAGACACCTACAAAAGCACTTTTTTAATTGCTTCATTTAGTAAATATGATGAGATAGCTTTTTAGCGGCAGGCTCTCAGACTAATCATTTGGGCACGTAGTCCCGCATTGGAGCGTGAATGTATTACTAATACAAGTTAAAAAGTAGGATCGATCTCGCTATTGGAGGCCTTTGGGACACCACTTACTTAAGCAGAATAAGTTAATAATAGGGGTTAAAGTATGAAGTTGCCATGAATATTAATGAAATAAAATATAACCTACATGGTGTTAGATTCATGATCAAAACTTTTTACAAGAATTACCGTTCAATAAACATAAAACAAATTCCACTTTTCTTAGAGACAATCGCTTACATTTAAAGAATTATCAAGGTTAGTCCATAGACAACGGACGAATTGCGTATAAATAAAAAAAAACATATCAGCTTGATAACTCTTTTGAAGTTTTAAATACAGAATTTATTTATTTCGTCAAAATGTTACATTTCTATTAAAACTTTTTATGACGTTCTATGATTATATTTTTTTTTACAATTAATCCAGTGACAAACATCGGCCCGCCTGATGGTACGTGGTCACTTTCAATTGTTTTTAGGATTGAATTTGAAAACAATTGAAGATCAAATATATTTCTTTATAAAATATACAAATAAAAAACGGAGGAATTTTCTAATAGAGCTCTATGTTAGTTTAAAATTTAAATAATGCAGAGGCTCGTAATTAAAAAATAATCTATTTTTAATCTGTAAGTCTGTAAGCCTTCTGTATAAAAAATAATAAAAATACAGAACAGGGGGGCAAACGCCTTAGTAGCCAATAGATGAATTTGAAAAATAACTAAATTATTCGTTCAAATTTGACGGCAGGTGTGGCGGAGCGGCTAAGACAGTCGCCTCACCTCTTCGTGTCGCGGGTTCAAGTCCCGCGCCGGACAACTATTTGTGTGACCCATAAACAGTTATTCTGAGTCTAGATGTAATTTGTGTCCGTCTATTATTTACCCCGCAACACAGGTTTCATAGTGCGGAAATTGTAAAAAAAAACTTGTGTGTACTTATGTACACGCGTAAGAAGTTATACTTCTTAATATACAACTTGAACATAGTTATCAATTTTCATACTACCTAGAACTAACGTCATGCTGTTTTTTTTATACGATGCGCGCGCATCGTAAAAATTCACTCTCATACCACCTAGAACTAACTTCATGCTGTTAAATTTTTTGGTGTCGGTGTGCGCGCGCATCGTAATAATTCACTCTCATCATTTTTCTCCATCGCGCCAAAAGAAGTATAAGTTCAAAAATTCTTTCTTTCATGCTATATAGACAGCCAATAAAAATTGTTCTTTATTTCACAAACTGGTTATGGTATGGTATTTTGTTTAATGGATAGATAGCGCTGTTTAAGTTAAACCTTGTATAAGTACGTTTATCAGTTGTCTGGTTGCCATAGTACAGGCTCTGCCTAGTACCGGCTGGCTTCTCGCCTCTGGGACCGCTGGCGTCTGGGGAAGGGAACGAGTGTAGTTCTTTACCTCCGAGCGCCAGTGGTCCCGGGAAGGGTAACCTGCTGTAGCTCAGGTAACACGCTTGTGCGTACTGGGGAGGGGGGGAGGCATTCAGACCGTCCCCTCCCCGGGTGAGAGTCTCGCGGAGGCTCAGTGTACAGCGGGAGTACTGGCGAGATAGTTCACGAGTATCCAGAGCCCCCGCTACAGGCACTGTGAGGCTGGCTACCGTGGTAGTTTTAGTGGGTCGGCCCTATACAATGTGCGCTTTGAGCATTTCTACCATGTAAAAGAAAAGTTAGGAATCTGATAGTACCTAGTGTGTTAGTCTTCCGTTTAGATGTTTATTATTTAACAAGCTGTGACCCGGGGTTTCAACCGCGTAAAACTTTATAAATTACTAGCTGTACCCCGCGGTTTTAACCTCGTTAAACTTTATGAATTATAGCCTATGTCTTAATCCAGTGTATCAGCTATTTATAAGCACACAGTCGTTCAGTTACAAGAAAGATCCGCCATGACACTTACATTAAAAGAGAGAGAGAGAGAGAGAGAGATAACAAGCAACAAGATTCTATCTATCCTACTCTTACTATTAAATTGCACTGTCTTTATTTTTAACAAAGTTTCATAAAAATCCGTTTCGTAGTTTTTGCGTGAAAGAGTAACAAACATCCATACACTCGAAATTTCACATTTATAATATAAGTACTAGCTGTGCCCCGCGGTTTAACCCGCGTTAAACTTTATAAATTATAGCCTATGTGTTAATCCAGTGTATCAGCTAACTCCATACCAAATTTTATTAAAATCGCTCCAGAGATGTAGTAGTAGTGTGAAAGCCTATGTGTTATTCGGATGTATAAGCTATATTAGAGGTAATACAAAGTTTCAGTAAAATCCGTTCCGTAGTTTTTGCGTGAAAGAGTAACAAACATCCATACTCACAAACTTACGCATTTATAATACGGTCACCGTAGCCTAGTTGGTAGTGCTCCTGCCTGCGAAGCTGGTGGTCCTGGGTTCGAATCCCGGTAAGTGCAAATATTTGTGTGATGAGCACGAATATTTGTTTCTGAGTCATGGATGTTTTTTATGTATATAAGTATTTATCTATCTCTATAAGTATGTATATCGTCGCCTGGTACCCATAGTACAAGCTTTGCTTAGTTTGGGGCTAGGATGATCTGTGTTACATTGTCCCCAGATATTATTATTATTATATATAATATTAGTATGATTACTGGCGCTACCTGCGCCACTCACTAATCAACCATTGATTAATAGTTTTGTTATTCATGGGAAACTTCCGGCGAACTCACCATAGGTTCATATTTATTCCGTTTGGAAAGGAGGTATTCCTAAATGACTGAGCCCACCGCCCGAGTGGCTTACCTACTTACTACGATCCTTTTTGTTATGTCCATAGCGTAGCGTTTATTGAATATATTAAAGGCGTTTAACTCAAATTAGGAACTAAACCAAGACTTAATTTAAATTAGCCCAATAATGATTTAGCACAAAGGCTTAACGCAGATAGGTCCTAAATTTCAAGGACCATTTTCAAATCAGCGTATAATTATTACGCTGCTTAACTCTTCTACCCTTGCCACCTCTTCAGCTTGCAGCCTGCAGCAGTCGTAGTCACCATCATGGCTTCAGATATACTTCATAGATTACGTCTTTATTCTCATATATTAAGCGTGGTTTTCGTAAGGCAAGTGTATGCGTATGCTGATGCGTTGCTGTTTATACAAATTTTTGTTGCCAATTAATATAGAATCTCGAATTTCTGGGAAAATTAGAAATATTTTGGGAATTAAAAGAACCGATAAAATTCCTGGGGTATTCAATTTTTGTTTATTTATTCCGATAGCTATTATAATAGCACTGTATATATATATATAGTCTTCCGTCCATTGAGGAGTTTATCAAGGCCAGCTTAAACGCGGAAAGAGCTCTGGCGGCGATGGCACCCAGGCTGAAATCATTCTGCACAATCTACTGGTAAAATGTTGGGAAGCGAGGGAGGTGCTACAGGATATGCGGGACGCTAACATCACTACATTATACAAAGGGAAAGGGGACCGCGGTGACTGCAACCACTACCGTGGCATCTCTCTTTTGAGCATAGTCGGTAAGCTTTTCACTCGAGTCGTCTTATCTAAACTGCAAAAGCGCGTCTATCCTGAGGCACAATGTGGCTTCCGTCCTCAGCGTTCTACAGTGGATATGATCTTTCCACTTCGCCAATTACAGGAGAAGTGTAGAGAACAAAAGACTCCCTTTGTTGGCCTTAATAAGGCCTTCGACACTGTCAGCAGGGAAGGTCTATACTATGCATTAGAGAGCATTGGGTGTCCGCCTAAACTCCTGAGCCTCGTCAAATCTTTCCACGAGGGCATGATAGGCACAGTAGTTTTTAACGGTAATACATCTGAGCCGTTTGACGTTCGCAGAGGTGTGCGCGAGGGCTGCGTTTTGGGACCTACCCTGTTCGGAATATATTTTTCGCTAATATTACAATAGGCTTTCAGCGAACATCTCTCTCCTCAAATCTAAAAGAAACCGTGAGGATCTTTTCGTTGACAGTCTTCTCTTTGCCGACGACGCAGCCTGTGTGGCTAGTTCTGCGGGCGAGCATCAAATAATGGTGGATAAATTTTCTCAGGCCTGTTCTCTGTTTGCCATGTCTATTGTCTATAAATACAAAAAAGTCAGTTGTGCTAGCACAAGGCACTCCTGTGACCCCAGAGATTTCTCTGAATGGCACGCAGTTGGAGGAAGTTGATTGGTTCTGCTACCTGGGATCGACCGTAGAGAATAATCTCTCACTTAACGCAGATTTAGATGCTCGCATCGGGAAAGCGGCGACCATGTTTGGGAAGCTTGGCACGAGAGTATGGCACAATAAACTGCTTACAATTAAGACCAAGTTGATAGTCTTCCCGGCCTCCATCTTAAGCATACTCTTGTATGGAGCAGAGACGTGGACGTCATATGCGAAACAGAAGCGCCGAATAGGTTCCTTTTACATGCGTTGTCTCCGTAAGATCTTGGGCATTACATGGCAAGATAGGGTCATTAACGAGAGAGTTCTAGAAATAGCACAGCTACCTAGCCTGACAGCGTTTCTTAAATAGAAGCTTTTACGTTGGTTGGGGCATTTGCACAGAATAGAACCCACTCGAATACCACGATGTGTTCTGTTGGGTGCGGTAGCTAATGCGAAGCGAGATGTCGGGAGACCTCTGCTTCACTTTAAAGACCGCGCCAAGCGAGATATGGCCACGTTTAAAATTGACCACTGTAGCTGGGAAAAGCTCGCTGGAAATAGAGTTGAATGGCGCAAACGTGTAGTGAAGGGTCGTAAGATCTGTGATGAAGCCTGGTTCGGAGTACTTGCTGATAAGAGACAGAAGCGACATGAAAGCGGCTCTGCACCAGACACCGCAAACTTCTCTTATCAGGCCTGTGGCAGGCTATGTCGCTCTCGCATCGGTTTGTTTAGCCACCATAAGAAATGTCTCTCGGACAATGCGCCGCAAATCATCTGTAACAGACGCAAAGGCCATATATAAGGCCATATATATATATATATATAATGGAAGCCAAACTCGTAAAAATAGAAACATAAGCGCGCGTGTGGAGGATTTATTAAATATTAGCGACTATAATGTAAGTAATAAGTTACTAATAGCCGTATAGAAAATTGTAACAATTTGAAATTTACGATTTTCTGAACACATTTTAGAATTATGGTGTGTAAATATGACTATTTTAAATTTATTTGTAAAACCGTTAATTTATTTCACAATTAAATACTGCCTTTATTATTAATATAAAACGAAATATTGATTAATACCAAATATTAATAAAATTCCAGTAATATTTTTGGCTCAGTCACTGCATGTGATATCTGTAACTGGTTCTGCGTCATTGTTCCAATTAAATACAGAAGATTCTACCATGAAGCAATAAGTTCTGATGTTAAATAACAATCTGAACCTGTTATCTGAACACATTAATGATTTTCAAGCTGATTGAGGACAAAAATCGATTAGTGGTAGGAGTTGAACTTTAACAAATAGAATTAGGTAATCATTCTTCATCATAGAGAAAGGCCCGGGTACAAAATGAGGCAACACATCGTGCTACTGCTTATACATGTGCGCCATTTCCTGGCCCATTTTGTGTAATCCTAGCCTAAACCGGGGAATTAGAAAATATTTGTTGGTAGCCCTCATACGTCATTTGATAACAGCTGTTGATCTGTCAGTCAGCAGGTATATATATGTCGTAACGGTTGTCGATTGTTTGTTGATTTCGTTGGACTTTGCTCTGTTATAAAGTAGATATTCCAAATTTAAACATAAACTAGTACCTCAATTTATTTGTAATTATTAAAATGTCGTTGTTAGTTAAGGCGATTATTTCTAAACAACCTAGAAGCATTATAACAAGTAAGTGAACGAAATTAGATTGTAATTATCCTTTTTTTTTAATACCTGTGTTATTCACATGGAAACTGTTTGTAACGGAAACAATGACAGAGGGAAAACAAAACATCGGTTTTGCTTGTCAACAAAATTATGCATTAACTTTGAATTATCCTGTTAGGTCTTGTTATGGAAATTCCTAAGGTAGGTATCAATAATCAGCCGTTATGTCTCGCTTACACCTATGTGAAATGAAGAGGATAGTATAATAACAAATGGATCTATATTTATTAAGATGTAGAATGTATTTCCTGTTCCATGGTTATTTCTTATTTGTGCATTGTGGGAATAACAGTTAGGACATAGTGATAAGACACTTGTTAATAAAACATGGCATTTTCAGGGAAGTAATGTTTAATATAATAAAATAAAAATAGTATAATAATAACATTTATAATATTTTAATAACATTTAACCCATAAAAATTAACCTCATTGATTGGATCTTTACTTATTGTATGGGCAGTGATTAGTGTCAGAGTTGTTCAAGCCACTGATGTTGATCAACTGTTGTCTAATCGCAACAACTGGGACCAACAGCATAACCCTTTATAAGACAGGAACTATGTTTCATATTGATAAGTTTTGAGCTTTATTACTAGATTGTTAAGTTCAAATTACAGTGCTCGCAATATTTTCACTACCTGACAAAAGCTTAATGGCCCTCCGAAGCACGGAGATGCTCAGATATTATACTACTTTGGTGGTTACCCATTTATGGACTGACCAGTTGCTTAACCTCGCCAATCTCTTATGGACCGGTGAGAGCTATGAGTGCCAGGCTAATAAAGAAGTTAAAGGAGACGGGGATTTCTGGGCCTGACTGTAATAAGTTGAGATATGGTTTAAAAAAAGCGTTATATTTTTCTATTTCAAACTGTAAATAATTGATCCAATTTACAATCTGGAAAACGAGAAATCTCAAAATAAGTTTAAGTCACGAATTAAATTGGTCGTTGATTGATATAATCGATTAACGTTAATGAGTTCAAACAACATTAAAAAAACTCTTGCACCAGACACCAGATAACCGATTTAATTATTAACCGAGTTAATTAATTATTAAATACATTAACATAATGTCAACAGTAAAAAATAAAATATCAACAAAATAAATAGAAATCATAAGATCGGTTATCGTTTAAATCGATTTATTAGTTATCGGCAACTATATTTTTAATCTATGCTGACAGTGACTGGTGACAGATTTTGAATCCTAATCTATGATAGACTCGTTTCTTGTATTGTTTAGTTCGTGTGTGATTTGAGTATTGTTTTATTGTTTTGTTTATATATCCCTCGACAACTGCATTCTCTCTACGGACTTCTGATATTGCTTAACGTGTACGACTTTTGCTAACATATTGGACATGGATAACTATTAAATAGCAATCGCTCTTAAAAATCAGCTGTTAAGTATAGGTTGGTACATAACCTCTCTATTAAGTAATAAATCTTTTATAACTCTGCTCACAGATTGAAAAAATCCATGATATTTTTTGTGATTGGCTGATAATTTATAGACCCAATATTTGAAACCACTTTCATCTTTTTACATCCTAGCCCAATATTGTATGAATAGGTATCCGTCTCCTTTGGATTAATAATTAAAATTCTCAATATCAACCTGCAGTCTGATAGTTGGCAGTATAACAATCCTGTCCCTAGGAGAGCTTGTAATATGTAAATGCAGTTGGGCCATCTAACTGTTTCATCGGATCATGAGAAAGAGAGAATAGAAAGTACACCTATGCTTGAGCACTATAATATGGCCAGCACAGATGGCTAATCTCCATTAACCCTTCATGTAGAGGATATTATTACTCATTAAATTAGAAAATACTTTTATAAAATACTTTAACTTTTAAGTTTGTGAGGATGGATGTATGGATGTTTTTTACACTTTCATGCAAAAACTACTTAACATATTTTGATGAAATTTTGTAGTAATATAGCATATATGTCTGAATAACACGTAGGCTATAATTTTCATGGGGTAAAGTCGCAGGCCGCAGGCTAGTCTAGTATAAGTTAAACAGTTTTTCTATTGCACTGTATTGATGTCTCAAAGGTATTTCTGCTAGATATAATTCTAATGGAGTTTACAATTTTTTCCTTAGGTGTTTTACTACGGGGTTACTCTGCAAAGAACGAAGTGCCTCAGTTTGAGACCCTTGCTGTCTCGGAGCCTAAGAAACATGTCTTTCATGTGGAGCTCAATAGGCCGAAGAAATCTAATGCATTCAGTGTTAATATGTGGAGGTAAGTATTCTAACCATGAATAAAACAAATTATATAGTACTTTTTGGAATGGAAATCCGTTGTCTCTGCCTACCCCTCTGAGAAACTTTTTATGAAATATATTCTCTTTTGAGTAATGTTCTCAAAAGATAGCCTGTGGTTCCCGGCTCAGAAAGAATAACAGGGCTACCACATTACATCCTGTGGGTGTTGTAAAACACAACTATAGGATACAGCATACAGCACCTAACTTACTGCGGTCACCAACTTGCATGCTAAGCATCATTAAGCATGGTGACTAGAGCAAGCCTCCCCAAATGGCAACCTTTGAGGTTGGCCTTTGTACAGCAGTGGACAATATCAGGCTGATGATGATGGATGGTCTCAAAACAAGAAAGTTATTTTGTATGTATAAATATATGTACGTAAGTTTGTATGTCCCATATAAATTTTGTTCCAATCAGCGTATAATAGAAGGGTTGAAGTCAGTTTTATGTATCCTATACACTTCAAAAGAAGGTAAGCAAATCAACGGTGTATTTTTTTTGTATGTATCATATGTATGTACTGTGATATTTCCGATACTTGTGAATTTTCCTATAAATAAATAGTAATAAAATAAAATAGCCTTTATTTACAGTTACTGAGACAAATTTGGATTTTAAAATAACAGTTGTTGAATATGGTTTTTTTAAATAAAATCTTGATAATTGTTTTCTTAATTGATAGGGAATGCTTTCCGAATGATCTCATATATGAGACCATTTTGTTTCAATAAATAGCTTCAACTTATCTTTTAAACAGTTGTGTTTAAAAGAAAAGTTGAATTTGGTTTTATGTTTCTGAGCTGATTGTAAACGAAGCTCTCTCTTAGGCGACTCATGTATCTGATCATACTCCTCCTAAACGGCGGAACCGATCTTCTTAAAATTTGACACAGTAACTATCCTCGTGAGTGCATATATCTGAATTCTTAAAATAAGGCACGGAAGAATAATCACCGAAAACACCAAATATCCCATTGAAATCATACTGGGAGGGTGCTCGTGGCATAAACAAAGCGAGCGACTGGTAGAATGTAAAATTTTGTGGTATAGATGTGGATCTGCTTAATGATGACATCATCATCATATTTAAGAGCTATACTCTTGTCGGTGGAGCTTCTTCCAATCGTCTCGGCTTTCGGCGAGCGCTTTGAATTCTTGATACGACATTACATTTATCTTTTCCTTTATCTGATCCATATAGGTCCTTCTTGGTCTTCCTCGTCCTCTCCTTGCCTCTATTTTTCCTTCTATAATATTTTTCATAAATGTGTCATGTCGTATCAAGACCCCTTCTGTTTTCTATGGTTCTTAATATGCATCTCTTCTCATCTACCAGTCATAATACTTCCACATTTGATTTTCTTTCCGTCCAGCTTAGGTTCGTCACTTAACTCGCTTAACGTCACTCCGCTCAATATTAGCAAGAAGCAGAATGCCTTGCAGGGGCTCTACCGGCTAAGTCGCCGAACATCGTTTTCGTGAATGGCGTTCAAATAAATAAAGGTTAAAAATGACTTAATCAATCGTTAATTCGGCTTCCATGACCACATGTGACGTCATAAATGGTCCGGAATCGATTGTCAACGTTGAAGCCGATTTAACGATTGATTAAGTCATTTTTAACCTTTATTTATTTGAACGCCATTCACGAAAACGCGGACTTAGCCGGTAGAGCCCCAGACCTCATTAACAGTGATTATGTTTTAAGCCAATGTTTTCTGCTTTTCAGAGAGTTAAAGGAATGCTTTGAGGCTCTTAGTCGACATTCGCAGTGCAGGGTGGTGGTGCTTTCCGGACAAGGGAAACATTTTACCGGTGGTAAGTAGTTGTTTACTGTTCCTCCTTTTTATCTGAATGGTTGTCTACCACCATGATAAGAAGCTTTTTCCTCTGCTGTTAATTGACTCCACAGAGTGGTAGTACTCTTTGGAGTCGAATAACTGCGGAGGAAATTCCGATCCGGTATGATATGGCAGCTTTCAAGAAGCTAGCCTGTTCGATTTTTAAAGGCCAGCAACGTACCTACTATAAATTGAAATTCTATAAAAGAAATTGGACAGATTGGGGTAGCTGGATGTGCTGGCGTCTGATTGCTTGCTCGTCATTATCAGTTTGTTGAATTCGAAAAAAAATAGTTGTCGCTCCATACTAAATTCTTGTATGGAGATATAATATTATTTTATTACAGGTTTTTCAATTTCATAGACAAATTAAGCTCCATTAGTTACGACCATTCTCTCTATCACTTCCAACGCTGTGGGCAGTGATTGCATTAGCCGGAACATGATCATTCCCATCCTTGATGAAATCCTTCCTGTCGTTTGTCATATCCTTAATTATTCCATATCCAGTGGTACCTTTCCTTCAGCATGGAAAGAAGCCCAAATAATCCCACTTCCTAAAAACCCTAATCCTGCTTCCATATCAGAATTTCGTCCAATATCTATTCTACCTTTCCTATCCAAAGTCCTGGAACGTCTGGTTTCTAACCAGCTTAGTTCATTCCTTTCCAAAAATTCCCTTCTTAATCCACTACAATCCGGTTTCCGCCCTGGTCATAGTACGGCTACTGCTTTGGTCAAAATAACTGACGATATAAGATTGAGTATGGATGGAGGAAATCTTACGGTGCTCTCACTTCTTGATTTCAGCAACGCTTTTAACACCGTAGATTTTGACATCCTGCTTGGAGTCCTTAGGTCTCTTAACATATCTCCGACCGCAACTGATTGGTTTCATAATTACCTGTTTGGACGCCGACAACGTATTACCATTCAAGATACCGTCTCCTCATGGCGTATTACTACTGCCGGCGTTCCACAGGGTGGCGTTCTTTCTCCATTACTTTTCGCATTATTTATTAATACTATCTCTAATAATCTACAATCTTCGTACCACCTTTATGCAGATGATCTTCAAATTTACAGACACACTGATGTAGAAAATTTACCACGTACTATCGTCAGCATTAATGAAGATTTAAAACAAATTTGCGAATGGAGTAAGGTATATGGATTAAAAGTTAATCCTAATAAGACCCAAGCAATAATAGTTGGCAGCCCTAGGATGATTTCCAAGTTAGATTTGCAGCTCCTACCACCGGTAGTGCTCGATGGTATTCCTATTCCCTATAGTGACACAGTAAAGAACCTGGGAATCATCATCGATAAAACTTTATCCTGGGTACCGCAGCTACAAGAGGTCAGTCGAAAGCTATTTGCTTCTGCTGGTTCTTTACGAAGACTCCGTAATTTCCTTCCCACTACCACAAAAATTGCGCTAGCACAGTCTCTCCTTCTTCCAGTTCTTGACTACGCCGATACCAGCTATCTTGATCTCACTGAAGCACAACTTAATAAACTTGAGCGCCTTCAAAATGTCTGCATAAGGTTTATATTTGGCCTACGAAAATATGACCATGTTTCTCAGTATCGCACTAAACTCAAGTGGCTTCCGATCCGCCTTCGCCGTAATACTCATATTTTAACTCTTCTCTATAACATATTGTTCATCCCCTCTTCACCAAATTACCTCAAAGAACGTTTCGAGTTCTTACATGACACACACTCTAGATGTTTACGGTCTTCGGAGAACTTAATTCTAAAAACACCTACACAGGTAACTAACTTTTATTCTAAATCTTTTACTGCGCAAGCTGTCCGCCTCTGGAACGAATTACCATTAACTACAAGACGTGCGCAATCTTTAGCGACTTTTAAAGGAGAAGTGAAGAAGTATTATTTTTCCAAATTAGTATCCTAAACTAGTGTTAATGTCTTTATCATTTATTTATTGTTTCTTTTTCATATAATAGTTACGCAATTTCTGCTACCTTTTACATTAGATTTATAGGAATCAGTTGATAATTACATGGGTATTCTTGATATAAATATTTACTATTATATATCATAGGGATATTAGTATATTTATTTATTTATGTATATATTTTTATATTTGTTGACTTTTGTTAGTTTAAGTTAGGTTAAGGTTAATTTTTTCAAACACCTGCACTACCCAATTTATTTCTAGATCCTTGGATTATATTCCGTTTAAGGTTGTCTGGAAGAAATCGCAGCAGCGATAAGACCGCCCATTGTACCTTAATAACTTTATGTTAAATTATTATGCTATGTATTGGTGTACAATAAAGCGTATTTTACTTTTACTTTACTTTACTTTACCTTTGTTTATGGCACAACTTTAAATATAAGCCCGTGACCACACTTAATAAGACTTGGTAGAACAGTCTGGAGGATAATAAGAAAGGTTATTCCTGTTAATATACAAATAGAATATAGTCTTCGACCAGTCTATGTTGCCATTGATGACTTATGGAACAGAGACGTGGTCGCTCACTATGGCCCTCATAAGAAGGCTTAAGGTCACCCAAAGAGCAATGGAAAGGGCTATGCTCGGAGTATCACTGCGTGATAGAATCAAAAACGTCGCAATCCGCAATCAAACTAGCCGACATAGCCCAAAGAATTGCCAAACTGAAGTGGCAGTGGGCGGCACATACCTCGTAGAACCGACGGCCGATGGGGCAGAAAGGTTCTCGAGTGGCGACCACGAACCGGTACACGTAGCGTGGGCAGGCCTCCTTCAATGTGGGTGATCTTGTGAGGGTCGCTGGAAGGTGCATGTAGGTAGCGAAAGACCGGCGATTGTGGAGATCTTTGAGGGATCTGGCCTTTGTCCAGTAGTGGGCGTCTTTCGGCTGATATGATGATGAAGACACCTTGTGAGGGTTGCTGAAAATCGCTGGATTATTACTATAATAATGATATGCGTAAATTCAAAATGAATATCCTTAATTCTAGTTTAAAAACAAAAAGCGGTTTTTTCTGACTGCAATTAGTAGATACTTAAATTCGTTTTTTTTTAAATACTTTCTAGGCATAGAACTAAACAGTCTTGTGCAATTGGCGGCGGAAGCTGATGAGCTAGAGGACGTAGCGAGAAAAGCGCGGTATCACTACCACTTCATCAAATATGCACAGGTAAGATACATTTACAGACTCCGGTGAAGCAATGAAACCCACCTAGGCCTCTAAAACGTCATAAAAAAGAAAGACAGAAAAAATAGTTTTATTCATGTAGGCAGGGCACATAGCTCGCAGAGCCGACAGCCGTTAGGGCACAAAAGTTCCTCCTCCTCCTACGAGATGGGTAGATAATCTTGTGAGGGTTGCTGGAAGCCGCTGCATGGGGGTAGCGCAAGGCCGGCGATCGTGATCTTTGGGGGGAGGACTTTGTCCAGCAGTGGCCGTCTTTCGGGTTCTATGATGATGAAGATACCTTTAGAGTTTCCGGTGAAGCATTGGAAGCCATTTAGGCTGATTTCAGAGTCGCGCCGGCGAGTGGCGCCGTCCAAACGCGCGCGCTTACAATTACACTAGATAGTAGTTGCGTTTTATAGTCACGCAGTTCAAACGCGCCGCCGGTGACACGCGCGCCGTCTGCCATTGCAGCGCGGCCCGAGCTCCTCTACTGGCAGCTAGCGTTTCAGAGTGACGCGTCTCGCACGCGCCGCTGTTGAGACGCGCTGGCCTCCGGCGCGTGCCGCGCGCGTCACTCTGAAATCAGCCTTAAACTTTAAACTTCATATAAAAGAAAGACAGAAAGTAAGAAATACTTTTATTCCTAACTAGCTGACTCGGCGAACTTCGTTCCACCTAAAAATCGATTCTTAATTTTTTTAGCTCTTTTTTTATTATGATACCTATTTTATTTTACTTATACCAAATTAAGTTATATTTTTATTGACAATAGCTTTTCGCGCGTTTCGTCCGCGTTTTAATTCGTATATTTTTTTTTTTTTTTTAAAGAAACTTGAATAAACGTAGCTTAAGTTACTCCCTATTACATCAGCTACCTGCTAATAAAAGTCTTGCCAAAATCGGTGCAGCTATTTCAGAGACTAGCCTGAACAAGCACAGACAGACAGACCTACAGAAAAAAATTGCAACAAAAATATTTTGGTGTATTTAACGTATACATATTCATAAACATGTGGTAAAAAACGGTTATTCAATATTATAAACAGACACTCCAATTTTATTGATATGTATAGATACAAAACCAATTCCAATTAAAGTAAGTGTTTAAAACAAAACGAAATTTTGTTGTGTATCCATGAATGGGTGCCAACTTCAACTTTAGCTGCGGCAAGAATTTCTGTAGCATGGTATCCTAGTTGTATTGAAAAGAAGAAAAACACATCTAGAGCCTTAGGACTAAGATTAGTTTGGGATCAGATGGCAGTGTGATAATTGTCCGCAGATATTTATTATTTATAGTCGCGACCATGGCGTATTTTGGTTTGATTAAAGAGAGGTCCCATCACCAGAAAAATGGTATAAAATTATTTTGGATGATATAAACCATTCGAAGTTGTTTCCAGGACGGTATCTCGGCGTTAGAGGAATGCTTGAAACCAGTTATAACGGTGACTCACAACGCTTGCATCGGCGCTGGCATGGACCTCATCACCGCTGCAGATATCAGGTAATTAAACATAATAATTAAACTTCTAGATATAATTCTCTCTTTCTCTCACAGCCAGTAAAGTTTCTTATATCTAAGTTTTACTTCAGCCGTGTGATCTAAGGCGCTTTTGCATACGTAGCAACTATAGCAGTAACTAGCATCCTATTTACATATATCATTGCGCACACATAGCAACTCGAGTTGCGAGTTCCGGTAATAGACAACAGTTTTAAGTTGCTGCAATCAATGAATAAGTTAGTTTCTAACTGCCGCAAATATCGTTCGAGGTTCCTAAAGTAGGTAATTACTATGGAGATAGAACATTACAGAAACGTATATCTTACCTTCTTAACACCTTACCACCGAGTATAAGGAATGAACCAATAAAAGGAAAAATTATGAAAACTCTCAATGTACAAATGAATATTTAAAATTAAGTTTATCTGACATAAGATGTATGGATAAGGATATTTGATTACTTTCACTGTATTTTGTATGGTCTACTGTATACCAGTCAAAAATTGTGACTCGATGGTTCTCACAGACAAATCAACTGTCGAATTTGTATCGGTCGTGTAAAGTTGCTGATTTCCTAAACCGGCAATCGCAACGCGTCTAGGAATTCAGGTTGGCCCCCCCAACGCATCATCATTATATTTTTGAAGCTCTCTTATGTTAATAAATCCAAAACCGACGATTACTGCGAATAATTTGTCGTTGTTGACGCCGCCGCGGGCGCCGACGAGATAAAATGATAACAAGTGTTGCTTCATCGATATCCATCATCACATTGTAGGTAGATTGATGAGAAACACAGCTATCAAAGTTGCTCACAGATTGCCATAAAATTGTGGCCTCTGTAAACTGGGCTATTTGATTGTAGCAACTGGCAACTTTTAAAGGAAACTTTAAAAAGTTCATAGTTGCCTCAACTAAAGTTGCTCCATCTGCAAAGCGCCTAAAGCACACTCGTTTGTTTTTCTGAAACATAGGAATGTATGCAAAAATTGGCCTTAAATTAGGTGCACTGTGTTTACTATGAGAATGGTGCACAAATCAAATTAATTTACTTATTCTCATGGCCAGTTGCGTACACCGGTCTGTATGAGATCGGTGAAGCACGCGGCATGGGGTCACTCATAGATGCGTCCGTTAAAGCGGTTTAATTTCTGGGGGTCTCCGTGCTTCGGAAGGCACGTTAAGTGGTCGGTCCCGGTTGTTGTCTTTAGATAACAGTCGATAAACCATGTCAGAGGCCTACTTAACAGAAAAGTTAAAAAGTATAATTTAGTGAAAAACAGTATAGTTGGCAACCCTAGTTGAAGCATGAAGTATACTGTTTTTCACTAAATTATACTTTTTAACTTTTGAACAAAAATAAAGGATACAAAATACTGTTTACATTTATTTAGTCAGAGGGCGTTCACTGCTCAGTGCAGAGCAGCCACAAAATTTTAAAAGCCAAGCTCTAAAAAATATGTATTTAAAACAATAAATACATAAAATACTGTTTAATATTATTTTGATATTTCCTTTTGTTTCATTACAAAATTGTAATTTCGCTGTTATTTGTAAAATAGTTAAGGAATATGTAAATAATTTTGGTAAATAAATCTTTATCTTATCTTATTCTTCATAGACCTGAACATACTTCAACGCTACGCAAACTTCAACAACTCTGACACCAGGGTATCCACTGCCCATACGATAGAGGAAAAGATTTATTGTTTTAAAATTTCAGATACTGCACAGAAGACTGTTGGTTCACAGTGAAAGAGGTTGAAGTAGGTTTAGCAGCAGACGTCGGCACACTACAGAGATTCCCGAAGGTAACTCTTTAAACTGCGTATTAACAATCCGCCTAATTTCGGCCACGGCGACCAGTCTCTGGAGACGAGCCGTCAGCGAGGGGAATATTATAATGCCCAAGTGTTTGCGCAAACACAGGAGCACTTTTTATTCCACCATTCTCATGATCCGATGGGAAGACTAGCGATATGACCTGAAAACGTCAGCTATGGGACCGACAGCGTCACGTGACTCGGGGATGTGATCCCGCCACTGAGAAAATTTATTTTCTTTTGCAGGAAAAACCCAAAAAACCCAAAAAGCACTTTTTGGTCCGACCCGGAATTTGCTTTCTTCTTTAAGAGCTCGTAAGGCTAGGACATAGCTCGTAGAACCGATGGCCGTTGGGGCAGAAAGGTTCTCGAAAGTCGACCATGAACCGGAAGACGCAGCGTGGGCAGGCCCCCTATAAGATGGACCGATGATCTTGTGCGGCTCGCTGGAAACTGCTGGATGCGAATAGCGCAAGACCGGCAATTGTGGGGATCTTTGGGGGAGGCCTTTGTCCAGCAGTGGACGTCTTTCGGCTGATATGATGATGAATGATAATGATGAAGGCTAGGACATTTACTGAACTGACAAACTACTAAAACTGGTAGTCAGAAAAGCGTAATAAGTTAAATTGCAGCCGCAGGCGATACATAGGCAGAAGAGACTGCTTATGTATTTGATTCCGCATTTTTATCATTATTTTTAGTATATGGTGGTAATGCGGGTGTCAGAGTTGTTCAAGACAGCCTGAAATCCGCTAATATGCCTTAACGATTCTTGTCTGAAGACTACCTTAGCCTTCAGTTTACCCGTTGCCAGTAGTTTTCGGCCCCACCGTTTTACTATCGAGGGTAGGCGTCTTGGACTGGGGTCCCATAGCGGCAATCAAACGATTTCAGGGAAGACTTTAGCAGATTGTGGTCAGAACCCCAGGGTTAATGGAAGAATATGTTTTCCCCCTGCAAGAGGCTTCGGTATTGTCTTGAGTGGGGTCCCAAGGCGGCCATAAAACGGTTTCAGGGAAGACTAGGTCAAAACCCCATGGTTAATAGAGAAATATGTATTTCCTCTGCAAGGGGCTTCGGTATTGCACTGAGATGCCTTATATGTGTGCAGAAAAAGCCCTCCGTAAGATTTACTTGGTGGATTGCAATTCATAATGTATTTCCCCACGAATAAAAGGTTTCTTTAAGATCGCCAGTTTCTAGGCCGGTAAGAACAGCTGGTTTTGAGCAAATGTCAGCCATTATAATTCTGCTGGATCTGTCCAGTCCATGTCGTTGTGTAGTATTAAAATCTTATTATCATATTCCAGGTGGTAGGCAATACATCAGTAGCCCGGGAGCTTTGCTACACCGGTAGAAAGTTTGACGCCAAAGAGGCCAAGGAAATCGGGCTCGTCAGCCAAGTCTTCCCGGATAAGGAAACGTAAGTGCGACTTCTACTCATTTTTTTTTAATTATGTATTTTGTACACACAAAACATATAATTTGAAGAATAAGTTTGAGGCGCTCATAGCCAGATGCTCTCACCGGTCCATAAGTGATCGGTGAGGTTAAGCAAATAGGCTCGCGGTCAGTTCATTGATGGGTGACTGTCAAAGTGGATTAATTTCTGAGCGTCTCCGGGCTTCGGAGGGCACGTTCCCGCAACCAGCGGTTTCCAGCGACCCTCATCTCGTGAGGGTAGCGCAAGACCGGCAATTGTGAAGATCTTTGGGGGAGGCCTTTGTCCAATAATGGGCGTCTTTCGGCTGATATGATGATGATGAATAGTGAATAGTCCGGCAAATTAAGTTATGCAGCATATGCGGTGAAAACTATTAGACGGCTGACTGGTGTTGACACAGCTAGAATGGTTTATTTCAGTTATTTTCATAGTGTAATGTCCTATGGAATTCTTCTCTGGGCTAGCTCTGCTGACATTAACACCACATTTATATTGCAAAAAAGAGCTTTAAGAGCTATCTATAATCTTGGCCCGAGAGTGTCTCTAAGAGAAAAGTTCAAAGAGGTTAACATTCTAACTGTACTATCTCAGTATATATATGAAAACTTACTATATGTGCATAAAAATATCGATTCCTTCTGTAAAAGGAGCGATACACATAATGTAAATACTAGATATAAGAATTCTCATATTGCATACTACCCGTCTCCACGAAATAAGTAACTCTTTTATGGGGCAATGTATAAGATTCTATAACAAACTTCCCAAAGATATTACAGAATTGTCTACGAATAAGTTTAAAAGAATTATTAAAGCCAAATTCTGTAGCATATTACAAAATTTCTGATTATTTAAGTGATAAAAGTGCTTGGGATTGAGTTGTTCTGAGTCAACACACATGATTGTAATTAATCATAAGTATATTTTATTTTAAAAAAAAAGGATACCTACTGAGTTTTCTGGCAGTGTTTCTCAGTAGCTGCCACGTCATGCACTGCACGGTAGGGTAAAAAAAAATAATGACGATTCCACATAAATGTAAAATTTTTACGGAATACATAATTTTTGATTTTGACTTTGAGTGCAAATTTGAGGCGCAATAGCCAGATGCTCTCAGCGGTCTGTAATTGATCGGCGAGTTGGTAAGGGACATTTTACTACGCACATTCAGGACGTAGAGTAAATGCAGTGCAAACTATCGAAACGCAGATGTTCGCTGAACTTTAAATATCGGTCATACCCAAAAATTTGGCTTTTCTAAAATCTGGAAGGGTTTAATTGATTATCCACTCTTGCACCATTCACCTAAGTGTAACCGCCAGTGCACGTGTAAATATATATTTAGAAATCGACTTTTTGGATACATCAACTCATAGGCTGAGATCTATAGAGCATACTTAGACTTTGCTCAGACTTTACTTAGACAAAAGTTAATGCATGTAACAAAATTACAATTGGTGTTTTGACTTTGTCTGTCTTAGCTTATGCTAAGCATAATCTTAACTTCAAAAAGTCTATAAATACCAAATCAAAGTATAAGCTCAGCATACATTTAGCAAAGTTTTACGTAAGTAAAGCTTGAGCAAAGTCTAAGTACGCTCTATAGATCTCAGCCATAGACTCACGCCTGTTTCCCAGAGGGGTAGGCAGAGACAACGGATTTCCGTTTGTCACGATCTTTGCGCACCTTTTTTGCCTCGTTTACTATCATTATATTCTACATACATGGTCAGGGAATGTTCGATGAGGTCTTCCCCTTCCGGTTGTCCCATTCACACAGGCCAGGTATACTTTTTTTGTCAATCTTCTTTCATTCATCCTTTCTAAATGCCCAAACTATACAACAATTAATTTAAATTAATCTTTGTTATAGAGCATTGAAACATGTATTAGGAGTAGCGGAAAACATCGCAGCCAAAAGTCCAGTCGCAGTACAAACCACTAAGATGAGCCTCGTCCACTCACAAAGCAGAACCACTGCCGAGGGGTTGGAGCATATAGTAAGTATATTCCAGCTGGTGCATGATAATGTTATGGGCTGCGCAGTGTATAATAAACTATCAATGAGCATATCAAGTGCCCCAACCTTAATGAGTTTTAAAACTCTGTTAAAACGGTGGCTTTCCGTTGATGAATTTATACATTTCAAATATATTAATTTGACATGATAATATGTGAATTTATGATTTTGACTTGCTGACTAATGTTGCGACGATTATGGTATAGACCAATTTTGTATTTTTTTGTACGAATTATTAATTTGTCTAAGTTTTAGTTTATAATATATTTTTGATTTGTTGACATTAAATTTGTTAACTTTTATTAACTAAGTAGCTGTAGAGATCTGACGGAACAGTCTCTACTGGTTGATATATAGAGTTACTTGTAAAACACCAAGAACATTGCAGGAATAGATAGTCTTTCGATCATTTACAACTTCTTTTGTTCTACGAATTCGGACTATATAGAGAAATGGGTCAAGTTCAAAGGCGTTAGCGCTGAACCCCTTCACCGCGCCCTCCCAAGGGTATATTTACGTAATCTTTGTGATGCGCGTAGAGTTACATTAACATTTTTTTTTATTACCGAAACAAATATTTATAAAATTTGCGTACAGTTCTTACTGCCACTTAAACCACGGGGTTGTTTGTTTGTGACAAATTCGATTCTACTCAATGAGGGCTACCGCGTATCAATTTGCCGCTAGAGGCGCTAGCATCGCGGCAGGTCTACCAAACGTCAAAATACACTGTTTTTGTTCGGGTTACGCTGTTTATTAATAAAAACTGCGATTATAACTAAACATTTTGGTTTAAAACTAAATAAATTACAAAATGAGTAACAGCTCGATGACTGTAATAAATATTTGGAAAAATATTTAAAATCCTGTTAAAGTGTTTCATAAATAGCATGCCGCAATATTGTGCGGGGACTGCACAACACTGCGGAATGCTATTTATGAAACACTTAAACAGGATTTTAAATATTTTTCGTAAAAACATTCGTTGCGTCCACAATAACAATGATTTTGATCAGCTATAGTGGACCTTCCGCGACAGTGGCGCCGACTGGTGAGCACAAAAACGGTAGCCCTCATTTGGTCAGTTTGATATTCATGACTAAGTAAACATATAAATAAAAATAAAAATCAAAAGTAGGTACACATTGACTTAGTTTTGACACTGTCCTGACACAATGCTTTGTATCAGGAAAATATCATAACGAAGTGACAGTAGCTCTATCACATGTGTTTTTTTAGAACATTTTTAATGGTCTACATTTTTATTTTATTGCGAACTGAGACAGGTAGTTCGTTAATTAGCCGCGGGATTAGATAAGCGCTAGTCCGCTATACATACAAGGGGGAAATTAAATTAATACTTATTTTTGTACGAATATCAAAAGTTGTAGAACAAAAGTTGTTCCTTATGGTATTAGCTATCTACTCCTGCGAGGTTGTTGGTGTTTTACAAGAAGCTCTGTTTTCTAAGTATTACCATTTTGTTTCCAGCGCATCTTGAACATGACGATGAACCAAGGCGAAGACCTCCCCAAGGCCGCCATGGCGCAGGCCACCAAGAGCGCCCCGCCTGAATTTGACAACTTGTAAATAAATCATATCAATAACTCCAATGATACACACATGTTACAACAAACCTGCTCATTGGCAAAATTCTTCCTAGTTAATTATGATTTCCTGGTGATATTATTACATCATCAGCCTGACATCGTCCACTGTTGGGCATAGGTCTTCCTCAATGGTGTCTATAACAGTGTCGGTGGTAGCTAGTACACAGTCGCGCTTCTGCTCGACTACCTGGTATATCCCTTAGTCGCCTTTTGACTAATATTTCAAATCTACTGGTTAAATAATAATAAATAACCAGATTAAATTAAAAAAAAATCTAGCCATAAACGGGAGGATATTTGCTGTAATGAGCAGGTTTGTCGTTTCTGTGTCAAAAATAAACATTAAAATAAGTAAAATGTCATAGATTATGACAGAAAATTAGAATAGAATACTTGCAAAATAATTATTCTATTCTATTCTACAGATACATATCGTACTGTATATAAAACTGTCCCAAAACCCGTAATTTTATTAGATCGGAAAATATGTTCTTAATTCCTCAGAGTTTCCATTAGTAAAACAGACATATATGTATATTAAAAAGTAGAATTCATAGACACATCATCATCATCACGTCAGTTGGCCACCGCTGGAAAAGATCCCCACCCCCTCCCTCAAGTTCTGTGGGATATATTCCCTCGGGATGACTTCTACGACCCCCACGGGATGAGATTGAGTCGTCGTAGGGTAAGACGCCGTCACCATACGGCAGCAAACTCATTATATCTACAGTTCTCTATTTGGACACCATTGTATATCATTTTGTGCCGCAAATCTTTTATATCCTCGTACGAGCCGTCCGAGTCTTCACACATTAACGTAGAGCGATTATTGCACAAAAGTATTAATTATATCAATATTATATAACTTGTTTTTTGATTAACAAGTGATTACACGTGACTACTTTATCATATATTTGTTTTTTCGTGTACTGCTGGTGTAAAGAATTGCTGGTGAACCAAATAAATAAACGTCCCTGAAATTCGACCCCCACTAGTATCGATTATTTGCAGAACTAAATGAATGTATTCGCCGGAAACATTGCGAATGCTGAAATGTGGGGTTATTTTGGTTCAGTTGCAGACCACTAGATGGCGGTAAATTAGAATTAGAAGTCGCAATGGTTACGTTCACAGAATGGGGTTATATCTTATTTGAGATTACTGTTAAAATAAGACATCAATCACAATATAAATGTAACACTATAAAATAATTTTTGACGTTGTTCTAGTAACAACACATAGTACAGACGCCAGCACATCATGCTACCCAAATCTGTCAAATTTCCCCAATTGAAAGTGGTCATCTTGTGCATTTTGTAAGTTGATGTTCTACACGTTGTCCAGTCTTATGTTTGCTGTGTGGTGACGGCGACAAATATCAGAATCAGAATATCATCACCCCATCTCATCCCGTGGGGGGCGTAGAAGTCGACCCGAGGGAATCTACCAGAGGATGGGCAGCAGCTTCCTTCTGAGTACTATGACCATCTTACTGCGATCGCCAACCCGCCTGCTAAGCGTGGCGATTATGGCATATCCCCCTCAAGACCGATTCTTGAGGGAGGCTTGTCCAGCAGTGGACTTATTTAGCTGTAATGATGATGTTTAGTTTACTATTTACGTTATCCCTTGTATATTATAGCATTTTGTACTAACTGCTACGACTACGTGCTAACTCAACTCAGTATGGTGCATTGAAATAAGAACTCTATTAGAAACGATACAAAGTTCATTTATAAAAAATTAAGACGAGTTATGTTGTTACAGAGTTTAGTCTGTATAGAGGAGTCGTAGTGGATTTGGTGCAGACGCCAGCACATCAAGCTACCCCAATCTGGCAAATTTCCCCAATGGAAAGTGAACCTTATGCTTTTGTGATAAAGTTGAAAATCTATAAAATAAATTTGACAGATTGGGGTAGCTGGATGTGGTCGCGTCTTTACACAGATATAATAAAAAATAAAATTGTGTTTCAGCGGCAAGTGCAAATTATAACATAGAAATGTCACAATTGAATATATTAAGCATGAAAAAGTGATTATACAGTGGACATATCAGTGCAAAACTTATGAAAACCAAAATTGATATAAAAAGTGCTTATTGAACTTCAATGAAGTGATCCTACGGTGTACTACTTATTTTGAAATTGAACTCAAATTTAATTCATTACGCAAACTTAAGAATGTGATTCTCAGATTGGTTAATCATGTTCTCAAGTCGGTAGTGGACTTTGCCAGTAGTCTGAACTAAAATGGAAGGTGTAGGCGTAATAACTAGCTATGTTGTTAGGTCAATCAGAAGTGTATATAGTAAATAATATAGAACCTAACTGACAAGACTTCTCGTTTTAGTTCAAACTACCCACACCTTGGTATTAGAATATTTATTTTAATTTAAACTATAATTTGATACCAAAACAAGACAACATTGAGCGAACTTTGATTCCCTATATTAATTCGTTTCTTTCATATTGTAATATTTATGTAAATAAATGTCTACATATACTATCCGCTGTTCTAATATAATGCGTTGCTGCATTTGTCAGTTCCTATCAATAAAAATATTGTAAATATGGGTAGATTAATATTTTTGTATACAAAAATCTACCCACATTCGCTCTAAGGTGGTGCGTGTGGTGTAATGTCCTAACGCCCGATGAATGTTTAATAATAATGGCATGAAATTCTGGCCATGTTTAACCGCTAGGTATCGCTCCCGGCTCCAAGATATCTTTGTCTTTATACTCTTGTGACTAGTATTTATTTGAAATGGTGGTATAGGATGATATATGATTTAAATAAGATACATAAATAAAGAATTTTGTATAAATTGAGGATGAGTAACTTACGGAAATCATTCGACACAAAGACGGAAATCATATGACGTACACACGGCTACATATCAACCTATATATTTCCTATATAAGCTGACCTCTCATTGTATGGAAATCCTATACAACGCGAGATCAGCTTATACTGGAAATGTATAGCTTGATATGTAGCCGTGTGTACTTTGTTAGACAATATATTTCCGCGTCTTTCGCTTACTGTTGAGCTGTCTTATCAGTAGACCGCACTTATCTCATAATATACATGACTCAAGTTGTATATATATATATATATGGGTGTGTGTATCACGTTTCCATACCCATTCATAAGCAAACAAAAACTATTATTAGCATGTCTTCAGAAGTAATTTATATCCCCATTTATATCCCTTAGACATAAGAGAACCATTTTGAGATTTACATTTTAATGTATACATTTGTTGACTATACATTTATTACAATATTAAAGTATTAAAATACAATTTTTATAGCAAAATGTGTCCTTTTATTTCTTCCTATTTAAATTCCAGTTTTGATCTAATATGGATAGTAACCGGTGAATTAGTTTAACTACCTCGACGGGAACAGACATAAAACTGCCGTTCTTCATAATATGATGATAATATGCTAGTCGTTGACAAATATATATCATCATCTCAAAAATGGGAAATCATAAATTTGATCGTCCGGCGGGTCTCGAACCTGCACCATCTACCAATCCGGGGTAAGCGCTCTGCGTAAAGCTACGAATGATACACGCTTGCAGATCAAATTTAGGATTCCCTTGCTAACACCCTTCCGGAGGATGTAGGTATTATCTATTATCGGTTTTGTTTCTAGAAACATGGCCGACTGATATGTTCACAGTTGCATGTGAACATATCATATTTATAATACCTTCCAATTATTAAATTTGAATTTTATAGCATTATTCGCAATGCAAAGCGTTTATCTAATCTCAAAAATGGGCAATCCTAAATTACAGCGGTCAGTCTCAACAGAGATTAGCCATCTGCGCGCGACGTATTATAGTGCTCAAGTGTGTGCGCAAACACAAGAGCACTTTCTATTCCATCACTCTCATGATCCGATGGGACGACTAGCGACACGACCGGTAAGAGGTCAGGTACAGGACCGACGGCTTTACGTGCTCTCCGAGGTAATAATAAAAAATAATAATAGGTAAGTATCTAAAACATTAAAAGTTACAACCCTACAGCTTCAATAGAGCGTAGGTAATTATTTCATCAACTAGGCTTAGTTACCTTACTGTCCATATTAATTCTGTGGCCTGGGTTAGCCTATAAGTGTTAATACACATACATACATAGACTCACGCCTGTTTCCCAGAGGGGTAGGCAGAGACAACGGATTTCCATTTATCACGATCTTTGCATACTTCTTTTGCCTCGATTACTGTCATTATATTCTTCATACATGCTCGCCGGTTTAGGGTACTTCTGACCTGCCCTTTCTTGAGAACATCTCCAATTTGGTCAGAGAATGTTCAACGTGGTCTTCCCCTTCCGGTTTTCCCATTCACACAGGCCAGGTATACTTCTTTTGTCAATCTTCTTTCATTCATCCTTTCTAAATGGCCAAACCATCTCAGCATGCCTTTTTCAATCTTTGTGACTACATCCTCTTTCACACCACAACGCTCTCTTACATCAGTATTTCGAATTCTGTCTCTCAAAGTCACACCACATATACTTATACTATAAGTGTTAATGGGGAGGGAAAACCCAGTCTGCCATCCAGCAGTCAGGCAGTTGCTTCAGGACAGAGCATGTAAGCTTTGCCATAACGCAGACGAAACACCTCTACACCTCTGCCGTCCGTTAACTTAAAGGGCGCAAAGTCACAAAATAAAATTTTGAGTTATGAGCGAAAAACGCGGGAAATATTTGAAAAATATGCCACTTAATAACCATAGGTAAAAATATGCCACTTAAAAACCACCTGCTCTGTCACTGTGAACCACTGATGCATAAACGTAACACCGTCCTGGGCCAACACTTCAGGACGATGTTATCGATACTCCTGCCGAAAAGATTCTGCAATTTATCTATAATGCAGGGTTAGACAGGGAAGTTTAGTTGGAGCGGCGAGCACAACAGTTCATCACTGGACGCAGTGTTACCAGGACCTCCGGGACTGGAAATAGCCGCCACCGGAAGAATAAAAAAGAGCATGTAAGACGGTCTAGGGTAGAGTTTTGGGATTTTTTTGACACCCTTGGAGTACGGAACCCTAAAATCTATCCACACTCCTGCATCGCAGTTAAGAAGATGCTGGTGAGAGCCCCAGCGGATGATACAATTTAAGATCACCCAGTTTTGAGTTCAGATGAAAATAATATCCTGGGACATTATTCAGACACGGATCCGGGGGGCTACCGGCTAAGTCGGCGAACATCGGGATAGCGATCGGCGTTCAAATAAATAAAGGTTAAAAATTACTTAATCAATCGTTAAATCGCCTTCCATGAGCGCATGTGACGTCATAAATGGTCCGGAATCGAAGTTCAACGTCGAAACCGATTTAACGATTAATTAAGTCATTTTAACCTTTATTTATTTGAACGTTGATCACTATCCCGATGTTCGCCGACTTATCCGGTAGCCCCCTGATCTTGGTATCAGATGCCCATCAACCAGATAACTGTTTAGTAGGAGTCACCAGTTTAGTGAGACTACTAAATTAGTAGAAGGAGTAGAAAATCAGAAGCGAGTTAACATGTAAAATTATTTTATTTCTTGACTTAATATTGAAGTTATATTCTTTTTACTACTCACTCACTACAACTGATAGAAGACATATGCTACTTTTCTTGTGTGAATACATAAGACCCAGGACAAACAGACGTGTTCATGCACTCAAATATCTGTCGGTGTCGGGTGAGAATCGAACTCACGACCCGCGGCGTGAAAGGCTAATATTTACCAACCACGCCAACCTGCCCATTACAATGCTGTCCCGTGTCTTTGCCCCTGCGTACAACGCAGCCTTCGGATAATGTTTCGTGCCATAAACACCATGGTGTATAATCTATACATATAATAAAATCGTAGGAAAGTCAAAACTGTACATTGAATATTTTTTAGAAAGGATACTTGGGGCGTGATCTACAATCGATATCGAAGCCAAAAATATAGTTTTAGATTTTTTGTCTGTATGTATGTCCGGGCTAAACTCTAAAAGTGCTGCATGGATTTACTTCAAATTTTGCATAAATAACACTAAGAGGTCGGGTCAACATATAGACTACATATTATGACGGTATCACCTATGGGGGAGGATCTGTGATAATTTATAAAGTTTTACGCGGGTAAAACCGCGGGGCACAGCTAGTACACAATACACATGTTTTAAATTTCGTTGGTTAATTATTTAACACATCTGTGTTACTTAATTTCACCAATATTTTTTATTTATACCTCTCCTGTCATTAGTTCAAAGTGAAAACATGGAATCTGAATAACATTTCATAACAGACGGGCCTGTTGCCGTGGTTGGCAAATGCTTGCATTTCACGCCGGAGGTCGTGGGTTCGATTCCCACCGAGGACAGATATTTGTGATCTCTTCCAGACAACCTAGGCAGGGACTGGAGTATGGGTAACAGATATATAATAATAATAATGTCCTCCTAGCCGAATTTCGGCCACGGCGGCCATATTATAGTGCTCAAGTGTGTGCGCAAACACAGGAGCACTCTCATGATCCGATGGGACGCCTAGCGACACGACCGGAAAGAGGTCAGGCACGGTACCGACGGCTTTACGTGCTCTCCGAGGCACGGGGGTATAATACCGCCAACTCCCAGACTTCGGGCTGATTCTGAGTATTTTTCTTTTCCCGAAATCACTTTTGGCCCGACCCGGTATTTAAACCCAGGACCTCGTTATCTGCGGGTGAACACGCTACCGCTAGACCAACGAGGCAGTAAGATATATATACACTGACAACTACCCCAGTACGGGTGCTATGACAAAAGCCTCCACTTTTATACGTCAAAGTAAATAAGCTTTATACATGACCGGCTTGTTTGCGTCGTTGTTAAATACTTGCCTTTCACGCCGCAGGTTGTTTTCCCACCCAGGGGCTCTACCGGCTAAGTCGCCGAACATCGATTTCTTAAATGGCGTTCAAATAAATAAAGGTAACTTGATCAATCGTTATCGGCTTCCATGAGCACATGTGACGTCATAAATGGTCCGGAATCGATAGTCAACGTTAAAGCCGATTTAACGATTGATTAGGTCATTTGTAACCTTTATTTATTTGAACGCCATTTAAGAAATCGATGTTCGGTGACTTAGCCGGTAGAGCCCCAGGACAGATATTGTCTGTGAACATGTCTTTTTGTCCTGAGTTTGGGTATAATTATCTAATATAATTATATAAGTAGGTATTTACAAAAGAAAAGTAGTACCTAAGTGTATCGGTCATCTGGTTTCCATAGTAGAAGCTCTGCTTAATTTGGGATCAGATGGGCGTAGGTAGATATGTGTAGGTATAATACGCCAGGATATTATTAATTAAAAAGTCAAGTAAAGTCCGTCATAGTCAAATCAAAGTCCTAAAGTAAATAGAGGAAATTTTACAAGAAAGTTTCTATTCTTTGGAATTTTGTAATCAACGCGGATGATAAAAATTCACGGTAATTTTTGCCACTTTCTAACACGTATCATTGTCAAGAACGTTATGTTTAAAAATCCACCATATTTACACTAGTTCAATGTTATTTACACTGTTCCAATATATCGAATTTCTAGTTTTATAAAAAGAACAATGCCTCAATTTTCTTTTTCCGCGTTGGCGCCAAAACCTTGCCTCGTGACTCTGTAAACGTCATATTAAAAATAAATAGAAACCATAGACACAAGCCACCAAAAAAAAGTTCGTTATATTAAAAAATATAAAGTCTACTCAGACTTTTTATTGCCTACCTGCGTTTAAACACGCACCGCTATATCCAATAATAATTTAAATGCATAAACGCAATTGCGTCACGGGAATATATCGAATATTACAAAAACTAGGTATCTAGGTCATCCCGACCCCTTGATGAATTTCTAGGTACGCTAGGACACCTATCTCGTCTATTTGTGTATGTGTGTATAAAATCAATCACAGTATATCACACTGATAAAGGATGCTGCCGTCATCCGTCCAGGGGCTCCCACCCCCTGTAAAGGTCATTGGGTCACAGAGCATTTTCTACGAACTACAGGAAACGCCGTAACATTTTTTTATTTATTTTAAATTCTAGGCGAAGTAAAATCGGTTTTAAAAATAAAAACGACATAATAGTTATTTGTTATACAAGAGTGCAAAGTTCTTTTTTAACCGCGTGCTCAATTTTGATGACCGACCAAGCGAAGGGTTCTAAAATTGAATCACTCGCTGCGGTCGTGATTAAAAAATTAGAATCCTGAGCGTCACCGAGGGGGTCAAAAGAGCACGAGGTGAAAAATCTTTGCACTCGTGTGCAACACGTAACTTTTCATCACACCTCAGCAAGGAAATGACTCAATGCAAAAAAATATTACAATCACAAGAAACGTTTATTTCAGTTTAGGTATCAACTACAACATTATGATGGATAAGGATTACATAATAATCTTTAAATTATAACAATTAATACTTAGGTATAGTTCAGAGAAATTTAAACGCTGTAATTTAGTGCACAGTAAAATCATCATCATCATTACAGCTAAATAAGTCCACAGCTGGACAAGCCTCCCTCAAGAATCGTCTTGGGGGGATATGCCATAATCGCCACGCTTGGCAGGTGGGTTCGCGATCGCAGTAAGATGGTCATAGTAATCAGAAGGAAGCTGCTGCCCATCCTCTGGTATATATTCCTTCGGGTCGACTTCAACGCCCCCCACGGGATGAGATGGGGTGATGATATTCTGATTCTAATATTTGTCGCCGTCACCACACAGTAAAATAAAATAAAAACTTGTGTGTACTTATGTACACGCGATAGAAGTTATACTTCTTAATATACAACTTGAACATAGTTATCAATTTTCATACCACCTAGAACTAACGTCATGCTGTTATTTTTACGATGCGCGCGCACGATGCGCACGATGCGCGCGCATCGTAAAAATTCACTCTCATCATTTTTCTCCATCGCGCCAAAAGAAGTATAACTTCAATAAATAAAAAATGTTTTTACTCGCGTAGACTTTAAAAAAGAGCTTCTAAATAGTCAGAACAAGTATGTAGTAATACAGTTATTATTTCTAGTTACTAATTATAGATATTTAGGTACACGAATTGTTAAAACATTTATAAAATTTATTTTATAATAGTAGTGACATTTAGCTAGCTTGTATTAAGTTATTGTCGAAGAGATTATGTTTAGGTTTAATTATTGAAATTTATATTTTACTACATATCGTCTGAATGGTCAAATTAAAGAAAACTACACCAAGGAGGTTCCAAGTCTGAGGATTTAACAAATTAAAAAAAAAAATTAGATGAATTTTTGGGTTTCATGATGTTTTTCATTCACAAACTTAGTGCACGATGTTCTAAATTCAAATTTACTTTATCCTCTAGCTAGCGGATAAAAACGACTTTTCCAATCAGATATCGAAGGGCTAAAATACTCTTTCCGAGATGGTGGGATGAAAAATGTATTACATAATTAAAATATTATCTGTAGGTAACTTTTATATTTTAAACAATTTTTATCTTTTTCTTTTTAGTGGCTATTATATAGAGTTACACAAACGGTGGAATACTTACTAGCATGCCTGACGTATCAGTTGTTTTAATACGTGAAGTTTGTTATTTTGTCATTTTCATTTGTCATTTATTCCATTAAAATATTACATTTGTGTGGAATCGTCAATTTTTTTACCCTACCGAGTGTTAATTAATTAATATGTGAAGAGCGGGCTTCGGGATAGTTGAGGGTCATGACATAGGATCATGGAGTACACTGGTGGTCGAGACGCATTCGCGGCAAGTAGAGGCCGATATCGGAAGTAATAGGAACTGGAATCTTCTCCCTCATAACACACGTAACATAATTAAAAATAACTATCTCTCCTCTTCATCCTGGTTGTGTGTATATATATATCATGTCATGATCCGATGGGACACATAGCTAATATTTTTTTGCTTATCACGCCGCAGGTCGTGGGTTCAATTCCCACCCAGGACAGATATTTGTGCGCATTAACATGTCTATTTGTCCTGAGTCTGGGGTTAATTATCTGATTGTGCATGAATTGACAAAAGAAAAATTTAATATGTGGGATATCAGTTACCTGGTTTCTATAGTACAAGCTCTGCTAAATTGACGTTGAGATTATTTCTGCTAGAATAATTATTTTAACGGGACTAGTCCCTCCCTCTTACCCACCACTGCAACTCCTGTAAGCCAGCATGAACAGTGGCACACAATGAAATGACACTGAGCGGTGAAGCTCAGGCATGTCCCGGGGAATTGCTTTAACTGTCTTGGATCCCGCAACGAGTTTAATCAGAAAGAGAAAAAGGAGGAGTTATAAAATGATTAGTTCCACTTCCCTCCAGAGCAAAGCGGGAGACAGAATGATGTAAAGAGGCTCATAAAATGAGAAATTTGCAACTAGAGAAGCCAGCTGCAAAAGCACCGCGGATCAATTTAAGGGTCCTAAGTGAGCTGTTAAATTTGATTCCAATAGTAGGTATGGCAGAAGCGCTTAAACGCACGGAAGTTGTTCCTTGTTGCCACAAGATCCGTATAATAAACTACTCCAGATATTGGTTGCAAGCTGTTTAACATAATATCTCGCTGATTTTGCCAGAGATCTCACTCCCAAAGGATGTGGTGAGCAGTTTGTTCATATAAAATAATTATTTGTTGCAAGTTGGCGGTGTTTCACCCCTTTGCCTTGTAGAGGACGTAAAACTATACCACTTTCCAGTCATGTCGCCTAGCCGTGTCCCATCGGAACATGCGAGTGCAAGTTGACCCGACCTCTTAGTAATATTCATGCAAAATTTAAAGTAGCAGTACTTTTTGAGTTTAGCCCGGACATACATACAGACAAACAGACAAAAATTCAACAAAATATATTTTTGGCTTCGATATTAATAGTAGATCACGCCCCAAGTATCCTTTTTAAATAATATTCAATGTACAGTTTTGACTTTCCTACGATTTTATTATATGTATAGATTAAGACTAACCCTTGGCCGACATTGAACCAGCAGGATATTATGATTGTAAATTTTTAAGAGATAAATAAAGACAGATAAAATTCTGTGTTTTGCTTACGTTATGGGCTACGGTAACCATTTACTAACAGGCTGCCTCGTTGATCTAGTGGTACAGTGTTCACCTGCAGGGCACCGGGTTCAAATACCGGGTCGAGCCAAAAGTGATTTTAGGACTTTTCAGTAAAACGAAAAATTTCTCAGCATCAGCTTGAAGTCTGGGGGTTGGCGGCATTATACCACTCGGATACCTGACCTCTTTCCGGTGGTGTGAGTAAAAAACAATACATATACATGTTAAATTAAAAATTCTGTGTATGTATTATGATTACAACATAATATTCTAATTGGGGTAGTTTTAGCTTATGAAGTAACAAACATACACACTCACAAACTTTCGCTTTTATAATATTAGTGTGATTCCATATTATTATGGAATCACACTAATGGCGGACCTTGTGTTTATAACGACGGTCGCGTTTTAATGCTACCAACGGATCCAACACATCCAAAACTCTATAAGCAGAGCTTTTGTACTTCTTTAAGTAATATATCATATATAGGATGTTCGAACTAAGTGTACGCGGTTATGTGAACTTATAAAGTACTGGTAAATATGTATATAGCGCGCTGTGACGTCGGATTATGTCCTATCGTGCGTGACCCTCCGATGTATGCTATTAGATAACATAACGTAGGTACCTAGGTGAAATGATATCGAGAATGCTAAGTAACCCCACACCATAGCCACTTGGTTCATTGACATTCTTGACGCATGCGCTATGCAGCTCAACCCCGGTCGAAGTAAGTCTAGGTCGAGTGATATAGCAGCGAGAACCCTTAGTTGGACATTCATGCATGAATTATATGTTCACGCTAGCATTTTGCAGACGCAGCCCAGAACAATACTGCAGATAGTACAAAAAATATTGGTTAATGCTTTTTATTTAAGTACCTAGGTCGGTTATTCTTTTTTTATTTAAATTAGAGGTTGATTTATTGATCACAATAATCACCTTCCAAATTTAAATTTAAATAATGGAATTTGAACTTGTTCTGTGTTGTAGTGTTGTAATTTTCTGACTCTATTACGATGAACATAATCAAACTCTTTGGACGAAACTAGTCGCTAAAAATACCATAATGCGTCTTGTGTGTGAGTCCTCTCAAGCATACGAATATTAAAAAAAAACTAGTTTTAGAACATAATGATAGTTTCAGAACAATCATTATGTATTTTAGCAGGTATAACAAAAAACTCTTAACTCAAAATTGGGAAATCATAAATTAATTTTCCGGCGGGTCTCGAACCAGTACCTTTTACTATTTCGGGGAGGCGCTCGGTGGCGTTAAGCTACGAACGATACACGTTGACAGATCAAATTTAAGATTCCTTTTCGGAAGATGTAGGTGCTATCCTTCGGCTTTGTATTTAAGATTTATGAGATAAGATTAACGGTTTGCTTTGCGAATAATGCTATAAAATTAAAGTTTAACAAATTTTTATTCATTAATGTTAAATTAAAGAGAAATACTTATATCCTAATATTTATGATAATTCATCCATCCACCTGCTTTTGTAATAATAATAATAATATCCTGGGACAATTTTTACACACGGCCATCTGATCCCAAACTAAACAGAGCTTGTACTATGGAAACCAGATAACTGATATACTACATATACTACTTTTCTTTTGTAAATTCATACTTGTATAGATAATAACACCCAGACTCGGGACAAACACACATGTTCATGCACACAAATATCTGACCTGGGTGGGAATCGAACCCAGGACCTGCGCCCGCAGCTCCGGCGTGAAAAGCAAGCATTTCCCAACCACGGCCACAGGCCCGTCTATCTGCGTTATGGTTTTATTGATTAAATTATTATTTTTATTAATTGTTATTTTAATAAATCTAATAATACAAAGTAGGTACTTCCTAATATAGGTAATAACAACTCAAAATATATAGAAAAACTTGAGAGGTGTCAAGGGACACCCGGATGGAACGAAGTTATTTCTTATCATTTATTATGTACAAAAAATCTGTATACACTCAACAAAAGTTATCGTCGCGACACCACACTGTTCAATGCGAAATAGAAATGAAAATATCTGGCTTGCTTTCTATAAGAGAGAGAGAGAAAGAGACAGACAGAGAAACATGCGCACGCCGCACAGCTGCAAAAAGTGTCGTGACAACTTTTCGTAAGATTTTTTTCCGTCTAGCCCCCTTTCACAACGCGCGATAAGGAACTTCGTTCCAATTATAAGAAATAAGAAATGGCTTAAAAGTTGTGGGGAAAACACGGATTCGGCTTATGACATTCTCGCGCTTTGATAGGACGGCTAGCTTATTACGACCGAAAAGAGTTTAGGTATAGGTTCGACGACGGGTTTACGTGTACTGAGTGGTGACGGCATAGAATATCATCACCCCATCTCATCCCGTGGGGGGCGTAGAAATCGTCCGAGGGAACACCTACCAGAGCAGGGCAGCAGCGTTTTTCTGTGAACTATGACCATCAAACTGCGCTCGCCAAACCGCCAAGCGTGGCGATTATGGCATATTAGGCTTTTGTCGTGCTTTGGCTGACATGAATGTGTGGAGCGGGTGAAACAACATCAACTACCAGACTTAAGTTAAATATTTAAAATTTTGATAATTAAACCTACACATGATCCTTAACAATAACTTAATTTAAGTTAGTTAAATATCGTTACTGTTATAAAATAAATCTTATTGTAAATTATTTCCTACAATCCGTGTACCTAAATATCTATATGTACCTAGAAATAATTATAAATTAATTATATATTAAGTAATACGAACATGTTCTGACTATTTACAAGCGCTTTTTTAAAGTCTACGTGAATAAAAACCTTTTTTATTTATTTATTTATTTACTTTGCGCTGATATTAAGAATTTCGTTTAGCAGAAGAATCCCAGTATCACTTTTTGGTCGAACCCCGGGACTTGAACCCAGGATCAGTGGTTGAACACGCTACCGCTTGACCAACGAGGCAGTCAGAATCTGGCATGTATAGGTACAAGATGTAACATAAATAGTAGAGTTAACTCAACAAAGATATTTAGAGGTAAAATGGTGGATGACATTTTAAAATCAGAGTGTAAGAAATAGCGTTATTAACTGGCACAGTTGCACGAATCGTCCCTAAAAACCGACCCTCTGATGAGTCCACGACAGTAACCCCAAGGAGCCTTTAGCGCAGCTTACTTAATTTGTACTCATATTTGCTAGAAGTCTTGAGCCGCCGCTCGTGCCTATTGTCCGTTAAAGCAGTGAAAACCTCGTAAGTTAAACGAAATGTAAAAAACAAATTTTAGAAACTTATAATTTAGTATGTCAATTGGTAATGGTGGCATTATACGTTGAATTTTATCAAAATATAATATTTCTTTATTTTTTCTTTTTTGTTGAATCAACTTAATAACCACTTGAAGATGTAAAACCTTAACATTATATTATTTACTGGTAATTTTCTACTTACCCACCATATCGCAAATTTTCATATAAAAATAAAAATATTTTTTTTTAATATCAGAGGGCGACTAACGAGCAAGTGGGTCACCTGATGGTAAGTGATCACCGCCACCCATGGACACTCGCAACACCAGAGGGGTCGTAGGTGCGTTGCCGGCAATAAAAATACCATTGGTGTTACATTAATAATGGACATAAGTACCTAACTTAAGGAGTTTAATTTGTCTATGAAACGAAACAACGTGTAGTACATCAACATGTAAAATACACAAAAGAAATAATAACTTCCCTAATAAGCCGAAGTTTATTTTTCGTATTACCTACTCAAGAGAGGTAGGGCACGGCGATCATTCGCTCAAAGAGCAGCACGACTGGGGAAGCACCTCCACCTTACAGAAGACATTCCTTAATAATAACATTAATAACTTAATGTTGTGTTTCTACGTGTGAGTAAGGTTGCCAGAGCTCATTGGTGGCAAACACTGGTTTGCTGACTCTATTAAAGGCCGGCATGCGGCAACGCACCCGCGACTCCTCTGGTGTTGCGAGTGTCCATTGGCGGCGATGATCACTTACCATTAGGTGACCCACTTCCTCGTTAATCACCCTCTTATAAAAAAAAAAACTCAAACTGGTTTCACATAATTTGATCAGTTTTATGAGAAGATTGCCCTCCACTATAAGTTTGTAATGTTACACTTTGCATAAACAAAATAAACCTAATTGAATTGAGCATCTCCTTTTAAAGTCGGTAAAAACTACTACCTACTTACTCAAAAGTTAATCTTGTGGTACGTCACCTTCTTAATATCCTATTAGGGTAATTAAATTACTTAATACGAAACTAAGTGATTCTTCGTCAAGTTTAGTTAAGACATTAACATCAGGTGAGCTTGTCCTGTAACTTTGCATAAAGAAAATATTTTTTTTAAACAAAGGATGTCAAAGGATACCTATCACATAACTTAATAAACAGTCTGTGATAGATATTAATTTGAGTAACCAAATAGAAAAATAAAAAACAAAACAGTGATGATCCTATTTAAAATATATTTAATTAAAAACTATTTAGATATTTTTTTAACAAAATATTTCCAGTAAAATCTTTGTATTAATCTTATTACAAACATCTTTCACTCAAAACGCTATTTAAAAATTATTTCGCTTTAAAAAATCCCTGAAAATGTAACTGACCATTCAAAAATCTTTGCTTACGTCATGACAAACGCGATGAACGTCACAGCCAACGTCTATTAACAAAGAAAATCAGGTAACCTAGTTTATGGAGGCTGCATTTACGCCTGCTGCGAATGACCTGCCGAAATATAGAGCAGCTATAAATAGAACTTGGGGGCCCGTATGCAACGCCGCCTGTGAATGGTGCAAGCAACCTGCATGTAGGCCACGTTGCAATAATCAGAATTTGACCTATTTATTCTTCAATGGGTCGGTGCATGAACGGGGATGGGCCCATTGCGAGCTTTGCTTCATTCAGTAACAGTCGAACCCTCGAGGCCGACGTGACCTACTTCCGCGGTCCGCTGATATCGAGCCGAATATATCGCGAATTTCTCTAAAAATACTATTTATCGAACCCCCTTAGTGCGTTTTTGAGTGATTTTTGTAACAAAAATTAGTGCGTCTCTGAATTCCAGATATACAGCTCGGGTGTAGAAAAAAAGCTCTACCGGCAGTGTGCTATTTGAAATATCCCGCCATAAATTTTTCTTGTCATAAAACGGGTGTCACTGGCAGGTAAAGAGAGAGAACGGACGTCATTGGTGAAAAAGTGAGAGAGAATCATACGGGCCAATCAGAAGGCTAGGATTTAAAGTTGTGCGCGACAAAGACGCCACCTGTCGCACGAACACGCTGTGTTCATTGAATAACCCGCCCGGACGGACTGTTTTTTTGACGCAAGCGCACTGAGGCCCAACAAAGGGCCGAAATAAGAACGGTTCGAAGTGAATCTGATGTATTTATGTCATAAAAATGGTGAAATCTGTGAAGTGGCGAGTAGAAATTAGGATATTCGACGTGTCGAATCATGACCGAGGTATCTGAGAAGTAAGTGGTGTGTCTGTATCTCAGTTTTTGTGTCTCGTGCTTCGCCCTGTTCTGCCTAGGTAGGGCTCTATCCCGGCCATTTTCCATAGGCCATGGAATGTAGGATGTGATTTATGGTGTTTCTAAAGCTCCCGACCCCTTATTAGGGTGATTAAAACCGCCCTGGATGGGTTTTATGAGCTAAAGTTTGCCATAAATTACATACTATGTAAGTAGGGACCGCCGCCCTTAGGTCATCTCTTGTGTCCTATGTAGTTATAATCAATGAGTTGTCATTCATTCACAATTAAAGTAGGTAACTCCTTTCGGGGTCATTTGGAGCTAGTTCTATTCAAGCATTGTTCATTGAATTGTTTTACTTATTTGGCTTACGATGCGAGTTGACAAACGCGTATTTTTCGCGCAAATAAAAACTGGCTGTATAGAACTTGACGTGTCTTGGAATGTCAAGAAAAATTAAACAACAGTTTTTTTTCGGTAGCCATTGCTAATTTGAGTTATTGATAAATAGCTTAATTTAATGATCTAGGGAAGGTTTTATTTGCTAAGTACTGTTGTTAGGAGTGATAGGAATTACAATTTGCCCATGTCTGTTTTGATGCGAAGTTTAGAGGTTTCTAGTACATCCATGATTATAATTCCAAAGATATAAAAAATATAAAAATTTAAGAGCATTTAGATTAATTAGGAATTAAAAAGATATTGCTAAGAGCATGGTCTAACTGCCACAAAATTGACAACATCACAGTTATGTCAATATTACTTATCTCCTTATTACTTCTTTATTTCAAACCTTCTTACATGGAACTGTATAGATGGGAATTTAATGCCCAGAGTACTCTTTCCCAGTATCATTTGGGATATAAGACAGAGTTAGAAAACATACATGTACAGATTACCTAAAAAAAAGGAAAAACTCATAACACAGAATATTATTATTTAAATAATTTACATGAAGAACTACTATAAAATGAAGATTTATACTAATCATCATATCAGCCGAAAGATGTCCACTGCTGAACAAAGGCCTCCCCCAAAGATCTCCACAATACACATATTTTATATTTTACATAGGTACATAAAAAAGTGTAGAAAAGATTTTGCCTTCTGTGAACTGTTAAACTACTCATGAGATCTTTTTAAATGTAAACCAAAACTGAGCCTTTCCAGAGCAAGTATGTTCCATAGAATTGCAGTTTGTATAGGTCCATCATAATAATAATACCTTAATATAGACAGAACCATTGACAATATGTAGTAAAAATATTAGACTTAAACTAGATAATTAAACATAATCTCTTGACAATAACTTGATACGAGCTAGCTAAATATCATTGCTATAATAAAATAAATTTTATAAATGTTTTCAAACAATGTGTACCTAAATATCTATGTTACTAGAAATAATAATGTATGCAACTATATTACTACAAACATGTTCTGAGTTTTTACAAGCGCTTTTTTAAAGTCAACATGAATAAAAACCTTTTTTATTTTATTTTTTATTTATTTTATATAGAAAAGGAAGAATGGAGAAATTTTATCTGATGAGAGAGGCATTCTAAAAGAATATTATAAGAGAAACAAAGATAATGAAAATGTAGAGTTTATAGGCAGGTGAAGGAAAGAAAAAGAAAGTAAAATAAAATAGAAACCTAAGGGAGGTTCCTGTAGTACCAAATGAGGATCTAATTTAGTTGAGCATAGCAAGAAAAGACATGGACATACATAATACATACTTCCATAGATTTTTTTTTGTTTACAAAATAAATTTTATTTCCATAAATAAAAGCATGATTTGTGTAGTTTAACATATCTATACAAAATCAACAGACTATTAAATACATTTTATTACGTTGGTACACCTCTAACACTTAACAAATATACATTTTATTTATTTATACAATATTATTTAAGTATAGCAAAGGTATTGTACACTAAAGATATTATATTCATTTATTACATTATACACTATCAATTTAATAATAATAATAATATCCCGGGACATTATTCACACAAGACCATCTGATCCCAAACTAAGCAGAGCTTGTACTATGGAAACCAGGTAACTGATATATTACATATACCTACAATTTTTCTTTTGTAAATACATACTTATATAGATAATTTACACCCAGACTCAGGACAAACAGACATGTTGATGCTCATAAATATTTGTCCCTGGTGGGAATCGAACCCACGACCTGCAGCGTGAAATAGTTGTATTTCTTTTTGATTGATATTTATATATTATATCATATAATGAGCAATAATATATACTAATATACACTATAATTCATATATGGTTTTTAGAATTTTTGTCTAAAAAGTACTGCATGGATTTACTTAAAATTTTGTATGAATATTACTTAGAGGTCGGGTCAACATATAGGCTACATATTATTACGCTATCATATCACCTATGGGGGAGGAGCTGTGATCATTTATAAAGTTTATTGTGGGTAAAACCACGGGGCACAGCTAGTTATGAATACTTACCTGGTTTCTCTTATATAAACTGGTCCTTATGAAAAATGAAAATTGTATCATCTATAAACCTATTTATAAATAACTAGCTGTGCCCCCTGCTTTTACCCGCGTTAAACTTTATAAAATGGCTTACGAAGTGCATTGTATACTTGTCTATTATAATTGTTGTGTGATATGTTGATTTATGGCCCAATAGAGCGGCATAGTCATGTTTGACAAAGCTCTTTAAAAAAAGATATAAAAAAAAAATAAAAAACTTTATAAAATATGGCCCATGTGTTATCCTAACTATTAAAATTAGCCTATGTTCTTTCTCAGGGTCTAGACCATCTGTATACCAAATTTCATTCAAATCTGTTCAGTAGTTTTGGCGTGAAAGAGTAACAGACTGACAGACAGACAGAGTTACTTTCGCATTTATAATATTAGTTAGGATTGACTGATCTGTTGTTCTAGTGGTTAGTTAGTGGTTGTGGGCTATATTTCCACTAACTATTCCCACCCACAAATCTTTTGTGCAATGCACACAATTATTTATTGTGTCTGTGTGTAATTTATCTGTTATATGTATATTTTCAGAAATATATAAGTGTGTTTATCAGTTATCTGGTTGCCATAGTACAGGCTTTGCTTAGTTTGGGATCCGATTGCAGTGTGTTAGTTGCCCCAAGATATTATTTTATTTATATCCCTAATTATAATTATTGAGATTTAATAGGAATATATAAAAATATATAACAAGCTGTTACATAAATAGTGGAAACTGAACCAATAAAAGAAAACCACCATGTAAAATACAAAACATACTTTTGACTCCCAGATAAACACATCAGCTGATGTATAATATCCTGGGACATTATTTACACATGGCCATCTGATCTCAACTAAGCAGAGCTTGTACTATGCAACCAGATAACTTAAAATACAATTTTTCTTTTGTAAATACATACTTATATAGATAAATTACACCCAGACTCAGGATAAACAGACATGTTCATGCACACAGATATCTGTCCTGGGTGGGTATCGAACCCACAACCTCTGGTGTGAAAAGCAAGCATTTAACATCCATGCCAACAGGCCTGTGACATGTATTCCTGTTTGGGAAGTGTAATTTCTTTTTGTGTATTTACTCATTGTTCAGTTTTATAAGAAAATTGTGGAGAGTAATGTAACTGGTGTACATAACTTAACTCATTGACTGTACAAGCTAGGATGGGATAGGCTAGGATGATCTGTGTGACATTGTCCCCAGATAATAGAATTCTATGAAAGCAAATATCCTTTTTCATTGTCTGTCCATATAAGAAAATATAAATGCAAAAGTTTGTGAGTATGGATGTATGTCTCTTTAACGCCAAAACTGCCAAACAGCTTTAGATGAAGCTTTGTAGTAATATAGCTTATATATCCGAATAACACATAGGCTATAATTTATAAAGTTTAACACAGGTAAAACTGCAGGGCACAGCTAGTAACAAAATATTATAAAAAATAGTGGATAATTATATTTTTCTTAGTTCAAATGACCAAACCAAAAAGTCCAATGTAATTTGTACTCCCAGTGTAATTTGCATTACATGTAATGCATGAACATCATGGCTGTATCAGAAATGCATTACTTACTAACTTATCGTATGGGCAGTGGTTACCCTAGTGTCAGAGTTGTTCAAGCCGCCCAGTAGGCCTCTGACATGGATTAATAACTGTTGTGTAACGACTACAAAGGGGACCGGCAGCTTACGTGGAAATTCACGACGCTCATACTTTGGTGGTCACCCATCTATGGACTGACCGCGAGCCTAGTTGCTTAACCTCGCCAATCACTTACGGACCTATAATGCACATATTGTCAACATGCTTAAGAGCCTCATTCACATATGGAACTTGACAAGGAGGAACATTAACATGAAAGATATACAAAAACATTAACTTAACAGTGTTTTTCAATGTTTACCATGACATGAAAGATATGGTAAAAGACGGGTAGGGGGGTCGCGATAATATTTCTTGAGAGGCGGCCTCTTTAGTACCCCCCCGTACCCGTTTTTTACCATATCTTTCCATCATAATGTCAGCTAAACGTCAGCTAATACAGCTAATGTCAGCAACAGTGTTTTTCAATGTTTTTCATGACACTGCCTCTTTAGTATGAAGAAATATTATCGCGACCCCCCTACCCGTTTTTTACCATATCTTTCCATCATAATGTCAGCTAAAATATGTCCACTGCTGGACAAAAGCCTTCCCAATGAATGTGGGGATATGCCATAATCGCCACGCTTGGCAGATCCTATGACTAGCTTTCCCAAACTTTTACAACTTCCCTATAGAAGCTTCGCGGCCCCCCTAAAGAGGCTTCGCGTCCCCCCAGGGGGTAGCGACCCACAGGTGTGAAAACACTGCCTTACAAGAAAATTTATCGGCTGTTGCATCTTGTATGGGGCACCTAAAAATATTTTTCATATTTACTCATAATCTTTTTTACTCTAAGTTATGTCTTTGGTGTGCAATAAAGAGTTATCTATGGCCAAGGCTTGCCACAATAATAATAATATCCTGGGACATTATTCACACACGGCCATCTGATCCCAAACTAAGCAGAGCACTACTACGGAAACCAGATAACCGATATACTACATACTACTTTTCTTATGTCATTTAAGAGACGTAGGGCATAGCGTTCATTCGCTCAAAGAGCAGCCCGACTGGGGGAAGCACCTCCACCTTACAGAAGACATTCCTTAATAATAACATTAATAATTGCCAGAGCTCATTGGGGTTTCCCCCCACCCCAATGAGCTCTGGCGACCTTACTCACACCCGGAAACACAACATTAAAATTATTAATGTTATTATTAAGGAATGTCTTCTGTAAGATGGAGGTACTTCCCCCAGTCGGGCTGCTCTTTGAGTGAATGTCAGCAACATTTGTTTGCTGACATTTAAAGGTCGGCAACGCACCTGCGATACCTCTGGTGTTGCGAGTGTCCATGGGCGGCGGTGATCACTTACCATCAAGTGACCCACTTGCTCGTTTGTCGCCCTCTGATATATAAAAAAAAATACATACTTATATAGATAATTACACCCAAACTCAGGACAAACGTATGATTGAGTGGACAAAAAATTATTTCGTCATTTGAGGAACCGGTGTTGTTTAATTAGTTTAGTTTCGTGGGTAGAGAACGCTCTGTAAGTTACGTCAACTGTACACACACCAGCACATCCAGTTACACCATTCTGTCAAATTTCTTTTATAGATTTCAACTTTATCACATAAGCATAAGGTTCACTTTTATTTGGGGAAATTTGACAGATTGGGGTAGCTTGATGTGCTGGCGTCTGTACATATTACACCTTGTGCTTGAGAAGAGAGCTTTAAGTAGAGTATGGATGTTGTATTAATAAAAAGAAAAGCATGAAGTATTTTTGGATTATTTAAAAGTCGTAGGTCTTAACACATTTATCATCATCATCATATCAGCCGAAACACAATGGCCTCCCCCAAAGATCTCCACAATTGCCGGTCTTGCGCTATTCGCATCCAGCAGTTTCCAGCGACCCCCTCATAGCTTGATGCTCTCACTGCCGCCAAAATGGTTTAATTTCTGAGCGTCTCCGTGCTTAGGAGAGCACGTTAAGCTGTCGGTCCCGGTTGTAGCCATTAGGCAATAGTCGTTAAGCCATGTCAGAGGCCTGCTGGGCGGCTTGAACAACTCTGACACTAGGGTTACCACTGCCCATACGATAAGTAAGTAAGCGACCCGCACAAGATCATCGGTCCATCTTGTAGGGGGCCTGCCCACGCTGCGCACATTAAATGAAGCAAATCAAATTAAGAGAATTCCTAAAATATGTGATATTAGCTGTGTCCTGCGCTTTTATTCGCGTTAAGCTTTATAAATCAAAATCTTGTAGCCTATGTGTTAATCGGATATATAAGCTATATTACTACAAAGTTTTATCAGAATCCGTTCGGTAGTTTTTGCGTGAAAGAGTAACTAACATCCATACATCCATACTCACAAACTTTCGCATATAATATTAGTAATACTTAATTAGAAATAATTAAAAACTTGAGAGGTGTCAAGGGACACCCGGATGGAACGAAGTTATTTCTTATTATTTATTATGTACAAAAAACCTGTATACACTCAACAAAAATAATCGTCGCGACACCACACTGTTCAATGGGAAATAGAAATGAAAATATCTGGCTTGCTTTCTATAAGAGAGAGAGAGACAGACAGAGAAACATGCGCACGCCGCACAGCTGCAAAAAGTGTAGTGACAATTTTCGTAAGAATTTTTCCCGTCTAGCCCCCTTTCACAACGCGCGATAAGGAACTTCGTTCCAAAAAGCATGAAGTATTTTTGGACTATAAACAAGTGTTAGGCCTTAACACATTAAATGAAGCAAATCAAATAAAGACAATACTAAAAATACGTGTTACTAGCTAAACCTCGCGACTTCACCCGTGTTAAACTTTATAAACCATAGCCTTGTAGCAGTGCCCCGCGGTTTTACCCGGGTTAATCTTTATAAATTATAGCCTATGTGTTAATCGGATATATAAGCTATAGTACGTTCGGTAGTTTTTGCGTGAAAGAGTAACAAACATCCATACATACCATCCTCGCAATCTTTCGCATTTGTAATATTAGTAGGATTTATGCAACCTTGCTGTTTGAATACAGAGTAGAGTATAATGTTGCCTTTCGTCACTCAGACCTAAAGGTAAAATCATGATTCAAACATATTTATCGCATTTAAATATGAACACATTAGTTGTGCCCCGCGGTGTAACCCGCGTTAAACTTCATTACTTAATTATAGCCAATGTGTTATTCGGATATATAAGCTATATTACTACAGTAATAATATATAGGGACAATGTCACACAAATCATCCTAGCCCCAAACTAAGCAAAGCTTGTACTATGGGTACCAGGCGACGATATACATACTTATATAGATAGATAAATACTTAAATACATAGAAAACATCCATGACTCAGAAACAAATATTCGTGCTCAACACACAAATATTTGCAATTACCGGGATTCGAACCCAGGACCACCAGCTTCGTAGGCAGGAGCACTACCAACTATGCTACGGTGATCGTCGACTACAATGTTACATAAAAGTCTGTTCCATAGTTTTTGCGTTAAAGACTAACAAAACTTTCACATTTATAATATTAGTATTTTTTTTTTACAAAATCTTAATCTGTATTAGGATTTTGCTGGGCTTTCATCTTGTGAATACTTTTATTAAATATCTATCTTTGGTGGGTTCGATTCCCACCCAGGACTGATATTTCTGCGCATGGACATGTCTGTTTGTCCTGTGTCTGGGTAACGTAATTAACGCACACCCTCAAACACCCCAATTAATTGGAATATTATGTTTATATTATAATATTAAATTTAACATGTATATGCATTGTTATTTACTAAATTGGTTTCTTGGAATAATGTTTATTTTTCTTTATTTTGTATTGAATGATGGAATTTATACATTACATTACAATTATATACAAATAAAACTGCGACTTTAAAAGTCTTATTACTTTCACTTACGGTCCATTTGAATTGGTTTTGACTGTACAGGGTTAATATGACAATAATTTCCGTAGTTTTAATTTGTTTTGGAATAAAAAATTACCTATATTAAAAAGGATATAAATCGATTCAGTAATCGATTCCGAACAAACTATTATCAGGATGTGCGCTAATTAAGTTACATGTTTTATAAGTTTGTATTTACGAAAGAAAAGTAGTATATCAGTTATCTGGTTTCCATAGTACAAGCTCTGCTAAGTTGGGGATTAGATGGCCGTGTGTGAATCCCAGGATATTATTATTAACTAAATATGGTATAAATAGTATTTCCTATTACTTTTAGTTAAGATTAGTAATGGAATCAGGCGTTACCTACTTTGCGGAAATCCATAACAATCAAAATACAAAATCAATATGTAGTGTTAATTCCGCTAATTGTCAGTTTAATGATGCCAGGATGCAATTTGTACAGCCCTCCCAATATGCACATAGGACAATATAAAAAACTAATTGCATCCTGGGGCTCTACCGGCTAAGTCGCCGAACATCGATTTCTTAAATGGCGTTCATATAAATAAAGGTTAAAAATGACTTAATCAATCGTTAAATCGGCTTCAACGTTGACAATCGATTCCGGACCATTTATGACGTCACATGTACTCATGGAAGCCGATTTAACGATTAATTAAGTAATTTTTAACCTTTATTTATTTGAACGCTGACATGATTAAACTGGCAATTAGCGGAATTAACACTACATATTGATTTTTGTATTTTGAGTCTTTTAGTTAGAGAATATTTGTATATCCTAAGGCTATATCCCAAGCAAAACTCGTAACGAGTTTAATGTCCAAACATGGACTTTAGAAAAGACTCATCTTTGTATACGGTTTTCCACAGATATAATCCTAGACGCTATTCTTATAATTACGTGATCGGTATCTAACAGCATAATCATTTAGTAGAACCCTGTTTCGTTTACTTTAAACAAAATACAAACTAGGCAGAGCCTGTACTATAGCAACCAGACAACTGATTAACATACTTATACAATTCTCAATACATATACAATTATAGATAAATTACACAGAACAATCGAGCGTGTTCATAACACTAAGATTCGCCATGGGAGGGGATCGAACCCCAGTTAGAATTACAAATAGGGATATAATATACCTGATTAATGACCTGATACCTGAATAACTGCCATTTATTAGTTCTATCTGTCCTACTTTTTCAGCTAGTCTCCTTGATTTATTTTCTTTGTGTTGATTTTGATTTTGTTTAATGTTATGTAAATTTCCACAAATATTCTGATTTTTTTCTCTGTTTATGTTTGTCTACCGATTTTCTTTTTTTTTTAATTTATGAATATTAGCGAAAACTTGTAAGTGGCCTTCATACTTTATTGTATTTTTTATTTCTGTTCTAGCTGTAAGTTTTCTAGATTAATAAAAGAAAATAAAATAAATTAATATCTTGGGACAACTAACACACTGCAATCTGATCGTGAAGTATACAGAGCCTGTACTATGGCAACCAGAGAACTGATAAACATACTTATTTATTTATAGTTTAATAAAACGGTTAATAACCAATTACATGAATTAACATAGAAACAATTACATAATTAATTTTTAGGGTTACATACAAAATTCAATACAAAATACTGGACATCCCTGCATACTTTCTTTCGCAGAAAACCAAACATATTCGCCTAAGTCTGTCCATCTACCGGCAAACACATCGCATTCAGGATAGGCAATCAGGAGGGCGTTTAGCACATCTAGGGTTCGACATACTGGAGATTTGGCTCTAGCGACAGTATGATGCAGCGGCTTCGCAAATAATTCACGCTGGTGGTGGCACTGATAATGCCTACGACCAGGCACATATAACCGACAGAATAAATTAAGGAGCTCAGGACAGTCGATTTCTCCACGAAGGGTTTTACAGGCTACCGTAAGCTGATCAAAGCCTCTTCTTATATACATCTAAACACATTATAAATTACACCCAGACACAGAACAAATAATAGTGCTCATCACACAAAGATTTGTCCTGCGTGGGATCGAACCCTCGACCTCTGGCTTACTAGTCAGGGTGACTATCCACTAAGCCAACAGGCCAGTCAACGTCAGTTAAATTGCCACATCTCAACTTCATAAATTATCTATGATTAATAAAAAACTATTCTAGAAATAACAAAAAATAATATTAAAGTTTAAATTCAAGTGAATGAATGATAAATAGGAAGATATGTCGGCAGCGGTCTTACACCATATTATTCGCACAAGATCTCAAAGAAACAACAATATGAGGAGATTTGAAGTGCCCACTTGTGATAATTATTATGGTCGATGGTGTAGATCTTTTTTAGTTCCAACTATTTTCAATAGCCTCCCAGTCGACATAAACAATGGTCGACAGTCGACATACACAAAGACCTCTTTTAAAAACAAAATACATATGCATTTATATAATATCTTCTGTAAAAACCTCACTCATAGAAAATAATATAGTTTAATAGTTATCTAAGTAGAGTGGAAAAGTGTCCCTTAAAATGTAAACTTAAAAATATTGTTAAAAAAAGGAGCTACGTCTGCCAACAAACTGCTTTGCTGTTTGGCAGAGGTAAAAATTAATTGTAAAATATTTTTTCTCAGAATAAACGCTTTTTCTTTTTTCATTTCACATACATATACAGTGGAATCTGGCCAGGCGGATGGAGCCCTACATAATTGTTTTACTTAGGCTATGACACTTGTGGATCCAGATCATTCTAGACGGTGCAGGGGACTCAATGATTCCTATACAAGTTATCTTAGGAAATTTCCAGAAACTTCTATTTATAAAATGCACACTTCTTTACATGTATGTGACGTTAGTAGAACCAGTTCACTTAGAAGTCAACTAATCGCACGATCAGTCCAGATACTGGCTTTGTATGGGATCGCAGTCTTTGTGTCGATTGCGATCTCCGGGCTGCAAATAATTTGCCCAATAGGTCATGTGGAACTTTACAAGTGGGGTTATCATGACGAACAATTTGTGTCTTGTATGAACTAAACTTTAGCCGTATGGTTTCCGGGCTTTTTTTTTTTGTTAAGGCAGGGGATTGCCTACGCATGCCACCCGCAAAAAGTGTCTGCGGGTGGGTATGTCGGACTCGCACCGACTAAACCTAACCTGCCGTGGACTTCTCTTGGCGGCTGATAGGGGGAGCCCCGGGAACGCAAGTATACTGCTCCGGTGCCCCCCTTTTGCATCATGTCTCAGATGTTTGGGACACGTACCCTGGGAGGGCTCTGGATTGCCCTCCCATATTGCCGACTCCTGCCAGTCCGGCACAGCGACTGCGTCACAAACAGTTCGCTATCTTCCCGGGGCTGCTTGCAAGTGGCGGCAGTAGAGAACACTATCGAGTCCAAAGCTAAGGTCTCTGCAAAAAAGCTTGGTATACTTAATAAGGTGAGACGGTACTTCACGAGGGAACAGCTTTTAAATCTATACAAAGCTCAATTCCGACCCTGCATGGAGTACTGCTCTCATCTTTGGGACGGCTCCGCAAAGTATCAGCTAGACTCTTTGGATTCGATAGACAGACGCGCTCGCAGGATAATCGATGATAGAGACCTAACAAGTAAAAAGCTGCAAAAGTTGGATCATCGGCGTCAGGTTGCAAGCTTATCGGTTTTCTACAGGCTGTTTCATGGAGAATGCGCTCAAGACCTCCATGAACTTATCCCTCCATCTCCCTTTTTTCATCGGACCACAAGGCGTCGGGAGGCTCTCCACCGCTATGTCGTTGACATCCCATTATGCCGTACGAAGCGTTTTGCTTCCTCTTTCATCATACGCACGGCTAAGCTGTGGAACAACCTTCCAAACGACGTGTTTCCAGACTCATATAACATGGGTTTATTCAAGGTTAGAGTGAACAGGCATCTTATGGGTACGCGCGGTTCACCTTAGACCACATCTTCACTTACCATCAGGTGAGATCGTGGTCAAGCGCTAACCCATTATGCATAAAAAAAAAACTTCTCTGACTACCGCCGCAGCCCCGAGGGGGAGTTGGGCTACCGGCTGCCGCCGCCGCCCCGACGCCTCCTCCGTCTGCGAGCAGGATCACTTCTTTCCCGCTCCCGCTCAGCGGTCTCCTTTTGGAGCATGACTGACTATGGTTTCCGGCCTAGAAAGAATAACAGGGCCATCCCATAGCATCCCGTGGGCGTCGTAAAAGGCGACTAAGGGATACACCAGGTAGTCGGGCAGCAGCGCCTCCTGTGTACTATACAACTCGCATGCCAAGCGCGGTGACTAAGGCAAACCCCTTCAGATGGCAATTTTATATAAACCTACCTATACCTACTATATGAAGAAGTTCCTTATCGCGCATTGTGAAAGGGGGCTAAACGGAAAAAAATCTTACGAAAAGTTGTCACGACACTTTTTGCAGCTGTGCGGCGTGCGCATGTTTCTCTGTCTGTCTCTCTCTCTCTCTTATAGAAAGCAAGCCAGATATTTTCATTTCTATTTCGCATTGAACAGTGTGGTGTCGCGACGATTATTTTTGTTGAGTGTATACAGGTTTTTTGTACATAATAAATAATAAGAAATAACTTCGTTCTATCCGGGTGTCCCTTGCCACCTCTCAAGTTGTTTTGTTTTTATCGTGGTGGAAATGCTCAAATCGCATGTCCATCGCTTGGGGAGGCGACGGGGTATGTAGGGCTCGACCCACTAAAACCACCACGGTAGCCATCCTTACAGTGCTTGTAGCGGGGGCTCTGGGTACTCGTGAACGATCTCCCCGGTACCCCGCTGTACACTGCACTACTATTACCCAACCTGAGCTACTGCAGGTTACCTCTTTCCGGGACCGCTGATACAAGACGAGTGGAGTTCTCAAATCAAAAAGTCATTTATTCCGTTAAAATATTACATTTGTGTGGAATCGTCAATTTTTTTTACCCTACCGTGCAGTGCATGACGTGGCTGCTACTGAGAAACACTGCCAGAAAACTCAGTAGGAATCCTTTTTTAAAATATTTATCTCTTAGATAAAATTACATTGTATTTAAATGTGTTAATTTAGAGCGACTTAATCCCAAGCTGTTTTGTCACTTAAATAATCAGAAGTTTTGTAGTAAGCCCTGCTACACAATTTGGCTTTAATAATTCTTTTAAACTTATTCATAGACATTTCTCGGATATCACTGGGAAGTTTCTTATAGAATTTTATACATTGCTCCTCTCCAACCGCCAGCGATCCCAAGGTCGGAGGCGCCCAGCCGGGGAGAAGCCAGCTGGGCGCCGCTGGGATTAGCTCCCAGCGCCGCGGTTGGAAGCAGGCCTATGTCCATCAGTGAAGGATATCAGGCTGATTGTGTATGAACTAAACGCATGACTCGTTCCATTGTTGATGAAAGTCTAGAAAGATTTGTGTCTGAAATCGATTGCACGTAAATAGTCTCCGATGGAGGACAACTAACGTTACCCCATTTCAACCGGTCCGAGACTAAATTAGCCCTATACACAATTAGACAATTGCATAGAACTCTGTTAATCTTTTATTTAAATTTTATCTTACGCACAAAAATAACTCGTGGAAGGTGGACTACCATACCGAGGGTATTTTCTATTATCATATATCATATAGTATCTTTTTATTTATTTAATATTATTAGGAAGACCAACAGCATACAATAACTTAATAGATTAGGTATACACAGCAGTTAGCAATTTATAGGTCTCCACGAATCCTTGGCGTAGTTAAGAGAGGAAGGGCACAGCGTGCATTCGCTCGAAAAGCAGCCCGATTGGGGAAGTACCTCCACCTTACAGAAGACATTCCTTAGTAATAACATTAATAATTTTAATGTTGTGTTTCTGCGTGTGAGCCATAGCTCATCGGGTTGGGGGAAGGGTCAGCAAGACTTGTTCGCTGACTCTTAAAGGCCGGCAACGCCTCAGCGACTCGTCTGGTGTTGCGAGTGTCCATGGGCGGCGGTGATCACTTACCTTAAGGTGACCCACTTACTCGTTTGTCGCCCTGTAATATAAAAATGTTATCTCCAGTTCAGTTCCTTAGACAGCCAAACTGGCACGGCGAAGGTTAACTCCAGCCTCACAAAGGGTACTGTTGTCACCTTCTGATGAGGACACCTAGTTACCAGATTGATCCTCTTAAGTTAGTTCAAGATGTCTGAGCCAATACCGTGTCATTGTGTTTTAACACTTACACAATGGGCTATGTTTGGAAGAGTATGTTTTGATGCCCACGACCTCCATGTCGTTGGAATGTCGTAGTTTTTTTTACCAAGGGATTATAAGATTGGAACCTTAAAAAAAGGTGTGAAAAGGTTTCTACCCGATTTGGTGCACCGTATGTTTGATATTTTTGAGTCGAAAAAAGTTGTAAGGGTGTTCTTTTTAAGAGTAGACAATATTTACTTGTATCCCCGAAAGATACGATTTCTGGATCCACCAGTGCTTAATGCTGTAGAAAATCTGTTGCGGCGAATATCGTTTTAGCGGACGTGCATTTCGATAAGTTGATAAAAAAGCAGTGAAATTGATGGTGCGTTCTCCGCGTATTTCCAATATTTTTGGAGGTGGTTTGGAGCATCATCAGCCTATTACGGCTAACTTTTGACTGCCATCTAATGTAGACTATTCATTTTCTAACTCCTCTTTGTTTCTTTCTGATTAAATACGTTGCGGGATCCGAGACAGTTAAAGCTATTCCCCGGGACATGCCAGGATCTCACCCACCTCTCAGTTTCATTTCATTGTGTGATAATAGTCACTAGACATGCTAAACACAAAGAAAGAACACTTATGTGATAAAGTTGAAAATGTATAAAAGAAATTTGACAAGGGTAGTTGGATGTGCTGGCGTCGGTGTACAAGCTCTGCTTAGTTTGGGATCAGATGACCGTGTGTTGTCCTAATATATTATATGCATTGACTTATATGTATAACTAGACACGCTGTTTCGAATAAAAACTCTGCCCCAGTTCGGCTGGGAGCAGAGGGGCGCGGGCGCGGCGGCCAAAATTGCTCACTGAGTTGCAGCGCCCGCGCTGCAACTCAGTGAGCAAATTCTCAATATGGGATTGCGCGTCTAGTAGAATACATATAGGTAAATTATTATATCGCTCTTATTTGAATGTGTTTGTTGCCCCGCAGTGCCTATTTGGTGCGCGTGCGAGCGCAGGTTATGTGTCGCGACGAGGGCACGGGCGGCTGGGTGGCGCTCGGCGGCGGCGGACTCGCCGACGTCATGGTCGGCAAGCGAGCCCGCCCGCATAGGACCTCTGGTGAGTACTACAATCTACTACCTCTGTAAAACCAGACCCTACTCCCGATTTCCTCTTCAGTGTGCTCCTTAGTTTCTTGGATTCAGATCGGACGCATCTTACGAGAGTTAAGTTGCACGTGTGGCGCAGCGGTTAAGACAGTCGCCTTGCCACTTCGTGTCCCGGGCTCGATTCCCGCGCAGGGCAACTATTTGTGTTCTGAGTCTGTATGTAATTTTGTATGTAATTTGTTAAGTACCCCGCGACACAGGATTCATGTCCCTAGTGCGGGTGTAGACTTTAAAAAAAAGTTGAACTCTTGCCATTTCATAAATGCTTAAAATCAGTTAAAATAATATATACAAGAAACAAAAGAATGTAACCATGTATGGCGTTCATAAGTCCAGTATCAGTTCACGAAACAATTTACATTTTAGAATCAGTTACGTGATTAAGTCGCTTGAATAACAAACATATTTTTTAATACATTCATTCACATTCCTATGCCAACTTGCCAATATATATAATTATATAATTAATTTTTTCTTCATAGGTACACACTTTTACACAAGTATTTAATTTTATGATTGTTAACTTAAAACTGGGAATTGATAACTACGTTTAATCGTCTCGCTGAAATAGAACCTGGACTGTTCCCAGAGTTAAAGACCAGATCCAGTGCGAATTCGTTTCACGCCGAATAATCAAATTTTAGATATCCTAATGTTGAATTTAAATCTACACTTTGTATTTCTGAAGTAACTGTCAACTTAAATTTTACCGTTAACATGCCAATGCACTTTTGAACTGTACCTTCGTTATGCGTCCGTTGGTAACACATTTTCTCATAAACCACTAGGTCAAAGTAGTATTTGGTCGGACATTGCATCACTGGCAGCGTACCATTTAAGAGCGTTACACTTAAGCTATTAACGCTATCATTGTGTTACTCACAAATTAACAGGCATCCGGCCAATTAGCGACGCCCTTCGTAGCGGATAGTTGCATCGATCTAACGGGATTGACTCTATACACTTTATAACAAAATTTTAAAGAATCTTAAGCATCACAGGCAGTTTTGCAGTCTAGATGTTCATCCTGGTGGTTGCCATCCATATAGACTTCAGTTGTGTAGTTTAGATGGATGGCAACCACCAGGGTGACCTCTATTGGGACGTTGGTTTGCAACCGTGTAAAAGATGACGATGAAGATGCTATAAGAAATGTCAAAAAAAAAACGCCAGAATATTAATTTCGATTCCTACTCAAAAATAAATAAATAAAAATAAAAAAGGTTTTTATTCACGTAGACTTTAAAAAAGCGCTTGTAAATAGTCAGATCATGTTTGTAGTAATATAGTTGTATACATTATTATTTCTAGTAACATAGATATTTAGGTACACATTGTATTGATTGTATGAAAACATTTATAATTTATTTTATAATAGCAATGATATTTAGCTAGCTCGTATCAAGTTATTGTCAAGAGATAAATAATATATTCCCATATAAATTGCAATGGTTTAAAAATATCATACGCCAAACGCAGTTTATGGGCGATTTGCTCTTATCCATCGAACATGAACTTAATTGCTTCGCTGGACCGTCTCAACTGGGTCGTGCTGAAACCGGTAGTAGATGAACCCAATGAGTTTGTTTCGGGGGGTCTTCTCAGTTGGGGCGCATTGGATCCGGTGGTAGTATTAAAGCGCGACCGTCGTTATAAACACAAGGTATGCCATAATAATAATACCTTAATATAGACAGAACCATTCAGGCAATATGTAGTAAAAATATAGCTAAAACTATAAATTTTGATAATTAAACTTAAACATAATCTCTTTGACAATAACTAAATACAATAATATAAATAAATAATACAATAATATAAATTATTAATAAATTTTATAAATGTTTTTTACAATCGTCGTACCATCTGAGCTCGTTAGAGGTGGACGTAACAACTTTTTTTTCCGCATAGTCAAGGTTAGTGTGACGGAAAGTGACTCTTAAAGATATATAGTGAACTGTGTGTTTTGCGTGAACCTAAAGTGCATCCAAATTAAATAATTTAATATTGACCGGAGTCAAAGCGGACGCAATCAGCGAGCGGGGTGTCCTCACACCTCACCCCTCCGATAAGAGATAGCCTACATAATTGCTTTCTCTCTCCGGCGCCTGAGCAAAGTACCGGTTTCTTAAATAATTATCTACAACGATGAAGCGCTGCGCTGCCGAATGCGAGAATGCGGACGATTTAGATAATAACTACTTGAATTGTATACGTTGTATGGATAGCTATCACTATCACTGTCTGAATATATCCCCTGAGCATGTGGTGTCTCTGACACCTGAGAACAAAGGTTCCTGGTCATGCCCAAAGTGCATTGGTAAGCAACCTAAAGGCGGAAACGCAAATCTACCGGTACGCCCATCCACACCGACGTCTATGGCAGATATTACTTTCAATGTCACTCGTCGCAAGGTACAACAAAAACCAGAACCCTTACAGTCGTTCTCTGCGTCATCGGACTACGTAACACGCTCGGAACTCAGAGATCTTATACGTGAAGAGATGCGTTCCGCTGTAAGGGAGTGCATTGTAGAAATGAGCAGCTCCTTGGACATAAAACTTCGGGACATTCGGGAACAAATCACTAGCTTCAAAGATACCATACAATTCCTGAGCGCGCAATATGATAGTATGCATAAGAATTACGAAGAAAGTCACAGTGAATTGCGAAATATAAAAAAAGAAAATGAAAGTCTGCGCGCCGAGTGTAAAAACCAATCCGTGAAACTGTCACAGATGGATCAGCTGTCTCGAGCTTCAAACTTGGAGATATTGTGCGTTCCGGAGGGTAAATCGGAAAATGTTCTATCGATTGTGAAGGAACTTTGTCGTGCGGTCAAGTACAATTTGAACGAGGACTCAATCCATCACTGCGCCCGTACTGCGAAAATGAATCCCACTAGCACTCGCCCCCGATCTATCCTGGTAAAATTGAACTCGCCACGTACTCGAGACTCGTTACTAGCAGCCGTAGCATGTCACAATAAGAAACATCCCCAAGCTAAACTGAATACCAGCGACCTGGGTCTCGGCAACAACGCACCTATCTATGTAGTAGAAAACCTATCTCCCGAGTACAAGGCGCTCCACGCTGCGGCGCGTCATCGCGGCAAACAACTGGAATATAAATTTGTGTGGGTACGCGGAGGTCGTATCTTCATGAAGAAGTCCGAATCTTCCGATACGATATTTATACGCAGTCATGACTCTTTGGATAATTTACGGTAAATTGTATAATTTGGTTAAAATAACAACAGTAATAAGCCTATTAGGTATAATGCATCTAGTATATAAAAAACAAACATTTATTTCTGTAAACAAAATATTTGGTTTGAACTATTATTTAGCTGTAACTTCTTTCACAAATTATTATCGTATTATAAACTTACATTATAATATTACCATAAGTTTGTCGAATGTTGTCTTTGTTTACATTTATTTAATATTACAGTGTCTTAAACTTAAAATGATTTTACTACGTGAAAGTTTGAGTTGTTATTTTGGTGTGTGCGGTGATGACGGTTTGAATACAAACCATACAAATTTAAAAGAAATTGAAAGTACACGTAAGTGTATAATTTGTCACTTCTTAGAATATATTGTTAATCGCGGGGCAGTCTTGAACACCATTGTAGAAATTGGGAAGTATTTCGCTACTCAAAAAGCTTATATTTTTAATAGGTTTTACTATGAAATTACTACAATATTACTGGCCGACAATCACATATCTCGTTGCTTAAGGTTGATCTTGTTTAAAGGTTATAATGATCTCAGAGTGGCATATATGCCTTTTCGTTGCGTTTGGGTTGGTTCATTACTTGTGTGTGTTGTGCGTTTTATGCGTAATTGAACGCGATATACACATACATACATAGACTCACGCCTGTTTCCCAGAGGGGTAGGCAGAGACAACGGATAAACCCAATTTCGTATATTAGCTTATTTTCTCTAGCTTTAGTCAATTTATTAATTATATTAATTTCTAATGGAGATGTGTAGGTTAAATATATATTACCAAAATGTACGTGGGCTCCGAACTAAATGCCTTAACTTGTTCAACGGCATACAAAGCAATACTTATGACATTATTTTATTCACTGAGACATGGCTTCAAGACGATATATTGAGCTCTGAACTATGTGATGCTAGGTATGATGTGTTTCGTCGCGACCGAAATTTGACCGAAACAGGTAAGAAAACGGGCGGTGGTGTGATGATTTGTTGCAAAAGAGAATTCGGAGCGACTATTTGTAGTGACATAACAAGTGATAAAACCGAATTACTCTGTGTCACATTGCCAGCATGCAGTATGGGCACAAATGCCGACATACAATTATTACTTGTTTATATTCCACCTGATTCGTCTAACATAGCTTATCATTTAGAAGACACATACCGCAACTTTTTATATTTAACTGAACAAAACCCTACACACGCTACCATCCTCGTTGGTGATTTTAATCTGCCCTGTCTGCAGTGGTCACACGGTGGTTGCACTTTGGAGCACATTGGATCACAAGACATTCAACATAGTGCCATAAAATTTGTCGAGGACTTGTCTTTCTTAGGTCTCATGCAGTACAATTACATAACGAACGCGAAAAATCGAACCTTAGACTTAGTTTTCTCTAACACCCACGTCAGTGTGGATCGATCTTCGGACACTATTGTACCAGAGGATAGTCATCATCCATCTATAAGTATTGATTGCACTGACTTATTCCTAACTCCGCTGAATGAAGAGGTATCCATGCGGTACAATTTCTACAAGTGCGACTATGACTTAATCAACTCACACTTAAACAGGATCAACTGGAAGGACATGTTTGATGATATTTCAACTGACGACGCAGTCGACCAATTCTACACCGTACTGTATGAATGTTTTTTACTGTATGTTCCGTTAAAAGTAAACCATAAGTCACGTAAATTGCCGGCGTGGCTTAATCGGTCCCTGATGAAGATAATCAACGAAAAATCTAAGGCTCATAGACGGTGGAAGAAATATAAAAACCCCCGAGATTACAATGAATTTTCTCTTCTTCGTGAACGACAGCATCGAATACAGAAAAAGCATATCGATGAGCATAATGCTCGCACCGAGCACACAATTTCACATCAACCCAAAGCGTTTTGGGCTTATGTAAAGTCGAAACGGGGAGGGAGCCAATATCCTAAATCTTTTACCATAAATGGTGAGCTGTACGAAGAAGGAATTGCCATAAGCAATGCGTTTAATGATTTCTTCCAAAGTGTTTTCTCTCAACCGACAAGTCCAACTGTAGACAATGCCGATTATGATACCGACACCACATGTAACCTCATATCTAAGTTAACTGTAACAGAGGATGTTGTTTATAAGCTGTTGAACTCATTGGATAAATCTAAGGGCCCGGGTTGTGACGGAGTTCCTGCCATATTTTTGTCGAAATGTGCTAGGAGTCTATCAAACCCAATCACAATAATACTAAATATGTCTCTGCACGAATGTATTTTCCCCCAGGCCTGGAAGAAGGCACATATAATTCCAATTCACAAAAAGGGATCTAAATCCGAAATAAAAAATTATCGACCTATATCTATCCTTAATACAATAGGTAAACTTTTTGAGAAAATAATTTACACACATATTTACCCCATCATATCTGCTGGCATACCCCACAGTCAGCATGGATTCCTTAGAGGTCGATCCACTTCATCAAATCTGACTACCTTCAGTCACTATACCCTAAATGAAATGGAAAGGTCAGGTCAAGTAGACGCGATATACACTGATTTCGAAAAGGCATTCGATCGCGTAGATCACATAATTTTATTAGAAAAACTGCATAGCCTGGGCATCCACGGTGATTTACTTCGATGGGTACAATCTTATCTCACAAATCGCTCACAGGCAGTAGTTTTAGGTGGCTATAAATCAAACTTCATTAATGTTCCCTCCGGTGTTCCACAAGGATCACATTTAGGACCTCTTTTTTACTGTGCATACTTAAATGACATTTCTAAATGTTTTGATAACGCTAAGCATCTTTTGTATGCCGATGATAAAAAAATCTATATGCGTATTCGCTCCACAGAAGACTGCGAAATGATACAGCAAGATTTAAACAAGTTATCTAAATACTATGAACTTAACAATATAACCGTCAACATTAATAAGTGTCAAGTAATTAGTTTTAGTCGTAAAGCCAATCCTATTATATACAATTATAAGTTCGGCGACTGTATAATTAACAGAGCGGAAACGGTGTGTGATCTGGGAGTGCTTCTGGACTCCAAGATGCTGATCTCACAACACATAGACAATGTAACCAAAAAAGCATTTCGAAACCTTGGCTTCGTTATACGTACTTGTGCACCTTTCAAAAATCCTCACACACTCAAAATTGTATATTATGCCTATGTTCGTAGCATCTTGGAGTACAGTAGTCCAGTCTGGTCTCCCAGGTATAATGTATATAATGACCGAATTGAACGCATTCAAAGACGATTTATAAAACACCTTAATTACAAAACACACAAACGTCATGACACTTACATAGAAGACTGTCGTCACTATAAATTGCTACCTCTTGTTGATAGACGTGTGATGATAGACATGTGTTTTCTTTTTGATATTTTGCGTGGTGTACTCGACTGTCCTGAACTCTTGTCATCTATCAGGTTTAACACTCAAAAAACTCGTACCAGGAACACTACATTATTTTCCGTACCTTATCACCGCACAAACTATGGTAGCCACTCAACTATGTCACGATTGCTTCGTACATATAATGTTAAATTTAGTTACATTGATATTTTCTTATTGTCTAAAAATAATTTTAAAAACAAGATTGTTCATGAGCTCGTCAAAAGTCTAATTAGAACAAGTGTCACTTAAACTACCTAACTTTTAAGTCTAGTTATAATTAAATCTAAGGTTGTGTCCATGTTGCATTGTCGTGGAACTCTGTAATAGGCTAAGTGTTCTTGTATCGTAAAAAACAATTAATGTATTCTGTTAAAATAGCTGTAGAGTTTCCTTAATTAAATAAATAAATAAATAAATAAATAAATCCGTACTATATTACTACAAACATATTCTTTTTTAAAGTCTACGTGAATAAAAACCTTTTTAGGGTTCCGTAGCCAAATGGCAAAAAACGGAACCATTAGAGATTCGTCATGTCTGTCTGTCTGTCCGTCCGTATGTCACAGCTACTTTTTTTCGAAACTATAAGTGCTGTACTGTTGAAACTTGGTAAGTAGATGTATTATGTGAACCGCATTACGATTTTCACACAAAAATAGTAGAATAATAATAAATTTGGGGGTTCCCCATATATAGAACTGAAACTCAAATTTTTTTTGCATCGTATACATGCATGTGGAGTATCTATGGATAGGTCCTCAAAAATTATATTGAGGTTCCTAATATTTTTTTTTCTAAACTCAATAGTTTGCGCGAGAGACACTTCCAAAGTGGAAAAATGAGTGTCCCCCCTGTAACTTCTAAAATAAGAGAATGATAAATCTAAAAAAAATATATGATGTACATTATTATGTAAACTAACAACGAAAATTGGTTTGAACGAGATCTAGTGAGTAGTTTTTTTTTATGCGTCATAAATCGTAAACCGCAATTTACCTTTCATTTAATCAAATGAAATACTTGCTGCTGCGGAACCCTTCATGGGCGAATCCGACTCGCACTTGGCCGGTTTTATTTATTTATTTATACGCCAAACGTAGTTAATAGGCGATTCGCTCTTATTCAACTAACATGAACTTAAATGCTTATATTTTTGTATTTTTTAATTTTTATCTATAATATGTATTTAGAAATATATAAGTACCTATGTTAATAGTTGTCTGACTGCCATAGTTTAGATTCCGATGGCAGTGTGTTAGTTGTCCCAAGATATTTATTTATTTATTTACCATGATTAGACTACCTTGACCGGCCTGTTGGCGTAGTTGGCAAATGCTTGCTTTTCACGCTGGAGGTCGTGGGTACGAGTTCCACCCAGGACAGAAAGTAGTATATGTAATTTGCACGTGTGACGCAGTGGTTAAGACAGTCGCCTCGCCACTTTGTGGCTTTGGTTCGATTCCCGCGCAGGACAACTATTTGAGTTCTGAGTCTGGATGTAATTTTCGCAGGGATTCATGTCGCTAGTGCGGGTGTTGACTTAAAGAAAAGTTGAAACTGATACTGGTCTTATGAACGTAATTTTACATTTTATTTCAGCTATCTGGTTTCCATAGTACAATCCTGCTTAGTTTGGGATCAGATGGCCGTGTGAAAATAATGTCTCAGGATATTATTATTAAGACTTTCACTGCTGTACCAATTGCCGATCATATATAAGTATATATACTGACATGTTAATATGAGTCCGAGTCAAAATAGGTGTGCAAGGATCACGACAAATGGATATCCGTTGTCTCTGCCTACCCCGCTGGGAAACAGGCGTGAGTCTATATATGTAATTATTAAAATGATCTTGTATTTATCAGGTGGGGACAGCAACGGCGACACATCATCTTCGTCGGCAGGCGCACCGACTCACGAATACTTCATACACGGGAAGCGAATCAGCGATAATATGGTACGTTCATTAGCGTTATAAATACCATCCCCGAGCGTCCTCTAAGCACCATCGTCCCAGGATCGTCTAAGAACAGCCTAGAACAAGTCATCATAATGGTGTCTACTACTCAAAATCTTTTCGGGGATATACCATAATCGCTACGCCTGGCAGATGGGTCTTGTTGCACACCTACTGCTAGCTATAAGTTATTGTTCAGCTCCTATCCATCCTAAGGTTGTCTGGAAGAGATCGCTTTATGCGATAAGACCGCCCTTTGTACAACTTGTTTATGTAATATCTCATGTTGTATTTATTTTTATGGTGTACAATAAAGAGTATTCTATGGTATTCTATGGGTTTGCCATCGTAGTAGGATAGTCTTATTCGTTAACTTATGTTATTACTACCATCCACGAGCCACTGCTGACCCAGAAATGTCTTAGACGATCTACGACTTACCTAGAACAAGTCATCGTCATCATTATGCTGTCTTTTACTGGAAAATGGCTTTCCCCAAGGTATCCTCTCCGGAATATGCCATAATCGCCACGCCTGATCGATGCATAGAGGAAGAATGATGGACGTTGAGAGAAATTTATTTATTTATTTAGGACAACTTACAAAACATACACGTAATTTTATAACATGTATGTATTCAATGTATTAATTGAATACATACATGTTATAAAATTACGTGCTAAATGTCGCTTCACTTATAAGTCGCCACGGCATGGTATTATATACATACATTCTGGCCCATCTATCCGAAGAGAACAACATATACAGTAGTATATATGCGCAGGAAGTAGTAATACGCCCCAGACGCTATATATGAGCAGTAGAATTACCATGCATACATTGTGTTTTTCAAAAACTATCACTTCTATTGTACGGCGCTCCACGTGAAATTTTTATTTTATATTAGGTCCCAACCTCTGAGGTTCATAAATCCCGCGTTCAAATTATAAGTTTGTACCAAGGCTTGCCAAACATTTGCATCTTAAACAAGGACTGTTCTCTTATTAACCTTCGTGGATGTATCCAGAAATATAGATAGATAGATAGAGTACACTTTATTGCACCAAAAGAAACAATACATGTCTTACAAATAAGCAAATACAGGTACCTACAATCGGCGGTCTTATTGCTTTGTAGCGATCTCTTCCAGACAACCGTTGGGTGGACAAGGAAAAAGTAAGACAGAAAAGGCGATAGTTGTAGTGTATAGTCAATGGTAATGCTGCCAGTATTTTGGGAACATTACCAATACAAGAATATTTAGAATACCTTTAACTTAATGCCTAGTTTTATTATTAAATTATTTTTTCTTACTGTTCCATCTGAATATATATATCATGCGTTTAACTTAAAAATTTCACATTTTTCATACAAACTTACATCACCTATTTTACGCCCTTAGAAGTAAAACATGTTTTAATGTAATATTTATTCCCATTGCAGGTAGTCCTAGAGTGCACGATTAAGAAAGACTTCCAGTACAACAAGGTGATGCCGACATTCCACCACTGGGTGACGGACGAGAAGCGCTTCGGGCTCACGTTCCAGACCGCGGCGGACGCCAGGGCTTTCGACAAGGGCGTTAGGACCGCCATCGAAGAACTGCTAGACGGTAACTATTCTCATTGGCTGATTCAGCTGACGCGAATGGGGGTGTAAGGCGTAGCTATCGCTTTCTTCTTACTATTTGGAGAGGTGTTCTTAGTTAAACAAGATATTCCAGGCTGAACATGAAATCATTTTATTGCCACCAATATATACACAAATCATAAGGTATTAAAACAATAAAAACTTTTTGCTCACCCAATCAGAAGCAGCGCTGCTGTGTAAATACATAATCGCAAGTACCACGCTTCATATAAATACTGTCGCCCCTCACAATTCGTGTCTCAGTGCCAGTTAGATGTCGGCGCGCGCGTACGTACGTGTCTCGCCACCGGGTGCGCGCGGTCATGTGTTGCTCAGACGGGCCAGTATTGCGTCGCACGCTCAGCGAGGTGGACGTCCCCATAGGGGTGGGCGAAGAAATGCTTTGGTGTAAGTTCTAGACCGCGGCCGGATGGCTGGAGGCTAGCTTGTGCCCGCGACTTTGTCTGCGTGGTAGTCGTAATCAGACATCGCATAGGTCTTCTTCTTATAGTGTCGATGGCAAGAAATAGATTTTATCTTCCAAAAATCGGGCAACGCTGATCGCTTTGGCTGAAGCGTCATACAAGTCCTGAAGGGAACAAGAGACTGGACAGGAGGGACAATCATAAATGTGCCATACTTTGAGGTGACACGCCGCACTCGCAGAAGTGTTGTGATGTGGGAATGTAACCCCATTTGCACATGTTTTCTTTGGATCTACCTATTCTGTGTTACCCATGGTTTAGGACTTTTCTTAAAACATTTTATATTTTTTTTACATTTGATCTAGTTTCTTACAAACTTGCAACCCATTAACCTCTTACAGAGTAAACCTTAAGAGTAAAACATGTCATATGAATAAAAGCCAAGTTTGAAGTTAATCAGACCAAGAGTACACGTTGTTCCATACAAAGAGAGCAACCCCTATTCACCCTTTAGGGGTGGAATTTTCAAAAATCCTTTCTCAGTGCACACATATGTCACTTAAGAAATATTTGTGATAATTATCATGGTTCTAGACCCAGATGTTTCAGCTGTGCGTTGATCGATCAGTTAGTCAGTTTCTGATTTTATATACGGACTGGCCGAGGAGTTGACGTTCAAACGCAAAATTTCGATAATTTATGATGAGGAGTATCCGAATCACCCCCATGTATGTTCTACGATTTTGCGTAGTTTTCGAGATAGAATTTTTTTAATGGTTTTTTTTCGTAAATTTCATCTAACATCATTTTTCCATTTTTTTCTCGTTGTGTTGAACATTTCTGGTTCAGTTTTTGTCGCGATAACTAATTAGCATAGTTCAACCTAACACCCTAAAAAGTATGCTGTATCTAATCATTGCAGAACTGACTTATAATTTCGCACCTTTAGAATTAAAGGGACCTAATTAAAAAAAAACATGATTTTGACTTTATATCAAAAAATGACCTAAAACTACAATGTTTATCGATTTAAATTAAAACACAGGCCGATTTTGGCGTAGAAAGCTACATCACCATTAATTACAAAAAATGTAACCGTTCAATTCTTTCTAATTAGGTCACTACAATTCTAAAAGAACGCAAAATCGTAGAACATACATGGGGGTGATTCGGATACTCCTCATCATAAAGTTATATATATTATTTATATTTATATTATATATCTAAATTTTGCGTTTGAACGTCAACTCCTCGGCCATCCTGTATATAGATATCTAGTTATAAATATATAAGTATGTTTATCAGTTGTCTGGTTGCCATAGTACAGGCTTTGCCTAGTTTGGGTGATCCTAAACTAGGCGTGGCCAGTACCGGTTCGATTCCCGCACAGGACAAATATTTTTGAGACTCTTTTATATAAAACGATTGAATAAGATAGGCGCATGCGGGTGTTATAAATGTACGCCTCAGGCACTACATATGAATAGATTAAACATACGTTGAATATATACCATATTATATACACATATATTGACTGCACGTGTGGCGCAGCGGCTAAGACAGCCGCCTCGCCGCTTCGTGTCGTGGGTTCGAGTCCCGTGCTGAACAACTATTTGTGTGACCCATAAATAGTTGTTCTGAGTATGGATGTAATTTGTGTCCGTCTATTATATGTTTGTAAAGTACCCCGCGACACAGGGATTAAATTCCCTAGTGCAGGCGTTGTCTTGTTACAAAAAAAAGATTAAACAATAAGTTGAATATATACCATATTATATACACATATTTCATAGATACATAAAATTATGTAACCGTTAATCAAATCAAATCAAATCAAATCTTTATTTGCTCAAATATGGTACATAAGGTCAATAATAATAAAGATGTTAAGAAAATTTCACTTCTATCCGTGTATAATACTGTGGTATATTTCTTTAATAAAGCTTATAATTAGGTTTACTACTTATTAAACTTAGAATAGGCCATTAAAATTAAGTTGCTTATGTATATGCTTGCCTATTATGTATCAGATGATGAACTAATTTATCTAATGTGCTTTCTTTTGCCTCTCCTCTACCGTATACTGGATTCTTACACGGTGAGTTTAATATCATACGTTAACCCTTCGCTTTAGGGTAGGCAGGGGTAAATAAATAGAATAAATAAAATGAGAGGTGTCAAGGGACACCCGGATGGAACGAAGTTATTTATTATGTACTAAAAACCTGTATACACTCAACAAAAATAATCGTCGCGACACCACACTGTTCAATGCGAAATAGAAATGAAAATATCTGGCTTGCTTTCTATAAGAGAGAGAGTGAGAGAGAGAGAGACAGACATAGAAACATGCGCACGCCGCACAGCTGCAAAAAGTGTCGTGACAACTTTTCGTAAGATTTTTTTCCGTCTAGCCCCCTTTCACAACGCGCGATAAGGAACTTCGTTCCAAAAGGTTTTTATTCACGTAGACTTTGAAAAAGCGCTTGTAAATAGTCAGAACATGTTTGTAGTAATAGTATGTGGTGCAGAAAGGGATGGGAGATTATTACTGCTGAACCATCCGAAGCATTGAATCGCTCAGAAATTAAACTACTTTGGTAGTCACCCATCTATGGGCTAACCGCGAGCCAGGATGCTTAACCTCACGAATCGACGGTCAATCAACGAAACAGTGAGATCATCAGGCTACGAGAGCCTCGTGGTATACTGGGGACAATGTTGTTACTTCGTCATTCACATTAAAGACATGTGTCTTAAATATTACAACTGCACTTGTAGTGCAGCGCTTAAGACAGTTGCCTCGTAACTTAGGCTGAGATCTATAGAGCGTACTTAGACTTTGCTCAGACTTTACTTAGACAGAAGTTAATGCATGTAACGAAATTACAATTGGTGTTTTGACTTTGTCTGTCTTAGCTTATGCTAAGCATAATCTTAACTTCAAAAAGTCTATAAATACCAAATCAAAGTATAAGCTTAGAATACATTTAGCAAAGTTTTACGTAAGTAAAGTTTGAGCAAAGTCTAAGTACGCTCTATAGATCTCAGCCTTAGTGTCCCGGGTTCGATTCCCGCGCAGAAAGTTATTAGTGCGACCCATAAATTCTGAGTCTGGATGTATGTACTTTGTGTACGTCAATTATATGCAAAGTACCCCGCGACAGGTATTAATTTCCCTAGTACGAGCATTGTCTATTCTAAAAAAAATATTCAACATATTGACATACTAGCTGTGCCCCGCGGTTTTACCCGCGTTAAATTTTATAAATTATCACAGCTTCTCCCCCGAAGGTGATAGCGTGATAATATGTAGCCTATATGTTGACCCAACCTCTTAGTAATATTCATGCAAAATTTGAAGTAAATCCATACAGTACTTTTTGAGTTTAGCCCGGACATACATACAGACAAACAGACAAAAATTCTAGAAACTATATTTTTGGCTTCGATATCGTTTAAAAAAATATTCAATGAACAGTTTTGACTTTCCTACGATTTAATTATATGTATAGATTTGCTCAATGGGGCCGTTCAAAGATTAAGTCAGCAAGTTTTCACAATTATTAACTTGCCCCCTCCCATGTAAGCAAAAGAGAGCAAATCTTTTCTTGTTTATTTTAATTTAACTTTTTACGAACGCCCGGTTTTGGCTCCAAGAAATAAAATGAACAATAAATTAATAGATAAGTAAATTTGGTAAATATAGCTGTGCCCCGCGAATTTACCCGCGTTAAACTTTAATTATTATCACAGCTCCTCCCCCTTAGGTGATAGCGTGATAATATGTAACCTATATGTCGACCCAACCTCTTAGTAATGTTCATGCATTTTTTGTAGTAAATCCATGCAGTTCTTTTTGAGTTTAGTCGGGGCATACATACAAACAGACAAAAGTTCTAAAAACTATATTTTTGGCTCCGATATCGATTGTAGATCACGCCCTAAGTATCCTTTTAAAAAAATATTCAATGTACAGTTTTGACATTCCTACGATTATTTGAACAATATTGGCTAGTTAGCAGTATGTATATTGTTAAAGAAATGTTTTTCAATAAGAAAACTTAACTATTACATTGTTTTTGGTTTAGGTCTGGGTGGGGCGTGGCCTTCGCTTCACGCGTACAAAAAACTCAACCCAGCTCCCAAAGAAGATGATGAAGAACAGAATATCTTTGAGGTAAGCGGAACTAATATGCTTTAGTATCGATAAGCTCTGCCTTTTTGCGTATTAACAGTTGCAGACAACTTCCCAAAAATAACCGACGCTCTTATGCATCTCCACTGCTTCTAATATAGGAGGCGCCAGAGGGCACCCCATGTGTGGTTCGAACCTACACTGGTTACTGACCTTCCAGAGTGGGGTCTAATGGGGTGTCTTCCGGTGCAAGTACAAATTTTATAGTTTTATATCGCAACGGCTCGACTCCCCGATCCTCTCGATGTCCGGTGTAGCAGGGAAAACCCCTAGGCATACTGTAAACGTTTCGTTAAAGACAAGGAACAAATATATTTATATCATGTCTTATATATCGTCATGGTTATATTCTGTCGGTTATATGTGCCTGGTCGTAGGCATCATCAGTGCCGCCACCAGCATGAAATATTTGCGAAGCCGCTGCATCATACTCCAGTACAGCCAATTCTCCAGTATCTTGAACCCTAGATAGGCTAAACGCCCTCCGGATTGCCTATCCTGAATGCGATGTGTTTGCAGCCATTAGGCGAATATGTTTGGTTTTCTGCGAAAGAAAGTATGCAGGGATGTCCAGTATTTTGTATTGAATTTTGTATATAACCCTAAAAATAAATTATGTAATTGTTTCTATGTTAATTGATGTAATTGGTTATTAATCGTTTTATTTAACTATAAATAAATATATAAATATATCATATAGACATAATCAAAGCCGGCAAGAGCGTATTACAAAAAAATGTGTTCTATCATACTTATGAATGTAATATTTGCTAAATTATTAGGAAAGACAATTTTGCCTGTTGGTCAAGGGGTCAGTGACCCTGACTGCTAAGTTAGGGGTCGGGAGTTTGAACTTCTCTCATGTCTCTCAGGCTTTAATTAGTGTTATATTAGTGTAAATAGTATATATTTTTTTTAATTTATAAGCAGAATGTGTTTCAGTTATTTGCTCGAGTTGATTATAAATATGTTTTAATTTTTGTTATGTTAAAAAATATATTTAATTTTATTTGTTTTATGTAGGTTATTTTATTTCATTTAATGTTATTTTTCTTTATGTGTCACTATCATGACATTTATGCGCATGCTGTGACACCTTAAAATGTTGTGCATTTAATTGTAATTTTGTAGTTAATAATCTAGACGTAAGAAACAATGTAACAACTACTGGTTGTCCAAATAAATAAATGTAAAAAAAAAGTACTGGCTGAGCCTATTTTGGGATCAGATGACAGTGTGTTAATTGTCCCAAGATATTTATATATTTCTGTTTTGATGTATCCTATTTAAAATTAACACTACATCACTTATAATATTGCATTTAATTGAATTATGGTAATTTTTATAATCAGAAGTTTAGGGAAATAGCAGCACACAATCTGAAACTTGTCGGTGTCAAATTTTAGTTTAGTTGTTGTTTTTATTCAATAACAATTTGTACATTGTGTCTGAATTTTCTATGACTAAATGTACTTACATTATTATATAATTATAATGGGAGAAATAAATTAAATTATCTATGGAATACAATACAATAAATAATAATAAAAAAGAAAAAAAAATGGTCAATTATAAAGTCGATGTTTCTATGTTCAATACAAATTCGTCAACAGAGTAGAAACACTTTTTTAACAAGAACTGTTTGAGCTTTTTATGAAAACTACTTGTATAGACAAGGCTCTTGATATTTAATGGCAGTTTATTAAATAGTTTAACTGCATTGTAGTAGGCATTATGCTTAGCGACGTTTATAGTAGGAGAGCTGGCACGCATTTTTGGGTAGGTATTTGAGGCAAACTGAAAACTTGTCCTATAACTCTTCAGACACGGGGTGTGTCTGAAGAGTTGCAGAACACGGAACTGCAGACCTGGCAGGCGGGTAGCGGTTCTAAACCAACCTCTAAATTTTTTATCTTTTTTTAAACCAAATAATGTATTTGAGGCAAGCTGAAATTTTGATATGTTGTTTTTGTTAATGTTTATACAATACAAAAATAAAAGACAGGCGATTCTGTCGGGTCTTTAGCACTGCCAGGCGTGTGCAAAAATATTTTGCAAAAAAATCGAAAAAAATGCATTTGAGGCAACTTGAAATTTTGCCAGAATGTTATTTATGTATTGTATAAACATTAAACTACAACATATCAAAATTTCAGCTTGCCTCAAATACATTTTTTGGATAAAAAATAATTCAAAAATTTTGGGGTTGGTTACCCGCTACCCGCCAGCCAGGTCTGCAGTTCCGTGTTGGGGTGTGCCTGAAGAGCTATAGGACAAGTTTTCAGCTTGCCTCAAATACCTACCCAAAAATGAGTGCCAGCTCTTGGACTATTAGATGAGGACGCATATGAGGCTTTGTCTGTAGATCTTTTCTTCGTGCCGCTCTCTAATATGCCTTTCTTCTTAAGACTCATATTCATGGATATTTTTGTGCAAGTCAGCAAGCATAGATAAAGCACTTGTGTTTGCGTACACACTCGTGCACTTAATATATTTAGCGTAGCTGGCTAATCTCAATTAAGAATGGCTTAATTAGGCACCGTTATTTGTTACCATATTTTTCTCAAATAAAGATCTCTTATATCCTTGTACAGTGCTTGAATCTGCCCACCGAGTCTCGCTCGAGCTCCGAAAACTCGACGGCGAGTCGCACGCGGCGGCGGCCCGCCGACGACATCACGCAGACACCCATCCTGTCCGCCATCACGCTGCCCCGGCACCCACTCGCTGGTGAGTACTGTAATGATACCTGCCCTCCTATAAAACTCGACGGCGAGTCGCACGCGGCGGCGGCCCGCCGACGACATCACGCAGACACCCATCCTGTCCGCCATCACGCTGCCCCGGCACCCACTCGCTGGTGAGTACTGTAATGATACCTGCCCTCCTATAAAACTCGACGGCGAGTCGCACGCGGCGGCGGCCCGCCGACGACATCACGCAGACACCCATCCTGTCCGCCATCACGCTGCCCCGGCACCCACTCGCTGGTGAGTACTGTAATGATACCTGCCCTCCTATAAAACTCGACGGCGAGTCGCACGCGGCGGCGGCCCGCCGACGACATCACGCAGACACCCATCCTGTCCGCCATCACGCTGCCCCGGCACCCACTCGCTGGTGAGTACTGTAATGATACCTGCCCTCCTATAAAACTCGACGGCGAGTCGCACGCGGCGGCGGCCCGCCGACGACATCACGCAGACACCCATCCTGTCCGCCATCACGCTGCCCCGGCACCCACTCGCTGGTGAGTACTGTAATGATACCTGCCCTCCTATAAAACTCGACGGCGAGTCGCACGCGGCGGCGGCCCGCCGACGACATCACGCAGACACCCATCCTGTCCGCCATCACGCTGCCCCGGCACCCACTCGCTGGTGAGTACTGTAATGATACCTGCCCTCCTATAAAACTCGACGGCGAGTCGTACGCGGCGGCGGCCCGCCGACGACATCACGCAGACACCCATCCTGTCCGCCATCACGCTGCCCCGGCACCCACTCGCTGGTGAGTACTGTAATGATACCTGCCCTCCTATAAAACTCGACGGCGAGTCGCACGCGGCGGCGGCCCGCCGACGACATCACGCAGACACCCATCCTGTCCGCCATCACGCTGCCCCGGCACCCACTCGCTGGTGAGTACTGTAATGATACCTGCCCTCCTATAAAACTCGACGGCGAGTCGCACGCGGCGGCGGCCCGCCGACGACATCACGCAGACACCCATCCTGTCCGCCATCACGCTGCCCCGGCACCCACTCGCTGGTGAGTACTGTAATGATACCTGCCCTCCTATAAAACTCGACGGCGAGTCGCACGCGGCGGCGGCCCGCCGACGACATCACGCAGACACCCATCCTGTCCGCCATCACGCTGCCCCGCCACCCACTCGCTGGTGAGTACTGTAATGATACCTGCCCTTCTATAAAACTCGACGGCGAGTCGCACGCGGCGGCGGCCCGCCGACGACATCACGCAGACACCCATCCTGTCCGCCATCACGCTGCCCCGCCACCCACTCGCTGGTGAGTACTGTAATGATACCTGCCCTTCTATAAAACTCGACGGCGAGTCGCACGCGGCGGCGGCCCGCCGACGACATCACGCAGACACCCATCCTGTCCGCCATCACGCTGCCCCGCCACCCACTCGCTGGTGAGTACTGTAATGATACCTGCCCTTCTATAAAACTCGACGGCGAGTCGCACGCGGCGGCGGCCCGCCGACGACATCACGCAGACACCCATCCTGTCCGCCATCACGCTGCCCCGGCACCCACTCGCTGGTGAGTACCAATACAGCAATAAAATTCTATCTGGTCTGGTTGGTTGGTGCCTTGGAGATCACGTTAAACCGTCGGCAATTGTTATGGGTAGTCAGAAACTACCTTCATTATTTACTTAGTTTATCGCAGTGTTTTTCAACCTTTTTCTTCACGCGACCCCCCCTACCAAATATTTACCCGCTTTTTTAGAACGAAGTTCCTTATCGCGCGTTGTGAAAGGGGAAAGAGAAAGAGAGAGAGAGAAGATTTTTTTCCGTCTGGCGAAAAAAATCTTCTCTCTCTCTCTTTCTCTCCTCTCTCTCCTCTCTCTAGAAAGCAAGCCAGATATTTTCATTTCTATTTCGCATTGAACAGTGTGGTGTCGCGACGATTATTTTTGTGTAGTGTATACAGGTTTTTTGTACATAATAAATAATAAGAAATAACTTCGTTCCATCCGGGTGTCCCTTGACACCTCTCAAGTTTTTTTTTCATGTACCTTTTATTTTGTGACACATCCAACATTTTTATTCATTTTCATAGGGTTCGAATAAATACATAATTAAAATTTGCGAAGAATTGGAATAGAAAGCACTCCACCAAAATTTACTTTATTATTCAGAGGTTAGGTGGTTGTCAAGAGACAAAGTACTAGCCAGAGTTTTCGAACTTCGCGCTAAACTGTTAATGTATTTGCAGCAGGCCTAATAATAAATACTCCAAATTCATTTGCCACCCTATGACTGGCTTTTGCATCTTCCCTATAGAAGTTTCTCGACCCCCCTATAGATGCTTCGTAACCCCCAGGGGGTCGCGACCCACAGGTTGAAAAACACTGGTTTATCGTATGGGCAATGTGCCTATGTTACCCTAGTGCCAGAGTTGGTCAGAGCTGGTAAGTACCAACACAGCTTGGCGGGAAAATTCTATCTGGTCTGGTTGGTTGACGGTCTACTCTTCGTGCCTCGGAGATCACGTTAAGCCGTCGGCAATCATTATGGGTAGCCATAAACTACCTTCATTGTTTATTTACTTTATCGTATGGGCAATGGTTGCAATACTGCTGTGTGGTGACAGCGACAAATATCAGAATCAGAATATCATCACCCCATCTCATCCCGTGGGGGGCGTAGAAGTCGACCCGAGGGAATATCTACCAGAGGACGGGAAGCAGCTTCCTTCTGAGTACTACGACCATCATACTGCGATCGCCAACCCGCCTGCCAAGCGTGGCGATTATGGCATATCCCCTCAAGATGATTCTTGAGGGAGGCTTGTCCAGCAGTGGACTTATTTAAGCTGTAATGATGATGATGATGATGATGGGCAATGGTTACCGTAGTGCCAGAGTTGGTCAGAGCTGGTGAGTACCAACACAGCTTGGCGGGGAAATTCTATCTGGGGCTCTACCGGTTAAGTCGCCGAACATCGATTTCTTAAATGGCGTTCAAATAAATAAAGGTTAAAAATGACTTAATCAATCGTTAAATCGGCTTCAACGTTAACAATCGATTCCGGACCATTTATGACGTCACATGTGCTCATGGATGCCGATTTAACGATTGATTAAGTAATTTTTAACCTTTATTTATTTGAACGCCATTTAAGAAATCGATGTTCCGGGACTTATCCGGTAGAGCCCCTGGTCTGGTTGGTTGAGGGTCTATTCTTCGTGCCTTGGAGATCACGTTAAGCCGTCGGCAATGCTTATGGGTAGTCAGAAACTACCTTTATTATTTACTTTATCGTATGGGCAATGGTTACCCTAGTGCCAGAGTTGTTCAAGCCGCCCAGTAGGCCTCTGGTATAGCATAACGACTGTTTTCTGACGAATATTCCGAAGCATAGAGACGCTTCGAATTTATTGGGATACTTTTAGGAGCACATCAAAGATCTCATCACTGGAGATTGGATACATATTTACTTAAAGTTGAGTTATTGTCCGTGTGAGATGTCATCATCTGGACAAGCCTCCACTAAGATGATTCTTGGGGGGATGTTCCATAGTCACCACGCTTGGCGTCTGCGTGGTGACTGGCATATGGCATATGGGTTGGAGCTCGCAGCAAGATGGTCGTAGTACTCAGGAGATAGCTGCTCGTCCTCTGGTAAATATGCCCTCGGGTCCACTTCTACGCCCCCCACGGGATCAGATAATATTCTAATATTCACCGCCGTCACCAATTTGAGACAAATATCAATTACTGTTACAACGTACGCTCTTCATTGTGTGATTTTTGACGTATTAAAAATCACACAATGAAGAGCACGTGTGAAGATCATGAAATTCTAACCTAACCTACTTTTCTAGTAGTGAAATATATTTTCAATTACGTCCGGGTAAAATTCAAATCAAATCAAATAGTTTATTTCAGTAACTTAGTCTATAACAGTATCAAGTGGTTGGAGCCACCTTTTAAGCAAATAATCTTGCTTGTGTTAGGAAAAATTGATGTGCAACATGAATTTTTGATATTGATAAGTTCTTTGATGAGCATTCAAAAATATCATGTTCTAAGTAATACTTGGAATTTGGATGATCATTAGGTTAAGCAACTAGGCTTGCGGTCAGTCCATAGATGGGTGACCACCAAAATGGGGTAATTTCTGAGCGTCTCCGTGCTTCGGAAGGCACGTTAAGCTGTCGGTCCCGGTTGTAGTCAATAGACAACAGTCGTTAAGCCATGTCAGACGCCTACTGGGCGGCTTGAACAATTCCGACACTAGGGGAACCACTGCCCATTCGATAAGTAAGTAAGTGCATTTCCGCGCTTTAAGCATAATATTAATTAACATTCTCTGATCAAATCGGAGACGTACTTAAGAAATGTCAGGTCAGAAGTACCCTAAACCGGCGAGCATGTATGAGGAATATAATGTCAGTGAACGAAGCGAAAGAGGTGTGCAAGGATCGTGACAAATGGAAGTCCGTTGTCTCTGCCTACCCCTTTGGGAGACAGGCGTGAGTCTATGTATGTATGTATGTAATTTAAGTTCTTAGCGCATTGCTTTTTATTTAAAAGTTGATTGTTTGTGTGAATTAATTTGTTTCTGGCATTCGTTGTATTATAGTAGTTCTAAGCTAACCTACTTTTCTAGTAGCGAAATACATTTTCAGTTCCGCCCGGGTAAATTTGATGTGCAATCAGTATATTTGATATGAAAAATATGTAATTGATGGATATAAATTGATGGGTGGCAAGTTCTTCACGCATTCAAAAATATCCTGTTCTAAATAATGCTCGATATTTAGATACGTTAAGCTGTCGGTCCCGGTTGTAGTCATTAGACAACAGTCGTTAAGCCATGTCCTCCTGGACGGCTCGAACAACTCTAGCACTAGGATAACCACTGCACATACGATAAGTTAGTAAGTGCATTTCCGCGCTTTAAGCATAATATTAATTAATATTTTGTTTCTTAATTACAGAATCGTTAAAGCAGTATGAGGCTCAGTACGAGGACAAGCTCGGCGTCGACGACTCGGACCCGGATCGGTGTCCATACGTCCATCTGTCCGCTGTGAGTATTGGTGCAATATTTTGAAGACCATTTTTTTGAACTCCAATGTTGTAATAGTCAAAAGTAGATTATCAAAATTCGAGTGATTCGATGATCAAAAAAACTAAGTAGACGATAGTTTTTGGGCTTATGTATAAATGAAGGAATGAACTCTTTATTTGCGAGAATACAGGTTCCATTTGATGGTATTATATTTTCGTTTCACTATATTCGACAGAATACGTCGTGCAAATATTTAAAGTAATACATTGAAATTTTTGACTTACGTTGAAATTGTAAGTAATTATTTAATTTGTTAATAGTAGTTAATACATGATTGAATCCAAACAATTAATAAAAATACGATTTAAAAACAATGTTAGTTATTAGAGATTAGAAAATGTCAATTAAAATTTCAATGTCAAAATATTTAGGCTAATTACATTTTTATGTGAATTTATATTTAATGTAGTCATCAATTGAATAAAATAATAAATATGATGATGGATATTAGACGGCAGTATCATCTATATACTGTGTACTGCATGGATTTACTTAAATTGTTTTATAAGGTTGTTTTGTTTCAAATTTCTAAGAGGTCGGGTCATGTTGCGTTAATACCTGTTAACAATGTTCATATAGAATTTTGATACGCGAAAGTTTAAAAGTGTATATAATGAACCATATTAGAAAGGTAAAAAAATACATACAAATAAATATAGTGATGGAATAATTAACTACTACTACTAACTTAATCGAAACATTAAAAATACTTTATTGGACTATTGTAAGAAGTCACATTGAATATGCCTAAATAAAATAAAAAACTAAAAAAAGGTTTTTATTCACGTAGACTTTAAAAAAGCGCTTGTAAATAGTCGGAACATGTTTGTAATAATATATAATTAATTTATAATTATTTCTAGGTACATATAGATATTTAGGTACACGGATTGTAGGAAATAACTTACTATAAGATTTATTTTATAATAGTAACGATATTTAACTAACTTAAATTAAGTTATTGTCAAGGATCATGTGTAGGTTTAATTATCGAAATTTTAAATTTTAGCTATATATTTACTACATATTGTCTAATTAAATGTTATTATTATTATCCTCGCATAACAATCCCTGTTAAATTAAATATATTGATCGCATAGAAATTATTCAGAAATTTTATTTCATAAAGTTTATTTGTTATGGTCTCAAAATTTCTTACAGTACTTACTTTTTTTACTACCTTACTCTACAAATTACTTGGACTTATTGACTGCTTCGTTAGTCTAGCGGTAGCGTGATCAACCGCAGAAAATGAGGTCCTGGGTTCAAATCCCGGGTCGGGCCAAAAAGTGATTTTGGGATTTTTCCGTAAAAATAAATTTCTCAGTATCAGCCCGAAGTCTGGAAGTTGGCGGTATTACACCCCCGTGCCTCGGAGAGCACGTAAAGCCGTCGGTCCCGTACCTGACCTCTTTCCGGTCTCGACGCAAGTCGTCCAATCGGATCATGAGAGTGATGGAATAGAAAGTGCCCCTGTGTTTGCGCACACACTTGTGCACTATAATATGTCCTGCGCAATTGACTAATCTCCATTGAGAATGGCCGCCGTGGCCGAAATTCAGCCGGGAAAACATCAATCACTTGGACTTATGTAAGAAGTCCCACATTCAGCCTAAGCGTCTAATAAATCGACGGAATTTTAACAACCTTGTACCGTGTTTCTGGCAAATAACTGTATTATATTCTAAAAAAACAACAGGGGCTCTACCGGCTAAGTCGCCGAACATCGATTTTTTCTTCGAATAAAGATTAAAAATGACTTGATCAATCGTTAAATCGGTTTCAACGTTGACAATCGATTTCGGACCATTTATGACGTCACATATTCGTCATGGAAGCAGATTTAACGATTGATTAAGTCATTTTTAACCTTTATTTATTTGAACGCCATTCACGAAAACAATGTTCGGCGACTTAGCCGGTAGAGCCGCTGTTGTTTTTTTTAGAATGGTGTACAGTTATTTGCCAGAAACACGGTACAAGGTTGTTAAAATTACATAGATCAACACTTGTTTTGCCGACACAGCGGCATGCAAACAACATTAAATATTAATAAATTCGTGAAATTAGATTTTATTTTATCTATTAAATCATTAAATTATATAAATAAAACTGAGTAAACTTTTATTAATTAAATAGTGACATTATATACAATTATTCTCTATTAAAAAAACACCACATTGGATACGTCCACATTGAATACTAGTGTGATGTAGATAGTTATAAGTTTATTCCTGTTAGATATAAGTACTAAACTTAGTTTTTAATTTATATTTGTATATAAAAAAGGTATGCTGAGATGGTTTGGCCATTTAGAAAGGATGAATGAAAGAAGATTGACAAAAGAAGTATACCTGGCCTGTGTGACTGGGACAACCGGAAGGGGAAGACCACGTCGAACATTCTCTGACCAAATCGGAGATGTTCTCAAGAAAGGGCAGGTCAGAAGTACCCTAAACCGGCGAGCATGTATGAAGAATATAATGTCAGTAAACGAAGCGAAAGACGAATGCAAGGATCGTGACAAATGGAAGTCCGTTGTCTCTGCCTACCCCTCTGGGAGATAGGCGTGAGACAATGTATGTATGTATGTATTTGTATATACTAAGTTAATAAATGTACGGTTTGGCATAAAAATAGTTATTAATTATATTTTTGTAGTATTTTCCCTATTTTGTTGGGGTTATTACGTGCCACATGGACCATGGTCGACCTTGACAATACGGCAAGTGTATAAAATAGTTGCTTTTGTGGCAAACCGATGTTGTATTTGGGTATATCCAATATTTCTAGGCTATGTGAGATCGTTTTAGGAATTATAGAGGTACATGTGGAGGACCATGTGAACAGTATTTGCTCTCCACTGGGTTTTCAGCTCGATAGCATGGTGCTGGTATTTTGTTAGTTTTTCCAAAACGCTTGTCTGGATGTTGTGAGTATTTTGTATTATTTTTTTTTGCGACAATAACATTTTGTTAAAAATGTTATTGTCTGTTAACGTGTATTGTTTTGTGCGCTATAAAAGTTCGGTCCCAATTGTAATAATTAAACCTAAACATAATCTCCTTGACAATAACTTACTACAAGCTAGCTATATATCACTACCATTATAAAATAAATTGTATAAATGTTTTAACATTCCGTGTACCTAAATATCTGTAATAAGTATCTAGAAATAATAACTGTATTACTACAAACATGTTCTGACTATCTACAAGCGCTTTTTTAAAGTCTACGTGAAAAAAAATCTTTTTATTTTATTTTATTGATTTTACAAGTGGGCTTCCTAGAACTGAAGATTTCCAGAATGACTGCATGTGTGGCGCAGCCGTTAAGACAGTCGTTTCGCCACTGGTGTCCCGAGTACGATTCCCGCGCAGGATAACCATTTGTTTTACCTATAAATAGTTGTTCAAGGTGTCCCGGGTGCGTTTCCCGCGCATGATAACTATTTGTGTAATCCATAAGTATTCAAAATAACTGTTCTGAATGTACTTTGTGTCCACCAATTATATTTTTTAAATACCCCGCGTCAAAGGGAATCGTTCTCCTAGCGCCGACGCTGTGAGGATTCTAGTTATTAATACGGCATATTTTTAGAAATAAACTTGCTCACTAATACCAATTTGTGAGCTAGTTAGTGATGTATAATTGGAGCAGATAAAGTGGATTGCTTGTAATCTGTTTGTACCAAGATTTACAGGCTCTATGATGTGTTGTATTGTCTCAGACGCTTAATTACAATGTCTGCATATGTCAGTGGAATGAACACGATCTTTTATTTTAAAAAAATCTCTAATTACGTGGCGCTATGACAATGGTCTTGTATCGCAAGCATGAATCCTTTCGGTCTATGGAAACAGTTCACCTGTTCGGTCCCAGTCGTTCGATTCACGTGAATGACGTGTCGTGGGTACAAATCGGGTCGATGTCTTCAATGTAGAGACTAAAGACTCCACTTTGTTAATTTCGCTGCATTTCTAATTGTTTTTCATCAAGTTAATTGGTTCGGTTGTGTGTTTATTAAGAAGTGAGGATTAATCTGAGTGGAAGTAACGTTGAAGTGAATTTACCTGTTGATTAATCGCAATTTTTGATATCAATTATGTCTTTTATTATAGTAAGTGATGATGTGGTTTTTTCCGCTATTGATTTTGGGCCCTGGTCCCTGTATTTTAATATAAGTGTGTTTGTATTGCGTTGGAGTTTTATGAGGTCTATTTGTGGCTATTTTTTAACTGGAAACTGCTGGATGCGAATAGCGCAAGACCGGCAATTGTGGAGATCTTTGGGGGAGGCCTGTGTCAATCAGTCTTTCGGCTGATATGATGATGATGATAACTGTGTTTTTTGAGTTCAGGGGTGATTTTAGAATCAGATGTAAGCGGTGCCTAAATTTTCTTAATATATATACGTTTTTTGTTTTAACCTTCTAGAATGTTCAAAACCTAAATACTTATATATAATAAAATCAATATTTTTCCCAGTTTCTGAGGTGTATGCTATTTTACTTATTAACAGACAAATTCTTGCATTTTTCGACCCCAAATCATTGGAAAGTTGTCCGCTAGATGAAAAATCTTATTGGAAGAAAATTGTTTGATTTCGACCATATTGAATACGTGTGAGAGTTTATACAGCGTCTCAGTATTAATTATGTTGTACTACTGAGTTTTGACACTGTTTCTCAGTAATTGCCACGTTATGCACTGCTAGGTAGGGTAAAAAAAATTACGATTCCACACAATTGTAATATTTTTCCGGAATAATTGTGATAAAATATATTTTGAATTTGAATATATCCAGAGATACTGAAATTTAATAAAGAAGGAAGAGGACTGAGTGCTGAACAAAACCATAGCCCTCTTAATGCGTCACCCTGAAATATGCCACGTACCTAATATTTTAGATTTCTAGATTTCTATAGTTTAATTATTGCATTTTATGATAATTTGTGTTCGTTCGTGTTGTTACTGGTCATGGCAGCTTATGGTAAACGATTGCGTCGTTTGCATTCTTGCAAAACGTCGTTGAACGCATGCTGACAGATCAATGTGATTAGCCGCACATGCCAGGAATTGGCCTATTTCGTAGGCGCACGGACCGGTTGGCTGTTGGTTTCCTTGTTAGAATTGTTGCACGTAGTCACGGGGCAAAATCTCTTCCATTTCGCGCTGATGCCGGCGACCACCGCCAAAAAGGCCAGTGATAGCTTCACCCACCAAGTGACCCGCAGTGGATATATATGCGAATTGGTTTAGTTTTAATGGGCTCTATTTCAGAAGATATTCTTAAGAGCAATTTAGTTTGCCAATTTTGCATGTATGATATTAGAAAAGTTATGGATTCTCTATAATCCATAACTTCTCTTATAAATCTGTTTATTTTATAAATTTCCAGAACTTTCATCAACTAACTGTGTGGTACTGACTCAAATGCTTTGCGCAAATCTATAAACATGGTGTAGATATTTCCCTATTTCTTTATAAGCTTCATTTAAAAGAATTCCGTCTATTTTAATCTGTTCTATACATCCTGTGCTATTTTCACACATACCACTTTTGTTCTTCTGCGAGCAAATCGTTTCTAGAAATTTCTTTTAGATATGATTTTCAGTGTCATGTAGGTCTTTAACTTAGTTGGGGTGTACTTGTGTAAAGCATCTTTTGTACTAAGCATGTATGTAGGTCACTCCGTGTGTTATGTAATCTGCTATTATCTCTAGGGATTGAATTAATTTCTCGAGATGATTACATATTTGCGGGTGTTTGCAGGGGAACTTTTTGTACCCTATTATATAATTCCTGGTGCTTTCGAATTGTGAGCACGTTTATAACTTTTTAAAGTATAAGTTGTTGTATAAGTGTTCCAATGTATATGCATTCGAATCCCAGTATTGTACCTCTACTTCTTTTTAATACTATTTTTAACCCCCGACGCAAAAAGAGAGGTGTTATAAGTTTGACGTCGATGTCTGTCTGTGTGTCTGGAGGGGTGTTATAAGTTTTATTTCTGGACGTTGTGTCTGTCTCTGTAGCATCGTAGGTCTCAAACGGATGGACCAATTTTGATGCGGCTTTTTTCATTTGATAGCCAGTTTCTTTGCGGCTGTTCTTAGCTATGTTTGGTTAATATCAGTCCAGGAGTGTAAGAGTATGAGCTCTTTTCCTAAGTGATGTAATTATGGACTATAATTACATCACTTAGGAAAAGAGCTCATACTCTTACACTCAGAGGTTTTCTAACGGTTAGGGTATCATATTTCATATTATATATATTGATATTTATATTTTTTTTTTGTATGTATAAAGCTCTTACCGAAGGAAACACAACTCTACTTATTTGTTGATCGCTGAAGATTTTCTTGTTAAGTTTAGAAGTTGTCGCACTACAGTAATCAAGAGACAAGAAGCTTACGCAGTGACAGCGGCCGGTGCTGCTAAGAGACGACGTATGTTCGCATCTTAGCAACAATGGCTGCTGTCGCTGTCGCACACACACACACACACACAAATGGCCCGCCTTTTCACTGGATCGCATCGAGTCTAAATGAAGCTTAGTCGAGAAGATGAAGCTTAGTCGAGAAGATGAAGCTTAGTCGAGACGATGAAGCTTAGTCGAGAAGATGATGCTTTGTCGAGAAGATAAAGCTTAGTCGAGAAGATGAGGCTTAGTCGAGAAGATTAAGCTTAGTCTAGAAGATGAAGCTTAGTCGAGAAGATGAAGCTTAGTCGAGAAGATGAAGCTTAGTCGAGAAGATGAAGCTTAGTCGAGAAGATGAAGCTTAGTCGAGAAGATAAAGCTTAGTTGAGAAGATGAAGCTTAGCAAGCGTTACCTCTTCAAGATTGGCGTCACAAACAGAGATTGCAGAGGATGCATTGAATTTGAAGAAACATCAGTACTGTTATACTGCAATAGCGTTGCCTGCGGGCAAAGTTCCTCAACGATCCGAAGACACTGCAGGAATCACACAAAGAATCAAAGATTTTTATTGCGGACTAAATATAACATGAGGTCTTAAATATACGATGGAACTTATAACTTAGTCGACTTATCTTGACGGGCCTGTTGGCGCGGTTGGCAAATGCTTGCTATTCACGCCAGAGGTCATAGGTTCGATTCCCATCTAGGACATATATCTGTGTGCATAGATGTCTGTTTGTCCTGAGTCTGGGTGTAATTATCTATATAAGTATGTATTTACTAAAGAAAAGTAGTATATGTAGTATATCAGTTATCTGGTTTCCATAGTACAAGCTTTGCTTAGTTTGGGATCAGATGGCAATGTGTAAATAATGTTCCAGGATATTATATTATATTAATATTTTATAATTCTTGGAATATAATAATAATAATATAATAATATTCTGGGACACTATTAACACACGGCCATCTGATCCCAAACTAGCAGAGCTTGTACTATGGAAACCAGATAACTGATATAATACATATACTACTTTTCTTTTGTAAATACATACTTATATATATAATTACACCCAGACTCAGGACAAACAGCCATGTTCATGCACACAAATATCTGTCCTGGGTGGGAATCGAACCCACGACCTCCGGCGTGAAAAGCAAGCATTTGCCAACCACGCCAACAGGCCCGTGAAATTTGATGATATCTTGAATATGCGTTGAATTTAAGATGTGAACTTTTTAATAATCAATATTTAACTGTATTGTGTGTTTCTCATATTATTATAATACTGACGCAAATATATTTGCAGGTCCACGAGTACACATACCCGCAAGTGGGCCCGGGGGGCGTCATTAGTTCAGAGAAGTCGTCGCCCAACACCAAGCCGCCCCTGCTCAAACGAGATTCTGGTAAGCTTACATGATATTTTGCGTCATATAGATAAGATTTTGTATATTCTAGACTAGCCGTCGCCTGCGACTTGACTCGCGTGGACATCCTAATAGCCTCCAAATTCAGGCCTGCCGTTATATCCGTTTTTACCCCCAACCTCTGCAACTTCTGTAGACATTGTTGCCAGAAACTGTGTACAGAATAGTTATAATAATTTGATTGATTAACAGTTCATATCGGGCATGCAATATTTTTTCTACCTACCTTAATATTAAATAAATTTATTTTTATAAACTTGACAACAGATAAATAACACGTAATTATAAATTCAATAAATCAGTTGCTTCGATAGTTTGTCATAAGCAAAAATCTCTTTGAGGTCATAAAATACGTTGTGCAATAGCCACCGTTTCAGCAACGATTTAAACATTTTACTATCAAGTTGTTTAAACACAGGTTCAAAACTGGTACTGTCAATAGCAAACGTAGATGTGTCTAGAATTGAAACTGGCCGCCATGGATGACATTCGATCAGGGGCTCTACCGGCTAAGTCGCCGAACATCGTTTTCGTGAATGAAGTTAAAATAAATAAGGGTTAAAAATGGCATCATCAATCATTAAATCGGCTTCAACGTTGACAATCGATTCCGAACCATTTATGACGTCACATGTGCTCATGGATGCCAATTTAATGATTGATTAGGTTTAAGAACTTTATTTTCTCAAAAAGAAATACATTTCACTTATATGAGAAAACAACATTTTAAAACCTCAAAAATGTGTTTTTTTAAAGCTTTTTTAAAGGTATATATGGTCTTTTACATGTTTAGGCAATTTCTTGTAAAGCTGTGCTCCTTCATACAGTATAGTACTTTTCCCGTAGTTTGTCCGAGGGGCCTGAAGGGCTATATTATTTGCTTGTCTAGTTCTGTCTCTTTTTTGAGTGCACGATTTTTTGGATAACGTGATTTGTGTATGTATGTTTTTATTTAATATTTTGTGTACAAGTAAACATGTATTATATCTATATATTTGTGAAATATTCATTATCTTTGTGTCTTTGTAAACTTTTAGTGTAGGCGTGCGATACTTATATTTAAAAAGGACTTTAATAATTTTATTTTGAGCTCTTTGCAAGATGCTCCGGTTAGATTTGTAAGTAGAACCATATATCTCTATAAGGTATTCTGAATGGGGTTTCACCATGGAGTTATAGATTACATAGCAAACTTTTGGGGGAAGACAACGTACAATGCCACGCAATGCGCGTGTTAAGGCTGAGAGCTTATTTTAAATTTTTTCTATATGTGACTTCCATGATAAGTCACTATCCAAAATGAGTCCTAGATATTTTTCAGCTTTGGATTTTTGTAAGTTAAGTAATTTTTAACCTTTATTTATTTAAACGCCATTCACGAAAACGATTTTCGGCGACTTAGCCAGTAGAGGACCAGGAGGCCATTATTAATTTATGAATATGGGTATTTTTTTTCAGACCGAAACTAAATGTATACAGGGTGGAAACTTTCAGCGGGGCAGTTAAGCATCTTCTACACGGTTGCAAAGACGATGGTCGTCTTCCATTCATTACATCTACACTGCAGTTGTGCAGTTTAGATGGATGGCAAACACCAGGGTGACTTCTGTTGGGTCGTTGGTTTGCAACCCTGTAGAAGATGCTAGGGGAAGTACCTTATCCGTTGGAGCTACACGAAAATGATCTTAAATTATTATGGAATTTAGATCGCCATTCAGATTTACAAAAAGAAATACAGTTAGCAAGAAAATAGAAGATTTGATAAAAATATTATATTTTAAATATAAAATAATCTTAAAAAAAAATAAAAATTAATAAATTAAATATAATATAATCCATATTATAACTGTTTCCAAGTCTGTGACAACTATTTTGATGTGTTGTGTGATATGTTGTGCAGTAAATGAATAAATGATCCTGTTTCTAATACTTATCAAAAACTTCTATAGGACCAACCATTGTTGGAGTACTAAAAAACTCCCCTTACTGCACCGCTAAAAGTTTCCACCCTGTATATAATATTTATTAGTTTATAGTAATATAGGTATTTGTGTATTCTATATATCCTTAGATTTATTTTTCTAACTGTCCTCATAGTGCACGCCATATCGTACCCCCAGTGGAAAAAGAGCATAAGTAGTGTTACGTTTATAATTTTCAAATAGCGAATTTAGAGTTACACATGCTGAATTTTTTGATATTTTTCTTGCATTATTTCGTCAAAATTAACAATAAAAATATCGAAAAAAAAAACAGCACATGTAACTCTAAATTGGTGATGAAAATGATAAAATCAATAGTTTGACGTAACACTACTTATGCATTTTTTCCATTGGGGGTATGATATTTTCTCTGCATCACGCCAATGTTGACTGGCAGAGAATGCTTATGGCAATAAGTATCGCCCCTGTTCATTGTTGTGCGTAAGGTTTAAAATAAATAAATAGTTCATGATTGTCATTACATTAATACATTTTATTATTGCTTTGTGATGAGTATAAATTACCTGAAATAAGTAGATTGGTTATTATAATTTTTCCAGGTTCAATAAAGAAGTGTGGGTACAGTGGACCGCCTCCGCTACCCGACAAGAAGCCTGCCGAGTCCACCTTCCAAGCGCGGATAAAATGCAGGTACGGTATACATTGACATCTGATCTGATAATCTAGCTGTTTATTGATATAGTCACTTCTTATACTTTTTAGATTAAGATAAATTGAAGAAATTTGATATCGACACGTTAAAATTAATGCATTATGTGCAATTTTTTTAAAATTATACATAGAATAAAATAAAAGGATACGGTTTAAAAGAAAGAAACAACAAAATCTAAATAAAAGATAATTAAAATAAAGTCAACATAAAATAAAATAAAATCATACTGCTCCGATTCGCTGCCAATATACCGTAACCCATTGCAAATATACTTCGGTCGATAGCTAACAATTGAACTTATAAATTGCATCAAATAATAGTATCTATACATATAATAAAACCGTAGCAAAGACAAAACTGTACATTGCATATTTTTTAGAAAGGATGCTTGGGGCGTGATTTGCAATCGATATCAAAGCCAAAAATATAGTTTGTAGAATTTTTGTCTGTTTGTCTGTATGTAAACTCAAAAAGTAATGTATGGATTTACTTCAAATCGCATGAATAGTACTAAGAGGTCCTATCACCTCCGGGGGAGGAGCTGTGATCATTTATAAAGTTTAACGCGGGTAAAACCGCGGGGCCCAGCTAGTAAATATATTTTATTTTATTAGTAAAAATAAGGTTTTAAGTATTAACAAGAGTTTTTGACACTTCCGGTGCCCAGGGTTGAGTGATAGGTCGTTCGCGTGCCCACAACCCGCCTCTCGAGTCGTGTCTATACGTGGCTATAGAAATCCCGTTGGCACTCTGCTATCGGGTGAATATCGAAACAGGGTGTTAGGGCTGCCAAAAAGTTAATCTGTTTATATGAACATGTATTTTAATTGGGTCATTTCCTTCAGACACTGCCACGAGTGGTACCTGGAGAGCGCCAACCGCGCTGGCGCGTGCGAGTTCGCGCCCGACTGCTTCCGCTCCTGCATCGACTGCGTCAGCTGCATCAAGTGCGCACAGGTACGTGCTGTTTGGTTCTGCATTCATTCCCGGCAGGCGCTCCTACCAACGGCAGGCTAGTCCACTCCGGGTTGGTAGAGGTTCCATCTCCTCTGGAAGATATAGCTTAGATATTCCATGGTTAATATATGTAAACTTAATTATATTAATTATAATCCATATAAACACAAATCTTGCTTTAGACGGTCACCGTAGCCTAGTTGGTAGTGCAGGATCACTACCAACTAGGCTACGGTACCCTTAACATATGACTAATGAAAGTCGATGGAAAGGTCATAGCGAGTTATATAAAACCAAATACCTAGCGAGTAGTCGCATATGATATGTAATAACCTGACATGTTATCATTTCATGTAATAAAATCGAGATGAAAAGTATATGAAGCCAATTCACTCATAATGTGATTCGTTGAATATATCATCATATATGTACACTATGTTGGCCGACAGACAGTACGTCGTGGTCCCAAACCTGGCACCATCTGACAGCCGTCTCTTCGCCACCGCGCGCGCTTATTGGTCACATCAAATAGCGCGCGCATACTCGCATCCTCGGTTTCCCGAAACACATTTCCGTCCCTTTTCCAAAATCAGTCCCACAAATAAATATCCAGCAATCGAGCGGAAAGATGTTACACATAACATTACATGGTATTATTAACGATTAGTATTTAAAAAACTTTAAGCAAATTTGACAATCATCATTATCATTTCAGCTTAATGACGTCCACAACTAGACAAATGCCTCCCAAAGATTTTCTCAATGGAGTTGTGTTCGTCATTTCGAGGGATATGCCATAATCGTTATAATCACATCCCGTGGAGGGCGTAGAAGTGGACCCGGGGGAATATCTACCAGAGGACGGGCAGCAGCTTCCTTCTGAGTACTATGACCATCTTCCTGCGATCGCCAACCCGTCTGCTAAGCGTGACAATTATGGCATATCCCCCTCAAGATCATTCTTGGGGAGGCTTGTCCAGCAGCTGTAATTCTCAAAATTGGAGACACGAAACCTCGATTATGTTGATTGTAATTTAATTGTTATTTCTTTTTTGTGTGGAAAGCCTAGAGTATTGTAGCTGTATTTGATATATATGTGTGTCTGTCCCGCAGTGTATGCTGTACCACTGCATGTCGGACGCGGAGGGTGACTTCACCATGCACCCGTGTGGCTGCGGCCCGCCCGACGAGGCTTGCGCCAAGCGGTAAGCTACACTTTACTTACCAACATTATTGTATTAACCTGAACGCCATAGTCATCTATAGACGACAAAGCTCAATGTGCCCATAATTATGTATCGTGGCGTACTGGGCTTATTCTGTACCCTATTTTTACTGAATACACGCGGACGTAGGAGTATGATATGTGTCACAGTAAAAGTTGACTGCATGTGTAGCGCAGCGGCTAAGACAGTCGCCTCGCCGCTTCGTGTCGCGGGTTCGAGTCCCGCGCCAGACAACTTGTTCTAAGTCTGGATGTAATTTGTATCCGACTATTATATGTTTGTAATTTTTTTACATTCCCTAGTGTGGGTGTTGTCTTTAAAAAAAATAAGTTTCTTGTAAAACACCAACAACCTCGCAATACCAGATAGTTAACACCATAAGCAAGAACTTTTCTTGTACAAGTTTTGATAATTTGTTAGTTTTTATTATCATACAAAAATAAATATTAATTTAATTTCCCGGTTGAGTGTTTATAACTCTACGAGCATCGCAAAGGCACGCACTAGCGCGCGAGCTAAGCGTCGTTCGCGCATCGTCCTTCCTTTATAAATGAAACATAGACCTACAAATGTCACGATAGTACAACAAAGACTTTTAATATAATCATTATTTTAGTCTATAAGTTGCCTGGAAGAGATCGCTTTTAGTGATAAGGCCGCCACTAGCAAAATATTGTTCTATGTATATTGTATTTTTTATATGTGTACAGTCTTCAACTGTACATATTTTGCTGACTCTGCGCTCGGCACGAGCGCGCGTCAATTTACTTATTATAAATAAATATCACATTCATGAATGAATCACTGTGGGTTCGTTACCACGCCGCGAACAACATTAGAGAAAGGAAAAGTCACTGTATTACCTAATATTTGTGCTAAGTGAACTTTACGTTAATATAATAGGTCTTTACCTATGAAATTGCCGTTTTGTATGAAAAAATTTAAACGAATTTTTTTCATGAATTTTTTTATTTGTATTAATCGAAGTAATCACCCATGCAATCAATGCATCTTTGCCATCGCAGTAGCAGTTTATTGATGCCCTTCTTAAAGAAATCAGCTGGACGGGAGGCAACAAATTCTTCAAAGGCATTTTGTACTGCCTCTCGGGTATTGAATTTTTTTCCCGCCAAGAAGTTATCCAAATTCTGGAAAAAGTAGTAGTCTGTAGGCGCAAGGTCTGGTGAGTAGGGCGGATGACGGAGAGCTTCCAACCCCAGTTCTTGCAACTTGGAGACCGTCTGCTGTGCAGTATGAGGTCGCGCGTTGTCGTGCAGGAGCAGCGGAGACGAGCGATTGACCAATGCTGGTTGGAGATGCGCCAGCTTCTCCATCATTGTGCTCAGTTCTTCACAGTACACATCTGCAGTAATGCTCACCCCGTTTGGTAAGAAGCTGTGATGAATCACACCGGCGCTAGACCACCAAACAGTGACCATCACTTTTCTAGGGGTAAGTTTTCGTTTAGGGCATTGTTTAGGTGCTGAACCAGGATCCAACCAACTTGCTGAGCGCTTGCGGTTATCAAACAGAATCCATTTTTCATCGCAGGTAACAATGCGGTTCAAAATTCCTTCATTTGTGTGTCTGTTGAGCAGTGCAAGGCACGTCTCGACGCGTACTTCGCGCTGGCGATCATTGAGTTCGTGGGGCACCCATTTGTCAAGCTTTTTTACCTTGCCAATTTGACGCAAATGGACCAATATTGTTTTGACGCTAACGTCGAAAGCTGCTGCTAATTCAGCCGTAGATTGTGTATCATCAGCTTCCACAACCGCCTTTAATTCGTCATTGTCGACCAAAGTCTTCGGACGACCGCGAGGTTCATTTTTCAGGTCGAAATTTCCAGAACGGAAGCGAGCAAACCAATAACAGGTGGTGCGTTGGTTTGTAGTGTTAGCTCCGTAAACGTCGTTGATGTTGCGTGCCGCTTGTGCCGCGTTGCTGCCACGACGGTACTCATATTCCATAATTACTCGAATTTTTAACGTATCCATGATGACGAAAAAGATTGAAATGCGATGAAAATGTAACACTAATCAATAAAGAAATGACTACTTTTGGAAAAAAGAATCCATGTTTTTAAAATAAAATTAATTTGAAATTAGAATTCTTAGCCAAACAAAAATTATTTTGATTTGAAATGGCCAGTACTGCAGAACGGCAATTTCATAGGTAAAGACCTAATATTACTTTAGTAACAATAACTGCGATCTTTTCTCTTCACACTCAAACTGTAACAATTACTATTTGCAAGTGTACCTACGTACCGTACAATATGCCTTATGCAATGAAGGGTACTTCTGCTTTTTAGGGTTCCGTACCCAAAGGGTACAACGGGACCCTATTACTAAGACTTCGCTGTCTGTCTGTCCGTCTGTTACCCGGCTGTATCTCATGAATAGTTAGACAGTCGAAATTTTCACATATGATGTATTTCTGTTGCCGCTATAACAACAAATACTAAAAAACAGAACAAAATAAATATTTAAGGGGGAGCCCCATACAAGAAACGTGAATTTTTGCTCGTTTTTATAGATAATGGTACGGAGCCCTTCGTGTGTGACTCCGACTTGCACTTGGCCGGTTTTTTTTTCATGTAATACATAACTCAATATGACCGAACTTGTAGAAAAAGTTGTCGCTTATGATGTAAGCGATCTAGTCCTGCGCGGTTGTTGGTGTTTTACAAGTAACTTGGTATAGAGGTATGAAGAAAGCTAGTTTTCATACAAGGTGTAACAATAGACAATAGAAGATTGACAAAAGAAGTATACCTGGCCTGTGTGAATGGTACAACCGGAAGGGGAAGACCTCGTAGAACATTCTCTGATTAAATCGGAGACGTACTCAAGAAAGGTCAGGTCAGAAGTACCCTAAACCGGCGAGCATGTATGAAGAATATAATTTCAGTAAACGAAGCGAAAGAGGTGTGCAAGGATCGTGACAAATGGAACTACGTTGTCTCTGCCTACCCCTCTGGGAGACAGGCGTGAGTTTATGTATGTATGTATGTAACAATAGCAGACGCATTTAATGAGCTCTATCTACCCATGAAACTGAACTCTTTGAACAAAATCAGACAAAAAATAATTTTTGGTCCCCTGAACAAACTGCATGGCTGTTCGATATTCTTATATGGGGAGTTAATATTTTTGTTTGTGTATTTTGATAGTTATGTACACGTTGTTGACTGCCACGTTGGTCTAGGGGTAGCGTGTTCCACCGCAGAAAATAAGGTCCTGGGTTCAAATCCCGGATCGGGCCAAAAAGTGATTTTGGGATTTTTCCGTAAAAAGTAATTGTTAATCGTTCCGCTACCACACCGTGGTATTCAGAATCGAATTTATACAATCCATTCTATATTCTATTATCTTAACGTTATCTTATCGAAACTTACACGGTCAATACGGCTGGCATGCCAATATCTAAACTGAACCATTTTCAATATATGCCGCTTTTTAAATTATTTATTCTTGAATACTTCATCTAATTATGAATAAACACAAGAATTGAAGAAGTACACAAATAAATAAAAAAGAATACGCTTTAGATCATAAGTCTTAAGTAAAACTTAGACGACGCCACGACGACGAACAGACGCCAGCACATCAAGCTACCCCAATCTCTCATATTTCCCCAATTGAAAGTGAACCTTACACATAAGTGGTAAAGTTGAAAATTTATAAAGGAAATTTGACAGATTGGGGTAATTGGATGTGCTGGCGTCTGTACATTACGTGGTTGGTTCGGCTATGAGAGATATAGAGAAGAAAATGTGTGATCTCACCTCTCTCTTGCCCTGGCAGTAATATACGAAATGTAATTTTATCTCATTCTATCTTCACCGATTTATATTTCCATCTCAACTTCCTTCCTTTTCGCTCGATTACACTTTATGCGTTACACACACGTCTCCTAGGTCACCGTAGCCTAGTTGGTAGTGCTCCTGCCTACGAAGCTGGTGGTCCTGGGTTGGAATCCCGGTAAGTGCAAATATTTGTGTGATGAGCACGAACATTTGCTTCTGAGTCATGGATGTTTTCTATGTATGTATTTATCTATCCATATAAGTATGTATATCGTCGCCCGGTACCCATAGTACAAGCTTTGCTTAGTTTGGCGCTAGGATGGTCTGTGTGACATTGTCCCTATATACTATTACATTGCACTGTTGGTCGCGCTGGCGCAGCTGGGCGGGCCTCACGCTGCTGTCGCTGCTGGTGCCGTGCCTGTGCTGCTACCTGCCGCTGCGCTGCGTGCACCGCGCGGCGCGCGGCGCGCGGCTGGCGGGCGGGCAGCACGCGCCGCGCACGCACTAGCGCGCCCGAGCCGCCCCGAGCCGCCGCGCACACCCTCCACGGGGACTCCTACCGCCCCCGACCCGGGAGCGGGCTGGACCTCGCGGTGTTCGCGGAGTTAGCGCCGGCTATTGACGATGATCGTTCGGAGACTTCGGTGTAAATGTTAAATGTTGGACTTTTAGGGATTTAAAAACATATACCATAGCGGTGTTCGAAGCTGGAGTGTTTTAAGAAATAAGACTTTCATTGACGAAATAGACTTACAGTTAACGTGATCGATGTTATATATACGTTACCTAATTTCTAGACTTAAGAAACAAAATGTTCATAAATCTAATCTTCACAAAACTTTCACATTCTAACAAAACAATTTTTTTATATAAATGTGTAAACACATCCCCAACTTTAATATATTCACAGTCCAATGAGTTCAGTCTGCCAACAAATCAAGGCCGAAAACTCATATAGACACAATATCTTATTTTTCTTAATATTCGAACCAATAACTTACGAATTAAAATTAAAAATCTAACTTATTGTAATACAGAAATTTATAATTTATTTAGACAATTCCATTAAGCCAATTCCATTTCCGCTAAACAAGAAAACTTTTGTATGGGGACTGTGAAAATGTTGAACTTACTAATTTTAACTAAACAAAGTCATTGGATTAATATAACATTTACACTGACTTCGGAAATAAAAAATATCGTAAAACGGGGTAAATAGAAATTCATAGAGTTCATAGGGAACAAAATTTGACTTATGTATGAATATTGTTCACCACGGGATTTGTATCCACCCCGGGATTTTATAGTCATCCCGGGATTTTATATTCCTCCCGGAATATTGTATTCACCCTGGGATTTATATTCATCCTGGGAATTTATATTCAACCCGGGATTTTATATTCACCCCGGGATTTTATATTCATCCAGGGATTTATATTCACCCTGTTTTACCGTTATCGGAAGTTTGATACTTCCTACTTATTCATGTCTATAAGGCATATTAATGTTCTAGATATATAAGATTTTATCAGTGGTTATGGGAATGTATGGATTTTGAAGGCAAGCTGATAAAATACTGGCGATAGAGACATGCTTTTAACAAGATCTACAATGATTTTGGAGGTGAAGTTAGTGTTTCTACGCACAAGAAATTTAAGTGTTTTCCCGAAAGGACGGAATTGTAATGATATAAATGCATCAGATTTGACTATACCGTCGGACCGTTCAGCGGAAACGCTGGCGTTTTATTAACGTCGAAGGTGGTAAATAGAAGTCGCCGAATTCGGCTCGTGTTCGCTTGAAAACGCGACAATGTATTTTTAAGTCAGAAGTAACCGTTTTGGTTATATTGCCATTTTGAAGCTTGATTATTTGAGCAATAATGTTGATACTTATGTCAGCTAACCCACACGTGGGCCGATTATAAATGTTTTTAGATCTGAACTACACAATTTAATTATTTATTGCATTTATTCTTTTTTTTGTCAAGTGTGGAAAGTGGACGGCAGTTCGCCTATTCGATGTGGAAATAGTGTGTGACCAGTGTTCAAGGACATTTTTATGCCAGCAACACTGCGGCCATAGACAATGCGGATGTGGACGTAAAAATTTAAGAGTGGCAACATTTTTTTCGCTTTTTTATACCCAGTGTCGAAGTTAATAGTGTTGCTATGTACGGTGTTGCCACGTAAGGACTTAATTGGTGTTTTAGCGATATATTCGCGTCGGATTGTGCGATAATTCGCCATGGTCGCCAAATCGAATAGTGTTGGGCTACTAAGCTTTTTAATGTTTACTTTTTGTCTCGCCCGGCACTAGTGTATTAAATTTTATATTGTGCCATAAAGTTTTAAGGTTTTTTTTACATTTAGTGTCTTCCAAGACATATATCTATGGTTTCGTACAAAGTTGTTGTTCAACGAGGTTGGATTTGTTATGAGTTAGTTGAGAATATTTCGCTAATTTAATTCATTGATGTAATCATAACAAAGTATATTATTATATACGAAATGTTAACATATCCCATCATTGTTACATATTTAACGCTTCAATGTCTAGCCTAAGTTTAAATTTAAAAAGAAGTTTAAAGTATTTTAATTTAAACTTTTTATTGGTTGGTATATTGTGAATGATTAGCTTATAACTGGTTTAAATTTAGGCTAGATATTTTTTTAAATATTTGTACTATAGATAACGCATTTTTTTAATTAGAATTATTTGAAAATACGGGTAGTAATGTTACCTAGGCAGCGGCATTTTTTTTTCAAAGTTGTAATTTTTTCTATGATAAAAAAATTAATGTGTATTATAAATTTTAATATTCGTAATGTCACATTGAGATGATATTTATTATTAGTGTTAAAATATAGTGACATTAATCCGTTGGTAATTAAATATAATATCAATGTTTTATGTATATTATAAATTTAAGGAAAAAAAAGTTTTTTATAAATTCACATACACATACAAACACATTTTCACCATACGAAGCTAATGTTGTCTAGTCTATGGATCAGTATTCTTTCCAAAAAAAAAAATCATTCACTTTTTTCAGTTGAATTCGAAAAAATGACCAACTGTTTTGTATATTTATAAATAAGAAAATATTCACGTAAGGGGTTCCAGCAACCTGGTCATGAGGTTTTGCACTAAATTTAGAAAAAACAACAATATAAATAAAAACAGTAATAAAAAAATCTAATTTATATGAAATCTTTTTGATTTTTGTAAGATAAAGGGCTCACTTATGAAAATTACAGAAGATTTCATATTTCGGTTTGTTTCCGCAATTAGTATTGCGAATGCGAACTCACAGGATCTAAGCAACTAAATAAAAATACAGTGTCCAATCAAATTCGGCGTAGTAAAGTGCCACACCTCTTTCCAGCATGGCTGAAACCTAATTCGTCATAATTATTGTTACTCCGTAATAAATGAGAAATTTAATATTGTATCAAAATAAGTACAGAAATGTATTCAAACGTTTAATTATAATAAAAAAAATGTATTTTAACTGTTTTTTAACGTAAATGGAAACATCACAAGATCGCGCAGAAAATATAGAGATATAAAGAGACTTTAAATATTTATTATAGTCACTTTTAAGAATAAATAAAAAGTATCAGTGTTTAGTGTATTTAAGAATTAACCAAAGGAAAAAAAGATATGGTTGTTTAAAATGATAAATGTATTAAAATATGAAATAAATAATCGTACATAAATGTTTTACGTGTTTTTGTTACTCTTTAATCGGACGCACCGCTGATTTAGCTACAGACGCCAGCACATCCAGCTACCCCAAACTGTCAAATTTATTTTATAGATTTTCAACTTTATCGCATGAACATACGGTTCATTTTCAATTGGGGAAATTTGACAGTTTGGGGTAGCTTGATGTGCTGGCGTCTGTACATCAATCATTTGATCTATACATTTTTTAAATTATTTTATTCATGTAATACGTATCTGTAGAAACCCAGCAATTTGTGCTCATGAAGCCTGTGTATTGCCAACGCGCATCATAATTTAATCTTTTGACCGACACATATCCGTATAAGTGACAAACTAAGTGTTGATGGGTCCGCAGTTAAGACTATAATACTGCCGCCCGTTAGCTTAAAGGGCGCAGAGCTACAAAATCAAATTTTGAGTTAGCAAAAAACGCGGGGAATATTAGGAAAATATGCCACTTAAAAACCATAGGTACACCATAAAATTAATTATGGTGTACCTATGGTACCGGCAGGTAGTAATATTCCACGCGTTTTTCGCTCATAACTCAAAATTTGATTTTGTGGCTTTGCGCCCTTTAAGCTAACGGACGGCAGAAGGGTTCCGTAGCCAAATGGCAAAAAACGGAACCCTTATAGATTCGTCATGTCTGTCTGTCCGTCCGTATGTCACAGCCATTTTTTTCCCGAACTATAAGAGCTGTACTGTTCAAACTTGGTAAGTAAATGTATTCTGTGAACCGCATTAAGATTTTATCATAAAAATAGAAAAATAATAATAATTTTGAGGGTTCCCCATACATAGAAATAAAACTCAAAAAAAATTTTTTCATGATACGCATACATGTGGGGTATTTATGGATAGGTCTTTAAAAATGAGATTGAGGTTCCTAATATCATTTTTTTCTAAACTGAATAGTTTGCGCGAGAGACACTTCCAAAGTGGAAAAATGAGTGTCCCTGTAACTTCTAAAATAAGAGAATGATAAAACTAAAAAAAATATATAATGTACATTACCATGTAAACTAACAACGAAAATTGGTTTGAACGAAATTTGGTGAATAGTTTTTTCTTAATGCGTCATAAAATCGTAAACCACAATTTACCTTTCATTTAATCAACTGTAATACTTGCTGCTGCGGAACCCTTCATGGGCGAGTCCGACTCGCACTTGGCCGATTTTTATACCATTTTTGCTCATTTAGTCTTGTTAAAATTAGGTAGTAAACTGAATTTGAATTAAATATGTGTGTTATTGAACATGGGCGGTAAGCAACTTTTTTTATTCAGATGCTGCTATGTAAACGTTTTGCTTCTGTTTTTATGATTTACATATTAATGAAACATACTGGGATTGTAGTTAATATGAAACCATTCTGGGCTTTCATTGATCCTGCTGTTATAACTTAGGGGTATTATTAATTAGAAACTAGTTATAAAGAAAAACTATTTGAATTATTGTACGTTTCTTTGCTTGTGATGGGTAATCTCAAAAAACTATATAAAATAACCTCTTAATAAAATTAGATATCCTTTCGTAAGTTATAATAAAATTAACCCAAGATGGTGGCGCTCATGGCCAGTGCACTCACCAATTGGTAAGGTGAAGCACCTAGGAATGCGGTCGGTCTATAGATTGGTGACCACCAAAGTGGTTTAATTCCTGAACGTCTCCATGTCTCGGAGGGCACGTTTATTTATCGGTCCCGGTTGTTGTCGTTACGTCATGTCAGAGGCTTACTGGCTAGCTGGAATATCTGGTACCAGGGTGACCACTGACCAAACCTTGTTATCATAGTCCCTATAAAATTCATTATTAGGCGTAAAATACTAATTTATCCCTCTATATATTTAAATGCACTACTAAAGGGTCACTAGTTTATTAAAAATACAAAATATCTTCCATAGAAAAATAAATTTATTAAAATTTATAATAAATTATTATTTACAACTTGATTTAGCATGAAGAAGGAACATAATTTAGTAGAACCAGATATAATAAAAAATGGATTTTTATATTATTATGAATTTAATTTACATTATTATTAATTTCCTCCAATTTGGCACACCATTCCACCACATTTGTAGTACCTAGGTTTCCACTATTACGACATGGGTCCCAGTTTAGGGTCGGGTCTACTCGACCCTACTAATGTACATATATTGACACAAATCTTATGTTCTTAATGTTACTTATGCATTATTTAAAAGAAATCTATTCACATTTTATTCACCGTAAAACGGAGTGAATAGGAACGGGAACTAAATTTACGAATGTATAGAAATTGTCTCTAGACAATTCACCCCTTAAATTCTATTCACCCCGTTCCACTTTTACTTACCAAATTAAATTTCATTAATAAATTATTTTCTTTTATGAAATAAAATAAATTATTTTAAAGAAAATTACCTTAAACGGAGCAAAACATTACGTTAAATAAATAAATCACTTTAATGACATGGTGGTATTGTTTAAAATAAAACTCACAAAACAAGACAATTTTATTCCAATTAACTCAAATTTTGAAGTAATACTGTACAACATAAAATCAAAATGGCGCCTAAACATGGCGATTCCCGCGCTCCGCTTGAAAAGTCGATTCTTTCAAACATTTGAGCGTGCGAGATATTGTAAGGAGTGTCATTCGTTTCTTCTAATATCGGCGTTATGTCTGCGTAGTCGGGGGTCGCAGGTTTGGGGCGGCCGTACACTGAAATTATAATAATAAAATAATAAATATTTTTTTTTTCTCATAAAGTTTTGACAAGTAGGATAGCAATAACAGTAGGTAAAAGATACAACTAAGTCAAATCTACTTTAGGAGAGCCGCTGCCCGTGATAGGTTTAATAAAAAAACTTGTGTGTACTTATGTACACGCGTTAGAAGTTATACTTCTTAATATACAACTTGAACATAGTTATCAATTTTCATACCACCCAGAGACACGAGAGCATGGATTTACTTAAAATTTTGCATGAATATTAATAAGAGGTCGGGTCAACATATAGGGTATATATTATTACGCTATCACCTACGGGGGAGGCACTGTGATAATTTATAAGGTTTATCGCGGGTAAAACCGCGGGGCACAGCTAGTGTTTTATAAATTAGTCCTATTACATTACATTTTTGCCTACACCTCTGGAGATTTTCATTTAAAAGCTATGTAATATTATAATAAACTTTGTCCACTAAAAATGACTTCACTTTTATCGTATCGACTAAATGTTTAATTTATTAACCGTTCAATATTATGTACGTTCGAGTATTTAGACATTCGATTACTTGGCTACGATTTGGCATTGTACACCCGCTTCTTTATATTCAAAAACTTTTTGATAATTGACTGCCTAGTTGGTCTAGCGGTAGCGTGTTCACCCGCAGAAAACGAGGTCCTGGGTTCAAATCCCGGGTCGGGCCATAAGTGATTTTTGGACTTCTGTAAAGAGAAAGATTTCTCAGCACTAGCCCGAAAACGCCCGTGAAGCCGTCGGTCATGTGCCTGATCTCTTTACGGTTGTGTCGTCCAATCGGATCATGAGAGTGATGGAATAGAAAGTGCTCCTGTATTTGCGCACACACCTGAGCACTATAATATGTCCCGCGCAGATGGCTAAACTGTATTGTGACTGGCCGTCGTGGCCGAAATTCGGCTAGGAGGACATTATTATTATTTTCAAAAAATCGAACATCTTAAAATACTTTATGTAATATAATTACCTGCGGGTTCTGTAGCAAAATGTAGAACTGAAGACGGTTTGCTCCAGCCGAATCTGAAGTGCAATAAATAACATTTTATTTTAATAATAGGAAGTGGAAAAATAAAACTGGAAACTGCTGGATGCGAATAGCGCAAGACCGGCAATTGTGGAGATCTTTGGGGGAGGCCTTTGTCCAGCAGTGGACGTCTTTCGGCTGATATGATGATGATGATGAATAGGAAGTTAAGACTATAGATAATAATGAATGCAGGTACTCTTAATCATAGCTGGATGCTTTCACCATAGATGGGTGACCACCAAAGTGGTTTAATTTCTGAGCGTCTCCGTGCTTCGGAGGACACGTAAAGCTGTCGGTCCCGGTTGTAGTCATTAGAGCCATGTCAGAGGCCTGCTGGGCGGCTTGAACAACTCCGACACTAGGTCAGTAGAACATGTAGGTATATACATTGTTATTTACAAAATTAGTTTCTTGGAATAAAGTTTATTTTTTTTATTTTGTATTGTCTGATGGAATTTGTAGGAATAAACATAAAACTGCGATTTTAAAAGTCTTATTACTTTGACTTGCGGTCCATTTTAATTTGTTTTGACTGTACAGGGTTAATTTGACAATAATTTCCATAGATTTAATTATTTTGGAATTAAAAATTACCTATATTAAAATGATATGAATCGATTCAGTAAACGATTCTGAACAAACTATTTTCAGGGTGTGCGTTAATTATGTTACGTGTTGGATAATACATGTTACATAATAGGATGGCAAACGAGCAAGTGTGTCACCTGATGGTAAGTGATCACCGCCGCCCATGGACACTCGCAACACCAGAGGAGTCACGAGTGTATTGCCGGCCTTTAAGAAAAGAATGGGCTCGCTTCTTGAAGGTTGCCATGTCATACCGGATCGGAAATACCTCCGCAGCTAATTGATTCCACAGAGCGGTAGTGTGCAGCAAAAAGTTTCTTGTGAAACGCACGGTGGTAGATGACCATTCATCCAGGTGATACGGATGAAATTACCACCTTTGGCGAGAGGGTCTGTGGTGGCAGGTATAAGCTCGAACAATTCCTCTGAATCGTGCTCATCGCACAAAGATTAGTCAGGCAGGGATGGGGATCGAACCCACTACCTCTGGCTTAGCTGACAGGGTCACTAAGCACTAGACCAGAAGGCTGGTCACTTCTTTCATTATCATCATCAGCTTGATATCTTCTACTGCTGGACATAGGCCTCCCCAAAGGTTTCCACGACGTTGCCATTTGGAGGGGTTTGTCCTAGTCATCGCGCTTGGCATGCGAGTTGGCGTTAAGTGGTAGCTAGTACACAGTTGGTGGTAGCTAGTACACAGTTAGGTGGTAGCTAGTACACAGTTAGGTGGTAGCTAGTACACAGTTAGGTGGTAGCTAGTACACAGTTAGGTGGTAGCTAGTACACAGTTAGGTGGTAGCTAGTACACAGTTAGGTGGTAGCTAGTACACAGTTAGGTGGTAGCTAGTACACAGTTAGGTGGTAGCTAGTACACAGTTAGGTGGTAGCTAGTACACAGTTGGTGGTAGCCAGTACACAGTTAGGTGGTAGCTAGTACACAGTTAGGTGGTAGCTACTACACAGTTAGGTGGTAGCCAGTACACAGTTAGGTGGTAGCTAGTATACAGTTAGGTGGTAGCTAGTACACAGTTAGGTGGTAGCTAGTACACAGTTAGGTGGTAGCTAGTACACAGTTAGGTGGTAGCTAGTACACAGTTAGGTGGTAGCTAGTACACAGGTAGGTGGTAGCTAGTACACAGTTAGGTGGTAGCTAGTACACAGTTAGGTGGTAGCTAGTACACAGGTAGGTGGTAGCTAGTACACAGTTAGGTGGTAGCTAGTACACAGTCAGGTGGTAGCTAGTACACAGTCAGGTGGTAGCTAGTACACAGTTAGGTGGTAGCTAGTACACAGTTAGGTGGTAGCTAGTACACAGTTAGGTGGAACCTAGTATACAGGCGGTGGTAGCTAGTACACAGTTAGGTGGTAGCTACTACACAGTTAGGTGGTAGCCAGTACACAGTTAGGTGGTAGCTAGTACACAGTTAAGTGGTAGCTAGTACACAGTTAGGTGGTAGCTACTACACAGTTAGGTGGTAGCCAGTACACAGTTAGGTGGTAGCTACTACACAGTTAGGTGGTAGCTAGTACACAGTTAGGTGGTAGCTAGTACACAGTTAGGTGGTAGCTAGTACACAGGTAGGTGGTAGCTAGTACACAGTTAGGTGGTAGCTAGTTCACAGTTAGGTGGTAGCTAGTACACAGTTAGGTGGTAGCTAGTACACAGTTAGGTGGTAGCTAGTACACAGTTAGGTGGTAGCTAGTACACAGTCAGGTGGTAGCTAGTACACAGTTAGGTGGTAGCTAGTACACAGTTAGGTGGTAGCTAGTACACAGTTAGGTGGTAGCTACTACACAGTTAGGTGGTAGCCAGTACACAGTTAGGTGGTAGCTACTACACAGTTAAGTGGTAGCTAGTACACAGTTAGGTGGTAGCTACTACACAGTTAGGTGGTAGCCAGTACACAGTTAGGTGGTAGCTAGTACACAGTTAGGTGGTAGCTAGTACACAGTTAGGTGGTAGCTAGTACACAGTTAGGTGGTAGCTAGTACACAGTTAGGTGGTAGCTAGTACACAGTTAGGTGGTAGCTAGTACACAGGTAGGTGGTAGCTAGTACACAGTTAGGTGGTAGCTAGTACACAGTTAGGTGGTAGCTAGTACACAGTTAGGTGGTAGCTAGTACACAGGTAGGTGGTAGCTAGTACACAGTTAGGTGGTAGCTAGTTCACAGTTAGGTGGTAGCTAGTACACAGATAGCGCTGCTACCCAACTACCTAGTGTATCCCTTAGTCGCCCTTTACGACACCCACGGGATGGTATGGTGGCCCTGTTATTCTTTCTGGGCCGGAAACCACACGACTCGATTCTATTTAACCAATGCAAAATATCTTAGTATTTAGTATTTATTAAGTGTTACCTGTTTCTTGATGTGACAATGGCTTCGTAAACGGTGGAAGGCGTTAGACCTCTCACTGTATAGATGGCGCTGTGAATTGGACCTAAAAAGATAAAATTATAATTTATTTATTTATTTAGGACAACTTACAAAACATACACAAATACATTGAATACATACATGTTATAAAATTAGGTGCTAAATGTTGCTTTACTTACAAGTCGCCACGGCATGGTAAAGGACAGTAATTTTTTTTTATTTACTTACTAAACTTAAGATTACTATAACTACTTAGATGACTACAAATTCAAAGAGTACTAAAACATATTATTATTTTAACGAAACTAACTCATATATATCAATAGACCATTAGGGATACATAACACAACACATAAACATGATCGAGACCACCGGACCATATTGATATATTTTAGATATCAAATGAATGAATAATAAAGACTCGAACGTTCATAATATCGAATATTTGAAAAATGAAACATTAGCTACGAGAAAAGTAGGTTAGGTTAGAACTGTGACCATACTAATCAAACAAATACACAACAACAAATATAATAGGGTGAGCCTCGAGTGACGAAGTGAGTAATGCTAGTTAATTTGTTAACGTCGGACATATCAATCAACTTACCATCACTGGAGTCCCCCGGGACTACGATCTTGCTCCAGAGGTTGGCGGGGGCTTCTGTGGTGAAAGAATCGGGCTCCGGAGTCGCTATGCGCCCGTAGTATGGACGGAGCCAGAGGTTGTATTCTGCACAAAATATCAGATGATAAATAAAGCAGTACGAACATTCTCTACTGCCATGGATTCCGAAACGAGAAACAGAGATAAAAATGCGGTAGTGTTTTACTCATGCAAATCAAAAATTCTTCCTTATGTATTAAATAAAAATCTTGAGAGGTGTCAAGGGACACCCGGATGGAACGAAGTTATTTCTTATTATTTATTATGTACAAAAAACCTGTATACACTCAACAAAAATAATCGTCGCGACACCACACTGTTCAATGCAAAATAGATATGAAATTATCGGCTGGCTTTCTATAAGAGAGAGAGAGAGACAGACCGAGGAACATGCGCACGCCGCACAGCTGCAAAAAGTGTCGTGACAACTTTTCGTAAGATTTTTTTCCGTCTAGCCCACTTTCACAACGCGCGATAAGGAACTTCGTTCCAAAAACGGTTTTTATTCATATAGACTTTTAAAAAGCTTGTAAATATCAGTCAGAAAACAATAGTTACAAGGCAGCACTCCTTATCTTTATCTCCATCAAGTTTCTTGCCTTCGAGAATCGGCGCGTAAAGTAGGATGGCAAACGAGCAAATGGGTCCCTGATGGTAAGTGATCACCGCCGCCCATGGACACTCGCGACACCAGAGGAGTCGCGGGTGCGTTGCCGGCCTTAAGAAAGGAATAGGGTCGCTTCTTGAAGGTTGCCATGTCACACCGGAAATACCTCCGCAGTTAATTGATTCCACAGAGCGGTAGTGTGCGGCAAAAAGTTTCTTGTGAAACGCACGGTGGCAGATGACCATTCATCCAGGTGATAAGGATGAAATTACCACTTTTGGCGAGAGGGTCCGTAGAGGAATGTGGCGGCAGGTATAAGCTCGAACAATTCCTCTGAACACTCTCCGTGATAAATGCGGTAGTAAAACCAATTTGTAAATAATACTCTGCTATCATTTGAAAGTTTATTCTAGAATCTATAACAGGCAATCGAAAATGCAACTGTTACGTATTTAATAGATTAAGATACAGATAAATTGTATTCTCACCATTGATCGTGGAATACGAGTCTACTTCCCAGATCAGATTGAAGCTTGTCGCAGTTGCCTTGTTCAATGCAGAGTCCACTTTGAATGACGCAACGTTTGGAACACCTGGTTAACAATAGTAATTTACATATCATCATCATATCAGCTGAAATACATCCACTGCTGGACAAAGGCCTCCCCAAAATATTGGGTTGTGCCTAATACCGATTTAGTGGCACCTAATACCGACCACTAAATAAATGGAACCCTTAAAGTTAAATAAAAATGCTCGTGTATATGGAACTGTTTATAGTGTGTTGGAGCATTTCCAACACAGTACATAATGCTATCAACACTTAACAATGACATGTATTCTTATAATAGTAGGTATATTTTTAACATCATTAAATCAGTAAAAAAATCTTATTTATAGAATTATGTATAACAAATTACCACAGGCCAGCATTGATTATACTAAAATAATATAACCAATGCTGGCATTTGGTATAATACAAGAGTAAATAGCATTATACAATCTAAGTAAAGTAGTGTAACATAGTCATATAAAATTACTACAATATTTAAGTTTAGTAGTCATTTCTAATCAAAAAGCAAGTCTTGGATTAAGATTGACAAATGAAACAAATTAATAAAATTAATAATCTGAAAAAAAAATTATAAATAGCATCGTGTGACAATCGTGGAATCAAATTCAAGATTAACTATAATCTCACGACTCACTACAAATTGTTATCAAAACTTAGCGTTATTATATATTCTTAACAACCTTCAATAAGTCTTAAAAATGTACCACTTAATATAAATTATTTGTAACCTAAAGTATAATATTACAATATTATTTTACAAAATATTACATAGAATATTAGATTAACATTTAAAAATATAATCAATTAAGACCTTTAATATTTGGCAAACAAATAAGATTAAGAAATGATGAGTCTGACTCAAATCCAAAATCATATCTCGGCCGCAAATAATCTTTGCTGGACGGTTTATTACAGAATCATCTGATGAAGAAAGCCAATTACATAGGTTCACATTTTGTGATGTAGCTGTATCTCGGTAAGGGCTAGCCTGATTTGATCTTAATGCAGACTCAAAACTTAGTTGCGCCAACGGCTGCATATTATTATGTCACTTTTGAGAATCATTGAACTTGAAAATCAGTTTCCGAATCAGTCGTATCTTCCTTTGAAGCATCCACCTTGTTTATTTTACGTTATGCCTTATATGTATAGTAGTTTTGATTTTGGATGGACTTAAACAAGTGCATCCAAAAAATTGAAACGAAGATAAGCAAACGCTTATCTTCGTTTCAATTTCTTTTCTTTTCTTCTTTTTCTGCTTCAGTAGCTAGTATGGGGGTTCGGTGTAAATGTACATGTAGATCGGTAATAAGTTTTCTTAAAGAAAATCGTATAACCTTTTACCTACCGACCCAAGGGAATGTATATAAATTGTGTAAATACATGTGCTTTTTGTACATTTGAATGATTTTAAATGACAGCAATAAAAATACAATAGCATGTAATTTTATGTAAGAAATAAATATTTTAAAAAAGGTTTCCTACTGAGTTTTCTGGCAGTGTTTCTCAGTAGCTGCCACGTTATGCACTGCACGGTAGGGTAAAAAAAAAATGACGATTCCACACAAATGTAATATTTTAACGGAATAAATGACTTTTTGATTTCATTTGAGCCCTATTCTCTTTAGATATTTCAACTATAAAATACACTATTTAAAAATTATACCGCCTTTATTCATCAAAATATTTACATAAGAACAAAGTTAGTTTAAAAAAGACCGACCGACGATCTTGTGCGGGTCGCGGGAAACCGCTGGATGCGGGCAGCGCAGGACCGGCTATTGTGGAGATCCTTGGGGGAGGCCTTTGTCCAGCAGTGGACGTCTTTCAGCTTATATAATGATGATGATAAAAGTTAGTTTTTACAGCTACTAAAGCTCTTGAATGTAAGGCGTTAATAGCTCAAATACAAGTTAAAGTACTAAGGAATTGAGTTAGTATAACTTCCTGCCTATTAATTTATGCATTTTAACAAAAATCATGGCACACAAAAGATACGGAAAGTACTTATCAGCGACATGGGTCGTTATTAAAAATAAAATTGTGATTTTTGTTCCTATTACCGCCTGTTTTTTATATTGAATTTTAAGCAAAGTCAAATCGTAAATAATTAAAATTTATTATTATTTGTGTTCCTGAAAGTATTAAAAATGCCTCAAAAGAATTAGAAGTTACATTAAAATGCTTGACGTTATACTCTTCTGCTAAAACAGAAACAAGAGTACTTACGTCATCGGGAACGCCACACTATGGAAAATGCACTATCGCTGGCGTCCACGGATGAATTGAGGAATTATTCTTTAAATCGTTGAGTTACGCACACAAACAAGAGATAAACATTTGCCATACAAATACATTTACATATTTTTAAAGCAACTCTTGTGTAACTTTAATACATCACATAAAAATGATAGTTTTTTGTATAGAGCGGTAATGAGCGCGGATTTTGAGGGGTCGTTATCAGGTGCGTTTACGTTATTAGGTTTCAATAAACGTCCAATGCTCACGTCTAATGGACACAAACCTCCCAAAAAAATGGGGGTCCATAATCACCACGCTTGGCAGACAGGTTGGCGATCGCAGTTTGATGGTCATAGTTCACAGAAAAACTCTGCTACCCGTTCTCTGTTAGGACCTCGGAAAATTTCTACGCCCCTCACGGGATGAGATAGGGTGATAATATTTTATGCCGTCACCACATAGCAAAAAAAATGCATATTTGGTTTAAATAGGGAGCCAAATGTATTTGATGTGATCAAAGATTATACTTGCCAGTGAGCTTAAAAGTTATATCAGCCATGCCAAGTTTGTTCTCAGCGCGGAAGGTGTAGTTCCCAAGATCGGTCCTCTTCACGCTGCGGAAAATCAGCTCGTGGACATTGTCACGTACCATTAGTACCACCCTGAAAGAAACAATTAAAAGTGAGCAAATAGGCATAGTCCTATACACCTGACGCTGGTCTTCACAGTCTTTTGTCCCTTTTTTTTACGTGGTGGAAATGCTCAAGTCGCATGTCATGTAGGGCTCGACCCACTAAAACCACCACGGTAGCCAGCTTCACAGCGTGGCGAGCGCTCCGGGTACTCGGGAATGATCTCGCCAGTACCCACGCTGCACACTACAGTCTCTGAGAGACACACCGGTGAGGGGAGGTGTTTCGGCAACCTGAGCTAGAGCAGGCTACCTCTTTCCGGGACCGCTTATACAAGACGAGTGGAGTTCCCCTCCTCCAAACTCCAGCAATCCCAGGGGCGGCGTCCAGCCGGGGAGAAGCCAGCCGGGTGCCGCATACTCTCACGCGCTGGGATTAGTTCCAAGCTCCGTAGTCTTTTGTCCCTATACCAAGCTGTCCTGAAGTGGGAAGCCGTATACAACAGCATCACAGTTGTGTGCATATTTTTTCTTGTGGAAGAATATAGAATGTCCACTTACTCACCTATCATCAGTCTTTACAGGTCTTCCATCCCGGTACCAAGCAGTCCTGGCAGGAGGCACCGCGAATATTACTTTGGCTGCCAACGCCGCTCGGAGTCCCACCGCTGTATGCACGTAGGTACGGTGCGAGTCTACTACTGGAGCATCTGGATGAAGGAGTCATTGAGGTAGAAAATCTTCAGCATCATCAAATTTATCGCCTGACTCAATGTAGTATAGCCTAGCAAGCCTTCTGGATTTGGATTATTGTGAATTGTTTTGCCAATCTGATTCATTTTTTACCGTTTGTGGGCTTTTATGGAATCGAGGTTACCCTCCTGTGGACTGACTTGAAATAGAAAAAAGAGGGAGGGAGATTGGGAAATCGGAAGAACGGGTATTGGGTTGGGGCTACCCTAGACCTGGGATTTGGCTTGATGAATTATGGCTTGATGCGTTAGCACGTCAGACCTAATGACACAATGCATAGATGTCGAGTTGCACATTTAATAAATTAAGATTTTTCTCTAACAAAGGTCTACCAGGCTGTGGGGCTTTGGAAAATGGTGCAACTTTGAGGAAAAGCTCACTTTTAAGAGGACTGCCAATAATATTTACTTAGCGTAGGACAAAGGCAAAAGTGGTGTGCAAAGATCGTGACAAATGGAAATCCATTGTCGCTGCCTACAGCTCTGGAAGCACTCCACTGTAGCATAGGAATAGTTCTGGAAGATGGGTCGTTGTTTCGGCACAAATTTCCACCCAGACATTCACCCAGAAATTCCAGTATTTTCTTATAGTCCACACTAAGATTAATAATTTTTTATTAATTCGCGGACTGCATTAACCCATTTTTTTATAAACCTGTCTTATAAATTTAGTTAGAGTTTCTTACCTTGTATGACAACAGTAATGGCTGCCTTCACTGGTTCTCCCACCCCATTGTTGACGATACACTCGTATACTCCTGCTAACAAACGATGTTCTGCACGAAACTTGATGCGGGATCGATGCTCGAGTAACGCTATCGGCTCACCCTGGACGAGAAACATACTGAACTATAGGGAACAGTCTTCATGCAGATTCACTCTGAGTTAGTCATCATCATTACAGCTGAAAAGTCCAATGCTGGACAAGCCTCCACCAAGAATCATTATGGCATATCCTGCCATAATCGCCACTTGGCAAACGTGTTGGCGATCGCAGTAAGATGGTCATAGTACTCAGAAGGAAGCTCCTGCCCATCCTCTGGTAGATATTCCATCGGGTAGACTTCTAGGCCCCCCACGGGATGAGATGGGGTGATGATATTCTTATATTCGACACCGTCACCACACAGCTTATAAAGTAATTACTTAGGGCTCTCCCTATATAAGTATACCGTATTTACTAAGTGCATTTCTTTCGATCATGGTGTGTCTCGCCTAAAGGAATCTCAGTCCATGGACTCTTGCAACACAACCCTCACGCGTTGCCGTCCCATCCCTTCTTATGGCAAGTGGCATACAGCCATATGGTTGCTCTGTGCAGAAACGAACCCAAAGACACCAAGGTAGTAGAGAGGTAGCTGCTTTGACCACTTCAGCACATGTGCAGATTCTACCCCAAATTTTGCATTTTAGAAGTAAATATCTTAAAGTGCCGAAGTGAGAGCTTTAGGAAAAGTATGATCGCCTGTTCGCAAGTGTTCGCAAAGGACGAACGGAAGTTGAGAGGGAGATATAAGTGAAGATAGAAAGAGAAAAAGTTACATTTTGTATATTACTGTAGAGGCAAGAGAGAGAGGTGCGAGCACACATTTTTGGTCTCTCTTTCTCTCATAGTCAGTTTCGTAAATCTAATCTTCAGTAGTGTAGTCTTAAACACTTCAACTTACATTTTTCCTCCAATCCACGATAGGAGCTGGTGTTCCGGTAGTTTCACAGCCAATATCCACGTATTCACCCTTTTTCACTTCGAGGAAACCATCTTCTGGTATCGTTTTTATTGTTGGAGAATCTAAGAACATATTAAAATGTATAAGAGTCTTACGCACCAGGAGGGAGACGCAGAGTATCATAGTCTCTGCTCTCAATGTTTCGTAAGTGATCGACAGGCTCGCGGTCAGTCCATAGATGAGTGACCACTAAAATGGTTTAACTTCTGAGCATCTCCGTGCTTGGGAATGTAGGTTCACCAGTCGGTCCCGGTTGCAGCCATTAGCCAACATTCGTTAAGGCATGTCAGAGGCTTACTGGATGGGGAACCACTATCCATATGATAAATCATGATCCAATGGGACTACCGGAGAGAGGTCAGGCACAGTTTTACGGGGGCGTAATACCGCCAACTCCTGGATTTCGGGCTCGGGAAGAATCAATTTTAGGCGCGACCCAGGTTTTGAACTCAAGTCCTCATTATCTCGGATGTGAACACGCTACCGCTAGACCAAAGAAGTCAATATTAAAGTGGAACCGATCACATTTCCGATTTTTTTTTCGAATTTCATTTTACCTAAAACTTTTGGCCGACATATTTTTTGCTATATGCATTATTTGACATATTTTAGGTTCATCGAAGTATCATGTGTTTTTATTTTACCGAACTATTTTTCGCCTATTTACAAAATAAGTTTTCGCTATTGGCTGAAGCCTCTTTTGAACTTTTTTCATTTGCCGAACGATTTATTAGCCATATTGTCACCACACCAAAACAAAATTTTACTGAATTTTGGTCACAAATATATAGTCGTTTTCTAGGTAGCATTTTCAATATTAAATTAAAATAGTGTCATAAAAGTTAATATGTTGTAGTAGTTGCTATAAAATTTAGTAACAGAAACGAATCGCTGCATTCACCCAGTCTTGTTTGCCCTACTCCTAGAGTGTAATTTAAGCCCGCGTAGGCGCGGAGGGGTAGGGCAGCTCGCGAGGTGAGGAGCAGGTGGTTTAAAGGCCCGCAGCTTCGCCTTGCTGGCCGGCTTCGCCGGCATGCTTCGGCCGCGGCGGTGGGTGTTAAAACCATCAGCGTTGATATGCTCGCGTGGGGCCGCCCAACTGGGCAGCACCAGAGCCGTGACCAAAACAATGCTTGCTGCATGTTGCATGCCTGCTGCATAATGTATGATGGCTGATGGATGTTAGGAAACATAATACTTCGATTGTTACTTCAGTCAACAATTGTTATTTCGGCTAAGTGTAACATCGTTGAAAAGTTTTTCAACTAGATGAATCATCGGAGTAAAGAAAAAAATAGAATTGATAATAGGTCAAATGATATAGTGGCAGACATGACTTCGGTGAAATTAAAATTAAACGAAACGATAAAACTTGAAAAGTTTTTTCGGTTAATTGAAATTCGGTCAAATATTTTTCAAACTTATGATGGGAAGATATAATATATTAAAGATCACTATGTAATACAGAAATATGATGGCGACAACAAAGCATGATTTATATTATTTATTATTTTAGTCATTTTGACGGTCTATAGCCGACCTAGGTGCTTAACCTCGCTGATCACTAAACGGTGAGACCAAATTTGTTTTGTACAACCAAAAAAATCTATTAAATAAAACTTACATTGTACTTCTATTGAGTGAGTCTGCCTTATGGGACCCCATGGATCCGGCCTCAGTATCTGAAAGATAAGAAAAAACAGGTTATCAATCACTAATCAAAACAGTTTCGTTACTAAATGAAGATACCACCACTATCATTTTTCTGAATTAGTTTTAAGTATACGACCAGAATCGCATCCAGCTGGAAACAGCTGGATGCGAATAGCGAATAGCGAAGACCGGCAATTGTGGAGATCTTTGGGGGAGGCCTTTGTCCAGCTGTGGACGTCTTTCGGCTGATATAATGATGATAATACGACCAGACGGACGGGTCATCTAATGAAAAATGATCACGCCGCCCATGGATGGACCCACAAACACAGCAAGCGTATTGTCAGCCTTTAAGAAATGAATAGGCTTGCTTATTGAAGTGTCATCATCATCATATCAGCCGAAAGACGTCCACTGCTCGACAAAGGATTCCCCAAAGATTTCCACAATTGCTGGTCTTGCTCCAGCTGCGGTCCACAATCAGGGCCTCTACCGGCTTAGTCGCCGAACATCGATTTCTTAAATGGCGTTCAAATAAATAAAGGTTAAAAATGACTTAATCCAATCATTAAATCGGCTTCAACGTGGACAATCAGTTCCGGATATTATTACATTTATGACGTCACATGTGCTAATGGAAGCCGATTTAACGATTGATTAAATCATTTATAACCTTTATTTATTTGAACGCCATTTAAGAAATTGATGTTCGGTGACTTAGCCGGTAGAGCCCCAGGGAACACAATCAATCAATTCTTGAAGGTTGTCTAGGTTCGTCATGGATAAAATTGATATGAGACTCTAGAATATTTTTAATCGAGTAAAAACTCTCAAAGATATCGGAGTAATCACACAACATATAAAAAATAATAATATAAAGAGAATACCGCATATTTACTAAAAAAAAATCTCAACATTTTGAAGCGATAAAATAGACGGTAGACCGCATGGACGAACTAGGCCTAAAATTTGTTTCTATTATTGTATAAGGGTGCCTTTCCACCAGAGATGTGCTAGGCAGCTATGCTGCGAGAATGTATAACCTCGCCAATAGCTTTCGGACCGGTGAGATCATCTAGCTATGAGTTTCTTGTAATTAAATATAATAATTTGTAGTAGTTTACTAAATAAACGCATTTTCATGCTGTCCATATTTTCTCTCTCAATTAACTTAAAACTCCCAGTTGTAGATTAATCTTGCATACACAAAACGTAATTAAGTTCCAACTTCATTCATCAAAATTCCTCGGATCCCAACTACATGCCTGCTTAGATATTCAAAAACAAACACACAGTCATCAATTAGAGCTCGTAAGGGTGGTCTGCACATTAATAGCCATATAATTGACAAGCAAGCCGACTCCTAAGCTAACTACATACTTCCTTTATTCCAAGACTCGTGTAAGCAATTTCGGGACCCCTTTATGATTCAGTTACATACATATGCAATAAGATGGTTTTCCTGGTACAAACCTGGTGGCCGTGTGGTTTCTAGCACAGAAAGTATAAAAAAGCGCTCAAGACCCCCATGAACTTATCCTTCCCCCTGTTTTCATCGGACTACTAGGCGTCGGTAGGGTCTCCATCGCATTATGCGAAACGTTTTGCTTCCTCTTTCATCATACGCACGGCTAAGCTGTGGAACACCCTCCCGAATGACGTGTTTCCAGACTCATTCAACAACCTGTTCACTCTGCCTTGAATAAACCCATTATTCAAGGCAGAGTGAATCTTATGGGTACGCGCGGCCCGTTTTCGACCACATCTTCACTTACCTCCGGGTGAGATCGTGGTCAAGCGCAATTCCAGCGAGCACAAAAATACAAAAAACCGGCCAAGTGCGAGTCGGACTCGCACATGAAGGGTTCCGTAGCAGCAAGTATTTTAGTTGATTAAATGAAAGCAAATTGCGGTTTATAACGTATTAAAAAAAACTACTTGCTAGATCTCGTTCAAACTAATTTTCGTTGTTAGTTTCTATGGTAATGTACATCATATATTTTTTTTTACTTTTATCATTCTCTTATTTTAGAAGTTACAGGGGGGGATACTCTTTTTTCCACTTTGGAAGTGTCTCTCGCGCAAACTAATCAGTTTAGAAAAAAATTATATTAGGAACCTCAATATGATTTTTGAAGACCTATCCATAGACACCCTACATGTATGGGTACGATAAAAAAAAATTGAGTTTCAGTTCTATGTAAGGCGACCCCCCAAAATTATTGTTCTTTTTCTATTTTTGTGTAAAAATCTTAATGCGGTTCACAGAATACACCTACTTACCAAGTTTCAGCAGCACAGCTCTTATAGTTTCGGAAAAAAAAGTGGCTGTGACATACGGACGGACAGACAGACAGACCGACATGACAAATCTATAAGGGTTCAGTTTTTTGCCATTTGGCTACGGAACCCTAAAAAGGGCTACTCCATACCATCCCGTGCCGTAAAAGGCGGCTAAGGGATACACCAGGTAGTCGGGCAACACCAATACCTGTGTACTATAGCTACCACCTAACTGCGGTCGCCATGCCGAACCCCTCCAAATGGCCACTTGAGGATATCAGGCTGATGACGTGATACTGCTTTTGGGAATTTACTAGACGCCTGGTTAAGTTTGGTCTGGAAGAACCCCTTCTTGCAGTAGAAGCAGCTGGTTTTAAGGCGCTCAGAGCCAGTTGCACTCACCGATCCGTAAGTGGTCGGCGAGATTGGGTGGACATCGATGTATCACATCACTTCATTTCTCGCAATTAATACCTACTTAATCGAGACTACCTACTGCATACATTAGCGTGCAGTAGTCTCACCACATCAATGTCTGATAAATGATTGGTGTCAGCATTATATTTTATGTCCGTTTTTTAGCCAACTACACTTTTAATGTTACACTAAGGAAAACCTGTCATTGGCCTTCCCTTTATATTGTATCATGTAAATTGTGTCATTATCTGTATCGCTGTTGGTTTTCTTAATAAATAAATAAATAAAAAGAGATGAAGCATCTAGGCACGCGGTCAATCCATAGATGGATGACCGTTACAGTGGTTTAATTTCTGAGCGTCTCCTTGCTTCGGAGGGCACGTTAAGCTGTCGGTTCCGGTTGTTGTCATTAAACAACAGTCTATAAGCAATGTCAGAGGCCTACTGGGCGGCTTGAACAACTCTGACACTAGGTTAACCACTGTCAATACAATAAAGAAAGAAAGCTGGTTCTCTGCCAGTTCTCTTCCAGCAGGTCTTTGCTAAGTTCCGTCTAGTGGTCAGGAACCCTAACTGCTAAGTGCGGGGTCGAGGGTCTGATCTGGGTCTTGTATCTGATCCCACACTAGGCCAAGTATGGAAACCAGACAACTGATAAACATCACTACATATTATAAAACAAAGTCTTAAATCTTTAAAACTACGCAACGGATTCTGAAGTTGTTTTTAGGGTTCCGTAGCCAAATGGCAAAAAACGGAACCCTTATAGATTCGTCATGTCTGTCTGTCCGTCCGTATGTCACAGCCACTTTTTTCCGAAACTATAAGAGCTGCACTGCTGAAACTTGGTAAGTAGGTGTATTCTGTAAACCGCCTTAAGATTTTACCACAAAAATAGAAAAAGAACAATAATTTTGGGGGGTCGCCATACATAGAACTGAAACTCAAAAATTTTTTTTTCGTCATACTCATATGTGGGGTGTCTATGGATAGGTCTTCAAAAAAAATATATGATGTACATTACCATAGAAACTAACAACGAAAATTGGTTTGAACGAGATCTAGCAAGTAGTTTTTTTTTTATACGTTATAAACCACAATTTGCTTTCATTTAATCAACTGAAATACTTGCTGCTACGGAACCCTTCATTTGCGCTTCCGACTCGCACTTGGCCGGTTTTACTTTAATAGATAGGGTGATTCAAGAGGAAGGTTTATATGTATAATACATGCATAATATTGTAGAGAAACACTGATAAATTTAGAGGTTTCTCTACCTCACGAGATAAATAAAAATATTGTACTACAGGTATTGTACACGTTAAAAAGGTCGCGATGGTATATGTGTATCTCTTAAGGATAACCCACAATAATATTTTTTTATCCGTTACATTTTACGGGAATCATATCATATCTGGAAGACGTTGTCGTTCGAACATAATAATATGTAGATCGTAGTACAGTGAACGTCAGCAGAACACGTTCAGCAAGAACTGAGGAATCATCAACGGAGCGTGAGGCTCGCCTCAGCTGCGGGATAGCTAACGCGACGTCCTGCGTGAGCGATCTACGCCCGAAATTAATAAACGATCCGCAATCTGTCAGTCAGTCCTATCTCTAGATTAGCTCTATCGCTATCTTGATCTTTACCTGCGTGCCAATAACAAAACATATCAATCAATCCATTTATTGCCCAGAGATTGTTTTTTTTTTTTTTTTTTTTTTTGCCCTCTTTGGGCAGGCTAAGGTCTGTGACCATACCGCCTCGTCTTCAGTTGTATTATTTCTAATTTTATATTTTAAAGTCAGTCAGTCATGTCCGTCACGTCCGTCACAGTCATGTCCGACACGTCCGTCACAGTCAAGTCATAGCCCCACCTCAGTAAAGCAGTGGAGACTTTACTAGAGGCTTCTATGGAGTTTTGGTTTCAACACGGAAAATCACAATTCACGGCAATATCGCACTTTCCTCCACTTGTGTACGTTGTCGAAGATGTTATGTCTAAAAATCCACCATATTTACACATAAAAACTCGAATTTACACCAGTTTTTGAAAATAAAACATAGCCTCGATGCGTCCTTTTCCGCGTTGGCGCCAAAACTCCCAGAGATTGGGCTGCGATCCTTTCCCTCTGCAGCGTTCCGTTTTATGCAGAACTCGGTAACTCAGGAGACAATTATACCATTTAATTTAAGAATAAACTTTATTTTTAAATAAATTAACGATATGTCATCAATACTGACTTATTTATAGCTAGATTAAAATGTTTTACTAGACGACTAGGGTATAATAATAAAATGAAACTTAATTGGTCAAACATTATGTTTTGGTGGAACGGAACGTATCAAAATTTGACAAGCAAAACGAATCGGATCAAAAACAATAAAGCAGTAAGTTGGTTGTTTGTTTTTTTTGCAAAGCATTTATAACTAATATACAAATAATTACTTATTAATAAATATAATACCTATAATGGATTCTGATATGATAAGCTATATATATTATATATAATTTTATTATTGATTTCTGTGTTTGTTTTACAAATAATTTAAACAGTGACGTGAAGTGGTTGCCGCCTATTTTGTAAACAAAAAAAATATTCTTATTATTAATTATTTATATGCAAAGCCATTTTGGAATATAATGAACTATTTCACCAATTTTATCTTTAGAACCAATCGTCAATCCACCGAATTTCTAGGATTGCAACTTTAGATTGTTTTGGCTATCTAAGCTTATGTCAAAATTAATGGATTGGTTATTGGCACGTGCAACCTGTCATTTTAGTACAGAGGCCTATCTTTTTCTATGATCCGTCCTCCCAAAGATTGCTCGTTCGGAAAGATTGCTTTTTCAATCTGTGGATGCTTTATTGGCACGGTTTAATAGACAAATGGATCGAAATTGCTATCGTAGATAGCATAAAATGGATTAGGATCGTTTATTAATTTCGGGCGCTAGACGTGAATGCGAAACGGCGCGGCGCGGCGCGACTACAAGAAACAGTCGAAACCTATTGAAGTGTCCTACGTGACAAAACGCGGTGCGGAGCGGCGCGAAATGAAGCGAACGCGGTCAGTTGGCTTGATATTTTCGCGCGAACAGGATGCCGTGCCGTCGTGTGCGAGACAATAAGCGTGCACGTCGGACACCGCCACCGCGTCGCACCGCAGCGTTACTCTTGAATTTCTCTCTTACGCTACGTCCAACGTAGGCGGTTCAAAGCGAACGCGATTATGAAGCGGTGACATGCGAATTCAATGCCATGCGGTGCGACGCGGTGGCGGTGTCCTACGTGCACGCGCGAAAATATCAAGCCAACTGATCGCGTTCGCTTCACGTCGCGCCGCTCCGCATCGCACCGCACGCGCGATTGGTCACGTAGGTAGGACACCTCTATAGGTTTCGACTGTTTGTTGTTTTCGCGCCGCGCCGCGCCGCTTCACGTTCGCGTCTAGATCGCTCACGTAGGCCGTCGCGTAACCTCTAAAGAAAACATGTTTTGTATTGTCAAATGACAAAAAGCTGTAAACGTTGTTTATAATGACATTCTGTAGTAGGTAAGTGTAAGTGTAGGGGCGGGTCGCTAGTACTTATATATATTTCTGTATACATACATATTATAGATTAATTATACCCAGACATAGAACAAAATATATTCGTGCTCATATTTGTCCTGTGTCGGGATCGAAGCCACGACCTCTGGCGTAGCAATAATATTCACTAACCACTAGACCAACAGAAAATTGTAGAGTTTTAAATTAAATAACTGTTTGACATAATAAAAATGTCGTCATACAACTCTGCATCTAGTGTGTGTGAATTACAAAAATAGTATAGAAACAAAGAGTTTGTAGCAATTGATTAATTGCATAATTGGTCAGGCTTGAGAACTCCCAAATGAACAACGCGGGTAAAGAGATAAGGAAGTCCGATTATTCTTATCGATAACTTTTAATATCGATATTGAAATAGGCTATTGTGAGTAATTAGTAGAAGCCGGTTAATGTATTTTATTCATTATTGCACACAGAAACAATAAAAAGAAATACAATTTATGACAGAAAGACATGTACAATGTACATAGGCGAGCTTAACTCAATAATGAGTTTTCTTACAACAAACCAAACACAGAGGACAATTTGTTTGACAGGGTAGAACAGTGTACAACATTATCTACTTTATTTCTACCTACTTATTGTATAAATACCTACATACTATATTATATCAATACTATATAATACATATACATACATACTATACACATTTAACTAATAACTAGCGCCTTTTTCTTTATACGGCAGGGGGGATGCTTATGCATGCCACCCGCAAAAAGTGTCTACGGGTGGGTATGTAGCACCGACTATATCCACCCGCCGTGGACTTTTCTTGGTGGCTGATAGGGGGAATCCTGGGAATGCGGGTATGCTGCTTCGGTGATTAACTAGCTAGTTATTGTTAGGCGTGTAACAATTGTTACGTTCCGATTTAATTGAAGATATTAAAAAAAATCTAAATAAGATAATTAAGGTAAGGTAAGTAATACTGTTAAAATTTCTAACGCGTCTGAACTGACAAATACAGGAAACAGTCATTAGGTCTACATTTTTGTTTTTGAACGAAAACTCCTTTAGGCACGCTTGACTTTGGGGTAAGCTGGTGAATGCATCAAGAAAAGTGTACTGCGAACGGAATTTGAGAGGGAGATATAGGATAGTTAAAATAGATAGAGAAAGAGAGAGTTACGTTTCGTATATTACTGCAGCGGATGGACGCTCATGACACCAAACAAGTATACGGACCATTTGATGCTAAGCGGTCACCGTAGCCTATGGACGCTCTCGACACCAAACAAATATAAGGACCACCTGATGTTAAGCAGCCACGGTAGCATGGAGCTAAAGAAGTTTAACTTCAGGAGTGTGGTCTAAAGCACACTCGTTTTTTATTAAATTAAAAGGTGACGGCAAAGAATATCATCATCCCATCTTATCCCGTGGGAGGATTAGAAATCGTCCTGAGGGAATACCTACCAGAGAACGGGCAGCAGCGTTTTTCTGTGAACTATGACTATCAAAATGCGATCGCGAACCGGTTTGCGATTATGGCATATCACCCAATTTTTTGGGGAGGCTTTTGTCCAGCAGTGGATGTAATTTAAGTAACGTGATGATGATGATTATTCCGCTGCTCTTATCCTAATTTTTTTATTCCTTTATTCTCTAATCTTTTTTTGTCACCCATCTCCATTTTTATAGCTCTAACATTCGACTCGTTGATGTACGGGAGAAGTTGACTTCTTAACTTTTCATACAAGAATTAGGCTTTCGAATTTTATTGAAATAAAAACTTGTTTAGCGGCGTTATACACTTTTTGAGATGGGTAAAAATGTTAAACTTGCGGCAGGATACGTGACCTGATCGAATTTTCGTAAGACGGAGGGTCGGCCGTTTCTTGATTCATATAGAATAGAATAGAAAATTCATTTTTCAAGTAGCTATCACTCATATATGTTAGTAAGACTTACAGCTATGTTAGTAACATACATTATTATAACCTTGCAACCGTCATCCCCGCGACAAGCCATGGGAGACGGCACAGTAACGACTTTTGTAGGCGCAGTCCAACCTACGTGCAATCATGTTTAGGATACTGTTAGAGCTGGTCCGCACCCTATGCACCAGATAACCGCATATTTTACGCATTGTTGTATAAAAACAATCTACATGTGCATCTGCGAACATTCCCGACGCACTACAGAAACGGGGCAGCCTTACCAGCACCCTAAACGCATTGTTGTATTGTACGCGTAGAGCGTTGTAGGATCGTTGAGTATACCCAGCCCACAAGCTGCAGATGTAAAAGTTTGTACAGTAGGCTCGAAAGAGCGTTATTTTGACACCAAGTGAACAGCGCGCAAACCTGCGGGCTAGCATATTCGCTCTGACCGACAACGCTCTCCGCTCCCGCTCAATGTCACCATCGTCTTTGAGGTCAGGGGTCAATACATGATCTCAGCATTTTTTCTTTATCATGAAAGGTTTTTACACTAACTAAATTTAGTTCTATCTTTTTAATTTATTCCCACCATAGGAAGGGAAACAATTACTATGAGTCTTTATCGCCCAAAGGTGGGAAGTAGCATCTTCCACTCGCTACATGACTACTTTTATGTGAAATGAATAAATAGTTGCATGTTTTTTTTTTAATTTTTCATATCCTATTTGTGACCCTACACATACTATCGACATCCATCGACTTCCCCTCACTATCGTTAAATTAAAAATAGTTAGTATCGAAGGGCGGCTCGTAACATCCAGTTTAAATTAATTGCTATCTTCAATGGAAACTTTTATCGTTTTGTTTGCAATTAATTGATGAATGGAGTATTTTAAACAGAGTAATGTGTCTTAAAAAATACAAAATCTGTTTGTTCTCTCGGACTTGGAATGTATAACATTATACTTTTACAACAAACTTTGATGACAAACCTTGACAATAACTTAATACAAGCTAGCTAAATATCACTACCATTATAAAATAAATTGTATAAATGTTTTAACATTCCGTGTACCTAAATATCTGTAATAAGTAACTAGAAATAATAACTGTATTACTACAAACATGTTCTGACTATTTACAAGCGCTTTTTTAAAGTCTACGTGAATAAAAACCTTTTTTATTTTATTTAGAAAAGAGCGCACGTTTTGTGATTGAATGGGACTTACATAAACACTAGTCATACCCCATTCATTGTTTTTAACCCCCGTCACAAAAAGAGGGGTGTTTATAAGTTTGACGTCAATGTCTGCTGTGTGTGTGTCGGGGCATCTGTTTTATTCGTTTGAACTTCTCTGCGGTAGTTCTTAGCTGTGTCTGGTAAATCTCGGTACAGGAGTGTAAGAGTGTGATCTCTTTTTCAAAACTATAATTATAATTCCCACACTCCCTTAGTAGTCCAGTCAGACAAATCTCCGAACTTCTCTCGTAAGGACCGCCGAGTGGTCCCGAGATTATGGTAGACGATCCGGATGGCCAGTGCCTCTAGCACGAGTTCCTGCAGTTTACTTACTCGATCACACGTACAGTTTCGTCCCATACATTGAGCAGCAGAGTTTTAGTTCTTAACCGTTTCCGCGAGAGGCGCTGGTGCTCAATGTATGGGAGAAACTGTACGTGTGATCGAGTAAGTAAACTCGTGCTAGAGTCACAGATCACACAAGACTATACTGTTTAAAGCACTCGTGTCACTAGGGTACTCTAAAGGACCTTGTTTAGAACCGTATCCATGAAAAGCTCTCCGATACTAAACCGTACACGTGTATTAACCCTTTAATTGGCAGAACAATTAAAATAATAAAATTAAATTTTTGACACTATGACTCAATTTCTATTACTTCATAGACATGGTAAAAAATACAAATAAAAATCCAAGATTTTCAGTTTTCTGAAAATTGTATGTCAAGTATTCTGGACATTACCAAATACGTAGCGATCAACAGGCTGGAATGTATGTGCAATATACTGGACAGTGCCAAGTTTACTAAGATAAATTAAAAAATGGGTAGATAAATTAAAAATTGATTTTAAGTATTAAGTATGTTTATTTTTGATGAAAATTCAAAAAACAATTTCTTTTTCCTGCGACGAAACATAGTCTTTGGTTACATTTAATACATACAACGTTTGTTTTACCATCCTTACAGTAACGGCATCTCCCATAGCTACACGAATCGGGAAAATGACCTACTTGATCATAGCGTATATCTTCAATCGGTCTTGCTACCACAGGTTTCTTAATTTTTCTATCTTCTTTTATATCTCCCGTAATATCACTCCGTTCTTTGACTGGTTTTCCTTTTTTTACAAGACTTTCAAATAAATCTAACCTGAACTCTTTCAACGATTTTTCTTTATCTTTATTTTGTCGATACAAAAGCCATGCATTATTGATGCTCATATCAATCAACTGAGCAAAAATAGAGAGATACCATCTTCGTGTTTTCAGAGGAATCTTGTATAGGGATATTAGCATGTCAGCCAAATCGACCCCACCCATATTTTTATTATAGTTTTTCACTATCTTTGGGCAGTCAACATCAACTCTTGCTTTGTGTTCTTTGCTATAACGTTTTATTTTATCCACGGGGTGAGCATCGACGCAGGAGCTGATAAGGGTAACACATTTATTGTCTAACCACTTTACCACTACCAGTTTATTTTGGTTACAAACTCCTTGCACGAAACTGCCTCGTGGTTTCTTTTTAAGATCTTTATCAGAAGTAAGGACACTTTCACAGCCTCTTAGCCGGTTTCCTCTTATAGTTCCAGTGCAAAATATTCCGTAGTTTTCACGCAACATATATACGAGCTCAGGGGACATAAAAAAGTTGTCACAATATACATTTGCAGGTTTCTGCCGAATCGTTTTACACAAAGCAAGAACAACTAGCCCTCCCAAACCTATAGAAATCTCATCCTGTGTGAAAGTATAATTTCTAAATGTATCCTCCCCACCATATAAAATAAAATCGTAGATTAAGCCTGAAGCACCCGCGCGAACAAAATTTTTAAAACCCCACTTATTTGGTTTATTTTGTATGTATTGTCTTCTGTTACCCGCTTTGGTACCTTTATAGGGAATCATCATTTCATCAATACTGAAATTTTGTTCCTCGTGCATCTTCAGACAGTTTTTCCTAATTTTTTCCACTACTGGCCGAACTTTGAAATATCTATCACCGTCGTCTAATTATTGTCGATAAAATGTATGTAACGTCTAATTGTTTGGTATCGCTTTAATGGCATGAGGTCAGCAATATTTATAAATCTAAGCCTGCGGCTCCAATAATCAGTGTAGCTAGGCATATGTACAACACCCATTAGAATTTGCATGGCAAGAAATGTTAGAAACTCTTCATGAGTAAGTTGTATGGATCTTCCTTTTACCTGAACAGAGTACAGATTTGATTGATCTACTATATCTTGTATTATATTCGGTGAAAAAAAACGATAAAATAACGAAAGAGGTTGCTGATCATCTTCACTTGGCATCAGCGGCGTAGTTTTATCAATTTCAGCCCGATGAAAAAATAATTCCTTTTTCCACTTGTAACTCAGAACAAACTTCTTACATGTTTTAATTTTTTTTGAAATCACTTTCCTTTTTTGCACGTTTTTACGTTTTCTTGTTGAACATGAGTCATTGGTCGGTTGGTCAGTTGGCACTGAACCAAGTGATGGTAAGGAACTTATAGAAGGGATGGCATCGTAATTTGGTTCGTTTTGAGAAGGAAAAACATTTTGAATTATTGGTGTTAGTGGTAAATTAATGGAATTATTATGTGTTATTTCATCTTCGGATGATTCTAAAATATTCAGTGCCTCCAAGGCTGAATCTATAGATACTAAGCTGCTGTCATCTGAAGAATCATGGTTATTCACTTTAAGTTCTTCGGTAGACGAAGCGTCACTGGAATCGGAGCATGCATGTTCAGGTGGTATCAAAGCAACTAGCCTATTCGTGCGGGAGCGTATCAATCGCTAAAACAAAAGGAAAAAGCTCATTTGATACATGCAACCCATACAAAACAAAAATACTAATTAGTTGGCATTGTCCAGCCCGCTTCCCAAACAAAAACAGTGATAGCATTGTGAGCAATTGCCGGTGTGAAGTATACTGGACAACTAGTTTTAAGTGCAACTTACGACGTTATTGTCACTGTACTGGGTGATTATTTGGTACCATATAATAAACCGTCACTTAGAAATAATATCTTATGCATAGCGAACCCATATAAATGTTTCCATATATTAAAAAATAATCAAAAACTTACCTGTGTCGCATTAACCGACCGTTGCTTCGACATCATTTTGATTTTTGACATATTTTGATGTTGCCAGGCATCTAATTCATTTTTCGACCAAATGCTTAACCGTTTTTGGAGTTACAAGAATAAAAAAAATGTTGGTATAATCAGTATACTAGCTTACAAATTTATTTTTTATTAATGTCCAGCCGGCTACACTCTGTCAATTTAGGGGTAACGTAGAGCGCAGTTGCACAAAACGTTACTAAAAGAACCGAACTGTAGATAATTACACCCAGACTTAGGACAAATAGACATGTTCATGCACACAAATATCTGTCCTGGGGTTCTACCGGCTAAGTCGCCGAACATCGATTTCTTAAATGGCGTTCAAATAAATAAAGGTTAAAAATGACTTAATAAATCGTTAAATCGGCTTCAACGTGGACAATCGATTCCGGACCATTTATGACGTCCCATGTGATCGTGGAAGCCGATTTAACGATAGATTAAGTAATGTTTAACCTTTATTTATTTGAACGCCATTTAAGAAATCGATGTTCGGCGACTTAGCCGGTATAGCCCCTGGGTGGGAATCGAACCCACAACTTCCGGCATGTAAAGCAAGCATTTGCCAACCACGTCAACAGGCCCGTCATGAAATAATAATATCTATTCATTGAGTTCTTGGATTCTCATACACTTGTAATTGTCAAACTCCATTGCAGCCATTTATTCTAATACAATATTAAAATAACTAGATTTTAGAACAGGCCCATTCGTGTGGTCTGTATTCCTCTTGGATTTTTGAACTAATCTGCGCCCTCCTGCGCAGCTGACACATCGGACGGTGTGTGTTCATTTTCGGAACTTGACCCCACAAATGTGTCACGACAAATTCATCTTATGTACTAGCACACCGGTAGTGGGAGATTCTGTTATAGGACATTGTGTGCGTTGACATAACGCTGTATCTATTTTAGATTGAGTTCTCACGGATAATTTAGACAACTACTCCAAGAGATACTAGCCGACTTAAAAAGGACGTTATTGTAATTTAAATCCCCTTGTATGCATTATTTTCTTTTTGTATTTCTTCCGATTTCTATTGTTTGTGGAATGATATCAATAATTAGTTTTTTATTTTATAGGAAAGAGTTATAATAAAAATAAGAAGTATTTATTTGACACTAGTTAAAATACATTCACATGTGTAAGGTTTAGTTGACACAACAGTTTTGTTTTACACTAAAGGTACTGAAACTGCTTACCAAACTAGGCTAAAGCCTGTATTTTGGAAAACAGTGTTCAGTCGTGGAGTGGTGACTTATTGGTTGCTGACGCTGAATGTACTTCACGAGGTTAGTTCAGTTATATTGAGTAAATCACAATGAAATAGGTAGTTACTTAGTGAATATTTCTATTATTATACACCCAACTATGGTATGTGTGTGTTAATTTTACAAAACAATGCGCGCACTGGAGACTAGTGTGTCGCGGGTAATAAACGGTGCACACTAAAATATTTTCACGTATTGCCAGTGGTAAATAAATATATACATAACGTACTACCCACCTATTCGTATCATATGCCTATAATCACACTAATATTATAAAGGCGGAATTTTGTGAGTGTGTATGTTTGTTACTTCTTAAAGTGTAAACGGCTGGAGCGATTTTAATAAAAGTTGGTACGGAGTTAGCTGTTACACCCTGGATTAACACAAAGGCTATAATTTATAAAGTTTTAATGCGGGTAAAACCACAGGGCACAGCTAGTACAATATAAAAGTAACTACATAGTTAGTCCGTGTGGATTGTTTTATCACATAAACTGTTGAGAAATTCTAATAACAACTTATTATTTAGAAATTTAGTACTACTATATTAAACATTTAAGACATACGGTCATAGCCAATAAGTAGAACCCGAAATAGCTGTTTAAAAAGAGAATTAAAGCTTAACCTTATCAAACTTCGTGGGGATTTCAGGTAACCCCTAGCAGCAGTTCAGCTTGTGCCATCAGACGAGTAGTTTGTTTTCTTTAGTTTGTGTCCTTACCTCGCACGTGTAATCCGCGGTGTCCGAAGCTTGGAGATTGTCGACCTGCAAGCTGTAGTTGGCATGCATCCTGACCCGTGGTGGCAGCACTTCGTGTGGGACATGTGTATCCCCCAGCAGCAGTTCATCCTTGTACCATCGGACGCGAAGTCTGTCTTCTGGAAGAAAATGTATTGGTTAAATTGCTTTAATCATCATGTCAGCAGAATGATGTCGACAACTGACAAAGGCCTCCACAAAAGATATCAACAATCCATCATTTGGAGAGAGAAATGCACAAAAGAAGCCGTTGGGGCAGAAAGGTTATTGAGTGGCGATTACGAATCAGAAGACGCAGCGTGGGCAGACCCCCTACAAGATGGACCGATGATCTTGTGCGCGTCAATGGAAACAGTTGGATGCGAATAGCGCCAGACCGGCAGTTGTGGAGATCTCTGGGGGAGGCCTTTGTCCAGCAGTGGATGTCTTTCGGCTGATATGATTATGATGACCAATTGGAGGAATATGCTATAATCGCCACGCTTGGCAGACGGGTTGGCGATCGCAGTAAGATGGGCATAGTACTCAAAAGAACGCTGCTGCCCGCTCTCTGGAATATATTCCCTCGGGATGACTTCGACGCCCCTTCACAGGATGAGATGGGGAGGCGATTTTCCTTTATCCCGTCAGACACAAGGCCATTATATATTTAATCATCATCATCATATCAGCCGAAAGACGCCCATTGCTGGACACAGGCCTCCAAGATCTCCACAACTGCCAGTCTTGCGCTAACCGCATCTAGCGACTTCCAGAAACGCTCACATGATCATCATCGGTCCATCTTGTAGGAGGCCTGCCCGTACTGCGTCTTCCTGTTCCGCCATTATATATTTATAGCAAATTTTGAGTCATAGACTTATATGTATTCTACATATAGTACTACGTCTATTATTTTGTTAAGAACTGAAGACGCCGCTGTTGTTTAGGTACAGGCGGTGTAATCCGGAGTGACGAGTTCATGCGTGAGAGGGTCGGTTTTAAGGGACGTTTTTTGCAACTATCGGAGTAAATTTTGTGTAGATACTGATTATCTATTTTGAAACAAATAGATAGTCAGATGGCAGTTGCTCGATTAATGCTGCATTACATCCGACCCTAATTGAAATAGGAAAAGCAAGACATGTAGATATTCCTTTTTACCATGACGTTTATAGTTAGTCTATGAAGCTTACACTGCTTCACTGGATAAGTTAAATGTCGTTTCGAGTTAAATGTAACGGCGATAATAGAGAAAGATTGTTAGGTCTTGTTTTAGTACTTGGGCACAAATAGAACAAATATCATATTTCATGGGGTTATTAAAAAAAAGCCGTTATGTTGTTTAAACTTATACGATTACATACATATGTCGTGCAAAAATATTAGACTAATATTTATTATAATTTTAATTACTGACGTATATGTCAAAATTAAAAATTAATTGGTTTAATCCGTATAGTTTACATATGTATTGGAATATAACTTAAGACAATGACTAACATAATAACAAAGAACCTAAATCTACTATATAAAAATAAGTCGAGTTTTCCTTCCTTACGCTATAACTCCAGAACGCACGAACCGATTTCCACGGTTTTGCATTCGTTGGAAAGGTCTCGGGCTCCGTGAGGTGTATAGCAAAGAAAATTTATAAAATTTAACGCGGGTAACACCGCGGGGCACAGCTAGTCTACTATATAAAAATAAGTCGGGTTTTCCTTCCTGACGCTATAACTCCAGAACGCACGAACCGATTTCCACGGTTTTGCATTCGTTGGAAAGGTCTCGGGCTCCGTGAGGTTTATAGCAAAGAAAATATTATATAAAATTTAACGCGGGTAACACCGCGGGGCACAGCTAGTAAACTTATGAATATACATATCTATCTACATTAGAAAGAAAAACTAAATCTACGATAAAGTAGTTTTATTTACTTAATTTATGATCTTATTAAGTATAAATATTTTTTATTTATTTATTTATTATCATAATTATCATGCATCTGAGAGACCTCAGCAAAATGTGTGTGATATCGAAGACCTCGCTAGGATCACCGTGGCGAGACCTTCTTTTCAATGCGTTTCATGTGTGAATTTTTCTCTTTATTATCTTTTATGGTGACAATCAATGATTGGTGACTTAGAACTGTAATGAAATTAAATTATAATAAAATTCTTAAGAATGATTCAAAATTTCATTATAAAATAAGTATCTATAATATAAACAAATGTTCAATAAAATAGTTCAAATGTACTAATATAAAATCAGCATTAATAAATTAACTATCTTAAATGGTACGGAACCTCTCAAATGAGATTCCGACTCACACTTGGCCGTTTTTTTTTATATTCTCCGTCGACTCGTTCATATCGACAATCAAACATCCAGTGTCATTCGTGAGGTCTTAGATTTAACAAAAGCCAAGAGGAGGGGACACCAATTGAAGTACAAAGATGCTCTGTGTCCCTTCCTGCTGCTAACAAGCCGTATAATGACCTATCGGTTGCTATGGATGTGGCATTTTGTTATATAAAATCAACCGGTTCATATACATTACTAGCGGCCCGGTACGTGCTTCGCTACGTATAAGGCATAGTAATAAAAAAATTGATTATTAAGTTCATTTATTCAAACAAAAACATATTTTAAATTGCTAAAAGATGTTGATTTTACACTTTTTCAAGACTTTTTTAAATTTTCTCTACGTAAAAACCTTCCCTGGACTTCCACGAATAATTCAAGACCAAAATTAGCCAAATCGGTAAAGGCGTTGTTGAGTTATAACATTACAACGAAAAGTGGCATTGATTTTTATATATATAGATAGCTGGTCTAGCGGTAGCGTGTTCAGGTCGGGCCAAAAAGTGATTATGGGATTTTTCCGTAAAAATAAATTTCTCAGTATCTAAAGTCTGGGAATTGGCGGTATTACACCCCCGTGCCTCAGAGAGGACGTAAAGCCGTCGGTCCTTTACCTGACCTCTTTCCGGTCGTGTCGATAGTCGTCCCATTGGATCATGAGAGTGATGGAATAGGAAGTGTCCCTGTATTTGCGCGCACTCTTGTGCACTATAATATGTCCTGCGCAATTGGCTAGTCTCCAGTGGGACTGGCCGCCGTGGCCGAAATTCGGTCAGGAGAACATTATTATTATGAGTGCTCCTACCAGAAATTTGGCTACAGTAGCCCAAAGGTTTTGTCTTACCTGTGTCTTTTTCTTGGTAGGGGTGTACTTGTGTACGAAACTTCGATCCTTCAGGATCTTTTATACTAACCGCCATTACTTTTTATTCTGTCCCTAGAGCCCTGAAAGTAAGCCCAGTAAATGCAGCTTTGTTTCATTTTCTTCCCCACAGGTCCTGCAAATCGGGCTATTCGATAGTCGCATTTTGTATAGGCGATAGTCGGTGCTACATACTACTATTCTAATCAAGTAGGTATAACAACTCTCTTGATAGGACCCTTGGAGCTTGGGGCAGTCTTTAGGGACTGTCGATAGTAGATCAAACTATTTTTTACACTACTTATCAAAATAATCTACAATATAATAGTGCACAGTACTATGCTAAAGTGCCACTGTGTTTTCGCACACACTTGTGCACTATAATACGAGTAAATTCGAGGCAGATATCTCGTCCCCATTGAGACAAGCCATTTAACTGTTTTTTATTTGTGTTCATACTGCATGATTGAGATTAATAAATTGAGTTAAATTAATTTAATATTGTTTTTATTCATTTAATTTATTTATTTAAACTTCATGCACAAACATGTACAAAGGCGGTCTTAATGACAAAGGCATTCTCTTCCAGTCAACCTTGGGGTGATGCAGAGAAAAACATGGTAGGTGCACTATAAGGCAGTGAAAAATATAAATTAAAATCTAAGGGTATATAGAATACACAAATACCTATATTATAATAAAGTAATGAATATTTATTTTAAATATTATAATTCACCTAATTGATTTCGTTATTTAAATTTATTTTACGTCTTTTACATTAAGTATGTTTACATGACAATTTGCACGCTGTGATCCTGACTAGGAACTAAGTTCTTATAATTAAGCTAAGTCTTGTGTAATATAATATAATAATTGGGAATATGGGAAATTATTAACACACGGCCATCTGATCCCAAACTAAGAAGAGCTTGTACTATGGAAACCAGATAACTGATTCTGAATCTTTTGTAAATACATACGCACATACATATATAGGTAATTACACCCAGACTCAGGACAAACAAATGTTCATGCACACAAATATCTGCCCTGAGTGGGAATCGAGCCCACGCCCTCCGGCGTGAAAAGCAAGCACTTGCCAACCACGCCAACAGGCCCGTCAAAATAATATTTGTTGGATAATCCTAATAAATAAAATAAAATACTTTTACCAATGCCACATCCATTTCTACTATAATAGATTTCCAATTCTACACACGTTTCGATCTAATCTCGTTCCGTACGTGTACAAAACAAACATATATCGCTTTTGTGCGTATGATTTATCGACACGATCACTATGGGGGCATATTCTAAGGGTAATATGTTCATTCCGGTTTTCATTGAATACTTTTGACTATAGTCACATGGACGCGTTTGACCCTAAGACGACCTCTTAATCCGAGCAATGCAAGCTCTTCGATCGAGCCTTTGTGTCGCTTTGAAGTTCGTGGGCTTATTATACGTTAACTAGAGATCGCACTTGTTCGAAATTCGACCAGTAAAGTTCTATTGTCAGATACTATACATATTAGGGACAACTTTTTTATATATAAGAGGACGACAAACGAGCAAGTGGGTCACCTGATGGTAAGTGATCACTCGCAACATCAGAGGAGTCGCGGGTGCGTTGCCGGCCTTGAATGGCGACCTTACTCATACTCAGAAACACAACAGTTAGTTAGTTAGGTTATTTATGTTATTATTGACGAATGTCTTCTGTAAGGTGGAGGTACTTCCCCAGTCGGGCTGCTCTTTGAGCGAATCAACACTGTGCCCTCTTCAAAATCATCTTTTTATATAAGGCAAGGGGATTGCCTACCCATGCTACCCGCAAATAGTGTCTTCGGGTGGGTATGTCGGACTCGCACCGACAAAACCTACACTGCCGTGGACTTCTCTTGGCGCCTGATGGAGGGAGCCCCGGGAATAATAATACTATTAATCTGTTCTCAGTTTGTCGTCTGTTCTGTCGCATATTATAATAAGAAATTTTATACAGTACTGCAACGATAGAAAAATAAACATATAAGCATTCGCAATTCAATATATTTTATGAAATATTTATCATTCTCTCTAAGTCCGGCCGCTGAACGAATGCTTTCCTGAGATCTGTTAGTTCTACTAGTGATAAAAAGTATGTAGGTGCCAGCACATTCAGCTACCCCAATCTGTCAAATTTCTTTTATAGATTTTCAACTTTATCACAAAGGCATATGGTTCACTTTCAATTGCTACCTGGCTAAATTTCATTACTATTACAAAATAAATTTTATAAATGTTTTAACATTCTGTTTACCTCAATATCTGTATGTAACTTGAAATAATTATACATACTTAACTATATTACTACAAACATGTTTTGACTATTTACAAGCGCTTTTGTTAAGTCTACGTGAATAAAAACCTTATTTATTTATTTTTATTGGGGAAATTTTACAGATTGGGGTAGCTTGATGTGCTGGCGTCTGTGCCTACATAAATTTAGCGAAACAAAATTATTACTTTGTCACTTGATATAATTAAATAGTTTTTAAATTATAATTATTAGTTAGTAGGGTACATAAGATAAAAAGAATTTTATATAATTTCAACACTAATTCATAGTTAACTTGTGTCGTTCATCTTACCTGCTAGGAAAGCATTATTTTAGCGGCCGCACTTAATAATATTGTAACTTAAATATTTAATGTTTCATATTGAGTTATTCGAAAAAAACGTATTTCTTATTATTTAAATTTATTTGAAACGTATGTTTTATTATTTAAATCATAGTAAGTTTTTTCCATCGATGTCTTTTAAATATAATATGGCTAAATAATCGATTATTTTTTAGGTTAAACGAAAATTACCCTACAATGTCTGTTATAATATTTTCTGATTTGCTTAACTTGTATGAATCTATATAGAGATAAAAGAAAAAATGTCGTACTCTGGTCGTTGTAATAAACATTTGCTATGTAAACTTTTATTAAAAAACAAAAACTAAAATTGGCTAAGTATAAAAAGTCTTATGTGAATGCGTGTTATAACATGTTAACCAGCACAAAGAAAGAACATTATAATGTTTGTTTTGATTACGTTAAATTATAAATCATTATAACAATAATGTGTAATAAATAAGTCAGTGTAGGTAATCTGTTGGGCAATTTGTTATAGTTAGTGGAACAAGTAAGGCTGAGAGTACAAGTGTTGTAATTTATTTTTATTAGAGAGTTTCCTGAGGGCAATGCTTTAGGATTTATGTATTTAAAGTGAGAAAAGTGTAGTATTAATCAAGCTATTTTATTTATATGACTTTATAACTCTATTTACGTAAACACAAAGGTCTTTTGATATTAGTGGTTGAAGTTTCTTTTTAAGCGTTTCATAGCTTGTGCCAGGAGACTTCGTTCTTCCATATTAAAAAAAGAGATAACATTTTTTTTGGTGCTTTCTTATACAATTTAAAATATAATTAAAATAATGAGTATCACCACCGCTACAAACACTCATGCAATTATAAGGACATGTATACTTAAAAATAATAGTGCTGCAACACTTCAAGACAGCATTCGAATTTTACATTAATAAAGTTAATTCATCTCAGCCAAATTAAGCCGTCCCCTGCTGGAAAAGAGCCTTCCCAAAAAATGGGGGGATATACCACAACCACAATCGCCACGTTTGGCAGACGGGTTGGAGATCGCAATTTGATGGTCATAGTTCACAGAATAACGCTGCTGTACATATTCCCTCGGGGCGGTTTTTACGCATCACACGGGATGAGATGGAGTGATGATGGGGTGACAGTTGCACAAAATGTCATAAGCCAGAATGTGAAAAGCGCAGAATCGAGGCTTATACTCAAAATACATATCACGGGGCAAATAACACACAACTAATCCCAAACTAGGCAGAGCCTATAACTACTATGGCCACCAGATATCTGATAAACATACTTACAAACAACAGATATGTTGTTATGTTGTACCTTAATATAGACAGAACCATTCAGACAATATGTAGTAAAAATATAGCTAAAATTTAGATAATTAAACCTACACATGATCCTTGACAATAACTTAATTTTAGTTAGCTAAATATCATTACTGTTATAAAATAAATCTTATTGTAAATTATTTCCTACAATCCGTGTACCTAAATATCTATATGTACCTAGAAATAATTATAAATTAATTATATATACTGCAAACATGTTCTGACAATTACAAGCGCTTTTTTAAAGTCTACGTGAATAAAAACCTTTTTTTATTTCATTATTTATTTTATTTTATTATTTATGTACATTGCATCCAGACACAGATTAAATAATCTTGCAAATCGCACAAACTTTTGTCGTGGGTGGGGATTGAACCCACGACCTCTGGCTTAACAGTCAGGGTGGCTAACCACTAGAACAACAGGCCAGTCAAAGGGTACTTAGTTTGTAGTTTTATTTGCTAGGCGGCTTGAGTTCACCTCTATTGTCCGGTGAAGCAGTGAAAGCCTCCTAGGCTAACTACAAACATTATGCTAAAAAAATATCTACATCTCTTTCCTTGCTTTTCCTATTTCAATTAGGGTCGGATGTAAATGCAGCATTAATCGAGCAACTGCCATCTGACCTTGAAACAAATAGATAATCAGCATCAATACAAACATTACTCCGATAGTTGCAAAAAACGTTCCTTAAAACCGACCCTGTCTCGCATCTCTACGTCACTCCGGATTATACCGCTCGTAAATAGCGGCGGCTTCAGTTCTTTCTTAATAATACACGTAGTATACAAATTTACAATAAATATATAATGGTAGAACCGGAAGACGCATCGTGAGCCTCCTACATGGATGGACCGATGATCTTGTGAGGGTTTCTGGAAATCACTGGATGCGGTTAGCGCAAGACCGGCAGTTGTGGAGATCTTGAAGGCCTGTCTCCAGCAGTGGGCGTCTTTCGGCTGATATGACGATGATGAAATATATAATAGAACCTTTTTTTTTATATAATAATATCCTTGGACATTATTCACACACGGCCATCTGATCCCAAACTAAGCTAAGCTTGTACGATGGAGGCCAGATAACTGATATATTACGTATACTACTTTTCTTTTGTAAATACATACTTATATAGATAATTACACCCAGACACAGGACAAACAGACATGTTCATGCACACAAATATTTGTCCCGGGTGGGAATCGAACCCACGACCTCCGGCGTGAAAGGCAGCGTATCTACCAACCACGCCAACAGGCCCGTTTTGGAACACTTTATATTCAAAATTCTTGTGCTATTGTAAATTTTATAATATGACATTGTCAGTTCACAGTTTTACCTAGTTTAATTAACCAAAGTTTCTTCTTTTACTAGCGTTGATATATGTTTAATTTCCTTCCTTCCAATATTTTACAGTCATGGTAAAAAGAGAGAAATAATTTTTCCTTTTTAAGTACTAAGTATAATTTAACTTGGTTGATTGTGTAGGTATCAAAAAGTGTAATTTCAAAATAAAAGTGTATCTACCTATATAAGTATGTATTTCCAAAAGAAAAGCAGTATAATATATCAGTTATCTTGTTTCCATTGTACAAGCTCTGCTTAGTTTGGGATCAGATGGCCGTGTGTAAATAATGTCCCAGGATATTATTATTATTATAATTAAGTCAGTTAACTAAGTCTCTTCTCTAGTATAAGGAAATGGTGACACTGGTGTCAAAGCAATATAAGTAGGGCACTTGTGGAAACGATTCAGTTAAACAATAATTCAGTTGAATAATTATTGACACACGGCTAACTAAATTTATAATATTATATATACTTAATATCACTTTAAAGAAATAGTTCTAGCACGCTTACTGTTCATATATTTACATAGTGTGTATGTATAGTGAGAATGATAAAACTAAAAAAATATATGATGTACATTACCGTAGAAACTACCAACGAAAATTAGTTTGAACGAGATCTAGCAAGTAGTTTTTTTTTTTATACGTTATTAACCGAAATTTGCTTTTATTTAATCAACTGAAATAGTTGCTGCTACGGAACCCTTCATGTGCGAGTCCGACTCGCACTTGGCCGGTTTTTTAAGTAATTTTGTATAGTAATTTCATGTATAACGGCTGATGTTATCCCAAATAAATAAAATATATATATATATATATATATATATATATATATATCTCTTTAACAATTCACAATTTTTTTTATTATTGTTCCTTTCTCCCTTTCACATAAAAAATGTGTCCACTTACCATTCAATTTTATAGTTGTTTGGTTAGTATATTTTTATTACCACATTATGACTTAACCCTAACTTAACTATCAAGTTATAAAATCTGTACAATAGTAAACACTTAATATAAAAATGAGATCGTGTATCTAATCATATGCTTCCCCCCTCATTTTACGGTGCCTAGTCTTAAATTAAAGGGATATGTGTGGTTGTTAAAATTAAGTGGTTCTACCTTTGGTGTGTACCGTATCCGTACTATACCAATTGTGAAGCATCCACATTAAAAAACAAATATAATAAGTATGACGGGCCGGTTGGCGTCGTTGGTAAATGCTTGCCTTTCACGCCGCAGGTCGTGGGTTCGATTCCCACCCAGGACAGATATTTGGGTGTATGAACAAGTCTGTTTGTCATAAGTCTGGGCTTAATTTTCTATATATGTATGTTATATACGAAAAGAAAAGTAGTATCTATACATATAATGAAATCGTAAGAAAGTCAAAACTTTACATTAAATATTTTTTAAAAAGGATACTTGAGGCGTACAATCGATATCGAAGCTAAAAATATTTTTTTTTTGAATTTTTGTCTGAGTGTCTGTTTGTCTGTATGTATGTCCGGGATAAACTCAAAAAGTACTGCATGTCACTTCAAATCTTGCATGAATATTACTAAAAGGTCGGGTCAATATATAGGCTACATATTATCACGCTCTCACTTACGGGGGAGGAGCTATGATAATTTATAAAATTTAACGGGGGTAAAACCGCGGGGCACAGCTAGTATGCAATATATCAGTTATCTGGTTTCCATAGTACAAGCTCTGCTTAGTTTGGGATCAGATGGCCGTATGTGAATAATGTCCCAGGATATTATAGTTCATATTCATTTTATACTCAATGTTGGACAAATTTTTCTTGGCGGTTTCGGTTCGAATCTATATAAATAAAATGAATAACCAAAATGTTTATTCGCTTATAACTTCCAAACGACTGTACCAAACTGGATAAATCTTTCTTTTATGCGGTCGTTATTGTCAGGAGAAGGTTTGTAAGAAAAAAAATAGCATATATTTAAAAATATCCAAAGAGTGAGTGTGCGAATGAGACAGAAGACTGTGAGACGTGGTCGAAAATTATGGCGGTACAAAGTTCGCCAGGATAGAGAGATATATATCTATATATATAAATAAATATCTTGAGGCAATTAAGACATTAGCATCTGCTCCCAAGTTAGGCAAAGCTTATACCTACTATAGCAACCAGGCAACTGATAAGCATACGTATATATTTCTAAATACATACAATGACAGACGCCAGCACAGCAAGCTACCCCAATCTGTCAAATTTCCCCAATTGAAAGTGAACCTTATGCTTTTGTAATAAGGTTGACAAAAGAAATGTGACAGATTGGGGTAGCTGGATGTGCTGGTGTCTGTACATATGTATTATAGATAAATTACACCCAAAATACTAAACAAATAATAGTGCTCGTCACACTAAGATTTGTACTGGGTGAGGATCTAAGACACGAACTCTGGCGTAGCAGTCTGGTGACCAACCGGCCTCTTGGCGTTAACAGATAGCCTAGGCTTTCGCTTCCCGTGACCCCCGGCGCAGGTGTGAGATGGAACACCGGGGTGTTTTCTAGGTAGTACAGAGTTTGACAGACCCCTCCGCCTCCCCCAAGGCTGAGGACATCCATGCAGGATTTTCGACCCCGGAAAAAAAGGAGGTCAGAAGTACCCTAAACCGGCGAGCATGTATGAAGAATATAATGACAGTAATCGAGGCAAAAGAAGTATGCAAAGATCGTGACAAATGGAAATCCGTTGTCTCTGCCTACCCCTCTGGGAAACAGGCGTGAGTCTATGTATGTATGTATGTAAAAAAAGGAGGATTTCGTTGCTTCACCGGACAATAGCTCAAGCCATCTAGCAAATAAGCTTTGGTGACTGAATCTCCGCTTATGGCGGTTATTGCCGTGGGAACATAAGAGTAGAGTAAAATTGGGGGACCTGGATCAAGGAGATCCAGGTCACCCCAATTTTACTATTCATTTCATCAATATTCAAGATCTGGAAACCCGCAATTTTCACCATTCATTATAGAATCATTTTAGATCCAGAAACACCCAATTACAACCATCATTCATTGTTTTTAAATAGTACCTGCAAAATATTCTGACTTGACTATTGAGTGGTCTTTAATATTTAACTATTTTAATGTAATAGATATCACAAGAAATTTAAATGTTCAATATAAATATGAAACATCTTATTGAACATCCTTAATTATGTACATTATAATTTATCATTACATTTATTCAACAATTAAATGACACGGAAATTGGAGCAACAGTCGGTATAGTCTATTCGATATTCGATACGGCAGACTAACAAAAATGAAGTGTGCTCGCCATTGTTCATCGCGCTGCCTTATATATGCAGTGTAGTAAAGATTTAGTTTAAATATTATGACGTACAAATAAAAGGTACTAAGTATATTTTAAATACTTTTATTTACAATAAATATTTACAGTATATACTAACCATTTAAAAAACAAATAATGATATAACTATTATACGTCTATTTTAAATATCAATTAGGTACATGAAGTTGAACTTAATTTTTTAACTATTTTAGCAACTAAATACTCGGTTTCAGTCATTATGTCATCAATATCACTACGGACTAAATATTGTATATTCACGCTTGCACTATCAGGGTCACTGTCCATTTCATTCATCTGACGACCTTCCACATCATGTACAATTATTTTTATAATTCGGTGAACATGCCCGGGCTCTTTACGTGTGATAAAAGATGTGTTTTTAAAAGGTTTTGATTTTTTCTTCTTCTTTATTTTTTTCTCTTGTATTTTTTGCTGTCTACTCTCTTCACATGCTTTTTCCGCCTCTTCGGCATACCAACTTTCTCGGTCTTGAGCATAGTAAAATGGATTAAGAACTGGATCGGAGCATTCGAACGAATTCTGAAATAATGAATAATTTGATGCTATTAAACAGCATCAAATATGAATTCAATTGCTAATATCAATGATCACTTAGATACTTACATCACATTCTCGGTTAATGTTATCTAAAACAGGACTGTAGGATGGTGAGTGTGACATATTTAATTCTATGTCCCGACTTTGTTAAACACCTGGAAAGTAATACTCTAAATTAGTATTTCGCTAACCGATATTCTATCTCAAAACAACAATTGCGGTTGAAACATAGTGTTATATAGAAATAAACATGTATCAGACCTTTAAGTATTAAACATCGATTATACTGTCAGATAATAATGCTGGATAAAATATGAAAGAAGAATAATATTTAAACTTACCAATAATACACGATCAAGCCAGTTGTAACAGTCAAGTATAGAATTGGAATAAATTTTAAAAGATTTTTCTCTCTATTTATATACCCTAATTTAATTTTATGGATAGAGTTCAAAATCGCACATTTTTAAGTTAGATATCATATCTTTTTCCAAAAATGGTATAGTGAAATAGGAAACGTAAGACATTACGACGCCTATCATTTTATTATTTATCATAAATATATATCGATAAAATAATACTACTGCCCTTATGTTCACGGTAAACGTTTTCATACATTTTATTTAGATAATTAAGCAAGCAAACTCATGGTACGTTAATAGTATATCAAAGTTGCACCGTAAGCTGAATTCTTTTTAAGGAGACGAATCAAAACAATATAGCAATAATGATTATGGTATCGGAATATTTGTATGTTCGTTGTTGTTCAATATGTGTAAGTAAATGTATGTTTAGCATTTTTTAGGACAAGTGAAGTCGTGGTATTTGTGTAGTATAATTCTAAGTCATAGGATATCTTGTTTTGCTTACACATAGACTTTACATATTTGGAGGAACATCATATGGATTTTGCTCTATATAATGTGCAAGAATCTTAGCCAAATCATAAACTTATTTAATCCTAACTAATATTATAAATATCAAAGTGAGTTTGATTGTAGTACAAACTTTGTACAAATAAAATTAATATTGCATTCGATTTAGCTATTAGCAGAAATTCTAATGAGCAAATTATATTTTCCCTGTATTGTTATAATATGACATTAGATTAACCTAGCGAGTCCTTCAATAACTTATTTGCTATCATTTTTAATAATATTTTGAATATATTGTTTTAGGTCCAAGTCATCTCCATCTTCAATGCCTCAATTGTTCTCATCTGGAGAAGAATCAGATGCCGAGCAACAGCCGATGCAGCAGAAAACGGCATCATCGCATCGGGTTGAGAAATCTGCTGCAAACAAGCGTTCCAAAGCGTCTGCCGGATGTGGATCTAAGCCTCGCGGATCGAAGAAGCCTCGAATAAATCCGATACCGTTGACTGGTAATAAGTTAACGGCACGAGACCTGTTCGGCAGTGAAAGCGAAGAGGATGATTCACTGAAGCCGTCCACATCAGCCGGTAAAACATCGCCTCCTCTTTATTCTTACTATACTAAGAAAGTTGAGAAAGGCTATGCTCGAAAAATCAGCGAGACAAAACAAGGACCGTATTACGTTGAAGTAAAGGTCTATAATTGTGAGGAGATCGCAAGTGTACCACCGGTAAATAGGTGGCGTCACTCAATCGTTACGATCAAAACAAAAACTGATACGGATACGGAGATGTGGCGCCATCTAAAAGCATTTACGTCCTCAGTCGACAAAGATTTTAAAAACTGTCCAGTGACTTTAATAAATTCTTATTATTAAGTTTTAATTTGTCATTATGTTAATATAATAATCCTAGTAATTTCCGGTAACCTTCTTTAATAAATTCTTACTTTAACGTTTTTATTATAGTATTGTTTAATTTGTCTGTATGCTATGCAATGTGATCCTAATAATTACATGTAAAAAAGTGTAGTCAATTTAATAAATTAAATAATATATAGGTATTCTACTTATATCGTATGTTTTTATTTCACAGTTGTACAGTCCAGAGAACACAGAACACCATTCACAAGATCATGTAGTACAATTATGACTTATGCACAATGTAAAACTGAAATACCACGAAATCAGTATGCATATCATATGAGAACTAATATACACAAGACTAATAGTTTATTGAGAACTGAATTCAAAAATATTTTTATTGTAGCAACAGCATTTAAAAACAGAATTGTAACTTTTCGTCTGAACTTAACTCAGGATGACGACTTGTGAGGCGATCCCGAGTAAAACTCAGACATATAAAACTCGGGATGACGAGCACTTCACTTGTGAGGCGATCCCGAGTAAAACTCAGACAGATAAAACTCGGGATGACGAACATCTCACATGCGAGGCGATCCCTAGTAATACTCAGGTATATGAAAAAAGACAGGATGCCGAGCACCTCACACCGGAGGCGATTCTGAATTCAGTGCTTCCAGATGTTAATAAATTAATTACTATGATACTGAACAAGTATGATTGCATAAAAGTAAATTTTGAGCTTTTTGTTAAGTTTATTTTACTAAAATCTGACCATGAACAACTAGAATTGAAATCTTTCAACACTAAGTATGATATTATCTATAAAAATACTGATATAAATGACTTTTTTTTAAATAAAATTGATATCTTGATACGGAAGATGTCTCAATTTGAACACGTGCAGTCAGGTTGGACATATCTTTCGCTAAGTTATATTGAGATAAATATAAGTAAATATTGTCCCATGAGTGGTGGCACGTACTTAAAGTTGCCATCAGTTATAAAAAATACTAAAAGTTGTTTGAATTTACGTAATAATGATGAGTGTTGTTTCTTATGGTGCGTTGTAGCTGCATTATTTCCTCGTACAAATAATGTGTGCAGAACGGCGTCTTATCCTCATTATAGTGAAGTTCTTAATATCCAAGGAATGTCATTACCTCCTTCTTATAATGATATCAAACTTTTCGAATTGATAAATCCTACAATAAGTATTACCATATATGGGTTAGACAACAAATACGTTGTCACTGGACCTTTATATATGACAAATAAGAAAAAGGAAAATCATATTAATTTATTATATATTGAACGGAATGGAAAAGGACATTACTGTTTAATAAAAGATCTCATACGTTTAGTGCGACGTCAGATTACTCGTCATCATGGCAAAGTTTTCTTATGTGATTCATGTTTACAGTTTTTTACAAATGAAAATAAGTACACATCTCATTCTTGTTCTAAAATATTGACTATATTACCAGAAAAAAATACCATATTGAAATTTAAACACTATGAAAGACAACTTAAAATTAATTTTATTATTTATGCTGATTTTGAGAGCTTGTTAATAAATTGTAATGAGAATAGCTCTAAAAATACTACAACGCTAAAAATGCATCAGCCGTCAAGTTTCGCATACTACATATGCTGTTTGCATGATAATAAACTTAACAAGTTTGTCACGTACAGAGGCATAGATTGTGTCAAAGTATTTTTAAAACGTTTAGTAAAAGATGTTAAACGAATAAACAAAATTATGTCCACTCATTTATCAATGAAACCTTTAACTTATAATCAAGAACGAGAATATCAAAATGCAACTAAGTGTCATATATGTAATCAGTTATTGGCCGGAGACAAAGTTCACGATCATGATCATATTACTTCCGAGTATAGAGGGGCAGCTCACTCACATTGTAATTTGATGTACAAAGTGTGTCCATTCATACCAGTGGTATTTCATAATCTAAGTGGTTATGACTCGCATATATTTATTAGAGAGTTGGCTAATTATGAAGGTTCAGTTAAAATAATACCAAAAACAAAAGAAAAATATCTTACAATAACCAAGTTAATAATGACAAAAAAAGGTACTCGCTCAGTACAGATTAAGTTTATTGATTCATTTCATTTTCTTAGCTCAAGCTTAGATTCGTTAAGTAAAAGCTTGTCAGAAAAAGATTTTGTTTATTTGTCAAGAGAATTTACCGACAAAACTAAACTTAATTTATTATGTAAGAAAGGTATTTATCCATATGATTATATGGACGATTGGTCAAAATTTGATGAAAATCAACTACCTCCAAAATCCAGTTTTTATAATAGTTTAACTATGGAATCTCTATCAGATGACGAATATGCTCACGCTCAAGATATTTGGAACAATTTTAAGATAACAACGCTTGGTGAATACAGTGATCTGTATTTGAAATGTGATGTTTTGTTGTTATGCGACATATTTGAAAAATTCAGAGACACAAGTTAAAATTTTTACAAACTGGATCCCGCTCACTATGTGACTTCACCTAGTTTGAGCTGGGACGCTATGCTTCTGTACACTAACGCTGAATTAGAGCTCATTAGTGACTTAGAAATTTATACATTTATTGAAAAAGGTATACGAGGGGGCTTGGCACAATGTTTCCTCCGTCATGTTAAGGCAAATAATAAGTATTTACCTCATTATAATGATTTAAAACCCTCGAGTTATTTGATATATCTAGATTGCAATAATCTTTACGGTTATGCAATGACTAAAAAATTGCCTGTTTCAGAGTTCAGATTTTTAACTCAGCATGAAATTGATAGCTTTAATGTATTGCATGTATCAGATGACAGTTTGTATGGTTTTATTTTAGAAGTAGATTTATATTACCCGGATTGTATTCATGATCAGCATAAAGACTTACCATTTGCTGCAGAGAAATGTATACCCCCAGCAGGGAAATCAGCTAAGTTAATTGCTAATCTGTATGATAAATCAAATTATGTTATTCATTACGTACATTTAAAACAATGCATAAAAAATGGTTTGATTTTAAAAAAAGTTCATCGCATACTAACCTTTAGACAAGATGATTTCTTAAAGAAATATATAGATCTTAATACTAATCGACGTATGGCATCTAAAACTTCTTTTGAAAAAGATTTTTTTAAACTTCTAAATAATGCAATATTTGGTAAAACTATAGAAAATAAAAGGAAACAAGTTGATATAAAACTGGTAACCAAATGGGATGATAAAACAAACTTCACGAATAAGAAACTATGTGCACAAAAATTGATTTCGAAACCTAATTTAAAAAGTGTGTCAATATTTGCAGAAGATTTTGTAGCTATACAATTGAATCGTGATAAAATAATATTAGACCGACCAATTTACATCGGATTTACAGTTCTGGAGTACGCCAAACAGCACCTTTATCAGTTTCACTATGATTTTATAAAAAAGAAATATGGAGATAAAGTTGAATTATGTTATACAGATACCGATAGTTTACTTTATGTAATCCATACAGACGACTTTTATTATGATATACACGAAAATATAACACAATTTGATACTAGTAATTTCCCAGTAGATAATCAATATGGCATACCTAGAATCAACTCAAAAATCCCTGGCCTTTTTAAAGATGAAATGGGGGGTGATGTGATTACAGAATTTATAGGCTTAAGAGCAAAACTCTATTGTATTGAAAGTTTGAAGACAAAAATAGCAAAAGCGAAAGGTATGTCTAAGTCTGTCACAAAGCATTTAAAACTAACAGATTATAGCGACTCTTTGTTATTAGATAAAAGTCAATCCTTAAACATGAATATGATAAGATCTATCAAACATATATTGTACTCACAACAAGTTAGTAAACAAGTATTAAATAGAAACGATGACAAGATTCAGATACTTTCAGATGGCATCCACACCTTGCCTTGGGGGTATTGTGATGCGATGATCTAAACCAGTGTTCGTTAAACTTGTTTTTTTTGTTCTTATTACGTTTAAATTAAGAACCAATTAATATGTAATCCACCTGTTCTAAATTATATTTATTTATAGCAGCAACACAGTTCATAATACTATTGCTGTTATCTTCGTTTTAAGTAATATTGTTATGTATGTTTTTGTTCCACAATAAACTATTATTATTTGAAAATATGATATAAAATACTAGAATAAGAATAAATTAATGTATTGTATAGAAATGATGTATGATAATTACTTTAGAATAAGGTATGTACTATAAATAAATATATTAGCCTACTATTACTATGAACTTATAATAAAATGTTATGTCTCAAACAATGGACTTTTATTCCTAAACATCATCTTCATCATCAAATTTAAGTTCATGCTTGCTTAATGATGAGGTTGATGTACTCGTAGTAACGAGTATATAAGTGTACTATAAGTGGTAATAAGGTTAATATACACTATGAAGTTGATCAAACAACCCATATCTCTCAGTGTTAATAATATAAGATTAAGTGACTGTTATCAACACATCAGACATAGCGCTTTATTGCCAAATATCGTGCGCTGTATAATATGCGGTCCATCAAACTGTGGTAAAACGAATGTTATGATTAGTTTACTACTGCATGAAAATGGACTCAAATTTAAAAATCTTTATCTTTACTCGAAAACTTCTTTTCAACCGAAATATCGTTTCTTGACCGAAGTATTAAAAAGAGTGCCACAGATTAACTTTTACGAGTTCAATGATGATAAAGATGTCATATCTCCGAGTGAAGCTTTAACAAATTCTGTATTTATTTTCGATGATGTTGCTTGTGAAAATCAAATAAATATCCGCAATTATTTCTGCATGGGTAGACATAAACAAATAGATTGTTTCTATTTATCTCAAACTTATTCTAAAATTCCGAAGCAATTGTTACGTGATAATGTTAATTTTCTTATTATATTCAAACAAGATGATGTGAATTTAAAGCATATTTATGAAGAGCATGTTAGTTCTGATTTACAATGGAAAGAGTTCAGAAATCTTTGTCAAACTGTTTGGAGTAAACCTTATAATTTTCTACTTATTAATAAAGAATCGTCATTAAATAACGGGAGGTACAGACAGAATTTTGATATGTTTTTTAAATTTGACTGACTGATATGTACATATAAGTAATTAACATGCAAAGTCAAATTCAGTATAATTTGTTCTTTAGCTTCATACAGTTGTTATAATAGGCACAACATGGAGAAAAATATTAAAATAGAATTAATGAAGTCTGTAGACTCCATAAAGAATAAAATAAAGCAAATTAAAAACCAGGAACACTCAATGAACTTGTCACTTAACAAAATGTTAAAACCTGTCACAGATCCCCTTAAAACCCTAGTTGATTCGAACAAAACAATAGAAAAAATACAAAATTTAGAAAATACACGCTCTAATTTTGAAGACATGGAATTGGATGACATTAATACTAGCTCATCTACAAAGTTTGAAGAATGCTGCGATCCAGAACTGAATTCTGTACAGTTCGTTAAAAAGTCTCCCCAGACAGAATTACTGAAAGATTTAGAAATGTCATTAGAGGGCTGTGATATCCATGATATTTATGATGGGGTAAATATACCATTTGGAATAAGGAGTGCAAACAAAAAATTACTAATGGGTAATTCAATGGTTTCATTTTCTAAAATAGACAGCGTGAATGATGACAATGTCATTTTAATTAAAGTTGGTGACAAAAGCTACAATTTAACCCCTGGTTTAAAAGAACTTTTACTTCGAAAAAAACCTGATTTGAAACTAATATCGAGCAAAGATAAGCTTGTCTATAAAGACATGTTGCATTATACAAATGCTCATAAGAGAGATTTCAATTCTAATGGACAAATTAGAGGCGATAAAGGTATAAAATATCGTGAAATAATTAGACCATTGTTTTCTGAATCGTTAAACAATAATATTATCACTAAATTTGGAGGAGACTTACCAACGCTAAAGAAATACAAAAATAACACAGACTTGGTATATTGGGATGATCCTAACGAACTGGTTGACAGATTGAAATTATTAATTGCTTCCCGAGATGCTGGTAATACAAACCATGATAATGAAATTTTATCAATAATCGAAGAATTAAAAGAAGCTGATATAATTAAATAATAAATAGTCATAATAACATGCTTTTTATTCAGTATAATAGCTGAGTTCAAGACAAGTATACTGAATTGTGAACATGAGCAAAGCTGACGTGGTAAACGAAATTCATAAAAATGCGAGGGTGAACTATCCACGAAGACATGTTATCATGAAAGATATAGATGATTTGTGGCAAGCAGACTTAATTGATATGCAGTCAATTTCAAAAGAAAATAAAAATTACAGATATATTCTTGCCATTATTGATACATTTTCGAAATATGCTTGGACCTTTCCAATGAGAAGTAAAACCAAAGAAGATGTGTGTAACTCTTTCAAAACTTTGTTGGATAAAGGGCGTGTTCCTAAAAATCTGCAAACGGATAATGGAGCAGAATTTTATAATAACAAATTTCAGAAGCTTATGAAATCATATAATATTAACCATTATTCAACCTTCTCAACAAAAAAGGCTTCAATAGTTGAACGATTTAACAGGACACTGAAATCTAAAGTTTATAAGGAATTTAGTTTAAAAGGCAATTACAATTGGATAAATAATACTCTAAATGATGTTATTTACAAATACAATCACACTCACCATCGCACTATTAATGAAATCCCTGCTAATGTGGACAATATTAATAAAAAAAAATATATTAGAAAGGTATTTAAAGTTGCTAAAAAAATATAATTTAAAAAGCAAATACAAAGTAGGTGATTATGTGCGTATCAGTAAATACAAAGGAACATTTGAAAAAGGTTACACTCCCAACTGGTCAACAGAAATATTTAAAATTCGTAAAATACAAAAAACAACTCCCATAACTTACTTAATTGAAGATACTATCAGAGGTCACCCTATTTTAGGCGCATTTTATACACAAGAACTTCAAAAAACAAAACATCCCAATGTATATCTAGTTGAGAAAGTTCTTAGAAGAAAAGGTAACAGAGTTTTAGTAAAATGGTTGGGGTTGTCTTCAGCTGAAAGCAGTTGGATTGATAAATCGAATGTAATATTATAAATAATATTAACAACAAACTCGAATCGCATAACTATTTATTAAAGTATTCAAACCGGAATCATCAGTCTTATAATGTGTTTTGGAGAGAGTAGTCTTCTCAATTGGCTTATTAATAATTTACCATTTGAATTGCACTTACCAGGATATAATTACTGCGGTCCTGGTACTAAATTAATAAAAATACTTGCACAAGGAGATAACGGTGTAAATAAGTCTGACGAATTTTGCAAAGATCACGATATTGCATATCACAAGTCATCAAACTTGAAAGATCGACATAAGGCTGATTTAATTTTGTTAAAAATGGCAAAACAGCGAGCGGTTGCTTCCGATGCTAGTATGGGCGAAAAACTCGCGGCACGCTTAGTAAGCAAGGCTATGTCGGCAAAAATTAAAACTGGTTCTGGTTTGAGGAAAAGGCGTTCTCCAAAAGTTACATCTGGAAAAGGATTAAAAAGTAAATTAAAAACTGTTATTACAAAAGCAAAAAGACACATGAAAAAATTAAAACCTAAGAGTAAGAAAATGGCTATAGAATTAGCTATTGCCGCTACTAGAGAATTAGCTAATGATTCATCGATTAAGCTCCCTCGTGTTATTCCTATTCCAAAAACTGGGGGAGTACTACCTTTGATTCCTATTTTTGCGGGATTATCAGCAGCGGGAGCTTTAGCAGGCGGTGTAGCTGGTATTGCCAAAACCATAAATGAATTCAAAATGGCTAAAAAGCTGTATGAGGAATCGAGGAGACACAATGATAAAATGGAAGCTCTATGTATTGGGAAAGGACTACACCTTAAACCACATAAGGGCGGCCTTGGAATTTTCATATCAAAAGAAAAAAACTAAGATATCGGCTACCCAAACGGGCCTTAACTAACTTTGACATTTTAAAGTATGGAAATAGAATACCTTATTTTAGAGGTGTCTTTATGAGAGATGAGCTCCCTAAATATCCATATAAAAAAGAATGCGGGGTTATTAATTTAGATAATTCTAAAAATCCTGGTTCTCATTGGGTAGCCTATGCAAAATATAATGATTATGTCGAGTATTTCGACAGTTATGGAAATCTTAAACCTCCAAAGGAATTTATAAAATATGTAGGTTCTAACATTCAATATAATTATGAAAATATACAACGTGATCACCCCTTCAACTGTGGACATCTATGTTTAAATTTCTTAAAGAACTTTTGGTATAATCAAGAAATAAAATAAACAGGATCATTTAAAAGAGTTCAGTATGCAAGCATGTCTACAACGGTTACCATCTCTGGAAATAAATCAGAACTGGTCTCGTATTTTCAACCACCTCTTCATTTATCTGATCAATACGAGTGCGGTTTACTATACTTTTCAGTAAAAACAAGACCGAATGTGCCCGTTAATAACAGCAGTTTAACAGCTGTAATCAGAATCGAATGTGATCTTGTGCACGGTTCATATTACAACGGATTACCGACTCATTTTGTTCATGAATTCATATCTGAAACTGCTTCAAGTCACGGCTACACAGAAATACCCCAGAACGTTATTTACTTCCCAGTGAACAAAAATATAATTCCATCTATATCTGTTAAGATTGTTGATCAACTTGGTAACTGTATTAACTTTGGTGAAGAACATATTCAATTACGCCTTCATTTACGAAAATCAAAATGATAGTATATTATAAAAACACTCCTGTGAAAATCAAACGTCTTATTCCATCTACGACCATTAAGGAGCATAGACGTAAGAAAAAAGTGAAGAAATTGAGTGAAGCAAATAAAGCTTTTCTTAAAACTTTAGGTTTTAAAGTATGAATATACTACAAATTACTGAATTACCTCACTTCGATAGTTCGATTGAAAGCTATGAAGTCCACACATACAATCCCTACACTAACAGCTTTAGAGAAAACGATGAAATCAGAATTCCCATACACCAACAAGACATATAGGTGTTACCATCAGCCAGTTCAATTTACGTCGAGGGTCAAGCAAAGTTCTTCGACAAAGATGGAAAACCGATTAAGAAAAATATTACGTTCAGTAACAACCCTGTTATGTTTTTGTTTCAAGATATCAGATACGAAATAAATGGCATTGAAATAGATCGCATTAAAAATTCTGGAATAACATCGACAATAAAGTCATACGTTTCAATGAATGATGGAGAAAATAAAGTTGCTGCTTTGTGGGGTTGGAACATAGATGGATTCAAAAGTGATGATCATTTTAGTGCTATTGTACCTCTTAATAAGATTTTAGGATTTGCGGAGGATTACAATAAAATTGTGATAAATTGTAAACATGAACTTATTTTGAATAGAAGTAACTCTAATTTAAACAGTATCATAGCAACTGATGATATTGCGCATTTTCAAATAGACATACAAAGATTGCAATGGCGTGTACCACATATAAAAGTGTCAGACCGTGAACGACTGACACTACTAAAACACTTGGAAAGAGATAAACCTATTCAAATAGCGTTTCGAAATTGGGATTTATATGAGTATCCTTTGCTCCCTAAAACTACAAAACATTCTTGGTCAGTTAAGACTGCATCGCAATTAGAGAAACCTCGGTATGTAATTTTTTGCTTGCAAACCAACAGAAAAAATAATAAAACCAAAGACAGTTCTTTGTTTGATCACTGTGGGGTTACTAACGTAACACTATTTTTGAATTCACAGTATTATCCTTACGAGCCTCTAAGCTTAAATTTTTCTGAGAACAAATACAATATATTATATGAAATGTACGTGAAATTTCGTCAGTCGTATTACAACTGTCCTGCAGACCCCTTGCTTAATTTGATTGATTTCAAGGAGAAGGCCCCTCTCTTTATTATAGACTGTTCAAGACAAAACGATAGTTTGAAAACAGGCCCCGTAGATGTACGGTTGGAGATTGAATGTTCAGCGCCAATACCAGATCACACAACTGGATATTGTTTAATTATTAACGATCGGCTTGTGGAATATAAACCTTTAAGTAACATAGTGCGCAGATTATCATGACAGCCATTGTAGATGTTCAAGGTTTCAAAACAGAAACAAATGAATTTATCGTTAAAGAATTTGCTGTAATATTGAATGAAAAAATTCAGGTGTTTTTAATTAAGCCACCATTTCCATTTTACGATTTGACGAAACCAGAAAAACGACAAGTCAGTTGGATTGAACGTAATAGAAGGATATACTGGAGAGACGGATTTGTGCCCTACTCAAATCATCAAAATTTGATTGTAGATATTTTAAGAGATAAAAGTGTTTACACCAAAGGTTTAGAAAAAGTGTTATGGTTAAAAAATATTTTGAATAATAATAATATAAATAATTTAGAAGATGAAGGTTGTCCTAATTTATTAAGCTTATACAATAAATATGAACATTCTCATGATGTGTATAGTTGTATTTATCATGATAAAATATGTGCTTTAAAAAATGTAATATGTTTAAATAAATGGTGTATAGATAATAAATTTTTGAAATAAATATTTGCTTGTTTAATTTTCAAATCCTCTATCCCTACCAATCCCATCAAATGTTAATCATTATAAATTGCTGGCTACCGCAGTACGATATCATTTCACCTTTATATTTATCTGTATGAAGAACTTTAGTATAGTTATATATTGAGTGAACAGAACATGTCTCTAAATAAATGTAGCCCTCGTTATGACATGTATAATGCGTATAAAATGCGTGAAATTTCGTTTAGACATTATTGGGCAACGACTAATTCAAGGAGAAGGTTGGTGATGGAAATGGCTGAAGCCGGTTTTTTTTATTATGGAAATAGTGTAAATGATAAAGCAGCGTGTTTCTCATGTGGAGGTATTATAGAAGATTGGGAGATTTACGACGATCCTTGGATGCAACATGCTATACATTTTCCTCAATGTCTTTATTTGAATGCTGTGAAAGGAATATATTATATTAATAACTGTCTAAAACATATGGGTAAATAGGCATAAAGTCGACTACCAAAAAAAATTGATATTTACGTGTACATTTAAATTTCTTGTGATATCTATTACATTAAAATAGTTAAATATTAAAGACCACTCAATAGTCAAGTCAGAATATTTTGCAGGTACTATTTAAAAACAATGAATGATGGTTGTAATTGAGTGTTTCTGGATCTAAAATGATTTTATAATGAATGGTGAAAATTGCGGGTTTCCAGATCTTGAATATTGATGAAATGAATAGTAAAATTGGGGTGACCTGGATCTCCTTGATCCAGGTCCCCCAATTTTACTCTACTCATAAGACGGTCGGATTCTCTCTGCACTATACAGCGTTTGACAAATGAATTCACAGAACTAACCTAACCGTTAGAAAACCCAGACTCCAACTATAAAAACATAATTTTGGAAAAGAGCTTATACTCTTAGACTGCTGAACCCATATTAACCAAACATAGTTAAGGAACACCGCAAGGAAACCGACTATCAAATGAAAAAAACCGCATCGAATTCGGTCTATTTGTTTGAGAGCCATCATTTGCCCCTCAACTGATGGCCCTCAAACAAATGGACCGAATTCGATGTGGTTTTTTTCATTAGATAGCCAGTTTGGCATTTGGGTTCTCGAGTGGCGACCACGCACCGGAAGACGCAGCGCGGGCAGGCCCCCTAAAAGGTGGACCGACGACCTTGTAGCCGCGGGAAGCCGCTACATGCGAGTAGCGCAAGACCGGCCATTGTGGAGATCCTTAGGGGAGGTCTTTCGGCCGATATGATGATGATGATGTTTGAGAGCTACAATGCCACAATCAGACATACAAACGCACAGACATCGACGACTGACGTCAAACTACTATGACACCCCTCTTTTTGTGTCGGGGGTTAAAAACAAGGATTGGTCGAACACTGTAGAGAGAGACGTCATTGTGTTTGGTTTATATCTTTAAGTTTAAACAGACAGACGCTTACCTACTCAATCCTTTCTTTTCCAATCACTTAATAGACTACTTTAGACATTCCATATCACAACATTATGGACCAGATTATTGTATCCGATAATAAATATAACTTAATTCTTCATCACGATTCAAAAATAAACGGAATCTCTACAAATAGTCCTTATTTTGTTGAAGATAAGGTTTGAAATGTTGTAAATTGTACACAGTTTATTTAAAACATTCGGGTTTTATTATGCTAATCAGTATAAAAGGGTGTAGGGTGAAAGTGACTATTGTCGGGCATCGGAAGGTGTGTTATGTTTTTCTACAATAAGTTTCATTTATTTAGACGAGCCTGTTGGCGTGGTTGGCAAATGCTTGCTTTTCACGCCGGAGGTCGTGGGTTCGATTCCCACCCAGGACAAATAATAATAGGTCTTTACCTATGAAATTGCCGTTTTGTATGAAAAAATTGAAACGAATTTTTTTCATGAATTTTTTTATTTGTATTAATCGAAGTAATCACCCATGCAATCAATGCATCTTTGCCATCGCAGTGGCAGTTTATTGATGCCCTTCTTAAAGAAATCAGCTGGACGGGAGGCAACAAATTCTTCAAAGGCATTTTGTACTGCCTCTCGGGTATTGAATTTTTTTCCCGCCAAGAAGTTATCCAAATTCTGGAAAAAGTAGTAGTCTGTAGGCGCAAGGTCTGGTGAGTAGGGCGGATGACGGAGAGCTTCCAACCCCAGTTCTTGCAACTTGGAGACCGTCTGCTGTGCAGTATGAGGTCGCGCGTTGTCGTGCAGGAGCAGCGGAGACGAGCGATTGACCAATGCTGGTTGGAGATGCGCCAGCTTCTCCATCATTGTGCTCAGTTCTTCACAGTACACATCTGCAGTAATGCTCACCCCGTTTGGTAAGAAGCTGTGATGAATCACACCGGCGCTAGACCACCAAACAGTGACCATCACTTTTCTAGGGGTAAGTTTTCGTTTAGGGCATTGTTTAGGTGCTGAACCAGGATCCAACCAACTTGCTGAGCGCTTGCGGTTATCAAACAGAATCCATTTTTCATCGCAGGTAACAATGCGGTTCAAAATTCCTTCATTTGTGTGTCTGTTGAGCAGTGCAAGGCACGTCTCGACGCGTACTTCGCGCTGGCGATCATTGAGTTCGTGGGGCACCCATTTGTCAAGCTTTTTTACCTTGCCAATTTGACGCAAATGGACCAATATTGTTTTGACGCTAACGTCGAAAGCTGCTGCTAATTCAGCCGTAGATTGTGTATCATCAGCTTCCACAACCGCCTTTAATTCGTCATTGTCGACCAAAGTCTTCGGACGACCGCGAGGTTCATTTTTCAGGTCGAAATTTCCAGAACGGAAGCGAGCAAACCAATAACAGGTGGTGCGTTGGTTTGTAGTGTTAGCTCCGTAAACGTCGTTGATGTTGCGTGCCGCTTGTGCCGCGTTGCTGCCACGACGGTACTCATATTCCATAATTACTCGAATTTTTAACGTATCCATGATGACGAAAAAGATTGAAATGCGATGAAAATGTAACACTAATCAATAAAGAAATGACTACTTTTGGAAAAAAGAATCCATGTTTTTAAAATAAAATTAATTTGAAATTAGAATTCTTAGCCAAACAAAAATTATTTTGATTTGAAATGGCCAGTACTGCAGAACGGCAATTTCATAGGTAAAGACCTAATATTTGTGTTCATGACATTGTCTGTTAGTCCTGAGTCTGGGTGTAATTTATCTATATAAGTATGTATTAAAAAAAATAGTATAATATATATATATATAATATCTATAATATATATCTATATATAGAAAAATAATATAATATCCTGGGACATTATTTACATACGGCCAACTGATCCCAAACTAAGCAGAGCCTGTAGATACTATGGACACCAGATAACTGATATACTACATGTATATCAGTTATCTGGTATCCATGTAGTATATCCATAGTACAAGCTCTGCTTAGTTTGGGATCAGTTGGCCGTATGTAAATAATGTTTGTTTTAGTTATGGATTATCAACGTTACAAATGAAATGATGAATGAAAGAAGATTGACAAAAAAGTATACCTGGCCTGTTTGGATGGTACAACCGGAAGGGCGAGACCTCATAGGACATTCTCTGACCAAATCGGAGACGTTCTCAAGAATTTAGGCCAGGTCAAGGCCAGGTCAGAAGTACCCTAAACCGGCGAGCATGCATGAAGAATATAATGACAGTTAACGAAGTCAACGACGGTCAAAATAAGTGTGTAAAGATCGTGACAAATGGAGGTCCAGTGTGTCTGCCTACCCCTGTGGGAAACAGTCGTAAGTGTATGTAAGTATGAACGTATCAACCTTACAAAAAGTTAAAGGATAGATGTATACAGAATAGGAAATAGTGCTGCAACATTTATAGACAACTATAGCATTCAAAGTAACTTGCCTAGTAGAGTTCTTAGTACGGTTCACATTTTTGAGATAGATACATTTATATTTGTCATTGTTAATAGTTTTATTTACAAATTAAAACTACGCTAAGAAAGGAAGACTAAGGAAAACATAGATACATACAAATTTTATGGAAGAAGTCAGAGTTTTATATATCTACTAGCCGTGCCCCGCGGTATAAAGTTTACAAATGAACACAGCTCCTCCCCCGTAGGTGATAGCGTGATAATATGTAGCCTATATGTTGACCCGACCTCACAGTAATATTCATGCAAATTTTGAAGTAAATCCATGCAGTACTTTTTGAGTTTAGTCCGGACATACATACAGATAAACAGACAAAAATTCTAGAAACTATATTTTTGGCTTTGATATCGATTGTAGATCACGCCTCAATCTCATTTAAAAAAAAAATTCAATATACAGTTTTGACTTTTCTACGTTTTTATTATATGTATAGATTAAAACTATACGCTAAGAAAGGAAAACTAAAGAAAACATAGATTCATATAAATTTTATGGAACTCGGTAATGCGGCAATTCTTAATTAATACATATTACTAAAGTCAGAGTTTTATATTTTATATATATCTATATGTCTACTTCTAGTAGTTTATTAATAATTCATTACGGGTTTAAGGTCAGATGTTAGTCGATCAAATAATTCTGGTAGCTAGCAGAGGTAGGCAGGTAGGTGCCAATAAATAGAAAAAAGGCAAGGATGTAGATTATAAATTGTTGTCACACCATACAAGAGTAAGAGTAACCTTTTGTCCCTTATCCTTATGTAACGGAAAGCATGAGCTCTGCTTAAACTTTCTGCAGTCCCCTTTAAAGTAATAAATAATAATAATGTCCTCTTAGCCGAATTTCCGCGGCGGCCAGTCTCAATAGAGATTAGCCATCTGCGTGGGACATATTATAGTGCAAAAGTGTGTGCGCAAAAACGCGAGGGCAACCATCCATCACTCTCATGATCCGATGGGACGCCTAGCGACACGACCGGAAAGAGGGCAGGTACAGGACCGACGGATTTACGTGCTCTCCAAGGCACGGAGGTATAATACCGCCAACTCCCAGACTTCGAGCCGATGAAGCGATGCTGAGAAATTTTTCTTATTAAAGAAAAGTCCCAAAATCACTTTTTTGGGGATTTGAACCCAGGACCTCGTTTTCTGCTAGTGAACACGCTACCACTAGACCAACGAGGCAGTCTATAAAGTATTGTAGTAACAGGCGGATTAAAATAATTGTCTATAAAACAAGAAAGTAACTCCATTAATGAAGCGTGCTCAATCTATACATATAATAAAATCGTAGGACAGTCAAAACTGTATATTGCATATTTTTTTAAAGGATACCTGTGGCGTGATCTACAATCGATATCGAAGCCAAAAATATAGTTTTTAGAATTTTTGTCTGTTTGTTTGTATGTATGTCCGGGCTAAACTCAAAAAGTACTGCATGGATTTACTTCAAATTTTACATGAATATTACTAAGAGGTCGGGTCAACATATAGGCTACATATTATCACGTTATACCTACGGGGGAAGAGCTGTGATAATTTATAAAGTTTAACGCGGGTTAAACCGCGGGGCACAGCTAGTGTAACATAACCCAGTTAATACGGATGGCATGTCCTTTATAAAGTACTATGTTCATGGACAAGTTTCTGAGCTTTTACCCTATAACATCAAAGCATCATTCGTATGTCTGTTCGATTGACAGGACGATATCAGATTAGAGTCGTAACTAATTAATATGAATGGGTACGATTTAATCACGTTCATGTTAAGTAGAACGAGTGCTTACCTCACTTTTATAAATGATGGAATTTAATGTCGATTGCTATGGAGACTAGTCATATGCGCTGGACAGGTAGAATTTTAACCATCTTCAGCCTGATTTCGTCCACCTCTGGACATAGGTCCTTAATTTTAGAATATGTTTTAAATTATTTATTTATTTTTTGCTTTGTTATGTTTTAATTTTAAGTTAAATTTTAATTTTTAATTTGTTTTATATGTATATTTATATTAAATTTATATAAATTGTCCACTACATTATAATAGCATTGTTGATCAATAAATGCTATTATAATGTAGTGGACTATTTAAATGGTAAATTATAATTTTTAATTATTTTCATTCTTTGATTTAATAATAGCAGTATGAAAATTGACAATATGTTTTGACTCTTTCACTACGCATTGACCTTATTTTTTTTTATTCATTATACTTATTTGACATTATTTTGCTACTTTGGACATCATTTTGATAATTTTGTTACTTTTGACATTTTACTGTTTACTGTTTAATTTAATGAATTGTTATTTTAATGAAATGCAATGCGTGGTTATAATGTGATTCTTGAATACTATTCAAGATAATGTAAAAAATAAAAATACTGTTCGCATGCCTTATTTTAAGGTAGAATATAGTGCACTATACCAACACTGTAACAACTTGTACTTTTAACCTATATTCTGTGAATAAAGATTATTATTATCATTTATTCATATATATTTCTTATTAAATACATTTTAAAATATATAAAAAACAGAAATATACATTTTAAAATATAAAAAATAGGATTTGCAACCGGCAGCAGGAACAGGGTCTATGCTACCGGAGGTTACGACTCTAGAGACAGGAACCTCCTGACAATGCGAGCCGTGTCCAAAAGCACCGCTTTTTGGATTTTGTTCTTGACCCAACCGCCTAGCGTCAGCCTCTTTAGGTGTTTTTCGAGGCTCTTTGCTATTAATCCATTAGCAGAAACGACTATCGGTACAATGATAGCTGAGTCAACATCCCACATGCTGACAATCTCCCGCGCAAGATCCAAATATTTAATTTCTTTTTCTTTTTCAGCCTTCAGAAGATTTTCATCATGCGGGATGGTAACATCAACCATCACTGTGCAGCGTTTTTGTCGATCTATCATTACAATATCAGGTTTGTTGGCAATCACAGTCCTGTCTGTAATGATAGATCGATCCCAGTATAACGTGATAGTACCATTATCCAGAACTGGCGCAGGTGCATACCTGTAATAAGGCACCTCTGAAGCTACAAGGCCATGTCGCAGAGCAAGTTGTTGATGAATAATCCTGGCTACGAGGTTGTGTCTGTGCAAATATTCACCATTTGCTAGTCGAGAACAACCGGAGACAATATGTCTGAGGGATTCACCGGGGCGATGACATGCTCGACAAACATCGTTTGTGCCATCTTTTAGAATATATCTCCGGTAGTTTCTCGTCATCATAACTTCATCCATAATTGCACAGACAAAACCCTCAGTCTCAGCAAATAGTTCACCGCATCGTAGCCAAGCCACAGATGCAAGCAGATCCACATCGGGTGCGTGAAGAGCACGATAAAACCTGCCATGTAACTCCTTGCCCTGCCACACTGCCCTGCGTTCATCAGTACTAAGTACCACAGGTTTACGCCAGTTTCCTTTTGCCATTGACAGCGGGGTTAGGCCTTTATCTACAGCAACCACCTCCGCATGCATACCCCCCGTGACAGCGGTGCGGAGAAAGTACTCCCTGAGGCTACACACCTCGCGGTTATGTAGGTTCTTGGCGTTTAAAAAGCCTCGACCCCCACACTTCCGCGGGATGTACAGCCTCATCACCGATGAACGAGGATGATGCATGCGGTATGAAGTTAACAGTAGACGGACCGTCCGATCCAGGGTTTCTAATTCAGCTTGGGTCCACTTGAGTATGCCGAAGGAGTACATCAACACTGGCATAACCCAGCCATTGAAGGCACGCACCTTGTTTCCACCTGTTAAAAGACTTTTTAGAACTTTTTTAAGGCGGGATAGAAAGCGTTCCCGCAATGACTGTTTTACATCAGTATCATTGATGCCCAATGCCTCCGTCATACCCAAGTATCTATAAGTCTCGGTCTCGCAGAGGGACCTAAGGTGAATGCAATCTGAAAGTTGAATTCCTTCAGATTGCATTATGTGCCCATGTTCTACATGCATGACCGCACACTTGTCAATACCAAACTCCATCCTGATAGAGTTACTAAAATTTTCAGTAACCTTTAGTAAACCTGTCAATTGAGAGTTGGTAGAAGCAAATATTTTTAGGTCATCCATGTAGAACAAGTGTGATATGATTTGACCTCCTCTGCGCAACCGATAGCCTAATCCTGAATTCTCAAGCAATGTGCTTAAGGGATTCAAGGCTAGGCAGAACCATAGTGAACTTAAACTATCACCCTGGAATATTCCTCGCTGTACCCTAATTGGTTCGCCGCTACCAAGTACTTGTTGAGACCCTGGACAGAGAAGGACTGTTCTCCAATGCCCCATACATGACATAAGGAAGGCACGTAGAGTTGTATTTATTTTATACAACTCCAGTACCCTCATCAGCCATGCATGCGGCACAGAGTCATAGGCCTTTTTATAGTCTATCCAGCATGTCAACAAATTTCTTCGATTTCGACGAACCTGCTGGTTAATGGTCATATCTATGAGGAGAAGCTCTTTTGTACCGCGGGCCCCACTGCGACAACCATTTTGTGAGATAGACATTATTGTATTAGATTCTACGTGTCTCGTGATTTTTGTTTTTATAATAGATGTAAGTAATTTATACATTGTAGGGAGACAAGTTATCGGTCTATAGTTTTTGGGATCCGCGGAACTTCCAGATTTAAAGAGCAAATGGGTTACGCCTAGTGTCATAAACTCTGGGAGCAATCTTGACTGCAAGGCTTCCTGGAAAAGGGACGCTAAGCGGGCATGTGAGCTACGTAACCATTTAATCCAAAAATTATGCAGTCCATCTGATCCTGGTGCCTTCCAGTTAGACATAAGACGGACTGCACTGGTTACGTCTTCTTGGTGTATGTTTATATTATCGATTTCTTTTATTGGTTCACATGCTCGCTCAACGTCCTGTATCCAGTCACCTTCGGAGTAGGAGACGGGTACTGACCAAATACTGCGCCAAAATGTAGATATCATTTCCGCATCTGGTGAGCATCCATCTACTGCTTGATGTGATTGCTCCCAGTTTCTGTAGACCCATTTTTCGTTCCTTTGGAACATGTGGTTCTGATTATAACGCTCCGAACGTTTTTTATACCGTTTAATACGACTTGCCCATGCACAAATCTTTTGCTTCCAGAAATCGATGCGTTCTGTGACATTGGATATGTTATAACCTGGGGCAGAAATTCCTGTCCCAAAGAATGCTTGTTTAACAAAACGAATTACTCTTGGGCGTATGTTACCTTCTCTGAAGGAAATGAGTTTACCAACAAGAACCCTAGCGTGGTCGATACGACGCTCAATTCTGCTCTGCCATGCCGGTACAATGAATCTGGTTTGTGTACCCGAATTATAACTCGGCAGTTTCACGTGGGCTAAACGGCAAGCAGCAATAGCTCCACAGTACATTAGTGAGTGTGCGTCTTCAAGAGATACACAGTTGTCGAAATATGGGGACAGAATTGAGTCGAGGGCACACACCAGGGCTTTGTTTTTTTTGTGCATGGGTAACCGAGCTAAGCGTGGTTTTAGATGTATAGGTACGGATCGGTAATCGCGAACCACGTCTTCCAAAGTGCTCCTCACAATATCGTTATACTGAGTACTTACAACAGTAGCCGTGTCATCTATGTCCACATCATTGGTCCTAGGTGTTACGGGACCCGAAGTAACATCCTGTGTTTGCACTGTAGGTAATGTAGCAGACGGTGAGACAGGGGTGACACGGGTACATTGCACTTCCAAACGAATTTGCTCAAGTACTGAGTCATTCAACATTTGTCCACGTTGGATAACCCGCACTTGATCCGATAGTCGTTGCGCGGAAACGTTGACGGTTGGTTCAAGAACCTGGAACAAAGCAAGCATTCGTCCACGGTACGCTGTAAGGTTAGTTCCTACCTCTGTAGCTCCGTAAAAGGCGCGCATGGCATTCTCATTCATTTGCTGAGACCATCTCATGCGCGGCACTTTACCACCGGGAGCGGGGACCCTATTCGAGGCCGGTTGCCCCGTTGGTCCCAAGCTGCCTGGCGGCCGGCCTCTCCGACGCCGTGTTGGTGGTAGCGACGACGGTAGAGGGAAATATTCGTCGCTGGAACTCGACGCAACTGCAGGAGCCGCAACACTTGATCCTGAAGGTACCTGCGAGGCGGAGCTTAGCGACGAATCCGGAGGTCTTTTTTGTGCCCGTAGACGCGTCAACATTTTAAATGCAAAATTCTTGTTGTCATTTTATGCCAAAATTATTTTTATGTGTTCTCTGGTTTTGTTGGGTCTTCTAATTTTCTTAGTATTGCTGTATGGTTTCATTATTAAATGTATCTATCTATATGGTTTTTTAGGTTGAATATGTGTAAATAACGGTATTAAATGATTGTTTTGCAAAAATTTTCAGTAAAATATTTTAGTAAAAGAAATTTTCAGTGTCACTCTTGACACTTGTTGACGTTTTATTATTATTATTTACTTTTTAGTTTCTCGGTCTTCACCGGTATCGTAAGGAGAACACGGGCCAAAGCCAAGTGTTAACCAAGGGAATTAGTACAAAGTTGTGATGAATAAGCCCGAGTTGGTAATATTTCTTGATCGTTAGTCTGTAAAAATTTTCTAACTAACCTGCACGTGTTGAGAATGACGGCTTTTTGAAGATTTCTGTGTGTATAGGGTGGTAAATCTAATGTTTTTAGTGAGTAGTGAAGTTGGTTGGGGATGACACCTAAAGTAGATAATACAACTGGAATTATAGTGACTTGCCGCAATTTCCACATCCGTGTTATTTCTGTTTTTAGGTCAGTGTACTTTGCAAGTTTTTCTCCTATTGTATTTTGTAGGTTGTGTGTATTAGGCACAGCAATATCGATTATGTACCCGGTTCTATTTATTTTATCGATTAAAGTTATGTCTGGTCTATTATAATGAACGGTTCTGTCTGTAAGAATGGCGCGGTCGTAATAAAGCTTATGTGTAGCATTTTCAAGAACTATTTCTGGGATGTATTTGTAATAAGGTAGTGGGGGAGTGGTAAGTAGTTGGTATTTTAAAGCTAATTGTTGGTGAGTAATATTAGCAACCTGGTCATGCCTGTGCTTATAATCCGTTTGGACTATAGCTTTACATGCGCCTGTGATATGTTGGATCGTTTCAGGGCAACTGCTGCACCTTCTACAAATGTCTGTCGATGTGTTTGTTTTCATTATATATTTTTGGTAATTTCTTGTTTCGATGACCTGATCCTGAATTGCCAGCATAAACCCCTCTGTTTCCGGAAAGAGATCACCTCGAATGAGCCATTCGTTCGATGCTACCTTATCGACATGTGGCTGACTCAAATCTTGGTGATATCTGCCATGTAATGATTTTTGAGCCCACTGGGCTATTTTAGTTTTCATATCAGTTTGTTTCTCAATATCTTGGATAGTCTTAGAATACAAATTTAGTGGTGTTAGTTTTTGGTCATTGTATGTAATTGAGCTGTGTAAGATTGAGTTGTTACTTTTGGAATAAAAATACTGTCTCAGATTACTAACTTGTGAGTTGTGTAAGTTCATGATGTCAATTATACCCCTACCTCCTTCTCTTCTGGGGAGTGTTAGTCGTTGTACACAGGATCTGGGGTGGTGTTTTCTGTGTTTGGTCATGTTTATGTTTATTAGCCGTTGTAATTGTTTTAACTCCGTTTTAGTCCAAAATATAACTCCGAAAGAGTAAGTTAATGTGGGGATTGCGTATGAATTTATTGCTTTAATAGTATTCCGCGAATTAAGCTGTGTATTAAATATAGATGTTAGTCTGTGTTTAAATTTTTGTGTTAATTCAGATTTAATATTTTTGTGTAAGATTAATTTTGATTGTAAGTAGCCTAAATATTTATATGTACCAATTTCATCCAAAGAGTCTATTATTTCCCCATTTTCTAATTCATGTGTGTGTGCAAAGTGCTTGCCTGCTCTAATTGAGTTTATTTTACATTTATCAATACCGAATTCCATGGTAATGTCTTTCGAATATTGTTCTGTAACAAGTTCAATCAATTCTTCGGGCGTAGATGCATATAGTTTAATGTCATCCATATACAGAAGGTGATTTATTTTACAAGTCTGTTTGTCAGTCGATGTGTCATTTGATGAGTCTTTATATTCTAAAACATATCCTGGGTTCAATGAATTTAACAGATTGGAAAGGGGGTTTAATGCTAAGCAGAACCATAGTGGACGTAACGAATCTCCTTGGAATATGCCACGTAAGATCCTAATTGGTTCTGTTTCATCTGTACCTGTTTGTGTAGCGACGCGTAACCGCGTAGTCCATTTACTTATTATAGTTTCTAGAAACGAAATAAGTGTCGGGTGAATTTTATATATTTGTAAGACTTCTAATAACCAGGAGTGAGGGATTGAGTCGTATGCCTTTTTGTAGTCGATATACATAGTACTTATATCCTTTTTACGTTGTTGTACCTGTTTTAGTACTACAGAGTCAATAACTAACTGCTCTTTACAACCTTGGCTGAACTTCCTACAACCTTTCTGTTCTTCGGTTAAAATGTTATTAACATTTAGGTGTTGATAGATAGCTTGGCTAATACAAGAGGTTAGAATTTTGTAGAGGGTTTGTAAGCAAGTTATTGGTCTATATTTTGCAGGATTGGTCGAGTCGTGAGTATCTTTTGGTAACATATACGTTATTCCTTCTAAAAGATAATTTGGCATTGATGATGGGTTTTTTAGAAACTTGTTGATGTGATTAAGAAGGAATGGATGTAAATTGGTAAATCTTTTGTACCAAAAGTTATGTAGATTGTCAGACCCGGGTGCCTTCCAATTGTGTGATTTATTAATTACTTCTTTAAAATCTTGAATCTGTATGCTTTCGAAAGGCATCTGTTGTTTATCTAGATTGTTTGCTTTTTCAGTGGTTATCCATTCGGCTTGAGTATTATGAGCAACTGGGTTCTGCCATATCTCAGACCAAAACCTTTTAATATCATTTATAGGGGGGGTATCAAAATGTGTTGGGGCATTACTTGATTGTGTTTGGTTGGAAGTATTTTGCTTTAGGTTCCTATAAAATACTTTCTCATTGTTGGTAAACAAGCTATTTTGGGTTTTACGTAGTGTACATTTTATATATCTGCTTAACCGACCGCTTGCTACTGTTAATTTTTGTTTCAGGGTGTCTAAAAAGTGAAATAGTTTTGTATTAGGGTCTTCATGAGTTGTGTGAACAGTGTATTGTTCTATTATTAATTTAGTTGCTTTGCATACATTCTTGGTTCTATTTCCTTGTATGTACTGTGTAAGTCTTCCAATCTTAGCTCTTAATTCTCCTATTCTATTTTCTAATCTTTCTTGCCATTTTGGTTTACTATATTTCCGCTGATTATTCCTACTTTCAATTGGTACCATGCTGATTTTTGCACCATTCATTTTAGCGGTAGTCCAAGGTGCGCAATATAAAATAGTTTGAACGGTAAGAAAATCACTTTCTCTTGACACATATACTGGCAAAATCATAGTATTAATATAACTAATTATAGACATTAACTTCCTAGATGACCTCTGTTTAGGTATATAAGTCCTTTTAACAGGATTACTGCCATTAAAATATTCCATAGCTTGAGAAAGTAAAGCTTGAGAAAGAAAGAGAAAGTATTATCTATTTCACTATTCCTCTCTTGTCTTATTCCTACTTCAGTATCAGTCTCCGGGAGATCAGATTGTGTAGGGTATTCTACTTGAATACTCTCTGAATTTGTTGTAATATCTACATTTGTCATGGAGAATTCTGTTTGCGTTTGAGTTGTATTTGAAGAATTTGGTTCTACACCTAAACTTGTGTTATTGTTTAATTGTGGCTGTTGAAGATGGCTTGAATGCAAATTGGGTTGCAGAGGTTGAGAGTCTGTTATAATTTCTGCTCTAACTTGCGCTTTAATCCTATATAACGTGTCTTCGGATAGATATTTATTTTGGACTATAACTCGTCTTTGATCAGAAACTCTTTGCTCGGACACATTCATATGTGGGTATTGTTCCATAAAAAGTTCATGTAACTTTTTCCTGTATGTTGTGAAATCAGTCTCTAGTTTAGTGATTTTGTAATATGACGTCATAATAAAAGTATTCATTTCCCGGTTCCCTTTCAAGCGCGCACCTTGAGTTTTTTCGCTATTTATATGTTGTGTTTGTTGGGGCATAGACAATTCTGCGGCTTGTCTAGAAGCAAGTTCTTTTTTAATTTCTTCATAAATTTGATCTATTTTGATCTGTGGTAATAGTTTGTTACTAATTATAGCCCTACGTTGGACTCCTAATCTTTGTCGGGACACGTCGATGCTGGGATATTTTTCAATAAATTTTGAATGAAGTGGTTCCAAATAGCCTATTCTGTCGGTGTCCAAATAAGTCAACTGGAGGTAAGTGCGCAGTATAAATTCATTGATATCAGGGCTCCATCTTCTGCGTTTGTTAGTCACCAAGGTGGGTACAGGTTCTGGAACGTCTAAGCATTCCTCCAGTACAACACTTTTGGTCTGTATGCTGCTGGTTTTAGTGCTACTACCCTCACTAATACCACTAAATGAACAAGACGAAGAAAATGCTTTCCTTGTCATATAAGAGGGCCGTGATGACGGAATGGATGAAAAAAGAGATGCAGAATCTTCATCCGAAAGATAAGCATTGCTTTGAGAATGGATAGTATTTCTAACTACAATGCTATTACCGCCTTCAAGAATTGTTTCTGGCAGAGTTAGTGCCACGGGCCGTGATCGTAAATTATACCTTCTCCTGTTTTCGTCTATAAGCTCTGTCTGTAGTTTAGATACGTTGCCCCCCCCCCCCCCCCCCCCCAGAATACGAAGGGCAGCCCGAGCTAGGCTCAGGGCGGGATTCTCCAGTGGAGTTAGCACTGGTACCCGCCTGGGGTAGTCTAGTTTTTAAGCGTAACTTTTTCATACCTACTACAAAGATTTAGTTTGGTTTGGGACCGTTAGTTAGGAAAGGGTTGAGCCAAGATGGTAATGTTGCTCTTAGTATCTCCTGCTTTATCCGTAAGCAGGGTATGATAAAGGTGGTATGATCAATAAACAGTTCATGCCTTTCCATAAGCCCCCCACCACGGCAAGGTGGTCCCGTAGGGGGGTTATTATTATTATTATTATTAATTTCTATTTAATTTACTATGCCATTGTAGCTTATATCAGCCTCTATCGGAAGATCAGCGCTGCGGTAATACACCTGTGTTGCCGTAGCTAATGCTGAGATAGGGGCCTTTTTTGACAACCAAATTTATTATATTAAGTTAGCGATGCCGTACGTAGAGCCGACGGCCGCTGGGGCAGAAAGGTTCTCGAGTGGCGACCACGAACCGGAAGACGCAGCGTGGGCAGGCCCCCTACAAGATGGACCGATGATCTTGTGCGGGTCGCTGGAAATCGCTGGATGCGGATAGCGCAAGACCGGCAATTGTGGAGATCTTTGGGGGAGGCCTTTGTTCAGCAGTGGACGTCTTTCGGCTGATATGATGATGATGATGATGATGATGTATGGTAAGATTTCTTTTTGTCAAAAATAAACATTTTTTCAATTCATTTCATTTATTTCATTTAATTTCTCCAAAGGTTTCCATAGTGTTACCATTTGGAGAGGTTTGGCCGTAGTCACCGTGCTTGGCATGCGAGTTGGTGACCGCAGTTAGGTGGTAGCTAGTACACAGGAGGCACTGCTTCCCGACTACCTGGTGTATCCCTTTAAGACACCCACGGGATGGTATTGGGTGGCCCTATTATTCTTTCCAGGCTGAAAACCACACGGTTCCATAATAATAATAATAATAAAGCCTTTATTTAACAATCTTATAAAAATATACACAATCTCTTTGATATAGACACCAGTTTCGCGAAGATTGTCTTGCTATTCAGCATAGGCCTCCCCTAAAGCTTGGCATATTTTTTTTATTTTTATTTTTTTTAATAGGGACAATGTCACACAGATCATCCTAGCCCCAAACTAAGCAAAGCTTGTACTATGGGTACCAGGCGACGATATACATACTTAGATAGATAGATAAATACTTAAATACATAGAAAACATCCATGACTCAGAAACAAATATTCGTGCTCATCACACAAATAGTTGCACTTACCGGGATTCGAACCCAGGACCACCAGCTTCGAAGGCAGGACCACTACCAACTAGGCTACGGTGACGGTGAAAATTCGGTCATGTGTCTTCCTTCTCCATATGGCTCCTGCTATTCTTTTTATGTCGTCTTCCCATCGTCGACGTTGTCTCCCTTTCTTTCTTTTGTGTTGCCTTGGACACCATTCGGTTACATCCTTAGCCCACTTGTCCTTTTTGCTTCTCATCATATGTCCTATCCATCTCCACTTTAGTTTTTTGATACAATATATCACATCTGTAACTGTAGTTCTCTGCCGGACAGTTTCCAGTTTTATTTTATTTCTTAGTTTAATATTAAGCATACTTCTTTCCATCCCATGTTGGCAGGTCTTTAATGCGCGCATATTTTGTTTTGTAAGGCTCCATGTTTGACATCCTTACGTCATAACGGGCAGTATGCATGAGTCGAATACTTTTTTCTTGTATGTCAGTGGTATCTCTGGGTTTTTTACGGTTCCATACGATAAAGTATATATTATTAATTTAATATATGTATAAATCGTCTACAGCGTTGAGACTTCCTTTGATGAAGGGTACCTCAAAAGATTACAAGGACAAATCCAATCATTGCAATTCGCATCAACAAATCCAAACCAATGTTGGAAACCTTACCGAGGGTATTGGATATCGGCGCCCTTCCGCCCTGAAGCCATAACAAGTCTGTCATTTCTTTAATTACCTTGATATCATTAATTTTTAATCCCTCACAACATGTAAAGGTGGACAAAATTTCATATGTATTACGTTTGAGTATTATACCATTATTTGCAATGCAAAGCGGAAATATAATTAAAAAAAACCGGCCAAGTGCGAGTCGGACTCGCACATGAAGGGTTCCGTAGCAAGTATTATGATTAAATGAAAGGTTAATTGCGGTTTATGGTTTATGACGTATTAAAAAAAACTACTTGCTAGATCTCGTTCAAACCAATTTTCGTTGTTAGTTTACATGGTAATGTACATCATACATTTTGTTTAGTTTTATCATTCTCTTATTTTAGAAGTTACAGGGGGGGGGGGGGGGCACTCATTTTACCACTTTGGAAGTGTCTCTCGCGCAAACTATTCAGTTTAGACAAAAATGATATTAGGAACCTCGATATGATTTTTGAAGACCTATCCATAGACACCCAACGTGTATGTGTACGATGAAAAAAAAATGAGTTTCAGTTCTATGTATGGCGACCCCCCAATATAATTGTTCTTTTTCTATTTTTGTGTAAAAATCTTAATGCGGTTGACAGAACTAACATTTACTTACAAAGTTTCAGCAGTACAGCTCTTATAGTTTCGGATAAAAGTGGCTGTGACATACGGACGGACAGCCAGACAGATAGACATGACGAATCTATAAGGGTTCCGTTTTATGCCATTTGGCTACGGAACCCATAAAATTGGAATTAATTCACAAGTCACGGTCACGAACCAGCACGCTCTACCAATCCAAGTGTACTACGTGAGCTCGACAAATGGATGTGCGATTAACGCTTTTGCGACAAAAGTGTACTACGACTCACCATAGTTCGAATGCACGCTAGTGCGACACCCTGAAGATCGACATCTCGTAAAAACCGATTGGCTTTCTGACAGGCTCTTCGCCGGCCGCTGCCGCGGCCCGCTCATTTCGCTCGCTCGGCTCGTGCGTTGTTTGGTCATGTTCTAACCTAACCTAACCGAATCGAACCAAACCTAATTAATTTTAATTAAATAATTTTAAGTTTCTTCCTATAAACCGATTTGAGCTAAATTTATCTCGAACGATTCTCTAATTCCCTATCGAATAAAATAGTTCCTATTATAATAAAATAATAGAAACTTCAAAATCGAATCATAAACAATAAAGAAATCGTGTCACCAATATACAGTCAAAAATAATATATTTAAAAATAAAAATACAGTAGGTACATATATACTCCTTATATTGTCTGAAAAAAAAATATAATTCTTAATTTGAATAATTGCTTACGTCATGAGATCCCATTTTTCCTTTTCTGCGATCGTCAGAATGTGGATACGAGTATATTATAGTACTAGCCGTGTACCCCGGTTGAACCCGCGTTAAAATTCATAAATTATAGCCTATGTGTTATTCGGATGTATAAGCTATATTACTACACAGTTTCATCAAAATCCATTGGGAAGTTTTTGGGTGAAAGAGTAACAAATATCCATACATCAATCCATACTCATAAACTTTCGCATTTATCATATTAGTAGGATTTCTTAATGTTATATAGTATTTCTTAATGTTGACGACAGATAATGATAGTGGTTAATGTCAATAACAGATATCCGTCATTTGACAAAAAAGTACAAAATAATTAAGTACAGAACTATTAGGCATCTTACAACTCAATGTTTCTAGGATACATTGACCATTTTTGTAGGAAGTTAGTGTTAAACTGTACAAACCTGATTCATCAATGTAGCAGGGTAACAATACGGAACTGTTTTCATACGTTTTGACAGTCACTGGTACACTTTTAAAAGGTTTTTCACTTTTCACTGAGTTTTGTACAAAAAACAATAATACTAAGGTTATTGATTTCATTTTCTAATTATTTTACTGTCACAAATCACAAATGTTACTTCTCTTGATTAAAACACAATATTACTTTTCTTTACACCTTTAATTACCTACATTAAACAACAAACATATTTTAACATTCGAGTTAAACGAATATATTATCCCATGTAAACAAAGTAGTATAGTTAATATATTGTTTTTCTTTCGTAAAAATAACGAACTAAAACTGTTTAATCTTCCCGTACATCCCAACTTTCCCGCGTTAATAAGTCATAAATTTAAAAAAGACCACTCTATTATATCTATGGTACCATAAATATTTAAACATCCAAAAATATTTTTATAACTGATTGGTAGCCTCAAGCTCCCACGGAAGATACCTAAATCAAGAGTCAACCTTACAACCGGTCGGAATGAAGAAAAGACCGTACCGAATTCTATAAAACTCTGACTAAATTAATTTGAGGTGAAGAGAACGGATGTGCAATGAGTTTAACTCTAAATGTTATTTTTTTCGTATTGTGTTTCGGTCGTTGGAATTATAGGATTTACGGTCTGCCGCTTACATGGCAAAGTTCAGCATTTGTTTTAAAAAAATTAGGTGAATTTGATCTACTAGTTATAAATATTATAAATGTGGACGATCAAAAATTAATATTAGCATTTGGATATTTTGAAAATATCTATTACTTTTACTTGATTAAACAAAAGACTGTAAAGTTATGACATTTTAAGAATGCACAACGAAATTCGTATTGTTTTTTTTTTATTGTTATCAACCACCGAAAACACCGTGAAATTTTAATTATATTATAGTCTAGTTCAGAAATGTAGAAAAATTTATTATAACTAAATATAGAGAAAAATATACGCCGCAACACAAGTAAGATTATTGCGAATAAATTTTACCTAAATTGTCACTGAAACTTTAATTAAACTCGTCAACTTTTTAAATTGTTTGTATCCGAACGCGTGTCTTGGCGGGAAACCGAAGTCGAACTGTCATCGTCCACGCATGCGCCCAACGAGACGATTATTACTACGACAGGGACACAATGGGAGCGGGAGTATAGTATAATATTCATATAGACGCAATTATTTTAATACATCCTAGAGGTATACGATTTAGTTGATTAGATATACGTAATATTACATAATAAGAGTGGGTATTAGCTGAAAATAGAGGTTATCGACACTATTTTTGTTAAATTAAATTACCTTTGAAATTTTAGCCCTTAAGTACTAGGATTAGTAACTATATATTATTTTGTTTTAATTATCTTCTTTAGTCAACAGTATCTCTCCATAAGTAAGTGTAATTTTTGTAGTGAAAAAAAAACATAATAGTATACCCACATCGTAATCTGTGAGTTAGTTCCTCAGTTGCAACGCAACTACCGACTGAAAACATTATGCTTTAACATTCTTGAACTTGGTCCAATTCTGCCGCGCAATTTATAAATGCAGTAAAGAACACAACCGCGCTATTTATAAACGACGTAAAGAACATATCGTTCACATGTTCTTTACTGTGTTTATAATTTGCGCAGCAGAATTATACTGCCACGCCCGTACGAAAATATTGGCGGAACAGGCATATTTATTTTTATTTTAAAACAAAGCTACATGTGCACTAGAGATATAAGTAAAATCAATCAAGGGACATGTACAAACCTTACTTGCAAAATACACACAAAGTATTATCCCCACACAAAACAGTTCATTAGGTTATTTAGTTTCATAGGTAGAAAGATCTTATCTAAATTTCCTTCAATATTTATATTACTTTTTACTAGTACTTTTACTAGTGCTCCTGCCTACGAAGCTGGTGGTCCTGGGTTCAAATCCCGGTAAGTGCAAATATTTGTGTGATGAGCACGAATATTTGTTTCTGAGTCATGGATGTTTTCTATGTATTTAAGTATTTATCTATCTATATAAGTATGTATATCATCGCCTGGTACCCATAGTACAAGCTTTGCTTAGTTTGGGGCTAGGAAAATCTGTGTGACACTGTCTCTAGATATTATTATTATTAACTAGTTATCCTGTCGGATCGAACCTGAAATACGAGAAGAAGCGAGACTTTCCCAACTTCGCCCGGCGCGGCGGCGTGCAGTCAAGTGACTATAAGCGGAGTGTGTCCTAAACTCAACATGCCGCCTCAATTAATTGTATCACCTTTAATTTAGTGCATGCAAGAACCACTGAGTAAGATTATACAAGAAACTAGTGACGCGCCATCGCATAGAAAGATAAATTTGCATTTTAAATTGGTAGTACATTAAATAATTATATTTTTTATTTATATTTATTTATACTTCAGTACAATGGGAATGTACATAGGCGGACTTAATGCCAAAGGCATTTTCCACCAGTCAACCTTAGGGTAGTGCAGAGAGATCATGGTAGATGGTCAACTTGGGTATTAAAAATGTATTTACTTATTATAATTATAAATAATAATAATAATTAAGAATACTGTCTATAATATATACTTAAATATAAACAATACGTGCTATACATTTAATACTATACAATAAATACTATATGATTTTAAATGAATCTATATCTCTAAATCGAATGAATACTATACTATAACATACTATACCTACCTACGATAAATAAATTTATTAAAATTATTGATGAGACATTTCTGCGTGAAGCTTCTTATAAATATGCTCATGTAACTACTTTCTTTTTAACGCAAAGCGAGTCTTAGCCATCCTGATTCCAAAACGAACCTCATTCCAAAGTAGGATAGATTATAATTATTATAATTATGGTTATAGCCAAAATTTTTAATACCTCGTAGAGACCTTAAATAATTCGTGGAGTAGGTAAAAAAAATACAGCCATCTTACTCTCTGGCATTACCAGAGAGTGACTTCTAGATTTTTATAGGTCAAAGATTGACCTATAAAAATCTAGTACTGAATTGGTAGTAATGTATCTTTTGTAGAAGAAAAATAAATAATTTTTTTAATTTATCCTTTCAAACAAACAAGATTAGTTTATACACTTTTAAACTTTTGCGTATCATAGTTATACAACATTGTTAACAGGTATTTACGCGATTAACCATTTTTAGGGTTCCGTAGCCAAATGGCAAAAAACGGAACCCTTATAGATTCGTCATGTCTGTCTGTCTGTCTGTCCATCCGTATGTCACAGCCACTTTTTTCCGAAACTATAAGAGTTGTACTACTGAAACATGATAAGTAGATGTATTCTGTGAACCGCATTAAGATTTTTACACAAAAATAGAAAAAGAACAATTATATTGGGGGGTCGCCATACATAGAACTGAAACTCATTTTTTTTTTCATCGTACTCATACACGTGGGGTGTCTATGGATAGGTCTTCAAAAATCATATCGAGGTTCCTAATATCATTTTTGTCTAAACTGAATAGTTTGCGCGAGAGACACTTCCAAAGTGGTAAAATGAGTGCCCCCCCCCCCCTCCCCTGTAACTTCTAAAATAAGAGAATGATAAAACTAAACAAAATATATGATGTACATTACCATAGAAACTAACAACGAAAATTGGTTTGAACGAGATCTAGCAAGTAGTTTTTTTTAATACGTCATAAACCATAAACCGCAATTAACCTTTCATTTAATCATAATACTTGCTACGGAACCCTTCATGTGCGAGTCCGACTCGCACTTGGCCGGTTTTTTTATTATTTATATTATGCCGACGTTTCGATCAAGTTGCATTGATCGTGCTCACAGGCTGAGTGGTCTAAGTATGTTTATCAGTACAGGCTCTGCCACTTCCGTCTTTGTATGTTGCTCTCAGTTAAATGACGGGCTGGCTGGCGTGGCAACAGACATGTTCATGCATACAAAATATCTGTCCTGGGTTCGATTCCCACCCAGGACAGATATTTGTATGCATGAAAATGTCTTTTTGTTCTGAGTCTGGGTGTAAATGTCTATATAAGTATTTATTTCCAAAAGAAAAGTATATATAGTATATCAGTTGTCTGGTTGCCACCGTACAGGCCCTGCCTAGTTCGGATCAGATGGCAGTGTGTTTGATTTTTTCAAATAAAATTGGCTACATAAGTCACATGCGAGCACACGAACGTCGGCTACAGTAGGAGAAGAAGCGGTCGCCGTGGCCGAAATCGGCCGGGACCACATCATAATCATCACTTTTTCTGCAAGGTGTGTTAAGGAACGAACATCGTTTCAAAAGCAGCTTAGCAATAGGCTAATGGCAGCAGGTGCTCTGTGGATTGTTGGATAACCTTGAGTCTTCATTAAGCTTGCACACAATATCGACATCATTGCCGCTTCCTCGTAAGCGATACTACAAGCAATTGTTTAATCTCACGTAAGTACATGGTTACTCATACAAATAAGTACATACACTTAGATATCTTTAGACTTTAAAATTTTAGTGGATTTTTCTGTTTCATATTAGTTCTTGTTTCTAATTTCAATTTGTTGTTATACACTTATGTTACTTACATACTTGTATGTAATAATAGGTCTTTACCTATGAAATTGCCGTTTTGTATGAAAAAATTTAAACGAATTTTTTTCATGAATTTTTTTATTTGTATTAATCGAAGTAATCACCCATGCAATCAATGCATCTTTGCCATCGCAGTGGCAGTTTATTGATGCCCTTCTTAAAGAAATCAGCTGGACGGGAGGCAACAAATTCTTCAAAGGCATTTTGTACTGCCTCTCGGGTATTGAATTTTTTTCCCGCCAAGAAGTTATCCAAATTCTGGAAAAAGTAGTAGTCTGTAGGCGCAAGGTCTGGTGAGTAGGGCGGATGACGGAGAGCTTCCAACCCCAGTTCTTGCAACTTGCAGACCGTCTGCTGTGCAGTATGAGGTCGCGCGTTGTCGTGCAGGAGCAGCGGAGACGAGCGATTGACCAATGCTGGTTGGAGATGCGCCAGCTTCTCCATCATTGTGCTCAGTTCTTCACAGTACACATCTGCAGTAATGCTCACCCCGTTTGGTAAGAAGCTGTGATGAATCACACCGGCGCTAGACCACCAAACAGTGACCATCACTTTTCTAGGGGTAAGTTTTCGTTTAGGGCATTGTTTAGGTGCTGAACCAGGATCCAACCAACTTGCTGAGCGCTTGCGGTTATCAAACAGAATCCATTTTTCATCGCAGGTAACAATGCGGTTCAAAATTCCTTCATTTGTGTGTCTGTTGAGCAGTGCAAGGCACGTCTCGACGCGTACTTCGCGCTGGCGATCATTGAGTTCGTGGGGCACCCATTTGTCAAGCTTTTTTACCTTGCCAATTTGACGCAAATGGACCAATATTGTTTTGACGCTAACGTCGAAAGCTGCTGCTAATTCAGCCGTAGATTGTGTATCATCAGCTTCCACAACCGCCTTTAATTCGTCATTGTCGACCAAAGTCTTCGGACGACCGCGAGGTTCATTTTTCAGGTCGAAATTTCCAGAACGGAAGCGAGCAAACCAATAACAGGTGGTGCGTTGGTTTGTAGTGTTAGCTCCGTAAACGTCGTTGATGTTGCGTGCCGCTTGTGCCGCGTTGCTGCCACGACGGTACTCATATTCCATAATTACTCGAATTTTTAACGTATCCATGATGACGAAAAAGATTGAAATGCGATGAAAATGTAACACTAATCAATAAAGAAATGACTACTTTTGGAAAAAAGAATCCATGTTTTTAAAATAAAATTAATTTGAAATTAGAATTCTTAGCCAAACAAAAATTATTTTGATTTGAAATGGCCAGTACTGCAGAACGGCAATTTCATAGGTAAAGACCTAATATTAACATCACTTCTATAGCATTCTATAGAATGTCATGTAAAATGGAATTTTACTATAATTTTGTCCTTTTTTTCTGTATTCTATTAGTTAAATTTACTTTGCTACTGCACTCACCGACTTATTATGTATGTGGCCTTTTAGTCACAAAGGTGCTTAGTATGGGTACCACATCGAATAGGTGCGTAAAATTATGTTATAGAAAAATGTATTAATTGTTATTTATAAGTATCAATTTTGTTTTTATGTATTCTTCTGTGTGTTGTACCCTTATTACTATTACTTTTACTTAATTTATACTGATGTACTTTGTGTCTAATAAATATATATTCTTTCTTTCTTATTGTTTGTGTTTTTCTCTGGATAATGTCGTGGGCTGCAACATTACTTAATAATTTTGTAAATCCTATGTGTATGTATTATGTTGTAGAAGCTAATTATCCCTAAATAAATAAAATTAAATAAAAATATTGACCGCCGCGCGCCGCGTCGTGACTCAATAGAAACTGAACCTATCTTCTCGGCTGTCCCATTACAAAACCTAGTAACTATGTTTGCTCAAATTTTACACGAGAGCAAAAAAAAACATGTTTTATATCAGCCTTACTGAATTACTACTACTAGGTAATACCTATATAATCGTTGGGAAATTGTTGTTGCCTGTTGGCGTGGTTGGCAAATGCTTGCTTTTCACGCCGGAGGTCGTGGGTTGGATTCCCACCCAGGACAGATATTTGTGTGCACGATATCTGTTTGTGCTGAGTCTGGGTGTAATTATCTATATAAGTATGTAATTACAAAAGAACAGTAGTGTATGTTGTATATAAGTTATCTGGTTTCCATAGTACAAGCTCTGCTTAGTCTGCTTTCTTCTAAACAACAATTTCTCAACAGCGACTGCATCGTTTAGTGAGGCTGACCTAAAACATGTTTATTTGTTCTCCTGTAAAATATGATCAATCATAGTTACTAGGTTTTGAAACGGTTCCGAAGGTTCGATCTTGAAGTTCAAAGCTGTTCAAGTCACCCAGTAAGCCTGTGACCTATCAACTCGTCCTATATTCTATCGTCTTACGACTACAACAAAGAACGATACTGGCGGTCACCCATCTATAGACTAGCCGTGCATCTAGGTGCTTAACCTCGCCGATCACTTACGGACCTTGGCTTACCTTTATAAATAAATATCTTGGGAAACACACTGCCATCTGATCCGAACTAGGCAGGGCCTGTACGGTGGCAACCAGACAACTGATATACTATATATACTTTTCTTTTGGAAATAAATACTTATATAGACATTTACACCCAGACTCAGAACAAAAAGACATTTTCATGCATACAAAATATCTGTCCTGGGTTCGATTCCCACCCATAGGTTGATAGGTCACAGGCTTACTGGGTGACTTGAACAGCTTTGAACTTCAAGATCGAACCTTCGGAACCGTTTCAAAACCTAGTAACTATGATTGATCATATTTTACAGGAGAACAAATAAACATGTTTTAGGTCAGCCTCACTAAACGATGCAGTCGCTGTTGAGAAATTGTTGTTTAGAAGAAAGCAGACTAAGCAGAGCTTGTACTATGGAAACCAGATAACTTATATACAACATACACTACTGTTCTTTTGTAATTACATACTTATATAGATAATTACACCCAGACTCAGCACAAACAGATATCGTGCACACAAATATCTGTCCTGGGTGGGAATCCAACCCACGACCTCCGGCGTGAAAAGCAAGCATTTGCCAACCACGCCAACAGGCAACAACAATTTCCCAACGATTATATAGGTATTACCTAGTAGTAGTAATTCAGTAAGGCTGATATAAAACATGTTTTTTTTTGCTCTCGTGTAAAATTTGAGCAAACATAGTTACTAGGTTTTGTAATGGGACAGCCGAGAAGATAGGTTCAGTTTCTATTGAGTCACGACGCGGCGCGCGGCGGTCAATATTTTTATTTAATTTTATTTATTTAGGGATAATTAGCTTCTACAACATAATACATACACATAGGATTTACAAAATTATTAAGTAATGTTGCAGCCCACGACATTATCCAGAGAAAAACACAAACAATAAGAAAGAAAGAATATATATTTATTAGACACAAAGTACATCAGTATAAATTAAGTAAAAGTAATAGTAATAAGGGTACAACACACAGAAGAATACATAAAAACAAAATTGATACTTATAAATAACAATTAATACATTTTTCTATAACATAATTTTACGCACCTATTCGATGTGGTACCCATACTAAGCACCTTTGTGACTAAAAGGCCACATACATAATAAGTCGGTGAGTGCAGTAGTAAAGTAAATTTAACTAATAGAATACAGAAAAAAAGGACAAAATTATAGTAAAATTCCATTTTACATGACATTCTATAGAATGCTATAGAAGTGATGTTAATATTAGGTCTTTACCTATGAAATTGCCGTTCTGCAGTACTGGCCATTTCAAATCAAAATAATTTTTGTTTGGCTAAGAATTCTAATTTCAAATTAATTTTATTTTAAAAACATGGATTCTTTTTTCCAAAAGTAGTCATTTCTTTATTGATTAGTGTTACATTTTCATCGCATTTCAATCTTTTTCGTCATCATGGATACGTTAAAAATTCGAGTAATTATGGAATATGAGTACCGTCGTGGCAGCAACGCGGCACAAGCGGCACGCAACATCAACGACGTTTACGGAGCTAACACTACAAACCAACGCACCACCTGTTATTGGTTTGCTCGCTTCCGTTCTGGAAATTTCGACCTGAAAAATGAACCTCGCGGTCGTCCGAAGACTTTGGTCGACAATGACGAATTAAAGGCGGTTGTGGAAGCTGATGATACACAATCTACGGCTGAATTAGCAGCAGCTTTCGACGTTAGCGTCAAAACAATATTGGTCCATTTGCGTCAAATTGGCAAGGTAAAAAAGCTTGACAAATGGGTGCCCCACGAACTCAATGATCGCCAGCGCGAAGTACGCGTCGAGACGTGCCTTGCACTGCTCAACAGACACACAAATGAAGGAATTTTGAACCGCATTGTTACCTGCGATGAAAAATGGATTCTGTTTGATAACCGCAAGCGCTCAGCAAGTTGGTTGGATCCTGGTTCAGCACCTAAACAATGCCCTAAACGAAAACTTACCCCTAGAAAAGTGATGGTCACTGTTTGGTGGTCTAGCGCCGGTGTGATTCATCACAGCTTCTTACCAAACGGGGTGAGCATTACTGCAGATGTGTACTGTGAAGAACTGAGCACAATGATGGAGAAGCTGGCGCATCTCCAACCAGCATTGGTCAATCGCTCGTCTCCGCTGCTCCTGCACGACAACGCGCGACCTCATACTGCACAGCAGACGGTCTCCAAGTTGCAAGAACTGGGGTTGGAAGCTCTCCGTCATCCGCCCTACTCACCAGACCTTGCGCCTACAGACTACTACTTTTTCCAGAATTTGGATAACTTCTTGGCGGGAAAAAAATTCAATACCCGAGAGGCAGTACAAAATGCCTTTGAAGAATTTGTTGCCTCCCGTCCAGCTGATTTCTTTAAGAAGGGCATCAATAAACTGCCACTGCGATGGCAAAGATGCATTGATTGCATGGGTGATTACTTCGATTAATACAAATAAAAAAATTCATGAAAAAAATTCGTTTAAATTTTTTCATACAAAACGGCAATTTCATAGGTAAAGACCTATTATTACATACAAGTATGTAAGTAACATAAGTGTATAACAACAAATTGAAATTAGAAACAAGAACTAATATGAAACAGAAAAATCCACTAAAATTTTAAAGTCTAAAGATATCTAAGTGTATGTACTTATTTGTATGAGTAACCATGTACTTACGTGAGATTAAACAATTGCTTGTAGTATCGCTTACGAGGAAGCGGCAATGATGTCGATATTGTGTGCAAGCTTAATGAAGACTCAAGGTTATCCAACAATCCACAGAGCACCTGCTGCCATTAGCCTATTGCTAAGCTGCTTTTGAAACGATGTTCGTTCCTTAACACACCTTGCAGAAAAAGTGATGATTATGATGTGGTCCCGGCCGATTTCGGCCACGGCGACCGCTTCTTCTCCTACTGTAGCCGACGTTCGTGTGCTCGCATGTGACTTATGTAGCCAATTTTATTTGAAAAAATCCTCGCACATTGCGGGCACTTGAGCACACCATTGTCATAATTGTAATTGATCGGCGCAGGTGGTCTGGCTTTCAATTCATCCCGCTTGGTATCCAGCTCAGCGCGCCTTCCAGACTCGAAACAGTCGACTTTGGCCTGGACTAAAGTCCGCCATTCTGACCGTTTGGCTGCCCGCTGTTCCCATTGCGAGGGCTCTACGCGACAGTTCTTCATGTGGCGCTTAAGCACATATTTACACCTGAGGAGTTGTCCGCCATGCTTTCGCTTGCCCTCCTCAAGTTCCGAGTAGAAGATGCGCTTAGCCACTCGCTGCTCTGCCATGCGTGACACATGTCCGCACCACCGAAGCAGAGCAGAAAAAGTAACAAGTCCATGTTATAAGAAACTCTCGTGACACTTTACAGAACCTGATAAGTTGACGGTTGGCGTGGTTGGTAGATACTTACCTTCCGACCCAGGACAGATATTTGTGTGCATGAACATGTCTGTTTGTCTTGAGTCTGGCTGTAATTATCTATTTAAGTAGGTATGACAATAATTATTTTTTTCATACATTACATTTATTTATAAACTAGCTGTGCCCGCGACTTCGTCCGCGTGTTAATTAGTTTATTGTTTTTTTTTTTGTAAAATAAAATACTTTTTCTAAAATAAAAGTAGCCTAAGTTACTCCTTATAACATCAGCTACCTGCCAATAAAGGTCCCGTCAAAATCGGTCCAACCATTTCTGAGATTGGCCGGAACAAACAGACAGACAGACAAAAATTGTAAAAAATGTTATTTTGGTGTATGGACCGTATATATATTCATATTAATGTAGTTAAAACCGGATATTTCAATATTACAAACAGACACTCCAATTTTATTTATTTGTATATATAACATTATAATAATTAATAGTTCCTCAAGATTATAGATAAAAATTAAAAACTACATTAAACCTACGTAGATATAAAATAAACTAAATCTAAACAGCGTCAAAAAAATCCTCATCGTTGTCGGGGAGGTATGTATTTACAAAAGAAAAGTATTAAGTATATGTAGTATATCAGTTATCATTGTTATCAGGCTAACGTAGTACAAGCTCTGCTTAGTTTGAAATCAGATGGCCGTGAGTGAAAAATGTCCCAGTATAATATTATTAGGTACCAAGCGGCCCGGTACGTGCTTCGCTACGTATAAGGCATAGTAATAAAAAAAATGATTATTAAGTTCATTTATTCAAACAAAAAAATATTTTAAATGATGATTATACACTTATTCAAGACTTTTTTTAAATTTTCTCTACGTACAAACCTTCCCTGGACTTCCACGAATAATTCAAGACCAAAATTAGCCAAATCGGTAAAGGCGTTATTGAGTTATAACATTGCAACGAAAAGTGGCATTGATTTTTATATATATAGATATTCGTCAAAAATGTTTTAACTCATATATTAGTTATAATTCCCCTCATTCTATGCAATACCTACAAAACAAATTTTAATATACTTAACTCCATTTCTTTCTTCCATTATCTATACATCTATACAAATAAATAAACTTGGAGTGTCTGTTTGTAATATTGAAATAACCGTTTTTTACTACATGAATATGAATATAAATATATATACGGTACTAGCGGCCCGGTACGTGCTTCGCTACGTATAAGGCATATTAATAAACAAAATGATTATTAAGTTCATTTATTCAAACAAAAAAATATTTTAAATTGCTAAAAGATGTTGATTTTACACTTTTTCAAGACTTTTTTAAATTTTCTCTACGTACAAACCTTCCCTGGACTTCCACGAATAATTCAAGACTAAAATTGAGCAAATCGGTAAAGGCGTTATTGAGTTATAACATTACAACGAAAAGTGGCATTGATTTTTATATATATAGATATTCGTCAAAAATGTTTTAACTCATATATTAGTTATAATTCCCCTCATTCTATGCAATACCTACAAAACTAATTTTAATATACTTAACTCCATTTCTTTCTTCCATTATCTATACATCTATACAAATAAATAAAATTGGAGTGTCTGTTTGTAATATTGAAATAACCGTTTTTTACTACATGAATATTTATATTAATAAATATACCAAATATAAATATACCATAATATTAATTTTTACAATTTTTGTCTGGCTGTCTGTCTGTTTGTTCCGGCTAATCTCTGTAATGGCTGGACCTATTTTGACGGGACTGTTATTGGCAGGTAGCTGATGTAATAAGGAGTAACTTAGGCTACTTTTATTTTAGGAAAAGGGCACAGCTAGTTATTTATAAGAAGGTCAGGGCATCTTTAATTGTGACAATGTTGTCGTGGCGCGAAAATAAGCGACACGTTAGAACATGTCGACAAATATGTCCGGTGACTAGCCTGTTAGTACAGTAGTACTTACTTATCGTATGGGCAGTGGTTACCCTGGTGTCAGAGTTGTTCAAGCCGCCTAGTAGGCCTCTGACATGGCTTAACGACTGTTGCCTAATGGCTACAACCGGGACCGACAACTTAACGTGACCTCCGAAGCACGGAGACGCTCAGAAATTAAACCACTTTGGCGGTCACCCATCTATGGACTGACCGCGAGCCTAGTTGCTTAACCTCGCCAATCACTTACGGACCGGTGAGAGCATCTGGCTATGAGCGCCTCGGTACAGTCGTTAGCGACCCCGATTACTCCCAGAGGTTGTGTGTTCGATCCCCAACCAAAAATAATAGGTATAGAACCAATAGAAATCTTTGAGTTAGGAGTACGATTTTTAATCTGGCTGGTTGTTATCATCATCATCATATCAGCCGAAAGACGTCCACTGCTCACACAAGATGCCCACCATTGCCGGTCTTGCGCTATCCTGCCCACGTGAGTGTAATTTAAGCATCTATATTATGTATGTTTTAGATATAATCACACTGGTGTGTGGTGACGGCGACACATATCAGAATCAGAATATCATCACCCCATCTCATCCCGTGGGGGGCGTAGAAGTCGACCCGAGGGAATATCTACCTGAGGAAGGGCAGCAGCTTCCTTCTGATTACTATGACCATCTTACTGCGATCGCCAACCCGCCTGCCAAGCGTGGCGATTATGGCATATCCCCCCAAGACGATTCTCGAGGGAGGCTTGTCCAGCAGTGGACTTATTTAGCTGTAATGATGATGATGAGATATAATATATATATATATATATATATATATGTATATATATATATATATATGTATATAAATCAATGCCACTTTTCGTTGTAATGTTATAACTCAACAACGCCTATACCGATTTGGCTAATTTTGGTCTTGAATTATTCGTGGAAGTCCAGGGAAGGTTATACGTAAAGAAAATTTAAAAAAAGTCTTGAAAAAGTGTAAAATCAACATCTTTTAGCAAATTAAAATATTTTTTTGTTTGAATAAATTAACTTAATAACCATTTTTTTTGAAGTTACACTTCTTTTGGCGCGATGGAGAAAAATGATGAGAGTGAATTTTTACGATGCCGACACCAAAAAATTTAACAGCATGAAGTTAGTTCTAGGTGGTATGAAAATTGATAACTATGTTCAAGTTGTATATTAAGAAGTATAACTTCTAACGCGTGTACATAAGTACACACAAGATTTTTCATTACTATGCCTTATATTCATCACTTGTCTGGTTGCCATTGTTCACTCTCTGGGACCAGATGTCAGTGTGTTAGTAACTGTAGTCCCAAGATATTTATATTATTAGTAGCTGCGCCCCGCGGTTTTACCCGCGTTAAAGATGATTAATTATAGCCTATGTATTAGTCCAAGGTGTCAGCTAACTCCATACCAAATTTTGTTAAAATTGCGCCAGCCGTTTAATCGTGAAGAAGTTACAAATATACACACTCACACACTCACAAACTTTCGCCTTTATAATACTAGTGTGATTAATACATTTATTACCAGCTATGCCCCGTGGTTTTACCCGCGTTAAACATTATAAATTTTATAGCCTATGTTTTTATATACAGTGGACACGGGTCTCAATCGCGATACAGATATTATAGGCAAATCCTATGCCTAAATGCCTATATCTTTATCGCGATTGAGACCCGTGTCCACAGTATATAAAAATGTGTACTAATCGCGAAAGTTTAAAAACATTTATAGCCTATGTGTTATTCGGATATATAAGCTATATTAATACAAAGATTCATCAAAATCCGTTCAGTAGTTTTTGCGTGAAGAAGTAACAAACATACACACTCGCAAACTTTCGCCTTCATAATATTAGAGTGTTTCAGTGACTAAGGTATTATTTACTGAAACAGTTTATAATTTAAAATTGACTGCGCGTGTGGCGCAGCGGCTAAGACAGTTGCTTTCCCGCTTCATGTCCCGGGTACGATTCCTGTGCCGGACAACTATTTGTGGGACCCATAAATAGTTTGTTCTGTACGGATGTAATTTGTGTCTCTCTATTATCTATATATATAAAAATCAATGCCACTTTTCGTTGTAATGTTACTCAACAACACCTTTACCGATTTGGCTAATTTTGGTTTTGAATTATTCGTGGAAGTCCAGGGAAGGTTTGTACGTAGAGATAATTTTAAAAAGTCTTGAAAAAGTGTAAAATCAACATCTTTTAGCAATTTAAAATATTTTTTTGTTTGAATAAATGAACTTAATAATCATTTTTTTTATTACTATGCCTTATACGTAGCGAAGCAAGTGCTTCCCTACCGGGCCGCTAGTATGTTTGTAAAGTATCCCGCGACACAGGGATTATATTTCCTAGCGCCAGAGTCGTCTTAACCCTACATTGCATATTGTGCCATATCTGGTACAACCGAAATGATCATGTCTAGCGTTCGTTTTAAGACTCCTAGCGACATTTTTGGCTGACGGATGAGTCTTTACACACTTAGCAACGATTTAGCTATGGTAAGTGTCACCAGATGGTGTTCGCTGTCGACTGATATTTAGAATAGTACACAAATTGGACGATGGACGCGATTTCATTATTTTGGTTAATTGAAAATTATGAAAAAAAATAAGTGTTTTTAATATTTGGCAGTGAAAAAAATATATTTGTATTGGATATAGTGTATATAAAACGAAAGTAAGTCATTATTCCAAAATATTACTGTTTTATGTAGTAAAATATTAATTTATGTCAAGGTTCCAGATATGGTACACCATGCGTTAGTCAACATCTAATATTCTGTTTCGATTTGATTTCATTACAAATTACGGCGAAGATGAATCTGTCTGACAAGGGGATCGAGCAGTATTTAGTTAAACCATCAGGAAGTGAAGTCAGTCAAGACTTCTCGCACGCAGAAAGTGATGATGACATACAAAAATAAGACGAAACTTTCACCATTCGAATGAAGATGTTAGTGAGTCTGAAAATGATATTTCTCTACCTTCTCTACTACCCTCACTGAAATGGATAGTTAAGAACCAACAGATCCTCAAGCTAGTAGGTATTTCAGGGTAAAGGAGGTCATCACACCAAAGTAAAAGTTCTTTCACTATCCTAGTTATAAGGAATCTAATTTCAAACAATCGAACAAAGTAACTGTCAATCGAAAAATGAAAAGAAACATACCTAATTTGGAAAAATAAGTTGTTACAATCCATTTTCTGGTTACATCAATTTAGAGCCACAGTTTGCAAAATTAGATACTTTTATTTCAAAATTGTGTTTATTTACTCGTGAGCATTGCTCCATTGTCTAATATATGAATGTACTGCGAATCTGAGTTAGGTTTACCTTTAGTAAGTGAGATGATGACCGCGAATTATTTCGAGAAGATGAGACAATTCTTGGAATTCAATGACACCTCCTTGCTAGTACCCTCAGGTCATCCAGGACATGATCGCCAGATAACATAAGGCCAGACTAAATTAAAATATTTTAAACTGGAAATCGCTAAAAGTCTTTGCCTATATGGTCCATCGTTACATAGAAAAAGGATGACTTTTTTCTGAAATATATGACATTTATTTCATCTATTTATTGCACACCCTATGTCAGAAAAGTTGTTACACTAATTGGAAACAGTACAAATATGGACTGAAACTAAACTAAAAATGTACGGCAAACTTAGAAGAAGAAGGAGGAAACTTAGGAGGAAGTCATCTTTATTGAAATTAAAATTAAACTAGATGTGAAAAAAGAAACATTCGAATGCAGCAATCATCCCCCTCGAGATGTGGGACTTGATAGAATTGATCATCTTTCTATATGGAAGAAGAATAGACAACGCGGCAAGTATCCTCGGTGTAAAAGAAAAACATATATTTGTCTTGCGAAAAGTACCTATTATGTCGAGCTATTTTAATAACGACAACAACTGTATTCACAAATTTTATATATAAATAGAGGTATTTTTAAAGTTAAACGAAATATTTAATTTTGTTGATTGTTCCTAATTAAAAACCTATTATTAGTGTAAATGCATACAGTACGAGTACCACATATGGAACAGAATAAAAAAAGTAAATATGTATTAAGTTAATGGATTTAAATTGTTTTTAGTATCATTATATATGTCTAGGCCCTATATTGCACCACATATAATTTATTCAGACGAAAATAAAAAATCATGCATTGTAGGGTTAAAAAAAGTTATACCGATGGACTGATTACTTGGTATATTTTCTCAAGATCTATTTGAAATTCCAAATGTCATCTCTTGATAGATGAAGTAATAAAATCAATAATGACATCATTAAAATGCTACGTGGAATAAAGAGCCGGCCAATTGCAAGTCGGGCTACTCGTAGTGTAGGGTTCCGTAAGTGCCTGCCACAATATGCGTGCAGAAGGAGCTTTGTATGATAATAATAACTTTTTTTTAATTATATGTTTATTTTATTTTAGACCGGAAATTGTGGAGATCTTTAGGGGAAGCCTTTGCCCAGCAGTCGCCGTCTTTCGGCTGATATGATGCTGATTTTGTTTATTTATAACATTTAAAGTTAACATTACAATTAGGTACGTTATTTTTTAAATTTATTCTTAAAGTGTAATAAAACATTAATAGATTATATCTACTAAAAACCTGAAACTTATCATTATAGAATTAAAAGCTACAAAAGTTTAATATAAAAGTGCCTACAGTTTATAAAAAAAAACGATAGTCCTGTAGACCAATGCCTTCGCATGCCACCCGCAAAAAGTGTCTACGGGTGGGTATGCCGGACTTGCACCGACTAAACCTACCTACCGTGGACTTCTCTTGGCGCCTGATGGGGGAATCCCGGGAACGCGGGTATGCTGCTCCGGTACCCCGTAGAATTGAAGTAGATAGTATCTGTTTTGGGATCAAAACATCATTATCATCATCATATCAGCCGAAAGACGTCCACTGCTGGATAAGGTCCTTCCCCAGGGATCTCCACATTGCTATGGCCGGTCTTGTGTTGCCCGCATCCACCGGCTCGCGACCCTTTGTAAGATCGTCGCCCACGCTGCGTCTTCCGGTTCGTGATTACTTGATATATATAATATTGGAACGAAGTTTTGGAACGAAGTTCCTTATCGCGCGTTGTGAAAGGGGACTAGACGGAAAAAATTCTTACGAAAAGTTGTCACGACACTTTTTGCAGCTGTGCGGCGTGCGCATGTTTCTCTGTCTGTCTGTCTCTCTCTCTTTCTCTTATAGAAAGCAAGCCAGACATTTTCATTTCTATTTCGCATTAAACAGTGTGGTGTCGCGACGATTATTTTTGTTGAGTGTATACAGGTTTTTTGTACATAATAAATAATAAGAAATAACTTCGTTCCATCCGGGTGTCCCTTGACACCTCTCAAGTTTTTTTTATATTTGCATCAGCTTTTAGGCGCAAGAGTTTTTGTGGACCATGGTGAATAAACGGGTTGACGATAACACTAGAATAATCTAAAGCATGGGAGTTTCTTGTTGTACAACAGAACCCTAAAATACATCTATAATTCTTAACCCATTGTGAAATATGAATTAAAAATTATTAAGCTCAAATGACTCCCGCGTAAGTTCATTAACTCGATTCAATATCGATCCAACACCTGCATCAATAGAAATCGATACATATTTATATCGATCTAATGAGTTCGATTCGTTAAGCTTCCTAATCGTAATTGGACAAGTCGCCTGATAATTACGGTATTAGGGACTGAATATATCTTAATTAACTTTAAGTGAATAAAAAACAGGTTTTCTATAAGAATAATATTGATAAAAATTCTTCGGCATAGCATTAATAAAATTGTAGGAAAGTCAAAACTGTACATTGAATATTTTTTAAAAAGGATACTTGGGGCGTAATCTACAATCGATATCGAAGCCAAAAATATAGTTTTTATACTTTTTGTCTGTTTGTCTGTATGTATGGCCGGGCTAAACTCAAAAAGTACTGCATGGATTTACTTCAAATTTTGCATGAACATTACTAAGAGGTCGGGTCAACATATAGGCAACATATTATCACGCTATCACCTACTGGGGAGGAGCTGTGATAATTTATAAAATTTAACGCAAAACCGCGGGGCACAGCTAGTAGCATTAATAAAATTTAGTGGCCGGTTGTCAGATGGCTCACTGACTGCTAAACTAGAGGACATTGGTTCGATTTTCACCTAGTACAATTTTTTGTGTGATGAGCTTGACTATTTGTTTTGAGTCTGGGAGCAATTTGTCTATGATATATTTGTATTTAGAAAGATGTAAGTATATCATATGTTTATCAGTTTTCTGGTTAAGTACCAGTCTTTACCAGCAGTGTGTAACTTGTTCCAAGATATTTCGATAAGATATTTATAAAATAACTTTAAATTATAATTGTTTGCCACCATCACAACAAATCTATATATATAATAAAATCGTAGGAAAGTCAAAACTGTACATTGAATATTTTTTTAAAAGGATACTTGGGGCGTGATCTACAGTCGATATCGAAGCCAAAAATATAGTTTTTAGAATTTTTGTCTGTGTGTCTGTTTGTCTGTATGTATGTCCGGGCTAAAATTTTATAAATAAATTATCGCAGCTCCTCCCCCGTATGTGATAGCGTGATCTTAGTAATATTCATGCAAAATTCGAAGTAAACCCATGCAGAACTTTTTTAGTTTAGCCCGGACATAAATACAGACAATCAAACAAAAATTCTAAAAAGTATATTTTTGGCTTCGATATCAATTGTAAATCACACCACACACTATATAAATATATATTAGTGAAAAAAAATATCGACAAAGACTTAGGTACGTATAAAATTATTATTAACCAATCACTACCTACCTCGCCCGGGAAATGATAATTTGTCTATGACGGAGCATAACTTTAGAACAAAATTAAATTACCAATGGGATTCAAAAATCATAGCTTTGGCTTTCTCAACAAAAAAATAAACAAATATTTTCAAAGCAAAGGTATGTAATGGTACACATTGCGTTCACTGTTGAAAAAGGGGGCATCAAGTCTGCTTTTTAGAAAAAAGAAAAGAAATAATGTAGCCTTGTAGCATTATCTATTTTTCTTGTGTAAGTGCATATTTTACATAATTTTTAAGGAATAAATGTCTTAAAAAGTTTTTTTTTATTTATTTTAAACCACAAACAAGTTTACAATCATCATTAAATGAAGCTTAAATTATATAATATTACTTACAGTAAACTCAACATTGCTGGCACTTAATACATAAAATAATTACAAATGGTTAATTGTTACAATTTTAGATTCCTATGAACTTATCAAATGAAATATTCTTTGTGCTGTTAAGTGAATATATGTATTTTCAAATATATGTAAGATATAGTTATATAGATAGATGTAGGTTAATATTTATGTGATGTGTGAGCGTGACCATGGACAATTAATATATATATATATAATTAACTCCGTGCTCGGTGGCTCCGGTCGACGGTCATTTCGTGCAAAATGTGATTGTGTTAAGACGTGTGGTTACTGCCAGACAAGAAATCTGTTTGTAGCGGATTATTGTGATGGTAAGTATTTTTAAATATTTCTTTGTATATACGAAATTACCAGTAATGTTTATTATAAAATATTACTTAAAAAAATAATTTTCGAGTCAGCAAAGTAGGTACCTACTTGATCCATTTTATTATCTACTCTGATACTACTTACCTACCTATGCCTAGTTTGTTAATATTATGTAAATTGCATTATTTTCATGTTTTTTGCAGAAAATATGTCACATCTTAATTTGCCTGGAATAGATTCTGTGTCTGAGAATACATCCGGTAGCTCAGTAATTTCTTTAATACCTGCTATAAAAATTAGTCAAAATGATCGAATAAGATATGATGGAATGATTGCTCTTTCTGATAACTCAAACGATAGTCTTATTAAGAATTCTGAACTGTTTAATCCTAGTGAGCAAATTCAGACTAGTGTAAGTACCTACCTACTTTATTCTATTAGTATTCATACTGAGACCTTAAAATAAATATAGGTATTTAATTTTTATACCATTTTTCAGAATGCAATTGAAAATTAAAAAGAAACTGAAGTTGCACAATTAATCAGAAGTAAATGCCATATTGATGATGATAATCACCGGAATAAATATGTACCTGACCACAAACATTCTGTTGACGTATCGGGAATATCGTCACTTATGAATATGTCTAATTTGTCTGAAAACATACCTTCAGACATCTCTATAGATGTTCAACTATTGTTTCCTAATGATACTACTCAACACATACAGGTTATTTTTTTATTTTATATTTTCATATGTCCTAATTGCTATTGACGAGACACTAGTAAAATTAAAATGGTAACATGTATTTATGCGGTCTTTTTTTGCATGTCGCGACAGCGAACATAGAAAACGAAATCACTTAACCAAAGAAAAAGTCATGCCATTGGACAGTGACATTAATACCGTTATGAAGAAAATCCATAAATTAGAAATTAAATATGCGATCAGATTGAGAAAAGATAGATGTCTTTTAAATTATGAATTATTGTGCATGGTAACAATATCTCATATTATAATGTTGGACCGAAAACGAACGAAGCTGAAGCTGAACTTACGTTTTACATCGATAGAAAGAATGAAGAAGTGCCCGAAAAGGTTTTGGAAAGTTTAACAGTAGAGCAGAGGAAGTGTAATGAAGAATTAGACGTATTTCAGAATCCCGGTAAAAGAACAAGGTGTGTGCCTATTTTACTAACAAAAATAATGAGAGAAAACATAGATTTAATAATAGCTTGCCGTGAAGATTTAAAAATTCCAAGCTCCAGCCAATATTTATTTGCAAGACCTGGTACACAAGAACCTTTTGAGGGCGGTAAGTGTTTAGATATGATAAAAAACAGTGTAATTTGAAACGCCCCGAAATGATTACATCCACCGGATAAGACATCATATTGCTACAATGTCCCAAATTCATTCTAAGCAAAATTGGCAGGATTTCTAGTGCATAATATATCAGTTCATGCACAAAATTATAGATTGCCTATGCAGGTACTCCAAAAAGCTGTTTTAGGATCTCAACTCTTAGAATATGAAAATACATTAATGGAGGAGAAGAGTCACAGGATAGAAACGATTACATCTCAATCATATCAAGAAACTAAAATCTTTGAGGAACAGACGCCATCTTCAAAAAATCCGGCAATAGAAAGCGACCAATAAGGTGTTAGACCTTACTTACAAACCCCAAAATATCTATCAAAAAACCAGAAACTACAGTCAATAATGGAACATGGAAGAAATAGAAATTGGGGACTATAATGAAGTTAACGATAAAAAACAAGACAATCAGTACAACCAAGATCCCAAAAATAAAGACCCCAAAATTAAGCCAAACGGAAGCATGACGGAAACAAAATGGTCAAGTAGTACAAGTGAAAGCGATATTGATGATGATAAACAGATTCAGAAACGAAGTAAAACTAGACGAACAAAAGAAAAATATATATATATCATAAAGATTCTAAAAATAAAAATATCAATATTAAACCAAATAACAGAAAGACAAAAATAAAATGCCCAAGTTCAATCGATAGTGATAGTGATAATCCAATTAAGTAACGAAAAAAATCTGTCATAGAAAGTGGTCCAATGAAGAGATAAAATTAGTCAAAAATATTTCCAATCGTGCATAACGGTCACCGTAGCCTAGTTGGTAGTGCTCCTGCCTACGAAGCTGGTGGTCCTGGGTTCGAATCCCGGTAAGTGCAAATATTTGTGTGATGAGCACGAATATTTGTTTCTGAGTCATGGATGTTTTCTATGTATTTAAGTATTTATCTAACTATATAAGTATGTATATCGTCGCCTGGTACCCATAGTACAAGCTTTGCTTAGTTTGGGGCTAGGATGATCTGTGTGACATTGTCCCCAGATATTATTATATAAATAAAAAGATAAATCCGGGCAAAAACAAATGTATGGAAGTTTTAAATAAAGAACCTATTCATCAAAATAGGACTTGGATGCAACTTAACACGTATGTTAACAATATTTATAAGAAAAAGTAAATATATTTTAATGAAGATTCTGTGTGATACATTCATACATTCAATGTTAGCAATAAATTTTCTTTTCTTTTCTTTCTTTCTTTTCTGATACAACAAGTTCCTCTTAATATTAATAGTAATTGTATTGATCTCACAACAAGGGCACATGTAATGTCTCCTAATTGTTAGACTGATTCATTTAGTTAGTAGTTTAGTGATAGTACCTAACTATTGAATGAGTAGTAAGAATATTTGGTATGTGAGATTTTTCTACCTGTTAATAATTATAATCTTTGACTGACTGATTATAAATATTTTGTAGATGTTTTCTAAGTTATATAATTAATAAAAATATTGTCAACATATTATATTTATTATCTGGCTAATTATAATGATTGTTACATGTGTTAGAATTGTCGATTAAGTACCTATAACCGAAATGTTACTTAACCTATGTTATTTGTTTTTCAAAATAATTGACAACATTTCATATTTGTAACTGGCAGGTATTATTGCGTTATTTAAAAGTAAATCCAAAACTGGGGCACCCATATTTTTCCGTTTTGCGAAATTATGAACTTTTCATTCATAATTTCAACTTTGAAATTCGATGTATTCTAAAAAGACATAAGCGCCAAATGACGTCATACATACGGCGGAATGGCCATCGATCTTTGCTTTAATGTGACCCGTCAAAAAAAACACTGTCATGTCATTTATTACGCGTATTTGTCTAGTTGTCTTGTCAAACTCGTTGGCGCCTAACCTTGTTTACGTTTGTTTAATGTTTTCAATTCCAAATTCAATTAAAATCGTCTATATTAAATTCGTTTCCAGTGTTATTATCCTTATTATGTTTCATTAAGTCACCATAAAAGTTTCGAAATATATAACCCTTAATGACAATTGACAATTTGACATGTCTTGTTTGACATTAATGTTTTCGTTTAAAATATTGAAATGCTTAGGCAAAGGAAACAACCTCGTCCGCCGCATAAGTGACGTCATCACATCTTTTTAAGTTTTTATTTTTTTCCTCAGAAATGAAGAATAAAAAAATGTATTTGAACTCAGGATACGAAAATAAAGAAATGGTATTTTTGTTTTAAGGTGGTGTCAGTTTTGAAATGTTGTCAATTATGTCTTTTTTATTTTCTAAATGTTAGTAATGTCAAACGGATTAAAGATGTTATATAAAAAAATATGATTGATATCAATTGCTTTTTTCTACATGTCATCAAAACTCAACTTAGATATGATGCGATAAGATCATTTTTTGCCTTTTAATTATCACTTTAATTAATGTATGTATCCATAATACTTAAACATTATAATAACAATTGGAAATTGTCCTTATATACGACTATATCTAGTATTGGTAGGACTCTTACGAGGGCCAGTCTGAGGAATGGACAGACCTTTTTCAGTTAATCAACGGCCAAGCAGTAGCTAATCAACGCTACGGTGTTCCGGGTTGAAGGGCATTGTTTGCGGAGTAATAACGGGGCTTCGAGACACTAGATCTTATATCTCAGGGTACTGAGTGCGATACAATGTCACATACTCTGTATGACATTGAGCTGCTGGCATGCATGCAGCTGGGCACGAAACTTAACATCGGGTAAGCGACAAGCTCGTGTCATCAACGAATTTCCTTACCATATAGGTATATATTATACCTATAAACATAAAAACTTAATAAATAAAGAAAAGTTAATGATTAGATGGTCTTGTAATAAATTATAGGAATTAAACCATCCATTTACCTTAGGTATGTCCAGTAGGAGGACTTGCTGCCTTCTGATTGGCCCATTTGAATCGGATCAACAACTATCGGAGTGGATTTGTATATTGGATCAACATTTCGGTTGCGTTTCCTAAACTTCAACGGAGTAAATCGTTGATCCGGCCGGAACCACATTTGTATGAAAAATATTACATTGGATCAACAAAAACCACCCGGATCAACATAGGTTTTCGGATCAACAAAGTGCTCGCGATATAGCACGCATGGTCAACATATATATATATATATATATATAAATATATATATATATATATATAAATATATATATATATACACAACATGTAACGTAATTAACGCACACCCTCAGACACCCCAATTAGAATATTATGTTGTAATCATAAGACATACACTATTTTTTTTATTTCTCATGTATATGCATTGTTATTTACTAAATTAGTTTCTTGGAATAAAGTTTGTTTTTCTTTATTTTGTGTTGAATGATGGAATTTGTATGAATACAAATAAAACTGCAATTTAAATGTTTTATTACTTTGACTTACGGTCCATTTCAATTGGTTTTGACTGTACAGGGTTAAAATAACGATAATTTCCGTAGTTTTAATTATTTTGGAATAAAAAATGACCTATATTTAAAATTATTTAAATCGATTCAGTAAACGATTCTGATCGAACTATTTTCAGGGTGTGCATTAATTAAGTTACATGTTGTATATATTGTGTGCGTGTGATAGTAGAAGATCCGCGATCCTCAAGCTTATGAAAGTCTTTGTTTACGTACGTCTTTTAATTAAAGTAGAGCGACAGTTGCACGACAGCGACAGACAGCACGAAACTCACCTAAAAACAGGTGGCATGGGTTAATCTACAGTAGGACCTGCAACAATGTTACATAACGTAACCGTTAGAAAACCCCTGACTCCAACTTTAGTTACACCATTTTGGTAAAGAAGAAAAAGAAAGAAATGATACTCTTACACTGCTGGATCGATATTAACCAAACATAGCTAAGAATCCCTGCAAGTAAACTAACTTAGTAATGAAAAAAAACTGCATCAAAATCGGTCCCTCCGTTTGAGAGCTACGACGCCACACACACACACACACACACACAAACATACACACACACAGACAGACGGACATCGACGTTCATCATCGAGGACTCTTAATAGACCACGTACCCAGGTTGGTAGATCAAAAGAAAACATGTGCAAATGGGGTTACATTCCCACATCACAAAACATCTGCGAGTGCGGCGTGTCACCCCAAAGTATGGCACATTTATCCGTTTGTCCCTCCTGTCCAGTCTTTTGTTCCCTTCAGGACTTGTATGACGCTTCAGCCAAAGGGGTCCGCGTTGCTCAATTTTGGGAAGATAGAATATAATTCTTACCATCGACACGATAAGAAGAAGAAGACGTTCATCTTATAACACCCCTCTTTTTGCATCGGGGGCTTAAAACTAACCTAGAGGAACGTATATATTATTATGGAGAAACATCATGCCACTACACCCTTCATGACATGTTTGGTTTCCTAACGATGGAATGCCGCCTACTATGTTCAATCGGAGTAGTGGACTGCGTCTTCACGTACTAGACCGACAGCACAATATACCGATCCTCTAATGCAATTCCATTTCAGGCGGAGCTTTCCTTGAGCAGAGGTTTGAACCTCAAAAACTGTAACTGTAAACTTGAACTGTACAGCATTGGGATTATAATTATAGCCTTATATTGAGCGAATTGACGAAAAAAAAAGTTCCAGGTGTAAATAATCTAAATATTTTACTTCTATCACCAATCTTTGGTACAAATTGGGTGCGCTGGTTATATCCACAAGCATACCAATAAACCCAGTTTTTCGACGAGAATTGATTATCAACTGCCCAGTTCCCAATTTCAGTGTTTTAATATACATATGTTTTAGCTTCAGCGAACATTGGCGCAGTTACACAGATTGTACTCAAATGCAAGACAGGTTAAAATAAAATAAAAAAGGTTTTTACTCACGTAGACTTTAAAAAAGGGCTTGTAAATAGTCAGAACATGTTTGTAGTAATACAGTTATTAATTTTAGTTACTTATTACAGACTAGCTGTGCCCCGCGGTTTTACCCGCGTTAAGTTTTATAAATTATAACAGCTCCTCCTCCTCCCCCCGTAGGTGATAGCGTGATAATATGTAGCCTATATGTTGACCCGACTTCTTAGTAATATTTAGGCTAAATTTGAAGTAAATCCATGCAGTACTTTTTGAGTTTAGCCCGGACATACATACAGACAAACAGACAAAAATTCTAAAGACAAAATTTTTGGCTTCGGTATCCATTGTAGATGACGCCACAAGTATCCTTTTTGAAATATATTCAATGTACAGTTTCGACTTTCCTACCATTTTATTATATGTATAGATTATATGTATAGATATTTAGGTACACGGATTGTTAAAACATTTATACAATTTATTTTATAATAGTAGTGATATTTAGCTAGCTTGTATTAAGTTAGTGTCAAATATTACTTGGGTTGAACACCTGGTCGCCTGATTGAAGTCAGAAGAGACTCTAGGAGACATGTCCTTATTTCGAGACATTAGTTAATGCAGTTAAGTAGCATTTTCTAGGTCAAACTGATGTCTCACACTTATTATCGTAACTGCCTCGTTGATCTAGCGGTAGTGTAACCGCAGATAATGACGTTCTGGGTTCAAATCCCGGATTGGACCAAAAAGTAATTTTGCGATAATGTTATGAAGAAAAATTTCTTAGTATCTACCCTGAGTCTGGTAGGTAAGGTAAGGTATTTATATACCATCGTGCCACGGCGAGTACGTAGGTATAGCCGTCGATAGTGTACCTACTTGACCTCTTTCCGGTCGTGTCGCTAGTCGTTCCATCGAACTATGAGAGCGATGAAAGAAAAAGTGCCCCTATATTTGCGCACACACTAGACGGCGGTTAGTCTCTATTAAGATTGGCGGCCGTGCTCGAAACTCCAGCAGGGGCTCAACCGGCTAAGTCGCCGAAGATCGATTTCTTAAATGGCGTTCAAATAAATAATGATTAAAAATGACTTAATCAATCAACGTTGACAATCGATTCCGGACCATTTATGACGTCACATGTGCTCATGGAAGCCGATTTAACGATTGATTAAGTCATTTTTAACCTTTATTTATATGAATGCCATTTAAGAAATCGATGTTCGGCGACTTAGTCGGTAGAGCCCCAGGAGGACATTATTATCCTTACCTCATACATATATTCCAAGTACCAAAACAAGACCGTAGAATTTCTCTCTATTGTCGTCGTCCGATTTAACTCAAAAGATTTCGACACGCTGTTAAACTGGAACATTCCTTAAGCCAATTGGTGTCACTCCAACCGAATTAAAACTATTAAACGTAATGGATAAACCAACAAACAAAATTGTACTTCAATTATCGACCGCCATTTTGTAGAGCTATCACAATTATGGTAAAGAAACAATTATTGTTAACTGCCAGTAACCTATTGTAATAAGTAATCAAGAATGATAATAATATCCTGGGACATTATTCACACACGGCCATCTGATCCCAAACTAAGCAGAGCTTGTACTATGGAAACCAGATAACTGATATACTACATATACTACTTTTCTTTTGTAAATACATACTTATATAGATAATTACACCCAGACACAGGACAAACAGACATGTTCATGCACACAAATATTTGTCTAGGTTGGGAATCGAACCCACGTCCTCCGGCGTGAAAAGCAAGCGTTTGCCAACCACGCCAACAGGTCCGTCATTAATCATTCGTCAATTAATAATGAGCTTTGTTGACTCAAATAATGATGTCTCGTTCGAGCTTCGAACCCTGGTACCAGTAAGGGTTTTGGGAGGCTTTTGTAACATCGTTAGAATGATCGAGTTAAAACCTGAACAAAATACCTACAAAATATTTAATGAAAAAAAATAAATACAGTAGACGGTTCCAGAACAAAAAGAAAGAGAGCAAATATCCTGATAGAAAAGAAAGAGTACTAGTTAATACCTGGGGCTCTACCGGCTGAGTCGCCGAACATCGATTTCTTAAATGGCGTTCAAATAAATAAAGGTTAAAAATGTCTTAATCAATCGTTAAATCGAATAATATTCTGTTTAGCCTTTGTTTCGATTATTATCGTGTCTGTATTGTCATATCGATACACATACAGGAAGTTATTATTAGATGGGATCTTTTGTATACCGCTGCAGTGCTGCTATTCTTCTACCACCTGCGAATATTTAACTTTATAAATATTCTGTTCAGTTTTTTAGTTTCGATTATTATCGTGTGTGTAGGGACAATGTCACACAGATCATCCTAGCCCCAAACTAAGCAAAGCTTGTACTATGGGTACCAGGCGACGATATACATACTTATATGGATAGATAAATATGTACTTAAATACATAGAATACATCCATGACTCAGAAACAAATATTCGTGCTCATCACACAAATATTTGCACTTACCGGGATTCGAACCCAGGACCACCAGCTTCGTAGGCAGGAGCACTACCAACTAGGCTACGGTGACCGTCATGTGTTTTGTCATATCGTTATTAAGGTACATTCAGGAAGTTATTCGATGGTGATGATATTGTTACAGCTGCAGTGATAGTCGCGCCTTTATTCTTCTACCACCTGCCTAGTACATATTATAGTGTACAAGTGTGTGCGCAAAAGGTGCACACTTTATTATTATGATCCAACACGACGAACTACACAACACTAGGTACTACAGAAGTTTCAATTAGTGTGCTAGTGCACGGCCGCTATTACACTCTCTCAGAGGCACGGGTTGTTACTACAGTAGAACCTCGATAAGTTAAAGTCCAAGGGAAACACAAAATATTTTAAGTTATAGAGGTTTTAAGTTATCAAGGGTCTATGTTAGGGATAGGTTAATATAGAGGTAGGTATGAACATAGCTTACTAATTCTCTACCCAGCCGTTGCTGGCTGTAAATTTTTTGATTTTTCAACGATAACGATACTGTTTGAACCACGTAAACAAACAATGTTCTAGGGAATTCTTTTTTTTCGTCTTTTACATTGAAGACTTTCTCCTGATTCTTGTTTCTTCAAGATTTTAGCTTATATTTTAATGATGATTGATAATGTACTCTCATGTATCCCAAACAGAGCCGTAACTTCTTTCTTTTTCAATCAAATTTTCCCTGCTTCTATAGCTTTTAATTTATCAGCGTATCTGCGTGTTGTTGGTTTTCTTTTTGAACTCATTGTAAGCCAGTTTTATCACACAGTAGGTAAAGCCATGTTTCCAGGACAATGATCAAAAACTTATGATCCAAGTAAGGCGTTGTCAACCACCGCAAAGCTTTAAAGAATTTTGAAGAAGCAAACAATAAGTGACATATGTACTGTTTACGTTAAAATTTTAACTAGTGAACATGTACAAGCAATAAGTACCTACCGAAACTGTTGTTTTGCACTCTTTCAAAATGACTCATCGACAAATAATTTTATGTTATTGAGGTTGTGGAAGCATTTCTTTAAGTTACTGAGGGTCAATACAGAGATTACTTATTTAATAATAATAATAATAAGTCTTTATTTTCAGACCAAATCAGTGTCCAATTAGTTAGTAACAATTTTCTTATAAACTAGTGTTAGTAATTAGTATTTTTTAAATATGTAACAAATTTACCTTTCATTGCTGCGTCATTCCATGCGAAATGGCGCAGCAATGATTGACGTAAATACAGTCTAGCCGACTAGCGATCATGCGAAGGATGCTGTTGGTGCTGTTGATTTGAGATATAGAGGTTGCGTATATTAAGTTATACAGGTTTTAGGCTCTGATGGGACCCAGAGCCCAAAAACCTCTATAACTTCTAAAACTTATAATTTTTTGAAGTTACCGAGCTTTATGTTATCGAGGTTCTACTTAGTATGGGATAGGGTTGCCATCCGTCCGGGTTTGCTCGCATTTTCCCTAGTTTAGAGGGCCTCCGCCCGGGGAGGAGGGCGAGGTTACATTTGTAGTCCGGGTTTAAAAAAATAGTCATGGGCAGTTATGCCGCTGAACGTGGAGAACCGACATACCGACACTGGCAGTGAGTAAGTATGGTTATGACTGTTGACATGTCTGGGCTCCGAAATCCGGGGTTTTCACACGCCATGTACTGTTTACCAAATTTAAGAGAGCGAAGGGAAGAAGCGGACCGCTCATCCTAGTAAAGATCGGAGGAGAGCATATGGGGAGCCCTGAACCGGCTTAGCTATATTTTGTTTTCATTGTTTATGGACCTTATTTAATTTTTCAGACAACTTTAAAATGTTTTGTATAAATTTAAAATTTGGAATCGAACCGACGACCATGGGATATCCGGCCCCATGTGCGTTAACCGGTCCGCCACCGCACCGTGGTAGTGACACTTGAATTCATTCGTAATTTAAGACGCTTTTAACGGCACCTTACCGAAACCTACTTACTACTTATTTTAATGTCATAAGGTTGAAATTAATGTAGTCTAGTATAATCCCTATTTAAAGGTCAATAGAGCATTTTTGTTAACATGTAATTTAGGCGCCGAAAAACCAACAAACAAAATTGTCATTCCGCCATTTTGTAGAGTTTATTAACTTTATGGTAAAGGCATTCATTATCTTTTTATAGTTATTACACTAAAATATTTTTATTATTACATGTTTATTACCAGCTTATAACTGCGTGGGCGTTGATTTCTGTACTATGGTAACCAATTCTATTAAATTAACATATTTTTGATACAACTACTTTACTATTTTATTCCATTTTAATCTAATAAAGAAATAAAATTGTTATTTAACTGTGACTCTATGGTAAAAATAATTAAGAAATATAAATTTAATTATTGACTAAATTTGGTGCACGTACTTTTAATTTACGGCGCACTTAATTAGCTTATTACCTTGTTGGTCAACCTAATCAACCACAGACAATACCCCGGGTTCAAATCCCAGCTGTAACCAAAAAGTGTTTTTTTTTTATTCATTACGTTTACAGTTTTGAGTACACGTGTGGCGGAATGGTTGACGTGCCTGTTGGCATGGTTGGCAAATGGAGGTCGTGAGTTCGATTCCCACCCAGGACAGATATTTGTGTGCATGAACATGTCTGTTTGTCCTGAGTCTGGGTGTAATTATCTATATAAGTATGTATTTACAAAAGAAAAGTAGTCTATGTATTATATCAGTTGTCTGGTTTCCATAGTACAAGTTCTGCTTAGTATGGGATCAGATGGCCGTGTGTAAATAATGTCCCAGGATATTATTATATTATTATTATAATGGTTAATCGTTGGTTGCCATCTTACTTCAGGTTCGATCCCTGCACATAACCACTATTTGTGTGACCCACACATAGTCTTGAGCCCCAGTGAGCTTTTAGCCCATAAATTCCATGTTAGTAAAGCCCCACGATACACAGGTCAATTTATTTAGTGCCGGTATTGTCTTCTGTATATATATACTAGCTGTGCCCTGCGGTTTTACCTGCGTCAAACTTTATAAATTGTAGCCTATATGTTAATCCAGGGTGTCAGCTAACTTCATACCAAATTTTAATAAAATCGCTCCGGCCGTTTAGACGTGAAGAAGTAAGAAACATACACACTTACACACTCACAAACTTTCGCCTTTATAATATTACTAGCTGTGCCCCGCGGTTTTACCCGCGTTAAACTTTATAAAATATGGCCTATGTGTTATCCTAACTATAAAAATTAGCCTATGTTCTTTCTCAGGGTCTAGACCATCTGTATACCAAATTTCATTCAAATCCGTTCAGTAGTTTTGGCGTGAAAGAGTAACAGACAGACAGACAGAGTTACTTTCGCATTTATAACATTAGTTAGGATTAGGATTGTCATAATTTTATGACATAAAAACTTGTAGGAATCCTTTTTTAAAATAAAATATACTTAAGATTAATTACAATTATGTGTGTTGACTCAGAACAACTCAATCCCAAGCAGAAATTTTGTGATATGATACATAATTTGGCTTTAATAATTCTTTTAAACTTATTCGTAGACAATTCTCTAATATCATTGGTAAGTTTGTTATAGAATCTTATACAAAGACCTCCCCGCATGTTATTTTTTTCTAACTTTAACATTTTTATATAGTTTTATTTTATTTATAATTATTTTATATTATTATTATAGTTCTCGTGAAATGAATAGGAAATCTTTGAAAGTGTCCATTTAGTTTTGGAATTTATTGAGGAGAAAAAACCACATGTTAGAAGCGGTCGACCAATTGTGCGCACGGTGTATTGATACAAGCATCAGTCGTTTTATCCAGTAATAATCTAATTAAATCAAACCCTAATTGTAAGGCCGCCCTTTACATGTAGGAAGGTACGACCAATCATAAAACCTTAATTTTATTTTATTTATCTAACTGTAAAGTTACATCAATTACGTCGGTTGTTACGAGCCACTAACGAGTCGATTTATTTACGATACAGTGTTGGCCGATGACCATAGAGTAGATACTTAGCGGAGGTCAGGTATGTCAAAGTCAAAGTCAAAAATAAAATATTCCGTAAAAAAACTACATTTATGCGGAATCGTCATTTTTTACGCTAATGTGCAGTGCATGACGTGGCAGCTACTGAGAAATACACCTATAGTAGGGCCAATTTAACAGATTGATTTGACACTTCATCAAAATTCAACAATGTAACGTTTACCGGCCCGCATAGAATATTATTGATTTTTCGTAGTTAGAACTGCACATTTGCTTAATTTTTATCAATTAAGATGTATCTTTATTGTAACAATCACCAAATAAGTTCATTTTACAATTCACTTTCCTAGTAACGGACACATGTCAAATGTGATCTATTAAAATGGCCCTACTATAGGTGTACATTTGTCAAATAGGGATACTCTACTGACCGCAGATCTTATTTCAAACTTCGCTTCGTTTTAACTAATACACTGATAAAAAATGAAATATAGAAAATTATTTTTTATAATTTACGCAATACTTAAGTTAAAGGCTTTGCCAAATCATGAAAATAATATTTACCTATGTTATTTAGAAATATCGACCGCTTGGGATTGAACGAGTAATCTTTGAGTAAAAATGAACGTTCAATCCTATCGGTTGAGAGACTGCCCTGTGTGTCGGTTGTACCTCAGTCTCAGTTATCTTGAGAACATGGACGGCAATAGTTAGTAATAGTCATATAGAATCCGATTCTTCTAACTATCTTAGCAATTGGTCAGATAGATAGATAGATAGATAACACTTTATTGCACCAAATCGGAACATACATTGAAACATATGTAAGTTAACTTATATTATGAGGTACAAACGGCGGTCTTATCGCTAATATAGCAATCTCTTCCAGACAACCGATTGGATGAGTCAGATTGCTGATTGATTAATTTACTATCTAATTTAATAGAGCCATATCCTACAACAACTTAAGCTGGGAGCTGATCCCAGTAATACTGATCCCAAACTAAGCAGAGCTTATACTATGGAAACCATATAACTCATATAGGTACTACTTTTCTTTTGTAAATACCTACTTATATAGATAATTACACCCTGACTCAGGACAAACAGACATGTTCATGCACACAAATATCTGTCCTGGGTGCGATCCAATCCACGATTGCGGCGTTTAAATAATAACAACAGCGTTGGTAAGGCAAACATTTACCAACCACGCCAACCAGCCTACCCAATAGATATTATAAAAGCCAAGGCAAAATAAGAAGAAGGTAAAAGGCATTCCAGATAGATCAATCCAGAAGTGGGTCCATTTTGATCGGTATTCGCCGCGCCGCGCGCCTCCTCAATCATTTCTTTTTACTTGTCTATTCCTTATATACCAAGATTTATAACCAGGATAAACAGCAACTTTAGACAACGTCAAACCGCGATTTATCATTGACACCTATTTCTTCCTGTCAATCTCACATTGACTCTATTTGTCTGCTTATTAATCCCCGTCAAAAAGTGTTAGACGTTCTTACGTTATGTGCTTCCTCTCGTAATAAACACTCTGAGATACCAAAGATAAAGAATCGGGCTATAGAAACAACTTTGTGAATTGTCCAGCGCGTAACTTGCACTCAACTTGTGCCACGACTTGAATGAGCCTAATTAAAAGAATATAAATGGCTTACTAATGAATTGTAAGTTATCGTTATTAAACTCGATTTGAATATTAATTTGGCAGATGTATAAACTATTTTAAGGTGTATAGATATAGTTAATTAGAAAAAAATATTTGACACATATCATAGTCAGTGAGTAGGTGTAGTCTTTATTAACCTTTTGACTGCCTCGGTCATAGACAAAGGAAACATCGCGTAACAGCTTTGCAAAATAAATGATAAAGTGCAGATAAATTTCTTTTGTTTGAAATCGAATTCTAAGCAAGACTACCTTTATTAAACACGTCTCGATTATGATCAAGTATAAACTAAGATTCATCATGTCAGCCAAGTGACATCCACAGCTGGATGAAGAGGCGTTTATGGCTAAATGCTCTCACCGGTCTGTAAGTTATCGGCGAGGTTAAGCAACTAGGCTCCCAGAGCGGCTCCTAGTCGATGGATGGGTGACCACCAAAAGTGTCTCCGTTTAATTGCTTCGGAGGGCGCGTTAAGCTGTCGGTTCCGGTTGTAGTCATTAGACAACAGTCGTTTAGCCATGTCAGAGGTCTACTGGGTGACTTGAACAACTCTGATAACCACTGCCCATATGATAAGTAAGTAAGCTGGACGAATGCCTCACCAAAAGATATTCACAATGGAGTTGTGTTCATTACTGCCACAAGCACCACGTTTGGCAAATGGTTTGGCGATCACAGTATGATGGTCCTAGTACACAGAAAGACGCTGTTGCCTGTTCTCCGACAGATGTTCTCTAGGGACGACTTCAACTAAGCGTTAGAAAGAAATAAATGTGATTTATTCTACACACACAAAAAAGGAACAACTAAGGAATAACATAAAAGCACATAAAACGACGGGCCTGTTGGTGTGGTTGGCAAATACTTGCTTTTCATGCCGGAGGCCGTGGGTTCGATTCCCACCCAGGACTGATATTGTCCATGTCTGTTTGCCCTGAGTCTGGGTGGAATTATCTATATAAGTATGTATTTAGAAAATAAAAGTAGTATATCAGTTATCTGGTTTCTATAGAACAAGCTTTGCTTAGTTTGGGATCAGATGGCCGTGTGTAAATGATGTCCCAGGATAAAAAAAAACGTTCATGGAGATCTTTGGAGGAGGCCTTTGTCCAGCAGTGGGCTTCTATCGGCTGATATGATGATGATGATAAAAAAAACATAAAAACAACAAAACACGAACAAATAATCTACAGACGCCAGCACATCAAGCTACCCCAATCTGTCATATTTCCCCAATTGAAAGTGAATCTAATGCTTATGTGATAAAGTTGAATATCTATAAAAGAAATTTGACAGATTGGGGTAGCTGGATGTGCTGGCGTCTGTACAATATGGAAAGTGTATAAATGCCTAATTAGTATATAAATGCCCCTTCGGTGTGATATTGTGTTCCGAAAAAGCAGCAGCTCAGCTACGCGGTTAGGTTGGTATTACCTGTCAAAAGCCCAGTAAAATTTAGTAGATACCTAACATAATATCTTCCCAGCCGATTTCGGCTATGGTGACTACTACTGATTAGCAAAGGAGCTAGGATGATCAGTCCTCACATGCGCTCTTAGATGACTACAGTGTCCAATCTTGTGAGTGAACGGGCGCAAACATTGGCTGCACGTGAGGACACCGTCGACATACTTGTAAAATATGACTACTGGTGGACGAACATCGCGTTTCGCATCCAGCTCGGATTTTCAATGCTCTTCAAAATCATGAATTAACCTTTTCATTTACCAAGTGCCTCCACTCAGGGTGGCACCTAGCCTTTTCCTCCCATTTTGAGGATAAATAATGCACCCATTCATGTGTCTTTTCTGAACATCTACGCATCACTAACCCTTATACTTACATCCTCAGAGAATGTAATGAATTATTTTATAATTGCGATCTAGATGTTTTGGGGGGCAAAATAATTATGTTTAAAACAGCTATTTTGAAAAACATGTAAGTAAAGCACACTGTTGTCTGTGTACAACAACACATACTTATCTTATATGTACTGATGTAAGTAAGTTTCTTTTTTATGTTTAATGCGTGTACCTAGCTTTTAATTATTATTATTCTGTTAATGTTGTGCCTACCTTTAATTTAGATGCATGTCTGATCACCTTAATATATTGTCGTGCGTATATGTTTAACATGTATTTAGTTGGTAAGGCTTAATTAAATAAATAATAAATAAATAAATAAATCATAAGAACTGGCCACCCCGACTTGACCACAGAGAGAGAGACATGATCACACCATGTCCCCTCATCAGGTACTACCTAATACCTACCTAAAATATTATTATGGCTAATATAACAATACAATACCTACTCTGTTACCAATTTGGGAACAACTAACCATCTTCAATGCAAACCTTTCAATATTACCTACCTCATTTTTTCTCAACTTTCGTTTACATCAGATAACAAATTAAAGATTGAAAAAGATAATTTGAAGTCAATTGAATGTCTTTTAAAACACTACGCGTTGTACCTCCTCATATAAAAGTAACCACGTGTCGCCTGCCCTTTGACCTCAGTTTTGTGAGGTCAAATCGCTTCGTAAAGATTTGTTATACCATCTCAAATACAACGTGTACCTAACTCAAGCAAACCTCTTTTTTAGACAAATAAAACGGAAAAATTAACTACTCAATATGGTATAATAAAATATGGTGAATAGGAAGGATAACAACGGCTAATTTAGGTAAATATAGATCGATTAGAGAGTTTCAATGTCTAAATTAAATAAAATTTACAAAAATTGTTTCAAATTATAAAATACTTGCGGTGTATTCAGCGGTTTCTAACGACGACGCTCACAAAATCATCACAATTTCATCACCATCAGTTGTAGAGATCGTTGGGGTAAAGACTTTGTCCACCAGTAGACGTCTTTCAGCTGATATGATGATGATGATAAAATACATACTCATCAAATAATAGATGGCGACTAGATCCTGTTGCCTTGCGGAGACATGTGGCGTCTCCCTTTGCCGAATTTATCTTCACGGGGAGTATTCTGAGGAATCGTCTGATCTTATACCTGCAGCCGCATTCCACAGTAAATCCTCTCGCCAGAATTGCAATGTCATGCATATCACCAAGATGAATGGTTTGTACCACCGCGACTGTCACTAGAAACTCTGGTTGATTAAGTGTCCATGGATGACGATGCCTTGAAATATAGGTCTGCTAGCCCGACCTGTCGTATCAGAAAAAATGGGGGATAGAGAGTAGAGAGTTTTCTAGAGAGGTAGAGCTTAGCACTCATTCGTTCAAAGAGCAGCCCGACTGGGGAAGTACTCCACCTTACGGAAGACATTTCTTAATAATGACAGTAATAATTGTAATGTTGTGATTCCGAGTGTGAGTAAGGTCGCCAGAGCTCATTGGGATGGGGCGAAAGGTCAGCGACACTTGTTTGCTGACTCTTAAAGGCCGGCAACGTACCCATGACTCCTCTGCAGAGGAGTCACGGGTGCCGGCCTCGCGATTACAGTGCTCTGGTATCGCGAGTCTCGTGGGCGGCGGTGATCACTTACCATCAGGTGACCCACTTGCTTGTTTGTCGCGCTCAGATACTTATAAAAAAAAAAAAATATCTCTGAACACTGTACTCCTTTGAGACGTAGACAGTTTTTTACATGTTGCTCAGCTCTACCATTCAATTGAGTGTCTTACACTATTAATTTTACACGTTGTAAATGTCTTGTGTACATGCTGTTCCCGTTTTGTATTGCGATACCTCTCGCAAGAGTCTCAAATATCAATTTAAAAATAGTATCTATTATAAACAAAGCCATATTGCCGATAATCTGAATTAGGAATTATGGTGACTATTGTTATATTCGATGTTTAAAAGTTAAAAGGATTTTCCCGTCAACTTCAATGAACATAATAAAGCACCCTATACACAGTCCCAACATGAATAGGTCGCATTTGTCGGCCAGCCCATTGTATAGCGCGGACGCAAGATAGCGATCAATTCATCACTCTACGACGGCTTTGTTGATGAATTATGATGGCCACTGGCGTTTAATGTGCTAACAGCGGAGCTATTTTCGTTCGTGGAATAAAAAATTCATTCCGTAGCTCAAGAACTTCAGTACGTCAGGATTTATCCTGACAAGTCAAGATTTTTAAGCATTGTACCCAGCCGGCTGTTCAAAATATCCGAATTTCGATGTGCAATAAAATCAACAAACATTTTTAATGTCTGCATTAAAGACCGTCGTCAGGATTTTTTTTTCTTATAGTGATTATTGCCAGGAGTTAAAAAAAACGTTTAGTAAATCGTGTCTATGGCTGGATATTAAATAGTTTAGTTCCAATGATGAAAGAAAAGCTTTCTTTCATCATTGTTTAGTTCACAGATGCAAAATTAATGTTGAAATATGGCCAAAAATCTGTAACATACTGGTTTCATCTGCAACCATTAAATAAATAGTAAAATTACTTATAATAAAGCAATAGTCAAGTACCAGTATTACACAAAACTCATGAGTTGTGTACTTGTTTGTGTACTTAGGGCTAAACCATAAAGATTACGTAAAGTAGCTCGTTATTATACATAAAACTAGCGTTTTCTCGCAGCTTTGCTCGCGTTAAGAAGTATTGTTATTAACTAGGGGATGTCTACGTCATAGCTTTATGCGTGCAAAGTCTCAGTCCAATTGGTTTAAAATTGACAAAGTTTCATACAAAGTTTCATCCCCTAATTTATCCCCTTGGGGGTAGAATTAATCAAAATCCTTTCTTAGTGGATGCCTACGTCATAACATCTACCTGCATTCCAAATTTCAGCGCGATCCGGCCAGTGGTTTGGGTTGTGCGTTGATAGATCACTTTACAGTCACCTTTGAGTTATATATATTTAGATTTCACATCAATTAAGTAAAAACACGTTTTGCAGGATTTTATAAATGGCGGCTCGAAGTGATTCTTTCCAGACAAATACTCGCCGGTATAGTTAGGGAAAGCACTTTTTTGTAACAGAGCCATTAATTAACTTTACAAAAGGAAAAGGTAGTTACCATAGATTTTATTTCATTATTGCATAAGTTTGTAGTAAACCTTAACACTGAACGCGTGGAAATTTCGTACAAACTTATTTGTTATTTAACTTTTCTCCTGATGGGGTCCTCCTCCATGTTTCTCTTTTTATCGTGTCTGGATCATATATGAGATCTAATTTGTCTTTAAACAGTACTGCATGTTTATTTAAAACTGTAATTGAAGACTTCTTTTTGTTATTTAACATAACATTGACGACATCATGTCCGCGGGTATACTTTGACAGCCTTTTGTTACGTACGTAATTTCAAGACGCAAGTGTATCCAAGTGTATGCCAGGGTCTATTTATTCATTTATTGCACACTATATATCAGAAAAGTTGTTACAGTAATTGGAAACAGTACAAATATGGACCCTGTAGGGCATGACAAACTTAAAAGAGAGCAGGAAGTAATTTTTATACAATAGAAAATAATTAATGTTATTTTGTTTTAATTTTCATTTGTTCATCATTGAGTTTGTTTCCCTGGGTCTTCTCAGTTGGGGCGCGGAACCGGGGGTAGCCTTAAAGCGCGACCGTCGTTAATAACATAAGGTCCGTCATAATAATAATACCTTAATATAGACAGAACCATAGACAATATGTAGTAAAAAAATTGACTTAAACTAGATAATTAAACATAATCTCTTGACAATAACTTGATACGAGCTAGCTAAATATCATTGCTATAATAAAATAAATTTTATAAATGTTTTCATACAATGTGTACCTAAATATCTATGTTACTAGAAATAATAATGTATACAACTATATCACTACAAACATGTTATGACTATTTCCAAGCGCTTTTTTAAAGTTTACGTGAATAAAAACCTTTTTTATTTTATTTTATTGCGATGAAAACATCTCATAGGATGATGCTCTCACCGGTCCGTAAGTGATCGGCGAGCTTAAGCACCTAAGCTTCCGGTCAGTCCTTAGATAGATGACCACCATAGTTGTTAATTTCTGAGTGTCTCCGTGCTTCGGAGGGCAGGTTAAGCTGTCGGTTCCGGTTGTAGTCATTAGATAACATTTGTTAAGAGATATGTACCTATATGAGGCCTACTGGGCGACTTGAACAACTCTGACATTAGGTTAGCTACTGCCCATGCGATAAGTAAACTGTAATAGTGACACAGATTTACATTATCTTTGACTGCTTCTAAAATAAATGAATGTTGAATGCATTACATAATGGCGACCATGTCAAATTTTGTGAATTTTTTTGTACTTAAAATAAATAGTTGAGCGGGGTTTGAGTGGTTGAGCAGGGTTTACCTGAGGCATGGTTGTGCGGCGGATCACGGAATTATTTTAAATAAGAGTGCTAGTAGACCAGGGTCGATAATTATTAAAACCAAAAAAAATAATAGTAGGATGAAACCCATTAGAAAAGGAGGGGAATATTATAAAAATGAAAGGAAAAATAATTTACGGGCGATCTGAGTTCGGGAAGGGTATGGGGGTTAGTTTTTAAGGGTAAAAAACGGTTTTTCTCGATTTCAGGAAAAACTAAAAGTCCTATTGAAAAAAGTCAAATGGCAAATTTGTAGGTAATAAAACGATCTAAAACTTTTGTATTTACACTTTTTTCACATAACCTAAAATTTATGTGAAAACTTCAAAAAACCAAGTTTTTGGTTTTTTATTTTATCTTTTACATAATTTTTTTTTAACGAAATTTGTTGAAAACTTACCTTATTATGTCCCAAATACGCTGTAATTTATTTGATTCAAAATATTTATTTTTTCTCCTTATTTTGAATTAATATCGAAAAAACACCCTAATTTTCAATCGAAAAGTCACCCGTCAAAATATCAGCTATTTTCAAAAAGTTGGTACGTTTTCTGTTCGTTGAAATCTCTACTTTCCGATGGTGAAAAAAAATATATACGTACCTATAGTAAATCTTCTCAGAAAATGCAAAAAAAGAAATCGAATTCTTTTTTAATTACATCTAAAATTTTGAGCTATTTATTAAAATTAACACTTTAATTACTCAAAAAACATTAGATTACATGTAACATTGATAAAAAAAAAATTGCAAATAAAAATATATAGTAAGGACACCAAAGAGTACGCGCTACCAAAGAGTACGCAGTGTTTTCTGTAGATTTATTTTTTCCGAAATGGCAACCCCACTGCCACATGTCAGTAGCATCTGTCAAGTCAAGGTGAAGCACGACAAATTGCATCGCTAAGGTATTTATTATGAATTTTATAGCTAAAAAATGATTTTAGTGGTGTTTGCTCTTAATATTCATCATTTTTAAACATCATTTGTAAGGGTTGTGATTATTTTGCATTCATCGACTGGGATTTTACTAGACATTTGTGTATCGAACTTTGATTCTTTTAAGAGGTTATGTCGCCATTACACGTGCTTTGTAAAATAATAAGGTTTATGCTCACAAACGCGTATTAGCTAAGAGTACGCACCCAAAGAGTACGCATGCGTACTCTTAGCTTGTATGAAGTGAAAATTAACAGCCATGCTTGTGTTTTGAGACTTTTTAATTATTATTTAACAGGACGAACAAGATGGGAAAATATAAAAGAAAATCTGATAGAAAATTATTTTTTACGAAGGACATCTTAAAGGAAATAAAGGAAAACATTGCAAGAGGTCAAAGTAAGAGGTCTATTGCAGAATCATTTAATATTCCAGAAGCAACTTTAAGAAAAAGGCTTCTGACATTCGGCCTTTGCCAAAGGCAGCCCATCAGTCAAAGAGAAACGTGAAACGGAAGAAATCTGAAATTTTGACGAGCACTCCGTATAAAAATCAACTAGAAGAAGAAAAACAAAAAGCAGAAAGAAATAAAAATAAGAAGGCAGCAGATAAGAGTAAAAAAAAATCAAGACTTCTAGAAATAATCCAGAACTGTTGAATACAAGCACAGGTCCTGAAATTATAAGATGCCCCCTTTGTCTTGAAGTCTACGTTGAGCCGCCGCAAGAAGATTGGATCCAGTGTTGCCGATGTACTGCTTGGTGGCACGATGAGTGCACAGACTACATAGGAGTTGGGGCCTTCACCTGTGATAATTGTCAGGGTTGATGACTTAACATTACTCTCATGCGCACTCTTAGCTTGTATGAAGGGTTGTCACTGCGTACTCTTTACAATACAGCACCTTAAGAGTGCGCACGAGACGAGTATTAAGTTTAAGACTATTTTTAATTAATTTGAAACTGTTACTGTAAATTAATAATTAACATGATGTTCCTAAATGACCAAAGTTTAAATTTAATAAGAAGTACAAAGTGTTATTGTAAAGTTGATATTTTAATAAATAAAAGTTTACAAAATGCGCACTCTTTGGTGTCCTTACCTACTACTATAATTAACAAACAAATAAGTTAATGAAATTTATATTTTATAAGACATCTACAATATTTGGAGTAAGTTGTCCAATCTTCTTTAAATTATATGCTCTATTTATATTTTAAGATAAATTATATACCTGAGTGACCTACGAAAAATAGGAGCCCATCAAAAGGTATTTCATGGAGAAGTGGGGAAGGGGCTAGGCGGGTCTGGGTCTTACTACATACATACTAATGATAATCTCCTTAATTTTGCACTAACAAATTTAGTTAATCCCATAAAAAAAAATTTCAAAATACATAAAAATATATTAAAAATCTATAAAAATATATAACATATATATCGTGAATATATGTTTAATAACAAACGTTTGGCCGATTTTCAAATATATTTTATACATTTCAAATATATTTCAGATATATTCAAAATATATGAAATATACATGAAAATCAGCCAAAAGTTAGTTATTAAAAATATATTTACTATACATATTTTTTATATATTTATACATTTTAAATAGATTTTTAATATATTTTTTATACATTTTGACATTTATATTTTTAATATTTTGTTGTTTAAAAATATTGTAATGAATAACGTTATCAGAATAAAGTATCTACATTTAATTGTACGATTTACATTTATATTTATATATAATGAGATTTTCTATGACATAAATATAATTAGCATTAAATAAATCAACTTTTTAATTGAAACAAATTGCAGCAATCACATTTTTAGATGATTTTTTTCATAATAAATAAAAATATTCGAAATAGAGTTATTTTCGATTTTTTGCATTTTCTGAGAAAATTTACTACAGTAACATATATATTTTTTTTCACCATCCGAAAGAAGAGATTTCAACGAACAGAAAACGTACCAACTTTTTGAAAAAAGCTGATATTTTGACGGGTGACTTTTCGATTGAAAATTAGGGTGTTTTTTCGATATTAATTCAAAATAAGGTGAAAAAATAATTATTTTTAATCAAATAAATTACAGCGTATTTGGGACATAAAAAGGTAAGTTTTCACCAAATTTTGTTAAAAAAAGAAAAATGTATGTAAAAGATAAAAATAAAAAAACCAAAAACTTGGTTTTTTGAAGTTTTCACAAAAATTTTAGGTTATGTGAAAAAAGTGTTAATACAAAAGTTTTAGATCTTTTTATTCCCTACAATTTTGCCATTTGACTTTTTTCGATAGGACTTTTAGTTTTGCCGGAAATCGAGAAAAACCGTTTTTACCCTTAAAAACTCACCCCCATCCGCTTCCCGACCTCAGATCGCCCGTAAATTATTTTTCCTTTCATTTTTATAATATTCCCCTCCTTTTCTAATGGGTTTCATCCTACTATTATTTTTTTTCACTTTTTATTAATTTTAAACGCTTCTACCCTGGTCTATAGTGTTTTAGGCGTATTTTTTTATTTCGTGCAGTATTTCAGGTTCCACGTAGTAAAAACCGTTAAAAAAGAGGCGTGCCCAATTTCGGCGTAAATTTTCCGTCACTGCAGATTTGCTAGAAAAATCGCTGCTAACCAAAGACATCGAAATTGCGGAAACCAAATACGCTACCCTTATCAACTGCGCGGAGCAGCTGTTCAGTTGTGAAGTTTCCATTCGGGACATGAGGTGCCAAGCTGACGACTTCGATGAGGTCGCATGCCAGGATGACTAAGATAAAGCACTACTTTGTAGAACCCGACGGTTACAGCTGAAGACAAAATATGACAAGAGTTTCAGCAAATCCAACAATAACAGTAGGTAACTGCGATAATGACAACGACTCCCTAGTGTCTGCAAGGTCTAGCTGCAAAGCACGTCAATATGAGTGCAAAATAAAAATGCTGAAGCTAGAGATAACAAAGTTTAATGGAGAGGTAAAAATGTGGCTTTTATTCTGGGTTCAGTTTAAAAACATAGACCAAGATCCAGTTATAGACAAAGCAGACAAATTTCAATACCTACTTCAATCAATGGAACCTAATTTTAGTGCCAGGGAATTAGTTGAGAGTTACCCGCGGTGTGGTGAAAACTATACAAAGGCACTAGGTGCTCTAAAATCCAGGTTTGCCCGTGACGTTATTTTAATAGAGACCTTTGTCAGAGGACTACTTACTTTAATGCAAGACAACGGACAAGCAAGTACCAGGCACCTACCCGCGTTGTACGACAGCCTTCAAACACACTTACAGCCGCTTGAAACTCTAGGCGTCACCAGAGACAAATACGCGTCGATTTTGTTCCCGATGGTAGAGTTTGCCTTGCCTGAGGAGGTATTACGTGCGTGGAATCGTAATAGAGTTGACGACAAATGCAACAATGATCTATCCAAGCTTGTCGACTTCCTAGATTTGAAGTGGATTCGGGAGAACGCATATAATTACTAGCCCATCAAGGTTCGTCCAAGCTCTCTACGCTAAAACTTAAAGCACCTACTTGCTGTTTCGTCGCTGAAAACAAGCCAAACAACTGCAACAGTTCTACGCTATGCATCTGGTGTGATAAAAGCACCCACTGTAGCGTTGAGTGTCACAATGCGGCAAAAATGTTACTAAAAGAGCGAATAGATCACTTAAAAGCTAAAAAGGCGTGCTTGATCTGTTTAAAACTAAATCACATATCTAAAAGGTCTAAAAAGTTCCCTAAGTGCCTACTATGTAAGAAACATCATACAACTCTCATGTGTCCTGATATTCCAGAACAAAGTACCAGTAAGACCGTGAAAGAGCCAGAAACCAGTAGTCTACTATGTGGAATAAAATGAACTACTCTGCAGCAAACAATCGTCGTCCAAGTTGTGTCGAACAGGAACAAGAGGATAGTTAAAGCAAGGGCCCTCGATGACTCGGGAGCACAGAGGTCATACATCAGAAAAGATCTAGTTGAAGAGTTAAGTATCAACTTCTTCAATTCTTTTGAGATACTTCTTGAAAAATTCACTCCTTCTTACAGTCATTCTATTATCATGGGTGATTTCAACACTTGCCTCCTAAAAAATTATTTTCGCGCTTCCTCTCTCCTGTCGGTCACTGAATCGACTAATCTCTTCTGCCTTCCTTCGAATGCAACACACCACTTTCCTAATGCAACTCCATCTCTCTTGGATCTTATCTTCGTCTCTTCTCGTGATCACGTCGCCAAGCATGGCCAATGCTCGGCTGACGTGTTTTCATATCACGATCTGATCTTCGTTTCCTATGAAGTCCGTCCACCAAAGGCTAAGTCGAAAATTCTTCTGCAGCGCAATTTTAGTGGTATGAACCTTGAAAGTCTTCGAGAAGCTGCCGGGGGTATTGACTGGAGCTTAGTTTGGGATTCCACATCAGTCAATGACAAGATCGATATCTTTAATTCCATTCTAATTGATCTGTACGACAAACATGCGCCTATTCGTGCTATAAGGGTAAAACACCTACCGGCGCCTTGGCTAACTGACGAGATCAAGAATCTAATAAGCCTCAAAGCAGCAGCGAAATCGAAATATAAGTGTCGCCCATCCGATTATTCTCGGGAAAAATATTTTTCCATCCGAAATCGCTGCAACAAGATGTGTAGGAACGCCCAACGCCATAATATCCATAAATCCATCGAAAATGGAGATCCAGCCAAAATTTGGAAATTTCTTCGATCACTAGGAGTTGGAAAACCCAGAGATATACTTTCAAATAACTTAGATATTAATTCTCTAAACCAGTACTTTTCCTCTTCATCTTCGAGTAATGCGTCAGCTAAAGCTCAAACTTTAAGCTATCTTTCATCTCTTCCAACTGCCGATCATCCACCTTTTGTTTTCAATCAATTCTCCGATTGTGATGTTAAGAAAAGTATCCTGTCGATATCTTCCAATGCGGTCGGTAGCGACAGTGTCAGCCGTAATATGATCATTCCTATCCTTGACGAAATCCTACCCATTATCACCCATATTCTTAATTGTTCCATATCCTGTGGCTTTTTTCCTTCCGCATGGAAAGAAGCTCTTGTCACTCCCCTTCCTAAAACTAGAAATCCATCCTCATTCTCCGATTACCGTCCCATATCCATTCTCCCATTCCTATCAAAAGTCCTCGAACGGCTTATTTACTCCCAACTGAACTCCTATGTTTGTAAACACGATCTCCTTAACCCTATGCAATCCGGTTTCCGTCCTGGTCATAGCACCGTCACAGCACTGGTCCATATTACGGATGACATCAGGAGTGCCATGGAGAGTGGAAATCTTACAGTTCTCCTTTTACTTGATTTTACAAATGCTTTTAACACTGTAGATTTTGACATTCTCCTTGGCATTTTGACTTCGCTTAACATATCTCCAACGGCAATTGAATGGTTTCGATCTTACCTGTTTGGCCGCCGGCAAAGAATCCGTATTAATGACTTGTTTTCTACATGGTCTAATACAGTTGCTGGCGTGCCGCAGGGTGGCGTTCTGTCTCCATTACTTTTCGCTTTATTTATAAATACGATTTCTAATAATCTTGCTTCCGCCTACCATCTTTACGCAGACGATCTACAAATTTATTCCCATGGTTCGCTTGCAAATTTACCCAGTGTCATCACGGCAATAAATGGTGATTTAGCTCGGATAAAGACGTGGAGTAATAGCTTTGGTCTTAGAATTAATCCATCTAAGACCCAAGCTATAGTAGTTGGCAGCTCTCGAATGATTTCAAAAGTGGACTGGTCTCAACAACCACAAATCATCTTTGACGGGACTGTTATCCCTCCCAGTAATAACGTCAAGAATCTGGGAATTATAATTGACAATACGTTGTCCTGGGGTCCTCATCTTAAAAATGTTAGTGGTAAACTTTTCGCATCAGCAGGTTCCCTCAGGCGTCTACGCAATTTCCTCCCTATTACCACTAAAACTGCTCTTGCACAATCACTTCTCTTACCTATTCTCGACTATGCCGATGCCAGCTATCTAGATCTCACGGAAGAACAACTGGATAAACTTGAGCGTCTCCAAAACCTTTGTATAAGATTCATATTTGGTCTTCGCAAATATGATCACGTTTCATCATTCCGTTTAAAGCTCAAGTGGTTGCCAATTCGCCTTCGTCGGAATGCACATATTCTTTCCTTATTATATAACATACTCTTTAACCCTGCTACGCCTTCATATCTTAAAAACCGATTCGAGTTTCTCTGTGACACGCATTCGAGATTCCTAAGATCATCGCATAACTTAAAACTGCATAATCCTATACATTCCACAATATTTATGGACAAGTCATTTGCCGTTGAAGCAGTAAGGTTATGGAACGCCTTGCCAATTAATATAAGACGTGCCCAAACTGTTGCTACGTTTAATAAAGGTGTTAAAGAACACTACCTGCGTTTGTAAAGATCCTTCCTCTTTTATATATTATGTATGTATTTTGTTATTTTATATATTATACACTGTATTGTATTTTATAGAATGTATATATTATGTAATGTTTATGTATGTATTTATGTTTATCATATATGTAGTCATAGGTACCATGTATTTGGTATACCCCTTTACACTTTTATACACATTTTTTTCTTTTTTTTTTAAATGTTATTTATCCACTACTTCATTTGTTACACACCCACTTTTTAAAGCAATTACAGCTCCTATCCATCCAAAGGTTGTCTGGAAGAAATCGCTTAATGCGATAAGACCGCCCATTGTACTAAATTTATTATTATTTTTTGTCCTACCTATTTTTCCTGCTTGTGTGTACAATAAAGAGTATTCTATTCTATTCTATTCTATTAAGCCTAAAGCCTAGTAGAAAGGAGTTTTAAACTCACTGTTTATTTGGCGGAAAGGAAGAAAATAGATATTTGTCTAAAAAGTGTCAAAAATTATTTTAGTTGCTTTCTCAATTGTATTGAATTATCATAACTTGACATTGGCGAAATTGTGGTGGTGAACCCACAAGTGCCACAAATAAGAGTTGAAGTTGATTGTATTGAACGAGAAAATATTTGTGGTTATTTACCAAAAGTTAGGTCTAGCCAACTATTACAAAATTAAGAGAAATTAATGTTAATTTGACCGACTCTATCGACTCTCCCGACGAGGTAAGACTATTAATTGGTGCTGACTTTTCAAGTGTACTAATGACTGCAGATTTTGTGCCTATTGACAACGGTTTGTCTGCAATCAGGACTAAGGCTGCGTCTCCATCAGAGATGTGCGATGGAAATGTGTCGTGCGAGGATGTCTAGCTGTGCTGTGAAAATATGTGGGGGTTTCCACCAAAGCTGTGCGATGAAAATGTGCCTACGAGGATGTGCAGCGGAGCTGTGAAAATGCGCATTAATGTGTGGTGCGAGGATGCGTTGCGAAGCGGTGAAATGTGTCAACGGGGGTGCGGTGTAGTGGGAGTGGAACGCCTTTCTGTCGCTCACGTCTCACTTTGCTGTCATTAGCGCTTGTAGTCGTAGGTACGTATGTCGAATTCAAACCCTGTGTGTTCTTCTATTGCTCACAATTATAGAACTAATAAACTCTGTATCTTCTTCTTCCATTTCTTTATCGCAAATTGTTAAATATAAAAGTATCTTCTTTTTCCAATTATCCATATCTATTTTGCGCACTTCTACTTCCAACAAATTCCATCTATGGACTGGATGGTACAGTTGCGGAAACCTCGCAACACATCCTTCTCAATACACATTTCTCGCAACACATCCCTCGCACACATCTCTTGCTTGTTTTGTATGCGCAACCACCGAGCCGTTTCCACCAGAGCTGTGCTGACCCGAGGCAAGGTATATGAAGCGATTCTATTGCTCTTTACAAACACATCGCTCGTTACGCATCCTCGCACATTTTTACATTGTTTAACTAAAAACGATATTTTAGATTTATGAAGTCTAGAAACCTTATTCAAAGACCCAGCTGAACAAGATGTTCAGGCAAAACACGACGCTATGGTCCTCGAAGCGTTTGACAGAACCACCACGGTGAATAGAGATAATCGCTACGAGGTCTTTCTGTGGTGACGTGGTCTTTCTACGGATGGTGTGATGTGCCACGTCCTCAAATAAACTACCAGGTTACCAAAAAGAGATTACTTTCGATTACGAGCCGACTTCGTCAACTAGGTAAGGTTGAACAACATAACGACGTTTTTCAGCAAGAGTTTTTGTGTTTTTCATCAATCGCTAGAATTAAATGGAATCTCTTGCCTCCCAGCGCACCTTGGTGGGGAGGGTTCTACAAGCATCTTATCGGCATTGTGAAAGAAGGGTTACGGAGAGTTCTAGGCCGGGTATCGGTATCGTTAACTGAAATTTTACAGGTTGGGGTAGCTTGATGTGCTGGCGTCTGTACAAACAAGTACGTGAAGAGGTCAAAGATAGTTAAATCGTACTTAGCAAGTAATTGTTTGGAGTTAAAACCTCACCAAACAACAATTACCTAAAACAAATTTATCACACTAATAATTATTATAAAGGTGAGAGTTTGTGGGCGTGTATGTTTGTTACTTCTTCACTTCTAAACGGCTGGAGCAATTTTAACAAAATTTGGTATGGAGTTAGCTGACACCCTGTATACCACACATAGGCTATAATTTACAAATTTTAATGCGGGTAAAACCGCGGGGTACAGCTAGTTGTAAATAAAAATGGGAACCAAATATGGCCTTTGTTTCTACATATAATTTATAAATCAGAGTAAATAACTCAACAGAAACAACTTCAATTGTGAATAAAGACCATAAAAATATTTTAGATAAAAGTAATAACAAAAACAAACACTTAACCTAATCATAGCTATTAGGCCATCATTATCATCATCATCATATCAGCCGAAAGACTTCGTGAGATACCCTACCTACTACAGATCAAACTTGAGGGTGAATTTGAAATTGTGATCCACGTTTACAGTCACGAGGCGCTCCGCAATTACAATGTAGACTATTCACTTTTACCTATTTATAAATTAATTAAATAAACTTTATTTGTAATATAATATAAATATACTTCATATTATCTAGTATTATTCATACATTAAGTAGGTATTTGAAGACAACATGGCCGGAGCCGTGCTCATGCTTAAATTTAAGGGGCCTTTTACAGTCCACTAGCGCCGCCATCGAAAAACTGCCATAACTCGTAAATAGAATCAAAAATACAAAATGTGGTCTATTATTAGATTACTGTAGAAAAGGCAATAACGTAATTTTATAATACATTGTCAACACTTGAAATATAGCTGTTTAGCTAAATCGTGCATTTGTAACAATAACGGCCCTTTATGTTTTGAATGCACGATTTAGCTAAACAGCTATATTTCAAGTGTTGATAAGGTGTTATACAATTACGTTATTGCCTTTTCCACAGTAATAATAAAACATATTTTGTATTTTTGATTCTATTTACGAGTTATGACATTTTTTCGATTGGCGGCGCTAGTGGACTGTAATAGGCCTCACTAAAACGACTATTTAGCCATCGCACATAGGGGTATTTGAGACATCTAGCTGGTCAAAATTATTTATCGCTCTTAATCATTTCGAAATGGTTCAGTATCTCATAAAACCTTAAATGCAAGTGTTTAAACACTCTTAACCTTCAGGTACAGGAAAAATTCATACATTAAATTTAAATAAAGAGACAAAAAGATGCGGTAGAAAAAAAAGCGTAGTTTTGTATAAGAAAATATATTTTATAACACAAAATAATGTATAATTATAAAAAACAACTATCGCAAAACAAAAATTATTTAATCTCAAAAAGTTAAAATCTTTTGATGTTGCTCCACATATGTAACATCTCATTGTAGAATTTGTCCCAATTGCCGCGTTGCACCCTTTTGCATCTATCATTGTTAGCATCATTTTGGTTTTAACAATATATGATCTTCCAGCGATTGTTACTGATGTAGGTTCTATTTTTTTAGCTGCGGCTTCCACATAGTTGATTACGTCATTCTTTATATCAACTGTTTCCTTTAAAAATCGTATACGGATAGGTCTACAGTAGCGGGGCGATGATGGAGTTGTGTTCTGCCATAATATTTTATTTTCTTCCCCATACACTCAGCGTCGAGGCACAAATGAACTTTGAAAAATGTACGAGTCGCATCCGCTAACAATTTCAAACTTTTGTTTGAACTGAGCCTGTTGTGAGCCATCAAAACCCCATTTGAAGATTTCTCTCATTATCGCTAAGGGTTTTCAAAACGTCTTCTAAGTGAATAAGTAATCTTTCGGCAGTATGATTCATTATTCCTTGTAAACACAGGTTTCGGTTACGTTAAAATATTCACTAGAAGGATAACATTGTTTCTTATACAGCTGCAAAACTGAATAGCATGGAAGATTTACTGTGGTTTGTCTGATCCTTTCATATTGGGACCTTGTAAGATTCGCATCTACAAACATTGCCAGCGCTTCTTCTGGATTGATATGCTTAACATGTGCCATGTCACGGTCTACTGACTTCCGGTATTCCTTAGCGCGGTCCCTATTTTCCGAAATGTCTTTCAAAATATTTGAAGCACTTCTATTGCCCTGGGCTCGCAATTCCATTTGAGCTGCATAAATTATTTTCTCAGGGTTACTGACAAACGTATTGTCTCAGTTTTACGTCGTACGTTGCTTCGTTCACTATCCTCTTCAAACGGTTTAGCGAGTCTACCTGCTCATGTGGGTATTAGAAGTAATTCAGAAGACACATTCAGCCATTTTCGTTGGTTTTTTCAAATAGATCACTTCTATATTTTGCCATCCCACCCATCAATGCTTCATTTCTGATTTCATGCGTGCAAAATTACGCTTTATGTCCTTTATTTGTTCTTCCGAGTACGGCTTATGAGAAATAAAATCATTTTCAACATATTCTAATTGGTCGTTAAATTTGAGATCATTTTGTGATCTCATTAGACCAAATATCCCCTTACAAGTCATTAGTCATACCCCCAGATGGTCCTGAAATAAGAAAAACTAAATTAAATCAAAATTTCATTTTTTTACATTTTTAAGTACGATATCTAAAATCGCTCCAGATGGCGGAGTAGGAATTAGTAGGAACCAATTTTCACATTTGTTGAAAGTAGAAAGTCTATATATTACGAATATATAAAAATTATAGCCGTAAAACTAAATTTTCTTGAAAAATTAAGGAATTAAAAAGGTATTTTTTCAAATGACGAAAAATAATATAATCCCGTCTTAAAATTATATATTTTAAATATGTAAAATAAGTCACTTACCAGCAGTTTCAGAATCCATAGCCAATTTTGGATTATTCTCAACACAACATAAAATAAAAAATAGTTAAAATTGAGTTTAAAGCACGAATATTGAAATCAAACAACCGTTTCGAGCAATGTCTCAGTTTCAACCGACTATATCTTGTGCAATTTGAGGTGGGTAAAAAAAAAAAACAATAGGGTTGGGTCGCCCAACTATCTGGCTCCTCTAGGAACTAATTTTTTTTTACCTGAGCGTAATCCTGAAAAATGTAATATTGGCCGGCTAGATCATGCAAATACCCCTATGTGCATCGTAGTATTATAACTTGTATTAACTACAAGTATACTATATTTACAAGAAACTTGTTCCATTTTACATAGGTACAAATTTTATTAATGTTGCAAACCATAATCATAACACAATTACCAATACACATTCACTTCCAGATCGAAATACACATAGTATATTCTTAAGCCCATGTACAGCTTCTGAAATTAATAGGATAATTCAGTCTTTAAATAATAAAAAATCGGTTGGATACGACGAAATATCAACGCACGTCTTGAAGTGCTGTGCATCTGTCATATCTCTTGTTCTGTCTCAGTTAGTAAATATATCATTGACTTCGGGAATCTTTCCAGAAAAACTTAAACTCTCTATTATAAAGCCCTTGTTCAAAAAAGGTAACAAATTAGATTTGAATAATTATAGACCAGTTACTCTTATCCCTATACTATCCAAGATATATGAAAAAGTAATGCACAACAGACTTATCCTATTTTTAAATAAACATAATATTATAAATAACGAACAAAATGGTTTCCAAAAGGGCAAATCCACCACTTTAGCGGCTTTTTCACTCATCAAAACTATAACAGAAAATATAGACAAAAAATGTCCAGTTACTGTAGTATTTCTTGATATGAGTAAAGCTTTCGATCTAGTGGACCACAAAATTTTACTCAACAAGTGTGAACGATATGGTATTCGAGGCCCTGCATATAAGTGGTTAGAAAGTTATTTGTATGATAGGACGCAATGCGTTGAGACAGATCGAATAGATGAACATTTTGTATGAAACTCTTATAGATCCTCATATCAATGCAATAGGTCAGGAGTTCCACAGGGTAGTGTGCTTGGGCCACTTCTATTCCTCTTGTATATTAATGACTTAACCCAAGTAACTAATGAGAAATGTGTACTATTTGCCGATGACATTTCTCTGGTGATTCCAGAAAATAATAAATATGACCATGAAGTTATGGTCAATTTAGCATTCAATAACATTATTCACTGGTTAACAAATAATAAATTAAGGGTTAATATTAGTAAAACTAAATTTGTACAGTTTTCAAATTATAAATTAAAGCCAAAACATTTAAATATTTCATTCAACGGGGAACAAATTAAGAGGGATAACAACATAAAATTCTTGGGCATTATATTAGATGAAAACTGTAATTGGGGAATGCATATAAAAACAATTTGTGATAAATTGAATAAGTTCGTATACGCACTAAAACAACTTCGTAAAACTGCAAACGAAAATGCTGCTCTAAGCGCTTACTATGGGTATGTTAGTTCTATACTCAGATATGGATTACTTTTATGGGGCAATGCTACCGAATTTAATAGAATTTTTATGGTGCAGAAGAAGTGTATTAGAGCGATATGTGGTGCTAAGGCCTTTGATACTTGCAGGCCCCTTTTTATTAAATTAAATGTATTAACCTTGGTGTCAATGTATATATTAGAAATTGCAATATTTGTTAGAAACCATCCAAATTTGTTTCCAAAAGTTAGCGAGGATAGTAAATTCCTGAAAAGAGATCCCACTAAGTTAAGAGTAGAGTGGTGTAGAAGTACTTTGCATTACAAAAATAGCCACGCTACTTCAATAAAAGTGTATAACCACATACCAAAAGCTTTAAGAGAGTTGCCTCTACGGCTGTTTAGGCCCAAATTAAAAGTCTGGCTGATTGGTAAGTGTTTCTACACATTAACAGAATACTTGGATTGTAAAACATGAGATACAATGAACAATTTCTGTGTTAGTAAATAATTTAATTTTTGCGTTAGTTATTTAAATATTTAGTAGTTTTGTATTAGTTTTTTAAATATTAAGTAGTTATGTTAGAATTATATAAAATCTTTGTCATTAAGTTTGTACTATCATACGTATATACGATATGTATGTTTAATAAATTATTCGCATGCCCTCTAAGGGTAGATATGTCGGGAACCAATATTATGTACCTAACACCTTATGTAACCATATCTTTAGTGAATAAAGTTCTTATCTTATCTTATCTTATCTTACAGTAGCAAGTGGCAAAAAATAAGTGCTATCAGAATTGGTTTTTATCAACTCTAACGCCATCTACATGAGTAAATGGTAGTATGCATTTGGTATAAATATTGCCCCAAATACTAAGGTCTATTTTGCGGTGGCAAGTTTATTAAAGTAATATTTGCATGCTGGCAACATTGGCACAAGATGTCCGACAGTAATAACCAAAAAGTAGATTTTGAGCCTTCCGCCAAAAAATGTAAATTTAATAATGAAAATGACAATGGTGTAAGTGATAATCAGTTAGAACTTAAAGACTTTGTATTGGAGAAGATTCTGAGCAACAACACCTTTAGGAAAACTGTCTGTGTACTGGGAAAATTTAAGGACAAAAGTGGCGTGGCTTTAGTTGTTTTAGAGAAAAATGCTTTCAAAGAAGAGGATTTGGACAACGCGGGCTATTTCTCCGTAGATACGGAGCTCCGTACGTTCTTCCAGAACGATATTTACGGAAACTTCGAGTGTTTTCCCCGCGCGGCGCTTAATGGTGAGTCCTTTCGAAATCTAGTTTCTTAATCTCAAGGACTTTGTTGTTTCACATTCTAAATGCGTTATCTGTGCAATGGAGTATAACTTCGTCTTGAATTCGTGAGTTATCCATTCGTAATTATTTCTTCTATGTGTAAATTAGATATAACATTTTCGTGTGCATCTAACTTTATGGTTATATCTTACGTCACGCACGCTATCTTCTCTAGATGTAGTAATTTTCTTAGCCAATAACAGAATGAGTAATACTTAATACTAATTTACTCATACGCGCCAGCTGTGACAGATAAGCTCTGATTATCTTTGTTAGATGTAATTTGAAACACTTTCTTTGTTTAAGTTAAGTCTGTTTAAGATTGTGTTAACGAATTTAATTGTTTTCTTGTTAGAAAATGTTTTTCTATTCCTATATTATGCTGTATCATTGTCTATGTCAAGTCACTTTGGTAAGTCATTCTGTATTCTTATATATTTTTTTATTGTTTTGATAGTCTGATTGTCTGTATCATATTTAGATGGAAATAAGTATAAAATCTATTAGGATTTAATTTACTGTACAATATGTTTGTAAAGTGCCAAACCCCTAAAAAATGTTTCAAAAATGGAAAATCATGTTTTGAATCTTCCAGAAGTTTGGATTGGGCTCTTAATTTGATATGACTTACATGCAACTGTGAACATATCAATCTGCAGAGTTTCTAGAACAGAGAGCCGAACTAAAGGGTGTTAGCTAGAGAATTCAGAATTTTAGATTTGTGATTTGTTTGTAGCTTATACAAAGCATGTACTGTGGGTTCTAACCCACAGTACATGCTCTGCTCTCATGCTCTGTGTGGGATTCTACCACTAGATGATTAAATTAGATGAGTCCTGGGTTCGAATCCTGGTAAGTGCAAATATTTGTGTGATGAGCACGAATATTTGTTTCTGAGTCTTGGATGTTTTCTATGTATATAAGTATTTATCTATCTGTATAAGTATGTATATCGTCACCCATAGTACGAGCTTTGCTTAGTTTGGGGCTAGGATGATCTGTGTGGCATTGTCCCTAGATATTATATATTATTATTATTAAATGTGATTTCCCATTTTTGAGATTGTAATCAATATTGCTACTAGCTGTGTGGTTTCCCACCTAAAAAGAACAACAAAACCACCCATAACTCCATGGTTGTCATAAAAGGAGACTAAGGAATACACCAGGTAGTTGGGCGCAGCACCTGTGTACTAGCTACCACCTAACTGCACTCACCAACTCGCACGCCAAGCACCGTCATTACACCAAACCCCTACAAATGTTAACTTTGTAGAAATGTTTGGAGGGGGCCTATGTCTAGCAGTTGATGATATCAGGCTGGTGGAATACTATCACGTTCTTAAGCTTAAGCTTTGGTACCTACTTATATCCACATGGTCTCACCAGTTTGTAAGAGATTGGCGAGGTTAACTATCAAGGCACGAGGTCAGTCCATAGATGGGCAACCACCTAAGTGGTTTTATATCTAAGAATCTCTATAAGTCTCGGTGTTAATCATTAGATGATAAAATCATTATTTAGCCCTGTGGAGCTGACACTTACAGAAGAGGGATGTGTTTCTAAAGCAGTGTGCGGCATTGCCCGAAATCAGTGAACACGATTGTTCATTGATTTCAGGCACTGTCTCATATTTGCAAGTATCATGACTACACAGTCAAGTATAACAGTCACAATCAAGTCAAATGGAGATGAAGTAATACAAGTCAGTGAGGATTTCTACTTAAGACTTCAGCTGTGTTATAATAAGATATCTAAATATGTGTGTGAATATCTTCTCAAAGCAAGGGGTGACATTGCTTAAAACTACTATGTAACAACTTAAAACTGTGTAAACATCATTACTTGCTGATAAAATATATACTTCATGACAAATCTAAGACAACAAATTCAACCCTTTTTTTCAACATTGTTTTGTTTAAAAATAGTTTTTTTTGGTATGTGACCTCGTGATTTTTTCACTGGAGGTTAAGTAGTTTAATCATGTTTTGGTGTAAACAATGTCCTATAAAAAATAATTATAATTTGAATTACATCGTATGTTTTTATAGAAGATGGGGCTAGTAGTATTAACTAAAAAATTGCATAAAAAAAACTAATTTGATAATTATTATAACTGACAGCTAGAAATCCCAGTTGCCAATACACCAAGAGTATATTTTAAGTGTCCTATCTAGTAAGCCGTTATATTTGATTCCAATTGTTGGTTTGTCAAAGCACATAAACTTGTGGAAGTTGTTCCTTGATCCTACAAGATCTGTATAATAAACTATTCCAGATATTGGTTACAAGCTATTTAACATAACACATCACAACACTTGTTTTGCCAAAGATGACACCAAAAGTCTGCTCAGACAGTTATACAATATCGGTTTTCTGGAATTTATGGTACACTCGCTGTGCCCGCGACTTCGTCCGCGTGTTAATTAGTTTATTTTGTGTTTTCAAAAATAAAAGACTTTTCTAAAATAAAAGTAGCCTAAGTTACTCCTTATTACATCAGCTACCTGCCAATAAAAGTCCGGTCCAAATCGGTCCAGCCATTTCAGAGATTAGCCAGAACAAACAGAAAGACAGACAGACAAAAATTGAAAAAAATGTTATTTTAAAGTATGTACCGTACATATATTCATAGACATGTCGTAAAAATCGGTTATTTTAATATTACAAACAGACACTTCAATTTTATTTATTTGTATAGATGAATGTGGGTGTAATAACTAAATTGTACATTCCAGGTGTCAAGACCACAATAATATATCCGGCTACAGAGAAGCACATCGCCAGGTTTAGTGAGCAGATTGTTCATATAGTCCAAGAAACTCCGGAGTTGTATGAGAAGTTGACACTACCGCACATTGAAAAGGAGCAATTCAGTTTACAGGTAGATACCATTTGCTCCTACAGTACTTTTTAAGGGACAGCAGACTAGCTAAATCATAGCTAGCCATTATCCTTATACCCATACCCTCTCCAATCCTCGATCGATGAGAGGCCCATAACTTTGTGTATAGCAACAATAACACAAAACATCCAGCAAAACTGATTCTGTCATACATCTATCTGTAATCTATGTACTGGCTTTTTGACTCTCATGGCATTCAGCCAAACAGCCAGTACATACGTAACCATAACAGGGACTCTACCGGCTAAGTCATGGAACATCGATTTCTTAAATGGCGTTCAAATAAATAAAGGTTAAAAATGACTTAATCAATCGTTAATTGGCTTCCATGAGCACATGTGACGTTATAAATGGTCCAGAATCGATTGTCAATGTTGAAGCCGATTTAACGATTGATTTAAGTCATTTTTAACCTTTATTTATTTGAACGCCATTTAAGAGATCGATGTTCGGCAACTTAGCCGGTAGAGCCCCTGATTTGGATTTCATTAGTAATTGCTATAAAACAACCTACTTAGCAAATTGTGCCTCCTCACACTCCTGCTTCATAATAATATTTCCTTCATAGTAGGCAGCTCTCCATTGAGAAAGGACACCATAGTCGAAGTTCGGTCAGAAGCTCTATTTCTATTATTGTGGCTATGGTGGTAACTGCAGCAACTGTAAGCCAGGGCTCACACTGAAAAATGAGTGGTCAGGGCCAGGCACCACCTGAAGATCGCTAGAAGTTAGATCCTACTAAGAATTAAAAAATCACCTAGATAAAAATATTGTGTTCAGGAGGAGTTTGATCAGGATCACTCTAATTGTTTTGTATCTGTATTATTATGGGTCTCACTGATGCATATGACTGCGATGTATGTCACCATCCCAGCTTATGCTGTGGTGGCGTAGAAGACGTCTAGTGTATTGACTATATCGATATACTGCGATCGTTAACTTGTTTGCGTAGCGTAGCAAATTTTTATAATAATAATAATATCTGGGGACAATGTCACACAGATCATCCTAGCCCCAAACTAAGCAAAACTTGTACTATGGGTACCAGGCGACGATATTCATACTTATATAGATAGATAAATACTTATAATAATAATATCTGGGGACAATGTCACACAGATCATCTTAGCCCCAAACTAAGCAAAGCTTGTACTATGGGTACCAGGCGACGATATTCATACTTATATAGATAGATAAATACTTATAATAATAATATCTGGGGACAATGTCACACAGATCATCTTAGCCCCAAACTAAGCAAAGCTTGTACTATGGGTACCAGGCGACGATATACATACTTATATAGATAGATAATACTTATAATAATAATATCTGGGGACAATGTCGCACAGATCATCCTAGCCCCAAACTAAGCAAAGCTTGTACTATGGGTACCAGTCGACGATATTCATACTTATATAGATAGATAAATACTTATAATAATAATATCTGGGGACAATGTCGCACAGATCATCCTAGCCCCAAACTAAGCAAAGCTTGTACTATGGGTACCAGGCGACGATTTACATACTTATATAGATAGATAATACTTATAATAATAATATCTGGGGACAATGTCACACAGATCATCCTAGCCCCAAACTAAGCAAAGCTTGTACTATGGGTACCAGTCGACGATATTCATACTTATATAGATAGATAAATACTTATAATAATAATATCTGGGGACAATGTCGCACAGATCATCCTAGCCCCAAACTAAGCAAAGCTTGTACTATGGGTACCAGTCGACGATATACATACTTATATAATATAGATAGATAAATACTTATATACATAGAAAACATCCATGACTCAGAAACAAATATTCGTGCTCATCACACAAATATTTGCACTTACCGGGATTCGAACCCAGGACCACCAGCTTCGTAGGCAGGATCACTACCAACTAGGCTATGGTGACCGTCAAATTAAGCGTATCTCCCAAATTGTCCTAGGTGGAAGGTGTTGTCCACTAGTTGATATCTTTAGGCAGACATGTTGATGATGATGAAATAAAAAATATTGTTGACATAAATTTCATTGATTTTACTTTTATCTTTCCAGTGGGTTTACAATATCCTTGAAGGCAAGAGTGAACAAGACCGTGTTGTCCACAATAATCCCTGTAATAAAGAAGGCTTTGTTCTTGTGCCTGACCTCAAGTGGGACGGTATTACCAAGGAGACATTATACCTATTGGCTATAGTTAGGCAGAGAGGAATTAAGAGCTTGAGAGACTTGGATGACAGCCATTTACCATTGTTGAAGAGGATTCGAGACGAGGGAAAGGTAATAATTTCATTCCTATAGCTTCCTGATCTTCTATTTATACTCTGTGGCTATTAAGGTGAAGATTCAATTCTATCAATGCACCTGTAATAACAGACTAAATAGGCTTTTGATGGTGCTAAAAAAAAATCCAAATATTTTTATCTCTATAAAAAAGCTCTGCCAAAGTGAGGTCGCGGAGCAGAAAGAGTTTCGTACATTAACCTGTTATTAAGTGTCTCTGTCGCTCCTGTGAGGATACCGTCGTCGCATTCGCCCAGATGCACTGCCCACTGTCTTATGCCATTGCAAACCTGTTAGGATCTGTTTTGTCTCATATATTTCATAATAACATTTTTTATTTTAAAAGACAACGCCCGTAATAAGGAATGTAATCCCTGTGTCGCGGGGTACTTTACAAACATATAGACTGATACAAATTACAACCAGACTGAACAACTATTTATGGGTCACACTAATAGTTGACCGGCGCGGGACTCGAACCCGTGACACGAAGCGGCGAGGCGGCTGTCTTAGCCGCTGCGCCGCACGTGCAGTCAAAACTAGCACTCGCTCATAGCTAATCTGCTCTCACTGGTTCGTAAGTTATCGGCGAGGTTAAGAAACTAGACTCCCGGTCAGTCCATAGATGGGTGACCGCCAAGGTGGTTTAATTTCTGAGCGTCTCCGGGCTTCGGAGGGCGCGTTCAGCTGTCGGTTCCAATTGTAGTCATTAGACAACTAACATTAGACAACACAAATATTACATTTGTGAAGAATCGTCATTTTTTTTACCCTAACGTGCAGTGCATGAGGTGGCAGCTACTGAGAAATACCGCCAGAAAACTCAGTAGGGATCCTTTTTTTAAATATTTATTTCTTAATATAAAATTACATTGAATGTAGTAAAATGTGTTAATCTAGAGCGACTCAATCCCATGCTGTTTTGTCACTTAAATAATTAGAAGTTTTGTAGTAAGCCCTGCCACACAATTTGGATTTTATTTATTAATTTATTATAGACACACCAACAGTATACATACACAACATTTAAATCTTAGCTCACTATAAAATTCAATCTTATATGTACACCTATTAAAGGCATGCACAACACACACTAAACATAGACAACGTTGACATACCATCGAGTTATTTTAAATTGAAAACAAACAAAAATACTATAACTAACACAGATTAAAATGCATTAAAAACAATTAAAAAAAGTTTATTATTGGCCTAAGAAAAAAAAAGAGTCCCTATGCTAACGCTTCCAATATTTTACGCTTGTATGCATCGGAAAAATTGTCTTTTATGGTCCTTTTAAATTTATTCATAGACATTTCTATGTTAAATGAGATGTTTGATATAGAATCTTACACATTATATACCACCATCACATTATGTCATCCACTGGGACTACTATCTCTCGCACAATGTGTCGAATTTACGTTGCCGCCCGGCGCTGCATCGAATGCGAAGGATAATGCCATTTTATGCCCGCACTAGGGAAGTAATAAAACCCTATATTGCCGACGCAAAGCACTGCACTCAGAACCAAGACCACACAAATAGCAATCCTCTGTGGGACTACTTTATCCATTCATTTGATTTTATTAGTAATTATTCACCTATCATCAATTCAATTTTACCTTATTCTATTGTATTGGAAATCGCTGGATGCGAATAGCGCAAGACCGGCAATTGTGGAGATCTTTGGGGGAGGCCTTTGTCCAGCAGTGGACGTCTTTCGGCTGATATGATGATGATGATTGTATTGGAGTCTGCTTGGCTGAGCGATTGTCTTCCAGGATTCAGCAGCTGTCAGCAGTCCAACCCTTATGGATGTGCTAGTACCAGTTCCAATAAATAAAAAATAGACTGACCGTTGGGACATATTCCCTGCAAACTAGCATATCATACAAGCGTCTGGACGTTGCTATCTCACCAGTATGTGTGTGTCCCCAGCTTCCTCATTGATACAATCGAAATTCTAAGTATGCCATATTTTAAAGCATAATTGGAGCAATTTAAGGTTTCAGTAATCAAATTGGAGCAATCACAACTTCGTTACTATGATTTGTTGAATGTGTGTAAGCTGGACAAAAAACTGTACAAAAGCTAAAATGATCGAGACTGAATTAAAATTACTCTTATAATGTTAGAGCTAAAGTTCAGACTCGATAGCAATAGTATAATGCACGGAACGGCAACGTCGCGGTGGACCGCTCCCGACCGAATATTTTCAAAATGTTGGCGGGAAAACCATATTTGGCTTATAATTTTGAAAGTAAAAGGCCTAGAGATTTGAAATTATGTTTAGTGGAGTAAAAATTTAGTTTTACTTCAACAAATTTTTGGTCACAGCCAGTTGCTTTTATCAGTCTGAAAATAATCGACATGGTTAAGCACCCAGCCGTGGTCAGTCTATAGATGGGTGACCGCCAAATTGGTTTAATTTCTGAGTGGTTCCTTGCTTCGTACGGGAACGTCAGTTATAATCATTAGACAACAGTCACGCCTCGCCAGGTTCTTTTTGGGCGGTTTGAATGACTCTGATACCAGGGTAACCAACAGTTTTTCGGCGGAATATTCTTTCTTCATCTTTATCGCATGGGCAGCATGGGTTACCCCGCCTATGCGATAAAGATGAAGAAAGAATATTCGCGGAATATTATTAATAAAGAATATGCGGGCTGGCGGCTGAAAAACTGTTAAAAAACTTCACTCATTATATTAATTACTGGCTATGCCCCGCGGTTTCACCCGCGTTAAAGTAGTTTTGGCGTAAAATAGTAACAAATATACATCTATACTCACAAACTCTCGCATTTATTATATTAGTGGGATGTGTACCTCTAGCGGTTTTGGCAGTGCACGCCGGAATTGCTCGCAGATGGTAGATTTTATTCCTACTTACTTGACACTTATCGTCATATTTTGGACAATTCACAAAATATATTTTTAAATTGTAGCCTATGTGTTATTCTGATGTATAAGCTATATTATTGTAAAGTTTCATTAAAATCTATTTAGTAGTTTTTACGTGAAAGAGTTACAAACATCCATCCATATTACGAACTTTCGCGTCTATAATATTAGTAGGATGTTACTATTGTTCAACTAATGTAATTTATTATTAATTCCTTTTACAGAAGAAAATCCTCGAGAAGTACCAGTTACCAGGCAGTCTGTTGCGCATCTACCTTCACTACCAGCCTTCGTTCTACCACCTGCACGTCCACTTCACGTACCTCCGCCACGAGGCGCCCGGCATCTATGCCGAGAGAGCTCACCTGCTCGACACCGTCATCAACAACATTGAAATGATCGGCAATTACTATCAAAAAACCACTCTTCCCTTCACCATTCGCGAAATGGACAACATGTTCAATATCTATGAAACTAATGGTCATATACAGAGAATTAAACCTAACAATATTGAATTAATTGATAAGTAAAGTTAAGGATATAATTTTAAAGCGAAAATGTTGATTAAAAACATTTTTATTGAGCTGCGCTCACGGTTGCGAAGCTGCAACGTTTTTATTACTACAGGAGTCGATTTCACCAAGAATTGTAATCTAAAAATTAGTATACAAGCCAACTCTATCGTCTTAAATTACTATAAAGATGATTACGATAGAGTTAAGAGGCGAGATAGCCTCTCTTCCATAGAAAGTCTCTCAGACTGCTACTCTGAAGACGAATCGGATGTCACTTGTGTGATACCTATCCGAGAATTTTGCCAAATCATACCAAATTCCATGTCCTGTCTCAAAATAGACAAGAGTACCATATCATTCAGAATTCTGACTGAGCCGAAAGATGGCGGCAATTTTTATAAAGAATTGTTAACCGCAAATAACTTTGATAATTCAAACAAAGGGAACAGTTTAAAATTAAACGTAAAAGTAGGTGAGGATATGACGATTATCTGCGCCAACTGCTCTAATGTGATATCCGGTAGTTCTGTGAAGTTCGATAGGATTTTAGAACTACCCACAAGTAATTTAGATATGTCCGAATGGTTTTGCCACGGACATGGCAGTCACTGCCCTCCGACAGAAGGCATAATGAAGCCCAATAAAACTGATTTTTTATATAGACTTACATTTTTTGTAGTAAACAATGGCATATTGTCAGAAAAAACAAATAAATTCAACTCCAAAAGGGAAGTCTACCATTGCAATAGATGTCTAGCCTGGCTAGGTCTCAAAAACAAGGATACAGTCAAACTCTTCAATTCCGAAGTAAAAATCCAGCAGAATAATGCTGAACACCTTGCTTTTGCTCACAAAAGTATACTCAATATTTATACAGATGATTTTATTTACACTATTGAGAAAATGACTGCGGAATTTAATCTCGGCTTCCAGTATACCGTTATGTGTAAAATAATCCTTGAATGCACAGTGTCTGCTATCAAAAAACAATATTTATTAATTTGGGTCATGGATAAGGAACTACAAGTTCTACGCAATAAAGTTGATGATAAGATATTTAACGATAAAATTGAATTACAATCTAGTTCTGTCACCAAAATTCTTTTTAAAGTAGAATTTTGTTTGAATGAGGAAGTTGAATCTTGGCTGGCGGACCCCGCTGTGGTCTCTACAGATATATCCAAGAATATGTTTAGCAATGGTCTTAGTCATTTGCAGAAGATGTCGTTAAAAGTACCAGAATCGTTCAGGAATACTAATGGATACTGTGTGAGTTATCTCAAGGTTTGAATCAATAAAACTGCAAGCATATATTTTGTTTTATTTTTTTCTGTAACTCAAGATTTTCTGAAATCTATATAAAATATATTTTGAAATAAATATTGTTGGGTACTTATTTCGTGAGTTGTGATTGTGTCAAAATATAACGTAAACCATTGTAACTATTTTGTCTGTAATAAAGCATTGAATTGGCGAGGTGAATCCACGTATGAAATTTTTATACATCACAAAACAAATCCAAATATATTGAGGAAGCTAGCCTCCATTAATCCAGAAGGAGTGAATAAATAAAATACAAAGAAATAATAATAAAAGCTTTTATTTACAATAATATAATGGAGTGCACTCAAAGATTTTTGTGTCAGTAATAAAATAGTTTAAAGAAAAGCCTGACGCCACGCCGGTGGATGTTGAATTTCACCTTAACATCATTTCAAGAATCAAACTGATTGAAACTCATCCTTGCTGATACAAAGCACGGACGGTGAAGCGCGAACAATCGATTAAGAACTTCATTCGCAACAGTATAGTCACGGACAACACGGTCTACATAATTTATCGCCACCATCAGATAGCCTACACATTTGGTCCTTCGAGCGGGTTGAACCAGCGACCGGATCGCATCGCTTACATATGTCGCATCTGTTACTATAATCCTCCACAATCAGAGACCTTAACACATTTCGGTCGTCTTTATAATGTACGCAATAAGGGCGGTTTTCAAGAAGCAAGTCTATCCACTGCCGTGGCGTCAATCCTGCCGTATTATCAAATATCTGTAATCCTATTAATATTATTAAGGCCTTGATTTAGGCGCGCAGCCATTTACAACTTTTTAATGTGCTACCTAGAGCGGTAGCACATTAAAATGTTTAACACCCTATAAAATATTTACAATTTCTATAAATGTGCTTCCCTAATCTTGTACATCTATATATTTTATTAAATATTTATTTAGTTCTTTTTTATTTCTTTCAGTCTTCTTTCCTTCTTGGAAATGATTACCATGGTATCAGAGTTTTAAAGCAAAAATAATCAAAAGCAAACAAGGAGATAGAATATAAATAGTTGTACTGCCAGATAGCCTATTCAAGGCCTAAATGTAAATTGTTGGCAACACCAACAAATTTATCCTAAGGTTGGCTGTATTTCATCAGACATCAGACAATATTGAACACTGTGATCATAGGATCACAGTGTTCAATATTGTCTGTTGTAATAGTAATGCTACTGGTATAACAGCCAATATAGAACACTGTTCGATATTGTCAGTACCATTAATGTTATGAAAGTTAAAACTTCTTAAAAGTGTGTTTCCCTTCATAGCCCTTACTCCACCAAAACCTGCGAGTCCACTCAAAACCCAACATTTTATCCGTCTCGAAGGACCGAATGCTGGTGGTTTTGAGTGGACTATAGAGCCAGACTATATAGAAAATACCACTATCCTTAGGATATATTTGTTGGTGTTGCCAACATAAAAGTTTGGAAGTTATTTATTCAAACCATTATAATTTTCAAATGTAATTATAACCTTACAAACTACTTATAACTAGTTTTAAATAAAACATATAATCACCCAATGATCATATCCAGATAATAATTAACAAACAACTTTAGTTCATAAGTATAGCTGATGAAGGCTCATAATATTTGCTCCATATCATGCGTCGTGGTGCTCCGGAGCTGCACAAACACGAATGTGACGAGGGAGTAATTGAAGTACCAAAACAGAGTGAACATCACGGCGAACAGGATATCTGCATTTTTGGTTAAGGAAATGTGTACAATCAATAATAGAATTTAGGTAACAATGCTACTATCCGGTCTTGCGTTCACCTTGTGGGAGGCCTGCCCACTGCCACTGCAGCTTGGCAATTCTTCAGGCTATGTCAGTTACTTAGGCCTTCAACATTTCTGATTCGATGTTGCAGCGATACTTCAAGCATAAACCTCTCCATTGTTCTTTGGATGCTAGGGCGATAGGACACTAGCTGCCCAAGGATATAAGTCCTTGCATGGGATACTTTACGATGATAATATTCATGGACACAGACTCAGTATCTATAAGTATAAAAAAGCATATATACTTTATACTGAGAATTATGAAATAAAAAGGTTCCCTAAGGCCTAAGAAGCTTATTCTTTATTTTTCTCTTCATGTGGGGTAATACCTGTGGCCGCAAGCAAGGTTTTCTTCATACCTATAAATACTTGTTAATTGTATATAAATTTATATAACTATTGAACTTGCAATTATCTGTAAAATAAGCCATGTTCTTTTTTTCAAATCATTTACATGTGGAATGATACCACAATTACAATGACACTGCATTTGTTAAAATCAGTTCAGTAGTTTAACAGATACTTGGTAACAGATAAACATACACACATACATATGGATATACAAGGTATAACATAAATAGTGTACGTAATCTATGGAGCACTATCTAACACTAAACAAAAGTAATTTGTGTTATACAATATAAAATATATATAACTTACGATATACAAGAATAAGGATCAGTGGATACATTTTGTGCAGGATGTCAAAATCGTTTTTTATTTTTGTATTTCATAAACTAGTTCTTTTTAATGATTTCAGTTTCATGATTCTATAGCACTCTAAGTAGCGTATTATTATTTTACACCTTTCAAAGACTGTAATTAACATAACCCTCCCTTTCCATAAATTGGCAAAATATTGGTGAGCACTACACAGTACACATGCAACTTATTCATCATCATCATCATGATCACATCAGCCGAAAGACATCCACAACTGGACAAAAGGCTCCCCCAAGGCTCTCCACTATGGCCGGTCTTGTGCTTCCCGCGTTCAGTGGCATCCTGCGACCCTTGCAAGATCATTGGTCCACCTTACAAAGGGCCTGCCCACAACATAATTATGCCTCAGGGTTAAAAGCATCTCTTGTTAATATCAAACTAAATGTCAATAAATGATTAATATAACTGAAATTGGAGGTGAGAATTATAATTATCATGCTAGTAAACAGGTGTTTTTCTAAGATTTCATGAGTCTCACCTTGGTATTATTTACCAAAGATCCTTGGGAGAGGCCTTTCTCCAGCAGATTCTGGCTACCCACACATTCATTAGTCCATCTTGTAGGGGCCTGCCCACTTGATGCAGGTTTTAAACCTTGATAGAACCATACAGTAACATTATGTGTATCTATTCTGTATGCTCTCTTGTATTTTATCCAGAAATAATAATATGACCCGTAGTACCTACGTGCTGTAGTACGTGTTTACAAACTCAGATTTTTCCTGATAAGTACTCCCCTATGGAGGTTTTAATCTTTCGCGATTTGTACACATTTTTATATACTGTGGACACGGGTCTCATCGCGATAAAGATTTAGGTAAATCATTACCCGTGACCACGGCTGGTGCAATCCATGCCGAAACGTCGGGTAACCAAGGTAATGATTTACCTAAATCTTTATCGCGATGAGACCCGTGTCCACAGTATATCAAATTATGGAGTTTCAGAGGACTTTTAAGGATTAAAATTGTGAAAATATTCTATTAACCAAGAAATACGGAATGTTTACAGGAACTAGCCTAAAAGTTTTGATTCAATGAGCGAAGTTTTGTAAAAGGATACGCACGACGATCTTTTCCCAAGTCTCGACCATGTATAACTCCGTCACCAACAGGTATCTTATGTACCAATAGCTGATGAATTGTTGAATTTTCTTGATTGTTTCCATTTTTACAATCTTCAAAACTTTTATCACTTTTCTGAATAAAATTAATTCTATTTGAACGCAATCGATCGATTGCTGTCAATCTCAATTGCATGCAATTGAATGAAGAAATTCTATGCTTAAGTCAAAGTCGTGTCAATTACTCAGCCCGTGATTATTTGTACGCAGTAATAATACCGAGTCAGTCAGTGTAACCCAACCCGTAGACCAAAGATATTACAATATTGTAATATCTTTGCCGTAGACCAAAGATATTACAATATAACAAGATTGCGCACTGAGGGAGCAAAAACGGCCCGAGCAAGAAGTCGCTTTTTTGGATGGCATCTCCTTCTCATAGAGTGACCATGCGTCGTGGAATTATGCGAATGTTTTAACGCGCCAAATTTAAAATTTTGTTTTTATGAGAATGAATAAACTTACTTTTGAAGTATAATCATACTACCTGTGCAGTGCTTTTAAAGTTACTGTTCGCCCCACTGCATACGTATTCGAGTATACGTATTCGAGATGTTTTCGTTACTTATACTTTCTTTATTTTGTATGCCTCTCTGCAAGCAATATAAATTAAATTATACCAAGATTATTTGTAGATTTTTTAAACGTTTAGGAAATTATATAATTATTTATAGTACAATTCCCGCCTAATGTAAGTGTGAGTAGTGGTAGATATTTTGGACAAAGGCAGTAGACTTTCCAAATATTATATATTCGTAATGTATCTAAATAGTTTTCAAGTATATTATATGTTTTATTTACTTATATTCTTTTTCGCAACAAGTATTTTGTGTCAGTCGGCTATAGTATTCTAGGATAATTATTGTAATACATATATTGTTTATAGATTAGATTGTGAAAATCAGGTAACACTAATAGACTACAGGCCCGATTTTTAAATTTATTCCACGGATACTCACTACCTTAATTGAAAATATCTTCTAAGTGGCTTAATCTAAACAACTGAGATAATTTTATATCTTTTGTTATTAATAAGAGTGTAGCAATTGTCTATTTTTTACCTATTCACTCATAACAAACACTGACACGAGGAAACAGTAGCCTCGTTTTAGTGTTAGATGTAGTCAAATAGACAATTATTCATCATCATCATCATTACAGCTTAAATAAGTCCACTGCTGGACAAGCCTCCCTCAAGAATCATCTTGACGGGATATTCCATAATCGCCACGCTTGGCAGGTGGGTTGGCGATCGCAGTATGATGGTCGTAGTACTCAGAAGGAAGCTGCTGCCCGTCCTCTGGTAGATATTCCCTCGGGTCGACTTCTACGCCCCCCACGGGATGAGATGGGGTGATGATATTCTGATTCTGATATTTGTCGCCGTCACCACACAGCAGACAATTATTACGTAGGAATAAAATACCTAATATACATTACGACAGGTTGGAAAAATCGTTTGTTGTAAAAGGCAACAATCTCGAGTAGGTATGCTTAGTGGATAATAGTATTTTGTGTCAATGTGCAAAAACTCCGAAACAAATGTGAATGTTATTTGTAATAAAACAGTTAATTGCTATATCAGATTATGTTTAATAAATATAAAGTAAACTCTAAACAATTTAGTATATTCTGAACTCTTCTATTCATAAAAAAAACTAAATCAAATATTTTAAATTAAAAAAAATAACGATTTCTTTGACGATAAACATAGATAATGTAATAAATAATGTAATAAAACAATAATAATTGAATTATCAATAAATAATCATAATAATATTGACCGAACGAATTAATAATGAACACCAATAATATTGACTTAAACATTAAATAACGAGTATTATGACAATTATAGTAAACTAATTAAATTTTAGAATGTTTGCACTTCAATAACCAACGTCAGCACCAAAAACGATAAAACTGCAAGAAAGTGTCAGAAAGGAGAAGATCACTACGGGCACTTTTGTACACAAAATAGCATCTACTGCATAATTGTAGTAAAATATAGCACAAACTAAAAATTTCGATAATTAAACTTAAACATAATCTCTTTGACATTAACTTAATGCAAGCTAGCTAAATATCATTGCTATTAAAAAATAAATTTAATAAATGTTTTCTTACATTTGGTGTACCTAAATTAACTAGAAATAATTATGTATTCTTAATTATATTATTACAAATAATTATGTATTCTTAATTATATTATTACAAAAAGCGCTTTTTTAAAGTCTACGTGAATAAAACCTTTTTTTTATTTTTATCTACTTCCACACCAAGTAAAAAGAAATTACAAAAGTCTACGTGAATAAAACCTTTTTTTTATTTTTATCTACTTCCACACCAAGTAAAAAGAAATTACATCGAGATGTCTTAAAACAACAATAAAGTCTTACAACAACGCCTAAAAAGACGTAATACAACCATTGATAATCTAAAATGTTATATTGAAACAAATTAAAAAGAAATGTGATAATATTCTTAATTATATTATTACAAAAAGCGCTTTTTTAAAGTCTACGTGAATAAAACCTTTTTTTTATTTTTATCTACTTCCACACCAAGTAAAAAGAAATTACAAAAGTCTACGTGAATAAAACCTTTTTTTTATTTTTATCTACTTCCACACCAAGTAAAAAGAAATTACATCGAGATGTCTTAAAACAACAATAAAGTCTTACAACAAGTCCTAAAAAGACGTAATACAACCATTGATAATCTAAAATGTTATATTGAAACAAATTAAAAAGAAATGTGATAACTATTCTGAAGTCGAACAGATAGTCGAAAATAATTTCGAAAACATTCACACAAGATTAAATACGACAAAATCCAACACGTCCAATAGATATTCAGAAGAAATGAACTCGTTTGCTTTATCGTTGTATTATGATTCTAAGCATATTTATTTTTGAGGAATCGTATAACTATGCCTCATCCTGCAACTATGCGAAAGATATTGGCGACACATAAATACAACGTGGGTTTTATGGCAGAAGTGATGGAATTCCTGAAGGTTAAGTCTGAAAAGGAGGATTTGAACGTCGTTTTAATATTTGATGCAATGGCAATAAAAGCTGGCCAACAATATGATAGAGGCTCGGACAAGTATTGAGGATACGTTGATTAAGGTGGAATAATGACAAACGATTCTGAAAGATTTCTACAGAAGCCTTAGTGTTTCTAATAGTATCACTAAAAGAAAAAATTGTCATCCCTATCGCTAATTTTTGCATAGATAGGATTTCTGTGCACGTACAAGCTCAGCTCGTCCTAAGAGCGATTCGTATGCTGGCCGACATTAATATTGTGGTGAGGTCTTTGATAGCGGATAGGACGCAGGTAAACATAAAAACATTTGAAATTCTGGGGTGCAATTTTAACCTTCCAATATTTAACAACTTCAAAAACAAATTTAGAGGCGTATTTCAGGCCACCTCTGTCGACAAAAGTCGTGAATGAAGAGAATTCACATACGTCTATGATGTAGTTATGATCTATGTGAGTTTTGTTCACCAATAAAACGGATCGGCAATGATCACAAGTTATATGGTCAATTATTTTGTTGACTATAAACCCCGAAATATAATACAGAATATTGTTTTTAAAATCTGTTAAATTAGTTTTTGCTGCTCTTACTATAATATCACAAATTTTTTGTTCTTCAATATCATTTTCAATTTCATTATTTTTAATTGATATGCTTAAAGTTGTACGTTTCGCGCTTCTGAACTCAAGTATTGGTGTCGTTTCATAATCAGAGTCAGTGCAGTTGGCATTAATGCTTGGTCGGACACTATTCCGGAATAGAAGTTTCCGCATAATATTTCTAAATTCAAGAGCATTTGGATTATCATTTGAACCTCCTCTTGCTCTTACACATGAAAAAAACATTTCCAGATGGTCTTGAGAACATTTGTGCGTTAATAAATATTCATTTTTTTGTAATAGGTCGTTGGCTAATCCTTCAAAACTAAAGGTATCTATAAGTAGGCCTAATACTGGAATTTTACGCCTATGTGTTAGGATGTTTTCCCCATTCACTTTTAATTGTAATAGGTATTCTCTTGTTTCAATCAATGTATTGAGCCAAACATCTTTGTTTTTTTTTCGCATTGGGGATTTAAAACCAGTACCTAATGGGTTTTTAGAATTAAATAAATCAAAAATTCTATCCAAGACCCTTAAATACTCTGTAGTCGGTTCACTACCTACAAAAAGTGAATGTCCGCAGCATCTTAGGAAATCAATTGCATTAGCCACGGAACTACTCAAGACTTGTACTGCCAATTTTACGTTCATTTTTTTACCAAAAAAATTTACATGCGTCTTTGAAATGCGATTTGCTAATTTCAAACCTTCTTTTTCTTGAAACTCGTGTAATCTTTTGATATATTCAAATTTTATATCACCATTTACTGAAGACATCATTGTTTCAGCGAATACAGATCGCGCTAATTTTATCATATGAGCAGGATCTAAAATACAGTACACTTTTGACGAATTCGTTGGGTGAATAAAGAAAGTTTTGAAATTTGGATAGCTAAATGAGCAGCCTAGAATTTCAAAAGTACTTATATTTACAGCAGCCCCATCGGCAGTGATAGATCTAACTATAATATTGATATTAGCTAGCATACGTATGGCCGTTTCAACAAGTTTCACTTGTACATGCGCTGATATTTTATCAATAAAGAAATATGCAATCGGACATCTCAATTTATTTTTAAGTGAAACAATCTGAAATACATATATGAATAAAGCTTCAGACGCAAATTTTTCAGCTTCATCTGGTAACACACCACCAAAATCAATACGTCCCCAAAATTTTTCTGTAACGGTATCATATACTTTTTCTGATTTAATATGCATCGAATCAAAAATTAACCCTACGTCAGTGAAATCACTATTTTCAGCAACCTTTAGTCTGAGAAAATCCATCACTTCAGCCATAAATCTTACATTACAATTATGAGTTGACAACATTTTACGTAATGTTGCTGGATGTGGGAGAGAAATATGATTTCTTAAAAATGTATACGCTTTACCTGAATAAATATATAATGACAATGCAAACGATTTGATATCTTCATTGTACCTGGCACCATGATGGGATTTTTTTTCATTAATCTTAAGGTGTATATTTTCAAAATTCATTCGAACCACCTTTTCAACCTCATCATAATTGTCACATTTCTTTTTAATCACGTTAAGCAGCGATTTTAAACTTTTTATTCGATTATCGCGTCTTTGCAGCTTTTTAGACAAAACTTTAATGTCACGACGCAGTTTCTTTTTTCTTGGTGTACTTGTTACTATGTTTGTTTGAGTGCTTAAAGTTATGGTTTGTTGCAGCTTCATTTTCTTGGGTGGTGGTCTTGATAACGGTCCAGGAAGTTCCGACAGTGGCATCTTGATCGTCTTATTACTTAGGACATATATCTTTTTTTCATCAGGTACTATCTAAAAACATAAATTTAGATAATATAGGTGATATTATATGATAAACATTATTGCGATTCTGTCTCTGACTTTAAAGTGAAATTAAATACGTAAATAGATAAAACATACTCTTTATATAAACATTTAAAAAAATATTTTTTTCGCTGCTTTTATAAGTATTCTTTTGATATTATTAATAACTAGCTGATGCCCGCGACTTTGTCCGCGACAAATCCCCTATTTGTCACCCTAAAGGGCTGGAATTCCCAAAAATCTTGAAATACATATTCTTAAACGAAAAGGCCAAGTACCAATTTTCATGTGTTTACCTTAAAAAATGTCACATTTTTCATACAAACATCCCCTATTTGTCTACCTACGTGGTAGAATTCTCGGAAATCCTGAAACATATACTTTTAATTTTTAACTGTTATGCTAAATACCAATTTTCATGCGTTTAACTTAAAACTTGTTGGCACTTTTTTCATATAAACTTACATCCCCAATTTTAAGCCCTTGGAGGTGGAATATTCAAAAATCCTGGAATATATATTTTAATTTTTAACTGCAAGTCTATAAACCAAGCCTTTAACATCAAAATTAAGGACTTTCATAAAATATTTCATCCCTTATTTTAGTCCCGTAGGGGTGGTATTTTCAAAAACCCTTCTTCAGTGGATGCCTACGTCATAAAAGGTAACTACTGTCAAAATTCAAGTTCCTAACTCCAGCCGTTTAGACTGTGCGTTGATATGTCAGTCAGGCAGTATAAAATTATATCCCCTATTTTCCGCCCTTGGGGGTGTAATTTCCAAAAATCCTGAAATAAATGCTATATATTTTTAACAGAAAGCCAAATACTCATTTTCATGCGTTTAACATCAAAAATATCGCATTTTTATACAAACTTACATCCCCTATTTTATGACCTTCGGGGTGGAATTTTCAAAAATCCTGAAACATATATTTTTTATTAAAAAGCCAAATGCTAATTTTCATGCGTTTAACTTAAAAATTGGGACATTTTTCGTACAAACTTACATCCCCTATTTTTTGCCCTTGGGGGTGAAATTTCCAAAAATCCTGAAACACATATTTTTTATTTAGCCTTGCAGTTATGCAAGGCCAAATACCAACTTTCATGCCTCTACTTCAAAAAACGGCAAAGTTTCATACTAACTGGGCACCCCCGTTTTACCCCCTTAGGGGTTGAATTTCGAAAAATCTTTCCTTATTCCTTGTCTACATTAAAAAGAAAATATCTGTGCAAAATTTCAGCTTTCTAGGGCCAAGGGTTTGGGCTGGGCGTTGATGAGTCAGTCAGCCAGTCAGGACTTCTCTTTTTATTTATATAGATTATATGTAACACAACTAATCAAACACTGTGTCATCATAGGACGCGTAGGCCGTGACTGACGTTTATCTATCACTTAAATAAAATATGATAATATTCTCAAATTGGTAACAAGTAGGAGTTTTGGCGCCAACGCAGAAAAAACGCATCGGGTCATTGTTTCATTTTCAAAAACTGGTGTAAATTCGAGTTATTATGTGTAAATATAGTGGATTTTTAGACATAATATCTTCGACAACGTACACAAGTGGAGGAAAGTGCCATATTGCCGTGAATTGTGATTTTCTGTATTGTACCTAAAACTCCATATAAGCCTCTAGTAAACCCATTTCTTTACTGGAGTAAGACAAGGACTATGTATGACTTGACTGTGACGGACTTTACTTGACATTGACTTAATGACGAAAATTATTGAACTAAAAATATATTTTACTGAAGGCTCATAAGGCCGAAGAAGCCAGAGCCGTAAAACTGGATTAAAAAAAAAGGTAACAAGTAATTTTTTACCTTCTGAAAATTTGATGGAATAGCATCTATTTTCAGACGTTTCTTGGACGCACCAGAAAAACTAGAAAAATCTTCTTGTTTAAAATGTAATCCACAGACTACCGCGTATTTTGTAAATTTACCGGGAACAATATTCATCCATTGTTTTTTCAATTCCTCGTTTTTGGGAAATCTAGAAAAACGATCCATTAAATACGTAACGAATGGTTACCCTGTTGCTGAACTTAGCCAAAATATAGAAATATTACAAGATAACACTTACTTGTGAAAAGATATACCACTCCCCAGATGACCCTCACTTTTACACCCTTTCACGCAACAAGTTAAAACCATTTTTAAGCGAATTGGAACTGGATTGCAGCACAATACGAAAAATAATTTCAAAACAAACATTCGCCATATTTGTTTACAAATTGAGTGTGGTAAACGTCATTTCTTATAAATACTGCTATTGAATTTACTAAACCCAAATTAAATGTATTTAAAAAGCTATCAAAGAATAAGACATAGTTTAAAAAAACGTTGTGTACGTCTTAAATAAATAAAAAATATTTAATTATAGTTATATGAAAACATAATCCTAGGTGTTTGAGCAAAAATTCTACTATTTTATACGTCAAGTAAGTTATTTTTAGGCTGGCCATCTGTTAGACAGGGACAGATTCCAAAACGAGACCCTCTCAAGGGGTCCGTTTTTTCCTATTGGTACACTACAAAGAGAAATGGACTTTATCTTAAAGACTTTGAGTTCATTTTACTTTGAACTAAATCTTGAAGTGCGCAATCTTGTTATATTGTAATATCTTTGCCGTAGACAGAGAAGTGTAACCAATTAATAAAACTGACAATAAATGTATACCTAAAGTCTAAATAAAATCAAAGAAAATCTGTACTATATAGGAAACCTACCTAGAAAAAATGTGACTGATATATATAACTTTCCATTTCTAATCTTATTTTCAATGTGGCAGCTTTCCTGTAAAAGGTTTGATCAAAATTTACGGGCCAAAAAACGACACACTTTTAGGTAAGGTTTAAAAAGAAATCGTTTTATCCTAAGGCAACTGCACCCAATTATACCGACTAACTGACGCATTAATCATTACAAACTCATGCCATAGTATTCAAACCAACGGGTATAGCTCTAGATACAATTAATGCGTATGTAATGAAATTAGGATAGAGAAACAAAACGACGTTAGTGTATCTTATTTGTAAACAGTCAAGTATCCTCCGAAAATATATAATCATCGATGAATTATTCCATTGCAACGTATATATACATTCAGTCAAAAAAGTATCGGGAATGGATGATTTGTGTATGGTTCCAAATTCAAATTTTTGTGTTTTTTTTGTTGTTGTTAGATTGGCACAACTGTTTTCCATTGTGGCGCGGAGTTAGAGTTGCACCTGTTATTTATATTAAATACAGTGCGCTTTTTAGTAATATCATATATTGCGAATTTCATAATGGACAAAAATATCGAACAAAGAGTTTGTCTTAAATTTTGCATCGTTAATGGAAATTCGTGTTCGGAGTTACTGAAAATGTTACAGAAGACTTACGGTGAATCGACTTTATCAAAAACTCGTGCTTATGAGTGGGTCAAAGCGTTCAAAAGCGGTCGAGATGTGATGAACGATTTGCCTCGCTCTGGTAGGCCATCAACGTCTGCAACTGAAGTTAACATCGCAAAAGTGAAGGAAATAGTGACTGAAAATCCTCATTCAACTCTGAGAGAGATAGTCGCCGACCTTTCTGTATCTCACGAGTCGATTCGTACCATTTTAACTAATCATTTGGGTATGAAACATGTTGCCGCTCGGCTAGTCCCAAAAGATCTGAATTTTCTCCAAAAACTCAATCGCATGAAAGTCGCTGAGGACATGGGAGTCAATTCGGACCCAACATTCATGAAACGCATTGTTAGTGGTGACGAGACGTGGGTTTACGAGTTTGACATGCAATCTAGTCAACAAGCTTCGGAGTGGCGCCTTCCAACTAAACCGAAACCAAAAATCCACGCCAAAGTCGATCAAAAGTCAAAGTCATGTTGACTGTTTTCTTTGACTATCGCGGTGTTGTGCACTCTGAATTCTTACCGGAAGGTCGAACGGTAAATAAAGAATATTATTTGAGCGTTATGCGGCGTTTAAGAGAGCAAATTCGACGAAAAAGGCCAGATTTGTGGAAAGAAAATTATTGGATTTTGCACCACGATAATGCGCCTTCGCACAAGGCCATCATTGTGAACGAATTTTTGACCAAACACTCAACAAATACCATCCAGCAACTACCATATTCACCAGATATGGCTCCAGCTGACTTCTTTCTTTTTCCTAAACTCAAATTACCACTTCGTGGTACCCGTTTTCAATCGGTAGAGACATAAAGGAGAATTCGCGGCGAGAACTGAACTCAATTCCGAAAGCAGCGTTTAAAAAATGTTTTGATGAATGGATTATTCGTTGGCGTAGTGTATCGTTTCTGAAGGAGCATACTTTGAAGGTGATAAAATAAATTTGGATGAATAACAAACATTTTGTATATTATTGATGTTTTCCCGGTACTTTCTTGACAGAGTAGTAAGTGTGATTATGAAGTTCTGCTTGATTGAAAATGTCTTCTTGAACCATATCAACTTCAGCTTGCATCAAAGATAGTTCATTAACGTAACTGAATGTTTAACTGTCTGTTTATTGCTAGCGAGAAATTAATTCATCTCGGTGTTTCAAAAAAGAGTTAATTGAAAACCTGCAACTTTTTCTATCGCTTGTGCCATTTGAAAAGCCGTGTAACTTTTTCTGCATTAAAATGTCGGTTATGGGAACATAAGGAATATCCAATCACGCTGTCGATTATTGGAAGATGTTTGACGATTTAAATGAGAGAACATTATTTTTAGAGTGTTGGAAACACTAAGCTAAATGACTATATAAGGTGCACAAAATTCTAAAAAATGTGTTTCGACTTTTGTTGAAGATTGGAACAAGCGAAGAAAAACCATCCAATTACCGACAGGCGCATTTTTACATTTTAATATAGGTAAACCAAACCTTGCAAAGAGATTATTAAAAAGTTGTAAATAACTTAGAATTGGAGAAAGCAAAATAATTCAAACTTGTGGGCAATAACTCTCACTCAACTCCTTAAAGATTTTACAAACAAAACTGGATTTTCATTGGTGATCTCTCGCGGGCGAAACATATGACTACGCCATTTCCTTCCAAAAGGCCGAATTTCTGAAATGCCACCCGTAATAACAGCTAGATAATCCCCGTTTATAGATTATCCTGCAAAGACGTTCAGAATTAACAACATACCTACTCTTATTTTATTCACTTTACTTTTTTTCGAAAAAATGTCGAACATTGGTACTCTGTCGAAGATTGGTTGGTCGAAGAAAATAAAAAGCAAACTAAGGTAAAACACCTTAGTTTGCTTTTTATTTTCTAAATACTCACAAATTGTTTGAGGTCACACGTGACCCTATAGTTACACGTGCCCCTATAGTCACGCGTGAGTATAGGGTCACGCCAGTTCACGCTAGTTTATAAAATCCTCCAGCTAATATCTATGAACTTCTGTGTTAGTCTGGAACGTAGGAAGCGGGTCCGACGGTTAAGATGACTTTTACTTGAGTAAGTGACTATTAGTGGATTACGGGATACATTCCCCGGATACCACTACAGTTACTTAATTATACCTAATGTGCCCTAGGCAGCATTGCCACTCTAGAAGGTGCTGAACTACCGAATATGAAATCATTGATTAAACATGAACGTAAGTATTGGCTGATTCTCAATTAAAAGAACGGTTAAAAGTATAGAAGTATACTTTATTGTTCTTAAAACTTTTAGTACCAACAGAATACTTCCAAATTCTCAGTATATGTGGCAACTCCGTCTACCGAAATATGGCCAAGGTCAAGGTCAATATCTTCTTGTGTTTACTATCGGCTGTACTCCAATCACGAACACTAAATACAACATAATTATTTATATTTCTCGCCATTAAAACGATAAATATCAATAGTGTGGAACCTAATTGGTAGCTGATAAGCCTGAAACATTTAGAAGTGCTATCATTTAGGTACCTAACGAAATTATTTCACAACTTGTTTGTAAAAGTAGTACCTATTGCCTGGGGCCACGAATTGGGTTGGGTATTGCTTGTTGTTTTCTATTCAGACGTATTTGCGAACTTTTAGACATTTTATAATAGAATCCATAGTTACCTTCTTACAATGGATCATTCAAAAGAATCGGAAGCAGGTTCGGAAATGACTGACGACGAAAAATCTTCGCCACCGGCAGCTAAAAAGATGAAGATTGATGATCTTACTTCCAAGGTGAGTTGCTTATTTCGGAAAGTGGGAGGAGCCATGGGCGATAAGCGCTAATGAGATCCCATGTCGGCAAATAGCAAGTAAAGTCTTACTATATATTCGATTTCAACGTACAACTGCATATTTCTCTTACTTCAGAATTGTTTCAACTTATAAATATCGAGTTTAGAGATAAGCTCATTTTCTGATTCCCAATACAAATAAAATTGCAGTAAATATGTTTCCAGTTTGATTTAGTATTCTCCCCGCTTTATTATTAAACTCTCTGCTCCCCGCTCCGGTTAAAACCGCCATCTACAGTTGTGTTGCAAACTAAATTTTAAATGTTGTTAACTCTAACATTTAAAATTCAATAAATCGTGTCAAACCATTTGGAATTTTATGAAATCCTACTAGTTACTTAAGAACACAAGACCCTTCTAAATATTTTTGCAGTATTTCATTATGTATTATAAAATAAACAATAATAAAAATATATTTAAATTATTGTTACGGTCTGCACCATAAAGTTAGTATAATACTAACTTTACGGTCTGCACCTACCAAGACTCTGAGCGCCCTCTAGTAACACATAAGAGAATTATGTTGTCACGTAAAGCGTTACTCCTATGGAATAGACAGTGTTACACTCATTGAACACTTTCTAAAACAAATTACCACATATCAACCTAAAATAAAATGAATATACGGAAAAAAACATTAAAACAATTCTATCTCGAAAACTACGCTAAATTGTAGAACATATCTATATGGGGTGAGTCGGATACTCCTCATATGATCTCCTCATCATCCGGCCATCCTGTATTGGTTTCTCCATTATCTGTAACCTGATTTTAATAATTGTTTAGAATATACAAATTCAATTCAATTCGGATTATAGGTTTAGAATTTTCCAATTCGGTGGTGTTGTTTTTACTAACCTAATATGTTTATTTTTGTATGAATATGAACAATTACGAAAATAGTCTACTAAAAACGGAGATTTTTTTTTAACGAACCGAGCTCAGACAACTGTTGATGGTAGCTTCACTAGCCATAGGTGGTCAGAAATACATGTATATACCTACCATCCACATATATTTTTACCCATCCCAAAAAGTGCACTACGCTGCTAAAGAGAAGTCATAAAATTAAAAATAAAGTAAAAAAAGTGGGAATGCGTGAAAAGACAAAAGGTTGCAGTGGTTAATAAATGTAGGTAATCTACGCAGATTACCCATATTTATATCCTAACTTACGCATTTATAATATTAGTAGGATGTGTACCTCTAGCGGTTTTGGCAGTGCACGCCGGAATAGCTCGCAGATGGTAGATTTTTCCTACTTACTAGACACTTATCGTCATATTTTGGAAAAGTCACACAATACCTTTATAAATTGTAGCCTACGTGTTATTCTGATGTATAAGCTATATTATTGTTAAGTTGCATTGAAATCCGTTCAGTAGTTTTTACGTGAAAGAGTAACAAACATCCATCCATCCATCCATACTTACAAACTTTCGCGTTTATAATATTAGTCGGATAAACATCATCATCATAATATACTTAATTGTTTAAACATCGCATCGAGAGAAATAACCATATTTTTAATATAATTATATTTATTTAAAGTGTAATAAACATTTCAGTTACGGACGTTCATACCAATTACCTTGACGGGGAGCACGCTCGGAGAGAGACATCGCTGCTTTAACGCTCTCGTGCAAGAGGCCAGCGCTGCCGCCACTACGTTCAAACATATCACGTCCCTACCAGAAAACTCTCCTCTTGATCGTCTCTTCAAAATCGACCTTGCCATTAAGCAAAAAAATGTAGACTTCATTATACAAAACATAAAAGACGACGACATGCTATACGTTAGCAGAGCTTTAAAAGCCAAGTGGCTTGTAGAACACCCAAACTTAATAAACCCTAAATATCTGGAAGAAACTCTCTACCCAGAAATGATAATGCCTGCAGTCAGCAAACTCAAACACTGGTTGTATATTAACTTGCGAGACCCTGCAACTTGTGAAGCTTTCTATCAGTATAATGAAGACAAAGACTTTGACTATGCTGTTAAGTTTCTCAGCCACTGTTCTAATGAGTTTATACTAAATAAGTTTCCTGATATAATGATTGAGATGTCCCCTCAGCGTTTGAAAGTCTTATCTGAAAAATGCCCTCAAGTAGCTAAATTTTTTTTCGATACATTGGCATCAAACGATGCCCTTAAACGGCGTTGCTATGACGATAGCCGGAAGTACTATAAAAAAATTAAATTTTTATTGAAAACTGATCCAGAATTATTTTTGGATATTACGGAAAATTATAATCTAAATGTTTTAAATAAACTCGGTCGGAGCTCCACTGATTTTATAATGCGTGAACACAAGAGTAGATTTATGGCTAAACCAGAGTTTTATGTCGTGGCATTGCTTCATCTACCGACCGTTGCAAAATGCCTCAGCGAAGAAGAGTGTGAGCAGTTGATCCTCAAACTAGGGCGAGCGAAATTCCTCCGCTACTGGTTCAACTATAAAGCCGTAGAGCCGTTACTGCAGCGACTTCCACCATCAAAACGAGCAGCCCTCAAGAAACGCGTTTTTGTGGATAAGGATTTCGGTGAACTCGTCGATCATTGGCCATACACGGTATCAGAATGGTCGTATGCTCTGTTTGCGGGAGGTAATGCAACGCATGCCTTCGTAGACCAAAACTATTACTCTCCGATCACTATGTATCGGATTTCCCCGTTACATCGACTGGGTAGTACACAGTGTCGATTACGAAGCGGTTACATGTCGATGTGTATGAAGAGAGGCGGCCGAGGCAAGGCCAAAAAGAGGTGTGAATTTCAGCGATTATTCGATGAGTATCGTTTTGTCGGGTTCAAACAGGCGATGTACGAGTTGGGACGCCGGTACCAGGCGGCAGGCTCGGCAGAGCGCCGGCGGGACATGATGCTGGTGCTGGTGAGCAAGGCGGGCGCGTGCGCGGAGCACGTGGAGGCGCTGCTGCAGCTGAGCGCGCGCCGCGCCAACGAGCCGGCGCCCGCGCGCGCCGCCGTGCTGCGCAGCCTGGTGCGGCGCGCGGGCGTCTGGCGCCTGGCGCCGCGCGCGTGGCAGGAGCTCCTGGCGCTCGGCCGGGGGCTCGGGCTCGATGGCACCGCGCCGGAAGTCCCGTGTCACGAAGGTTTGCACGCTGTCGTCCTACGTCAGCTACTGGCTAATGGCCACTGTGAACCTGCCATTTTTCAAGCATATTTGGGGGCGTTCTCGACTTTAGCCGAGTATTCTTTGACGGCGGAAGAGAAACGGTGTGTCGTGGCCGCCCTCGGCCGCCTGCTGATCACGAGCGCCGCCGAAGCGGAGCCCGCAGTCGCCGCCGCGTTTCTAGGCCGAGAGTTCGATGTCTTGAAGGCATACGGCATCCGTATCGATGGTGCTTCCGAGATAGTCGGAGCGGTGAAATCCTTAGTTCCTCGAGATTCGGCCGCCGCGAGGCCCCTCCTTAAGCGACTGTACGACATGCGTGTCGCCCGACGGGAATGTTTCGAAGTGAACCTAGAATTCCGACGAGACGACGCGTCGCTTGTGAATATCCTACGCCATGAGCCGACCGCGTTTAGTACGAACACTCTTGTCGAAATAATGGCCAGCTCGAAAACCGATCGATTCATTAAAAAGTTGGCGGTTTATTTCAATGAAAAGGAAGGTTTTGCGGATCGACTTGGAATCGCAATAAAAGAGAGAATCTATGAAGAACCAGCAGTGAAACTCGCGGGGCCTCTGGCGAGTCTCCTCGGTTCGGATTTCGAGGCGACGCTTCGCGAGTTGGACTTAGGGGGTGAAATACGGAAACGATTTGCAGCAGTTCTACGTGCGAATACTCATCGTACCCGGCCCTCACCTAATGTGTTAGCATGGGGTTGGAGTTTTGCAGGAGTAAAGGCGTTAGCGACTTATTTGTATCGCGGCAGATTGTGTGTAGTGAGTGACGAGGTGCTTACACTGGCAGCCGAGCGAAGAACCTCTCGGTTAGCATTACAACTGTGCAAGCGTATACCTTCGGTCATCGTTGATGTATATACTATAGTTTCCACCAAAAGACCTAGCATTGCACTTCGAGGGTCCTTATCCCACTTTGAACATAACGGCGCTGCTAGCGGCCAAGTGTGGGAAATAATAAAACCATTGATCTTGAACATTGACTTAACATCCCGAGGACGTCTCCAAAGTAAGTTAGACCGATCGAGTTGGATGCCGATACACATTCAACCCGATTACTGTGCTATTATATACTTGGCTTTACATAAATTTCGCTACTGGAATTATAATCCTACGCTTAATTCACTCATGGACTTTCTACCGACTGCGAGTCCAGAGTTAGTTGAAAATGTTTTAACGCAGATGCTGCAAGTAGACATTGATACTGAGGAAAGTAAAAGCGAAATAAGGAGACAAATGATTTTCCCAGCTTTGTTTATTAGGTATTTGTTATTGAGTACTAGTGAAGAAGAGCAAGAACGAAGACTAGTGATAATAGGACAGCCGTTCATGGAACATTTGGACTATTTACGGAAGGAGTATCCGCATATGACAAATGAGATTATGAAACAGACTATAGACAATTTGAGATTGAATAAAGTATGTTTGGATATTAAATACGTGTCAAGTCTGCCGGTATTGCAGAGGTTCCACAATTGGATGCAGACCTTTTTGTCGAAAGAAGAGAACCTTGAGCTGAATGTGTTGATAAATTTGTCGATTATGTATGTGGCAACATTGAGACAGAGTGTTGAACAGATGCCTGAAGTGTTTGAAGATCCGAAACTGAAAGCTACAGAAGGACTACGGAAGGTAGGATTAGCATTCGGAAAATATATAGCGAAAGAAATATCACAACTCGTGGTCGAGCATTTCGACAGTATAATCGAATTATATGCAGTCGGTCTTAATGAGTATTTAAGTAGTTATTATCATTGCTGTCACAAAGAAACTAAAGGAAATTTTGTAGCAAAAGTTATAGAAGGATATTTTTCTGAGAGTGTCGGCATGCAGCGTCGCCTAGCGATTTATGTTTCGAATGATTGTCTAAAAAAGAAGATTTTAAACGAAATTCAGTTTGCAGAACTTAAAAGTATGATTGAAAAAGATAGGCAACTAAACATATTGATAAACGCAGAAAAGTACTCATGTCTTTTAAAATAGTTTACTGCAAAAAGTGCAAAAACGCAGTCTCAAGTTATTTATGTTAATATATTGAACAAACTTGTCTTTTATTACAATATTATAAATCCTAAATGAGTAATATTGTTTTTTATAAATACTATACAATACAGTATGGTATATTTAAGTACGAATAAATCTCGACAACTTGTAAAAAATAAACTTTTATACAAGTTGTCGAGATTTATTATTTATTTAACATAAGCCAAAGTACCTAACAATGTTTTGTTTTACAAACGTCTTAATCAGTTTAATATTACATTATGTTACATATACTACCCGTGTCCACGAAATAAGTAACTATTTTAAAGGGGGAGCTAATGTTTAAAAATCCGTAACAATCTTCCCAACGATATTGGAGAATTGTCTACAAATAAGTATAAAATCGCTGGAAATCGCTGGATGCGGATAGCGCAAGACCGGCAATTGTGGAGATCTTTGGGGGAGGCCTTTGTCCAGCAGTGGACGTCTTTCGGCTGATATGATAACGATGATGATGATGAAGTATAAAAAAATTATAAAAGCAGCGCATATTACAATATTTCTGATTATCTAAGTGACAGAAGTGCTTGGGATCGAGTTGCTCCAAGTCAACACATATAAAAAATAATTATTAATGTTAACAAAATTTATTTTAAAATACGATTCCTATGAGGTTTTCTGGCAGTGTATCTCAGTAGCTGCCATGTCAATTGTCAAGCACTGCACGCTGCAAAAATTGAAGATTCCACATAAATGTAACATTTTAACGGAATAAATGAATTTGGATGGACGCTGGACGATGGACTTTTTCGTTAACAGCTTGATTTACTTCATGGTAAAATCATTAATTTTCTGTGCTAAAAAGTAAAAAATATCTAGGTAGGTGCAATGAAAGACAAAATCACAATAAAATGAACTTTAATTCATTGGGTTAATAATACAGTACGATTTATTTATACTTAAACTTAAGTAAAATTGGTATCAGGGTATTTTCGCCAAACATTGCCGACGTGACGAAAGTGGAATATTAATAACTTTGAAAAAAAAAAATGTATTATTAAGTAGTAATATACAAAATAAGATTATTAAAGTGTTAGAATATTTATTTTAATCGTACTTCTCTGCATGATATCACGAAAAAAATTGCTTTTTTCGTGACAGAGTAAGGCCATCCATTCCACATCGTCACTAGATTTAAAGAAATTTTATAATGAAACTATGTAATTTAAGCGATAATTTTTATGTTATAATTGTAAATACAGAACAAAAGCAACAAAAAATAAATCTTCTTAGTTATGTATCCTCGTAGAATACGAACAATCACTAGTTTAATCTCTGAATCGTCACAATTTTGGCAATCTATTAGCATTACTTTTCTTGTGTAAATCAGTCTTTCATAGTATATCATATATATATTTTTATAATGAAACTTAAATCTCAATACCTTATTAGGACTACAAATTTAAATCACTTTTATATTAAATTAAAAGAAAATAAAAATAATATTTGGTTCAGAAAACTAGGACAGTCACTATGTAGGAACACATTGTGACTTCATGGAAATGTAAAGCAGAGTCTACATTAGGTACTAAAATATTATTAGGAGCACCTACATATTTCCTGTTCGTTAACAGGAACTTTTATTATGATAATAATCACAGATAAGCTTAAAATAATACTTGCAAAATTTTGATAGCTTTTACTACAAATAAACACACACGCATTCATCCTGACACACACATATCCTTATTCGTTTTTCTGTAAACACACATTGTATAAAACTGCCTCGTTGCCGTAGCGTGTTCAAACGTGGGTTCGATTCCCGGATCAGGCAAAGTGGTATTGAGTTTTTCTGTTAGGAAATTCTTAGTATCAGCACGGAGTCTGGATTGTGCGGGTAGACGGCAATGGGCTCGCCCCCCATTACGTGGGCCCTATAAACATATCTGGCGAAATATGGATGTTATAAACTTCTGCCTATCCCTACGGGGATACAGGCGTGATTTTATATATAAAAATATTATACCAAGGTAATGTCATGATCACAACCATACCATTCGTTTTAAAGTACTGAAGACATAACCTTATTTTGCGCTGTCAGTTAAACTACGATGTAAACAAAGCTTTATATTTCCATATCGTCACAATTATTGTTCCGCCTATAAGTAACGTAACGTAATGGACGTGACGCTAGCTGTCTGATGCAATATTATTCTGATTTTAATTATTTTTACCGATTCATTATTAATCAATTAGTTATTCACACAAAGCCAATTAAAAAAGTATTAAAATGTAGCAATAATACAACAAAAAATACTGACATTTAAGCAGAAAAGCCGAAACTATCGTGGAATCATTTTTTCATTCCTACTATCACACGAACCTTTCGTCACGAGTTACAAGGCCAAAAGAAATAATATCAACAAGATTGCGGTTTTAATGGGTAAATAATGTGACCAGGGCTAAAAAAATAGTACGTTCTAGTAGATTTTAATAAGAACATAAGTTCAAACTGTCGTTTTATTGTCGTGACTATGTAGGATTTTCCACTATATGCGAAATTCATGTACAGTTTTAATTAATGTTTTTTAACATTTTTCTTAAATATATCTGCTTAGCAATGCTACTTTTAGGCAAAAAACAATATCTTTGTATTTAATCATCTTTAATTTATGTCGAATATTTCATATATTGTCAATTTTAAAGCGTTCAAAGTTGGTTGGAACAACATAGGACATAGCAAATTTGCATGGTTTGTAACTCTAAAATGAAGGTTTCGCTTAATTAAGTTAAGGTAAATCTAAGTTTTATAGTCCAGTTATATTAAAAAACATATTTTCTAATCACAAAAAATAAGCAACCGTGTTTAATGCTCAAAAATAGATAGCATTGCTTTATTTAAGGTAGTGGACAACCACTTTTATCCGGGGGCAACATTTAGCGAAAATACCCATCAGCCCTTTAATCTATGCAAAAATACAATGTTGCAAACCTAAAAAACGAATTTAATATTTTTTACACTGGTAATAAATACGATTCGAAGTGTAATCACAATTTTGTACTTAACAATTACTTGTTACGGTAATTTATATAATTTCATTAGTTAAAATTAGTAACTTAATTAACTAAGCAGCTGTATTAGATGTAGTTTTCAAAATATTTTCATACTGTGTCTACATTACTGAGCAAAAATATTCGATTCGATATTACATTAGAAATATACGCTTTAGCCTCACGGCTATGGATGGTCCAATAATGTAGACATGGCATGAATCAGGAGCTGCCAATCAAGAATAAATAATTTCGAAACTTTTGTTCAGACTTAAATATTAAAAATTTAACAGACATGCAAAATCTGCGTTCCGTTCAGCACAATACTATATTTTTATTTACACTATTCGGTAACATAATTGCATTTAAGCGTGCAGAAATAGGTTCTTAGCTCCCTAAAAAGGGGGTCAAAATACCAACATCTCGTCAAACATAAGTTTTGACAATGATTTAGCAACTCAATATGGCTGCCACATAATATATATAAAAGCATCCTTATGACAATTAATTTATCACTTAAATGTACTTAATATGAAATAGTTTAAAACAATTTAAAATGCACATAGTTTTGATGGTGATGAATTGTGATATAAGTACAAAAATAAAATAAATATATCCACCATAGTGTTTCAATTTTAAAAACTGGCACCCAAAGATATTAGGTCTTTACCTATGAAATTGCCGTTCTGCAGTACTGGCCATTTCAAATCAAAATAATTTTTGTTTGGCTAAGAATTCTAATTTCAAACTAATTTTATTTTAAAAACATGGATTCTTTTTTCCAAAAGTAGTCATTTCTTTATTGATTAGTGTTACATTTTCATCGCATTTCAATCTTTTTCGTCATCATGGATACGTTAAAAATTCGAGTAATTATGGAATATGAGTACCGTCGTGGCAGCAACGCGGCACAAGCGGCACGCAACATCAACGACGTTTACGGAGCTAACACTACAAACCAACGCACCACCTGTTATTGGTTTGCTCGCTTCCGTTCTGGAAATTTCGACCTGAAAAATGAACCTCGCGGTCGTCCGAAGACTTTGGTCGACAATGACGAATTAAAGGCGGTTGTGGAAGCTGATGATACACAATCTACGGCTGAATTAGCAGCAGCTTTCGACGTTAGCGTCAAAACAATATTGGTCCATTTGCGTCAAATTGGCAAGGTAAAAAAGCTTGACAAATGGGTGCCCCACGAACTCAATGATCGCCAGCGCGAAGTACGCGTCGAGACGTGCCTTGCACTGCTCAACAGACACACAAATGAAGGAATTTTGAACCGCATTGTTACCTGCGATGAAAAATGGATTCTGTTTGATAACCGCAAGCGCTCAGCAAGTTGGTTGGATCCTGGTTCAGCACCTAAACAATGCCCTAAACGAAAACTTACCCCTAGAAAAGTGATGGTCACTGTTTGGTGGTCTAGCGCCGGTGTGATTCATCACAGCTTCTTACCAAACGGGGTGAGCATTACTGCAGATGTGTACTGTGAAGAACTGAGCACAATGATGGAGAAGCTGGCGCATCTCCAACCAGCATTGGTCAATCGCTCGTCTCCGCTGCTCCTGCACGACAACGCGCGACCTCATACTGCACAGCAGACGGTCTCCAAGTTGCAAGAACTGGGGTTGGAAGCTCTCCGTCATCCGCCCTACTCACCAGACCTTGCGCCTACAGACTACTACTTTTTCCAGAATTTGGATAACTTCTTGGCGGGAAAAAAATTCAATACCCGAGAGGCAGTACAAAATGCCTTTGAAGAATTTGTTGCCTCCCGTCCAGCTGATTTCTTTAAGAAGGGCATCAATAAACTGCCACTGCGATGGCAAAGATGCATTGATTGCATGGGTGATTACTTCGATTAATACAAATAAAAAAATTCATGAAAAAAATTCGTTTAAATTTTTTCATACAAAACGGCAATTTCATAGGTAAAGACCTATTATTATAATATAACAAGATTGCACACTCCAAGATTTAGTTCAAAGTAAAATGAACTCAAAGTCTTTAAGATACAGTCCATTTCTCTTTGTAGTGTAACAATAGGAAAAAACGGACCACTTGAGAGGCTCTCGTTTTGGAATCTGTCCCTGTCTAACAGATGGCCAGCCTAAAAATAACTTACTTGACGTATAAAATAGTAGAATTTTTGGTCAAACACCTAGGATTATGTTTTCATACAACTATAATTAAATAATTTTTATTTATTTAAGACATACACAACGTTTTTTTAAACTATGTCTTATTCTTTGATAGCTTTTTAAATACATTTAATTTGGGTTTAGTAAATTCAATAGCAGTATTTATAAGAAATGACGTTTACCACACTCAATTTGTAAACAAATATGGCGAATGTTTGTTTTGAAATTATTTATCGTATTGTGCTCCAATCCAGTTCCAATTTGCTTAAAAATGGTTTTAACTTGTTGCGTAAAAGGGTGTAAAAGTGAGGGTCATCTGGGGAGTGGTATATCTTTTCACAAGTAATTGTTAAGGTATGAATAGGTCAACTTAATGTAAACATAAACTTATACAAATTAATAACAAAAAGTAAAAAAAGAAATTCATAGAATAATTTAAAAAAAAGCCTATAAAAGCAGGAATTCGCGAGAAAAAAAAACCAAAGGCGACAGCGGTAAATAAATATGCTTATACAGTAGTCTAGGCAGATAGATAATGTTTTTTAACATTATTTTTAAAAATATTTAACGATTGCGCTTTTCTTATTGTTAAGGGCAGTGCGTTCCACAGGCGCACAGCCTGCACTATAAATGATTTGCCGTAATAATCGGTGGAATGACTTGGCATTTGCAGTTTAAGGTTCTCTGATGACCTCAAGCATCTTGAATGTGTGTCATGTAGGAACTCGAAACGTTCTTTAAGATAAGATGGTGATGAAGGATAAAACAGTATATTATAAAGAAGGGCTAAAATGTGAGTGTTCCGGCGAAGGCGAATAGGAAGCCACTTGAGCTGACGGCGATAATCAGAAACATGGTCATATTTGCGTAATCCAAATATAAACCTTATGCAGACATTTTGAAGCCGCTCAAGTTTGTCAAGTTGTGCTTCTGTGAGATCAAGATAGCTGGTATCGGCATAGTCAAGAATAGGAAGTAGGAGAGATTGTGCGAGCGCAATTTTTGTGGCAGTGGGTAGAAAGTTGCGTAGTCTTCGCAAGATCCCTGCAGAGGCAAAAACCTTACGACTAACTTCTTGTAGCTGTAGATCCCAGGATAACTTATTGTCTATATAAATTCCCAAGTTTTTTACATTTTCCTTAAAAGGTATTGTGACAATTAACTGTTTTATTACAAATAACATTCACATTTGTTTTAGAGTTTTTGCACATTGACACAAAATACTATTCCCCACTACCAGCCACTAAGCATACCTACTCGAGATTGTTGCCTCTTACAACAAACGATTTTTCCAACCTCCCCCATCTCATCCCGTGGGGGGCGTAGAAGTCGACACGAGGGAATATCTACCAGAGGACGGGAAGCAGCTTCCTTCTGAGTACTACGACCATCATACTGCGATCGCCAACCCGCCTGCCAAGCGTGGCGAATATGGCATATCCCCTCAAGATGATTCTTGAGGGAGGCTTGTCCAGCAGTGGACTTATTTAAGCTGTAATGATGATGATGATGATGAATAATTGTCTATTTCACTATATCTAACACTAAAACGAGGCTACTGTTTCCTCGTGTCAGTGTTTGTTATGAGTAAATAGGTAAGAAATAGACAATTGCTACACTCTTATTAATAACAAAAGATATAAATATAAATTATCTCAGTTGTTTAGATTAAGCCACTTAGAAGATATTTTCAATTAAGGTAGTGAGTATATTACTATCCGTGGAATAAATTTAAAAATCGGGCCTGTAGTCTATTATTGTTACCTGATTTTCACAATCTAATCTAACTATATTGAATATATGTATTACAATAATTATCCTAGAATACTATAGCCGACTGACACAAAACACTTGTTGCGAAAAAGAATATAAGTAAATAAAACATATAATATACTTGAAAACTATTTGGATACATTACGAATATCTAATATTTGGAAAGTCTACTGCCTTTGTCCAAAATATCTACCACTACTCACACTTACATTAGGCGGGAATTGTACTATAAATAATTATATAATTTCCAAACGTTTAAAAAATCTACAAATAATCTTGGTATAATTTAATTTAAATTGCTTGCAGAGAGGCATACAAAATAAAGAAAGTATAAGTAACGAAAACATCTCGAATACGTATACCTAGGTATGCAGTGGGGCGAACAGTAACTTTAAAAGCACTGCACAGGTAGTATGATTATACTTGAAAAGTAAGTTTATTCATTCTCATAAAAACAAAATTTTAAATTTGGCGCGTTAAAACATTCGCATAATTCCACGACGCATGGTCACTCTATTAGAAGGAGATGCCATCCAAAACAGCTACTTCTTGCTCGGGCCATTTTTGCTCCCTCAGTGCGCAATCTTGTTAGATTATAATATCTTTGCTGGCACCATCTTAAATTAGCTGTCAGTTATGAGCGCGAAATTTGAAACTGCGTCATTATGAAAATTCATTTTAAAATTAGATTTGTATTTAAAATTATGTATACATACTTTAGCGATTCTTACATATATATTTGGAACATAATTTCAAAATCACACGCTTATAAATACACACTCTACTGTGTATGATTATCATGCAATAATCTATGGTATATAACATGGTAAAAAAGGGGAAAATATTGAAAATGTTATCGATTTACCCACATTTAAGTTTATTTTGCATCTTAACCAGAAGTTGCTTACTTATAAAAGTAGTAAATTATACAAGTGATTTTCATTATTTTACCTTTTTAAAACATATAATTTAGTCTCCCAATCGATTTTGTATATTTTTCAGTCTTATACAAGGCACCGATAAAATTCAATTTTGTATATTTATAAAAAAATTGTTGCCATTCGAATAATATACGAATTCATTCATGATAAAATTGGCACGTTTATTATCAACTTTGCCTGGCTAAAATCGAATGATAATCTGTTTCAATAGGGAAAAGGAATGTTATGATGCCATTATGTACTTATCTGCTCACTTTTGAAAGGAAAAGCTGTATAAAATGGATTCAACCCATCTATTTAAAGGAAATCTAATGTATATTAGCATCATTTTTATTTAGTTTACCTACAATATATTTCTTACTTTAACCGGGCAATATATAATTATTTTGTATTTTATTTCTAAAATCGAGATATTTTGATTGCAATATGGCTATTAAAATATATACATAAAATATTTCACATTTACACCAATATAATGTATCTTGCGTAGTTATATCTATAATAAAAGCTGGTAAGTTTAATATAATGGATTATTGATAAAATATGTACATACATACATACATAGACTCACGCCTGTTTCCCAGAGGGGTAGGCAGAGACAACGGATTTCCATTTGTCACGATCTTTGCATACTTCTTTTGCCTCGATTACTGTCATTATATTCTTCATACATGCTCGCCGGTTTAGGGTACTTCTGACCTGCCCTTTCTTGAGAACATATGTAGAAGTTAAAATTTCATATGTATGTGGTAATAAAGTCGTGGCCATTTTTTATTTTACCCTAATATTAAAATTGACCACGTTAAGGCAAGATTAGTACCAATCTGTAATAAACTTCGTACAAAAAATGCTGTATTTACTTGAACTATTCGGATTGGTATTCATCCTATTATGTAATAAGTACTATTATTTTGTGACATATTATTGAGAATATGGACGGTAGATATAATTCGATTTATTTCCATGAATCTGCCTTATGAGCAAAAATATGATTTATTATTAAAATAAAATTGAAACATGATATCGCTTTTTACTTATTTACGCTCTAAATGAAATTATTTATTCCTCTATAGAACTACTCTGGCTTTGTTAAATATTACTAAAATCCGTTATTATTTCAAAAGAATCACTTTACTCCAAATAGGCGAACGAGCATAGAGAAACCATAGACAGTGAATAAAACATCTCCAAATATTAATAAAACATAAATATTTCAGAGAAACTTATAGTCATGAGTAAAGTTTAAAATTAGCCGTTTAAATATATATGTATTTACTCCATATAAGGCTGCAATATTCAACGTTGAACAAAAATATTAAATAAAATGACTGAAGATAACGCCATTTTGGAGTAAAATGACTTGAAACTGACAAGATGCATTGACTATAGAAGAACAGAAAACCGATATTTCAATCTTCAAATGCCTGGGGTGCTAAAACATCCTAAATTTAAATGTTATTTTTTTCATTGTGTCTGATGGGATCCGACCACTTGTGGCTCCCCACTATGCCTTAGCTTGGTAACAAACTGCCTAATGGACATTGCGTTGCATGGCATAACGTGATACAAGTCTACTTCCAGAAGAACAAGTTCTAAATATAAAAGACGAGTGTGTCATTGTCACAAAACGTTCCATACTCAAATTAGACGGTAAATTTCTGTTGACATAACTGAACATTCTTAATTCAAATTTTGAATGTTATGTAAAAGAACGTTCTAAATTCAAAAAAAGACCTGTCTAAAGGAGAAAATATACCTAGATTTTGGTTCTCATGTGTTTTCAGTCCAGATAATCGGTGTATCCCTGAGCGCCGGTGAAGATGACGTCAATCCATATGCGTGCAGCTTCGCCAGATGGCGCCATGAGGTAGTACCGCCGTTGTCTAGTTTTCACTATGAATGTTGTTAGCGGGTTTGGTGATTTGGATGTGTTCCCGTGGTCTAGGTACACTTCTTCTATTACCTGTAAAGATAGGAAATATTTTTAGAAATTGCGTTAGACTTACTTATCATCATCATATCAGCGGAAAGACAGCCACTGCTGGGCAAATGCCTACCCCAAAGATCTCCACAATAGCCGGCCCTGCGCTGTCCGTATCCAACGGCTTCCCGCGACCCTTGCAACATCGTCGGTCCACCTTGTAGAGGGGGGTCGGGGGGGAGGGGGCGATAGCGTATATTAACGGCTTAGTTATGATTTACTTTTATGGATTCTTGAGCTTTACTGGTAAGAAATAAAATCAAGACTAAGGCGCTCATGGTCTCACCGGTTTGTAAGTAACCGACGAGGTAAAGCACCTAGGCACCGTTAAACTTATTTTCTGGGCATCTCCGTACTTCGGAGGGCAATTTAAGATGCTGGTCCCGGTAGTTGTCATTAGACAACAGGAGATAAGCCATGTCAGAAGCTTACCTCTGACATGGCTTATCGACTGGGTGGCTTGAACAACTCTATGGTGATAGAGTTGTTCAAGCCACCACTGGATAACCTCTGATCATACGAAAAAAAAAACCACGGGGAGTCAGAATTATTTATCTTCAATTAACTACTACAATTAAATTGGCGAGAATGTGATCTACCTGTGCATATACCAACAGCTGTTTAAGCAGTATTATTTAAACAACGTGTTCACTAATGTAGGTTGGAACTTATTCGAGAGTGGTTCCGGAGCCATCACTATAAGCATCTAGAGGATAGGCTGCAATAGTGGGTTATCCTGTGGACTCCCACATACCCCGTCATCTCCCCAAAACGGCATGGAGTGGGGACCTTTAAAACGCTTCCACAAGGAAAAACAAAAAAGCAGCCAAGTGCGATTCGGACTCGCCCGTGAAGAGTTCCGTAGCAGCACATATATAAACATAGTAAGTAACATAATATAAAAATTTTGAGTTTCAGTTCTAAGTATGGAGCACCCCCATAATTTATTGTATTTTTTCAATTTTTGTGTGAAAATCTTAATGCGGTTCACAGAATACATCTACTTACCAAGTTTCAACGGTATAGTCCTCATAGTTGCGGAAAAAAGTGGCTGTGACATACGGACGGATAGACAGGGTATATAAGGGTTCCGTTTTTTGCCATTTGGCTGCGGGAAGCTAAAAACAGGACGTGCAGGCGTGTTAAGGAATGCAGCGTGACAACCATAGGGTTGAGGCACTGCCGTTTGGATACAAGACTAGGGGATCAAATCTTACCTGGAAGTAGGCCCCTCCCCTGGGTTTCTTCTCACTCTTGTCCCAGTAGTAGACGAACGTTTTCGTTTCTCTATCGAAAACGAACCACCTGCAATACATATCAAATGGATTCAGTAACAGTTTGATACATTCAAATTAACGTTAGTAACGATTGTCTTCATTCTATAAATGTGTCACCGCCGTGGGAGTACATATAATAAAAAAAACAGTTTTTACTCACGTAGACTTTAAAAAAGCGCTTGTAAATAGTCGGAACATTTCGTAGTCATACAGTTATTATTTCTAGTTACTTATTACAGATATTTAGGTACACGGAATGTTAAAACATTTATACAATATATTTTATAATATTAATAATAATAATAATTTAGCTAGCTTGTATTAAGTTATTGTCAAGGAGATTATGTTTAGGTTTAATTCTTGAAATTTTTAATTTACTACATATTGTCTGACTAGGAGTGGTGGTAGTAGACGCTAATAATGATAAACAATGTCCTTCTGGTCGATTTCGGCAGAGAGCCTCAACGGGGAACTAGCCATCTGAGAGTATGGGTAAACACAGGGGCACTTTCTATTCCATCACTCCCATGATCCGATGGGACGACGCTGGACCGGAAAGAAGTCAGGTACAGGCCCGACGACTTTGCGTGCTCTCCGAGGGATAGATAGGGGTGTCATATCGTCAATTCACAGACTTCGGGCAAATAGTGAGAATTTTCATTACAGCTAGACCAACGAACGTTTGCCGCATAATCCCTCCAGATATCTCTTTAAATAACTGGCTTACTTCTCATGGCCTTAGCATTTCGGCTCTAAAAAGCACTGCCATGATTTTTTCTCGTAAAAGAGTTATTCCGGGTATTTACCTTGAAATCGAAGGATCTCCCATCAAGGTCGAAGATAAAGTAAAATTTCTTGGTATTATCTTGGACCCTAAGCTTTCTGGTGTCTCCCATCTTCACTATGTGGTTAGCAAATGTGAGAAAAACTTGAATATTATGCGAGCCCTCGCTGGGGTTTGGTGGGGGGCTCATCCTTTTACCATTAAACTAATTTATAATGCCACAATAAGGAGTTTATTGGACTATGGTTCTTTCCTTCTGGAGCCATGTAATAAAGTTGCTATGTCTAAGCTGGAGATCATTCAGTCGAAGTCTCTACGTATTGTCCTGGGTTGCACGAGATCCACTCCAACAAATGCTTTGCAGTTAGAGGGTGGTGACCCTACTCTTCTCCTTCGTAGACAATACCTGGCAGACAGATTTATTTATAAAGCATTCTTTCTCAATAGTAATAGTATTTTGACTAAGCTTTCTCATCTAGATAGTTTGATTCCCCATAGTGATTATTGGAGACACAAGGGTGTTCCTTCGATTATTAATTCTTTTCGAAAAATTTGTATAGTAAAAGATAATGCCCCAATTCGCCAATGTAATAAATTTCCTTTATATGATGTTCCTTATAGCGACTGTATATCGCACATAATATCACCTATTTAGATATTATCACGTAGCACATAAAATCACGTATTTAGATTAAGCTTAGTGATTAAGAATTAACACGTATGTAAGATATTTACACGTACAACATTAGTATATAAACCCTTTTTACATATTAAATATAACAGACTAAAATACCATCTTGTTGTCACATTATTACTCTTGCCAACATATGGCAAATTGGTGACCCCGAGAAGAAAAACACGCAACATGACTCAACCAACGTGCAAATAAAGCAGCAACCAACATGAACACTCGAAATAGCAGCTGGCACCGGCATTCTGTCCCGCATTCCGGAGTTTTGGAGGGACCAACCCAGATTATGGTTTATCCAAGGAAGAAATACTACAGGTTAGTGACCTTATTACCTCCCCGCCATCTACAGAAAAGTATAAGACCATCAAGGAACGTCTAATCGACTGCTATGAAGAATCAGAACAACGTCAATTTCAAAAATTATTGTCTGAAATGGACCTCGGCGATCAAAAACCATCACAACTTCTACGCAAGATGCAAGTTTTGGGTAAAGGAAAAATCGGCGATGAAACCATCAAACTACTATGGTTGAGACTTTTACCACCATCAGTTACTACAGTTCTAGCTGCCACAGAGGACATGGACGTCAAACAGATGAGCCAGATTGCCGACAAAATATTATTAAATTCAAAACTTACTGAGGTATCAGCCGTAAACGAAATTATAAATAAAACAGACGACGGTGCAATGAGCAGCATATTAGCCCAATTAGCAAAAATGCAATTGGAACTAAATACAATTCAGCGCAATCATAGAGACTATCGACGCAGCACTCCAAGTTACTATAAGCGTCAACATTCTCCATCGAGGTCAAGAGCAAGCAGTCGGAGCAAATATTTCAGTTATTAGCAAGCCACAGAGACCTTCATCTATACAAAGTGAACAATACACACTTTATGCCGCTAATGGTACAAAAATCAAGACATATGGTAAAAAAACACTCACTTTAAACTTGGGGCTACGTAGACGTTTTATGTGGATCTTCGTCATCGCAGATGTAACGCAACCAATTATCGGCGCAGATTTTTTTAGAGCATTAAAAGTTATTAGTCGACATAGCTGGTCGGAAACTTATTGACAGGGTAACTGAGCTGACGACGCCTGCAACCCTGACCAAATCGACGCAGCAATCAATTCGGACTATTTACGTTGGAAACAAACGGCGCATTACTCAACTTTTATCAGCATTTGGACACGGTTTTCAAACGCTTACAGGAGAATGGAGTAACTATTAATCTCGAAAAATGTGACTTTCTCAAGAGCGAAATAGATTTCTTAGGTTATCATATAACGAGCCAAGGAATAAGCCAAAGACAGTCAAAGAATTAAGGAGATTTTTAGACATGGTTAATTTTTATAGAAATAACCTTCCACACGCCGCTGACTATCAAAACATTCTAAGCAACTATCTGCGCGACTCTAAAAAAAACGATAATTTTCCTATTCCTTGGTCAACAAAGGCCGAAAAAGCTTTTGATAAATGCAAGGAAAACATTTTGAACGCAGTATTGACAGTTCAGAGCAAACTATTTGTGCGATGCGACAGAATAAAAAAAAAGTCTAACACCCCTATGAAGGACCTTTCCCAGTGACAAAAAGAATAATCAAAACAAATGCCACGGTTAACCTAGGTCATGGCGCATATGTTTAAACCAAGTGCAGCGACCAAGGCAGTATAATGTGTAAAAACAACATCAGCAATTTTTATTATATTCTGCATCAACAAGGTTACGTAGTCGCTACATATACTCCCCCTTTAAAAAAATATATATATTTCTAATTCCTATAGTTGATTAAAAATATACAGACTAAATATATTTTAGTCTGTTATATTTAATATGTAAAAAGGGTTTATATACTAATGTTGTACGTGTAAATATCTTATATGTTTATATATAATAAGTTATTATGTTATTATTACTAATTTAAGTTATTATGTAACATAATAACTTATAAAATAAATAAAATATGTAACTAGTGACTAGTTACATATTTTATTTATTTTATAAGTTATTATGTTATTATTACTAATTTAAAACATTACTGTATATTTTAATCAACTATAGGAATTAGAAATATATATATTTTTTTAAAGGGGGAGTATATGTAGCGACTGTATATCGCACATAATATCACCTATTTAGATATTATCACGTAGCACATAAAATCACGTATTTAGATTAAGCTTAGTGATTAAGAATTAACACGTACGTAAGATATTTACACGTACAACATTAGTATATAAACCCTTTTTACATATTAAATATAACAGACTAAAATACCATCTTGTTGTCTCATTATTACTCTTGCCAACATATGGCAAATTCCTTATGAAATTCTTCACTTTTGTCCAAATTTAATCCCATATATTGGCTTGAGCAAGGAAACACTGCAGGCTAACAATATATTTCTTTCAATTGTTGATGACAAATGGAGAGATTATCACAAATTCTTTACTGATGCATCCAAGTTGTCTTCAAATGGTAAAACTCGTATTTCCGTATTTTATTTAAATTCTCAAATTTATTTACAATTTCAGTGCCCTCCAGAGTCGTCTGTTTACTCCGGAGAGTGCATTGGCATTCTAGAGGCATGTCTTTTTATTTTGTCCCATAATTCTATTACTAATGCGGTTATTTTTTCGGACTCCAGAAGCGCCCTAGAGGCAATTGTTAAAAACCCTTTTAAGGTTTTCCTCAGTAGTCCAATCATTATGGAAATAAAAAAATGTTTGTATTTCTGCCCCATTAGAGGAGTTGAGGTTATTTTGGTATGGATCCCAGGTCATGCTGGTATTCATGGCAATGAGTTGGCGGATGCATCGGCTAAAGACGCTGTTTCCAGTAGCTTTGCGGACCTGAAATATTATTATGTCCAAATATATGACATTCTTCACTCCTCCAAAATAGACCTGGCTGAGTCCTGGCAGTGTTCTTGGACTGAATCGAGTAGGACAAGGGGTGGACTTTATGCCTCTATTCAACCTGTAATCCCATCCAAACCATGGTTTTACAAATTTAAGAAGGTTCCCAAGACTGTTATCTCAGTTATTTGCAGGATTCGTTTTGGCCATTGCTGCTCCCCAGTTTTTCTCCATAAAATTAGAGTCCGTGACAATTCATTGTGTGAGTGTGTGGTCTGGACGAAGGTACTCTGGACCACATTTTTCTTTGTTGTCAATTAAATAAACCCTTCCCTTTAGAACCGATCTCCTCAAAAATAAAAATTCAGTACCCAGTTAATGTTCGGCACCTACTATCTTACTTTCCAAATCCCCATATAATTGTTGCTTTTATTAAATTTATTTTTTCTAACACGATAAAGCTATAGTATAATAAATAATAAGTATTCTAGTGTTGTTGTTTGTTTTACATATCATTATTATATTCAACCAATACTTATTTGTGTTTGTCTTTTGTTTCAGGTTCCATATAACGCCTTAATTGTACAATTTACAACAAATATTGATTAATTTCATTTTGGATTCCCATGAGTAGTCATTACATGACACTGGCAGAAATTGCTGGACAAGCCAGCAGATTGCCATATTAAAAAAAAAAGTTTTTTGATTAAACATGAACACAAGTATTGGCTGATTCTCAATTAAAAGAACGGTTAAAAGTATAGAAGTACCTACCTATACTTACGTTATTGTTCTTAAAACTTTTAGTACCTACCTACAGAATACTTCCAAATTCTCAGTATATGTGGCAACTCCGCCTACCGAAATATGGCCAAGGTCAAGGTCAATATCTTCTTGTGTTAACTACCGGATGTACTCCAATCACGAACACTAAAAACAATATAATTATTATATTTCTCGCCATTAAAACGATAAAAATCAATAGTGTGGAACCTAATTGGTAGCTGATAAGGTTGAAACATTTAGAAGTGCTATCATTTGGGTACCTAACGAAAATACTTCACAACTTGTTTGTAAAAGTAGTACCTATTGCCTGGGGCCACGAATTGGGTTGGGTATTGCTTGTTGTTTTCCATTCAGACGTATTTGCGAACTTTTAGACATTATAATAGATTCCATAGTTACCTTCTTACAATGGATCATCCAAACGAATCGGAAGCAGGCTCGGAAATGTCTGACGAAGAAAAATCTTCGTCACCGGCAGCTAAAAAGATGAAGATTGATGATCTTACTTCCAAGGTGAGTTTCTTATTGCGGAAAGTGGGAGGAGCCATGAGCGATACGCGCTGATGAGAACCCATGTCGGCAAATAGTAATAGTAAAGTCTTACTATATATTCGATTTCAACGTCTAACTGCATATTTCGCTTACTTCAGAATTGTTTTAACTTATAAATATCGAGTTTTGTGATAAGCTCATTTTCTGAATTCCAATACCTACAAATAAATCTGCAGTAAATATGTTTCCAGTTTAATTTAGTATTCTCCCGGATTTATTATTGAACTCTTTGCTCCCCGCTCCGGTTAAAACCATAAAGTTAGTATAGGTACACTAACTTTATGGTTAAAACCTCCATGTTCAGTGGTGTATCAAACTATTACCTAGGTATATTCTTCTTACATCTGTAACTCTAATAACATTTTAAATTCAATAGATCGTCTCAAACCATTCGGTATTTATCCGGAATCCTTCTTACTAGTTACTTCAGAGCACAAGACCTTTCTAAATATGTTCATTGTCTGGGATCACCATAAAATAAACAATAATAAAATATTTTTAATTTATTACGATCTGCACCTACCAATACTTTGAGCGCCCTCTACAAACACATAAGAGAATTAGGTTGTCACGTAAAGCGGTACTCTATGGAAAATACACTCATCTAAAATAAATAACCACGTCATATCAACCTTAAATCAAATGAATATTCAGGATATGGAGATACATATGGAGAAACCAATGTATTTTTTATACACTGGTTTCTCCATTGATTTTGATAATTGTTTAGAATATACAAATTAAATGCAAATCGGACTATAAGTTTTAAATTTTTAATTCGGTATTATTGTAGGTAGGTATTTACCAACCTAACCTATTTTTGTATGAATGTCATCGAGTGAACAATTACCAAAATAGTCTACTAACAACGGAGAAATGTTCTTTATGAACCGAACTCAGACAACTGTTGATGGCACTTGATGGTAGCTTCACTAGCCTTAGGTACAAAAAACAGGTCAGAAATACATGTACCATCCACATATATTTTTAACCTGTTTTTGTCTTTGGTTTATTTAGTAAGTAGGTACTGTTTAAGTAAAACGTATGTGGGTAAGTGTTTAAGTAAAGTAAAGTAAAGTACTCTTTATTGTACAAAGAAAAAACATGCGGGACAGTCTTTGGGGAATATAATTTAATTAATATGTGTAATAAACATTTCAGTTACGGACGTTCATACCAATTACCTTGATGGGGAGCACGCTCGGAGAGAGACATCGCTGCTTCAACGCTCTCGTACAAGAGGCCAGCGCTGCCGCCACTACGTTCAAACATATCACGTCCCTACCAGAAAACTCTCCTCTTGATCGTCTCTTCAAAATCGACCTTGCCATTAAGCAAAAAAATGTAGACTTCATTATACAAAACATAAAAGACGACGACATGCTATACGTTAGCAGAGCTTTAAAGGCCAAGTGGCTTGTAGAACACCCAAACTTAATAAACCCTAAATATCTGGAAGAAACTCTCTACCCACAAATGATAATGCCTGCAGTCAGCAAACTCAAACACTGGTTGTATATTAACTTGCGAGACCCTGCTACTTGTGAAGCTTTCTATCAGTATAATGAAGACAAAGACTTTGACTATGCTGTTAAGTTTCTCAGCCACTGTTCTAATGAGTTTATACTAAATAAGTTTCCTGATATAGTAAGTAAGATGTCCCCTCAGCGTTTGAAAGTCTTATCTGAAAAATGCCCTCAAGTAGCTAAAATTTTTTTCGATACATTGGCATCAAACGATGCCCTTTAACGGCGTTGCTACGACGAGAGCCGCAAGTACTACAAAAAAATTAAATATTTATTGAAAACTGATCCAGAATTATTTTTGGATATTACGGAAAATTATAATCTAAATGTTTTAAAGAAACTCGGTCGTAGCTCTACTGATTTTATAATGCGTGAACATAAGAGTAGATTTATGGCTAAACCAGAGTTTTATGCAGTGAAATTGCTTCATCTACCAACCGTTGCAAAATGCCTCAGCGAAGAAGAGTGTGAGCAGGTGATCCTCAAACTAGGGCGAGCGAATTTCCTCCGCAACTGGTTCAACTATAAAGCCGTAGAGCCGTTACTACAGCGACTTCCACCAACAAAACGAGCAGCCCTCAAGAAACGCGTTTTTGTGGATAAGGATTTTGGTGAACTCGTCGATCACTGGCCATACACGGTATCCGAGTGGTCCTATGTTCTTTTTGCGGGAGGTAATGCAACGCGTGCCTTCGTTGACCAAAACTATTACTCTCCGATCACTATGTATCGGTGTCCTGCGTTAGATCGGCTGGGTAGGACACATGACCGATTACGATGCAGTGACATGTCGATGTGTATGAAGAAAGGCGGCCAGGCTAAAAAGAGGTGTGAATTTCAGCGATTATTCGATGAGTATCGCTTTGTCGGGTTCAAACAGGCGATGTACGAGTTGGGACGCCGGTACCAGGCGGCAGGCTCGGCAGAGCGTCGGCGGGATATGATGCTGGTGCTGGTGAGCAAGGCGGGCGCGTGCGCGGAGCACGTGGAGGCGCTGCTGCGGCTGAGCGCGCGCCGCGCCAACGAGCCGGCGCCCGCGCGCGCCGCCGTGCTGCGCAGCCTGGTGCGGCGCGCGCGCGTCTGGCGCCTGGCGCCGCGCGCGTGGCAGCAGCTGCTCGCGCTGGGCCGGGGGCTCGGGCTCGATGGCACCGCGCCGGAAGTCCCGTGTCACGAAGGTTTGCACGCTGTCGTCCTACGCCAGCTACTGGCTAATGGCCACTGTGAACCTGCCATTTTTCAAGCATATTTGGGGGCGTTCTCGACTTTAGCCGAGTATTCGTTGACGGCGGAAGAGAAACGATGTGTCGTTGCCGCCCTCGGGCGCCAGCTGATCACGAGCGCCACCGAAGCGGAGACCGCAGTCGCCGCCGCGTTTCTAGGCCGAGAGTTCGATGTCTTGAAGGCATACGGCATCCGTATCGATGGTGCTTCCGAGATAGTCGGAGCGGTGAAATCCTTAGTTCCTCGAGATTCGGCCGCCGCGAGGCCCCTCCTTAAGCGACTGTACGACATGCGGGTCGCGCGACGGGAATGTTTCGAAGTTAACCTAGAATTCCGGCGAGACGACGCGTCGCTTGTGAATATCCTCCGCCATGAGCCGACCGCGTTTAGTACGAACACTCTTGTTGAAATAATGGCCAGCTCGAAAACCGATCGATTCATTAAAAAGTTGGCGGTTTATTTCAATGAAAAGGAAGGTTTTGCGGATCGACTTCGCATCGCAATAAAAGAGAGAATCTATGAAGAACCACCAGTGAAACTCGCTGGGCCTCTGGCGGGTCTCCTCGGTTCGGATTTCGAGGCGATGCTTCGCGAATTGGACGCAGGGTGTGAAGTACGGAAACGATTTGCAGCAATTCTGCGTGCGAATACTCATCGTGCCCGGCCCTCATCTAATGTGTTAGCATGGGGTTGGCGTTTCGCAGGAGTAAAGGCGATAGCGACTTATTTATACCGTGGCAGATTAAGTGTAGTGAGTGACGAGGTGCTTAGACTGGCAGCCGACCGAAGAACTTCTCGGTTAGCATTACAACTGTGCAAGCGTATACCTTCGGTCATCGTTGATGTATATACTATAGTTTCCGCCAAAAGACCTAGCATTGCACTTCGAGGGTCTTTATCCCACCTTGAACACAACGGCGCTGCTAGCGGCCAAGTGTGGGAAATAATAAAACCATTGATCTTGAACATTGACTTAACATCCCGAGGACGTCTCCAAAGTAAGTTAGACCGATCGAAGCGGATGCCTATACAGATTCAACCCGATTACTGTGCTATTATATACTTGGCTTTACATAAATTTCGCTACTGGAATTATATTCCTACACTTAATTCACTCATGAACTTTCTACCTACTGCGAGTCCAGAGTTAGTTGAAAATGTTTTAACGCAGATGCTGCACATAGACATTGATACTGAGGAAAGTAAAAGCGAAATAAGGATACATATGATTTTCCCAGCTTTGTTTGTTAGGTATTTGTTATTGAGTACTAGTGAAGAAGAGCAAGAACGCAGACTAGTGATAATAGGACAGCCGTTCATGGAACATTTGGGCTACTTACGGAAGGAGTATCCGCATATGACAAATGAGATTATGAAACAGACTATAGACAATTTGAGATTGAATAAAGTATGTTTGGATATTAAATACGTGTCAAGTCTGCCGGTATTGCAGAGGTTCTACAATTGGATGCAGACATTTTTGTCGAAAGAAGAGAACCTTGAGTTGTACGTGTTGATAAATTTGTCGATGATATATGTGGCGACATTGAGACAGAGTGTTGAACAGATGCCTGAAGTGTTTGAAGATCCGAAACTGAAAGCTACAGAAGGAGTACAGAAGGTAGGATTAGCATTCGGAAAATGCATAGCGAAAGAGGTATCACAACTCGTGGTACAGAATTTCGACAGTATAATCGAATTATACGCAGTCGGTCTTAATGAGTATTTAAGTAGTTATTATCATTGCTGTCACAAGGTAACTAAAGGAAACTTTGTAGCCAAAGTTATAGAAGGATATTTTTCTGAGAGTGTCGGCATGCAGCGTCGCCTAGGGTTTTATGTTTCGAATTATTGTCTAAAAAAGGAGATTTTAAACGAAATTCAGTTTGCAGAACTTAAAAGTATGTTTGAAAAAGATAGGCAACTAAACATATTGATAAACGCAAATAAGTACTCATGTCTTTTAAAATAGTTTACTGCAAAAAGTGCAAAAACGCAGTCTCAAGTTATTTATGTTCATATAACTATTGAACAAGCTTGATTTTATAACAAAACTAGCTATGGGCCGCGGTTTTACCCGCGTTAAACTTTAAAAATTATATCTATGTCTATGTGTTAATCCAGGGTGTCAGCTAACTCCTTACCAAATTTCATTCAAATCGCTCCAGCCATTTAGACATGAAGCTTTCGCCTATAATGAGTAATATTTTTTTTATAAATACAACTTCCTTCACTCGGACTCATATAGTGTGGTATAATTAAGTACAAATAAATCTAGAGAACTTGTATAAAATTAACTTAAGCCAAAGTACCAAACAATATTTTATTTTACAAAAGTGTTAATCAGTGTAATATTGTTACATACTACCCGTCTCCACAAAATAAGTAGCTAACTGTTTTATGGGGGTAATGTATAAGATTCCATAACAATTATCCCAACGATATTGGAGAATTGTCTACAAATAAGGACAAAAGAATTATAATTGCCAAATTGTGTACCAGCGCATCTACAAAATTTCTGATTATCTAAGTGACAGAAGTGCTTGGGATCGAGTTGCTCCAAGTCAACACATATAAAAAAGTACCTAATTAATGTTAAACAATATTTATTTTACAACAGGATGCCTACGGAGTTTTCTGGCAGTAAAAAAATGAAGATCCCACATAAATGTAACATTTTAACGAAATATATTCATTTGAATGGAACTACGGCTGCTTCATACTGCATATCAGAATATTGGTATATTATTATATAGCAGATCAGAATATTGGTAGGTCGAATTCTCGAAATGCCTACATTGATTGCAGAAACTTTTGATAAAATAACAGTCAATGAATGGCAAAAGCATTGCAATCATGTAAAAAATATTGAAAATGAGTATCGAAAAGGGATGGATACTTAGACGAGCCTTTCACCAATCAATTACGTAGTGAAAGTGAAAGCAGTGATAATGATGATGATGAAGAGACTTCTACATTAAACAATTCCGGTGACATAATAATACCTGGAGTATCCCCGTTAGAGGACACTCAGCATAATTTTTTTTGTAAATGCTCATAATTATTGTATAAAAATATAAAGATTTGTAATGACAGTATTTGTTTGCTTTTTAGTGAAGTAATATTTACGTTACAATGTGCATATTATTTTTACCCACTTTATTGCAAAAAATAGTTACTAGCAACACTAAATGCGATAACAGCGACGCTGCCAGCGGGTCAGATAAGTTTGCGGAACTGTACACTTACTTTATGGTTAAAATCGCCATCTTTAGTGGAGTATCAAACTATTATCTAGGTATATTCTGCTTACATCTGTAACTCTAATAACATTTTAAATTCAATAGATCGTCTCAAACCATTCGGTATTTAAAGAAATCCTTCTTACTAGTTACTTTAGAGCACAAGAGCTTTCTAAATATGTTCATTGTCTGGGATCACCATAAAATAAACAAAAATAAAAATATATTTAATTTATTATTTAATTTATTACGGTCTGCACCTACCAATACTTTGAGCGCCCTCTACAAACACATAAGAGAATTAAGTTGTCACGTAAAGCGGTACTCTATGGAAAATACACTCATCTAAAATAAATAACCACGTCATATCAACCTTAAATCAAATGAATATTCAGGATATGGAGATACATATGGAGAAACCAATGTATTTTTTATACACTGGTTTCTCCATTGATTTTGATAATTGTTTAGAATATACAAATTAAATGCAAATCGGACTATAAGTTTTAAATTTTTAATTCGGTATTATTGTAGGTAGGTATTTACCAACCTAACCTATTTTTGTATGAATGTCATCGAGTGAACAATTACCAAAATAGTCTACTAACAACGGAGAAATGTTCTATATGAACCGAACTCAGACAACTGTTGATGGCACTTGATGGTAGCTTCACTAGCCTTAGGTACAAAAAACAGGTCAGAAATACATGTACCATCCACATATATTTTTAACCTGTTTTTGTCTTTGGTTTATTTAGTAAGTAGGTACTGTTTAAGTAAAACGTATGTGGGTAAGTGTTTAAGTAAAGTAAAGTAAAGTACTCTTTATTGTACAAAGAAAAAACATGCGGGACAGTCTTTGGGGAATATAATTTAATTAATATGTGTAATAAACATTTCAGTTACGGACGTTCATACCAATTACCTTGATGGGGAGCACGCTCGGAGAGAGACATCGCTGCTTCAACGCTCTCGTACAAGAGGCCAGCGCTGCCGCCACTACGTTCAAACATATTACGTCCCTACCAGAAAACTCTCCTCTTGATCGTCTCTTCAAAATCGACCTTGCCATTAAGCAAAAAAATGTAGACTTCATTATACAAAACATAAAAGACGACGACATGCTATACGTTAGCAGAGCTTTAAAGGCCAAGTGGCTTGTAGAACACCCAAACTTAATAAACCCTAAATATCTGGAAGAAACTCTCTACCCAGAAATGATAATGCCTGCAGTCAGCAAACTCAAACACTGGTTGTATATTAACTTGCGAGACCCTGCTACTTGTGAAGCTTTCTATCAGTATAATGAAGACAAAGACTTTGACTATGCTGTTAAGTTTCTCAGCCACTGTTCTAATGAGTTTATACTAAATAAGTTTCCTGATATAGTAAGTAAGATGTCCCCTCAGCGTTTGAAAGTCTTATCTGAAAAATGCCCTCAAGTAGCTAAAATTTTTTTCGATACATTGGCATCAAACGATGCCCTTAAACGGCGTTGCTACGACGAGAGCCGCAAGTACTACAAAAAAATTAAATTTTTATTGAAAACTGATCCAGAATTATTTTTGGATATTACGGAAAATTATAATCTAAATGTTTTAAAGAAACTCGGTCGTAGCTCTACTCATTTTATAATGCGTGAACATAAGAGTAGATTTATGGCTAAACCAGAGTTTTATGCAGTGAAATTGCTTCATCTACCAACCGTTGCAAAATGCCTCAGCGAAGAAGAGTGTGAGCAGGTGATCCTCAAACTAGGGCGAGCGAATTTCCTCCGCAACTGGTTCAACTATAAAGCCGTAGAGCCGTTACTACAGCGACTTCCACCAACAAAACGAGCAGCCCTCAAGAAACGCGTTTTTGTGGATAAGGATTTTGGTGAACTCGTCGATCACTGGCCATACACGGTATCCGAGTGGTCCTATGTTCTCTTTGCGGGAGGTAATGCAACGCGTGCCTTCGTTGACCAAAACTATTACTCTCCGATCACTATGTATCGGTGTCCTGCGTTAGATCGGCTGGGTAGGACACATGACCGATTACGATGCAGTGACATGTCGATGTGTATGAAGAAAGGCGGCCAGGCTAAAAAGAGGTGTGAATTTCAGCGATTATTCGATGAGTATCGCTTTGTCGGGTTCAAACAGGCGATGTACGAGTTGGGACGCCGGTACCAGGCGGCAGGCTCGGCAGAGCGTCGGCGGGATATGATGCTGGTGCTGGTGAGCAAGGCGGGCGCGTGCGCGGAGCACGTGGAGGCGCTGCTGCGGCTGAGCGCGCGCCGCGCCAACGAGCCGGCGCCCGCGCGCGCCGCCGTGCTGCGCAGCCTGGTGCGGCGCGCGCGCGTCTGGCGCCTGGCGCCGCGCGCGTGGCAGCAGCTGCTCGCGCTGGGCCGGGGGCTCGGGCTCGATGGCACCGCGCCGGAAGTCCCGTGTCACGAAGGTTTGCACGCTGTCGTCCTACGCCAGCTACTGGCTAATGGCCACTGTGAACCTGCCATTTTTCAAGCATATTTGGGGGCGTTCTCGACTTTAGCCGAGTATTCGTTGACGGCGGAAGAGAAACGATGTGTCGTTGCCGCCCTCGGGCGCCAGCTGATCACGAGCGCCACCGAAGCGGAGCCCGCAGTCGCCGCCGCGTTTCTAGGCCGAGAGTTCGATGTCTTGAAGGCATACGGCATCCGTATCGATGGTGCTTCCGAGATAGTCGGAGCGGTGAAATCCTTAGTTCCTCGAGATTCGGCCGCCGCGAGGCCCCTCCTTAAGCGACTGTACGACATGCGGGTCGCCCGACGGGAATGTTTCGAAGTTAACCTAGAATTCCGGCGAGACGACGCGTCGCTTGTGAATATCCTCCGCCATGAGCCGACCGCGTTTAGTACGAACACTCTTGTCGAAATAATGGCCAGCTCGAAAACCGATCGATTCATTAAAAAGTTGGCGGTTTATTTCAATGAAAAGGAAGGTTTTGCGGATCGACTTCGCATCGCAATAAAAGAGAGAATCTATGAAGAACCACCAGTGAAACTCGCTGGGCCTCTGGCGGGTCTCCTCGGTTCGGATTTCGAGGCGATGCTTCGCGAATTGGACGCAGGGTGTGAAGTACGGAAACGATTTGCAGCAGTTCTGCGTGCGAATACTCATCGTGCCCGGCCCTCATCTAATGTGTTAGCATGGGGTTGGCGTTTCGCAGGAGTAAAGGCGATAGCGACTTATTTATACCGTGGCAGATTAAGTGTAGTGAGTGACGAGGTGCTTACACTGGCAGCCGACCGAAGAACTTCTCGGTTAGCATTACAACTGTGCAAGCGTATACCTTCGGTCATCGTTGATGTATATACTATAGTTTCCGCCAAAAGACCTAGCATTGCACTTCGAGGGTCTTTATCCCACCTTGAACACAACGGCGCTGCTAGCGGCCAAGTGTGGGAAATAATAAAACCATTGATCTTGAACATTGACTTAACATCCCGAGGACGTCTCCAAAGTAAGTTAAACCGATCGAAGCGGATGCCGATACAGATTCAACCCGATTACTGTGCTATTATATACTTGGCTTTACATAAATTTCGCTACTGGAATTATATTCCTACACTTAATTCACTCATGAACTTTCTACCTACTGCGAGTCCAGAGTTAGTTGAAAATGTTTTAACGCAGATGCTGCACGTAGACATTGATACTGAGGAAAGTAAAAGCGAAATAAGGATACATATGATTTTCCCAGCTTTGTTTGTTAGGTATTTGTTATTGAGTACTAGCGAAGAAGAGCAAGAACGCAGACTAGTGATAATAGGACAGCCGTTCATGGAACATTTGGACTACTTACGGAAGGAGTATCCGCATATGACAAATGAGATTATGAAAAAGACTATAGACAATTTGAGATTGAATAAAGTATGTTTGGATATTAAATACGTGTCAAGTCTGCCGGTATTGCAGAGGTTCTACAATTGGATGCAGACATTTTTGTCGAAAGAAGAGAACCTTGAGCTGTACGTGTTGATAAATTTGTCGATGATATATGTGGCGACATTGAGACAGAGTGTTGAACAGATGCCTGAAGTGTTTGAAGATCCGAAACTGAAAGCTACAGAAGGAGTACAGAAGGTAGGATTAGCATTCGGAAAATGCATAGCGAAAGAGGTATCACAACTCGTGGTACAGAATTTCGACAGTATAATCGAATTATACGCAGTCGGTCTTAATGAGTATTTAAGTAGTAATTATCATTGCTGTCACAAGGTAACTAAAGGAAACTTTGTAGCCAAAGTTATAGAAGGATATTTTTCTGAGAGTGTCGGCATGCAGCGTCGCCTAGGGTTTTATGTTTCGAATTATTGTCTAAAAAAGGAGATTTTAAACGAAATTCAGTTTGCAGAACTTAAAAGTATGTTTGAAAAAGATAGGCAACTAAACATATTGATAAACGCAAATAAGTACTCATGTCTTTTAAAATAGTTTACTGCAAAAAGTGCAAAAACGCAGTCTCTAGTTATTTATGTTTATAACTATTGAACAAGCTTGTCTTTTATAACAAAACTAGCTATGCCACGCGGTATTACCCGCGTTAACCTTTAAAATTATAGTCTATGTGTTAATCCAGGGTGTCAGCTAACTCCATATCAAATTTTATTCAAATCGCTCCAGCCATTTAGACATGAAGCTTTCGCCTATAATGAGTAATATTTTTTTTTATAAATACAACTTACTTCATTCGGACTCATATAGTGTGGTATATTTTAGTACAAATAAATCAAGACAACTTGTATAAAATTAACTTAAGCCAAAGTACCAAACAATATTTTATTTTACAAAAGTGTCAATCAGTGTAATATTGTTACATACTACCCGTCTCCACAAAATAAGTACCTAACTGTTTTATGGGGGTAATGTATAATATTCCATAACAATCATCCCAAAGATATTGGAGAATTGTCTACAAATAAGGACAAAAGAATTATAATTGCCAAATTGTGTACCAGCGCATCTACAAAATTTCTGATTATCTAAGTGACAGAAGTGCTTGGGATCGAGTTGCTCCAAGTCAACACATATAAAAAAGTACCTAATTAATGTTAAACAATATTTATATTACAACAGAATGCCTACGGAGTTTTCTGGCAGTAAAAAAATTAAGATCCCACATAAATGTAACATTTTAACGAAATATATTCATTTGAATGGACGCAGACTTTCTCAGGGGAAAATCATAAATTATCTGTGCTAAAAAGTAAAAATATCTAGGTAACTGCAATGAAAGACAAAATCACAATAAAATGAACTTTAATTCATTGGGTTAATAATACAGTACGTTTTATTTATACTTAAAATTAAGTAAAATTGGTATCAGCCCTTTAATCTATGCAAAAAATACAATGTTGCAAACCTAAAAAACGAATTTAATATTTTTTTACACTGGTAATACGATTCGAAGTGTAATCACAATTTTGTACTTAACAATTACTTGTTACGGTAATTCATATAATTTCATTAGTTAAAATTAGTAACTTAATTAACTAAGCAGCTGTATTAGATGTAGTTTTCAAAATATTTTCATACTGTGTCTACATTACCGAGCAAAAATATTCGATTCGATATTACATTAGAAATATACGCCTTAGCCTCACGGCTATGGATGGTCCAATAATGTAGACATGGCATGAATCAGGAGCTGCCAATCAAGAATAAATAATTTCGAAACTTTTGTTCAGACTTAAATATTAAAAATTTAACAGACATGCAAAATCTGCGTTCCGTTCAGCACAATACTATATTTTTTATTTACACTATTCGGTAACATAATTGCATTTAAGCGTGCAGAAATAGGTTCTTAGCTCCCTAAAAAGGGGGTCAAAATACCAACATCTCGTCAAACATAAGTTTTGACAATGATTTAGCAACTCAATATGGCTGCCACATAATATATATAAAAGCATCCTTATGACAATTAATTTATCACTTAAATAAACTTAATATGAAATAGTTTAAAACAATTTAAAATGCACATAGTTTTGATGGTGATGAATTGTGATATAAGTACAAAAATAAAATAAATATATCCACCATAGTGTTTCAATTTTAAAAACTGGCACCATCTTAAATTAGCTGTCAGTTATGAGCGCGAAATTTGAAACTGCGTCACTATGAAAATTTATTTTAAAATTGGATTTGTATTTAAAATTATGTATACATACTTTAGCGATTCTTACATATATATTTGGAACATAATTTCAAAATCACACGCTTATAAATACACACTCTACTGTTTATGATTATCATGCAATAATCTATGGTATATAACATGGTAAAAAAGGGGAAAATATTGAAAATGTTATCGATTTACCCACATTTAAGTTTATTTTGCATCTTAACCAGAAGTTGCTTACTTATAAAAGTAGTAAATTATACAAGTGATTTCCATTATTTTACCTTTTTAAAACATATAATTTAGTCTCCCAATCGATTTTGTATATTTTTCAGTCTTATACAAGGCACCGATAAAATTCAATTTTGTATATTTATAAAAAAATAGTTGCCACTCGAATAATATACGAATAAAATTCATTCATGATAAAATTGGCACTTTTATTATCAACTTTGCCCGACTAAAATCGAATGATAATCTGTTCCAATAGGGAAAAGGAATGTTATGAGGCCATTTTGAACTTATCTTCTCACTTTTGAAATCCACGAATGAAATAGGAAAAGCTGTATAAAATGGATTCAACCCATCTATTTAAAGGAAATCTAATGTATATTAGCATCATTTTTATTTAGTTTACCTACAATATATTTCTTACTTTAACCGGGCAAAATTGATAATTATATTTTATTGCTAAAATCGAGATATTTTGATTGCAATATGGCTATTAAAATATATTCGTACATAAAATATTTTACATTTACACCAATATAATGTATCTTGCGTAGTTATATCTATACTAAAAGCTGGTAAGTTTAATATTATGGATTATTGATAAAATATGTAGAAGTTAAAATTTCATATGTGTGTGGTAATAAAGTCCTGGCCATTTTTTATTTTACCCTAATATTAAAATTGACCACGTTAAGGCAAGATTAGTACCAATCTGTTATAAACTTCGTACAAAAATTGCTGTATTTACTTTAACTATTCGGATTGGTATTCATCCTATTATGTAATAAGTACTATTATTTTGTGACATATTAATGAGAATACGGACGGTACATATAATTCGATTTATTTCCATGAATCTGCCTTATGAGCAAAAATATGATTTATTATTAAAATAAAATTGAAACATGATATAGCTTTTTACTTATTTACGCTCTAAATGAAATTATTTATTCCTCTATAGAACTACTCTGGCTTTGTTAAATATTACTAAAATCCGTTATTATTTCAAAAGAATCACTTTACTCCAAAAAGGCGAACGACCATAGAGAAACCATAGACAGTGAATAAAACATCTCCAAATATTAATAAAACCTAAATATTTGAGAGAAAATTGTACTCATGAGTAAAGTTTAAATTTAGCCGTTTAAATATATATGTATTTACTCCGTATAAAGCTGCAATATTCAATGTTGAACAAAAATATTAAATAAAATGACTGAAGATAACGCCATATTGGAGTAAAATTACTTGAAACTGATAAGATGCATTGACTATAGAAGAATAGAAAACAGATATTTCAATCTTCAAATGCCTGGGTCCTAAAACATTCTAAATTTAAATGTTTTTTTTTTATTGTGTCTGATAGGATCCGACCACTTGTGGCACGCCACTATGCCTTAGCTTGGTAACAAACTGCCTAATGGACATTTCGTCTACTTCCAGAAGAACAAGTTCTAAATATAAAAGACGAGTGTGTCATTGACACAAAACGTTCCATACTCAAATTAGACGGTTAATTCTGTTGACATAACTGAACATTCTTAATTCAAATTTCGAATGTTATGTAAAAGAACGTTCTAAATTCAAAAAAGACCTGTCTAAAGGAGAAAATATACCTAGATTTTGGTTCTCATGTGATTCAGTCCAGATAATCGGTGTATCCCTGAGCGCCGGTGAAGATGACGTCAATCCATATGCGTGCAGCTTCACCAGATGGCGCCATGAGGTAGTACCGCCGTTGTCTAGTCTTCACTATGAATGTTGTTAGCGGGTTCGGTGATTTGGATGTGTTCCCGTGGTCTAGGTACACTTCTTCTATTACCTGTAAAGGGAGGAAATATTTTTAGAAATTGCTTTACACTTACTTATCATCATCATCATATCAGCCGAAAGACAACCACCGCTGGACAAAGGCCTCTCCCAAAGATCTCCACAATAGCCGGTCCTGCGTTGTCCGCATCCAACGGCTTCCCGCGATCCTTGCACCCTTGCGGTCCACCTTGTAGAGGGTAGGGGGGTGGGGGCGATAGCGTATTACGGCTTAGTTATGATTTACTTCTATGGATTCTTGAGCTTTACTGGTAAGAAATAAAATCTAGACTAAGGCGCTCATGGTCTCACCGGTTTGTAAGTAACCTACGAGGTAAAGCACCTAGGCACCGTTAAACTTATTTTGTGGGCATCTCCGTACTTCGGAGGGCATTTTAAGATGCCGGTCCCGGTAGTTTTCATTAGACAACAGGAGATAAGCCATGTCAGAAGCTTACCTCTGACATGGCTTATCGACTGGGTGGCTTGACCAACTCTATGGTGATAGAGTTGTTCAAGCCACCACTGGATAACCACTGATCATACGAAAAAAAAAACACGGGGAGTCAGAATTATTTATCTTCAATTAACTACTACTATTAAATTGGCGAGAATGTAATCTACCTGTGCATATACCAACAGCTATTTCAGCAGTATTATTTAAACAACGTGTTCACTAATGTAGGTTGGAACTTATTCGAGAGTGGTTCCGGAGCCATCACTATAAGCATCTAGAGGATATGCTGCTATCGTGGGTTATCCTGTGGACTCCCACATACCCCGTCATCTCCCCAAAACGGCATGGAGTGGGGACCTTTAAAACGCTTCCACAAGGAAAAACAAAAAAGCAGCCAAGTGCGATTCGGACTCGCCCGTGAAGAGTTCCGTAGCAGCACATATATAAACATAGTAAGTAACATAATATAAAAATTTTGAGTTTCAGTTCTAAGTATGGAGCACCCCCATAATTTATTGTATTCTTTCTATTTTTGTATGAAAATTTTAATGCGGTTCACAGAATACATCTACTTACTAAGTTTCAACAGTACAGTCCTCATAGTGGCGGAAAAAAGTGGCTGTGACATACGGACGGATAGACAGACTATAAGGGTTCCGTTTTTTGCCATTTGGCTGCGGGAAGCTAAAAACAGGACGTGCAGACGTGTTAAGGACATAGGGTTGAAGCACTGCCATTTGGATACAAGACTAGGGGATCAAATCTTACCTGGAAGTAGGCCCCTCCCCTGGGTTTCTTCTCACTCTTGTCCCAGTAGTAGACGAACGTTTTCGTTTCTCTATCGAAAACGAACCACCTGCAATATGCAAATGGACTCAGTAACAGTTTGATACATTCAAATTAACGTTAGTAACGATTGTCTTCATTCTATAAATGTGTCACCGCCGTGGGAGTATAATAATAATAATAAAAAAAAGAGTGTTTATACACGTAGACTTTAAAAAGCGTTTGTAAATAGTCAGAACATGTTTGTAGTAATACAGTTATTATTTCTAGTTACTTATTACAGATATTTAGGTACACGGAATGTTAAAACATTTATACAATTTATTTTATAATGGTGATGATATTTAGCTAGCTTGTATTAAGTTATTGTCAAGGAGATTATGTTTAGGTTCTGACTAGGAGTGGTGGTTAGTAGACGCTAATAATGATAAATAATGTCCTTCTGGTCGACTTCGGCAGAGAGTCTCAATGGGAACTAGCCATCTGCACGAAACATATAATAGTGCACAAGTGTGTAGCAAACACAGGGGCACTTTCTATCCCATAACTCTCATGATCCCATGGGACGACTAGCGACACGACCGGAAAGAGGTCAGGTACAGGACCGACGACTAACGTCTTCTCCGAGGCATAGGGGTGTCATATCGCCAACTCACAGATTTCGGGCTGATATTGAGAAATTTTCTTAACATGTTCCCGACCCGGGATTTAAAGTGGATATCGAAAGGCCAACATTCTCTACGTGTCGTTGTTGTTGTCCATTGTTATAGTTCACAGTTTATGAACGAATAGCTAAACAAGTTCCAATTCCGGACTCTGTCGAAAACATGTCTATGCCACAGTTCATTTCGCTCTTTGAATCAGTAGTACTGTACTTTTTATACAACCTACCAAGTCAAGGAGCGAAATGAACTGTGGAACGAGTTAGCGGAACGAGTTCACTTCACGGAACGAGATTTGATGAACTAGATCCATTAAGTGAACGACAATGCCCAAGGCTAGAACAAATTCTATGCTTAAGTCAAAGTCGTGTCAATTACTCAGCCCGTGATTATTTGTACGCAGTAATAATACCGAGTCAGTGTAACCAAATAAAACTGAAAATAAATGTACGAAGTCTTAAAAAAATTTTCAAAGAAAATCTGTACTATATAGGAAACCTACTTAGAAAAAATATGACTGCTATATATTACTTTTTATTTCTAATTTTATTTTCAATGTGGGAGCTTTCCTGTAAAAGGGTTGATCAAAATTTACGGGCCAAAAAACGCACTTTTAGGTAAGGTTTAAAAAGAAATCGTTTTATCCTAAGACAACTGCACCCAATTATACCGATTACTGACTAACTGACGTAATAATCATTACAAACTCATTTGATAGCCATAGTATTCCAACCAACGGGTATAGCTCTAGATACAATTAATGCGTATGTAATGAAATTAGGATAGAGAAACAAAACGACGTTAGTGTATCTTATTTGTAAACAGTCAAGTACCTATCCTCTGAAAATATAATAATAATAATAAACTTTACTTCTTAGAAAAGTTGCTGTAGTACAATACAATGGCATATTAAGGTAACAAACACATAAAAATACTACACTTAAATGGTTAAGTAGGGTACTGTCCTCTTAGATAGGCTACAGGATAGCATGTAATAAAGAGAAACAGTGCCGTCTCCTTGGGATTGAATACAGTGTTTCATTCTCAACTTCACTACTTTCATTTTATTAAGAATGTGAACGCGTGTATGTGTATGTTCGTGCGTGTATGTGGATGTATGTATGTTTGAGTGTGTGGATGTATGGATGTTTGAGTGTGTGTGTGTGTGTGCGCGTGCGTGCGCGCGTGTGAGTGAATGTATGTTTGTGTGTGTGTGTGACTGTGTGTGTGTGCGTGCGTGCATGTATTATTAGTTTATTTCAAGGATTGGAGGAGCGATTCCTTTTCGTCGTAACTAATATCTAGGAGAAAAGAGTGAACAACTTTTTTACATTGATAGTATGATAAGGTATAAATTTTAGAATTTGCATTGATTTTGTTATATAAGAAGGAATATATAATCAGCGATGAATTATTACATTGCAACGTGTACCATTTGCTCCCAAAATTAGATGTATTTATTTTGTTTTACAGCTACATACGTATTTTATAATAGTAATGATTCTTTTTTTGATCATAGTATGTAATTGATTCCAAGATCAGAACTTAATCAGTGCCTAGTAGCCTTTTATAAATTTAGTGGTCTCTTATGTTGAAGTAAAGAGTTTGTAATCTCATTTAGTTATTTTTTATATGAGTTTTGACAATGTGTCATTATATAAAAAATAATAAGAAACAAAAATGTTCTCTTTTCTTTTGTCAAGCTGTTGATTTATTTTCTGTGTAATATTATAAAATAACTAGCTGACCCGTCACGACTACGTTCGAGAGGAATCCTACCCCTACCCTACCAGTACCCTACCAGTACCCTACCAGTACCCTACCTCTACCTTACCTTGACCCTATAAAATATGGGAGTTCAAGAGTTTTGCTGAGACTCAAACCGGAAAGAAACTTAAGGTTTTGAGGACAGACAATGGAGGTGAATACGTCAATAAAAGAGTTAATGCGTTTCTAAAGGAGCATGGTGTCAAGCATCAACTTACAATCGCATATACACCTGAGCAGAATGGTGTAGCCGAGAGGGCAAACCGTACTATTGCAGAGAAAGCACGAACAATGCTTCATGAAGCGGGACTTCCTATTCAGTATTGGGCAGAAGCAGTAAATACAGCAGTGTATTTAAAGAATAGAAGCCCGACTGTTGCTGTTAGAAACAGGACACCCGAAGAGGTCTGGAGAAGACTGTCAAAAGACAGATTTATCCAATCTTCGAGTATTTGGCTGCATAGCGTTTATGCACATTGCTGATGAGAAACGGTCAAAATGGGATGCGAAAAGTAAAGAACTTGTGTTTGTAGGATACTGTAACGAATCCAAAGGATACAGATTAATTGATCCTATGAATGGAGAAATCCATAGAGCCCGAAATGTAGTGTTTTTCGAAAACCAGATGCATCACACTAAGAATCCTGTAGAATTAAGGGAATCTGGAATTATTCACCTGGAAAACAATGATGCTAGTCAAACTGTTCGCAGAGAAGAGTCCATAGTCAATTTACAAAGTGATAGAGATAGCATAGTAGTTGAATATGATGAACAAGATGAACAGGGGGCATCCTTTGAAGAGAGACCAGATGAAGGAGTTCTCAGTGAAATCGAATCAGATCCTGTAGTGGAAGAAAGGAGATATCCGCTTAGAAACAGGAAGCCTGTGGAATTTCCTGATCATATTACCTATGAAGCTGTTACGGAAGAGAACGATCCACTAACTGTAGAAGAGGCATTATCTCGTAAGGATAAAGAAATGTGGAGAGCTGCTATTAAGGAGGAGCTGGACGCGCTTAAGAAAGACCAGACGTGGAAATTGGTACAACTACCACAATCTTGCAACATCGTAAATTCTAAACGGAGTTTTAGAATTAAAGAAGAGGCCGGGAGAAAAAAGCGATACAAGGCACGTCACGTAGTTGCAAGAGGTTTTAGTCAAAGACAAGGCATCGATTATTTTGAGCAATATCTTGGGAAAGCAAGAAACAAAGAACCATAGCCCTGTCAACTGCGGAGGCAGAATATGTTGCGCTGTTTGAAGCTGCAAAGGAAGCTATATTCATACCAAGATTTTTATCAGAGATAGGACAAACGTTGCCTACAATAGCTATTTTCACTGATAGTCAATCAGCAATGGCTATAGCCAAAAACCCTGTGCACCATCAACGTACCAAACACGTTGATGTACGACATCATTTCGTAAGGGAGACAGTAGCAAATGGTGTTATAACATTATCATACAAGGAGACAGCGCGAATGGTAGCAGATGTGTTGACCAAGGCGTTGTTGAGAGGTAAGTATGAATGGTGTGTGAGAAGCATGGGGTTGAGCGTTGAATGAGTGAAGAGTAGAGAACCAGTTGGTATGAGATTAAGGAGGAGTGTTGAAGTAAAGAGTTTGTAATCTCATTTAGTTATTTTTTATATGAGTTTTGACAATGTGTCATTATATAAAAAATAATAAGAAACAAAAATGTTCTCTTTTCTTTTGTCAAGCTGTTGATTTATTTTCTGTGTAATATTATAAAATAATATAAATGTAAAAGATCACTCGTGTTTACATTTGAGTTTATATTGGTAGGACTAATAAACCCTATCATCTAACATCTTACATTGGCAGAATTGAACTTCCAGTGTGCTTTCAAAATTTTTTGTATAAGTTATATTAGATTTAATGTAAGTATGGATATCTACAGTTATTTTAAAATGGGTATTTTACTAATTAGTTCGCTTTTTATTTTCTAAAAAGTCTCAAGTTGTTTGAGGTCATGTGTGTCATATCGTCACGCTAATTTATAAAATCCTCCAGCTAATATCTATGAACTTCTGTGTTAGTCTGGAACGTAGGAAGGGTCCGACGGTTAAGATGACTTTAACCTGAGTAAGTAACTGTTAGTGGATTACGGGATTCATTCCCCGGATACCACTACATTTACTTAATTATACCTAATGTGCCCAGAAGGCAGCATTGCCGCTCTAGAAGGTGGTGAACTATCGAATATGAAATCATTTTATATAAATTTAATACAATACAATACAAAAATGATTTATTTCATCTCCACAAATTACATGATATTAACATGAAACAAATAAAGTTGACAAAATTGCAACTTGTGGGAGATCTGGAGTCCAAACTAAGTCAAGGCCTGTATTTTTGCACTCCAGGCCCCCCGAAACCTAGTACCTACATTATATAAATTTGTCAGCAAGATACTTTTATATTATTTATTTAGCTATATATAAGTAAGGCTTATTTAAAGCCTGTGTAAGAGTTTGTGTGTGTGTGTGTGTGTGTGTCTGTGTACACGTGTGTGTGTATGAATGTACGCGCGTGAGTGTTTTTGTAAAAAGAAAATTGAGTAGATACATCTTTACTTTAATCATGGGATTTAATTAAATTATACATACATTAGTAAATATTTATGATAAACAATATTATATAAATAGTAGTAATAAAATTTTTAAAATAGTTTGCAGCAATATCACAAACAATCAAACGTGGTTTAGATAAACTTACTTTTAACATAATTCTCTGAGTTATTTCCAGAATTATTATTTTAGATTTATCTGCACCTCCCCATTTGGTGATACAGTAGGTATGAGATTATTGATTTTACTAAGGCCACATACACAATCCTAACGGTCTGTTTCTGCGCTGCATCACGAAGCTCTTTGAATACGTGTGTAACATTGCGAATTCTGTTAGATAGGGACTTTGTGTCGTTCACGAAAGTTAATTTTGCATTTATCACAATTCCTAAATATTTAATGCATTCAGTACGGCTAATTTTGGGACAGTTACAATATTGAGATGGAGGGAAGTTACATTTATGTGCAAAGATGGTATTTGAGAGAGCAGACACTTCCATTCGATTTTGAATATGGATAACAATGTATTTGGTTTTGGTACACCCTTGTTTGATAGAACAACGTTTGATATAATATTACTAAATCGAACAACGTTAAAGAAAATCATCACTTTGTATAATATCGTTTGACAGAATTTTCCGTTCATCGAATATTTATTTGCTATAACAACATTTGCGCTAATGATCAAAAGGTATAATGTTCATTTGATGTAATGTTCAGGTCGTATAACCATGTATTTTATCGAATACTAGCTGTGCCCCGCGGTTTTACCCGCGATAAACTTTATAAATGATCACAGCTCCTTCCCCGTATAGGTGATAGCGTGATAATATGTAGCCTATATGTTGACCCGACCTCTAAGTAATATTCGTGCAAAATTTGAAGTAAATCCATGCAGTACTTTTTGAGTTTAGCCCGGACATACATACAGACAAACAGACAAAAATTCTATAAACTATATTTTTGGCTTCGATATCGATAATAGATCACACCCCAAGTATCCTTTTTAAAACATATTCTATGTACAGTTTTGACTTTCCTACGATTTTATTATATGTATAGATTCAATTGGTGTAATGTAATGCAGAAAAAAAAGCATTGTAAATATTTGAAAAATTATTTATTTTGAACAAGAAAACAGTTCAACTAATCTTAAATTACTTGCAATTGCTTTTAGAAAATCCAGTTCTGTATACGTTTCAAAATTGCGCAATATGGTCTCAATATTGTCATTTTTTTTTGTGCAAATCTTCTTCTGCTTTGCACTAGGTTCTCCATTTAAAATACACTGTATTTTTCCTTCAGCTATATTCATTTCGGCAAGCAGTATAGTAGACAGTTATTAGTATAGAAACGAATCGCTGCAAAACCGACTTCACGTAGTCTTGTCTGCCCTACCCTAGAGTGTAATTCCGCGTAGGCGCGGAGGGGAGCTCAGCTCGCGGGCGGCCCCAGGTGGTTTAGAACGCGCGCCTCCGCGGCTGAGGCTGGCCGGCGAAGCCGGCCATCAAGCCGAAGCTGCGGTGGTGGGCGTTAAAACCATCTGAGACGATAAGCTCGCGTGGGGCCGCCCAAACCCCGCACCACCGGAGCCGTGACAGAAACAATGCTTGCTGGATGTTGCATGCCTGCTTGCAAGTACATGCCTGCTTGCTTGCTGCATTCCTGCTTGCATGCTGCATATCTGCTTGCATGCTGCATGCTTGCTTGCATGCTGCATTCCTGCTTGCATGTTGCATGCCTGCTTGCATGTTGCTTGCCTGTCTGCTTGCATGTTGCATGCCTGCCTGCTTGCATGTTTCATGGAGCCGCCGAGTGCTAGATCCCTCTATTGTTGGTGAATCATTTGGGTTAGGTGCGGTTAGAAATGTGACCGGGGAAACAAAATATTTATTTATTTTATTTATATTTATTATGGATAACAACAGTCGTTTACAAATGTATTTATACAAAAAACACTATTACTACTTAATTAGACCAATTACAGTTATCCTCAGCTATTATAATGAACAGAATCAAAATGTTATTAAAATCTAAAAAGGTTACATTACATCTATGCAGAACAGTTAAACAAGTAGGTATTCGTATTGTTCAAATATATTGTGTATTCGGCGAAATTAAATTAGTTCAAATGAAATTAGTTCAAATAAATAATTACGCTAAATAAAAATTTACCAATGAATTATTCGGTCAAATGAATAATAATTCTTCGAAATGACTTTATTGCAACTAAAATTCGATTTAGTAATATTATATCAAACGTTGTTCTATCCACTTTGTACCCTTGACACCACCGTCTTGCACCACTGGTGGTGTAAAAGGTATTTTTTAATACCCATTACACTACCAAAAAGCTGCAGCACCCCCTGGTGGTGTAGATGGTATTTTTTAATACCCATTACACTACCAAAAAATAGTGCTATGCCACCATTAACTGTAGCCTATTTTTGTAAATAATAGGCCTTAGGTACGTTAACAAAATTTAATATCAAATCAGTAGGTAAAACTAAACAATACTCTCATGTGAACATAACATATAAAATACTAATAAGGAGTTTAATAATAATACACATTACTATCGTTATTTATAATGTAACATAACAATATATACAATATTTCTATAATATAATACTTATAAGACTTAACAGACTAATAAATAGCGTCAAAAACAATTTGACCCATTTTGCCTGAAAGGGTTGAATATTTCCAAAAAGAGAAGGTACGAAAAGCATGTGTCAATCTGGTGATGAAAAGGCAATATCTAATAATCGTAAAAGTCGAATGAATATTAATTTTGAACAAGCGGTCCGAAACTTCGCTAAAATTTAGAATTTTAATAACGCAATTTATCTAATGCACGGTCTACAGTTATCTCACCATTTACTAACTGCATTTGTATCTGCAAGATAAAGTCATCGTTAGCGGTTTGTTTTTTGTTTCGTTGAGCAGGTGTTTTTAAAGATTGAAACGATATATTATGTAAAACGTTTAGTAAACGCAAGACTGTCACCGAGTTCTTGTTTATTAGTTTATTTAATTTGGAATGAAAACCTTCTAATGCATTGGTCGTACGATGACGTTCACCAAAAACGCTAAATACATTACTGGTTTGCACTTTGAACCAATAGTTTTGTATATACTTTAGAAATTTATCAATTGCGCAATTACTATTATAATTTGATTCCTGTTTTATATAATCAAAACCTTCGAAAATTTTATCAGCTGGAATAAGTGGTAAAACCGCTGTCATGGCTATAATTCTTCTGTCAGACATAGTTTTAGAACAACCTAAGACTTTGGCTTTTTTCCAGATATTACGGGTCCAATGGTAGTAACATCCCCGGACTTCAATCTCGGGAAATGATTTCACAATAGCGTTCATCGCCCCTATTTCATAATCACAATGGAATTTTTGTGGAGCAAATTGTGGTATTTGTGATTTTATTAAATTAAATAGAACATAATAACTACTTTCCTTTCTATTTGACATAAGAGCAAAAATTAACGGTTTAATGTAAGTTGTTTCCATTGTACTATTCATGTCACCGTGCAGACTATATAATTGTTTGAATGGGCTTGGACAACTAGCAAATGTACCGTCGCCAAAATATTCATTAACTTTCGGAATTAGATTACGTGACTCTTCATTACAAAAAACTAAAATAATGATAGTGGAGTGCCACGTATACCAGCTTCTCTATTTTTTGCACAAGACGAGGGACAGAGACGGTGTCGAAGGCCTTAGCAAGGTCAAGGAATATGGTGAAACATTTATTTTTAGCATCCAATTTGTTTACCAAAAGTGTACAAGATCTAATACTGCGCTATCAGTGGAACGGCTGGATCTAAACCCATATTGTGCATTGGGTAGTTCACATTCTTCTAAGTACTTTTTTAGTCACTTATTGTTCATTATCCGCTCAAACAACTTCGATATTGTAGTTAGTTTAGCTATAGATCTATAGTTAGAGACGTTGTCTTATGCTCCTATCTTGTGTATGGGATGTACCACAGCTTTTTTTAGGGCATCGGGAAACATTCTAGTATCAAAAGACCGGTTTATTAGATGGGTTAGAACAGGAGTTACAGATCCTAACTTTAAAACTTGAGCACTGCCGGGGAACAGTCACTTTTAAGAAGTTGGATTGTTCTATATACTTCATCGTAGTCTGTAGGTAGGAGGACAAAAGAGTTGATATGAGCGTTAGAAACTTTGGAAAATGATGTTAGGGATAGGGATTTTGCCTGATAGTCGTTTGCCTATATTTGAAAAATATTGGTTGATTTTGTTTATTTTATTTTTAGGGTTGTTGTTAGCTGGCTATAGTTTTTATTTTATGGATGTTGGTAATTGGTTTTATAGTAGACGACAACTTTTTGGTGTTGTGTTTTTTGTCATTAGCAGTTCATCTTTCTCATATTGTTTTTTAAGTTTTTTTTATTAAAGTATTGGCTGGCAATTAAAAGAACGGTTAAAAGTATAGTAGTACCTATACGTTATTGTTCTTAAAACTTTTAGTACCTACCTACAGAATACTTCGAAATTCTCAGTATATGTGGCAACTCCGCCTACCGAAATATGGCCAAGGTCAAGGTCAAGGTCAATATCTTCTTGTGTTTACTACCGGATGTACTCCAATCACGAACACTTAATACAATATAATTATTATATTTCTCGCCATTAAAACGATAAAAATCAATAGTGTGGAACCTAATTGGTAGCTGATAAGGTTGAAACATTTAGAAGTGCTATCATTTGGGTACCTAACGAAAATACTTCACAACTTGTTTGTAAAAGTAGTACCTATTGCCTGGGGCCATGAATTGGGTTGGGTATTGCTTGTTGTTTTCCATTCAGACGTATTTGCGAACTTTTAGACATTTTATAATAGATTCCATAGTTACCTTCTTACAATGGATCATCCAAACGAATCGGAAGCAGGCTCGGAAATGTCTGACGAAGAAAAATCTTCGCCACCGGCAGCTAAAAAGATGAAGATTGATGATCTTACTTCCAAGGTGAGTTGCTTATTGCGGAAAGTGGGAGGAGCCATGAGCGATACGCGCTGATGAGATGCCATGTCGGCAAATAGTAATAGTAAAGTCTTACTATATATTCGATTTCAACGTCTAACTGCATATTTCGCTTACTTCAGAATTGTTTTAACTTATAAATATCGAGTTTTGTGATAAGCTCATTTTCTGAATTCCAATACCTACAAATAAATCTGCAGTAAATATGTTTCCAGTTTAATTTAGTATTCTCCCGGATTTATTATTGAACTCTTTGCTCCCCGCTCCGGTTAAAACCATAAAGTTAGTATAGGTACACTAACTTTATGGTTAAAACCTCCATGTTCAGTGGTGTATCAAACTATTACCTAGGTATATTCTTCTTACATCTGTAACTCTAATAACATTTTAAATTCAATAGATCGTCTCAAACCATTCGGTATTTAAAGAAATCCTTCTTACTAGTTACTTCAGAGCACAAGACCTTTCTAAATATGTTCATTGTCTGGGATCACCATAAAATAAACAATAATAAAATATTTTTAATTTATTACGATCTGCACCTACCAATACTTTGAGCGCCCTCTACAAACACATAAGAGAATTAAGTTGTCACGTAAAGCGGTACTCTATGGAAAATACACTCATCTAAAATAAATAACCACGTCATATCAACCTTAAATCAAATGAATATTCAGGATATGGAGATACATATGGAGAAACCAATGTATTTTTTATACACTGGTTTCTCCATTGATTTTGATAATTGTTTAGAATATACAAATTAAATGCAAATCGGACTATAAGTTTTAAATTTTTAATTCGGTATTATTGTAGGTAGGTATTTACCAACCTAACCTATTTTTGTATGAATGTCATCGAGTGAACAATTACCAAAATAGTCTACTAACAACGGAGAAATGTTCTTTATGAACCGAACTCAGACAACTGTTGATGGCACTTGATGGTAGCTTCACTAGCCTTAGGTACAAAAAACAGGTCAGAAATACATGTACCATCCACATATATTTTTAACCTGTTTTTGTCTTTGGTTTATTTAGTAAGTAGGTACTGTTTAAGTAAAACGTATGTGGGTAAGTGTTTAAGTAAAGTAAAGTAAAGTACTCTTTATTGTACAAAGAAAAAACATGCGGGACAGTCTTTGGGGAATATAATTTAATTAATATGTGTAATAAACATTTCAGTTACGGACGTTCGTACCAATTACCTTGATGGGGAGCACGCTCGGAGAGAGACATCGCTGCTTCAACGCTCTCGTACAAGAGGCCAGCGCTGCCGCCACTACGTTCAAACATATCACGTCCCTACCAGAAAACTCTCCTCTTGATCGTCTCTTCAAAATCGACCTTGCCATTAAGCAAAAAAATGTAGACTTCATTATACAAAACATAAAAGACGACGACATGCTATACGTTAGCAGAGCTTTAAAGGCCAAGTGGCTTGTAGAACACCCAAACTTAATAAACCCTAAATATCTGGAAGAAACTCTCTACCCACAAATGATAATGCCTGCAGTCAGCAAACTCAAACACTGGTTGTATATTAACTTGCGAGACCCTGCTACTTGTGAAGCTTTCTATCAGTATAATGAAGACAAAGACTTTGACTATGCTGTTAAGTTTCTCAGCCACTGTTCTAATGAGTTTATACTAAATAAGTTTCCTGATATAGTAAGTAAGATGTCCCCTCAGCGTTTGAAAGTCTTATCTGAAAAATGCCCTCAAGTAGCTAAAATTTTTTTCGATACATTGGCATCAAACGATGCCCTTAAACGGCGTTGCTACGACGAGAGCCGCAAGTACTACAAAAAAATTAAATTTTTATTGAAAACTGATCCAGAATTATTTTTGGATATTACGGAAAATTATAATCTAAATGTTTTAAAGAAACTCGGTCGTAGCTCTACTCATTTTATAATGCGTGAACATAAGAGTAGATTTATGGCTAAACCAGAGTTTTATGCAGTGAAATTGCTTCATCTACCAACCGTTGCAAAATGCCTCAGCGAAGAAGAGTGTGAGCAGGTGATCCTCAAACTAGGGCGAGCGAATTTCCTCCGCAACTGGTTCAACTATAAAGCCGTAGAGCCGTTACTACAGCGACTTCCACCAACAAAACGAGCAGCCCTCAAGAAACGCGTTTTTGTGGATAAGGATTTTGGTGAACTCGTCGATCACTGGCCATACACGGTATCCGAGTGGTCCTATGTTCTTTTTGCGGGAGGTAATGCAACGCGTGCCTTCGTTGACCAAAACTATTACTCTCCGATCACTATGTATCGGTGTCCTGCGTTAGATCGGCTGGGTAGGACACATGACCGATTACCATGCAGTAACATGTCGATGTGTATGAAGAAAGGCGGCCAGGCTAAAAAGAGGTGTGAATTTCAGCGATTATTCGATGAGTATCGCTTTGTCGGGTTCAAACAGGCGATGTACGAGTTGGGACGCCGGTACCAGGCGGCAGGCTCGGCAGAGCGTCGGCGGGATATGATGCTGGTACTGGTGAGCAAGGCGGGCGCGTGCGCGGAGCACGTGGAGGCGCTGCTGCGGCTGAGCGCGCGCCGCGCCAACGAGCCGGCGCCCGCGCGCGCCGCCGTGCTGCGCAGCCTGGTGCGGCGCGCGCGCGTCTGGCGCCTGGCGCCGCGCGCGTGGCAGCAGCTGCTCGCGCTCGGCCGGGGGCTCGGGCTCGATGGCACCGCGCCGGAAGTCCCGTGTCACGAAGGTTTGCACGCTGTCGTCCTACGCCAGCTACTGGCTAATGGTCACTGTGAACCTGCCATTTTTCAAGCATATTTGGGGGCGTTCTCGACTTTAGCCGAGTATTCGTTGACGGCGGAAGAGAAACGATGTGTCGTTGCCGCCCTCGGGCGCCAGCTGATCACGAGCGCCACCGAAGCGGAGCCCGCAGTCGCCGCCGCGTTTCTAGGCCGAGAGTTCGATGTCTTGAAGGCATACGGCATCCGTATCGATGGTGCTTCCGAGATAGTCGGAGCGGTGAAATCCTTAGTTCCTCGAGATTCGGCCGCCGCGAGGCCCCTCCTTAAGCGACTGTACGACATGCGGGTCGCCCGACGGGAATGTTTCGAAGTTAACCTAGAATTCCGGCGAGACGACGCGTCGCTTGTGAATATCCTCCGCCATGAGCCGACCGCGTTTAGTACGAACACTCTTGTCGAAATAATGGCCAGCTCGAAAACCGATCGATTCATTAAAAAGTTGGCGGTTTATTTCAATGAAAAGGAAGGTTTTGCGGATCGACTTCGCATCGCAATAAAAGAGAGAATCTATGAAGAACCACCAGTGAAACTCGCTGGGCCTCTGGCGGGTCTCCTCGGTTCGGATTTCGAGGCGATGCTTCGCGAATTGGACGCAGGGTGTGAAGTACGGAAACGATTTGCAGCAGTTCTGCGTGCGAATACTCATCGTGCCCGGCCCTCATCTAATGTGTTAGCATGGGGTTGGCGTTTCGCAGGAGTAAAGGCGATAGCGACTTATTTATACCGTGGCAGATTGTGTGTAGTGAGTGACGAGGTGCTTACACTGGCAGCCGACCGAAGAACTTCTCGGTTAGCATTACAACTGTGCAAGCGTATACCTTCGGTCATCGTTGATGTATATACTATAGTTTCCGCCAAAAGAACTAGCATTGCACTTCGAGGGTCTTTATCCCACCTTGAACACAACGGCGCTGCTAGCGGCCAAGTGTGGGAAATAATAAAACCATTGATCTTGAACATTGACTTAACATCCCGAGGACGTCTCCAAAGTAAGTTAAACCGATCGAAGCGGATGCCGATACAGATTCAACCCGATTACTGTGCTATTATATACTTGGCTTTACATAAATTTCGCTACTGGAATTATATTCCTACACTTAATTCACTCATGAACTTTCTACCTACTGTGAGTCCAGAGTTAGTTGAAAATGTTTTAACGCAGATGCTGCACGTAGACATTGATACTGAGGAAAGTAAAAGCGAAATAAGGATACATATGATTTTCCCAGCTTTGTTTGTTAGGTATTTGTTATTGAGTACTAGCGAAGAAGAGCAAGAACGCAGACTAGTGATAATAGGACAGCCGTTCATGGAACATTTGGACTACTTACGGAAGGAGTATCCGCATATGACAAATGAGATTATGAAAAAGACTATAGACAATTTGAGATTGAATAAAGTATGTTTGGATATTAAATACGTGTCAAGTCTGCCGGTATTGCAGAGGTTCTACAATTGGATGCAGACATTTTTGTCGAAAGAAGAGAACCTTGAGCTGTACGTGTTGATAAATTTGTCGATGATATATGTGGCGACATTGAGACAGAGTGTTGAACAGATGCCTGAAGTGTTTGAAGATCCGAAACTGAAAGCTACAGAAGGAGTACAGAAGGTAGGATTAGCATTCGGAAAACGCATAGCGAAAGAGGTATCACAACTCGTGGTACAGAATTTCGACAGTATAATCGAATTATACGCAGTCGGTCTTAATGAGTATTTAAGTAGTAATTATCATTGCTGTCACAAGGTAACTAAAGGAAACTTTGTAGCCAAAGTTATAGAAGGATATTTTTCTGAGAGTGTCGGCATGCAGCGTCGCCTAGGGTTTTATGTTTCGAATTATTGTCTAAAAAAGGAGATTTTAAACGAAATTCAGTTTGCAGAACTTAAAAGTATGTTTGAAAAAGATAAGCAACTAAACATATTGATAAACGCAAATAAGTACTCATGTCTTTTAAAATAGTTTACTGCAAAAAGTGCAAAAACGCAGTCTCAAGTTATTTATGTTCATATAACTATTGAACAAGCTTGTCTTTTATAACAAAACTAGCTATGGGCCGCGGTTTTACCCGCATTAAACTTTAAAAATTATATCTATGTCTATGTGTTAATCCAGGGTGTCAGCTAACTCCATACCAAATTTCATTCAAATCGCTGCAGCCATTTAGACATGAAGCTATCGCCTATAATGAGTAATATTTTTTTTATAACTGCAACTTCCTTCACTCGGACTCATATAGTGTGGTATAATTAAGTACAAATAAATCTAGAGAACTTGTATAAAATTAACTTAAGCCAAAGTACCAAACAATATTTTATTTTACAAAAGTGTTAATCTGTGTAATATTGTTACATACTACGTCTCCACAAAATAAGTACCTAATTGTTTATAACAGGGTAATGTATAAGATTCCATAACAATCTTCCCAAAGATATTGAAGAATTGTCTACAAATAAGGATAAAAGAATTATAATTGGCAAATTGTGTAGCAGTGCATCTACAAAATTTATGATTATCTAAGTGACAGAAGTGCTTGGGATCGAGTTGCTCCAAGTCAACACATATAAAAAAGTACCTAATTAATGTTAAACAATATTTATTTTACAACAGGATGCCTACGGAGATTTCTGGCAGTAAAAAAATGAAGATCCCACATAAATGTAACATTTTAACGAAATATATTCATTTGAATGGACGCAGACTTTCTCAGGGGAAAATCATAAATTATCTGTGCTAAAAAGTAAAAATATCTAGGTAACTGCAATGAAAGACAAAATCACAATAAAATGAACTTTAATTCATTGGGTTAATAATACAGTACGTTTTATTTATACTTAAAATTAAGTAAAATTGGTATCAGCCCTTTAATCTATGCAAAAAATACAATGTTGCAAACCTAAAAAACGAATTTAATATTTTTTTACACTGGTAATACGATTCGAAGTGTAATCACAATTTTGTACTTAACAATTACTTGTTACGGTAATTCATATAATTTCATTAGTTAAAATTAGTAACTTAATTAACTAAGCAGCTGTATTAGATGTAGTTTTCAAAATATTTTCATACTGTGTCTACATTACCGAGCAAAAATATTCGATTCGATATTACATTAGAAATATACGCCTTAGCCTCACGGCTATGGATGGTCCAATAATGTAGACATGGCATGAATCAGGAGCTGCCAATCAAGAATAAATAATTTCGAAACTTTTGTTCAGACTTAAATATTAAAAATTTAACAGACATGCAAAATCTGCGTTCCGTTCAGCACAATACTATATTTTTTATTTACACTATTCGGTAACATAATTGCATTTAAGCGTGCAGAAATAGGTTCTTAGCTCCCTAAAAAGGGGGTCAAAATACCAACATCTCGTCAAACATAAGTTTTGACAATGATTTAGCAACTCAATATGGCTGCCACATAATATATATAAAAGCATCCTTATGACAATTAATTTATCACTTAAATGTACTTAATATGAAATAATTTAAAACAATTTAAAATGCAAGTTTTGATGGTGATGAATTGTGATATAAGTACAAAAATAAAATAAATATATCCACCATAGTGTTGCAATTTTAAAAACTGGCACCATCTTAAATAAGCTGTCAGTTATGAGCGCGAAATTTGAAACTGCGTCACTATGAAAATTAATTTTAAAATTGGATTTGTATTTAAAATTATGTATACATACTTTAGCGATTCTTACATATATATTTGGAACATAATTTCAAAATCACACGCTTATAAATACACACTCTACTGTTTATGATTACCATGCAATAATCTATGGTATATAACATGGTAAAAAAGGGGAAAATATTGAAAATGTTATCGATTTACCCACATTTAAGTTTATTTTGCATCTTAACCAGAAGTTGCTTACTCATAAAAGTAGTAAATTATACAAGTGATTTCCATTATTTTACCTTTTTAAAACATATAATTTAGTCTCCCAATCGATTTTGTATATTTTTCAGTCTTATACAAGGCACCGATAAAATTCAATTTTGTATATTTATAAAAAAATAGTTGCCACTCGAATAATATACGAATAAAATTCATTCATGATAAAATTGGCACTTTTATTATCAACTTTGCCCGGCTAAAATCGAATGATAATCTGTTTCAATAGGGAAAAGGAATGTTATGACGCCATTTTGTACTTCTCTTCTCACTTTTGAAATCCACGAATGAAATAGGAAAAGCTTTATAAAATGGATTCAACCCATCTATTTAAAGGAAAACTAATGTATAATAGCATCATTTTTATTTAGTTTACCTACAATATATCTCTAACTTTAACCGGGCAAAATTGATAATTATATTTTATTGCTAAAATCGAGATATTTTGATTGCAATATGGCTATTAAAATATATTCGTACATAAAATATTTTACATTTACACCAATATAATGTATCTTGCGTAGTTATATCTATAATAAAAGCTGGTAAGTTTAATATAATGGATTATTGATAAAATATGTAGAAGTTAAAATTTCATATGTATGTGGTAATAAAGTCCTGGCCATTTTTTATTTTACCCTAATATTAAAATTGACCACGTTAAGGCAAGATTAGTACCAATCTGTAATAAACTTCGTACAAAAATTGCTGTATTTACTTGAACTATTCGGATTGGTATTCATCCTATTATGTAATAAGTACTATTATTTTGTGACATATTATTGAGAATATGGACGGTAGATATAATTCGATTTATTTCCATGAATCTGCCTTATGAGCAAAAATATGATTTATTATTAAAATAAAATTGAAACATGATATCGCTTTTTACTTATTTACGCTCTAAATGAAATTATTTATTCCTCTATAGAACTACTCTGGCTTTGTTAAATATTACTAAAATCCGTTATTATTTCAAAATAATCACTTTACTCCAAATAGGCGAACGACCATAGAGAAACCATAGACAGTGAATAAAACATCTCCAAATATTTATAAAACCTAAATATTTGAGAGAAAATTATACTCATGAGTAAAGTTTTTAATTTAGCCGTTTAAATATATATGTATTTACTCCATATAAAGCTGCAATATTCAATGTTGAACAAAAATATTAAATAAAATGACTGAAGATAACGCCATTTTGGAGTAAAATGACTTGAAACTGATAAGATGCATTGACTATAGACGAATAGAAAACCGATATATCAATCTTCAAATGCCTGGGTGCTAAAACATCCTAAATTTAAATGTTTTTTTTTCTATATGTCTGATGGCATCCGCCCACTTGTGGCACGCCACTATGCCTTAGCTTGGTAACAAACTGCCTAATGGACATTGCGTCTACTTCCAGAAGAACAAGTTCTAAATATAAAAGACGAGTGTGTCATTGACACAAAACGTTCCATACTCAAATTAGACAGTAAATTTCTGTTGACATAACTGAACATTCTTAATTCAAATTTCGAATGTTATGTAAAAGAACGTTCTAAATTCAAAAAAGACCTGCCTAAAGGAGAAAATATACCTAGATTTTGGTTCTCATGTGATTCAGTCCAGATAATCGGTGTATCCCTGAGCGCCGGTGAAGATGACGTCAATCCATATGCGTGCAGCTTCGCCAGATGGCGCCATGAGGTAGTACCGCCGTTGTCTAGTTTTCACTATGAATGTTGTTAGCGGGTTCGGTGATTTGGATGTGTTCCCGTGGTCTAGGTACACTTCTTCTATTACCTGTAAAGAGGAAATATACTTAAAAATCGTGTTACACATTTATGTGACTAGCTTCAACGTCTAAGATGTAGCGTAAGCGGTTTAGTTATCAGGGCTCTTAAACTTTCATGAGGATCTATTTCACTTATAATTAGAATTGCTATATTGTAAAATATTATTATTAATTTTTATAATTGTATCTATAGAATTTAATTTTAATGTATTGCAACTAACTCTTTGCTTTTTGTTCACATAATTCCTTATATTATTGCATGTGGTGTTAGTCTATAATTGCTTGTTGCACAAAGAAAATATCTAAATATGTCTGTACCATATGTTATGAATTGTGTAAGCGATCGTTGGTTGACCTAATAAATAAATAAATCATCATATCAGCCGAAAGAGGTCCACTGCTGGACAAAGGCCTCCACAGTTGCCGGTCTTGCGCTATCCGCATCCAGCGACTGTCAGACTCTTGAGTTTTACTGGTAAGAAATAAAATCATCACTAGCCACTCATGACCTGCACACACCGGTCAGTAAGTGACCGGTAAGGCACCTAGGCAGTCGGTCAGTCCATAGATGAGTGACCGTTAAAGTGGTTTAATTTCTGGGCACTTTAAGCATTTCATTCCATTTATTCAATAACAATTTTTATTGTGTCTGAAATGTACACGCCTATCGTGTGCATGTCTCTTCACAATTATTTTTAAGTTAGTCGATTTAAATGTATAACTTTGTGACAACTTTTTTTTGAAGTTATACTTCTTTTGGCGCGATGGAGAAAAATGATGAGAGTGAATTTTTACGATGCGCGCGCATCGTAAAAATAACAGCATGACGTTAGTTCTAGGTGGTATGAAAATTGATAACTATGTTCAAGTTGTATATTAAGAAGTATAACTTCTAACGCGTGTACATAAGTACACACAAGTTTTTTTTTCTTGTCTATGACTTTGTGTATAAAATATCGTCCCTTCCTTTTGTCTTTCTCTTTGGATCAAGCTATGTCGTCGAATGTAGATTGTCGAATAAAGTCTTGAAGAAACCTATTGAAGTTCTTTATTGGAATCGCATATGTCCACCACGGGACATGAAATACATACATAATAAATTTCAGCATAAAATTTCAAGTGAAAATGTCAAATACGTGGTTAATGATAACGTCAATTAAAATCTGCCGAACCCGGCAGTCGATAATTCATGTCAGAGCCTTCCTGGGCAGCTTGAATAACTCTGACACCAGGGTAACCATTGACCATACGATAAAGAAGAAAGAAATCACTAGGAGTCAGGAATTCGCGAAGTTCGCATACACAAATTCATACATTCATACTTGAATTCGCAACGATTATTTTCTGGGTGTCACGACCGAAATTCTGGACATACCTAATTGTTATTCCTCTATAACTACGAACTTTTTAAATTGGCAGGAATATGGTCTACCTGTGTTTATACCAACAGCTCTTTAAGGAGCATTATTAAAAAACTAAGTTTGCAACTTATTCGAGAGTCGGACGTGCAGACCTATTAAGCAATGCAGCGTCACAACCATAGGGTTGGAGCCCTGCCGTTTGGATACAAGACTAGGGGATCAAATCTTACCTGGAAGTAGGCCCCTCCCCTGGGTTTCTTCTCACTCTTGTCCCAGTAGTAGACGAACGTTTTCGTTTCTCTATCGAAAACGAACCACCTGCAATATGCAAATGGACTCAGTAACAGTTTGATACCTTCAAATTAACGTTAGTAAAGAGCCTCGTTGGTCTAGCGGTAGCGTGTTCAACCGCAGATAATGAGGTCCTGGGTTCAAATCCCGGGTCGGGACAAAAATAAATCGATTTTTCCGTAAAAAGAAATTTCTCAGTATCAGCCCGAAGTCTGGAGGTTGGCGGTATTACAACCCCGTGCCTCGGAGAGCACGTAAAGCCATCGGTCCTGTACCTGAACTCTTTCCGGTCGTGTCACTAGGCGTCCCATCGGATCATGAGAGTGATGGAATAGAAAGTGCCCCTGTGTTTGCGCACACACTTGTGCGCTATAATATGTCCTGCGCAATTGGCTAGTGTCCATTAAGACTGGCCGCCGTGGCCGAAATTCGGTCGGGAGGACGTCATCAGTAAATATAGTCTTTATTCTATAAATGTTTCACTGCCGTGCTAGTGGTGGTAGAAGACGCTACTAATAATAAATAATGTTGACGGGTCTGTTGGCATGGTTGGTAAATACGCCGCCTTTCACGCCGCAGGTCGTGGGTTCGATTCCCACCCGGGACAAATATTTGTGTGCATGAACATGTCTGTTTGTCCTGAGTCTGGGTGTAAATTATCTATATAAGTAGGTATTTACAAAAGAAAAATAGTATATGTAGTATAGGTATCAGTTACGTGATTTCCATAGTACAAGCTCTGCTTAGTTTGGGATCAGATGGCCGTGTGTGAATAATGTCCCAGGATATTATTATTATAATGTGCTTTTCGTCGATTTCGGCAGAGTCTCAATGGCAACTAGCCATCTGCACACGACATATAATAGTGCAAAAGTGTATGCCTAAACACAGGGGCACTTTCTATTTACACCACTACGGTATTAGGAACAAGGCTTTCGAACTTCTGACTTCTTACTTGGGCAATAGAATTCAGAAATTCGAAATAAACGGTAAAATATCTCCGGGATCTCCAGTGGTAATGGGCGTTCCACAGGGGTCAATTCTTGGCCCATTTTTGTTTTTAATGTATATAAATGACTTACCTTACTATGTAAGGGATAAGCATGAGATTGTGTTGTTTGCAGATGATACTTCCCTGACGTTCAAAATAAACCGACAATTAAGCAATTTTGACGATGTTAATGATGCAATCTCTAAAGTTGTTCATTGGTTTAATGCCAATAATCTTGTGCTTAATGATAAGAAAACTAAAGTCATAAAATTCACTACACCGAATGTGAAACAGGCGACAACCAATGTACAACTTAATGGAGCTAGGTTGGACCCTGTTGAATCAACTGTGTTCTTGGGTATCACTATAGACTCAAAGCTACAATGGAGCCCACAAATAGAAAAACTGTCCGGCAAATTAAGTTCTGCAGCATATGCAGTGAAAACTATTAGACGGCTGACTGATGTTGACACAGCTAGAATGGTTTATTTCAGTTATTTTCATAGTGTAATGTCCTATGGAATTCTTCTCTGGGGTAGCTCTGCTGACATTAACACCATATTTATATTGCAAAAAAGAGCTGTAAGAGCTATCTATAATCTTGACCCGAGAGTGTCTCTAAGAGAAAAGATCAAAGAGGTCAACATTCTAACTGTACCATCTCAGTATATATATGAAAACTTACTATATGTGCATAAAAATATCGATTCCTTCTGTAAAAGGAGCGATACACATAATGTAAATACTAGATATAAGAATAATCTCATATTGCATACTACCCGTCTCCACAAAATAAGTAACTCTTTTATGGGGCAATGTATAAGATTCTATAACAAACTTCCCAATGATATTAGAGAATTGTCTACGAATAAGTTTAAAAGAATTATTAAAGCCAAATTGTGTAGCAGGGCATATTACAAAATTTCTGATTATTTAAATGATAAAAGTGCTTGGGATTGAGTTGTTCTGAGTCAACACACATGATTGTCATTAATCTTATGTATATTTTATTTTAAAAAAGGATTCCTACTGAGTTTTCTGGCAGTGTTTCTCAGTAGCTGCCACGTCATGCACTGCACGGTAGGGAAAAAAAATATGACCATTCCACATAAATGTAAAATTTTTACGGAATAAAGTACCTTTGACTTTGACTTTTGACTTTATTCCATCACTCCCATGATCCGATGGGACTTTGCGTGCTCTTCGAAGGATAGGGGTGTCATATCGTCAACTCACAGACTTCGGGCAAATAGTGAGAATTTTTCTTATCATGTTCCCGAACCGGGATTATAGGATATTTTAGGACCTTATTATCTGCGGTTGAACACGTTACCGCCAGACCAACGAGTTATGTTATATTATTCATAAATAATGACATAACAAAGACTCGAACAGAATAACACTAGAATTTATACTAATTATCTATAATTTAGAACTAATTATAAAGAGGTCTGCAACTAGATTTCAGTTTAGTAAACTATGATTCATGAATTATTAGAAATAATTTATTTGGTTAATAATTTTATGGTTTATTTCAAATAAACCATCTCTTCGTAATGGTCCACTGCTAATACGGCTGGCATTGGCATAACAGCCGTCTTAGCCGTCTAAATTTCAGTATTAAAGCGTCTTCATTCCTTAAAGTCATGGCCGGATACACACCAATAAATTTTTGATAATTGGGTATTTTCAAGTTTACGCGCTTACCTTTTGGACCAGGTGTGGAACTTAGCGCCCAACTTGTGCAAATAACCGCGACATGAGGTCGGTGTTACCGTCACGTAGGGGCACAGCTCAATCTGATGACCTGTAATTCAAATAACGGTTATTAAGATTCTGTAATCATTATTGTTACGGAGGATTTAAAAGATGACTTAGACATGGAGAGAGAGCGCAGGCGCTGGCTGTGAGGGGAAACATGCTGGCACGCAGGTTTGCTGCTTATTCAGCACCGGTTAAAATAACACTTTTTAAGGCGTTCTGTCAAATATTTTACACCAGCAGTTTGTGGGTTAATCATACCCAAACAGCAGACAGCGCACTGCGCATTCAATACAATAACGCCTTCAGGGCGCTGTTGAGGCTTCCACCTTACTGTAGTGCGTCAGGGATGTTCGCGGATTTGCACACTGACGATTATTTCGCGATCATGCGCAAAAAAGTGGCATCAGTTATACGCAGTTTGAGGGGAAACAGCAATAGCATCCTGAAGGTGTTTGCAGAAAGGATTGAAGGGCCTACAATGGATAGATTTATCAAGCTTCATGTCAGACATGGGACTTGATAAATCTTCCTCTAATCTTGGCTTTTTATTATTTTATTGTGTATTTGTGTTGTTATTTTTGTACCCATGTGTGTCTAAGTGTTACATACTAACATAGTTTTTTAAGTTTTTACTGATTACTAACATGCTATGGGCCGTCTATGCCTGAAAATAAACGATTTTTATTATTTATCATTTTAAGCAACGAAGTAATAAGGGTAGCTTCTAGCTAGTCACTAATGATTAGTTCAATAAAGAACTCCCAGTCTAAGGTTTTTTTATAACACAAGGATTAATTTCTGAGAGTCGATCGATAGCAGAAATACTTCGCCTACAATTTTATCATCATCATTATCTCAGCCAAAAGACGTCCACTGCTGGATAAAGACCTCCCCCCAATGTTTTGGGGGATATGCTGTAATCACTACGCTTGGCACACGGATTGGACATAGTAGATTCCCTCGAGATAACTTCTACGCCTCCCGGATGAGATGGGGTGATAATCGTCGCTGTCATCACACATTTTTGATTATTCAATTTTACGGCTCTGGATTCTTCGGCCTTATGAGCCTTCCGTAAAATATATTATTATTTCACATATTTTCGTCATGTCAAGTAAAGTCCGGCACAGTCAAGTCATACGTAGTCCTTGTCGTACCCCAGTAAAGCAGTGGAGACTTTATGGCTTATATGGAGTTTTAGATTCAACACAGAAAATCGCAATTCACGGCAATATGGCACTTTCCTCCACTTGTGTACGTTGTCCATGATGTTATGTCTAAAAATCCACCATATTTACACATAAAAACTTGAATTTACACCAGTTTTTGAAAATGAAACAATGCCCTGATGCGTCTTTTTTCGCTTTGGCGCCAAAACTGTTGAGTCACCACACAGCGAGAATGGTGTTGCCATAATAATGATGTGACTCACCGGCAGACTCGACATGCCTCCGCAAGTCGAAGTCGTCTCTGTCGACGGGCAGGTACCGCGTGAGGGGGCGTTGCGACTCGCTGTAGGGCGCCACGCCACGCCGGCTGCGGCGAGGAGCACTGCTGAGCGACACTACAACAAAGAGTAGGAATGTTTTACAAAATGTATACGAACGCTGACCAGTTCCATTAGAGAGTAAATAAAATCTTTCAAAGAATAATAATATCTTAGCACATTATTCACATACGGTCTTCTGGTCCCAAACAAACAGAACGTGTGCTATGGAAACCAGATAGCTGATATATTATATATATATAGCAGATAGCACTATATATTTTCTTCTGTAAATACATACTTTTAAAGATAATTTCACCCAGATTCAGGACAAACAGACATGTACATGCACACATATATATATATGGGTGGGAATCGATCCCTCGACATCCGGCGTGAAAAGCAAGTTTTTGCCAACCACGCCAATAGACAATTTCAACAGATAGCGCTTTAAATTATTCATTTTTGAATATTTTTTAATTCATCGTTTTATAACTATGACTTTGCTAAACTGAAAACAAGTTTCACCAATCTTTAAAATTAATTGTATAAATTTCAATGCTAATTGAATCAACGATAATTGGAATTGTGATTGAAATGTAATTTAATTTGAATTGTGAAAATAGAGAAAGCGTGTGTTATCCCTGTCTACTTTGGAGCGGTCTGTGATAGTCAATTTTCATGTCTGCTTGCCGTCATTATTTCAGCGATTGAGAACACTTGTGTACAAAATAATACTAACAATTATGGCCCCAGCTGAAAACTGGGGTAATGCCAAGCTATTTTCGATGAAACAAAAAGAAAAAAAAAACAAAAAGTAAAAGCCGCAGGTCAGCTAGGTTAGGTTCCTCAGCGGCGAGGATAGGATCGCGTTGGCCCCTACACGTGATCCCGTGTAAGTGACGGTCTTTTTACTTCAGCGGCCCCCTGAACTGTAGCTCAAACCCTATAAGGGTGTCCTCAGGTATTAGTTAAATTAAGCTACTTTTACTGGGTCGAGAGCCTTCTGTGCTAGCCAACAGCTCTTTGTCTTCAATTCTTTAATTTTAATATAATAGTACTAACTGTAACAATAATAGCTTAGTAACTTGTTATTTATTATTTCTTTAAGGATTTAAAAAACGATATGTGACGAAAGAGACCGCACGGACGGACTAATTCAGAATATATGTGTTACTTGAACTATGTTTATGTACTGCATTGTGAGGTTGACAAGTACAAACGTATGTAAATACCCAAGTGCTGAATAAATTTCATTATTTCACTTCGTTTATCAATTGCCCACTTATGTACAACGTAGCTCTTACAGGTGTTGTCTGAGTCCTAACTGCCAATTGCCACAAGGCTTGTAACCACGAGTTCCTTACTTGTATACAAAAGGGTACTTACAGATATTGTCCCTGCTGAAGTCTGAGGCATGGCTGAGCGGTCTGCTGTCGTCACTTCGCTTGTCCTCCTCCGTTGATTCTGTCCGCGAGTTCCTCACTTGAAGCTGGAGACAAAGAAAGACACACTTATTAAAAAGTAGATCAATGCCATTGCCGTTTAAAAAGACTTTTGAGAGGCAAGAAATCCGGTAATGTATAAATTGTAAACATTAGAATCTGTAGAAATTTTTGAAGTCAATTTGAGATCATGAAAACTATTTTAAGTGTCTGTAACTAACACACTGCCATTAGATCTTAACTAGACACATCCTGTACATACGGCTACATATCATACTATACATTTCCAGTATAAGCTGGGGCTCTACCGGCTACATCGATTTCTTAAATGGCCCTAAAATAAATAAAGGTTAAAAATTACTTAATCAATCGTTAAATCAGATTCCACGTTGACAATCGATTCCGGACCATTTATGACGTCACATGTGCTCATGTGACGTTGATTAAGTCATTTTTTACCTTTATTTATTTGAACGCCATTTAAGAAATCGATGTTCGGCGACTTAGCCGGTAGAGCCCCTGATCTCGCGTTGAATAGGATTTCCATACAATGACAGGTCAGCTTATATTGGAAATGTATAGCTTCATATATAGCCGTGTGTACTATAGGAACCAGACAACTGAGAAGCATACTTATATACATTTGTAAATACATACATATTATAGATAAATTACACCCAGACAGAAAAATTAATCATGCTCATCCAACAAAGAATTATTGTCCTCCGTGGGGATTGAACCCACGACCTCTGGCTTAAAAGTCACAGACACTAACCACGAGACGAAAAAGGAATAGGAAATCGAACCTGGGACGGGAACGGGAAGTAGCGAAACAACTGCCTTTACCGCAGCACCACACGTGCGATAAACTTAGTTGTAGATTTTAAACAACATTTTCTTAAAATGGGGGTAAGGAATGCAGAGCTACACTCATCACCATTTGGTGTTAGTAAACAAAATGGTATCGCCATAAAGTATATGGGTATCCAGTCCATAGGTCCACGAACTTAGATATCCTATTTACCTAGATGTTTCAAGTAAGCTTTACGATAATCTTTTGTTATTTTTAATTAAATCGAGGCAGAAGTTTTGTTTATTCTTATATTGTGTTTATTTTACAACCTAATTATTTAGTACGGAAAGATTTTTTACAGACATTCTAGGTTCGCCCAACCGTATAATGCGCACGGTATAAATTATATCTTTGATGGACAAAGATATAATTTACTAGCTGTGCCCCGCGGTTTCACCTGCGTAAAATTTTATAAATCATCATAGCTCCCGCCTCCCGTAGGTGATAGCGTGATAATATGTAGCTTATACGTTGACCCGACCTCTTAGTCTCTTCTACTTCTTAGTCCTCTTTCATGCAAAATTTGAAGTAAATCCATGCAGTACGTTTTGAGTTCAGCCCGGACATACATACAGACAAACAGACTTCTAAAAACTATATTTTTGGCTTCGATATCGATTGTAGATCACGCCCCAAGTATCCTTTTATAAAAATATTCCATGTACAGTTTTGACTTTGCTATGATTTTATTATATGTATAGATGCCATGCGCATTATACGGTTGTGTACAGTGTAAAATTTTGTACAGTGCCACGAGAGTTTCTTATCAATATATTATAGAACAACGACGGGTCTTACGGTAGAAGATGGGGTGTAGAAACACCTTGAGGCAACCCTACACGTTAATTTTGTTAATGCAAGGGAAATGCCTACGTATGCCAACGCATAAAAAATTTTCTGCGTTACGCGGGCACGCTGCTCCGGTGCCCCACCCTTTTGCACCAGGTGATTGGGACACGTGCCCTGGAGGGCTTTGGTTTGTTGCTGCAAAGAGATAGCTGTATTCCCCCAATCTGTCAAATTTCTTTAACAGATTTTCAACTTTATCAAATAAGCATAAGGTTCACTTTCAATTGGGGAAATTTAACAGATTGGGGTAGCTTGATGTGCTGGCGACTGTACGTGTCTAGTAGAGGACACTTGAAGTTCTCTTTGGTTCTATTGGCACATCCTATTGGTTTAGACGGCAAGTCTCTCTTTGTAAATAGTAATGGAAAATGCTGGTTCCGTAGTTAAATAAATACAGTTACAGGGTTATTTGTAAAACACCAACAACCTTTCAGGTCTAAATAGCTAACATCATAAACAACAACTTTTGTTCTACGAATTCGGACATAACTCAATACATGAAAAAGTAATTATTTTACAAGTTTTTGTTCTGCTGTCGTAACATTTGTAGGTCTATGTTTCATTCACACGACGCTCCACTCGCGCGCTGTTACGCTTCTACTAATAATACAATTGGAGAAGGTGCACATACATTTTTATCACAACAATATAATATACTATGGTGGGTTGATACCTGAACTAGGATGGTTCCTGGGTCTCGGGGTATCAACCCTCCATTCCAGTAAATGGTCTTATGTCTAATTTAAGTAAATGTATGATAAGTATATGATATTTGAGATCACATTTCTTTTAGTAGGTAATTTACAATAATAACGACGAAATAAATTAATAAATAAATAAATTCTAAAAATATATTTTATGATTTCTTTGATTTATATACTGAATTTTTTGACATTGTTAAAATAATTTACTGTGAACTTTAAAACTACTTTTGAATCATTTGTATGTCTTAAAATAGACAAAACATAGCGCACTGTAATTTACTTTAAGATCTGTATTTTTTTTGTACCTATGTTTTACAAATAATAAATGATTGATTGATTGAGGCGCCGATGCGATGCAAACAAGTGATAAAGTCAATCATAGCACCTACATAGTGTGTGGTGTGTGGTACAAAAATAAAATAATTATTACACTTTCTTATTTATTTCACGGCTTGTGTAGGCAAATATGGAAACCTTGTTGCTTAATGGCGGCAGTATTCCCTGCGATGCGCGTAGAGTTATTAACATTCAAGCGCGAAATTAAATAAATACTTATTTTTGTATGATAAAATCTAACCAATTATCAAAAGTTGTAGAACAAAAGTTGTTGCTTATGGTGTTGGCTATTTAGTACTGCGAGGTTGTTGGTGTTTTACAAGTAAAGTTTAAAGAGTTAGTTAAATGTCATATTGTATACCAAATATACTTACGAATACAGGCCTAGGGTTACATCCAATGCCCCACTGCGAACTCTTCACTAACGTCAGCCACACAGACATAATGTTCCGCCGATATTTACATATGTATATGTTACACTCTACTGTACATGTTTTTGTACACTCACTGTTCGAAACACTTTAGTCTTTGGTTTTAATCTGTTTTGGTATAACACTTTATAGGAAACTTGGATTTTTAGAGGATTCTGTTAGAAACACGTTGTAATTTTAATAATAATAATAATAATAAAAGCCTGACATCGTTTTGCTAGACCGGTTGGAGCGCCGGGTATTTATGTTTGACGATAACCTCGTAAGAGCCGAGACTGACAATTTGTCGAAATTCTTAGACTTGGTTCACGAGGTTACCACAATGTGGGATGTGGACTCAACAATAATGTACCGATAGTCGTCTCCGTAAACGGTCTCATAAGAAAGAGCCTCGACCAACATCTTAAGAGGCTTTCGCTAGATCACTGGGTCAAGGGTCGGATTCAAAAGGTTCCTCACTCTGTCGCCCTGGCCATCGGTGGCCTAGGGCGTCAAACCCCGCCGCTGCCTGGAGGAGCTCTATACTTTTCATATTAATTTATATATTATTGTTTACTTTTTATAGCAATTATATAAATATGCAATAAATAAGAAATTAAATAAATGATTTAGAATAATAACATCCTGGAACACACACACACGGCCATATGACCCCAAACTGAGCAGAGCTTGTACTATGGACACCAGATAACTATATATCTATAATTATAACTATAATTTATAAAGTTTTTGCGGGTAATACCAGCTAGAATAAATAAATTGTGAAAAAGTTGTACAAAAGTTTCTATAGTTCACATTTTGTTGGAATTATTGCATGGACTTGTAATATTGATTCCAATATTATGTATTATACGTATATTTATTTTATGTCAGCGTATCCTCAATTTATAATAAAGTCGGGAAGCGTGGGAACCAGTACTTTAAAAAAGTTGCAACAGAATACAATTTAGTCAGTTTTAAAAACATTCTGTACGTATTTTAACTATATTTATATGATTCATTCTCATTGAGATACGTCAGAAATTTAGGAATTTGCGCTTCAGTTGAATAATATTGGAAATTTGCGGTGTGAGCGTATTATTGAAGCGTGCAAACAAGGAACAACACATCGAATGTACATAATGTTCCTTTAATCACGTAACAACCTTAACCCATGTATGAAACCAGCTCTATATAGGATTAATATAATTGTATTGTGTTGCTGTGTGGTGACGGCATAAAATATCATCGTCCCATCTCATCCCGTGGGGGGCGTAGAAATCTTCCGAGGGAATACCTACCAGACGACGGGCAGCAGCGTTTTTCTGTGAACTATGACCTTCAAACTGCGATCGCCAGCCCGTCTGCCAAGCGTGGCGATTATGTGGTCGCTTTTGTCCAGCAGTTGATTTACTTTGGCTGACATGATGCAGATTTTTTTGTATAGATTCCTACTGAATTTTCTGGCAGTGACTTTCTACAGTGCCACGTCATACACTGCTCGAAAAAAATGACAATTCCACATAAAAGTAAAATTTTAACGCAATAAATGAAATTTGAATTTGGGAAACTGTAGATTTCCTGTGCTATCTAAGAGAACATCTTGTATAAAATATATGAGACGTTCATAGTCAGTTGCTCTAACCGATACGTAAATGATTGGTGAGGTTAAGCACCTAGGTGCACGGTCAGACTCTCAATGGGTGTCCGCCGAAGTGATTTATTTTAGCGGCAGTCCGACAGTCATTAAGCCATTTCAGAGGCGTACTGGGCTTGAAACCTCTAGACACTAGGGTAACCACTCCTCCCCATACGACAAAGTAAGATACAGAGTAACCACTCCTCCCCATACGACAAAGTATGATACATTGCGCTGCTGCAATAACAATTTGATTTTATTTATCAAAAGTGAACAAGGGTGAGATAACGTAGCATTGATAGGATTACCGATGTACAGACGCCAGCACATCCAGCTACCCCAAAACTGTCAAATTTCTTTTATAGATTTTCAACTTTATCACATAAGCATAAAGTTCACTTTCAAATGGGGAAATTTAACACATTGGGGTAGCTTGATGTGCTGGCGTCTGTACGTGTAGCTAGGTTCTGAGTGCGTCGGAATACCTGGTTATGGACCCGTGTTGGTGAATCACTATAAATCATTATTATGCGTTGTAACACCTACGCTAGAGCCCGGCGTCATGCTTACTCTATAAATGTTGTTTTCGAAGTGTGCATGAAAATGTTCGCTGGCTGCGTAGAGTACGTCCGACATGTAAGCTGCCGTTTACTTTCAGGTAGCAATACCAGTTATAATAATAAGCCTTTTTATTTCCATGACATAAAAAGTACATTTAAAACATATATATAAAGAATATGAAAAAATGAGAAAAAGTATGTTGAATAAGTAGGTATTTCGAAACGTCATACATGTCACGGCCCCTTTCGGGCATAGACCTCCACCATTTGCGTCCATTTTTCCCTGTCGTTAGCTGTTTTCATCAAGTCTCTTCCTGCCAATTGAAGTATATCGTCTATCCATCGAACTTTTGGTCTGCCTCTTTGCATTTTCCCTTCTGGACCTCCATTCATCCATTTTGTTACTTGTTTTGGCCATCTTTCTTCAGAGGAACGGGCAATGTGTCCTGCCCATTTCCCCTTCAGACGTTACCAGTTACCGTTACATAAAGGAAGTAGATAGAATGTTTATAAGTCTTTTTATGCCATAGGGCGACAAACGAGCAAACAGGTCACCTGATGGTAAGCGATCAACGCCGCCCATGTACACTCGCTACCCCAGAGGAGTCACGGGAGCGTTAGCGGCCTTTAAAACCCCGTGCCCTACCTCTCTTACAAAATTCTTATAAAATTTGAAGTACCTAATTTGTTTTCACATTACTTGTTAAGGCCCAGGACTCAGTGTGAAGTTATCTTGCTCGTGCATTTAGATATTACACGTGAAATAGAATTAAGATTAATATTCCAAAGTATTATTGCCATCGGTTCACAAGTGATCGGAGGTTTTCTTACGTGACCATTACAGTAAATAATAATATCTAGTATAGGGACAATGTCACACAGATCATCCTAGCCCCAAACTAAGCAAAGATTGTACTATGGGTACCAGGCAACAATATACATACTTATATATATAGATAAATACTTAAATACATAGAAAACATCCATGACTCTGAAACAAATATTCGTGCTCATCACACAAATATTTGCACTTACCGGGATTCGAACCCAGGACCACCAGCTTCGTAGGCAGGAGCACTACCAACTAGGCTACAAACGTCCGTTAACCTACAAGGCTTTCACATCTTCACCGGGCTGTTACCAGCGAACTGACGACACCTAAGCACGGGGTCAATCTATCGATGGGTGATAGCCAAAGTTAAAATTTCTCTGTGCTTTGGAGGGAAGGCTGTCGGTCCCGGTTGTAGTTATTAGACAACAGACTTACCAGGTGGCTTAAACAATTATGACACTAGGGTAGCAACAGCAACTGCCCATGTCATAAAGACATTAATTTCGGACATGTCTTTATGGAAATCCATAAAGACATGTCCGAAATTAATGTACTGTTAATACAAACTATGCATTTAAAAAAAAAGGTGGGAATCTGTTATTTAAAAAAAAACGCGGTTAGACTATAACATTTTTTGTTATTTATTTAAGGATCTCAGAAAATATATGCGATAAAACAAACCGCACGGACGGACTAAATATTTTTTTTTGTAAATTTTATACTATCCACTATGTTTATGTACTGCATTGTGACCTTGACAAGTACAAGTGTATGTTAATACCCAAGTGCTGAATAAATTTCATTTCATTTCATTTCAACAGCAGAAGATATCATGGCATAGACTTTTGCGTGATAAAAAAACATGCAATATTTAAAATATCATTTTATCAATCACAAAAAGTGTTACTTATGGTGTAATTTGATCATAAACATAATAACTAACAGATATCCGATCAAAACTAACATAAAACACGGGAACACTTTCCTATACTCCTATTACAGTTACAAGCAGATCATAAATCATATTTTCAACAGATCTAATGTATTCTGGCACTGTGCCAGTAACTGTTCATTTTACCCTAATTTATTTTTATTTTATTACACGGTTTATGAGTATAAATTGTGAGAGACATCTTAGTTTTTGATAGTCGATTGTTGTATTCGGAGTTGGCAATGACCTAGGTTTTATTCATTCGTCTTTTTCTCGGACTATTTCAGGGATGTCGAATGTTATCACTAGATTTGTTAACACACTAATATTATAACTGCATTTTTTTTAACCGCAGTAAATAAGGTCCTGGGTTCAAATCCCGGGTCGGGCCAAAAAAGTGATTTTGGGATTTTTCCGTAAAAAGAAATTTCTCAGTCTGGGAGTAGGCGGTATTACCTACACCCCGGTACCTCGGAGAGCACATAAAGCCGTCGGTACTGTACCCGATCTCTTTCCGGTCGTGTCGTCCCATCCGATCATGAGAGTGATGGAGTAGAAAGTGCCCCTGTGTTTGCGCACACACCTGTGCACTATAATATGTCCTGTGCAATGGGCTACTCTCCATAGAGAATGGCCGCCGTGGCCGAAATTCAGCCAGGAGGACATCATCAATATTATAAAGGCAAAAGTTTGTGCGTGTATGAGTGTGTATGTTTGTTACTTCTTCACGTCTACACGACTAGAGTGATTTTAATAAAATTTGGTATGGAGTTAGCCGACACCCTGGATTAATACATAGGCTATAATTTATCAAGTTTAACGCGGGTAAAACCTCATTATCACGACGGGCCGGTTGGCGTGCTTGGTAAACGCTCGCCTTTCACGCCGCAGGTCGTGGGTTCGATTCTCTACCAGGACAGATATTTATGTGCATGAATATGTCTGTTTGTACTGAGTTTTCAAAAGAAAAGTAGTATATGCAATATATCAGATATCCGGTTTCCATAGTAGAAGCTCTGCTTAGTTTGAGATCAAATGGCCGTGTGTCTATAATGTCCCAGGATATTATTATCTGCGGTTAAACACATGTCCGTGAACTTGGCAGATCATTTGTCAGCAGATCAAAAATAAATGAGAGTTCTCGTCGCATGCAGGTGAGTTCTACAGTTCCTGATACTATTTAAAAATAGTTCTGGCATTTTTAGTCAGAAAAAGTCAATCAAAAAAATGATCTGCTAACTTCCCGTAGCAGATCATTTTCAAAAAACTTACAAAAAAGTGAGAGTTCTCGATGCATACCAATGAGTTCTGGAGTTCCTGATACTTTTTATGAATAGTTCTGGCCGATTTCCCTAAGAAAATAATTAAAACAAGTGATAGATATGCCATTTTCCCGTAGCAGATCATTTCCAAAAATGTTACCTAATTTTTTTATTTTTTATCATATTTCGATGAGTTCTAGAGTTCCTGATAATTTTTAACGATAGTTCTGACATATTTTCCTAGAAAAACAATAGCCTATCACTCGTTATATGTAAACTTCCCGAAAAATTACAAGGAAAACAGGATAAGGCGACATGTTTAAGAAAGTCGATTGTAACTAAGAAGTAACGATGCATGCTGATAAGTAATATTTATTTTCTGGTTCACTAAGGACCCGAGCACACATTCTGATACCTTCAAGAAATAGTTCTGCATCTTTTCTGACACAAAAAATTCAACATTTCATTAAATTTCAGAAAATTACGACTTCAAGAACATTCCAATGAAATAAAAATTTGCCCGCATGCTGTCATCTTTTATGGTATTTAAAGTTAAGACGTAAGTTCTGAATATAGTAAGATACTTTAAAGAAATAGTTCTGTCAATATGGAGCAGAAAAGCATGTAAGAAAAAAATATCATATCTGAAAAATACATGTTTTAGAAAAAGGGTCGCAAATTAGAAACATCGACGCATGCTGATAAGTTATATTTATTTTCTGGTTCACTAAAGACCCAAGCACACATTCTGATACCTTCAAGAAATAGTTCTGGATCTTTTCTGACACAAAAAAATCAAAATTTAATTAAAATTCAGAAAATTACGACTTCAAGAACATTCCAATAAAATAAAAATTTGCACGCATGCTGTCATCTTTTATGATATTTAAAGATGAGACGTACTTTGTAAATACAGTTAGATACTTTAAAGAAATAGTTCTGTCAATATGGAGCAGAAAAGCATGTCAGAAAAAGATATCATATCTGAAAAATACATGTTTTAGAAAAAGGGTCGCAAATTAGAAACAACGACGCACGCTGATAAGTTATATTTATTTTCTGGTTCATTAAGGACCCAAGCACACATTCTGATACCTTTAAGAAATAGTTCTGCATCTTTTCTGACACAAAAAAAAATCAAGAGTTAATGAAAATTCAGAAAGTGACGTCTTCAAAAACATTGCAATTAAATAAAAATTTGCCCGCATGCTGTCATCTTTTATAGTATTGAAAAATGAAACGTACTTTGTGAATACAGCTAAATACTTTAGAGAAATAGTTCTGTCAATATGGAGCAGAAAAGCATGTCAGAAAAAAATATCATATCTGAAAAATACATGTTTTAGAAAAAGGGTCGCAAATTAGAAACATCGACGCATGCTAATAAGTTATATTAATTTTCTGGTTCACTAAGGACCCAAGCACACATACTGATACCTTCAAGAAATAGTTCTGCATCTTTTCTGACACAAAAAAAAAATCAAAATTTAAATAAAATTCAGAAAATTACGACTTCAAGAACATTCCAATTAAATAAAAATTTGCACGCATGCTGTCATCTTTTATGGTATTTAAAAATGAGACGTTTTTTGTGACTACAGTTAGATACTTTAAAGAAATAGTTCTGTCAATATGGAGCAGAAAAGCATGTCAGAAAAAGATATCATATCTGAAAAATACATGTTTTAGAAAAAGGGTCGCAAATTAGAAACATCGACGCATGCTGATAAGTTATATTTATTTTCTGGTTCACTAAGAACCCAAGCACACATTCTGATACCTTCAAGAAATAGTTCTGCATCTTTTCTGACACAAAAAAAAAATCAAGAGTTAATGAAAATTCAGAAAGTGATGACTTCAAGAACATTGCAATAAAATAACAATTTGCCCGCATGCTGTCATCTTTTATGGTATTTAAAGTTAAGACGTAAGTTATGAATACAGCTAGATACTTTAAAGAAATAGTTCTGTCAATATGGAGCAGAAAAGCATGTCAGAAAAAAATATCATATCTGAAAAATACATGTTTTAGAAAAAGGGTCGCAAATTAGAAACATCGACGCATGCTGATAAGTTAAATTTATATTCTGATTCACTAAGAACCCAAGCACACATTCTGTTACCTTTAAGAAATAGTTCTGGATCTTTTCTGACACAAAAAAAATCAAGAGTAAATGAAAATTCAGAAAGTGATGACTTCAAGAACATTGCAATAAAATAACAATTTGCCCGCATGCTGTCATCTTTTATGGTATTTAAAGTTAAGACGTAAGTTATGAATACAGCTAGATACTTTAAAGAAATAGTTCTGTCAATATGCAGCAGAAAAGCATGTCAGAAAAAAATATCATATCTGAAAAATACATGTTTTAGAAAAAGGGTCGCAAATTAGAAACATCGACGCATGCTGATAAGTTATATTTATTTTCTGGTTCGCTAAGGACCCGAGCACACATTCTGATACCTTCAAGAAATAGTTCTGCATCTTTTCTGACACAAAAAAATTCAAAATTTCCTTAAAATTCAGAAAATTACGACTTCAAGAACATTCCAATAAAATAAAAATTTGCACGCATGCTGTCATCTTGTATAGTGTTGAAAGATGAAACGTACTTTGTGAATACAGTTAAATACTTTAAAGAAATAGTTCTGACAATATGGAGCAGAAAAGCATGTCAGAAAAAATATCATATCTGAAAAATACATGGTTTAGAAAAAGGGTCGCAAATTAGAAACAACGAAGCATGCTGATAAGTTATATTTATTTTCTGGTTCACTAAGAACCCAAGCACACATTCTGCTACCTTTAAGAAATAGTTCTGCATCTTTTCTGACACAAAAAAATTCAAAATTTAATTAAAATTCAGAAAATTACGACTTCAAGAACATTCCAATAAAATAAAAATTTGCACGCATGCTGTCATCTTTTATGGTATTTAAAGATGAGACGTACTCTGTGAAAGAAGGGGATGAAAAGTGTTATTGAAGTATTGTCATTTTTAGATCTAGAGGCTTGAACTTATTTTGTAGGCTGTTGATTCGATATAAATTAATATGTCATTTAAAGTTTGTCAATTTTTATCCCCAAGGGTGTAAGTTAACTATAGGGAATAGCGGACAAAAGTTAGTATGGAAATATCTAAGGTCTATGTGAATGTTTAATAAGTTTGGGTTAAGAGGAAAAATATTAGAGATATTCTGATGGAACAGATACAACATTGACGGAGTTTTATAACAAAATGTGGGGATAAAGTCGTGGGCACAGCTAGTAATTAATAATTTATTGTTCAGTATTTAATATACAAATTAATTGAATGGAGAGCTGTATTAGGGTTTTTATAAATAACAAACAATACCGTTACGCTGGAATAGTCATTCATTGCCTCCTGTACCAAATTAAAGCTGTGACATTTAGGAATATCGATATTTATATAATTATACATATACACACACATATATACGTTTGAATATATAAATATATATATATATAGATAACAAATTTTAAAAATTCTTAATTGTCACAGTTTTAATTAAGTACCGGAAGCAATTATTGACTGTACTGCAGAACGGTATTGTTTTTCGTGCAAAAAGAAAATTAAAATAACTTATCAGCATGCGTCGTTGTTTCTAATTTGCGACCCTTTTTATAAAACATGTATTTTCAGATATGATATCTTTTTCTGACATGCTTTTCTGCTCCATATTGACAGAACTATTTCTTTAAAGTATCCAACTGTATTCACAACTTACGTCTTAACTTTAAATACCATAAAAGATGACGGCATGCGGGCAAATTGTTATTTTATTGCAATGTTCTTGAAGTCATCACTTTCTGAATTTTCATTAACCCTTGATTTTTTTTTGTGTCAGAAAAGATGCAGAACTATTTTTTGAAGGTATCAAAATGTGTGCTTGGGTTCTTAGTGAACCAGAAAATAAATATAACTTATCAGCATGCGTCGATGTTTCTAATTTGCGACCCTTTTTCTAAAACATGTATTTTTCAGATATGATACCTTTTTCTGACATGCTTTTCTGCTCCATATTGACAGAACTATTTCTCTAAAGTATTAAGCTGTATTCAGAAAGAACGTTTCATTTTTCAATACTATAAAAGATGACAGCATGCGGGCAAATTTTTATTTTATTGCAATGTTCTTGAAGTCGTCACTTTCTGAATTTTCATTAACTCTTGATTTTTTTTTGTGTCTGAAAAGATGCAGAACTATTTCTTAAAGGTAACAGAATGTGTGCTTGGGTTCTTACTGAACCAGAATATAAATATAACTTATCAGCATGCGTCGATGTTTCTAATTTGCGACCCTTTTTCTAAAACATGTATTTTTCAGATATGATATTTTTTTCTGACATGCTTTTCTGCTCCATATTGACAGAACTATTTCTCTAAAGTATTTAGCTGTATTCACAAAGTACGTTTCATTTTTCAATACTTTAAAAGATGACAGCATGCGGGCAAGTTTTTATTTTATTGCAATGTTCTTGAAGTCGTCACTTTCTTAATTTTCATTAACTCTTGATTTTTTTTTGTGTCGGAAAAGATGCAGAACTATTTCTTAAAGGTATCAGAATGTGTGCTTGGGTCCTTAGTGAATCAGAAAATAAATATAACTTATCAGCATGCCAATTGTTCCTAATGTATGACCTCATTTTAAAAAAACCTGTCTTTTTCTGATATAGATTGTTTTTTCTGACATGCGTTTTTGACCCAGGTAAACTGAACTTTTTGTCACAACTATTTCGCTGTATGCCCAAAGTTTGTCTTAACTTTAAATACTAAAGACCTTGTCAGCATGTGTGGAACTTTGTGTTTTATTGCAATGTTCTTGAAGTCGTGATTTTCTGAATTTCAAATAAATCTTCAAATATTTTTTTTGTCATAATAGTTGCAGAACTATTTCTTAAATGTATCAGAATGTGTGCTTGGGTCCTTAGTTAACCAGAAAATAAATATTACTCATCAGCATGCGTCATTACTTCTTAGTTACAATCGACTTTCTTAAACATGTCGCCTTATCCTGTTTTACTTGTAATTTTTCGGGAAGTTTACATATAACGAGTGATAGGCTATTGGTTTTCTAGGAAAATATGTCAGAACTATCGTTAAAAATTATCAGGAACTCTAGAACTCATCGAAATATGATAAAAAATAAAAAAATTAGGTAAAATTTTTGGAAATGATCTGCTACGGGAAATTGGCATATCTATCACTTGCTTTAATTATTTTCTTAGGGAAATCGGCCAGAACTATTGATAAAAAGTATCAGGAACTCCAGAACTCATTGGTATGCATCGAGAACTCTAATTTTTTTGTAAGTTTTTTGAAAATGATCTGTTACGGGAAGTTAGCAGATCATTTTTTTGATTGACTTTTTCTGACTAAAAATGCCAGAACTATTTTTAAATAGTATCAGGAACTGTAGAACTCACCTGCATGCGACGAGAACTCTCATTTATTTTTGATCTGCTGACAAATGATCTGCCAAGTTCATGGACATGTTAAACACGCTAGCGCTAGACCAAACAGTAGGTATTTCAGTCAGTAATCTTTATTCCGGATGTCGAATATTATCACCAATGTTATTATATTTCAGACATTTACCATTATTTTGACAATTATTTCGCGCGACAAATATTTATCCTTAAGACACACCAAATGGCTTGTTCTCAAATGTTTATTTGTGCGGTGGAATATGCAATTTGACATTTTCTAAAAATGTGTGTCACGCAGGAAGTCGAAGAGTTCTTAGCAGAGATATAAAACAAGAAAAAAATTCTTCAGGACGATATCTACGCCACCCACGGGATGAGATGTGGTCTTGATTCTTATCTTCACCGTCCAGCAAATACTACACAACGTCTAATAACTCTAGGCTATTTAATTAGCTATTTCTTCTGTTTACTCGATAAGCATTGCAAGTGAAATAAACTGTATCCGTGGGATCCAATTTATCTATCCGGCCAAAGCATTAGTTGCGAAACTTTTCAAATACCCCGTTCAAAGCAACACGTAATTTTATTGTACAAAGTAACGCGCTGTTGAAACCACCTGTCGCATTTAATAGAAAATTATGGCATTGAAAAATCTGTTGTTTTTTTAAATCGAGAAATAAATTGTATCGGAATTATTTAGTTAACGAAGATAGATTTGTTTAGATTTATGAAGTAAGAATGTATGGATGACGCAGCGGTAAGCAGGTACCTCTGCCAAATCTGCGCGAATAACGTGTTGTGATTTCGACTCGACTAATTGTATACGAGGACTCCTGTTCGCATCAATGGCAGGAAAATCTGTGTCCCGCTCCGTGGCTTTACGCTACACAACGCTAATCTACTTTTAAGAAAGCGCTTAAGATCTTGTTGATTGCGCTCTTCATTAAATCGCGCGAGTATTCTTAACTACGCACTTAACATTATTTCGCAGACATTGGTGTGGGTTACACGTTTACTACGCTCTTTATCAGTCTGTTTAAAATTATGTATTAATGTGTAACTGTTGGATGTCCCAATAAAACAAAATAAAATAAAATTATAGGATAGTAGACTATTTCAATGGTAAATTATAATTTTAATTATTTTTATTCTTTGATTTAATAATAGCATCATGAAAACTGACAATATTTTTTGCGCCTTACACTATGCATTCACCGTATTTTTTCCATCCCATTATACTTATTTGACATTATTTTGCTACTTTTGATATAATTTTGTTACTTTTGACATTATTTTACTGTTTAATTTAATGAATTGTTATTTTAATGCAATGCAATGCGTGGTCATAATGTATATACACATTGTTTTTACTTGACAGATCCTACCAATAAACATTTATCATTATTTCTAAATAAATATGACTGCGACTAATCGTGATTCCCTTATTTGCGAACAAAATATGTATAAGAAGAGTAATTTTATCTTGTCAGCCGAATTAAGTCCACTGCTCCCCAAAGGATTTCCACAATGGGGTTGTGTCCATCATTTGGATAAATATGCCATTATCGCTTGGCAGACGGGTTGGCGATCACAGTATGATGGTCATAGTACATAGAGAGCAGTCTCTCTGCATGGTCTGTGGTAGATATTCTCTCTGGACGTTACGCGCCCCCCGAGATGAGATAGGGTGGCGGCTATGCCGTCAACCACACAGCAAATTAACGAAGAGTAATTTATCAATTCTAAATTTAATGTTTAGGAATGATTCCTACCTTAGTTTATTTGTAAGTTCGGTAATACGACGGTCAGTTCAGTTGTTAAGAAATAAAATCATTATATTTTACTGACCTGTGAAGATGTGTGACCTATTTACTTTCCATCTCTCTTCTTATTTTTGTTTCGAGTGGTGATTTGTTTGGGTATTTGGGTTTTACCCACAGCAATACTTACACAATTCGGGCCAATATCAACGGTAACCAACAGAAACACATTTCAAGACCTCACGATCTCACAAATAACGATTTTGAAGAACATGGATCCAGAAAAAAAACAGCATTACAGCCTTTAATAATTATTACTACAAGAATTTCAATAACTTCGGTATCGGTCTTTGGATGCAATCAAACTTCGGTTTAAGAAAGGACGGTTAAGTTTATTAGTTAAATATTTGATGTATTTAACGACTCGTCCAATGACGATATTTATTAATGGAATTGAAAAGAAGGAAGTTATCAGTTCCACGGTTTGTTTTTTAGGGTTTGCGTGCTGCTACGATATCGCCGTTGCTATCGAATTCTTATTGGATAAAAAATATGTTAAAATCTTTTGCATCAACCAAAGAACTGAAATTTTTGAACACTTTAATTTCTTTTTAAGGCCTCTTAAAAGGCTATTTTATTTCTGGAAAGTTTAGTTAAGTTTCAAATATTAAGACAGGGTGTATTTCAATGGCATATCATCATGTCAGCCAAAGTACGTCCACTGAAGCCCCCCAAAAGAATGGCCCCCATTCTTTTGGGAGGCTTTTACATGCCATAATCGCCAAGCTTGGCAGACGGGTTGGCGATCGCAGTTTGATGGTCATAGTTGACAGAAAAACGCTGCTGCCCATTCTCTGGTAGGTATTCCCTCGGTGGATTTCTACGCCCCCCACGGGATGAGATGGGGTGATGATATTCTACGCCGTCACATTCATATAAGATCGTTTTGATGGGCTAACGTTAAAGTGTACAGTAGCAATACTAACAAAGAGTAAGTACTACTTTTTCATGACAGCCCTACTTTTATATCTGAGGAATAGTCATCTGGCCACGCCCACAGCAGGCTATGACGAATGACGTCACAAATTCCTTACTATTATCGTATCATACCAGCAGATGTAATGATAATGTTTTCGAGACGCTTTATACGCTGGATTTGCTGAAAATTTGTGATTTTTGTTTTGATCCGTTACTGTTATGGATGTCCGTATCGATACGTTTTGTAATCGATTATCTTTCGATTATCGAATCGATATCGATTATTCTGGGTCGTTATTAAACAAGATAATACTTGTAAGAAAAACATACGTATACTTGTGGAAATTATTTGAGAATCGTTTATTTATTTGTAATAAGTACGAAATTCGTTCCGTAATTTTTGCGTGAAAGAGTAACAAATATTCATAGCTACAACTATACATTAATAGATCCATACTCACAAATTATCGCATTTATACTTTAGTAAAGAAAAAAAGATTTATTCCCAACATGCACCGATAATACTTAACCTAGTTTACATCAAAAACAATATAACTAATTATATTTAGCCTACATAGGAGTTATTCTTTATAATAATAAGAATAAAGAATAAATACATAGGAGTTAATTTGGAAGCATGCAACATTATCAGTAGCTAGGAAAGGCGTCTACCTCAGCAAATGTTACAGTAAATAATTACTGTAACGCTGATCTTCCGATAGGGCTAAAAAGACGACGAATACGACTGCGTGATACTAGTAGGATGTGTTATTCGGACATATAAGCTATATTACTACAAAGTTTCATCAAAATCCTTTCAGTAGTTTTTGCGTGAAAGAGTAACAAACATCCATACATCAATACATCCATACCCACAAACTCTCGCCGTTATAACCAGATGAACCCCGCGGTTTTACCCGCGTTAAATTTTATAAATTATCACAGCTCCTCCCCCGTAGGGTACTATTATTGATTAAGCCCGTAGGTGATAGCGTGATAATATGTAGCCTATATTTTGACCCGACCTCTTCGTAATATTCATGCAAAATTTGAAGCAAATCCATCCAGTACTTTTTGAGTTTAGCCCGGACATGCATACAGACAAACAGACAAAAATTCTAAAAACTGTATTTTTGGCTTCGATATCGATTGTAGATCAAGCCCGAAGTATCCTTTAAAAAAATATTCAATGTACATCGGAACTGACGTGTTAGAGCAACAGCAGAATTGTAAACGACACCGAAAATGGGAATAAAGGTTTAGTTTTGTATTTATATATATGTATGCAATAAAATCGTAGGAAAGTTTGACTTTCCTACGATTTTATTGCATACATATATTACATAGATATTAGTAGGAAGTAGGATTAGTAACATAAATACAAAACTAAACCTTTATTCCCATTTTCGGTGTCGTTTACAATTCTGCTGTTGCTCTAACACGTCAGTTCCGATATAAAATGCCTGTTCCATAAAAAGGAATCTAAAGTAAATAAATAGCACAGGTTTATAAAGCGAGCTGTTATATTTTACCATAAATCAACGCGCACGAGTTTTATACACCTGTCTGGGCGGAATTCTCGTGCACTTTTGATATTAACCATAACAGAATTTGGTTAAAAATAGGATTTGTGATACGGCGAATGGCGTCAGATTTAGTTTCACGAAAAAATACCAGAGAAATAGAGTTATCCATACTATATACATATAGAACCTCGTTGATTTTGAGTTTTTTGAAGTTATACTTCTTTTGGCGCGATGGAGAAAAATGATGAGAGTGAATTTTTACGATGCGCGCGCACACCGACACCAAAAAATTTAACAGCATGAAGTTAGTTCTAGGTGGTATGACAGTGAATTTTTGTTCAAGTTGTATATTAAGAAGTATAACTTCTAACGCGTGTACATAAGTACACACAAGTTTTTTTTTTATATGATAGCGAGGCAAATTAGCAATGAGTCACTTGATAGTAAGTGATCACCACAGCCCATGGACACTCGTATCTAACACCAGAGGGCCTTTAAGAAAGGAATAGGTTGAATAGGTTGCCATGTCACACCGGATCGGAAATACCTCTGCAGTTAAATAATTCAACAGAGTGACAAATGTTCTTCACAGAAAATTCCCAAAATAGAAAAGTTATTTTGGGAATTTTCTGTGAAGAGCTTGACTCGGGATTGGAACCTTGGACCTCATTATGGTCCTGGGTTCAAAATCCGAAAAGTGATTTTGGAATTTTCTGTTAAGAACATTTGTAAGTTTAAGACCGAAGCCTGTGAATTGGCGATATCACACCCCCGAACACGTAAAGCCGTCGGTCCTGTACCTGACCTGTTTCCGGTTGTGTCTCTAGTTGTCCCACCGGATCATGAATGTAATGGAATATTGAGACTGTCCACCGTAGCCGTAATTCCTCCAGTTCCATTATAATAACACGCATATAACGCTATTAACATTTTAATGTTTGAAAGGGGTTTATCTGGTGGAATTCTGAACGTAACAGTCGATATCATATTTGTAGTAACAAAGCCAATGGATGCAGGGGAACTCGTAAATTAATCAGTGGGTATAGTTGTATGTGAGTTAATGGCAAAGCGCTTTCCTCGGTATAATAGAGGGTGTTGTGTCGATCCCCACCGGACGATTAAATTTGAAGGAAAACAATAAAGACTGTAAACATGTTAATTGGAAAATCACTAAACTAAACATCTTTATATCAAGCGTAATTTCGCATGACTTTCGGTGTAAATAAATAATAATATGTACAATGAAAACGTAAACAACATAGTAAATAAGCGTAGTTTGTGTATTTTATATTTCAAATAGCTTTGTTTTGGAAAGATACACCCATACGTATTTTTATTATTAGAGTAATATCATAATAATAGAACAGTTAAGTCTTCATTACGTCGTAAACTTCGAGTCCGAAGACGACGGTGCGGTGACGGAGCAGTTAAAAATGAAAGGAAGAAATATATTTTTTTCATAACATATACGGAAAATACATTACACCCCCATGTAGAACGCGTTGTGTTCAAGAGCTTACCGTAACATGGGAAACGAACATCCTTAAAGATCATCGTTAAAGAGTGAGAGGGGTATACCAGCAAAATCCCTCTACAATCTATTAAAAGACTTAGGGTTATCAAGAACTTCCGTAAGTTCTATATTAGAACGAGTATCCAAAGCGGATTTGATAGTTTAGTTTTGTGTTATGTTTTAAAACTGTTTAATAACTTTTCAATTATTCTTTACAGAATGAGATATTTACGGCGCAGAAGTTGACTCACTGGCTAAGTAATCTCATGATGAAACCCATGAGTTATGTTTACCCACAGAAATCTGTGTTTTTACCAATCCATGTATCTACCACTGTGGCCCAGTTTTTATTTTGGGCCAAATTTTCTCATCACTTGTAACACTTTTAGAACCAAGGAACTCATATTAGACCTCCTATCGCTATGCTTTTGTTTCATTATACCCTTAGGAGTAGTTACTAGCCATTACTGCCATTTTCTCATACAAACGTATTCCTGATTTTAGTTCTTGAATTTTAATACTCGACCAATATACCTTTTTCTTTGTTTATTGTGGCATTGTATTTATTTTTACAATAAAAACGAACTTACATTAAAAATCGCGGGGGATTTCACTCGCGTTTAACTATATAAATAGCATATATGTAATTTGGATATATAAGCTATATTACTAAAATTTTTCATCAAAATCTGCAGAAGCAAACATCTACATATGTATAAATCTATACTCACAAACTTTCCCATTTATAATATTAGTAGGATATTACTACAAGGTTTCACAAAATCCGTTCCGTAGTTTCTGCGTGAAAGAGTAACAAACATCCATACATCCATAATTCCATATTCACAAACTTACGCATTTATAATATTAGTAACATAGGCTGTCTTCCTGGTCGAATTTTGCCAGACTTAATATAGACTTCGACGCATCAACAACTGCGATATCGCTGATGAATTTGCAATAGAACAGATATAATATAATATCCTGGGAGATTATTTACACACGGCCATCTGATCCCAAACTAAGCAGAACTTGTACTATGGAAACCAGATAACTGATATACTACTTATACTTACTACTTTTCTTTTCTAAATACATACAATTAATAGATAATTACACCCAGAGTCAGGACAAACAGACACGTTCATGCATACAGTCACAGTCCTGGGTTGGAATCGTTTGACTAATCCCCATGCACGTCATAGATTATTTAGAATATTTTGCGTAAATATTAAGACAATTATAAAAAAATGAGTACGCTTAAATATGTTTATGTCTCATTTGTCCCGGAAGTTATACCGATAACAAACTGTGCTACAAATCGCACCCAGGACCTGCGGCGTAAAAGGCAAGCGTTTACCAACCAAGCCAACCGGCCCGTTTATAAACGCAAATTTCTATCTCATTAGCAAAGTACGTAAAAGTATTTCAGATATTTAACTTTTATGTTGCATTTGTTTTTAATTAAAAATAAAAAAAAATAATTACACGCATTCCGTAGTGCAAAAACAACATGTTTGTCCATTAAAATATTTTTTTTATGTGTTAATATAAAATTTATCTACGCACATGATTAACAAAATATTACAGGGTGTACTAACTAGCTGGGCAGGCGTCATAAAAGAGAATCAAATCAAATAAAAAATTCTGAAGCTCCAAGTGATTGTTACACTGTACTTGTATCATATATAGTACCTATTTGTTATTTTGGGTACTGTTGGTGTTAATAATTGTTGGCGAACCAAATAAATAAATACATGGAAAGAATTAGATGGACAGAGAAACAGTAGATGAGAAGGTATCTGTAATTAACAACTTGAAGAACAGATAGGGAAATCTTTTGGGGCACATGGCACTCTCATAAAAACATCAAGGAATAAGAAATCTGAGCAAACTAACAATAACTTACATGGATCAAATATAAGAGAAAGTTTATGTCAAGTCATATCAAGAAGTCATCAAGCGCTTGGCGAAGATTGAGAGGAATAGAGAAAGCTCCACCTACAAGAACATAACTCTTGAGTTGGATAATGATGACCAACGAATGGCTCTTTGTCTTCTTCATCATGGTTGTCCCAGTGTCAGATTTGTTCAAGCCGCTCAATAAACCACTGACACTGGCGTAGGTATACACTGTTGTCTAATGATAACAACCCAGACCGACATTTCCACGCGCCCTTTCTAATCAAACCACTATGGCAGTCACCCACCACCAAACTGATCGCTTGTTTTACATTATCGATTACTTATATACTAGCGAAAGCAACTGGCTATGATTTTCATTTATATTTAGTTTATTTCTCCCAGGTTTATCTCTTTCCGGCGTTACACTCATTCCCATTATTTCATGAGAGAGTCGTATGTCCGTCGCAAATCGCTAGTCTCCATAGGATATTATTTATCTCTTTCGCGGTATTCTGAAGGGTTTTTGTTACTCCCAAATGTATAGGGGCGATAAAAGTAGAACATTTAATAGCTATGAAGTTTTTCTGTTACTGGCTTTTATCGTAAGAAACGGTTAAAAATAACGCCGTTTGAACAACATTTTCATTAATGTAACAACTTCTTTTCTAAAATTATCATCACCTCGCCGTTTTTCCAGTTCCAAGTTAAATGCTTTATCGTATGACGCATCTAATTGTTTATATTTTTGTCTGCGTTGTTGCTTTTGTGTGACCGCTGCTGGGATTTATTAGTCCGCTATTTTAAATGTTTTTTTTTTTATTTTATTTTCCCGGCTAACATCTTAAGCTTGTTCTGAACTTAAATAAAGTACTTTATGTGTAACATCTTTCCTCTCCGTTGCTAGTGATTTTGGAAAAGGCACGGAAATCTTTTACAAGTAACCTGGGAAGCGCCCATGCGCACGCTATTTGGATTGATCAATGAGTGCGCGTGGTGCAGGCGAGATGGCTGTGATATGGTGACAACTGACAACCCATTTTGCATAAGGTTGGTACCACGAAGTATTGTCAGCCAATATGTGTGCGTGTGTGTATGCGATGATATATTTGACCAATTACATTATGAATAAGTTTACATAGGATTATTCCGCAAGAATTCCTTGTTTGCGGAATGGTGCTATGTAAATCTTGTTCAAATCGGTCGTTTAAAAAAATAAAAATAAAATATTCACGTAGACTTAAAAAAAAGCGCTTGTAAATAGTCAGAATATGTTTGTAGTAATAGATCATTATTTCTATGTGTTAGAAATTGAATTTGTCTGTATGTGACACACATTGATCATTAAACTGCCACGATTATTGCTTTTGAAGAAGCTAGAATAAGAATAATAAATTAGGCTTCACAGCAACATCTTAACGAGGCTCTCGCTGCATACCCAGTGTTGCAGAAGGAGGTAATTATGGGAACGGTACGCATCGTGAGTAGGTTCCTCAATCTATCGCCCTGTCTATCGGCGGCCAAGGGCGTATGACACCGCCGCAGGAAGAGCTCTGTTTGACTTCTTTATTTATATATTATTATTTTCTAAATATATTTATGTATAAAAAATAGTAAGTAAATATGTAAAAAAATAAGAAAATAAATTGATGACGTGAAATAATAAAATTACGGATCGATATCAAAAAAAAAAAAACATAGTTCATAATTTAAAGATTAAGGGCGGCTTGCACCATAACACTAAATACTATTTAAATTAAAATTCACGTTTAAGTCATTGCAACGCCTTGCACCATGCTAAATAAGTCGCTGTCAAAGTTAAATACCCATGAATAGCTATTTAGCGCCGCTAAATGCGTTCAGCAAAAATTTACATTTATTTTGAAAGGTTATGTTTCCATGACATGGAGGATTCAATTTACGCACACTTTCGCAAAATTTCGTGCAAGCTGCCCTTAAATTAATACAAGCAAATGTTTAGAGTAATTAAATCAGAACTATGTCCAAATAAGTATTAAAACCTATCAGTTAAACTATTATCAGGTCGTCCGAAGTACAGTTGTCAGGGAGATATTAAGCGCCATCAGATGTGATAGAATATAGATCCTAGCCATTTTCAACATAAGAAAACTTGAGAGGTGTCAAGGGACACCCGGATGGAACGAAGTTATTTCTTATTATTTATTATGTACAAAAAACCTGTATACACTCAACAAAAATAATCGTCGCGACACCACACTGTTCAATGCGAAATAGAAATGAAAATATCTGGCTTGCTTTCTATAAGAGAGAGAGAGAGACAGACAGAGAAACATGCGCACGCCGCACAGCTGCAAAAAGTGTCGTGACAAGTTTTCGTAAGATTTTTTTCCGTCTAGCCCCCTTTCACAACGCGCGATAAGGAACTTCGTTCCAATAAGAGATTTTCAAGATGTTTGTCGTTAACTTAGAGCAGTTCGATCAAATGAATATTTTTCAAGAATTCTCTGTTTGAGATAACACTTTCTATGAACAACTATAGGTTTGTGTGGTGCAGTGGTTAACTGTTGGGACGCCATTTTCACGAATACGTGACAAGCAACCTCGTACGCCAAAGTCATAAATATGTGACAAATAATATTGAATCTCTTAGAATTCTGTCCTTTTGCTTCAGCGGCCCCCTGAGCTGTGGCCCGAACCCCAAAAGGGTGGCCTCGGGTATTAGTCGTTTAATTTAAGCTACTGGTTAAGAGCCTTCTGCGCTAGCCAAATGCTCATTGCCTTTAATTCTTTAATTTTAATATTGTACAACTAAATTTCAAAATAATAGATTAGTAACTTGTTATTTATTTTAGGATTTAAGAAAATATATCTGATAAAACAGACCGCACGGACTGACTAATTACTTTTTTGTAATTTTTATACTGTATTCGACTATGTTTATGTACTGTATTGTGAACTTGACAAGTACAAGTGTATGTTAATACCCAAGTGCTGAATACATTTCATTATTTAATTTCATTTCATTGAGCACCATAGCACGAAAAATACACAATAGATAAGAAGGCATACTTAATAATCATACGAATTTTCACTGAATTAGAGAAACGGCGATGCATTTTTCCTACACGGTGTCATCGTGTTCCGGGTTCGATTCTCGCACAGGACAAATGTTTGACCTATAGATAGTGCGTCCGCCATTTTAATATATGTGAAGTTTTTATAGAAACCGGCTAAAATAGAGTAGGACTCACACACGAAGGGTTCCATAGGTACTTCCTTTCCAGTTTATTTTATTTTTATTATTATATTATTCGGAAATGGCTATAAGCACACTGTGAAAATGTCTACCTTAAGTTCATGAGATACAGCCAATTTGTGGAAACTAGCTAAAATAGAGTTGGACTCACACACGAAGGGCTCCGTAGGTACTTCCTTTCCAGTTTATTTTATTTTTATTATTATATTATTCGGAAATGGCTATAAGCACTCTGTGAAAATGACTACCTTGATTTCATGAGATACAGCCAGTTAAAAGACAGACATACGAAGGGACGGATACCAGAAGCATAGTATTAAGGTTCCCTTTTAGGACCGGAATTCCAAAAAGAAAGAAAATTAAATAATAAATGCTATTAACTTTGCCGTCAAATATTCCATATCTACAGGCTTTCAGAACTAAAGTTAAGAGTAGAGATGCCCCAAATCAAAATATAATAAAAATATAATTATGTATTTACAAAAGAAAAATAGTATATGTAGTATATCAGTTATCTGGTTTCCATAGTACAAGCTCCGCTTAGTTTGGGATCAGATGGCCGTGTGTGAATAATGTCCCAGGATATTATTATTATAACATAGTAGGTAACGTGAGTTTACCTAAATTATGTTGTACACACGGCGGTACCATAATGTATGGTTTATATATTCAATGTATTATTATTATTATGTATCCACAATAGCGGTGCCCCGCGGTTAACACAAACACAACACAAAAAACAATTAAACAGTAACTTATTAGTTATTCGGCCAATGCGTAATATTGTAATATACGACTCTCACTAGCCGTGCTCCGCGTTTTTACCCGCATTAAACTTTATAAATTATCCTAGCCGTTTAGACGTGAAGAACTAACAAACATATACACTCAACACTCACAAACTTTCGCCTTTATAATATTAGTGGGACTAGCTGTGCCCCACGGTTTTAACTGCGCTAAATTATCACAGATCCTCCCCCGTAGGTGATAGCGTGATAATATGTAGCCTATATGTTGACCCGACCTCTTAGTAATATACATGCAAATTTTCGAGTTTAGCCCGGACATACAAACAGACAAAAATTCTAAAAATTAAATTTTTTGCTTCGATATAAATTGTAGATCACGCCCAAATATCTTTTTTAAAAAATATTTAAATACAGTTTTGAATTTCCTACGATTTTATTTTACATATGTATAGATATATATGCCTCAATTTATGTAAAAGGATCATTTTTGAGACAAAATAAACATTTTTTATATTTATTATTTTATATATTTAATTTTGCTTTTAATTATAGTTACATTTTATTCTTTTTACAATGTAAACTTTTATTTAATAGATATACACTTGTAGTGGTTTATGATGTGTGGTGTTTGATAAGCTTTTTAATAGTGCAAAAAGTTAGGGATTCCTTGATGTTTTTTGGAGCTTATTTCACAACTGCACGCCATCATACATGAGGATCTTTTCCCGTAGTTTGTTCTGGGCTTTGGTAAATTTTGTTTCTAATTTATTTTTTTACGTCTTTAACGTGCACTTGGTATAGATGAATTCCACAATCGAGCAACTTGTATAGAAACTAAAGTTTACTGCCTTCACACGATCCTTGCACACCTCTATTCGTTTGTTTACTGCATTTAATAACAGTACATCTCAAAACAGTCTATACCATAGCGAATATATTACAATTGTACCGAATGTTAAGTCCACGATTTATGCGTAGAGAGATGCTCATTAAAGATTTATTTACGAATTTTTGGCAGAAAAAACGTAATTTTTCGTAAATCCAAATAATTTTTACGATGTTTTTCTTTGAATTTACGTCATTTGTTTACAATTGTTTTTAAACCTGCCTATAAATATTGTGTCAAAATATTTGTGGTAATTTGCAAATAATGGTTCATAACAGACAGATATCCGAAACGTATACAATCTTAATGTACATAGCACTTTCGATTAAAAATCGTAGACAGAGACAGACATAGCTGTATGATTCATCATAAATCAGTCAAAATGTAAAAAAGTTACTTTTAAATTACTGTACCAGTTTTAATAATCCTATAAATAAAATATGAAGGTCTATTTCTTAATTTAAAGCAGTTTTTATTTAATTTATCACAAACACAACACAAAATCACAATGCGCGAATTCCACAAAAAGTAATAGATAAAAAGATCAATTGTCAATTTTCGCGCGCGTTGATCAACGACAATCGAGTATTTTTTTTATATATTATGTTGCAGCCTCAACCACGGTCAATGGTGAGCGTGCTCATTCAGCCTACGTTCGGCGTCGTACTAAAACTCGGGAAGACAAAATTAAAAATGTTTATTTTAGTTTAGTCGATCCGTGGGCGGAATGGAGTGTGAATTAAAGATTTATTATTTACACTCACTAAGATACTGTAATTATGGCACACATCTTTAGGATATGGATAGGATTTTAGTTTGTTGACTGCTTTTTTAAAGTAATGTTTTTTTTATTCATCTGTCATATGCAGCGTAGTAAATATTATTATTTATTTTTTTATACGAACATAAATGCTATTTTGCTCTGACATTACCTGACCCTAAATGAGAAGAATGACCTAAATTGTAAAGTCTAGAATTTTACTATAAAACTGTTATATAACTCATATGATATTAATATTTATTTTGGTGTCATTGCATGTTGATGTGTTAGATATTGTCCAGGTTCATGGGCAAATTCAGTCCTTAAGTTACGTCCAAAATCTATGTTACGCCTCGCATATTAAATTACGCAGCAAACATTCCAGTAGCAATATTAAAGCGATGGCGAAGTGCCATATATTCGCCATTTTAAAGGACATACGTATAAGGGACCAGTAAATTAGTCCGTGAACAGACACGTGACACTTTATTAATCATCATCACGCCCACCGCTGGACAACGGCCTCCGTCAAAGATCTCCACAATTGCCGCACTCCCGGTATCCGCATACGGCGGTTTGCTTTATTATTTTTTATCTTTGAATTAAAAAATAAATATCCCAAACTAAGCAGAGTGAAACCAGATAACTGACATACTACATGTAGTATATTTATAACGTAGGTAGGTTGCAGAATATTATCAAAAATGTATATGAGGGTGTTTGGAAATAAATCAGCATTGAACCAACTAACGTGTGTTTCACTACATGGTGACAGCGGTGCGTCGTTTTTATAAGTTTTTAAGCTGTAAAACGAACTAGAACTGTAAAATGGATTCATTGACTTGCAGTGGTGCATTGAAATTATATTTTAATATGGAACACGCGGGTCCTCCAGTGGAATTATTACTAGACGGTGGTCCGGCACGTTCTGAGGCGTGGCGAAAATGGCGGAAGCAGTTTGAAGTGTTTCTCAAAGCCTCTGGAGTGAGCAACGAGCCTAAAGAAGTTCAGGCTGGTTTGTTGGTGAATCTAATTGGGTCGGCCGGTCTACACTACCTTCACGTTTAATGAAGGTGAAAGTGAGGATAATATTCTACAACCTACCTACGTTGTAAATATACTACACTACATAATAATATACTACTTTTTCTTTTGTAAATACATACTTATATAACTAATTCCACCCAGACTTAGGACAAACAGATTTGTTCATGCACACCATATCTATCCTGGGTGCGAATTGAACCAACGACTTTCAGCGTGAAAGGCAAGCATTTACCAACCACGCCAGCCGGCCTGTCAATTAACAATTAAATGCCGGTTAAAAAATAAACGATTGCCGGTCTTGTGCTCTCCGCATACAGCGGTTAACTTTATTATTCTTTGAATAAACATATTAAAAAACAATTTGGCTCCGAAAACGCATGTTCACTAAATTATTTATATACTTACACGTATTAAAAATGACGCTGCTGTTTCCTCTTACATTATGTATGACATTAAAATATATGTTTTTAATGACTACCAGTGCGGTCGACTGGGATTTCGTCGGGAGGATTAATGGAGAAATTAATCGGTTGCGAAGGAGATATGCAACTCGAATATAGCTTCTGGGCGTCTGAATATGATAAATTGGAACAGCTGGACGTTACCTAACATAATTTTGAAGACGGCGCATAAATACAAGAAAATGCGTTGTGTGGTTTTGTAAAATCACGATGCAAATGAAACTTTTGTCATTTACGGCGTCAAAATCTGTCGGATATTTACGCATTCTTTTTGGTTTTTTCACTCATTGACCGGTTCATTTGACTCACTAGCTGTATCATTGTCCATGACGACCGAATAAACAGCAACATTTATATCAATACACTGATCAAAACAAAAATACCGTGGGGCATTTACACAAATGCGTGAAAACGTAAATGCTACTCGGTTAGCTGAGCGAGCGATATTGCGACATGCGATAGATGGACGAAAAAAATTGTAGTGATGTAAAAAAAGTTTCACTTTAAAATAATCCTACTAATATTATAAATACGAAAGTTTGTGAGTATGGATGAATGGACATTTGTTATTCTTTCACGAACTATAGAAAGGATTTTGATGAAACTTTGTAGTAATATAGCTAACATATCCGAATAACACATGGGTTATAATTTATCAAATTAAACGCGGGTAACACCGCGGGGCTCAGCTAGTATAAAATAATGATTTAGTATGCAGGGTATAAACAATTGTACCACGAAAGAGGAGAGCGGGAATTCTGTTCATACGTAGCTAGATGTAGAGTCATGACTCTCTTTAGCGTTCGACCAATGGAATCACAGAAGTGCATACGACTCTATGATTGCGAGCTTGGGGATTGGTCGGACGCCACAGAGACATGAGTCTTAGTGGTCATGCTTGATACACTGGATCTCTTTTAGTGGTGGCTATCTTATTACCTCAGCGCGCACGTGTTTCCAGTTTGATCTGAGTCTGGATGTGATTTGTATCTGTTAACTTTACCACCCCACTTTTGCTATGTGGTGACGGCGCGGGAATATCAGATAGGATATCATCACCCCATCTCATCCCGTCAGGTGCGTGGAAGTCTACCCGAGGAAGTGTCAGCCAGAGGAAGGGCAGCAGCGTCTCTCTGAGTACTATTACCATCATACTGCGATCGTCAACCCGTCTGCCAAGCGTGGCGATTATAGCATATCCCTTCAAGATGATTCTTGGGAGAGGCTTGTGTCCAGCAGTGGACTTTTTACAGCTTTTATGATGAACTTTACCACACATCGACTTAAAATCGAAGCTCCTTTTTTCTCGGTCTATATCTATCTCTCGTCTCTATAGTCATATGACATAGCATCATGACTGTTATCGGATGACTTGGCGCCCTCCAAAGCATGGACAAAACTACATAGGGAGTCACCCATCTCTAGTACAACCGCGAACTAGGTTGGTTGACCTCGACCGTTCACCGGGGAACGCAACTGGTTATTATTGCATAATAACAAAAGCGCATAGCATATTTTAGGACTGCCCACACATATGGTTACCACAATATAACTTTATTGTTGTCCAGAAATATATGACGGCGTCAAAAGGCCTTTCCAAAGGACGTTTAATATTGGAACAATAATATATCGAGGTTACTGTAAACTATTGTGGTAACTTCGTATTATGTTGACGTTCAAAATATACGAAACGGTTTTAAAACGAATATTCCATTGTGATTATACCATACTTTTGATTAATGGGAATCTTATTGCTGTCTCGCAACTTTAATTAGAAACTCAATATTATTTGTAATACAGGTCAATACATAATATTCTAAATTTAGAAACAGTAGTAATAATCAGTATCGCAGTTTGATGGTCATAGTTCACAGAAAAACGCTGCCCGTTCTCTGGTAGGTATTCTCTCGGTCGATTTATACGCTCAATTTTTGTATCCTAAACTGTTAAAACGAACGCATGTACATGCAGGTACTTTTTAGAGAGAAATAAACGATCATTTTATTTATTTATTATTTTATACATCACCCCCTATGGGATGAGATGGGGTGATGATATTCTATGCCGTCACCACACAGTTATGATATTAATAGTTGCTGAAATATAAAAATGACAATTTTGTTCCGGCAGCTTCGTCTACGTAAAAATGTCTACTAGAAAATTGGGCAATTTTGACTTTAGGTAATTATTAGCTAAGTACTAGACTACTAAATTAGTAGTAAATAAGTTGCAATAAGTTGTAATTAGTAAAATAATATTCCTTATTTCGCATCCAAATTTATCTCAAATATAAAAAATACATCACACTAATACTATAAAGCTGAAAGTTTGTGAGCGTGAGTGTGTATGTTTCTTGCATCTTCACGTCTAAACGGCTGGAGCGATTTTAATAAAATTTGTTATGGAGTTAGGTGACACCCTGGATTAACAAGTAGGCTATAATTTATAAAGTTTAACGCAAGTAAAACCGCAGAGCACATCTAGTAATTTATAAAGGAAATCGATAGGAACAATTGTAACAAAACAATGTTGTTTTCAAACGATAAATAAAAGCAACACTTACCGCATTTTCGCACATTGCCACAGTTTATCACAATTTTATGTGTTTAACCTTACTGTCAGTAAATATAATAAAACGTTAGTTCCGATTCATCTGCACTGTGGTCGCGTTTGAATTCTACTGTTGTTAGTACATAAAATATGGGTAGATCAAACATTCGATAAGATACGATAAAAATATTGAGTATATTTTAATTATCAGAGTGCACTCAAATTGTTGTTTACCCTTATTATTGGCTCCAACTCTGGCAAACACTGTAAATATTATACGGTTGTTTTAATGTAAAATACAGTGAAGTTTTTGTTCTTTCAGTTGCTGGATATTTTCAATGAGAGTGATTTTGGAAATGGGACGGAAATGTGTTACAGGAAACCGAGGATTTGAATTGCCCAATGAACGCGCGCGGTGGCGCAGATATTATGGCTGTCAGATGGTGGCAACCCATTTTGTGTAAGCTGGGTACCACGACGTATTGTAGGCCAAAGTAGTATATGCGAAGATATTATATATTCGACCACATATGATATGTACATTGAGCTAAAAACTTTTTTATTAAAACAAAGGACCAAGTGGTTCACCTGATGGTTTCTGAAGGAAACTATGTTATATTACGTTAGACCCTGAAGAATATTGATATGCTTGCATTTCTTTCTCACGTTATTTTTGTGGAGAGGATAGTGTGTGTTAGCAAAGGTTAAATAAATATTGATGAATAACTTAAGAATTTTCTGTTCTTGTTGGGGGTAAACTTTTTTTTCTTTGAGACAAGCATATTTACTAATTATATAGATCTTAGCTTCGCCTTTTAACGACTTGAAAAGAAAAACGTCATCAATTAAAGTCAATGTAATTTTGATTTGTATGTATGTTTCGTTCGATTTGCTACGTACATAGTGAACCGATTATCGATTTTTTTATTCGATTGGGAATTTTATATTGGCTTTTGGAATGGCCCCATATGATTAGTTTAAGTCAGTTTTATGTAATTAGAATACAATCTTTACTAGAAAGAGGTGTAATTCACAATTAGATTAGTCATGTGAAATACAGAATTAGCGCCATATCTGACGCTTTATCTCGGGTATTTTTACAACCTCGATATAATATGTTCAACATAATACATTAATTTTACAGAATTATTGATACCTAGGTGATATCATCCATTGGAAACAGTGGCGCATCAAAATAAACAATTAAAGTATTGAATAATAAACATACCGTGAAATTGATGTTCTCCTTCTTTATGAAGTACTAGCTGGTGCCCGCGACTTCGTCCGCGACATTTTAGAATGATGACCAATTTAACTACATACTTCTGGATTAATCTAAATAATATAACTTTAAAATTTTAAGAAAATCTAATTTAAAAATACCCCAACTAAGAAAGATACTAAAGACTACTTTGCTACTGTTATTTAAAAAAAGGACCCGATCTTCAACCCAACCAAACCAAAAAATCAAAGATGTATTCTAGATTAGGTTGCGACCACGGCATTGATAGGTCTAATATCACATTTTGTGACGTAATCATAGCGCGATCTAAAACGATGATTACGTCATCTTCTAACAAAAATATTAACTTGTAAAGCGGTAAAATTAAGATGTGTGCATATTTTTCGGTGAGATTTAGGCGATCATCTATTGATTCAGTTTTGAACTACCTTTTATTTAAGAATTTATTTATTTTAACCGATATGCCAAAAAAGTTCCGCGAACTAAAACGATATTAACGCCATCTAGTTACAAAATTGTGAACTTGTAGATCAGTAAGTTAAGATGATATTTTTTGGCACTATTTCTACTTATGCATACTAGCGATAGAATTGTATTTTTGTTTAATATTATTAAAGTAATAAAACATGTGCAGTGAAAGAATGAAAAATAATATGTTTTACATATAATATTTTTTCCAACATCACCATAGAAACCAATAAACATAGATATAAAAACCTCACGGATGTACAGACGCCAGCACATCCAGCTACCCTAATCTGTGAAATTCTTTTATAGATTTTCAACTTTATCATATAAGCATAAGGTTCACTTTCGATTGGGGAAATTTGACAGATCAGTCTGTCTGTACAATATCTAGAATTGAAATCCACTGGAAATGACTCCTTAACAAATATATCTTGCTATTCCTTGAAAATTAATGTCAAAGTACATTCAACAAGCCAATAAAATATCTAAATAATAATGCATCAAGAGTCACTTAGGACGTCCGATGTTGCCAACTAAATAATAAATAAATGATAGGCCGGAAAACATTATGGTTTTATTAATTTTTAAACTCTCCACTCATTTTTTAAACTTCTTAACGATAGCAGGAAGTGAAGCGATGTCACAATATGCCAGCGATCAAAAGAGTTTTGATATAAAAATAAAATTGGACAAGAGTCAAGTAGAAAAGTCCGAAATTATAATTGTCTTTGGCCGTGACTTTGTACCGGAGAAAAGTAATAATTTAAGAAACAGTGATATATTATGTACAAGAATTGTTCACGCAGACACTTAATCAGATTCACGTAATTTTGCCAACATATTTTATTTTTGTGTACATTATTATTATTAAAAACAATCTCTACAGCAATAATTGAATTTTGAAGCAATTCCAATTTCAAAAAAGGGCAAGCTTAGTAAGAATTGAAAAAAGATAAAACGTTGGAATGAGGTAGCGTTGTCTATGGGAATGCAGCGTTGTAATAAATTGTCATTTTGACGCATTCATACGTTCTACCAGTCAAAATGCTCATTTTTAATGACGAGCGATTCATTAGCATTGTACATGTACCTATACTATGTAGACTACTGAATATGAATGGAGATTCAATTTTGAATTGTTTCAAAATTTTACTATTTTGATACAAGACTGAGGGTAGATTATGATTATGAAGTAAAACTTCTATACGCTTACGCTTGACTTCGGGAGTAAACCGGTGAATGCGTGATGAGAGCGTTACAAGAAGTGTGATCGGACGCGGCGAATAGAAATGAGGGTTATAAGTTAGTGAAGATAGAAAGAGAGATAGGCAAGAGATAGATGCGAGCACTAATTTTCTTTCTTTCTTAAGAGAGACAGGCAAGAGATAGGTGCGAGCACTAATTTTCTTTCTTTCTTAAGAGATAGGCAAGAGATAGGTGCGAGCACAAATTTTCTTTCTTTCTTAAGAGAGATAGGCAAGAGATAGGTGCGAGCACTAATTTTCTTTCTTTCTTAAGAGAGATAGGCAAGAGATAGGTGCGAGCACTAATTTTCTTTCTTTCTTAAGAGAGATAGGCAAGAGATAGGTGCGAACACTAATTTTCTTTCTTTCTTAAGAGAGATAGGCAAGAGATAGGTGCGAGCACTAATTTTCTTTCTTTCTTAAGAGAGACAGGCAAGAGATAGGTGCGAGCACTAATTTTCTTTCTTTCTTAAGAGAGATAGGCAAGAGATAGGTGCGAGCACTAATTTTCTTTCTTTCTTAAGAGAGATAGGCAAGAGATAGGTGTGAGCACTAATTTTCTTTCTTTCTCTCATAGCCAGTTATCTTTCGTATATCTAAGTTTTACTTCAGTCATGTGGACTAATAAGTACACTAGTCTTTTTTTAAGAGAGTGATCCACATTCCCACGTGCAACCTTATTTGTTTTCATAAGCCCATTAGTTATCTTTTAGGTACTTGTATCTAATAACATTAATATTATAAAGGCGAAAATTTGTGAGTGTGTGACTGTGCGAGTGTGTATGTTTGTTACTTCTTCACGTCTAAATGGCTGGAGGAAATTTAATGAATTTTGGTATGGAGTTAGCTGACACCCTGGATTAACACATAGGCTATAATTTATAAAATTTTAACGCGGATAAACCCGCGGGGCACACCTAGTTTTTAATAAAACAACAGGAATAAGCTTGTTAAAACTTCTATTTGGAACATTGAGAGATCGAGATAGGTTGAAAGAAGTTTTTGAGATGTGGTGCTGGTATCGAATCGAAAGAGTCCCCTGGACTTAAAAAGTGACAAATGACCAAGTCTAAAATACAGTGCTAAAAGAACGACAAATACTAAAGCACATAGAGAGTAGACGAGGAAAAAATATTGATGAGACGTTTAATTCAACACGAACAGTTCATCACTAACATTATAGAAGGAATAATTGAGGCGAGATTCCACAGTTACGTGGGATGAAGTTTCGTTGTTGAGACCGAACCGTACAGGATAGTAAAGATTCTAGGGTGTGAGATGATCTCCCAGTCAATGGCAAGAGTTGCGATGGAAGCAAGCGGCCGTGGACACCCAAATTGAATAATAATTCAGAACACAGACGATTATATAGGCGGTAGAACATACGCAAAGAGGCAAGATCTCCTTAGACTTAGGGGTCCATTAAGTCAGTAGGCCTGTTTGATTGCCTCCTTGGTCTAGCGGTAGCGTGTTCAACCGCAGATAATGAGGTCCTGGGTTCAAATCCCGGGTCGGGGCAAAAAGTGATTATAGCCCTGTGCCTCGGAGAGCACGTAAAGCCCTCGGTCCTGTACCTGAACTCTTTCCGGTCGTGTCGCTAGGCGTCCCATCGGATCATGAGAGTTATGGAATAGAAAGTGCCCCTGTGTTTGAGCACACACTTATGCACTATAATATGTCCTGCGCAATTGGCTAGTCTCCATTAAGACTGGCCGCCATGGCCGAAATTCGGTCGGGAGGACATCATCAGGCCTGTAAGTCAAGAGGGCAAGCTTGTAAGCTAGTGTTCCCACCTTAATGCCTATAATTCAACCTATCTACTCGAAATAAAACCTAGGTGGCTATAATTATTCATTTCCGGTTATACCTACGCACGTTTACAGCCATCGTAAATTTCAAACACATTTGAAGTACATTTTTAATAGAGTCATTGATTCACAATCTCACCGTGATTCACACAAATATTTTTAGCTTGTCTCCACCTAGAATATATACGAATATATAACACTAGATACTTTAATTTTAGTTCGCATATATACACACAGTAACGTCACATTCTGTATTCAAATCTATACATATAATAAAATCGTAGGAAAGTCAAAACTGTACATTGAATATTTTTTTAAATGATACTCGTGGCGTGATCTACTATCGATACCTACCGAAGCCAAAAATATAGTTTTTAGAATTTTTGTCTGTGTGTCTGTTTGTCTGTATGTATGTCCGGGCTAAACTCAAAAAGTACTGCATGCATTTACTTCAAATTTTGCATGAATATTACTAAGAGGTCGGGTCAACATATAGGCTACATATTATCACGCTATCACCTACGGTGGAGGGGCTGAGTTAATTTATAAAATTTAACGCGGGTAAAACCGCGTTGCACAGCTAGTTATTAATATAATTAAATGAAGTTGTGTGTGAATTGATAATGAGTTTTTTATGATGATACAGGATTTTAGTGTCGCATCGTAGGGCAAGGTTCTCCTATAGCAGCAAGAGAAAATAGGACCATATCCCACCACGCCAGCGTAGTGCGGTTTAGTAGACTTCACATGCCACCAAGAACATTTTTGGAGAACTCTCAGGCATGCAGGAAACCACGACGTTTTCCTTCACCGTTTTAAATATGAGATAATTAATTTTGTGCGTACACATATGATTTTGGAAAGTCAGTGTTATCTATACATATAATAAAATCGTAGGAAAGTCAAAACTGTACATTGAATATTTTTAGAATTTTGATACTTGGAACATTGGATACTTGGGGCGTGATCTATAATCGTAGTCGAAGCCAAAAATATAGTTTTTAGAATTTTAGTCTGTGTGTCTGTTTGTCTGTATGTATGTCCGGGCTAAACTCAAAAAGTACTGCATGGATTTACTTCAAATTTTGCATGAATATTACTAAGAGCTCGGGTCAACATATACGCTTCATATTATCACGATATCACCTACGGGGGAGGAGCTATGATAATTTATAAAATTTAACACGGGTAAAACCGCGGGGCACAGCTAGTACGTCATATGGCAGCAAACTGTTCAAGATTGGTTCTAGCAAAAGGCTGGCTCAAGATTGGGGGTACATCAGCGCGCCGAGGTATATGCCTAGGAACTCGTAGATATTAAGATTGTAACAAGGTTGGGCAGTCGTATCCATTAGGGAGTACTTAAAAGAGAAATGTCATGTGGAGTTGTCGTCGTACCATCAGGCTATCCATTTTAAAGTACTGCAGTTCGTCTGTGTATGTTGGAAGTTGCTTATGGAGAATATTTATCCGCAATTGATACTATAATAAGGTGTCCAGACTACGCTGGAGTATTGTAACTTGCTTCGTATATACGCGTTGTAAATAGCTATTTTAGTAGCTGAATTGCGTACCTTTGGTTTGAAATCGAGACAAATGACTCCACACTCCAAGGGTCTAATAGGCTATCTGGTTCAAACATAAATAATATAAAATCTGTGCAAAACATAATCGTCCACCTAGGTAGCTAGAGAAAGCCGCAGGCTAGCTAGGGTAGGTTCCTCAGCGGCAAGGATCGCTTTGGCCCATTAACGCGTAATCGGTGATCCCGTGCATGTGATCACACCCTCATTTAGAATTTCGTCTATTTGCTTTAGTCTTCCATTCTTTAATTTTAATATAGTAGAACTAAATTTCAACATAATAGATTAGTAACTTGTTATTTATTTAAGGATTTCAGAAAATATATGCGATAAAACAAACCGCTCGGACGGACTAATTAATTTTTTTTGTAACTTTTATACTATCCACTATGTTTATGTACTGCATTGTGACCTTGACAAGTACAAGTGTATGTTAATACGCAAGTGCTGAATAAATTTCATTTCATTTCATAAGAAAACGTTAAAGTGGGTGCTGTGTTTTTAAAAAAAATAACTGAACTGTTTCATTAGTCGCCACGCCCAACGTGTACTGGGGAGATGGAAAATTCAAGGACAGTTCATAAGAGTTCAATAAGTCAGATAGATGTTTTGACACATTCTAATTTTAAATATTTATAAAATTCGTTCCTTTTCTATTAGCATCACTCAGGATATTTACGAAGTAACTTTGAGATGACATATTTCATTATTTTATGAAATATGACATCTCAAAGCTTTAATTTATATATAGCTATTTTTTTAATGGAATCTTCCAAAAATACCTAGACGTTTATAATTTTTCCGAACTTATTTATTACTGTCCGTAGTAACATATCCTAGTAATATTATAAATGCGAAAGTTTGTGTGAATGTATAGATGTGTGGAAGTTTGTTCCTCTTTCACGCAAAAACTACCAAACGGATTTTTATGACATTTTGTACTTATATAGCTTATATATCCGATTAACACATAGGCTAGAATTTATATACTTTAACGCGGGTAAAACCGCAGGGCACAGCAAGTATACTAAGAACGAGTAGTTTGTATCACTATTTTTAAGAAGTCTCAAATGACAGTTTAATAATAAACCTGCCACTTTAAGTTAATTACGTTTTTGTATAATCTGTGCATCAAAGGAGCTTCTTTTATAAGTTTGCTGGCGACCACATCCTGTTACTCTCGTATTAATTTAGAAACTATCATAACTTTCTTCGAATTTCACAGGAAGAGTTCGTGTCGAATAAAAATCCTTACAATTTCCTTTAAGTGATAGAGTAGTTAAGGCGAAACCCGTTATTATTAACCGAACTATGTCCACAACATTATTCTTATCAAAATTAGAGCCTGCAATTAAAGTTTATTTAATTAAGCACATTATAATCAGCTTACTAAGTACATATTTACAAAACCACAAAATAAGTCGGTTGTATCGTATAATCAATATTATGAATGCAAAAGTTTGTGGGTATTGATGTATGTTTATCTTTCAAGCAAAAACTACGGAATGGATTTTGATGAATGAATTAATTAATCTCTTTATTTGCTAGAATATAGGTTTACAAATTGTTGATATAAATGAGTGAGGTTCCACCATATTCGACATTTACGTCGTGCAAATATTCGTTTAGTTAAAATAAATTTAACGCGGATGATACCGCGGGCACAGTTAATATTAAATATACGAATAAAATACTGTTTAAAAAGTGATAATTAGATGACGGTTATTTTTCGTTTTTCTAAATTATATATTTTTTAATTTGTGTCTCGTAAAAGAAATGAGTTTCAGATCAGAAAGGAGTTTTATGTAGCATTGAACCAAAACCGAATCATGCGGAGAGAAATGTATAAACCCGCTAGTTAAAGTATCGCCTTAACAAACTTCAAAGACTTTATTTCAGTCTAATAATAAAGGAAGGAACGAAGGAAGCTTTAATTTGGCTCGGCTTGTAAAGGAAATGATCGTTTGTCTTCGCCAACATACTAGTGTAGGTACAGGTGTCGGTCTATTTCCAGTTCAGTTGTTTGGAGAAAGTTTTAGAAGAAACAATATTCAAGATGTTTAGGCAAGCTACAAGCATGATATTTTCTCAGTAACCGACTTGAAAAGACGGAGGGATGCAGTTTGACAGTATGTTTCCCTTTGTTTTTATGTTTGAAAATTTATATGTTGCTTGAAAACCGATTTTAAATGCTTCGATAGGAAGTGCTTTTGGTACCAAATTAATATAGGATCATTCCGTAAACATACTAAACATTCCATATCGTATAAGAAGAGCATTATCAAAATCGTGGTTCACACAAGTGGTTCACAGAATACATCTATTTACCAAGTTTCAACAGTATAGTTCCTATAGTTTTGGAAAAAAGTGACTGTGACATACATACGAACATGCCAGACATGACGAATCCGTAAGGGTTCCGTTTTATTTTGCCATTTGGCTACGGAACCCTAAAAACCAGCACTAGCAGGCAGCAGTTACCAAGCCAAGTCTTTAATTAGACTCACAACGAACAACGGATTTCCATTTGTAACGATTTTTGCGCATCTCTTTGCTTCGTTTACTCCCATTATACTCTTCATACATGCAGTCGTTAGCAATGATATTATTGTTTCCTTTGACTTTAATCAAGATGAATTTTTGTTGGCAACATCTAGAGATTCCAGCAACAATTTCGTAATAAACAAAAGCAGCATGGAAATAGAAAAATCAACCAAAAGACACCAGGTGTATCTCGTCCGCGTATCTCTCCATGCACAAAGACATTTAGCAAAGTCCCGTGGTCAGAGCGTCACGAGTTTCGTCACAAAACAGCTATTTATGTAAGCTGTGTAAATCCAGGAGATTTACGAATAGATTCCCAAGAGATATTAGAGTAGGTAGACTTGTTTTTGTGAATGAAATTATGTATTTATAGAGCTCATAGATAATTCACCGGTCCTGAAGTGATCAGCAAGGTAAAACACCTAGGTACGCGGTCAGAGTATTGATACCCATCTTTCAAAACTAATTGCCAGTTGCATGACACTTACACAGCTGGAAGCCGTCGTGAAAGTAAGTTTATAAGTTTATTTCCAATAAAATATCAATACATAATTAAGCGTGGTCTAGTCCTCGCACTAGGATTCCCTGTGTTGCTAGGGCTAGGTCCTTCCAATTGTGGTTAAACTAAGATGAACAAGTTATTATTCTTATAATATCTTAAATTATTATGAAAATTATATCTAAGCATGCATTATAAAACAATAAACAAAATCAAAAATGAAGGAGATTTAACCAGGTTATGTTTGTAAGTTGTGTATGTCTGTAAGAATTTGTATTGAATAATTTGTAGTGTATTGTGGATTTAATTATGTTTATGTTACTATCCGTTATGTTTATTGTGATAGTAGTTCTTCGGTCGATTGGTAATTAAGAGAATTTAGCCAGATTGAAGTTACTTGTTTACATTTGTGAGTTGATAAATATATAATATAATATAGTAACCTAGCATCAATCGATAAATAATTCACTTCTTTTTATCAACAATAATTACAACGCCCGCATTAGGTAATTGATTCCCTGTGTCTGGTGTACTTTACAAACATATAATAGACGGACACAAATTACATCCAGACTCAGAAAAACTATTTATGGGTCACACAAATAGATGTCCGGCGCGGGACTCGAACCCGCGAAACGAAGTTGCGAGGCGACTGTCTAAGCCGCTGCGCCACACGTGCAGCCTCCCCAAAATCATCGTATGGGGATATGCTATAATCGCCACGCTTGATGAATATGACATCAGGAGCGTAGTTGGTCAGCACTTTCATGCGCCCACATATGACTGCAATAGTCAATCTTTGTTTTAAGCATGCGAGCACAGCGGCTGCACACCAGAGGACACCGTTTCCGTAATTGTACTGTTTTGCCGAAGATGGTTGGGCTTTTAGCGCTCTAAAAGCCAGTTGGGCTCCTCCAGTTGGTGTCCTGGTGTGCCTATCGGTACGCCTATCGTCTAACTCAGCTCATCTCCCATTCTCAAAGTCAGAAAGCCTCTGGTGTACAAGGCGTTTCCATTCAGGCCGTTTTTGTGCCTGGATTTCCCATCTATGCCACACGTTTTCATGTGTCGCTTTTGCACATCCTTAAAACGAAGAATTAGGGATTTGAGGTTGAGTTGAAAAAACTACCGCAAGACCACCGAAGCAGTCAATACGAACTTTACAATGGGTATCATATATCACAATCCGGACCATCATGAATATTATCATCATAGAAAACACAATAACATATAACTAGATCATATAAACGACGGAATAAAATTAACGAGGCCATAAACCTCGCCGAATGGTCCGCAACTGAGTGCTGAATCAAATTAGCTTGGCATTTCTTTTGTTGTATATTTATAGGCGATCTCGTAAACAATATGATGTCCATTTTACGATAATAGTTGTTGGGCAAACTCCCTACTAGTTGGTTGATGATGGTGGCAACTGACAGGGTCATATCGTGACCTTAGTCGGATATGAGCCAGTTAGTTCTTAGGCTGATTAAGAGTCATGGTATAAAGCTGTAGATGCACAGACGAATTTTGCCAAATAATATCCTGGGACACTATTCACACACGGCCATCTGATCCCATACTAAGCAGAGCTTGAGCTATGGAATACAGATAATTATATCTGACATACTACATATACTACTTTTATTTTGTATAACTACATACTTATATAGACAATTACATCCAGACTCAGGACAAATAGTAGAAAGTACATGGCTTGTACAGTAACATGGCTTAACCCTTTCCTGGGCAGTGGTCATATAGTTGCCACCATATTTTCAACTCTATTCACTTGTAATAAAGTTCAAAACCAATAAATTAAAAATATACCTACTGCCTTATAAAGGGTTAACGACTGTTGCCTAATGGCTACAACCGGGACTAATAACTTAACGGGCCCTCCGAAGCACGGAGACTCAGAAATTAAATTAAACGAGTAAAATAAACTTGTAGTATTATTTGCTACTGTCTAGTGAAGCAATGAAAGGCTCCTTATCTAACTGTAAACATCAAGAAAGCAATACTACTCACTCGCCATAGTCAAGTGCAACATAACAAACAACAAAACTTTTCACAATTTCTCGAAATAAACTTAGGTATAACCTATCTACTGCGTTGTTTTATAGATCCTAAAGATTAGTGCGTATTTCAGTATCGTGGGAGTCTAACTGCGAATATGATAATAGCTTTGTAATAAAGAGCATGAGTAGGATGAAGTTATTGTATTGGTGTATTAATAGACAGCATTTGGAACTAGTATAAACCCCCAAAAAAATTACATGATTGTAGTATTAAGAGTTCACCTTCTCTACTCTCGAAAAATATTATTGACCAGCGTATTCTTCTACGAAGTCTTATATTAGGTACTACATTCGCAATCCACTTTTACATTTATGGAATTACCCCTTCTGCTGCCACCTGCTAAAACATCAAGTAGCTCCAGTACTACGCAGTGTCCCATAACAAAGTACTACATAGACCATTGCTGATCTTTTGTAACAAAACTCCTTAGATTTGTAGCAAAGGCATTAGGGGCATAAGATAATAATATCCTAGGATATTATTTACACACGGCCACCGGGCTCAAACTCAGCTGATCTACATCTCAGACTCAGGTCAAACAGACATATTTATGCACACAAATGTTTGTCCTGGGTGGGTATCGAACCAAACACGCCAACCGGCCCGTCAAAATGGATAAGCTGCAAACTACTGTGGCTGTGGTGCAAAAGACATTTTTCTATCGCCATTTTTTATTATAGCATGGTCACCTGATAGGATGTGATCACCACAGCCCATGGATACTTACTTGAGAAATATAAAGAATAGAAAAGTTGTGCAATAAATATGCACGACATTTGATGTTTTTAGATTTGTTTTACTACTAAATTCGTCCACAATTTGCCAACAAATAAATAGGTGGTTTTAATGTAGTATAATTTTATTTATTAAATAGGTGGTTTTATAGCCAATTGTAGCACAAACCTTAAGATTACTTTTAAAATTTTTACAAACGTCTTGCAAATCTATTGCCCAACTTTTCTTTATAGTATTATTCAATGTTGCCAATTTTGGTACGAAAAAATAAATGAATTCCCCAGCCTTCAGACTGCACTCAATTGCGTATTTAAATATTTTATACGATACTAGCTGACCCGTGCCCACTTCGTTAGGCGCTAAACATTTTTACTTATGATGAAATTATGTGTGTAGTGGTGTTCGGATTATTATTCCCAAATAACGTCGCTTCCTATTCGTAAAAAATATTTCAAAATCAGTTCAGCAGATCAGCAGATAATCCTTTCAACACAACAAACTCATAATACTTCTTTACCTCTTTATAATATTTGTATAGATAAAACTATTGCCAGCACCTTCAAACAAGGTGCATCGGTCAGTTCGTGAGATTACCTAATATTCCAAAATATTTAAAATCAATTTATCCCTTACATTTGGTGTTAATTCACCAAAAGAAACAGGAAAATTTGTTTATCCCATATTAGACTTCATTAAAAAAAATTAAAGCTTGTTCTGAATATTCAATCTCACAAGATGACCGTAGCACATTTTAAACACGTATACTCTTATCTAAAGACTGGCTCTTAAAGGCCCACAATACAATACGTTTATTAACAAGATCAAGTTCGACGACTCCAGACAGTTCTGCCAATAATAATGTTCTGTACTAGTTTCATGCGGAACACTTAATTTTCTCATCCGGCCTCCACTCATTCACATGGGTCGCTATTTTTGTGGAACTATAAATCATTTGGAATTTATCTTACGTCAACGACATTTTTAGTTTTACGCACTTTTAGTAGTAACTAATGATTCTTTACAAAATGTATTCTGCTGTAACATTATCAAATACGCCAATATTAGACTTTCCATTTGAGCTCATCATGGCCATGGGAACGAAGAGTCGAGAGCTTGCTGTCGTTTATAAGTTTAATGTTTTGCAGTATCCATCATTAAAATACTTATGTATGTATTTTGTGTGTGTTGTACCCCAATGGCTGATTTCTATTGATGTCCTGTTCCCTAAGTTTCTAATTAAATATATTATTTTTATAAAAAAAAATATATTTAAATAGAAACATGTGTCACACAGTAATTTTAATACGACCCTACAAGTAAATTAAAGCTCGCTATCCATATTGGTTTAGCGAAGGAAAGTGAAACGCAATAATTAAATAAAATAAAATAAATATGGTTTTTATTCACGTAGACTTTAAAAAAGCGCTTGTAAATAGTCAGAAGAAATTCTGCGATAAACATAGCATTAAGGATTTTTTTGAATATAAATATAATAATTAGGTAGTATGTAATAGTTGTACCAAATATTTTAATTAAACTACTTATGTAAATCATTTTTTTGCATGTCAGTACGACAAAATATATGGAATTTACTTTAAGACTCTCCATCCATCTATCTGTAACCATATTTTTGCGAATTAAATACATTTGAATTTGAAAAAAAAGAGTAACGTAATGATTCGGTACATATGAGAATACAGTAGTCCGGATTGCGTACTAAAGTTAAATAATTACAGGCTATTTTGAACTTTATTACATAACTACTAGAGTAGATATTTAGTTGCTATTTTATAGCGTTAAGCTTGACTCACGCTAGACCGTGTCGGGTCCGAGCCGAGTGTCTCGTGTCGTGTGTTGCTCGGGCGTCACTCGGTTGCCGCTCGGTATAACGTGAGTGTGTTCATACAAAATATATGTAATATTAGTTGACCATGCTACGGCCGACACTCGGCTCGGACCCGACACGGTCTAGCGTGAGTCATCCTTTATTCGCAATGCAAAGCGTCAATCGTAGCCATTTTATTTAAGTGTATTGACCAAGTGTATTTCCTATAAGAAGTACTTATAAATTAGTTAAGTATATTTTTTATATTTCACCGCACGCAATATGGAAATAATACCCTTTAATTTAAATAAGATAGAGTAAATTGTTGATTGACATAGACTCTTTGACCACTCGACTGGGGAAGCACCTTCATCTTACAGTATACCGCTACTGAGGGGGGTATAGTCAGCATAGCGTGACCGACGCCTTGAGTGTTGTAAGCGTCATTAGCTACAGTATCCATTTCATGACCATCTGTTTGAATTACTTCGGTAACATACATTATTGTTGTTTAAATACAACAATTATATTTACTTACCTATATTGACTCACGCCTGTTTCCCGGAGAGGAAGAGACGCTTGCTAGAAACCTTCCTTATATCTATTGTTTTTATGTAAAGTGAAATATGAGTAAACAAATGAATCAGATAAGAACTCACCTCTTCGATGGACGATGACATCAGCCCGGAACTGTAACAAGAAGAGCACATGTTATTATACGTCATCCTGTCACTTGTATGTATTAAGGGAAATGTTTAAGTAACAGATGGAAATCGTACAATAATAATAATAAGGTGCTTCATGGTTGGTTCCACCAGGCCCTACATGGTGCTCATGTGGACCTACAAGCGTCTGTGGCTTGGCTACGTTTTGGTGACCTATTTGGGGAAACTGAAGGTTATGAAGTTGTCAAGACGAGGAACTATCGGAAGCACATCTTCAAGGACGGTACCATCGACATTTGTCGGGCATGTCACCGTCCCGGAGAGTCTATCAGACACATTGTTTCCGGTTGTTCCTATCTTGCCAACGGCGAGTACTTGCACAGGCATAATAAGTTGCCAGGATTATCCACCAGCAGCTTGCTCTTCGGTATGGTCTTGTAGACTCCGAAGTGCCGTATTACAAGTACGTACCGGAACCAGTTCTAAAAAACGGTTGTGCCAAGCTCTACTGGGACCGCTCTATCATTACGGACAGGACTATTGTTGCCAATAAGCCTGATATCGTTTTGGTAGACCGGTTGGAGCTCCGGGCATTCATTGTTGATATCACTGTCCCATTTGACGATAACCTCGTAAAAGCCGAGAATGACAAGTTGTCAAAGTATTAAGATTTGGCTTACGAGGTTACCGCCATGTGGGATGTGAACTCAACAATAATTGTCCCAATAGTCGTCTCCGTAAACGGTCTCATAACAAAGAGCCTCGACCAATATCTTAAGAGGCTCTCACTAGATCACTGGGTCAATAATACAGAAGGAATACAGAAATATAACTACAAACTAACTACCGGATACAAAAGGCGGCAATTATGGGAACGGCACGTATCCTGAGGAGGTTCCTGACTCTGTCGCCCTGACCACCGGCGGCCTAGGGCGTATACCCCGCCGCCGGGGGAGCTCTGTTTTTACGTATTTATTTGTGTATTATTGTTTTATATATCGATTTTATAAGAATAAATATGTATTAAATATGAAAATAAATAAATAAGTTAGAATAATAATAATAATTAAATCTGGGGACGATGTCACACAGATCATCCTAGCCCCAAATTAAGCAAGCTTGTACTATGGGTACCAGGCGACGATATACATATCTACTTATATAGATAGATAAATACTTATATACATAGAAAACATCCATGACTCAGAAACAAATATTCGTGCTCATCACACAAACTGCACTTACCGGGATTTGAACCCAGGACTACCAGCTACGTAGACAGGAGCACTACCAACTAGGCTACGGTGACCGTCAATTATAATGTCCTCCTAGCCGAATTTCAGTCTCAATGGAGTCTAGCCATCTGCGCAGAACATATAATAGTGCACAAGTGTGTGCGAAAACACAGGGGCACTTTCTATTCCATCACTGTCATGATCCGATGGGACGACTAGTGACACGACGGACCGACAGCTTAACGTGACCTCCGAAGCACAGAGACGCTCAGAAATTAAACCACTTTGGCGGTCACCCATCTATGGACTGGCCGCATCCTAGTTGCTTAACCTCGCCAATCACTTAAAGACGATGAGAGCATCTACTTACTCTCTTTCCCCGAAACCAAACTTCGTTGTCGAACGACATTGAAACGAAATGTCGGAGTTGACCCTACTCTGTTTAATTCTCGGAAACGCACATGAAATTTGGATTCATAGACCATTCTCGTGAACGATTTCGTTGAACAATATTCTTATATTTATTTTGTTAAACGGCTGGAGCTCTCGCACTCTTCAATTTCCCGGTGGAGCAGTAAAAGGCTCCTACACTAGCAGTAAACGTAAAATAGACAGTTATATGTATTACGAAATTCATTATTTCCCTGCTTATGCAAATCAAACTATTAATAGTTATGTAGAACTATGTACATTGTACAAACACAGACGTAGCTAGTTATCAGACAAGAATGTCCGTCTACCTACGCAAAATATACGTCTTATCTTTCTTACATATTGCCTAGGCATGCAAACATGCAAACATTCTATCTCAGGACAAGCAGAAATACAAAACTGCCCATCGTGCTCTGGACAAAACACATCATAACTGCGACTCCGTAAAATCGGAACTACAGATTGATTTTACACCTCTGACTCAGAATTCGACTCCAAAGCTAAAACGAAACGCATTAGTCGCGGCCCGAGAGTTCAAGATTCGTTTCTCCTAGTTGAAAGTTGAGTATCATTACGTATTATCAGGCACATATTGAAAAATATTGAAACAAGAGACGTTGCTGCCCATTAGCAACGTGTCTTTGTGAACTGCGACCATCATTTAATCCATCCAAAGGTTGTCTGGAAGAGATCGCTTAAGGCGATAAAACCGCCCATTGATCCTTATGTTCTTTATATTATATCCAATGTATTTTCTTTCCGTCTGAGTGTGTACAATAAGGAGTATTCTACCTATCTATCTATCTAATGCGTTTCGTAGGTTTGGTAGGCAATTATCTTGGAATGAAAATCTAACAGGATATGAACCAGCATTATCTGGGTAAATTCAGTAAAATCGACGACTTAATGTAACTGTTGACAGTCGAGTAATTGCAAAGTGCTACCGACAAATGGCGTCAAATTATCTACTTCAAAGAATGTGTTAGGAAGAGAATCATTAATCTATTCACCATTCCTTAGTTTGAAAATCAAAGCGGCCTTTAAACAGTGCAGATTAAAATCCTATTATATTCAATAACTAGTCTATAAACTTACCAACAAATTAGCGAACATGTTTTCCCTTCTTTCTTCGGTTTCGACATTTTTATCATTTAACATAAAAAACACAGATCACTTAAACCATATTGGAAGTACCAAAACAGACAAGTCTCACTTTCTCACATTTGTCACTGTCTTATTACATCTGTGCTTATACACATGTGGTTAGATCATAATAATAGAAAGACGGTGGATGACTTTGTACTCAACAACCTTAATACGTAGGCGCTGAGGGCGAATTTTGTAGCGTAAGAGTATCCACTGACGTAAAGTGAATTGCATCTACTCACATCAGGATAGATTATATGATTTCGGCCATGGCGGTCAGTCTCAAGGGGGACTAGCCATCTTCGCGGGACATATTATAGTGCACCGGGGGTTACTGCCTCAATCGCCGGATATCGTAATTGGCGTTCAAAAAGATGTAGTTTAAAAATGACTTAATCCGAATGATTAAGTCAATCGTCTTCCATGAGCACATGTGACGTCGTAAATTATCCGAAATCGATTTTCAACGTTGAAGCCGATTGGACGAATGATTTAGTAATGTTTAACCCTTTTTTATATCAGAGGGGGAACTAGCAAGTGGGTCATCTGGTGGTAAGTGATCACCGCCGCTCATTGACACTTGCAACACCAGAGGAGTCGCGGGTGCGTTGCCTTTAAGAGTCAGGAACCAAGTGTTGTTGACCCTTCTCCCCAATGAGCTCTGGCAACTTTACTCACACGCAGAACCGCAAATTAAAATTATTATTAATACTTTTAATTATTAATACAATAAATTAAAATTTATAATGTTATTATTAAGGAATGTCTTCCTTAAGCCTACCTACATTCATCTATTTACGTCGATCACAATCACATTGACCGACGAATTAAGCGCTAGCCCCGCTGCGTGTGGGTAAACCCTGGCGCGCTTCCTATAGTTATTCTATTTATTTTTATATTTTTATTAATTATTCTACACCGTGTTTAGGAAACCAATCTTCGTGAGTTATTCCTACCCTTGATCTTTTTCCGGTTTTGGTTCCTAAAACGAGACGAGTATTAATTACTCATATGAATTAACGCGACAGACGTAGAGCGCCATTTGTCATCTGTTTAACTAAATAAGAGTCGTCATTAACTTAATTAACATGCTAATTTATTGCCCGTAAGGTTAATTCGAAACGCTCACTTAAAATAGTGAATGATGGGTTTCTTAACAGACAAAAATCTTTATACGTCAAGGGGCTAATATTCCAAACTAAAAGGTAAAACGAAGTCATCTATACATATAATAAAAACGTAGGAAAGTCAAAACTGTACATTGAATATTTTTTAAACGGATACTTGGGGCGTGATCTACAATCAATATCGAAGCCAAAAATATAGTTTGTAGATTTTTTTTCTGTTTGTCTGTATGTATGTCCCGGCTAACTCAAAAAGTACTGCATGGATTTGCTTCAAATTTTGCATCAATATTACTAAGAGGTCGGGTCAACAAGTAGGATACACTATCATCTAAGGGGGAGGAGCTGTGGTAATTTACAAAGTATAACGCGGGTAAAACCGCGGGGTACAGCTATTTACATACAAAGAAAGTCTATCCAAATGTCAATCTCTCAACATATTTAAAAATAAAATAAAATGATTTGATTTTGTATTATTCACCATTATTTATTACCCGGAAATTTGTAGTTTAAATATTTTCTTTTTAAAAAACAGAACGAACATAGTAAGTATAATACGAATTTTGAACGATTATTTTCTAATGTAATTTCCCGATTACAAGGCAGGCTTTTGGAACGGTTACTAATCGTGGTGGAAAACAGTTTTCCCTAAAAAATTATTCGCTTAAATTAAGCTACTGGTTGAGAGCCTTCTGCGCTAGCCAACTGCTCGTTGTCTTCAATTCTTTAATTTTAATATATAAGAACTAAATTTAAAATTTATAGCTTAGTAACTTGTTAATTATTTAAAGGTTTAAAAAATATATGTGTTAAAACAGACTACTGTATAATTTCGACTATGTTTATGTACTGCATTGTGAGCTTGGCCAGTACAAGTATATGTTAATACCCAAGTGCTGCATACATTTCATTATTATTTCATTATCATAAGTTATTGTCTCTTCAAATCCTTCGCCTAAAGAGTAATCACATCTTATCAAAGACCTTATCAAAAATGTTCCACACCTCTCTAGCTGGTGACAGTTTTAAACTGGACTATTAATACACATTTCCGTTGGCGGAAGTTGTGGTTTAACGTAGTCTAGATAACTCTGAATTATATTTTGTACTTCTAAAATGAAGTGGTTAACATGAAAATGTCTGACTGGTCCAGTGGTTAGTGACCCTGACTGCTAACCCAGGTCATGAGTTCGAGTCCCGCACTGGACAATTTTTTGTGTGATGAGCATGATTATTTGTTCCGTGTATATGTAACATATTTAGAAATATATAACTAGGTATGTTTCTCAGTAGTCTGGTTGCCATAGAACAGGCTCTGCCTAGTTTGGGATTAGATGGCAGTGTGTTAATTTCCCCAAGATGTTTATTTATTTGTAATTTAAATAGACTTTCCTGTTTATTATGGTAAATACATATAACATTACAAACAAAACAAGGCTTGAATTTTATGGAATTTAATTTCATAGTTTGCCGAAGCACATTATTGAAATGTCTATACTATTATTTCATATCCTTTACAATATCCAGATGCTAGAGCGAGATAGGTGTACACTAAAGTCTTAGCCTTTACCTAGCCATCTGATTTAATAAACTGTATTCCAATTGTATCCAATGCAGACGCAAATACTAAGGCATTAAACTTATATGATGAGTTCACCCCCCTTATTATACCGAAGTCAAAGAAAGTCTTTAACCATTGAAATACGTAAAAGACAGCTTATCTGTTAAAATAATTGCACTAAAGCATCGATTTTGTCACGCACTATTTGAGTTAATTAAATAAATTTCTAGAGAAATCAATGATACAGGTTACTAGTTATATTATTCTCGTATTTCTAAAATAATAATAAAACAAATACACCATTACTGTAAAAGGAATTGGTTTTACACGCGTAGATCGAGTTAGTCACGCACTATTCGAATTAATAAAGATTAGGTACTAATTATATTTACAGATAAAAGATAACTTATCTGTAAAAATAATTGTTCTTATAGATCGAGTTTGACACGCACTCAAATAAAATCTTACTAATTATTTGATTCGAGTATTATTCAAACAACTTAATTAAAATAATTTTAAAACAAATTTAGCTGAAAATTTAAATAGCACTATTTTATTTTACAACTGTCACACACTTTATCTAAGTACATACGAATTATGAAATTTCACTTTGTTAAGTTCACAAAATTAGCGTATATTTTAATTCACTTTTCCTCGTCGCATCCGTCTGTCACTGTTCAGTGTCGATCTCCTAAACAGTTTTATATTTCTGTTATTACACTGTCGCAATAGGTAGCGAGCGAAAACATCTGTTGAATTCAATTGAGCTAGGAAGTTTATAATATGCATTGACACAGTGGACATACAGGATGATCATTTTTTGGTTTGCTAATTAATTTGATTATTTTAAGATACATTTTAAAATTGAGATCACGAACAGGATTTGATCCCGCATTCTCTGGGTATTTTGATGTTTTGTTTGATTTCCACAGTAATCAAAATTAATATCGAAAAAATCGCATAATATCCCTACATAAAAATAAGATAAGCGTTTTGATAAACTCCTTCTTTTTAAATTAGCTATTAAAAATTGTTTTGATAGGGATTTTTTAAGGTTGAGTTTCTTCTCTCCATAAAGTGAATAGGTATTGACTTGTTCCTTACAAAATAAGAAATAATAGAGAGAAAGCATTACACAGACAGAGGAAAAGACGGAAACGTCAAGTTAATAAAGCAACTAATCAGTCCAAACAAGGTTTATGTTGATTGCCGTGACGGCTGCTTATAAATAAAACCGTTCTCAGATCGTCTTCTGTTCTATTTCAGTAAAATTGTAACTTTATTTCAGTAGAATAGACACAGTCGCTTTAACTATATGGTGTTTCCTGTGTCCCATCATTTATATTAGAGAACCGAAATAGTATGTGTTATTATAGTTAATTTAATTGGGGATATAAAAATCTGATGTCTTCTAATTTTGGTCCAGCTAAGAGACACCTAGCAATGGCCACCAATAAGCAATTGGACAGATATCATGAAAAAAAAAATCTAGTTTGGGCAGAATGTTGCATGAAAGACAAAAGTTGCAAAAGCTTCTTAACGTGTGTGCCTCCACTTTCAGGCGAGCGGTGTAAGATATATGTAGCTCAAACTGTAGCGACTAGAGATGTAAAATGACTGACCAGTCACAATTGTCATAAACCTTAAATGACCGGTCATTTACTGTCAAATTCAGTCAATTTGACTCAAATATTATTGTCTATTCTCGACTACCACCCAATTATTTATTTATTTAAGTACCCAATTTATATGCAAGTTTAAATGAAGCAACGTTTTATTTTCTATTATATCATGAAAGGCGATGCGACGTGCCTTATTGCCTTAAATGCACGCACGATTAGAAATGTAAAATGATTAACACTATATAATAATACTTTAAGTCATAAAAACCACTTTTTTGTTTCAATTTAGAAGTTGTAGACTTTTATTAACGACAAAAACTTAAAAGGTACTACAATATAACTACAATCAAATTGACTGGAAATGACCATTTTTGACAGTTAATGACCATTTTTGACCGTAAATGACAGTCAGTCTAATTCAGTCACTTTAGTCATTTTCAATACTAGTGGCGACACAGTGCTTGCTTGCCTATCCCATTCGTCCCTCCTGCCACCAATACAGGTTTGTAGGCAAGTATCCGATATGGATACTAAACCTACAAAGCTATATAGACAGAGTATCTATCCACTATCAATCAGATTTCACCAAACCCAAACTTTCTAGAGCACTTTTTATCAAAAATCTATCTGAAATACCTTTACATATAAAATTCAAAGCAATACCTAATCAAACTTCTTACTCTGTTTTATTTTGCAAACAAATCAAAAATTGCAATATCTGTCTAAATATTCGATAATATTGATTGATACACAGGATAGAATTGAGGATAGGGGATAGAGGATAGTTTATTTTTTAATCCTATTTTTTATCCTATGATTAGTATGGCCTAATTATATATATCTCAAAAGATTAGTTATTTATTTATTTTATTTTAATTATTTACAAAAATTATATTTCTCAAGTGGTGGTGACCGTCCTTGTGAGTCTGAGCACAGTGGAAAATATCTAACATATATATTAGTTATATTTACCATTTAAATGATAATTTCAGATTATTTATCTGAAGCAAGATTAAAAGAAGATAGTTAAATACCAAAAAAAACTTAACCGCATGTGAATAAGGTTCTTTATAAGATATCTTCAATGTATTTTTAGCTTGGACGAGAGTATCGTAAGGTTATCGAATGGCCGGGATTTATAGTTATCGAATGATATATTAAATTGGCTGGGTCGTTAAGATAATAATTAATTTAATACCCATATCTACTTATCGTATGGGCAGTCGTAAGTTCTAGTGTCAGAGTTGTCTAAGTCTAGTAGCCGAGAAGCCCTTTGACATGACAGCACTTTTTTGGCCTGACTTAGGATCGTATTTGCTGTTGTTTTTCACCTTACCGCTAGACCAACGAGGTAGTCAATAATTATATCAACGACCACAAATAATGTATTCCGCTACTAGAAAAGTAGATTCGTTTAGGTTAGATCTGCGACCATACAACGTACGAGCCGAGAGAGCGAAACGAGCGTGCCTCAGCAGCAGCAGACGAGCGCCAGAAACGAATCAATTCTTTATCGCTAAAGGATTAATTTATTCAGTAATAAAGAGCTCATGTTCTTATTTAAAATAATGCCGTGAATCACCGCTTAACCATGGCTCAGCTAAATCCCGCTCAACCACTTGAACCCCGCTCAACTATTTCTTTATTTACAACCCTACTTAAGGGTTTCTCAGCTAAGTAACGTCATTTTATTTTACTCTGTCAACATTTCTGGGACTGGTATTGAGCTTTACCAAAATTAATCGACTAAATCGATGATGTATCAATACTTTACGTTTTTTTCTCTATGGTAGCCATGGAACGATAGATCTGTGATCCTAAAAGTGCATTTTAAAAAGCCTTTGATTTTGTTTGATGGATTTTTCAAGTTTATGATAATGGATCCTACTGAAATCCTTCGGTATATATTTTAAAACTTAATAAACCAAAAACTTCCATAAAACCTCAATTACCAAACAAACGTCAAACAAAACGTCAGCTGATGCAAATAGAAACCGCCATCTTCATTTATTTAACCTAGGTAAACAAGGTAGGTAGGTTTTATAACCTAGGGGCCGACGCGGTTTAAATTTTAACATGACTTAACCGGTGGTCAAAGTTAAATCGTGCTTTTAAATGAAAAGGAAACGGGCGAAACTGGGCTTGAACGTACACAAATGAATTATTTATTAATAATTTTTATTTATTTTTTTTATTTTCAATCATTTATTACCAAGGCATTTTAATATGGGATAAAAAAAATAATATTTAATCAAAATAATACTGACTTTCTTTACTTTCACTTTTTAACAATGTTGCCAAATGAAATAAGGATTTATTTAATAATCGATTTTAATCGATAAATTGTATTATTATAAAAATAGAAAAACAAGATAATAAAAAAGTAACAGTATTACTTCTTTATATTAGGTTTTAAAAACTTTTAAAATAAGAACTTAATTATATTATCTAAAATCATCTCTAAGAACATCTTAAAAAGATTTGATTAACGGTTCGATTTGAAAATCGATTAATATACTTTTTTATTATACAGGCAACAAAGTAAAACTCGTGTCAATATGACATCGAACGCCAAACAAACAAAAACCGTTCGCTTTCGCTTTGAACTTGCGATAGTGGATACTGTATTTTGTTGTTTTCGTGTGCTTTTATATTATTTTGCGACTTTGGCTACGTATATAGGATTCTGACGGTTATTACTTTGACGGACGACCCACGCATTTCTTACAACGGACTTTGTTATCTTGCCTACTCGACTTACCTCAGACCGCTTACCGGATTTGGAAGCAACATACAATGAGTGATCAACGTCTTCATTGTATCAACTGCGGCATCTGGCAGGGTAATCCTTCCATAGGGTTACGACCAATAGAAGAGGAAAACATTATTTCAGTTATACAGCAATGGGTTGCACCTCAAGTGGTAAGTAGTTTATTTAATTATATCTTAATATAATATGATCGATATTTTAAGTACAGTCCAGCAAAGATACCTTTAAAATAATATCTAATTGGCATATTATTGAAGTAAGGTTCAATAATATGCCAATTAGATAATATTCCTACATAATATCACTATAATGCCTTTGATTTATTTAAATTCCAAGTAAGATTTACGGTTCGATTGTCACTATTAAAGGCATTTATTTAGAAGAAAATAAGTACTGAAGATAGTTCTTTTTATATAACTAACTTAAATAATTAAGCAATTTAATGAAACAATAGTACTATTGAGTGACCTGGTATGAAAGTATTAATATATAACCTCAGCGTCACCATGACGTCAGTAAGAAGTAATATGCAATTCTGAATGATACAGTTTTCTCACTGTTTTTATTTTGTGCAACAAATATGTACAATGTTCTGAGTCATAATTCTGTAATTATTATTTGTGGAAACTGTAAATAACTAACTAACATTGTTGTAGGTCAACAGATCTCATCACATTTGTCAAGGATGCAGGGATTTAGTCGTGAATACCGTGAGCACAGAGGAGCAACTTTCATCGCCAATGTCTGGACATCGCCAAGTGTGTGTGAACTGTGGACGTTCAGTGTTGCGGGCAAGATCTCATTTATTGCACACTGACACTGAACGAGAAAGAAGGATTTATACAGTCATTTCTGAATGGATATTGCCTCGGACTGTAAGTTTTTATTAGGTTTAGTTTTTTTGTATTTTATACTACTACAGGGTAATCTATGTATACTACTATGTCTGTTTATTTTTCACACTAATTTCTGAAATACCTGTCAGATTTGAGAATCATTTTTGTATATTATTGTCACATTCATAAGGAAGATTATACGGAGAGGGAACAAATGGGATATGCGCTTACAAAGGTACGGGCAAAAGCTAGTGTAATATAATTAGGCAACATATAAAAACACAAATCACATTGCAGCCTGTATTTCACGAAGGTGTAGATTAGAAGAGATACACGTTTTACAGTGCTGTTTTTATGGTCAGGTATTACCTTTTTTTAAAAAAAGACTTATTATAAAATATTTTTTCCAGATTTCAAGAGCTCGTGCTCTCATATGTCATAGTTGCTGGGTGAGAGCTGATAGAAATGCCCATCATTTTTTGGCTGGGCCATCTGGATCTTCAGCATCAGTAGATGTAACAAGTGAACATGATGAATCAACTTCGCAGTCTAGTTCACAGACTACTTTGCACTCTACTTCACTGTTTACTACTGACGTAGCTGTGTCACAAGCCACTGCACAAGATATATCACAGACTACTCCTCAAAATACATCACAAGGTACGTCACAGGGTACTCCACAGTTTACCCCCAGGTCAAGTACAACTATAATATTACCTGATTATGTAAGAGCAGTAGAAACTGAATCACATTGTTTTATTGAAGGTTGCCGAAGGCAAGAGAGGAATAGAGTTCCTGTCACAACCAGGAAAATGTTGTTAGATCTTTATAAATTCTACATCCCAAAAAACAATAGATTATGCAATCATCATATTAATATTCAGTCTTGGGATTTTCTCACTGGGGTTTTAGAAAACTATGTTAATGTGTTTACAGCATTGCACATTCAAGACATGCTAGAATTAAAGAGTCACTCAAATACTGGTCTTGATTTTATTAATATCCAAAATATGGAAGATCGTTTGGTTCACCATTGGTTAGGCTTTACTAAAGAACAGTGTCAAAGGATTTTAAATGAAGTGCCACAATTACTGTTAAAGTCATCAGGCCCCATTGGGTTGACAGCATACTTGATAAAGTTGAGAACCGGTGATTCCAATGAAAGAATATCTGCGCTATTTAACATTCCAAAAAGAACACTTGATGGTTATGTTTCTGAAGCTCGACACTTGATGTATGATTATTTTGTACCTAGGCATTTAGGGCTTAACCATATAAATCGCCAGGAAAATGTTGACAGAACCTTGTTAATACCTCAAGGTTTATTTGGAAGCCATAACGGGGAAAATAAACCTGTAATAATAATCGATGGTATATATTGCTATATTGATAAAAGTTCAAATTATTTGTACCAAAAAAGAACTCACAGTTTACACAAGTATAATAACTTAGTAAAACCATTTATACTTGTATGTACAGATGGTCATATTGTTGATGTAATGGGCCCCTATCCTGCTACCACGTCGGATGCAGAAATCATTAATAATGAGTTTCGTGATGCTAATTCGATGTTACGACAGTATTTACAAGCTGGTGATGCATTCATTTTGGATAGGGGCTTCAGAGATGCCTTGCCTTTATTAAATGAATGTGGTTATAGAACTTACGTACCACCAACATTGCCGCAGGGTGAATGGCAGCATTCCACATTAGAAGCTAATAAATCGAGGGCAGTCACCATATGCAGATGGGTTGTTGAAGTTGTGAACGGAAGGTTTAAAAGGGATTTTAAATTATTTAGACAAGAATATTTTAATACTGCTTCAAAACATTCAATGACTGATTTTGAGGTGGCTGCCTCACTATTAAATGCTTTTCACCCTCCCATTACAAATCGTGTTGATGCTGGGGATATTTTACAAATAATCAATGAGAATATGAACAGAGAAAATGATTTAGGCTATTATGTCATTCAAAATAATATAAACCGACGTAGGGCTGATTTTACAAGAATTCATGTGCAAAATGATAATTTAAATGATTTTCCCCAGCTCACACATAGTGATTTAATAAAAGTATCTTTAGGTATTTACCAAATTAAACAGGCTAGGTCATATTATGGAGAACACATACGACAAGATGGTAGATATGAAATAGAAGTGTGTCGAGATACGGACAGCAACCTACTAAGAGAACTGTCGATTGCCACTCATTCTTGCTGGCTATTGAGAGGTCGAATAAAATCAAGACATATAAGTTCAAAAACATATTTTACCTACATTTTAGTTGACAGTTCTCTTAATGGAAGAGAGGCCATAAAACAATATTATTGTAATTGCTTGGTAGGAAAACGGACTGTAGGTTGCTGTTGTCACATAATGTCCATAATATGGTACCTAGGCTGGGCAAGGCATCAACAGGATGTAACACCACCTGCACAGTTTTTAGACGATATTTTAATTGTATATGATGAAGTGGATTAATAAATAAATAAAAGAGAAATGTGATTTTTATTCCTGCTTACCCTTTTTTATAATAAGATTGCAAATATTTAACATTTACAATCCAGTTAGGCGACGCCGGCGCTTTGAAAACCACACACAATGTGTTCATGCTCTAAAATACATTCTGATAAAATCTAGTCTACAATAAAGTCTAAATAATAATCTAAATAGACCATAAGAGCACTGACAGCTTGGAAGAATAACTTATAAAGAAGCAAAAAAGGTTAGTTTTGTGTAAACTAATAATACCCTATATTTTTTTTCTCCCATATTGCAATTCTATAAATATTTTTTTATTTTAAATAGTAATAATATTGAAATGATATAATGTAATAATCGTTGCTGTACGGTGAAGCCCAACTTTGTATGAACATTCGCCCGTCTCCTTTTGCTAGATATAAGCGGACGGTTTATAATTTAAGTAGCGTGTTAAAATAAGGCGATCAGTGGTTAATTCGACCAATCGTTAAAGGATATATCGTTTCTTTGTCCAGTTATCCAATGGGACATGGTTTTCTCGGTTGGCAGTTATTTGACCAGTTCAATGTCAATATACAGTACGTAAATCTTAATTATGTATGGACCACATGACTAGTTGTCCTGTTAAGGGATCGAAACAAGCCGAGACAGAAGCAAGCACCATTCCTTGAGCTTCCTTTAAATCGCATCTCAAATGAGTCACCCTGTATACTGTCTCTATATGGCCGGCCGTCCTAAATACGAGCGTCATTGTCGCATTCCGAGCCATTGCCGTGATTGTTATGTGTACTTCGGTGCCTCCTTTATGGGAGCAATTAGCATTCACAACGTTAGTGCACCTAGTACGATAGGATAGACTAGGCCATGCATTAGTAATGAGCCAATTTAGATTTATCTGATAAGAATGAATTAGCCACTGTATTTGAAGACACTTATTGACACGTTAAGTTAAACAAATAACCGGCCAAGTCCGAGTCGAAATCGCTCACGAAGGATTCTTTACGTTGTTATATCGGCAATATAAATACAGACAATACTTGCTGGTACCGAATTCAAATGTTATAATATAGTGTATAACTGAAATGATTTTATACTTATAAATATAAATATTTTATTCTTATCTACTATATAAAAATAAGTCGGGTTTTCCTTCCTGACGCTATAACTCCAGAACGCACGAACCGATTTCCACGGTTTTGCATTCGTTGGAAAGGTCTCGGGCTCCGTGAGGTTTAGAGCAAAGAAAATTTATAAAATTTAATGCGGGTAACACCGCGGGGCACAGCTAGTATCTAATAATTAAAATGATTTTATACATACATACAAGACATCAAAATCACTTAGTTTTATGTCTCTTTTATTAGAAGAGTCTTTTTTGGTTTTCTTTAAAATACTTTTTGTTCATAAGTTTTGTTTTTATAATATGTAGTTTGTTTGTAATCCATCACTAATATCACTTTCCCAAATGTTTGCTGTGAGACAATTTATAATTGAGTTAAGCTCGTCTCTGTTCGATGTATCTATCCTTCTTTTTAGCTTTTATATACATTTCTGTATGCAATTAATAAAAATATCCGTTATAAATAACAAATCTCATACTAAAATAAAGAAGGCAGAATTGATAAATAGATATTGGAGTAATCACGAACGGTGAGAGCTATCAAGACCTTACGTAACGATTTTGAGCAAAGGTCAACCATTTTCGAGTAATATTGTAAATTTTATATTTTTTCTATATTTATAATTTTATAAATTAACTGCGGTATGCAGTTTTGAACATATAAAAATAAAACCTATGTATGCATTATTTTTCAAATAACATTATATTCAGTTTGTATTGAACCGCATTTTTGCCTCCTCGAGAGCGGAATGAAGGACTTAAATGTTTTTTACTTGACTTAAATATCTTGGCCTCAAAATGTTTTATCGCGTATTGGAAACATAACTAAATCAATAATATATAACGCCATCTCTGAGACATTTCAGTTGTGACTACACTCCTAAACGGTCAAACCAATTTTGGTGAAACTTTTTGTGTGTTCGAGTGGACCCGTCGATAGCCCTCCTATTTGGAATCCTCAGATGGCGCTACAATGGGGTTTTAGGTTTTTCAACCCGATTTTTTTCTATTTTTAGAACAGGGGCTCTACCGGCTAAATCGCCGAACATCGATTCCCATGAGCACATGTGACGTCATAAATGGTCCGGAATCGATTGTCAACGTTGAAGCCGATTTAACGATTGATTAAGTCATTTTTAACCTTTATTAATTTGAACGCCATTCACGAAAACGATGTTCAGCGACTTAGCCGGTAGAGCCAAGACCACATCTGTCTACACAGCTTGGTTTTCTTAATTCAAAATAAAAAACAAACAAAACAGCAGGGAAAACGAATAGTAGGCTAGTGAATCATTTTCCACTTTCTACGTACGTGTAAAATCTCTGTGGGTATAAGTATCAAGTACTCAACGTAGTATCGGCCGATATCGCAGACCTATTGACACAGATAGCAAATAGGCAACCGGGTGACGACGCGACGCTATCTAGAGTGCTTATACAGATCTATATTTGTACTACTAATGGAGGAGGAATTCCGAAGAATATATTTTTTCTTATCCATACATACATACATAGACTCATGCCTGTTTCCCAAAAGAGTAGGCAGTGACAACGGATTTCCATTTGTCACGATCTTTGCACACCTCTTTTGTCTCGTTTAGGGTACTTCTGACGTGGCCTTTCTTGAGAACGTCTCCGATTTGGTCACGTATACTTCTTTTATCAATCTTCATTCATTCATCCTTTATATAATAATACAATATCCTGCGACATTATTTTACAAACGGCCATCTGATCCCAAACTAAGTAGAGCTTGTACTATGGAAACCAGATAACTGATATACTACATATACAACCTTTTTTGTAAAAACATATTTATATGGATAATGACATCCAGATTCAGGACAAACAGGCATGATTATGGAAACAAATATCTATCTGTCCTGAGTGTGAATTGAACCCACCACCTGCGGCGTGAAAGGTAAGTATTTACCAAACACGCCAACCGGCCCGTTGACGTGTTTGGTAAATTTGTGTTGATATAATTGACGGACATAAAGTACATCCAGATTCAAAACATTTTTTTTGTGGCTTGTCGACTGTTTTTACTACTGCGACACACGTGTAGTCAAATGTTTAATATTTAATTAATTAATTAATTAAATATCATCATCATCATGATGTCAGCCAAAGTACGTCCACTGCTGGACAAAAGCCTCGGCAAAGAATGGGGGAAACGCCATAATCGCTTGGTAGACGGGTTGGCGATCGCAGATCGATAGTCATAGTTCACAGAAAAACGCTGCTGCCCGTTCTCTGGTAGGTATTCCCTCGGACGATATCTACGCCCCCACGGGATATTCTATGCCGTCACCACACAGCAAATTAAGGCGCTCATAGCGAGATGCTCTCACCGGTCCGTAACCGATCGGCGAGGTTAAGTAACTAGGCTCGCGGTCAGTACATAGATGGGTGACCGCCAAAGTGGTTTTAATTTCTGAGCATCTCTGTGCTTCGGAGGGCACGTTAAGCTGTCGGTCCCGGTTGTAGTCATTAGGCAACGGTCGTTAAGCCATTTCAGAGGCCTACTGGGCGGCTTGAACAACTCTGATACTAGGGTAACCACTGCCCATACAATAAGTCATCATATCAGCCGAAAGACGTCCACTGCTGGACAAAGGCCTCCCCCAAAGATCTCCACAATTGCCGGTCTTGCGTTAATCGCATCCAGCAGTTTCCAGCGACCCGCAAAATATCATCAGTCCATCTTGTAGGGGCCTGCCCACGCGGCGTCTTCCGGTTCGTGGTTGCCACTCGAGAACCTTTCTGCCCCAACGGCCGTCGGTTCTACGAGCTATGTGCCCCACCCACTGCCACTTCAGTTTTGCAATTCTTCGAACTATATCGGTGACTTTGGTTCGCCTGCGGATTTCGACATTTCTGATTCGATCCCGCAGGGAAACTCCGTGCACACATAATAAGTAAGTAACAACAAATTAAGACCTATATTTATCTAAATGACCAAGCGCCGAGCTAGTGTAGGTAAATGATATCACTATCACTTTAGATTTAAAAGCATGATGTCACAGAAAATTTAAACAATTAATACAAATTGGGGAGCGGTTCGCAATTGTTATTTATGATGTTTGATACACGCAAATGAGTTCATGGACTCAAATCTATGGTAAAAAAGTAGCCAAATTGGACAGTAGGTGACAATTAGAATGGGGGATCAGATAGATATCGAATGTATTAAAGATAGCAGATATAACAAAGCATTCAAATAAAAAAACAAAAATTAAAAATTTTAACTATAAAAAATATCAAGTATTATTTCAACAAATTAGCTATTTATTTAAACTATTACTGTCATAAATTATAATTCTATATGATCAAATCTAATAACCTATTTGTACTATAGAATAGTAGTATTTATATTTATGTATTTGTATTTATATATATATACTAGTTTTCTTTTATACTTGTTTCTTAAATAAGACTAGTACCTTAACTAAACTTTTCTTTTGTAAACACATACTTATATAGACAATAACACCCAAACTCAGGACAAACAGGCATGTTCATGCACTCAACTATCTATCCTGGGTGGGAATCGAACTGACCACCTGCGGCATGAAAGCCAAGAATCTACCAACTACGCCATCTGGCCGATCAAGTCATATTTAATTAGTTAACTTCGTTAATTAATTTGTAGCATGTCTTAATAATCATCGTCATATCAACCGACAGACAAAAAAAAACAAAGTCAGTCCGTACTCCTATTGACTTCATACTAAATAAAAAAAAATACTTTATTTTGTATAAATTCCCTGCTTTTTATTTATTTTCTAAATAAATGAGCAACTACTGTTATGTCAACACACACACCAACATATCTGTTTTGCCCCCCACAATAACACTGAATCAATAACACTTTTTGGTCTTTATAACATGTATGGTCCACAATAAGATATCACACACTTTTATAGGCAACCTAGTCACAGTTGTTTAGCACACGGTGTTCATTACAACGTACGTACAGACGGAATGTCACGACAACACTAGCTTATCTAATCTATTGATTGGATTTGATTTATACTACGCTCGTGTGGTTGCGAAACTTTATACGACGTTGTGTTTATAATCATTGATACACTCGGTTTATTCATTGGTCTCATATATATATATATTATACTAGTGGCCCGGTACGTGCTTCGCTACGTATAAGGCATAGTAATAAAAAATTATTATTAAGTTCATTTATTCAAACAAAAAATATTTTAAATTGCTAAAAGATGTTGATTTTACACCTTTACAAGACTTTTTTAAAATTATTTCTACGGTCCATTTTTTCTTACTTGGCTTATTTGGTAAACAAACACTACTCGGCACGAAAATCACTAGTTTCGTCATCAATCACGCACTTTTAGTTAGGTATGAACATCTTGATTGTTGGAAGAAACACATACTATATAAATAACACCAAAAACTGCTTCAAATTAACCATCCAAACACATTAATTCTCTTAAAATCAAAAAAATATCAGAATCCATTTTCACAGATTAATAATTATATTGGCAATTTGACATTTCAAAATGCTAATTTGTCTTCGGAACTTAGAGAAGGGAAAAGTGAATGAATGATTCTGACCAGTGTGAACTGTATAATTTTAATGTAAAAAACTGAATAATAAAGCAGAATGTTTATATATATATATATATATATATATATATATATATATATATATATATATATATATATATATATATATATATATATATATATATATATATATATATTATATATATATCTCAAGTTATATGTGTGTATGATAAGGTAAGGCATTATTTTTAAAACCTAAAGTTTTTGTTGTAACTGGTCGTAGACTAAAAGTATTATTTGACAAGTGAAATTTTTTGACTTGACGGGATACGTCCTGTCATTCGTCTCGTCGCCTTGTTTTATGTTGTACGTTACGGGTGCTCTACTGCTCTCTGTGTGTGTTTGAAGTGTAACGATTTGGCTTTCTACTGGACTCTGCTGATTCTTTCTGTGATTTGGACGGTTTTATTCTTTAGACTGACGACCTTTGGCTATTCTTCAAAGACATCGATATTGCATACGACTGTGATTTTAGTGCAATTGTTTTGTTTAAACAAGGTAAGTAAATTAATCTTTTTTAATGTTATTTATTCATATTGGGAATTCTATAAACAATCCTGAATAACAATAATAATTGGATATCGGGTCAACGCCACCAAATTTGTCTCGGTAAATAACAGCGCAATTGAGACGTGAGCTCTTATTTTGTTTAGTTCGCTTGAAACACGGTTAATGTAAACACATTTCACAATGCCGTAATGTGGTTTCAAAAGTTGCAAAAATAGTTATTTAACCTTTGTCTTTTCATTTCTAAGTGACAGTTGTAATTGATTGCTTTTCTCGTTTTTTATGACGAATGATCGTATGTATAAGATAATATTTTGAAGATAAGTGACTTTATTACTAGGTGCCATGTTCCTAATTAGATAATATACTTAAGCTATGCAAGCATTATGGTTTGTGGATAAATAATTAAAGAAAATCGTGTTATCGAACATTTATTAGCTCAAGATGAAAATAAAATAATGGAATTATCTGCATTACAGGTTTGAAAAAAATTTGAGTACAGTGGTACCTGGGTCGGTTATAGTACTAGACAATGCACCGTACCACTCCAGACTTGCAGAACGAGTGCCAAACATGAGTTGGCGGAAGGCAGATATACAAGCGTGGCTACAGGAGTAACATATCAATTTTGAAGAGAATGAGGTAAAAGCGCAACTTTTATCTAAATTTAACAAAAATCTATGTAATACAAAGTTGTGGATCAAATGGCGGCCCGCAAAAATGTTATCGTTTTACGCCTTCCGCCCTATCATTGCGAATTAAACCCAATTGAACTGATATGGGCGCAGTTAAAATCTTATGTTGGCAAAAATAACAAAACTTTTAAAATGGCTGAAGTCAAGGAGTTACTAAAAGAAGGCTTAAGCCAAATTGGTACGATGTCTTGGAATAATTGTATAAACCATATAAAAAAGAAGAGGATAAAATGATGCAGCTTGACGGACTTTTAGATGCTGCAACAGATGCACCTACCCAGGGTTTCATTATACACCTGTCAGAATCGGAAGACTCCAGAAGTGAAGATACATGTAGTGAATCACATGAATAAATAAATTAAAAATAGTTTTGTTTTATTTTTTATATAGGCCAACGATATATTTCAGGAATTATTTCTGTGATTAAAATAATGTGTGATATTCTGGCAGCTTACTACAAAATTATCAACGCTAATTTATTCCCAGGGCCAGAACTAAAATTTTATTTGTCAGGAAATCCTACATTACTAATATCATTCGTTTACAGCTGTATGAGTTCGTTCAGTCCTTCATTCGATAATTTCCCAACTCTATCAATTGTCTTTGGTTACCAGTACGCCATATTTGTGTACTAAATAAGACAAGTAAAGAAAAATAGATTGTACGTACAAACCTTCCCTGGACTTTCACGAATAATTCAAGACCAAAATTAGCCAAATCAGTAAAGGCGTTGTTGAGTTATAACATTACAACGAAAAGTGGCATTGATTTTTATATATATAGAAGACTAGCGGCCCGGTACGTGCTTCGCTACGCTTTTAAGTATTAGTACAAATTTACAATTTTTCAAGACTTTTTTAAATTTTCTCTACGTACAAACCTTCCCTGGACTTTCACTAATAATTCAAGACCAAAATTAGCCAAATCGGTAAAGGCGTTGTTGAGTTATAACATTACAACGAAAAGTGGTATTGATTTTTATATATGTAGATAATCAAATCATATAATAAAATCGTAGGAAAGTCAAAACTGTACATTGAATATTTTTTTTAAAGGATACTTGGGGCGTGAACTACAATCGATATCGAAGCCAAAAATATAGTTTTCAGAATTTTTGTCTGTATGTATGTCCGAGCTAAACTCAAAAAGTACTGCATGGATTTACTTCAAATTTTGCATGAATATTACTCGGGTCGGGTCAACATATAGGCTACATATTATCACGCTATCACCTACGGGGGAGGAGCTGTGATAATTTATAAAATTTAGCGCGGGTAAAACCGCGGGGTACAGCTAGTAATAATTATGATTGGCATGTTGGTCTTGGTTAGTGGCCCCGATTGCTAAACCAGAGGTCGTGGGTTTGATGTCCACCACGGACGAATCTTAGTGCGACGAGCACGATTATTAGTTGTGTATCTTTTTTTTGGTAAGGCAGGGGGTAAAAATTGTCTGCGCGTGGGTATGTCGGACTCGCACCGACTAAACCTAACCTGCCGGGGACTTCTCTTGGCACCTGATTGGGGAACGCGGGTATGCTGCCCCGGTGCCCCCCTTTTGTGCGTTGTTCCCGATAGTCGGGACACGTACCCTGGGAGGAGTCTAGATTGCCCTCCACTATTGCCGACTCCTGCCAGTCCGGCACAAACAGATTGCTGTCTTCCTGGAGCTACTTTCACGTGGAGGCAGTAGAGGATACTTCTCTTACTGCCACCGCAGAGGTCGGGGGTTTGATCCCCATCCAGAACGAATCTTTGTGTGATGAGCATGATTATTTGTTCAGTGTCTGGATGTAAATAATAATATCCTGGGACATTATTCACACGGCCATCTGATCCCAGACTAAGCAGAGCTTGTACTATGTGAACTAGATATCTGATATACTACATATACTACTTTTCTTTACAAAATATATGCTTATGTGACTTCACTTCAAAACCACTTTATTGTTTAACTAACTCAAACACTTAGTACACGGTACTTTAACTCAGTATAAAGTTAGTACGCATGCGCGGCATGGGCGGCGCAAGAACACTGCCTTATCTTATCAGCCGTTAATTCGACTTGATTCATACTAGGTAAGTGGTCTTGCGAAACTTTTTATAAGACTGTGTTCTTAATATATAAGCCACAGTATATAGGTTTTTATAGTAGTTAAACTGTGAAATGAACCACATGTAACAAGAAAATGAACGTTGCATGTCGCCATAAAACAACACTATTATAATCTATCTTGATCTTACCGAGGCCCAGCTTGATAAACTTGAGCGTCTCCAGAACGTCTGTATAAGATTCGTATTTGGTCTACGCAAATATGATCATGTCACGGAATTTCGTAACAAGCTCAAGTGGCTGCCCATTCGCTTTCGCCGGAATGCTCATATTCTGTCACTTCTATACAATGTTTTGTTTACTCCTTCTACTCCCTCTTATCTTAAAGATCGCTTTTCTTTCCTTTATGAGTCACATTCGAGGTTACTAAGATCAGCGCAAAATCTTCGATTAAAAATGCCAGAGCATTCCTCAATATTTTTTGACAAATCGTTTGCTGTGCAAGGTGCTCGTCTGTGGAATGCACTGCCATTAGTAATTCGTCAAGCAAAATCACTACGACAGTTTCGGAATCTTGTGAAAGAACACTACTTGTCTCTTCAACAAAGTACAAATTGATTACTTTTAATTGGTCTAGAACTTCAGCATTAAAAATAGCTCTTGTGTACATTATGGTTATAATTTTCAAGCATGTATATATATTTTATTTATATATGTATATATTTATATGTATGTGTATATAGTATAGATGTTATGTAATATGTAAGTTAAGTATAAGTTTGCAGCGTATTAAGTTCATTGTTTTTGTCATGGTACCAGTGCGTACCATGTCATCATTTTTGTACACTGACAACTACCGCAACTATTTTGTTCTATATTCCAATCCCTGCCTAGGTTGTCTGGAAGAGATCACATTTAGTGATAAGGCCGCCAATTGTACATTTCTGTAATGCATCCTTGTTCCTTATATTATATTTTACTTGGTGTACAATAAAGAGTTATCTATCAATCTATCTATTTTGCCTTTATTTCAAGGGCTCCTCACATAGTCCTCACTAAGTAGAACAAGTATTAATAGTAGCTAGACCATCACAAGCCTCTAGTACACAGTAGTTGTTTTATAATATTGAGCATTAAATTTATTATTATATATTAGCCTCAAAATTATACATTTTCCAGATAACACTTATCGTCTTCGTTAAACCAAAATAGTTTAACAAAGGCTTTTGATGATACTTCATTCAATTAAAACCGTAATAGGCCCATAAATTCAGCATAAAGTTTCGTACCTGGGTCGTTCTTCCTATTTATTTACAATAATTTGTCCTTCTTAGTAACAAGCATCCCTTAAGAATATTTTTTTTTATGTCCTATGATGATTTAATAGGTCCTTATTCCTTAATAGGTCCTGATTTAATCGGTCTCCTACCGAGGAGACGCTAAAGTTGTCACTCTCAGGTTGTGGTTGAAAATCAGTTTTCCGCTGGTGCTGCTTTATGCAATGCCACGGTACCCAAACTGAACCGCACCCTATTTTTGTTCCGAAGCGGCGCACTATGTAAGATGCGCTTATTATTGATGACATATAGTTATAAGAATAGTCATATTATATTTGTTAGTACAGTTTTAAGAAGTAGTTAATAAGTTCACCACAATTTGTTTAATACGCTGTGTTCTAATATTTATAAGCGCCGATGTTCTGAGCAAAAATAAATAATATTTTCTTTCTTTCTTTTTCTTCTTTTCTATCGATATGTCCTTATGCTATAGTTATGGTTAAACAGGTATTATACTTACGAACTAACAAAATGGCGTAAGAGTGCCATGTTTACCTACAAAGCTATTACTCATTCATAATTTTGAGAGCTAGCTCTCGTCTTATTTCGTTTATTGGTATTATAACTGGTTACCTTAGTGCCTGTGTTGTTCAAGTCACCCAATTTGCCTCTGACATGGCTTAACTTCTGTTATCTAACGAGTACAGCAGGGACCCGCAGATTAACGTACCTTCCACGAAGACGCGCAGAAATTACGCCCATTTTAAGTTTTTTTTTTTAACTTGACGCGTGCAGTTAGCCTCTCGGCTTTTACTGCTTCACCGGACAGTAGGGGTGAGCGTGGGCTCTAACCGCCTAGCAAAATAAAACAACAAACTAAGTACCCGGGCCGGAGGGCGAACCTCGAACCTCGGCTCTGGGCGGATACTAGCGGGAAGAGGGCGAGAGATCGTGGATTTTATGGATGTTTTGTGCAACTGTCGCTCTACGTTACGCTCTACGTGACGCGGGCCTCGCTTCCGGTTTAGGCCCGGAGCGGGCATTTCATCGGATCGAATGTAAACTAAGCCCATTTTACGCTCGGCCATAGAATTATATATTGACGGGCCGGTATGCGTGGTTGGTAGATAAATAAATAAATAATATCCTGGGATATTATTCACACACGGTCATCTGAACCCAAACTAAGCAGAGCTTGTACTATGGAAACCAGATAACTGATATACTACTTTTCTTTTGTAAATACATAATTATATAGATAATTACACCCAGACTCAGGGCAAATAGACATGTTAATGCACACAAATATCTGTCCTGGGTGGGAATCGAACCCACGACATTCGGCATGTAAAACAAGCATCTACCAACCACGCCAACATGCGCGATACTTGCCCTTCACGCCGCAAGTCGTCGTTTCGATGTTTGTGTGCATGATAATATGAGTTTTCTTTTTATATAAGAGGGCGTAAATGAGCAAGTTGGTCACCCCTGATGGTAATTGATCACCTCCATGGACACTCGCAATATCAAGTAGTCGCGGGTGCATAGCTGACCTTGAAAAGAGTCCGTAAACAATTGTTGCTGACCCTCCCTCCCCCACCCCTATGAGCTCTGGCCACCTTACTCACACTCAGAAACGCAACATTAAAGTATTAAAGTTATTATTAAGGAATGTCTTCTGTAAGGTGGAGGTACTTCCCCAGTCGGGCTGCTCTTTGAGCGAATGAACGCTGTGCCCTACCTCTACTAAAACTATGTCCTGAGTCTGGGTGGAATTATCATAATAACTTATAATGATAATTCCACCCAGACTCAGGACATACTTATAATTTATAAGTATGTATTGACCAAAATAAAAGTAGTATATGAAGTATATCAAGTGAAACGTATGAGGTGTGGTTTGTAATCTTCCTGGTGATATTCGTCACTATATACAAAAAAAACCGGCCAAGTGCAAGTGGGACTCGCGTACGGAGGGTTCCGTACCATTATCTATAAAAACGAGCAAAAAATTCATGTTTGTTGTATGGGAACCCCTTTAAATATTTAATTTATTTTGTTTTTTTAGTATTTGAGGTAATAGCGGCAACAGAAATACATCATCTGTGAAAATTTCAACAGTCTCATGAGATACAACCTGGTGACAGACGGACAGACAGACAGCGAAGTCTTAGTAATAGGGTCCAGTTTTACCCTTTGGATACGGAATCCTAAAAACTTACATATAAGTATAAGTAAAAAAGCTTTGTTGCAAAAACTACTCACCTTTCTTCATAGACGCTACTATTCGCCATGAAGCTGTCGTCTATAAGACTGGAGTCTTCCGTCAAACTCCTGTCCACGGTCCTGTCGAAGCTCGTATCATCACGCCGGTGCAGCTCGGGGGGCAAGCTGTGGTACTGAGCCTCTTTGTCCTTGTACTTCTGGTCCCACAGTTTCTTGGTCTCGTCTTGGACACGACGTTTCAGCTCTGATATCTTTTCGCGTTCATCTTCTATTACTTGGCATCCTGTATAGAAAATATACTTTGCTATACAAACCAGTTTATAAGAAAATTGTATTTAAAAGAAATCTCTACTGATGTTACTATCCTCCTTTCCACAGCAAAAAAAAAAAATTCACCAATCGTGGTTTTGTATTCCTCTAATTCTAAAATCCAAACGTAACTAGTGTTATGGCCTGTAACCAAAACCGAAACTGAATTTCGGTTTCGGTCACAGTTTCGGCCGAAACAAAGGGTCAAGTTTTCGAGGGAAAAAAATACACTCAATCATAACCAGTCAGTATTTACTATCAAAATGACACATCGTAGGTCGCATCTGAGCATCTAACATGTCCGCAGCCGAAACTGTTTTTTTGCCGAATATAGGTTGAAAACCAAAGATCGGTCGGAGAGTACCTAATTCCTCTTCCAAACAGAACTGATTTCAATTTATTTTCAGTAATCAAGCAACAAAAGAGTATCATGTTCCCCTAGCTTTTGCTGAGGTAAGCATCTTTTCCTCGTTTGTAAGATAATGTTAAGCAACATTATCTGTCAAGCATTCTTCCAATGTATGCATGCTTCGTAATTAACAGCAATGCAAACTAAGTTAAGTATTTGTATTATCTGTGCTTGTTCAGAATAAATCTTTTTTCTAGGGTCATAAATTAGGCAGCAGTTGTAAGTTTATTCACAAAAGTGTAGTAGTCGGGTATACAAGATATTACGTATTACGTACGGAAAATGAGGAATACGTTTCTATGAGAAAATGGCACCTAGTAACGGCTATTACTGTGCTCTTCGACTTCTCCTTCCTGTCCACAACATATTTCTCCCTATGGAAGAATTGTGAGTCTCGGGTTAGGGAATTGATCGCGCCCCTTACCGATTATAATACGGCCGTCCCGAGCGGGGTAAAGCGACAGGAAAACCATCGGGAGAGATCCAAGCCTAAATAAAGATAATTATACTGTACCTCGTTCTTCCAACATTTCCAATCTCTTCCGTTCAACCTCCATCAGGCTATCCAACGTTCTCTTCCCCAACGAGTTCATATCCGTATCACTGGGTAATATAGGAGCATCAATTGTCACCTTCGATATCCTATCTATATCATCTTGGGACGGAATTTTACTAACATCAGCTATTTTCTGAAATTCTTTGCTATTCGGCTCATCTCCACAACTTTTCCGATGCAAAATCTTTGCGGATTGAGCGGTTTCTATAAAATTTTCTTGTTTTTCTGGAGTTTCGAATGTAACTTTGATTTTCTGTTCCTGTTCATCTTCTTCTTTAATATCAGCTTCTTTTTTGTCTGGAGACATTGATTTGGCTTTTACATACTTATTTTCTGCGTTAACAGTTTTTGCATTTTTGATATATCTATTTTTTGAGTTATTTTCTTTGTCCTCGTCTTTGATGCTGTTTTCCCGAGATTTTTTGCCGAAGGAGTCTTTCTTCATTATTTTACCTAACGCAGCAAAAGTGGGGATTTTGGATGAGGAGTTACTCTTGACAGGTCCAGTTGGTTTGTCTTTCTTCTTGGAATGCCTTAGACTGTTGAATTTGTCTAGACTTACATCTACTTCTATATTATCATTATAGAAAAAGTTTTCGTTTAAGCTTTGTGACATTATGTCGACTTTTTCGGGGGATTTTGGTTTCTTGCTTTTTCTTTTCAATGAGTCGAAATTTCGTTCCCAAAATCCTTTCTTTTCTTTGGAAGAAGTCGATGATTTTGACGGACTTTCACTATACCTTTCTTCTGTGTCAATAATGTCGGATATTATTCTTCTTTCAATATCTACTGTCATAGATTGAGACATTTGGTCTATAGAATTGAATTTGTCCTTCATTTGTTTTGTATGGTCTTCAAAGTTTTTAATATCAATTTCATCACTATCTGAACTTTGTGGAGAGTAACCAAATTCGCCCGATTTTGCTCTTGTTTGGTCTGTATAGAAAGCACTGTCAGGTGATTGTGTTCGTTCTACATCATTGAGCTTTGCTACTATAGGTTTTAACTCCTTTTCTATAGATTGAACTTTCCCAGTCAGTTCTTCAACTAAGTTCAATAGTCTCACATATTCCGCGTGAAGGACTTTGGTTTCATCTAAAGCAGAGGTTAAATTGTTATTAGCTTCAGATTTTAGGGTGAGTATTCTAGTTTTTTGGGCCTCAATCTTTTTGGTTAGTAGAATGATTTCGTTTTGGATGTCTTCTCTATTCGATAACCTGTAAGTAAAATAAAGAATATATAAGCAAAAATTGAATTGATTTACAGCCTTAGTGAAGACTTTCTAATAATTCCGAAATTAGTAAAATATTATCATCTAAATTGGTAAATTTATATTTTGCAGGAATTTTTGTGTATTAAATAAATTAATCAAGTTATTTGGCTTTTACTTGAGAATAACAGTTGCCATATTGTAGTTGGATGTGGTTTGATATTAAATAATTATTAATATGCCTGTGAGACAACACAAATCTTTCTTTATCCAGTAACAATATTTTACAACTTACAATTCAGACTCCTCCTCCAAATGTTGGAACTCCAAGTCCTCAAAGATCTTTGTCTCATTGTCCAAAATGTCCTGTGCGTTCTGCAGCTCTTCGAGTGTCGCAGCGTTATTTTTCAGGTCTTTCTCTATCCTGGATATGGGAAAAGTGTAGTTATAAATACATTCTTATGATACAAACCCAAGTACAACCAAAGCATACAGTATCAACTTGATTCTACCCTCAAATGATAAATGATAACTCGATGACAGTTAGTGAACAAATTAAATTGTTTAAAAGATATAGACAAAGATAAAGACTTTATGTGAAGGGCAGAGTAGTTTATTTAGATCATCATATTAGACGAAAGACGTCCACTACTCAAAGGCCCCCGAACTATTTGCACAATTGTTTGTCTTTCGCTACCTAGGTCAAGCGGCTTTCACAAGATCATTGGTTCATCTTGATGGGGCCTGCCCACGCTGCGTGTGCTATGTGCCCCGCCCACTGCCACTTCAGCTTAGCATACTACCAGACAATAATAAGCATATAAGATCAACCTCTCACCTCTCAACTTTAAGCGTAGCGATCTCCACTCGATCTCTCATCTCGTTCTGTCTCCCCTCTTGCGTCTCCTTCAACTGCTTGATCTCTTGCTCGATCTTTTTGGCGGAGTCTTGCAAGTTCACTTTTTTCTTTTGCTCTATATTAAGGATCGCTATTTCGGAGTCGTATTCCCCTTTGATGAGAGCTTTCTCCATTTCCAGCTGAAAGTAAGATATAAAATGTATTTCCAAGGTAAGATGTCAGTTCCTATTTACGAAAGTAACTTCTTTATTTATTATCCACAGTCACATTAAAGACTTTTTTTTATAGTTGCAATATTTAACATTTTCATGTAATCGAGTACGATACCCCCTTCTTTTATCAACCCCGTTTAAACCCAAGATATTTCTTTTTCTGAGTAATATTCCGGCTAATTTCGTATGAGAATAATTTGAAAAGACTACGGTGAATATGGGTTAGAAGCCCGCAGAAGACATTGTCATTGCCCTTACTCCTAGACTTTAGAAACATACAATTCACCAAAAGGCTGGTTCGTTAGTCATGTTTCTTAGCCACCTTGTTACCAGAAAACTTTATAAAGGACAAAAGACAGAGTAGACCAGACCACGTGGCATCCGTAATATATGGGTTAGTGACAATATCGGACACAAAGTCTCTGAACAACTATTTACGGGTTACGAGAGCGCCTAATTAGTGAGGTGACTTACCCACTGTAGCACACGTGTAAGCTGTTAAAATTAAATCAAAATATCAAAACTAAATCTTGATTTCTTACCTCTCGTAGAATGTCATCTTCTTGCGATCTGATTTCCGTCATCTTACACTTAATGGTATGTATTTCGGTCACCAATTTCTTCCTGCTCTCTTTGAGTTTCTCATACTTCCCCTTCAAGTCATCAACACTATCATCTAATACAGTGCTATCAATAGAATCCCCTTCTATATCTATGTTCTTTATGTCTTCTGTGATGTTTTTGATTATTTTATCTCGTTTGTTTTCTTTCAAATCTTTTTCAAATTCGTCTAATTCGGGAATGTCAGCCATTAATTCGTTTTTCATGTCATCAAAACTTTGATTCTTGGGAATTATTACAGGACTAAGTTCAGAAGTTTCATTCTTTTTATCATCTTTAGTAACTTTGGAGTATCTAAATTCAATATCATTCGTCAAATCATCATCAATCATCGGTATTTCTTCTTCTAAGCTTAGTTGTTTTTCTATACCAGCGAATTTTGGTTTGTCTGTCTCGGAATTCTCTTCTGATTTATTGAAATTAGGTTTTTTGGAATTATCTACAGGAGGCGGGGTAGGGAATATAAAATATTGAGGCGAAGATAAGTTTTTATGAGCGAATGTTGTTTTTATTCTTGTTCTAGGGCTTTGGGTATTAGGTGACTTAGGTTTTAAGCTTCCGTAGACATTATTTCTATAGTAAACGTTTTCGTAAGGGCTTCCTATAGGGGACATTGAGAGGTTAGGGATTCTATCCCCACTTTGGTTATATAGTTTTCTTATCATTATCGGACTAGACAATTCGTGCATTCTTGGGCTGGGATCGTCGAAAACAGGGATGCCGATTTCGTCCATTCGACCTATGTTTTCGTAGTTATTTTGAGGGATGACGACTTCGGGAGTTAGTTCTGTGGGTGTGGAGGCATCGAAGTTTTCGTAGCTAGAGAGATTCCTTTGGATGGGGAGGGATTTACTTAGAGGCGTAGGCTTGCTATGACTAGTATCGAATCTGGAATGAAAAGAAAATAAATACGTTAGATATTTTGTTTCACTTGAGATCTATAGAACGATAATTAATAACTCTTAGGTAAATGTGGATTGCTCTTGGATCCGTGGTGAATTGGAATTCCCAAGACTTTCATCAGATTAAGCATTTTGCCATCATGACATTTATTTTTCAGACTGATTTTAGTTATTGTTTAGAAGCACATAGTGTTCTCATTTTTAGCAACGTTACTCGACTAAGCCCTGGCACAAACACTCTGGTCGGGTTCAAAAACAAAGTAAAACGTTCCGGAATATACATATATTTGTTTCTTTTTTATTTCTTTTGTTTCTGTGTTGGTCAATAATAAATAAATTTTGTTCTTCATTTAATGTAAAGAAATAAATATCTTGGGACAAATAACAAACTTCCATCTGATCCCAAACTAGGCAGCGCATGTACTATGGCAACCACACAACTGAAAATCATACTTATATATTTCTTAATACAATATTGCAGATAAATTACAGCAAGACACAGAACAAAATTAAATTGTCGTACTCATCCCACAAAGAGTGTTCCTGGGGGGCTACCGCCTAATCCGCCGGTAATCGTGATCGAGATTGGCGTTGAAATATATGAAGGTTTTACACTACCAAATCATTCGTTCAATCGGCTTTAACGTTGAAAATCTATTCCGGACCATCTATGACGTCTCATGGAAGCCTTGAAAATGAATGAGTGAAGATTGAATGAGTGATTTAGTAAATTTAAACCTTCATCTATTTGGTAAGAATCATGTAAGCCTGTTTTTTGTGATTTAAAGTTATTGACGTTGCCGTGCATGTACATATACGAGGCTGCAAAATTTGTAAAAGAGCATAAAACTCTATTTGTTAATGCTAAAGATAAATACCCCAGGAACAAAAGAAATCCAGAAAGAATAGTTTTGCCAAAAATTCCTAGAACCACACTGTATCTCAAAAATAGTTACGCGATGTGTGGCAAGATCTATAACAAAATTCCAGAGGTAACAAAAGAAATGCCATTAAATGCCTTTAAAAATAATTTAAAATCGTGGTTAACAGAAAAAGCATATTACTCCGTAAGTGAGTTTATGGCATAACTTATTTAATTAATGCATATGTAATAATAATGGTGTAATAATAACAATGTAATAATGATAATTTAATAACAATTTATTTATAATAATGTTAATATTTGCATGTCAATAAATTGGCTGAAGTTGTAAGGACCTGTAATTAGTTATAAGACCAATTAAATGTACCAACTTTACTGCAAATAAAGGATATGAATTATGAATTATTTGAACGTCGATCACAATCACGATAGTTGGCAAATTACGCGGTAGCCCCTCTGGAGGGGCATCAAACCCACACCCTCTGGTTTAGCAGTTTAGTTTCTTTCTATTATTATTATTACGCAGGCTATGTAGTTAGGAGGCAAGCTACTTACTTATAGTAACCGTCGCTAGTTTGCACGAAGTTAGGATTGTTGAGTGCGACGCTACGAGGCAGGGAGCCATTCGTAATTATCTTGTTGTGCGGCCGTTTCTCCGTCGGAGTCATTGGAACACCTGGAAAGGGTCAAAGGAGAATTATTTATGGTACATGGCTCTTACATACAACACATACTGTGTGGCCTTTCACGCCGCAAGTCGTGGTTTCGATTCCAACCCAGGACAGATATTTGTGTTCATGAACATGTCTGTTTGTCCTGAGTCTTGAGTGTAATTCTATATAAGATAATTACACCCAAACCAAGAAGAACTTGTACTATTAAATAAAATATTTTTATTTCAGATACTTGGCCCATAATATTGTTAGTAAATTACAACTTGTATATGTTAGTTATAAAATTAATTAATTTAAGAATTTACCACCTTCTGGGGCTCCAGGTACACTCACTTGCTCTTGAACCCAGTGCCCCAGAATGGGACTGTCTGTCTTATGGAAACCAGATAACTGATATACTACATAATAATATACTTAGTAAGTTTCTTTTTTTTATTTTATTTTATTTATTTATTTACCATAAAACTTATTCTATCCTTACAGGCGAGCCTAATGCGACAGAGAAGTTAAACTTATATCTATCTTATATCTATATAATACCTACGTACCTAATCTTACATTATTTTCCCTACAAACTAACATAACTTAAACTAAATTAGCTACTGCAAAGGCAATAGGCAGCCGTTGTGAATACGTTCAGTGGACATGAGAACAAATCTATCTGAGTAGATAGTGTGTTGAGCACATGCAGCGCCCGCACGAGCGGTGAGCGCTGCAGCAGGTTGGTGCGCGCGCGAGGAACATCCAGCAGCAGCGGCCGCCGTCGACGTCCGAGGTACTCGTTAGGAACGCACAGCTGAATCGTCTCTAATACACCCGGGTTGTGAATCTTGCCACGTATAACATTAAATATGTATGTGGCAAGAGTTACTTCCCTTCTTACTTCGAGTCTGTAATATCCCACCATTCCCAAAACGAATAACGTAGGATACAGCAGTGGGTAACCGGGAAAGACTCCATACTGCTTCTTATATACAAACCTAAGAAATTTGTTTTGGATACGTTCTAGCATTTGTTTGTACTTTTCTTCGTGTGGAGACCAAATGACCGCATCGCACTCCAAGCGGCTCTTTACGAGTGCTTCGTATAGTGCCTTCAAGGCTGAGATGTTGGTAAAATTGTTAGCCTGGCGCAAGACCACCCCCAAATTTTGGTATGATTTCTTACACACGTCTATGATGTGCTGCCGAAAGTGTAGGTCACGTTCAAAACGCACGCCCAGGTCTCTTACTTCTGTGACGCGCTTTAACGGCACCCCATCCATGACGTATTGGTACTGGCTCGGGTCTCGCGCTCGGCCAAACGATAATACGGAGCACTTAGCCACATTGAAGTACAGCTTATTGTCTTGGCTCCACGCGAAGATCCTATTGATATCCTGTTGTAATATGCTATGGTCTGTGCTGTGTTTTATTTCCATAACTAGTTTTAGGTCATCTGCAAATAATAGAGGTATGGAGGTGCCTACTACCCTCGGGAGGTCATTGACCGCTAGAATGAACAGCAGGGGACCTAAATTGCTGCCCTGACTCACACCAGACCTCGTGGGGTAGGGATCCGAAAGGTGTCCCCCACAATCGACATACTGACACCTGTCGCGCAGATAAGATTCAAAGAATGAGAGCGTGTGCGGGGTGCGCCCCACACCGGCCAGCTTCGACAAAAGTACATCTTTGTCGACTGTGTCGAACGCCTTTCGGAAATCAAAGTATGCGACGTCAACTTGTAGCCCTGCGTCCACTGCTGGCACCAGGTGCGTCATCAGATCCAGCAGGTTACCCGTTGTCCCCCGCCCAGGACGGAATCCGTGCTGCGCGTCGGACAACTGAGCACTAATCTGAGGATAAAGAGAGCTATGTATGGCCGTCTCAAACACCTTGGCCGGAGTACATAGAACCGCTACAGGTCTATAGTCAGTCGGTGTGGGTCCACCACCTCTCTTCGGCACCGGTACCACCCGGGTGAGCTTCCACCTGTTGGGATACGTTGCAGTGTTAATACATACGTTAAATAAATGTTGTAAAGGGGCCACCAATACTGCTCCACAATCCCTAAACAGATATGGTGGGATGCCGTCCGGCCCCACCGAGCGCTTCGCCGGCAAGCGCGCAAGCGCACGGCGTACGTCGCGCGGCGCCAGCGGCGTTAACACCACGCGTGCGCCCGGCGCCTCCGCCGCTGCCGCGCTCGCCGCCGCAACGCTCAGCGTAGCCGGTGCCGGGTTATATACAGACTCGAAGTAACGGGCGAATTCTCCCGCGCTCTCATACTCGGATAAGACCCTACCTTCTTTTATGATCTTACGGCTAGACACATTTCCTGTCTTAGCCCTAATAAAATTCCAGAACGCTCGCGGTTCATTCGCTAAGTGGTATTGGACGCGGTCTCGGTACTCATCATGAACTCGCGCCGTCTCGGCTTTAACTCTCGCTCTACACTGTGAGAATGCCTCATAGTCCTCGCTAGTCTTACTAAATTTATACTTTTTATGCAACACATATTTAAGTTTTATATCTTTAATAATTTCGCTCGTATACCACACTGGGTATATATACCTACTATTTTCTGCCTTTGTTTTTTTTATTGGCACATACATACTAAAAACTTGATACATTTTGCCATAAAATGCATCTAATATAGCGTCCGGGTCATTTAAACTATAAACATCACTCCAGTCTATTTCACCTAAACACTGGTAAACACTATGAAAGTCAGCCTTATTAAAGTTCCATTGCGGTCGATTTATCACGTCATGTAATAGCGGTGAAGCCGGCTCAGTAGTATCAGCTGAGGTCGCCTCCGGGCGAGCGAAGGGTGCGGGCTGCGCGCGGGAGGTGGCGGCAGGGGGCGCGGGCCGCGCGAGTGGCAGGCGCACGTGCAGCGGCGGGTGGTACGCGTCTACGGGCTGCAGCCCCTCGTCCGCAGCGCTCACCGATGCACCAGCGCCACGCGCACTCAACACTAAATCTAACTGCCTACCAATACAGTTTGGCACGTCATTGCACTGAACGTATTCACAGAATGACATAAAATAATCAAAATAATTTACAATATTAATGTTACTAGAATACAAATTAAAATCACCTATTACTACTACCTTATTACTATATTTAACACATATTTTTTCTAATATATTAAACAATACTATGTATTCACTCTCATCACACTGTGGAGGAATATACACCGTACAGCACGTAAATAAAAAGTTATTTTGCTTATACACGTTAGCACAAATCAATTCAAATTTGAAATAGTCAATATTAATGTCACCTGTCAGCGCAACTCGTCGTAGTTCGAAGCGCGGTGTGGCCACTAAAAGTACGCCTCCATGCTTGCGCCCATCCGCGCGATCGCACCGTAACACATGGTAGCCCGGGACTACAAACTCCGCATTTTGTATGCTTTCATTAAGACCTGTTTCGGTGATGGCAAATAAATCGGCTCCAGAAGATTCTAGTAGTGACAGAAATTGGTCGGTTTTTGTCCGAAGACCTCTTATATTTTGGTACAATATAGTAAAGTATCTACCTAATAAACACCTATTTACAAAAGAAAAATAAAAAAGCTCTGCTTAGTTTGGGATCAAATGGCCGTGTGTGAATGTCCCTGGATATTATTATTATTAAAAAGAATGCTCTAAATATACAAAAACTTGTACAATTAAGTCAATCAAATATTTATGTTCCAATAACAAGGAAATTGACACATAATTGTAATAGGAAACCGTTGTATTAGAACCTTGGTCTCGGTAACTTGGTCATGGCTAAGATCATGTCTACAGTTAGGGCGTCATTGATTTAGTAAAATAAAGGGCTTTAGAAGAGATAACTTCTTCAGACACTTTTTTGTTGAGTCGTTCCCGAAATCGAATGCTCGGCGAAATGCAGCCGGCCAGAGGCTCTACCGGCTAAGTCACCGAACATCGATTTGTTGAATGGCGTTCAAATAAATAAAGGTTAAAAATGAGTTAATCAATCGTTAAATCGGCATCGGCTTCCATCAGCACATGTGACGTCATAAATGGTCCGGAATCGATTGTCAACGTTGAAGCCGATTTAAAGATTGATTAAGTAATGTTTAACCCTTATTTATTTGAACGCCATTTAAGAAATCGATGTTCGGCGAATTAGTCGGTAGAGCCCCAGATGGCCGATTATCCGACGGCTAGATATTCGGTTCATCCCAGAACGCAATCGGATCAATTCGGTGGAATTATTTGCGAGGGATCTTGCGGACCGTCAAAAATTGTTAAGTACAAATAGTGATTTACTAATTTGCTTCCTTTTTTAATATAATAACATGTCACGTGATGGTAATCACTGCCGCCCATGGACACCTGCAACACCAGAGGGGCTGCAGGTACGTTGCCGGCCTATCAGAAAGGCTTCTTGAAGGTTGCCATGTCATACCGGATCGGAAATATCTTCGCAGTTAATTGATTCCACAGATAGGTTATTATAGGCTTAGAAGATTTATGTCTCAATGTAAATTTTGAGAAAATATTATAGTTTTTGTCATATCCGGTATCCAGCCGAATATTGGGATGCTATCTGGCATCTGGTCGAATAGTAAATACCTACCGGATAGGCCACGTATCGGATAGTTACCGTCTATCTACCTTAAAAAGAGTATCACATAAAAAAAAAAAAAATATCCTGGGACATTATTTACACACGGCCATCTGATCCCAAACTAAGCAGAGCTTGTACTATGGAAACCAGATGACTGATATACTACATATACTACTTTTCTTTTGTAAATACATACTTATATAGATAAATACACCCAGACTCAGGACAAATAGACATGTTCATGCACACAAATATTTGTCCTGGGTGGGAATCGAACCCACGACCTCCGGCGTGAAAAGCAAGCATTTGCCAACCACGCCAACAGGCCCGTCAAAGTTGTGATTTTTTTATAAATATTTTTGGTATCCACCCTATCTCTGTTACCTAGGTACTCCATACTCCAATCCCTGCCTTGGTTGCCTGGAAGAGATCACATTTAGTGATATGGCCGCCAATTGTACCATTTTTAAATGTATGTTATTGTATTCTTGTATCCTGTAATGTTTTGGTGTACAATAAAGAGTTATCTTATCTTATCATCGCAATGTAGCTATTCTGACTGGACAACAGACCCTTGTGAACGGTGAACAAATTAAATAAAAGTTTAAAAAAATAAATATATTTTATGTTATCTTACCTGAAGCAATTTGTCTCTCGTACTCCGCGCACATGTTGAGAATCTCCTCCAGGCGAGCAGTTTCTGCTTCCTTTTGCTCCTCCTCTTTTACTCTGTCCTGGTATGCCTGGAACAAGTAATATTCTTTATGTAACATTTATGTGGGAAAAGAGAAATTCTGTTGTATCTGCCTACCTGTGCGAAACAGGTATGAGTCTATATATCATAATCATAATCATCATCATGTGAGTCCACAGCTACTTTGTTCAGCTGTGGACTCGCCCAAGGATCCCCACAATAGCCTCGCCCTATACATGGGTAGCGCTAATAAGAGGAGATGAGCAGAGCAGCAGAGGTCTTTCCTTTGGCTGACACAGTGATGGAACTAGCTTACTCTTTATATATCTGCTTATTTATTTTTCGTATCTCCTTAGCAAAGCGTTTTTAGCTTCACAATGTCCCCAGGCAATATTATTGTTGAAGGCCTGAGTTTAGGTAAGGTCGTAATAGGTCTTCAGAGAGACGGGAGGGTTGGACTGAGTACCATGCCATGTGTATTATACGCGTCATAGACCGATTTCGTTTTCGTTCGCTGACAAAACAAATAATATTACTTTAAACAATAACATTGCAATGTTCGGGGTTATCCCAGCGAGATCGAATCAGAAATGTTAAAATAAATAATATTACTTTAAACAATAACATTGCAATGTTCGGGGTTATCCCAGCGAGATCGAATCAGAAATGTTAAAATCCGCCGGCGAACCAAATTAAGCGACAGAGCCCGAAGAATTCTCAAGCTGAAGTGGCAGTGGTCAGGGAATCGTAGAACGAGGGCCGCTCGGGTGGAAACGTCCTTGGTAGTCAGGCCCCCTACAAGATGATTCTTTGGGGGGAGGCCTAAGTCCAACAGTGGACGGCATTCGGCTGATATAATGAAGCAACAACAACAAATCCATTTTAACTTACATGTCTGTTTGAGTTGTGGGCGCGGAAACATATTCAAATACACATACTTCAATATATTAATAACATTATCAACTAAAGAACTCGGCAATGTTTATACGCAAAGAAATTTCAAAGAACACTGAACATGAATGTGTGAAAATGATAAAACCACAGTAAACACTGATTAATTGTTGTTTTAATACTGATTTACAATAATCAAAGCGGGTTAGTGTGATACGGCACTAAAAAGATATCAGTAAAAATAAAAATGAATGAAGGTATTTTTATTTTAGACCATTTATTTATTGATAACTCAGTGATTCTACGTTTTGGAGATGTACAGACGCCAATCTGTCAAATTTCTCCAATTGAAAGTGAACCTTATGCTTATGTGATAAAGTTGAAAATCTATAAAAGAAATTTGACAGATTGGGGTAACTGGATGTGCTGGCGTCTGTACATACGTACATAGTACGAGCAGGACTTAGTAATCGAATTAGAAAATACATCATTATAATTTTAATTATTGCAGGTATTTTATTTTAGTACAGTAGTGGATACATTGATCGATTACCTACTTAGAATCTACGTTTTAGATGACTACGACCGTCCTGGTCGTAGTCATCTAAGTCAACGATTAGAAAATAAATAATTCAAATTAGAATAATTGAAGGTATTTATTATATTTATAGGTAGGACCGGCTCCTACAAGTATAAAAATAAATACCTATAATTATTCTAATTTTATTTTGGTAATTTTTTTTTTTAAAGGCTTCGCCCGCGATATGTAGTCTAATCCCTGTGTCGCGGGGTACTTTACAAATATATAATAGACGGACACAAATTACATCCAAACTCAGAACAACTATGAATGGGTCACATAAATAGTTGTCCGGAGCGGGAATCGAACCCGTGATACGAAGAGGCGAGGCGACTGTCATAGCCGCTGCGCGGCACGTGCAGTCTATATAAAATAATATAATATATAAAAGAATATGTTCTCAAAAAATGGGAAATCATAAATTTAATCGTCCTGCGGGTATTGCATCAGTCGACTACGAGCTTGACTTAGCCATCGGAATAGAAAATACATCATTATAGTTAGAATAATTGATGGTATTTTAGTTTTTTATTTAATCGATTACCTGCCCAGACATCACGTCACGACAAAAACATGTACCGTCTGAAAAGGATAACTTTTTAAGAAATAATATGTAGTGCATTCTTTGATTACGTTAAACTATAATTTCTTAGATTTTAAACTGACCTCATAAAAAGCAAGTTTAAGTATACGTTTTTTGTAATTATGTAACGCGATTTGGTTGTGTAGTTTCTGAACACAGTCTGATTTTTATTTAATCTATTGTTATTGGTTGGCAAAAATTGAATTTGAAGTCGGTTTTATGTTAATACATAACTAGCTGTGCTCCGCGGTTATACCCGCGTTAAACTTTACAAAGTTATTCAGATGTATAGGCTATATTACTAAACTAAGTTTCATCAAAATCCGTTCGGTAGTTTTTGCACAATAAGAGTACCTACTCATCACGCAAAAACTACCATGCATTCAAACATCTACATATCCATATTCACAAACTTTCGCATATATGATATTAGTAGGATTAAAAGTTAAATCCTATTAAACTATACTTAGGCTCACACAAAAAAAATTTTCACTCTTATACGAACACAACGCGACGTCCTGCGTGAGCGATCTAGACGCGAACGCGAAGCGGGGCGGCGCGGCGCGAAAACAACAAACAGTGGAAACCTATTGAAGTGTCCTACGTGACCTAACGCGCGTGCGGCGCGGTGCGGAGCGGCGCGACATGAAGCGAACGCGATCAGTTGGCTTGTTATTTTCGCGCGAACAGGATGCGGTGCCGTCGTGCTTTTGCGGCGTCGCGCGCGTCGGGTCGGTGGCGGCTTCGCGAGATGATTCGCGTGCACGTAGGACACCGCCACCGCGTCGCACCGCATCGCATTGAATTCGCGTGACACCGCTTCATAATCGCGTTCGCTTTGAATCTCCTACGTAGGACGTGGCGTCACTCATTCTATCATGATCCTCCCAAAATATCTGATGTTTATTTGTTTTCACTTTACTTTATCGTTTGGGCAGTGGTTCCCCTTGTGCCATTGTTGTTCAAGCCGCTCAGTAGGTCTCTGAAATGAGTTACCGACAGCTTAACGTACGCTCCGAAGCACGTCACCCATCTATAGACTGACCGCGCGCCTGGTACTTAACCTCTCCGATCACTTACAGACTGATGAGAGTAACTGGCTGAGAGCGCCTCGTTGTTTTTATAATTATCTTTTGATAATTAAGTCACATTGATTATTTTGATTTTACTTATTTTATTGTTTTGCTTTTAATTGTTTTTTTAGGGTTTCGTAGCCAAATGGCAAAAAAAAACAGAAGCCTAATGGATTCGTCGTCGGTCAGAAGTATCCTAAACCGGCGAGAATATATGAATAATATAATGAAAGTAAACGAGACAAAAGAGGTGTGTAATGATCGTGACTAATGGAAATCCGTTATCTCTGCCTACCCCTGTGGGAAACAAGCGTGAGTCTATGTATGTATGTATAATTTCAGTCCGTATATTTTGCATTTAAATCAATTATTGTAAGTAGTGTTTTGTGATGACATAATAATAAATATATATAATATAGCTGTTGCTTTCTGTTTAAAATTACTTAACTTACCTAATTACTTACCTACTACTTACCATTAAATTTGAAGATTTCATAAAAAACCATTAGTTAATTCGATTATTAATAGAATGATTTTGTAATAGTTATAAATTCAGAATAGACTTGAGAACTTATTTTTATGGAATAGCTAGCAACTCACCCCAGATTCGCACGGGTAGATAGAAAGCTAAATTTGTATTTAAAATTAGTTCTTTACGTTAAATAATGATAACTTTTTTACATAAGTACAAAACAGCTCATGTGAGTCACGTAGCTTTCTATAGGTGCAAGAATTGTTTAATTCAGTGAAGTAGTTTTTGAGTTTATCCATTACAAACAAACGTACGATAAAAACTCTTTTTATTTATAATATTAATTATAAACGAACATATTTAATAATAATATTTCAAACTTACATTCGGTAATTTCACTTCTTGCTATTCTGGTCTATCTACCGTATTTGCATTTCATCTTATCTTATTAATTTCCGCTAAGCCACACTCGACGGTAAAAAAAAAGCTATTTCACGAATTTAAAACATGCTTCATTTGTGATATTAAATAACCGTTAAATCTATCACAGACTCATTACTAACACTAATTATTAAGTTATTATGTTCCTACTAACACTATGGACCTACATATGTCTGAAATAAAGTATTTGAATTTGAATTAGTAAAAACCGCCTTATCTATCTGACGAATCGGATTCGAAAATTCAAATGACGCATAGCATTTGAAATCTAAATGACGTACAGGGTGGGAAATGGCACTAAAACCAAATAACTCATTATTATTCCACTTACTTATCGTATGGGCAGTGGTTACCCTAGTGTCAGAGTTGTTCAAGCCGCCTAGTAGGCATCTAACATGGCTTAACGACTAATGGCTACAACCGGGACCGACAGCTTAACGTGGCCCGAAGCACGGAGACGCTGAGAAATTATGGACATGTATGGACTGACCGCGAGGCTAGTTGCTTAACACTTGCGGACCGGTGAGAACATCTGGATATGAGCGCACAGGGAAAATAGATGAGAGGGGATAGGCCAAAGAATGAGGGGATAGGACATAGTTCACCACGATGACCTAATGCGGGTTGGCAGGCATGCTAAATATAATTTAGTCCACCCATGTGTCATAGCAGTATATCACATCAACTATTAATACCAGTAGTTTGAAATATACATATGGCATCAAATTTTCGCTGTACGGTGACGGCAGCAAGTATCAGAATAACATCATGGGGGCGCGCATAGAAAGATGCTCTCACCGGTCCGTAACTGATCGAAGAGGTTATGCAACTAGGCTCACGGTCAAACCATAGATGGGTGACGCCAAAGTGGTTTAATTTCTGAGCGTCACCGTGCTTTGGAAGGCACGTTAAGCTGTCGGTACCGGTTGTAGCTATTAGGCAACAGTCGATAAGCCATGTCAGAGGCCTGCTGGGCGGCTTGAACAACTCTGACACCAGGGTAACCACTGCCCATACGATAAATAAGTAAGTAGGGGGCGTAAAAGTCGATTTGAGGGAATATCTACCAGAAGACGGGCAGTAGCTTCTTTTTGAGTACAATGACCATCATACTGCGATCGCTAACCCGTCTGACAAGCGCGGTGATTATGGATTTCATATGTTTTTCAGCTGTTATGATAATATATTAACTTCGTAGAAGGGCTTATTGAAGGTTCAAAGTAAATTTATTGATCTAAAGTAATAATAACAACGAAATACCCAACTTACCATCCCACAAAACAGTTTATCAATCTTCTTAATAATGGTGTTGTACATTTCATTCCTGATATACAGCTGATTAAACTGATTACTCTTCATATCATTCCCCACTACATACACGTTACTATTTTGTATCGGGGAAGAAATATTTTGATTGGCAACACTAACGGCCGCCATCTTTGTAAGTTCCAATTTCAAATCCTCGTACGACTGTTTGATTTTTTCTTCCAATTTTATAATCTTGGTTTCGATAGCGTTTTCGTGATCTCTAGTGACTTTGACATAGTGATTAGTCAATATTGTGTTAATAGTTTTGTATATTTTTATATCTTTTCGTATTTTATGGACTACGTCGAGTTTTTCGTTCACAGAGGTCGATATTTCGATAACTTTTTCGTAATCCTCGTTTCGGTTCTTCATGTCCATAGACAATTTTAGCTCTTTTAAAGCTAAGGTGTTTTTCTTCAAGTTGTTTACGAAAAGTTTGAGTAAGTTCTTGCTAGATGGTTCTTTTTTGTTCTTGTACGTCATGGTTATCTTCTTTAGGGTATTCTTCTTGTAATTAAATTATTGCTTTGTTTTAATTAGGAAGTAATTTCATACCATTGACTTATCTGTGCAGTTTCTTACTTCTCTAAATATCACTTTAATTTTGTGTTTTTAGAAGCTTGAAATATCACTAGAATATTTGTTAAAATAACATGGACCATTTATCACTGTCACGCGTAGAACACTTAAAATATTGACATATCATAAATCTGTCTACCTCGTAAGATAACTAATTCACTTTCAATTATTATACGGTATTATACAAGGGGTAAAATAAATACTGAAAGGATTTAAAAGAGCACTAACTTCTCATGAAATTCATAGAAAATGCGTCACTTGATCAATGTATGGGTATTTTACTCGTTGTTAAGTTTTAAAGGTAAATTAAGCATCTTAAGTTCCGTCCTCTAACAAGACAACGCCCGCACCAGAGAATTTTTATTTTATTATTATTATATTATATTATTATTTTATTATACCTTGTATGCTATGGCCAATACAATTAACAACAAAACATAGGTATCGGGAATATGTTGTTTTAAAAATATACAAAATTTCACAACCATCTTATGCAAACACAATTATTTGACTTACAAAATGAAATGAAATTATTTGTATAATTAATTTCAAAAACGTTCGGTGATGAGCACTACCCATAATAATCTTTTAAATATTTTTCGTATTTTTATATAGGTAAATTCCTTCACATTTTTTATTTATTTAACCCGGTATAAGTTATTTATCACATATTTTAAATTTAAGTTACTCATGTCAAAGTTTATGTTGTATAATTTTCTACATTATTTTAATATTAAGAGCTAAGTAAATTAGTTCGGTTAAATCGCGCACAACATAATCAATACTGTGAGAATTTGAGACTAAAAATGAAAGTAGTAACATAAGTAGTCATTCATTGGCAATATCGTATGTCGTTACATCGACCTACTTACAAAACCACCTTTATTACGATCATTATACAGTTTATTTTTGTAAAACTGATTGAGAAGTATGTGATATAGATATATTTAAGACTTTCTTAACATTTTATTGTATTTTAATGATTAGTTAGTTTTGATTATGTATTCGGACCGTTTTAGGAAATGATAAAACATTTCTTAATTTTATTAATGAGATTGTAGTGACGCAATATCGAAATGTGATTCATATATTTTGACCGGGCCGGTGGCGTGGTAGATAACCTTTCACGCCGTAGGTTGTGGGTTCGATTCCCACCCAGGGGCTCTACCGGCTCGGTTCGGTATTCGGTTTCCCTGAGCACATGTGACGTCATAAATGGTCCGGAATCGATTTTCAACGTTGCAGCCGATTTAACGATTGATTAAGTAATTTTTAACCTTTATTTATTTGAACGCTATTCACGAAAACGATGTTCGGCAACTTATCCGGTAGAGCCCCTGGACAGATATTTGTGATAATTAACATGACTGTTTGTCCTGAGTCTGGGTGTAATTATCTGTATAAGTATGTATTTACAAAAGAAAAGTAGTATATCAGTTATCTGGTTTCCATAGTACACGATCTGCTTAGTTTGGGATCAGATGGCCGTGTGTGAAGGATATAATTAAGTATTATTGTACATGTGACTCACAAAGTCGCCTCGCTACTACTTCAGCGTTCTCGTGCGTCGGGTACGATCCCCGCACAGAAAAACTATTTATATGACAGATAAATAAGTGAATTTCACGGTTGTAAAGTTCCTGTAAATGTATCTTGCTTTAATGTAATAAAATAATATCCTGGGACATTTTTCATAAGCGGCCGTCTGATCCCAAACTAAGTAGAACATGCTTACCAATAAATGAACTATGAATTATAATATTACATATACTGCTTTTCGTTTGTAAGTAAATACTTATATAGATAATACAAAAGAAATATTATTAAATTGCAACACGTTCCCAATACTAGATTTTAATAAAATGAATGATTTTCTTATAAACATGAACTAATAATTAAACATGCATAATTAATTTGACTACGAAATATATTGCCTACTACGTTTACTAAGTTAACCTTGGTTTACCAAATTTGCAGAAAACTTCGCAAACATCAAAACGATCCATTGATATTCTATGGCACATATTGCAATTTCATTATGAACTTACATATGTCTTTAACAATACTTAATAATTCAAATTGATAACAAATACCTCAGATTAGGTCCATAAAATTTCACTATGAACTATATCTTTAACAATAATAATTCAAATTCTAACAAATACCTAAGAACTGAAAAAACATTCCCAAAATTCCTGGAGCTTCCCGCAAACTCAGTAACACTAACACATAAATTACTTTTAACTAGAACTTTCATACGCTAACTATTTAACTTCCTAGATTTTACCAGCATCTTATTAGGTAGACAGATCACAGGAAAACAATATGCCCGCAAATCCTATCAAACGAGAATTTAAGTCACATTTTATCAATCGTATTAACAGTTAGCCTCTTATGGTTTCACTGCTTCACCGGACTATAACCCAATCCCGCGTAAACCTCGACTCTATCCAGATATAAAATGACCGTAAAACATCCAGTTGGTTTAGGGTCATTTTGTACAGACTCCAGCACATCAAACTACGCCAATCTGTCAAATTTCCTCAATTGAAAATTAACCTTATGCTATTGTGATAAAGTTGAATTGATTGGGGTAGCTGGATGTGCTGGCGTCTGTACATCTTTCGGTCTACGTTAATACGCAAAGAGGGAACCTCTCTTCCAATTGATGTTCCAAGGTAGTAAAGTATCACTATCACCGTTTAAAACTGTATGCACTCTTAACAAAACCAAATACACTTCACAGAACACTTTAAATACACTTTTCTGATATATTTTCAGAAGACTAAAATATATTTTTGTCGCATTGCGATTGTGCACCAGTTGCTATCGTTACGTGGTCCGTTATCAAATGATAACGTTATTGTTTTAAAACTTCAATTAAAACGCTTTGACAATCTGGAGATTATGTGGTTTTTGATAATGGCAAGAAGGTAATATAAAAACGTTGCTATCTATACTTTTCATGGCAATTAGTACACCTGTTACTTACATCAGATTCGTTTCACTTTTGGGGGGCAACCGCCAATTAGCCGTTCAAATAGATGAAGATTAAAAATTACTAAATAATTCGTTCAATCGGCTTCATTCGTCGATTCCGGATTATTTACGACGTCACATGTGTCGTCATGGAAGCCGATTGAACATGCTTGCTTGTTTTTCGTATGGGTAGTGGTAACCCTAGTGTCAGAGTTCTCTGACATGGCTTAACAACTGTTGTCTAATGACTAACATCGAGACCAATAGCTTAACGTGCCCCCTGAAGCACGGAGACGCTCATAAATTAAACCACTTTGGCGGTCACCCATCTATGGACTGACCGCGAGCCAAGTTGCTTAACCTAGCCGATCGCTTACGGACCGGTGAGAGCCGATTGAACGAATTATATAATCATTTTTAACCTTCAGCTATTTTAACGTCGATCACGTTAACCGGCAATCATAACATACATATCAACTGGGAATCGGATAAATCTAACATATAATAAAATCGTAGGAAAGTCAAAACTGTACATTGAATATTTTTAAAAAAGGATACTTGGGTTCTACAATTTATATCGAAGCCAAAAATATAGTTTTTATAATTTTCGTCTGTGTGTCTGTATATATGTCCGGGCTAAACTCAAAAAGTACTGCATGGATTTACTTCAAATTTTGCATGAATATTACTAAGAGGTCGGGTCAACATATAGGCTACATATTATCACGCTATCACCTCCGGGGGAGGAGCTGTGATAATTTATAAAGTTTAACGCGGGTAAAACCTCGGGGCACAGCTAGTTTATATATAAAACGCAAAACGGTTGCCTGGAAGGGATCACTTTAGCGATAAGGCCGCCAATTGCATTAAATAAGCTAATTTCCTCTATAGTATCCATTGTTTCAATTTAGGTAGTTATTTTCGCTATAAAGTGTATTTCTTCTTCTAAACTATAAAATAATATAACTATTATTTTGTTGCACTGCCTGTTAAGCCAGGGGTTAGATCCCCATTCGGGATAAATCTCTGTGTGATAAGCAGGATTATTTGTTCTGTGTCTGGATGTAATTTATTTATAACTGTCCTGGTAGACGCTGCCCTGCCCTACAATAGAAAAAGAACTTGGAATCTGGTCAAAATTACTTCTATTCTACTACCACTTAGCAGGTCTATTGTGATGATAACGATACTTTATATTGGGGTTGGACCAAAAAGGTATATATTTTTTTTGTGAAACTAATATGTGCCTTCCTGACTAGTATCTGTTGAGGCTGGCCGCCGTGGTCTAAATTCAACCAGAAGTAACATTATTACCATTCTCGAAGATACTTTATCCATATTGTAAAGTTTCATACTCTGAGGGGTTATTCGAAGCACCGTTTCAAGATTATATTGCTTAATGAAAATAAATGCGAGTACGCGGGTATGTCATACTACAGCATAAATACGGAATTAAAATGGAAAGTTTAGATTATAACAATATTATCTTAATATCCTTGAGATAAAACAATTTATTCACGAACATCGATTTTGAAGGCTTCTTGGTAATGATAACAAGGCCAATATTGGGAATGACTAAAACATACCACGGACCACGCTTATCGTTAATTTTTAATAAAGTAACTATGGGTACTTAAATATTAAGACTGATTGACCTGTTGGTTTAGTGGTTAGTGACCCCAACTGCTAAGCCTGAGATCGTGGGTTCGATCCCCACCCGGGACAAATCTTTGGTGATTTGTCACGATTATTAGTTCTGTCTCTAGGTATAATTTATATATATTTACGGTCACCGTAGCCTAGTTGGTAGTGCTCCTGCCCACGAAGCTGGTAGTCCTGGGTTCGAATCCCGGTAATTACAAATATTTGTGTGATGAACACAAATATTTGTTTCTGAGTCATAGATGTTTTCTACCTATATAAGTATGTATATCATCGCCTGGTACCCATAGTACAAGCTTTGCTTAGTTTGGGGCTAGGTTGATCTGTGTGACATTGTCCCGAGATATTATTATTATTATGTATCCAGAGTGGCCGAGGAGTTGACGATCAAACGCAAAATTTAGTTACTTTATGATGAGGAGTATCGGAATTACCCCCATGTATGTTCTAAGATTTTGCGTTTATTTCATACTTTGAAATTTTATGAGTCCTGAGCTCAAACCCTAAGTTTGAACTTTCGAATAAATTCTAAGTCAGTTCTGCAATGATAAAACTATACTTTTTAAGGTGTTAGGTTAAACTATGCTCGTAGTTTTCCCAAAAATACGGAACCAGAAATGATCAACAGAACGAGAAAAAAAATCAAAAACTGATGTTAGGTGTAATTCACGAAAAAATTCATTAAAAATATTCTACCTCTAAAACTACGCAAAAACGTAGAACATACATGGGGGTGATTCGGATACTCAAACTTTATATATTTTTTTCTATATTTTCAATATTCCTATAACAGTTCAGGAGATATAACGCTGACCGACAGGGGAGTCTTATTAATAGAGTTCTGTTGGCTAACTTTGCATACGGATCCCTAACCATTGCCGAAGGAAGATTAGAAATAACATTTAAAGATATTATAAATGCGAAAGTTTGTGAGTGTGTAAATATGTATGTTTGTTATTTCTTCACGTCTAAATTATATTTAATAAAATTTGGTATGGAGTTGGCTGACACCCTGGATTAACACAGGCTACAATTTAAGTTTAACACGGGTATAACCGCGGGGCACAACTAGTAATATTATTAATGCGAAACTTTGTGATGGATGTGTGGACGTATGGATGTTTGTTACTCTTTCACGCAAAAAATACAAAACGTAGGTATCTTGATGAAACTTTGTAGTAATATAGTTTATATATCCGAATAGCACAAAGGCTATAATTTATAAAAGTAGGGCACAGTTAGTATATAATCAAAACCCGGCCAAGTGCGAGTCGAACTCGCGCATGAAGGGTTTCGTACCATTATCTATAAAAACGAACAAAATTCACGTTTGATGTATGGGAGCCCCCTTAAATATTCCTTTTATTTTATTTTTTAGTATCTGTTGTTATAGCGGCAACAGAAATACATCATCTGTGAAAATTTCAACTGTCTAACTATCACGGTTCATGAGATAGGTAAAGCCTGGTGACAGACGGACAGACAGAGAGACAGACAGCGTTGTCTTAGTAATAGGGTCCCGTTTTATCCTTTGGTTACGGTACCTTAAATATCTAAATAATCTGTGTCTCAATAGTTGACGCATATCCGTACAGGCGAATGGAACGAATGTGTTGTCAAACATTTTGTTAATCCAAATCGTATGGGCAATAAGATCACGCAAGAACGTGGCGGCGTTTGCGTGCAAGACTCTGTGCTTGTTCGTATGGCATCATTGAATAGAATAGAATAGAAATATTTATTGTCAGAAAGTGTGGTACATACAGATGTTATGGTTACAATACACATATGTAGTTCCAAATTAGGTACATTCAATAATCACTTTTAAATTCAACATTATTCTACTACAAAATAAAATATTTAATATTTTTTTACATGTCAACAGCAATATCTTTTAATGTCACAATATATAATTTTCTGTCAGAAGCGTTTATTAATTACTAGCTGTGCCCCGCGGTTTTACCCGCGCTAAATTTTATAAATTAACACAGCTCCTCCCCCGTAGGTGATAGCGTGATAATATGTAGCCTATATGTTGACCCGACCTCTTAGTAATATTCATGCAAAATATGAAGTAAATCCATGCAGTGCTTTTTGAGTTTATCCTGGACATACATACAGACAAACAGACACACAGACAAAAATTCTAAAAACTATATTTTTGCCTTCGATATCGGTTGTAGATCACGCCCCAAGCATCTTTGAAAAAAATATTCAATGTACAGTTTTGACTTTCCTACGATTTTATTATATGTATAGATTTTTTGTTGATAATAGTTCATCAATAGAGTAAAAAAATTTACTAATGAGTCAGTTTCGCATAATTTAATTTTTTTAAAAGCAAGTTGTTTTATTATTACCTGGAATCGCATTATAAACCTTGAAACTAGCGCTAGTTACACGCTAGTTAGTATTACTGAGTATCATGATAAAAGTGTAAATGTGTTGTTTGTAAGTTGGTTTATGGTATTAAGGAACTAGCGTGACAATTGACAAAAGCTCCGAAATAAAATAAAGAATTAAAAAATATATATTCAACGCACGTTACAATTTTAATTTGTACTCGAAAATGTGCACGTGTAGTGTCTCGTGATCGACTGCCATACACAACAACTATTTGTATGGCCCATATGAGTATGGAAATGCTCTGTACATACATACATACATAGACTCACGCCTGCTTCCCAGAGGGGTAGGCAGAGACAACGGATTTCCATTTGTCCCGTCTTTTGCCTCGATTACTGTCATTATATTCTTCATACATGCTCGCCGGTTTAGCGTACTTCTTGACCTGCCCTTTCTTGAGAACGTCTCCGATTGGGGATGCTCTGTGTTCGTCAATTATATGTCGTTATATATATATATTTATATATTATTGAATGTACCCACTGAGTTTGTTTCGCTGGGTCTTCTCAGTTGGGACGCATTGGATCCGGTGGTAGCATTAAAGCGCGACCGTCGTTATTAACACAAGGTCCGTCATAATAATAATACCTTTAATATAGACAGAACCATTGACAATATGTGGTAAAAATATTAGACTTAAACTAGATAATTAAACATAATCTCTTGACAATAACTTGATACGAGCTAGCTAAATATCATCTATATAAATAAAAAGACAAGTCCTGACTGACTGACTGACTCATCAACGCCCAGCCCAAACCCTTGGACCTAGAAAGCTGAAATTTTGCACAAATGTTTGCTTTATAATGTAGACAAGGAATAAGGAAGGATTTTTCGAAATTCAACCCCTAAGGGGGTAAAACAGGGGCGCTAAGTTAGTATGAAACTTTGCCGTTTTTGAAGTTTAAGGCATCAAAATTGTTATTTGGCCTTCCAGTTAAAAATAAAAAGGCACATATTTCAGGGTTTTCGGAAATTCCACCCCCAAGGGCGAAAAATAGGGGATGTAAGTTTGTATGGAAAATGTGACAATTTTTAAATTAAACGCATGAAAATTTGTATTTAGCCTTCCAGTTAAAAATAAAAAAATCACGTATTTCAGGGTTTTTAGAAATTCCACCCCCAAGGGCGAAAAATAGGGGATGTTAGTTTGTATGGAAAATGTGACAATTTTTAAGTTAAACGCATGAAAATTTGTATTTGGCCTTTTAGTTACAAATAAAAAATATGTATTTCAGCATTTTTGGAAATTCCAGCCCCAAGAGCGTAAAATAGGGGGTGTAAGTTTGTATGAAAAATGTGACAATTTTTAAGTTGCACGCATGAACAACGCATGAAATTAGGCATTTCAGTTAAAAATTATAAATATATATTTCAGGATTTTTGGAAATTCCACCCCTAAGAACGACTAGAATAGGCGATGTAAGTTTGTATGAAAGTCTGTATTTTTTGAGTTAAACGCATGTAAATTGGTATTTGGTCTTTCAGTTAAAAATATAGCAATCCAGGGAATAATTTGTTGTTAAAAAAGGTCGTCTAAGTAAAGCGTTTTATAAGATTTGTAACTTCTTTGTTTTGGTTAATTTTATAACAAATAAAAAAACGACATTTTAATCAAATTGGGATAAAAAACGAATTTATCTAAAATTCGAGTTATCGTAGTATAGATTGTTGGTGTCGAGATGATCGCATCCAAAAAACATCATCTTAATTTTATTGATCTACAAGTTCACAATTTTGTAACTAGATGGCGTTAATATCGTTTCAAATCGCGGAACTTAATTGGCATATCGATTAAAATAAATAAATGCTTAAAATAGAAAGAAAGAAAGAAAAGAAAAATAGGTCGTCCAAAAATGAATCGTTGATTATTATTTTACTTTATTTGACTTACTGAATATACTTAAGGACAATTGATATGTATTCTTTGATTTTTGCTTGATGATATCGGGTCCTTTTTGTAAATGACAGTAGCAAAGTAGTCTTTCATTTATTTCTTAGTAAGGTTATTTATAAATTAGGTTTTATTCAATTTATATTGCTTATTTGTTTCAAAAATTATATTTTTTAGATTAAGCTAGAAGTAAGTAGTTACATTGGTCATCATTCAAAATTGTCGCGGACAAAGTCGCGGGCGCCAGCTAGTTTCTGTAATAAAATAAATTTTATAAATGTTTTCATACAAGATGTACCTAAATATCTATGTTACTAGAAATAATATACTACTAATGTATACAACTATATTACTACAAACATGTTCTGACTATTTACAAGCGCTTTTTTAAAGTCTACGTGAATAAAAACCTTTTTTATTTTATTTTATTTTACCTAAATTGTAACTTTGTGAACCAAGGTCACGTCATGACTATGACTAAGTACCCCGCCACACAGGATCCTGTTCTCTACTGCGAGTAGTAAGAGTCAGAGTGTCTTAGTAAGAGTACTTGCGTACAGCATTTCGACCCTTCAATATCTTTTGTACTAACCCCCATTACTTTTATTCTATGGCTAGAGCCCTGAATACAGTCTGGACATACTTCACAACGCTTATTTATTTATTTAATAATTCTTGTACACACTAAACATACAATAAATAGACAAAAATACGAAGAAATGAATAGTACAAAGGTGCTGTTTATTTCTCAAGAAATTTCTTCCAGCAGACTCGCGACAGGAGAAATTTTGAAGAGCTATAATAATGTGTGTAGGTCTATAATACACTCACATACTAATAATTGCACATATACTTAAATACATATAAATATTGTATCCAATTTAGACTTATCAATAAACTAAATACTAATACGGATTTCCTTATAATAATTATAATATTAAACGAAGATTTTAGATTAAATTATGTATTCTATACTTAGTTTTAATTTGTTTAAGTTGAATTGTAATTCTTTTAATTTTAATTTATTCTCTTTTTATTTGATTTTATTTACTGTTTGTTTGATTTTAATATGAATTTGATAACATCGATTTATTAATGATTTATTTATTTTTACTACAATTATTAAAAATTAAAGTCAGATCATATTGTAATTGTATAGAATATATTTATAAACTACATATGTTAAATTGATGTCATATTATGGACTTTTAAGTCTGAAATAAAGATTATTACTATTTCAAATTATTTATTTAAAGTTCTTATTTCTTACATATTTATATCTATAAAATTGAAACAAAAAAGAAAACAATTTCTATAAATAAATATGTAAAACATAGAGGTCCTCCAGCGGCGAGGTTTGACGCCCTAGGCCGCCGGTGGTCAGGGCGACAGAGTAAGGAATCTCCTCACAATGCGTGCCGTTCCCATTATTGCAGCCTTTTGTATCCGACCCTTGACCCTGTGATCTAGCGAAAGCCTCTTTAGATGTTGGTCGAGGCTCTTCGCTATGAGACCGTTTACCGAGACGACTATCGGGACAATTATTGTTGAGTCCACATCCCACATGTCGGTAACCTAGTGAACCAAATCCAAATATTTTGACAGCTTGTCAGTCTCGGCTCTTACGAGGTTCTCGTCAAATGGGACAGTGATATCAACAATAAATGCCCGGCGCTCCAACCGGTCTACCAAAACGATATCAGGCTTATTGGAAACAATAGTCCTGTCTGTAACCGCTTTCGAGAACTGGTTTCGGTGCGTACTTGTAATACGGCACTTCGGAGTCTACAAGACTTATTATTATTATTATAATAATACATTCCATGAGGATGAAATTGGAAGATAGTGATTTTTCACTAGTCTTTTGAAAGTGTGAATAGTTTTGTATATTTTTCGGAAGAGAGTTCCACAGTCTGACTGCATGAACAGTAAAGGAATAGGAATAAAAATCTGATTTACGGATGGGAAGTTTTAGGACGGATTTCAGATGAGATCTACACAGAGCATCACTTGGATATTTAAAAGAAAACCGCTCTCGCAGATAGGACGGGGACAGAGGATTATACAGGATATTGAAAAAAGGAGGCACAATATGCGAGTGTTCCTACGATATGGAATAGAAAGCCACTTGAGGTCTTTACGGAACTTGTTAGGGGTAGATCCTTGTAGTCTCCTGGTTCTGGGTATGCCAACCCCAGGATGGCTATTCTGTGTCTTGCCAAAGCATCGCATTCTAAAACGTGCGTTGACGGCACGTTTTAAAAACTAGGTGTTCATAGGCCATGAATATGCAGCATTGTTTCATTTTATTAACCACAGGTCCTGCAGATCGGGCTATTAGACAGTCCCAGTTTGTGTAGGTGGTAATTGGTGCCATTAAGGTAAGATAAAGTAAAAAAAAAGGTATTAGCAGACTAATATTTTCTAGTTTAAAATAAATAATCGAAATCGTGAATCATGGAACCGTTTCCATTATATGAGAGTATCTATACATATAATAAAATCGTAAGAAAGTCAAAACTGTACATTGAATATTTTTTAAAAAGGATACTTGGGGCGTTATCTGCAATCGATATCGAAGCCAAAAATATAGTTTTTAGAATTTTTGTCTGTTTGTCTGTATGTATGTCCGGGCTAAACTCAAAAGTACTGCATGGATTTACTTCAAATTTTGCATGAACATTACTTAAATGTCGGGTCAACATATATGGTACATATTATCACGCTATCACCTACGGGGGTGGAGCTGTGATAATTTATAAAGTTTAACGCGGGTAAAACCGCGGGGCACAGCTAGTTTGCCATAAACGCAATTAGTTTCAGAAACTTGGAATAATGTGACGTTTTCAACCTTTTAGCAACAAACAATTTTTCGTTGAATAAGTCGATATTAATAAATAAACCTAATAATATAATGCTATTATCAGAAAGGTCGTTCAAGGCGGTGTAGAGATAACTGTAATCTTATCTAATTGTACTAATAACTAATTGTAAGTACAATTGTTTGATTTGTATCTGCTTCTTGTAAAGGCTTTGTCATTAAGAGCGCTCGAACTTTGAATTGCAATAAAATGTTGCCAAAATCTGTTAAAAATTTTAAAGGAAATTGGATGTTATTATATATTACTAGCTGTCTCTTTTTTTTTTTTTTTTTATCGGGACTAGTCCCTCCCTCTTACCCACCACTGCAACTCCTGTAAGCCAGGATCAACAGTGGCACACAATGAAATGACACTGAGCGGTGAAGCTCAGGCATGTCCCGGGGAATCGCTTTAACTGTCTTGGATCCCGCAACGAATTTAATCAGAAACAGAAAAAAGGAGGAGTTAGAAAATGAATAGTTCCACTTCCCTCCAGAGCAAAGCGGGAGACAGAATGATGTAAAGAGGCTATAGCCTCATAAAATGAGAGATTTGCAACTAAAGAAGCCAGCTGCAAAAGCACCGAGGATCAATTTAAGGGTCCTAAGTGAGCTGTTATATTTGATTCCAATAGTAGGTATGGCAAAAACGCTCAAACGCACGGAAGTTGTTCCTTGTTGCTACAAGATCCGTATAATAAACTACTCCAGATATTGGTTGCAAGCTGTTTAACATAATATCACGCTGATTCTGCCAGAGATCACACTCCCACAGGATGTGGTGAGCAGTTTGTTCATATTCGTTACTGGATGTTGAGCACAGACAGATTGGTGAAGATACTAATTTGAAACTATACAATTTACTTTTAAAATTGCCGTGTCCGGTAAGAAATTGTGCAACACAATGGTCTATGATTAGCCAAGTTTTATTTAACCGTTCGCGTACGTCCGGAAAGAACTGGTGCAGATGGCGACCCTTGGTTGACGTATTCCATCTACATTGCCATTCATTTAGTAGTTCGTTATTTAAGTCAGCTATTGGCATAAATAGCCTGGTTATTTTCGCACGGTCGCGTAATGATAAGAAATCATTTTCTAAATTATCGCGCGTAGAATAATACATTGCTGCTCGTCTTTGAACTTCAAGATCAACCGGTAGTACACCCGCTAGGACAGGTAGGGCCTCTGTGCTCACTCTTCTATAGAATTTACACAGAAATATCAACGCCAACCTCTGGCTTTGTAGTAATTTACGGCGAGCAGCTCCGATGGTAGCCCTATCAGCCCACACAGGCGAGCCGTAGCATATACACCCAAGATAGGTTGCCCCGTAAATGATTTTAAGAGTATTAAAAGAGAGGCCCCAGGTTGCCGTCGATATCCTTGTAAGTGCAAAAAAGTTTCGCTTAGCTTTTTCCCCAACTGATTTAATATGTTCTATAAACGAGAAATTCTTTTCTAAAACTAAACCCAAATAACAGGTTGATATTTTGCGTTTTACAGTAACATTATTAAGTTTTACGCCCGGGGGATTTTAGTTCACCTTTAAGAAGGAGTTGGTAGGTTTTATGAGGAGCAAATGTAAGGCGATTTCTTTTACCCCATTTACTTATCATACCTAAGCAAGTTTGAGCCAGATTTTCCAACTCTCTCCTGGAGTTACCCTGTATAAGTAAGAGGCCATCGTCGGCATATGCCGTTAGAGAGCAGCGTGATGGCAAGGGTAATGTCAAGAAGTCATCAAAACCCAAGTTCTAGAGATACGGCGCGAGCACTGAGCCCTGGGGGCAACCCATGGTTAAAGATTTAGTGACTCTGAAGTGACCAAGCTTAAGAGTTGCAGAGCCATGTACGAAATAAGATGTGATTATCGAATATATATTACTGTAACAGCCGCGTAACTTAAGTTTTTGTAACAAAATTGGCCACCAAGTATTATCAAACGCCCCTGAAATATCTAGGAATATGGCCAAAACGTATTTACATTCCGACGAGTTTACAGCTTTCCTCACTGAGATAGCTGCGTCCACTGTCGATTTACCCGCAGTAAAACCAAATTGATTTCCGTGAAATTTTGGTCCTCCCGGCAGCAATCGCGGTACAATAAGTCGTTCTAGAAGCTTGCCTAAGGAAGGCAGTAACGTTATTGGTCGGTATGACTTAGGGTCTTCAGGCAGTTTATCGCCATTTTTTGGTATAATACGAATAAAACCGCTGCGCCAAGAACGCGGAAAAGTCCCTTCAGATATGCAACGATTAGAAACTTTTAGTATTGAATCACCGGATTGTTTTGTGGCTTCTATTATCATTTTGTTGGATATTTTATCTTCACCTGAAGCTTTGTTAACAGGTAGCGATTTCACAGTATTCATAAACTCATTAATTGTAGGAAGACTGTCTCAGCGAACTCCGTACCGCCATAGTTTTTTGCCGTTAGTACTGTTTTTCTGTCTGTAACTAAAACAAAAAACAACGCCTCACAGTCTTCCGTCTCATTCGCACACTCTCCTTCCTGATAGTTTGAAATATTTGCTTTTTTTCCATACAAACCTTCTGACGACCACATAAAAGAAAGATTAATCCAATTTGGTGCATTCGTTTGGAGGTAATGAGCGTACAAACATTCAGTGTGTCATCTTTATTTATGTCGATTTCGGTGAGGTGACGGCGAAAAATATCATCACCCCATCTTGTCCCTGGGGAATACACACCAGAGAACGAGCAACAGTGTTTTTCTGTGAATTATGACCATCAAATTGCGATCGCAAACCAGTCTGCTGAGCGTAGCGTATATGCATTTTTTTGGGAGGCTTTTGTTCAGCAGTGGACGTAATTTGGCTGACATGGTGATAATGTTATATAATGTCAGTCAAATGGCCGCTGTGACTCCGCTGTAAGTCGTGTATCCTGGTGTACCAATTTTGTATGACATCTTCGCATAAATGGGGCTCGATTTCACTAACAACGCGTGTTATGGTGGAATATAAGGTATATAATTTATTTTTATACAAGGATTTTTTTTTATATATATATATAAAAATAATCCTTTCTGCTAATTATGCCAACAAATACCCAAATGCCTTTTCTTTACTCCTGGTCATTCAACGGTTGCCTGGAAGAGATCGCACTTAGCGATAAGGCCGCCATTTGTACAATCTTAACATACTCATAGTTCTTTTCATGTATTAGTTTTTGGTGTACAATAAAGACTTACAAATACTTACAAAGAATTACTTATAAGGCGGCTATTGACTGTAGTTTGTCTACATAGCCCCATAGAAAGCAGTCGAGCGGTGTTAAGTCACATGATCTCGGTGGCCAGTTGATTTCCCCACAACGCGAGTAGACGAAACCCTAAACTTCTCATTCAATAAATGTAATTTTTCCCGTGTTGTATGACATGTGGTGCCGTCCTCTTGGAACCAAATGTTTGTGAGATTCATACTGTCTAACATAGGCCACAGAAACAAGAAGCGTATAGAGTTCCACGGTGAACTGTCACAACTAAATATGTGCCAAATTTCAAAGTTCGCGCGTCCCTATTGAAAATCCCTTTATATTCAAGCTTTATAGATAAACGTTAAAACTTCCAATTCAATTAATGAACGAATTTACGCGATTCAATTTCTATTCTAAATAAAATCCTAATAAAAAAGGTTCAGACTGATGTAAATTATCGGCTGATTTGTTTTAGACGTAATCTATTAAATTTCATGGCAGGGAATAGAGTCGGAATGTTCTGTCCTGAACTCGCAATTAGAGTGATTTTGGGGCGTCACTACAAATCACGTCATATGTTAGTATACATACATAGACTCACGCCTGTCTCCCAGAGGGGTAGGCAGAGACAACGGACTTCCATTTGTCACGATCCTTGCACACCTCTTTCGCTTCGTTTACTGACATTATATTCTTCATACATGCTCGCCGGTTTAGGGTACTTCTGACCTGATCTTTCTTAAGTACGTCTCCGATTTGATCAGAGAATGTTCTACGAGGTCTTCCCCGTCCGGTTGTACCATTCACACTCTAAATGGCCATACCATCTCAGCATACCATTTTTAATCTTTTTTTTTCTTTCTTTCTTTATCTAAAATGATTATTAAATACTTCTAACTTCATAAGTTTTAAAACAACTAAAATTTTGTTTTAACTGATAGTCTATTTGTGGCCAGTAATACTGAGAATTAAAAAAGTACACCACACTCCATTACATATTGACGGTAAAGTGTCAATATCTACTAAGTATTAAAACAAACACACGTAAATCAACTTAAATAGCTACTACTACAATATTGTGTCTTCCTTATCATCATATCAGCTGAAAGACGTCCACAGCTGGACAAAGGCATCCCCCAAAGATCTCTACAATTGCCGGTCTTGGGCTATTCGCATCCAGCGGTTTCCAACGACCCGCACAAGATCATCGGTCCATTTTGTAGGAGGCCTGCCCACGCTGCGCCTTCTGGTGCGGGGTCGTCACTTACACACATACACACAGACAGGGTTCTCAATATTGTTTGTGAAGTAGTAAATATAGCATGTATTTATTGGAATTATGTAGCATGGATTATTATAGTAGAAGAAGAAGTACTCTTTATTGCAAAAATAAGTAATACAAAACAATGGATACAAATAACAAAATTAAAAATAAAAAAAAAACTTGTGTGTACTTATGTACACGCGTTAGAAGTTATACTTCTTAATATACTACTCGAACATAGTTATAAATTTTCATACCACCTAGAACTAACGTCATGCTGTTATTTTTAAGACGCGCGCGCATCGTAAAAATTCACTCTCATCATTTTTCTCCATCGCGCCAAAAGAAGTATAACTTCAATAATATGTAGGGACAATGTCACTCAGATCATCCTAGCCCCCAACTAAGCAAAGCTTGTACTATGGGTACCAGGCGACGATATACATACTTATATAGATAGATAAATACTTAAATACATAGAAAACATCCATGACTCAGAAACAAATATTCGTGCTCATCACACAAATATTTGCACTTACCGGGATTCGAACCCAGGGCCACCAGCTTCGTAGGCAGGAGCACTACCAACTAGGCCACGGTGACCGAATTAGTTTATTTTAATGTAATTGTAGGCCTTATCACTAAAAGCGATCTCTTCCATGCAACCGATTTACTTTGAATGGACAAAAATTTAAAGAATCTAATGAAGGTAGCCGTAGGTTTACTAATTGCAATTGAAATGTTATGAATCTACTTAATCTAATACTACGTACATATACATATGTATGTGCAAATTTATACATGTATGAATTTAAGGATATTACTTCACAAACGGAAGGCAGTAGATTTATTGCCCAGTAGAAAAATAAAATAAAAATAACAAAAGGTTTTTATTCACGTAGACTTTAAAAAAGCGCTTGTAAATAGTCAGAACATGTTTGTAGTAATATAGTTGTATACATTATTATTTCTAGTTACATAGATATTTAGGTACACGGATTGTATGAAAACATTTATAAAATTTATTTTATAATAGCAATTATATTTAGCTTGTATTAAGTTATTGTCAAAGAGATTATGTTTAAGTTTAATTATCAAAATTTATAGTTTTAGCTATATTTTACTACATATTGTCTGAATTATTTATTATTATGGCGGACCTTGTGTTAATAACGACGCTCGCGCTTTAATGCTACCACCGGATCCAATGCGCCCCAACTGAGAAGACCTAGCGAAACAAACTCAAGATAAAGTGAGATAGTGCTGTTTAACCATATTTTTAAATGCGTTTTGTGATTGAGAGCGCCTAATCTGTATTGGCAGCGTATTCCATAAGCAGACAGCTTGTACACTAAAGGATTTGTCTGTAAAATTAGTAGAATGCACTGGCATTTTGAGTCGTAAGTTTTCTGAAGACCGCAAGTTCATAACGTCTCGATACAGGTTTGTGCGGATGATAAGTTAATTGAATAGGCAGTTAAGTCTAATCTCTTGGATTACTTTACTTCACAGAGTTTTCACTGCGATCGGTTACTCAATTTCAATTTATTTAACGCATTTAGTAGAAATAGTCACACAGCACCAACTCAGATAATTTTAATTTTATTGCACTCCTTTCAAACATAGTTTTTTTGAAAAGGACAGTATGTATTTTTATGTTTTGGCGCGAAATTCTCAGGAGTTTTAAATTGAACGTCACCGTTGACCAGAATTGCGCCCGGTGCGCGTAATTAGAGTGGGATGTAATGATATTCAAATTAATTTCGTGGTGTCAAGGCAAGCATTAACATTATTATGATGGCGGATCATACTTAAGGCAATGTTCATTTTTGACACTGGCAGGGACCATACATCCGTCCACGGATACAACGGCATATAGCTGAATACATAACAATCGGACACAGCACGGACGAATAAACACCGAAAAATGTTGTTCCCTTGAAATTAATGTAAAAGTACAGATAACTGCTTAACTATACTCAGCTCAATATTTGCAAGCAGCAGAGTGCTTTGCAGACCTAGTTCGCTAATAGTAAGGCAATCTAGCTAGGGGATCACCTGATGGTGAGTTATCAGTGGTCACCGCCGCCTATGGACACCCTCAACACGGGACGGGCCGCAAGTACGGTGCCGGCCGTTAAGAAAGGAATAGTCTCGCTTCTAGAAAGTTGCCATGTCATACCGGATTGGATATACCTCCACAGTAAATTGATTCGACAGAGTAGTAGTTTTATAAATAAATATAAGTTAAAAAAAACTAATAAACACGCTTTTAGCATGCACAAAAAATTACAAAATATACTTTTGTCATTTTTGGTGCCTGTCGCCATCCTGGACGTCCGCCATATTTGATTTAAGTCACGTGACTATTTTTTCGTATTCCTGACTGCAAACCCTTTCATTCAATACCCATATCATGGGGATGGATTTCAAACAGCCAGTCCGCCATCTTGGGGAGGCCGCCATATTGGATGTGTAATGACGTTTCTTAGCTAGTCTTGTAATGTGTGCAAAATTTCATTCTAATTGGAGACCGGGAAGTGGGTGAAATTAAGATTCCAATATTTTCTTACATACATAGTTACAAGTTAAGCTAATAAAATAGTGTTAAAAATAAGTAAATATAAACTATGTTGTGTCTCTGAGTCCATCATTTACAATTTCAAGCTGTCAAAGAGCAACAATAATATATAGATATAAAATCTTACCTTTAGTCTTCTCGTTTCGGCTTCTTTACTCCTGTCGTACATACTGTTGGCATACACGGGTGAATATTGCGGATTTCTATCGTAAGCTGGCGACGGCAAACAAACCCCCTTCGATAAACTCGAATTCAAGTCACATAATCTTCCATAGCACTCATTCCTCTCCATCATATTCGAGTTGTATGACTCCCAATTATTTTTACTCTGTTCTTGGTGGTTTTTACTCAGTTCTTGGTGGTTTTTACCTAGTTCTTGATTGTTTTTACCTAGTTCTTGATGCTCTAAGCAATTTTTTGTTGTTTCTAAACCGTTTTGATTTGATTTTTCTTCAGGCTTTCTATCCACATTAATTTTACCGTAAATGTTGTCATTTTGTTGGTCATTGTTAACTTTTTTGGGTAACTTGTTGTCTTTAGTTGGTTCATTGAAGTTTTTAACTATGTCATCGATTTTAGTTTTATTTCGAATGGCAACGTTTTGGTACGAACAGTTTTTGGGGTCGACGGAGTTATTATCAGTGAGTAATACGTTTTTCATTTTGTTCATATAATTTGGCATTGCTTTTCCTCCTAATACGTCTTTCGCTGGAGTATTAACTGTTAGGGAGTTAGAACTAAACACTTTTGGTGAGATTTCGTTTTCGTTTGAGGTGTAGAATTGACTTCTTCCAATTTTCTGTTGTTTTGCGTAGTATTCGAATTTTGATACTTTAGCCATAATGCCCGTCATTTTCGGTTTTGATTCTTGGTCTGAATTAGAGTCTGATTGGTCGAGGTCTCTGTAGGGCTTTTTAGGTGCGACTGGAGGTTTTTGTCGGGACATTTCTTTAAGGGTTTTGTCGAGTTCTTGATCTAGTTGCGTTAATGAGTTATCTTTGTATATCTTCTGATGGTTTGTGTTTTGGTAACTTTCTGTGTGATGGTTCACGTAAGCTGTGAAAAGAAAAACAGTGTTATACGATTTAAACATTTATATTGGTTTCGGTTCAATTAAGGCGCCATCTATTTCTATTTCCATGTAACATGATGATAAAACATGGCGCTATTGCAATCTCAAACGTAATTGTACCTAGTATTAATGTCGCGATAAAAGATGGCGTTAACTACCTGATTTAAATATTTATTTATTGGTGATTTTGCTATTAAATAATTTCGTCGTTAATCTAAAACTTTAGATCATTTCGATAATAACATATCTATATATGGTAAATAAGGGCCTCCCAAAGTCATATCTACCGGCGCAAGAGGAAAATGGTATACAATAGTCTTGACCGCATTCTGAAAAAAATGTAAAAACTCAAAGACTCAGAACGGTTCATGGTAGAATCTACTGATCTACCTAACCAGGTGGATCAGTAGATTCTTTAAAATAAAAACTGCTTGTTGGACTTACTGGTGAGCATGCTCGGATGCTAACCAGCTAGCATGCTCACTAGTAAGTCCAACAAGCAGTTTTTACGACATGTGTTTATGTATATAAAAGAAACTGCTTGATAAGAATTAAGACAGAGAACTCCTTCCAGAAGCAGGGCTACTGTGGGAGTGCCGCCACCTTATTGAGTACAAAGTAACTTAATGCTGGATTCCTGTACATGGTTACCAGCGCTCATAGAGGATGTGTTTACAGCTTAGGTGTACTGACATTGCAAATCGATCGATAATCGCTCACCTTCGTATGATTGTATGCTGACTGTGAGTAAAAAGACAAGAGTTGTATGATAACTGCATATTGATGTTATTTTAACATGCGTTAAGGCAACCACATCGCAACAAGACACATGCAACGCAGGCCAAATGACAAGGATATAATGCAATAATAATGTCCGCTGAGTGGTGCCGGCGAAGAATATCATCACCCCATCTCATCCCGTGGAGGGCGAGAACCCGGCAGCAGCGTTCGGTTGACTGATCGTTGGGTTGGAACTGCACAGGCGCCATGGACTCGTGGGCTTAAGGTAGCACAGACTTCATTAACTCGGCTTCTACTGGGTGATTATACGGGGGTTTGTTCCACCGGCCATTAGTGAGTGTCTATTGAGTCTAACTGCCATATATACTAACATGGACATACCTGTAACACTCTGGTCGTTGGGTTGGAACTGCACAGGCGCTATGGAAACATGGGCTGAAGGTAGAACAGACCTAATTAACTCGGCTTCTACTGGGTGATTAGATCGGGAGTAGTTCCGCCGGCCATTAATGAGTGTCTCTTGAGCCTAACTGCCGTAGACACTAACATGGACATGCCTGTAACAGACTGGTCGTTGGGTTGGAACTGCACAGGCGCCATGGACACGTGGGTTGAAGGTAGCACAGACTTCATTAACTTGACTTCTGCTGGGTGATTAAACCGGGAGTAGTTCGAACGGCCATTAGGGAGTGTCTTTTGAGTCTAACCACCATAGACACGAACATGGACATACCTTTAACACTCTTGTCGTTCGATTGGAACTGCGCAGGCACCATGAAAACGTGGGTTGAAGGTAGCACAGACCTAATTAACTAGGCTTCTACTGTGTGATTAGACCGAGAGTAATTCGACCAGCCATTAATAAGTGTCCCTTGAGCCTAACTGCCGTAGACACTCACATGAACATACCTGTACTGGTCGTTGGGTTGGAACTGCACAGGCGCCATGGACACGTGGGTTGAAGGTAGACACAGACTTCATTAACTTGGCTTCTGCTGGGTGATTGAACCGGAGATTATACCTGGGTTTGTTCCACCGGCCATTAGTGAGGGTCTATTGAGCCTAACCGCCATAGACACTAACATGGACATACCTGTAACACACTGGTCGTTGTGTAGGAACTGCACAGGCGCCATGGACAGGTGGGCTGAAGGTAGCACAGAGCTAATTAACTCGGCTTCTACTAGGTCATTAGACCGGGAGTAGTTCGACCGGCAATTAATGAGTGTCTCTTGAGCCTAACCGCCATAGACACAAACATGTACATACCTGTAACACACTGGTCGTTGGGTTGGAACTGCACAGGCGCCATGGACACGTGGGCTGAAGGTAGCACGGACTTCATTAACTTGGCTTCTGCTGGATGATTGAACCGGAGGTAGTTGGACCGGCCAATTGTTAGCATGCTCCCTGGAAAATGAATTATGTTAGTTAGAAAATTAATAGACTCATCGTGCTTGTAGTTTTAGAAGAAGAGAAAGAGGTGAGAGTTGCAGCAGGTGCTTTATAAATCGGCATACTATTCAAATGCACAGTCCATTCCATTCCAGACGAACGATGGAGAATCGACCACTTTCAGTTTAAAATATTTAGTAACAAACCACTACTCCATATAATAATGTCCTCGTGATCGAATTTCCTCAAGGCCCAGCCCGACAATAGCACCTGTCCGAATATTCGGCGAGCCTATCCCTTGGGATACGAAAGCCAAATATTTAGGGGGTGATCCTTGATCAGAAGCTAAGCTTCAGGAAGCACCAGCGTACGTAATGTGGCCGCATTTGCCCTTGGTCGATTACACTGTCTCCTGAATGTGCGCAGTAAAATGTCCCTTGAAAACAAGGTGAGAATTTACAAGACGTGCATTCGGCCAATAATGACCTACGCGAGCCCCGTGTTCACACACGCCCGTCCCAGTCACATCCACCGACTCCAAACGCTTCAGAATCGGTTCATGCGGCGTGCCATGGACGCACCATGATACGTCCGCAACAAAAGTCTTCACGCCGACATCCAATTGCCTACCATCAAGCATAGGATGAAACAAGTGTCTAAAATATTATTTGACTCTGCCAGTCACCATCCGAATGGTGGTAAAGGCGGTCAAAGGTGGTGTATTTGACCGCCTTTACCACCAAATCATAGAAGCGAGATTTGATGGTAAATGCAAAGCACCGTCGTCCCAAAAACGTCTTGGACGATCCGGAAAAAAGCAGTGGACGATATCAGGCTGATGATGTGCTGAGTTAAGACTTAGTGACATTAAAATTATTGTGATGAGATATAAGAGCTGTAACGTAAATGCTTTTCTCAACCGTACTCTGTATATCAAATAAATAAGCAGATGATACGACTAATGTGGACATCACGATATTGTACTTAACATATAACCGCTAAGTGTTACTCACAAACACTTTGTACGTACATATTTTTCAAATTATGTTTGCCTATATCTTGGCGAATGCGAGATGTAGATTATATATCTTTATGCATTTTAGTAAAATATTTTGCTCCATTAATAACATTATTAATTAACAGTTCAAGATCATATGGAGAAGGAATGCAGAAAGCTAATATTTTTATATACTATACAATAAAAGTAAATTGTTTTAATAAAAAAAAACATTACACACACTATGCTTTGGACACACTGACGAACTGAGAAGACACGACAAACTACCTAAGTGTCAAAACTGAGAACAGGTTAATATTATTTGTCTTTAATGTCTATAGTCTTAACAATAGAACCATAGTGGTCGAATTTCGACCAAGTGCGATTTCAAGTCTACTTATTTATGCCTTAAGAAACTAGAACGTATCTTACGCGACGTCCTGCGTGAGCGACCTAGACGCGAACGCGAAGCGGCGCATCGCGGCGCTAAAACAACAAACAGTCGAAACCTATTGAAGTGTCCTATGTGACAAAACGCGCGTGCGGTGCGGTGCGGAGCGGCGCGACATGAAGCGAACGCGATCAGTTGGCTTGATATTTTCGCGCGAACAGGATGCGGTGCCGTCGTGTTTTTGCGGCGTCGGTAGTGGCTTCGCGAGATGATTCGCGTGCACGTAGGACACCGCCACGGCGTCGCACCGCATCGCATTGAATTCGCGTGTCACCGCTTCATAATCGCGTTCGCTTTGAACCGCCTACCTAGGACGTAACGTTAGTAACGAGAATGGGTTAGCAACAGTCTTGTCCAGAGTGTTGCATGCATCCTGCCGACCGATTACCGGTCTGGGCCATATGCTTTGTGAATGGGCTGTATGACTAGTGACTTGTACAGACGCCAGCACATCAAGCTACCCCTATCTGTCAAATTTCCCCAATTGAAAATGAACCTTATGCTTATGTGATAAAGTTGAAAACCTATAAAAAAAATTGACAAATTTGGGTAGCTGGATGTGCTGGCCTCTGTACATTGTATACACAAACCTTTTGATGGTCTGATTGGCTTGTCTACTGGGGAAGTGTCCTAAACCTTGCTATAGTCTGACAGACTTGTCTCCATTTTACTGCCATTGTTTAAGGACCTGGTGATATACCTATGTTGTTAATTTCAATGTAACACAAACCTTGTGATAGTCTGGTGGGCTTGTCTACTGGCAGCGTGTCCAGCAACGTACTGCCACTGAGGGGGTACAGCGTGACCACACCATGTGAGTTTTCGACCCGGCAATGTACAGGAGCCACGCCTGTGCCAACCACGTAAATGTCGCATGTTGGGTCTGAGCCTATGGTGACACGACCTGGAAAGTTTACAATGGGCATATTTAAACTAGTGCATTCAAATTCAAAGCTGGAAACCGCTGGATGCGAATACTAATATGCGGCAAGACCGCCGATTGTGGATATCTTTGGGGGAGACCTTTACCAGCAGTGAACGTCTTCAGACTGAAATGATGATGATGATTCAAATTCGTGCGGGTCTTATTCGGACTGGAGATGGTCTTTTTAAGACATTGAAACCGTTGGCCTAGTTTAACATATAAGGGATTACGTGAGTTACGTGTTACAGTTTTCACTATGCTAGCTCCTCACTTCAGTTTTAATAATACCATATTGAAAAATTCAAGAAAATTGCTAAAACAATTTACTAAAACTAGAATGGGTAAATAAATATAATCACAAATCTACTCTACGAGGCAAAAGAGGTATGCAAGGATGGTAATTGTAAATTTGAAGGCGAAGTTGAGAGGGAGATATAACTGTATACTATAATATTATTTTTTTACTTTAAAGTAACGTTTCTATCTAAGTTTTACTTTAGTCGTGTGGTTTAAAGAACACTCGGTTATTTTATTCCACAGTATCCGTGCGCTCTAAAAAGTTTCATGTGAAGCCACGATTTTAACTTCCATTAAGATCCGTAGCGGAACGTGGCGGCAGATATGATCGAACAACTCATCAGAACAAAACCGTGATACATGCGGTTAAATATACATAGAGATACATTTCTTCGCGGTCATCTACTCTACTGAGTATTAAAACATAGTCAAACGAAAGAAAATTTACTTTTGATATGGGAGATAGTTGCGCGCCGAATTCTGGGCCCGAATGATGATGATGATGATCATAATGAAACTGACCTTGTTTGATGGGATGCAAGGTGACCGCGGTGCTCAAACGTCCGGTGCCCAAGCTCACCAAATGCGGAGTGTTAGTCGCCACCCTGGAAAATAGAAAGATACATTTAAATATATGAGGCGCTCATAGCTAGATGCTCTCACCGATCCGTAAAAGATTGGTAAGGTTAAGCAACTAGGCTTGCGGTCAGTCAGTAGATGGGTGACCGCCAAAGTGGATTAATCTCGGAGCGTCTCCGTGCTTCGGAGGGCACGTTAAGCTGACGGTCTCGGTTGTAGCTAATAGACAACAGTCGTTAAGCCATGTCAGAGGTCTACTGGGCGGCTTTATCAACTCTGACACTAGGGTAACCAACCACTACCATACGAAAAGTAAATATAATATTCCTAAAATCTGATTATGTATGACTAGCTGTGCCCCGCGGTTTTACAAGCGTTAGACTTTATAAATTATCACAGCTTCTCCCCCGTAGGTGATAGCGTGATAATATGTAGCCTATATGTTGACCCGCCCTCTTAGTAATGTTCATGCAAAATTTGAAGTAAATCCATGCAGTACTTTTAGAGTTTAGCCCGGACATACATACAGACAAACAGACAAAAATTCTAAAAACTATATTTTTGACTTCCATATCGATTGTAGATCACGCCCCAAGTATCCTTTAAAAAAAATATTCAATGTACAGTTTTGACTTTCCTACGATTTTATTATATGTATAGATATGCTGTGCGGTGATGGAGATGAATATCACCATTCACCACCCCATCTTATCCCATTGGGGATGTAGAAGTCGTCTTGAGGGAAAACACCTGCCAAGGGAGGCGATTATGGCATATCGTTATTCTTGAATAAAAAAATAGTATTTTCTAAATTATTGCTTTTATGCTCTGTAACGGCTATGATTTTAACATTTAATAACAATTAAATTTAGTTTTTATTAAGCACTCAAAATATAACTTTTGTTGATTAAAATGAAACTTAAACTTTCAGTGTTTTATATTTATACCCTTTGCTTCCAACTAGCATATATGTAATTACAAACTTTATTCGCCACAATGGATTTCGCTGCAGTGTCATTCGACATCGTGGGTTTCGCTTCAATAAGTTTTCAGCCCAGCGTATCACGCTGAAATATTTTCGCCACAACTTGTGTCGCTACAGCAACAATCGAAACTACGTACCGGACCTCAAGACACCATTATATGTATCATATGTATCACAGCCATTCGGAAAACAAGTTCCAATACAGAATATAATAATGTCCTCCTAGCCGAATTTCGGCCACGGCGCACAGTGGTTCGTGTAGAACAAGCTAGCTGGACAATATTATTTGTTTCGATTTTTATTTATAAATGAGGTTATTAAGCAAAGATATAAGGGTCATAATACTATTTGAGGTCCATTGGTCGTTTGAGCAGGTATAGTGAAATAAAAACACAATATTTTTTTAAACAATTTTATAAATAAATTTAACTATAAATGTAACTATAAAATCTAATATCAGATACATAAAATACCTACTTAAAAACTAAATCGATCACTCATCATCACTATCATCAGATGAATCATCCATTGAATAGTCATGATCATGAGTGGCAGAACTATGAAAACTAGAAACTATATTAACATTTTGTTCCTTAAAGCTAGGTTGAACTAATAAATCTAGGACTTCGATAGGGAATGAACCTATTTTCTTCCGGGGAATTTCTCTTAAACCATTTATTACAGGGTCAGATGTTATCAATAACATATTAAGTAAATCTCTATTCGTAGCTATTCTTTGCACAGCTGCTATTTCTTGCACAGCTGCTCCACTTTTCAGCCAATTTTGAAGAATATTTTGAGATGATGACCTTGACGTCTCTCAGGGACTGCTCCGTAACACCATCAAAGCCATGTCTCAAAGATATAAACCGAAAGAGCTCCACGTTTCGCGTTTCCTTCGGGTGTTTTAGCCATTCTTCAAAAAAGTCCATTTTTGAGACGGTGAAAACTGTTTAAAGAAAAAAAAAGAAAAAAATTAGTTGTGCAAATAATTCGCAATATTTTTTTCTACTTATTACTACTAGATACTTGTGAGAATCATATAAAATAGATTTTACAGAGTGGACATGAGTGGACATGTAATATTTTGACTATTGAATTCAAAAATATGGGTGAAAAAGTCCACTTTTATCGAAACATTTAATTTAATAAAATTAAATAATGAAGATCCTGTGATAAAAATTAACTAAAACAAAACTACTTACCCTTATGTACACAATCCATCACAAAAACACTATCACAAATTTCTTTTAGTGACTTAAAATAATGTTAACAATATGGTGTAAAAATGCAAATGAATGCACTTTGAATTATCAACACTTTATATACTTACCTTAATGACGGGCCTAATGAGGGTAATTACGAAAATTAATAGATGTATTCCTTAATGTATAGGGCTAATGAGTTCATCTTAATAATTAACTATTAGGAATTGAAGAGTTGTTTTTGTCCAGCTAGTTTGTTCTACGCGAATCACAGTGCGGCGGTCAGTCTCAACAGATTAGCCATCTGCGCGGGACATATTATAGTGCTCAAGTGTGTGCGCAAACGCAGAAGCACTTTCTATTCCATCACTCTCATGATCCGATGGGACGCCTATGCGACACGACCGGAAAGAGGTCAGGTACAGGACCAACGGCTTTACGTGCTCTCCGAGGCACGGGGGTATAATACCGCCAACTCCCAGACTTCGGGCTGATGCTGAGATTTTTTTCTTTTTACAGAAAAGTCCCAAAATCACTTTTTGGCCCGACCCGGGATTTGAACCCAGGACCGCGTTCTCTGCGGGTGAACACGCTTGGTCTAGCGGTAGCGTACAGAATATAGGTACTATCTATAACAATTACTAAATAATTTAGTTCTGTTAACAGTATACAAAGTCTTTATACGAGCTATTATAGTATTTAAATCGTTTAGTTTTAATGAAAATAATTAACAAAAACAAAAGCAATCTGGTTTACAATAAAAAAGTAGATGCCTGGACTTCGCTCCAAAGGTTAAACATTATTTATGCGCCTACGCAAGGGATTTCGCAAAACAAGTTCAAGCAAAAAACCGGGCGAGTGCAAGTCGGCTGGTACCGTCAATTCGATCTGTGTAATTTATTTTTGTTCTACAGAAAAGGTTTTTGATCATTTCTAAAGTCTACTGAAGAAACAGTACCGATCAATAGGCTATTTACACAACGAAAAGTAAAACGTTTCCAATTTCCAAAAAAGAAACGACCAGGCATAATTTATATTTTCTTATCGTTTGATTACTGAAAATCAAAATTTAAATTCACGTTCAGTTTTGAAAAAGGAAATAGTATTGTTTTCTTTTACATGCGTATAAGTGGAGACGGAGACGGTTTTAGGACTGGGAGGCCTATTATATCGTATATCGCCCCCATCAATTAGCACGTACAGGTCAAAATATGAACGAATTTAAGCATCCGGTAAGAACAACGCGTTGTGATTGGCAAAAATTAATAAGTCCGTCAAGACAAACCAATAAGCATCCCCGTAGAGAACTCGAACTTATTCGTACGAAACTTTTGATAACATACATATGCCAGTGGATATAGGTTCCAAAAGATGTGTATTTCATTTGGCCATGATGTGCAGAGCTAGACACAACATGAATTACTTCATATAATCCGTATTTCATGCGAATAATGCAACAGTATATAATTGTCCTCCCAGTCGACTTTCGGTCATGGCTGCTAGTCTCAGTGGAGACAAGGTTTCTGCGCGGGACTTATAGTGCACAAGTGTGTGCGCAAACGCAGGTACATTTTCTATTCCGTCACTCTTATGATCCGATGGGACAGCTAGCTCGCTAGCACGATCGGAAAGAGCTCAGATACAGAACCGACATCTTTACGTACTCTTCAATGCATGAGGGTTTGACATAGCCAACTTCCATTTTCCGGATTGATACTGGCAATTTTTGTCCGCAACATCCGTGGTACTGGGATTTTGCGGACAAAACTTGTCAGAAGTTGGCTGTGTTTTTGGCTGTCTTTATTTTTGGCCGACCCGGGATTTGTGATCCTCACTATCTACTGTTGAACATGCTACCAATAGACCAATGAGACCGTTAATGAGACATGCAACAGTGGACAAAATGCTTTCGGTGTGCCGTTTTGCTTAAACCCCTGCGTATCTCTAAATCGCCATTCCGAAGAGCGCGGTTATTCTTGAATCTCCATAACGGCTCAGTAAAAATGTATAATGTTTTATAGCTATATTAACGCTCAAGGAGCTTCCGTGGACATGGCTTTATGGAGTGCGATGATGATTCATGTCATTGTAAGGATTTAAGGAAAATAGAAGAAATAAGAATATTGTTTATATAAAAAATCCAGTCCGGTGGGCGTCGGAAAAGCACACAAAGACAATGTTAAGAGACAATTTATTGTGTACTTTTGAACGTCCAAAACAGGGGTGTATAAATATCAGCAAAGCTTGGTGGATTGTTGATTGAATCAGATGTCCTGAAATTTACGACCTATCGATAGCACAGTGAATACATTCTTGAATGTATTAATGTTTTTAATCGTTCGCCATTTAGGCACATAATATTGTGGACACGGGTAGATGTAAAATGACTGAATATGACTAGTCACAATTGTCATAAACCTTAAATGACCGGTCATTTACTGTCAAATTCAGTCAATTTGACTCAAATATTATTGTCTATTCTCGACTACCACCCAATTATTTATTTATTTAGGTACCCAATTTATGCAAGTTTAAATGAAGTAACGTTTTATTTTCTATTATATCATGAGAGGATAAGAGGACATCAAAGTCAATGCGCGAGGTGATGCGACATTGCCATTTTGTCTTAAATGCAAGCATGAGTAGAAATATTTAATGATTAAAACTATATAATAATACTATAAGTCCTAAAAACCACTATTTTGTTTCAATTTATAAGTTGTAGGTTATTATCAACGACAAAAACTTAAAAGGTACTAAAATATTACTGAAATCAAATTGACTGAAAATGACCGTTTTTGACAGTTAATGACCAATTTTGACCAATTTGACCGTAAATGACAGTCAGTCTAATTCAGTCACTTTAGTCATTTTCAACACTAGACACGGGTCTCGATCGGGGTACCTTACAAATTAAGGCAATCATTACCTTTTGGTTTATAAAACGTAGTAAATTTAGTTATTTATTCTCTCCCACAAACCAACAGCACCTTTCCCCTCTACCCTTTAGAATACTTTAGATAATACCTTTACACCCTTTTAATAACTCGACACTCACCGAGAGTATGAAGTCAATGCATGCGACGTAGTTAACTTAATTAAGTTATATCAACCATCCAAAACCGGACCGCATATAGTGGAAAAACCTGATGGATTCTTTTTTTTTATAAAGTGCTTTTACACGTTCCAAAAGCTTAAGACTCACAGACAGCATAGTTCAAAAGACTGCTTGTACGTTGTAAAGAACCACTATAACCCCGTCCCATAAAATACCTAAACCTAGTGATTTATATAATTTATCTACATATATATATTTTTTCTTTTGTGTACAGCTATGTCAGCTAAAAAGACCAAACTGGCGGTAACCGTTTGTATAGGAATATATACCACATCGAAAGTCAAAGATATATCTTTCTCGATAAATTTATTGAGCCAAATCCACATACTCGTAAATATCCTACCAAAAATATCACTTCCTATTGCTGTCTATGCATTATGCATCCCATTGAGTATAAATCTAGGCCAGAGAGAAGGAAGAGACATTATTTTGAGAATCGGCGCGTGCGCCGACAGCAGTTTTATTCGCTTTGGACGCCGACCCTTGTGATTTGAGGTTAATAATACCACACACGGTGGTTTCGTGTGGCAAATAAGCACCATCGAGAAAAGCGAAGTTGCTTTATTTCAATTTATATTTTAAATTTATATGAATAGCAGAAACACATTAATTATTAGAATTCTAAAGTTTTTTATTTGTAGTCACCGGTAAACTCACTTTAATGAACGTAATTTCATTAAATTCGAGTTAATAATCGTATTCTACGACTTATGCCTAATACATCTTTTCGGGCCTGTTGGCGTGGTTGGCAAATGCCTGCTTTTCACGCCGGAGGTCGTGGATTTGATTCCCACCCAGGACAGATATTTGTGAACATGAAATGTTTGTAAGCCTGGGTGTAATAATCTATATAAGTATGTATTTACACAAGAAAAGTAGGTAGTATATCAGTTATCTAGTATCCATAGTACAAGCTCTGCTTAGTTTGGGATCAGATGACCGTGTGTAAATGTCCCAGGATATTATTATCTTCTACTAGCAACAATAGCCCTGTAGAAATGCTGTCTATTGGATCTAATCCACTGTGGACAGTTTGGGGAAAAACCCCGATGAACAGGTGGCACAAAGAAGTTGGTAGGTGTAGATTAAATCATTAATGGGGTATGGAACATACCATACATATTGTAGCGCAGAGCCACAGACTATGTGACGAAGAAGCATGTGCTTCATGAGCCAAAACGTGTACACTAGATGACGTGGTGGCTAATTTCAGTCTAAAATGGCTCTAAACATAATACTATAAGTTGTAACAACGACTCGATCGGCGAAGCCTCGCCATAAATAATTAGTACCGGAACAAACTATCGCCCCAAATAAAAAAAAAATTTCATTGCATTCAGTCAACTTAAGGTAACCTATGATTATCAATTCTGTCAATAGCAGTCCAAGACATTTTTCTACTGTGATTTATTCAATAAAATCGTAGAAAATGGTTTTATCATCACGCGATATCATCGAGTTTATTGGTTGAACGCAGTAGCCAGACTTGAGTCTATACTGCCGTGCTATATATATAACCTCATCATCATCGAAATACTGATGTAAGAGAGCGTTGTGGTGTGAAAGAGGATGTAGTCACAAAGATTCAAAAAGGTATGCTGAGATGGTTTGGCCATTTAGAAAGGATGAATGAAAGAAGATTGACAAAAGAAGTATACCTGGCCTGTGTGAATGGTACAACCGGAAGGGGAAGACCTCGTAGAACATTCTCTGATCAAATCGGAGACGTACTTAAGAAAGGTCAGGTCAGAAGTACCCTAAACCGGCGAGCATGTATGAAGAATATTATGTCAGTAAACGAAGCGAAAGAGGTATTCGAGGATCGTGACAAATGGAAGTCCGTTGTCTCTGCCTACCCCTCTGGGAAACAGGCGTGAGTCTATGTCATCATCATCGTATCAGCTGATACGATGATGATGACATAGACCTATCGAAGGGCGGAGTAAGTCACGCAAAGCTATACACGACATTCTGTTTTGGGAGGTCTATGGGAATTATATTTAAATGTGTACTGTACTTTTCTTCCCGCTGTGTGGTGACGGCGAAGAATATCATCACCCTCCCGTGGTGGCGTAGAAATCGAGCCGAGGGAATACCTACCAGAAAACGGGCAGCAGCGTTTTTCTGTGAACTATGACCGGTCAATCAATCTGCGATCGACAACCCGTCTGCCAAGCGTGGCGATTATGACATATCCCCCATTCTTTGGGGAGGCTTTTCAAAGTCAAAGTCAAAAATTCCTTATTCCGTAAAAATTTTACATTTATGTGGAATCGTTATATTTTTTTACCCTACCGTGCAGTGCATGACGTGGCAGCTACTGAGAAAAACTGCCAGAAAACTCAGAATCCTTTTTTTTAAATAAAATATACATAAGATTAATTACAATCATGTGTGTTGACTCAAAACAACTCAATTCCAAGCACTTTTATCACTTAAATAATCAGAAATGTTGTAATTTGCCCTGCTATACAATTTGGCTTTAATAATTCTTTTAAACTTATTCGTAGACAATTCTCTAATATTATTGGGAAGTTTGTTATAGAATCTTATACATTGCCCCATAAAAGAGTTACTTATTTTGTGGAGACGGGTAGTGTGCAATATGAGATTATTCTTATATCTAGTATTTGTCCAGCAGTGGACGTAATTTAGCTGGCATGATGTACTTTTCTTCATTACAAGGTGTTTAATTTCCTTTAAATTACTATATATTTATTTGAAGTTACTTCTGTTTATACTCCATCTGTGTTTAGCCCACTAGCCTTAGCACATACATTAATTATTTTGTAAATCATTATTATTGAGCAAGTCACGTGCAAGGCATAATACTACCATAAAGGGCTTCGTTAAGATAATGTTAATGATACTCGGTAAGGTTCATCTTACTAAGGGTTACCGTAGCGTAGGAGTAGCCCAATGTAAAATATGGATTCATTCTAATATTAATAATGACTGCCTCGTTGGTCTAGCGGTAGCAACCGCAGAAAATGAGGTCCTGGGTTCAAATCCCGGGTCGGGCCATAAAGTGAGTTTGGGATATTTCCGTAAAAAGAAATTTCTCAGCATCAGCCAGAAGTCTGGAAGATGGCGGTATTATACCCCCGTGCCTCGGGGAGCACGTAAAGCCGTCGGTCCTGTACCTGACCTCTTTCCGGTCGTGTCGCTAGTCGTCCCATCGGATCATGAGAGTGATGGAATAGAAGGTGCCCTTGTGTTTGCGCACACACTTGTGCACTATTATATGTCCTGCGCAATTGGCTAATCTCCATTGAGAATGGCCGCCGTGGCCGAAATTCGGCCGGGAAGACATCATCATCATCAATAATGCTCTGTATAATTTCTAACCCATCCCTCATAAGTCACATTCTGACAGAGGTATGTTGGAAGAATTATGGTTGAGTTCAGATTCTCTCTATCTTATATCTTAGAGTGCCTTGTTAGTCTAGCAGTAGCGTGTTCAACCGCAGATAACTAGATCCTGGGTTCAAATCCCGGGTCGGACCAAATTGTGATTTAGGGATTTTTCTGTATAAAAATTACCATATATTACTAACTACCAACATAAGGCCAAATGCGGAATTTCCACCCCCGTGGCTCGGAGGCCGCCTAAAGCGTCTTTCCGGTCGTGTTGTTAGTCATCCTACCGGATCATAAGAGTTTTGGAATAGAAAGTGACCCTATGTTTGCGCACACACCTGTGCACTATGTAGGTATATTTATATATGTATATATATATTGCTAGTCTTTATTGTGACTGAGGATATTACTATATTATGTATATCTAATGTGTAATACAGAAAGGGCTAATCACAAAGGTATGTTTATAGGCAAAGTTCTGTCTTCAGTTTTTATGTGTGGGCAGTGGTTGCCCTTGTGTCAGGACGAGCAGGTCAACGTGCCCGGAGAGACCATATTTGGGTCCGATGGCTTCATGTGTTCTTAGAGACACCCGCGGTTTTACTCATTACTTCGGAACTTCGGACTATTATCACAACAAGTAACACTTTTTGGACCAACCCGGGGGGCCTTATCTATCAGCTATGTCAAGATTTTTTGTGGAGAATGTGCTAGGGAACTTCATTATCTGACCTCTTCTTCGCCGTTCTTACACTTTTGCAATATAATACCAATTGCCGCACTTAACGTTTCGCTTCTCTATTTTTCGAAAGCATGGTTTCACTGTTGACTTCTCGATTTCAGATACATAGGCGTATACATGCGCTTGCGCCTTACACCTCAACTTCGCTTACTATGAAAAAACTTTGTGGGCAAACGGAGACCCATGCAACATTAACAAGCCGGACAAGTGTGCAGTGTCCTACTTACAAATAAATCCCAAAGTGAGTAAGTATAGGAATTATTTTTAACCAACATCAAAAAAGTAAGATATCAATTGGATTGTATGGGTTTTATTTTTATGATTTTGATAATTCTTTTACTTATTCGAAAACGAATGCCAATTTTGTCATATCTCCAAGCACATTCATTACAGTCTCTATAATAATAAATAATATCATCTGCATTGTGTCCCGTGGCTATACACTTCACTCCCAACATCGGCGCCCCCTGTCCAAGGCCTGCCTTCAGAACACACCACAAAATGTGCAATTATTCTTCCTACCAATCTGAGCTCCAATCTCATCCATTGTCTAACCTTTTTCTCTGTTTTGCTTCACTGTTTCAAGACTCTTACCATGTAAGTACATCACGAAACGACACTACAAGTACGAATATGACTCACTTACCGAACGTTTCGTACTAACTTGTATGTAGATAGACGGTCATGAGGAACGAGTTTAAAAGACTTTTACCCGTCTTAAGTTAACGCCGATATAAGAATAAGGCTCTCTCTTACCAAATTTTAATAAAATGATTTTGTATTGTAAGCCAACAAAGTACGCGATTAAGGTTGCCATATCTCAGGATTTATCCTGATATTTCAGGATTTCTTGACTCTTCTCAAGTTTGCGGCTAGATTTATAGCCCCTCCCCCCGCTCTTTGAATGGGATGTGCAACAAATTTGATTATTAAATTGATTTTTTTAGATAGTTAAATACGTTTGAGATAATTTACTCAAACTGTAAAAAATCTCCGGATTTTTCAATGAAAATTATGCCTTATCTCCGGACTTTTGATTTTTCCATTTGGTAACCCTACATGCGACTCGCTACTTGTTTTTAGACTTCTGGAAGCCGGGAAATCTTGTGAATGCCACAAGTACCACGTCCATAAGATAATTATATTCACAAATGCCAAAGTAAACATACTAATCTCCCTGACACTACAGTGACGAGTTCCAGGTTCAAATCTCTCCTGTTCCACATCAATCAATAAATGCACTGCGTTATCCGTCTGTCGCATTAACAGAATCCGGGTGTTAAAACTATAATTGGACACACTATTAATCAACCTTAACAATAAGTTTTAAGATTCAAATTGGTTTAACATTTTTTACTTTACCAAATCTTCTGCGTCACAAAACAATCGAGTTTGGACTTAATTTGTATTCATATAAAATTGATTTTCGTTTGTATTATCCAACGTTAAGTTTAACTTTTCAAGATATGAGATATGCTGATACACTTTAGGTTTTATTGCTACAAAATAAGGTAGAGTTTCTCTTGTTTTTTGCAATAGTGCATTGGTTACTGAAATAGCCGCAGACAAACCCACGTGTGTGTCTTTTTGTAAATATATCTAGTTTGTTTATTTTTTGTTTCGAGATGTGATTTATTTGGTGTGGATGCAATATTACTTGTCGCTTTGAAAGTCAGAAGGAGTAAAGAAATTATTCTTTAAAATTAGATGATTCATTTGACGCGCATGATCTTGTCAAGATATTATCTATTTGCTTATTTTTAATTCTGGTGAATCTTCGACGTCCGGGATGAGATAAACTGCTTAATAAAGAAAACACCGGCATCACAACATCATAGATGATAACATTGATAACACAGCTACTGTTTGATTCTTTACAGTTTTAATGATGTACTTTCGTAATCTTAATAAATAATGCCGTGCTATCCTTTAATTGAATGCATGCAAGATTTGAAATTGTATCAAAGATTGCTGTTTAATGTTGTGTATGTATTTATCTGATAATGCCTTTAAATAAATAAATAATCAATTAAAAAGTGTAAAATAATTTCAGCTATGCATTAAATACTTCCGGACTAGTATCTCCCTATAACCCACTTCTGAAGCCAGGATGAACACACAATGAAATGACACCATAGGTGAGGCTCAGGCATATCCCGTGGTATCGCTTTAACTGTCTAACCCGCAACGAATATAATCAGAAGAAACAAGGATGTTTTAAAAAAGCTATACACTAAATTCTGGAACAAATAACTTCGCGAGCAGCGATCACGAACGGGAAATCACAGCGTGGTCAGGGCCTCTAGCACGAGTTCCTGCAGTTTACTTACTCGATCACACGTACAGTTTCGTCCCATACATTTAGCACCAGAATTTTAGTTCTTAATAGTTTCCGCGAGAGGCGCTGGTGCTCAATGTATGGGAGAAACTGTACGTGTGATCGAGTAAGTAAACTGCAGGAACTCGTGCTAGAGGCCCAGGTCCCCTACAAGATGGACCGTTTGAGACTGGCCGCCTTGGTCAAAATTGATTCGACGAGAGAATATTATTAACAAACAGAACTGCGTGTATTGTGGAGACAATATCTACAAATTCTAAAATATCTATCCTATCAACTCATGAAACTGAAGAAATTTAATGAAACCAGTTTGTGAAATGAGGAAACAATGTGGCTCCCCATACAACATACATCAGCTGATCGTTATTCGTGTATGGGGAGTTCATCTTGTTTTGTGTATTTCGCATATACAGACGCCGGCACATCCAGCTACCCGAATCTGTCTTTCTATAGATTTTCAACTCTATCACAAAGGCCTAAGGTTCACTTTCAATTGGGTAAACCTGACAGATTGGGGTAGCTTGATGTGCTGGCGTCTGTACGTTCTTCTGGTTCATAGACATATTAAGCTTCTTAAGTTACTGTCACTATCTATGTTAGAACCTATAAATAAATATAATAAAAAAATTATAACAATGGTTAAATTTCGACCTTAGCAGTAGTACAGGACCGATGGATTTAGGTGCTTCCCGTGGCAGGGGCGTGTAATACCGCCAACTTTCAGACGTGGAGCGAGATACTGAGAATTTAACAGAAAAATCCCAAAATTATTTTTTTAGCTCGACACGGGAAATCAACTCTCCCTCGTTTATCACGGGGAGAGTTCAGAGGAATTGTTCAAGCTTACAACTGCTGCCACATTCCGCCACAGACCATCTCGCCAAAAGTGGAAATTTCATCCTTATTTATCACCTGGATGAATGTTCATCTACCACCGTGCGTTTCACAAGAAACTTTGCCGCGCACTACCGCTCTGTGGAATCAATTAGTTGCGGAGCTGTTTCCGATCCGGTATAACATGGAAACCTTATAGAAGCGAGCCTATTCTTTTCTTCAAGGCCGGCAACGCACTTGCGGCTCCTCTGGTGATACGAGTGTCCACGGGCGGCGGTGGTCACTTACCATCAGGTGACCCACATACATCAAAAAAAATTGTCCGCTAGACCAACAAGGCAAAACTCTACGCCACTGCTAACTATAACTATATTCTCATAACTCGTAATCAATGTAATTCAGTAATTACCTAACAGTATCGTGTTGCGGGCAGTAAGGTGCAGTAACCCGAGCCAGATCTAGACGGGGTGTAGGGTTCCTAGGTGTCGATTGTCAGTAATGTTAGAGGTTTTATCGTTTAGCTCTACATGTGCGGTCAGGTGTGGACTTACCACAAATAAATGTATTCACTAGAAATGACTTAGCTTAGTAGGTAAATAAAACACCTACGCAACTACTAAAGAGCGTAACGAGCATAAAGGCTTGTTTATTTATTTTAGCACGACGATGTACAGACGCCACCACATCCAGCTACCCCAATCTGTCAAATTTCTTTTACAGTTTTTCAACTTTATCACTTAAGCATAACGTTGACTTTCAATTGGGGTAGCTTGATGTGCTGACGTCTGTTTAAGGCGGACTTAATGCCAATGGCATTCTCTACCAGTCAACTTTAGGGTGATGCAGAGAAAAAAATTGCTACGTGCACTATATACCTACTGTTATGTGAGAAGGTGAAAAATCCTATACTGATATACAATACGAGTACTTACATAGAATACACAAATACTTATTATAAATATAAGTATATATATATATTCAATTTCAAAGTTAAGGCTCTCTAAAGGCTTACTAAATTGGTTGCATAAAAATTGAAAGTGTAACCGATAAAGCCCGAAGAATTGTCAAGCTGAAGTGAAAGAGGGTAGATATCACGTAGAACTAACAGCCAGTGCGGCAGGAAGGTTCTAGAGTGGCGAAGTGAAAGTCGTAGCCTGTATTATAATAATAATAAATAATATAATAATAATATCTGGGGACAATGTCACACAGATCATCCTAGCCCCAAACTAAGCAAAGCTTGTACTATGGGCACCAGGCGACGATATACATACTTATATAGATAGATAAATACATATATACATAGAAAACATCCATAACTCAGGAACAAATATTCGTGCTCATCACACAAATATTTGCACTTGCCAGGATTCGAACCCAGGACCACCAGCTTCGTAGGCAGGAGCACTACCAACTAGGCTATGGTGACCGTCAGCTCCCCACAACGTAGACCGATGAACTGACGAGTAGCGCAAGAACGGCTATTGTGGAGATCATTAGAAGCGACCTTTGTCCACCAGTGGACGTCTTTCAAGTACAGACGCCAGCACATGAAGCTACCCCAATCTGTCAAAGTTCCCCAATTGAAAGTGAAACCTTATGCTTTTGTGATAAAGTTGAAAATCTATAAAAGAAAATTGACAGATTGGGGTAGCTGGATGTGCTGGCGTCTGTGCCATGATGATGATACTGAAAAAGTATTTGTATGGTTCTGTTACGTAGGCCCTTAACCAATTGCGGCATGACCGTCCCATATCACACAACTATTTAGGTGTTATCTTAGAATTTATGGACAATACCGGAATTTCAATTCGCGCTTATCAAAGATAGTAGTGATAATAGTATACATTTTGGACTAGTTTTGATAGAAATAATAGTAAATAATAACTATGCGCAAATAACTAGAAAAAATATCACACTCATATTATAAAGGCGAAAGTTTGTGAGTGTGTATGTTTGTTACTTCTTCACGCCTAAACGATTGGAGCGATTTTAATAAAATTTATTTTGTATGGAGTTAGCCGACACCCTGGATTAACAGATAGGCTATAATTTATAAAGTTTAACGCAAGTAAAACCGCAGGGCACAGCTAGTTATAAATAAGCAACCGCAAATCTATATGGGTATACATATTTCATGGGACTACCAGGCATCAGGAAAGTTTCCACTTTGTTGTTGACATCCTATCGTTACTACGATAGGATGTCAACAACAAAGTGGATACTTTCCTGATGCCTGGTAGTATAGTAAATAGCTTCCTAAAGAAACTTTTTATTTATTTGAATATCCAAACATCATTTCTTTCAGTAGCCATCAATAAGACAAGCGTAGTTCCTTCCTTAATTACAAAGGAACTATGTGGTCTGAATCCAGAATGGAATAGAATAAAATACTCTCAGTTGTATACACTCAAACAAATTAAATACTACATTGGACACATCTAACGCAAACTTGTACAGCCAGCCAGCACAGCAAGCTACCCCAATCTGTCAAATTTCCCCAATTGAAATTGAACCTTTTACTTCTGTGATAAAGTTGAAAATCTATAAAAGAAATTTGAAAGATTAGGGTAGCAGGATGTGATGGTGTCTGTACATCATCTGTCTGTTTCTTCGTGTTAGCGATTTCTTCCAGACAGCCTTTAGATGTATAGGAACTCTAAATATTTTAAATAAAAGGTTTGCAATAAATGAAAGAAGTATAAAAAATGTTTTACTAACAAAGTTTATAATAACGCAAAGGGGCATACCAAATATTTAATAGGTGGTATCAAAAAAATTCTTAGGACTGGATTCGAAAATCTGCAAAAATAAAGATTATTCCGAACATTGAAATCCCCTGAACAAAGCAAACCCTATAGGTACTAGAGACATCCATATATATTTAAGATTACATTAACAATTAAGAAAATAACTATACTTTGAGTTCGTACAATTCATTATAAAAATAAACAAGAACTTTTGAAATGTGATTGAGAAAAATCCACGGGAAACTCTGACTTCCAAATGATTCAATTTAATATTTGTACCCGTTAGAGTAGGGCTGAAATAGGCATTCATCTTTATGCAACTATTCCGCGTTATTTCTAACACCGTTTGGAATCTTGACCTTCAAACTCGAAAACACTCATAAATCACGAAAACATCCTATTGATAGTCTACGAAGATAAAGAGAATATACTATCGTTACAAAAACTAACTTTTTCCACTTACTGCCACATTGTTTTTCACACATAGTGTAGATTCTTCTCGAGCAGATAAGATAACATGTCTAGCTACTGAGTCATCTAAAACACTGTTGTTCTGTTAGGTGACATTAGTGTGAGGTCGTTTGTGTTTACTATTACAATGAAATAGGCAGACTGTTCCATAAGATGCAAGAAAAACTAAAAAGTATACTTAATATTTTTCATTATGCTGCGTGAAAGTTAACTTTAGTGTTGTTGTTTGTAAAAATTGTAAATTGTTTTGTGTATTTTGTAAATTCATGTCATACCCGTCGTTCTGTTTCATGAATTATATAATATTCTGTAATATATTCTGGGACATTATTCATACACGGCCATCTGATCCCAAACTAAGCAGAGCTTGTATTATGGAAACCAGATAACTGATATAGGTATTACATATACTACTTTTCTTTCGTAAATACATACTTATATAGATAATTACACCCAAATACAAGACAAACAGACATGTTCATGTACACAAATATATGTCCTGGGTGGGAATCGAACCTACAACCTGCGGCGTCAAAAGGCATTTACCAACCACGCCAACTGGCAATGACAATTGACAAATTGAGCTCCTAAATCCGAAGCACGGAGACGCTCAGAAATTAAACCACTTTGGTGGTCAGCCATCTATGGACTGACCGCGAGCCTAGTTGCTTGACCTCGCCGATCACTTAGGGACCGGTGAGACCAGAGTGAACAGATGGAAATTGGACATTTTTTTATGCTGGATGGGTTTGCGCTTGACCACGATCTCACCTGATGGTAAGTGAAGATGTGGTCGAGGGTGGACCGCGCGTACCCATAAGATGCCTGTTCATTTCATTCCACATCGGAAGCAATTTTGGACTTTTGTTTGAGCTAGTTGGTAAATCTAGGTCTAATTCAACTTTTCGCTTTTAAGTATTAAAAAGTAAGTATAGCATGGGTACGCTAACTCTGCAGACCCAGCCTCATTCGCCAAAAGCCCGGTAGGCAACGCTCTCCATCTCATAAGGCCACAGAACTAATTAACACACTTCTCGTTCCACCCACGATCATGACCTAGTGCATGACCTAGTCCTCACTTATAAACACTTAAACCGCCAACCGACCATACCAAAACATTTTAATTTTGAGACCTACTACTACAGAAATAAGAACGAAATTTAAACGGAGTCGATACAGGCAGTTGGGTAATCAAGAAATAGTGCAAATCTTTTTGTCACTCCATTGTTTACTAAACGGTTATCTGACTCACATGATCGATTTTAACCGTTGTGCTAATTTAAGCCTTATAACAAGACGTTAAAGTGTTAATTTGACATTTAAATACTATGCTAGGTTGCCGAATTAGGGTGAATGGACATACGACTGGTTTGTCAGTGAAATTTGGTGTTTAATAATTGGTTCCGATTTGTAAGTAATTACGAGTAGTAAAGACAGATATGTTTTAACTTAAAAGATCGGGAAAATTTCAAAAAAGAAATGCGTATTCACACGAAAACAAATGCTTGTATTGTTCTTATTAAATACTAGCTGTGCCCCGCGGTTTAACCCGCGTTAAATTTTGTTAATTATCACTCCTCCCCCGTAGGTGATAGCTTGATGATATGTAGCCTATATGTTGACCCGAACTCTTAGCAATATTCATGCAAAATTTGAAGTAAATCCAGTACTCCAAATCCAAATCAAACTCAATCAAACCAAATCCAAAAGTACTTTTAAGTTTAGCCCGGACATACATACAGACAAACAGACAAAAATTCTTAAAACTATATTTTTGGCTTCGATATCGATTAAAGATCACGCCCCAAGTAACCTTTAAAAAACATAATCAATGTACAGTTTTGACTTTCCTACGATTTTATTATATGTATAGATATATATATTTAACTATATAATGCCTTAGATTAGGATCTCAATTGACAAGTAATCGATCTTTAGACGTGAAACAGTCCCAGCAGCATTGTGAAACTGAGGCGGAGAATTTTACCTCGCCTGTTCTAGGGAAGTTCACTGATTAATAAATAATTTTATTTCGCTCAAAAAGTTACCAATATGATCTCCATGTTAAATGGTCCTAAACGTCTAGAGATAAGTTGTGAGAGCTGGAGTCTGTATTAGGTAGCTTCAAGAGCTGTACGACGGATCGCCTGGCTCACTCTGTCAGGATTACGCTTTCATATTATACAATTGACGGTCACCGTAGCCTAGTTGGTAGTGCTCCTGCCTACGAAGCTGGTGGTCCTGGGTTCGAATCCCGGTAAGTGCAAATATTTGTGTGATGAGCACGAATATTTGTTTCGGAGTCATGGATGTTTTCTATGTATTTAAGTATTTATCTATCTATGTATATAAGTATGTATATCGTCGCCTGGTACCCCTAGTACAAGCTTTGCTTAGTTTGGGGATAGGATGATCTGTGTGACATTGTCCCTAGATATTGTCCCTTAAAATTATAAAATTTTGCTGTGTGGCTGAGGGCCGTGGGGGGGCGTAGAAGTCATCCCGAGGGAATATATACCAGAGATGGGGCAGCAGCGTTCTTCTGAAAACTATGAACATCATACTGCGGTCTCCAACCCGTCTTCCAAGCGTGGCGATTCCAATCCGATGCCAAGTGCCGTTGCCGTCGTTATAAACACAAGGTCCGCCATAATAATAACATTTAATTCGTACCTTAATATAGACATAACCATTCAGACAATTTGTAGTAAAAATATAGCTAACATTTAAAATTTAGATAATTAAACCTACACATGATCCTTGACAATAGCTTAATTTAAGTTAGCTAAATATCGTTACTGTTATAAAATAAATTTTATTGTTAATTATTTCCTACAATCCGTGTACCTAAATATCTATATGTACCTAGAAATAATTATAAATTAATTATATATTACTACGAACATGTTCTGACTATTTACAAGCGCGTTTTTAAAATCTAAGTGAATAAAAACCTTTTTAATTTTTTATTTTATAGTGCGTCACAAGTCGACTACTTTAACCTCTTACCATCAGTTGGACCGCATGCATATTTGTCATCACGATGATATTTAAAAAAGCAGTTGTATAAACTACAGTAAATATAATTTGAAATCAGGACACCATCTTTGGTAATAAATAATGATTAAGACTTAATTTTTTGTAAACGAGATATTGCATAAATCAGATACACATTCACAATGGACAAGGTCCTTGACCCTGCTTGGTGCTTAAATAAAATATGAAATCATCACACGGTCTACAGCTCTAACTTTCCAATTTGACTAAATCCTTGTGACTCATTTATTTGTATGGGCCTGCCCACACAAATCTTATTCTTATCTTATCTTATTTAGGATGTACGATGAAACTTGTGTACAGCACTTCGACCCTTCAGGATCTTTTGTACTATCCCCCGCTGGTTTTATTCTATCCCTAGAGCCCTGAATGAAGTCTGCACATAATCCAGTATGCTACTTAGGGGTAGATCCTTGTAGTCACCTGGTTCTGGATATGCCAGCCCCAGGATTTCCATTCTGTGTCTTGCCAATGCATCGCATTTGCATATTATATGCAGCATTGTTGCAGATCGGGCTATTCGACAGTCCCAGTTTGTGTAGGTGGTAGTTGGTGCCGTAGTGGCCCGTGAATACTGCTACTATTAGTCGTAGCTGGTTTCTACTGTATTTCCAAAGCTTTTTGGACCAGCTCTTGTATGCAGCCATTCCTTTTATGAGTTCTTTGGAGTGTTTTAATTCCTTGATTTTGGTCCACATTTGGTTGTGTTTAACTGTGGAATCATTTTTAAGGAATGCTCCACACAAATACTCTCATGTCAGAGTTGTTCACGTCGCCCTGTACGCCTCTGACATGGCTTATCGACCGTAAAGAATATCTACAACCGAGGCAACCGCTTAACTTGCGCGGTCTCCCATTTATATACGAGTATATGCTTTACCTCTCGGATCATTAACGGATTAGTGGGAGTAACTCACAAATAAATAACTCAGACAAACAAAAACTTATTTGAGAGTCGTGCGGTCATCCTATAGATATTAGAACGGAATGTTCCATATAAATTTCACGGGCATGTTGTTAAGTTCCCTCTGCCTCCATTCTTTCAGACCCTTCATCAGATGGGACAGCAAAAACAGAACAAAACGCGTTACGACCGTTCTATTACGCTACGTTCAAGATTGTTATACAGCTTATGACACTGAAAGATTTTCTTGTAAGAAAGAAACAAAGATTTTTTGTCCCGGCACCGTACATCTGGTACTTTATTTTCTACTCACGCAACTGCTAAACTAATGATACGACATCACACATGACATCCAAGATATAATAATATCTTGGAACATTTTTCACGCAGGACCATCCGATCCCGAACTAAGCAGAGCTTGTACTATGGGAACCAGGTAACTGATATATACATATACCACTTTTCTTTTGCAAATACATACTTAAATAGATAACAACAATGCAAAGTGCAAAGACAAGCAGACATGTTTATGCACACAAATATCTGTCCTGGGTGGGAATCGAACCTACGGCGTGTATTTACCAACCACTCCAAACGCTTTTTAATTAATTTTAATTTAGCCGTTATTTTTTAATAAAAAGAAATGCCGGCAAAATTGCATTTGAAACCACATTATATCTGACTATAAATCATCGCAATCTCTCCTAAACCAAACTCAGAAACAACAGTACACAAATAAGGTAAATGAACCAATTTGCGGTCACCGTGATTTTTATTTATTTATTATTTCAACAGTTTCCGCTTCGATTAGCATACACTTTCACTGTGAACCAGAAAATTATTAAATTGGAGGAAATCTTACGAAAGTAAAGTGTTGCAAGATCTAATAGTTATGTAAATGAAGCATGGATTATCGTTGCTTTGTCATAGTAGAAAATATTCCAATACAAGTCACGTCACTGGAAACACTTTTACTTTAAAATGTACCATCATCATCATCATAACAACTGTAATAAGTCCACAGCTGGACAAAAGCCTCCTTCTGAATCATCTTGGGGGATATGCCATAATCGCCACGCTTGCCAGTCGACTTGGCGATTGCATTAAGATGGTCATAGTACTCAGAGAGACGCTGCTGCGCGTCCTCTGATTGATATTCCCTCGGATCGACTTCTATGCCCCCCGCGAAATGAGATGGGGTGATGATATTCTGATATTTGCCACCGTCTGTGGCAAGCAAAACTTACAACAACGGCATCTAAAAGACAACCACCGCTTGACATATCTATCCCTCAAGGATCTCCATATTAGCCAGATTTTGTAACGGTGGAATATACCATAATCACCACGCTTGTTAGAGGTCGATATTTGCATGAGACGACTGCTACGCTTCCCACAAAATGAGAAGGATGATAATATTCATCGCCGTCACCACACGGTACTTGCCCGTAACAGAATCTTAATTTAAAATCCTCCTGATTAGACTAGCCACTTGCGAGGGGACATATTATAGGTTATGCGCAAAACATGTGCATCGACTATTACCTCGCTTTCATGATGCGATCCGATGAGCAGGCTAGCCGAGACGACCGAAATGAGATCAGGTATATGACCGAATGCTTTGCGTGATCTCCGAGGGTTGGGTTTAACAGTAGCTAGCTTCCAGACTCCGGAGTGATATTGAGAATTTTTCTCAACAGAAAAATCTATCACATTTTGGTTCGACTTTGAATATCGACGCCACCTCTAGACCGAGGAGGCAGTCGACAACAGTACCTACGTAATAAGGTCAAAAGTTAATTATTTAAATATTCTATTAAGGTCAAAGTGTGTCCAAGAACGTGGCGCCGCGCCGACTACTAACTCCCTTTATTCATAAACTAGTAGTGCCCCGCGGTTTTACCCACGTTAAATTTTATAAATTATCACAGCTCTTCAACCGTAGGTATAATATGTAGCCTATATGTTGACCCGACCTCTTGGTAATATTCATGCAAAATTTGAAGTAAATCCATGCAATACTTTTTGAGTTTAGCCCGGACTTACATACAGACAAACAGACACACAGACAAAAATTCTAAAAACTATATTTTTGGCTTCGATTTCGATTGTATATCACGACCCATTTATCATTTAAAAAAAAAATCAATGTACAGTTTTGACTTTCCTATGATTTTATTATATGTATAGATTATTATTGAAGTGAAAACTTCTTTAACTCACTTTTCCCGTTGAGTACTTTTTGAGTGAATAATGAGCGTGAAACTCGCATCATCATCACCGCACGCTTCCCATGAGCTATATGTTTACGTTATTAGTAAACATTTTATATAAAAAGTGTTTATCTTAATGTGAACTGTCAACTGTTCATATTCATAACAGCTGTAAGAAGTCCACAGCTGAGCAAAAAAGCCTCCGCCAATAATCGTCACGCTTGGCAGACGGGTTGGAGATCGCAGTAAGATGCTCATAGTACTCAGAAGGAAGAAACTGCTGCCCACCCTCTGGTAGATATTCCCTCGGGTCGACTGGGACCCCACGGGATGAGATGGGGTGATGATATTCTAATATTCGCCGTAGTTACCACACAGCCATCAACTATTATACTGTAGATTATTTAGATTAGAAGTGTATAAAATAGCTTTCATTTCTATCGGCAGTCCCCAAAGACTGCCTCACATTTTTTTACGTCGGTTTTTTAAACTAAATACCAATAAAATCGAGGAAAATTATCAATTTCAGTTTCGCGTTAGACTGATTGTATGCTTTTTAGACTGACTGTATTGGTCGAGTCTACAGCTATGCTTAGTCCGGCCTCGTTGGTCTAGCGGTAGCGTGTTTAACCGCAGATAATGAAGTCCTGGGTTCAAATCCCGGCTCGGACCAAAAAGTGATTTTGGGATTTTTCCGTAAAAAGAAATTTCTCAGTATCAGCCCGAAGTCTGGAAGTGACACCCCCGTGCCTCGGAGAGCACGTAAAGCCGTCGGTCCTGTACCTGAACTCTTTCAGGTCGTGTCGCTAGGCGTTCCATCGGATCATGAGAGTGATGGAATAGAAAGTGCCCTGTGTTTGCGCACACACTTGTGCACTATAATATGTCCTGCGCAATTGGCTATATCCATTTAGACTGGCCGCTGTGGCCGAAATTCGGTCGGGAGGACATCATCATCATCCTTAGTCAGTTGAGGAAAGTAGTCATGAAACAAACTTAGGTACAATGTCACAAGAACGGTCGTTGTAAAGCGTAAATATAAACTCAAAAGCTAGAGTTATGATTTACGCTTTACATTGCGAATAATGCTTATATAATTTTGAATGCACGTGTGGCGCAGCGGCTAAGACAGTTGCCTCGCCGCTTCGTGCCACGGGTTCGAGTCCCGCGCCGGACAACTATTTGTGTGACCCATAAATTGTTGTTCAGAGTCTGGATGTAATTTGTGTCCGTCTATTATATGTTTGTAAAATACCCCGCGATACTTGGATAAGATTCCCTCCGAATTGGCGAGGCCACTGTCTCAGCCGCTGCGCCACACGTGCAGTCAATTAAACCACTTTAGTGATCACCCATCTATGGAATGACCGCGAGCCTAGCTCCTTGACCTCACTGATCACTTACGGACCAGAGAAAGCATCTAGCTATGAGCGGCTCATTGATTAGTGGCGATCTACAACAATTAAGTGGTGTCACGTCACCCCGCTGAGTTATTGTGATGCTATAGATCGTATAAAATCAGTTGGCCTATTTCAGTGACAATCATAATAAATCAGCCAATTCGCGCTGCAATTAACTCGGCCTTCAATAAATAAGAGAAACCTACTTTTCCCAGTCTATCCAGCAGACACATGACGCAGACTTGCAATTCTCAACAATAATTGATATAGAATAATTGTGTCCAATCAATAAAAAACACTATTATTGGCACTTGAATGCTATTGGCTCAACAAATGTATGCTAGGCGTTGGCGGTGTAATCGAGAGAGGGTTTAACTCGGCGTAAGTTACACACGGGATGTAAAATAATAATACAGAAAAAAAGGGTGGTGCTAGCCGTGGGGTTCCCGGCCCAGAACGTATAACAAGACTACCCCATACCATAAAAGGCTAAAGCCACCGTGTCTCACGTAGGTACAATGGTCCACATCGGGACTAAGTGCGGAAACCATACCCACTAGCACATTGGTGGGTCAAGATGATGATGATGATGATGACCCCATACCATCCAAGGGTGTAGTAAAAGCCGACTAAGGGATACACCAGGTAGTCGGGCAGCAGCATCTCCTGTATACTATAGGTAGCACCTAACAGCGGTCGCCAATTCGCATGCCAAGCGCTACGTGACTACGGCTTGTGGAGGCCTATTTTCAGCAGTGGACGATATGAGGCTGATGATGATGATATATATTTATTTTCAATATGGCATCCCACCCATCTCAACGGAGACTTGCAGCAGGATTGTATGCGCAAACGAGATGGCTACTCGAAATGACCGGTGAGCTTTCGGAGCTGGGATATTTTTGCGGAATCTAAGACAGTTAAAGATACCTCACCACTCCGTATAATTTCATTGTGTGCCACTGTTGATGCTGGCTAACAGAAGGTGAGTAAGAGGGAGGTACTAGTTTCTATTTACTTGCTTCGAGGCATGGACTTATACGCCAACTTCCAGACGGGTACTGGGTGTCTCGCCCAGGAAATCCCAATAACATGATTTGAACCGATCGTCATATTGCCTGCGTTTAGTCCAAAAATGCATTCAACATAACGTTTACAATATTTTACTATAGAACTTAGGTAAGAGAACGCTTAAGTAAATGAATAGAACTTGAAACTAAGTAACCCGCGTCTGGGCACCACCATTTTAGGCTATAAACATCCGCCCATATTATAAAATAAAGCTACTGATAAAGCTTTAGCTTTGCAACCACAAACCTAAAGCTTTGCGCTGTACGTTGGTATATGACTTAGTCTGGACATCTCTCTTTATTCATGTTTATAATGTTAGCAATGTGGAAACTTTCCAGGTAGGGGTACCTGGGAAGTTTCCACATTTCTAACAATGTAACCATTAATAAAGACATCTCTCTTTATATATTAATAAATTTATAATAGGTATACGCGGGTGTTTATCGTCTAAAATGGTGGTGCCCAGACGCGGGTTACTTAGTTTCAAGTCCTATTCAGCTACTTAAGCGTTCTCTTAGTACAACTACTGGGAGATCTCCACATCGACTAATTCGTCCACATATTGTGGATGTATGGTTAATTAAACGATCTAAATCGCCTAGCGAGTTTTCTAGTCGTCCTAATACCGAACCAGATTAACGCAATTTGAAAATTGTAGGTATTTGATACTAACTGTACATTATAATGGAATGTCTTCAACAATCCAACCACGCAAACAATTGCTTATCGAACCAATCACTTCCAAACACGCTCTTCCACGTACACAATAAACAAAATTAAATATTGTGGGATATAATAATAAGCTTCCAAACCGATATTAAAAGCACCTGTCCTCTGTGTCCTCTGTAAGAAGTAATTTTGTTTAACACTTCTTATAGAAGTACGCATGACAGCGTTGCAGCTCATAGACACGTCAAAATCTAGTACACACTGCTACATATCAAGCTATACATTTCCAATATAAGCTGACTTCTCATTGTATGGAAATCCAATACAACGCGGGATCAGTTTATACTGGAAATGTATACCTTGATACGTAGCCCTGTGTACCAGCGCCGGCGCGGCGCCGCGTGTCTTGAAACATACAATGATACACATATTGATAACATAAATAATGTAGTGCGTAGCTGTCTGGCTAAACTCCATTGAGATTACCATTTCCAACAGTTCTTTATTGGTATAGGAAACAATAGGGGCGCAGTGTGACACTTGACTCAAATAGCGTTATTTATTATATTAAGTACAATTGAGACTAATTGTTGTTCTGTCAGAGGTTAACTGTCTACTTCTCGGGAATTATTTGGGATAGTGCTGGTCTGATTTTGATGGGATTTTTATTAGGAGAATGTTTCGATAGTGTCGTTAGTATAAGATTTATTGGATTTCTTACTGATTTTGAGATTACCGGCTTTGACACACTCCAAAGAAATCATAAAATTATATTGTTTTAAAATTATTAAAATCATTCTTATATTTTTTTAATCAATTAGATTTGGGTATGCTTATAAATTTTATATTGGGCTGATATAATGATGATGATGAAAACATTTAAACAGTTTAAAACTTGTTGTTGTCTTTTTGACAACTGATTGGTTCTCATATGGAAAGGTGGAACTCAGTTTTGTGTTTTTAAACAGTAATCATCATGATCATAATATCATCTCAAAGACGTCAATAGACAAAGATCACCCAAAAAGATCTCTACAATTGCCAGTATTGAGCTATCCACTTCCAGCGACCCTCACAAGATCATCGGTCCATCATGTATGAGACCTGCCCACGCTGCGGCTTCCGGTTCGTGGTCGCCACTCGTCAGAATGTTACACCGCCCAACTTCTGTACTCCGGACAGGTACTTGAAAATTTCTCACCAGTAAACAGTTAACCTTTGACCTGACCCGAAATTTGAACACAGGATTACTTTTTCTGCGGTAAACCAACGAGGCAGTCTCATTTACAACTAAACCACATTTCACTAAATGCTTGTCAAGGCTTGTTAATATTTTAAACTTGCATTATAGTTTAAAATATTAACAAGTCCGAAGTCAACTATTAGTCCACGTGTTGTACGCTACCGTAAACATATCTTAGAGCGAATGCTTTTTTGCCAACTTAGAAATTTTAAACTAACTGAAACATAAATAGGCTCCTCATTTAGAAGTAAACCACATTTCACTAAACATAACCCCAAGTTTAAAATATGAAAACATCAACAAACCCAAAGTCAACAGTTAGTAGTCATCTGCATGAATCATTCGACGCACGCCACTAATATAAAATTAGACGGATTCTGTTCAAAATACGAGTAAAACACACATTCCGACTATCATTCCTTCGTCACGCTGCTTCACTAGGACATTGATTAGATACGAGCTTAGAAGTGATACTTCTCTGAGGTGGATTTACAGTTTCCCATAATAATATAAATAATAGTTTAAAACTAAGAAACACGCTTTTAATAGAAAAACAAACTAAAAAATTCAATAATAAATTTTATTAATTTTATTAAGAATAGTGTATTTTTTTTATAAATAAAAATTAATAATAATTTAAATAATAAGAAAATATTTTATTAAAAAAATGTAAAAAATATTAAAAGTCCCGCGCCGGACAACTATTTGTGTGACCCATAAATGGTTGTTCTGAGTCTGGATGTAATTGGCGTCCGTCTATTATATGTATGTTTGTAAAGTACCCCGCGACACAGGGATTAAAATACCGAGTGCGGGCGTTTAGTCTTTAAAAATAAATTTATATTAGGAAGAAACCGGTTGCAAAGAGAAGACAATGTAGCAAACATGAGAGGAATAATTATTTTATGTCGGGAATTGGAAGGTGGTGAGTTTTTAAGGGTAAAAACGGTTTTCACGATTGCCGGCAAACCATGGGAAACAATCATGTACTATTATTTCTTTTTTATACCATTTGCAAAGCTTAAGCCCTGGTATATATTTAAAAAAAAAACATTGACACAAACATTTAAAAACTAGAACTAACAAAAAGATAAAACTCGGATATCTTATTATCAAAACCTAATAACTTTTCTATGTTAGCATTATAATGAAACTTTCACTATCTTATCACAATAAATTGGATTTGCGATTAGCTTCGTACAATAGATATAAAACAAATTTTAATTGCGAATTAAAATCAGTTATCTCATAAACAAATCACCTAGATATCTAATACTAATAATAATTAAATACCTACATTGATAATGTACCTAAATATCTATGTTACTAGAAATAATATCTAATGTATACAACTATATTACTACAAACATGTTCTGACTATTTACAAGCGCTTTTTTAAAGTCTACGTGAATAAAAAAAAAAAAAAAAAAAAAAAATAGAGTTCACGGCCCAATTTTGTTTGAGGCGGCATATATAGTAGGCATATGATATTATATACATATGTATATCTGATCCTAAACAAGGTAGAGCCTATAGCAGCCAGACTACTGATAAACATACTTATTTGAACGATACTTTGTTGTGAGTCCGAGTGCAATTTATCTATGATCTGTATATACAGGGTTACTGGTAACTCGACGTATTCCTTGCAGGACGTCATAGTAGGGCTAAAATGCAACAAATTAAGCCACCAAATGTTCTACCGAAATTCAGTAGTTTTTGAGTTAGTTCGATTTTTAGAGTTTTTATGAATAATCCCAGATTAAATCATTTGAAACCAATTTAAAAATTATTTACGGCGCGACAGTACAGAAATTTTAAGTTATTATCGTAGTTGATGCCGTAGCAGATCTTTGTTAATAATTAAAAGTTCAAAAATGCCTTAAACCTTGGCAAATATCACTAATCAAACATTTTTTTTTTTGTAATTTTTGTTGTTACTCCATACAAATTGTTGTCTAGTGCAAAAATAAAATACTACGCCTGATGTACAAATTACTAGGAAAATATCCTTGTCTTATCAGCTATTCAGAAAGGTATGATTGTCAATACTTTTGCATGTATGACAGGGTAGAGAAGAGTTTTATGGGGAGCAGGTAAAATTGTGAGACAATCAACATTTTGTTTGTTATTCGTAGAATTCGTAGTTTTACCTGAGCTTGAACTCCAAACACACGGTAAGCTTTGTGATTGGTTACTATTGTTCTCTCGGCATGACTCGGGGTGCGATTTTCTGGTCGTCAGCGTTAGTCAGTCTCAACTCTACGTCGCGCAAGCTCGTGTTTTGTTATCTGGCTATCCCTATCGCGTATCTTGCTCTCGTGCTGTGCTGTGCCTTCATAAGTGCTGACTATGGCTGCATATTCTAATCCTGAATACGCTGACATAATTTACTGTTACGGACTTTGTGACGGTAACGCTGCTGAAGCGCGGAGAGAATATGGACTTCGCTTTCCCAACCGCCGACTCCCACACGTTAGTGTCTTCGGATCGACTTATCGGCGAATATCTGAAACTGGCAGCGTCCAAAGAACCAGGCAAATTGACACTGGTCGTTCCCGGAGATACACGGCTGACGACGAAGAGCTGATTCTTCAACGTTTTATTGACGACCCCAACATATCGACAAACATCGTAGCGCGTGAGCTTGGTATGTCACAGTGGAAAGTCTGGTCTGTAGTTCACTTGTCAGGCCGACATCCATATCACTACCAACCAGTCCAGTCATTAGAAGAGGGAGATCCGCCGAGACGGCTTGAATTTTGTCGTTTCATGCTGAATGCCGACGCCGAAGGCGAAAACTTTTTAAAAAACATTCTGTGGACCGATGAGTCATGTTTTGACCGTGATGGTATCACAAACTACCACAACTTACATTACTGGGCACCGAAAGCAGAAGCAAACCCTAAAAAACTGAAACCAACCGCATCCCAGCGTAGGTTCTCGCTTAATGTTTGGATGGGTATTATCGACGACAAATTGATCGGCCCACATTTTTTACCCCGAACACTAAATGGGGAACTTTATGAAGATTTCCTTAGAAATCATTTAACACCACTGCTCGCGGATGTACCGGAAGAAAGAAGAGCAAACATGATTTATCAACATGACGGATGTCCAGCCCACTTCCGAATCACAATTCGACAATTGCTGGATGAAAACTATCCAAACCGATGGATAGGGCGCGGTGGGCCGATTCCGTGGCCTGCGCGAAGCCCTGATCTGACGCCCCTAGACTTTTACGTCTGGGGTCATATGAAAGACCTAGTTTATGTGACCCCAGTAAATTCAATTGAAGAACTAAGGGAGAGAATAACAGATGCGGCGGACCAGATGAGGGCAACAATCACATCAAGAATCACAAAAACTGAAATGAGGAAGCGAATAAGAACATGTATTCGAAACCGAGGGCAGCACATCGAACAAGACGTGTGAAATGTATGTCATAAAAGTTATTAAATTGAAATTTATTAAAAATAATAATAACATTCACGAAATTGTTTTATTTGATTTTCCGAATAATCACCTTTTTGTGAGACGCACGTCTTCCTGTACTAAATCAAAAACGATTTTCATAATGTAGTCCATGACTTTGTATTAACATTCATACCTTTTTGGATAGCTGATAAGATAAGGATATTTTCCTAGTAATTTGTACATCAGGCGTAGTATTTTATTTTTGCACTAGACAACAATTTGTATGGAGTAATAACAAAAATTACAAAAAAAAAAATGTTTGATTAGTGATATTTGCCAAGGTTTAAGGCATTTTTGAACTTTTAATTATTAACAAAGATCTGCTACGGCATCAACTACGATAATAACTTAAAATTTCTGTACTGTCGCGCCGTAAATAATTTTTAAATTGGTTTCAAATGATTTAATCTGGGATTATTCATAAAAACTCTAAAAATCGAACTAACTCAAAAACTACTGAATTTCGGTAGAACATTTGGTGGCTTAATTTGTTGCATTTTAACCCTACTATGACGTCCTGCAAGGAATACGTCGAGTTACCAGTAACCCTGTATAACACCCAGGGGCTCTACCGGCTAAGTAGCAGAACATAGTTTTCGTGAACGGTGTTCACATAAATAACGGTTAAAAAAAAACTTAATCAATCGTTAAATCGGCTTCCATGGCCACGTGTGACGTCATAAATGGTCCGGAATCGATTGTGAACGTTGAAGCCGATTTAACAATTGATTAAGTCAATTTTAACCTTTATTTATTTGAACGCCCTCCACGGAAACGATGTTTGGCGACTCAGTCTGTATACAAGTATACAGTGTATACCTACATGCATATTCTATCATTCTCTTAACCAGACAAGACCACATAGACCTCAGGCGCAAGCATGCCAGCTTCATGTCCTTGTCCATGAGCGTCATTTCGTCATTTTACACACGGCTATCTGATCCTAAACTAAGTGGAGCTTGTAAGCAGAGAAACCAGATAACTGATATACTACATAAAATACTTTTTTTGTGTAAATACATACTTATATAGATAATTACACCCAGACTCAGGAAAAACAGACATGTTTATGCACATAAATATCTGTCCTGGGTGGGAATCGAACCCACGACCTCCGGCGTGAAAAGCAAGCATTTGCCCACCACGCCAACAGGCCCGTTACAATTAAACTGCTTTTGTCTTGACCCGGAAATAAAATTACATGATTTACACTACCGCTACAGCTAAGAGCCAAACCTATAAACCTCACTAAATAGCCTAATTAATAGGCAGTAAACCCCACCGGCCTACTTAATCCTAATCTATGATGGGAACCAGGAATACACAGCTGACGGGTCGTCGACCTTTTATAGCTGCATCAATTTAGTTTAATTATTGTTTGTGCATGAGCAGGGCTGACAGGCACGCCCTGCGGCTTTTACTGACAACACTTATGAAGTAGTATGCCAATTTACAAGTGAAAAAAAATAGAGTACACGCTACGTGTTTCGGGTTCGATTCCCGCACAGGACAACTATTTGTTTAACCCACAAATATTTGCCTTGCGATGAATCCTCATTTTTTCTTTCTGATTTAATTCGTTATGGGATCCAAGACAGTGATTTCCCCGGGACATGACTTAACCTCACCGCTCAGTGTCATTTCATTGTGTGCCACTGTTGATCCTGGCTAAAACGAGTTACGGTGGTTGGTACCCCTCACCAACCACCGTAACTCGTTTCCCTATAAAAACAAAACTGACCCACATGTACTTGTTCGCAGTCTTGTTGTTGTTGTTTCTTAGCTTCCTCATTCCTGTATGTTTTAGAACAAAAGCACTGCGATCTCATTAAAAAAGAATAGCTGTCGATAATTCAATCTAATTTTGTAATCTCAGAATAACTGCTTGTTACAAAATTCATTCACAAGAAGTAAACGATATTTACGAGTAAATAATATTGATAAGTTTTGCTTAATGGCTAATTTCCGCTACGGCTTCATCGATTTTTACAGGACTTTTACTGGAAGATAGGAATAATTAACATTAGATTCCACCCGTAAATTCGACCGCGTAAATTACTAGTCCGGTTAAAAGTTATTTGCCAATGATAACTGCTGACTAGCTGCATCGCTCGTTCGCCATTCTCTATGACATTTGACTGCACGTGTGGCGCAGCGGCTTAGACAGTCGCCTCGCCGCTTCGTGTCGCCGGTTTGAGTCCCGCACCGGACATCTATTTGTGTGACCCATAAATAGTTGTTCTGAGTATGGATGTAATTTGTGTCCGACTATTAGATATTTGTAAAGTACCCCGCGACACAGGGATAGTAGTGCCTAGTGCGGGCGTTGTATTTAAAATTAAAATAAAACAGCAACTATGCCATAGACAGACTCTAACACAGACATGGACTTTTATAGACTAATTATAAAACCGTTGTGTTGCAAGATATTATGTCGTGGTTAAAAATAAACATTGAGGACATTCAAGCCATAGACATAAAACATGAGAAGACCGCTTCATTGGTTATAATAATTAGAAAAGCCACAGGCAACCCTACACCTATTTTGTTTATTTTATCCAACCAAAACGACTTTTCTTTGATGTCAACACTGAGAAATTACTTCCTTCAATATTTGAAGACTGAATATCGGTTGAGTTTTGAAATATTCGGGTTCGTTTGTCTTTTCGTTACTTTTTGGGAGTATGGAAATAACATTCTATTTTCTGATAGTGACGAAATTCGAATAACTTTAATTGATCTATAAAGAAAAATTACTAAGAGCCTGACCGTGACAGTTACAAACATTTAATCGTCCTTGAAGCTGAAGTCCTCACAGTGATAAAGCAGAACTGTAGGTGGCGGGAGTGCAACTGCAGTTGGAGTCGAGAGCAACGACTGAATACTAGCCATCAATCTTCCCATTGGACAGAAGATATTGTGAGAGCTGGTAGGGGGTTGGAGATAGCAAATAAAGAGGCCTATACCTACCTACATAACAGTGTGTATTGCCAGTACGGAACTGAGACGTGGTCGCTTATTATGGACCTTATAAAAAGCACAAGGTCACCCAAAGAGTTGTTCGAAGTTCGCCTCTTAGATCTAATCAGAACTGTTTAAATCCGCAAGCGAACCAAAGTAAACCACATAGCCCCAAGAATTGCCAAAGTGGAGTGAGTAATTTCCGATTCAGCTACGAAAAATTTAATTTAATTGAAAAGGCTTACTACTCTATCAATGAGTTGTTAGATGACAAAAACATAAAATAAGAAATGTCCGATCTACTTATTACTCTACCCTATTTATGAAATGTTTTTATTTATCTTGCTCTTATAAATTTGTACGCCTTGCAAGGCAAAACATAGTGATACAACACAATTTTTATACCATGTATGTATTACCTACTAGGTTTTACCCACATTAAATTTTATAAATTATCTCAGCTCTTCCCCCGTAGGTGATAGCGTGATAATATGTAGCCTAGGTATCGATATCGATTGTAGATCACGCCCCAACTATCCTTTAAAAAACTATTCAATGTTTTGACTTTCCTACGATTTTATTATATGTATAGATGTTCAACAAATAAATTACTTTGACTTTGAAAATCTCATCGTTTGCCGAAATTTAGTATTATCGTTCTAAGACATCGTACGGTGGATATTGGCGACATCTATCCCTTACGCTTAGCAATTAGTCAATACGTCATTCAAATATTGAGAAAAAAAAATTTTTGGCTAAGCTACATTTACAAAAGACAAAATATTATATTATACATTTTATTGTTCATGTAAAGATTTTCCTGTCGGTGATCCAATATTCCTTTTTATAATTATTAATGGAATATACCATCGAGAAAATATTTATATTCAAGATTATCACATTTGAAAACGTAACAACTTCAGTTAAGTGCTGGTGTTTATATGTATATAAAATACTTATTTAAATACTATCTCTGGCTCTCATTATATGGTTTAGAATACGCTTTACATTGCGAAAGTGTACAAATTCAAAAGATTCTGATACTAGTAATAGGTGCAGCGTTCTTCCGCCTAAGTGTAGTATAATGAGCACTATTTATAACTGCGGATGTGAGAGCTATTAAGTTCAATTTCCAGGATAAACAGAATCGAATTCGAAATTACTCCATACTTCATTCAGAAACTTCTTCCTGCCTTTAATACTTTGTTGTTGGTGACGATTTCATGATACCCAGTTGCGGCCGGCTAATACGATTAAACGAGAAACCAATCTTTATAATTAATAATAAAGACGGGCCAGTTGGCTTGGTTGGCAAAGCCTTGCTTTGCACGCCGCAGGTCGTGGGATCGATTCCAACCCAGCTCCCAATCGGCTTCCATGAGCACATATGACGTCATAAATGGTCCGGAATCGATTGTCAACGTTGAAGCAGATTTAACGAATGATTAAGTCATTTTTACCTTTATTTATTTGAATGCTATTTAAGAAATCGATGTTCGGCGACTTAGCCAGTAGAACCCCAGGGCAGATATTTGTGTGCATGAACATGACTGTCTGTTGTGAGTCTGGGTGTAATTATCTATATAAGTATGTATTTATAAAAGAAAGTAGTATATCAGTTATCTGGGTTCCATACTACAAGCAATGCTTAGTTTGGGATCAGATCGCCGTGTGTGAATAATGTCCCCGGATATTATATTATTATATCATCCTGGGTCGTTATTCACACACCTCCAAGTGATCCCAAACTAGGCAGAGCTTCTACTGTGGAAACCAGATAACTAATATACTACGTATACTACTTTTTTCTCCAAATAAAAAGTTTAATACATAATTACACCCAGACTGAGGACAAAAAAAAACATATTTATGCACACAAATATTTGTCCTTTGGTAGAAATCGAACCCACGACCTGTGGAGTGAATGTAATATAATGTATCATTTAATCCGTACCTTAATATAGACAGAATCTATATAATTTAACCTGCACATGATCCTTGTCGATAACTTAATTTAAGTTAGTTAAATATCGTTACTGTTATAAAATAAATCTTATTGTAAATTATTTCCTACAATCCGTGTACCTAAATATATATATGTACCTAGAAATAATTATAAATTAATAATATATTACTACAAACATGTTCTGACTATTTACAAGCGCTTTTTTAAAGTCTGCGTGAATAAAAACCTTTTTTATTTATTTTATTTTATTTTAATGGCAAGTCTACTAAGCACGACCGTCACTTAATTAGAAGAAATATCTGGTGATAACCCTTACTTATTCAAGCTAATCCGATCCAGTTTACGACATTACAAACTAGATCGGCTCGGATGTAGCCAGGCTAGTCATGCCAGGATGAGCAATTTAGCTCTAGTTATTGTATCTTAGTACTGGATTATATGGATAAAAGCGTGAACTCCGGCGTTGGTTTAGCGAAAGCGTTTTCAATCGCTGATCCTGGGTGCAAAGATAGATATTATTTATTTGCCAAAACAATTGAGGTCTTAGATATTAAAACAGATCCACAACACTAAGTCATATAATAAAAATAATATATAGGGACAATGTCACACAGATCATCCTAGCCCCAAACTAAGCAAAGCTTGTACTATGGGTACCAGGCGACGATATACATACTTATATAGATAGATAAATACTTAAATACATAGAAAACATCCATGACTCAGATACAAATATTCGTCCTCATCACACAAATATTTGCAAATAATACATAGTGACATGTATTATATGCAAATATTTGTGTATAAAATTAATTTCTATGTTTGGTCCTATTAAGAAAGTCTGTGACTGTGTAAAATCACATTAATATTATAAAGGCGAAAGTTTGTGAGTGTGTATGTTTGTTACTTCTTCACGTCTAAACGGCTGGAGCGATTTTAATAAAATTTGGTATGGAGTTAGCTGACACCCTGGATGGAACACAGGTTATAATTTACAAACTTTAACGCGGGTAAAACCGCTGGGCCAAGTAGTGTAAAATAAATAATATTGTGAGTTTACAAAGTGGTAGTTCCTTAATGTCAATAGGCAAGTCATTAAATAAACGTCCACACATCACGTAACTACTTTTCTTGTATAAAGCTCTCCTAGGAATCACTGGCAAAACTATTCTGTTAGGATTTCGACTATTTCTAAATATAACCAATGTTGACCGATTCAAATGCTGAACAGTCTAGGACGCATACCAAAATCTATAATTTCTCTTGACAGTAAAATCCTAGTAGTTCTTTTTGGCCAGGAATTTGAACCCAGGATCTCATTATTTGTGACTGAGCACGCAATCGCTAACCCATCGAGGCAGTCCTTAATAAGCCTAGTTAGTACCTACGCAATAACCTAGTGTCCACTATTGGTATAATCCCCAATGCTCATTGACTGATCCAATAAGCTTCAAGGTTAAGAATCTGAAGCCTTACAGTCACGAGGAATGTCACGTATGCAAGGGATTAACTTGGCACACGTTTTGAGAACTGATAACACCCAGTGGCAACCAACAGTGTTTCCCCAATAAGACTCATAAGTAGACTAGTCCATCTCTCTTATCCATCGTTTTATATTTATACATACATACATAGACTCACGCCTGTTTCGCAGGGGAGTAGGTAGAGACAACGGATTTCCATTTGTCAAGATCGCGGATTATTCATTGTATATCGATATTTATGTATCGATATAATAAAACTCTTTATTCGACACTAACGAATTACGAAAAGGAGACATTGAAAGTAAATTGTACAACAGGCAAGCGGTCTTATCGCAGTCAGCGATCCCTTTCTTTAAATGAACAACAAGCAGAAATCAATAAATTACGCAAATTAAAGTAAATGGTACTCTTTATGGTATGTATGTAGAAATAGAGGATGTTTTTCCGTGGTCTAGTTGCCATTAAACAAGCTATACCTAGTTTGGGATTAGATGGCAGTGTGTTTTTTCCAAAAATATTTATTTATTTGTTGCAATAAAATATTTGAGATGTAATATATCCATCATCATCATATTTAATAGCTATGCTCTTGTCGGTGGAGCATCTTCCAATAGTCTCGGCTTTCAGCGAGCGCCTTGACTTCTTGATACGACGTTACATTTATCTTTGCATTATAGTTACAATGATGAAGATTAGTTGGACGGAAAGAAAATCAAATGTGGAAGTATTACGAATAGTAGATGAGAAGAGACGCATATTGAGAACCATAGAAAACAGAAGGGGAAAGTTGTTAGGGAACTTGATACGACATGACACATTTATGAAAAATAGAGCCAATGAGAGAACGAGGAAGACCAAGAAGGACCTATATGGATCAGATAAAGGAAAAGATAAATATGTCCATTCTCAGTTTATTTAAAAAAAACGAATTCTCAAGCTGAACCCTCGAACTTACACAATGTGGTATTCGCATTCATCTAAATTCTCATTCACGACAAAACAGGTAACATTATTGTTCCCGTGATTACACGAACAAAACGATAATTAGCAGATTTTCTTGTTACTGCACTATTACACTGATAGTTTTATAACGACGCCTTGTTAAGTTAATTACAAAAGTAATGAAGAAACCTTGGACGAGGCATCTCTTCGCGTTGATACATGGGATTTTAAACTGTAGCTAAATTATGATGATATTATAATATGACGTTTCCTAACTTGGTAATCAGACTAATCAGCTGAGAGGGGGGAGGGACTAATAGCTTAAGGTATATTCCAAATTGCTGAGAACTCGGATATCCTACTAATATTATAAATGCGAATGTTTACGAGTATGGATGTATCGATGTTTATTACTACCGAGGGATTTTGATGAAACTTTGTAGTAATATAGCTTATATATCCGAATAACACGGGCTATAATTTATAAATAATAATAATAACAAAACGTTTATTTCAAGTTTATAAAAACTCATAATTGTTAGTAAAACTTAGCCTAGGTGTTAGTAATAAAATATAATATTATTTACATTTCGCCGCTACGATATGCATGTCGCAGCACCTTCTTATAAACGGACAGTCAATCCTGTCCGCTATCATTTTCAGCACTATGTTGGAACTAGCTCGCACCCTGCGCACCAGCGATGTGCCGCGCTTGCGTATTGTTGTATAAAAACAATCAGTTCGCGCTTCGGCGAACATAGCTGAGGCACTGCAGTAGCGAGGTAGTCCCAACATAGCCCTGAATGCATTGTTGAACTGTACGCGGAGGGCACTGTAGGATTTTAGAGTGAACTTGATCCATAGACTGCAGGTGTAAAGCGAAGTACAATAAGCCTTGAATAAAGCAATTTTAGCTTCAGTAGAGCAGCGCGCAAATCTATGTGCTATCATGTTCGCCCGCACTGACAGTGCCCTCCGCTCCCGTTCAATGTCAGTATCGTCCTTAAGGTCGGCTGTAACTATGTGCCCTAAATATTTAAAATGCATTACCCTTGCTAGAGGAGTACCATTCAGTCGAATAGGGGGCACATGAGACGGGTGTTCATTGCCAGCCTTAAAAACCATATACTGGCTCTTTTCCACATTATATATTAAGCCATGTGTTTCGGCATAGGTCTCACACAAGTTTAGGAGTTTTCTTAATCCACAGACCGACGCACTGAGCAGTATCATGTCATCAGCGTAACTCAGATTGTTGACGCAGACATCGTCAATATAACAGCCGACTCGTTGGCTGCTGAGTGCGACGATCAGTGAATTTATATAGAGGTTAAAGAGTACTGGTGAGGTCAAACCTCCTTGTCTTACCCCGCACTCCAACCCGTATGGATCAGACAATGTCCCCGCCCATCTAACAGCATTGACCTGGCGTCCATTCCAGAACTTGAGGATATTGATAAGTTCTGGAGGTAGGTTAATATCCTCCAGTTTTTTCCACAGAATGTCATAGGACACCATGTCAAAAGCCTTCGACAAGTCGAGGAAACAAGCGTAAATCGGTGTTCTTCGGCCTGTATAATATCTGACAGTGTGCTTGAGGCACAGTATTGCACTCTCAGTAGATAATGATGGGCGAAACCCAAACTGATTGTCATGTATTACAATGTATCTGTTTAACTGTGCCTCCAGCAAACCGTCAAACACCTTTGCGATATTCGTCGCTAATGAAATTGGTCTGTAGTTGGTTTTATCTGCGGAATCTCCAGTTTTATTTTTCAATACAGGCACTACGATAGTTTTCATCATCTCTGATGGCAAGTAAGAGTGGCCTACGCATAGGGTGTAAAACATTGCGAGCACTCTACATATGTGAGGACTAGCATGCTGAAGATGCTCAATACTGAGGTCATCGTGCCCCGGGGATTTTCCCCTAGTAATATGTTTAATGACCTTAGCCACATCTTTGGCTGAAAAACGGGTACCCACTAGATTGCCGGCTAGCCCCTCAGTATTGATCATCCCCTGCGCCTTCCCCAACGGCGACCGTACAAGAAAATGTTCACGAAACGTATTCGCAATATCCTTGGAGCTAGTCACACCATCAACGCTCACTGGTATGCCACATCGAGGGTTCATTTTCTTCGTATTCTTCCAGAAACTACGGAAATCACGCGCTGAGTGTTGTGAGGCCAGGATATCCATCTTGATTTGCTCTTGGTGATTTTGACACCATTTAAGTTGATTATAATTTATAAAGCTTAATGCGAGAAAATCCGCAGGGCAAAGCTAGTTAATATAGATAGATCCATAACTATCATGATACGGCGGCAATCGGACAGGACCGGGAGAGATCAATAGAGACAGATTTATCTGCTCTACAAGGCAATGAGTGTCCTAACAACTTTGTGTCTCAGAGCTCCTTTATAGTTCTGTAGAAATCAATTAACACCTTTTATTCCGACCTTGGAATCAAACACAGGCCTTCATATCCCTTCTAGGGTGCAGAAATCATGGCAGGTTCGCTAAGTTTTTACTTAAGGTATTTACTAATTATAATTAATAATGATTATAATAAATACTAATACTTACTATTACTGTAATTGTTTGGTTGCAAATTAGTAATCAATCTGTCTTTGCTCAAATTCCTATTACGGATAAGCACAAACCACACACATACTTTGGGAGTGTGATCTCTGGCATAACAAGGGTGATATTACGTTATCTGGAGGAACAAGTTCCGTGAGTTCAAGCCCTTTGCAGTATCTACTATTGGAATCAAGTAAATAGCTCACTTGATATGACCCTTATATCTCTTCATCATCATATTTAAGAGCTATGCTCTTGTCGGTGGAGCTTCTTCCAATCGTCTCGGCTTTCGGCGAGTGCTTTGACTTCTTGATACGACATTACATTTATCTTTTCCTTTATCCGATCCATATAGGTCCTTCTTGGTCTTCCTCGTCCAATCCTTGCCTCTATTTTGCCTTCAATAATATTCTTCATAAAGGTGTCATGTCGTATCAAGTGCCCTAACATCTTTCCCCTTCTGTTTTCTATGGTTCTTAACAAGCATCTCTTCACATCTACCATTCGTAATACTTCTACATTTGTTTTTATTTCGGTCCAACTAATCTTCATCATTCTTCGCCAGCACCACATTTCAAATGCCTCTAATCTCTGTCTATCTCTTTTTCTCAGTATCCATAATTGTACCTAGCTATAAGCATTATTATTCTAAGATCTGTATTATTGATATTATGGAATGCAAATAAAGATATAAATATTAAATAGTGATTTAGCGAAGAGACGAATGAGTTTTAAAATGATGTCAGGGAATTTAAAATATGAATTAGGTCATAATAATATTATGTCAACGTGAAGATTGTATGTATGTGTTTGAACGCACTTGAAGATAACATAAAAATGATTACGAAATCGACAAAGCCTTGGCCTACAACAAAATAAGACGTAGTTACTATTAATCTGAACACAAAAATACAAAGTATATGTATATGTATTTAGTTAAGTTGCCAACATCTTTCTATATATTAAGTACATTTTCGGAAAATTATTTACGTGTTTTTCGAGGAGCCCAATTAAAACATTTTTAAGGTTCTGTAGTCGACAAGGAACAGGAACCCTTACAGTATCGCCATGCCCGTCCGTCAGTCTATCCGCAGCTTAGCTAGATACCTTGTTTTTTTGGCAACGCAGGGGGACTGCCTACACATGCCACCCGCAAAAAGTGTCTACGGGTGGGTATGTCGGACTCGCACCGACTAAACCTAACCTGCTACGGACTTCTCGCCTGACTTCTCTCCCTCGCCTGATGAAGGGAACCCCGGGAACGCGGGTATGCTGCTCACACACTACCTACACCGACAAAGAGGTAAAATAAAAGTTTCAAAGTGGGGAAGATTTTTACTCTTCTACCTCATTTTTTGTGGAGTTGTAATGCATGTCTTGAAAAATTTAATGAAAGTTTAGAAATTGATTTTCCTTCGGATGCCTATTTCTCGAGATCGAACGCTCTAAATAAATTTTAAGTATCCCCCCCCCCCTCCTACTCCTGAATTGTATCATTATAAATCTGAAAAATATCGAGAAAGCACAATAAAAAATACATTGCACGAAAATTGTTTCAAATAGTACACGTTTTCAACCAGTTACTAGTTAGCTATATTATGTATATGTTTGTAAATTACCCCACGACACAGCGATTAGATTCCCTAGTGCGGGCGTTATCTTTTAAAAAGAATGTCCATACTATGAATTAGACAGTATTGACGGAAAAGAAATGGCGATACAATGTTCGCAGTGACAGATTGTAGGTATAGTATAATTAATACCTACTAGTGAAGTACGAACCTTGGACAACATTAGCGTCTCCCTGCCATTACATCGTCAAGATAATAGTTATCGGTCACATTTCTATAATAATACTGTGTCATGTCGAACAATTTACGTCACCAATGTTTATTTACATCAATCAGTGTCAACAAACGACTATTATTATACTGTTGATAAACTGAACATGGAGTAATTGCAGTTTGAAAAGATAATTCCGGTATTGATTGCTTTGACACGTAATAGTTTATTTAATGGGCAATGCAAATTATGCTGTCTTTTACACCAATAAACTAATTTAATTTGAAGTGCTGGTTGACGTGGTTGGTAGAAGTAGTTCACGCCGCAGGTCGTGGATTTGATGTCCACCCAGTACAGATATTTGTGTGCATGAATATGTCTGTTGTCCTGGGTATGGTTGTATTTATCTATATAAGTAAGTATTTACAAACGAAAAGGTGCATATGTAGTATATCAGTTATCTCAGCTATAGTCGTCTCGGGCCATACCTTTACAATAAAATAAATAAGTCACTATCTATATATAACCTTAACTATATAAATTGTAAAAGAATAGTCAGTAATTTTTTACAAAAATTGATCTATGATGAGACTGAGGGGTTATTTAGGATTCTAAAATAAGTTATTTTTTAAACATTATATAATTAATTTTGTTAAATTTTGATGTGAAACATCTATAGCCGCACGTAAAACAGATTTCTGGGGTGGCGACACGACTATACGATAGTAGTGTGTACGGTGTGGCGACGCGTCGCCATGCGCAATCGACTTTTTATTTTATCATTATGACATATTTAGTTCCTATCACAACAGTTCCTATGTTCTTTTCTGCATATTACTTTTACAAAATAATGTCGATGTTTCACATCTGCCAGGCGCAGGGACCGGACAACCCCGCTTCTGAGTTAAGCCGTTTGATAGGGTAACCCGTTCATTGGGTAACTCGTATCGCAGTGTTACCCTTTGATTGACTTACAGCCTCGAAACCCAGTGAAAGGGTTAACACGTTTTTTATGGTAACCACAGGAAGGGGTTAACCCCTTCAATGACTTAAGCCCTTGAATAGCTTACCTTCTTGAAAAGGTTTTATTCGAGTTAACCTGAATTACCCAATCAACTTAGCAGCGTGTAGATGGGAGTAGGTATACTCGCACCCGTGCGGTGCTTCATTGCGTAACTACTTTTAGGTAGGCACAACAAATTTGACGAACGAACGACTTTTTATATTTTAAATTTGAAAGTTTAGTGACGACAAATAGTCGAGCTAATAATTAACGTGTTATTTAAAGAACTGACTTACTTTAATCTTAATATTGTGACAATCTGTATGATGTGATTATATTTTGTTAAATAATAATTATAATATTTTGCTATGTGGTGATGGCATAGGATATCATCACCCCATTTTATCACGTAGGGGGTGCAGAAATCGACCGAGGGCATACCTACCAGAGAACCGGCAGCAGTGTTTATCTATGAACTATGACCATTAAACTTTCTTTCGCCAACCCGTCTGCCAAGCTATGGGGCTCTGGGGGTCTGCCAAGCTCCCATTCTTTGGGGAGGTTTTTGTCCAGCAGTGGACGTACTTTGGCTGACATGAGGACGATGAAATAATGGACGGGCGTGTTGGCATGGTTGTCAAATGCTTGCTTTTCACGCCGGAGCTCGTGGGTTCGATTCCATCTAGGAAAGATATTGGTGTGCATGAACATGTCTGTTTGTCCTGAGTCTGGGTGTAATTATCTATATAAGTATGTATTCACAAAAGAAAAGTAGTATATGTAATATATCAGTTATCTGGTTTCCATAGTACAAGCTCTGCTTAGTTTGGGATCAGATGGCCGTGTGTAAATAATGTCCCTGGATATTATTATTTAAATTATTGTATAAAATGAACTGATATATTATGGGTATTCTAAAACATCATTGACGTGACTAAAATGTTCATTATCATAAGAATATTATCACTTTAAGAATTTTCAGAGTCAAGCAATCTTAGGTTATGTAACTGTCTATATATTTCATATATAGACAGCAACCTTGGTCTGATAAAAATACATTTAGGCGACCACCTAGGTACAAGTTTTCCAAGACTAATTCTGTATTCAATAAAGTTCTTTACCGTAATTTCATATTAGTTACTAATTTATTTGCAAATATAGTTGAAATAAAAATACGGCTTCTGTGGCCTCATTAATTGGCTTAAGGCAACTGCCTGTTTTTTTGTGACAAGAAGTGGTCTGAAAAAATGACAAACTGGCTATCTCATATATCTTTTATACAAACCAATGGGCTTAGAATTTGACAAATGGATGACAATCTAGTAGGACAATAAATTCTACGGCTTCCGTAGCCAAATGGCAAAAAAACGGAACCCTTAGGCCTCATTTACGGAGACGCGGGGCGTCGCGCGTTGCGTTGAGCGGCGCGGCCCGCACTGAATTCAAATATATGGCGTTGTATGAGTGCGTTTACGGAGAAGCGATTTTAGACGCGTTTGTTTGAATTAGAGCGTTTTTTGCGGCCGAGTCCGCTGATGGCACCGCGTCCCACGCGGCGTTTATCGCGGCGGCGCACGCAGCGGCAATTCTCGATGAAGCTATGTCCGAGGCGGAATCTTCTGTAAGTCATATTTAGAAATCGCGCAACACAGACGTAGTCACCGTCGCAATGGAGTATGATATGATCGACTTTTTTTTAGAAGAAAATTCAATGTTAAAAAGTGAATTATTTAATATAAGAAGTGGCCCAGTGTTTACACTACCATCTCTCGCCAACATAAAACTAGTCGATTTGATCGAGGCGAGCGTGCGCCGCCGCGATGCCCGCCGCGTGCTTCGCTACACGCTAGAGGATTCGCGGGCACCACCACGCTTCCCGTCTCGCTTCTCTATGAACATGGTCGTATATTGCTATAAGTTTGTGTTTACGCGTGCGATGATGCGTGCCGCTTCACGCGCCGCCCCACCGTAAACAGAAAAAACGTCCGACGCGCCGCGAGACGCCCCGCGTCTCCGTAAATGAGGCCTTATAGATTCGTCACGTCTGTCTGTCCGTATGTCGCAGCCACTGTTTTCCAAAACTATAAGAGCTGTACTGTTGAAACTTGGTAGATGTATTCTGTGAACCGCATTAAGATTTTCTCACAAAAATAGAAAAAGAACAATAATTTTGGGGGTTCCCCATACATAGAACTGATTCTAATTTTTTTTTCATCGTACCTTTACATGTGAGGGATCTATGGATAGGTCTTCAAAAGTGATATTGAGGTTTCTAATATCATATTTTTCTTAACTGAATAGTTTGAGCAAGAGACACTTCCAAAGTAGTAAAATGTGTGCCCCCCCCCCCCCTTGTAACTTCTAAAATAGGACAATGACAAAACTGAAAAATATATGATGTACATAACCATGCAAACTTCCACTGAAAATTGGTTTGATCGAAATCTAGTAAGTAGATTTTTTTAAGACGTCTTAAATCGTAAACCGCAATTTACCGTTCATTTAATCAACTGAGATACTTGCTACTATGGAACCCTTCATGGGCGAGTCCGACTCGCACTTGGCCTGTTTTTTAAATATTGAGATGTTATAACGTTTTTCGAAAAAAAGAAGGTTACCGCCGCTCTTGCAAGTAAATTGCAAGCTATTAGCTTTAACAGCGTGTTCATTTCTGATTACATTAATAAAGATATGGAAGTTTGTATTAATAGTTATAGTATTTACATATCTCTCAGTCACCAACATTTTAGTCGTCGATCATACCAATTCAATCAATATCTTCTATTATTCTAGAGCAATGAGCTGCCAATAATCTTGTAATTTTTTTATGATAACTGCCATTGTCACTAGTGATTAAAATATAATTCAACACCTCTCAAACTTAATCTTTTAGGAAAACGCCTGTTTGTTATTTTAAAATTTTCCAAACAGTTAAATTTCTAACTGACTAACTTGGCCTTGTCTGAAATATTGTAACTTAATGCCTAAAGACCTTTTAAGATTAGATTAGCATGGTTCTTAAACAATTTAAGAACAATAAAGCTCCTGGTGATAACAGAGTTACAATAGAGCTTTTTAAGGCGGATGGTATACCAATCCTACGAGCTTTTCAGAAGTTATTTAGCTTCGTCATACTAAAAGGTCAAACGTCACAATATTGGTGTGGTAGTGCTTTCTTCAATAAGGGCGATAAAAACCCTTTGAAAAAATAACAGACCCATCACGTTACTGAGCCATGTTTACAAGTTGTTTTCGAGAGTCATTACGAATCGTCTCACGCACAGGTTTGACGTCAACCACCCTCCTGAACAAGCCGGTCGCCGAAAATGCTTTAGTACCATATACCACATACATACGCAGCGGCAAGTTATTCAGAAGACCGAGGATATATCCAGCCATTATGCTTAGCGTTTGATTGAATCGAAACCTGGATGTACTGTGATCTTTCCAAAATTCCAAATTAACTACCGGTATGTCGAGGTGTTAAAGTGTTTGTATGAGAACTCGCAACCTATACGATTGCAGCGAGGCGTGAGACAGGGGGATATAACATCTCCATCTCCAGAACTATTCATCACTGCATTGGGAGATGTCTTTAAGCTCCTGGACTGAAAGGCTTTGGCATCAATCTCAATGGCGAATACATCCCTCTCCTTCGTAATCATGGCTGAAACATTGAAATACCGGTACAATGCTCGAAGACTTCAGCAGGGTCTCTCTACTAGTGGGTCTCAAAATGAACATGGATAAGACGAATATCATGTTGAACATTCAGGTTGCACCCATTCCACTTAAAGTAAGGGACTTTGCACTCGAGGTTGTGGAGAGCTATATCTATACCTAGGACAGACCACCCCACTAGAGAGGCGGTCCAACGCGGTGGTTTTCATCGAAATCTGCGTGCGCCAAGAGAATGGGAGGGCGCCAGAAGAAACGTTCATTGAGTACCGACGGGATGACTACCGGCACGTATTAGTGCACTGGCGCGCCAGCGTGCCGTCGGTGCCATCCTACCTCACCTCAAGGCCTGGGTGGAAAGGAGTCTGCCCAACACACTCTCGCTGAGTGCCCGGCCCGGGTGGCCAAAAGGCGACTCAAGATCGTAGGGGCAAATGCTGGTGGGTGACTCTTCTAAATAACACGCCGTGGTCTCCTTTTATGAGGCAGTCATGTTCCAAAAGGAGGCCACCGAGCGCGAACGGGAGAGATCGCAGACGGAGGAGGCGTCGGGGTGGCGGCTGCAACCGGTAGCCCAACTCCCCCTCGGAGCCGCGGCGGCAGTAAGAGAAGTCAATGTTACCAGCTAAAAGAAGACAGCGATCTGTTTATGGCGCAGTCGCTGTGCCGGACTGGCAGAAGTTGGCAAATAGCGAGGACAATCCAGAGCCCTCTCAGGGTACGTGTGGGACCATCATACTATCTGGAACTTTTCGCATAAGGGGTGCACCGGAGCAACATACCCGCGTTCCCGGGGCTCCCCCATCAGGCGCCAAGAGAAGCCCACGGCAGGTAGGTTTAGTCGGTGCGAGTCTGACGCATCCATCCGTAAACATTTTTGCGGGTGGCATACGTAGGCATTCGACCTGCCTTATCAAAAAAAGGTAAGAGGTCCACTTCGAGTAGGAGATCAATTGTAGAATCTAACTTGCCAGGGCAGCGTTCGGAAAGCTAAGCTTCTGGTCCCAAAATAATAATCAAAAGTCTTCGATTAGTATGTGTTGCCTCTGATGAATTAGGGAACCAAGACGTAGTCGCTCACTACGGGACTAATAAAACGGCTCATGGTCACCCAAAGAGCAATGGAGTACGCCATGTTCGGAGTTTCCCTCCGAGATCAAATCACAAATCTCAAGATCCAACCAAGAGAGGCAAATCAAAAAACCGACATAGCTTGAATAATTGCCAAGCAAATGTGGCGGTGGGCAGGGTACATAGCTTGCAGAATCTACGGCCGCTGGGGCAGAAAGTTTCTCAAGTGGCGACCATGAACCGAAAAACGCAGCGTGGGCCCCCAACAAGATGGACCGATGATCTTGCGAGGGCCGATGACAGCCGCTGGATGCGGGCAAGGCAGGATCTGCAGTTGTGGAGTATCTTTGGGAAGCAATGGACTTTGCCCAGCAGTACCTTCGGCTGATATGATGATAATGATGATGGTTATGATGTTGATGCATCTATTCAATAACGGTGTACGCCACCACGCCTCCGCGGTTTAACTTTAACAGAATGAAAATCAAATTCTTTGTTATAATATAATTATGTCCTCCTAGCCGAATTTCGGCCCCAGCGGCCAGTCTCAATGGAGACTGGCCATGTGAGCGGGACATACCACAAGTGTGTGTGCAAACACAGGGGCACTATCTATTCCATCACTCTCATTATCCGATGGGACGACTAGCGGAACGACCGGAAGGTCAGGTACAGGATCGACGCCTTTACGTGCTCTCCGAGGCATGAGGCTATAATACCGCCAACTCCCAGACTTCGGGCTGACACTAAGAAATTTTTCTTTTTACGTAAAAATCCCATAGACACTTTTGGCCCAACCCGGGATTTGAACCCAGGACCTCGTTATCTACGTTTGAAGACGCTATCACTAGACCAACGACGCGTAACACATACTTTAAAAAAAGAACTGCTAAATTGCTTTTACTTAATTCTGTAGTACCTACCGAGTTCCAAATTAAAAGAAATTATGACAATAAACAAGAACAGACACGAAAAAATTAATATTACAGTGTTTAGCGACAAGCAAAATTGAACTTTAAAATAATAAATTCCAAATTATTACGACTAGATGTCACGTGCGGTGGTGTTTATACAATTACCAAACCAATTTCGATGCGATAGAGTGCATATTACAATGTCTTGGCTGGAATGGCTTACCCTGTTACAGTGTTACAGGGTATGAAAGGGTAACCCTTTCGGAAGCGGTTCATTACACCCGTTCGAAGGTGTAACTCGTATCATAGGGTTTATTTTTTAAGCGCTTAAAAATACCCGTTCAAAAACCCGTTCAACGAGTATCCGGACGGTCTCTGGCCAGGCGTCCCGTGACGGCTCACATTTTATTTTAATAAAGGATAAGCATACCTTTTAAGCCGTTAGAACGCCTGTGGTACAGGTTTAAACTATTACAGGCATAAACTGTCTATAGCTTAGTATTACTTATTTTTAAATAAACTTCACTTGAGTGGGTGTCACATGGGCGTTCGACATGATTTTCGTCTAATCCATAATCATTTTCAGACCAACTTGTTGAAAGGCTCTGCTGAGGTCATCGATTATTGTACCGAGGTCTTCCAAAGCCATGACTACTATACCGAAGATGAGTGATGTACTCGCTATTGACATTGACTGCAAAGCCTTTCCAGTGTCTGCCGATTGTTTTATATGTAAATAATATTCTTATTATGTTTTCAGGTGACCGAATGCTTTCCTTTGAGATACTACTTAATACAATAATAACTAAGTCCATTCAGAAGGTGCATCGGCTAAGCCAGAAGGTATGCTTTGGAAAAAATAAGTGGAACCTGTATCACCGGAAATGCTAGCAAAACATGTCACCCATTCACCAATTACTGTTCAATTCACTTTCATTATTAATTGTGACCTTGAAGGATAATTATGCTAAACATTTGAATAGGCGGACTGTATGACCGAGCTAACGGTGCCGAACGTGGCCAAAGTACCAAGATATGATAATAGTACTCCGAAGTATGTTTGTGGGTGGTCACATAAATATTGAATAGGTGGCCCACATGAATGAATAGGCGGAAAATGGTCGCCGGCTAGTTATGGACTGAGATATACGCATGTATATATGATCAGACGCATGACCGATACCTTTACATGCTCTCCGATGCAAGGGCCCATGGAGCTAAGCTCAAAAAACAAACACGGGCCGTCAGCCCGGTGTCAGGATGTTGGCGGTGTTATACACCCGTGCCTGGCTTTTTAAAGTCTATCATAATAAAATTATCTCAGGACTGCCATCTGATCCCAAACTAGTCAGAGCCTGTCCTATAGCAAGCAGATAACTGATAAACATACTTAGATATTTGTCAACACATACATTTTATAGATAAATTACACCCAGACACAACAAATAATCGTGCTCATCGCACAAAGATTTGTCCCGAGTGGAGGTTGAACCCACGACCTCTGGTTTAGCAGTCACTAACCAGCCATACTCAAGTTTTTTTATAGGAGCCACATACACGTTACAGTCTTGTTGTCGGGCGCCGCAAGAATTGTTTTTTGTTTTAATTAAAACGTAATTTCAAGTTAACCAACTTGAAATCTACTATACATATAAAATTAAGTCGGGTTTTTCTTCCTGACGCTATAACTCCAGAACGCACGAACCGATTTCCACGGTTTTGCATTCGTTGGAAAGGTCTCGGGCTCCGTGAGGTTTATAACAAAGAAAATTTACAAAATTTAACGCGGGTAACACTGCGGGGCACAGCTAGTTATGTTATAATTAAGACCTAAACAATTTTTGTTACCTAGATACTTTATTATGTTGAGTCTATACTCAACCTAATAAACTAACTAGGTAGCGTAAGCGGCACTAGATCAAAAGGCAAGTCAAAATTATGTAAGCAAAAAACGTTTTTTTATTTTATTTATTTTTCATCATCATCATATAAGCTGAAAGACAAGAAAGCAATGGGCTGCTGGACAAAGGCCTCCCCTAAAGATCTCCACAATTGCCGGTCTTGCGCTATCCACGTCCAGCGATTTCCCGCGCACAAGATCATCGGTCCAACTTGCATGCCTTATTTTTACATAAATAAATAACATCTCACATCACCACCTGACGCAGAAAAAATAATAACAACAGCCTTGGCACGTAAGGTATTAAACACAGTCAATAATTTACAAGAAACGATTAATAAATGATTATTATTATTATTATTATTGTATCCTTTTTTATTGTCTCCTCTTTGGCGAGGGTAGTAAACAATACCTATCACGCGGGCCTAAGCCAAGGGTGAAGGCAGATTAAATAGAATATGCTGATGTTAACGTGGATGATGTGAGGAATTTTCGTGTGATGCGACAAGTATTTAAAACTGTGGCTTTCTGGAGCATGTGGAGTGTGTATGAGGGCATATCTAAAGTGTGTAAGTTTTGGAGAAGAGATTTAGGGACAATAGCAGTGGAAGACAATACTATAGGGATAATATGGACTGTTTGAGCTTTCCATTGCGTCTTAATTTCGATCGCAAGGTCTTGGTATTTACTCAATTTTTCAGATATTGTGTTTTGTAAGTTATGTGAATTTGGGATAGCGATGTCAATGAGAAAAACTGTTTTATTTATCTTGTCATGCACAGTGATGTCAGGTCTGTTAAAATGTACCGTCTTATCCGTAAGTATTGTCCTGTCCCAGTATATTTTAGAGTTGTTTGATTCTAAGATGATTTCTGGTTTGTATTTGTAGTAGGGAGTCATAGTTGAAATAAATTTAAATTTATACGCTAAGTGCTGATGAATAATAGCTGCAACCTGGTCATGTCGATGTTTGTAATCCGATTGCGCTAAAGATTTACAGGCTCCTGTTATATGCTGAATGGTTTCGGTTGCAGAATTACAATGTCGACACAAATCAGTTGTTTGATTGCAGTCTTTTAATATATATTTTCTGTAGTTACGTGTCACTATAGTTTCATCCTGGATTGCTATCATGAAACCTTCTGTTTCTGGGAACAGCTCCCCACGTACGAGCCATTCGTTCGACTTATGCCTGTCGACGTGTGGCTGGCTCAATTGGCTTCGATGCCTTCCGTGGAGAGACTTTTGCGCCCATGCTGAAATCTTCTGTTGAGTGTTTGTTATTTGTTCAGTTGTGTTCTTGTCTTTTAAATTAAGGGGAGTAAAATTTTTATCTGTTTCAACTACGTGTTCATGTAAGATTGATTGTTGGGATTTAGTGTAAAAATAAGACCTAAGTGTCATTATTTGTTTATTGTACAAGTCTTCTATGTCAATGAGTCCTCTTCCTCCTTCTCGTCGAGGTAAGGTGAGCCTTTGAATGCAGGATTTTGGGTGATGTTTCCTATATTTTGTTAAATGTGTGTTAATTTTGCGCTGAAGCACTTTGATGTTTGTTTTTGACCAGTGTATGATACCGAAGGAATATGTCAAAATGGGAATTGCATAGGTGTTAACGGCCTTTATTAGATTTTTAGAATTAAGGTGTGTTTTCAAAATGCGGTTTAATCGTTGAGTGAAATTAGTAATTAGTTCTTGTTTGGTGGATGTTTGCTGTATTTGTGGAGATTGCTTAAAGCCTAAATATTTGTATGTGCTGCGTTCATCCATAGGTTCAATTGATTCACCATTATTGAGCGTGTAGCTATTATTTTGTAATATTCCCTTGGTCACTGACATGACTTTACATTTATCTACTCCGAATTTCATATGAATATCGAGCGAGAAATGTTCTAATTTATCGGCCAATTGGAACAATGTATCCTTGTCAGCAGCAAATAGTTTTATGTCGTCCATATACATTAAATGCGACAAAGTAACATGTGTTTCATGTTTATATAGTTTGTATCCTGCATTCGTTCTATTCAATATATCAGAAAGAGGGTTAAGGGCTAAACAGAACCATAAAGGACTTAAAGCATCACCTTGAAAAATCCCGCGTCGTATGTTAATCGGTTTAGTAATTATTGAGTCAGACGAATTAAGTTTAATTTTGAGTTGAGTTTTCCAATGTGTCATTATTGTTCTAAGAAAAAAGGTGATTTTTGGGTGAATTTTGTATATAGATAAAACATAAACAAGCCAGCTATGTGGGACAGAGTCAAATGCCTTTTGATAGTCAATGAACATGGTGTAAATGTCTCGTTTGTTCTTAGCTGCATTATTCATAACAATAGCATCAATCGTTAATTGCTCTTTACATCCCTGACTATTTTTTCTGCAGCCCTTCTGTTGTTCTGCTAATATATTGTTATCACATAGATGTTTATACATGATCCGACTAATGCTGCATGCATGCCAGGATTTTGTACAATGTTTGAAGACATGTAATTGGCCTATATTTGGCTGGGTTTTTGCCATCATTTCTATCTTTACATAACATGTATGTTATTCCTTCTGTTAAATATTGCGGCATTGTATGTGGTGACCTAATAAATGAATTTAAATGATTGTGTATGTATGGGTGCGCAGTTGAAAACTTTTTATACCAGTAGTTGTGGATATTATCGGTTCCGGGTGATTTCCAGTTATGTGTTCTATTGATAACTTCTAAGAATATATCTACAGGTATATGTTCATAGTTCATTTCAAGAACTGTTTGTGTGGCTTCGATCATTTCAGGAATCCAAGTGGCTTGATCATTATGCTGTACCGGGTTATCCCATATATTTGACCAAAATGATCGAAGTGTGTCAGCGGTAGATACTTCAGTCATATTATGATCATTTGAGGTGGCAGTAAGATTTCTGTAAAATAATTTTTCGTTTTGAATAAATTTAGAGTTTTGTGTTTTCCTATCAGTGCAAGTGTTATATATTTTAAGTCTAGTGGCTTTTATGTTTAATTTTTGTTTTAATGTGTCTAAAAAGTGTTTATCCTGTGTATTTTCAATATCGTACTGTGCATGGTTCTGGTGTTTTCTTTTTATAGCTTTTACGGCTGCCATGATCCTTATGCTTCTGCTTCCATTTATAAATCGCGTTAACTTACCTATATTAGCTCTTAATTCATTTATGTCTTTCTCTAATCTCAATTGCCATTTTGGTATTTTTTGGGACAATGTTCTTTGTTTTACCCTTTTCTGTTGTGTGTCCTGTGTAGTAAGGAAAATTTTTGTACCATTGCATTTTGTTGCTGTCCATGCTGCACAATATATAACCTTTTGTAGAGTGGAGAAATTTGTGTCAGCATTAAGATGTTTCGGTAATATAGTATTGTTAATGTAGTGTACTATAGCAGCAAATTTTTTTGATGTTTTTTGTTTGGGTATATACGGTCTGTTAGTAGGTTCAATGTTAGAAAAATATAGGAAAGCTTCTTGAAATACGTTTTCTATTTCTGGGTTCGAGTCTAATGATTGAGAGTTAAGAGCTGTAGTACCCGATATATCTGGAATTAAGTGGTTAAAAGCGAAATATAAATTTTCATCAGGTGTAAGCATGTTTTCATTACTACTAACTAAATTGCCGATATATTCGGTAGGTTCTATCTGTGTATTGCTTATTACTGCAGTATCATAAGAAAGATTAAGGAATAAGTTATTTCTTACTTCTTCTTTAATTGCATCTAACTTTTCTAATGACAGCCGCTTATTATTGACTATTGATCTTCTTTGGTCAGCCAATCTTTGTTCTGAAATTTCTGGAAGGTTTGGATGGAGTTCAGCAAACATTGAAAGCATTTTTGGTCGATATGTTGTCATGTTGGTTTCTAGCTCTGTGGCTTGATAGTAACATCGCATTAAGGATTCGTTTAAACTTTCAGACCATCTCATTCTTCCAGTGTTTTTCGAGTTTATGTGTGTTGCAGCAATCGTATTATTAGCATTTGATGGTTGAACGTTATTATCACCTACTTTAAGTTCTTCTGCAACTTCGTCCTTAATTTTTTGTAAATTTGTGTTGTGTATTAAATTATTATGTATAATTGATCGTCTTTGGTCCGCTATCCTTTGTTCCGTAATGTGTGACAGATATGGAAAATTATGAATGAATTCTTGGTGTATTTGTTTTCTATATGTGGTGGAATTAACTGTTTCCAGTTTAGTGACCCGAAAGTAAGACCTAATGATGGATTCGTTTAATTCGCTATTCCATTTCATACGGGTCCTTTTAATTTCGGTGGTGGGCGCAGGAACATTGGTAGTAGCTACCTCCCGCGCAACATCCATCGAAATATAACTACTGTCGGATGAGGATGGAGAAGATGGGTTTTGAAAAGATTGCGGCGATGAGCCGGGTGACTGAAAAAGGGAATGATTTGATGACTGCGGAGAAGAGGGTTGTTTGTGCTGCTGAATACTTTTAGTGGACATTTTTGGGTTGTTAGTCTTCCTAAGATGACTATTTTTAGGATCATGAGCGACTAGCGCCAATGCATGTTGTGTAGCGCTTTGGGATCTAGTAACCCGTTTAAACGGGTTATTGCTTACCTGCGAAATGTTGCCCTCCCCAGAATACGAGGGGCAGCCCGAGCTAAGGTCGGGGCGGGATTCTCCAGTGGGTTTATCACTGGTACCCGCCTGGGGTAATTGTTTTTTTAAACGTACCATTTTCATACCGCAGATTGCCTGAGCCTTGTTAGCCATGTAAGTTTAACCAGAAGGTACACGTGTCCGTCCCCCACGTGGCCAGATGGTCGGCACGGACGTAAGGTAGGGCTTTGGGGGACTTATTATTATTATTATTATTAAAAATATCATTAAAATCATTGAGTATCTATTTTACTGCTGTAATAATGAATGAGAACAATGATATCTGTTCAACGTTAACACTTAATAAATTACATAAAATATTATTACAATGATACGAAACTATAAAAGATAACTTATTAAATATTTGCATTCATTAAAATTTGTTATAACATTATAAAAAAAAAAACGAATGCGCTTGCCAAAACACGTATGTTCTTCAGACAATGTTTTTGAGACGAAAATAAAAAGTTTTTATTCACATAAACCCATTAAGATCACTAGCAACAAAAAACAATGTTATATGTTAAATAGCATTATTTGCTATGCAAAGCGTAAATTTTAAAACATACCTACTAATAAAAATATTTTTATTATTTGTACCATTTGTTGTAACTACTTATACAAAATTGCTCACATACAATTTTAATCGCTAGTTTAATTAATAATATATTAAAATTTTGTGTCCAAATTTAAATTAAATTTCATAATATGATTTAGGTAATATTTTACGCATGTCTTGTCTCTCTCACTTAATGTAAATTTGGTAAATATAATTACATACAAATTTAAATGTAAAAAAAATATACAACGAAAATAGTATAGTATAGAAGTTTATGTGTTTATCAGTAAAAAATCCTATACTCGACGATTTGTTAATTTACTTCTTCAGAATAACTGACACATGGTTGTTCTGAAGTATCTTACTCGACAGCATTCACTGTTACGAATTCATTTGATAAATGTAATACGTTGATATTATATTCGATAAATGTAAAATTTTCACAAGGTTTCCTGTATTAGCCAGTAATGCCAAGTTAAATCAATGCGTACTATTCGTACTTAATGATTTATCTTGGCATTAATGTTTATACTGGAAACCTTGTGAATATTTTGTCTACAAACGTACATATTGAGCCACAACCAGGCTTTGCTGTATTTTTTGTAAATATTTTTGGCCGTTATTCCAAAGAAATAAGGTGGAAATTGATGTGATCTTGTATAGTTCACCGCCTCTTTAAGGGTCAATATTATAATGCTAATAGTTCAACCACTGTTTTTAATAAAACTAATAAAAAAAGAATTTCGAGAATTAGTTTTCAAACAACTGAGAAATCGCGTAAAATGCAAACAAAAATCAACAAACAAGTCGAATTGATAACCGCCTTTTTTTGACGCTGGTTAATAATAGGAGTAAGGTAAGTTGGAGTGTTTAAGTACCAAATTAGGGTCAACACTACTACGAGATCCTAATAATAAGTCTGGAGCTGCCTTATAATAAGTAAAAAAGAAAATAATTAAGCAAACTTAATGCCATATCACGTATAAACATTTAAATACACAAATGTGTTTCGGGCAGCGCGCCTACAATTAATTATAATCTTATGTAAACGATAGCTAATTAACATTCATAATAAATAACCCGATTTATTTGATTGTGTCTTATAAATATAAATTAATTATTTTTGATGATTGATAAAAAATGGATTCTGGAACCACAACTACAACTGCGAATTATTTATTTATACACTGACTAATATTTATATTAAGCAGAGGTCGGAATAGGTATCGCAATTAGTAAAGTTACGGACAGAGTAAATCCTACAAACTTAGCCAAAGTCGTCAAGTTGCATAATTTGAATAATAAAGATGAGAAGAAACAAAGTAGTTACCCGTCGAGTAACCATTTTTAATGAAAATTGAAGTATTATGGGTATTGGGAAGTGCACCTACGCGTAACTATATATAATCTTATGTCAGTTTCCCGCACAGTATAACTATTATATAACAATAATATCCTGGAACATTATTTACACACGGCCATCTGATCCCATACTAAGCTGAGCTTGTTCTATGGAAATCAGATAACTGATATACTACATATTATACTAATTTTCTGTCTCAAAAACGGCCGGCCAATATAGTAATAGTTTGTGTGACCCATAAATAGTTGTTTAGTTTAGGTGGGTTTTGTGCCCGTTAATTGCATGTTTAAAAACGCCCCCCCCCCCCACGGAAATTTTCGTAGTATACGGGCGTTATTGTTTATAACTTTATTTTGAGATTTTTCTTTCTTTTATGGGATGGGCAGAGGTTACCCTGGTGTCAGAGTTGCTGACATGGCTTATCGTCTGTTGTCTAATGCAAAAACCGAGACCGACAGCACAACGTGCCATTGAAGCACGGAGACGTTCAGAAATGCAACCACTTGAACTGACCGCGTACCGATCAATTACGAACCGGTGAGTGCACGCGTAAAAACATTTTTAAATAAAATTCACATACGTGTTTTGAGAAGCGCACCTTTAATTAATTATAATTTTACATATGTATACGATTGCCAATTACCATAAGCAACGCGATATGTTTTATTGTGCCGATCTATTATACAATTATCAAGTCGATGACCCGAATGATATTGTTGTAATATCGTGGGATATGTTGCTTATCTCGATTTACTATATTATTATCTTTGGAGTGGCGATATAAATATTGTATGTATAGGAAACTTATTACCGCATTTAGGTGGGATCAAAAATTAATATTAGGATTTTTCCTTTAATAAAAGTGTATTTTGTATTCTGATGTGGTACACGAATTATCCTTAAGTTACGTCCACTATTTAGCTACGAAAAGACGCAATTTATGTAAAAAAAATCCTTGTATCACCAACTGGTTTTCCCTTCTTTAATTCCCTTCCCTATTTAATTTAAGTTACACCTGTTATCCTACTAATGTTATAAATGCAAAAGTTCCAAAGTTGCAAAAGTGCAATGGTTCCTCGTAGAATCGGAGACGTTCTCAAGAAAGACCAGGTCAAAAGTACCTACCCTAAACCGTCGAGCATGTATGAGGAATATAATGACTGCAACGCGGCAAAAGAGGTGTGCAAAGATCGTGACAAATGGAAATCCGCTATCTCTGCCTACCCCTCTGAGAAACAGGCGTGAGTCTATGTATGTATACATACACACTGACCAGTGCATATGACATCATAATCAAATCAGAGTACGAGTTTAAAAATATCTGCGTATTCCTAAAAACGTTCAGATAACGCGTTTCTCCGTAATATAAATTCGTAAGCCTTTCCTCAGAATTATTCCGACGCCAATCTGGATTTGATACGAATCACGTGAATGCCAAAACAAATGTGACATTTACCAAAATAAAATATTCTGTACATGTTCAATTGGAGTTTGACTGGCCTGTTGGTTTACTGGGTAGTATCGCTGATTGTTAAGCCAAGAGGACGTTCGATTCCCACTCATTACGAATTTTTGTTTTGTATGATGAGCATATTTGTTCTGTGTCTGGGTGTAAGTTGCCAAAGTCCATGCAGTGGACAAGCCAAGATTTATCTTGGGGGGATATACCATATTGGTGAATATGGTATATCTATTTGGTTGGCGATCGCAGTATGAAGGTCATAGTACTAAGAAGGAAGCTGCTGCCCGTCCTCTGGCAGATATGCCCTCGGGTCGACTTCTACGCCTTCCACGGGATGAGATGAGGGATATTCTGATATTCGCCACCGGACAGCAAAGCTATACTATATATGTGTTTAGAAATACATATGTATGTTTAGCAGTTGTCTGGCTGCCATAGTACCTACCTACTACAGGCTCTGCTTAGTTTGAGGAATAGAAAGCAATGTTTTAGTTTAGATAGACCAATAGGACAGTCAAATTAATCTTCTATTTAACTCGAACTCGAGACTTCCTGGAACCCGATGGTTTACACAGTTCGGACACAGAGGCCGTTGAGTAACAGATAGAGACACGAATATAATAATAATAATATGCTGGGACATTATTTACACACGGCCATCTGATCCCAAACTGAGCAGAGCTTGTACTATGGAAACCAATAACTGATATACTACTTTTTGTTTTGTAAATACATAGGTACTTATATAGATAACTAGTTGTGCCCCGCGGTGTTACCCGCGTTAAATTTTATAAATTTTCTTTGCAATAAACCTCACGGAGCCCGAGACCTTTCTAACGAATGCAAAACCGTGGAAATCGGTTCGTGCGTTCTGGAGTTATAACGTCAGGAAGGAAAACCCGACTTATTTTTATATAGTAGATTACACCCAGACTCAGGTCAAACAGACATGTTCATGCACATAAATATCTGTCCTGGGTGGGTATCTAACGACCTCCGGCGTGAAAAGCAAGCATTTGCCAACAACGCCAACAGGCCCATCAATATTATTATTATGTTCAACAATAAACAGACTTGGGGACCGTTGCGTTGAGCTCACTATATACGGAACCTTAAAAACCAAATCAATAAAGTTCACACTTACGCATCGTGTACAGTAAACAACTAAAGTAGATAATGAAAATCTGAATAGAAATCTACGATAATTAGTATGGATTATCCGATTTTGATAATCTATTTTTGCCGTTGATTGTACAACCAGAGACACACAAATTCACAACTACCCACAACCACACACGTTCGTGTGATAACCACCAATTTTTCGCTCCGTTGATCACCCCTGCAATTCCGTACCACGGCAATGTAAATCTTATGTTAATGCAATAAGGATGTAAATATACAACCGTAATCAAATTATCTAATCTGAATGAAGTAAATAAAATGTTTTGCTACAATTGAGGTTGTGAAACAAAATATATGTGCATAATTTTATCAAAGAAAGATAGGATTGTTTTTGTTTTAGAAATACAGAATGATTGGGCTATTATGTATCGGCATAAAGATCTTCAGATCTTGCATTATAATGGATCTTATTATCATGCATTTTGTAATACGGGACAATTGTGGTGTTTGAAATGAAATGGAAATTCGCCTCCCATATCATGACTGGTCTGTCGATCTAGGTGTTGACCCTGACTGCTAAACCAGGACAAACCGTAGTGTGATGAGCACTATACATAATATATATTATTTGTCTACATTATAAATGGCATGCTGCTGAGATGGTTTGGCCATTTAGAAAGGATGAATGAAAGATGATTGACAAAGGAAGTATACCTGGCCTGTGTGAATGGGACAACCGGAAGGGGAAGACCACGTCGAACATTCTCTGACCAAATTGGAGATGTTCTCAAGAAAGGGCAGGTCAGAAGTACCCTAAACCGGCGAGCATGTATGAAGAATATAATGACAGTGATCGAGGCAAAAGAAGTATGCAAAGATCGTGACAAATGGAAATCAGTTATCTCTGCCTACCCCTCTGGGAAACAGACGTGAGTCTATGTATTTATGTATGTACATTATAAATGCCATAGTTCAGACTCTGCCTAATTTGGCATCAAATGGCAGTGTGTTAAGTGTCCCAAGATATTCATTATTATTATTTAAAAATAAAAATTAGATACCTATATCGAACGAAAAACTGCCAGTCGAGACTTACAGATACCGCTGGATATAAGCAGTCCAAAAGGACTTGATGTACCGTCGAAATAACTGAATAGTGACAGGAAGTAACAAAGACAGGAAAGGAAGTCTGCCAGATAAGAATAAGGAAGTATTCTGGGGAATGCACTGCACAATTGTATAACTTATGATGTCGATAATTAAGCTATTTCTAAGACCGACAATTCGTCCCGTAATTATCTTTACTGACACCACGTAATCAAGAGGTACCCAACATCCTCGTTTGAATCCGTTACTTACTACGGTACTACATAGAACTCACCTCAAAGCACTTCCTTGCTCCCTCACATCGACACCATTGATAGGCTCCTCAGTCCTCGCCTGCAATCCGGACATCTTCCACCAATGAGCGCACCGCTCCACCAATCACAGCACTACGTCATCACGACACATGTATCAGCACTGACGTCACACGCGAACATCTGTAAATAAAAGAAGAAACATTGTTGAGTAACCCAATGCAACTTAGGTAGTGTTACGTATGGACACTGGATTTGCGATGCTAAGAGATTTTATTTTTTTTAGTAAAACTTCTTTAAGGTCGCTTGACTGGGAAAGTAAGCTGGTGAATGCGTGACGAGAGCGTTACGGAAAGTGTGATCAAACGAGGCGAACGGAAATTGAGAGGGAGATAAAGTTTCTGCAGGGGCAAGAGAGAGGTGCGAGCACACATTTTCTTGCTCTCTTCTTATCCAGCCAGTTCCGTCTCGTATATCTAAGTTTTTCTTCAGTCGTATGGTTTATAGCACACTCTTTTTTTATATAATAGCACGGAAAACGAGTAAGCCGCCGCCCATGGACACCTGCAGCACCAGAGGAGCTGATACTATGTTGCAGGGTTTTTTGAAAAGAAAAGTCTCCCTTCTTGAAGGTTGCCATGTCATACTGGATCTGCAGTTAATTACACAGGGATTTAGTGCGTATTGGTATACGACCATTCACCCAAGTGATATGGATGAAATTCCTACTTCTGACCAGAGGGTTTATGTCGGAACGGTAGATGTAAGTAAGACCAAATTCCTCAGAAGAATTGACAACATTTCATATTTTGAACTGGCATGTGTTATTGCTTTATTTAAAAGTAAATCCAAAACTAGGTCACCCATATTTTTTCCTTTTTGCGAAATTATGAACATATCATTCATAATTTCAACTTTGAAATTCGATGTATTCTAAAAAGACGTAAGCGGCAAACGTCATACATACGGTGGAATAGCCATCGACCTTTGCTTTAATGTAACCCGTCAAAAAAAAATCACTGTAATGTCAAACTCGTTGGCGCCTAAACTTGTTTACGTTTGTTTAATGTTTTCAATTTCAAATTAAATTAAAATCGTCAATATTAAATTCATTTCCAGTGTTATTATCCTTATTATGTTTCATTAAGTCACCATGAAAGTTTCGAAATTAAAAACCGTGAGTGAAAATTGACAATTTGACATGTCTTCTTTGACATTAATGTTTTCATTTAAAACATTGGAATGCTTAGGCAAAGGAAACTACCTCGTCCGCCGTATAAGTGACGTCATCACACCTTTATAATTTATGTTTTTCCTCAGAAATGAAGAAATAAAAAAAATATATTTGAACTCAGGATACAAAAATAAAGAAATGGTATTTTTGTTTTAAGGTAGTGTTAGTTTTGAAATGTTGTCAATTCCCGCGATAAATGCGTTAAAGGTGTTAAGGACACAGAGACACCACAGTGTGTCTATTGCCAGTAATAAGTACCTTATTGTCAAAAGACCAACCATGCAGGAAAATGGATTATCAGTAAATGAATCATCAATTTCCTTGTCTTTCGCCATCACAACATGAGAGCTAACCCAAAAGCTTCAAGCGAAAGGAAGCCAAATGGACTGGGTATGAGTAACATTAAATCGGCCGCACTAAAATATAGGACGTGTTGCCGTAAACAAATACTCTGCACCTGCACTGCATTAGCATTATTTATCTGTATTTAGGATTCTGTAGCAAATTGGTAAAAAGGAACCCTGCTAATAATAAAGATGCTCTCACCGATCCGTGAGTGATTAACGAGGCTAAGCAACTAGGCTCGTGGTCAGTCCATAGATGGGTGACCGTCAAAGTGGTTTAATCAACCCCGACACTAGGGGGAACCACTGTCTATAAGATAATAAATTAAGTAATTTTTTAATTATTTTTTTATTTAGCCGTCCGTGCGGTCTGTCTAATCGGTCATCATCTCAAAATGTGTGAAATTATTAAATAAATAGATCATCATCATCATCATATCAACCGAAAGACGTCCACTGCTGGACAAAGGCCTCCCCCAAAGGTCTCCACAATCCCCGGTCTTGCGCTATCCGCATCCAGCGATTTCCAGCGAACCGCACAAGATCATCGGTTCATTTTGTAGGGGGCCTGCCCACGCTGCGTCTTCCGGTTCGTGGTCGCCAATCGAGAACCTTTCTGCCCCAGCGGCCGTCGGTTCTACGAGCTATGTGCCCTGCCCACTGCCACTTCAGCTTGGCAATTCTTACGACTACGTCGGTTACTTTGATTGCCTGCGGATCTCAACATTTCTGATTCGATCTCGCAGGGAAACTCGAGCATAGCCCTCTCCATCGCTCTTTGGGTTGCTAGATAGAGGGATATATTTATACTTATTTGGTATTTATAACTTTCGCTCCCACTTTTATGAATAACCAAAAATGTTTCCATATATTTAAGGCAGGTGCAGAACCCTCAGCTCGCGACTGGCACATAGCCAATTTTTAATAATATGATATCCTTGCGAAGTGCAAACTACTGTCGTTTTACAGTTACATAACTGTTATAGAATAGCTTCCTGTCTCCTTATACGATAAGCCGCGCGACGAATTTTAATTCTGTAGCGATTAAAGGTTCACCTACTGATGGCATAAGCTGTTTAAGAGGCTGACAACACCAAATTAATCTGTCTCGTGAGAGTGAGAATGTTAATCTCAGCTGCTGAGAAAAGACATTTTAAATAATAAATAAATAATATCCTGGGCCATTATTCACACACCATCAGATCCCAAACTAAGCAGAGCTTGTACTATGGAAACCAGATACCTGATATACTTACTACATATACTACTTTTCTTTTGTAAATACATACTTATATAGATAAATTACACCCAGACTCAGGACAAACAGACATGTTCGTGCACACAAATATCTTTCCTGGGTGGTCATTTGACAACCACGCCAACAGACCCGTCAAAACATAAATCCGTAGCGAGGCCATCCTCACACGCAACAAACGGAAGTTCTTGCATACATAATAAACAACAAATCCAGGACGTAGTACGGTTAGGATGTCCACCCGTCCAGTGTGGCACACTTATATAAATCCGTTCATCTACCCACAGCCTAATTCATGGAGCAACGACCTACGCCATTGTAACAATGGCAATGAGCGCGAGTTAGGGCTTGTACTCACAGAACTGCAGTTTTTTTGGAGCAGATGGCCGTGTGCAAATAATGTCCCAGGAGATCTCCTGACTAGTGTTGAAAATGACCAGTGACTGAATAGATTGACTGTCATTTACGGTCAAATTGGTCAAAAATGATCATTAACTGTCAAAAATGGTCATTTTCAGTCAATTTGATTTCAGTAATATTTTAGTACCTTTTAAGTTTTTGTCGTTGATAAAAGACTACAATTTCTAAATTGAATCAAAAAAGTGGTTTTTATGATTTATAGTATTATTATATAGTGTTAATCATTTTACATTTCTAATCATGCGTACATTTAAGACAAAATGGCAACGTCACATCACCTCGCGCATCGACTTTGATGTCGTCTCATGATACAATAAAAAATAAAACTTAGCTTCATTTAAACTTGCATATAAATTGGGTACCTAAATAAATAAATAATTGGGTGGTAGTCGAGAATAGACAATAATATTTGTGTCAAATTGACTGAATTTGACAGTAAATGACCGGTCATTTAAGGTTAATGTCAATTGTGACTAGTCACTAGACATATTCAGTCATTTTACATCTCTACTCCTGACCTCCGGCTTGAAAAGCAAGCATTTGCCAACTATGCCAACAGGCCCGTCAATATGTTATTGAGGTACATAGGTACCTACTTACTTAATAACATATTCACGCCCAAAGATGAGACCTTTATATAATAATAAGTATATATTTAATTTTAATTTAAATATAAGTATATATTTTTAGTCAAAATACAAAATCAATATGTAGTGTTAATTCCGCTAATTGATTGTTGAAGATTGTTATGGATTTCCGCAACGTAACGCCTGATTCCATTACTTATATTTTTAGTACTTAGTTTTACGTTTCTTTAGTTAATAATTTTAGTTATTTTAATAATAATTCTCAATCATTCATAAACTATTATAACGATTATATTTATTCTATAATAGGTATATCTAATTCTTACTTAATTCATTTGTCAACTAATTCATGATGTCACACATTTTGCCTACAATGACATGCAAAACTAATGAAACATTCAGTTAAAAAAATATATTTTCAACCTTTGGCTTATCTATTAAAAGACGGCTATTTATACAATAATGATCATTAGTACTCCATGGCAAACCAGTGTCATAAAATCTTAGTAACAGATATATAAATGTCAAGGTTAAAGAATAATTCTTACAGTTAATGGTTAATGAATTGTCTGACATTTTTTGTCAGCCATTAGCGGTAGCTTTGTGGTCCCTGAGGTACTATTTTTTAAATACTCAGATAAACATTACAAAGTAATTATTTTTGTATTTATAATTTACATGCCATTTCGCCAGTTTTTAGGGTTCCGTAACCAAATGGCAAAAAACGGAATCCTTATAGATTCGTCATGTCTGTGTGTCTGTCCATCCGTATGTCACAGCCACTTTTTTCCGAAACTATAAGAGCTGTACTGTTGAAACTTGGTAAGTAGTAATAAATATAATATATTAATATCAATTTTGAAGACCTATCAATAGATACCCCAAATGTATGGGTACGATGAAAAAAAAATTCGAGTTTCAGTAGCTATAGTATGGGGACCCCCCAAAATTATTGTTCTTTTTCTATTTTTGTGTGAAAATCTTAATGCGGTTTACAGAATACATCTACTTAGCAAGTTTCAACAGTACAGCTCTTATAGTTTCGGAAAAAAGTGGCTGTGACATACGGACGGACAAACAGACAGACAGACGAGACGAATCTATAAGTGTCGCCGCACACACACCACACACACACGCTGCGCTTGTGGCCACAGCCACAAACGCAGCGATGATTAGAAGAGTGTGGCGGCCACCGGCGTCAACCGTGTGCGGCGAGTCCATACAAAATGTACGAAAACTATAGGAAATATGCCAGTGGCGGCGTTTTGTGGTTGTGGCAAGTGGCTCGTGTGCGGGAGCCCTAAGGGTTCCGTTTTTTGCCATTTGGCTACGGAACCCTCAAAACCAATCTCCTATTTAGTACTGTGATCGATTGTGCAGTCGGCGCTATATATACCTCAGATTTGGAGGATGGCACCATCTTTATTACCCAGGCAGTAAAACCAGTTTTCGTAGTTGTAGTATATCCTCATAATATTATAAATAGGAAAGTTTATTAGTATGGATATTTGTTTCTCTTTCCCACAAAAACTGCGGAACGGATTATGGTGAAACTTTGTAGTTTTATATATCTCGTATATCCGAATAACACATAGGCTATAATTTATAAAGTTTAACACGGGTGAAACAGCGGGGCGCAGCTAGTAAAAAATAAATTTGGGTATAGCAGGAAGATCAATGATCCAGAAAATAGATTTGTAGGGCGCAACATTTATGATATATGGTTCATACGTCCTAAATTCGCAATTTATTGTGCTATACCGGGTAGAACTATAAAATGGTGGAAACATATGGTTTTCCCCGAAATATAGGAATTCCTATTAACACGTCTCCGTGTCAATCAAAGGTCGATCACGTACATACAGCTAAGCAACAAATAGTTACACTCTCAGATATAGGTAATTCTGCTTTTAAAGACAAACAATCATAAATCTACCTCCCCTAATAATGTACCATAATTTCAGCGAAATTACGTCTACAACAAAAGCCTCCCCAAGGAATCGGCGGATATGCCATAATCACCATGCTTGGTAGACGGGTTGGCTATCGCAGTTTGATGGTCATGATGATGTCTTCCCGGCCGAATTTCGGCCACGGCGGCCATTCTCAATGGAGATTAGCCAATTCCGCAGGACATATTATAGTGCACAAGTGTGTGCGCAAACATAGGGGCACTTTCTATTCCATCACTCTCATGATCCGATGGGACGACTAGCGACACGACCGGAAAGAGGTCAGGTACAGGACCGACGGCTTTACGTGCTCTCCAATGCACGGGGGTGTAATACCGCCAACTTCCAGACTTCGGGCTGGATTCCGTAAAATTTCTTTTTACGGAAAAATCCCAAAATCACTTTTTGACCCGACCCGGGATTTGAACCCAGGACCTCATTTTCTGCGGTTGAACACGCTGCCGCTAGACCAACGAGGCAGTTAATGGTCATAGTTGCCACAAATACGCTACTACCCGTTCTCTGGTAGGTATTCCCTCGGGACTATTCTTGATGAGATTCTTCGCCGTAACCACACCACACAGCGCGCCTTGAAGCACTCATAGCCAGATGTTCTCACCGGTCTGTAAGTGATTGGCTCGCGGTCAGTCCGTAGATGGGTGACCGCCAAAGTTGTTTAATTTATGATCGTCTCATTGCTTCAGAGGGAACGTTAAGCCGTCGGTCCCAGTTGTAGCCGTTAGGCAACAGTCGTTAAGCCAGATGATGATAGAGATATGTCAGAGGCCTACTGGGCGGCTTGAAGAACTCTGACGCCGGGGTAACACTGCACATACGACAAGTAAGTAAGACAGCACGCAGTTACCACACAGCGCAATAATAATGAATCCTCCAAAGGAATAACTTAACTCTAACCAGGGGCTCTACCGGCCAAGTCGCCGAACATCGATTTCTTAAATGGCGTTCAAATAAATAAAGTTTAAAAATTACTTAATCAATCGTTAAATCGGCTCCCATGAGCACATGTGACGTCATAAATGGTCCGGAATCGATTGTCAACGTTGAAGCCGATTTAACGATTGATTAAGTCATTTTTAACCTTTATTTATTTGAACGCCATTTAAGAAATCGATGTTCTGTGACTTAGTCGGTAGAGCCCCAAATCTGAATTACATTATACTATCACCTATTACGTTGGCGGAATTGGATATGTGCCCGATCGATGGCGATGCACTCCCGGGCACAATTCCAATACCAACTGAATTCACAGGAAATATATCTACCGGACGACGAACTGGTATGCCACTGAATACCAGGGCACCATACATACCTAGCTATCAACGAGAAATTGCCGGGCCTTGTCGCAAATCGTAACGCACACGTGTGGATTTTACTTAATTCCGAAAAATCTATACTACCTACATATAACAAAATCGTAGGAAAGTCAAAACTGTACATTGAATATTTTTTAAAAAGGATACATGGGGCGTGAACTACAATCGATATCGAAGCCAAAAATATAGTTTTTACTACCTACATATAACAAAATCGTAGGAAAGTCAAAACTGTACATTGAATATTTTTTAAAAAGGATACATGGGGCGTGAACTACAATCGATATTGAAGCCAAAAATATAGTTTTTAGAATTTTTGTCTGTATGTATGTCCGGGCTAAACTCAAAAAGGACAGCATGGATTTACTTCAAATTTTGCATGATTTTCTTGATTTGATTGATCTTCAAATTTAAGAGGTCGGGTCAACATATAGGCTACATATTATCACGCTATCACCTACGGGGGAGGAGCTGTGATAATTTATAAAGTTTAACGCGGGGTAAAACCGCGGGGCACAGCTAGTCTATACATAAAATCGTAGGAAAGTCAAAACTGTACATTGAATATTTTTTAAAAAGGATACAGTAGTGATTAAAGTGCTCTAACTGCTAAAATCTCTAATTTTAAAATTTACAAGAAAATTTTCAACTTACGTGCTTCCTGCGCGTAATATTAATCAACCAATGCTGATTTCCTTATTTATTAGAAACAAACCCATATAATCATGGTCCACTGGTTAGTGACCCTGACTGCTAAGACAGAGGTCGTCGGTTCGATTCCCACCCGGGACAAATCTTTGTGACAATCTTTTGGACAAGTCTTTGGTATAATTTATTTCTAATGTATTTAGAAATATATAAGTATGTATATCATCTTATTATTGTCTGGTTGCCTTAGTACGGGCTCTGCCTAGTTTGGGATCAGATGGCAGTGTGTAAGTTGTCCCAATATATTATATTTTCTATTAAATTTAGCATTTATTCTGTTCAATGAGGGACACTCACTCAAAATTATCCTAAATGGCAGACCCATCTGCATCAAGATAAATAAATGAGCCATACATGTTAATATGTACATTATACGTCATACGATAATAATAACGACAAGCTATTACAAAGAGGGTAATTTAACGCTGGCATTACTGTAATATGCTCACGTTGTGAATGTAAAAGAACCAATAAAACCGAATTTTGTACAATGAAGACCATTCACACACAAATCGTTTAATTATTCAGCCATCAGCTGTCAACGAGTTTCATCGCATTAAGAACAAATTGCACATTTGTTGTATGTAAAATTGAAAAAGGGGTATGCCAGTTAATCCCCTTCTTCATCGAACTGCTATCTTCATCACCATCATCATTATATCAGCCGAAACACTTCCACTTCTGGACAAAGGCCTCCCCCAAGGATCTCCAAAATTGCGGATCTTGTCCGGTGCGGTTATCCTCGGTGCTTTGCAGCTGGATTTTCTAGTTGCATTTCTCTCGTTTTATAAGGCTATAGCCTCTTTACATCATTCTGTCTCCAGCTTTGCTCTGGAGGGAAGTGGAAATATTCATTTTCTAACTCTTACTTTTTTCTTTCTGATTAAATTCGTTGTGATCCAAGAAAGTTAACGCGATTCCCCAGGACATGCCTGAGCCTCACCGGTCAGTGTCATTTCATTGTGTGCCACTGTTGATTCTGGTTTACAGGAGTCACGTTGAAAAAAAAAATACGCAAGTTTGCTAATGCGAGCAACCCTAAAACTAATTTACAATCACGATATTTTATTTCATACATATATAAATTATAAATTAATCTCAACTCTGCACATCAAGAGTCGTTAAAGATTTTCAGGAGCGAAGTGAAACGGCAGCTTCGCACAGTTTTATTTTAAATATTCGCCTTATTACCCAAACCGTGCCCGTTACTTGAATTACGCATATCATAATCCTGATCTTTGTATACATAATCAGTGTCCCACTAATCCAATTCCTAATTTCAAACAGAACTGTCTGTTTATTCCAAAGACAAAAGCTTCCGTCGTATAACCAGCGTCAGGTCGGTAGTGACAATAAGGAACCTTACATTTATAACATAAGGCTTATATTTCAATGAAAATGTTTCTACTGATGTGCGGTTGATTGGTACAAACGGCTAAAAGATCTTCGGCTACTCGCTGCATCGCTATAGTCTTCACAGAGGAAACATACAAGTAACAATACGATCACTTCCTACATTTCATCACGCCGTATGTATGATGTATGCAGGCCATTGCAGTAACAAAAGATGCAGAATTTACAGAGAAATCTTCAAAGACAATGTAAGTTTACGTTCAGTAGTAAGTATTTGCGCCTAAGAAACCACTTTCTCCGGAGCTAAGAGTTTAAAATATAACAAACCAGGTCTATTTAAACAGCAATTATATATACATAAAAACTTTCGGTCAGCTGACTTTGATAGTATTTATATGTATAGTTGTCCAGCTTGGGAGTGGGTTGGGTTCCATAATCATCCCATGATATATAGTCAAACCCGGACACTGTTATAGCAAAAATTGTTAAACTCAGTTTAACACTAAAATCTAATTTCATCAACCTATGAGAACGAATGAGAAATATTCGCATATTGATTATAGTTTTGCATGACCCTACAAAATGGAACAAACAGTTTTTTCCATATATTACAAATCCTTTAATTTTTCCGATTCCCGCGCAGGAAAACTATTTGTATGACCCATAAGTAGTTGTTCTGAGTCTCAGTGTACTTTGTGTCCATCAATTATATGTTTGTTAAGTACCCCACGACACAAGGTTTAGTTTCCCAAGTGCGGGCATGTATTTAAAAAAAAGAAGCAAAAGGTTTACAAAAATCGTTTTGAATGGCTCATCTCCATTATATCAGATGCGATAGAACAACACAGTACGCTTAAAAAAATCCCAAACCGGAAACAGACTATTAAACCATGGATGACCACTGGCCTCCTGAGGTGCGTGCGAAATAGAGATCAACTCCATAAAAAAGCAATACAAAATCCTAAAGACCTGACTGCAAATATAATATATACTAGATACCGAAATTACTGCAACAATTTATTGAAAACTATTAAACGCGATTTTGACCAAAAAGAACTACAAAAAGCCAATGGTAATCCCAAAGCAACTTGGGACATCATAAAAACTATCAGCTACAAAAACACTTCCCCCATAAATAAGTCAGGAGAACTTCTTAACATGTGCAGTGATCCAAATTCTTCTGTTAATGCCATAAATAAGTACTTTGCTAACGTCGGAGCGGACCTTGCTAGGCAAGTTACGCAGGATCAGCGTGTAATTCGCTCAAATTTTGAATTTAACAGCTTAATAAATCCCAAAGGTAACTCATTCGTACTACTTGAAACAAATTTCGTAGAAATAGACAATATTATAATAAATTTAAAAAATAATTCCGCTGTAGGTCACGATGGAATACCAGCCTCAGTTATTAAGTCTGCCAGGCATGTACTTGTTCCGTCAATAACGCATATCTGTAATTTATGTATATCAAAAGGTATTTTCCCCGTCACTTTTAAGAAGGCATTAGTAACACCAGTGTTCAAGGGTGGGGATAGTGACCGTGTCGAAAACTATAGGCCAATATCTGTACTCACCACACTTTCCAAAATTATGGAGAAGGTTCTTAACAAAAGATTGCTTAGCTACCTTGCATGCAACAACATAATTGCGCCTAACCAATACGGTTTTAGAAGAGGCGTATCAACAGAGGATGCCGTTCTTGAACTCACAAACCAAATTGTTAAGAATCTTGATTCCAGGACCAAAACTATAGGCATATTTCTTGATTTAGCCAAAGCTTTCGACACGGTCTCTACTCCCATTCTTCTACAGAGTCTAGAAAGCTTGGGCATAAGAGATATCACCCTAAACCTTTTCCGTGACTATCTTACAAATCGTACGCAACGAGTGAAGGTAGACAACCACATCAGTGATGATGTGAACCTAACTTTTGGCGTTCCACAGGGCAGCGTGCTGGGTCCCACCCTTTTTCTTCTATTTGTAAACAGAATGTGCCAGCTGTCAATCCCACACTGCAAGATTCTCGTATATGCAGATGACACTGCGCTTATAATAAGTGGAGAAACATGGGAATCTGCCTACCTCGCAGCTGAGGATGCTCTTAGGATAGTGATGGATTGGCTTTCAATTAATCTACTTACACTAAATGTTTCAAAAACCCACTATGTCTCTTTCTCAGCGAATTCTGCTACACAGCCTAGTATGCCAGACGTTAAAGCCCACAGTTGTCACCCTACACTGACCTCGTGCAGCTGCCCTACTATACATAGAACCTCTTGTGTGAAATACTTGGGGGTGCACATCGATAATATTTTGAGTTGGCAAGAGCATATTCGAGTGACAGTTGCGCGGGTTCGTAAACTAATGTTCCCTATGAAAAAACTTAGAGGAGTAGTTGCCGAACGACTGTTAAAAAATATTTATTTTGCTTTGGCTCAGTCACTTCTTAGCTATTGTATATCTGTTTGGGGAAGTACACTTAAAACGTATTTGCTTCGCCTTGAGAGGGCACAAAGAGCTGTGTTAAAAGTCATGTTGTTCAAACCTTATCGGTACCCGACTACCCAGCTCTATAAAGACATATCAGTACTAACTGTCCGACAGCTCTGTGCACTTAACATCACTCTACGTGTACACTCGTCATTGACCTACAACCCAAGGGTAACAGAACAAAATAAACGGCGTAAAGATCCTGTGTGCCCACGCGTCATCACCAAAACTGCTCTGGCAAGTCGAAGTTACCCGTGTCTTAGCAGCCACCTTTACAATACTATAAATAAGACTTGCAACGTATATTCTTTAACTAAATATAAATGTAAAACAGTAGTTAGTAATTTTCTCCAAAAATTAACATATGATGAAACGGAACAACTCTTTTCAAAAAAAAAATTATAACATATTAAAAAAACAAATTGAAATTGAATTTTCTCATTTATAATTTATTTTACATTGGGGCATACAAAAAACACACACACACACACACACACACATACATACACCCACACCACATACACCCATTCCTTGTTAATATTGAAATAAGTGTTAACTCCTTAGATATTTTAACAATTTTTTTTTTTTTTTCTTTTATGCCTACTAAAACTCCTACCGAGTGCAGCAAATTGACGCAATGAACTGTTCGAGGAAGGCGCCTGTGTCTGTAACACAGTTTTTAACTAGCACAGACGCAGACGTTCACTTAAAAAATATATAAAAGCAAAACTTTATTTGTATTTATGCTATTCCGATGTTATTAACTGAGTGAGGATACAGTTTCAGCATGTACATAGGCAGGTACGTCTTGAAGCTGTAAACGTTATAAGCATTAATACGGGATATATAGGTATCCCGTATTCATGTGCAAATTAAAATGACTAACACGCTAACATGTCTAATACACTAATAATTAAGTGATTGATAGTGTAAATATTTCATTTTGTATACCTGTGTCGCAAAGTACTAAATGTTCTAGGCACTAGCTTGGTGGTAATCCTCTATTTGTTTGATTTCATGTCCATAATATTTTATCATCATGCCTTTGTATTTAAATTTTGTTTTGTTTTTGATTTTGGAAATAAAAATTATTATTATTATTATTATTATTAATGGCTAATCAGTAAATTTTATTTAACACACCATCTTATTTTTGTTACTACCCTTTACAACATCGAATTATGTCTTACTCTCTGTGCTGTTAAGTTCTCTATCTACACCAAAATCTATAATTAAACCAGACTGATAGAAAGAGCAGATGTGATAATTTTAGCTGCTCATTAAATGCATCGCTCTCTAGTCGCTATCTTCTCTAATCTTATACGTACAGACGCCAGCACATACACACAGCTACCCCAATCTGTCAAATTTCTTTTATAGATTTACAACTTTATCACATAAGCATTAGGTTCACTTTCAATTGGAGAAATTTGACAGATTGGGTTAGCTTGATGTGCTGGCGCCTGTACATTGTTAGTATAAATATAGAGCAGGTATAAAAGATTTGACAGATTGGAGTAGCTGGATAAGCTGGCGCCTGTACAAAGACGCACTAAAGTAAAATACTAATGCGGCCACTAATCCTTATACCGCCTTTTAAGTGCAGTGTCAATAGTTAGTCAATTGCCCAATAACTGCTAATTTTATGAGTGACCCGAAACAGACAACTTATCTAACAATTACCATAGATACGCAAATAGCAGACGCATTCACAAACATTAGCTATTGATCTAAATATACATATATATCGATCATAAATGAATGTTAAATGTTTATATAAACATATAGCACACATTTTTAATGTTTTCTTAAAAGGCATCCCCGTACTCGGGAATTAATCCCAGTGTGACTTTACAAACATATATTTGACGGACACAAAGTACATCCAGACTCAAAACAACTATTTATGGGTCACACAAATTGTCATCATGCGCGGGAATTGAAAAAAACCCGGCACACTACTACGCCACACGTGCAGTCAAATCTGTAACGTAATCTTAAGCATCACCTCAAATAATTTAGTTTAAAGCGGATAGCCACGTAGATATTATTAGAGATTACTAGATTTTGTCTGTAAGCAAATTAAACTTGTTTAACAGGACGAATGACTTTTTAAACCTGGGCTTCTACCGGCTAAGGCGCCGAACATCGATTTCTTAAATGGCGTTCAAATAAATAAAGCTTAAAAATTACTTAATCAATCGTTACATCGGCTTCAACGTGGACAATCGATTCCGGACCATTTATGTCGTCACATGTGCTCATGGAAGCCGATTTAACGACTGGTTAAGTCATTTTTAACCTTTATTTACTTGAACGCCATTTAAGAAATCGATATTCAGTGGCTTAGCCGGTAGTGCCCCTGGTCTCTAAAGTTAACACTTTCACAGCCACGCCAACTCGGTTGAAGGGTGCTGGGCACTGAAAGCGACATGTCGATCTTGAGGGTAGATGAAATAGATGATTACAGTTCCATCCCATTTTGTGCTTGAGGATATAAAAGGGCACCTGCCTTTGTACACTATAGCCAATATGTCACCGGAACTGAAAATTATAAGCCACTTATAGCCCAAGAATTGCGTTTATTAATTTTCCTAGTCTAAAGACGCTCAGAAAATACACTAAAATTAGAATCCCACGGACATTATATCTTCGTTCAAAAACAATCCCAACAATCAGCCAGTTGGCCAATAACTATGGCCCGAAACAACTGACTTATCTTACAACTGTCGATCATCGTAGATATGCAAATAGCAGACGTATAAATGTTTGATAGTTCACGAACATTAGCGATTGATCTAAATATATATCACGAAAGAAAATACGCTAAACGTTTAGTAAAACATGAAGCAGACACAACATACATTTTTCAAATAGTTTGTTGCGTAATCTAAGCATCTCCTTCAATTATCTGATACTAGTTCTGCCCCGCGGTTACACCCGCATTAAACTTTATAATTTATAGCCAATGTGTTATCTGGATATATGAGCTATATTACTCCAAAGTTTCATCAAAATCCGTTACGTAGTTTTTGCGTGAAAGAGTAACAAACATCCATACATCCATCCATACTCACAATCTTTCGCATTAAAGAAGATATGTATTAGCCACGCAACATTGTCTCTAAATATGTTAGTTTAAGAAAGTCTCTTTTAAGGATGGACCCACAATCCGAACTTACACGAGTGGATCCGGAGGGGTGAAAGAAAAGTCACAGTGTCTATGTGTAGCGAAATTCAATCCTCTATGATATGATCTCCGGTTCTATTCCCGGGTCAAGCCAAGGTGATATTCGGATTTTTCTGGCAAAATATGTCTCAGCAGAACAGGATAAAAAAAATACTACGCCCGAGGCGAGAATCAGCAATCAACTATTCAAACAGTTGTAGGGTTTGAAGCCTCTCACCTGATGATTATGAGTATCTTGGAGCCAGAAAGTTAGCGGTAAGTAGTAAACAGTTTTTTGTACAGGAAGGCAAATGAGCCAGTATCAGCAGACAGAACCATTCAGACTATATGTAGTAAAATATAGCTTAAACTATAAAATTCTATAATTAAACCTAAACATAATCTCCGTGGCAATAACTTAATACAAGCTAGCTAAATATCATTAGTATTATAAAATAAATTTTATAAATGTTTTAACAATACGTGTACCTAAATATCTATATGTATGTACATATAGATATTTAGGTACACGTATTGTTAAAACATTTATGTAAACTAGAATTAATTATGTATACCTACCTACTTAACTATATAACTACAAACATGGTCTGACTATTTACAAACGCTTTTTTAAAGTCTACGTGAATAAATACCTTTTTTATTTTTATTTTATTTTATATAAGCATTTAGTAACAGAGAGACGATGAGAAATGATGACACATAATAGACCACCCATCCATGACGTAAGATTACTCATCTTTGGTGGCTGAAAAAAAACTACGAAATACTTTTCAAAATTGTCTAGTCGATATAACAGTTTTCTTCAAGGATATCAGTTAACAAATGGTTTAGAAATGACAGGCTTACACCGTAGCGAAACGTTAACAGATTGAACAATCGAGGCGCAAGATAATAGATAAAATAATGCTTCGTTGCGTACTTTCACGCAATTAGGTAAAACTTGGGTTATACAACTTTAGTTGGAGCCGTTTGTTATATTGCTGGACTGGTAAATATCCGCTGCCCGACGTTGCATACCCTTTACATGAGAATGCTATAGGGAAAGGTTTTTATTGTAATTAGATCTGTGCCGTAAGGGAGCCTCGTGTAGACAGACAAAAGAAATTCTACCATCTCTGAAGAAACTATCGCGCAGTACATCTGAACAGAAATGATCTACGATGGTGATAGGCACAAAAACCGGACACTGCACACTAGCAAATAATTATATATTAATAATGAAATGATTATATATTAATGAGGTACTTAATACAGTCGTCTAGAATCACTAAACTGTCAGATGATAGTAAGCAGTGAGCTCGTCGAGGATGGAGGTGGACAGGTCAGTAACGCGGAAGAACTCCAGTTGTTGCAAGCTTTCATTTGCTTTCCAACAACTGGAACGTATTCTTGTTGCAGAATAATTGTATAAAAATATGATCCATTAAGCCTCCAATCCGTAACTTATATACTACGTCCAGAAATTAAATTTGTGGGCGTGGGTTTGAATCCCACTTCTGATATGTAAGAAAACTCCATATGTAGGTAAACAAATATCTACTCATACGTACAACTAAATATCTATAACCTATCGACACTTCATTTTTCTAACATGACCAACTCGTCGCGTGCTCCGAACAAAGTGCCGACCCATTCGGTTCGTATACTTGTCTAACGTCACCGCTTGGTGTTGCCACATAAAAGATCGATATTAATATTTAGTAGCTTTTATTTAAATCAATATTATCAAACCTTGGCGATCAACACTCTACACTACCCGCGTGTTTGTACTTATCTTCAAGGATCACACAGACCGTTGAGAGCATCTGGCTCTATAAGGCCCATGATTATATCATCACCACGAACTTAATAAAAAACCAACTACCCAAGGCCAAATAACCGTCGAACTATGAAACAAAAACAATAATATACAGTATGTTTAAAATAAATCGCGCGGTATAAATAAACTCGCGTTACGTGATCGGAGCTAAATACGCGTTGTTTATATGCACTTTCGTAACGCTAACTCGTAACGGCCTCGTATGAGGTCGGCTTTGATAGTAACAGCGTGTTTGTTTGACAAATGTTTGGCTGTTTGTTAATTGAACATTGCTTGGCTTTTTATGAGATACTAGCTGTGCCCCGCGGTGTTACCCGCGTTAAATTTTATAAATTTTCTTTGCTATAAACCTCACAGACCCCGAGACCTTTCCAACGAATGCAAAACCGTGGAAATCGGTTCGTGCGTTCTGGAGTTATAGTGTCAGGAAGGAAAACCCGACTTATTTTTATATAGTAGAAGAAGATTTGCTCTGCGAGTCCGCCTGTCCAACTGTACCTAGAACAGTCGGCTGCATAAATATTTACACGATTCAAATTAGCATTTGATTTCATGTCATTTTCTAACTCCTCTATGTTTCTTTCTGATTAAATCGGTTGCGGGATACAAGACAGTTAAAGCGATTCCCCGGGACATGCCTGAGGCTCACCGCTCAGTGTCATTTTATTGTGTGCGTCTGTTGATCCTGGTTTAGGAGTTGCAGTGGTGGGTAAGAGGGAGGGACTAGTCCCGATAGCCTTTGAATATTTGTTAAGACTTTTATTAATGTTTTACTATCTATACATATAATAAAATCGTAGGAAAGTCAAAACTGTACATTGAATATTTTTAAAAAAGGATTCTTGGGGCGTGATCTTTAATCGATATCGAAGCCAAAAATATAGTTTTTAGAATTTTTGTCTGTATGTCTGTTTGTCTGTATGTATGTCCGAGCTAAACTCAAAAAGTACTGCATGGACTTACTTCAAATTTTGCATGCATATTACTAAGAGGTCAGGTCAACATATAGGCTACATATTATAACCCCATCACCTACGGAGAGGAGCTGTGATAATTTTAGTTTAACGCGGGTAAAACCGCGGGGCACAGCTAGTTCGGAAATAGATTTGCTTGTAATGTTTGATCCGACAGTATATGGTAAGGTGCATAATACTAGTTAAAGAAGAGATAATGTCGGTAACATATGAATGTTGTTTTTATTACAGTCTAGAAGGCTTTTACTGCTTTACTGGAAAATATATTGAACTTTGCTGAATATTTGTTAAAACTTTTATTAATTTCAACTGCTTGTATTCATAAATATATTTGCTAGCAATTAATATAACAGATTTTTATCCTACAGTATTACGAGTATAAGGTACAGAATACTAGTTAAAGCAGAGATCCTGACCGTAACATCTGAATGTTGTGTTTATTGCAGTCTTTGCTTGGCTTTTTCTGAGGGATTTGCTCTGCCCCGCGGTTTTACCCGCTTTAAACTTTATAAATTATCACAGTTCCTCCCCCGTAGGTGATAGCGTGATAATATGTAGCCTATATGTTGACCCGACCTCTTAGTAATATTCATGCAAAATTTGAAGTAAATCCATGCATTACTTTTTGAGTTTAGCCCGGAAATACATACAGACAAAAATTCTAAAAATTATATTTTTGGCGTCGATATCGATTGTAGATCACGCCCCAAGTATCCTTTTTAAAACATATTCAACGTACAGTTTTGATTTTCCTACGCTTTTATTATATGTATAGATTAATTAATATATAAGTAATATATGTATTATATTATTATTCAATATTATATTATTATATTAAATGCACCCAGATACAGCTAATACAATAATCAGTTTTTCCTAGTTGCGGATCAAACCCATGACCTCTGGTTAGTGAACCTGAGGTCACTAACTATTAATCAACAGGCCAGTTTTAAGTATGACGCCGTCTCATACGGGCTTCAGCTTAATAGTAGCTCTGCCGATATACTGCGACACAGTTATATTTCAATACCCTTTGTACAGACGCCAGCACATCCAGCTACACCAATCTTTCAAATTTCCCCAATTGAAAGTTAACCTTGTGCTTATGTGATAAAGTTTAAAATCTATAAAAGAAATTTGACAGATTGGGGTAGCTGGATGTGCTGGCGTCTGTACATTAAGTAACTGTCGGCTTCCATAACAAATTCTGTCAAAATTCGTGGAACGCTAATGCAAAATGGTCGTAAACGCCGTGATTGACAAACAATACTTACTTACCCATTGCGCAGACGCATATTTTTACCACATTACTGTGTTTACCAACGGGTCAAGATGTCAAGAGGTTTCATGTCAATGACTGCGTTTAAAGGGAAAGTGCGTTTTCAATTATTTTTAGTTAAATATTTGTGAATGTAAAGATTTTCGCTTCTTCATTTATTTGTTTGTTAAACTACAAATGTAAGTACAACATAGGCAAATCATAAAAACACACTTAAACTAGATTTCGGGCATTTAGATTTAGATTACTGCATATAGTTCCTCTAAATGAAACTTTCATCAATAAGTCACAAGCTATCAGTAGTAACAATGGGAACTAGACTTTATTCAGCAAAACATAAAGTTCAATTTGAAAACCTATAAACACACACAAATTTGACATTGCGCAACAATGTCAAGTTTGTGTGTGTTTAATTTTTTATGCATGGTGCCGTTTTTAATAATCTTAGTATATACATACATACATACATAGACTCACGCCTTTTTCCCAGAGGGTCAGGTAGGCAGGTTTGAACAATTGAAACTCTATTTGACATAGTACACACGGCTACATATCAAGCTATACATTTCCAATATAAGCTGACCTCTCATTGTATGGAAATACTATACAACGCGGGATCAGCTTATACTGGAAATGTATAGCTCGATATGTAGCCGTTAGTACACCGGTCAAACTCGATGGGGAAATAACGGCCACATTTATTTCCCCATTGAGTTTGAATAAACACATTAAATAAAAAAAAAGTAATATGCAGAAAAGAACATATTGTGATAGGAACTAAATATCTCATAATGATAAAATAAAAGGTCGATTGCGCATGCGCCACGGCATGCGTCGCCACGCCAGAAATCTGTTTTACGTGCGGCTATAGATGTTTCACATCAAATATTGAATTAAAATTAATGATTATATTAAAACACTAGGTACCCACTATAACAAGCAGCGACTTCCATGTATCTGTTAATTAGCATTCGCTTCGGCCATCAGATATTCCGATTCATCATATCAGCCGAAAGACGTCCACTGCTGGACAAAGGCCTCCCCCAAGGATCTCCACAATAGCCGGTCCTGCGCTGCCCGCATCCAGCGGCTTCCCGCGACCCGCACAAGATCGTCGGTCCACCGTGTAGGAGGCCTGCCCACGCTGCGTCTTCCGGTTCGTGGTCGCCACTCGAGAACCTTTCTGCCCCATCGGCCGTCAGTTCTACGAGCTATGTGCCCTGCCCACTGCCACTTCAGTTTGGCAATTCTTTGGGCTATGTCGGCTACTTTAGTTCGCCTGCGGATCTCAGCATTTCTTATTCGATCTCGCAGGGAAACTCCAAGCATAGCCCTTTCCATTGCTCTTTGGGTGACCTTGAGCCGCCTGATAAGGCCCATAGTGAGCGACCACGTCTCTGTTCCGTAAGTCATCACTGGCAACACACACTGGTCGAAGACTTTCGACTTGAGACACTGCGGTATTTGGGATGAGAAGATATTACGTAGCTTCCCGAACGCTGCCCAGCCGAGTTGGATTCTACGATTGACCTCCTTTTCGAAGTTGGACCTACCTAGTTGGATGGTCTGTCCTAGGTAAATATAGTTCTCAACAACTTCGAGTGCAGAGTCTCCAACCTTAACTAGAGTGGGTGCAACATGGATGTTCGACATGATTTTCGTCTTATCCATGTTCATTTTCAGACCCACTTGTTGAGAGACTCTACTGAGGCCATCGAGCATTGTACCGAGGTCGTCAAGGGTCTCAGCCATGACTACTATGTCGTCGGCAAATCTAAGGTGGGTGATGTACTCGCCATTGACATTGATGCCAAAGCCTTCCCAGTCCAGAAGCTTGAAAACATCTTCCAATGCAGCGGTGAACAGTTTCGGAGATATGACGTCTCCCTGTCTCACGCCTCGCTGCAATTGAATAGGTTTCGAGTTCTGGTCCTGAAGTCGGATTGACATGGTGGCGTTTTCGTACAAACACTTTAACACCTGGACATACCGATAGTCAATTTGGCACCTTTGAAGAGACCTCAGCACGGCCCATGTTTCGATAGAATCAAAGGCTTTCTCATAGTCCACAAACGCTAAGCATAATGGCTGGTTATACTCCTCTGTCTTCTGTATAACTTGCCGCAGCGTATGTATGTGGTCTATGGTACTGTAGCCTTCTCGGAATCCGGCTTGTTCGGGAGGCTGGAAGTCGTCAAACCTTCGTGCGAGACGATTCGTAATGACTCTCGAAAACAACTTGTAAACATGGCTCAGCAGTGAGATGGGTCTGTAATTCTTCAATAGGGTTTTATCGCCCTTTTTGAAGAAAAGCACCACCACACTCCTGTGCCATGCTTTTGGCGTTTGACCTTCGAGTATGACGGAGTTGAATAACTTCTGAAGGGCCCGTAGGATCGGTGTACCACCCGCCTTCAGAAGCTCAGCTGTAACTCCATCATCACCCGGCGCCTTGTTGTTTTTTAGTTGTTTGAGAGCCATTCTAATCTCGTACAGGCTGACGTCCGGGATATCTTGGGTGTAGTGTCGGGTTAGTCTTGCTCTTGGATCGGCATGACTATTGACAGGAAGTTGCGTTGTCGTGTATAACTGTCCGTAGAACTTCTCGATCTCACCTAGCAACTCTGGTTTTGACGTGACGATTCTACCATCCTCAGTCTTCAGCTTCGTCAGTTGGCTTTGCCCAATAGACAAATCTCTTGCGAACACTTTAGAGCCTCTATTCCGCTCGATGGCCTCTTTTATACTAATAGTATTAAATTGGCGTGTGTCGCGAGTCAGAGACTTTGAGATTTGTCTGTTGAGCTGCCTGTATCTGGCAGCATCACATGAGGATGTTAGAATCATTTTCCGCCTTTCTTCCATAAGCTGTAGGGTATGGTCGGAGATCTTTTTGGTTCCATTTGTACGGCGGGTTTTGTAGAAGTTAGACCCGGCCGTATGGACAGCTTCCACGAACCTGTCGTGGTATGTATCCACTTCTTCACAGTCTGCTAGGCATTCGAATCGGTTCTGAAGTTCGAGTTGAAAGGGTTCGGGGTTTTGGAGGTGGAACGGTATGGGACGGAGCGTAGACTTCATCAGTCGGGACCTCTCGAGTTTGACATTTAGGTTCAATGAGCCTCTGACCAGTCTGTGATCGCTCCCGGTCTTAACCGCATTGATCACAGAGACATCATTGAATACTTGTCTCCTCGTCGACAGGATGAAGTCTATCTCGTTTTTAGTTTTCCCATCGGGGCTCACCCAGGTCCATTTACGATGTGCCGGCTTCCTGAAGAAGGAATTCATCATAAAGAGACCCTCCTTCTCCATGCAGTCAGCCAACATCTGGCCTCGGGGGTTCCGATCCCCGGTTCCAAATTGCCCCACTTTCAGCTCATCACCGATTCGTTTGCCCAGCTTCGCGTTGAAGTCCCCCATGACCACAGCGAAATAAGAGTTCGAGGTATGTATGGCTCTGGAAATGTCCTCATACATGACCTCGACTGCATCATCGGAGTATGTCGAAGTAGGTGCGTATACCTGTATAACCTTCAGCGAATACCGCCTGGTGATTCTGAGTATAAGGTACGCAACCCTCGTCGACACACTCTCGATTTTCACTACGTTGTTCACGAGGGACTTGTGGACTATGAACCCGACACCACCTTGGGATAGTTGGTCACCCTCCCGGTAATAGAGCAGGTTTCCGGATTTCAGTATTATCGAGTCCTCCCCCTCTCTTCGGACTTCAGATAATCCTACAATATCCCAATGTAACCTGCTCAGTTCTTCCTCCAGTTCGGTTATCTTCTCGTCGGAGCGCAGTGTTCGTGTGTTAAACGTTGCCAGGGCCAGAGGTCGTCGTTTTTGGTAACGTGGAATCTGCCGGGGATTCTTAGCACCCCCTGCCCTGCCGTAACCACGGCTGTTACCACGGCTGGGAATAGCAGGGCTGCCGGGGACTGGGGGCCGCGGTTTAGTTGTGTCCATCATTTGAGGGGATTTGCCATAATCGCCACGCTTGGCAGACGGGTTGGCGATCGCAGTAAGGTGAACATGGTACTCAGGAGAACGCTGCTGCCCGTTCTCTGGTGTATATATTTCCCTCGGGACGACTTTTACGTCCCCCCACGGGATGAGAGGGGGTGGTGATATTCTTAGGCCGTCACCACACAGCATATAGCAATATTCCGATTGCTACGCAGTAAATCTATGTATTTCCTTGTACAAATTGTTCAATGATTAAGAAATCATCGGCTCTTCCTCACTCATTCAAGTTTATTGGTTACGATTATTAGTCTCCAAGAACATCAAGTACATAAATCATAATTTATGTTTTAAATATCATACATCGGCTTCTATTGCTAATAAATGCCTTAAGAATATAAGTAGTTCGTATTGAACAAAACTTATATGAGGCGATCACGAAAGCATATTAAAAAAAAAAGAATGATTAAAATCTATTGACTACAAACGCGAGAAATATGGAGAAATCGCACATACATATATATGTATATACAAGGTGAAGAAATGATATGTACAGACGCCAGCACATCAAGCTACCTCAATCTGTCAAAATTCCCCAATTAAAAGTGAACCTTATGCTTTAGTGATAAAGTTGAAAATCTATAAAAGAAACTTGACAGAATGGGGTAGCTGGATGTGCTGGCGTCAGACATAGACATAGATCATTTTATTGCCAGAAACTGTGTACAGAAGATGTTATAACAATTTGATTGATCAACAGTTACCCATATCGGGCATGCAATATTTTTTCTACCTATCTTAATATTAAATAATTCTGGTCATCAATTCGCAAAATCTATACATATAATAAAATTGTAGGAAAGTCAAAACTGTACATTAAATATTTTTTTAAAGGATACTTGGGGCGTGATCTACAATCGATTTCGAAGCCAAAAATATAGTTTTTAGAATTTTTGTCTGTGTGTCTGTTTGTCTGTATGTATGTCCGGGCTAAACTAAAAAAGAACGGCATGGATTTACTTCAAATTTTGCATGAATACTACTAAGAGGTCGGGTCAACATATAGGGTACATATTATCACGCTATCACCTACGGGGGAGGAGCTGTGATAATTTATAAAGTTTAACGCGGGTAAAACCGCGGGGCACAGCTAATACATATATAAAAGGTGAAGAAATGATATGTAGGACATCAACTCGCAAAATACACACCAAAATAAAAGTCGATCAGCTTTTGGTATGGGAGATCCAAAGAATTGTTTTCATATTTGTGCTGTGCTTCATGGCTACATGGTGGTGTTTTAATTACCTGCACAATTTATGGCGCATCTTGTATAAAAAAAAGCAGTTGAATTGAGAACTAGCTTCTGTTTGAAGGCCTAAAAATATTTATTAGACTACAATTTGGCGCGGTGGGTTGCTGTGTGGTTGAGGGCAAAGAATATCTCCACACCATCGTATCCCGTATGGGGAGTATCTTCCGGAGAACGGGCAGCTATGCTTGTTTGATGACTTTCAACAACAAAGTCCAGTAAAGAAACACTTTAGACAGCAATGATAAATAAGTTTAATTACGTTAAATTTTATATCACATTAAAAAGCATCACACTAATACCTATTATAAAGCTGAAAGTTTGTGTGTGTGTATGTATGATATTTCTTCACGTCTAAACGGCTGGAGCGATATTAGTAAAATTTGGTACGGAGTTAGCTGACACCCTGGATTAACACTAGGCTATATTTTACGCGAGTAAAACCGCGGGGCAAAGCTAGTTGTAGTATAAAAATGAATCACCTTTATCCACTGATTCCTCCAAACATAACGAAAAGCTTCATGTTCCAAATCAAACGCAGATTTAAGAATGCGAACACTATTGGGAATGTTAGAATTATCCTTGTTAGCTTTGAACACATGTTAAGATCGTCCAAGGCCGAATGCCGTAATAATCTTGTATAGACGCCGCCACGTTAATGGATATATTTAGAAATTAACAACGTCTTTATAACGTATACGTAAGGGCTGTTTTTGTAATGCAGTTGTATACACTGGCATATTGTCAACTGATACCAGTTTCCGAGCAAAATTCCTTAGCGAAATCAAGTGGACTACCCTGTTTATTTTTTGCAAGTCCTAAGTCTACCGGTAACTTGCTTACCGCATATTGAAAACTTAGGCTTATATCAAATTAGTAGTTTTTAAACTGACATTTAATTTTTGTGAGATTTTTGGGCATTGGACTTTTTTACCTTTAATTTTAAGTCAAATCGGATATGATTAACGAGGTCACTTTTGCTGAACATTCAAAATTACACCCATAAGGATCGAGCATTCTTCAGTGGGCGAGATTATATGAAGTGAAGAAAGGTTCCTGTCAGGATCAAAACAAAACAAACAAATCAGCTTCAAGGAAGAAAATTGGAAGACCTCACATTTACTTTTATCTATTTGTCGAAAATTCACTCCAATACTATATTCCATTACTTACTTACTTATCGTATCGTTAGTGGTTACCCTCGTGTCAGTTGTTCAAGCCGCCCAGTACGTCTCTGAAATGGCTTAACGACTGTTGCCTAATGGCTACAACCGAGACCTCCGAAGCACGGAGACGCTCAGAAATCAAACCACTTTGACGGTCACCCATCTGAGGATTGACCGCGAGCCTAGTTGCTTAACCACGCTGATCACTTACGGACGGGTGAGAGCATCTGGCTATGAGCGCCTCTGTATTCCAGTTATAAACACACAAACCGTTATAAGTGTTATGACATAATTTGTATTGCACAAGAAATAACCAGCTACATTCACGATAATGTCTACACATTTAAATTTATAAACAGCAATCTAACTTTATCTTTGTAATCTAATAACGTTTATTAAAAGTAGCCGTGTAGAATCGTCATAGTTTTATAGATACATAACAATAAGGAAGCTAGGAATATTGCCTCTGTTGTTATTTATGAACTATATAAATAAACTAGCTGTGCCCCGCGGATTTACTCGCGTTAAATTTTATAAATTTTCTTTGCTATAAACCTCACGGAGCCCGAGACCTTTCCTACGAATGCAAAACCGTGGAAATCGGTTCGTGCGTTCTGGAGTTATAGCGTCAGGAAGGAAAACCCGACTTATTTTTATATAGTAGACTAGCTGTGCCCCGCGGTGTTACTCGCGTTGAATTTTATAAATTTTCTTTGCTATAAACCTCATGGAGCCCGAGACCTTTCCAACGAATGCAAAACCGTGGAAATCAGTTCGTGCGTTCTGGAGTTATAGCGTCAGGAAGGAAAACCCGACTTATTTTTATATAGTAGATAAAATATTGGAACAAGTAACACACTGCCATCTGATCTCAATCTAAGAGTTGTTTCAAAGTCTGTTAAGTTGAGGGTCTACCCTTCGTGCCTCGGAGACCATCGGACCCCGTAGAAAATAATATCTCTGATGCTAATTAAAGCTAATTAGAGCCCTAATGAAATCTGCCTGCAGGGTTGTCCTCCATCCGGGTTTCCCCAGATGTGTCCCAGTTTAGAGGGCGTCCGAGGAGCTTACAGCGGAGTTTCTTTTCCGTCCGGGTTCAAAAAGTTCAAACCGTATCTCGCACTGGCAGTGACTCGTAGGACTGTTATGACTGTTGACATGTCCGGGTTCTGGAATCCAAACTCCAGAATTTTCATGCGTCTTGTGATCTTGTCGTGGTTGCCAAATTTAAGAGACTGCAACCCTAGGTGTAGGGAACTCGGTCAATTACTTCTTCAAATGATTCGTAATTTAAACTACAAACGAAGGTACTTGATTCCCGTCTTGTCTACGTCAACCTCCAGACGCATTACTCCCATCTCAAAGAACCATTGATATGTAATCGCTAGTTATTTCCCAACATTACAAGCCTACCCAATAAATCATTCCTATGTGTTTGTATGTATGTACATTACGAAATCCAATTATGACGAGAAACGTGCTAATAGAACATTGCGTAGGTGATAATTAAATTTTCAATTCGTTCAGTTTTTCTCAGTCGAATGGAGGTAAAAGATACTACAAAGTGTTGTAAAAAATACCTCACATTTTTGGGGAACCAGGTTTTATGAGTGGTTGCTTTTAAAGCCCAATATGGTCGGGAGGACGAAAATTCAGTTATGGTTCTTCGAGCCTCGAGTATATGTTTACTGACCCATTATATTGTCTCTGTGTCTGTATTTTGGTTCATTAGGAAATCCAATTATGAGGAGGTGTATGTTAATTGGACACTGCGTAAAATGGTTGCTTTAGAATTGTTCGATAACCAACGTTATGTTTTGGTCCTTCGACCTTCGACCTGTTTATATGTATGTTCATAACAAAATCCAATTATGAGTAAAGGCCTGGTAATTGTATGTTGCGTCATAAGGTTTTTATAGAAGCGTGATTTTGTTAGAAGGACAGCCGTTGAATTATGGTCCTTCGTGCTTCAAAGATATATTCGCATACTGAATATAGCTGGTGCTGCTATATTCAGTATGCGAATATATCTTCGTGGCTGTATGTATGTTCGTTACGAAATCTAATTATGAGGAGTTACGAGCTAATTGGACGTTGCGTAGGTCATATAAAGAGTTCCATTCATTTAGTTTATTGATAGTAAAATGTAGGCAACATAGAGTTGCGTGAAATATTTGTGGCTTAGAAGCTGTACAGTCGTTGAATTATGGTCCTTCGTGCTTCAAAGATATATTCGCATACTGAATATAGCAGCACCACGTGGCTGTATGTATGTACGTTACGAAATCCAATTATGAGGAGTTACGAGCTAATTGGACGTTGCGTAGGTGATATAAAGAGTTCAATTCATTTAGTTTATTGATAGTAAAATGTAGGCAACATAGTGTTGCGTGAAATATTTGTGGCTTTAGTAGCTGGTTTTATGAATGGTTGCTTTAGAAGCCTAATATGGCCGGAGCGACCAAGGACGGCAGATGGCTCTCATAACGGGATACTATAGTATGCTCATTATATAATCTGTGTGTGTATATACGTACCTAAATCGAGAGAAGATACCAGCTAATAGAACAATGGCCAAATAGAATGGAAAGTAATACTGTTTTATGAATGGTTAGATGTAAATGCAAAATGGTAGTGCATAGGTTAAGAGGCATCCCGTGGGGGACATAGAAATCGAACCGAGGGAATACCTACCAGAGAACGGGCAGCAGCATTTTTCTGCGAAGTATGACCATCAAACTGCGATTGCCAATCCGTCTGCCAAGCGTGGCGATTATGGCATATGCCCCATTGCTTGGGGAGGCTTTTGTCCCGCAGTACGTACTTTGGCTGACATGATGATGATGACGTGAGTATTAAGTGTACCGAGTGTCGCCCAATAACCATGAATCAATTCAATCATTTATTGCACTCCATAAGTCAGTTACAGCTGGTGTTATAATATAAAGTACACCCTGTAGGGCACGGCTAAGTAGAAGGGATGAGGGAGCCATTACAAAACGCCCGCAATATGTTAGTGTTAAAAATAGAAAAATATTTATAATTTTATTTTAATTGTTATTTTATTTATTGTATTATTATAACGTACCATCTTATATTAATTAATCATTTCAATTATTTAATTCATTAATATTTGTCGTCGTCGCGATTCTTTGCAAACTTTGTTTAAAGAAATAAATATACTTACTGTGCCATCGGAATATATATATATATATATCAGAATATAATGTTTGTTAGAAAAAATATTGATAAATATAAAAAGAAAAGTGAACTGCATAATATAAATACTAGAAATAAAAACAAACTAGCCATGCCAGGCTTTAGAGTAAGCAAAACTAATATATCATTTTTAGGAAATGGTATTAGGTTTTATAACAAGCTTCCTACTTAAATTACTGATCTGCCTGACACAAGTTTTAAGACACATATTAAACGCGTACTTTTGGCTAGGGGTTATTACACCACTAAAGAGTACATGGATGATAAAGACGTCTAGCTCTCACTGCCTACCTGCACATTGCTCGCTGGAGATAATATAGACATGACTGATCTGCTGAGTTACGTGAACTATCTGTAATATGATTGCTATCATATACTTAATTTAACATTATTGACTCAGTCTCAAAATTAATAATGTTATTGTTACGAAGTTTTTCTTTTGTATACCTAAATATAATCTAAAATGATAAGCATTCAGACAACCGATCGAGCATATTGTGTTTGCCTACTAAATAATTACTCTAATTGGACCAAATCCCGTGTTCATGCCCGCTTGAGTATGTTTCGCCGGACCGTCTCAACTGGGTCGTGTTGAAACCGGTAGTAGATGAACCCACTGAGTTTGTTTCGCTGGGTCTTCTCAGTTGGGGCGCATTTGATCCGGGGGTAGCATTAAAGCGCGACCGTCGTTATTAACACAAGGTCCGACGTAATAATAAACAATTCAGACAATATGTAGTAAAATATAGCTAAAACTATAAATTTTGATAATTAAACTTAAACATAATCTCTTTGACAATAACTTAATACAAGCTAGCTAAATATAATTGCTATTATAAAATAAATTTTATAAATGTTTTCATACAATCCGTGTACCTAAATATCTATGTAACTAGAAATAATAATGTATACAACTATATTACTACAAACATGTTCTGACTATTTACAAGCGCTTTTTTAAAGTCTACGTGAATAAAAACCTTTTTTATTTTATTTATTTAGATGCAAGGCAGAGATAATAATTTATATTATTTGAAGAAGGGTTTGCAACTATCGGTGTTTTCAATGTTATCAAGATCATTGATAAACCCAAAACCTCTAAACGATTAGGAAGATCTACAATCGTTGGGCGATTTGATAGAATAAAACAAAGAGAAATGAAATAAACTTAGACTGCACGTGTGGCGCAACGGTTAACATAGTCGCCTCGCCACATCGTGTTGGGTTCAATTCCCGCGCATGGCAAATATTTTTGTGTGACCCAAATAGTTGTTCTGAGCCTGGATGTAGGTACTTTGCGTCCATCAATTATATGCTTGTAAAGTACGCCGCGCCACAGGGATCCATGCCCATAGAGCAGGTGTTGTCTTTTAAATAAAAAATAAACAAATAAAAAACCATGCGTTATTTCAGAAACCGCGAAATTCTTTCCAATTACATGACATATTGGACACGGCACACCAGACCAATAGTCACTTAGCAATTTAAATGGCGTGTTTTATGTGTAAACACTATTGTCCTCGTGTCATTTGTTACGAGGGTATTACCTTTAGTGGTGCGGGTCTAAGTTATCGGCGGAAGCGTATATACGTACGATTAAATTAGAGGATAGCAAACTAATTTATGAAAAAGATACTCAGTATTTGCTTTCTGAGATAAAAACTCTTGAGAAGTCCCTAGCAATCTCATATCACAGTTTCCAGTCATACAAAAATGAAATGCAATTGCTAGCTGGAAAGTGTAATCCTGAAAGCAATAGGACATTGGAACCGATTAACACCAGTAGTGCAGTAGTGGAGTCATACACACAGCTGGGATCAGAGTCACCAGTATCTCCACAAAATGACAATACTAAACATAGCTCCATACTGTATTCCGATGAAATGGGTAAGGGCCTTGGTACCTTGCTTTGTAATAAGCTGAGTTGTTCCTATATATTACATTATAAAGATATAATAGATAAATTAATTCAGAATAAACACAGTGCCAAATCATGTATAACTCTAATGGTAGGAAATTGTAAGAACTTAAAGAAGCGATTAATTGGTACTGAGGCAACTAACTTGCTTGTTGGTCTAGTGGTTAGTGACTGACTGCTAAGCGAGATGTCGTGGATTCATTGCGCACCCAGGACAATTTTTTATGGTAGACGAAAGATTATTTTATATGTAATATGTATGTATTTAGAAATATATAAGTATGTTTATCAGTTGTCCGGTTGCCATATTACAGACTCTGCCTAGTTTGGGATAAGATGGCATTGTGTTAGTTGTCCCGAGATATTAGTTATTATTAATTAGTGAAAAAATCTGCTCTGTCAAAGTTAACAGTTATCAGTAGTGTTAATTAGTTACTTCAAATCTTTGAGAAACTTTCAAATAAAAAGAGACAGTAGCAAAAAAAAATCAATCATCGTCTGTAAAATTGTAATGCCGCTTAACTAAATATGTCTGCTATGCTATTATAATCTTTATTTAATTCTCTACATAGGATTTATAAATGTGTAAAAATCATTTTAAATTTCGTCATATAATGAACCATATTATGCAAAAGTAAATGTTGTTGTGCAACTGACGGCATAGAATATCTCCACCCCGTTAAATCCCGTGGGCACCACAGAAGACGACCCGAGAGAATATCTCACAGAGAACACCAGCGTCTCCCTGTGTACTCTGTCCATCATACTACGATTGCAAACCCGTCTGGCAAGCGTGGCGATTACGACGGGGACTCGATTGTGGAAATCTTTAGGGGAGGCCGTTGTCTAGCAGTAAACAACATTAGGCTGATATGATGATGCAAACGTAAGACTCAGGGGCTCTACCGGCTTAGTCGCCGAACATCGATTTCTTAAATGGCGTTCAAATAAAATAAAAGTTATAAATGACTTAATCAATCGTTAAATCGGCTTCCATGAGCACTTGTGACGTCATAAATGGTCCGGAATCGATTGTCAACGTTGAAGCCAATTTAACGATTGATTATGTCATTTTTAACCTATATTATTTAAACGCCATTTAAGAAATCGATGTTCGGCGACTTAGCCGGTAGAACCCTGAATATTGATTGAAATTCTTATGAGTTAAGACAGGTTCCTCAAAATCCTCTGTCTCTTACAACTTAAAACGACAATAACACGAAAGCATACGTGATTCGACTGTCAATCAGCTACAATCGCACATCTGTTTTGCATTACCTTACATTTAACAACACAAATGTAAGACCTTGTTAGGCACAGACTGATTGGGTCTAAAAGAAGCAGTCTTCGCGCCCGCGTGCATTCAGGGTTGACCCACTCGTCGTATATGATGTGAAGGTGCAAGGAGCCAATCGCCAGTCGGTAGCCACCACTTCATGTCTCTATTGCGATTCCCGCACAGGACAACTACTTTTGTGGCCCATTAGTGGCTGTTCTAAGTCTCGATGTATCCTGTTTCTGTCAGTCATATAACAGCACACACACCACACCACACACACACTCCACACACACGCACACACCATACACACACACATACTCAAATTATGTTGATTGTTCTAGTTTAGGTTTTTAGTTCTAGAATTAAGTTTTTGTAAACGGATCGCAGAGCCTAGGTCCTACAACACAGGGAATCCTAGTGGAGGATCTAGGGCATAACCAATAATATAAAAATTTCTGGCAATAAACGATTTTTCATTTTGATTTTTCATATGTTTTTAATGCTTAAGGTAGTTTGCGCGAGAGACACTTCCAAAGTGGTAAATGTGCCCCCCCCCCCCTGTAACTTCTAAAAGACAATTGATAAGCCATTTCAGAGGCCTACTGGGCGGCTTGAACAACTCTAGACACTAGGGTAACCACTGCCCGTACTATAAACTACGTAACAAACGAAATAGTCACTTCTGTAGTACACTATTAAATCATATGTATCGCTCGTTACACTCAAGATTTATGATGTGAATACTGAGTTTGAGTCCAACAGCTGTGAAGCATCTGTTGAACAATCCACTTAACGGAAGGAAGAGCCGACCTTATCTCAAGAAAGTAGCTTTATGTTGACGTACTGTAAAATGAATTAAAAGAGCAGCTAAGTTAAAACGTTTTTTTTTTTAAATACAACGCTTGCAGTAAGGAATCTAATCCCTGTGTCGCGGGGTACTTTGCACGGACATAAATTACATCCAGATTCAGAACGACTATTTATGGGTGCACAAATAGTTTTCCGGTGCGAGAATCGAATTCAGGACACGAAGCGGCGAGGCGATTGTCGTAGCGGCTGCGCCACCCGTGCAGTCTATTTACCGGGGAAAGTGCCAATATCTATACATATAATAAAAAATAGGAAAGTCAAAACTGTACATTGAATATTTTTTTTAAAGGATACTTGGGACTTTATCCACTATCGATGTCGTAGCCAAAAATATAGTTTTTAGAATTTTTGTCTGTTTGTCTGTATGTATGTCCGGGCTAAACTCGAAAAGTACTGCATAGATTTACTTCAAATTTTGCATGAATATTACTAAGAGGGCGGGTCAACTTATACGGTACATATTATCACGCTTTCACCTACGGGGGAGGAGCTGTGATAATTTATAAAGTTTAACGCGGGTAAAACCGCGGGGCACAGCTAGTATGGCATATTTTTGTTATAAAATTTATTCAGCGCGAAATACACTTGAACTTGTCAAGAACAATGCATTACATAAATATAGTCATATGCAATATTAAATTAAATAGATGTTTGAAATAGTCCGTCCGTGCGGCCTGTTTTATCACATTAAATGTTGAGATATCCTTAAATAAATAACACGTAGCTACTATTTTAGAATTTAGTAGGAGGTTCACCTGCGTTAAAATGATTAAATTATAGCCTATGTGTTATTCGGATACATAAACTATATTACTACAAAGTTCCAACAAAATCCGTTCCGTCGCTTTTACGTGGAAGAGTAACAAATATCCTACATCCTTTCTCATCTACTCACAAACTTTCACATTTATAATATTAAAAATTGAATACACCTTTGGGTATGGCCATCTATATATGTAGGGTATGGCTATCCTGAGGCGGCAAATGGGGAGGTCAACCCACAGCTCTCCCCGGGTGCGTGCCCCGACCATCTGGGACACGGCGCAAAAGAGGGGCACCGGAGCAGCATACCCGCGTTCCCGGGGCTCTCCGTATCAGGCGCCAGAAGAAGTCCACGGCAGGTTAGGTTTAGTCGGTGCGAGTCCGACATACCCACCCGCAGACACTTTTTGCGGGTGGCATACATTAGCATTCCCCCTGCCTTAACAAAAAAAAAAAAAAGGGTATGGCTATCCTACTGTGGTCGCCAACTTCCCGAAGTTGGCGACCACAGTAGGATAGAATGGCGATAAGGCATGGATAAAAATAGTCTTCTCATCTGTGGAAATAAGTGACATCAGATGAGTAAATGTCAAATGTGTTAGCAATACTTTTTTTAACCCATGTCGGATTACGAACAGCTATTCTAGCATGAATAGTTCTGTCGTAATCCATTTGAATTTCTCGGAGTCTTTATTTTCTTCCCAAATATCTAAAACGAAATACCGTCCAGAACATCAATTCTCATTCGACATTATAACAGGGCTTCGGAGGGCACGTTAAGCTATCGGTCCCGGTTGTAGTGATTTGACGACAGTCGTTATGCCATGGCATAGTCCTACTGGGCGGCTTGAATATCTCTGAAACTAGGGTTACCACTGCCCATCAGATAAATATGAAAGTATACCTAACACTCGGGACTAAGAAGAAGCATCCTGAAAATTATTGCTGACAGACCCGAATGGCCCATCCGAAGACACTGGATGAAGGTAGCCAGCTACCTACTAGTTTATATGTTTGGATATGTGTTACTAAATCCCGCTACATCGGCTGAACGTATTTGTGCCCGCGAATTCATCCGCGTAGTATTCGAATATCAGTATTTGCATGCGTGTGGCACAGTCTTCTGCTTTCACGTGTCTGCCCGTTCGGGCAATAGTCGTCCATACCAGAATGGGCAGCAGCGTTACATAATGCAATCGCCAACCCATCTGCCAAGCTTGGTGATTAAGGCAATACCCCCAAAATGATCAACCTTTAGGCTAGGATGGGCTTTGTCCAATAGTTACCGACAAAATCCGTTGCTAAATCATCGGTAAGACAGGCTGATATGTCAGAAATAAATATGTTTTATTTTTTATTTATACTAATTGAAATAATAATAATCTCTGTTAGCCTAACCAACGGTCGTGAGCAAAACCCTAGCAAAAGTATTAACCAAATCAAATGATCCATCACAAACAAACTGTTACACAAGGACCGTTAAAATCAAACTTCGCACCCAAACGAATGCCGCCGCGGCGCCCGCGCACCAATCACCCACACATAGGTGCCCATACAAATTAAGGTCAATTCTTAGCTATGATCTATCGGTAATTACGATGACGTCAGCAAACGTGGTATTGTCGGTCAATGTTACGTAACACGCTCGTAACGTAGTTTCGCGAAGGTGTGTATGGCTATATGGCCAGTATAGCTCAGATTGCGAAACGTGTATGATTGGTGTTACACGCGATCAGGGTTGCCTACCTATTTCTCTTTCATACATATATCCTGGTCGAATTATGTCCACTGCGGCCAGTCTCAATGGAGAATAGCCAACTGCGCGGGACATCCATTTTCGGGTGTTAACAATTGATTGAATTGCTAACCAGCCATAACTGAGGATAGAACATGATTGCCGTTTATACAGTATAATAAAAATGTAAGTACCTTACAAAAGTACGTTCTCTGTTCATACACCCCCCTTCTGTGACTCAACTACATGTAGGGCTGTCGACCGAAAAAACAGCGCCTGGTGTTTCCACCCAGTTTATGCTGAGACGACGAGCCAACCCTTTGGCAGACATGCGGGGAAATAGTGATTTTTTTTATATTTTCCATGCTTTTAGCAAAATTAAAAAAAAAGATGTCAATTCGATTGTCCTTTTTAGGGTTCCGTAGCCAAATGGCAAAAAACGGAAGCCTTATAGATTCATCATGTCTGTCTGTCTGCCTGTCCGCCTGTATGTCACAGCCATTTTTTTCCGAAACTATAAGAGCTGTACTGTTGAAACTTGGTAAGTAGATGTATTCTGTGAACTGCATTAAGATTTTAACACAAAAATAGAAAAATAATAATAATTTTGGGGTTTCCCCATACATAGAACTGCAACACAAAATTTATTTTTTTTCATCGTATCCATGCATGTGGGATATATATGGATAGGTCTTCAAAAATGATATTGAGGTTGCTAATATAATTTTTTTCAAACTGAATAGTTTGCGCGAGAGACACTTCCAAAGTGGAAAAATGTGTGCCCCCCCCCCCCCTGTAACTTCTAAAATAAGAGAATGATAAAACTAAAAAAAATATATGATGTACAGTACCATGTAAACTAACAACGAAAATTGGTTTGAACGAGATCTAGTAAGTAGTTTTTTTTAATGCGTCATAAATCGTAAACCGCAATTTACCTTTCATTTAATCAACTGAAATACTTGCTGCTGCGGAACCCTCATGGGCGAGTCCGACTCGCACTTGGCCGGTTTTTTGTACTTATGATTATGATACTTGACATCTCCGTTATTTGAAAACTATATTGAAATTTTTTAAGACATAATTCTGTTGTTTTTGAAATAGGCCCTTGTTAATAAAAAGTTGATGTAGCTTATAATAATGTGTTAAGTGTGTGTACCTATGTGTTTTTTTTAAGTACCTAATTATTAGAACTTCATGCCTTCTTTCTACTCACTATTAAAAATATTGTATTTATATATGATTTCTTTCTCTCTTTCCATTCCTTGCTTAGGTGTTTTCCTAATAAATAAATTTTATTTTTAGTATCCCGCAAAGTGGCTACTCTCCGTCATTCCTGATTTGTCTTTTTTATCGTTCTGTTCTGTTCTCTTATTTCTTATGCAAAAAAACAAGCAGTGAGCGAATCACTATTTGGTCAACCTATATTTTCTGAAGCACGGCAAATCAAAATACACTTTCCACCCTCTCAAACATCATGAAGATTGTTTCATGTGGAGAAAAGGAAGCGACAAAAAACAACATATGTATATTATGTGATGGTTGGCAACCCTACATATAGTGTAGGTTGAAACAGAGAATTTAATATAATTCACTGGGTTGCTATCCGTTTAGGATCGTATAAATATGTTGAGCGAATGAATGTCATTGACACCTTTATTTTAATTTAGTTTATAAATCACCTCATTAATAATGACTTAGATATTTTACTCTATTTTGTACTGATTCGCGATTATAATCCATGTTTCCATTGGCTTTTCGCGCCAACTGATATGTTCACAGTTGCATGTGTAAGTAAAGTAAATAGCCATGTTACTAGAAAACAAAGCCAAGGGATAATACCTACATCCGCCGGAAGGATGTTAGCAAGGGAATCCTAAATTTGATATGCCTATGTGTATCGTTCGTAGCCTTCGATCAATATTATTGATGGAAGTTCGTAGCTTAACGCAGAGCACCTACACCGGATTGGTAGATGGTGCTGGTTCCCAATCCGCCGGACGATAAATTTATGATTTCTCATTTTTGAGTTAGATTAACGCTTCGCTTTGCGAATAATGCTATAAATATCAAATTTAACTATTAATAATATTTATGAACCCATTTCACATAATATAAAAGGAAATTTCAATAATGAAAAGCATGTCAACAGAAATAAGTCCACTGTTCGACAAAGGCCAAAGAGCCACAATAGCGGTAGCTACTCGCATCCAGCTTCCAGCGACTCTCACAAGACTAACGGCTCACTTTGTAGGGAGCCTGCCCACGCTGCATAAAATAAAATAAAAAAGGTTTTTATTCACGTAGACTTTAAAAAAGCGCTTGTAAATAGTCAGAACATGTTCGCAGTAATATATAGGTAATTAATTTATAATTATTTCTAGGTACATATAGATATTTAGGTACACGGATTGTAGGAAATAATTTAATAATAAGATTATAAATAACAATATAAGATTTATTTTAAAACAGTAACGATATTTAGCTAACCAAAATTAAGTTATTGTCAAGGATCATGTGTAGGTTTAATTATCTTAATTTTAGCTATATATTTTACTACATATTGTCTGAATGGTTCTGTCTATATTAAGGTACGAATTGAATGTTATCATTATGGCGGACCTTGTGTTTATATCAACGGTCGCGCTTTAATGCTACCACCGGATCCGATGCGCCCCAACTGAGAAGACCCAGCGAAACAAACTCAGCGGGTGTCTCTACTACCGGTTTCAACACGGCCCAGTTGAGACGCTCCGGCGAAACATACTCAATGGGGCATATACACGAGATTTGGTCCACTTACTGAAATTATTTAGCAGGCAAACACAATATATGCTCGATCGGTTGTCTGATTAAGTATTTATTGCAATTAGAATAAGCATCTTTGTGAACAAGAAGCCTCTGGCGAAAAACACTAAATCTTTTTTAAGTATAGTAACCTATCTATGGTCTGAGTACCTAACATCTGACACGTGTTTCCAAGTTAACGAACCGACAAATGCACATCAAACGATACGCTATTAGATCACACCAGTAAGGCAACCAAAAACCCAACTTTCACAATCATAAAACCCAACCACATACCCATTTTATCAACCGCATATTAAAAACAAACTGTAAACAACCAACAAGCTTGTCCATATAGAGAGAGCCGGTCCACAACCACACCACGAAAGTAAAAAGAAAAAATAAATAAACAAATCACCAAATAAATCGAGTAAAGATCTCTTTTGCAATTTGTGGTGTTACTGGCCGGTTATGTTGAAAATACAGTTCTATATTTGAAAATTCTAAATATGTGATTCCAGAAACAAAGATCAATGCAGAACATAATAAACAATGCCTCAGTCGTCAGAATGGCGGTTAAAAAGGGAACGCTATCTGTAAGTTTCAAAGAAATTCATGTAATTCTATTAGCTAGAGATTTTATTGCCAACTCACATCAACAGAATTAAGTGAATTTTAAAGAGCCAATAAATATAAATTTCTTCATCGATGCTACCGCCATATATATTTATTATATATGTTGATTGAGTTGTTCTGAGTCAACCAAAAATGATTGTAATTAATCTTAAGTATATTATATTTTAAAAAAGGATTTCTACTGAGTTTTCTGGCAGTGTTTCACAGTAGCTGCCATGCCACGTCATGCACTGCAACGGTAGGGTAAAAAAAATATGAAGATTCCACATAAATGTAATTTTTGATTTTGATTTATAGTGTAACATTATTAGTGGAAATGTTTATAAATGTTTTTATATATATTTTACTCCGTAGTAAGATAATCGTAGATTTGACTTGCCGGCCACGGATTATTAGATGTGTCCGATCCCCGCCAGTCGATTCAATTTATGATTTCCTAGTTTTGAGGTTGTTTTTAAGGTAATCCTTATACCGGCATAACATAAATTTAGCCCATTAGAAACTGCTTACCTTAACACTGTCAAACTTAACTACAATACAAACATTTCATTAAAAATAACCTCTCACAAAATGGAATATTGATATTTTTTATATAATAATAAATTAAGATCTTCGCGATTCGGTATGTACAGACGCCAGCACATCAAGCTACCCCAATCTGTCAAATTTCCCCAATTGAAAGTGAACTTTATGCTTAGGTGATAAAGTTGAAAATCTAAAAAAGAAATTTGATAGATTGGGGTAACTGGATGTGCTGGTCTCTGTACATGCAGATGAAGTCACAAAGACACATTTCGCTTGACGTAGTATTTACTCCTGAACTCCGGACACAGCCCGGTCATAGAACTCGTTACAAACTCATAAACAACGGATTGGCAGTAATTAGCTACAAAGTTAGTTTATGTCTCTGCAGGTTGAACCACTGTAACACAAGCAGAAAGGAATTTTGAAGCATGAATATGTTTATTAAATGCCAAAAAACACTTTAAACAGTAGGTAGGTACAACCGAGTTTAACTCCACAACTTGGACAACTGAATTTTCGAAATCTGTTGGCAAATAACGACGAAATTACGTATTTTTAGCAGAATAACATTAAGACCATAATATTAGTATGCCATGCTATTACCTAATTAGTTGATCAACTCCTTAAGTTTTAACTTCATTTACCATAAGATTACTTTCTATTTTTTAGATGTTCGATTTAAGACCGATGAACTTGTGAGTGTAACTGGAAGCCGCTGGCTGCATGCAGGTAGCGAAAGATGGGCAATTGTGGAGCTCTTTGTGTGAGGCCTCAATACAGCAGTGGCCGTTTTTCGGCTGACACGAAGATGTCATAATACTAATATACTGAGATATTATTCACACACGGCCATCTGATACCAAACTAAGCAGAGCTTGTACTATCGAAACCAGATAACTGTTATTCTACATATACTACTTTTCTTTTGTAAATATAGGCTTATATAGATATTTACACCCAAACTCAGGACAAACAGACATGCTCATGCACACAAATATCTGTCCTGAGTGGGAATCGAACCCACGACCTGTGGCGTGAAATGCCAATATCCACCAACGACGCCAACCGGCCCGTCAACGCCGTACAGTCCTACACTTAGGCTTATATTTATAAATCACTAGCTGTGCCCCGCGGTTTTACCCGCGTTAAATTTTATAAATTATCACAGCTCCTCCCCTTTAGGTGATAGCGTGATAATATGTAGATTGTAGCCTATATGTTTACCCGACCTCATAGTAATATTCATGCAGAATTTGAAGTAAATCCATACAGTACTTTTTGAGTTTAGCCCGGACATACATACAGACAAACAGACACACTGACAAAAATTCTAATAACTATATTTTTGGCTTCGATATCGATTGTAGATCACGCCCCAAGTATCCTTTTAAAAAAAATGTTCAATGTACAGTTTTGACTTTCCTACAATTTTATTATATGTATAGATATTGACGACTGCCGTGAATCAGTTGGTAGTGAACCTGCCTTTTGATCCAAGGTTACGGATTAGAACCTCGTACAAGACAAATATTTGTGTTCATGAACACGTCTATTTGTCTTAGCCTGGGCGTTTTCTGTGTGTAAATACTTATATCCGTTGTCTAGTATCCATAGTACAAGCTTTGTTTGACTAGATGGCGTTGAGTGATAGGTTCCGGAACCATAAAAAATACAGTAACTCATATAAATAAATATCCGGATATTTACTTATATGAGTATCTGTATTTTTTTATGACCTTTATAATTAGAATATTAACATGTCAATGGCGTAAATCGATATTGTTGTATCACTTTACCTTCCTGTAAATTTTCGAAGATTCATTTCTGTTAAATATTTTCTGGGTCGTTGCTCTGTTTATGAGTCCAGGTTACAGATAAATCTGTTTCTATCCCCGAAGGCCCCGTTTTATTGGCAATCATAAAATGCGTCAGTAACCTTATAGCTCGAATACTCCATGTGACCAGAATTGGTGCGTAATAATGGAGAGATTAGACATCTGCGCTATCCTAGACAGAATAACAGGGCTGCCCGGTATACCCCTATACAACGGGTAATTGGGAACTATCGGGTAAGGCCTCTATCCAGTAGTGGATGACATCAGGCTGACGACGATGCGTGTGTGTGTGCGTGTGTGTGTGTGTGTGTGTGTGTGTGTGTGTGTGTGTGTGTGTGTGTGTGTGTGTGTGTGTGTGTGTGTGTATATGTGTGTGTGCAAACACGGGTGTACTCCATATTTTCGTTCGATGGGACGGTTTAGCCGACACAACAGTAAAAGGACAGACCGCTCCATCCATCAAGGGGATGTAACGATGCGAACTTCCAGACTCAGCGCTCATACAAACATTTTATTATATAAATGTGAGCCCCTGGACAAACGCCTCCCCAATAGATTTTGGCAATGGAATTGTTTCCATCGTTTGGAGGAATATGCAGCCCAGCTTGTCAGGCGGGTTGGCAATCGCAGTACGGTTTTAGTAGTACACTGAGATACGATGCTGTCTAATCTTTTCTAGATATTCCCTCGGGACGTCTTCTACGCCCCCGAGGAATGAGACGGAGTGTTCATATTCATGTCGTCAGGCACACAGCAGCTATTTATATCTCGCACGCATACATCTAGTATCCTACGTATAAAAAAATAACTGTTGATTTATGGCACGGCCCGTCAATGAGTCTCAGATACTTTGTGAAAGAGGGACGCAGATAATAGTTTGATCCTTGCCCAGCTTTTTTTTATATCAGAGTGCGACAAACGAGCAAGTGGGTCACCTGATGGTAAGTGATCACCGCCGCCCATGGACACTCGCGACACCAGAGGCTTTTAGAAAATAAGTGTTGCTGACCCTCACCCCACCCCAATGAGCTCTGGCGACCTTACTCACACTCGGGAACACAACATTAAAATTATTAAAGTTATTATTAAGGAATGTCTTCTGTAAGGTGGAGGTACTTCCCCAGTCGGGCTGCTCTTTGAGCGAATGAACGCTATGTTCCTACCTCTCTTAAAACTGTTACTACTGTTGTTGGAAGTACCATTTGAGGAAAATGTAATTCAAGCAAGTGCTGGTACACTTCTGACCTATTGTCACAGTAAAATGCCCTCATAACACAACAGGAAGTAACGCATTACTGCCCATACCAATTCTTCGGGCAGGCGTGAGTATTTCCCTTATAGGATGTGACGTCAAACTGGGTTATTACTTCAACAATACGGAGTAAAACTTAAATTCGGAGAATAATATATTAAAACTATCAACCGGATTTCAAACTGTTTTATTTCTAAAAAAGCCCCCAATGCTGTTACAATTAATAATAAATATCTAAAATATCTTCGGAAGACTTAACACACTCCATGAGAGGCTGTACCGGCTAAGTCACCGAACATCGATTTCGTGAATGGTGTTCAAATAAATAAGGGTTAAAACTAACTTAATCAATCGGCTTCCATGACCACATGTGACGTCTTAAATTCAGCTTCATTTTTAACATTTATTTATTTGAACGCCATTCACTAAAACGATGTTCGGCGACTTAGCCGGTAGCTCCCTGATCCTAAACTAAGCCGAGCCCGTACCTACTATGGCAACCAGACAACTGATAAACATACTTATAATTTCTACATTATAGATAAATTACTTGCAGTCATAGAACAAATAATCGTGTTCATCATACAAAGATTGGGAGTAACTAAACCTGCCTGGCTAAGCAGTCAGGTTTAGTTACCACTAGACCTACAGGCCAGTAAAGTAAAAGTTATGTGTTGTATATAATGTACATATATCTGTTCTAAAACTATAAAAATAAATGCCTTTCATCTATCTACAGACGCCAGCACATCCAGCTAACAATCTGTCCAATTTATTTTATAGATTTTCAATTTTATCACGTAAACTTAAGGTTCACTTTCAATTGGGGAAATTTGACAGATTTGGATAGCATGATGTGCTGGCGACTGTACCTGCCCTCTTAGAATTTTCCATCGAAAATCTCTTATCTTGTTAGTTTGACGTGAGATTAAACTTGGGATAAGATCAGTCTTGATAAAGGTATCTGTGAGTTTGTTTTACCTACATTTATGTTGAGTAATGTTTGACAATCACTTACATAGTAGGTATATTGGTGCCCTAGAAATATCATGAACGTTGCTTCATGTGTGGGTAGTCGTAAATTCTACGCGAGGAATTATGAAGGCTTTAACTGCGTCTTCGTCTGATCATTTCTTAACTGGCTCTAAATAAAGATTATAGAAGAGAAAATAAAGGTGCAATTCTTGTACAGTTCCTCAAACTTATCTGACCCGGTGGCAGCGTCGCTGTTATCGCATTTAGTGTTGCTAGTAACTATTTTTTGCAATAAAGTGGGTAAAAATAATATGCACATTGTAACGTAAATGTTATTTAACTAAAAAGCAAACAAATACTGTCATTACTAATCTTTATATTTTTATACAATAATTATGATCATTTACATAAAATGTATGCTAAGTGTTCTCTAACGGAGATACTCCAGGTATTATTATGTCACCGGAATGGTTTAATTCAGAAGTCATTTCATCATCATCATTATCGTAATCACTGCTTTCACAATCTCTACCTAAATGAATGATGAAAGGCTCGTCTAAGTATCCATCCCTTTTTCGATACACATTTTCAATATTTTTTTACATGGTTGCAATGCTTTTGCCATTCATTGACTGTTTGCAATGAATGATAGGATTTCAGAATTCTATCTACCATGCTCTTTGTCTTTCACAAGTTTTCTTACACATCACTCCCGGACACCGACAAAGGAAACAGCAAAAATTAAATAAATAATGAATATTTTAAAATATGTATTTTATTTTTATATAAATATTTTTTATTTAAAGTGCGAGTGGGAGTTTTGTATTTTTTCAGAAGCTGACAACACTAACCTGTAGCAGCAGCTACGCGTTCATACAACTTATTGAAGGGTATAATTGGTGCCTGAAGGCGTTTTTCTTCCTTAATATAATTCAATACTTGTAATATAACGTTCCTCGCATCACTTTTTAAAGCTTTCGGCGTTTTTCACAATTAAAAACCACAAAAAGAAATATAAATACGCGCAACAAACAATCAATGGCAGGAATGTCATGGAATAACAGGCCGATTGACATTTCAAACTGGCGTCGTTAGTTCTACTTTTGGCCACCGGGCCAGATAAGTTTGTAGCACTATACAGACGCCAGCACATCCAGCTACCCCAATCTGTCAAATTTATTTTATAAATTTTCAACTTTATCATAAAAGCATAAGGTTCACTTTCAATTGGGGAAATCAGACAGATTGGGGTAGCTTGATGTGCTGGCGTCTGTACTTTAGTCTGGAAATTGATGATAAATTCACTATGAGAATATAATTAACACTAGCAGTGCCCGCGGACTTCGTTCCGCATTATAAATATTTTTGTCCCTGCCCGTTTGTCCCGCAACTTGGTTTACATTATTCAAAATTAAGTAAAGGTGCGTAATTAATTACGGAATTTTTCATAGCTATGTCACTCCACAATAACGTAGCTTTCTATTGGTGAAATAATTTTGAAAATCGGTCCATAAGATCCAGATATTACCCCTTACAACGTCACAAACTCACAAAAGTTACCTCTTTATAATATTAGTATAGATGAGAGTTGTACTGAGAAATTAAAATGATAAGCATAAGCGGCACTGTTACGATCGATGCAGAAACTATAATAAAGGCCAAAAATTGGGAGAAAAAACCGACCAAGTGCGAGTCGGACTCGCCCATGAAGGGTTCCGCAGCAGCAAGTATTTCAGTTGATTAAATGAAAGGTAAATTGCGGTTTCCGATTTATGACGCATTAAAAAAAACTACTTACTAGATTTCGTTCAAACCAATTTTCGTTGTTTAGTTTACATGGTAATGTATATCATGTATTTTTTTTAGTTTTATCATTCTCTTATTTTAGAAGTTACAGGGGGGCGAGGGGGCACACACACTCATTTTTCCACTTTGGAAGTGTCCCTCGCGCAAACTATTCAGTTTAGAAAAAAATTATATTAGGAATCTCAATATCATTTTTGAAGACCTATCCATAGATACACCACATGGGTGCGTCCGAGGAAAAAAAAATTTTGATTTTCAGTTCTATGTATGGGGAACCCCCAAAATTATTATTATTTTTCTAGTTTTGTGTAAAAATCTTAATGCGGTTCACAGAATACATCTACTTATGAAGTTTCAACAGTACAGCTCTTATAGTTTCGGAAAAAATGGCTGTGACATACGGACGGACAGACAGACAGACATGACGAATCTATAAGTATTCCGTTTTTAGCCATTTGGCTACGGAACCCTAAAAAGTGAGAGAATGTTTGTTGTGTGAGAAAGACAGGAGACTGGCTTCGTTCTCATCCCTACTCCGTGCTGTTAGCTGGGTGAGAAGTGACACCGGTAGATACCTAGCCGATAAGTGGTCGATTAATAATGATAATTGATCAGTTATCGAGCACTGAGCGTTGAAAATAATAACAGTACTAATCGCTATTAAAAATTGAGGGTCGATTGTAGAAGGGTATACAAATAATTAGGGGTATATAAATAATTTACGACCGACGAGGGTATATAAATACATAATTTACGACCTATTCTCAGACCTACAGAATATACATAAAAATAATCATTACAATTGGTGAGGTAGATTCAGAGGAGTTTGGTTACAAACTCTGCGACACGATAATTTTATGTGTAAAAATAAAAACATTTTTTCAAAGTTTTTATTCTCATAGACTTCAAAAGCGCTTTTTTGAAGTAGACTTCACTAAAGCGCTTTTGAAGATGTTAATACCAAAAATTTCAATTTAACAACTTAATTTTAAAAGTCTGAACATGAATAATATTGTAGTATTACAAATTAACTATACATTCATTCTAGGTACAAATAGATTACTTATTATTATATAAATATATGTGCATCAATTTGGGGTTTAATGGCAGTGTGTTAATTGTCCCAAGATATTTATTATTTATTTATTAACATGAATTCAAAAAGAAAAACGTTATCAATGGAACAGTATTTTTTTGTGATGTAAGTACTTATAGGATTTCTTGACTTTTTGTGAAACGATTGTGATTATTGTTTTTTCATAGGAACCGCTTTTGTGATGCACATGCATTCTGTTCACAAGATGTGAATTGGTTTTATCCGGTTGAGGGCCACATAGATACAAGGTTTCCCTTATAACAATACTGCTGTTTGTATACATACATAAAAATCCTAAATATTAACAACCATTCACTAACTCGATTTCAAATTGATTAACTTTGAACTTTAATTGGAGTAGAATAATAAAGGTTAATCAAGAACGAAGAGAAAGACACAAAGTTTCCAACTTTGTATGGAGTTGTAACTTTTAAACTTTTTTGGGTTGTCATCAAATATACCCAAAATCATCTTGATTGAAACAACTTTCAAATGAAAAAACACATAGTATTTGGTTGGCCTATCCGATGGGGAGAAACTAGGGAACGGGCGGATGGACACATTTAAAAAAAAAAATTAAATATCGGTTTCTGTTTCGGGTACGGTCGATAATAATATCCTGGGACATTATTTACACACGCCCATCTAATCCCAAATTAAGCAGAGCGTGTACTATAGAAACCAGATAACTGATATACTACTTTTTTTGTAAATACATACTCATATAGACAAGCAGACATGTTGATGCACAGAAATATCTGTCCTGGGTGGGAATCGAACTCATGACCTCCGGCGTGAAAATCAAGTATTTGCCAACCACGCCAACAACACTGAATTGGAGTTGATTTTTTATTGTTAATCTAAATCTCCCGACGCTAAATACAACAGGAGTTGTCATTTGGAATTCGGGGCATTCATGGATTCTCATCAAATATAAAGTGTAACATAAATAGTCGACATAACTCGACTTAATTGAACTTAAGGAGCTTGATTTGCCTAAGAAACCCATACAACAATAACGATCAGCTGATGCATTTTGTATCAGGAAACAAAATAATATTTTACATTGTGCAATATGTAAAATATTATTTGGTATTCTTTTTTTTAAGTTAACGATCACTTTTGGTATATCAATACCTGTGTCGCGGGGTACTTTACAAACGTATAATTGACGGATACAAAGTACATCCAAACTCAGAAAAACTATTTATGGGTGGAACAATTAGTTGTCCTGCGTGGGAATCGAACTCAGGACACAAAGTGGCGAGGCGACTGCCTTAACCACGCCATACGTGCAGTCAAATCTGTTCAGGAATCAATGCTCTGTAAGTAATGTCCACTATTTATGCTTGACGTTTTTAGGTGTAAATCACTACAGTGGATTCGGCCCATCCGCTTAGGATCTGATCTACGATGGGGCATACGGATAGACACGGCCGGGCCTGTTGGCGTGGCTGGCAAATGCTTGCTTTTTTCGCCGAATGTTGTGGGTTCACTTCCCACCTAGGACAGATATTTGTGTGCATGGACATGTCTGTTTGTCCCGAGTCTGGGTGTAATTATGTATAGAACTATGAATAAAAATATATCAGTTATCTGGTTTCACATGGTTGGGATCGTATGGCCGTGTGTAAATAATGTCTCAGTATATTATTATTATTCATTAAACCAAATTCAGAATGGTTATCTTCATACATATATGCATAGGTTTCTAACCCTTTATTAGGTGTTTAAAAACAGACCAGAGATACCACCAATCCACAATACAACCAGTCACTCAACTTCAATTCACACTGATTAACTTGAAACCACAATTGATCAATTGGAGTAGATTTATAAAAGAAAATATAGCATTATAAAAGGCGCAGAAAATAAGCTTTGATATAATTTAATGAAAGCTCAGTAGTGTGAACAATGGATCAAATTGTGCTGACTCACTAGAGTCAATGGTGTCGGGAGCTGGCGCAAGTGTTAAGAGATAACGTTATAACACAAGAACTTTTAATCATTGTTTTACAAACTTAACTTTTTGACAAACGATTTGAAATTATTTGTATGGGTAAATCATTTATAAAGCATAGTATTTTGTTAAATAAAAATTGCTTTAAATCGGTTCACAAACATCGGAGAAATCGTATAACATAAAAAAAAACATTCGGTCGTCCTTAACAACGAATTTTTAAGCTCGTGAAAAAGATCATTTCCCGTACCACTAAAAACGATAACCCTAATATTATGATTTTTAATTTATTTTGTCCGTTAAACTGGGTGAGATTTAATCTTTATGGCTTTATCGTTTGATTTTTTGGCTATAGTTCTCTCAACTCAGTGTGCCTTTTGGAAAAGGTCTCCTACAATAGTTCCTATTGCTTCCTGTCATGAACAACTCTCCTCAGTTTGGGTCACGCAGTAAGTTCCAGTTCGTCTTCTCAACGCATTGGTTGTTGTCTTTTTCCATCTCTTAGCAACTAATTCGTTGTAATTTGGTTTCACTTTTCTTGTGTAGATCTCAACATATTGCCAGTCCATCTCCATTGTTGGAGGTCTATTTTTCCAGGATATTGGTAAATTTTTGTTACTACTCTTAATTGCACATTGTTAATTCTATCTTACCTTTTTGTTCCTGTCAAGCGTCATTCAATACGTCTCTGGCACTTTCCTAGTTTGTCTCTATGGTTTTTTTTAAGGGACAATGTTTCGTATGTACCCGTATGTGCTGTATTGAAGAATACAAAATACTGGTATCTCAAGCAAATTATAAAATCTAAAGACCAAAAGAAAATTATTCAGTATTCAACCCTCATATTACGGACTACTTATTGTCGGAATTCGGTAGTCTTCAGCCATTAAAATTAATGTATTAATGGGCGTAAGGAGACAACGTACCCCCATATTGAGTCTGCTCTGTGACTCGCTACCTCTCCCCTTTTGTACCAACAGCCGTCACGTACATTAGAAAGTATTTGACGATCTCAATATGGTCAATTTAGTCAATTTATACATTATACATGCGTTGCGTACTATGATACATACATACAATAGGTAAGTACAGTCAGCAAAAGAAATATGTTCACAAAGAGTGAACTTATATTTTCCCCCCTACAGTCTACTAAACGGTATACAAATGTACCAACTTTTTATACTTATACCTACATTCTTCTTTGTTAAGGGTTTTTCAATAGGAACGCGTGAACTTGGCAGTGCATAGCGGCCATCTTTGTATAAGATAACTGTCTGTGTATTTGGCATGAATACATATTTAGTCGTGAAATTTCACCATGGAATGCTACACGCTTCAACAATAGCCACTGATATAGGACAGTGACATATTTTTTGTGGTTTAGGTTGGATGGTATGTATTTCACAAACAAGAGGTTCAAACAAGGATAGCGGCGCCACAAACCATACAGCACAGGAAACATTAAATTTATTGAATTAGAATCATCAAAGTATCATTACAAAATCCATTTTTTCCATTACAAATGGGTGTAATTATCTATTTACAAAAGAAAAGTAGTACAAAAGGTAGGGCACAGCGTTCATTCGCTCAAAGAGCCGCCCGACTGAGGAATTACCTCAACCTTACAGAAGACATTCTTTAATACTAACATTAATAATTGAATGTTGTGTTTCTGATTGTGAGTAAGGTCGCCAGAGCTCATAGGAGTGGGGGTGGGGTGGGCCAGAAAAAGTTGTTTTCAGACTATTTTCAAGGCCGGCAACACATCCGCGACTGCTTGGTGTTGCAGTTGCCGATGGGCGGCGGTGATCACTTACCATCAGGTTGTTACCACTTGCTTGTTTGTCGGCCTCTCAAAAAAGTATATCAGTTAACTGGTTTCCATACAGCTCTGCTTAGTCAGGCTGTTTGTGAAAAATGTCCCAGGATATGATTATTAATTAAGTACCTTTTAATTGTTTATTAAAAGATAATGATGCGGGCAGCACAGGACCGGCTATTGTGGAGATCCTTGGGGGAGGCCTTTGTCCAGCAGTGGACGTCTTTCGGCTGATATGATGAAGATGATGATGTATTGCTTATTTTTCTTAGCGTTTGTGCTGGTAGGGACACCATTTTAATTACAATAAATTTAAAATTTAAATACATGGATGACAACAGTGGATTAATTTCTGAGCGTCACCGTGATTCGGAGGGCACGTTAAGCCTTCGGTCCCGGTTGTAGCCATTAAGCAACAGTCGTTAAGCCACGTCAGAGGCCTAATGGGCGGCTTGAATAACTCTGACACCAGGGTAACCACTGCACATATGATAAGTAAGTTATGTTGCTAACTGTATATATGACCGTTAGACACGTGGAACAATGTGTCGTAGTACAATGGGATTTATTTTGGGTGTGTTTTCTATCAAAACTAATGATGCAATTGAATTAGACGTGATGCATGCAATCATCACACAGTGTCAGAACGTAGAAAGTTAGCAAGGTTAGGGCGTACCAAGATTGGTCTCATGTCATGGATGGTTGGCTTGTTGGTCGAGTGCTTAGTGAACCTGACGGCTAAGCCAGAAGTTTTTTTTTTCGTATATATATTCTGGGACCCTATTAACACACGGCCATCTGCTCCCAAACTAAGCAGAGCTTGTACTATGGAAACCAGATAAGTGATATAATACATATACCACTTTTATTTTGTAAATACATACTTATATAGATAATTACACCCAGACTCAGGACAAACAGACATGTTCATGCACACAAATATCTGTCCTGGGTGGGAATCGAACCCACGACCTCCGGCGTGAAAAGCAAGCATTTGCCAACCACGCCAACAGGCCAGTCAATTTACAAGGGCATTGAAGTTAACTACTAGAAAACGGATTTCCAGATTCCAGCGGCAGAGACAACCAATTTACTTTTGACACAGTCCGCTCACTCACATCCCCTAAGCCGGATACTTCTGACCTGGGGCTCTACCGGCTAAGTCGCTGAACATCGATTTCTTAAATGGCGTTCAAATAAAAAAGGTTGAAAATTACTTACTAAATCGTTAAATCGGCTTCCATGAGCACATGTGACGTCATAAATGGTCCGGAATCGATATTCAACGTGCATTTGCCGGTTAAGACGCCGAACATCAATTTCTAAAATGGCGTTCTAATAAATAAAGGTTAAAAATGACTTAATCAATCGTTAAATCGGCTTCAACGTTGACAATCGATTCCGGACCATTTATGACGTCACATGTGCTCATGGAAACCGATTTAACGATTGATTAAGTTATTTTTAACCTTTATTTATTTGAACTCCATTTAAGAAATCGATATTCGGCGACTTAGCCGGTGGAGCCCCTGTCCTTCCTAGAGAACATCTCTCATTTAGTCAGCGCCGTTTTGAAATTGGGTGGTTGTTGTTCGGTGACGAACAGAAAATCTCGTAGGCTATATGCGTCATTACAAAAACGTATATGAAAAAAATAGACATAGAGATCTTATTCTGCCATTAAAAAGTATCGCTAGGTAATTTAAACCTTTCTGTTATTTCAACGTTATATTGATTATTACAACCTAGCAATCGAATACTGAGAATTGATCGTTTTGTTTACAATCGCATTCCAACAGATGTTCTAAGAACTACTGTAGGTAGGTACTTAATAGTAGCATTATAGGAGTTTATGTATTCAAGTTTAATGAAAGCAATACAGAAATTAATATATCCGACCCACTTATCCGTCTCCACAAAGGTCCCACCCCAAAGGGGGTGCATTCTGGGATTATTAAATGGACCGGTTGGTAAGGGTCGCTGGAAATCGCGGGATGCGGATAGCGCAAGATCGGCAATTGTGGAGATCTTTGTGGGAGGCCTTTGTCCAGCAGTGGATATCCTTCTCGGCTGATATGAATATTGATTTTTGTATTTTTATTGCTAGACGGTTTGAGCCTCAGCTCTAGTGTAAATGTTAACGTCAATAAAGGTACAAGACCTAAAAGCCTCTCTTTATTCGACAATTAAGAAGTATTACAGCATATTGCGACACAATATCGATTATTCCAACTTTACAATCGATTACTAAGAATCGGTCGAACGTTTTTTATAACCAAAGGTTCAGCCGATTTAGCCTGCACGTGTGGCGCAGCGGTTAAGACATTTGGCTTGTCACTTCAGATTCCGGGTTCGTTTCCCGCACAGGAAAATTATTTGTACCCAAAGTTTGTACTCTGGAGCGGTTGAATTAGTTTCTTTTCTGTCTTTAAATAAAATAAAATAAAAAAGGTTTTTATTCACTTAGACTTTAAAAAAGCGCTTGTAAATAGTCAGAACATGTTTGTAGTAATATATAATTATTTCTAGGTACATATAGATATTTAGGTACACGGATTGTAGGTCTTATTTGCTAGACGGCATGACACCCAGCTTTACTAGTCTAACTGTCTAAATACAAAATTAATATGTAGTGTTAATTCCACTAATTGTTAGTTTAAGTTACATGGAAATATAAACATGACAATTAGATACAAACGCCGCGCGCCAGTACGATACTCAACACGTGTTTTATTCCTCCACAGACCATTCTGAAGGGATGCTAACTCGTCGGGTGCTCGAGTGCTGACGAGCACTCGACGAGTGAGCATCACTTGAAAATGGCGCAGGTAATTCGCATGTTTATACTGTCCTTCATGCATGTGCATATCTTTTGCGGGCGGGAGGGCGATGCCGGCTTGATTAAACTAATAATTAGCGGAATTAATACTACACATTAATTTTGTATTTTGAATGTTATAGATTTACGCAAAGTAACACCCGATTCCATTACTTAATAACTGTGTAAAGAACACATAACACTTTAAATCTCTTTAATCAGCAATTAAAAAGAATCAATAGATAGGTAATTTCATTTATTACAAATATCGATTCTTCTGACTAAGCAATCGATTACTAAGAATTGGTTTAACGAGTTGTTTATAATCGCATTCCGTCTGATGTTCTAAGAACTACCGTATAAGTTGAATAGTAGCGTTGTAGCAGATTTTATTAAAGCTTAGCCCGAAATATCTTTCAGTTTCGTTGATGGAATGTAGATGAAGGAATTTTAATGGTAAGCAAAGGAAAACAGGAAACACTTTCACTGACAAAATAAGCTGAGTTTGGCAACCAAAAAATAATATATACATTGGTACTATATTAACAAAAGTTGCTTGCTAGCTTATCGTATGGGCAGTGGTTACCCTGGTGTCAGAGTTGTTCAAGCCGCCCAGTAGGCCTCTGATATGGCTGAACGACTGTTACCTAATGGCTACAACCGGGACCGACAGCTTAACGTGCCCTCCGAAGCACGGAGACACTCACAAATGAAACCACTTTGGCGGTCACCCATCTATGGACTGACCGCGAGCCTAGTTGCTTAACCTCGCCGATCACTTACGGAACGTTGAGAGCATCTGGCTATGAGCGCCTCAACAAAAGTTGTATTTAATAAATAAATATCCCAGCTCCATCTAATCGAGGCAAAAGACGTGTGCAAAGATCGTGACAAATGGAAATCCGTTGTCTCTGCCTACCCCTCTGGGAAATAGGCGTGAGTCTATGTATGTATGTATGTATTATGGGAAAATATCCCACAATGATCTCAAAACTGGGAAATCATAAATTTAAACATCCGCCGAGAATAGTAACGATGTTGTACCCTCTTCCAGTTCAGAACAGGTGCTCTGCCTCAAGCCGGAAACAATACACACCCGCAGATCAAATTATGAGTGCCTCTTTTTACGGAGGATGTAGGTGCTCTCTATCGGCTTTGTTATAGAGATATGGCCGGCTAATATTTGAGTGGTATTTTTTAGTACAATGCCCTCACGAAATCGAATTTCTGTACCGCGGGACTTTACAAAATTCTCATTCATGTGCATAGTAATGTTATCATTAATAACTATAAAACCGATCACAAAGGACCTTTATTTTTTGCTCAGAACCAAAACAGTGCAGAAATGTTACATTCAGATAGAAATCTTCACCTTCATCTCACATTTTTTAATGAATACACATACATACATACATAGACTCACGCCTGTCTCCCTCAGGGGTAGGCAGGGACAACGGACTTCCATTTGTCACGATCCTAATGTGCATTTTTCTTGAATGCACTGTTATTTTTTATGTGTTTTATTTAGATAAAAATTAACCACAGAGGTTAAGTCTTATTAAGGTGTATATAAATTGTATTTTTATTTTCAGCCGGTATCTTATTGATACTGGCTGAAAATAAAAATCGTTCCAATAGAACCGTCTGGGTGGAAAAAAAAAGAAATGTGGCGCATTTCGTATTGTGCTACAAACTTATCTGGCCCGGTGGCCAAAAGTAGAACTAACGACGCCAGTTTGAAATGTCAATCCATGACATTACTGCCATTGATTGTTTGTTGCGCGTATTTATTTTTCTTTTTGTGGTTTTTAATTGTGAAAAATGCCGAAAGCTTTAAAAAATGATGCGGGGAACGTAGTATTGAATTATATGAAGGAAGAATAACGCCTTCAGGCACCAATTATACCCTTCAATAAGTTGTATGAATGCGTAGCTGCTGCTACAGGTTAGTGTTGTCAGCTTCTGAAAAAATACGAAACTCCCCCTCGCTCTTTAATTTAAAATACATATTTTAAATCATTCATTATTTAATTAGTTTTTGCTATTTCCTTTGTAGGTGTCCGCGAGCGATTTTTAAGAAAACTTGTGAAAGAAAAAGAGCAAGCCAGATGCAAAAATTTATAGCAGATCAGAATATTGGTAGATCGAATTCTGAAATCCTATAATTGATTGCAGAAGCTTTTTATAAAATAACAGTCAATGAATGGCAAAAGCATTGCGATCATGTAAAAAAATATTGAAAATGTGTGGCGAAAAAGGGATGGATACTTAGACGAGCCTTTCATCATTCATTTAGGTAGTGAAAGTGAAAGCAGTGATTCCGATAATGATGATGAAATGAATTCTGAATTAAACCACTCCGGTGACATAATAATACCTGGAGTAGATACTCCAGGTATTATTATGTCACCGGAATCCGGAGATCCGTTAGAGAACACCCAGCATACCTTTTATGTAAATGATCATAATTATTGTATAAAAATATAACGATTTGTAATGACAGTATTTGTTTGCTTTTTAGTGAAGTAACATTTACGTTACAATGTGCATATTATTTTTACCCACTTTATTGCAAAAAATAATTACTAGCAACACTAAATGCGATAACAGCGACACTGCCAGCGGGTCAGATAAGTTTGCGGAACTGTACCATTGTAAAACTTACATACCTCATAATGAGCGAGGAAAGGTTAATAAAATTGTAAAAAACACCGTTGGCGATATGAATGATGCTCGCAATCACGGCAAAAATTCAAATGACGGGCTGGTCGGCGTGGTTGGTAAATAATTGCTTTTCACGCCGCAGGTCGTGGGTTCAATGAACATGCCCGGGTTTCATTATCTATATAAGTATGTATTTACAGAAATAAGTAGTATATCAGTTATCTGGTTTCCATAGTACAATCTGCTTAGTTTGGGATCAGATGGATACTATTGATGTGAAACATCTATAGCCGCACGTAAAACAGATTTCTGGCGTGGCGACGCATGCTGTGGCGACGCGTCGCCACGCTATACGATAGTAGTGTGTACGGTGTGGCGACGCGTCGCCATGCACAAACGACTTTTTATTTTATCATTATGACATATTTAGTTCCTATCACAATATGTTCTTTTCTGCATATTACTTTTACAAAATAATGTCGATGTTTCACATCTGCCAGGCGTCCCGTGACGGCTCACATTTTTATTAATCTTTTGAGTTTTACTTTACGTTTTTAATTTAGAAACATACTATACAATTTTTTATTTAAAAATTTTAATACTTCGAAAATCTAATCCGTTCGCCGTTCTATTTATGTTCACACCCCACGTCAGGACCAAATGTCCCACGTAATCTAGTAAGTTTAAGCGGAATCTGTCAAGCGACCGAGATCACGAGATACAGCTTGACCCCTCTACTATATCAGAAGGCTAAAGGCGGTGACATCAGACGAACTGTGTTTTTCCCCAAGTTTTTAGCCAATACTACGAGGTCTATTTATTTAAACATTAGTACAATTGACTTGTACATAGGCGGCTTAATGTTCATCTTGTTAAAAAAAAAATATATTCATTATGTTTGAATATAATTATGTAAAAGAACATCTTTCATCACTAAACACGATTCGCACTACTATCGCACGATAAAAAACAATATCACCTCAAAAAAAAATCCTAAAATAGAATATTCTCGTAAAATTAAAACTAAATTTTATTTTTTATTATATAATGACGAAGCTGGCAGTGGCAGTGGGCAGGCCACATAGCTCGTAGAGCGGACGGCCTCTGGGGCAGAAAGGTTATCAAGTGGCGAACAAAAACCCCTTACAAGATGGATCGATGATCTTGTGAGGTTTCGAAACCGCTGGATGCGAGAAGCGCCAGACCGGCAATTGTGGAGATAGATATTTGGGCGAGCTTTTGTCCGGCAGTAGGCGCTTTTTGACTGCTATGATGATGGTAATGATATAATTTCGTGCAGTTTATGATTACCAAACATTTTGTTGTATTAGATTTCTCATATATATCATAAACATCTTTCGCAAAATTCATGTTAATTATTTTATTTACACTATTTTGAACCGTAATTTGTAGTTCATAAGGGCCAAACTACTGTGATACCATAAAATTGAGTACTGTCAGTCTCCTCATTATCAGCACGGACTGTGGAAGTTGCCAGTGTAACATCCCAGGGGATAGGAAAGCATGTAAAGCCGTCAGTCCTGTAACTGATCTCTTTCCAGTTTTGTCGGCTAGCTTTCTCATCTGATTACAAGACAAAGGGAATAGAAACAAACTTGTGTTTGCGCAGGCACTTACACGCTAGTCTCCAGTGAGACTGGCCACTCTAGCCAGAAATCGACCAGGAGAAAATAAATATGTTACAGCAGGATAAGCATTTCAATGGATAAGATTAAATTTGATAGATCACTAACTTTCCAAGCTATGGCCTTAGCCCTACGGAATGTACAGATAAAATAGGCATAGGGAACACAAGATCCTACCATGTTAGGAAACTAATCCGTAGAAGATCTCTGACGTGTCCACGCAAACAATAACAGCTCACATTATCCTGCAAGTCGCCTCAGGGGATTTACGCAACTATTGTAAACTTCCTGTGGACGTGATACTATTTAAATGTTGGTGAGTAGGTAGATGACTTGAGATACATGAAAATGTTCTGGCCACGCCTTTCCGGCAGATTAAAATGGTGAAATATGCCAAAATGCTATTAAACAGCAAATTTTGGAGTGGGTAGCCATTTGAACCGTACGGTATTCTACCATGGATATCTATCACGTTTGTTTTAGGTAATTGTAATCATGTCCACCAAAGTACATCCACTGCTGGACAAAAGTCTCGCCAAAGAATGGGGCAATATGCTAAAATCGCCAAGCTTGGCGGACGGGTTGGCGATCGCAGTTTGATGGTCATAGTCTACAGAAAAACGCTGATGCCCGTTCTTTGGTAGGTATTCCCTCGGACGATTTATACGCTCCCCACGGCAGCACTAGATAATTGTATTAGACTTAAATATTTATGGTGGGTGACTCACTCCAGCAATTATAGAACCGGTAACTATATTTTAATATCTCGGTACACTGCCTATGAAACACCTCGCCGAGGGAAATTAAATACTTCCGCCTCCTACTCATATGCTGGAAGACTGTCTTTCAAATCAAGAGTGGACATGCCACATGAGTAAAGCCACCGGTAGGAATGCCTTCCGACTTTCCTTCCTGGACCAGGTCATAGGCCAATTCTGTAATCAGAATCAGGACTCAATTACAAAAGGTTGCTGTGATATTTGCAAGTTTACATAAACAGGGATAAACTGACAGACGATTAGCATAGTGATAAAGATATTTGTTGCCAGTGTTCCAACTTGGTTGGGATGGATTTGACCAGGATTTGCAAGGAAAAGAAGTATATGTTCTGGTTTCCCTAGTAAAATATTTGCTTATTTTAGGATCAGATGGATACGAATAATGTCCCAGGAGGATATTATTACTGAGATTTGAGAGTCAATGATGTTGGCCAAAGATGGAAACCTTGAACTTATACTGACGACTTTCTAAGAAAACTACGCCTAGAATTTACCATTTATTTGAATATTAAACTATAAATTAATGCCACGATTATATCACGTTGCAGTCTACATAAATCTTTAACGACGAGGGATAGATAGCGGCAGGAATTTCGATTTTAGCACTGCGGCAACGCAAGAATTCAGTGCAAGCTTTCGATATGATCTTGTCAAACAGAACTAAGTGCTGACATTTCTGATTGTAGATAGTTGCTTACTTTAACTGTTTATCTATAGATTTACCGACGAAGCGCTTCTAGTCCGTTAACTTCATATTTCCGCATGTTATTAGGGATGTCTTAAACTAGCATCCGCAAAGCGTGAGGTCAGGTAATTAGCATGGACCAAATAATATCTGCATGTAAGGATCCAAGGGACGGCAAACCCAAGGATACAGGCTCTTTCGGCACCAACCCAGTATAAAACTTATTGAGAGACTCTTTGGTAGTGAGGATGGTGAATAAAGACACAAAGGCATTGGAACTACTTAAGACCTAAGAACTGTCTAACTTAAGAAATAAGAATCCGCTAGTGGAACTACTTAAGAACTATCTAACTTAAGAAATCAGCTTACAGCGGGTGGTGCTTTTTTTTTGTTTTAGTTAGGCAGGGAGAATGCCTACGCATGCCACCCACAAAAAGTGTCTGCGGGTGGGTATGTCGGACTTGCACCGCAGTGATAGCCACACTAGGCGATGCCTGTATTGAGGCTACCGATGTAATACGGTTATCAGATAGGACTTAAATACATTTTAACAATAACTTAGATACACTATTACTTAGAAAATTATTGTTAAAATTAATATCTTATGTCACATTCTATTAAAATTTTGGTCTCGATCAATCTAGCAAATTATCTTAGAGAATTGTAAAACTAGTTGAATTAAAATTAACATTTGTTGATTACAATTAATAGTTATTTCTAGAATAAGTAGGGGGTAAGGTGTGATTTGGTGGTCGGTGGGTGTATGTGTGTGAGTATTTGTGTGACGGAGGGGGTGTGCGACTTAACCCCGGGAACGCGGGTATGGTGCTCCGGTCCCCCCCTTTTGCGCCATGCCCCAGATGGTCGGGACATGTAGGTACAGCGGCTGGTGCCTAATGTCCATTTATTTCCCTGCACATTTGACATGGGGTTGTGCAGTGTGCTTGTCTGTCTGCGTAAAATTACAGTATCTACATGCTAGATGGTTAGATAACTGCTAGATGATTAGATAGCTAGATTACTGGTAGATGGCTAGAGTTCCATTCACCTCTATTGTCTGGTGAATCAGTGGAACCCCCTCAGCTAACTTAAAAATATCTCACATTATTATAATTTTCAAGCCGCAATCCAAACCTTACCTCCAAATTTTTGCACAAATTAAACCAACTTAAGTCTTAACGATACACATTCTTGAATTACCCAAACCGGTTCTCACCGGTTTTGCCGCACTCAAGTACGGTGCTGTTATCTAAGACCATACAACAAGCCATTATTGTGCAAAACAGCAAGTTTATTGGGTTACCCCAATGAAAAGGAACTCTATTATCAAGGGCATAAAGTCAAAAATGAGAGTAAGAGAGTTATAGGCAGCAACGCAATGGAAGTTGTCCAGTAGCAGAGTTAATTGTTAGTAGTTCAATTAAGATTGAGTTGTAAGTTAAAATTGATGTTGAATTAGTGGACGGTATATAAATTGTGAAATAATTGGATTATGTAATATTAGGTTTGATTATTATTCATTACTTAATACTTAATTGGATTTTAGATATGGTTACTCCCAATGATGTAGAGAATGCGTTACTTAAATATTGTTAGTTTAATAATTAACGGGCAATATTGTAATATTAGCCCGATGATCTTGTGAGGGTCGATGGAAGCCGCTGAATGCGGATAGCTCAAAACCAGCAAACTTGAAGATAATACTAATATCCTGGGACGTTATTTACACACAAAAATGACATAGGTACTACATATACTACTTTTCTTTTGTAAATACATACTTATATAGACAATTACACCCAGACACAGGACAAACAGACATGTTCATGCACACAGATATCTGTCCTGGGTGGGAATCGAACCCACGACCTCCGGCGTGAAAAGCAAGCATTTGCCAACCACGGCAACTGAACCGCTAATGAAATTGCCGCCAAGATGTTTGGGAAAAGCTTTGTCCCGCAGTAAAAACGACTTATAGTTTAAACCTCTGACAGCTAATGAATATCGGAACCATCAAAAAGCCTTCAAAGTTTTCATCCGCCAACGGCTAATGGGGCAGATTTGCATCATCAACATACTACAAGTCAATTAAAACCCTGTTACAAACGTTTTGGGTCGATTATATTTTTATGGTAACTTTACGTCGATGAGCAAGACCCGTTGACATAAAATTACCATAATAATCGACTCAAATCTATATATATAAAAATCAATGCCACTTTTCGTTGTAATGTTATAACTCAACAACGACTTTACCGATTTGGCTAATTTTGGTCTTGAATTCTTCGTGGAAGTCCAGGGAAGGTTTGTACGTAGAGAAAATTTGAAAAAAGTCTTGAAAAAGTGTAAAATCAACATCTTTCTATACTCCCATATACAAACAATTTGTACTAATACTTAAAAGCGTAGCGAAGCACGTACCGGGCCGCTAGTAAACTATAAAATGAACCCACCATTCATTTTTTTTAAATTAAAATATACAAATCTGATATTTTTAGGGTATACAAAATAAACTAGATTTTTTTTGTTTTTACGATATATCATAAACACTTATCATACAAAAGTTAAGTAGCTACCACTCATTGAACTCAACAAATTGAATAAAACCAGTTTATGAAATAATATTTTTTCGCCGGTCACAAACTGCATCAACTTTTTTGTGTATTTCACAAGTTGTTCAGTTTCATTTCCTTCCTATGTTTAACCACTGTTAAACATCGGAAGGAAATTAAACATATAACAATAATACGCTTGTAAAGGGAGAAACTATGGTTTATTAATAGGCAAAACTGTCAACTCACAATGACGTATAAAATTTAAACTCGAAATTCGATTTCGATTCGTAACAGCTCATTAAGTGACGTTAATTATCTATATTACACCATGTATAAAGGCATATAGCTCGTAGAATCTACTAAATTTGAGCCATAACGGCTATTGTTAAAAAAACTAGCCAAGTGTGCGAACATAGTGCAAAAAAGTCGTGCGCAAATACACGAACTCTTTTCGTAACTCTTAAGATCCGATGAAACGAGTCAGGCGATACGATTATGGACAGAACAGATGCAAGACAGATTGATTTTATCAACTGTATCGGCTGTAACATTGCCAACTTCCTGACTCTTGGCAGGTTAATAGCATTTATTACTCTTCGCTTAATGTGTAATTTTCAGATGAACATCTCGAACTCTGTCTACGAGCCGCAGACATCAGTGTATTGGATAAAAGGGTCCATGCTTACCGAAAAGAAACGGTGACATTTCTTAGTTTAACTCAGCTGTGTAAATCAGCAACACATACCTGGAAACAAACATAACCTTCTGTTATTATTCTGTACTGTATTATTAATAAGTGCAAGACAAGAAAGTCTGTGTCACTCAGTAGTGTTGAGAATAAGGAAAGCATTTTTTTTTAAAAAAGTAACGCTCGCACAATAAATTAAATAGCCATATGGGGGGTGACTTAAACATGTAATCCACGGACACAAACATCACACAAATAATAGTTCTGTGCGGGACTCTAACTTTTGTTTATAACATGACGTTTAAATTTAGGTGAAGCAATGGAAGCGTTCTTTCACTGCTTCAACAGGCAATCGATGCGAACGTAGGCTTTTGGTTATCTAGCCAAATATAACTTCAAACGAGTTAACTGAACTGCGAGCTGAGAGCGCACTCTCTTTGGGGTGCCAATTTAAACTCAACTCTAGGCGGTTACTGACTTGGGTATGCATGAGAGGGATGTGCAACTGTCCCTCTACGTTAGAAACGTTTAGGAGGGTCCCATATAAAGGCGCATTCAAATTTGCCGTTTCGTGTTGGACCGCTGCGGAGTCGAAACAATGCGTTAGTCGTATTGCGCACGGGTGTAGTTTGTTTTCAAGCCAAGCCTATTCCTTTCTTAAAGGCCGGCAACACACTAGCGGTTCCTCTGGCGGTGATCACTTACCATCAGATGACCTACTTTCTCGTTTGCCATACTATTACAGGAAAAAAAAGTGCGCGGTGTGGCCGAAATTTTGTTCGGTACCGCGAACGCTCGGCAACATGGTGGCATCGTCGCAAACTTCGTCATTGTGGAGATCTTTGGGGGAGACCATTGTCCAGCAATGGACGTTTTTCAGCTGATGGTGATGAATAGAAGTGAGAGCTAATTAAATTAAATTTGCATGAATCTATTTGGTCACAATTGAAGATATAAAACGTGGAAGAATCCATAAATGAAATTGAAATCCGTTCTGCTCTATGGAACTCTAAAACTGACAAAGGGTTTTGATTCTGTGATGTTTTTTTTAATAAGAGCACTAACAGAAATGTTTCTTTGTCAGAGCTTAACTGCTACCAAATATATTTAATACATCTCTAGAACACAAACGCATGGCAGTCATATAGGTACGCTTTAAATTTAGGCGTTCGGTTTCGGACTGCTACCATACTGCAGCGGTCCGGCTGCGGGTAAAACCAGCGGCAAGGTAAACGTGCGGCTTTGGTCCGACACGAAACGTCTAAATCGAAAGCGCTCTAACTGCTATCAAATATATATATTTAAAGCATCTGTAGCAAACAAACGCACGGGAGTCAGATACGCTTTCAATTTAGGCGTTCGGTTTCGGACTGCTACCATACCGCAGCGGTCCGGCTGCGGGTAAAACCAGCGGCAAGGTAAACGTACGGCGGCGGTCAGACACGGAACGTCTTAATTGAAAGCACCCTAATTGTTACTCCACTCGGTTATTATATAAAACAGTAGAAGTCGATTCTAAGTTTTTAAAACGCTCAGCTAAGAAACGAGATATTATTTTACGCTGTCAACATTTCTGGGACTGGTATAGAGTTTGCCCAAAAAAAATCGACTAAATCGGATGATGTTCCTTTTTTAGCATGACGTCTGCGGTTAGCCTATGGGGCTTTCACTGCTTCACCGGACTATAGACGTAAGCGTGGGCTCGAACCGTCTACCAAATTCAAACAACCCGCGCTGGAGGGCACCCCCTGTGGGGTTCGAACCTCGACTCTGGGCGGTTACTGTCGGGGAGATGCGAAAGGGCGTTTCATTTTAGGGATGGTTTGTACAACTTTCACTCTACGTTAATACGCGACGCGGGCTGCTCTTCCGGTTCAGGATCGGAGAGGGCATTTCATCGATTCGAATGCAAACTAAGGGTCATAGAGGAAGCTAGTGGCTCGATGCGTTCGCGGTCGTACTTTTGTCATTGGATGATGTGTCAATTCTTTATGATTTTTACGATGGCGTATTATGTATATTTTCAAGGAATTATGATTTTCATCGATGTATTTTTTAAGTTTATGATAATGAATCCAGGGCATTTCATCGATTCGAATGCAAACTAAGGGTCATAGAGGAAGCTAGTGGCTCGATGCGTTCGTGGTCGTACTTTTGTCATTGGATGATGTGTCAATTCTTTATGATTTTTACGCCATGATAGAGATGGAACGATTGATCTATGATATCAATTATGTATATTTTCAAGGAATTATGATTTTCATCGATGTATTTTTTAAGTTTATGATAATGAATCCAATTGGAATTCAGTATTTATTTTAAAACTTTAAAGAAGCAAAAATTTCCACACAATCTCAATTACCAAACAAACGTTAAACAAAACTTCAGCTGATACAAATAAAATCCGCCATCTTCATCCACTTAAACTAGGTTTAAACCAGGTGCCGACGCGGTTTAAATTTAGTCATTTCATACTTAATCACCGCCTAACCGCGTGTCAAACTTAAATCGGGTTTCTAAATGAAAATTTTTGATAACCCATGGCTAAGCGGGCAGCTTAACTTTAAGTAGAGTTTTTAAATAAGGCTGTGAGACTATAATTTATTTAATACATTATATCGAAATAATAGCGGGTCCAGAGTAATATTTGGGGACATAATATCTGGGGACAATGTCACACAGATCATCCTAGCCCCAAACTAAGCAAAGCTTGTACTATGGGTACCAGGCGACGATATACATACTTATATAGATAGATAAATACTTATATACATAGAAAACATCCATGACTCAGAAACAAATATTCGTGCTCATCACACAAATATTTGCACTTACCGGGATTCGAACCCAGGACCACCAGCTTCGTAGGCAGGATCACTACCAACTAAGCTACGGTGACCGAGAACAGCGAGATACAGACAGAAATGGAAAGCTTTAGGGGAGGCCTTTGTCGGAAGACAAGCTGTGCAGTGAAACCGATCGATTAATATGTAAATTTATTGTTTTATGGAACAGGAATAAAGGATTATTTTATTTATTTATGTATCGTAATAATAAGTATCTTAAGCCAACAGCTCATATCAATACACTGCCATCTGAATACATACTAGGCCAAGCCTGTACTATGGCAACCAGATAACTGATAAACATACTTATATATTTCTAAATACATACAATATAATATATACAAATAATCGTGCGTCGGGCTTAGTAGTCAGGGTCACTAAGCACTAGACAAACACAAAAATATATTTGACTACCTGTGCCCACGACTTCATCCGCTATTTCGTAATTTTTTTTTAAAGTACTCTGTGTACCAAATTTAATTTAAATCGGTTCAGTAACTGTGGCGTGAAAACGAGACACAGAAAGAGTTACTTTGGCATTTATTCAATTCAATTCAAATATATTTATTTCGGAAAAATATCCATATAATGTTAGTATAACTTAGCCTAATGTTAGTATCAATTAAATTAATTATGTTAAGGGTGTCTGGACTCTTACCCACCTGTGTAAAAGGGGAGAGTCCCACCGATCAGAAAATACATTCAGGATGCCATAGGAGGAGAAGCGCAAGCGCCTCCGCATGATCGCGGCGAACCCGTCGACGTACGACTCCGCGAACATCCCCGACGCGCTACACCGCCACGGCAACCCCAAGAGCACCCTGAATGCGTTATTGTACTGTACGCGCAGGTCGCTGTATGCCCGCTGGGTATACTTGATCCACAGACTGCACGTGTAAAACGACTGGCTTTAAACTTCGAGACCCGGCTTAAAGGAGACCCAGAGAGTGAGAGTTCAGGCAGCTGTTTGTAGGTTAACGAACCTGATTTAAAAACCAACCATTCACTCTTATCGGTGTTATATTTGAGCCCGTGAGACACTGCATAACTTTCACAAATTTTGAGAAGCCTTCTCAATGCACTAATAGATGGTCCCAATAGTACCATGTCATCAGCGTAGCTGATGTTGTTCACGCAGACACCGTCCACGTGACACCCGATTTTGGTGCTACTCAGCCTACCTATCAGTTTATTGATGTATAAGTTAAAAAGACGGGAGGAGCTCAGCCCCCCCTGCCTCACCCCACAATCCATCCCATACATATCGGAATATGAACCTGCCCACTTCACTGTATTCCTTTGACTACTGTACCAAAATTTAAACAGTGATATCACATCAGCCGGGACGGTAGTGTCGTGAGTGAGCTTGTGCCAGAGCAGGTCATAATTGACCAGGTCGAAAGCCCTGGATAAGTCCAGGAAACATGCTACTACAGGAGTTTTTCTGTCCGTATAATATTGGACAGTCTGCTTAAGGCTTAAAATTGCACTCTCCGTCGACAAGTTCGGTCTAAAGCCAAACTGACCATCCTCGAGATTAATATGTTTAGCCAGGACTTTATCAAGCAGACTATCCAATACCTTAGCACAGACAGTGGCAAGTGATATCGGCCTATAGTTGGAGATATTGGAGGCGTCACCCGTCTTATTCTTTATTACTGGCACAACGATCGTATTAGTAAGTTCGACAGGTAAGTAACTATGACTTAAACATAGGTTAAAAAACATAGCAAGAACTCGCGGCAAGTGTACACCAGCGTATTTAAGATGTTCGACGCTGAGGCTGTCGCGACCGGGGGAATTTCCCCTCTCCATGTTCTGTATACATCTCGCGACTTCCTTAGGGGAGAATCTGACAGGGTGAGCCCCGGTCACGGCCGCCCCCGTCCCACCATCTGAAGACACGCTGTAGCCACACAACCGCGAGCTTACATTAAAATGTTTTTGAAAAGCATTAGCTATTCCAGTAGGGTCGGTTACGCCCGCGACGCTCACCGGTACCCGACTTATGTTTTAATTTGTTTGTTAATTTCCAAAACTTATTAAATTGTTTATTTTTATGACAAGATGCTAGCATATCCATTTTAATTTTCTCTTGATTATTTTGACAATATTTTAATTTACTTTTAAAATGATTTCGCGAGGTACACATTATTTCATAAATAAATCCAGAAGTAGGTTTGTTATATAACAGCCACTTTTGATAACACAGTCGGGCATAACAGTGAGCCTCGCGCACGTTTTTGTTCCACCCCACTACATAATTTCCTTTATGACGCTTTATACCAGAACCTGCATGAGTGAGTTCAGCGCCTTTTTTCAAAATACAGATTAATTCATTATATAACCTATCTATCAGCAACCGATGCTCAGTTTTGTGACACATATTATCAGCACATTTACAAAATTCTGGTGGGAAATCTATTCTTTTTAAGTTGCTATTACAGTAATCAAAATACTTATTTATCTGTTCAAGATCTCTCTCACCCCATACAACTTTGTTACAAGAAATGTAGGTTCCAATAATTTTAGGTTTAATTAGATTAATATTACACTCTATTAATAACGGAATATGGTCCGACACGTAACGTTTATAATATTAGTAAGGACTAGCTGTGCCCCGCGGTTTTACCCGCGTTAAATTTTATAAATTATCATAGCTTCTCCCCCGTAGGTGATAGCGTGATAATATGTAGCCTATATGTTGACCCGACCTCTTAGTAATATTCATGCAAAATTTGAAGTAAATCCATGCAGTACTTTTTGAGTTTAGCCCGGACATACATACAGACAAACAGACACACAGACAAAAATTCTAAAAACTATATTTTTGGCTTCGACTTCGATTGTAGATCACGACGCCCCAAGTATCCTTTTAAAAAAAATATTCAATGTATAGTTTTGACTTTCCTACGATTTTATTATATGTATAGATTAGAGTTGATTCCAATTCCAATAATTTTATTAAGTAGGTAGGTAGATAAATAACAAAGTCAAGGAATGCCAGTGCGCAGGCGCATTGGTATGCTTGACATTTAAAAAGTACGCATTTGAATTTAATTTCTTTTTAACCGATTCCAAAACAGGAGGTTATCTATACTAAATTCGCCTATAGTTTATTATTTGTATTAGTTATGGGTTTACACAGTTGTGAGCGAACGAATTTTGATAATTTGATTAATTGTGTTCCAATCGGTTAGCAAACGGTAAAGGAAAAGTCGGGTTTTTTTTCATTATATACGTATTCAACTGCATTTCCATTAAAACATCTGATAAAAAGTGGTTCCGCCTTACAAATTCAATGCTTATCTACTTAAAATTGCATTACAATTCACAATTATACTTGTAAAGCAAGTATGACATCACGCTGTGTGGCCGCTAAGAATCAGACAGCCATGGCATTCTAAGGACATTTATTATGTATCTATACACTATGGTTGATGACGTAATCAGTAGCTATTAGTTAAGGCATTGACAACAGTCAAATGGGTATTTTTCATCTAGCCAAGTCGTACAAAAACATAAAATCTTACTTATATTATGATCGCGAAAGATTGTAAGTATGGATGGATGTATGATATACAATGGATGCAGATAGCGCAAGACCGGCAATTGTGGAGATCTTTGGGGAAGGCTTTTGTCCAGCAGTGGACGTCTTTCGGCTGATATGATGATGATGGATGGATGTTTGTTACTGTTTCACGTAAAACTACCGAATGGATTTTAATGAAACTTAACAATAACATAGCTTATACATCAGAATAACACATAGGCTACAATTTATAAAGCTATTGTGTGAATTATCCCAAATATAAATATAAGTGTCAAGTACGTAGTAAACAATCTACCAACTGCGAGCTATTCCGGCGTGCACTGCCAAAACCGCTAGAAGTACACATCCTACTAATATTATAAACGCGCAAGTTTGTGAGTATAGATGTATGTTTGTTACTACTGTACGCCTAATCTACTTTAACGCGGGTGAAACCGCGGGGCATAGGTAGTTTTACAATATTTTTAAGAACACCATTGATCCGAAACACGCACAAGTTAAAAAAAATATTTCTAAGTCTCATTTAAAAATGCTTGAAATAAGAGTTTCAAAAAATTTGAACAAAATTAAATAATAAAATTTGTTTTGACGATCCTGTTGGCCTAATGTTCGTGGGTTCGAGCCCTACCCGGATCAATATTTGTGTGATGATCACGCTTATTTGTTTGTATATTTACATAGTTCTTAATACATACATATAATAGAGAAATTACACCCAGAGACAGAACAAATAGTCGTGCTCATCACACCTGTATCTGTGTGTAATTTATCGAGTATATGTATGTATTTAGCAATAAATAACGTAACAATTAAGTTGTCGAGTGGCGACCACGAACCGAAAGACGCAGCGTGGGCAGGCCCTCTACAAGATGTACCGATGATCTTGTGCGGGTCGCTGGAAATCGCTGGATGCGGATAGCCCAAGACCGGCAATTGTGGAGATCTTTGGGAGAGGCCTTTGTCCAGCAGTGGACGTCTTTCGGCTGATATGATGATGATGATGATGATAAAGTATGTTTATCAGTTGTCTGGTTTCCATGATACAGGCTCTGCCTAGTTAGGAATCACATGGCAATGTGTTGCTCCAATATATATATTTATTTATGTGGCGCATTTTATGATTAGGGGAGACTATGTCGTCTTAGATTTGACATCAATTATATTGTGCTTGAAATTATTGATTTCATACGATAAACATTACGCTGACATCATCTGCGTGATACGATAAAATCGGGTGGTGGCAGCCTCTTAAATCCATTTGCGCAGGACATTATTTTCGTACGAAATTTACAACAGAAACGCGAATCGGGAATCCAACACGCCCAGAAACATTAGGCGTGTCCACAAATTTAGACCTAGAATTTATTTCATCTTTAACCTGGTTCTGGTTGCCATAGTACAACCTCTGCATAGTTAGGGCTCAAATGGCAGTGTGTTATTTATTTCAAGATATTTATTATTATCTTGACTGCCTCGTTGGTCTAGCGGTAGCGTGTAGCGTTCAAATCCCGGGTCGGGTAATAAGTGATTTTGGGATGTTTCCGTAAAAAGAAATTTCTTAGTATCAGCCCGAAGTCTTGGAAGTTGGCGGTATTACACCCCCGTGCCTCAGAGAGCACGTAAAGCCGTCGGTCCTGTACCTGACCTCTTTCCGGTCGTGTCGATAGTCGTCCCACCGGATCATGAGAGTGATGGAATAGGAAGTGCCCCTGTGTTTGCGCACACACTTGTGCCATATAATATGTCCTGCGCAATTGGCTAATCTCCATTGAGAATGGCCGCCGTGGCCAAAATTCGGCCGGGAAGACATCATTATTATATTAAAGACATAGATAGATAAACTCTTATATAAGAGTTAATCTATCAGAAACTTGCAATCCGCAACTAAAAGATGTTAACAAAAAACCGTAAAATATGTAAAAATATTAGACCGTTTGACTGCACGTGTGGAAATCGTTACATGCGGGTAGCCCGATACGGGGATTGTAGAGATCTTTAGGAGGATGTCTAAGTCCAGCAGTGGACGTACAACTGATACGATAAAGTGAATCCACTGCAGTGACTTCGACTGTACTATCACCGTTCGTTGGCCCTTCGAAGAATTTTCTACGGTTAAGGTATTTTGTGATTTCTATATAATTATTTTGATAGACATGATAATTACACGACGCATAGATTTCTCTTTAATCCATCGATAAAACATTGTAAACAATATGAATATGTTAAATATTTTTATCTATTTTACATTGGCTGCTATCCAAAATGTCGGTTTCTGAAGAAATTAAATATTAGTATTTGGACTAGTCTCTTGGTCTTGTGGTTAGTGACTTTAGGCTAGAGTTCGTGGGTTCGATCCCCACCCAGGACAAATCATTGTGTGATAAGCACGATAATTTGTTCTGTGTCTGGGTGTAATTTATCTATAGAAATACATACGTATGTTTGTCTGGTTGCTATAGTACAGACTCTGCATAGTTTGGGATCAAAAGGCAGTGTATTTGTTGGTCCAAGATATTTTTTTTTTTTTAGTGTGTTGTGTGCGATTACAGGTGCAATGTCTACCGCCTCCCTTCATAATCCGATGGTACGGCGTCCGACATGGCCGGAGATTGGGGAGAGATCAGGCAACAGGCAACTATACATGTTCTCCGAGACATGGACACGAGTGTTTAATTAATTAGTATAATATAGACTGAACCATTGACAATATGTAGTAAAAATATTAGACTTAAACTAGATAATTAAACATAATCTCTTGACAATAACTTGATACGAGCTAGCTAAATATCAATGCTATAATAAAATAAATTTTATAAATGTTTTCATACAATGTGTATACCTAAATATCTATGTAACTAGAAATAATAATGTATACAGCTATATTACTACAAACATGTTCTGACTATTTACAAGCGCTTTTTTAAAGTCTACGTTAATAAAAAAAAAATCTTTTTGAGCCTGACCCGTGACTGGAACACAGTAAATTATTGGATTTATCGATACACACCAACCGATTTATCGTACGACGATGAACACGCCCCAACCACCAGCTTCCTCCATGCATTGCATGCATGCTATCGTGTAGATGAAATGCTCTCTCCGATCGAACGGACGAAAAGCGTCATCGCGTATTAACGTAGAGAGACAGTTGCACAAAACGTACCAAATAAAAACCGGCCAAGTGCGAGACGGACTCGCCCATGAGGGGTTCCGCAGCACCAAGTATTTCAGTAGATTAAATGAAAGGTAAATTGCGGTTTAACTATTCAGTTTAGAAAAAAATGATATTAGGAACCGCAATATCATTTTTGAAGATCTATCCATAGATACCCCAATTGTATGGGTACAACGAATAAAAAAAATTTCGATTTTCAGTTCTATGTATGGGGAACCCCCAAAATCATTATTCTTTTTCTATTTTTGTATGGAAATCATAATGCGGTTCACAGAATACATCTACTTACCAAGTTTCAACAGTACAGCTCTTATAGTCTGTGACATAAGGACGGACAGAGAGACAGACATGACGAATCTATAAGGGTTCCGTTTTTTGCCATATGGCTACGGAACCCTAATTACGCCGTGTGTGAATAAGGTACTAGGATATTATTACTATACTATAAGTATAAAAACAACGGCATTAATTCATGGTTAATAACTTAATTATTAATTGTCTCACTAACCTTTATGAATAGAGCTATAAAGATCACTTTTTGTCACGAACATCGCAATCATCTCATCATGACGGATGACGTCACAATGCAACAGATAGCCTCGTTTTTTTTTTATAATTACATCTCCCGACCATTGCAGACATTCTGCCTGGTTGGTGAATCTGTATCTAATCTTATTTTTTCTCAAGCCGAATTAAGAGTTCCATGGCTAAATATTTTCGTAATTCGAATGTTTTTTGATTTTATGGCTGACCTCTAGGTCTGAGCTAGATTAAGTTAAGATTATTAGAAACTCTCGTAATTGTACCCAGTCCAATATACATATTATATTAATATCGGACGATCACTAGCGTGCCGCGACCACCAGATTCCTGCAGCTTCATCAAGCGGACGAAAAGCTCGCGTTTTCGCGTATTTACGTAGACAGGCAGACGTTTTGTGCAACTGTCCCTAAAAATCGACCTTCGTATACATCTCCCCGCCCAGAGTCAAGGATCGAACTTAATTTTTAGGGACGTTTTGTGCAACTGTCTCTCTACGTTAATGCGCGAAGATGCGTGCTGTATTCATAATAGGTAGTTTTGTAGACTAAACCTCTATTTTTTATTGATCTTATCTGAAGTAGTGGAAATAGTAGTCTAACAAGTATATGTCATATATGATGTCAACAGTTTCCGTAGCCCATAACGCTTAAAATACCCAAGGCATCACTTTCAGAATCACAATAATAATAATATCCTGAGACATTATTCACACACGTTCATCTGATCCCAAAATAATCAGAAACTTATATTTTGGCAACCAGATAACTGACATACTCCATATACTACTTTTCTTTTGTAAGTACATACTTATATAGTTAATTTCACCCAGGCTCAGGACAATGTAGTAATGCAGACATGTTCATGCACACATAAATATATCTGTCCCAGATGGGAATCGAACCCACGACATTATTATTATATTATCTGCAGATCCTATTTGTACTGCTTTTAGTGTCAAAATCGGAAACACTTTGTGCATCGTTGACCATGGATGCTCTACAATATGAACACAATAAACTTTAGTTTTGATAGCATCCTTATTGAGAAGGCAGGAAGGGCGGTTTTCGTACAGCAAGTGTATACCCCTACGTGGCGTCAGCTGTACCTACTGTCTACTGACCTTAATGACCAATTCTAGAAAAATATGAAACCTAGAAACCTGATTAAGTGAACAAAGACAATTGCAACATTTTTTTCTGAAGTCATTTAATTACGAATTAATATTTGACATTATAAAATTAACAATAGCTGAGATGAGAGATAAGTTGGCTAGACTCGGTATTGTTAGATGTGATCTTGGCCAAAACATCTATTATTTACACAAAATATTGCTTCATGATTAACATCTCAATCGTGAGCTAGATTTGAGAAAAAAAAAAAAAAAAGAATAATATTTACAAAAATTATCGTGCATGATAGGCAATCTCTAAGGAGATTAACCTTGTATGACTACATTATAATTCAGGCACTTTCTCTATTTCCTTGCTACATATTAACAAGGTAAATTTATGGAAAGTAAGGTAAGGTCGTAGAACCGACGCCGCGACGACGTGTTGATTGCGTTCTTCTAATTTACATGACTATTTGTTACACCTTGTAAATATCATTATCAAATCAGCCGAAAGATGTCCAATGCTGAACAAATGCCTTGCCAGCGATCTGCTAAATTACCGGTCTTGTGCTACCAACCGCTTCCAGCGAACCTCACAAGATCATCTGTCTATCTCATCGTCTTCCGGTTCGTGATCACCATTCAAGAAAGTTTCTGCCCGTCGGTTCTACGAGCTAAGTGCCCCGCCCACTGCCACTTCAGCAGGTCCTACGGCCCTCTTATTAGGCCCATGGTAGACGACCAAGCCTCGATACTAATCAAATGTAACATAGCAATCATCATATCAACGGAAATACGTCCACTACTGGACAAAGGCCTCCCCAAAATCTAAACAATAGCCGGTCCTGCGCTGCCCGTATCAAGCGGCTTCCCGCGAATATTGCAAGATCGTCGCGTCGCCGTCGGTCCAACTATACAATTACTTCTTAACATAGCAATGTTAAGGCTGATTTCAGAATGACGCGCGCGGCACGCGCCGGCGACCAGCGCGTCTCAACAGCGGCGCGTGCGAGACGCGTCACTCTGAAACGCTAGCTGCCAGTAGAGGAGCTCGGGCCGCGCTGGCCGACGGCGCGCGTGTCACACGCGGCGCGTGTGAACTGCGTGACTATGAAACGCAACTACTATCTAGTGTAATTGTAAGCGCGCGCGTTTGGCCGGCGCCACTCGCGCGCGCGACTCTGAAATCAGCCTAAGAAGTAATTGCAGAGAATAATCACGTTATCTTTTTTTTACTGAGTTTTTTCCAATGAAATAGTTGAAAGGTTTCTGTAATAGTAGCTGTAATACCAATACATTTGGCACGCGTACCTACCATTACAGTTTTATATTTCAAACAGCATCATATCAGCAGTCAAAATAGATTGGGTTGTAAAGAAAGAAACAATTGTTTATACAAAGTATGTTTGATGGCAACAAACATTAAAAATAACATGATAAGAGAAAATAAAACAAACATTTTATTAAAAAACGAAAACATAGCCTTATGAAACAAAGGTTTAATATATATTATTATTTCGAAGGTTCGAATCCCGGTAAGTGCAAATATTTGTGCGATGAGCACGAATATTTGTTTCTGAGTCATGGATGTTTTCTATGTATATACCTAAGTATTTATCTATCTATATAAGTATGTATATCGTCGCCTGTTACCCATAGTACAAGCTTTGCTTAGTTTGGGGCTAGGATGATCTGTGTGTGTGACATTGTCCCTAGATATTATTACATTATTATTTTGTAGTGAGGTTAACAGTAATTTATTTTAGCATCAAGTGGCAAATAATCGGATTCAAGTTCAGATCAACGCAAGTTAGTTCAGTAAGTAATAATGTCGTCCAGGCCGAATTTCGACCACGACGGCCAGTCTCAATGGAGACTAGCCAACTGCGTAGGACATATTATAGTACACAAGTGTGTGCGCTAACACAGGGGCACTTTCTATTCCATTCGATGGGACGACTAGCGACACGACCGAAAAGGGGTCAGGTATAGGATCGTAGGTTAGATTTGACTTGGCCAGTTTTTATTAGAATTAAAATATATGTTGAATAACTTTATAAAATTACTGATGTAATGAAAACTGGCCCAGTCAAATCTAACCTACTTTATGATCTCACATTTTTAATAACAGCAATCGTTATAGGTATCCAAAAAGCAAAGATATAGAGTTTAATACTTGTTCATAATGTTATTCTTTTCCTATAAATACATATTTTGATTTCGCATATAACTTGGCACTCATTTAGATCTCCCAAGTAGAATTTTTGTATTGAACTTGGCTCTCCTTATTTACATTTATGTTTTTGGTGGGATCGTTAACTACAGAAAACAAAAGAAAATGAAAAATCGATTTGATTACGATTTTTTAGGGTTCCGTAGCCAAATGGCAAAAAACGGAACCCTTATAGATTCGTCATGTCTGTCCGTCTGTCCGTCCGTATGTCACAGCCATTTTTTTCCGAAACTATAAGAGCTGTACTGTTGAAACTTGGTAAGTAGATGTATTCTGTAAGCCGCATTAAGATTTTTACACAAAAATAGAAAAATAATAATCATTTTAGGGGTTCCCCATACGTAGAACTGAAACTCAAAAAGTTTTTTTTATCGTATCCATACATGTGGGGTATCTATGGATAGTTCTTCAAAAATGATATTGAGGTTCCTGATATATTTTTTTTCTAAACTGAATAGTTTGCGCGAGAGACATTTCCACCAAAGTGAAAAAATGAGTGCCCCCCCCCCCCTGTAACTTCTAAAATAAGAGAATGATAAAACAAAAACAAATATATGATGTACTTTACCATGTAAACTAACAACGACAATTGGTTTGAACGAGATCTAGTAAGTAGATTTATTTTAATGCGTCATAAATCGTAAACCGCAATTTACCTCTCATTTAATCAACTGAAATACTTGCTGCTGCGGAACCCTTCATGGCCGTGTCCGACTCGCACATGGCCAATTTTTTAAACGTGCCGTCGACGCACGATTTGGAAACGCGCGTCGACGGCGCGCTTTTATCCTACAGAGCTGCGTCGCCTTCGTCTGACTTGCGTGCGTATCCGCTACAAACGCACGTCAACGGCGCGTTAAAAAAACCTGGTGTGCATAGGCCCTTAAAATAATTTATCGTAGACTAGCTGTGCCCCGCGGTTTTACCTGCGTTAAATTTTATAAATTATCACAGCTCCTCCCCCGTAGGTGATAGCGTGATGATTTGTAGCCTATATGTTGACCCGACCTTTTAGTAATATTCATGCAAAATTTGAATTAAATCCATGCAGTACTTTTTGAGTTTAGCCCGGACATACATACAGACAAAAATTCTGAAAACTATATATTTGGCTTCGATATCGATGGCAGAACACGCCCCAAGTATCCTTTTAAAAAAATATTCAATGTACAGTTTTGACTTTCCTACGATTTTATTATATGTATAGATTCACGCTCCCAATTGGTATTTCATAAAAATAAATACCAACATCCCTATACGTAGGCACTGTTCAGCTGACTTACCACTCGTGTGTACAGTCAACAGCATAAGTTGATGATCAAAATCGGACCTGAGTTTTGAGTTTATGATGCTATTGGGCGGCAGTTTTCACTAGTTAATATTTTTTACACTTAACACTCACGCACACCTTCAACTAGATACTCTTCACCACCACACTATTTTGTCGCAATTTATGATAATTAGTATTGAATATCCGACTTTGATCATCTACTTTTTCTGTTGACTTTACCTACCGGTAGTCTAGCTATTGATGTAAATGGGAGCTATTTGAATACTAATCGAATGTATATTAGGCTCACGGTCTGGTGGTTACTGTAAATCGATTCGTGGGGCCTATCATTATGACTTCATGTGGCGTTATTTATTGCCGAATGCATGCCGGTCAATGTATCCTTGCGACAATTAGTTGTGGGATCCGTTTTGATACCGGGAGCGTATCCATGGCAACTTAAAAAGACCTGTGCCTCTAGCACGAGTTCCTGCAGTTTACTTACTCGATCACACGTACAGTTTCATCCCATACATTGAGCACCAGAGTTTTAGTTCTTAATAGTTTCCGCGAGAGGCGCTGGTGCTCAATGTATGGGAGAAACTGTACGTGTGATCGAGTAAGTAAACTGCAGGAACTCGTGCTAGAGGCAGTGATCGTTTTATATGCGAGAGAGTCAAGAAAAAATACAGAGCCATAGTGAAAATTAACATGGACCACCTGATATTATTATAAGTTTCAATCTTTAAAATGTAGATGAACATGCGCTGGTATACCGCCATAAAAAGTTCATCGGACACTCGATTCGATATATTTTCGAATACTTTGAAGCAATTACAAATAAACGAAGTCTAGTAACATATACTTTCATTATCCATATTATTAAATAAAAATACTTAATTATTCGGTATACTTAACCCGCGTTAAACTTTATAAATTATAGCCTATATGTTATTCGTATATATTAGCTTTTCATCAAAATCCGTTCGGTAGCTTTTACGTGAAGAAGTAACAAACATACACACTCACAAACTTTCGGCTTTATACTATTAGTGTGTCATTATTACAAAGTTTCATCAAAGTCTGTTCGGTAGTTATTGCGTGCAAGAGTAACAAACATCCATACATCCATACTCACAATCTTCCGCATTTATAACATTAGTAAGAAGTATAGTAGAGTGAAAAAAACGCCATGCACAACCTCAATTACCTAACGATGAATTACGCAAAAAATCTCGTGTATTTTCGTTCGCTGAGCATTAGAATGATCTTTGACATTTAATTATCCATTATATAGCCACTTTCGAAACCCAAAGTAAATCACTTTAGTAGTCGCTCTTGAAAACAATAGACAGCGCAGCGGTAGAAAAATTTAGGCCAATTTTTTTAACTAAGACAATGACTGGTTAATTAAGTGGAGGCGGTCATAGCTAGTTGCCCTCACCGGTCTGTTAGTGGCTGGAGAGGTTAATCATCGATGGATAAGTTATTTCAGCATCTCATTAAGCTGTCTAGTCTGGTTGTAGTCATAAGACTAAAGTCACTAAGCCATGGCAGAAGGTAGGGGAGAACAGGGTATTTATCCATGAAAAGTAGAGGAACTTCTTCAGTAACGCTGCTCATAGAGCGAAAGAACTCCAAGCTCCACCCGATTTAGGTACTTAATTAAAAATAATAATAATATCTTAGGATATTATTAACACACGGCCATCTGATCCCAAACTAAGCATAGCTTGTACTATGTAAACAGATAACTGATATACTACATATACTACTTTATTTAGTAAATACATACTTATATAGATAATTACACCCAGACTCAGGACAAACAGATATGTTCATGCGCACAAATATCTGTCCTGGGTGGGAATTGAACCCACGACCTCCGTGAAAGCGTAAAAAACCACACCAACAGAACACAATCTTAAACAGCCGCCAAAATACAAATCTCCTTATATTACAACCTTCACCCGGGTGACCGGATATTAATGAAACCTAATCTAAGCACCATCTCAATCAAACGAGCTATCAAATGAAAATAGTAATTACGTTCAATTGTAATTAATTTAAATGCATATAATTAAATGGTCGAAAATTAATTTAAAAGCTACTAATTACATAATCGGTAATTAATTACCTATATATATTTGCCTATATACCTAAAATAAAATTATTATTTGTACATGCCAGAAATGTGGACATAAATTGCTAAGGTAATGCAAATAATAGAATTATTACAAAAAATAATCATTTATATCTCTAATAATAGAATCTGTAAAGAAGAGAGAAATCAAAAGCAAAATTAACATTTATTTGACATATAAAAACATAGCTTACTTGAACCCGTGTCCAGGGACCGGACAACCCCGCTTCTGAGTTAAGCCGTTTGATAGGGTAACCCGTTCATTGGGTAACTCGTATCGCAGTGTTACCCTTTGATTGACTTACAGCCTCGAAACCCAGTGAAAGGGTTAACACGTTTTTTATGGTAACCACAGGAAGGGGTTAACCCCTTCAATGACTTAAGCCCTTGAATAGCTTACCTTCTTGAAAAGGTTTTATTCGAGTTAACCAGAATTACCCAATCAACTTAGCAGCGTGTAGATGGGAGTAGGTATACTCGCACCCGTGCAGTGCCTCATTGCCTAACTACTTTTAGGTAGGTACAACAAATTTGACGAACGAACGACTTTTTATATTTCAAATTTGAAAGTTTAGTGACGACAAGTAATCGAGCTAATAATTAACGTGTTATTTAAAGAATTGACTTACTTTAATCTTAATATTGTGACAATCTGTATGATGTGATTATATTTTGTTAAATAATATTTTGCTGTGTGGTGATGGCATAGGATATCATCACCCCATTTATCACGTAGGGGGCGCAGAAATCGACCGAGGGCATACCTACCAGAGAACCGGCAGCAGCGTTTATCTATGAACTATGACCATCAAACTTTCTTTCGCCAACTCGTCTGCCAAGCTATGGGGCTCTGGGGGTCTGCCAAGCTACCATTCTTTGGGGAGGCTTTTGTCCAGCAGTGGACGTACTTTGGCTGACATGAGGACGATGAAATAATTGACGGGCGTGTTGGCATGGTTGGCAAATGCTTGCTTTTCGCGCCGGAGCTCGTGGGTTCGATTCCATCTAGGAAAGATATTGGTGTGCATGAACATGTCTGTTTGTCCTGAGTCTGGGTGTAATTATCTATATAAGTATGTATTCACAAAAGAAAAGTAGTATATGTAATATATCAGTTATCTGGTTTCCATAGTACAAGCTCTGCTTAGTTTGGGATCAGATGGCCGTGTGTAAATAATGTCCCTGGATATTATTATTAATTAAATTATTGTATAAAATGAACTGATGTATTATGGGTATTCTAAAACATCATTGACGTGACTAAAATGTTCATTATCATAAGAATATAATCACTTTAAGAATTTTCAGAGTCAAGCAATCTTAGGTTATGTAACTGTCTATATATTACATATATAGACAGCAACCTTGGTCTGATAAAAATACATTTAGGCGACCACCTAGATACAAGTTTTCCAAGACTAATTCTGTATTCAATAAAGTTCTTTACCGTAATTTCATATTAGTTACTAATTTATTTGCAAATATAGTTGAAATAAAAATACGGCTTCTGTGGCCTCATTAATTGGCTTAAGGCAACTGCCTGTTTTTTGTGCCAAGAAGTCGTATGAAAAAATGACAAACTGGCTATCTCATATATCTTTTACAGAAACCAATGGCCTTAGAATTTGACAAATGGATGACAATCTAGTAGGACAATCAATTATACGGCTTCCGTAGCCAAATGGCAAAAAACGGAACCCTTATAGATTCGTCATGTCTGTCTGTCTGTCTGTCCGTCCGTATGTCACAGCCACTTTTTTCCAAAACTTAAGAGCTGTACTGTTGAAACTTGGTAGATGTATTCTGTGAACCGCATTAAGATTTTCTCACAAAAATAGAAAAATAACAATAATTTTGGGGGTTCCCCATACATATAACTGATGCTAATTTTTTTTTCCTCGTACCTTTACATGTGGGGAACTATGGATAGGTCTTCAAAAATGATATTGAGGTTTCTAATATCATATTTTTCTTAACTGAATAGTTTGAGCAAGAGACACTTCCAAAGTAGTAAAATGTGTGCCCCCCTCCCCCTTGTAACTTCTAAAATAGGACAATGACAAAACTAAAAAATATATATGATGTACATTACCATGCAAACTTCCACTGAAAATTGGTTTGATCGAAATCTAGTAAGTAGATTTTTTTAAGACGTCATAAATCGTAAACCGCAATTTAACGTTTATTTAATCTACTGAGATACTTGCTGCTATGGAACCCTTCATGGGCGAGTCCGACTCGCACTTGGCCTGTTTTTTTAAATATTGAGATGTTATAACGTTTTTCTAAAAAAAAGAAGGTTACCGCCTCTCTTGCAAGTAAATTGCAAGCTATTAGCTTTAACATCGTGTTCATTTCTGATTACATTAATAAAGATGGCCGTGTGTAAAACACACAAAAATAGAAAAAGAACAATAATTTTGGGGACTTCCCATAATAGAACTGAAAATCAATTTTTTTTTTTCATCGTTCCCATACATGTGGGGTATCTATGGATAGGTCTTCAAAAATTATATTCAGGTTTCTAATATCATTTTTGATACTTATTATTGAACTGAATTGCTCGAGAGACACTTCCAATCTGCTTACAAAGTAGTAAAATGAGTGTCCCCCTCCCCCCCCCCTGTAACTTCTAAAATACGAGAATGATAAAACTTTGTTGTACGTTTGTATTAATAGTTATAGTATTTACATATTAGGTCTTTACCTATGAAATTGCCGTTCTGCAGTACTGGCCATTTCAAATCAAAATAATTTTTGTTTGGCTAAGAATTCTAATTTCAAATTAATTTTATTTTAAAAACATGGATTCTTTTTTCCAAAAGTAGTCATTTCTTTATTGATTAGTGTTACATTTTCATCGCATTTCAATCTTTTTCGTCATCATGGATACGTTAAAAATTCGAGTAATTATGGAATATGAGTACCGTCGTGGCAGCAACGCGGCACAAGCGGCACGCAACATCAACGACGTTTACGGAGCTAACACTACAAACCAACGCACCACCTGTTATTGGTTTGCTCGCTTCCGTTCTGGAAATTTCGACCTGAAAAATGAACCTCGCGGTCGTCCTAAGACTTTGGTCGACAATGACGAATTAAAGGCGGTTGTGGAAGCTGATGATACACAATCTACGGCTGAATTAGCAGCAGCTTTCGACGTTAGCGTCAAAACAATATTGGTCCATTTGCGTCAAATTGGCAAGGTAAAAAAGCTTGACAAATGGGTGCCCCACGAACTCAATGATCGCCAGCGCGAAGTACGCGTCGAGACGTGCCTTGCACTGCTCAACAGACACACAAATGAAGGAATTTTGAACCGCATTGTTACCTGCGATGAAAAATGGATTCTGTTTGATAACCGCAAGCGCTCAGCAAGTTGGTTGGATCCTGGTTCAGCACCTAAACAATGCCCTAAACGAAAACTTACCCCTAGAAAAGTGATGGTCACTGTTTGGTGGTCTAGCGCCGGTGTGATTCATCACAGCTTCTTACCAAACGGGGTGAGCATTACTGCAGATGTGTACTGTGAAGAACTGAGCACAATGATGGAGAAGCTGGCGCATCTCCAACCAGCATTGGTCAATCGCTCGTCTCCGCTGCTCCTGCACGACAACGCGCGACCTCATACTGCACAGCAGACGGTCTCCAAGTTGCAAGAACTGGGGTTGGAAGCTCTCCGTCATCCGCCCTACTCACCAGACCTTGCGCCTACAGACTACTACTTTTTCCAGAATTTGGATAACTTCTTGGCGGGAAAAAAATTCAATACCCGAGAGGCAGTACAAAATGCCTTTGAAGAATTTGTTGCCTCCCGTCCAGCTGATTTCTTTAAGAAGGGCATCAATAAACTGCCACTGCGATGGCAAAGATGCATTGATTGCATGGGTGATTACTTCGATTAATACAAATAAAAAAATTCATTAAAAAAATTCGTTTAAATTTTTTCATATAAAACGGCAATTTCATAGGTAAAGACCTATTATCTCTCAGTCACCAACATTTTAGTCGTCGATCATACCAATTCAATCAAAATCTTCTATTATTCTAGAGCAATGAGCTGCCAATAATCTTGTCATTTTTTTATGATAACTGCCATTGTCACTAGTGATTGAAAAATAATTCAACACCTCTCAAACTTAATCTTTTAGGAAAACGCCTGTTTGTTGTTTTAAAATTTTCCAAACAGCTAAATTTCTAACTGACTAACTTGGCCTTGTCTGAAATATTGTAACTTAATGCCTAAAGACCTTTTAAGATTAGATTAGCATGGTTCTTAAACAATTTAAGAATCCTGGTGATAACAGAGTTACAATAGAGCTTTTTAAGGCGGATGGTATACCAATCCTACGAGCTTTTCAGAAGTTATTTAACTTCGTCATACTAAAAGGTCAAACGTCACAATATTGGTGTGGTAGTGCTTTCTTCAATAAGGGCGATAAAAACTCTTTGAAAAAATAACAGACCCATCACGTTACTGAGCCATGTTTACAAGTTGTTTTCGAGAGTCATTACGAATCGTCTCACGCACAGGTTTGACGTCAACCACCCTCCTGAACAAGCCGGTCGCCGAAAATGCTTTAGTACCATATATCACATACATACGCAGCGGCAAGTTATTCAGAAGACCGAGGATATATCCAGCCATTATGCTTAGCGTTTGATTGAATCGAAACCTGGATGTACTGTGATCTTTCCATAATTCCAAATTAACTACCGGTATATCGAGGTGTTAAAGTGTTTGTATGAGAACTCGCAACCTATACGATTGCAGCGAGGCGTGAGACAGGGGGATATAACATCTCCATCTCCAGAACTATTCATCCCTGCATTGGAAGATGTCTTTAAGCTCCTGGACCGAAAGGCTTTGGCATCAATCTCAATGGCGAATACATCCCTCACCTTCGTAATCATGGCTGAAACATTGAAATACCTCGGTACAATGCTCAAAGACTTCAGCAGGGTCTCTCTACTAGTGGGTCTCAAAATGAACATGGATAAGACGAATATCATGTTGAACATTCAGGTTGCACCCATTCCAGTTAAGGTAAGGGACTCTGCACTCGAGGTTGTGGAGAGCTATATCTATACCTAGGACAGACCACCCCACTAGGGAGGCGGTCCAACGCGATGGTTTTCACCGAAATCTGCGTGCGCCAAGAGAACGGGAGGGCGCCAGAAGAAACGTTCATTGAGTACCGACGGGATGACTACCGGCACGTATTAGTGCACTGGCGCGCACGGCTAGAATTACGCCTAAACGCGCGCCAGCGTGCCGTCGGTGCCATCCTACCTCACCTCAAGGCCTGGGTGGAAAGGAGTCTGCCCAACACACTCTCGCTGAGTGCCCGGCCCGGGTGGCCAAAAGGCGACTCAAGATCGTGGCCGTCGTCTCCTTTTATGAGGCAGTCATGTTCCAAAAGGAGGCCGCCGAGCGCGAACGGGAGAGATCGCAGACGGAGGAGGCGTCGGGGTGGCGGCTGCAACCGGTAGCCCAACTCCCCCTCGGAGCCGCGGCGGCAGTAAGAGAAGTCAATGTTACCAGCTAAAAGAAGACAGCGATCTGTTTATGGCGCAATCGCTGTGCCGGACTGGTAGAACTCGGCAAATAGCGAGGACAATCCAGAGCCCTCCGTAATTGCATTGCATTTTTGCGGGTGGCATACGTAAGCATTCGACCTGCCTTATCAAAAAAAAAGTAAGAGGTCCACTTCGAGTAGGAGATCAATTGTAGAATCTAACTTGCCAGGGCAGCGTTCAGAAAGCTAAGCTTCTGGTCCCAAATACCAATCAAAAGTCTTCGATTAGTATGTGTTGCCTCTGATGAATTAGGGAACCAAGACGTAGTCGCTCACTACGGGACTAATAAAACGGCTCATGGTCACCCAAAGAGCAATGGAGTACGCCATGTTCGGAGTTTCCCTCCGACATCAAATCACAAATCTCAAGATCCAACCAAGAGAGGCAAATCAAAAAAACCGACATAGCTTGAATAATTGCCAAGCAAATGTGGCGGTGGGCAGGGTACATAGCTCGCAGAATCTACGGCCGCTGGGGCAGAAAGTTTCTCAAGTGGCGACCATGAACCGAAAAACGCAGCGTGGGCCCCCAACAAGATGGACCGATGATCTTGCGAGGGCCGATGACAGCCGCTGGATGCGGGCAAGGTAGGATCTGCAGTTGTGGAGTATTTTTGGGAAGCAATGGACTTTGCCCAGCAGTACCTTCGGCTGATATGATGATAATGATGATGATGCATCTATTCAATAACGGTGTACGCCACCACCCCTCCGCGGTTTAACTTTAACAGAATGAAAATCAAATTCTTTGTTATAATATAATTATGTCCTCCTAGCCGAATTTCGGCCCCAGCGGCCAGTCTCAATGGAGACTGGCCATGTGAGCGGGACATACCACAAGTGTGTGTGCGCAAACACAGGGGCACTATCTATTCCATCACTCTCATTATCCGATGGGACGACTAGCGAAACGAGCGGAAGGTCAGGTACAGGATCGACGGCTTTACGTGCTCTCCGAGGCATGAGGCTATAATACCGCCAACTCCCAGACTTCGGGCTGACACTAAGAAATTTTTCTTTTTACATAAAAGTCCCATAGACACTTTTGGCCCAACCCGGGATTTGAACCCAGGCCTCGTAAATGTGTTACGCTTCGTTGGTCTAGTGATAGCGTCTTCAAACGTAGAAGACGCTATCACTAGACCAACGAAGCGTAACACATACTTTAAAAAAAGAACTGCTAAAATGCTTTTACTTTCTGTAGTACCTACCGAGTTCCAAATTAAAAGAAATTATGACAATAAACAAGAACAGACACGAAAAATTTAATATAACAGTGTTTAGCGACAAGCAAAATTGAACTTTAAAATAATAAATTCCAAATTATTACGACTAGATGTCACGTGCGGTGGTGTTTATGCAATTACCAAACCAATTTCGATGCGAAAGAGTGCATATTACAATGTCTTGGCTGGAATGGCTTACCCTGTTACAGTGTTACAGGGTATGAAAGGGTAACCCTTTCGGAAGCGGTTCATTACACCCGTTCGAAGGTGTAACTCGTATCATAGGGTTTATTTTTTAAGCGCTTAAAAATACCCGTTCAAAAACCCGTTCAACGAGTATCCGGACGGTCCCTGCCCGTGTCCAACAGTACTAAGCTATATGGGCCAATGAATATAATAGATGGATATCAGTCGCATCCATAGCATCGTACCATAGCACGTCTCTGGTAGAAAAGCATTCTTATCCGTTGATCCGTTTGCTATATGTGCTGAGTCTGTGGTATAAAATTATTACAACCGTATTGGATCCTGAAACTTAGTACATTATGCAGTAATAACTACCAAAACAAACATCAGAATAATTGTGACTTCATCACAAATCCCCCTGTACCTTATTCTCCAACTTTTTCAGTCTTAAATCTATATCGCAGGGGTAAACTAACCACAAGAGCAACCTTTTACAAGTGATGTCCATGCATTGAGCATACTGTTAAAGTAAGTCAAAGTAAGTCAACGCTATATTAAAGAAAAGCATTGTAAGTTTACACTACACCGCACCGTTGGAAACCGCGCCATTCTTCCATATTTCACTCATGCTGCTCCAATGTTCAAAGAACAGTAACATCTTTAACAAAGCGAAGGTCATAACTCAAAAATTACACCGAAATGCCCCTGATCCTCAGAGATAATCCATTAACTTTCTAACCACTACTGCTTACAAACAATTGTAGACTTTACTCCTATTCTTTTAAAAGTGAAAGTTACACAAATTGATGATATCATAGAGGGCCTCTGTTCTCGGCAGTAATTATGATGACATCATAGTCTAGACGCCATTTTGCAAGTTCTAACGCGTTAGGGTTCTATAAAAGGATGACGAATTAGGATTGTATATAGAAAAAAATATACACGAATAAATCCATTTTGGACTGTTGGAGGTCAATTTTGACACAGAACAAGATACTAAAGTGGATCACCATTATCGTACCAAATTCAGCCGGAATATGTATACCTAATAAGCATTTGGTTAAGAATTACAAGATCCTGGAGAGAAAAAACTAGCTTTACGTACTTTTTCCCACACCTGGAAGATTACCTTATTCAATTGCATCTTCTGCTAATATAGGGCAAGAACTTAAAAAGTCATAGTAACGAATTCCCTCTCTTACGTCCTTACCTTCTTAACATGGCCGACTGGTACGTTCACAATTGCATGTGCATAATAATTTTCATAGCGGAAACTGCTATGAAACTATAATTTTCAATCTTCAGTGCTTTTCCACTTTAAATGTTTCATATCTCTTCCTCCTTAACTTCAGCAGTAGAGTCAAAATAAAATATCATTTGTCAGCAGTCGAGTAATTGTACAATTTGATTTACAGTGAAAGCCTCACTAAGCAAAGCTTGTATCGAGGCTGTCGATGTGATACGATTACCTTCTAGCTAGGACTAAAATTAGAATAAAATAAAATATTGGACCAATTAAACTTTATAATAACATAAATTATAATTGATTACATTAAGTTATAAGGAGAATTACAAATAATTTAATAATTATCGATTGAGAGTTACATAAATATATCATTTCGTCGGTCAAACTTCGAGAATTATTATGTCCTTGGGCATATTTAACACGAGGCAAGGAACATTTTTATACTTATTATAAGAATAATGGTTTCTTAATTTTGATTTATGGTTATCCATAATTAAGTATATTAGTTTTACTGCACTTGTGGCGCAGAGGTTAAAGCGGCTGTCTTACAATTACCTCAGCACTGTTCGGAACCCATCTCGGGTTCGAACCGTGCTCTGGATAACTATTTTATCTGGTCAATATTAAGTTGTTCTGGGTGAGGTGTGCTTTGTAAAGTCCCCCGCGACACGGAGATCCATTTGTCTATAGTGGCGGTCTTCCGTGCGTTTAAGCGCTTTTTCCACTCTACTATTGGAATCAAGTATAACAGCTCACTTAGGACCCTTAAATTGATCCTCGGTGCTTTTGCAGCTGGCTTCTCTATTTGCAATTCTCTCGTTTTATGAGGCTATATAGCCTCTTTATATAATTCTGTCTCCCGCTTTGCTCTGGAGGGAAGTGGAACTATTCATTTCTAATTCCTCTTTTTTTCGTTCTGATTAAATTCGTTGCGAGATCCAAGACAGTTCAAGCGATTCCCCGGGACATGCCTGAGCCTCACCGCTCAGTGTCAATTCATTGTGTGCCACTTTTGATCCTGGCATACAGGAGTTGCAGTGGTGGGTAAGAGGAAGGGACTAGTCCCACAAGAAAATAGAGTGGCGGTCTATTATATTATTGTTCTCAAAGAACATCTCAAAAAGAGTAACCAATTCTGAATATGTGACCAACGATTTGAAACTATGACACTATGGGTTTGAACTTGGTGATTAAGGTGGCCTTGAACGGAACCCCTGAAACCTAAATAGTGACAATATCAATAAACTTATTTAGGAATTTTTAAGGTTTCTTTTGAGCGCCCCCAAACATTCAGTCACTGGCTGGGCCCCGCGGTTTTACTCGTGATGTAACTGTCCACGACATAGATACTTTTTGTGTATTAGTCTATGTATGTTTCCTTTTTGTATTTGATTGTTGTGTTTTGTTTTTCTGTATTATAAAAGTCATTATAAATATTTTTCATACAATCAACCAATTTTATTTCTATTGATTATAGTATCAATTTATCTTATAAATATGTTATTTGAGGGTATAAGCTCTGCTATGTGACTAATGGCATAAAATATCACTTCCCCATCGCATCCCGTGGGGGACGTAGAAGTCAACCTTAGGAAATATCAACCAATGAGGGCAGCAGCGTCTCCCTGTTTGCTATGAGCACCATACCGCGATCGCCTGCCAATCCTCGACTCTGGGCAGTTACAGACGTGGAGATGCATGAGAGGTTCAGCGGTTTTTGGGATGTTTAATGCGACAGCCACTCTCCTCCAATTCTGGTTTTGTTCAAATGTCGCATTAAGCTAAGACGCGACCGGCGATTGGAGCTAATCCCAGCGCGAGAGAGTATGCGGCGCCCGGCTGGCTTCTCCCCGGCTGGGCGCCGCCCCTGGGATTGCTGGCGTTTGGAGGAGGGGAATTCCACTCGTCTTGTATAAGCGGTCCTGGGAAGAGGTAACCTGCTGTAGCTCAGGTTGCCTAAACGCGCTTGTGCGTGCTGGGGAGGGCGGAGGCTTTCGGGCTCCTCCCCTCCCCGGGTGAGTCTCGCGGACGGTCATTGTACAGCGGAGGTTCTGGCGAGATCGTTCACGAGTACCCAGAGCCCCCGCTACAAGCACTGTGAGGCTGGCTACCGTGGTGGTTTAAGAGGGTTCCAGCCCCGCACAACGTGCGGCGGTATTTCCACCACGTAAAAAAAAAGACGCGAAGCTGCTAATCGAATTGTGGATCAGAGAGGGTTTTATGATGAATGTAAACTAACGGTCACTGAGGACGATGGAGGTAGCACTATAACGTATGGGATAACAAAAAGTATGCGGAACTTTGAAGTCTCAAGTTCTTCTCTAAACAAACACGCAAGCATCTCCGGTGCAGTTAAACACATTAACCTAGATTCTCACATATGTTCCTACTATTCTCACACAGCAATAAAATTAAGTGACATGCAGCATCAATTGAGAGCATTATCTTAAACATGTGTGAAACTGGGCCATAAGCGCACGAATGGTCCAATTCTGTTGATTAAAGTACAGGATAGCTGGGTCCAAAGTATGAAGTATTAGTAGATCGAATATTTATAATGTAATTTGGATGTGAATTAATAATTATATATGTATAATAGCTGTGCCCCGCGGTTTTACCCGCGTTAAATTTTATAAATTATCACAGCTCCTCCCCCGTTGGTGATAGCGTGATAATAGCCTATATGTTGACCCGACCTCTTACTAATATTCATGCAAAATTTGAAGTAAATCCGTGCGTATCTTTAGTTAAGGCCGGACATACATACCTACATACAAACTGATAAACAGACAAAAATTCTAAAACCTATATTTTTGGTTTCGATATCGAATGTAGATCACGCCCCAAGTATCTTTTAAAAAAAATTCAATGTACAGTTTTGAATTTCCTACGATTATATTATACGAGTATGTATAGATATTAATGGCGGCCAACAAGATGGGCCGATGATCTTGTCAGTGTCGCTGGAAACCGCTGGATGGGGATAGCGCAAGACCGGCAATTGTGAAGCTCTTTGGGGTTGGTTTTTGTCCAGCAATGGTCGTCACGCCCAGAGACGTAGGTCTCAACCACATGGCGAATCAACAGTAGTTATCGATTGAAGAGCAAATATTGCAGATATTTTGCTTGACTTCTGCAACATGCGTTATTAGTAGGCCGGGTTATAGGAAGCCAATTAATCAGGTAACTACCAGTTGCTTCCCACTGGGACAGCGGGCAAACCTACGGGCGAAAGCTAGCTCTTCCACAACATTCTCCGACAAAAACGTCGTAAGTAAATAGGTAGGTATATCCACTACTATCATTATAAAAAACTATCTATTCACAAAAACGAACACAAGTTTAACCAAGAATAACTAATGATTCCATTCAACTTGCACAGTTTTTCTTACTTTTAGCATAAATTTAAATTTAAACTAGACACGTTTTACATAGGAACAAATTGCTTTAGTCTTTCATTCACGATTATTGGCCGCCATTTTAAAATCTATAAACCGACTATGTAAAGAAACTGATGGATGCATCGTAACTGTACATTTTTTATACTATTCACATCAAAAGTGTCTAGGGTAGCGTGTTCAACCGTAGATAATGAAGTCCTAGGTTCAAATCCCGGGTCGGACCAATAAGTGATTTCAGGATTTTTCCGTAAACAGAAATTTCTAAGTATCAGCCCGAAGTCTGCGAGTTGGCGGTTTTACACGTAAAGCCTTGTTCAGTACTTGACCTCTTTCCGGTCTTGTCGCTAGCTGCTCTTTCCGGTCGTGTTGCTAGCTCCTCTTTCCGGTGGTGTCTCTAGCTAGATGGCAACTTAATAAAATGACTGGTCCTACTGAGGACTTAGCTCTCTCTCGACTGATTGCATGATACGACAGATTAAAAAACAACTGTTTCTTTATTCCGGCTAAACTCCGAAACGGTTAAGACGGATTTTAACAAGACTCATGATGTTATAAAGCGTAAATATATTATTCTAGCTTTCGCTCGAGGCTTCACCTGGGCAAATCAATATTATTAAACGGTCGCATAAATTACGCAGACATTGCTGCGGGCGGAATACCATAAAATGGCCATAAAATTATATTTCTCTTGAACTACGATATGTATCTAGTTTTAATAGTTATCCATTCACTTAATTTCGTCCCGCAGGTACTCGTGAGCTTATTCGAGCGAGATTGACGTGAAACGATTAATTTAGATCGCGTCAGCCTCTTAAACGATATCAATATACCGTTCTACAGTGACACATAGTTTTATGGGTGTCCATTTTTTATGGGCTAACCACTTTGGAGTGACGGATCACAGTTGTTGGTACAAGGAAGCTTTCATGAGATATTTGGGTTGAACCAATAAAGTATTAATTGTGAAATAGTCGTGAAGAAAGATGATTCTTCAAAGCCAATGAGGCGTAGTTAAGAAGATATTTAACTTCTTGTAGTTTAGGAATGATTGGCTATTTATGAACTACATCTATATTGGGAACAACAAAATATGGGTCGTCTAAAAACCACCAAGTCTAAAGTAAAGTAAAGGTAGTGTTTGTATGGGAACATCGCAGTTGGTAATGTCTCTTAATAATAAGTAATTACACTAATATTATAAAGGCGAAAGTTTGTGAGTCTGTGAGTGTGTATGTTTGTTACTTCTTGACATCTAAACGGCTGGAGTGATTTTAATAAAATTTGGTATGAAGATAGCTGACACCCTGGTTTAACATATAGGATTTAATTTATAAAGTTTAACGCGGGTAAAAACGCGGGGCACAGCTAATAAATAAATCAATCAATCAATCAATCATTTATTTGGATGAATATGGTAAATACAAAATACAGATCTTAAAAAATAAATTATAGGAACAACATATTCTGCCAATATTTGGCGTACAAAATTAAATTTTATAATAGTTACAGTAAATTAAATAATAAACAATAATAATAATGTAATATGTATAATAATAATGATATGCCGTTCTTATATTATTCTAGCGTGTCACTAAGAAAATCTGCAGTTGAGTAATAGCACTTTTGAATTAAGAGGCTCTTTATTTTCTTTTTAAACATAATTATATTTAAGTTTTTGTACGAGTCTGGAAACTTATTATAAATTTTTGGAGCTAGACAAAAGATGCTTTTCCACATAAGAGTTGTATTAGCTCTACCCATACACAGGTTATCTCTGCGCCTATTACGTATAGATACATCAGATAATTTAGTGAACAAATGAGGGTTCGATTTTACGAATAACGCTGTTTCTAGAATATATTGAGATGTAAGTGTAAGAATTTTGTATTTAATAAAATATTGTTTGCAACTATCAGTAAATTCTATACTAAACATAGCTCTTATGCATCTTTTCTGGGACTTAAATACAATCTCTTTATTCGTAGAATTTCCCCAGAAGATAATGCCATATCTCAATACAGATGCAACACATACGAGGGTGCGTTTTTAAGTTCGCGGAATGGGGGGGAGGGGATAATAATAGGTCATTATCGGGATGGCCACGACTTCAGCCACTCAATATTAGTATAAATACCAAGTTTTATCTTAATTGGATCATTAGTCTCTGAACTATCGTCAAGCAAACAACTCAATCGGGAAGAAAGTGTGAATTATGGAAAAAATCGAGTACCGTGCCGTAATAAAGTTCCTTACCAAGCAAGGAAAGTCAGTTCAAAATATACAGGAAGAGATGGAATCCGTTTACGGGGACTCTTGCCCGGGTAAAACCATGCTTTACAAGTGGCACAGTCTCTTTAAACAAGGCAGGACCTCACTTGAAGACGACCCTCGGCCCGGACGGTCGCCCGAGGTGACTACTCCGGAAATCATTAAAAAAGTCGAAAAAATTATATTGGAATATGCCAGACTAAAGAAGAAACAGCTTGCAGAAATGGTTGGAGTATCGGATACGATAATTTTCAAAATTCTACATGATCATCTTGGCATGACAAAGGTCAGTGCAAGATTGGTGCCAAGAATGCTCACGCCGCCTCAAAAACAACGCCGCGTGGAGTGTTCTCGCACGTTTTTGGACCTCTGTAACGAAGATAAGGATGGACTTTTAAGTCGAATTGTTACTGGAGATGAAACTTGGGTTCATCTTTATGAACCTGAGTCGAAACAGGACTCTATGCAGTGGCACAAAAAAAGCACACCACCACCCAAGAAGTTTAAAGCGTCACAATCGGCTGGAAAAATCATGGCAACAGTGTTTTGGGATTCGGAAGGGATCCTGTTGATCGATTATAAAGGTAAAGGCGTTTCTATAACCGGACAATACTACGCTTCCATCCTCGAGAGGTTAAAAGAAAGCATTAAATAAAAAAGGAGGGGAAAATTAACCAAAGGTGTCCTTCTTCTACACGACAACGCGCCAGTTCACAAGAGCCGTGTTGCTTTGGCTGCCCTGCATAACGTGGGCTTCGATATTTTAGATCATCCACCCTACAGCCCAGACCTGGCTCCCAGTGATTACTACCTCTTTCCAAAACTCAAAAAAGAACTTCGTAGGAAGAAATTTTCTACTGATGAAGAAGTGAAGGACGCGGTTTTAGCCTATTTTTCGGACAAACACAAAACATTTTTTTATGAAGGTATACATAAGCTAATTGAAAGATCTGAAAAATGTATAAGGGTAGCAAGTGAATATATTGAAAAAGAAAAATAATTTTGTATTTTTATTTACACTTCTTACCCTCCATTCCGCGAACTTAAAAACGCCCCCTCGTACATACAACACACACATACAATAATGGCCTTAAAAGATAACAGTACTGCAACTCTAGATCTAATCTCAGGTAAATTTATTAGAAGATATATCCACTTGCTCAGCAAACCCATTACCCATCTATGCAATCTATCCCTTAGTTCTGGTGTGTTTCCTACTGCCTTTAAATCTGCTCTTGTCAAACCTATCCATAAGGGGGGGGATAGATGCTGTGTCGAGAACTTTAGGCCTATTTCTATTCTACCAACTCTGTCTAAAATACTGGAACGAGTAATTAACAATCGGCTGGTTAAGTATCTCGAGGCTAATAATTTCATCTCATCAGCCCAGTACGGCTTTCGGGCCGGTAAGTCAACCTGTGATGTCGTTCAAAATCTGGTTGACTCTGCAATAACGTATCTTGATAGAGGTGATAAGTGTCTTGCTGTTTTCTTGGATCTAGCTAAGGCATTCGACACAGTTTCTATCCCACACCTTCTAGTAAAACTTGAACACCTAGGTTTTAGAGGACTTCCCCTTGATTTGCTTAAAAGTTACTTGAGTGACAGAAAGCAAAGAGTAAAAATAAATGACCATATAAGTAATGAACAATCTGTCAACTGTGGAGTTCCTCAGGGAAGTATCCTGGGTCCCACTTTATTCTTAGTCTACATAAACAATCTCTGTAATATGAAACTTAGTAACTGTAAAATCCTTACATATGCTGACGATACCGCGCTTCTATTTAACGGTTGCACCTGGGAGGAAGTTTTTAATATTGCCCAAATAGGATTAAATCAAGTCTGCTTATGGTTAAAAGTTAACTTGCTATCATTAAATGTCACGAAAACTAAATACATTACATTTGCCTTTAGATCTAATCTTATACCTCCATCAACAATGGTTATAAAAGTTCATGGCTGTAAGAGCCTGGCTGACACTTGCATATGCCCCAGTCTTGATAGAATGTCATGTATTAAATATCTTGGTGTCATTGTTGACCAATCTTTGACCTTTAAACCTCACATTTCAGTACTTGTTACTAGACTTAGAAAACTAATTTATGTATTTAAAAATCTTAAAAACGTTGCGGATAAGATAACAATAAAATCAGTATACTTTGCACTATCTCAATCATTAATTGCATACTGCATAACATCGTGGGGAGGAGCAGCCAAAACCCACTTAATTGAGATAGAGAGGGCCCAGCGAGCGATTTTAAAGGTCAGTGTGGGACTTCCATATCGTTTCCCAACCTCAGCACTTTTCTCAATGTGGGACGTTCTTACTGTTCGGCAGATTTTTATACTACAAATAGTTTTAAAAAAGCTCAATTAGCTTATCACCCGGCATTTGTACAGGCAAAACGTCGAAAAGGCAAAGTATGTCCCACTCAAAGTTTCCGAACACAACACGCTGGTAACTTTTACGGCTTCCTCGGCCCGTTTCTCTACAATAAAATTAACACACTTCTTTCTATTTATCCTTTAACATCAAAAAGTTGTAAATTAAACGTAACTAAATGGTTAAAATCATTAAACTATGAGCAAACTGAGAATATACTACGGCCTTTATCCTAATTATTTTTCTAAGTTTCTGTATCTTCAAAGACTCCAGTAATATACATTTATATTTGCTGTATCTGCCCTAAAAGCCCATTACACTATACTTACGCTCACACAAAAATCTTTCACTCTAATACATACACTCACTCTATCATAATACTCACAAAATATCTAACGTTACGCTGTTCTTTACTTTTCTATTTTTAGTTTTTGTTTCTCTTTTAATTGGTCTTTTGTTAATTGATTTCATAGTCTGTTTGATTGTTTGCTATTTTTTAATTTGTACTTGCTTTATCTTGTTTTAATTTTCTTTTTTACTTGTTTTTATTTCTAGTATTTTTACTTTTATAAGTTATTATAAAATTTACTGCTATTATTATAAAATGCCTGCATGGTAGGAATATGCAATCAGTGGAGTGAGCTCCTGGTGACCTGTAATACAGGTTCTTTAGAACCTACATCAGGCACCAGCCTCTCACAAAATAGGTTGTTTACTCCTATTTTCCAATTGTCCATGGGTGGCACGCTGAGCGCGGTTGTTGGTCGTCCGACGTACATTAAAATTATCAGTGATTCTTCGTGCTCAGTTTAGCCAGGAATTATTATAATATTGTTTCTTTCCATCCCTGGACACCGTGGACAGGTTCAAGTATTATTTCTGGATCATGTTTATTGTAAGCAATGTTTTGTGATGAGATAATAAATAAATAAAAAATAAAAAAAATAATAAAAATAACAATACCATGGTATGCAGTAAGTAGTGCCTCAGTGTTCACTATTGGAGCTAGCTTATATAAAGCATAGGCCGAACTATTAATTTATTTACAAAGGGCATCTATATGCGCTTTCCAATTTAGCTGTCTATCAATAACTAAGCCAAGAAATTTAGTACTGTCAGTTTCCAAGATTTCAATATTTTCATGTTTAATATGAAAATTTGACTTTTCAGTCGTCCTTTGATTGAAATGCATAATTTGAGTTTTTTTAAGATTTATTTTTAAGTTATTGTTTTCCATCCATGATATTATTGACGATAACGTATCCTTTATATCAGTTTCATACGACTCCCTTTTGTCACATGACACAGTTACTGTACTGTCGTCTGCAAACAACGTCATCGGATGTTTTATTGCCTTAGGTAGATCGTTAATATATATAACAAATAATAGAGGACCCAATACACTCCCTTGTGGTACCCCAAATGATACTGTTCGGTCTGTAGATAAATACATATGTTCAGTTTTTGTTTTTAAGTTAAGTTTATTTATACAGATTAATTGTTTTAAGAAATATAAATAAGAAAAATAAATAAAGAGTCTTTGTCTTTTGACCGCTAGGGGAAAACGCATCGCCATTTTAAACATTAATAATTATGTACCATGTTTTCTCTGCATCATCTCAAGGTTGACTGTAGATGTAAATGCGTATAAAGGAGTGGCCTTTTCAGGACTAGTACCTCCCTCTTACCCTCCACTGCAATTGAAGTGTAAGCCAGGATCAGCATTGGCACACAATGAAATGACACTGTGCGGTGAGGCAGGCATGTCCCGGGGAATCGCTTTAACCGTCTTGGATCCCGCAACGAATTTAATCAGAAAGAAACAAGGAGTTAGAAAATGAATAGTTCAACTAACAAAAGAAAGTCACGGTCTATTTACTAGTAAGAAACTATGAAGAAAACGGGGAACACTATATTTGTTGTATAGGAAAATTACGCTTATTACGTACTTCCGGTGAGGAAACCACGTTTTCAGTTGTTACGAGCGCGCAAGGAAAGTGAGATGGCATGTTTAAATTATCGTAATAAGCGTTTAAGTGGCGGCTGACACGCGATCAGGTTGTTATGATACGAATGAGATCCTCTAAACTAAAATGCGACCCAGAATTCTGGGCTTAGCTGTGCCTTGAATCATGATCATATCAGCCGAAAGACGTCCACAGCTGGACAAGGGCCCCTCAAGGATCTCCACAATTGCCGGTCTTGCGCTATCCGCATCCAGCGATTTCCAGCAACCCTCACAAGATCATCGGTCCATCTTGTAAGATAAGATTAATATTCCAAATTTTACGTAACAATTTTTCAGTATCAGATAATATAAAATGAAAAAGAATTCAGTATAATATAAAAAAGAATTTAACCCAATTATAACAAAAAGTTAAACTAGTTGCTTCGGATGCATGGCATGTTAATCTGTCAGACAGACCAGACCAGAGCCTTGATCTATCATTATAAAATTGCTACTTTTCGACCCCCATATAAAGAAGATTGACAAAAGAAGTATAATAATAATAATTATAGCCGAATTTCAGCCACTGCGGCAAGTCCGGACCGGTCCAGACCGAAAAGAAGTCAAGTACAAGACCGACGGCTTTATGTGCTCTCCGAGGCACCGCCAACTCCCAGACTTCGGGCTGATGCTGAGAAATTTTTCTTTTTACAGAAAAGTCCTAAAATAACTTTTGGCCCGACCCAGGATTTAAACCCAGGACCTCAATCTCTACGGGTGAACACGCTACCGCTGGACCAACGAGGCAAGTATATCTGGCCTGTGTTAATGGTACAACTGGAAGGGGAAGACCTAATAGAAAGGCCAGGTCAGAAGTAACCAGCAAGCATGTGTGAAGAATATAATGACAACAAACGAGGCAAAAGAGGTGTGCAAAGATCGTGACAAGTGGAAATTCGTAATCTCTGCCTACCCCTCTGGGATACAGGCGTGAGTCGGTTAACAAAAAGGTGTAGAATACCTTACCCGAGGTTACAAAGTCGTACCCAGTTATAATATAAGTAAAATGATTGTTATCAAACAAGTAAATACGTAAGTAAGTTGGCGGCACAACGGCTGCAATCGTTGCATAACCACAATATTTATGTAGAAAGCGTTTGTGCCCTTAGGACTTGAGTGCATACAATTTATTTGCAATGACATATGCCATCGTTTGCTTCGTTTCTCGTGTGGGCAGTGGATGTACAGACGCCAGCTACCAGCTACAGCTATCCCAATCTGTCAAATTTCTTTTAAGGACTATCAACTTTATCACAGAAGCATAAGGTTCACTTTCAATTGGGGAAATTTGACAGATTGGGGTAGCATTGATGTGCTGGCGTCTGTACCATGCCAAATAGAATGCCAAATAATCAAACATCAATTGATCGACACCTATAAAACGAATTTTTAAATATTCTAAAGCTTCATAAAACCTAAAACGCTTATGTAGACAGGCCAGTCGGCGTGGTTGGTAGATAGTTGCCTTTGACGGCGCAGGGGCTCTACCGGCTAAGTCGCCGAACTTCGATTTCTTAAATGGCGTTCAAATATATAAAGGTTAAAAATGACTTAATCAATCGTTAAATCGGCTTCAACGTTGACAATGGATTCCCGACCATTTATGACGTCACATGTGCTCATGAAAGCCGATTTAACGATTGATTAAGTCATTCTTAACCTTTATTTATTTGAACGGTTTCAATAGACGGGGTAAATTCAATACGACATTCTGTCAAAATGGGGGTGCCCCAAGGATCGATTTTGGGTCCATTTTTATTTCTAGTTTATATTAATGATCTCCCATATCTAGTAGAGAAAGTATCAGACATAATTCTATTTGCTGATTATACGTCACTCATATTTAAAGTGAGTAGGAAAGATAAGGATCTTATAGAACCTAACAAAACTCTCAGCCTCATATCAAATTGGTTTTCGGCAAATAATCTTCCTTTGAATGCAGGAAAGACCAAATGCATCAAATTCTCATTGCCGAATGTGACTCATATTAAACCAACGGTTGCACTTAACGAGGAAGTTTTAGATTTAGTTCCTTCGACCGTATTTTTGGGAATAACACTGGACTCAAAATTACAATGGGGTCCTCATATTGAAAAATTATCTGCCAAATTAAGTTCAGCCTCATATGCAGTTTGGAAAATCAGACAATTGTCAGACGAACCAACTGCTAGACTAGTATATTTTGCTTATTTCCATAGCATTATGTCCTATGGTATTCTGCTGTGGGGCTCAGCAGCTGACATAAGTGCTATTTTCGTATTACAAAAAAGAGCAGTCCGAGCTATTTATAATCTAGGCAGTCGCGAGTCTCAACGAAGCGTTTTTAAAGAGGTAAATATACTTACTGTTCCATCTGAATACATATATCAGAATATAATGCTTGTGCGGAAAAATATAGATAAATATGAAAAACGGAGTGACTTGCACAATGTCAATACAAGAAATAAGGACAAACTAGCTATACCAGCCTTTAGAGTTAGCAAAACTAAAAAGTCATTCATGGGAAATTGTACTAGGTTTTATAACAAGCTCCCTATTCATATAACTAAACTACCTGATAATAAGTTTAAGTCACACATTAAACGTGAACTTATGGCTAAGGGTTACTACACTACTAAGGATTACATTGACGATAAAGACATTTGGCGGTCGGCATCTACCTGCACATAGTCCGCTGGAGATCTTATAGCCATATAGACATGAGTAATCTTTTATGTTACATGAACTATCTGTAATAAAACTATCTATTATTTAAATATTCTACGAATTTCAGAACTGTTGGTTGTGTCTCAAAATGATTAATGTTACTTTTATTTTGACGTTTTTATTTTCTCTTTCTAATATATTAAACCTAAAATAAATAAATAATCAGACAACCGATCGAGCGTATATTGTGTTTGCCTGCTAAATAATTACAGTAAGTGGACCAAATCTCGTGTATATGCCCCATTGAGTATGTTTCGCCGGAGCGTCTCGACTGGGCCGTGTTGAAACCGGTAGTAGAGACACCCGCTGAGTTTGTTTCGCTGGGTCTTCTCAGTTGGGGCGCATTGGATCCGGTGGTAGCTTAAAGCGCGACCGTCGTTATTAACACAAGGTCCGTCATAATAATATCACCTTAATATAGACAGAACCATTGCCAATATGTATTACAAATATTAGACTTAAACTAGATAATTAAACTTAAACATAATCTCTTGACAATAATATAATATAAATTTGTTCATGTTTTAATACTATCAATACAATGTGTACCTAAATATCTATGTTACTAGAAATAATAATGTATTCAACTATAGTACTACAAACATGTTCTGACTATTTACAAGCGCTTTTTTAAAGTCTACGTGAATAAAAACCTTTTTTATTTTTATTTTATTTATTTAACGCCATTTAAGAAATCGATTTTCGGCGACTTAGCCGGTAGAGCCCCTGGTCGTGGGTTCGATTCCCACCCAGGACAGATATTTGTGTGGTACATGTCTGTTTGTCCTGAGTCTGGGTGTAATTATCTATATAATTTACAAATGAGAAGTAGTGTATGTACCTAACATATCAGTTATCTGGTTTCCATAGTACCTACAAGATTTTCTTAGTTTGGGTTCAGATGGCCCTGTGTGAATAATGTTCCAAGATATTATCAGGAGATCAGACGATATATTTTTTTAACCTTCCTGTATTATTTTTGTGACTATCTTTTTAACGTTTGCTAACTTCAATAAATGCAATATCAGACAGCTCCTCTATTTATTTTGACCTTCTTTTCTTTTTCAGTAAAAACGATTCTACGACTCATTGCATCAATATTCGTGCAGCAGTTTTCAAGAGAATCGTGAATTGCTAGACATGATGTCAGAAATTTAATATTATAATGTGGTGATTCATAGTTTATTGATATCAGTCGGTCAGTGCGAAATGTGATTATCAAATGGTACTCTCGCCGTAAATTCTTATAGCTATCTACTAGAGATAGATATGTATATACAGATATATAGCTTATTTCCGCGACTTCGTCAGCGTCGCAGTCGGAATCACACATTGAAGATGTTAAAACGAACCTATTCTGGGTTACCTATGGTTTACGAATTCCTCCCATTTTCCGAAACGAAAAAGCACTTCGTGTAATGTTTTACATTTGATCAAGTTTCTTACTAACTTTTAACCCCTAAGTACTATATTAAATACTGAGCCACTCTTAGCTAGATGCTCTCACCGGTTCGTTAGCGATCGGCGAAGTTAAGTAACTAGGCTCGCGGACAGTCCATAGATGGGTGACCGCCAAAGTGGTTTAATTTCTGAGCGTCTCCGAGCTTCGGAGGGCACGTTAACGTAAACGTTGTAGTCATTAGACAACAGTCGTTAAGCCATGTCAGGGACCTACAAGGCGGCTTGAGCAACTCTGACATTAGGGTTACCACTACCCATACGATAAGCAAGCACCGCTAAGTACTTTAACCCCTTACCCCATTTTAGTATTGAAATATGTCAAAATTCTATTTTAATAATCGTTTGGAGTTTTACTACTGGTTTTGAAAAAAATCTGATGATAAATAATTTAAAACCCTCTTTATCATTTTGTAAATATTACCAATAGCCGATTACACCGTTAAAATTAAACGCGATCAATTTCAACGCAACGCAATCAAATTTCTTTTATAGATTTTCAATTTTTAATTGATGCTAATCTCAGTTTAGCGTCCTATAGCTTAGTTTAGCGTCCATTGAACGCGTTTAGATTTAACGGTGAAATCGGCTCTAAGACTCCACTGTCCGACTGTCTGTCAAAAGGCTGTATCACGTGAACCGCGATAGTTGAAAGGAGACGGGGATTTCTGGGCCTGACTGTAATAAGTTGAGATATGGTTTAAAAAAAACGTTACATTTTTCTATTTCAAACTGTAAAAAATTGACCCAATTTACAATCTGGAAAACGAGAAATCTCAAAATAAGTTTAAGTCACGAATTAAATTGGTTGTTGATTACTATAATCGATTAACATGAATGAGTTCAAACAATGTAATATAAAAACTCTTGCACCAGATAACTGATTTAATCATAATAATTATTAAGTACATTAACATAATGTCAACAGTAAAAAATTAAATATCAACAAAATAAATAGAAATCATAACATTGGTTATCGTTTAAATCGATTTATTAGTTATTGGCAACTATATTTTTAATCTATGCTGACAGCTGGCTCATAAGGCCGAAGAAGCCAGAGCCGAAAACATTATAAAAAAAAATCTATGCTGACAGTGACTGGTGACAGATTTTGAATCCTAATCTATGATAGACTCGTTTCTTGTATCGTTTAGTGCGTGTGTGATTTGAGTATTTTTTTATTGTTTTGTTTATATATCCCTCGACAACTGCATTCTCTCTACGGACTTCTGATATTGCTTAACGTGTACGACTTTTGCTAACATACTGGACACGGATAACTATTAGATAGCAATCGCTCTTAAAAATCAGCTGTTAAGTATAGGTTGGTACATAACCTCTCTATTAAGTACTAAATCTTTTATAACTCTGCTCACAGATTGAAAAAATCCATGATTTTTTTTGTGATTGGCTGATAATTTATAGACCCAATATTTGAAACCACTTTTATCTTTTTACATCCTAGCCCAATATTGTATGAATAGGTTTCCGTCTCCTTTCCATAGATGATGTATTTCTGTTGCCGCTATGATAACAAATAAATAAAATAAATATTTAAGAGGGGAAACATAACAAACGTGATTTTCTTGCCGTTTTTAGCTCGATAACAAGTTGTTTTGCCAAATAATGGTACAGAACATTTCGTGCGCGACTCCGGCTGTCACTTGGCCGAATTTTTCTACTTTGCATGTTGAAATGCGACACAGGATTCGGTTACATAGGCAAATTAAGATGAATATAAGTGTGAAAAAGTAAAAAAAAAAGTGAAAAATTATTTATTAAATTTCTCAAGAAGCATACGGTATTTTATTTGTTTAATACTTGTTTCATGAGGTACACAAGAGGTACCAAATGTACTTAACCAATATATGTAACTTGGTACACTGTTTAACAGTACACCCGCGGTTCTGACATCAGGATGGCGCATGGCGGGTGTACCTAATATTTCAAATATCACTGTACGGGCGTAGGTACACAGATTCTCAGGAGAGGTACGTAAGAGTACACAGAAGGTACCAAATAACTGCAATATATTTAGGCCAATCTGAGAAATACACCCGCGATCCTGATATTCATACATTAAGCTCTGTAAGTTTCCTCACCTATTTATGCTTCACATTGTGTATACTTTTTTACTACATACCTATATTGTATTTTTAAAAAGTACTTAGTATCATACTTTATGTGTATCATCGTCTTGCCTAGGGCTAATAAGTAATTTTATATGAACCTAAACTTCTACTCATGCAATGAATATCTTAGAATAATTATCCTATAATTTAATATTATAAACGTGAATGTTTGTAAGTATGGATGGATGTTTATTACTCTTTCACGTAAAAACTATTGAATGGATTTTAATGTAACTTTACAATAATATAGATGATACATCAAAATAACACCAAGGCTACAATTTATAAAGATATTGTGTGAATTGTCCAAAATATGACGATAAGTGTCAAGTAAGTATGAAAATATCTACCATCTGCGAGTTTTTCCGGCTTACACTGCCAAAACCAGTAGAGGTACACATCCTACCAATATTATAAATGCGAAAGTTTGTGAGTCTTGATGTATGAATGTATGTTTGTTACTCTTTTATGCCAAAACTACTTGAACGCGGGTGAAACCGCGAGGTATATATAGCTAGTTATGTATGTATGTATGTTATGTATAGTATGTATAGCTAGTTTTTAAATAAATTTACTTACGACCAAATATGAAGTACTGTCAGTCATTTACGCAACACTTAACACTGGTATCAAGTTATTCACAAGGATGCATGTGGGATAGATATGTCAGCCCACATAAAAGTCACAAGACTAATATGGAATCTTGAGAAATCTATGAATTCCAATCCTACACTATACTAAACAACCATATTCAGAAATAAAACTATAGTTGCAGACTCTCACTGCGTTATTTCTGTTCTTTAGACAAGATAATTTCGATCCCCACCCAGATATTTGTATGCATGACTATGTCTGTTAGTCCGAAGCACAGAGATGCTCTCAAATTAAACCAGATGACGGTTACCGTAGCCTAGTTGGTAGTGCTCCTGCCTACGAAGCTGGTGGTCCTGGGTTCGAATCCTGGTAAGTGCAAATATTTGTGTGATGAGCATGAATATTTGTTTCTGAGTCATTGATGTTTTCTATGTATTTAAGTATTTATCTATCTATATAAGTATGTATATCGTAGCCTGGTACCCATAGTACAAGCTTTGCTTAGTTTGGGGCTAGGATAATCTGTGTGACACTGTCCCTAGATATTATTATTATATTATTATTATTAATTGATATACTACATATTCTACTTTTTTTTGTAAGTACATACTTATATAGATAATTACACTCATTATCTATATAAGTATGTATTTACAAAAAAAAGTAGGATATGTAGTATATCGGTTATCTGGTTTAATTTGAGAGCATCTCGGTGCTTCTTAGGGCATGTTAAGCGGTCCTGGTTGTAAGCCACGTCAGAGGCCTAATGGGCTGGTTGAACAACTTTGATACTAGAGTAACCACTACCTACACAATAAGTAAGTAAGTAGCACAAGCTATGCTTAGTTTGGAATGAGATGGATGTGTGTGAATAATATCGGACAATATTATAATCCTCACTGAACGGCTAAAATAATGCAGACAAAATGTTAAACTACTATGCTTGTAATATGTATCAGTTGGCCATGTAGTGAGGGCAATGTATTTCACCACACCATCTTATCCCATGGACAAATCCATTTTGAAGATGAGCATCACAGACAGTCGTCCCCTGTGCAGAGGATGCAATGAATTTGTGGAAACACCAGCACACATACCGCTATACTTCAAGAGTGTTACCTGCGAGCGGGCAAAGTGCCTGAACAATAAATAAGGGAGACACTGAAGCCAAGCTTTCAAGAGCTCTAGCTTTCAAGAGCTCTTGGACCTTCTGGATGAAAACGATATGATTCTTGTAGCCAATAAGTTAACACACAATGGCCTCAGGATGCCAAGTGAGGTAAGCAATGTCTCAACTAACTTAACTATTCCATACGCTTAAAGTCCTCCTGAGGAAACACCTACCAGTGAACAGGCAACAGAATCTCTCTTTGAACTATGACAATCATACTGCGATCTCCAACTAGGGATTGCAATCTGGAAAAACGGATCCGGTAATCCGGCGGATCCGGCATCATTTAATGGTTACCGGATCCGAAGACCGGATCCGGTGCTAGCAGTTTGTGGGAGAATAATATAGCTGTTGCATGAGTAGGTACTTTAAATGCGATGCGTTGTGCTTCGTTGCGATAATTTTTGCCATTCCTTCGTTCGACAGATTCATCAAATCATGATGGTATCTGTCATAATCATTAATACCTATAAGACTTGTTTGTTAGCATTCTCAAATACTTTAATAATGATTTGTAAGGTTAATTGTATCTATTAGATATTATAGTTACTTGATAATTAATATTGTTACTTATAAAGTCAAATCGAGAAAAACTGAGCTACTCATTACGTCGTAAAATTTTTACTAGTTACCTACACTACTAAATTTTAATTGTTTTCTTGTTGTCTATTTGTCTTAACATTGGTTAGGAAATAAAGTCGATTTTATATATTTGTGATTTATTTTTTATAAACTACCTACATATAAGTGCAGTGACACTTGATTATCTCACTTATTTTGTACTAAAAAGCGAAAATCATCTTGATTTAATCAATCGCCGGATTGCAATCACTATCTCCAACCCATCTGCCAAGAGTGGCGAGTACTGCATATCGCTGTTATTGAAGGTGGCATTTGTGTCATTTTCAAAGTATTTTATCATAAATTACTAATCTTTAAAAATAACATCCAACACAAGCAAAATTGTGGGTGGATAATAATATCCTACACATTACTCACAGACATAGTTAATAATAGTATTATTAATATTATTATATTTATTTGTGTGGTAGTGGTTAGCATTGTAGCAGAGTTATTGGAGCTAAATAGTAGGCCTCCAATATGGCTTTAAGACTTATCTGATGGCTACAGCTGGGACTGGCAGCTTCACATGCCCAAGCATGGGGGTGTGCATCACATACAATGGTGCTTTATTTGTCATCACAGACTAAGTGCGGAAAACATCACCACTAGCAAATAATAATAACCTGGGACATTATTAACACACATCTGATCCCAAACTAAGCAGAGCTTGTAGTATGGAAACCAGATAAGTAATATACTACATATACTACGTTTGGAACGAAGTTCCTTATCGCACATTGTGAAAGGGGGCTAGACGGAATTTTTTTTTACGAAAAGTCGTCACAACACTTTTTGCTGCTGTGCGGCATGCGCTTGTTTCTGTGTCTGTCTCTCTCTCTCTCTCTTATAGAAAGCAAGCCAGATATTTTCATTTCTATTTCGCATTGAACAATGTGGTGTTGCGACGATTATTTTTGTTGAGTGTATACAGGTTTTTTGTACATAATAAATAATAAGAAATAACTTTGTTTCAAGTTCGTTGAAGTTTTTTTTTATTTAGATTAGATTTTATTTTGTATAGATAATAACACCCAGACTCAGGACAAACAGACATGTTAGTGGGGTAACAATGATGATGATGAGGATGCGCAGAGTTTAAACTACTTTTACACCCATATACATAAACATGACACAAAAGTGCTTCACCTTGCACCGGTGATTTTGAATACTGGTAGTGAATAGATAGCAGGTCAGTGGGGAAGAGTGATTTATTTCATTAGGGAACCCAATTACTCCAAACTCCAATACAAAGAAGCAAGTCACTTTAATGATTTAAATATATTTGCACTTCTAAATATTGGTAGAGGAATAAAGAAAATTAAGAATTATAAAAATCTTTTAAAGCCTTAAGTGGTCCATATTTGGATTATGGTTGTCAGCTACTTCTGGATAAAATCGAAACTAAGAATGGAGGGTATGCCATAATCACCACATTTGACAGAAAGATTAACTATTGCATAATGGTTTAAGTTAGCAAAGTGATGCTACAGCACAATCTCTGGTAGGTATATCTTGAGGTGACTTTTATACCCCCCACAGGATGATGGATGACAAATCAAACAGAAACCAAATATTATTATTATACCTGTTATATGATATTGAAACAAAGTTATTCAGTTAAGCTACAACTTGGATAAAAAGTTCATCTACAAAATAGCTGAGATATTTTACAATCGAATTGTTACAAGACTGAATATGTAAAAAACCAAGTAAGTGGATTTTTTTTTTAATCTTTTAATAACATTTTCATTGCTTTATTTTATTTTGAAATTAAATATATATCTACTTACTTAAGTAGATAGTTTATATAATTTTACTTGAGTAACACTTGAATTTGGGCCCAGATTACCAGTAACTAAAAATTATAATAAGTAGTGTTTTCTTACTGGAGTGTTTTTATGAGGTAAGTATGACTAAAGTTTTATTGATCTGATTCTAGATATAAAAATTGTGTCCTTAATTGGATTTAAGAAATGCCAAATGTGTTCTTATTTTATTTTAAGATTCTTATCTCCATAACCGAAAAGTTTCATTTGTAACTTGTAAACGAGGTCAACCAATGGGTAAAAAGTAAAGACAAAAATGGTAAAAACAAGAATTGCAATCTTCCTTTGCACTTATTTACTATGCCTAATATAAGAACAGTTTAAAAAGCCGCACTTACCTCTTTCCACCACAGATCAATGACGAAACAGAAAACAAATGAACTACACGAAGATATACACAAAAACAACCAAAACTTTGAAATCACGGGCGATGACTAAACACATGCAAATATTTGCAATAAACCGAATTACATAAGAGATCACAGGTACACAACACTCAAATGTTCCATGTGTTCATTTAATGTTATAGTAACAACAAAATACAGCAACGTTACAAAAGTTTTTAATTGAAAATAAAACGTAAACAAAACAAACAAGCGAAACGCACCGATTTGCACCGAACTTCGAACTGATTGAAATGAATGACATGCGTGAACACGATTGCCAGTGAAAATTTTCAAATTCCCTACTATTTTACTATAAGTTCCCCAACGGCCCTTTTAATTCCCTAGATTTTTTAATAAAAACATCAAATGGTAAGATACGATTATATTCCTGTATCGAGAACTTTATGTAACTGACGACAACTGGGCGAAATCGAGACAGAATTATCCTTCAACAGTCAGAGCAAATTTAGCTGGCTAAGGCATTGTAATTTGGTGAATTTCGCACGTTAATCTTGGTAACACAAAATTATATATATGTATAAGGCGCTCATTAGTTCCTCAGTTCTCATCAGTTACACAAATCCATAGAAAATCATTCACATTTCTTTTGTGTAAAATAACTCGTTCACTAAACACATAGTAATGAACTTATTTTCTTGCAGGCTATAGGTGCATCCAGTGAAGAGTTTGAAAAACAACCATTTTTATAATTCGAGCTACAGAAACTCGTCAAAGAGATAAGAACAGAGGTCCATTTTTTGAATTCAGATTAGTTGGACAGAACCACGAATGTTTATTTTAATAATAACGATATTAAATTAATATTTTTCAGACGACGTATTCAAGGCTTAAAGCTAGTTTAAATTCAACATACAAAGTATAACAAAACCAATAGTGTGCGAGTGAGGCTCGAACAAACTCTGAGAAAAGCAAATAATTAAATTAATAATTATTATTTATATATTCAATTTTCAATATATGTTGTCAAAATTCCAAATAACTATTATAAATAACTTTTCCCGTAAACGGCAAATGTCATATATATAATATAGAAATAATAGTAACAAATTACTACACATCTGTGATCCACCAAACTGAGATCTTTGCTAATATTATGCAGTGCTGCTATATTATTCTGCTACACGGGTTTATACATTGTACTACGGGTAAAAAATAATGCTGTGTAGATGTCACTATCATCAAGGATCGATATCGAATGGATATTTCTCGTTGGATGGATTAAATGCTAACTTTGGTTTGATCAGTGTGCTGAAAGTTTCCAATGAATACTACTTTGTCAGTGGAAGCAGGTAGCACCAGTATGCGTTTTTTTTGGATAATACTGATTCATGTGGTTCAGTCTTTACATTTAATAATACGTATTACATCAATATTAATGTCGGGTGACTATTGTTAAATATGTATTGGCTGCTGTTTCGTTGTTTTATTTTTGCCTTTAGTAAATTAAACATTGAGCTTCGATTAAAAATGATCCAAAGTTAGATGTTGAAAAAGGTATGAGACTCCTTTCCCAAACATTTCATTTAGAATTTCCTCGAAATTAAGGTTACATATGTAGAGTAGCAACTCTAAACTGTCAATATCAGGGCTGCCAATTGGTGGAAAAATCCCTGATTTATGGGGAGTAAAGAGTGAATACTGTATGTACATGAATTAATGTATTATTTATTGTATTCCTCACAGAATATCTTTATTTGTCCTGTCGTATTCATAATGGGGCATAATTTCTGTGACCTATAATTAGTAAACCGGCGAATTAGAGGAATTGGGAATATTCCATTGTGATCAGCAAATTGGACAGTAGCCAAAACCGTTAATCTAAAGATTGTACTTTTGGAACTTTACGCAATGAGTGTCTCATAACCATAACTCCAAGTTATTTTTTAATATATATAATATATTTATTTAGGATAGGTATGCTTTAAATATTTTTAATATACTAATATGATAATAATCTAAAAATATATGCATATTGCCTAAACTGCTGTTGGTCGAGAGTTTGCCTCACAAAAAATTGTTTGTTTATTTATCACAAAATTGACATTCCTGAAGATAAGGCATATGTCTCAGAGAGGCCATTATAAAAAAAAACTGAAACTAGAAATCTTCTATGATATTAATTTGGAACAGTTAAGTTCATGTTTCGTATGGAGCAAAAAGCTAATACTTTTATAAGATAGGCATTAGAAATAAATTATGTATTATCTATTTATTTTAAAAAATACATAAACTGAGTGTTAAACCTGAGAACAGATTAATATTATTTGTTTGGCGGATGGACAAAACGTGCGAGCAAATGCTTCCAAAGGGGAGAAGAGAAGAAAACCAAATATTATTTGTCTTTAATGTCCATCGTATGTGTAAAAAGAACTTTACTGGTCGAAGTTCGAACAAGTGCGATCTCTAGTTATACTTAAAGGCCTCATATTATCATTTGACGGGCCTGTTGGCGTGGTTGGTAGATACGCTGCCTTTCACGCCGCAGGTCGTTCGATTCCCACCCGGGACAAATATTTGTGTGTATGAACATGTTTGTTTGTCCTGAGTCTGGGTGTAAATTATTTATATAAGTATGTATTTACAAAAGAAAAATAGTATATGTAGTATATCAGTTATCTGGTTTCCATAGTACAAGCTCTGCTTAGTTTGGGATCGGATGACCGTGTGTGAATAATGTCCCAGGATATTATTATTATTTCTACTTTTGACTGCCTCTTTGGTCTAGCGGTAGCGTGTTCACCCCCAGATAATGAGGTCCTGGGTTCAAATCCCGCGCGGGCTAAAAGTGATGTTGGGATTTTTCTGTAAAAAGAAATTTTTCTGTGTCAGTCCGATGTCTGGAAGTTGGCGGTATTACACCCCCGTGCCTCGGAGAGCACGTAAAGCCGTCGGTCTGTACCTCTTTCCGGTCGGATCATGAGAGTGATGGAGTAGAAATTGCCCCTGTGTTTGCACACACATTTGTGCACTATAATATGTCATGCACAATTGGCTAGTCTCCATTGAGACTGGCCGCCGTAGCCGAAATTTGGTCAGGAGGACATTATTACTTTTAGTCAGCGCCTGTGAACTATTGTAACTGTCTATACTAAAAGTATCTATCCAAAAAGTTGCATTAAGTTTCTTAGTAGGCACTTGAAAAATTTAACTGCATAACTTAACATGGGTAATTGTTCATCATCGTTCGTTTCTATCAGTCAGTTAGTTTTAGTCATCTTACGTTATCTAATTGAAGACAACTGCAATGTATGAAAGGAAAACGGGGTGGGGGGAAAGGGTCAGCAACACTTGTTTGCTGACTCTTAAAGGCCGGCAAAGCACCCACGACTCCTCTAGTGTTGCGAGTGAAGTAGTAAGTGATCACTTACCATCAGGTGACCTACTTGCTCGTATGTCGCCCTCCGATATAAAAAAAATTGCAATCATCTCATTTACATAATCGGAGCTTAGAATGCTCTTCAGATCTTAGTAGATATAGGAAATCTATATTAATATCTTGGGACAATTAATATAGTTACTGCCATCTGATCCCAACCTCGATAAAGCCTGTCCTATGGTAACCAGACAACTGATCATCATATCAGCCAAAATACGTCCACTGCTGGACAAAAGCCTCCTCAAGTAATGGGGGAATATGCCATAATCTCCACGCTTGGCAAACGGGTTCGCGATCGCAGTTAATTTTTTTATTTTTGTTCTTTAAAGACAACGCCCGCATTAGGGAATTTAATCCCTGTGTCGCGGGATACTTTACAAACATATAATAGATGGACACAAATTACATCCAGACCCAGAACAACTATTTATGGGTCACACAAATAGTTGTCTAGCGCGGGACTCGAACCCGCGACACGAAGCGGCGAGGCGACTGCCTAAGCCGCTGCGCCATACGTGCAGTCAAAATTGTTTGATGGTCATAGTTCACAGCAAAATGCAACTGCCCGTTCTTTGGTAGATATTCCCTCGGACGATTTCTACGCCCCTCACGGGATGAGATGGGGTGATGACAGCATATATTTATTTATTTTATTTTATTTTAAACTTTATGCACAACAATGTACAAAGGCGGACTTAATGCCGAAGGCATTCTCTGCCAGTCAACCTTGGGGTGATGCAGAGATTACATGGTAGGTGCACTACGAGCTTAAAGAGTAAAACTGAGAGTAAAAATGTAGATACTTCATACAATTACATAAAATACACAATACCTATATTATAATATACTACTATATATCCATATATATTATACATATACCTACATATAAATAATACAAATAAATAAAATAATACTAATGTGATGATTCTGCCAATAACTTTTTGGTTATATGCTCCCGCGTTTTCTTTTTGAAAGAATAGCGACTTTTAGCCATTCTGATTTCTGATGGAAGAGCATTCCAGAGGAGAATGGATTGTATAAGAAAAGAAGAGTGGATGAAGTCAGAGCGGTGTGAAGGACAGTGAAGGATGCGGTTATGAGAAGAACGCAGATTTTTATTGTGTTTTAAATGAAGGTATTGAAATTGAAAAGTTAGATATGAAGGAGAAGAAACGGAATCTAGTAAAGTGTATAGAGTAGTCAGAGCACGTAAGTTTCTGCGCTGGCGAATTGGTAACCATTTTAATTGCGCGCGGTAAGATGACACATGATCGTATTTTCGTAGATTGAAGATGAACCGAATGCAGTTATTTAGAAGTCGGTCGAGCTTATTGAGGTGATCTGCATTCAGGTCAAAGTAGCACACATCACCATAGTCAATTTTAGGAAGGATTAAGGACTGCACGAGCATTACTTTAGTTTTAGATGGAAGGAAGTTTTTGAGACGATAGAGACTCCGCAGAATGTATGTGACACTCTGGCTGACAGCAGCAATCTGGTTCATCCAGCTAAGAGTCGTATCAATCTGTAACCCAAGATTCTTTACACATTGGCTGAATGGAATGGCGGATTGATCAAACATGATGCGTGGCATTTGATCTAAATTTATTCTGCTCATCAAACGCGAGCTTCCTACAATGATGGCTTGGCATTTGTCAGGGTTGACTGTGAGGCCAAACCTATCAGACCAGCTTTTGATTAAGTCTAAGTCCCTATTGAGCTTCCCAATGACTTCAGGCAAACTATCTGTACCCGCCTGAGCATAAAGTTGAAGGTCATCGGCATAAAGATGATACGCACTCTGAAGATCATAAGTTAAAAGGTTTATAAAGACAGAAAATAAAAGAGGAGAAAGAATACCGCCTTGTGGAACGCCTGTGTCGAGGTTTGTCCAGTTTGATGAAGTCTCTCCGACACGTACTGACTGTTGACGTTCCAGAAGATATGAGAAAAACCATTCCAGCGCTTCGTCTGAGATCATAAGATGGGAAAGGATGGATAGTAGGATATCGTGACTGACGGTATTAAATGCGTTGGAAAAGTCCACCAATACCATGACCGTGACTTTGGTTTCCTCCATGCCTGCTCTAATATCGCCAGTCACTTTAAGGAGTGCAGTGGTCGTACTATGCCCTGGTCGGAAACCAGATTGCAGCATACTTATTAAGTTGTTAGTGACTACAAAACTGGAAAGCTGTTTGTGGACACAGGATTCTAGTATTTTAGAAAGAAAAGGAAGTATGGAGATTGGACGGTAGTGCGTAGGAAGTGAAGGATTAGAGGCTTTAGGAAGGGGAAGGACATAGGCTTTACGCCATAAGGACGGGAATGATCGAGATTCAAGGGAATGGTTAATAATATGGGAAATGACAGGAAGCAGTTGGTCTAAAATTGAGGTGATCATTTTTCGGCTGATACAATCACAACCAACTGCATTGGATTTGATAGAAAGGATTATCTTTTTGATCTCGTTTGAATCGACTGGAGAGAAAGAAAAAGGGTTTATATTAGGACGCGCTAGACCATTTACAAAGGCAATAGTTTGAGATTTGGTCAGATGATCAATGGACGAAGTAGTGGAGAAATGATTATTAAGATCATCCAATCCAACAGAGGTATATAATATATGCCGTCACCATGACTACTGATAAACAATCTTATATATTTCTAAATCATCATCATCATCATATCAGCCGCAGACGTCCACGACTGAACAAAGGCTTCCAAAGATCTCCAAAAATACCGGCCATGTCTTGTTTACACAGCTAGAATGGTTTATTTCATTTATTTTCATAGTATTTTTTGGGATCTTTCTGATAAGATACATATTTTTTTTATGATGCTGTTTGGTTTTGCGCTTGAAGATGTGGCCTTAGGTGGACCGCTCGTTCATGCCCCCTCACCTCCCCGGGCGCGTCTCGCAGAGGCTGCAGTGCACTGCAAAGCCCCCGCTACAAGCACTGTGAGGCTGGCTACCGTGGTGGTTTTAGTGGGAAGCCCCCTGTCGCCTCCCCAAGCGATGGACATGTGATTTGAGCATTTTCAACACGTAAAAAAAATGTGGACAGCGTGTACTCATAAGATCCCTGTTCACTCTAGCCTTGAATAAATCCATGTTATATGAGTCTGGGACTACGTCGTTCGGGAGGGTGGTCCACAACTTAGCCGTGCGTATGATAAAAGAGGAAGCAAAGCGCTTTTTCCAGTATCAGCCCGGAAAGTTCTGGAAGTTTGCTTTGTTACCTCGGTGCATCGGAGAGCACGTAAAACCGGTCGGTCCTTTATCTAGCTGTATTTATTGTAATAGATACATCATTAACTTAACACTTAACATTTTAAGAATGGGCCTGTTGGTGTCGTTGGTATATGCTTGCTTTTCACGCCGCCGGTCGTAGGTTCGATTCCCATCACAGATTTTTTATGTAACATGTATATGCATTGTTATTTACTAAATTAGTTTCTTGGTATATAGTTTATTTTTCATTATTTTGTATTGTATGATGGAATTTGTATGAATACAAATAAAACTGCGATTTCAATTTGTTTTGACTGTACAGGTTAATATGTCAATAATTTCCGTAGTTTTAATTATATTGGAATAACAATTACCTATATTAATAATTATATAAATCGATTCAGTAAACGATTCTGAACAAACTATTTTCAGGATGTGCGTTAATTAAGTTACATGTTGTTTATATAAGTATGTATTTACAAAAATAAAAAAAATAGTATATGTACTAATATGTAGAGTATAACAGATGGCAATTAATTATTTATAATGTCGGTGAAGAAGAATACCGACTGTAGCTTATCATGCTTGCAAAACACTAGGACCAAAACATTAATGCTATTACCTGGGGTACATTCTCTAAGGTAGGGGTATTTCCCCAGATGTGCTGTTCATATAGCACAAAATATACGCTGTGATCTCTTAAATCTTATTCTTTTTTCTTTTGATAGACTTTAAAAAAGCTCTTGTAAATAGTCAGAACAGGTTTGTAGTAATACAGTTATTATTTCTAGTTATTTATTACAGATATTTAGGTACACGGAATGTTAAAACATTTATACAATTTATTTTATAATGGTGACATTTAGCTGTGTGACAGTGACATTTAGCTAGCTTGTATTAAGTTATTATTGTCAAGGAGATTATGTTTAGTTGAAGTTTTTAATATTAGGTCTTTACCTATGAAATTGCCGTTCTGCAGTACTGGCCATTTCAAATCAAAATAATTTTTGTTTGGCTAAGAATTCTAATTTCAAATTAATTTTATTTTAAAAACATGGATTCTTTTTTCCAAAAGTAGTCATTTCTTTATTGATTAGTGTTACATTTTCATCGCATTTCAATCTTTTTCGTCATCATGGATACGTTAAAAATTCGAGTAATTATGGAATATGAGTACCGTCGTGGCAGCAACGCGGCACAAGCGGCACGCAACATCAACGACGTTTACGGAGCTAACACTACAAACCAACGCACCACCTGTTATTGGTTTGCTCGCTTCCGTTCTGGAAATTTCGACCTGAAAAATGAACCTCGCGGTCGTCCGAAGACTTTGGTCGACAATGACGAATTAAAGGCGGTTGTGGAAGCTGATGATACACAATCTACGGCTGAATTAGCAGCAGCTTTCGACGTTAGCGTCAAAACAATATTGGTCCATTTGCGTCAAATTGGCAAGGTAAAAAAGCTTGACAAATGGGTGCCCCACGAACTCAATGATCGCCAGCGCGAAGTACGCGTCGAGACGTGCCTTGCACTGCTCAACAGACACACAAATGAAGGAATTTTGAACCGCATTGTTACCTGCGATGAAAAATGGATTCTGTTTGATAACCGCAAGCGCTCAGCAAGTTGGTTGGATCCTGGTTCAGCACCTAAACAATGCCCTAAACGAAAACTTACCCCTAGAAAAGTGATGGTCACTGTTTGGTGGTCTAGCGCCGGTGTGATTCATCACAGCTTCTTACCAAACGGGGTGAGCATTACTGCAGATGTGTACTGTGAAGAACTGAGCACAATGATGGAGAAGCTGGCGCATCTCCAACCAGCATTGGTCAATCGCTCGTCTCCGCTGCTCCTGCACGACAACGCGCGACCTCATACTGCACAGCAGACGGTCTCCAAGTTGCAAGAACTGGGGTTGGAAGCTCTCCGTCATCCGCCCTACTCACCAGACCTTGCGCCTACAGACTACTACTTTTTCCAGAATTTGGATAACTTCTTGGCGGGAAAAAAATTCAATACCCGAGAGGCAGTACAAAATGCCTTTGAAGAATTTGTTGCCTCCCGTCCAGCTGATTTCTTTAAGAAGGGCATCAATAAACTGCCACTGCGATGGCAAAGATGCATTGATTGCATGGGTGATTACTTCGATTAATACAAATAAAAAAATTCATGAAAAAAATTCGTTTAAATTTTTTCATACAAAACGGCAATTTCATAGGTAAAGACCTATTATTATGTATTGAAATTTTACAAAATTTTACTACATATCTACAATCTAGTAAAAATACTGTTCCATTGATAAAGATACAGTTCTTGATGATAGGCACATATGCACCCCATTATGAACTGGATAGAAACTGTACCTTGTTATAAAAATGTATTCGTATCACAGTCTAAAACCTACAGACGCCAGCACATGCAGCTACCCCTATCTGTCAAATTTCTTTTATAGATTTTCTACTTTATCACAAAAGCATTGGTAAGGTTCACTTTCAATTGGGGAAATTTGACAGATTGGAGTAGCTTGATGTGCTGGCATCGGCATTGGTTGGACACAGGGTCTCCCCTGTGTTCAACTAATGCTATGTACAGACGGCCAGTTAAAATCCTAACAGAGTCAAAAGAAGCTATTTTAAGTATGGTGACCTGTAAAGTTAGAATGACATTTCATTTATTATTACCTACGCAGACCACTGATTAATTATCACATTGACATCATCGATACTATCTATCCAGTTCACCGTAGTCAACCTTAGCGTTCGATGGCAAACTAGTAACATTTTTGTGGCCCAGAACGTGGCCATACTGATTGCCCTGCTTGTGGCATTCCTAAGATCCTGCCATGAACATGTGGCAGGACACGCTGGACACGATGTTAGGTGGGCCATGGATTGGACCACAAATACAGCCCATTATGGGTCTGATCGACAGTCCCCACCTAGACATGTTTTCTTTACTTCTGCCCACCTGAGACCGGAGTCTATTTAGGGACTTCCAGATCGGCCACGGCAATTGATGTCCAGGCGGGCTTTCGGAAGGCGTGACATAATAATCCGGTAAGCATTTTTGTGCACGCCAGATGCTACATCTCTCTAAGAAGAAGAAGAACTTAGCTATTATATCATCATTATAGCTGAAAGAAGTCTACTGCTGGATAAGGCTCCCGCGAGAATCATCTTGGGGCGATATGCTATAATCGCCACTATCTTAGTACCTAGAAGTGCTGCCCATCCTCTCTGGTTGATACTCACTCGGGTCGACTTCTCCGCCCCCCACGGGATGAGATGGGGTGATGATATTCTGATATCCGCCGCCGTCACCACACAGCAAACTAAAGTCTTGTTATTTATTAACATTAGGTATAATATCAGTAAATACATTCGTCTATAGTTCCAGGTCATGGAAAAACCGTAAGCATGAAAACCACTATGTTTTATTGCATCAATAAGGAACTAAAACCCATCTCCAAACAAGCAAAATCCTCATAAAAACCCCTAATTAAAACACACAAAACCTCACCTTCTAAACCGGATTCCGTTTAATTGTTTACGAAATCCTTTAACTATAAACATTACCTATGTACCTACATATCATCACGACCACTAACAAAAAGAGCAAATCTATTAAGGGCAAGGTTGTTGATTAAGAACAACAAAAGCTTGATTCGTGTGACGTGATCAACTAAATGAGAATTCGTTGCGCGATGTTAAGATGGCCGGCCTTTGTGTTGCAGCTGTGCTTTCTACAGCCCTGCCTACACTTATTGGGTATAGCTTCATAGTTTATACAAGATACTTACTGAAGAATTGAATTACCTAAGTAGTAGTTACGAAGTATAGTGGCCCCGATCCTTACCGATGTTAAATGAACATTGTTATGTTTTCAATCTTGTAAAAAGTTATTTCAGGCACCTCTGAAACAATTGACGCTTGGACGCTTGGAAAATAAATTGCACCCAGAGGAAGAAAATAATGCACTTTGCCTTCTTGGGTCTCCAATTCTAGATAAGAGCTTTCTATTATGTATCAAAGACAAGACTCCAAACTTCAACGGGGCCTTGGAAAGATTTTCGTATATACCTGAATACACTACATAATATAATCGATAAAGCTTTTTCGTAACTAAATTCATATACGCTTTTCGGTCTTGGCCTTTACGGAAACATTTGGCCCTTCAATTTTACGAATTTCTTTGTATAACTTAACTCAATTTAAAACTTGGATCTTGATGACCCTGTGTGGCAACAGACTCATGCACCTGGGTGGTCTTATTGCCACGCTTGGCAGACGGGTTGGCGATGGCAGTGTGATCATAGTGCAAAGGGAGACGGTACTGCTCGTTCTCTGAGACGTATCTTCTCGGGTCAGGTCGGGATGAAATGGGGTGGTGCTATTTTTTTGCCGTCTGCCACAGACCTCTGTGTATGTAATAATCGGAGCGTGCTCATCTACGTGCTGTGGGAGAGTGCGAATCGGAGTTCTGGCTACATGTTGTGCCATTGCCCAATATAGGTACTCTGTTGGGCAGTAGTTATTTTCCTGTTGCTGGCGAGGATGCGAAAATGGGCAGCGTTTGGGCATGGCCTACGTTATTCCGCATTTATGTCGGGGTGAAGTGTTAGATAGATCATCTAGGCCTCCCTCTTACAACAGTGGCACACAATGAAATGACAATGAGCGGTGAGGCTCAGGTATGTCCCGGGGAATCGCTTTAACTGTCTTGGATCCCGCAACGAATTTAATCAGAAAGAAAAAAGGAGGAGTTAGAAAATGAATAGTACCACTTCCCTCCAGAGCAAAGCGGGAGACAGAGTGATCTTAAGAGGCTATAGCCTCATAAAAAGAGAGAATGGGAACTAGAGAAGCCAGCTGCAAAAGCACCGTGGATCAATTGAAGGGTCCTAAGTGAGCTGTTATATTTGATTCCAATAGTAGGTATGGCAAAAGCGCTTAAACGCACGGAAGTTGTTCCTTGTTGCTACAAAATCAGTATAATAAACTTCTCCAGATATTAGCTGCAAGCTGTTTAACATAGTATCACGCTGATTTTGCCAGAGATAACACTCCCAAAGTATGTGGTGAGCAGTTTGTTCATATTAGTTACAGGAAGTTGAGCACAGACAGATTGGTGAATATAATAATTTGAAATTAAACATTTTACTTTTAAAATTACCGTGTCCGGTAAGAAATTGTACAACAGGTGCAGATGGCGACCCTTGGTTAATTCATTCATTTAGTAGTTCGTCAGGCTGCTCGTCTTTGAACTTCAAGATCAACCGGAAGTACACCCGCTAGTACAGGTCTGTCATATTGTAGGAGCGTCTTAGGATTGTCATAGGGTGCTTCCCAACGCCCCAGTAGCATTAAAGACCTTAACTCTACTAACGCCGCCGACGTCCTAGCTTTGTTTGAACCGACTGATTCGCCATGTGAGGATGGGGAGAGCCCGGATGCCTTGCCATGCATTGCATAGATGGGTGGGATACTTGTGTACATCTTCTCTATATGTCGGAGTCTGCAGATGCTAACGCTGCATCGGTAGTCGCTTTGAATGGCGCAAAAATAACTCTTTGGAGGTTATGTATTTGAGCCGGTTAAGGATGAAATGTCCATGGGGTTGAAATGCAAAACAAAGATGAATGACCTGCCTTTTGGCCACTAGACTAAATAAAGGGTTTATCTATATATCTACGTAAGTACGTCGTTTATCTATCGGTAGCGTGTTCACCCGCATAGAACGAGGTCCTGGGTTCAAATCCTGGGTCGGGCCAAAAGTGATTTTGCGACTTTTCTGTAAAAAGAAAAATTTCACAGCATCAGCCCGAGGTCTGGGAGTTGGCGATGTATACCCCTGTGCCTCGGAGAGCACGTAAAACCGTCCTGTCCTGTACATGCCCTCTTTCCAGTCGTGTTACTAAGCGTCCCATCGGATCATGAGAGTGATGGAATGGAAAGTGCTCCTTAGTTTGCGCACACACTTGAGCACTATAATATGTCCCGCGCAGATGGCTAATCTCTGTTGAGACTGGCCGCCGTGGCCGAAATTCGGCTAGGAGGACGTTATAAGTACGTCGGTGAATAAAATTTTGACTCGACAGCGTCTTAATTACGTAAATACTAAGGACAGTTTTAATGAAGAATGTGTATCCATTGAAGTGCCTTCACTGAACCACGTAGTACCAACATATTCAATACACTTAGGCCGGATTTGCCTAACCAAGATTCGCTCATATATTTTATATCAGTTTTGCAATAAATTGGTTTGAGTAACATCTTTGTACCGTGAGAAAGTCAATCTAGGTTTATTGTGGTGACCTTACATCTAATTTATTGATGGCAGATTGGCGCAGTGGTTAAACTATTTGCGTCGCCACTATACCTTACTGTTTCGGGTTCAACAATTTGTGGTACTGTCAGCAGAGCGCTATTCTTATGTTTATGTCTTACTAGCTGTTCCCCGCGATTTTACCCGCGTTAAACTTTATAAATTATAGCCTATGTGTTAATCCAGGATGTTAGCTAACTCCATACCAAATTTTATTAAAATCGCTCCAGCCGTTTAGACTTGAAGAAGTAACAAACATACACACTCACACAGTCACAAACTTTCGCCTTTATAATATTAGTGTGATTGAATGATACTAGAATTTCGAAATGTATAAATAATACTTTTTTTTTGTTAAGGCAGGGGGAATGCTTTCGCATGCCACCCGCGAAAAGTGTCTGCGGGTGGGTATGTCGGACTTGCACCGACTAAACTTACCTGCCGTGGACTTCTCTTCACGCCTGATGGGGAAGCTCCGAGAACGCGCGGCTGTAAATACTACCTATCTACCATAATATTAATACTTGCAGCAAAAACTTTATACCCGTTTTTAAGAAAATTGCGTGGCCGGGGGGGTACTTGGTTTGGAACAGTTAAAATTCATATGTAGAAGAAGTGCAGAAAGTGAAATTTTTATATAATAGGCATTAGAGCCTACATGGCAAGTTTTTGTTTACAAATAGCGCCCGTCCTAGGTAAATAAATTCTTGTTCCACGGGGGCCTTACAAATAATTTTGCTGGTAATATTATTTGCTAGATGCCTTGAACCCCCGCTCGTCCCCTAGACTGACTAGGTATAAACGTTATGTTAAAAAAAGTACAATCAACGTACTGCACTACGAAAGCAACTCTTATTACCTAACTGATGAAGATCTTGAAGGTACTTGTGGCGCGGTGGTTAAGGTGGCCTCGTTACTACCTCAACACCCATGTGTTTCGGGTTCAATCCCCGCACAGGACAACTATTTTTGTTAACCATGGTAATCTCGGCCGATTGATGTCCACCCATATAGCAATGCCCCGCGTGTCCGTGAATTGCAAATTTATAAATTCGTCCGCCATACAGTCCTTTGCTGTGTGGCTGTCGGCATAGAATATGGCCACCCTATATTCTAGTGGTAGTTAAGTGGATGACGTGTCCTCCCACTAAATTCGTTTCGAGTGAGGTTACTAATGCTAAAGCCTATGGAGGCGGTAAACTACCTATTCTAATTCTACTAAGAAAAAGCTGGTATGTAGAGACCCTAGAACATCCACCTACTCCAATCTGTCAAATTTCTTGTATAGATTTTCAACTTTATCACATAAGCTAAGTTCACTTTCAATTGGGGAAATTTGACAGATTGTGGTAGCTTGATGTGCTGGCGTCTGTTTGACGGTCACCGTAGCCTAGTTGGTAGTGCTCCTGCCTACGAAGCTGGTGGTCCTGGGTTCGAATTCCGGTAAGTGCAAATATTTGTGTGATGAGCACGAATATTTGTTTCTGAGTCATGGATGTTTCCTATGTATATAAGTATTGATGTATCTATATAAGTATGTATATCGTCGCCTGGTACCCATAGTACAAGCTTTGCTTAGTTTGGGGCTAGGATGATCTGTGTGACATTGTCCCCTAGATATTATATTATGAAGACTTTCTCTCATCCCGTCGGGGGCGTAGAAGTCGTCCCGAGGATATCTGCCAGAGAACGCGAAGCAGCGTCTCTGTCTACTATGATCATCATACTGGCATCTCTAGCCCGTCGGCAAGCGTGGCGAATACGACATATCACTCCAAACGATGGGACCCAACTCCAGTATGGAAATCTTTTGTCCAGCAGTGGACGTCATTCAGCTGGCACGATGATGATGATGACAGATATTTATTTTAATTTTATTTCTAGTGCGGGCGTTGTATTTTCTAATAAAAGAAACTAATATGAAAATATTGTTAAGGTCATATCGTATCCACAGACGCGCCATCGACTATTGTTAATGTCGGATAACCCTATCACCTGTGTATGACATGCATCAACACAAAGAAAAGCTCTAACTAACGTGGTGCACCATGAACACAATACAATGTAACCAGATCTGGATCACATGTACTCAAGGATCTCATCACGAAAAACTGCTACTATATGATAAATATTTTTTTGTAATGTATTGGATGGGTGTAACATAGAATACATTATTATCTAAATATATGTCGATTCCTGTCTAGGTACAGACGCCAGCACATCAAGCTACCCCAAACTGTAAAATTTCCCCAACTGAAAATTAACCTTATGCTTATGTGATAAAGTTGAAAATCGATAAAATCAATTTGACAGACTGGGTTAGCTGGATGTGCTGGCGTTTGTACATAAATGTTCCCAGGCAGTGATGATACCTATATAGTTTTTGTTTACAAAAATATGAAAACCTAATCACTAGCGAAGCAAATCTTTTTAAGATTTCTTTATTACATTTTACTTGAAATAATTTGACTACCAAGCGAAATTATCATGTCTGTGTATCGTATACAAATATTATAATAATAACGTCCTGGGACATTATATACCCGGCCATCTGATCCCAAACTAAGCAAAGCTTGTACTATAGAGGCGGAGAGAAGTGGAGTATCCTGCTTAAGTCTAATGTAAAGTTTTCAACGTCGAATATCTTCTCGCAACTAGTTTGTATCATTATATGACTACGTACATGTGGGAACATAAGGCTACATAATAGAATACACCATGTAGAATACATTCAGATAAATAAAAAATCGAAAGAATAGTAATACGAGCTAAATTAAAAAGAAACAAAAATAAAGAAAGTTTGAATTTTTCTTCGGATCCTTCGATTATGTAGGGAGATCCTTTGACTTTTTCTTCGGGTCCTTCGACTATGTAGTTAGACAAAAATACCTATATTGGTTAGGATAGGATCCTCCTGGGATCGCAGGCGTTTGGAGGAGGGGAATTCCACTCGTCTTGTATAAGCGGTCCCAGTAAGAGGTAACGTATGATGTAGCTCTGGTTGCATAAACACGCTTGTGCGTGCTGGGAAGGGGGGGAAGCATTCATGCCCCTCCCCACCTTGGGTGAGAGCTGTAGCGTACGGTGGGGGTTTTGGTGTGATCGTGCACGAGTACCCTGAGCCCCCCGCTACAAGTACTGTGAGGCTGGCTACCGTGGTGGTTTTAGTGGGAAGCCCTACATACCCCGTCGCCTCCCCAAGCGACGGAAATTCGACATGATAGCATTTTCAGCACGTATAAAAAAGGATAGAATCCTAGTCGATTAATATCTGACCTGTGAAACCCCCTGTAGAAAACTTCTCTTTCTTTTCAGAAGCCCAATTAGCATTTGGGGTTTTGTATTGGTTTCCTCACTTCTCCACTCCTCTCCTCTTCTGTACAAACCATGCCTTAGACTAGCGTGTCATTATAACTTGTTTTACAGGAGTTATTTGTTGTGACGGGATCTCGGCCTACAAAGTGTCGCCACAGCTATCAATACACAATAAAATGTATCACCAACCACAAAAGAAATCTACAAAAGCAATTCGAAGATCTTAGGTTTGTGTAACAAGGTTCAAAATCCAATGTCAAATGTAAGAAGTGAGTGTTATTCAAGTGTGGTAAGTAATAAGCATTGTCAAGTTTGGCTAGTATAAATAGTTGAAGAGCTTTGGATGTCATCATTCTAAGTTCATCCCTCATTTGGAACATCTTCAAGCATAGGTAGGAACTTATTTAAAATAACATTTAACACAAGTATTTATTTATATTTATTAACTTAAATAAGAAAATTATTTATCTTTGGATAAATAAAGACTCAAAACTTCATATTTCTATAACTTCAGTGTGTTTATTTCTGGTGCTGCAATGAAGAGTTTAGCTTTGCTTTAAGAAAATCTATTCAGCCGTTTACAAGTTACAGCACTTTTTCGTGTCGGAATAATTTGTTAATTCAATTAATGCTTAAAATGTTGACATCTACAATGTTAATTGTTTGACAAATAGACAAATAACCAACACAAGCACGGCGGGGAGGCGGAAAGGTCAGACACGGACACGCATGAGTTGTTGATCTATGCCGCAAGCGTCAGAGACAATGGTAGCTACCTACCATCAGGGAGTTGCCGATAAAGTTTTAAAGTCCGGTGGGAATCGAAAGAATTGGAAAGGCTACCAATACTTTACAAGTAATAAAGTGAACAAAACCAGATTCAGCACTTATCCCCATTCCGGCTGTCTGTAGTCATCCCATCGGATACTGAGAGTGATAGAATAGAAAGTGTCACCATGTTTGCGCACACAATTGTGCACAAACACAGTTAATATGTCCCGCAAATGTGGTAGTCTTCATTGAGACAGGCCGCCGTGTCTGAAATTCGTTCGTATAAATGCCAATTTATTATTGGCCTTATTGGTCTAACCCTAGCCTGTTCAACCGGAGATAACGTGACTCTGGGTGTCTAAAATGTGTCATTGGTATTTTTCTGACAAGAAATAGACCCACTAGCCTGGACTGTGAACGCTGGCAGTATTACACACCTGTGCCTCAGAGAACATAAAGCTATCGATCCTGTGTCTGACCGGTCGGTAGACTATAATGAGTGCTTTATAGTTGTCTAGTCTCCTCTTCTCCGATGAGATTGACCACCGAAATTCGGACAGCAACGCTCTTCATGCCCACTGCTGTACAAGAGCCTCCCCCAAGTATGGCGGTTATGCCATAATCGCCACGCTCGGCAGAAAGGCTGGCGATCGCAGTATGATGGTCGTAGTTCCCAGAGACGCAGCTGCCTGTTCTCTGGCAGGCTTTCCCTCGGGCCGTCAGAAGCGCCCCCCCACGGGATGACATGGTGTGGTAATATTGGACGCTGCCAACCACACAACATTGCAATATTGTTTTATACTTGTTGTCTTGAGTGGGGTATCAAGGCGTCCATCAGACAGTCTCAACATAGGCACATGCTGCAGCTAGAACCACGAGGTTACTGGTTTCCTTCCTGCGTGGTGCTTTGACGTTCCACAGGCAGGATATCGATATTTGCTAAAGAAATTACCGGACTTCTTCCTAGTAGTACAGAAGAAGGCTATTATGGGGTTTAAGTCCGTCATAAGCCATTGCCTTACCCCAGCCGATTGGGATGTAGCATATATATACACACCCAGACTCTATATTCATACTCTAATCATAATTATTTTGTTTCAGATTCTTAGATTCGAATTGATCTCAAAATATATAGTTTAAAATGAAGGTAAGCCAAATTTTTAATATATTTATTCCGATGGAAACGTTACTCGCAAATACGGTTTGCAACGCGGTCTGTTTGGGCTAACAACGTCGTCAACGATTTATTCTGTATCAGGCAGTACTTTTATTTATTATATCTAAATAGTTTGTATATTTACAATTTATTCATTGTGAATTGTACCGATAGTCAAGTGTTCATGCCATGGTGATAACTTTAATCTCTTTGCATTTTATGATTGTGTTCTTTATTTTTCAAATTTTATTAACCTTAAACGTGATTCAATAACGATTCTGAATAAGCAATCAGGATGGTTGTCACTAATGACCTAGGACCCTGTATTTGTTGTATTTTACAAATTCGTCAATTGCCGATTTTTAATATTGACTAGTATAAAGGTTAAATTTTATTCTACAATGAATGTTTTTTTTTGCAAAATAAAATATATTTACAAAGGCCACATATTTAATAATATGCTATGATTTAGTAGCTCAAGTTCTGTACTTCTGTAGCTTTTCTTGACAACAAATGTCATAAGCCAAAATTTATAAAGCTCGAGATAAATTATGCAGCAATTTTGTATCTACCTAAACAAAATATCCATACTTTATTAAACAGCAATTTCATATCTAAGGATCTTATAAATCTAGTAAATATTTCATATTAATAAACTATGTTTCAGATATTTATACCGATGATATTGCTATTATCAGCTGCTCTTGCTGAACCACCTGTCGGGTAAGTTACTCATATAATATCGCTGATACGATAATTATAAACATTTTAACAAAAGTTATTAACTAATGAGTTATCATATTGTTTTCCAGGGATGGTTATCCATCAGCACGAGGTCATGATCACTCCCATGATCATTCCCACGACCACTCTCACGATCATTCCCATGATCATGACCATAGTAACGACATAGACTTTCAAAGATCTCTCTCCCAAGAATACGGACCTCCTGATTTCGCAGCTCGCAACTCAATCTCCTCTGAATATGGACCCCCAGGTGCCAGAACAGCTTCGAGCAGGTCGAGTCCAGCTGGAACTTATGGACCTCCGAACTCACGCAGTGGCTTGTCCCAGGAATATGGAGCACCTAATACGAGAAGTCAAATCTCATCTTCGCGAAGCCTGTCTACTGAATATGGAGTACCTGATGCCCGCAGCAGCCCTGGCGCACTCTACGGTGCTCCTATAGCAAGAAACAGCTTATCCCAAGAATACGGAGCTCCATCGGCTAGATCTGATTTCGGGAGAACTCCATCTACGAAATATGGCCCTCCAGCATCGCGGTCTTCTCCTTCCCATGAGCATAGTGTCCCGTCGCAGCGAAGCTTCGGCCGTTCTCCCTCCCAGAAATATGGACCTCCTACTTCCCGCAACTCACCGTTTTCACGAAATGCTCTGTCCCAAGAATATGGAGTACCTTCAGCCAGAACTGCTAATGCTCACAGCTTTACCACACCCAGGAGTGCTGCAAAATCGTTTGCTAGTTCGTCTCGTTCTCTCAAAAGTCAGAGTTCTCAATTTGGTGCACGTTCTCTATCCACTAGCTACGGAGCACCCAGTGCAAGGAATTCTGGTACTTATTCCCAAGATTCTAAGACGCCATCTCAAACGTATGGTGCGCCAAGCCAGCGCGATGTGTCGGACACGTATGGAGTGCCAAGTGCAAGGGGTATCTCCCAGGAATATGGTGCTCCTTCAAGCCAAGCTGTCAACCAGAAGACTGATGCCATCATCTCCTCATATTCAGCTGCTTCTGCCAGGTAGGAAGATGATTTCAATGAATTATGAATGAAACCTATTTATTTACGAACTCTTATATTACTGGTTATGGTATATTCACAAAAATACCCCCGATTCAATGCAAAAACAACTTAACTAATTTGACATTTCTTACGAAAGAGACAAGTCATCATTAGTTGAGTCAGTCAGAATCTGTCGATTAATTATGTGCCTGGTGCGTGTGTAAGGGTACAATTTTAGTAGGTTAACAGTTCTATATATGCACTGTCCTTTTCATACGAGCTATAATAGACAGAGATGGAATGACATTTTTATTAGGTTACTAGCGCAAAAGAAATAATCGCCAGCAGTGCTACCTTTTTAAAAATCATTGTATCGACTTCAACTTTTCTTTACTAATCGATTTAAATTTGTGTAAAAACATTCCAAAAGCATTTCCTATCAAACGTACACATACAAAACAAAAATATGGTCGTAGCTAATGAATGATAATCTGCTCCTTTTGAGATCGGTTAAAAATTCACATCCACTTTTTCAGGTCATCTCCTTCTGACACATATGGCGTTCCTTCAGCAAGGAACTCGATGCCTTCCGAACAATATGGTGTCCCGGAACAGTACAGCAATCTCGACAATCAGGGCTACTCGTATGCAAGGGATGCCCTGAATGAACTCCTTAACCAGGTACTTATAACAAGTTGAAAATGGGTTTGGATTAAGAGCGCTCAAACTTGGAAATGAAATAAAACAACCTGCTTAAGTGACGGTGCTACAATTATTATTATATTTTGAAGGATATCAGTCAAATGGCCATCGACTCGCCATCTACTCTGTTGTAGGTGGTGTATCCTGGTGGGCCAATTTTGGATGTCATCTTCGCATAAATACGGCTCAATTTCACGAATATTGGTCTTTATGGCGGCCATTGACTGTGGTTCGTCGACATAGACTAGAGATTTTTGCATAACACCATAGAAAGTAGTGGAGAGGTATTATTAAGTCACACGATCTTGGTGGTCAGTTGATGTCGAATTTCTCTTGTTGAAAAGTTCCATGGTGAAATGTCACAACTAAATTCATTCCAAATTTGACAGCTACCGCTTTACCAAGATGGCCGCTATGCGCGGTCAAATTTCGCGCGTCTCCATTAAAAAACCTTACGAATTGATTTACAATCAATTGGTTTTTAATAGCTTACTTAATTCTCCGTTTATTTTTAGGAGCCAGCTAACTACGACTTTGCCTATAAGGTAGACGATTTGGAGTCTGGCAGTGATTTCGGTCACACCGAGACACGTGAAGGAGACAAAGCGACGGGCACTTACTTCGTTGTACTACCAGATGGCACCAAACAGGTAAAAAATTGTGATTTCAAAATATTCCAATAACGGATTCTCTTTGATGCCAAATTTACTTAATTGAATTGTCTGTTTGCTTCAAACAAGCAGCTTTTTGATGAAAAAGTATAGGAAGGATATACGTTTTTTTAACTACAACTACAATGTTTGTACCGGGTAATTTAGATTTTGATGAGGCATTCGCAAGCTCAAAGCTGATGTACCAAGGCATAACGTAATACACTTTTCCTGAACCAATAGCGTAAAAAGCGAGAAAAATATTACTGATATCGGAATACTTAATGGTTTATGTGAATAATAATATTATGATATATTATGATAATATTTAGAGAAAGGTAAAGTATAGCAGTAGGTTACTATTGGTTCTCGGGGTTGGGCAGCAAGGCCAGCGCGTGGCGTAGCCCTTCGCTCGCTAGTTACTAATAAAAATAAACCATTTCCCAGGTGGTAGAATATGAGGCTGACGAACGTGGTTTCAAACCCAGGATTTCCGTGGAGCCTGCAGACTTCGGCAGGTCTGGAGGATACGACGACAACGCGTCAGACTTGGCCAGGTCCGGTGGATACGACCACAATGGGTCTGACTTATCTAGGTCTGGTGGATACGATGACAACGCGGGAGATTTGACTAGATCTGGGGATGTGCCTTATTGAGATTTGAAATGAACTGATTGTGGATATGGGAAGTAATATACAGACAAATGAGGCAGAAAAGTTGTTGAAAAATTGCTTTGGGTCATCCTACCAGCCAACAACACCTACTGCTGGAAAGAGAACTCCCCAAACGATCTCTATAATGGCCCGTCATGCTTTACCCACAATCAGCAGCATCTTGTCTATCATTTGGGGGGTTATGCTGATAACAGTATGATGGTCATAGTACTGAGAGAGATACTGCTACCCGTTCTCGTGTAAATATTCTCTTGGGACGAGTTCTACGCTTTCTATAGGATGAGAGAGGATGGTGTTATTCATCGCTGTCACCGGACAGTAAGTTGCTTTGAGTGTTGCGAGTGAAACATATCGAAGAAAGAAGAAGAATTGCCTCATTTGACAGTATCGTATACTTCTCATTTGTAAATGTAATGTGATATATGTAAATGTAACATGGCTTTGTATATGGAATATGATTGTATAATACTCAGTTATTTATTGTGTTCTTTAAGCAAAATGAAAAATGTGTAAAAAAAACGACCTCATAGATTTTAAGTTATTTGTGATTTTAGAGTTTAGATCATAATGAACATGATTATAATGTTTTCTATTATTTACGTATTTTATTCGTCCTATGAACTTATCGATGATATTTTAAAGTAACAATTAAATTTATCAAGAGCATTCCCTGCTGAATAAAAGGAGGATAATCTGAAAATATGTTTAAAAGCAACGGAAAAATTGCGTAACACAGATATACAGAGAAAAAAAAATTTGAGATAGATATACTCTTTATTGTACACCAAATGAATAACAAATAAAAAAAATGCTTAAAACCTTAGGAGTATACAATGGGCGGTCTTATCACAAAATCTGATCTCTTCAAAACCAAAGTAAAGATCGGAGAGTGAAGGTATAGAGAAGGGCAGTTGTCGGTGTACAGATACATTATAAATGGTGCATTGTTTGTGTATATATAATATACACAAACAATATATTATGTTCCTATTTTTGTGTAGTGATTTTTGTAGTAACAAATAGTTCTAGTAGATTCTTGACAAGTCCTTGGTATTCTTGCAGATTTCGTGCAAGTCTCACTATTAAAGGCAGCGTATTCCACAATCGAACACTTAGTACCTAAAAAGATTTGTCGAGAAAATAAGTAGAATGCGAATAGAAGAATCAAGCTACCCCTAACTGTCAAATTTCCCCAATTGAAAGTGAACCTTATGCTTTTGTGATAAAGTTGCAAATCTATAAAATAAATTTGACAGATTGGGATAGCTGGATGTGCTGGCGTCTGTACACAAATAAAATACATTCCAATTTTAAATCTACCTCGTATTTTCAAGAAGGTTAAGAATACAGCCGTATTCTCTTAATTCTCTAAGTTCGATGAAGTTACGGTTTCTGGTGTCGCGTTGGTTCGCAAAATTACGTTTTATAAAGAAACCTTAAAGTCTATTTAAGCCAACTAGCCCGTCAAATAATACTATATATATATATATATATAGTATTATTTGACGGGCTAGTTGGCGTGGTTGGTAAATGCTTGCCTTTCGCGGCCGCAGATCGTGGGTGGGACATATATTTGTGGGCATGAACATATCTGTTTGTCTTGTGACTGGATGTAATTATCTATTTAAGTATGTATTTACAAAAGAAAAGTAGTATATGTAGTAGGTATATCAGTTATCTGATTTCCATAGTACAAGCACTGCTTAATTTGGGATCTGATGACATTGTGTGAATAATGCCCCGGGATATTATAATTATAGTGCTATATTTTTTTTATATCAGCGGGCGACAAACCAGCAAGTGGGTCACCTGATGGTAAGTGATCACCTCCGCCCATGGACACTCACAATACCAGGTGTCGCGGGTGCGTTGTTGGTCTTTAAGAGTCAGCCAAGTGTTGCTGACCCTTCCCCCCACCCCAATGAGCTCTGGCGACCTTACTCACACTCGGAAATACAACATTAAAATTATTAATGTTATTATTAAGGAATGTCTTCTGTTAGGTGGAGGTACTTCGCCAGTCAGGCTGCTCTTTGAGCGAATGAACGCTATGCCCTACCTCTCTCAAAATTATTATTGTTAGAATAGGAAATATGACGTAAGTTATGGTGTGAATGAGGATGTAGTTACAAAATGGTATAACTGGGCCCCTTCCGGGTGTACTTTGTGGCAAAAGGGTGAGCAAAGGTCAAGACAAATGGAAATCCGTTGTGTCTGCCTACTCCTTTGGGAAACAGGCGCGAGTCTATGTATGTATGCCTTGATACAGGCCTTGCCTAGTGAACTATCACTGTAAATCAACTTGAGCATCTGGACAATACGTCATCATCATATCAGCCGAAAGACGTCCACTGCTGGACAAAGGCCTCCCTCAAAGATCTCCACAATTGCCGGTCTTACGCTATTCGCATCCAGCAGTTTCCAGCGACCCGCACAAGATCATCGGTCCATCTTGTAGGGGGCCTGCCCACGCTGCGTCTTCCGGTTCCTGCTCGCCACTCGAGAACCTTTCTGCCCCAGCGGCCATCGGTTTTACGAGCTATGTGCCCCGCCCACTGCCACCTTCAGTTTTGCAATTCTTCGGGCTATGTCGGTGACTTTGGTTCGCCTGGGGGTTTCGACATTTCTGATTCGATCCCGCGTGGAAACTCCGAGCATAGCCCTCTCCATTGCTCTTTGGGTGACAATACGTACTTACATAAAAATTGTAAACAAAAAATATCATTAATTATATTTTCAATATTTTCCTATAAAACGATAGTGATATAACAATATTTTATTTCTAGGCGATATTTCGTCTTTCATTTTTTAAAACACAACCTTTTGGCCAAGTTCCTTTCAGTCTTTTGAGCTGAACTTAGACGATAAAAATTGTTTTATTATACAAGACTGTAAACAGATGTGTTTAAATAGCCACTACAATTTTGATAAGAATGCGCCTTGGACACACGACCTGTCCAGCCCACCTTGCTAGGTTTCAATTATAAATTCAATCAACTAAAACAAGAACTTTTATATTATGTTACTTGCTGCTACGGAGCCCTTCATGGACTCGCACTTGGCCGCCTTTAAAAGTCTACGTGAATAAACATTATTTGCCTAAAATCGTTGCTCATGAGCACAACTGCATGCATAATGTCAATAGCGTATGTACTTGCATTCACCTCGAAATTGTAAAAGAACATATATCTAGGGTTAAAACTAGATCATCAATATAATTGGAGATTACACATTGACCAAGTATGTTCTAAACTTAGAAATGTTTTAGCAAAATTGTGCATACTTAAAAATAAAGTACACTATAGAACTTTAAGGCTACTATATATGACATTATCTGTTTTAAATTATAGACTGGAGAGCTACGGTCGCATTTATAGAACATACCTGTCTGACATATATATATATATACTACAGTTACGATTATTGAAAACTAATGTTCCACTGAAAATCAAGTACCAATACAGAGATAACTATCATAGATTGTTTGACTATTGCAAAGCACGAAGCGTATATGATAATGATAAAGTGGACTTAGCAAATATAACTCGGTACAGCAATTATATGGGTATACCTAGCGCCACGAGTTATGAGCGCTCTGTTTTAGTGGTGGGGATCTACGCATGTGTACACTCGCAAACAAAACAACTTAGGGTCGAGTTAAAATAATAATTTAAGTATTTCAAAAATATCCTTATATTATTAATGCGAGAGTGCGTTTATTTGTTATTTGTTTGTTAGTTTACATTTTAAAGTAAGTACTCTCAAAAAATCATGAAATTTTGTACAGAGATAGTTTGAACTATCTCTTTGCAAAATTTTGACGCTTCCACAGGTGGAAGTGCGGACTAGTGCATATTATAATAAATAAAAATATGCATAAAAATGCATTGATGTATAATTTCATTACTATTTTCTAAACTATTTTCAAAGGTTTTAAACGATTGTGCGAACGAGGTATTTATCTTGTCTTTTTAACATCTGACCCTAAAGCATTTTTAATTATTCGTCAATACAAATGATATAAACGATCGAAAACAACTATTTACGCGACTGTACTTTCGAACTCAAATCAACGTGCGCCGAGTGTGGGAGTTATACAGCGACTGATTCTCCAATAGTGCGCAAGGACAGCGCCGGGCGCGGGCTCCCTTGCCCCGCGCCTCAGCCCTGTTACCAAACAGACCTAAAAGTGCGTTCTGCGCAGATGAAGCGAGCGCTCATAACTCGTGGCGCTACCTATAACCTAAATAAGAAAACGCGGCCCAAGATGTTTCTAATGTTTGAACTACCTAAAACTACAAATGTGGACGGTGAAAGGGTTTGGCATTGCATTCTACCCAAAACACTCAATAAATTAACCATATCCATAGTACAGAAGATAGAAAACAGAAATAGTCAACAGGTACCTAAGAAACATATTAAAGCGACACTTTTTTAAATAAAACTTAATTAGCATATAAGCGGCAAAACCTTTACCGTATAATCTTACACTTTTAAGATTTAGAGTTAAGATTTAATGTAAAATAATTGTATTACTTTAATTGATTTTTTATTTTATTATTTTAAACACCTTTATTTCCTTATTTTATTTTTGATATTACTAAAAACGCTTATAGAATCACAATTCATACTATACACCCACAGTCAAAGTGCACAGAAAATGCCTCACAATTCTGTCCACAAAAACAGAACGAAATACCTTCATACGAAATTAGAATATTATCAGGGCCCCTTCACTCGGCCATACCTACGGTGATAATTACCTACACTTTCGCGCGCCTTGGCAGTGGCGTAGCCCAGAGGGCTGTCGCCGACCGCTCGCGCGCAGCGCCATACGCCACGGATTAAAAAGTACTGGCAGCTCTCTACTTAATACTATAAATATTGAACAACAAAAATGTCGCATCATCACAAATCTGGTGCTAGGTATTTATTGTTCATTTGGATGTTTGTCGAAAAAAGGGGACAAGGTTTTATCAGTTTTTACATTACCTACAGTTGCGGAAAGGTTAGTTCAAATTATTATTTTAAATACCAAAGTAGGGATTTTGAAGGTGTTCATTATTTATAATTAGATTCCAAATAATGTGTTTTCAGTCGTATAGACTCTAGTTTTAACGTTTTTGTTGGCCAAGATAGTTTTTAAAAGAATTGGTATAAATTTCAAACATCTATATAAATAAAAAGACAAGTCCTGACTGACTGACTGACTCATCAACGCCCAGCCCAAACCCTTGGACCTAGAAAGCTGAAATTTTGCACAAATGTTTGCTTTATAATGTAGACAAGGAATAAGGAAGGATTTTTCGAAATTCAACCCCTAAGGGGGTAAAACAGGGGCGCTAAGTTAGTATGAAACTTTGCCGTTTTTGAAGTTTAAGGCATAAAAATTGGTATTAGGCCTTCCAGTTAAAAATAAAAAATCATATATTTAAGGGTTTTTGGAAATTCCACCCCCAAGGGCGAAAAATAGGGGATGTAAGTTTGTATGGAAAATGTGTAAATTTTTAAGTTAAACGCATGAAAATTGGTATTTGGCATTTTAGTTAAAAATAAAAAATATAAATTTCAGCATTTTTGGAAATTCCAGCCCCAAGAGCGTAAAATAGGGGGTGTAAGTTTGTATGAAAAATGTGTCAATTTTTAAATTAAACGCATGAAAATTGGTATTAGGCATTTCAGTTAAAAATTAAAAATATATATTCCAGGATTTTTGGAAATTCCACCCCTAAGGACAACTAAAATAGGGGATGTAAGTTTGTATGAAAATCTGTTTTTTTTTTGGAGTAAACGCATGTAATAAAGCTATCCAGGGAATAATTTGTTGATAAAAAAAAGGTAATCCAAAACTGATTCAACAAATCGACACCAACAATTTACGCAAACTCAAATTTTAGAGAAATTCTTTGCCAAGTTGCTTAAAATGTCGTGGTCGTTGTTGTCTAAGTGAAGATTTAGGGTTTTATAAGATTTGTTACTTCTTTTTTTGGTAATTTTTATAACAAACCAAAAAAGCGACATTTTATATTTTATATTCGAGTTAGCGTAGTATAAATTGTTCGTGTCGAGATGATCGCACCCAAAAAATATCATCTTAATTTTACTGATCTACAAGTTCACAATTTTGTATCTAGATGGCGGTAATATCGTTTCAGATCATGGAACTTATTTGGTATATCGGTTAAAATAAATAAATGCTTGAAATAAAAGGTAGTCCAAAACTGAATTAATAGATGATCACCTAAATCTCACCCAAAAACTATGCACACATCTTAATTTTACCGCTTTACAAGTTTATATTTTTGTAATAGATTGCGTAATCATCGTTTTAGATCGTGCTATGGTTTCATTCACAAAATTTTATATAAGACCTATCAATGCCGTGGTCGCAACCTAATCTAATGGGAGTTACCTTTGTAATGAATGCATCGTTGATTATTATTTTACTTTATTTGACTTACTGACTGTACCTACTTTAGGACAATTGATATGTATTCTTTGATTTCTTTGGTTGATGATATCGGGTCGTTTTTTTAAATAACAGTAGCACAGTAGTTTTTAGTTTATTTCTTAGTTAAGTTATTTATAGGTTAGGTTTATTAAATTTATATTGCTTATTTGTTTTTAATGTTAATTTTTTTAGATTAAGCTAGAAGTAAGTAACTATATTGGCCATCATTCGAAATTGTCGCGGACGAAGTCGTGGGCACCAGCTAGTGTAAGATAATAACGAGAGCAACTTGAAAATGTGATTTTTTGTTTGTCGAGATATCTTAACGATTTTGGTGTCAAATTAAAGATTTAGGTCTAAAACCATTTTATCCGTTTGAGTCATGCCAATCGGTCCACGCGTTTAGGAGATATTTTTGAATTAGTATAGTAAAGTTCGTCGAGCCAGCTTAAACCACCTAACAAAAATATCACATTTGTAAATTTGACCGAAAACAAAATTGACCGTGTAATATATACGGATCAAACTTAAGATAGATTATGTGGTTAATAAGTAGATAGAAGATGAATAGGTATCACAGTAACAGCGGCGATCAGGCAACCCTACGCTACGCCAGGACACTCCGTGTCCGACAGCGACAGTGTAATGCGTTAGAAGAGAGCGGCAGCGTTTAGGTAAATATCGCGGTAGGCACTGATCGCGTATGCAAGCTGAATTGCACTTAGTTGCTTAGTAGCAGTAGTCGCTATTTCTATAAATTGTTCCGCGAAGAGCCGCTTCTGTACGTAAGTACTTTTTATTCTGTGATATTATAGGCATTGGTATGTCCTTGATGGCCAATTCGTTCGTCATAGTTACAGTAAGCCCTTCAGAGGTGGCGCTGTACAAGGATGTTAAAATTCGCAAGCGTTTGGTTCACAATTCTCATGGCACTCCGATGTCTATGTTCCAATTCAAAATTATGTAATACTTACCAAATTTTTGAAGGGTTTAAGTATTCGATGAATACATAGCCTGCAGTTATTATATATTTAGTTCGTTTTTCATCGAGTATGCTGAGATACTTCACACCGCAATCAAAAAGAGAAGTGCTCAAAAAGGTAATCGATTTCAATTATTCTTCTACCTCTGGGTCTATAATCTTTATCAGCACATTATTGCTCCTGTAGTTAAAACAGACAATATAAGCACTTAATATAAATATACTGAAACAAAATTACTAATAATTATAAAAATGAATTATAATTGAAACTTTATGCTGCTCATCGCCATCCACGGATACATCTTGGCTGCTCTCTCTGTGCACAAACATACATAATGAATATGCATAAATTATTTTTGGTACGTAAAATTATAAACTCCAAGAAATAATGAATATAAATATTTACAAAACCTCATTCGTTTTATTTCTATCTATCTTTTGACACTTTTTTGTTTTTATGTCCCCATTTTTTTCGCGGCATCTATAATAAAAATATTCACATTTATTATGGATAAAAAGAACCGTGTATGTATAGATATCTCAAGTATCCAAACGTCTAGAACCTATCTGAGGAGAACGGAAAGTGCAACCATAGCCACGGTTTGTTCACTATAATCTCTTTAAGTCCAAATCAAGAGCAAAAAGCCACTTAACTGATAGTGTATCTGATAAGTGACAAACGAATAAATATCTTGGAACAACTAGCACACAGCCATCTGATCCCGAAGTAGACAGAGCCTATACTATGGCAACCAGACAACTGAAAAACATACTTAAATATTTCTAAATACATGCATATAAATTACACTCGGGCACAAAACAAATAATCGTGCTCATCACACAAAGATTTGTGCTAGGTGAAGAGACCCACGGCCTCTGACTTAGCGGTCAGAGACACTAACCATTTGACCTGTAGGCCAGTCAGTCTAGATGCCTATTGTGCGGTATGAAGTCGCTCAAATTGAGTGGGTACCTAGAAGGGAGATCATCTTTTTGATCTCCGCAGTATATTAGAAGAAAACAAATACTCATTTGTTGCTGGGTCAGGTTGGCTCTAGGATGCCCTCTATCTGAGTTGTAATGAGACCATCTACGACAGTCATTACAAAATGATTAATAATCTGAATATATCATGTAATAAAACTCTTCCCATTGAATTATCTTTTAATCTCTTTGTTAAGTTCAGAATTAAAGAGAGGATAAAATATATACATAAAACACATATCTTTTATAAATATCACTTGTTTATTTAGTACTAAATGCTACAGTAAAAAGCAACTTAAACAATAGTATGTAATAACTTAAATTATCATTTCATACAATTTTTCGTTTTGCTACTAATTAATAAATAATCAAATCGTTCTGCTATAAATCATTTTCCATTAACATTGCCATTCTTTGTTGCTAATATCGACTGTCTTAAATTAACCAATATAAAAATTACATCACAAGACCGACTCATATTTTGTTTCTTATCTTCGCTCATACCACTTCAGAAATCAATAAGGTCCATCGCCAGATCTGCCTATATCTGCTGCGTTGTTATCGTATCCACCAGACCTACCTATATCTGCCGCGTTCTGTTCATGCCCACCTGACCTTGCCAATTCCACCACAACGGCATCGTGTCCACCAGAACTGGCTAGGTCTGCCGCATTGTCATCGTATCCACCTGACCTTGCCAAGTTTGCTGCGTTGTCATCATATCCACCAGACCTGCCGAAGTATGCTGGCTCCACGGAGATCCTAGGCTTGAACCCACGTTCATCAGCCTCGTATTCTACGACCTGTACATAACAAAATAGGTGCTTAAATCCTTATTTAATTTCTTTCATGATTTGCCATGGATCGGTATATATGTTTCTTTATTCCTCCAGCATTTCATTGTTTTTGAGGGAAACCTCTTTGTCATGCGGCTACATGAGGGATCATGTGAATTTTATTTTTATCAATTACTAGTAGGAGAGCCGAGTCAGTACCCACAAGAGATCAATAAGGTTAGGAACAAGCCTAAAGTTACTGATAAAACCTGGGTAACATTTTTTTGTTGAGAGTCAAAAGCATTCTTGGAAAACCAAGGAATAAAATATAAAAAGAAAGGAAATAAAAATAAGTCGATGGTTGAGATAGTGCAAGTACGAAGTCCAGAAAGAACTTAACAAAGAACTGACCACGTCAAATATATAAAAATAACATCATAAATTACTGAATTGAAACGGAGCAAGAAAGAAGTGACTTCTTCTTAGATAAGAGATCTTTGAATCACTGAGCCCATGATATTGGTAGTACAGAGTGAAACCGTTAGTATATAAAAGTACCTGTTTGGTGCCATCTGGCAACACGACAAAGTATGTGCCAGTCGCTTTATCTCCGTCTCGCTCTTCAGTGTGGCCAAAGTCACTGCCAGACTCCAAGTCGTCTACTTGGTACGCAAACTCGTAGTTAGCAGGTTCCTTGAAAGAAAAGTATAAATATTGTTTATATTATCGAGAACCCTAATGAACTTTTCTATAAACAAAATGGGAACAGGATTTTTTAATCATGTAATGCAATTTCGTCTAACGCATATTATTGTAGAAAAAATTAATGTTCACACAAGCAAACAAATTAATGAATTCAATTGTTTTATTCGAGAAAACTTATTTATAAGATGTTTTAAAAATTGTCTTTCTATGGTGTAAATACAAGAAATAGTATTCTTTTATATTCTAACTTAGGTCTTACCTGGTTCAATAATTCATTAAGAGCATCCCTGGAATACGAGTAACCCTGGTTGTCGACATTACTATACTGTTCGGGGACACCATATTGTTTGGAAGGCATCGAGTTTCTACCTGACGGAACGCCATATGTGTCGGAAGGAGATGACCTGAAACTGTGGATAAGTAAATAATATTAAAATAAAAAGGTGCCACCTGATCAAAAATAGGCTGAGCCTAGTACTATGGCAACCAGACAACTAAAAATAAACTTATATATTGCTAAATAAATACATATACATATATAAATAATTTGCATCCAGACAGCGCACAAATAATCGTGCTCATCACACCATTTTTTGTCCTAGATGGGGATCAAACCCACGATCTTTGCCTTAGCAGTCAGGGTCTCCAACCACTAGTCGAACAGGTCAGTCAAGTATTTAAATACAAAGTCAAACATTAAACTAAAGTGTTTTATAATTAACATTGCAGTCATCATTAATTAATTTAAATCATCTTCTAACCTGGCAGAAGCAGCAGAGTATGAGGAGATAATGGCATCGGTGTTCTGATTGACAGCATGGCTTGTAGGTGGACCATATTCCTGCGACAGATCCCTTGCATTTGGGACTCCATATGTGTCCGACACATCGCGCTGACTAGGCGCACCATACGACTGAGATGGCGCCTTAGAATCTTGGGAATAAGAACCAGCGTTTCTTGCACTAGGAGGTCCGTAGCTAGTGGATAGAGAACGAGCACCAAATGGAGAATTTCGACTCTTAAGAGAACGAGACGAACTAGCAAACGATTTGCCGGTACTCTTAGGTGTGGTGAAGCTATTTATATTGGCAGTTCTAGCTGAAGGGACTCCATACTCCTGGGACAGAGAGTTTCGGGTCAATTGCGAGTTGCGGGACGTCGGAGGTCCATATTTCTGGGAAGGAGAACGGCCAAAACTTCGCTGCGAAGGGGTACCATATTCCTGAGAAGGAGATGACCGCGATGCCGGAGCTCCATATTCTTGGGATAAGCTATTTCGTGCTACAGGAGCGCCGTAGAGTGCCCCAGGACTACTGCGGGCATCAGGCACTCCGTATTCAGTAGACAGGCTTCGTGAAGATGGGATTTGACTCCTTGCATTCGGTGCACCATATTCCTGAGCCAAGCCACTGCGTGAGTTCGGAGGTCCGTAAGTTGCAGCTGGGCTGGACCTGCTCGAAGCTGTTCTGGTATTTGGGGGTCCGTATTCAGTGGAAATCGAATTGAGGGCTTCGAAACCAGGTGGTCCATATTCTTGGGAGAGCGATCTTTCGAAGTTTATGTTTTCGGTATGATCATGGTCATGGGAGTGATCATGACTCCGTGCTGATGGATAACCATCCCTGAAAACAATACAAAAATTATTTGTTTGCTTATGATGACATAAAAATAGTAATTCATATTAGCGCCAATATGAGTAACTTACCCCACTGGCGGTTCAGCTAAAGCAACTGATAATATACAAATCAGTGGTATAAATATCTGAAACATAAATTTTATGATAGTTAGATACGATTAACAGTAACAGATAAGAAAAATAACACAAAACCAATCATCAACTTTAATATATATGTAGGTATAACGTAAGATATTACAAAAATGACAAAATTAGAACCAAAAGGAGAACAAAATAAATTACAAATAATGATAATATGAGTCGCCGATATCTGGATGGTCTCACAGATTCAGTGTAGACAGTAAGTGATTGGCCAGTTTAAGCAACAAGGAACCTAGTTGCTTAAACTTGCTTGACCGCTAAAGTGGTTTAATTTCTGAGCATATCCATGCTTCGGAGGCCACGTTTAGTAGTCGGTCCCGGATGTAGCCATTAGACAACAGTCGTTAAGCCATGTCAGAGCCCTACTGGGTGGTTGAAACAACTTTGACATTAGGGTAAGCACTGCCCATACGATAAGTAAGTAATAACAACATATTAACCAGCCTTGCAAACAGAGAAACTATAATAAACTAATTTACAAACGCTATGTTTTATTATTATTTTATTGATACTTATTTTTATATGATTGATTGATTGATGATATTAATCGAATGAATTAAATTATACCTACTCAAAATCTGAAATCATAAATTTAAACGTTCGCCGGGTTTTGAACCAGCAACCTCTGTTTCTAGAAACATGGCCGACTGAAATGTCCACGGTTCCATGTGAAAGATCATATCATATTGATAACACCTTCCTTACTACCCTGGAGTACCTATTAAAGGGTGCTGGTTCAAACGGACGATTGTGAATGTACGATTTCTAATTTTAGAGATTAGATTTACGCTTTGTACAACGAATAATGCTATAACACAAAAAATACGTACTTAGTTATTATTATTTTTTATATAAAAATAATTTTAATCTTACCTTCATTTCGTTTTGTTTATGTTTATTTTTCGTAAAGTTTTAGAGTTTAAGAGTCTGAAACAATAAAACAAACATAAATATAATTATACCAGGATTCTACTTTACACGTCAATGACCGTTGCGAAATTTTACCGTCTATTCTTTAATAATTAAATATGATTATATCTTATATAATTTTACGACAATATTAGTAAAACAGAAAAAATGGATTAAGTAAAAGTTAAATTTTAATTAATCAGAGCTTAATTACCAAGAAATTTGAACTGAAACTTAAAGCGGATATTGATTTTACTTTTACTTCATTGGTAAAAAAATCATTTCAAACGCAAATTACACACATAATTAGTTAGAAATTGCCATATTTGATAAAAAAAACCCGTTTCAAAGTCTATTAAAATGTAAACTATCACGTAAAGCCTGAGCTTTGTCTTTTGCTCTTTTTTTTGCAAAAGTAAATCAATGTATTGGATCCCTCAATTTCTTTATTTGATTATTTTTTCATATCAAAATAATCTTGTTACTATAAATGACTCGATAAATGAACAATTTAACCAGGTGTAGATTAAAAAATATGTTTAAAAAATTAAACGTTTTCTGGTGTCGGTAATATTCCCAGAATACTAGCAGCATTGCCACGCTATATGGCAATACTTATTTGTTTGCCAGTATTCCGGGAACATGTAGACTCAACAAAGCGTGCAGCTATTATCGTTATGGATAACTTTGCCCGCCGGTCCCCACGTCCCCAATAATCCCACTGCTTTTTTTTATTTTGCCTTTCGCTGCTAATATAAATATACGTAGAATATATCTGATCGTACCTAGTGCTGTGAGTATTCTGAACGAGAGATGAACTTAGAATGATGACATACAAAGCTCTTCAACTATTTATACAGTCCAAACTTAACAATGACTTACCATCTACCAGCTCACGTTTACACCTGAATTTCTCACATGTCATTGGATTCTCAACCTTATTCGTATGTGGTAAGGTAGAGTGATTAGTGATGTCAGGTGTGTTAGATAGTAGGTGATATATTTTATTGTGCATTGATTAGCGTGTGATGACACCAGTAAGTGTCGGCGTGTTTAGTGATTTAAACGCCACTGGTGTGGCCGGTTCTCCTACCGGCTTGTTGTTATTTGTCTGAAGCTTTGTTTAAACTGAAGATGGAAACGATGTGAAGAAAACAGCATCATCCGCTTGATTTTCAGAATTAACAATAACTTTCGTCGTGACTTGTTGCAACCCCGAGTTTGAGTTTTCCTAGTTTCTTAATTTAATATTTATAAATTATTAAAAATTTACTCAAGTATAATATTAAATATTGACAATGTATATGCTCTAGTATTGCCAAGAATAAAATCACAGTAGCCTGAAATTTCTTGTAGAGAAAAAATCGTGATTTCTTTCTTGTTATAACAAAATATTGTAAATATGTTTATAAAGATTTTCTCAAAGCTCACATGGAGAGTTTTCCCTTCTTTTCGAGGATATACCTAAACGAGGACTCAAAATCTGTTTGTCGTTGCTTTCGTCAATTTGATTTTATTTATTTTAAAAAAGTAATTTGATGTGTATTTGTTAAAACTTACGTAATTTTCGCAGTCATAACGTGTCGGACTCGCCCAAGAAGGGTTCCGTAGCAGCAAGTAACATCATGTGTTTTTTTATTATTTATAATTATAGTTGAGTTGATTGAAGGAGGTAAATTGCAATTTACGATTTATGACGTATTAAAAAAACTACTTACTAGATCTTGTTCAAACCAATTTTCTAATATCATTTTTTTCTAAACTGAATAGTTTGCGCGAGAGACACTTCCAAAGTGGTAAGATGAGTGTCCCCGGACCCTGTAACTTCTAATATAAAAGAATGATAAAACTATTCAGTTTAGAAAAAAAATATATTGGAAACCTCAATATCATTTTTGAAGACCTATCTACGCGTATATGGACCTAATTACATGGATATTTTTCCGAAATAAAATATTTGTATTGAAAACACCCCACATGTATGGATTCGATGAAAAAAAATGAGTTTCAGTTATGGGGGCCCCCAAAATTTATTGTTTTTTTTTTTCTATTTTTGTGTGAACATCTTAATGCGGTTCACAGAATACATTTACTTACGAAGTTTCTACAGTACAGCTCTTATAGTTTGAGAAAAAAGTGGCTGTGACCTACGGACGGACAGACAGACATGACGAATCTATAGGGGTTCCGTTTTTTGCCATTTGGATACGGAACCCTAAAAAATGAGTTTGTTCTTACGATTTTGGTTAAATTTGAAGATAATTAAATAAATAGCTTTGGATGTAACAAACAATAGTTTCAAAATATAAATATGTCTAATCATTATTTTGCTGCAATCAACGGTGGCCATAACTATTAAAAGCGCTTGTCAAATGGAAATTAGTATTTTGAAACCTTCGATGCCGCTCTCGTAACGGAACAAAACATAGAGAGTGATTTGTGCGTCGTTAGAGGACAGCCTTTATCCCCGCCACTAGTCTACTAAACCGTCCAGACGAATATATTCATAGAATACGCAAGTTCAAGGCTAATCTGCCCCATCACGACAATGCGTGGATTCAACTGTTGTCTCATGGAGACGAAACTGTCGTGTCTGATTAAGACTTTTGGACTAGTGGTAATGACCCTGACTGTTAAGCCAGAGTTCGTGGGTTCGATCCCCGCCCAAGACAAATTTTTGTGTGGTGAACACGAATATTGGAACGAAGTTACTTATCGCGCGTCGTGAAAGGGGGCTAGACAGAAAAAATTCTTACGAAAAGTTGTCACGACACTTTTTGCAGCTGTGCGGCGTGCGCATGTTTCTCTGTCTGTTTCTGTCTGTCTCTCTCTCTCTCTCTCTCTCTCTTATAGAAAGCAAGCCAGATATTTTTATTTCCATTTCGCATTGAACAGTGTGGTGTCGCGACGATTATTTTTGTTGAGTGTATACAGGTTTTTTGTACATAATAAATAATAGGGATAGGGAGGCGATGGCTGGCCCACACGTCATACTCGTGAACGGGTGCTGCTTGCGGTAACTGGTCGAACTGCTGTTGGGGTACTCATTTTTTTTTTTTATCGCCTCTGGTAGACTTCGTGTGACTTGTAAATGTACGCGGATGCAGCCACCGTTTTTTCGTCTAGCAAGAGGATACTAAGTGCTTGAGTGAAATTGAATGCTATTGCTTATGTATATTATTATGATTCACTGAATGACAACGGTTCTGTGCGTGCATTAGCCTACATAACAACCAATCACAATGTAACTAAAATTCATGACATTTAAAAAAAAAATCGTAAACTGAAAGCAAAAGAAGACGAAAAAAGCAAAGGCCGGAGTTTCTTTGTGGCTTTCTTCTCCGGGTCGTCCACCTAGGTAGCTAGAGAAAGCCGCAGGCTAGCTAGGGTAGGTTCCTCAGCGGCGAGGATCGCTTTGGCCCATTAACGCGTGATCGGTGATCCCGTGCATGTGTTCACACCCTCATTTAGAATTTCGTCTTTTTTCTTTAGTCTTCCATTCTTTAATTTTAATATAGTAGAACTAAATTTCAAAATAATAGATTAGTAAATTGTAATTTATTTAAAGATTTCAGAAAATATGCAATAAAACAAACCGCACGGACTGACTAATTAATTTTTTTTGTAAGTTTTTATTATCCACTATGTTTATGGACTGCATTGTGACATTGACAAGTACAAGTGTATGTTAATACCCAAGTGCTGAATAACTTTCATTTCATTTCATTTCAATAAGAAATAACTTCGTTCCATCCGGGTGTCCCTTGACACCTCTCAAGTTTTTAAATTTTATTCTGTGCTGGCTGGGCAGCGTTCGGGAAGCTACGTAATATCTTCTCGTCCCAAATACCGCAGTGTCTCAAGTCGAAAGTCTTCGACCAGTGTGTGTTGCCAGTGATGACTTACGGAACAGAGACGTGGTCGCTCACTATGGGCCTTATCAGGGCACATAGCTCAAGGTCACCCAAAGAGCAATGGAAAGGGCTATGCTTGGAGTTTCCCTGCGAGATCGAATCAGAAATGCTGAGATCCGCAGGCGAACCAAAGTAGCCGACATAGCCCAAAGAATTGCCAAACTGAAGTGGCCGTGGGCAGGGCACATAGCTCGTAGAACTGACGGCCGATGGGGTAGAAAGGTTCTCGAGTGGCGACCACGGACCGGAAGAAGCAGCGTGGGCAGGCCTCCTACACGGTGGACCGACGATCTTGTGCGATTCGCGGGAAGCCGCTGGATGCGGGCAGCGCAGGACCGGCTATCGTGGAGATCCTTGGGGGAAGCCTTTGTCTTTCGCCTGATATGATGATGATGATGATGGGCGGCGGTGATCAATTATACCATATGTATATCCTTGACCATTTGTTATCATATAAAAGAAACCCAACTACAATTTGAAACAGATAAGCTTTAATTTTGAAGTTTATCATCTTCCTCTCGATTGCTGGATATTTGTGGGAGTGATTTGGCAAAAGCTTCAGAAATGTGTTACATGAAACCGGGCAAGAGTGCATGCGTGCACTATTTGATTTGACCAATGAGGGCGCGCGGTGGTAGAGAGATGGATGTGTTGGTAACACATGTCAGAAGGTGCCAACCCATTTTGCTGTGATGTTGGCACCTCAACGTACGGAAGGCTAACATGGTGTATGTGACGATATATACGACGAATCACATTATGAATAAATTTACTTCTCATGCATCTCAATATATACGGAGTAAATAAATTTAGCTAGCTCTATAATATAAATTTGTACGCTTTGCAAGGCAAAACATTTTTTATACCATGAACCATATTACCTATGTTCAACAAATAAATTACATTGACTTTGAATGATAACATGTCAGATGTTACACATCATAATAATGTCCTCCCGACCGAATTTCGGCCACGGCGGCCAGTCTCAATGGAGACTAGCCAATTGCGCAGGACATATTATAGTGCGCAAGTGTGTTCGCAAACACAGGGGCACTTTCTATTCCATCACTGTCATGATCCCATGGGACGACTAGCGACACGACAGGAAAGAAGTCAGGTACAGGACCGACGGCTTTACTAGCTAGCTAACTAGACACGGGGGTGTAATACTGCCAACTCCCAGATTTCGGGCTGACAGAGAGAAATTTCTTATTACGGAAAAATCCCAAAATCACTTTTTGGTCTGAACCGGGATTTGAATCCAGGACCTAGTTATCTGCGGCTGAACACGCTACGCTAGACCAACGAGCCAGTTACACATCATATGCGGTTCAGTAGCCGCATATGATGTGTAACTGGCTTCCTTGTTTTTATTGTATATTTGTTTCAAATGGATAAATTCCTTAAAGTTAGTATCCCTATGGAATAGAGCATCAAAGGGCTGAGCGAGCGAAATGTCACTAACAGCAACACTGTATGATAAAAAGAGATGCGTGATGTCTCGTAACAGAACCGTTTTGGGTATCTGTTTGACAGTTCTTCGGCACTTATCAGCACGCTGAGAATTTGATCCCTGTGAATTTTTCTGATTGTATATGAAATCGTGCATATTTTTGAAAAATAGTGCTTCAGAAACATGGCGACTGTGTTTAGTGACCGATTGTTGTACAACACAGCGAAATAAACCCGAAAAATATTCATTTCACTGGTAAATTATTCCAAATCGACACCTCATAACTCAGGATTTATTTTTGATAATGCGTTTCGAATTTAAATCACTAAGTGTGTCAATTCTCTTCTATAAACATTTATTAATGTAAGAAGTAAAGATCTAATACACATAATGCAGAATTTACGAATATTTTGTGTAAAGAAAAAAAAATCGTTTTACAATAGGGCTGCATCAAGTTATCGATATTTCGTGTCCTCTGTCTATCACGCGGTAAACGAATATGTCTTATACTGATATTAACGTACCTATGTGACGTTTAAATATGAATCACCTGGGAATGTAAGTAATCCCAATTCCCATTTAAGACACTTAGCCGATCCATAAGTATCAGTGTTCGACTGTTACAATAGATACTATCGTTAGTAATTTAAGTATCTAACTTGGATTGCAGAAATGCATGGCTTAGTTAATTGATCGTCCAAACTGGAATCCCATGAAAAAATCATGTAGGTATATGCACTAAGCATATTGAAGAAAAATATTTCCAGGCACGAGGAGTGAAACGAATTTTGATGAAATCTGCAATTCCAACTAAGTTTATTCCGGTAAGCATAAATAAAATAATACTATTATTCTGCTAGCGGACAACTATTTTGCATAACTAGTTGTTTTGAGTCTGGATGTAATTTTTGTGTCCGTCTATTATATGTTTGTAAAGTACCCCGCGACACAGGGACTAATTTCCCCAATGCGGGCGTTGTCTTAAAAAATATATTCAACATTATGTATATGAACGAGTATTAGGAGTCAGACTCGCCCTGAAGGGTTCCGTAGCAGCAAGTCTTTGGTTTCTTTCTTTCGGTGGAAGTTTGCAGGATCATTTTATTCCTGAAGTAGATGAGTAGGTAATCTGTTACAAACTTTGCAAAGTGTTTAATGTAGTGAATCAACATGTTAAGTTTAGAAATATAATACATTAACTGTGATATCTTCCTAATCATAGAAACATAAGTGAAAATAGCACTAAATACTTTGATGCCTTGCCTAATTTATGTTTTAAATAATAATAAGTTTATAATCGTTAAAAGAACCTGCTTATTTATTGTATGGTTATCGTCAGCTGTTATGGTCAAATAACAGCTGACGATTTTAACTAAATTTTAAATAGATTTTTTTGTGTTTATAGGGTTTAACAGTGTTTTAATTTATAAAATAACAACTAAGAGTAATGAATAACCAATAAGTTGTTGAAAACTGTGGTTCCAACTTAATATACGAACAAGTGTGACTGACGAAACAGCACCGGCACAGCGGTGTCTGTTTTTTGGAAATATCGCAGGGGTATAATTTGTTTACAAAATTCCGCCTCCCGTTAGCATTCCTGTGTAACAAATACTCTATATCAAGTGCCGTTTAGATTATTTATGCCCAAAGCTTCATCTGAATTTAATCCTAAATCGACAGTAATATTCTTACCCACCTTAAAAAAAAAAGAACAAAATCTAAATTTTCCTCATATTTTCTTATAATTTGACCTCCTTGGCTACTGATTTAACCTCCACATATATTCTTTGTAAACTTAAACTCGCCTTAACTGTATTTTCAAGTCCTAATCTAAATCTTTAAACTTTGTATTTCTATTCAAACTTTCACTTTCCTCCCTTAAAATCTATTTTACTTGTGTTGATATACTTTGTTCTTAGTTAACTATTACTGTTTTAGTGTTTCTGAACGGCCTACACTATGCCCTTGACCCGTAAAGCTGCAAGCAAGGACATGGAGATGAAACTAGACCTGGCACTCAAAAAGCTACAAATAGTTACAGAAGAATGCCAGAATCTTGAAAAGTTACGCCTAGATGATGAACTGGAATGTACTAAAATATTAGACGACAATGCAGCACTCAGAAAACAGGTGTCTTTGTTTTACACACAGTTTGTAGATGTTTGTAATGAACGTGATGTCTTGCAAACTAAACTTGATTCATATGACCAGTGTATCAGTACTCATGAACAGGCTTTGAACCGCATTTCTCTGTTAGAATGTAGTCTAATAAAGGCTAATGAAACAATTCAAAATCTGAAACACCAAATAGAAACACACAATAGGGATGCTGCCCAGAGTCTGTTTGAAGTACTTGTTGAGTCAAAACCCAATAACACTTATACAAATGTCCCATATTCCATGACAAGTCATAACAAGATCAAAAAGTACCTACAAATTAATAGTACTGTCAAGAAACTAAAAAAATCATACAGCCACTGTAAAAGGTATAATTATAACTATATTAGTAATTTAATTAGGGAACGTAGGGAATTACAGACTGATTTAGACATATCTAGTTATCAACTGTCTCAGTTTAATTTAAAATATGATATAACCACAAAGAAATTACAGGAAAAAATTAAAGAACTGGAGAATAATGTAGCCTTACTGTCTAGCAAATACAATTGCTCCCAAGACCAAATTAAGGCACATATACTCGCTGCAAATGAAATTTTAAGCTTAGTGAGTAAAGACAGTTTTCAATGGTCTGAAAATAAACATTTACTTAATTCAAACCTCAATGATTCAATGTCTGGTTCTCGGCTTTCTTTAACCCATAGCAAGCAGGGCCACCCCCAATTTGTTCTCTATGATCATGCTATGGAACATACCCTACCGCAGGAGACAGAACTACCAAATAAATCTGTAGCAACTAGTTTGTTGGATGAATCAATAATTATTCCCAGTACACATGTTTATGACTCACCCTCTGTACCTAGCAGTAATAAGTGTAAAAAAGTTTGCATCATTTCAGACAAATTAGGTCAAAATTTTAGTGCAATAATGAACAAACAATCTAATGTACCAACTTTAAATGTATGTTTACCTGGTGCTAGTTATTACCAATTAAGTAAAAAAATGTACTCAGTATGTCAAGAGAATGAGTACAAGACAGTTATTATGCTTTATGGAGATAGCTTGTCTGTGAGTAGGAAACATATTTTAGATACAATTGATAAGATGAGAGACTTAAATTGCAAACTAAATATAAAATTTGTATTATGTGCTCTGCCTTATTGCTCAAGCCTGACTGAGAAGCAAAATAGGTATATTTTTGATCTTAACATGATAATGTATAACATTTGCCATAATAACCGGTTTGTGTCCTATTTTGACACTAACACATTTATTAATACAAGTAATTTTAAGTTTACAGATGGTACTATGTACCTACCATATTTCTACAAACGACAACTTGCTAAATTATTAGCATTTAACTTTTTAATTGACACCGATAATCATAGATTATCACAGAGTAGCACTATAACTACTCTAACTTCGGACAATTTTAATTTATTTGGTACTTGCAACTTACCTGTGAGGAACAACTTGGATGTTAGTAGTAATACTAAAACAATTAGTTTAAACTAGGTGTAAGGACAACGGATGGCCTAAACGGTTTGAATGTTGTACATCAGAACATTCAGGGCCTGCCCGGCAAGGAGTTAGAATTAAGTTTATTTATTGAAAACTGTGATGTCCATGTTTTATGTTTAACAGAACACTGGCTTAAAGAGTCACAATTATTATATTTTAGTACTGATAAATACATTATTCAAAGTGCATTTGTGAGAAAGACAGCTATCCATGGGGGCTCATTAATTATTGTATCATCTGACTTAAAATCTAAGCCTCGACAAGATATTGTGAATCTTTCGGTCGAACGCACTATTGAGTTGTCCTGTGTTGAGCTAGAGCACCAAGTAGTATTGTGTGTTTACCGTCCTCCACTTAGCAACTTCTCCATATTTGAATCTGTTATGGAAGATGCCCTCTCAAAAATATGTTGTACCAGGAAGGGGCTGATTGTGTGTGGGGATTTCAATATAAATATTCTGGAGGCCACCCCTACAACTGACAGTCTTTTAAACCTTTTTAAATCATTTAATTTAAAACATATCTTTCATGAACCTACTAGGATCACGTCACACTCAGCCACTTGTTTTGACAACATATTTTCTAACTGCGAAGTGATGAATCCTAAAATAATAAGTCATCTGACATCAGATCACTGTGGCCAGTTAGCAGTATTTGAAAATTATAAAAAGAAAATAGCATCTCATGTAACCTGCCAACCAATTACTAGTTCACGGTTACATCGTTTCAAAGATGGTATTCTATCTAAGATGAATCCCACTTTGCTGGAAAATAACAATCCAGATAGTAATTATACATCCGTTTTTGGTGTCATTAAAACTGAGTTTCAGAGTACATTTAAAACTAAAAAACTAAGGATTTCCAATAGTAAATTTAATGAATGGGCAACTCCTGGTATATATAAAAGTCGAGCAAGATTGTACGAGTTATACGGTATGAAAAAATACAGATTTGACTCAAATTTTTTACAATATGTCAAAAATTACTCAAAAACATTCAAAAAAATTTGCAATATAGCTAAATCTAATTATATTAGTCGAAAAATACAAAAAGCTGATAATAAAATAAAGACCACTTGGAATATAATTAATAAAGAAAGTGGCAAGGATAAAAGACGTGATAATTATTTGGAATTAAAACTAGATAATAGAATTGTTAGTGAAAAAGCTGATGTAGCTCATGAGTTAAATAACTTTTTTGCCGCCATACCTGTAACCACCACTAGCTCCTTAAACTCCTCCGAAATTGGCGCCGAACTGCTGCTACGTAATAGCGTTCCAGAATGTAAACAAATATTTAACTTTGAATATGTAACAGTATCTGATATAAACGATATTGTAAGGACGCTTGAGCCAAAAAATACAGGTGACTTATGGGGTATTTCCGTAAGGATTTTACCATAATCGACGTAATAGCGCCTTATTTAATGATTATTTATAATCAATGTATAGATACAGGTACTTTTCCCGACCTAATGAAATGTAGTAAAATCATACCATTGTTTAAATCAGGTTCTAAAGACGATCCCTCTAATTATCGCCCCATCTCTATTTTACCAGCATTAAGTAAAATATTTGAAAAACTTATACTCAAGCAGTTACTGAAACATTTTAATTTACACAACCTCTTGCATCAGAACCAGTTTGGTTTTACTAAAGGGCGATCCACTACAGATGCAGGGATTGCGCTGATAAAAAATATATTTGATGCATGAGAGAAGTCACAGAATGCTATTGGGGTGTTTTGTGACCTTTCTAAAGCATTTGATTGCGTTCACCACGACACGCTATTATTGAAATTACGACATTATGGCGTAGGGGAGGTTGCGCTGGACGTGTTGTCCTCTTACCTTAATCAGAGAGTTCAGTGTGTCGACGTAGGTGGAGTTAAGTCAAATAATTTGCCCGTCACTTTAGGCGTGCCACAAGGCTCCATTCTTGGTCCCTTTTTGTTCTTAGTATACATTAATGATTTACCACATTATTTAAAGAGCTTCTGTGATGTTGTCCTTTTCGCAGATGACACTTCTCTTATCTTTAAAGTAGACCGAAACAGAGATAACCTTGTTGAAATAAATAGTGCTCTCACACTGATTACCGAATGGTTCTCGGTTAATAACTTAGTTCTCAATGCTAAAAAAACAAAGTGCATTAAATTCACCACACCTAATGTGAGAAATTTTGGTCCAGATCTGGTATTGAACAATGAAGTGTTGGAATCTGTTCAATATACTACATTTCTGGGCATAACATTAGACAGTAAACTTCAATGGGGTACTCACATATCCAGCTTGGCTGGAAAATTAAGCTCTGCTGCTTATGCTGTTAGAAAAGTTAGACAACTTACTAACATAGATACTGCGCGCCTGGTTTATTTTAGCTACTTCCACAGTATTATGTCTTACGGTATACTACTGTGGGGTAGGGCGGCTGACATCCACAGTATCTTTGTTCTACAAAAACGTGCAGTACGAGCTATTTATCAGCTAGGCGCGAGATTCTCCTTAAAAGAGTTTTTTAAAGAGATAAATATATTAACGGTATCTTCGCAATATATTTATGCTAATATAATTTATGTGCGGCAAAATCTGAATTTGTTTCAAAAGAGAAGTGACACGCACACAATAAACACTAGAAATAAACACAAATTGTGTGCCGAATCTCATCGTTTACAAAAGGTTCATTCTTCTTTTGTCGGACTGAGTATCCGAATATTTTATTTTATTATTTTTTTTTTTATTTTATTTATTAAGGTTAACCAACAATTGTTTACACATAAACATTTCTAACTTAAAGGCTAGGGTAACATTTACAAGTGCAACAATTAATTATAGGTTAACACCACATGCACAAAAAAAAACGGCTTTAACAAATTATCTATCTAACATATTTAAAATTAAAAGTGAAATTATACAAACAAAAATAAGAACAAATAAAGTAATCAGTTAGTAACATTCAATGAAGTATATAAAAAAAGATGGCATGAAGATGTATAAGGTGATTAAAATTGTAATTGATTAAATTGTTTGATTATAATTTAAATTATGAATAAAAATGAAATAATTATATATAGATAACAACATTAAATTAATTACATTAATAGAATTAAATTATAAGAATAATCTTAATATAGTTAAAAATAAAACACGTATACAATTAAATTACATCTACATTGGATTATTTACAATAGCTCGTAGGATCGTATTCATACTGTCGTGGTGTATATCAATTAATATATAACAGAATACCGACAAATCTTCAGGAACTGTCCTATGCTAAGTTTAAGTCAGAGGTCAGGAATATTTTAATGAAAAAGGCCTATTACACTCTCAATGATTATTTAAACGACAAAAACGCTTGGTCGCTTGGTTGAACACGAGCAACATCTTAATGTAACATCAGGGACATACATTTATATTTTACTCAACTGACTATAGAAATAATTCTGTAATATCATAGATTTTTAGATGCATATTCTTATTATTAAACAAATGTATATTATCTCGAACATGTCAAACGCTATTCGGCCGAAGGCTGTTAACGACTTCAATATGAACTACCCGTTGTAAGTTCGTCATGCTCCCATTGTGTGTTAATGCTTGCGGTGGCGTTGTGGGTCGGGTCGTTTCCTTCCCTCTAATATGGCGAGGGAGACGATGGCTGGCCCTCACGTCAAACTCGTGAACGGGTGCTGCTTGCGGTAACTGGTCGAACTGCTGTTGGGGTACTCATAATATTTTATTTTTTCATACAGTCGTTGCCTCTGGTTGACTTCGTGTGACTTGTTAATTTTGTAAATGTACGCGGATGTACCCACCGTTTTCTCATCTAGCAAGAGGTTATTCTAATTGCTTGAGTGAAATTTGATGTTATTGTTTATTAGCTCAAAATTTTTTTGATTAATTAGATGACAACGGTTCTGTGCGTGCATTAGCCTACATAACGCCCATCACAATGTAAGAAAATACATGATTAAAAAAAAAAAAAAAAAAAGAACGAAAACAAAAAGCAAAAGAAGACGAAAAAAGCAAGCCTGGAGTTTCTTTGTGGCTTTCTTCTCCGGGTCGTCCACCTAGGTAGCTAGAGAAAGCCGCAGGTTAGCTAGGGTAGGCTCCTCAGCGGCGAGGATCGCTCTGGCCCCTTAACACGTCATTGGTGATCCGTGCAACTGATCACACCCTCTCTTAGAATTCTGTCCTTTTGCTTCAGCGGCCCCCTGAGCTGTGGCCCGAACCCTAAAAGGGTGGCCTCGGGTATTAATCGTTTAATTTAAGGTACTGGTTAAGAGCCTTCTGCGCTAGCCAAATGCTCATTGCCTTCAATTCTTTAATTTTAATATTGTACAACTAAATTTCAAAATAATAGATAATTTTTTTTAGACTAATAATTATATTTTGTAATTTTTATACTATATTCGACTACGTTTATGTACTCCATTGTGAACTTGACAAGTACAAGTGTATGTTAATACCCAAGTGCTGAATAAATTTCATTATTTCATTTCATATGAATTAATTGCATATTAAAGATTATTACAATAGTTTATTAAACACACACCGACACGTAATTTTGTTGAATGCGGGTGGTGGTGCTGTCTTAATAACGAAGTGGAGCACAATCTCTTTCTATTATTTGTTGCATGAGCTCATGAGTTCCCACGTTGAAGTCACAAGTTGCGCCAATTTTTCTTTTGTCCTTATATCTGATGAATCCCAATTTAAAATCATTTGACCCCACAAGTTTTCTATTAGATGGCCAATTATTTATCCTGACACCTGCTAGCCAATTTGCCACTACAGCAGCTCTGTGTATGGCGCCATTATCTTGAACAAAGTAAATATCTGTGTCTGGGTAAGCAACACGCACAGTCAGTAACATGACGTAACGGTTTTGGTCCTGAACGATTTATTTAACTTTGCCTGTTTCTTCGAATCGTCTTAACCACAACCTCACTGTGTTCCTCTGAAACAAAATAAATGAAAAAGGCGCCATTGTATAGTATGTCGAGGCAGGACGGCTTGAAGGCTCTTCACCACAACTCATCCTCTTATAATTTTATGGGTAGGTGAGGGCGGAACAGAAATAAATTACTTCAAATTACAATCAACGTAATTCACAAGAATCACGATTTAATTAGATGTTTAGTGATTACTACAACGTAAAATCAATCAAATTAAATCTTAAAATATCGTGATGGCGAAGATTCACAGCGATTCGTCACAAGCGTGGTGCGCGGGCGCCGTCTCGTTCAAAAGTGACTTCAAGATGGCCGCCCACACTACCATCGACAATGATCGCTAGGTTGACATTGACAGTCCTGTCAACCTGATGTTTGACGTAAACGCCGTCAAGTATATTAACTATTTTATTATTTATTTACCGTCACAGTATAGGGAATAGTCTAATTAAAACATGTATGAAATAAAAACATACTTACTGCTATATTAACACTTATTAATCTCTCTTATACCAACATTTTCCTCGCGCAAATAAATTGCTTATTTTATATTTAAAATATTCATTTAATTTAAGCATGATAGTAAATTTATGAAATTTTAATTTAGTAACTAAGTATAAAACACGTTTATTCACTGAGGCAAGCTGGGAAATGTTTGTGATTAGGAAATTGTGCGTAGACTGGCGTTAGTTTTATTGTCACAGTTCATTTTTATATTCCTACCCGTATCCTTAGAAACATTTGAATACCAGTTTTATATTGAACCATTTGTCTTTCAACTACCCACTTATTAAAAGTTAGGCGAAAATATTATAAATTAACAAATGTAATATTTGAAGAGTGTGTCCGCCTATAATTCTTTACTTCAAAGCAAGTCTAACAAGTTTTAAGTCAGATATATTTTACTAAATTAATTCCAAATTGAAAACAAAAGAACAAATTATCTATGGTGAGATTCGAACGTGCATCCCGTTTTGCTTAATACTATACATGGACCACTAGACCAGAGCTACTTATCTGTTCCTATTAAAATAAGCTATTAGTTGCAACTTCACCAATATTATAACGATTTATAAACAACCCTAATGCCCAAGCATTAATAATCATTTTTTTTTTTGCGCGGAGTTTGAGCTGCATCTGTTATTTATATTAAATACAGTGCTGGTTTTAGTAATATCATATACAGTGTGTATTTCATAATGGTCAAAAATATCGAACAAAGAGTTTGTCTTAAATTTTGCATCGCTAATGGAATTTCGTGTTCGGAGTCACTGAAAATGTTACAGAAGGCTTACGGTGAATCGACTTTATCAAAAACTCGTGCTTATGAGTGGTTCAAAGCGTTCAAAAGCGGTCGAGATATGATGAAAGATTTGCCTCGCTCTGGTAGGCCATCAACGTCTGCAACTGAAGTTAACATCGCAAAAATATTTTATTATCAGCTTTTTGTATTTTTCGACTAATATAATTAGATTTAGCTATATTGCAAATTTTTTGAATGTTTTTGAGTAATTTTTGACATATTGTAAAAAATTTGAGTCAAATCTGTATTTTTTCATACCGTATAACTCGTACAATCTTGCTCGACTTTTATATATACCAGGAGTTGCCCATTCATTAAATTTACTATTGGAAATCCTTAGTTTTTTAGTTTTAAATGTACTCTGAAACTCAGTTTTAATGACACCAAAAACGGATGTATAATTACTATCTGGATTGTTATTTTCCAGCAAAGTGGGATTCATCTTAGATAGAATACCATCTTTGAAACGATGTAACCGTGAACTAGTAATTGGTTGGCAGGTTACGTGAGATGCTATTTTCTTTTTATAATTTTCAAATACTGCTAACTGGCCACAGTGATCTGATGTCAGATGACTTATTATTTTAGGATTCATCACTTCGCAGTTAGAAAATATGTTGTCAAGACAAGTGGCTGAGTGTGACGTGATCCTAGTAGGTTCATGAAAGATATGTTTTAAATTAAATGATTTAAAAAGGTTTAAAAGACTGTCAGTTGTAGGGGTGGCCTCCAGAATATTTATATTGAAATCCCCACACACAATCAGCCCCTTCCTGGTACAACATATTTTTGAGAGGGCATCTTCCATAACAGATTCAAATATGGAGAAGTTGCTAAGTGGAGGACGGTAAACACACAATACTACTTGGTGCTCTAGCTCAACACAGGACAACTCAATAGTGCGTTCGACCGAAAGATTCACAATATCTTGTCGAGGCTTAGATTTTAAGTCAGATGATACAATAATTAATGAGCCCCCATGGATAGCTGTCTTTCTCACAAATGTACTTTGAATAATGTATTTATCAGTACTAAAATATAATAATTGTGACTCTTTAAGCCAGTGTTCTGTTAAACATAAAACATGGACATCACAGTTTTCAATAAATAAACTTAATTCTAACTCCTTGCCGGGCAGGCCCTGAATGTTCTGATGTACAACATTCAAACCGTTTAGGCCATCCGTTGTCCTTACACCTAGTTTAAACTAATTGTTTTAGTATTACTACTAACATCCAAGTTGTTCCTCACAGGTAAGTTGCAAGTACCAAATAAATTAAAATTGTCCGAAGTTAGAGTAGTTATAGTGCTACTCTGTGATAATCTATGATTATCGGTGTCAATTAAAAAGTTAAATGCTAATAATTTAGCAAGTTGTCGTTTGTAGAAATATGGTAGGTACATAGTACCATCTGTAAACTTAAAATTACTTGTATTAATAAATGTGTTAGTGTCAAAATAGGACACAAACCGGTTATTATGGCAAATGTTATACATTATCATGTTAAGATCAAAAATATACCTATTTTGCTTCTCAGTCAGGCTTGAGCAATAAGGCAGAGCACATAATACAAATTTTATATTTAGTTTGCAATTTAAGTCTCTCATCTTATCAATTGTATCTAAAATATGTTTCCTACTCACAGACAAGCTATCTCCATAAAGCATAATAACTGTCTTGTACTCATTCTCTTGACATACTGAGTACATTTTTTTACTTAATTGGTAATAACTAGCACCAGGTAAACATACATTTAAAGTTGGTACATTAGATTGTTTGTTCATTATTGCACTAAAATTTTGACCTAATTTGTCTGAAATGATGCAAACTTTTTTACACTTATTACTGCTAGGTACAGAGGGTGAGTCATAAACATGTGTACTGGGAATAATTATTGATTCATCCAACAAACTAGTTGCTACAGATTTATTTGGTAGTTCTGTCTCCTGCGGTAGGGTATGTTCCATAGCATGATCATAGAGAACAAATTGGGGGTGGCCCTGCTTGCTATGGGTTAAAGAAAGCCGAGAACCAGACATTGAATCATTGAGGTTTGAATTAAGTAAATGTTTATTTTCAGACCATTGAAAACTGTCTTTACTCACTAAGCTTAAAATTTCATTTGCAGCGAGTATATGTGCCTTAATTTGGTCTTGGGAGCAATTGTATTTGCTAGACAGTAAGGCTACATTATTCTCCAGTTCTTTAATTTTTTCCTGTAATTTCTTTGTGGTTCTATCATATTTTAAATTAAACTGAGACAGTTGATAACTAGATATGTCTAAATCAGTCTGTAATTCCCTACGTTCCCTAATTAAATTACTAATATAGTTATAATTATACCTTTTACAGTGGCTGTATGATTTTTTTAGTTTCTTGACAGTACTATTAATTTGTAGGTACTTTTTGATCTTGTTATGACTTGTCATGGAATATGGGACATTTGTATAAGTGTTATTGGGTTTTGACTCAACAAGTACTTCAAACAGACTCTGGGCAGCATCCCTATTGTGTGTTTCTATTTGGTGTTTCAGATTTTGAATTGTTTCATTAGCCTTTATTAGACTACATTCTAACACAGAAATGCGGTTCAAAGCCTGTTCATGAGTACTGATACACTGGTCATATGAATCAAGTTTAGTTTGCAAGACATCACGTTCATTACAAACATCTACAAACTGTGTGTAAAACAAAGACACCTGTTTTCTGAGTGCTGGATTGTCGTCTAATATTTTAGTACATTCCAGTTCATCATCTAGGCGTAACTTTTCAAGATTCTGGCATTCTTCTGTAACTATTTGTAGCTTTTTGAGTGCCAGGTCTAGTTTCATCTCCATGTCCTTGCTTGCAGCTTTACGGGTCAAGGGCATAGTGTAGGCCGTTCAGAAACACTAAAACAGTAATAGTTAACTAAGAACAAAGTATATCAACACAAGTAAAATAGATTTTAAGGGAGGAAAGTGAAAGTTTGAATAGAAATACAAAGTTTAAAGATTTAGATTAGGACTTGAAAATACAGTTAAGGCGAGTTTAAGTTTACAAAGAATATATGTGGAGGTTAAATCAGTAGCCAAGGAGGTCAAATTATAAGAAAATATGAGGAAAATTTAGATTTTGTTCTTTTTTTTTTTAAGGTGGGTAAGAATATTACTGTCGATTTAGGATTAAATTCAGATGAAGCTTTGGGCATAAATAATCTAAACGGCACTTGATATAGAGTATTTGTTACACAGGAATGCTAACGGGAGGCGGAATTTTGTAAACAAATTGTACTCCCTGCGATATTTCCAAAAAACAGACACCGCTGTGCCGGTGCTGTTTCGTCAGTCACACTTGTTCGTATATTAAGTTGGAACCACAGTTTTCAACAACTTATTGGTTATTCATTACTCTTAGTTGTTATTTTATAAATTAAAACACTGTTAAACCCTATAAACACAAAAAAATCTATTTAAAATTTAGTTAAAATCGTCAGCTGTTATTTGACCATAACAGCTGACGATAACCATACAATAAATAAGCAGGTTCTTTTAACGATTATAAACTTATTATTATTTAAAACATAAATTAGGCAAGGCATCAAAGTATTTAGTGCTATTTTCACTTATGTTTCTATGATTAGGAAGATATCACAGTTAATGTATTATATTTCTAAACTTAACATGTTGATTCACTACATTAAACACTTTGCAAAGTTTGTAACAGATTACCTACTCATCTACTTCAGGAATAAAATGATCCTGCAAACTTCCACCGAAAGAAAGAAACCAAAGACTTGCTGCTACGGAACCCTTCAGGGCGAGTCTGACTCCTAATACTCGTTCATATACATAATGTTGAATATATTTTTTAAGACAACGCCCGCATTGGGGAAATTAGTCCCTGTGTCGCGGGGTACTTTACAAACATATAATAGACGGACACAAAAATTACATCCAGACTCAAAACAACTAGTTATGCAAAATAGTTGTCCGCTAGCAGAATAATAGTATTATTTTATTTATGCTTACCGGAATAAACTTAGTTGGAATTGCAGATTTCATCAAAATTCGTTTCACTCCTCGTGCCTGGAAATATTTTTCTTCAATATGCTTAGTGCATATACCTACATGATTTTTTCATGGGATTCCAGTTTGGACGATCAATTAACTAAGCCATGCATTTCTGCAATCCAAGTTAGATACTTAAATTACTAACGATAGTATCTATTGTAACAGTCGAACACTGATACTTATGGATCGGCTAAGTGTCTTAAATGGGAATTGGGATTACTTACATTCCCAGGTGATTCATATTTAAACGTCACATAGGTACGTTAATATCAGTATAAGACATATTCGTTTACCGCGTGATAGACAGAGGACACGAAATATCGATAACTTGATGCAGCCCTATTGTAAAACGATTTTTTTTTCTTTACACAAAATAATCGTAAATTCTGCATTATGTGTATTAGATCTTTACTTCTTACATTAATAAATGTTTATAGAAGAGAATTGACACACTTAGTGATTTAAATTCGAAACGCATTATCAAAAATAAATCCTGAGTTATGAGGTGTCGATTTGGAATAATTTACCAGTGAAATGAATATTTTTCGGGTTTATTTCGCTGTGTTGTACAACAATCGGTCACTAAACACAGTCGCCATGTTTCTGAAGCACTATTTTTCAAAAATATGCACGATTTCATATACAATCAGAAAAATTCACAGGGATCAAATTCTCAGCGTGCTGATAAGTGCCGAAGAACTGTCAAACAGATACCCAAAACGGTTCTGTTACGTGACATCACGCATCTCTTTTTATCATACAGTGTTGCTGTTAGTGACATTTCGCTCGCTCAGCCCTTTGATGCTCTATTCCATAGGGATACTAACTTTAAGGAATTTATCCATTTGAAACAAATATACAATAAAAACAAGGAAGCCTTCAGTAGCCGCATATGATGTGTAACTGGCTCGTTGGTCTAGCGTAGCGTGTTCAGCCGCAGATAACTAGGTCCTGGATTCAAATCCCGGTTCAGACCAAAAAGTGATTTTGGGATTTTTCCGTAATAAGAAATTTCTCTCTGTCAGCCCGAAATCTGGGAGTTGGCAGTATTACACCCCCGTGTCTAGTTAGCTAGCTAGTAAAGCCGTCGGTCCTGTACCTGACTTCTTTCCTGTCGTGTCGCTAGTCGTCCCATGGGATCATGACAGTGATGGAATAGAAAGTGCCCCTGTGTTTGCGAACACACTTGTGCACTATAATATGTCCTGCGCAATTGGCTAGTCTCCATTGAGACTGGCCGCCGTGGCCGAAATTCGGTCGGGAGGACATTATTATGATGTGTAACATCTGACATGTTATCATTCAAAGTCAATGTAATTTATTTGTTGAACATAGGTAATATGGTTCATGGTATAAAAAATGTTTTGCCTTGCAAAGCGTACAAATTTATATTATAGAGCTAGCTAAATTTATTTACTCCGTATATATTGAGATGCATGAGAAGTAAATTTATTCATAATGTGATTCGTCGTATATATCGTCACATACACCATGTTAGCCTTCCGTACGTTGAGGTGCCAACATCACAGCAAAATGGGTTGGCACCTTCTGACATGTGTTACCAACACATCCATCTCTCTACCACCGCGCGCCCTCATTGGTCAAATCAAATAGTGCACGCATGCACTCTTGCCCGGTTTCATGTAACACATTTCTGAAGCTTTTGCCAAATCACTCCCACAAATATCCAGCAATCGAGAGGAAGATGATAAACTTCAAAATTAAAGCTTATCTGTTTCAAATTGTAGTTGGGTTTCTTTTATATGATAACAAATGGTCAAGGATATACATATGGTATAATTGATCACCGCCGCCCATCATCATCATCATCATATCAGGCGAAAGACAAAGGCTTCCCCCAAGGATCTCCACGATAGCCGGTCCTGCGCTGCCCGCATCCAGCGGCTTCCCGCGAATCGCACAAGATCGTCGGTCCACCGTGTAGGAGGCCTGCCCACGCTGCTTCTTCCGGTCCGTGGTCGCCACTCGAGAACCTTTCTACCCCATCGGTCGTCAGTTCTACGAGCTATGTGCCCTGCCCACGGCCACTTCAGTTTGGCAATTCTTTGGGCTATGTCGGCTACTTTGGTTCGCCTGCGGATCTCAGCATTTCTGATTCGATCTCGCAGGGAAACTCCAAGCATAGCCCTTTCCATTGCTCTTTGGGTGACCTTGAGCTATGTGCCCTGATAAGGCCCATAGTGAGCGACCACGTCTCTGTTCCGTAAGTCATCACTGGCAACACACACTGGTCGAAGACTTTCGACTTGAGACACTGCGGTATTTGGGACGAGAAGATATTACGTAGCTTCCCGAACGCTGCCCAGCCAGCACAGAATAAAATTTAAAAACTTGAGAGGTGTCAAGGGACACCCGGATGGAACGAAGTTATTTCTTATTGAAATGAAATGAAATGAAAGTTATTCAGCACTTGGGTATTAACATACACTTGTACTTGTCAATGTCACAATGCAGTCCATAAACATAGTGGATAATAAAAACTTACAAAAAAAAATTAATTAGTCAGTCCGTGCGGTTTGTTTTATTGCATATTTTCTGAAATCTTTAAATAAATTACAATTTACTAATCTATTATTTTGAAATTTAGTTCTACTATATTAAAATTAAAGAATGGAAGACTAAAGAAAAAAGACGAAATTCTAAATGAGGGTGTGAACACATGCACGGGATCACCGATCACGCGTTAATGGGCCAAAGCGATCCTCGCCGCTGAGGAACCTACCCTAGCTAGCCTGCGGCTTTCTCTAGCTACCTAGGTGGACGACCCGGAGAAGAAAGCCACAAAGAAACTCCGGCCTTTGCTTTTTTCGTCTTCTTTTGCTTTCAGTTTACGATTTTTTTTTTAAATGTCATGAATTTTAGTTACATTGTGATTGGTTGTTATGTAGGCTAATGCACGCACAGAACCGTTGTCATTCAGTGAATCATAATAATATACATAAGCAATAGCATTCAATTTCACTCAAGCACTTAGTATCCTCTTGCTAGACGAAAAAACGGTGGCTGCATCCGCGTACATTTACAAGTCACACGAAGTCTACCAGAGGCGATAAAAAAAAAAAATGAGTACCCCAACAGCAGTTCGACCAGTTACCGCAAGCAGCACCCGTTCACGAGTATGACGTGTGGGCCAGCCATCGCCTCCCTATCCCTATTATTTATTATGTACAAAAAACCTGTATACACTCAACAAAAATAATCGTCGCGACACCACACTGTTCAATGCGAAATGGAAATAAAAATATCTGGCTTGCTTTCTATAAGAGAGAGAGAGAGAGAGAGAGAGAGAGAGACAGACAGAAACAGACAGAGAAACATGCGCACGCCGCACAGCTGCAAAAAGTGTCGTGACAACTTTTCGTAAGAATTTTTTCTGTCTAGCCCCCTTTCACGACGCGCGATAAGTAACTTCGTTCCAATATTCGTGTTCACCACACAAAAATTTGTCTTGGGCGGGGATCGAACCCACGAACTCTGGCTTAACAGTCAGGGTCATTACCACTAGTCCAAAAGTCTTAATCAGACACGACAGTTTCGTCTCCATGAGACAACAGTTGAATCCACGCATTGTCGTGATGGGGCAGATTAGCCTTGAACTTGCGTATTCTATGAATATATTCGTCTGGACGGTTTAGTAGACTAGTGGCGGGGATAAAGGCTGTCCTCTAACGACGCACAAATCACTCTCTATGTTTTGTTCCGTTACGAGAGCGGCATCGAAGGTTTCAAAATACTAATTTCCATTTGACAAGCGCTTTTAATAGTTATGGCCACCGTTGATTGCAGCAAAATAATGATTAGACATATTTATATTTTGAAACTATTGTTTGTTACATCCAAAGCTATTTATTTAATTATCTTCAAATTTAACCAAAATCGTAAGAACAAACTCATTTTTTAGGGTTCCGTATCCAAATGGCAAAAAACGGAACCCCTATAGATTCGTCATGTCTGTCTGTCCGTCCGTAGGTCACAGCCACTTTTTTCTCAAACTATAAGAGCTGTACTGTAGAAACTTCGTAAGTAAATGTATTCTGTGAACCGCATTAAGATGTTCACACAAAAATAGAAAAAAAAAAACAATAAATTTTGGGGGCCCCCATAACTGAAACTCATTTTTTTTCATCGAATCCATACATGTGGGGTGTTTTCAATACAAATATTTTATTTCGGAAAAATATCCATGTAATTAGGTCCATATACGCGTAGATAGGTCTTCAAAAATGATATTGAGGTTTCCAATATATTTTTTTTCTAAACTGAATAGTTTTATCATTCTTTTATATTAGAAGTTACAGGGTCCGGGGACACTCATCTTACCACTTTGGAAGTGTCTCTCGCGCAAACTATTCAGTTTAGAAAAAAATGATATTAGAAAATTGGTTTGAACAAGATCTAGTAAGTAGTTTTTTTAATACGTCATAAATCGTAAATTGCAATTTACCTCCTTCAATCAACTCAACTATAATTATAAATAATAAAAAAACACATGATGTTACTTGCTGCTACGGAACCCTTCTTGGGCGAGTCCGACACGTTATGACTGCGAAAATTACGTAAGTTTTAACAAATACACATCAAATTACTTTTTTAAAATAAATAAAATTAAATTGACGAAAGCAACGACAAACAGATTTTGAGTCCTCGTTTAGGTATATCCTCGAAAAGAAGGGAAAACTCTCCATGTGAGCTTTGAGAAAATCTTTATAAACATATTTACAATATTTTGTTATAACAAGAAAGAAATCACGATTTTTTCTCTACAAGAAATTTCAGGCTACTGTGATTTTATTCTTGGCAATACTAGAGCATATACATTGTCAATATTTAATATTATACTTGAGTAAATTTTTAATAATTTATAAATATTAAATTAAGAAACTAGGAAAACTCAAACTCGGGGTTGCAACAAGTCACGACGAAAGTTATTGTTAATTCTGAAAATCAAGCGGATGATGCTGTTTTCTTCACATCGTTTCCATCTTCAGTTTAAACAAAGCTTCAGACAAATAACAACAAGCCGGTAGGAGAACCGGCCACACCAGTGGCGTTTAAATCACTAAACACGCCGACACTTACTGGTGTCATCACACGCTAATCAATGCACAATAAAATATATCACCTACTATCTAACACACCTGACATCACTAATCACTCTACCTTACCACATACGAATAAGGTTGAGAATCCAATGACATGTGAGAAATTCAGGTGTAAACGTGAGCTGGTAGATGGTAAGTCATTGTTAAGTTTGGACTGTATAAATAGTTGAAGAGCTTTGTATGTCATCATTCTAAGTTCATCTCTCGTTCAGAATACTCACAGCACTAGGTACGATCAGATATATTCTACGTATATTTATATTAGCAGCGAAAGGCAAAATAAAAAAAAGCAGTGGGATTATTGGGGACGTGGGGACCGGCGGGCAAAGTTATCCATAACGATAATAGCTGCACGCTTTGTTGAGTCTACATGTTCCCGGAATACTGGCAAACAAATAAGTATTGCCATATAGCGTGGCAATGCTGCTAGTATTCTGGGAATATTACCGACACCAGAAAACGTTTAATTTTTTAAACATATTTTTTAATCTACACCTGGTTAAATTGTTCATTTATCGAGTCATTTATAGTAACAAGATTATTTTGATATGAAAAAATAATCAAATAAAGAAATTGAGGGATCCAATACATTGATTTACTTTTGCAAAAAAAAGAGCATAAGACAAAGCTCAGGCTTTACGTGATAGTTTACATTTTAATAGACTTTGAAACGGGTTTTTTTTTATCAAATATGGCAATTTCTAACTAATTATGTGTGTAATTTGCGTTTGAAATGATTTTTTTACCAATGAAGTAAAAGTAAAATCAATATCCGCTTTAAGTTTCAGTTCAAATTTCTTGGTAATTAAGCTCTGATTAATTAAAATTTAACTTTTACTTAATCCATTTTTTCTGTTTTACTAATATTGTCGTAAAATTATATAAGATATAATCATATTTAATTATTAAAGAATAGACGGTAAAATTTCGCAACGGTCATTGACGTGTAAAGTAGAATCCTGGTATAATTATATTTATGTTTGTTTTATTGTTTCAGACTCTTAAACTCTAAAACTTTACGAAAAATAAACATAAACAAAACGAAATGAAGGTAAGATTAAAATTATTTTTATATAAAAAATAATAATAACTAAGTACGTATTTTTTGTGTTATAGCATTATTCGTTGTACAAAGCGTAAATCTAATCTCTAAAATTAGAAATCGTACATTCAATCGTCCGTTTGAACCAGCACCCTTTAATAGGTACTCCAGGGTAGTAAGGAAGGTGTTATCAATATGATATGATCTTTCACATGGAACCGTGGACATTTCAGTCGGCCATGTTTCTAGAAACAGAGGTTGCTGGTTCAAAACCCGGCGAACGTTTAAATTTATGATTTCAGATTTTGAGTAGGTATAATTTAATTCATTCGATTAATATCATCAATCAATCAATCATATAAAAATAAGTATCAATAAAATAATAATAAAACATAGCGTTTGTAAATTAGTTTATTATAGTTTCTCTGTTTGCAAGGCTGGTTAATATGTTGTTATTACTTACTTATCGTATGGGCAGTGCTTACCCTAATGTCAAAGTTGTTTCAACCACCCAGTAGGGCTCTGACATGGCTTAACGACTGTTGTCTAATGGCTACATCCGGGACCGACTACTAAACGTGGCCTCCGAAGCATGGATATGCTCAGAAATTAAACCACTTTAGCGGTCAAGCAAGTTTAAGCAACTAGGTTCCTTGTTGCTTAAACTGGCCAATCACTTACTGTCTACACTGAATCTGTGAGACCATCCAGATATCGGCGACTCATATTATCATTATTTGTAATTTATTTTGTTCTCCTTTTGGTTCTAATTTTGTCATTTTTGTAATATCTTACGTTATACCTACATATATATTAAAGTTGATGATTGGTTTTGTGTTATTTTTCTTATCTGTTACTGTTAATCGTATCTAACTATCATAAAATTTATGTTTCAGATATTTATACCACTGATTTGTATATTATCAGTTGCTTTAGCTGAACCGCCAGTGGGGTAAGTTACTCATATTGGCGCTAATATGAATTACTATTTTTATGTCATCATAAGCAAACAAATAATTTTTGTATTGTTTTCAGGGATGGTTATCCATCAGCACGGAGTCATGATCACTCCCATGACCATGATCATACCGAAAACATAAACTTCGAAAGATCGCTCTCCCAAGAATATGGACCACCTGGTTTCGAAGCTCGCAATTCGATTTCCACTGAATACGGACCCCCAAATACCAGAACAGCTTCGAGCAGGTCCAGCCCAGCTGCAACTTACGGACCTCCGAACTCACGCAGTGGCTTGGCTCAGGAATATGGTGCACCGAATGCAAGGAGTCAAATCCCATCTTCACGAAGCCTGTCTACTGAATACGGAGTGCCTGATGCCCGCAGTAGTCCTGGGGCACTCTACGGCGCTCCTGTAGCACGAAATAGCTTATCCCAAGAATATGGAGCTCCGGCATCGCGGTCATCTCCTTCTCAGGAATATGGTACCCCTTCGCAGCGAAGTTTTGGCCGTTCTCCTTCCCAGAAATATGGACCTCCGACGTCCCGCAACTCGCAATTGACCCGAAACTCTCTGTCCCAGGAGTATGGAGTCCCTTCAGCTAGAACTGCCAATATAAATAGCTTCACCACACCTAAGAGTACCGGCAAATCGTTTGCTAGTTCGTCTCGTTCTCTTAAGAGTCGAAATTCTCCATTTGGTGCTCGTTCTCTATCCACTAGCTACGGACCTCCTAGTGCAAGAAACGCTGGTTCTTATTCCCAAGATTCTAAGGCGCCATCTCAGTCGTATGGTGCGCCTAGTCAGCGCGATGTGTCGGACACATATGGAGTCCCAAATGCAAGGGATCTGTCGCAGGAATATGGTCCACCTACAAGCCATGCTGTCAATCAGAACACCGATGCCATTATCTCCTCATACTCTGCTGCTTCTGCCAGGTTAGAAGATGATTTAAATTAATTAATGATGACTGCAATGTTAATTATAAAACACTTTAGTTTAATGTTTGACTTTGTATTTAAATACTTGACTGACCTGTTCGACTAGTGGTTGGAGACCCTGACTGCTAAGGCAAAGATCGTGGGTTTGATCCCCATCTAGGACAAAAAATGGTGTGATGAGCACGATTATTTGTGCGCTGTCTGGATGCAAATTATTTATATATGTATATGTATTTATTTAGCAATATATAAGTTTATTTTTAGTTGTCTGGTTGCCATAGTACTAGGCTCAGCCTATTTTTGATCAGGTGGCACCTTTTTATTTTAATATTATTTACTTATCCACAGTTTCAGGTCATCTCCTTCCGACACATATGGCGTTCCGTCAGGTAGAAACTCGATGCCTTCCAAACAATATGGTGTCCCCGAACAGTATAGTAATGTCGACAACCAGGGTTACTCGTATTCCAGGGATGCTCTTAATGAATTATTGAACCAGGTAAGACCTAAGTTAGAATATAAAAGAATACTATTTCTTGTATTTACACCATAGAAAGACAATTTTTAAAACATCTTATAAATAAGTTTTCTCGAATAAAACAATTGAATTCATTAATTTGTTTGCTTGTGTGAACATTAATTTTTTCTACAATAATATGCGTTAGACGAAATTGCATTACATGATTAAAAAATCCTGTTCCCATTTTGTTTATAGAAAAGTTCATTAGGGTTCTCGATAATATAAACAATATTTATACTTTTCTTTCAAGGAACCTGCTAACTACGAGTTTGCGTACCAAGTAGACGACTTGGAGTCTGGCAGTGACTTTGGCCACACTGAAGAGCGAGACGGAGATAAAGCGACTGGCACATACTTTGTCGTGTTGCCAGATGGCACCAAACAGGTACTTTTATATACTAACGGTTTCACTCTGTACTACCAATATCATGGGCTCAGTGATTCAAAGATCTCTTATCTAAGAAGAAGTCACTTCTCTCTTGCTCCGTTTCAATTCAGTAATTTATGATGTTTTTTGTATATATTTGACGTGGTCAGTTCTTTGTTAAGTTCTTTCTGGACTTCGTACTTGCACTATCTCAACCATCGACTTATTTTTATTTCCTTTCTTTTTATATTTTATTCCTTGGTTTTCCAAGAATGCTTTTGACTCTCAACAAAAAAAATTTACCCAGGTTTTATCAGTAACTTTAGGCTTGTTCCTAACCTTATTGATCTCTTGTGGGTACTGACTCGGCTCTCCTACTAGTAATTGATAAAAATAAAATTCACATGATCCCTCATGTAGCCGCATGACAAAGAGGTTTCCCTCAAAAACAATGAAATGCTGGAGGAATAAAGAAACATATATACCGATCCATGGCAAATCATGAAAGAAATTAAATAAGGATTTAAGCACCTATTTTGTTATGTACAGGTCGTAGAATACGAGGCTGATGAACGTGGGTTCAAGCCTAGGATCTCCGTGGAGCCAGCATACTTCGGCAGGTCTGGTGGATATGATGACAACGCAGCAAACTTGGCAAGGTCAGGTGGATACGATGACAATGCGGCAGACCTAGCCAGTTCTGGTGGACACGATGCCATTGTGGTGGAATTGGCAAGGTCAGGTGGGCATGAACAGAACGCGGCAGATATAGGTAGGTCTGGTGGATACGATAACAACGCAGCAGATATAGGCAGATCTGGCGATGGACCTTATTGATTTCTGAAGTGGTATGAGCGAAGATAAGAAACAAAATATGAGTCGGTCTTGTGATGTAATTTTTATATTGGTTAATTTAAGACAGTCGATATTAGCAACAAAGAATGGCAATGTTAATGGAAAATGATTTATAGCAGAACGATTTGATTATTTATTAATTAGTAGCAAAACGAAAAATTGTATGAAATGATAATTTAAGTTATTACATACTATTGTTTAAATTGCTTTTTACTGTAGCATTTAGTACTAAATAAACAAGTGATATTTATAAAAGATATGTGTTTTATGTATATATTTTATCCTCTCTTTAATTCTGAACTTAACAAAGAGATTAAAAGATAATTCAATGGGAAGAGTTTTATTACATGATGTATTCAGATTATTAATCATTTTGTAATGACTGTCGTAGATGGTCTCATTACAACTCAGATAGAGGGCATCCTAGAGCCAACCTGACCCAGCAACAAATGAGTATTTGTTTTCTTCTAATATACTGCGGAGATCAAAAAGATGATCTCCCTTCTAGGTACCCACTCAATTTGAGCGACTTCATACCGCACAATAGGCATCTAGACTGACTGGCCTACAGGTCAAATGGTTAGTGTCTCTGACCGCTAAGTCAGAGGCCGTGGGTCTCTTCACCTAGCACAAATCTTTGTGTGATGAGCACGATTATTTGTTTTGTGCCCGAGTGTAATTTATATGCATGTATTTAGAAATATTTAAGTATGTTTTTCAGTTGTCTGGTTGCCATAGTATAGGCTCTGTCTACTTCGGGATCAGATGGCTGTGTGCTAGTTGTTCCAAGATATTTATTCGTTTGTCACTTATCAGATACACTATCAGTTAAGTGGCTTTTTGCTCTTGATTTGGACTTAAAGAGATTATAGTGAAGAAACCGTGGCTATGGTTGCACTTTCCGTTCTCCTCAGATAGGTTCTAGACGTTTGGATACTTGAGATATCTATACATACACGGTTCTTTTTATGCGCATGGATTTCGAAACGGTCATCCCCGAATGTCATACTATTTTCGAATTATGTTTGTGATCATGCCACTGAATGCGTAAACTCGGTCTTATCTTCTCAATATGGAAGACGTGGATGCGTTTAATATTACCTTTGGAAAAGCACAAGATCGCGGTCACGTAGACCATTATATGCCTGGGCACATCGATTTCCGTTGTTTTCGTTACTTACAATTTTCGTTCGTCTTTCTAATGTACCGATTTGACAAGCGTTTTGAATAGTTAGAGCTACCATTGATTGCAGGGAAATCACAGACTCAACATGATTTTTAGTAAAACTTACGACTATGTTAGTAGGTAAGCACAGACATTAAACTAAAGTATAGAACATAGAGTAAATAAATAAATACGTTAGTCACTGTTGTGCGGTCTCCCATGGGATGGCGCCACAGTGATACATCCCACGCGCCATCCCATGGGAGACCGCACAACAGTAACCAAAGTATTTACAATCCAGTCAACTGGCAACCATGCTTAAGACGCTGTTGGGGCTGCCCCGCACCCTACGAACAGGACGGCGCACTATGGGACCAAACAGTATTTTCCATCTCAAAAATGGTTTTGACGAAAGTCGTAAATCCATATATCCCTTTATGGTTTTATACTCTCAAAGGATACAAATTAATTACAAATAAAATTAAATAACTTAGTTTTACGTATATAAAATAAACCTCAAACATTGGGTATAAATATTTTCATGCCAATTAAATTGTCGTTAAGGAAGTTCAACACAAAATTATTCGTAAGTTTTCCAAGGAAGTATGTTAGTGATATACATCAATAAATAGCTTAGAATGTACACTTTACAACTACGTTCAGTTTTTGTAAAAAAAAATATTGATTTATTTTTTACAAAAATTTTTAGTCAAGTAAAGAAAATTTCGTTTTTGTTTATTTCAATTGGAGTTTTCATTGTTGCCGAAGGCTGCCGGTGTCAAGTTAATCACTCTATTAGAGACCTTACCTATTCAGTAATATGAGGATTAAAAAAAAACTTGCGCGATTTTTGCGCAAGAGGTGATTTATAAGCAATATGTCAATCGAGGGAAAATAAAAAAATCCCCGAAAGTTACGGTTCTTCTTTTTTAGTATGAAATATTATATTTAATTATTTTATTTTTATGTCTATCTTGTTTTTTTCCTTTCTATGATATAAGCAAACAAATTAATAGAATACAAGAATCTTCCCATGGCACTTTTGTTAGCGGTGATCACCTTAACCACAAGTATGATAAAGTAAATTGCTGCGGAAGTTCTATTTATGTGTTGTGGTAATTTATTACAATCAGTACTATTTACACTATTTCGATGAGAACTATCATAATTAATTATCCCATGGTTTTTGCACAAGGCACCAAAATATACTATTCATCAAAGAGTACAGATACTTCTTAGATATATATATATATATATATATATATATGTATATATATATATATACACACATCAACAAAGTCTAGGGATACGTTATTTTGAAATCAAACATGGCTTTATTGTTTAAAACCTATTTAGTTTCCTTAAAAAGTTTATTTACAGATTTAAACCTTGTCTATTCTTTATTCAAAATTTAAAAATTAAAATGAGAAACAAATGAAAACACGCAAAGCACAGCGCAATCTTGAGTTGTATCTAATTTCAAGAAGTTGCATTAAAATTTTTTTTGCGTGTTAATTGAAGAAAACCTGATAAATTGTTTTATTTTCTTTTCTCAATTGGTTGTGTAAGCTTTTTAGCGTCATGCCACGCCATCATTTGAGTCGAGATGAAATGTTACGGGCAGTTGGCATGTTACAAAACGGTGCTATTCAACGCGTCGTTGCTGAGTCTCTGGGCACAAGCCAAAATGTGGTATCCAGGCTGTGGTCACGTTATCGCGCTACTGGAGATGTGGCAGAACGGCACACAGGTAGATATCGTGTTACCACTCAGAGACAGGATCGATTTCTCCAAATGACCGCCAGAAGACTACCCAATATCACAGCGATGCAACTAGTGCAAAGGCTCCAGGAGGGTCAGCAGCTGCTGGTGAGCGACCAAACCGTGCGAAGGAGGCTGCATGAAGTTGGTCTTCATGCTCGCAGACCGCTACGAGTCCCAGCGCTGCGACGTGGCAATCGCGGTAGGCGACTTTTATGGGCTCAAGAACATTTGACATGGAGTGATCAACAATGGTCATTGGTGCTGTTCACTGATGAGTCCCGCTATGGATTTCATCCAGATTCGAGACGAACACGCGTTTGGAGAACTCCAGGCAGGGTCAGCCGTCTCCGACATCCACAGGAGGTCCACTCTTACCAAGGCGGGACAATTATGGTGTGGGCAGGAATACGAATCGGCGGACGAACCCAACTCATTTGGATTCAGGGCAGCATGACTGCCCATAGATACCGTGAGGAGGTAGTAGAACGTGTCATTGTCCCGCTCAGGGCCCTAACGGGGCAAGAATTTCAGCTCATGCATGACAATGCACCTTCCCATACAGCGCGGCTGGTGAGGGCCGCCCTTCGAGAACACGATGTTCAGGTATTAGATTGGCCTCCACAGTCGCCAGACTTAAACCCAATTGAACACGCCTGGGACATGTTACAGCGAAGAGCATTGAGGGATTTTCCGCCCAACTTGACAACAGAAGAACAACTTTTCGAACATTTAAAAAGAACTTGGGACTGCATACCCCAGCAAGACATTGACACCTTAATTTTAAGTATGGAAAATCGTTGCCGCTGTGTGATTAATGTTAGAGGAGGAAATACCGATTACTGATTATCAGATTTGGTAAGATTTTTATTCATTTAATTCGATTGAATAATTTTATAAGAATAAAATGTTTTTGTTCACTCAGTAATTTTCTATGGCTTAATTAATTTAAGACTTTTATTAATTAGAAAAACAAAATCGCATCGTGTTGTTAATGTTTAAATATCGGCCATGAAATTATCTTTAATTCTTCCATTTACAGTCATAACAAAATGTTTATAGTTTTCTAGATAATCAATGAAATGTTCAATATCCCTAGATTGTGTTGATGTGTGTATATATATATATATATATATATATATATATATATATATATATATATATATATATATATATATATATATATATATATATTATCTAACAATGAGTGAATTAGTTTGTGTTCGACGCGATCTTTGTGATCAAATAATAAGAGGGAAAAGCACTTCAGACCTCAGACAATATTTGTTGGACAACTTTAAACTATCGGAAACTGACGTTAATACTGTATTTTTTGTATGTAATTTCGTATAACTTTATCTTTGTAGTTTTTTTACTAAAAATATATAATTTTTAAAATGATGACGTTTGATTTCTTTTATTGCCTAGATATTCATTAATACGTGAAAAAAATTTCAAGGAGTAAAATCACAAAACAACACAGTTATCGGTTTTTGAGATGAAAAACACCGTTTGGTCCCATAGTGCGGCGCATCTGCGAACATCTCTGAGGCACTACTGGACCGGGGGAGACCGACCAGAATCCTAAACGCATTGTTATGTTGAACGCGGAGATCGCTATACGATATTTGCGTATATCTAACCCATAGGTTAGACTTTTAAAAATAAGTAAAGTAGGCTCGAAAGAGCGTGATTTTAACTGTAAGTGAGAATCGTGCAAAGCTGCGAGAAAGCATGTTCGCTCTAACCGACGATAAATTTTGATTAAACGTAAGTATAAACCACTTAGTTTTCAGTTAAAGTAAGTGAATATCTTTGACTGCTTCGTCAATGTAGCGGTACCTTATTCAGCCGCACATAATGATGCTTGAATTCAATCTCGGATCCGACCTTAAAAGTGATAATGGTATTGTCTGACAAGAAAAATTGTCAGTGTCAGCTCGAAGTCTGGAATTTGGCGGCGTTACAGTCCTGTGCCTTGGAGAGTACTTAACAGCCGTCGGTTCTGACCTGAACTCATATCATAAGCTATCCCATCGGATTAAGAGAGGGAGGTAATAGAAAATGTACCTGTGTTTGCGCACACTCTAACAAACGCGCAGATGGCTAATCTGCATTATGACTGGCCGCTATGGCTGATATTCACCCACTACTATTTAATGCAACATTGTATAAAATCCATTAAATCCTATCCGATTTTGTTCATCCCAATTACTTTTATATTTAAATTTTGAGGAGGCCACTGAAATGGTTAAATTAGTCTCATGTTGGGTGATATCAATGAATCCAGAAGATATTTAATACCTTGTAGCATATCACAGTTTTAGGTGCTAATTCTCCTTACGCAAGGATGTGTAAGTTGGTAAATGGCTTTAGCGATTTAATCGATTTACACTTCGATTCTATTGACAAAAAAACATCCCTACTTACACATTCACCAAATTTAGAATAGCAACAAAAATAAAATAATAATATAACAACCTAAGTGATCTGTTTCTTGTATAAATTGTAAAATTTCTGTATATAATCGTTTGCGGTGTTTACCTTTAAATAATTGTTACATTGTTATAAGTTTATTGATAATGTGTTAGATATAAGAATTAATGTAAACAATTGTTGGTGAACCTTAATCTATACATATAATAAAATCGTAGGAATGTCAAAACTGTACATTGAATATTTTTTTAAAAGGATACTTGGGGCTTGATCTACAATCGACATCGAAGCCAAACATATAGTTTTTAGAATTTTTGTCTGTTTATCTGTTTGTCTGTATGTATGTCCGGGCTAAACTCAGAAAGTACTGCATGAATTTACTTCAAATTTTGCATGAATATTACTAAAAGGTCGGGTCAACATATAGGCTACATATTATCACGCTTTCACCTACGGGGGAGGAAGTGATAATTTATAAATTTTAACGCGGGTGAAACCGCGGGGCACCGCTAGTAAATAAATAAAACAAAATAAAAAAATATCACATGAGTAGACAAAAGAAAACGTACTGTATGATCGAATAAATTAAGGACATTAGTTACTACTAGCTGTGCCCCGCGGTTTTACCCGTGTTAAACTTTATAAATTACCACAGCTTCTCCCCCGTAGGTGATGGCGTGATAATATGTAACCTATATGTTGAACTGACCTCTTAGTAATATTCATGCAAAATTTGAAGTTAATCCATGCAGTACTTTTTGAGTTTAGCCCGGACATACATACAGACAAACAGACAAAAATTCTAAAAACTATATTTTTGGGTTCGGTATCGATTGTAGATCACGCTTTAGTATCCTAAGTATCCTTTTAAAAAAATATTCAATGTACAGTTTTGCCTTTTCTACGATTTTATTATATGTATATAGATTATGTAAACAATTAGAGTTGTCAAGCTGAAGTAGCAGTGGGCGGCGCACATAGCTCTTAAAACTGCTAGGGTAGAAAGGTTGACCGCTGATTTTTGAATGCGGGTAGCGCTAGAACGGCAATTGTGGAGATCTTTGGGGAGGCTATCGTCTAGCAGTGGGCGTCTTTCGGCTGATATGATGACGAACCACAATTAAACGAGTCACGAATCCTTTAGATTCAGGTTAAAAGGTTTGTGCGCTTCTGTTAAATAGTTTTCAAGCGAATCACTTAACATATTTGCGTTAAAAGAGAATGGCAGAATCCGTATCGCATACTTCCTTTGTTGTTCTGCTATATAATTTTTTCCACTTGTTAAGACAACTAAGGTATTGATTTTAATGTAAGTATAATATTTTTAGAACTTGGGATTAATTAATAAAATCAGTTACGTTTACAGAAATTACCATGTGTAAAATAATACAAATGTCGAAATTATAATAAATTATTTATAAATGGGAACAACATTAGGTACATATGAATCATATAATTATAGACTTATTTATTATACCTAAGAAAGCACATTAGTTGCATTAAATCGTAATAATTAACGATTTAGAATAGGAACGATTTTCGTCGTCAATATTTTTTTGTTCATGGCAATTATGTATTGACAGGTAAAGACAATCTGTCAGGTATTTATTACTGTTTATTATTATTACTTGTTTTGATACATGTTATCAAGTAAGCAAATTATCTTGCAGATTTTACGTGTTAAGCATCAGTTCCTCCGTACTATAACATATATCTGTTTACAGTGGATTCACGAAAGGACGCTTTATCATTTAATTAAAATGACAAGTTTGCAATGAGTTAATTGCAACATTCACTTGCCCCGACTAAGAAGACATGCATTATCCGATGAGAGTGAAGTTCTCAATAAACCCAATGTTGCTTTGTGCTATGTGATAATTATTGCATATTATTTTGCTCCGTGTTAAATTGGTTAAATTAATAGTTTTTCATGTATTTGGTTGATGTACTGTACGTAAAAGTGAAATAAAAACTACAAGCAAGCTATGACAGTGTTATTAAGTGATTTTGTTCAGTAATTAACAAATAAACAGTGATAAACGAATTGTAATAACTGTGACGTTTCTCGCGCTATAAAGGAAAATAAGTCAACTCTGAATCTATATAAATCGTTTCTTAGTGCTAAACTGATAAACAAAAAAGTAACTCTTAAAAATATTTTCAAATACAGTGATTTTTGGAAAATGTTACACTACGAATTCCGTTTTTTATTCAAATGCTTGAATAATATTGATAATAACACCATCTAGTAGCGAGTAGCACAACTAAACCAATCAGTGTTACACGACTCTACGTAGTGTTGCAAGGCATAAATATTAATTTTCCAATATAATTATTGCGGACAGCGACATCTATTAGCCACGAATAACAACTCCAGGAGTTCAATTCAATGTTACCAACTGCATTTTGGTGTTGACAGATATTTATAACATTCTGTAGATGTACCAATATGAATTTCTTGGATAATATTACTTTCCGTCGCAACCGCGGCATAAGATCGGAATCCAACCATGACGACAGTAGCTCTAATATATCTCAAACCTTGAATTGTACAACAAACAGTATGCCAGAAATGTCGGAAGATGAGGAGAACTATCAAATAAAAAAATAGCAAGAAGAGATTGATGAGCTGAAGTCTCAATTAAATAGCGCACATAAGGAAATAGAAATATTATCTTTATAAAATAGCAATTTAAAACAAAATAATGAAGAATTATCCAGACAAAATAATATGTATAAAAAAATTGCTAGCTCTCCTGTCAAACACACTCAGGAAAAATCAGTCAAGACAAACCAACACAAACGGATGTGGTAGTACACAATTCAAGCATAACAAAACAGGGGATGAATGACACCGAAGGGAATACTACGATACCAGTCACCGTTAATTCACAGAATACTAGGAAGAATAAATTATGTATAATAAGTTCACACAAAACAAATATGTTAACATCTATTGCTGAGGATACTTTTCAAAATACTGAAAATTGTCATTACATCTCACCGTATTGTGGAACACTTCAAATTATTAATAACTTACAAAATAAAGTGGAATCATACACGAAAGAAGATTATTGCATAATTATCATAGAAGAAGAAGATTTAAAAAAAAACAAATTATTATTACGATATAATAATAGGATTAAGAAATTGTGTATTGATTCAAAACACTAATATAATAATATGTCTACCAACATTCAAATGCAATTATTATGCCGATATGTTTAATTGGAGAATAGAAACATTTAACTTCTTATTATATCTTGATGTGGATACGCATAAATATGCCACTATATTAGATTCTAATCTACATTTATAATACGACTATATTATGTTTTCTAAACACTCAGGTAAATTAAATGATCATGGAGAACATTTTTCTTTTAGTTGTCAATAACGCTCATACTGTTAAAAGCACCAATGTTACCAAATTAAGTGCAGTAAATGCAAATAATACTAACACAAATGTTTTTCTTTCCTAATTTGTATATTATGCATCAAAATATTGCTGGACTTCTAAATAAGTCCGACATTTTAACAGTTCATATTCATCAATTATTAGATAGACAGATAAATGTAGATATTTTATGCATAACCGAGCATTTTATAATGTCTGGACAAGAAAGTTTAATAAAAATACCTAATTATAAACTGTCAGCGTTTTACTCAAGAAATAATATTAAACGTGGAGGCTCATGTATTTTAGTAAAAAAAGGTATTGAGTACGAAACTTTAACAGAAATATCAAAATACTCTTTATCTGGAATCATTGAATGCTGTGCTATAAAACTAACTAAATTTAATTTAATAGTGATATATATATATAGACCTCCAAAACCATGTAACTTATATAGATTTTATGAGAACCTAGATGTTATTTTAAAAAAAGTGTCCAATAATCACAAAAACACTGTGATACTGTGGTGATATGTGGTGACTTTAATATTGACACACTGAAACGGAATAAATTATCAATAGAATTCGAATCATTGCTTTTGAGCTATAACCTAAAATTAGAGATTATGCAGCCGACAAGGCTTAGAAGTGAAACATGTTTAGACAATTTCGCTCACAATATGCGTCAGAAATGCGAATATTGGCATTATCAGACCACACCGCACAAATATTAAAAATCCCAGTATCCCGTAAATATTCACACATAAAATCCTGGCGTAAAAGAATAAGAGATATATCCAAAGAAAACCTAGTTAAATTCAGTGGCCACCTCAAAAATCTAACATTTTCAGATGTATACAATACAACAGACCCAAACTCAGCATATAACAACTTCCTCGACATATTTCTTTTACTGTACAATTTATGCTTTCCGTACAAAACAGTAACTGTTAGATCAGTAAATAAAATTAAATGGGTATCAAAAGGTATTCGAATGTGTAGCAAGAGACAACGCTATCTATTATGGCAAATGAGATTAAAACCAACTGTTGAAAATAAAGAAACTTTCAAAAATTATACTAAAAGATTTAAATAAATCGTTGAATTAACACAAAAGGCCCAAAATAATCATTTAATTAACAATTCAAAAAATAAAACAAAGATAGGTTCACTTATTTTTTTTCTATTATTTATTATTTGCCAAGACGTGGCAAATAATAAATAATAGAAAAAAAATAAGTGAACCTATTATACGAATTAAAAAACAAGATTTAACAATAAATGACCTAAAAGAAATAGCAGATTCGTTTAACAACTATTTTATTGATCAAATAGGCCAAATACCAAATAATAAAACTTTAGACGTCAAAAGAATTGAATACAATCCACATTCAATATTTATATCACCTATTGTACCGCAGGATGTAATTAAAACTATACACCACTTAAAATCTAAAAAGAGCCTTGGATTTGATGGCATATCAACTGAAGTGATAAAATTTGTCTCTCATATAATAGCTGGCCCACTAACCCATATCATAAATAATAGTATAACTGCAGGTATATTTCCCGAGAATTTAAAAATGACTGTTATAAAACCACTACATAAAAAGAACACGAAGGATGATATGACCAGTTATAGGCCAATTGCATTGATTTCCGTTTTCTCCAAAATAATAGAAAAAATCATATATGAAATAATTTTTAACTTTTCCATCAAATTTAATATTCTATGTAAAGAACAAAACGGTTTCATGAAAAATAAAAATATAGATATGGCTATATATGATTTACTAGTTACAGTAATGAAATGTTGATAATAAAATTCCTATTTGTGTAATTTTTACCGATATCTCGAAAGCTTTCGACTACGTCAATCATATTCTTTTATTTGAAAAGCTTTATGCTTACGGAATACGCGGTAATGCCTTAGATTTGATCAAGTCGTATATCACCGGTCGTAAGCAAATCACAGAAATAACGAGGGTTTGTACTAAAACTAGAATTGAACAAACGGATAAATCTACCTCGAGAGAAATAAAATTCGGAGTTCCGCAGGGCAGTGTCCTGGGGCCACTTTTATTTCTGCTGTATATTAATGATCTCCTTCGCCAAATCAATCACCCAATGGTTTTATACGCGGACGATAGTACAGCATTAATAAAATGCCATGACAAACAGCTGTACGAAAACGACGTAAACGATACACTGAAAGTACTAATTAACTGGTTAAATCATAATAACTCACTAATTAACTTAAACAAAACAAATATAATGCACTTATACCAAAGACTGCGTATTGGAAACTTAAACATACATTATAATACTCAAACCATTGAAAGAGTAGAATTCGCAAAATTTTTAGGTATTACATTAGATAGCCAATTAACATGGAAAGCTCAAGCTGAAACAATATGTAAGAAACTAAATACATCTGCTTATGCATTGTATAACCTTTCGAAAAAAGTAAATATTAAGACAGTACTAGTAGCCTATCACGGCTTGGTGGTCTGGATACTAAGATTTGGGATTATTTTTTGGGGCAATTGTACTTATAGAGAGGATATCTTTCGTGTTCAAAAACGCTGCATACGTTCAATGTTCAATATCAAGGTCACAGACAGTTGTGTCCCAGTTTTCAGAGAACATAAATTGTTAACATTCCCATGTATTTATATTTTAGAAATGGCAATATTTGTTAAAACCAATCCTCAACTATTTAAATCTTTAAAAGAAGCTCGATATCGTACAGTCTCTATGAGGTCACAGTACCAAAACTTATTGTATGAAGGTAACTGTAAAACAGCTTTGTTTAAAAAAAGTGTTATGGGAATGGCTCCTGTTATTTTTAATAAAATACCTAATTTTATTAAGGTTCAACCTTTAGAAGTATTTAAAAAGAGACTCACCGCCTTATTGCAAAATAATTGTTATTACTCTGTTCGAGAATTCTTAAATGATGCTTCTATAAATATTTTTTTTATGCTACTGACGTTGTATTCGTTTTAAGGTTATTGTGAGCAAATGTGGCTCATAAATGTTTGTATGCCTAAATAGGCAGAATGTACAAGGATTCGTTATATACCTATCTGTAACACCAATTGTAAACACCTACATTCTTTGCAAATAAATGATTACTTACTTACTTACTTATTGTTTGGTACTTATAGTAGGTAGGGTCTTACCCGACCTGCCCCTTTCTTAGATAAAGTTATACTAAGGATAAATTAATAATAATATCAATAAAATAAATGTAGTTACAAAAAACAAAGAACCTATTGTTTTTTTTACCTCCACTCAAAACCTCATATAAAACCCCTCACAACCTCACACAAATCTACACTAGGTTATGAACTTTGTAATTAATGGAAATAAAAGCTTTTCATTATTTCAACAAATAATAGTATTTTGCATATTCCTAACCTAACTCGCGACCCGGTTAGGGTTTCCGGGGCAGGTTCGGAATAAATCCATGTAAAAACATTTACTTTATCACCATAACTATGTTTATGTAAATATAATATGTAACAATCTTCATTGGTTCACTAGTTAACACTAGCATTTCATTGCTACATCAGTAGACACACTTTGATATTTACAGTATCTTTATTACTTAGGCAGTAAGAGTGATTTTCGAACTGCAATGTATCCACGGTCAAGGGGTTGACCCACAGATTACCAAACGGAACCTTCAAATAAAACTGGCTATAACTTTTATATCCCAAGTTTAAAAAATCAGAGAAATTAAAAATGCCTTTTCTATCACATTAACTACCAATTAAAACATAAAATATCCCGAAACACATAATTTTAGTAGCGGTACAGAAGTGCCATATACACTTGCCGTTCGCCTTTAAAGTGCAGTAATTTTTTTTTACTGCACATTAATTTTAGGCAATAAGGCAATAATGGAAAGGCAGAGGCCAGCACCATTTTTTTTCTAAAGTCTGCGACGGAATGGTCGCACAATTAAAATTACGTAAGTTTTAATTCAATTTATTTATGAAAAGGAATTCAATTATTTTCCTGGGACATTACATTTACACACGGCCATCTGATCCCAAACAAAGCAGAATTTGTACTACGGAAACCAGATAACTGATATACTACTTTTCTTTTGTAAATACATGCTTACTTATATAGATAATTCCACCCAGACTCAGGACAAACAGACATGTTCATGCACACAAATATCTGTCCTGGGTGGGAATCAAACCCATGTGGGACCTCCGGCGTGAAAAGCAAGCATTTGCCAACCACGCCAACAGGCCCGACAGTTAAATTGATGAAAGCAACGAAAAGCAGATGTTGAACCCTCATTAAGGGTTTTCCTCGAAAACAAGGCAAAAGTATACATGTGCGATCTGAGAAAATCTTCAACTATCATTATTTGAACTCAATAAAAATATTTTGTTATAGCAATAAAGAAATTACGATTGTTTTCTCTAAAAGAAATTTCAAGCCACGATTTTATTCTTGCCAATACAAGAGCATAAAGCCAAGATACATATTACACACACAATTTATTTTTAAATTTATAAATAAAAAGACCTTAATAGTGAATGGGATCGAGGAAAACTAAAACTGGGGACTGCAAGAAGCCACGACGAAAGTTATTGTTAATATTGGAAATTAAGGGGATGATTTGGTTTTACTCAAACCGTTTCCTTCTTCAGTGTAAACAAAAGTTTGAGACAGATTACAAATAACAAACAAGTCAGTAGGAGAACCCGCCACACCAGTGGCGTTTAAATCACTAAACACGCCGACACTTACTGGTGTCATCACACGCTAATCAATGCACAATAAAATATATCACCGACTATCTAACACACCTGACATCACTAATCACTCTACCTTACCACATACGAATAAGGTTGAGAATCCAATGACATGTGAGAAATTCAGGTGTAAACGTGAGCTGGTAGATGGTAAGTCATTGTTAAGTTTGGACTGTATAAATAGTTGAAGAGCTTTGTATGCCATCATTCTAAGTTCATCTCTCGTTCAGAACATTCACAGCACTCGGTTCGATCAGATATATTCTACGTATATTTATATTAGAAGTGGTAAAATGGAATATCAATCATTTTTAATAATATTATAATAAAAGCATTGGGGCCGTGTAAACCAGCGGCTAAAGTTATCCATAACGATAATAGCTGCACGCCTTGTTGAGGCGACACGTTCCCGGAATACTGGCATATATTTCGCACAACGAATAAGTATTGTCATAAAGCGTAACAATGCTGCTAGTATTTTGGAAACTTTACCAACACCTGAAAACGTTTTAGGTTTTTAGTATATTTTTCAATCTTCCCCCAGTTAAATAGTTATTGTATGAAGTAATTTATATTAACAAGATTATTAAAATTATTATGCTTGGAATTAATGATAAAATAAATAAATTGAGGGTTCCAAAATGTTAATATCTTTAAAAAAGAAAGTAATAGATAAATCAATATTAACTTTCAGGCTTTCATTTTAATAGACTCTTAAAACCATAGAGTTATATCAATGCTTAAAATGGTTTTACATTAAATACGGCAATTTCAAAGTAATTATGTCTGCAATTTGCGTTTGTAATGTTGACCATATAAATAAAGTAAAAGTTAAAACGTTATCTGCCTTAAGTTATAGTTTCAAATTATATTTGTTTGTTTCAGATCCTTAAACTCAAAATATTACGAAAAGTAAACCTGAAAAGAACGAAATGAAGGTAAGCTTAAAATAAATTTTAAAATGGTTTTTTATAAATAATGGAGAAACCTTCAAACGGCGCAAATACACCAACCTCGTTGGAAATTATGTATTTGAGCCTTTTGGGGTCGAAACGCTAGGGCCGTGGGGACCTAACGCACGTTTATTGTTTCGGGAAATTTCGAAACGTTTGATTGACGCTTCCCGTGACCAGAGAGCTGGCCTTTTTTTGGGTCAAAGAATCAGCATTGCCATACAGCGTGGCAATGCGGCCAGCCTTCTGGGCACGTTACCTCCCGACGATGCGGAGGAATTCTACGACGCCCTATAACTTAGATAGTAGTTAGTTATTATAGTTAATTTAGCTGATATTCTTCTGTTTCTTATAAGTTAAGTTAATTATGTAATATGTATTTCTTTATTTTATATAATAATTACTAAGTGCGTTTTTTAGTTCTATAGCATTATTAGCTGTACAAATGCGCCGTGTGCATGAATATGTCTGTTTGTTATGAGTCTGGGTGTAATTATCTAGGTATGTAAGTATGTATTTACAAAAGATAAGTAATTTATGTAATATATCAGTTATCAGGTTTCCATAGTAAGTACAAGCTCTGCTTAGTTTGGGATCAGATGGCTGTGTGTAAATAATGTCATAGAATATTATTATTGTTGAGTATCGATACAGTAGTAGTAAGGAAGGTGTTATCAATATGCTATGGTCTTTCACATGCAACTGTGAACATTTCTGTTGACCATGTTTCTAGAAACAAAGCCGATAAACAACACCTTCATTCAATGTAAGGTTGTTTATAGCTGAATCCTAAATTTGATATACATGTTGTATATATTGCATTGTTCGTAGCTTAACGCCAATGTGCTCACTCTGAATAACTGACTCTGAGACTGCTATGTCAAAACCCGCCGAACGATAGAATTTTTGATTTCTCATTTTTTTATATCATTTAATTTAATCGATCAGTAGTATATCAATAGTTAAACATAGCTTTTGCAAATTATAATATTATGTTTATCTGATAGCAATGCTGGTTAATTTGTGTTATTTAGGTATTTATAATTTATTTAAGTCTCCCTTTCGCAATATCTTATGTTGTATATATGTCTATATTGAAGTAGATGTTTGGTTTTGTGTTGTTTTTTCTTATCTGTTACTGTTTATGGTATCTAACTATTCTAAAATTTATGTTTCAGATCTTTGTACCACTGATATGTATATTATCAGTTGCATTAGCTGAACCGCCAGTGGGGTAAGTTACTCATATTGACGGTAACACCAATTACTGTTTTAATGTCATCATAAGCAAACAAATTATATTTGTATTGTTTTCAGGGATGGTTATCCAGCAGCACGGAGTCATGATCACACCCATGACCATGATCATACCGAAGACATAAACTTCCAAAGGTCACTCTCCCAAGAATACGGACCCCCTGGCGTCGAAGCTCGCAATTCAATCTCCACTGAATACGGACCTCCAAGTACCAGAAAAGCTTTGAGCAGGTCCAGTCCAGCTGCAACTTACGGACCTCCGAACACACGCACTGGCTTGGCTCAGGAATATGGAGCACCGAATGCTAGAAGTCAAATCCCATCTTCACGGAGCCTGTCTACTGAATACGGAGTACCTGATGCCCACAGTAGTCCTGGCGCACTCTACGGCGCTCCTATAGCACGAAATAGCTTATCCGAAGAATATGGAGCTCCGGCATCGCGGTCATCTCCTTCTCAGGAATATAGTACCCCTTCGCAGCGAAGCTTCAGCCGTTCTCCCTCCCAGAAATATGGACCTCCGACGTCCCGCAACTCGCAATTGACCCGAAATTCTCTGTCCCAGGAGTATGGAGTCCCTTCAGCTAGAACTGCCAATATAAATAGCTTCACCACACCTAAGAGCGCCGGCAAATCATTTGCCAGATCGTCTGGTTCTCTCAAAAGTCGAAATTCTCAATTTGGTGCTCGTTCTTTATCCACTAGCTACGGACCTCCTAGTGCAAGGAACTCTGGTTCTTATTCCCAAGATTCTAAGGCGCCATCTCAGTCGTATGGTGCGCCTAGTCAGCGCGATGTGTCGGACACATATGGAGTCCCAAATGCAAGGGATCTGTCGCAGGAATATGGTGCACCTTCAAGCCATGCTGTCAACCAGAACACCGATGCCATTATCTCGTCATATTCTGCTGCTTCTGCCAGGTTAGAAGATGATTTAAATTAATTAATGATGACTGCAATGTTAATTATAAATAAAACACTTTAGTTTAATGTTTGACTTTGTATTTAAATACTTGACTGACCTGTTCGACTAGTGGTTGGAGACCCTGACTGCTAAGCCAAAGATCGTGGGTTTGATCCCCATCTAGGACAAAAAATTGTGTGATGAGCCCGATTATTTGTGCGGTGTCTGGATGTAAATTATTTATATATGTATATGTATTAATTTATTCCAAAATAATATGCGTTAGACGAAGTTACATTACATGAATAAAAAAAACCTGTTCCCATATCGTTTATAGAAAACAGTTCATGATAAAATAAAAAACATTGATACTTTTCTTTCAAGGAACCTGCAAACTACGAGTTTGCGTACCAAGTAGACGACTTGGAGTCTGGCAGTGACTTTGGCCACACTGAAGAGCGAGACGGAGACAAAGCGACTGGCACATACTTTGTCGTGTTGCCAGATGGCACCAAACAGGTACTTTTATATACTACCGATTTAACACACAAGAAAAAGGTACCTCTATTACCGTAAGTAACACTTGACGTCACTCTGAGTACTGTGACTGTGCTCGGGCCAACATTGTTTCTAATATATATTAACAATTTGGGAACGCTCACACTCACGAATGGCAGGATCATCAGTTTTGCAGACGACACTGTCCTCCTATTTAGTGCTGACTCCTGGAGTGAAGTATTTAAACATGCCCAACATGGATTTAATAATGTTTCAAACTGGCTGCGAGATAATGTCCTAACCCTAAATAATGAAAAAACTAAATATATACCCTTCATGTTAAAAAAATCGTTAGACCCTATGCCAACGTTTCATATTACAGCCCATGAATGCCCCGAACCACACAATGCAACTTGTGATTGCCCTCTTCTTCAAAGAGTTGGAGAAATAAAATACCTTGGCGTAATTATCGATAACACCTTAAAATTTGAGAAACATATCGATACGCTCAGTAGCCGTCTTCGTAAACTCATATACGTGTTCAAAACACTTAGAACCGTGGCAGATGAAAAATTGAAAAAATCAGTGTACTATGCCCTTGGTCAATCCCTGTTGACGTATTGTATCTCGTCCTGGGGTGGTGCTCCAAAAAGTAGACTTATCCAATTGGAACGCGCCCAAAGAGCCATTCTCAAGGTGTTATCATCTTTACCGTACCGTTACCCAACAGCACAGTTGTACAAAGAGGTTAAGGTTCTAACTGTCCGTCAATTATTTATCAAAGGTATACTTTTAAAACAACACACTCTTCTTAGCTACGATTCATCTCTGGGTCGAGGAAAACGGCGATATAATCCTGTAGATGGGCAGAGGATTCCTTTGAAAACAAAGTTTGCGAGGCGCTTCTTCTGCCATCTCAGACGCTATCTCTACAACAAGATAAATAAAACTTTGCCTATTTATAATCTAACGACTAATATGTGTAAATTTAAAATAATAAACTGGATCCAAGGGATCAATTATGATGAAACCGAGAAAATCCTCTCGATTGTAGAATAAAAGAGAGTCAATGAATTGAGTTATTAATATAATCTTGCAATTCATCTATTTACGCTGCATACACATTTCTGCCTCCCCTTCATACACATACACACGCCATAATACACATACACACACACATTGTTCTCTTTGTTTTCTTATATTTCTCGTTTAAGTGCGTACATTAAATTTCTTTAGAGGTATGTAAAATTAAAATTGTAAAAATCTAAGGGGTGGAGACCTGGTGTCCTGAAATACAGGCCTTGAGCCTAGTTTAGGCACCAGTCTGCCACAGTAATAATTCTTACTAATGTATACAAAAATTATGTAAAGCTCTTACCATATAAAGATTTGTTTTTGTAATTATTAATATTGTGGAGAGAAATAAAAAATAATTATCTTATCTTATCTTATCTTACTGTGATCACGCCGAGCGTGAAGGGACGCGCAGAACGTTGAGAGCCTTAACTACCTTTTATTCTTTTCTACACTCGCCTTCTTCTCCTCTATACTTAACTTCTAAATTCCAATATCTTCATAACAATCATTCCAAAAATCTTCGCTCTTCTCACAACCGCCTTCTTCAATGCCCACCTCATCGTTCTGATTTCATCCATTCTTCCTTTTTCGTTAAATCCATTCTTCTTTGGAACTCTCTTCCTGTTGAGATCAGGATGGCAAAGAGTAGCTTTTCTTTTAAAAAGAAAATTCGGGAACATATAATAAAAAATATGGCAGAATCAGGCAGGAATCTAGGTTTATATTTATGGATGTATATTTATGCATTTATGTTTACTATTTTATAAATACATATATATTATTATATTCTAGTTTTAATTTATGTAGTTTATGTAACTATTTTATTGTATTTTTAAGTATAAGATTTATCACCTCCACACACGACGTGTTAAGTGCACCTACCTTATTTTTTTCTGCATCACCCTATGGTAGAGAATGCCTCTGGCATTAAGTCCGCCTCTGTTCATCCATGTGCAAAAGTTTTTAAATAAATAAAAATGTAAGGATGCTGTCCTGTTAATTGAAAATAAAATAACAATCACATTATCCCTCCTTATGGCCGTATGACATAGAGATTTCCCGCAAAAACAATGAAATGCTGTTGGTATTAAATCATGAAAGTATCTAAATGAAGATTAATACAACAATGTTGTTATTTTCAGGTCGTAGAATACGAGGCTGATGAACGTGGGTTCAAGCCTAGGATTTCCGTAGAGCCAGCATACTTCGGCAGGTCAGGTGGATATGATGACAACGCAGCAAACTTGGCAAGGTCTGGTGGATACGATGACAATGCGGCAGACCTAACCAGTTCTGGTGGACTCGATGATGTTGCGGTGGAATTGGCAAGGTCGGGTGGGCATGAACAGAACGCGGCAGATAAAGCTAGGTCTGGTGGATACGATAACAATGCAGCAGATATTGGCAGATCTAGCGATGGACCTTATTGATTTCTTAAGTGGTATGAGCGAAAATAAGAAGCAAAATATGAGATGAGATAATTTTTATATTGGTTAATTTAAGACAGTAGATATTAGCAACAAAGAATGGCATGTTAATGGAAAATGATTTATAGCAGAATGATTTGATTATTTATTTATTAGTAGCAAAACGATAAATTGTAAAAAATGATAATTTAAGTTATTACATAATATTGTTTAAGTTGCTTTTTACTGTAGCATTTAGTACTAAATAAACAAGTGATATTTATAAAAGATATGTGTTTTATGTATATATTTAATCCTTTCTTTAATTCTGAACTTAACAAAGAGATTAAAATATAATTCAATGCGAAGAGTTTTACTACATGATATATTCAGATTATTAATCATTTTGTAATGACTGTCGTAGATGGTCTCATTACAACTCAGGCCGAGGGCATCCTAGAGCCAACCAGATCCAGCAACAAATGAGTATTTGTTTTCTTCTAATACACTGCGGAGATCAAAAATATGATCTCCCTTCTAGGTACCTACTCAATTTGAGCGACTTCATACCGCACAATAGGCATCTAGACTGACTGGCCTACAGGTCAAATGGTTAGTGTCCCTGACCGCTAAGTCAGAGGCCGTGGGTCTCTTCACCTAGCACACATCTTTGTGTGATGAGCACGATTATTTGTTTTGTGCCCGAGTGTAATTTATATGCATGTATTTAGAAATATTTAAGTATGTTTTTCAGTTGTCTGGTTGCCATAGTACAGGCTCTGTCTACTTCGGGGTCAGATTGCTGTGTGTTAGTTGTTCCAAGATATTTATTCGTTAGTCACTTATCAGATACGCTATCAGTTAAGTGGCTTTTTGCTCTTGATTTGGACTTAAAGAGATTTAGTGAAGAAACCGCGGCTATTGATGCACTTTCTGTTTTCCTCGGATAAGTTTTAGAAGACAGCCTGTTTGGAAACTTGTGATATTTATTACACACACGGTGCTTTTTATGAGCAAGGATGTCGAAACGGTCATCCCCGAGTGGCGTACTAATTTCGAATTAGGGTTGTGATCATGCCACTGAATGCGTAAACTCGGTCTTATCTTCTCAATATGGAAGACGTGGATGCGTTTTATATTACCTTTGGAAAAGCACAAGATCGCTGTCACGTAGACCCAGGCATATAATGAACTACGTGACATGGTTTCCGGATGTATGGTTTCCGTTGTTTTCGGAATACTGGCATATATGTATTTTGCCCAACGAATAAGAATTGCCATAAATTCTTATTCGTTGGGCAAAATACATATATGCCAGTATTCCGGGAATACTGTTGTTAAAGTAATTTGGGAACTTTACCAACACCTGAAAACGTTTTAGGTTTTAAATATATTTTTCAATCTTCCCCCAGTTAATGTATGGAGTGATTTATATTAAAAATATTATTAAAATTATTATGGATTGAAAAAATGATTAAATAAATAAATTGAGGGTTCCAAAATGTTAATATCTTTAAAAAAGAAAGTAATAGATAAATCAATATTAACTTTTCAGGCTTTCATTTTAATAGACTCTTAAAACGGTTTTACATTAAATATGGCAATTTCAAAGTAATTATGTCGGCAATTTGCGTTTATAATTTTGACCATATAAATAAAGTAAAAGTGAAAAAGTTATCTGCCTTAAGTTTTAGTATTAAAATTATATTTGTTTGTTTCAGATCCTTAAACTCAATATATTACGAAAAGTAAACCTAAAAAGAAAGAAATGAAGGTAAGCTTAAAATAAATTTTAAAATTGATTTTATATAATAATTACCAAGTACGTTTTTTAGTTCCATAGCATTATTAGCTGTACAAGGCGTCAATCTATTATAAAAATTGGAAATTGGTGTTAGTTGTTCCAAGATATTTATTCGTTGATCACGTATCAGACACGCTATCAGTTAAGTGGCCTCTTGCTCTTGATTTGGACTTAAAGAGATTGTAGTGAAGAAACCGCGGCTTTTGATGCACTTTCTGTTTTCCTCGGATAAGTTTTAGAAGACAGCCTGTTTGGAAACTTGTGATATTTATTACACACACGGTGCTTTTTATGAGCAAGGATGTCGAAACGGTCATCCCCGAATGGCGTACTAATTTCGAATTAGGGTTGTGATCATGCCACTGAATGCGTAAACTCTGTCTTATCTTCTCAATATGGAAGACGTGGATGTGTTTAATATTACCTTTGGAAAAGCACAAGATTGCGATCACGTAGACCATTATATGCGTGGGCACATCAATTTCCGTTGTTTTCATTACTTACAAAACTCGTCTTTCTAATGTACCCATTTGACAAGCGCTTTAATAGTTAGGGCTACCATTGATTGCAGTAAAATGACAGACTCTACATGATTGTTAGTAAAACTTACGACTATGTTAGTAAGCACAGACATTAAACTAAAGTAAAGAACAAGAAGTAAATAAATAAATATAATACGTTAGTTCTATTGTGCGGTCTCTCATGGGATGGCGCAACAGTGACACATCCCATGCGCCATCCCATGGGAGACCGCACAACAGTGACCAAAGTATTTACAATCCATTAAACTGGCAACCATGCTTAAGACGCTGTTGGGGCTGCCCCACACCCTACGAACCAGGGAAGGAAGAAACCTTTGAACCTTTTGCGCATTGCGTAAAAGCAATCTATAAGCGCCTCTGCGAACATCTCTGACGCACTACAGGAACGGGGCAGACTCACCAGAATCCTAAACGCATTGTTATATTGAACGCGGAGATCGCCATATGATATTTGCGTATATCTAGCCCATAGGTTAGACTTGTAAAAAGAAGTAAAGTAGGCTCGAAAGAGTGTGATTTTAACTGTAAGTGAGCATCGTGCAAAGCTGCGAGAAAGCATGTTCGCTCTAATCGACGATAAATTTTGATTAAACGTAAGTATAAACCACTTAGTTTTTAGTTACAGCAAGTGAATATCTTTGATTGCATCGTTGATGTAGCGGTACCTTATTCAGCCGCACATAATGATGCTTTGAATTCAATCTCGGATCCGACCTTAAAAAGTGATATTGGTATTTTCTGACAAGAAAAATTGTCAGTGTCTGCCCGAAGTCTAGAATTTGGCGGCGTTACAGTCCTGTGCCTTGGAGAGTTCTTAAAAGCCGTCGGTCCTGTACCTGAACTCGTATATTGAACGCGGAGATCGCCATATGATATTTGCGTATATCTAGCCCATAGGTTAGACTTGTAAAAAGAAGTAAAGTAGGCTCGAAAGAGTGTGATTTTAACTGTAAGTGAGCATCGTGCAAAGCTGCGAGAAAGCATGTTCGCTCTAATCGACGATAAATTTTGATTAAACGTAAGTATAAACCACTTAGTTTTTAGTTACAGCAAGTGAATATCTTTGATTGCATCGTTGATGTAGCGGTACCTTATTCAGCCGCACATAATGATGCTTTGAATTCAATCTCGGATCCGACCTTAAAAAGTGATATTGGTATTTTCTGACAAGAAAAATTGTCAGTGTCTGCCCGAAGTCTAGAATTTGGCGGCGTTACAGTCCTGTGCCTTGGAGAGTTCTTAAAAGCCGTCGGTCCTGTACCTGAACTCGTATCATAAGCTATCCCATTGGATTATGAGAGGAACGGAATAGAAAATGTATCTGTGTTTGCGCACACACTAACAAATGCGCAGTTGGCTAGTCTCCATTATGACTGGCCGCCATGGCTGATATTCACCCACTACTATTTAATGCAATATTGTATAAAATCCATTAAATCCTATTCGATTTTGTTCATCCCAATTACTTTTTTATATTTAAAACTTAGTAGAGGCCACTGAAAAGCTTATATTAGTCCCTCGATGAGCGATTTTATACCTTGTAGCATATCACATGAATAGACTAAAAAAACGTAGATACTGTATGAATGAATAAATTAAGGAGGTTAATTACTATTATGTAAACAATTAGAGTTGTCAAGCGGAAGTGGCAGTGGGCGGCGCACATAGCTCTTAAAACTGCTAGGGTAGAAAGGTTGACCGATGATTTTTGAGGGCCACTGGAAGCCGCTGAATGCGGGCAGGGCTAGACCGGCAATTGTGTAGATCTTTGCGGGAGTCCTTGTTCAGAAGTTGACGTCTTTCAGCTGATATGTTGACGTTGATTATGACGGCAAACAATTCTACGAATAATGAATCCTTTAGATTCAGGTTACAAGATACTTGTGTTTCAGTTTAACAATTTTCAAGCGAATCACTTTACATATTTGCGTAAAAGGAGACGGGGATTTCTGGGCCTAACTGTAGTAAGTTGAGATATGGTTTAAAAAAAGCGTTATTTTTTTTAATTCGAACTGTAAAAGATTGACCCAATTTACAATCTAAAAAACGAGAAATCTCAAAATAAGTTTAAGTCACGAATTAAATTGGTTGTTGATTACTATAATCGATTAACGGTAATGAGTTCAAACAATGTAATTTAAAAACTTTTGCACCAGCCACCAGATAACCGATTTAATCATAATAATATTAACATAATGTCATCAGTAAAAAATAAAATATCAATAAAATAAATAGAAATCATAATATCGGTTATCATTCAAATCGATTTATTAGTTATTGGCAACTATATTTTTAATCTATGCTGACAGTGACTGGTGACAGATTTTGAATCCTAATTTATGATCGGTCACTGAGTTTTTGGCGCCAACGCGGAAAAGGACGCATCGAGGCTATGTTTTATTTTCAAAAACTGGTGTAAATTCGAGTTTTTATGTGTAAATATGGTGGATTTTTAGACATAACATCTTCGACAACGTACACACGTGGAGGAAAGTGCGATATTGCCGTGAAATTGTGATTTTCCGTGTTGAAACCAAAACTCCATAGAAGCCTCTAATAAAGTCTCCACTGCTTTACTGGGGTAGGACTATGACTTGACTGTGACGGACGTGATGGACATGACTGTGACGGACGTGACGGACATGACTGACTGACTTTGAAACAGCAACATTACAACTGAAGACGAGGCGGTATGGTCACAGACCTTAGCCTGCCCAAAGAGGGCAAAAAATAATATAAAAAAAAAAATATGATCGGTCACTCGTTTCTCGTATCGTTAGTGCGAGTTAGTGCGTGTGTGATTTGAGTATTTTTTATTGTTTTATATATCCCTCGACAACTGCATTCTCTCTACGGACTTCTGATATTGCTTAACGTGTACGACTTTTGCTAACATACTGGACACAGATAACTATTAAACAGCAATCGAAAATGAAAAATCAGCTGTTTAGTATAGGTTGGTACATAACCTCTCTATTAAGTACTAAATCTTTTATAACTCTGCTCACAGATTGAAACATCCATGGATTTTTAGCGATTGTCTGGTAATTTAAAGACCCATTAATTGACACCACTTATATCTTTATACATCCGAGCCCAATATTGTATGAAACCGTATCCGTCTCCTTTAAAGTACAGTAAAATCTTATGGCTAGCACCACAATTATTTATGATGTCTGCGACGGAATGAGCGAACAATTAAAATTACGTAAGTTTTAACGAACGTATGAGAATTTATTTATGAAAATGAATTCAATTAAATTGACGAAAGTGACGAAAAGCTGATTTTGAGCCCTCATTTAGAGTCTTCCTCAAAAATGTGCGAACTGAGAAAATCTTCGACTATCATTATTTCAACTCATTATTTAACTATATTTTTTATAACAAGAAATAAATTACGATATTTACTCTACAAGAAATTTCAAGCTATTTTGATTTCATTCTTGGCAAGACTAAAGCATATTGCCAGACACATTATATAGTGCTACAAACTTATCTGGCCCGGTGGCCAAAAGTAGAACTAACAAGCCAGTTTGAAATGTCAATCGGCCTGTTATTCCATGACATTCCTGGCATTGATTGTTTGTTGCGCGTATTTATTTTTCTTTATGTGGTTTTTAATATTGAAAAATGCCGAAAGCTTTAAAAAGCGATGCGAGGAACGTTATATTACAAGTATTGAATTATATGAAGGAAGAAAAACGCCTTCAGGCACCAATTATACCCTTCAATAAGTTGTATAAACGCGTAGCTGCTGCTACAGGTTAGTGTTGTCAGCTTCTGAAAAAATACGAAAATCCCCCTCGCACTTTAAATTAAAATATTATTTATTTATTTAATTTTTGCTATTTCCTTTGTAGGTGTCCGGGAGCGATTTGTAAGAAAACTTGTGAAAGAAAAAGAGCAAGCAGATGCAAAAATTTATAGCAGATCAGAATATTGGTAGATCGAATTCTGAAATCCTATCATTGATTGCAGAAGCTTTTGATAAAATAACAGTCAATGAATGGCAATTTTTTTTTGCCATTCATTGACAATTACAATCATGTAAAAAAATATTGAAAATGTGTATCGAAAAAGGGATGGATACTTAGACGAGCCTTTCATCATTCATTTAGGTAGTGATAGTGAAAGCAGTGATTCCGATAATGATGATGATGAAATGATTTCTGAATTAAACCATTCCGGTGACATAATAATACCTGTAGTATCTCCGTTAGAGAACACTCAGCATACATTTTATGTAAATGATCATAATTTTATGTAAATTATTGTATAAAAATATAAAGCATGACAGTATTTGTTTGCTTTTTAGTGAAGTAACATTTACGTTACAATGTGCATATTATTTTTACCCACTTTATTGCAAACAATAGTTACTAGCAACACTAAATGCGATAATAGCGACGCTGCCACCGGGTCAGATAAGTTTGCGGAACTGTACTGACAAATCATTTATTTAATTTATAAATAAAAATACTTAATGGCGACTGGGCACTAGTATAACTAAAACTCGGGACTGCAAGAAGTCACGAAGAAAATTATTGTTAATTCTGAAAATTAAGCGGACGATTTGGTTGCACTCGCATCGTTTCCTTCTTCAGTGTAAACAAAAGCTTGAGACAGATTACAAATTACAAACAAGCCGGCAGGAGAACCGCCCACACCAGTGGCGTTTAAATCACTAAACACATCGACACTTACGGGTGTCATCACATGCTAATCAATGCACAATACAATATATCACCAACTATCTAACACACCTGACTTCACTAATCACTCTACCTTATCACATACAAATAAGGTTGAAAATCCAATGCCAAGTGAGAAATTCAGGTGTAAACGTGAGTTAGTAGATGGTAAGTCATTGTTTAGTTTGGACTGTATAAATAGTTGAAGAGCTTTGGATGCCATCATTCTAAGTTCATCTCTCGTTCAGAATATTCACAGTACTAGGTACGATTAGATATATTAAACGTATATTTATATTAGAATTGCTGAAATCTAATAAAAAATATTCTTAATAATATAATTTACTTAATAATATAATAAAAAAAGCGTTGGTAACATTGGGGCCAAAGTTATCCATAACGATAATAGCTGCACGCCTTTTTTAAGGCGACACGTTCCCGGAATATTGGCATATATTTTGCCCAACAAATAAGTATAGCCATAAAGCGTGGCAATGCTGCTAGTATTCTGGGAATATTACCAACACCAGAAAACGTTTCATGTTTCAAATATATTTTTCAATCTATAGGTGTAGATTTAAAAATATATTTAAAACATTAACAGTCTTATTTAAAAACGCTACTTAAATTTAAGCCGGCCGCTCAACCATGGTTTATCAAATTTTTCATTTAAAAACATGATTTAACTTTGACCCGCGGTTAAGCCATGTCAAAATTTAAACCACGTCGGCCCCTGGTTTAAAGCTTGCTCAAATATGACGGATTTTATTTGCATCAGCTGACGTTTTGTTTGACGTTTGTTTGTGAATGGAGGTTTTATTGAAGTTACTAACCGTTTTAATTTTTAAATAAATACTGAATTCCAGTTGGAATCTTATCACAAACTTCAAAATCCACCGAAAAAATCAATAGTCCTTGAAAATGCACTGTTACGATCATAAATCTATCATTCCATGTCTACCATAGAGCAAAAATCATAAAGTTTTGATACATAATCCGATTTAGTCGATTAATTTTGGTCAACCTCTATACCAGTCCCAGAAATGTTGACAGTCTAAAATAAAATGAGGTCACTTAGCTGAGAAACCTTTAAGTAGGGTTTTTAAATAAAGAAATAGTTGAGCGGGGTTTAAGTGGTTGAGCAGGGTTTAGCTGAGACATGGTTAAGCGGCGGATCACGGAATTATTTTAAATAAGAGTGTAAATCGTTAATTTTTAGGGTGATTTATATTAACAAGATTATTAAATGATATGAAAAAATAATCAATTAATTAAATTGAGGGATTCAATACATTGTTTTTTTTTTGTATAGAAAGGAAAAGATAAATCAATACTAACTTTTCAAGCTTCACGTAAAAATTTACATTTTAATAGACTCTTAAAACGGTTTTACATCAAATATGGCAATGTAAATTTATTATGTGTGTAATTTGCGTTGGTAATGTAAATATTTTTACAAATAAAGCAATAGTCAATACAAGATCCGCTTTAAGTTTCAGTTTAAATTTCATGCTTAAGGACTGAGTATAACCAAGACACGGATTTAGAAAAATATTCATATAATTATTTATGATATATTTATTGTTTCAAATAAGAATAGAAGCTAAAAATACATGTTGCTAGTTTTGCAAATGTTATTTACGTGTAAAAAAATCTTGGTAAATTATATTTATGTTTGTTTGTTTGTTTCAGATCCTTAAACTCAGTATAATAGGAAAAATAAACATAAAAAAACGAAATGAAGGTAAGCAAAATACATTTTAAAATTGATTTTATATGATAATAACATTTTTTTCTAGTTTTATAGTATTATTCGCTGTACATAGCGTAAATCTATGATCAAAAATGAGAAATCGTAGATTCAATTGTTCATTGGGTATCGAATCAGCCCTAATATCCAACGGTAGTTAGGAAGGTGTTATCAATATGATATGTTCTTTCACATGCAACCGTGGACATTTTAGTCAGCCATGTTTCTAGAAACAAAGCCGATAAATAGCACCTACATCCTATGTAAGGTTGTTAATAGTTGAATCCTAAATTTGATATACCTGTTGTATGTGTATCGTTCGTAGCTTCACGCCAATGTGCTCACTCCGAATAGGTAGAGGCTGCCGTTTTGTCCGCCGAACGTTTTAATTTATAATTTCTCATTTTCAAGAATCATTTCATATCAATCAATCAGTATATCAATAATAAAGCATAGCTTTTGCAAATTATAATATTATATTTCTCTGTTTGCAATTTGTAATATGTTATTTAGGTATTTATAATTTTTATCTCCCGTTCGTAAATTATAAGGGTGGGTTTGTGTTTTTTTTTGTTATCTGTAATCGTATCTAATTATTCTAAAATTTATATTTCAGATATTTATACCACTGATATATATGTTATCAATTGCTTTAGCTGAACCGCCGGTTGGGTAAGTTACTCTTTCTACTAAGGGTTGAAGTCATGTCACATGTCTGTCTGTACTGAGTCTGGATGAAATTACCTATTTAAGTTATTATGTTAATACATATTAAGAAAAGAAAAAGTAGTATATTATCTGGTTTCTGGCTCTGTTTGGTTTGGGATCAGATGGCCGTGTGTGAATAATACCCCAGGATATAATTGTATTACTCAAATTGATGGTTAGTAATAAATACCAATTACTGTTTTATGTCATCCTAAGTAGACAACTTATTCTTGTGTTTTTTTTTCAGGGATGGTTATCCATCAGCACGGAGTCATGATCACTCCCATGACCATGATCATACCGAAGACATAAACTTCCAAAGGTCGCTCTCCCAAGAATACGCACCTCCTAGCGTCGAAGCTCGCAATTCAATCTCCACTGAATACGGACCCCCAAGTACCAGCAAATCTTCGAGCAGGTCCAGTCCAGCTGCAACTTACGGATCTCCGAACTCTCGCAGTGGCTTGTCTCAGGAATATGGAGTACCGAATGCTAGGACTCAAATCCCATCTTCACGAAGCCTGTCTACTGAATACGGAGTGCCTGATGCCCGCAGTAGTCCTGGGGCGCTCTACGGCGCTCCTGTAGCACGAAATAGCTTATCCCAGGAATATGGAGCTCCGGCATCGCGGTCATCTCTTTCCCAGGAATATGGTACCTCTTCGCAGCGAAGTTTCAGCCGTTCTCCTTCCCAGAAATATGGACCTCCGACGTCCCGCAACTCGCAATTGACCCGAAACTCTCTGTCCCAGGAGTATGGAGTCCCTTCAGCTAGAACTGCCAATATCAATAGCTTCACCACAACTAAAAGTACTGGCAAATCGTTTGCCAGATCGTCTGGTTCTCTCAAGAGTCGAAATTCTCCATTTGGTGCTCGTTCTCTATCCACTAGCTATGGACCTCCTAGTGCAAGAAACTCGGGTTCTTATTCCCAAGGTTCTAAGGTGCCATCTCCGTCGTATGGTGCGCCTAGTCAGCGTGATGTGTCGGACACATATGGAGTCCCAAATGCAAGGGATCTATCGCAGGAATATGGTGCACCTTCAAGCCATGCTGTCAACCAGAACACCGATGCCATTATCTCCTCATATTCTGCTGCTTCTGCCAGGTTAGAAGATGATTTTAAATCAATTAATGGTGACAGCAATGTTAATTATAAAGCACTTTAGTTTAATGTTTGACTTTGTATTTAAATACTTGACTGACCTGTTCGACTAGTGGTTGGAGACCCTGACTGCTAAGGCAAAGATCGTGGGTTTGATCCCCATCCCCATCTAGGACAAAAAATGGTGTGATGAGCACGATTATTTGTGCGCTGTCTGGATGTAAATTATTTATATATGTATATGTATTTATTTAGCAATATATAAGTTTATTTTTAGTTGTCTGGTTGCCATAGTATAGTACTAGGCTCAGCCTATTTTTGATCGGGTAGCAGCTTTTTATTTTATTATTATTTCCTTATCCACATTTTCAGGTCATCTCCTTCTAAAACATATGGCGTTCCGTCTGGGAGAAACTCGATGCCTTCCGAACAATATGGTGTCCCGGAACAGTACAGTAATGTTGACAACCAGGGTTATTCGTACTCCAGGGATGCTCTTAATGAATTATTGAATCAGGTAAGAACTAAGTTAGAATATAAAAGAATACTATTTCTTATATTAACACCATAGAAAGATAATTTTTAAAACATCTTATGTATAAGTATTATCGAATAAAATCATTTAATTCATTGAATAAAGTGTTTGTTTGTGTGGATTTATTCTACAATAATATGCGTAGGACGAAATTACATTACATGAATAAAAAAAACCAGTTCCCATTTCGTTTATAGAAAACAGTTCATGAGGGTTCTTGATAAAATAAAAAAAACATTGATACTTTTCTTTCAAGGAACCTTCTAACTACGAGTTTGCGTACCAAGTAGATGACTTGGAGTCTGGCAGTGACTTTGGCCACACCGAAGAACGAGACGGAGACAAAGCGACTGGTACATACTTTGTCGTGTTGCCAGATGGCACCAAACAGGTACTTTTATATACTAACGGTTTCACCCTGTACTACCAATATCATGGGCTCAGTGATTCAGATTAGATCCCTTAAAGATAAAGAATTATTTATCGCGTAACTGTGTACAATAAGGTCTTATCATAACGTAACAGTTTTTAGGATCAACAGTTTACCCATATATCCGATATGGGTAAACTGTTGTTCCTAAAAACTGTTACGTTGCAATACAAACAAGTCTATTTAATTCATTCTTAGTAATAATAACACATTATTTTGTGGCAAAAAACTCATTCAAACTATAGTAAACATTCTCTATTAACATATTCTTATCTAGGAAGAAGTCACTTCTTTCTTCCTCCGTTTCAATTCAGTCATTTATGATGTTATGTTTACATATTTGACGTGGTCAATTCTTTTTTAAGTTCTTTCTGGACTTCGTACTTGCCCTATCTCAACCATCGACTTATTTTTCTTACCTTTCTTTTTATCTTTTGTTCCTTGTTTTTCCAAGAATGCTTTTGACTCTCAACAAAATTTTGTTACCCAGGTTTTATCAGTAACTTTAGGCTTGTTTCTATCCTTTTTGATCTCTTGTGGGTACTGACTCGGCTCCCCTACTTGTAAACAAATAAGTATCAAAATTTGAGGATGTCGTACCCTTAATTGATGTTTTCCTCAAAAACAATGATATGCTGGAGGAATAAAAAAACATATATACCGATCCAAGGCAATCATGAAATAAAATAAATAAGGATTTAAGCACCTATTTTGTTATGTACAGGTCGTAGAATACGAGGCTGATGAACGTGGGTTCAAGCCTAGGATCTCCGTGGAGCCAGCATACTTCGGCAGGTCTGGTGGATATGATGACAACGCAGCAAACTTGGCAAGGTCTGGTGGATACGATGACAATGCGGCAGACCTAGCCAGTTCTGGTGGACACGATGCCGTTGCGGTAGAACTGGCAAGGTCAGGTGGGCATGAACAGAACGCGGCAGATATAGCTAGGTCTGGTGGATACGATAACAACGCAGCAGATATTGGCAGATCTGATGGACCTTATTGATTTCTGAAGTGGTATGAGCGAAAATAAGAAGCAGACGTTGGTTAATTTAAGACTAAATTAATATGTAGTAGGTATTAGTAACAAGGAATGGCTATGTTAATGGAAAATTATTTGTAGCAGAAAGATTTAATAATTTATTGATTTGTAGCAAAACAAAAAATTTAAAAAAATTATGATTTAAGTTATTACATAATATTGTTTAAGTTGCTTTGTACTGTAGCATTAAGTGCTAAATAAACAAGCGGTATTTATAAAAGATATGTGTTTGTAGTTAATCATTTGTTCTTTACTAATCTAAGCGAGGAGAGTAAAAATTGAGTACTTCCGAAGTCAATGAGTTTTTTTACACGATATTATACGGTTAAGTGGCTTGGCACTTGATGTATACAAAGCGTAGGTAGTTAGGCTTGCGCTTTCTGATTTCCCTGGATAATATTTAGAAGAGAGCCTGTTGACATGAAATACAATTTTAGAATTACGGTAGTGATCATGCCACTTAATGCGTAAAATCGGTCTCATCTTCTCAATATGGAAGACGCGGATGCGTTTATTATCAACCTTGTAAAAGCACAAGAACCTCACTCAAATATTGATCTATGTCACCGGACATTGATCAATATTGGAGTGTGGACATACCGATTGCCGTTGTTTTTGTACTATACATAATAATAATAAATAAAAGCAAAACAAAAGGCGGCAATTATGGGAACGGCACGCATTGTGAGAAACTCTTCACAATACGTGCCTTACTCTGTCGCCCTGACCACCGGCGGGCGGCTTAGGGCTTCAGAACCCGCCGCAGGAGAAACTCTATTTTTTTCAATTTATTCATTATATTATCGATTTCTTCAAAGTCAAAGTCAACATTTTTATTGTGGTACATAGGTAGTAGGGTGTTATTATACAATAATATTAATGTTCAGCTATGACCCGCCGTACTGGCATACAATAATAATAAAGTTATTCCGTCTACATATTATTATCATTAAAATATTCACTTATACTATAGTAACATTTTCCAATTAAAAAGGTATATAATGTGTTTTTATATTTTTTATGTCTCTTATATTATCTCTAATGGTCTTGGGTACTTTTTATATATACCTATCAGGAATCAGATAAAAAACACTCTTATGAAACAATGCTGTTTTGTGGTGTACACGCGTCATTTTATTTATATGTCTAACTCGATCACAAAAATTGAAAAGATCAATATTTGATTTCGCGAATATGACACATTCATAGATATACATGCATGGAAGGGGTAATATATTTAGCTCTTTGAAGTAGGGCTTGCAGGAATCAGTTGATTCAATATTAACTATTGATTGTATGTTGATTGTATGCATCTCTTTTGGGCTTTGAAAGCTAGATCTTTGTTTGTGGAGTTAGAGTTTGTTCTTTTTTATACCTATCATTTGTAATTAGGTAAAAAATAAGAATTAATAATTTATTTATTATATTATCGGTTTCTTTTTTATACCAATTGTATAATTAGGTAAAAAACAATTATTTATATAAATTACGTGGAATAATAATAATAAATGGTTTATTAACAGCCAAAAATACAAAGTTGGGTATTTTAATTTAAGTATAACAAGCAAGATAAAAGCAAGGGAAAATATACCTAACACACATTGTCCAATATACTTACTTCTCTCTCAAAGTGAGAATTAACAAATTGTTCATTTTATATCATCACCATATCAGAAACTAAAGACGTTCGCTGCTGACGTCTTTCAGCGACTGACCTACAAACAGATCGCTATCTTTCTGGAACTGCTTGCACGCAGCACTAGAGGATACTTCTCTTAGTACCCTCGCAGCCCCGAGGGGGATATGGGCTACCGGTTGCCCCGCCGCTCCAACCCTTCCTCAGTCTGGGAGCGCGATCGGACCGCTCCCGATCCCGTTCGGCAGCCAGTCCCACGGCGTTCTATGTGGTTGCTTTGCAGCATAGCATAAATGCATGCCAGCGGCGATACATCCAGTCCGATCTCAGAGACTAGGACTCGCCTCTCGGCTTCCCAGGCCGGGCACTCCTCAAGCGTATGATGGACAGAGTCAGAATAAAAGAAATAAAAACGGTTTTCATACACGTAGACTTTAAATAAACGCTTGTAAATAGTCGGAATAGGTTTGTAGTAATATAGTTAAGTAAACATAATTATTTCTAGGTACGTATAGCTATTTAGGTACACGGATAGTATGAAAACATTTAAGAGTCTAAGTTGCTAGGCTTACGTGTGCCTAGCAGAATTTGGGCACAAGGCCTAACCATTTAGGTTACTGGTTCTTTACAGGTTCGATGTCAGTCGTCTGAGAATTCGTTAGACATTAGACTGAGACCCGAGTTCAGCAGAATTGAAAAAAAGCAAAGAGGTCGAACATAAATAGTGCTGGAAGTAATGTATTACGTGAACTGCATAGTTGGTTTAGTGTAGCGCTTTCAACCGCAAGTAACGAGGTCCTGGGTTCAATTCCCGAGTCTGGCCAAAAAGTGATTTTGGTATCAGCCCGGGGTTGGCGGTATTATATCCCCATGCCTCGGAGAGCAAGTAAAGCCGTCGGTTCTGTACCTGGGGCTTTAGTATGAGTTTACAAAAAACTAAAGCTACGAACGACTTCGAGCTCTCGACGGACATCAGCCATGCAACCCCTGATTGGTTACCGTCGTGGTGGCGAGATAAGTTTTAGCAATTACAAAGCTTCCTTCCTATCGAAAACTCGGTTTTGGTTTGCCGTAGATTCCCACTAAGCTTACTGAGCTCATTCCGGTCATGTCGCTAGTCGTACCATCGGATCATGAGAGTAATGGAATAGAAAGTGCCGCTGTGTTAACGCAGACACTCGTACACTATAAAACGTCCCGCGCCGATGATTATTCTCCATTGAGACTGGCAGCCATGGCCGAAAGCTGCTAGGAGGGCATTATAACGTGTACCTGTTGTAACTAGTATGGACATCTCACGCATGACATTGTCCGACAATGATTGACCTTGAACTTGAAGCTTATATCTCGGCCGGTCGAGGACAAAGAATTAAGCTCCGGATCTATTCAGTTTGACCTCTGCTCAGCTCTTTGTAAACTAAACCGAAGATATCTTCATTATAGACTTTTGAAGGTAAACTCTTTTTGGTTTAGCTCAACAAGGTGTAGGATAAATAGAAGACGTAATTAAAGAAGCTTAATATTCCTATGAAACTGAATAACGTATAGGAAACAAATTTGAAAAATACGCAGAAAAAAGATTGATGAAATTAAATAATCAAAATTCAGCACTTGGGTATTTACATACACTTGTACTTGTCAAGCTCTCAATGCAATACATAAACATAGTTAATACAATAATTAAAACAACAAAAATATTTTGAATTTGTTCATCCGAGCGGTTTGTTTCGTCACATATAATCTTATTAAATAAATATTAAATAGCAACTGAGCTATTATTGTTACATTAAGCAATAGTATATTAAAATTAAAGAATTGAAAACAACGAGCAGTTGGCTAGCGCAAAAGACTCTCAACCAGTAGCTACTAATACCCGAGGACCTGCACCTTTAGGACCAGGGATTAACCATTAAGGGGCATACCTCGCATACAATCTGAGCGGGATCACATAAATCCTTCGTATAATGAGTGATGAATGAAGTATAATATAGGAATGAGTATGAACCACCAACATTTATAATCACTCATTAATCACTTTCGGATTTAAGGTATTTATTTTCTCAAAGGAATCAATTTCACGTCCTCCGGAAGGTGTTACCATGGGAATTCTAAATTTGATCTGCCAGTATGTATCGTTCGTATCTTAACGCAGAGCGCCTACCCCGGATTGGTAGATGGTGCTGGTTCGAGACCCGCCGGTCGATTAAATTTATGATTTCCCATTTTTGAGATTAGATTAAAGATTAACACTTTGCATTGCGTATAATGCTATAAAATTAAAATTTAATAATTTGGAAGGTGTTATCAATATGATATGATCTTTCACATGCAACTGTGAACATATCAGTCGGCCATGTTTCTAGAAAACAAAGCTGATGGATAATACCTACCTCCTCCGGAAGGGATTATTGAAGGGATTATGATTTCGCATTTTCAAGATTAAATTGACACATTCGCGTTGCGAATAATGCTATAAAATTCTAATTTAACTTTTCTATTATTTAAATTTCCGTCCCAGAAACAATAACAGATCCATCCCATACCATCCCGTGTGTGTCGTAAAAGGTAGTGTCGGCAGCAGCGCCACCTGTGTACTAGCTATCACTTAAAAATAGGTCACCATGTCCCTTGCCAAGCGCGGGGACTAGGGCAAACGGGAAGGCCTGTCGAGCAGTGGACGATGTCAGGGATGATGTGATTTTGGTACTATAATAAAAATGTGATTGCACACATTCTGCATAATACCATTAACGTTCTCCAAAGTAGACCTCATAACAGGAACCATTGACGAAGAAATTTATAAAATCAAAAATAATTCCAATGATTCCACTTTCTTTAAACCGCTTCCTTCTACGGTGAAAACAAAAACTTCAGTTTGATAACAAGTTACAAGTAGGCCGGTAGGAGAACCCGCCACACGGCGTTTAAATCACTAAACACGCCGACACTAACTGGTGTCATCACACGCTAATCAATGCACAATAAAATATATCGCCAACGATCTAACACGCCTGACATCACTAATCACTCCACCTTACCACATTATCATAAGGTTGAGATTCAAATGACAAGTGGGAAATTCAGGTGTAAATACCTTGGACGCTAGGAAGTCATTGTTAAGTTTGGACTGTATAAATAGTTGTAGAGCTTTGGATGCCATCATTCTAAGTTCGTCTCTCGTTCAGAATATCTACAGAGGTAGGTAGGATCAGCTAAATTCTACTCATACCACATTTAACGGTATATTTTTTTTATATTCTATATGTATTGATATTTTTTCAATAAAACAACATGAATGAAATGAAGAAATTGAGGAATCCAATACTTTAAACGGAGCTTTTACGTATAATATTAAAACATTTTACAAATTAAGAAAAACTTCAAACTATATTTATTTACCTACTTTAAAAAATTCGTATAAAGTGAGCTATACGTTAAATTTACATTTTCTTATAATCGTAAAACGGTTTAAAATGTCGTGTTTTTAAGTAATTATGTTTGAAAATGTTATTTGCAATGTTAATGCTATTTACAAATAAAAACAAACTTCTACTCGAAAGTAAACCTAACTAAATAATTTGTTAATTTGAAACGGTGTCACTTAATTCTATAATTAATTTAAAGTTTGAGTTTTATACACTTAGTTAAAAAAAATATCATGTTAGCACTTAATAACACTGTTATCAGTGGTAACAATAAAGTGAAAACAAAAAGTATTTGAATATTTATGTAATATTGTTTATTTGTTTCAGATCCAAAGTTATCATCATACCTAATAGTTGCATTTAAATAGAAATGAAGGTAAGCCAAATAGAAACTTCAAAATTGTGCTAAATTAAATGAACGCATGTAATTCCTATCGTCCACAGCTGGACAAAGGCCTCCCCCAAATATCTTTCAAACCGCAGTTATGCCGCTATCCGCATCTACCGGTTTCTAGTGACAATTTAATATGATTTTCAAGATGTATTTGCTTCACGGTTTTACTCAATCATAGTTTTCTTACATTTTAATTTACTTCTAATGCCTATTATATTAAAATATTAGCTTTCTGCACTCCTTCTCCATGTGTTCCACAACTGTACTACTTAAATTCATTGTTCGCGTTCATTGTTCGCGTAAGCGGAGCGGAACGGACGTGTTTTGGATATTGTTTTGATTTAAAAAAAACATTGTACGTTATTAAGAAGTGTGACAGTTTAACTGTGTTTTAAATGAAATGGGGACAAAATGTAATGGCTGTGAGTCAGTGATATATGATATTAACTTTATGGAGTGTTCAAATGATTTGTGCAAGAAGTTGTATCATCTTAGATGTCTGGCAATGTCATCGGATACATTTGAAACCTTAACACAGGAGTACAAGAAGCAATGGGTATGTCCAGAATGCGTGTGCTCTAACCCAAAGCAGGATAATTCCGATACACCGGTTCGAGGTAACACCATGAATCAGACTTTTACTCCAGGCTGTTATGTAAACGCCACCCGGGGTAACCGCCTCAAAACGGATACAAAATTGGTTGATAATGAAAGTATAGTATTAAAAGAACTTCGCGAGTTCCGGGCCGAGATAAAGATTATATTGGATGATCAAATGGCGGCTTTTGAACAGCTACGAAAACAATATGAGAAAAATCAAGCTAAGTACGATGAATTACAAAAAAATATGAGGGTGGTTCAAGAAAAAGTCAATAAAGTGGATATGTTGGAAGAAGTAATAAATACGCAAAAAATTAGAAATCAATATCTTGAAGCTTACGTTAGTGACATGGAAAAGAAGGAAAAAAGAAAACCCGAAATAGAGGTAAATAAACAATCATATGCAAAAATAAGTGGAAAGAATCTACCAGAGGTATCTGCACATACTAAATCGAGTGTGGCCATAAAGTGTGCCGTAAAGTGGCCATAAGCGAACTTATTGGTGAATGAGAAACATTCGGAAAAAGAAGGGAATATAGAAGATAAACTAAAAAAACAGTGCTCATCGGAAACAAATAAAGCTAAATTAGGAGACAATGAATGGACCGAAGTTAGAAAGAGAGGAAGGAGATTTCCTAACAACGAAGTAAAAAGGGGTGGAAGTGTCAGTTCGGTAGAAATACAAGGCATGGAACGGAAAAAATATTTACATGTATGGCGTTTAAAAAAAGAAACAACGATAGAAATATTAGAAATGTATGTTAAGAAGATATGTGGTGCTGAATGTTCAGTGAAAGTCGAGAAAATAAATCAGAGAACTGAGAGAGATTACGCTTCATTTATTGTGGGAGTTCCCGAAAGCTTTGGCACTATAAACGTGGAGTTTTCCGAGTGGATATGGTTTCGTAAACGAAACGACACAAAAAGTACGTTCGCATAAAACATTCGACATATATTACCAGAATGTCAGAGGTCTTCGGACCAAGTTAGATGAATTATATGCCGGATTTGTGTCCTCGAGTGCTCACTTATTTGCATTTACCGAAACGGGTTGTAATGAGTCTATTAAAGACGCCGAAATAATTCCAGCAGGTTACAAAATTATACGATGTGATCGATCGGACGGAAGAAAGCATGGAGGCGCGCTTCTCGTGGCCACACCGGGTATTGAGATAAGAATGGTACCTACGCCAGGTGACGTCAACATAGGCGAGCGGGTGTTCGAACTGGTTTTGGCTAAGGTGTATTTGCGCGAAAGATTGTTATTTTTATGTGGCGTTGTTTACATCCCGCCGAATAGTAGTGGGACTGAATATATGATACTATTAATTTAATAGGGGATTTTAACTTGTATTCGTGTCCTTCGGAGATATCTAATTATTTTGAATATTTTCAATCATACTGTGGATTCATTCAGAGAAACAAAATAGCAAATTGCAATAATCGTCAATTAGATTTGGTGTTGACCTCTTTGGGTGAAGGTGTCTGTGTGAGTGCGGCGTCTGAATCGTTGGTTCCGGTTGACGTGTATCATCCGCCGCTTGAGATCTCAGTGACAGTGACGCCACAACAAAAGATCCGCGAGGGTTGGGATGATGCACTGCCCCCTCAAAATGATTGGAATTTTGGTAAGGCTGATTATCCCTTATTATATTCCGTCTTAGCCCTTTATAGACTGGTCCTCATTATACAAATTAAATGATGTAGAAGCGAGTTTAAGGTGTTTTTACTCAAAGATTAATAAAGTTATCAGTGACTGCGTGCCAAATAAAATGCGGAAGCATGTAACATCCCGGTACAATTACCCCGAATGGTACAATGCTGATATTATCCGCGACATTAAAAATAAGGCAAATTTTCATACCCGGTATAAGTCGAGTAAATCGAAAGATGATTACGAAGCATTCTCTAGGTGTAGGGCGAGGGTAAAAAGTATGATCCAAAAGGCATATAAACAGTACCAGGATCGGGTTCAGAAACAAATAATAGAAGACCCTAAGGCTTTCTGGGATTACATTAAAACTAAAACAAAACACGGAAACCATCGAAATATATTAGGTCTTTACCTATGAAATTGCCGTTCTGCAGTACTGGCCATTTCAAATCAAAATAATTTTTGTTTGGCTAAGAATTCTAATTTCAAATTAATTTTATTTTAAAAACATGGATTCTTTTTTCCAAAAGTAGTCATTTCTTTATTGATTAGTGTTACATTTTCATCGCATTTCAATCTTTTTCGTCATCATGGATACGTTAAAAATTCGAGTAATAATGGAATATGAGTACCGTCGTGGCAGCAACGCGGCACAAGCGGCACGCAACATCAACGACGTTTACGGAGCTAACACTACAAACCAACGCACCACCTGTTATTGGTTTGCTCGCTTCCGTTCTGGAAATTTCGACCTGAAAAATGAACCTCGCGGTCGTCCGAAGACTTTGGTCGACAATGACGAATTAAAGGCGGTTGTGGAAGCTGATGATACACAATCTACGGCTGAATTAGCAGCAGCTTTCGACGTTAGCGTCAAAACAATATTGGTCCATTTGCGTCAAATTGGCAAGGTAAAAAAGCTTGACAAATGGGTGCCCCACGAACTCAATGATCGCCAGCGCGAAGTACGCGTCGAGACGTGCCTTGCACTGCTCAACAGACACACAAATGAAGGAATTTTGAACCGCATTGTTACCTGCGATGAAAAATGGATTCTGTTTGATAACCGCAAGCGCTCAGCAAGTTGGTTGGATCCTGGTTCAGCACCTAAACAATGCCCTAAACGAAAACTTACCCCTAGAAAAGTGATGGTCACTGTTTGGTGGTCTAGCGCCGGTGTGATTCATCACAGCTTCTTACCAAACGGGGTGAGCATTACTGCAGATGTGTACTGTGAAGAACTGAGCACAATGATGGAGAAGCTGGCGCATCTCCAACCAGCATTGGTCAATCGCTCGTCTCCGCTGCTCCTGCACGACAACGCGCGACCTCATACTGCACAGCAGACGGTCTCCAAGTTGCAAGAACTGGGGTTGGAAGCTCTCCGTCATCCGCCCTACTCACCAGACCTTGCGCCTACAGACTACTACTTTTTCCAGAATTTGGATAACTTCTTGGCGGGAAAAAAATTCAATACCCGAGAGGCAGTACAAAATGCCTTTGAAGAATTTGTTGCCTCCCGTCCAGCTGATTTCTTTAAGAAGGGCATCAATAAACTGCCACTGCGATGGCAAAGATGCATTGATTGCATGGGTGATTACTTCGATTAATACAAATAAAAAAATTCATGAAAAAAATTCGTTTAAATTTTTTCATACAAAACGGCAATTTCATAGGTAAAGACCTATTATTAAAAGAAGGGGTGGTACTGGAAGGCAAGCAATGCGTGAAAGAGTTCGCGGAGTTTTTTAAGTCCGTCTATAGTACTGTCCAACCTAAGCTAAACGTGGACGCAGCAGTAGTTGATGCGGGATGTACAAATGCATCTGCACGAATATATCTCAACAAGCTGCAATTGACTGAGGTTAGGCAAGCGCTTGGAAGACTCAAACCAAAGCGTTCAGCTGGACCTGATGGTATACCTGCGTTTATCATTAGGGATTGTCGGTTTGTACTGGACGAGCCACTGTTACATGTGTATAACCTGTGCCTGGAGACCGAAATCTTTCCTCAGGCATGGAAAACAACCCGGGTAGTTCCAGTTCCAAAGGGAGGAGTGGGTGAGGGTGTCGACGGGTACAGGCCGGTAGCAGTACTATCATCCCCTGCCAAAGTATTTGAATCCGCGTTGCAAAAGACACTGTATGATCAAGTACAGGGGCAGCTGTCACAAGTGCAACATGGTTTTCGACCGGGTTGCAGTACAACTAGCAACTTGCTGAACTACATGACCCATCTTGTACCTGCAGTGGATAGTGGGGGGCAGATAGATGCCGCCTACTTCGATTTTCGGAAGGCGTTTGATGTCGTTGATAACGACATACTGCTAAGTAAGCTAGCTGGCATCGGATGCACTCCCCATCTTTTGCGATTCTTAGCTAACTACATGGGAGACAGACGGCAGTATGTGGAGTACGGGGGATGTAGATCGGATACATATTTTGTCAGGTCAGGCGTCAGTCAGGGTAGAAACCTAGGTCCTCTTGAATTTATCATTATGGTCAATGACCTACCGGAGGTCATAAAAAATTCAAGCTGCTTATTGTTTGCCGATGACCTGAAAATGTTTATGCCAATAAAAAGTATTAAAGACTGTGAACTATTTCAGAGTGATATTTTGAAGGTAGCAGCTTGGAGTAAAGCTAATAAATTAGATTTTAATATTACCAAATGTTTAACAATCTCTTTTACTCGAGCACTGAAACCGATAAGATATGAATACGAAATTAACGCAATGAAATTAAAAAGAGTAACAGAAATAAAAGACTTAGGAGTTAAATTTAATACAGATTTACAATTCCGGAATCATATTGTAAGTATATGTAAAAAAGCCTATAGGAATTTGGGATTCATATAACGTCGATCCTACGGTTTTAATAACATTAAAGCTATAATCGCCTTGTACAATGCTTTAGTGAGGAGTAATCTCGAAGGCAATGCAGTTATCTGGGCTCCACATGAAGCTAAATATAGCCTTATGTTGGAGAGAATTCAAAACAAATTTACACGCTACTTGTATTTGAGATTTTATGGAATATATCCATTTTACCCCTTAATGTATCCAAATTTATTTGTATTAGGCATGGTAGGATATAACGAGCTGCGTGTACGGCGAGAGCTGTATCTAGTTTCCTACATTTTTAAAGTAATGAGGGGACAAATAAGTAACGCTTGCATTTTAAGAATTGTAGGTTTTTGCACCCCTGAAAGATATGTGTGGCGACGCCGTCAGCCACCACTGTTGGCCGTGCCACAAGGGCGCACCAACTTACTACGCAAGGCGCCGCTCACACGAGCATTGCACACCCTTAATCAGGTAGCGGAAAAAATTGACTTGTTTTCATGTTCTCTGAATGAATTCACGAAGATAGCGTTATTTGTAATAAGCTACAATCAATAGATATTTACACTATTGTATTAGGTTAACACCTGTAAAAATAGTAGTAAGAGAAGAGAAATAAATAAATAAAAAAAAAATAAAAAAATTAAATGAACGATAGCATGTAATTCCTATAGTCTACGGCTGGACAAAAGCCTCCCCCAAATATCTTCCAAATCGTAGTTATGCCGCTATCCGCATCTACCGGTTTCTAGTGACATTTTAATATGATTTGCAAGATGTGTTTTCTTCTTGGTTGTACTCAATCATAGTTTTCTTTTATATTAATTTACTTCTAATGCCTATTATATTAAAATATTACCTTTCTGCACTCCTTCTCCATGTGAACTTTAATAGTTCCAAATTTCATACTCCCCCGTCCGTTTTAAGTAAAAACGCGTACTAAGTTTTTGTTTGATACATGATTGGTTGCGTTTTGTTTCTGTATCTAACTTTTACTTAAAATGTATGTTTCAGATATTTATACATTTGATATGTATGTTATCAGTTGGTTATGCTGAACCACCTGCAGGGTAAGTAACTCTGATATACTGGTAATACCAACCATATATTTTATTTATATTTGTACAGACGCCAGCACATCTAGCAACCGCAATCTGCCAAATTTATTTTATGGATTTTCAAATTGATCACAAAAGGATAAGGTTAATTTTCAATTGAGGAATTTTGACAGATTGGGGTAGCTTCATGTGCTGGCGTCTGTACATATCATAAATTAATAACTTACTATTTGGTTCCTCAGGGATGGTTATCCATCAGCACGAAGTCATGATCACTCCCATGACCATACCGAAGACTTTCAAAGACCTTTCTCCCAAGAATACGGTCCACCTGTATTTGGAGCTCGCAATTCTGTCTCCACTGAATATGGACCCCCAAACGCAAGGATAGCTACTAGCAGATCCAGCCCAGCTGCAACGTATGGACCTCCGAACACACGCAGTGGCTTATCCCAGGAATATGGAGTACCATCTTCTCGAAGCCTGTCTACTGAATACGGAGTACCTGATGCACGCAGCAGTCCTGGTGGACTCTACGGCGCTCCAGCAGCACGAAATGGCTTACCTCAAAAGCATGGAGCTCCATCAGCGAGATCTGGTGCCCTTGCATCTAGATCTGGCGTCACATTGCAGCGAAGCTTTGGATCATCTCCTTCCCAGAAATATGGACTTCCTATGTCCCGCAACTTACCTAACTTGTCATTAACACAAAATGCTCTGTCCCAAGAATATCGAGTCCCTTCGGCCAGAACTGCCAATACCCAGAGCTTCACCACACCAAGAAGTACTGGCAAATCGTTTGCTAGTTCATCTCGTTCTCTCAACAGTCAGAATTCTCAATTCGGTGCTCGTTCCCTATCCACTGGTACCAGAGCTCCCAGTGCAAGAAACTCTGGTTCTTATTCCCAAGATTCTAAAGCGCCATCACAGACGTATGGAACACCAAGCCAGCGCGATGTGTCGGACACATATGGAGTGCCAAGTGAAAGGGGTCTGTCCCAGGAGTATGGTGCTCCTTCAAGCCATGCTGTTAACCAGAACACTGATGCCATTATCTCGTCATATTCTACTGCTGCTATCAGGTTAGAAGATGATTTAAATTAATTATTAACGAAAGAAATGTTACTTATAATGTGCTCTAGTTTTAAGTCTGATATTTGACTGGCCTAAAAGCCCAGTCGTTAGTGACATTGACTGCTCAGCCAGAGGTTGGGGTTCGATCTCCATCCAGGACAATTCTTTGTGTGATGAATACGATTATTTGTTCTGTGCCTGGGTGTAATTTATCTGGTTGCCATGTTATAGTTCTGGGCAGTACATTGGTTGTCCCAATACACTTATTATTAATTAATTTATCCACATTTTCAGGTCGTCTCCTTCTGACACATATAGCGTTCCGTCAGGGAGGAATTCGATGCCGTCCGAACAATATGGTGTCCCGGAACAGTATAGTAATGACAAGAACCAGGGTTATTCATATTCCAGGGATGCTCTTAATGAATTATTGAACCAGGTAAGAGATTTTTTAATATTGCACACACTTAATTTATTATACGTATTATCATCATCAGCCTAATATCATCCACGTCTGGACATAAGGCTTCCCCAAAAGTTTCTACAACATTGCGATTTGGAGGGGTTTGCCATGGTCACCGCACTTGGCATGCGTGTTGTTGACCGCAGGTAGGTGGGAGCTAGTACACAAGAGGCAATGCTGCCCGACTACCTGGTGTACCCCTTAGTCGCCTTTTACGACACCCACGGGATGATATGGGGATCGTACAGAGTGACACGCAGCTATGATACTTATAGATGTATTCAATACTTTTAGTGTCCATACCACCCCCCCCCCCACACACACACATACACACAGAGTCAAACATACAATCACACGCGCACGCGCCCACGACGTCTGCGTATGGAACGCACGTTTTGAATAATTGTGTTTTGGGGATTGTGGTCCGAAATAAATTGATAATCATATTGTTGTTATAATAAAATAAAATAATTTAACATTAAGTATGTAAAATAATAATTCGATGAAAATAACCTGTTCACATTTCATTGATACAAGGGTTCATAATAGCTCTAGATAAAAAGAAACGTGTTCATAATTTCTTACTTTTCTTTCAAGGAACCAGCTAACTACGAATTTGCGTATAAAGTAGACGACTTGGAGTCTGGCAGTGACTTCGGTCACACCGAAGAGCGAGACGGAGACAAAGCGACTGGCACATACTTTGTTGTGTTGCCAGATGGCACCAAACAGGTAATATTTTATACTGCTCATTTAACATACAACCATATGATACTACAGTCACTCTCATAGCTAGATGCTCTCACCGGTCAACAGACGGGACAGCTCAACGTGCCCTCCGAAGCATGGAGACGCTCAGAAATTAAACCACTTTGGCGGTAATCCATCTATGGACTGACCGCGAGCCTAGTTGCTTGACCCTGCCAATCACTTACGGACCGGTGACAGCATTTGGCTATGAGCGCACTCTGAATATGACAAGCCTACTTATAAGATAATTAATAATAATCATATCTAGGGACAATGTCACACAGATCATCCTAGCCCCCAACTAAGCAAAGCTTGTACTATGGGTACCACGTGACCATATACATACTAATATAGAGAGACTAGCTGTGCCCCACGGTGTTACCCGCGTTAAATTTTATAAATTTTCTTTGCTATAAACCTCACGGAGCCCGAGACTTTTCCAACGAATGCAAAACCGTGGAAATCGGTTCGTGCGTTCTGGAGTTTTAGCGTCAGGAAGGAAAACCCGACTTATTTTTATAGGTATAGTAGAGAATAAATACTTAAATACATAGAAAACATCCATGACTCAGAAACAAATATTCGTGCTCATCACACAAATATTTACACTTACCGGGATTCGAACCCAGGGCCACCAGCTTCGTAGGCAGGAGCACTACCAACTAGCTACGGTGACCGTCAATTGGATTAATAAGGATCAAGCTTTCTTACCTTTACTACATGTTAAACTACATTTGTTATTTATACTTACAGATCGTAGAATACGAGGCAGACGAGCGTGGCTTCAAGCCTAGGATCTCCGTGGAGCCAGCATACTTCGGCAGGTCTGGTGGATATGATGACAATGCAGCAAACTTGGCAAGGTCTGGTGGATACGATGACAATGCGGCAGACCTAGCCAGTTCAGGTGGACACGATGCCGTTGCGGTGGACATAGCTAGGTCTGGTGACATAGGCAGGTCGGATGATGGGTCTTATTAAATTCTGAAGTGATTAAAGCGAAAATTAGAAGTGATGATATATTGGATCTCATTAGTGACAAAAGTATGAAAAGTATTCTAAGAACGATTAAATTATTTGACGGGCTAGTTGGCGTGGTTGGTATATAGATACTTGCCTTTCATGCCGCAGGTCGTGAGTTCAACTCCCAACCAGGACAGATGTTTGTCTGCTTGAACATATTTATTGGTTCTGAGTCTGGGTGTAATCTATATATATAAAAATCAATGCCACTTTTCGTTGTAATGTTATAACTCAACAACGCCTTTACTGATTTGGCTAATTTTGGTCTTGAATTATTCGTGGAAGTCCAGGGAAGTATTGTACGTAGAGAAAATTTAAAAAAATACTTTGCCTTATACGTAGCGAAGCACGTACCGGGCGGCTAGTTATCTATATAACTATGTATTTATAAAAGTAAAGTAGTATATGTAGGTAATACATCAGTTATCTGGTTTCCATAGTACAAGCTCTGCGTAATTTGGGGTCCGATGGCAATGTTTGAATAATGTCCCGGGATATTATTAATATTACAAAGTTCCATAAAAATTTTAAAACATAAATAATCAATGTACCTCATAGTTTTAAGTTTTAGACCTTAATAAACAAGTGAAGTTTTAGATACGTTTTTTAGTATATATATCCTTTATCCCTTACTAATTTTAATCGGAACATCACAATCTGAATTACATCATATCAACCGAAAGTCGTCCACAACTCGACAAAGGCTCCGGCCAAGGATCTCCACAATAGCCGGTCTTGCACTGCCCGCATCCAGCGGCTTTCCACGATCTTTCATCTCCGGTCCACCTTATAGGGGGCCCTTACAATTTGCAATTCATCACATCAGCCGAAAGACTCCACTCTGGACAGAAGACTCCCCCAAGGATCTCCACAATGGCTGGTCTTGCACTGCCCGCATCCAGCGGCTTCCCGCGATCTTTCATCTCCGGTCCACCTTATAGGGGGCCCTTACAATTAGCAATTCATCACATCAGCCGAAAGACTCCACTCTGGACAGAAGACTCCCCCAAGGATCTCCACAATGGCCGGTCTTGCACTGCCCGCATCCAGCGGCTTCCAGCGATCTTTCATCTCCGGTCCACCTTATAGGGGGCCCTTACAATTAGCAATTCATCACATCAGCCGAAAGACTCCACTCTGGACAGAAGACTCCCCCAAGGATCTCCACAATGGCCGGTCTTGCACTGCCCGCATCCAGCGGCTTCCAGCGATCTTTCATCTCCGGTCCACCTTATAGGGGGCCCTTACAATTTGCAATTCATCACATCAGCCGAAAGACTCCACTCTGGACAGAAGACTCCCCCAAGGATCTCCACAATGGCTGGTCTTGCACTGCCCGCATCCAGCGGCTTCCCGCGATCTTTGATCTCCGGTCCACCTTATAGGACGTCCCTATAATCTGCAATTATAGAGTAAACATTGAGAACAACTGAAGGAGAAGAGTTTAATTACAAACATTAGCTTATTTGTCTCCTAGTTTTTGTGTTGAGGATGAGTTTCAGTGGTCCTTGTTGCGGATGATATTAGTATTAAAACAGGTAACCACGATACACCATACGATATAGTAAAGCTGACATGAATATATGATTTAATAACGTGTAATATAAAGTTTTAATTTTATTCCACTCAACTGATATGGCACTAACACCTGATAAGTAACATAGTTTAAAATATGAAAATGCTGTGCCCGAATTTACCCGAGTTAAACTTTATAAATGATGACCATCATGTTATTGAGAATATAAGCTATAGTATTACTACAAAGTTTCATCAAAATCCGTTCGATAGTTTTTGCGTGAAGGAGTAACTCTCACAAACTTTTGCATGTATATTATTAGTAGGATTCACAATATCGTAAAGATAGACCAACAGAACCAAACAGTTTTAGTGGAAATGGTTAGCTTTAGTTACAGTCAGGGTTGGGCAGTATTTGAATTACCTGTATATTTATAATTACTTATATATTACTTCCTTAAAATGTAATTTGTAATTCGTATTTCAAATATTTGACGCCGAGGTATTATGTAATTAGTATTTCAAATACTTGAGGCTTCAAAATACATTAAAATACACTTAACCCTTTTTAGCAATCGCGAGTATGAGTGCGAAGCGAGAGTGTAATGATGGTAAAGCAGCTATACTATACTGTACGCTATGACTGTACGTCAAAATTGGCCAACAAAACGCAAAAAATATGTACGTCAAATTGTCAATGTCAAGCTAAGATGTCAAGTCATAACGGTTCTATACGTTGAGTTTTTTCGCGTAATTTATAAAGCTTCTGTTCTGTGTAGAATACATATTCTACACACGATGAGAGAGAAATAACTCAAAATCTTGTTCATGCCTTAGAAACAAGTTACAATTAACATGAAATAATTCCTGGAAGCAGCAGGAACACTCGCGCGGCACTCGTAAATAAGAGGATGATTTTATTGTTTTTGAGAACCTTGACAGTGAAAGTCAACCACAGACATCTTATATGGAGTTAGAGTTGGTCAGCTTACTAAATGACAGAAGCAAATAGCTTTCAATTCTTGAGAGCTATTCAAATATAAAAAATGTGTTCATACAATTTAACAAAAGTGTGTGCTCATCAGGACATGTAGAAAGATTGTTTTCTTTAGCAGGTTTTATTTTTTGAAACTGCCTCGTTGGTCTAGCGGTAGCGTGTTCACCCGCAGAAAACGAGGTCCTGGGTTCAATCCCGGGTCGGGCTAAAAGCTTTGATTTTGGGACTTTTCAGTAAAAATAAAAATATCTCAGCATCATGTCTCGGAGAGCACTTAAAACTGTCGGTCCTGTACTTGACCTCTTCCCGGTTGTGTCGCTAGGCGTCCCATTGGATCATGAGAGGGATGGAGTAGAAAGTGCTCCTTTGTTTGCGCACACACTTGTGCACTATAATATGTCCCACGCAGATGGCTAATCTCTATTGAGACTTGCCGCCATGGCCGAAATTCGGCTAGGAGGACATTTATTTATTTTTCTATTCACTCTCTAACATGAGGCTGTTTTTCTGACAGTACATTTAAAAATCTTGTGTTCATGAGAGGAAACTCTGGTTGTACTGCTTAATTAATCTTGTTTTCCTCTACTTTTCAGTACGTGCTGTTATACCAGATGGAACACGTTAAATTAGAACTGTAAAGTTCTATTTTAACGTGTTCCATCTGGTATAACCATACTAACTTATCCTTTGTAAAAGTAAATCAAGTCGCCAAGCGGAAAGCGCGTCGCGCGAACTTTTTAGTTCTACCCAAGATAAGAACAAACTACGCGAGCTTTTTAGTTCTACCCAAGATAAGAACAAACTATGGCAAAACATGATAACTTATGAAGGCGCAGAGATTTAGAACAAAATACCGTCAATTATAAAAAGATTGGACTCCTTTAATGCATTCAAACTAAAACTAGCTCAATAAAATAAATTAAATAAAAATAAAAAAAAGTTTTTATTCACGTAGACTTTAAAAAAGCGCTTGTAAATAGTCAGAAAATGTTTGTAGTCATATAGTTGTATACATTATTATTTCTAGTAACATAGATATTTAGGTACACATTGTATTGATAGTATGAAAAACGTTATAAAATTTATTTTATAATAGCAATGATATTTAGCTAGCTCGTATTAAGTTATTGTCAAGAGATTATGTTTAAGTTTAATTATCTAGTCAATACGTTGGAAACATACACATAAAAGGAAAAGGTGTGCATCTTTGGGGCGCAGGATGCGGGCTAGCCCAAACAGTATAATGGCAATGATTGCAGACAGGCTGGACGGCGTCTATGTAAATCACTGCTGTGCAACTTCGCATGGAGTGGTGCAGCGGTGATTGTAATACATATTTAATTTGTTATTTTAGTTTTTAACATTTTTGTTATTTACTAACATAGACTAAAGCTTTTTGTTCTTATGTATTACTAACCACAAATGAGTCATGGACACTCGAGAATAAAGGATTTATTATTTATTATTATTATAACTCAAATAACGTAAATCGAACGATCATTAAATGAGTCTAATTAACGGTGTTAAAACTATTGCTGTTTATTGTTATTAAATTATTAATGTCGAACGTCGTAAACTATAGGTATAATTACTAATAATTTTAAGTGCTATTATCATGTAAGTGACTGTTAGAACTGTGACCCACCACAGAACGAAATCATCGGCCGAAATCTGTTTGGTTCTGTAGAAGGCTGCAGTCCACAAATTAGCTTGACTTCCATAACTTAACTTCCAACTTAACAATGTTACATTCCTGGCATGACTAACTAACATGTCATATGGTTGTCAATTAAAATATTTAATAAAATTCCAAATGCTTAAAAGGCTAGGAGGAGGAAAAGTTACAATATATTTATAAACAAACTTACTAAACTTACTTACTAACTAAATAGAGAGCAAGCACATATTATATTTTGCAAGTTCTTCGAATATAAAAGTCTATCGAAATGATATGATAATATTATGATTTATTTATTTTATGATATTGACTAGGAATTAAGAAGGCGAAATTTAGGATATAAAATTATTTTGTGATGTTACAATAAAATGCAATTTTTTTAATATTATAATAAGTTTTAAAAATATATTTATTATTTTTTTTATAGAAGAGGGTTACAAACGAACCTGTGGGTCACCTATTAATGGTAAGTGATCACCGCCGCCCATGTACACTCGCAACACAAGAATAGTCACGGGTACGTTGCCGACCTTTAACCCTAGCTCACTAACCTTATTTTCAAGTAACGCTGTAACTAACCTTTCGTCTAAGAGACTACGAAAAAAATAAGGTTTTAAAAATCTGTTTAATTTTCTTCAAATTAAATTAAAGTTCACGGTAATTAAGCTTTTAAATTATCGTATAATAGTAAAAAAAATTGAAATATTGAAATATTATATCAGTGCAGGAATTACACATACAAACTGTATGTTCGCTACAAATGGCCCTCTTGCATCCCTTGCAAAAGTATTTGGTCATGCGACGTTTTTTCGCTGGGCAATATGCAAATTTTTCGGTTTCTTGGTTGCTCTTGATGGGACTGTTCGTCAGAAACATAAATTTCGCCGATAATTTGCTTCAAATTACGCTGCAAAGTCACAGTGTTATATCGCTCACGAAGCCAAGGTGCCATAAGTTCTTCTGCCATTGGTAAGGCAAAATCCCTTCTTTTTGTAGGTTTTTTATTATTACGAATCTCGTTTGATACATTCAGGATATAGGCATTAATTATAGATATGTTAAGTATACCGTAAACAAGCACAGCGGCCATCGGTTGGTTTTACGGCTTGTGCTCATAATTGAGCACATCTGGTCCACTGTATCGACTGCTCCTTTTGTTGAATTGTAAAATTCAATAATTTCCGGTATTTTTGAGCTGTTGCTAATAGCAGATTGGTCATGAGTCGTAGATGGCAGGTATACTACTTTATTTGATTTTGGTTTGTATGAGACTAAAGTCATATCTCTGTCAAAGCCGAACATCGAAGTGTATATATTTTTGTTGTTCTGCATTTCTTTCGGGATCTCACGTTTATTGCTTCGCAATGTACCCACGACTGTCAGCTTATAAAGCGGTTTTAGCAATTCTGTGGCCAGGGTAACTGACGTAAACCAGTTGTCCATTGTGATATTCCGATTTGACCCATGTATGGGTTTAGCTATCTCTTTTACAAAATAACTAGCCAATGGTTCGTTACCGGTGTTAGTGTTTTTTCCTAGATAAGGTATAGCGTTGCACATATATTTTGTATTACAATCCTCCATCATAACCAATTTCAAACCATATTTGTTCGGTTTATTGGGGATGTACATCCTGAAAGGGCAGCGTCCTCTAAACCCTAGAAATTGTTCATCTATCGTAACGTATGAACCTGGCTTGTAACATTGCTTACAATTATCAATGAATTTTTCCCAGAAATCCCTAATGGGAGCCAGTTTGTCAGATACCCTTCTTTGTTGCCTTGTGTTTTCATCGTCAAATCTCAAGCATCTTAGTAATAAATCAAATCTTTCAGCACTCATGCAGCACTTATAGGTGTTTGCGCTTCTTTTTGAATCAAATAACATTCGAATTGGCAAATGGTTACTTTTCAGGGCCGCAGATTGAATAAGTAGACCCAGTAAAGCCTTGACTTCATTAGCCGACGTCTGAGAAGTAGTGAATTTTGAAAGTTTGTACTTACTATTCTTTATATCAATCTCTGCGTTTGTAAATTGCACGACAGCATCGATTATTTCTTCCGTCACAAAAAGCTGAAAAAGTTCCTTTAGCTCAGAGACCTCTTTAGCCAATCCTGAAGGACCAGGTACGATATGTATATCATTACGACTACCTGTACGTGTGCGTGGGTCACGAGGACTTGTTGACCATCTGTGTCGGTTTTTACCGTACAAGTAACGCTGGCTAGGCTGAATAACTGACGGATGTAATTGTGGTACTTGTGTTTGAGTATCGCTGCTGGATTCTACATGATCCGTGTTCAGTGCATCATCATCAGAATCTAAGACTAACCTTCGATTACGCCCGCGACGTGAAACTAACAATTCGTCCCCCGAATAGTCTGAAGCTTCTTCCTCACTTTCCTCAGAAGAGACATGTATTTCTGTCTCAACATTATTCTCTTCCTCAGAATCGGATGAATGAGGTTCATTGTCGGTTAATGATTCGGTCTCCGATTCAGCTAACCATTGCAAAATTTTGCCTTCAACGCTTCTCAAATCCATCTAAAATACAAAATAAATAAAATTAAGACAAGAAAAATACACAAATATAATACTATATATACAAAATACAAATATAAATTCAGTATAAAATATAAAAAACAACATAAGTAAATAGAGTTCACGTCATAAAACCATAACAGTAATTATTCATTCGTAAATAATAAAAGTTATTAACTTTTCTATAAAATAACAACATAAACAGAAGCATAAAAGTATGTACAACTTTACTAAAAAAAATTACATAATTACTAACCTTTCGTCTGTGAGACGACGATGACGCGATATAGGTCCACCTAATTATCGTGCATCCGCAATGAGTCCTTGCGGGTCACTAATTTCACTATCCAGGAAGGTACTAAAAGAGTGCGGAGCGGGGTGCAACGGGAAGTTGGCGTAATGGCGAAAGCGCTAGGTGCGCGTCGTCTATTATACGAATGGTTAGTGATCTAAAGAGTCAGAAACCCAGTTTTGCTGACCCTTCCCTCGACCCCGATGCGAATTAATTTTGGAGTGCATGCTAGTTAAATACTGTTAATTACAATTATAAGTGCTTGCATTGCCCTAACAGGATTCATGTTGATACTCAAATTGTAATTGATAACACCTAACTGTACACATGATGGCTATAAAGAATTGGCACCTCATTATTTTAATTCACCGAGAGGGCTAACAACATGTAGTCCTCAAGTTAAAACGCATCTCGTTCAAGCACAGATATTGAGATCATGGGTTCAAACCCCAGGTGGGGCCCAAAATGTTAATATTGGGATTTTTCTGCTAAGAAAAATTCTCTGTATCAGCTCGGAGTCAGGAAGTTGGCGGTGTAATCCCATTGTGCCTCGGAGAGCACGTAAAGCTGTTGGTCCTGTACCTGAACTCTTTCCGGTAGTGGCAACTAGCTGTCCCAGTGGATCATGAGAGGTACGGAATAGAGAGTGCACCTGTGTTTGCGCATATGCTTGTGCACTATAATACGTCGCGACTGACTAGAGATACTACTCTCTATAGTGATAGGCCATCATTGTTGAAAATCGAACAGGAGCACATTATTATTAATACTTTGCAATCAAATATTGTACAACGATCAGCCTAGCATTTTTGACGATCGTTACATAAATAGTGTCGTCCGTGCCTCCGAGAACTAGCATTTCTGACAATTGTAACATAAATAGTGCCGTCCGTGCCTCCGGATAACTACCAAATAGAGCAAGTTGGCACATTCAAATACTTAGGCAGTGTAAAAGCGAGCACCTCCAGATGTACACCAGACTTAGTTGCTAGGAGAGCAATGGCTAGTAGGCCCTTCAACAAGGAAGTAAAACTTTTCTCAAACAAAATCTTCCTCAAGATTCATAAGCGCCTAATTAAAACATACATATGGATGTGGGACATGGACATTGAGAAAAAGAGATAGACAGAGATTAGAGTAATTTGAAATGTGCTGCTGGTGAAGAATGATGAAGATTAGTTGGACGGAAAGAAAAAAACAAACGTGGAAGCATTACGAATCGTAGATGAGAAGACATGCATATTAAGAACCATACAAAACAGAAGGGGAAAGATGTTAGGGCACTGGATACGGGTCCACGACAATTGGTCGACAAATATTTGATCGACATGACAATTAGTCGACAAATGTTTAGTCGACATTTATTTTGGTCGAAATTCATAATTCGTCGACAAATCAATGTATTCCAGCGCGATGCACGTTAGTGCGAAAGTCCAGTAAATGCGAAGGCATGCCATTTTGGAGATATCCATGGTTAATGATTTCTAGCCAAATGGTCACCGTTCTAACCTAACCTAACCCAAACGATGTGGAATACTTTTCGCACTAATGTGCATCGACTAAATATCAATGTCGATGAATTTACTGTCGACCAAATGATTGTCGACTAATTGTCATGTCGACCAATTGTCGTTCGATCAGTTGTCTGGGTCCGCTTGATACGACATGACTCTTTTATGAAGAATATTATTGAAGGCAAAATAGAGGCAAGGAGAGGACGAGGAAGACCAAGAAGGACTGTATGGATCAGATAAAGGAAAAAAATATAGTAATGTCGTAACAAGAAGTCAAAGCGCTCGCCGAAAGCCGAGACGATTGGAAGAAGCTCCACCGACAAGAGCATAGCTCTTAAATATGATGTATTGATGATGATAATGGGCTTCCGAGATCTAGCATTTCTGACAATCGTTACATAAATAGTGCCCTCCGTGCCTCCGAGAACTAGCATTTCTGACAATCTTTACATAAAATAGTGCCATCTGTGCCTGGTTTTTGTATCTATGGTTTTCAAGATCAGATAATACTCGCTCAATTAATTCGTAACCGGTTGGACTGGGAGCTGATTCTAACAATTAAAGAAGAACAAGGAAGTCAGTAGAACGTGAATAAAACGTCATGTATTATGTGTAACAGGTGTAACTACGATGTCCACCACACGCATGTCATTGTCCAACAATGAATGAATAGACCTTAAACTTGGAGCTCTTATCTCGACCGGTCGAGCACAAAGCAGTAAGCTCCGGACATATGTACAGATTGACCTCTGCACAGCTTTGTTTCAATGATTTGTTTCGCCACGAAATCTACCGGTGAGGTCTTCCTAATTTTCTGAAGGTCTCTTTGTAGATTCACATACTTAATCTGCTACCATAGGAAGATATTTTTTTTTGATACTAATAGAAATGTCATGATTTTTCAGTTTTCTTTCCCTTTCACAAATAAATAAAGGAATATAAATATCTTGGGACAATTAGGACGTGACATTTCGTTATTTTTTGTATGTATTAAAAATACGGACTGGCCGAGGAGTTGACGTTCAAACATAAAATTAAGATACTTTATGATGAGGAGTATCCGAATCACCCCCATGTATGTTCTATGATTTTGCGTAGTTTTCGAGATAGAATTTTTTTTATGACTCTTTTCGTAAATTTTGCCTTTCTATAGTTTTCGATTTTTTTCTCGTTCTGTTGAACATTTCTGGTTCAGTTTTTGTGATAACTAATTAGAATAGTTTAACCCAGCACCCTAAAAAGTATGGTTTATCTAATCATTTCAGAACCTGACTTAGAATTTATTCGAAAGTTCAAAATTAGGGTTTGAGCTCGGAACTCATAAATTATCAAAATTACGCAAAATCGTAGAACATACATGGGGGTGATTCGGATACTCCTCATCACAAAGTATTTAAATTTAGCGTTGGAACGTCTACTCCTCGGTATATGTAAAGTAGTATATGTAGTACTATATCAGTTCCCTGGTTTCCATAGTACTAACTCTGCTTAGTTTGGGATCAGATGGCCGTATGTAAATAGTGTCCCTGGATAATGTCCCAGGAATGTGCCAGGATATAAATATCTTGGAACAACTAACGCACTGTCATCTGATCCCAAACTAGACAGAGCCTGTACTATGGCAACCCAGAAATGATAAATATACTTAAAATTACACTCAGGCTGAGATCTATAGAGCGTACTTAGACTTTACTAAGACAGAAGTTAATGCATGTAACCAAATTACAATTGGTGTTTTGACTTTGTCTGTCTTAGCTTATGCTAAGCATAATCTTAACTTCAAAAAGTCTATAAATACCAAATCAAAGTATAAGCTTAGCATATATTTAGCAAAGTTTTACGTAAGTAAAGTTTGAGCAAAGTCTAAGTACGCTCTATAGATCTCTGCATAAGACAAAGAATAAATAATCATGTTATCACAAAAAAAAATGGGAATCGAACCCACGACCTCTGGCTTAACAGTCATGGTCACTAACCACTAGACCAACAGTCTAGTCTATTTTGGGACGAGACCTTCAAAAGGATTTTAATTTCCATGAAGAAAGGTTAATCACAGAATGAACGATTGTACTAATTAAGTGTTCAAAATCACTAAACGGGCAGATACTTACCGGTGTCATCACGCTAATCAATGCACAATAAAATATATCACCAACTATCTAACACATCTAGTAAAACTAATCACTCTACCTTACCACAAGCACATAAGGTTCAGAATCGAATGGTAATTGGAAGTATCAGGTGTTAAAGTAAAGTGGTACATAGAAGCTATTGTTAAGTTTGGACTGTATAAATAGTTGTAGAGCTTTGGATGTCATCATTCTAAGTTCATCTCTCGTTCAGGACATCTACAGTATTAGGTAGGATCAAATACATTCTACTTATACTCCGTAAAACAGTGAAAGATTTAATAATTTGTTATTATTATTTAGTAATAATTTGTTATTATTAGTTTTATTTGACCTACTTTTTCAGCTAGTCTCCTTGATTTTCTTTGTGTTGATTGTGATTTTGTTTAATGTTACGTAAATTTCCACAAATATTCTAAATTTTTTACTCTCTTTATCTTTATGTTTTGTCTACCGATTTTCTTAATATTAGCGAAAACTTGTAATTGGCCTTCATACTTTATTGTATGTTTTATTTCTGTTTTAGCTGTAAGTTTTCTATACTAATAAAATAAAAATAAAATAAATAAGAATATTTAAAACATAGTAACTTAGTAATCTAAATCTACTTATGAATAAAGTTAACTAACTAAACTGGGTAGAAAAACGAAATCTACAAAATATACATACTTCTTTGAAAAACTAAGCCTACACAGTATACTTTTTGAAAAACTAAGTCTACAACGACAAATGATAACTTAGTAGCTTAGTACAAAGGGCGTGATGGTATTCCTCCGAATGGGGATCATAAGGAAATGTGTCCATTACCTGGCAACCACGTTGATTAGTTTCGCTTAATAATTAATAATATACTATTCATTTTTCAACCGAACGCAACATTTTTGTAATAATAAATAAAGCATAAATATTTTTTGGAACGTTATTCTTGTGGTATTTTAATATTCTATTATACAAATGATTTACAATTCAGTGTGAGGTGTTATTTGAATATCATTGTTATTTTGTTCGATTTATAATGTACACTTAACTTGAAAACAAGTAGTGACTTAAGGTGTAACTTGAAAAATAAAGTATTTTAAGTAGATAAATACATTATTAAACTTTAAATGTATTTCATTTATTGAAAGACTAATTTATTTTTGTGTCTGTTTGTTTCAGATTGTAAATTTCATATTGATCTCAACATAAGTAAATAGTGTAAAATGAAGGTAAGCATAAAATGATTTAAAAGCTATACGATGAAATTTAAGAGCCCATTGTTCTATTCAAAGATGAAAATATGTGATTAAAATATAGATTTTTGACAGCTTGTCAATTGAATATCTGCTGAAATTAATAATAAATTATCGTATTAATTTAGTAATTATAGATTGTGGGATTAAAAATAAATAACAAAACTTTACAATAGACTGAAATAAGCAGCACTAATGCTAATGAAATAGACTGTCTTCCAGATAACCAATTAGTTGGATGGAGCAAAATTTATTTGGAGAACGAGGGGGATAGAATTGCTATTCAGAACAGTATTGTTCAAATCCAATTTATTATGATATGATAGTTAAATTAATACTAAACATTTTATAGTAACCATCCAGTCCAGAAGGGTATTTCTAGAATAATAAAACAGTTTTCCCTCTCCGAATGGATTAAAAGCATGGACGTTTTGATACCACCACATAATAATATGACCCACAATCTGGAAATGCAACAATGCCGTGATTCATAAATATTAAATTAAACGTAACCCAGTCCTTTGGAAGATGGATACCTGAGAGAGTTAAGATCTTCTCTCGCAATTAAACTCTTTCTCAATGGTAATTTTACGTCGGAAAATCTCTAATAGCGCCATTCAGGAATCGTTGATTTCGTAGGTAGCGCCATCTCTTCACGAGTAGCTGTAACTTAAATGTTTGGTGTATAAGGTGTTAATATGTATAATAATTTATCTTATTAATGTTAAATTATTAGGTTTGAAGTAATGTTTTGAATGAATAATGTTACTGCCTGTTTCATCCAACCGTTTTGTTATGAAATATGTATAGGTAACAAAACCGTGTTTCTCTACTAACCGTGGGTGTTTAAGTCTTATATTTTATCAATATGCTTACTCACAAAGGTTTTAATTCTGTTCATTACTTCGTTTCTTTTATTTATATTCTCAAAATATTTTTTCAGATTTTCGTACCTCTGATATGTTTGTTATCAGCTGCTCTTGCTGAGCCGCCTGTCGGGTAAGTTGCTCATGTATTTAGGTCCTAACCGATGACATTGCTGTTTATTATAGATAATATTGAATCGAACTCATATTTGCAAATAACGGGAAATTTGATATGATAAAGCTATTTTATCAAACTAGTTGTAAAGTTGGAATTTGTAAAGAATTAAATACATCGATCTTCACACTAGCCTGTACAAAAAATTTGTAATTTGATATATACTTCCAATTGTTTTTAAAATGTTCATTGTAAATATCATAAACTAATTTATTGTTTCTTCCTTGTTCAGGGACGGCTATCCATCAGCACGGAGTCATGACCACTCCCATGATTCCCACAATCATGGTCACACCAGCGACAACGGTTTTCAAAGATCTCTCTCCCAAGAATACGGAGCACCTAGTTTTGGAGCCCGCAACTCAATCTCCACTGAATATGGACCCCCAAGCACAAGGACTGCTTCGACCAGATCCAGCCCAGCTGCAACTTATGGACCTCCAAACTCACGCAGTGGCGTGTCCCAGGAATATGGAGTACCGAGTGCCAGGAGTCAAATCTCATCGTCACGAAGCCTTTCTACTGAATACGGAGTACCTGATGCCCGCAGCAGTCCTGGAGCACTCTACGGTGCCCCTGTAGAACGAAATAGCTTATCCCAAGAATATGGATCTCCATCGGAGAGATCCGGTTATGCGAGAACCCCTTCAACTCAATACGGGCCGCCAGCATCCCGGTCTGCTCCTTCCCAAGAATATGGCGTCCCATCTCAGCGAAGCTTCGGTGGTTCTCCTTCTCAGAAATATGGGCCTCCTTCATCCCGCAACTCACCTTTTTCACGAAATTCTCTGTCCCAAGAATATGGAGTCCCTTCAGCAAGAACTGGCGCCACGCCTAAAAGTGCGGGAAAATCTTTCGCGACTTCGTCTCGTTCTCTCAAAAGTCAGAGTTCTAAATTTGCTGGTCGGTCTCTATCCACTAGCTATGGAGTTCCAAGTGCAAGGAACTCTGGGTATTCCCAAGAGCCTAGCGCGCTATCTCAGACATACGGTGTGCCCAACCAGCGGGATGTGTCGGAAGCATATGGAGTGCCGAATGCCAGGGCTTCATCACAGGAGCTTGATCATGGATCAACATCAAGCTATGTTGGTAACCAGAACACTGATGCTACTGCTTCCTCATATTCGTCTGCTTCTGCCAGGTTGGTAAAATAATATAATTATTTATTTTTTGTAAGAACAAACTTACGTAGCTCGTAGAGCCGACGGCCGCTGGGGCAGAAAGGTTCTCGAGTGGCGACCATGAACCGGAAGACGCAGCGTGGTCAGGCCCCCTACAAGATGGACCGATGATCTTGTGCGGGTCGCTGGAAATCGCTGGATGCGGATAGCGCAAGACCGGCAATTGTGGAGATCTTTGGGGGAGACCTTTGTCCAGCAATGGACGTCTTTCGGCTGATATGATGATGATGAAGAACAACCTTTACAAACATTTGAGTATGGAACACAAATCTCTGCTGGGAAGAAGGGGCGGAAAGGTTCTTAAGTGGCGAGCACGAACGGGAAGACACGGCTTAGGCAGGACCCGTACAAGGTGAACTGACGATATTAGAGAGAAACCTTTATCCAGAAGTGGATATCTTTCGGCTGATGTCATGATGATGATGATAATAGAATTATATCAGGTAACTAATTAAAATGCATTTTTTTCAGGTCATCTCCTTCGGACACTTACGGCGTCCCTTCAGCCAGGAACTCTCCATCAGAACAATATGGTGTTCCGGATCAGCATAGTAATAACGACAACCAAGGCTACTCGTATTCTAGGGATGCTCTAAATGAATTATTGAAGCAGGTAAGGCAAATGCAAAAGATGCAGCTTTAATATAAAAATTTTGTGTATTGCCTTCTGATCCAAAAGTTGCGGGTTCAATCCTCGCACACGACAAATATTTATGTTCATGAACATGTCTTTTCGTCTCGGTCTGAGTGTTTCGTGATTTATATTCTTATATTTCTTGTAAATATAGACATACAATGTTTATACTTACAAAAAAATACAGATAAAAGCGCAAGACCGGCAATTGTGGAGATTTTTGGAGGCCTTTGTCCAGCAGTGGACGTCTTTCGGCTGATATGATAATGATGATGATCCATTTTTTAGAATCCATAGTACAAGCTTTGTTTAGTTTGGGCTAAATGGCGCTGTGTGATATGTCTCGAATTTTATTATTAAATATTTTTTTTACTATTTACAAATTAAACACACTAACAGTTATACACACGTTTCATGCACCCAAATATCTGTCCTGGGTTGGAATCGAACCCACGACGTCGGCAAGAAAGGCAAGTATCTACTGAACACGCCAAGACCGGGAGGTCCTCCTGGCGGAGAAGACGGCCAGGATCAGGCGCTACGGCGCGGAGTCTGGTGTTCCACAGGGTTCGGTGCTAGGGCCCCTCTTGTAGTACTTAATGGATTTATGTGAATACAATCTTTTGAGACCATAATCGTAGAACAAAGTTGACGGGCCGGTTGGCGTGGTTCGGTGTTCGGTGGGTTCGATTCCCGCGTAGAACAGATATATTTGTGCATAAACATGTCTTTTTTTCCCGAGTCTGGGTATAATTAGGTAAAAATACTTTTCCTTTTGTAAATACATACTTTACTTACATTATTATTTACTTTGGAAATCCTAAAAAGACATGTGTATATTGTAAAAAATCATATAATTAACTACAAAATTATTACTGCTGTGTGGTGCGGGCATAGAATATCATCACACCATCACATCCCATGGGGGGCGTAGAAATCGACCGAGGGAATACCTACCAGAGCACGGGCAGTAGCGTTTTTCTGTGAACTATGACCATCAAACTGCGATGTGGCGATTATGGCATATCCCCCATTCTTTGGGGAGGCTTTTGTCCAGCTGTGACATGATGATGATGATGATACATAAATCCATAGACTCACGTCTGTTTCGTAGAGGGGTTGGCAGAGACAACGGATTTCCATATTTTGTCACAATTTTTGCACACCTCTTTGGCCTCGTTTAGTCGCATTTTATTCTTCATACAAGGTATAGGGTACTTCTGGACTTGAGACATTATTTTAATTAATGTTATTATTTAATTTTAGGAACCAGCTAATTATGAATTTGGATACCAAGTGGACGACTTGGAGTCTGGTAGCGACTTCGGTCACACCGAAGAACGAGATGGAGACAAAGCGACTGGCACATACTTTGTAGTGTTGCCAGATGGCACCAAACAGGTAAATACTACTTACTTATCACATGGGCAGTGGTTACCCTAGTGTCAGAGTTGTTTAAGCCGCCCAAGTGGTTTAACGACTGTTGCCTAATTACTACATAGGGACCAACAGCTAACGTGTCCTCGCGGGTAAATCGACAGTGGACGCAGCTATCTCAGTGAGGAAAGCTGTAAACTCGTCCGAATGTAAATACGTTTTGGCCATATTCCTAGATATTTCAGGGGCGTTTGATAATACTTGGTGGCCAATTTTGTTACAAAAACTTAAGTTACGCGGTTGTTACAGTAATATATATTCGATAATCATATCTTATTTCGTACATGGCTCTGCAACTCTTAAGCTTGGTCACTTCAGAGTCACTAAATCGTTAACCATGGGTTGCCCCCAGGGCTCAGTGCTCGCGCCGTATCTCTGGAACTTGGGTTTTGATGACTTCTTGACATTACCCTTGCCATCACGCTGCTCTCTAACGGCATATGCTGACGATGGCCTCTTACTTATACAGGGTAACTCCAGGAGAGAGTTGGAAAATCTGGCTCAAACTTGCTTAAGTATGATAAGTGAATGGGGTAAAAGAAATCGCCTTACATTTGCTCCTCATAAAACCTACCAACTCCTTCTTAAAGGTGAACTAAAATCCCCCCCGGGCGTAAAACTTAATAATGTTACTGTAAAACGCAAAATATCAACCTGTTATTTGGGCTTAGTTTTAGAAAAGAATTTCTCGTTTATAGAACATATTAAATCAGTTGGGGAAAAAGCTAAGCGAAACTTTTTTGCACTTACAAGGATATCGACGGCAACCTGGGGCCTCTCTTTTAATACTCTTAAAATCATTTACGGGGCAACCTATCTCGGGTGTATATGCTACGGCTCGCCTGTGTGGGCTGATAGGGCTACCATCGGAGCTGCTCGCCGTAAATTACTACAAAGCCAGAGGTTGGCGTTGATATTTCTGTGTAAAGCCTATAGAACAGTGAGCACATAGGCCCTACCTGTCCTAGCGGGTGTACTACCGGTTGATCTTGAAGTACAAAGACGAGCAGCAATGTATTATTCTACGCGCGATAATTTAGAAAATGATTTCTTATCATTACGCGACCGTGCGAAAATAACCAGGCTATTTATGCCAATAGCTGACTTAAATAACGAACTACTAAATGAATGGCAATGTAGATGGAATACGTCAACCAAGGGTCGCCATCTGCACCAGTTCTTTCCGGACGTACGCGAACGGTTAAATAAAACTTGGCTAATCATAGACCATTGTGTTGCACAATTTCTTACCGGACACGGCAATTTTAAAAGTAATTTGTATAGTTTCAAATTAGTATCTTCACCAATCTGTCTGTGCTCAACATCCAGTAACGAATATGAACAAACTGCTCACTACATCCTGTGGGAGTGTGATCTCTGGCAAAATCAGCGTGATATTATGTTAAACAGCTTGCAACCAATATCTGGAGTAGTTTATTATACGGATCTTGTAGCAACAAGGAACAACTTCCGTGCGTTTAAGCGTTTTTGCCATACCTACTATTGGAATCAAATATAACAGCTCACTTAGGACCCTTAAATTGATCCTCGGTGCTTTTGCAGCTGGCTTCTCTAGTTGCAAATCTCTCATTTTATGAGGCTATAGCCTCTTTACATCATTCTGTCTCCCGCTTTGCTCTGGAGGGAAGTGGAACTATTCATTTTCTAACTCCTCCTTTTTTTCTGTTTCTGATTAAATTCGTTGCGGGATCCAAGACAGTTAAAGCTATTCCCCGGGACATGCCTGAGCTTCACCGCTCAGTGTCATTTCACCGCTCAGAGTTGCAGTGGTGGGTAAGAGGGAGGGACTAGTCCCGTTTAAAAAAAAAAAAAAAAAAATAACGTGTCCTCCGAAGCACGGAGACGCTCAGAAATTAAACCATTTTGGAACCCATCTGTGGATTGACCACGAGCCTAGTTGCCTACTCTCGCCAATCACTTACGGACTAGTGAGAGCATGTGGCTATGAGCGCTTCAAATAAATAATAATATTTTTCCTTATTATTTTATAGTCTTTCACAATAGAACCTTGAAGATTGAATTTAGAACAATTGCGACCTCTAGTTTAATACCGTCACCGTAGCCTAGTTGGTAGTGCTCCTGCCTACGAAGCTGGTGGTCCTGGGTTCGAATCCCGGTAAGTGCAAATATTTGTGTGATGAGCACGAATATTTGTTTCTGAGTCATGGATGTTTTCTATGTATATAAGTATTTATCTATGTATATAGTCACCTGGTACCCATAGTACAAGCTTTGCTTAGTTTGGGGCTAGGATGATCTGTGTGACATTGTCCCTAGATATTATTATATAAAAAAAAAAAAAAATTGTTGGCTTATGTTGATTTTTTTTCCTCTTAGTACCTCATATATATTGTACAGGATGTAGGTACATATACAATACATATGAGGTACACTTATTACTACTTGTTCTTGACTATTAACAAGGTTGGCTCTGTTTTGTACGTACGTACAATATAATAACAATTTAAGTATGCTGCTGAGGTTAATATTATTGTCATGTACTTACAGACCGTGGAATATGAGGCTGACGAGCGTGGCTTCAAGCCCAGGATCTCCGTGGAGCCTGCATACTTCGGCAGATCTGGTGGATATGATGACAACGCGGCAAACTTGGCAAGGTCTGGTGGATATGATGACAATGCGGCAGACCTAGCCAGTTCTGGTGGATACGATGCCGTTGCGGTGGAATTGGCAAGGTCTAGTGGCCATGAACAGAACGCGGCAGATATAGCTAGGTCTGGCGGATACGATGACAACGCAGCAGAGTTAGGAAGATCAGACGATGGCTCTTATTGAGTAAAAAAATGAAAAGTAATATTGTGTTGAGTTACTTCTTATTTTTTTAATGAATAAAATGTTATAAGAAGTAACAATGAATGGCAAGTTAAAAGGATAATTCGTGTAGAATATGAAATTAATTATTTATTTCATGGTATCAAAATGAAAAATGTGTAAAAAAATATATGTATGTTCCTAATAGATTTTAAGATGCTTTTGTAAAGATGTGATATTGTTCAAATACATATTATTTTAGAATAGTATTATTACAATTTTAGTTTTAATACCAATTATTATTACAGTGTCAAGAAACATAGAAATGACTTTAATTTTTGTTTACAAATCATTAGTCGATGATCAATTTTAAACTAATTCAATAATTAGACTATTCCGAAAATATTCCCCATTGCAAAAAAAAATAATTATCGAAATCGTTTTACAAACAATGAAGAAAAATCTTGAGACAACTAACACACTGCCATCTGATCCCAAACTAGGCAAAGCCTGTACTATGGCAACCAGTCAACTGATAAACATACCTATATATTTCTAAATTTTAGATATATAACACTCAGACACCGAACAGATTATAGTTTTCATCACACAAAGATTTGTCCCCGGTGGGAATCGAACCCACGAGCTCTGGTTTAGCAGTCAGGATCAGTACTAGACCATATGAAAATTCACACAAAAAACTTAGAAATAAAGGATAGTCGAAAAGATAACCCACTTCTTTCGAGGTAGTTAAAACACGCTTTATTACCTTTTTAAATAGATATCTTTAAAGATACACCGTAGTATAGGTAGATATCTTATTGGTTTGGATTCTTATAAATCATCATCATCATCGACACAAAAAGCTCTGTACTGTAATTTTTGGGGTGCACACATCCAGTGGTATACCACGACCCTTGTAAGAACGTTGATCCTCCTTGTAGGGGGCCTGCCTACGCTGCGGCTTCCGGTTCGTGGTCGCCACTCGAAAACCTTTCTGCCGCAGCGGCCTGCAGTCGGTTCTTCGAGTTCTATATGCTACTTACTTCTATATGCCCTTACAAAGGACCCGATAATATATCTCCAAAATGTATCATACGCTGCGGTTCCTCTATGGCAACACCTATATCTGTGCTCTTTGAAAAGTCTTTGCTTACATTCACTGTACCTCAAATTTGGAAACCAGCTTTTATTTCGCCGATCCATAAAAGTGGACCCAAAACTAACGTACAGAATTATAGACCAAGATGAAATTATGTCTTATTGCAAAACTGTTAGAAAGAGTAGTATATAATCAAGTCTATTAGACTCTCAAACAGTGTCTTAGTACTTCCCCACACGGTTTTTTTAGAAATCGGTCTACAGTGTCGAATCTTGTTCTGATGAATGATTTCATCTCGAATGCTATGGATAAAGGTAAGCAGGTTGATGTTGTCTCCGCAGACAAAGCATTCGATCGTATAAACCATAGTATACTATTACATAAATCAAATAGGATAGGAATATGTGGGGACTTGTTGAGATGGTTTAGTTCTTATATTCATAATAGGTCTCAAGCTTTTGTCGTTAATAACTACGTCTCAAGTTGGGTCCGTGTCCCCAGTGGCGTCCCGCAAGGTTCCTAGTTAGGGCCACTTCTCTTTATCATATATGTGAACGACATTAGCTAGCCTTTATTCATCCAATCTCTTATGCTTCGCAGACGATATGACGATATATACTACTATCTCACCTGCATCTGACATTGAAGCATTTCAAGCTGATTTGAAACGACTTGAGGTTTACTGTAATATTAATAAGCTCGATCTGAATGTTTCTAAATGTTCAGTAGTTACCTTCTCTCGCAAGAAAAATATAATATCATCTTTCTATACTTTGAATGGTCAAACACTGCCCAGGTTAAATGAGATACGTGACTTGGGGGTTTACCATGACTCTAAGTTAATGTTTGATATTCATATAAACAAAATAATTTCTAAAGCCTCTAGATCCTTAGGCTTTATTATGAGAATCTCAAACAGTTTCAGCGAAATTAAAACGTATAAGATACTGTATTGCACATTTGTCAGAAATCTCTTAGAGTATGGATCGGAAATCTAGAATCCCAATTATAATCTGTACATAGATAGAATTGAAAATATACAGAAACGCTTCATAAAATATTTATGTTTTCGTGCAAAGGTACCATATCGGTTCGACAACTATCTCGAACTGTGTAGGAAATTTCACCTAATGCCACTTATTAAACGACGAGAAACCTCAGATCTTTTATACTTACTAAATATAATATCCAATTTAATAGATTGTCCGGAATTATTAAGCAAAATTAACTTTAACGTACCCAGCAGAACTCGTCACAATCCCCCTATATCCATTCCAATTGTTTCAACTAATTACCGCCAAAACTCGTTCATAGTGAAAGCAAGTAGGAACTTTAACTTGTTATGTAAGAAACATGACTTAGACCCTTATTCATTCAACATAAAAACAGTGAAGCGGTTGCTATGCCTTGATTTCTTTAGTAATAAGTAATTGTAAGGAAACTAATATTTTTAAGATATATATTCAATTGCATGTTTCCGAGATATAAGCAAACATGTACCAGTTTTATAAGGTATGGCTATTGGTGAAAACCTGTTATTGGCTTTCTACATTATATACAAATAGCTAATCACATATCAACAGCTGGTTTTCCAACCAAATAAAATAAATATCAAATGTTATTGTATATATGATGTTATGAAAGTGTGTCTTTCTTGTAATTTTTGCTGAAAGTAGTAAATGATAGAGTGATAGATTGAAAAAAAAATTACAGTCAGAAATGATCACGGTACAGATAAAAAATGATTTTCTCTATAAAATTTTTTGATAACAACTCTTAATGACGCAAACAAAATGACGCCTTTTGTTGTTATAACGATTCCGACCGATTTTGGACAGTGAATACTTAGAATCAGTTGCTCTGTAAGTCATACATGCATTCGTATACTATTCATCCGATTGCGATGAAACTTTGGTAAGGTATTGTGCCAACACCGTATGCTTCTTACTTTTACAGAGTGTTAGTTTAATATATAAATATAAAACAATTTAAAATATAAAAAGCTTCTCCGAAGTGATCTCCATTGGCTGCAATACAGCCCTTAAACGTTGAGGCCAGTTATCAATAAAAGCACGTAGGTACTCTTTCCATGGGAAATTCTCCACTGCCAATCGTATGGATTGTTTTAGGCCTTCGAAATTATCATGTCGTTTAGAGCAAGCCGTACTCTCTAAAACTGACTATACATCATTATCCAGCGGATTAAGATCGGGACTAGACGACGGCCAGGCTCTGATGAAGTCCGAAACGTTCGTTTCCAACCAAGACTGCGTAAACTGAGCTTTATGACCCGGTACCGACTCGTGCTGGAAGGACCATTCTTATTTATTGAACATGGTGTTGTTTCGGGGCTTCACTACCTTCTCAAAAATGGTACCTTGATACACTTGTGACGATGTTTTGATACCTTTTTCAGAAAAGTATGGCTCAGTCACTCCTTCATAGCTAATACCCCACCAAACCACCACTGAAGACGCATAATGCCCACGTTGCACTCTGCCGACTAATTGGGAAGCTTCCTTAGAACTGTGGGCATAAAAGCGGTCATTTTGTTTCTTAGAGTTACTCAATTTAAAAAAAAATCTCATCCGTAACAAAATTTTCGCCGCCGTCACCACACAGCAAATAAAGCAGTGATATTAGAATTATCACCACGGAGCTGCGGAGCCTGGAAGTGCGTATTTGAATGCCTTTTTTTATAAGGCAGGGGTAATGCCTTCTCATGCCACCCGCAAAAAGTGTCTGCGGGTATGTATGTCGGACCCGCACCGACTAAAACTAACCTGCCGAGGACTTCTTTTGGCGCCTAATGGGAGGAGCCCCGGGAACGCGGGTATGCTGCTCCGGTGTCCCCTTTTTGCGCCATGTCCCAGATGGTCGGGCGGATGGGAGGGCTCGAGGTTGCCCTCCCCTAAAGCATTTGAATACCTAAACGGGCTTTTATTTGCAACTTCACTTACATATAGCCAGTTTTTTTCATCATATAGTTCAGTACGATTGAAAGTTTCAGAAAGCAACTACGACAATTTCTTCTCGACACGCAAATGAAACTAGATAATGCCCAGCAAGACTTTTCAATTATTTAAATATGTTTATAATACTTTTCTTGCGTATTATTATTATTTCAGCAATCGGGTAATATCCAATCCATAGGGATATTTTGTTATGTTGTCCAGGGAAGTGGAGGTGAAGTAGATAGGCGGTCAAGGCAAATTTAGATTCACTCTTAGGGACCAGTTTAATTTAAGCTGATCAAAAAAGAAGGTTGTTTTTACATCTTTTTTTACTGTTAATTGTGTGTGTATGTCGTGTGTATTGTATTTTATACTTTTAAATTTTGTTTTTATTGTATCTATTCTTAAGTATTTATAGTTTATATAAAGCAAAAACTGATTTGCATTTCTGTGACTCACCATGGTAGGTAGCTGAAAATCAGCGTTGCAGTTGGGCGCTGGCTGTAACAGTGTGCTGAGCTGCCTACCAATTGAACACATTATATTTTAATTATTCCATTTTATTTGTTTCTTTGTAATGTTTTATTTTCTTAATCATGAATGCTAGTATGTAACTAAATATAAGATTTGTACAAACTTTATTTCAATATGTGTGTGTGTTCAATAAAAACATTTTCTTCTTCTTCTTTTTCTCCCTGATCTGAAAGCGATCGGAGGAGCTCTGCATCTACACGCGCCATTCTATAAATGGGTGTTCATTAATGTGGCAGCTTCCAGCTGTCGTCATAGGACAACAGTCTTTAGGACGATTGTATACCAACAGCAGTTTCTATTCTAAGGTGTCATCGTCAGTGCACAAGGCTTAAGGCATCGTTCATACCAAACGTATTGTCGGCCGCTGACTGTGAGCGCGCGTTACGTAGTTTATCGCTTTTCCATATATATTTAAGGGAGGCGATGGCTGGCCCACACGTCATACTCGTGAACAGGTGCTGCTTGCGGTAACTGGTCGAACTGCTGTTGGTGTACTCATATTTTTTTTTCTTTTCGCCTCTGGTAGACTTCGTGTGACTTGTTAATTTTGTAAATGTACGCGGATGCACCCACCGTTTTTTCGTCGAGCAAGAGGATATTCTAAGTGTTTGAGTGAAATTAAAAATTAGTAAATTGAATTAAATGCAACCAGAAGATGACTCTATGATATTGACAATATTGATGTCACGATCACACAAATGTTCATAACAATATCATACAGAACTTATTAGATTTATGCTGCGAATATCGTTAGCAATAAAAATGTATTGTACATCTCTATTATTGTGGTACTTATAAATGTCAACGTCAAATGAGCAACTGTCACCCGCACCATGCTACAACGCAAAAAGTATAGTGTACTACGGACTAGCTACGTTGCCGAAGCATTAACATACACTATAGCGTATTGTCGGCTTGGTAAGAACGCGTACTGCAGACTGAGTCCACGTTCACACTGGGGCAGACAGTGAACATACTCACATTCGGCGGCGCACAATACGTTTGGTGTGAACGATGCCTAAAATAATTAATGAAAATAATATTTTTTGGAATCCCCACTATGATGTGTGTGATGAATTCCGTGTCTTGGTGTAATTTATCTAGAATACCTTTGTATTTAGAAATATATAAGTATAAATAATAAATAAATATACTGGGACATTATTCACTCACGGTTATCTGACCCCACAATTAAGCAGAGCTTGTACTATGGAAACTAGGTAACTGATATATTACATATACTACTTCTTTTGTAAATACATACTTATATAGATAATTACACCCCGACTCAGGACAAACAGACATGTTCATACACCCAAATATTTGTTCTGGGTGGGAATCAAACCCACGACCTTCGTCGTGAAAGGAAGCATTTGCCAACCACGCCAACAGGCCCATCAGTATGTATTATTGTCAATAGATAAAATAAGCTAGTATAAAAACATATATTGAATTGGCATTGAAAAATACATACAACTCTATATTTTCACCCTTTTACTATTAATCCCTATTCCAATGGATATTTTAATATTTTAATTTGGAAACGAGTGACTGTCAATCAAAGTATAATCGAACGTATCTCTGTTCCTCGCGCAGGTAGTCGTTTGTGCAATTATAAAACCTTTAGCTTACCACGCTGTAGGACTAATATTGGCACTCATTCACCTATGTACCGAATGTCAAAAGGTTGCAATGCAATCCAAAATGATATTGATATTTTCAATTGTTCTTTTGCCTCACATAACTGCATAAACTGAAAACATTACTGTAGTATTTTTGGTGATCTATCTGTAGGTAATAGTTTTGTTTAAACTTAGAATAAGTACCCCTTAAGATAAGTTAAGGTTTTGTCTAATTAAGCAAGCTGTATCTACATCAGAGTAGGGTATTGACTTTATTTTTTATAAATCGATGTTGTCTTATCCAATATTGTCTATATCCAGTTTAGTAGAACAATAAACGGAAAAAAAATGAAAAAAAAAGTTTTAAGTGACTAAAGTAATGAATTTACGTCATAGTATTACTAAGTGAGCGAGTGACGAGAAATCAACAGAACAGCAACTAACAAATATTAATTTGATTTACTTAAAATACAAAATGAGAAGCTTCATAATATTTGAGCGACCTAATATTTCTTCGCTTTGACCAATCAGAGAGATCAGAGGCTTGTGCGGCGGACTTCAAGCGCTATTGTTTTTGTTTAGATTTGCATTGTATGTCTCCTAAAAAATTCAATAAGCTCTAAAAAAAAAAAATTTTTGAAAACTTTCCACCTATCATCACCAACAATAGTGTCTAGCTTGATGGTCACAGTTCTAACCTAACCTAACCCAAATAACTTGCGGAAAACTCGTCTCTATCCTAATATGGAAGCCCTCTCAGTATTCCTAGTCGCTCACTTAGTAATTTAGTCGCACGGCTAGAATTTTGATATCTGAAATGGATTAATTATAACCCACTATTTGTAAGCTCGTTCTGGATTTTATTATTAATCAATATTCGTCGTTAGTTTAGTTAATTATTCGCTTACTAAAATTCATGCCGCTCAAGTTATTAAAACAGTATCTCATTATTAGCCGCTAAGTATTTTTGTATTCAATCGTTTTATAATTCCCCTTTTAATTTTATTTCTTTTCGCTGATTTTTATGTTACCTTTTTGTGATTTTTTTTGGGTCCCCCGATGGTTTAGATTTACAATTGGACCCGATAGGTGGCGGTGCGAAGAGATTCCGGGTTTTATTTCTATCGTTAAGGCAGTACAACGTTTCCCGGGACAGCTATTTGTTATATAATTCGCTACACTAGACTAAATACTTCCTGTTACTACACACGATAATAATATCAGACCATAAAAGGTTCAATGTTCTCTATAAGGTTGACCTTGAATGTTGATCTATTCATTGATGTCTACTGCACGCGTGACGCCGTGGTTAAGATGCCTTGCTGTTACCTCGGCTCCGTATGTTTCAGATACGATTCCCGCAGGTACAACATGTATCGGAATTCTATGTCTGGGTGTACGTGTACAGACGTTTCCCCATTTGAAAGTGAACATTTTGCTTATGTGATAAAGTAGAAAACCTATAAAAGAAATTTGACAGAGCTGGATGTGCTGGCGTCTGTGCTTTATATTCAAAAATTAATAAATCATTCGTTCAATCGGATTCAACGTCGAAAATCGATTCCGGATCATTTATGACGTCACATGGAAGCCGATTGAACAAATGATTTAGTAATTTTTAACTTTCATTTGTTTAAGCGCCGATTACGATCACGATGCTCAGCGGTGGCTCCCCTGGAACATCATACATTTACTCGCCCGGATCAACTGATATAGAGGATAGAGATGGTCCAGCTCCAGGGTAGGCGCTCTGTCGTTAAACTACGAACGACAGTCACCGGCAGATGAAATTTCCATCATCAGCCTGATATCGTTCACTGCTGGATATAGGCCTCCTTCAATGGTTTCTAAAACGTTGCCGTTAGTACACAGGAGAAGCTGCTGCCCGACTATATGGCCTTTAACTACACCCACGGGATGGTATAGGGTGGCTCTGTATTTTTTTCTGGGCCGGCAACTAGGCGGCTAACAGTGCCATTTCAGTAGGCAATTTAGAAGTGATGATGTTAGAATACCTTTTAATTAAGAATTTACAAAAAGACGAGAATTTTCTTGTGAATTATTCTAAAAGTACCCTTATATATTAAAATCCATCTACATATATCTGCTAATAATATTAAAATACACTCTATTTTTTTATTTTACTGACTGAAAAATTAAAGCAGAATAAATGCAGTGACAATGAGAGCTCTAAGAAGTACAGACACTAGCATATACAGCTACCCCAATCTGTCAAATTTCTTTTATAGATTTTCAATTTTATTACATAAGGATAAGGTTCACTTTCAATTGGGGAAATTTGACAGATTGGGGTAGCTTGATGTGCTGGCGTCTTTCTGCCCCATCGGCCGTCGGTTCTACGAGCTATGTGCCATGCCCACTGCCACTTCAATTTGACAATTGTTTGGGCTATGTTTGTTGGTTCGCCTGCGGATTTTGACGTTTTTGATTCGTACTCCGAGCATAGCCCTCTCCATTGCTCTTTGGGTGATCTTGAGCCTTCTCATGAGGCCCATAGTAAACGACCACCTCTCTGTTCCATAAGTCATCACTGGCAACAAACACTGGTCGAAGAATTTCGATTTAAGACACTGCGGTATTTGGGACGAGAAGATATTACCTAACGCTACCCAGTCGAGTCGGATTCTACGATTGACCTCTTTCTCGAATTTGGACATACCTAGTTGAATGGTCTGTCCTAGGTAAATATAGTCCTCTACAACTCCGGGTACGGAGTTTCCCACTTGCACTTGAGTGGGTGCAAAATGGACGTTCGACACGATTTTTGACTTGTCCATGTTCATTTTTAGACCCATTTGTTGTGAGACTCTGCTAAGCTCATCGAGCATTATTCTGAGGTCTTCCATGTTCTCAGCCATGACTACGATGTCATCGGCAAATCGAAGGTGAGTGATTTACTCGTCATTGACATTGATGCCGAAGCCTTCCCAGTCCAGAAGCTTGAAGACATCTTCCAATGTAGCGGAGATAAGCCTAGACGAATAGGTGCAGTAAAATACATATTAAGTGTTTATAACCTAATAGGGTACATTTTGCTGTGTGGCTGATGGCATATCGTCAACTCATCTCATCCCGTGGGGGGCGAAGAAGTCGTCCCGAGGGGGTATCTCCCAGAGAACGGGCAACAGCGTCTCTCTGTGTAGTCTGACCATCTTACTGCGTTCGGCAAGTGTGGCGATTATGGAATATCCCTCCAAATGATGGACACAACTCCATTATGAAAATCATTTGGGGAGGCCTTTGTCCAGCAGTGGACGTCATTCTGCTGACATGATGATGAACCCATTTTGATATTTCTATAAGAATCCTTGCTTATTGTTTGGAACATATTAACAGCGTGTAATCACGTTAGTACGGAGTAAGGTCAACTGTCACACAGTGCATGTGGAAGTACAAAGGAATTATGGAAGAGAAATTTCAGTTTGCTCACCACCTGGTCATTCAGTAGTATAGACGTACCAGTAATTTTATTTTATTTTCAAATTTCGAAAACTTACAGCTAGGTTACAATTATTTCGGATTAATAAAAAAGAGATGGCCAATTAAAAGTTTTCACAAATAACCTAATAAAAACATAATTTATACAAAGGCAAGTGTTTGTTGGGAAATCCTCGCACGCATATCTACTATGTTATTAATGCAGATATTTATAATGCTAAGACTGTTAATTAATTAAATTGGCTGCTATTACTCATAAACTCACTACACATGGTTCTTTTTATGCTTGAAGCACTTGAGTGAAAGAGGTCGATGTCGACTCTCTGACTTACAGTGTTATATGTACGGCTCGCCCTGATTAAGAACGAGTTCTGCCCAAGTTAATTTACCCAGTTTCATCATCATCATCGTCATATCAGCCGAATGACGTCCTCTGCTGGACAAAGCCTCCCCCAGGATCTGCACAATGGCCAGTCTTGTGCTGCCTGCATCCAGCGGCTTCCCGCGACCCATGCAAGATCGTCGGTCCACCTTGTAGGAGGCCTGCGCACACTGCGTGGTCGCCACTCGAGAACCTTTCTGCCCCAGTGGCCATCGGTCCTACGAGCTATGTGCCCCGCTCACTGCCACCTCGTGATTAGTGTCCTGACTATTAAGCTAGAGGTCGTAGTTTCATTTCCCATCCGGGACAAATCTTTGTGTGACGAACACGATTATTTGTTGTATGTCTAGGTGTAATTTATATATTATACTAGCGGCCCGGTACGTTCTTCGCTACGTATAAGGCATAGTAATAAATAAAATGATTATTAAGTTCATTTATTCAAATAAAAAAATATTTTAAATTGCTAAAAGATGTTTACTTTACACTTTTACAAGACTTTTTTTAAATTTTATCTACGTACAAACCTTCCCTGGACTTCCACGAATAATTCAAGACCAAAATTAACCAAATCGGTAAAGGCGTTGTTGAGTTATAACATTACAACGAAAAGTGGCATTGATTTTTATATATATAGATGACAAATATAAATATCTAACAAGTTCTTGGTTATCCTTTACCCTGGAATTTTTTATTTTGGGATTCTTTTCGATGTATTATATTTATAGTTCAATTAATACTTAATCAAGACTACTGCATACATTAGTGTGCAGAAGTCTTGATGCAGATCTCACCACATCAATGTCTGATAAATGATTGGTGTCAGCATTCTATTTTTTGTCCGTTTATTAGCCAACTACACTTTCAATGTTATCGGTACTTAGGAAAACCTGTCATTGGCCTTCCCTTTATATTGTATCCTGTAAATTGAGTTATTATCTGTATCGCTGTTGGTTTCCTTAATAAATAAATAAAATAAAACGTTATATAAATGGTGATATAGCCAGAAATCCCAGCTAACAAACTCTATTCCATTATTTTTGGATTTTTTATCTGTTTGTCTGTGCACACATAAAAACGCATCACGTAAAAGTACGAAACCAATGTAGATAACTTTTATACGTAAAAACTTGAAGTATTACTTAGTTTTTGTTTTATGCCAATCGGTTCATTCTATCAAGAAATATTTGGTTTTAAAGCGTTGGAGAAGAAATATAACATGCTATTCAGTTACTTGACGAAGTAATGTTGATAGTTGAACTCGACATTATTTAACGTTATTTTCTGAATGATAAGAATTACAGCGGAGAAATTACCCTCGCCCGTGTTTGAAAATAACACGTGTTACCTAAAGTATTGAATGTTCCGAAAAAAAATTCTTGGTTGCCTAGAAATTGGTAATTCTTCAAAATTGGACAGAAAAGCTGACTCCTATTGTTCTTGAAGTGGGTTCGAGTGGTTGCCACATATTGTTTTGAACATCGACCAAAAATCATATCTGACAAAATATCTTTCATCAGCTGGTCATCGTGTTGTCCCCACTCAAACCCAGCAAGAAATTCGTGTCGTTACTTTGCCCAGGCTCGCCGACTGCCGCCTTCTAAAGCAACAAGGATAATAACGACAAATAATAATAAAATCCTGGAACATTATTCACACACGGTCATCTGAACCCAAACTAAGCAGAGCTTGTACTATGGAAACCAGATAACTGATATACTACTTTTCTTTTTGTAAATACATACTTATATAGATAACTACACCCAGACTCAGGACAAACAGACATATTCATGCACACAATTATTATATATATTGCGTAAGTATTTTATTATTTATATAAGGACAATCAACCTTATTGGCTATCATATTTAGTACGCTGTTGGCACTGCCGCGAACTCTAGCTACCATAGAGGCTACTCGCTTTCGCACTATAGCACTAAAGACATCCACTTGTGCTTCCGCAAACATGGCGGATGCGCTACAGTATCGGGGCAGCCCCATCAGCATCCTAAATGCGTCATTATACTGAACTCTGAGGGCTTCGCAAGACCTTTGAGTGTATGTGTATACCTATAGGGATATTTAAAAACATTAAATCTTGGGTGTATTCACTAGGTTTTAAGCTTCATTTTTAAGCTATTGCTTGATTGATCTATGTGCATGACGCACTCGAAAGTTTCACGTTAATTTCAGCCCTACTACAGTGAGTATCGGATCTCAGTGAAGTGATAGGTTTGTTCGACATCTCTCTGATTGTATAATTTTCTATGGCTGTATTAGGAAGCGTTCTGTGATGTGTCGTGGGTACATCCTTGAGTGACATTTAGGTTGACTAAGAAAGTTATGGAGAGGGCTTAGGCATACATTATTTCACTTTTTTTATTCTAACAATTATACTAATTTATCACTGTTTTGTAAGCTATACAAAACAGTGGTCAGTTATTTGAAATATGAAAATATTTTATTTACGCAATTATTCGTATTACAACAGGGTCATAGTCGGTGTGCCTAAAAATAATGTAAGTGTTTTGGCCAATATGATAAATATCATATGACAACGATTGTTATTATCATATTTATTGAAATAGTACAAAAATACAAATAACAATATTCTGGGACATTATTCAGACAAGGTAATCTAATCCCAAATTAAGCAGAGCTTCTACTATGGAAATCGGATAACTGATATACTTCTCGTACATATATTTTTTTTTAATTTGTGAATACTTACTTATGTACATAGATAATTACACCCAGACACAGGATAAACAAAAATATTCATGCACATAACACAGCGACAAGGCCGCCATTTATACAATCTTGATAACATGCTCAAAAAATATGACACACAAAGTACTATACTTTGTGTGTCATATTTTTTGGTCTGCTATAAACAGTTACTTACTAACTTGGTTAACTTGGTTAATGAATTAGTTGTAAGTTGAATTATATTTTTTTCTATAATGTATTACCAATATATTCTTTAAATTTTATATTTGATATGTAAAATAACGTTACCAAAATAAATGATTATGATTATCATTACATGTACCATACACGCCAACTGGGCCGCCAAAAAAAATTAGTAAGTAACTGTAGAGACTACTCCACAGAATCCTCTGTGCCAGATCTGACTACACCTTGAAAGCTCTTGTATTATGTCGCTAATGAGAACCGATTTTTCATCCCCTACACTATACAACAGTTTGTATAAAAGCTCCAGCACACATATACACAGCACCATTCGAATCTATCTCATCTTAGTTTTTGTTTGCATTACCACAAAATGAAGGTACTTATTAAAAACTATAAAATAACAAGTTTGAAGCGAAAACGAATTGTTTCATGATACTGTTAATAATATATATGACAATATTTAGTTTTTTTTCTTGCGTATTAATAGTTTTTGTTTGTTTATTATTCAATATTTAACCACTTAAAACGATACTAACATATAATCAAAAACTTACATACTATTAAACTTAAAATACCTATCAATAAAAAAATTTAATTCAAATCATAGTTATTAAAATATTATTTGGTTTTTAGTTCTACGTTTTAATAAAAAATTATAACATCTTTGTGAAAAGTAGTTCTTAATTGGTTTTGTTTGTTATTTGATTGATTTTATCAGTAAGATTGTGAAGAAAAAGAAAATTGTGGTGTTTTTATATTAATTGTAACGTGGCACACACACAGCTTTATGAGCAGCTATATATTGAGTCCCGTTGTATACAAGGTACAACACTAATAGTCGACGTAATTAGCTTAATTTGCATACGAAACCTGAACTCTATGATCTATTTGCAGGATCTAATTAACTTTCCGTATAAAATATCGATAAGCTATCGCATTTAAATAGGAAGCAAAAATGTATTTTCGGATTTCACAAGGGAGATTTAGTTCCATCGGTGGCATGCGCTGTTCTTTGACTATTTATGTTATACTTTGTGTTTACGTGTATAAAGAAGCTCTGCATTTAAATATTAAATATATATTAATAAATATGTTATTTTCAGACCATAATCGCTAGCGTATTGCTCGTAGCGCTCGCTTCGGCGGAGGTTCCATCTAACAGGTAAATATGTTTTGTATATAATATATTAATTTCATAAATTGGTACTATAACACAATATTTATTTATTAACATTACTTATTAGCAATTTAAAACAACAAAACGTCAAAATATTGCCAATATGTGAGAATAAAGTATGAAATATAAATTTTCGAAATGGTTTTTTTAATGAAATATTGAAATTTATTCCGTACTTGGGTATTAATTACGTACGAGTGTATATTAATACCCAAGTACGGAATAATTTAGAAAATTTATATTTCATACTTTATTCTCACATATTGGCAATATTTTGACGTTTTGTTGTTTTAAATTGCTATGTTGTCATTTAGTCAAATACAATATTAAAGAAAAATAATGTTCTACTCCGTCTGTTTTATAATGAGCTGCCGAGATGATCTAGCACATTCTAGATCATCTCGGCCACCTTACCTAACTCTTTAGGGATTATATTAAAAACAAAAATATAAAACGTCCACGTCCAATCAAGGGAATTTGATCCATAACTAGGCAGAGTCTGAACTATGGCAACCAAACAACTGATAAACATTCTTAATCATCATCATCACCATATCAGCTGAAAGCCGTCCACTGCTGGACAAAGGCCTCCCTCAAAGATCTTCACAATTGCTGGTCTTGTCCTATCCGCATCCAGCGATTTCCAGCGACCATCGGTTCACAATCCGCTCACAAGATCATCGGTCCATCTGGTAGGGGGCCTGCCCTAACCGGAAGATAAACCTTAAGTTTTATATATTTCTGAATACATATACATATTAAACATAAAATTACGACTTGTTTAAATATTTAAGTAAGTTTGAGAGGTAATTCTCAAACTGTAAATGGCAAGATTTTTCAATGGAAATCAGGCCAACTTTGGACTTTTAATTTTTTCATTGCTGCCCAATGAAAAAATCAAAAGTCCAAAGATGGCCTACCCGAGGTTCCTGAGATGACCAATAAAACAACTGCGCTACACAATAGCAGCAATTTTAAATAGAGGTTGTAAAACTTTAAATCCTTGGCATGGCACACATCTTTTTGCTTAAACACATGCCGTCATCTCGCTTTGTTCCTTTCATGTTTTTCTCTACAAACTTTTTATACATGTTGCTGACATAAGTAACACTTAGTAAGTTAATTAAGCAGTTGGTTTCGTTAGTTCTTTTGGTTTTTTTTTTATCAAGGAAACGTTCGCCCTAGATAAATTAATTCCGGTACTGTACAAACATAATTGACCGCCGCAAAGTACAACCAGACTTAAAACAACTATATATTATGAGCAAATTGTACACAAGAATAGGACTAGATTCACGATTGTTTCCCAAAGGAGTAGGCAGTGACAATAAAGAGATACCTCTCTAGCCTCGTTTACTTTTACTGAATTTGAATTTGATCGAGATGTTTTCTTTCATGGTACATTTTTGGACCTTATGGTCCAAAAATATACCATTTCTACTAGTTCACCCTACTGGGTACCTACATCCTCATAATTTTCTCCAAGTAAGTATACATTTATCATTATTGTTCTTTATTTTGTTCCAGCTACCTGCCACCGCCATCCTCAGGTCGTTTCAATGGATACCCTTCAGGAGGTCCAACCACAGAGAGTTTCACTCCTGAGATAGTGGCAGCCAGGAGTCTGGGTGGTCCCAACGGTGCAAATGGACGAGGTCAAACTAATGGTTTCGGAAGGTCGGTTTTCATTATTTATTATTAAGGTACAATTGGACTTGTTTGTTCCCATACATCATGAGCCAGAAGTCGTCAACTGCTGGACATAGACCTTCCCCAAAGATTTCCACAACGTAATAATTTAAAGGGGTTTGCTCCTCGCAACCCACATTGCAATTCTTCAAAATACTTCTTCATTCTACTCACTATTACCATGAACATATACTATTTCAATCTCCAGCTCAATTAAGACTTCTTTATGGTACTCGTAATTGCAATGCGGTTTGCAATTTTTTTTACAATAGCAGTTGAGTATTTATATTGCTCCACAGCATTGTCAAAACAGGACCTATTATCGTCATCCCCATATTTGCATTCGCCTTTAGCGATAGGTTCAACAATTCCGGTCTGATCGTTACTAAGATCTGGTCAACCAAAAGATTTTCTATGCAAATTTCCTCATTATATCAGCAGAAAGACGCCCATTGCTGGACAAAGGCCTCCCTCAAAGATCTCCACAATTGCCAGTTTTGCACTTCCAGTGATCGTCACATAATTCCATTCTTTACCCTACCCACGCTGCCTCCTCCGGTTCGTGGTCGCCACCCAAATTTTCTCACTATTATCGAAATAAAAACCGAAGCATATGTATACTAAATGTCCAGGTCAATTGCCAGGTCTGGTCCTCAAGATCATCACAACCACGCCAGGAACGGTGGGGATGAAGGATATGACCACAACGCTGCTGCTTTCGCGCGAAACGCACTGGAAGAACTTAATTCTGTAAGTCTTTGAATACATATGGTGGGGAACTATACATGAAGGAGTCTTCTTTGAAGATTATTAAGATGGAAATACTTGTCTTTAATGCTGGAACCTGCATGTGCTTATATTTAAAATACTGATGTCGCCCATAATGAGATATGGCGAAAATAACTGTATTAGGAACCACTTTACTTATTAACAAATAGCTAACGGAGAGACAAAGTTTAAATTATGCGCAAAATTATAGACGCGTTTCCATAAGCAAGATATATTGCGCAAGAGCTACTTATGTAACTTAGATGCAAGGGAGCTAGGTAAAAAACATTACCCAAAGAAGTAATACAAATTTCCTCGCCCTTTTAAACTCCAAAATTTGGTCTTGCTCCATGGGTAAGGGTCATCGGACATATAGATAGATAGTCAGTAAATTTTGACTATGATTTCGCCAACCCACATGTCATGCGGCTTAAAAACCAATGATTAGATCCCACGAATAGTCAATGCAAGAGTGAACGGTCTATTCGCTAATTTTATGGCGGTGAAGGCCTTCGCGATTCTTGTTTTACGAGTGTAGGCTTCGTATTCAAAATAATCACCGATGTCTCCTGCATGCCCACAGTTTTCCTTTAGTCTTAAGTGGGGCCAATGTATATCTTCCAATATTTTAAGCGCATCTCCTCCCTTCGTTTCCTGGTGTTTCCTGGTGTTTGGAGTAATTTGGCCATAGTCACTCATTCAAATTAAAACACGCAGGAGCCCGCGAACTACAATTTCGGTTACAAGGTGAATGATTACCAGGAGGGTACAGACTTCGGCCACCACGAAGAGCGTCAGGAGGAGAGGGCGCAGGGAGAGTACCATGTGGTGCTGCCTGATGGAAGGAAACAGGTGAAAGACCATCCACCTAGCCTTTTTAATTTTCGATTCACAATGAGTGGTATTTTTTGGAATATTTGTGAGTCCGTTTGTCCGTGTGTAGACTTGTTGCATTATTCTTTTGCCGATTATAATGCTCGTATTTAGAGTTAAGTTTTGATTCACAATTGAAGCACAAATTTATCACTTCAATTCAGCATATCACGCAAATGATGATTACATCTGGACAAAAGTTTCCTCTAGAGATCTTCACAATAGAGATGTGCCTTAATCTAAACGCCAGCAGACGGGTTGGCGATCACAGTACGATAGTCACAGTACCCAGAGAGACGCTGCTGCCCGTTCTCTGATAGATATTTCCTAGGGGGTAGCTTCTACGCCCCCACGGGTTGTGTTCGGGTGGTGATAATCGTCACCATTAGCCACACAGCCAATAGGATGTCGACTCTTTAAATGTGGAGAAGCCCTGAACTGACTTCCGTTCCTGTACACGAGCCTTGGACAAAGGCCTTCCCAAATCTTTCTCAAATGAAAATTTCTCAAATGAAGGCTCCAAATGATGGACACAACTTCACAGTTGTGTCCATCATTTGGAGCGATATGCCATAATCACAACGCTTAGCAATCGCAACATGGTCATGACTTCTATGGATGACTTCTACGTCTCTCACGGGATGAGATGGGGTGGCGATATTCTATTCCGTTGGTCAGTCGTGACATGCTGTTACATTTTTATAAATACTTTTTTTTTGCATTTGTTTTTAGTGTGTATTAAATACACACCAAAAACAAATGAAAAAAAAGTAAATACAAAAGAAATGTAAATCCCTTTACATTAATTGTATGTAAAGGGATTTAGGAATAGCTGAACGGTGATATCGGGTTAGGTTAGCTCTTTCGTATAATTATGTAATAAAGATTACGATATTTCCGCTTCGTCATTTGAACTGATTCCGTTGTTTCTGTCGTCAATCTTTGCTACAGTAAGATAAAAGTTGTATAATATTAATTTTTGCCTTTTTCTTGATTATTTCAGACCGTAACTTACGAGGCTGATGAACGCGGCTTCAAACCCCAAATCTCCTACGAAGAGTCTGACGACTTGGCCCGCTCAGGTGGCTACGATGCTAACTCTAACAACTTTAATACTGGCTATGACAGCAACGCTAACGCCCGCAGCAACCATGGTAACGGTTACCATGGCAACGGTAACCATGGAAACGGCGCGAACGGACGCTCTAATGGCTACTGACTGCTTAACCAACTTTTTGTAGAAATTATTATTATTTTGATATATATTTCTTAGCAAGAATGGATCGCCATGGGAATTGTACAAAAATACTATTAGTAAGATGAAGCATCGAAAATTAAAAAAAAAAACTAAGTTTCTATTGATATTGTGATTTAGTGTAAGTTATAGCCATTGTGAGAGCTTTTTCAATAAGATGAATATGTATTTGAAATAAAACTTATTTATAATAAAACAATATGATTGCTTTTATTTAATACTCGTGTCCCGCTCCAGCTAGATTTGGGTAGATTGATTGATATATAAATTAGTATTTTACGCCAAACAATGATTTTATCACCATCATAGGCAAATTTTAGATACCTTAACACAGAATAAAAAGTACTTAAGTTAAATTATTGATAATTTCTTAGGAAGCACATTTTGTTTTGATAATCCATATTATATTAATTAAGAACAGCCCAAATTACTCGTTGACAATGTTCCTTTCTATATGCTTAATTTATTTATGTATTTAGGCACTCCCAATAAGTGCGTGCTTCATTATTGTAAGCGCACAGGTTCATACACGTCCGTGTGTGTATCTATGCGGGTGTGTGTGTGTTTGTGTGTATGAGGGTGTGTGTCGCAATATATTATCATAGATATCCATTAATATAATAACAAGTAAAATAGTAACAATGTGATACATATACCTTCACAAATATTTGTATATGCAGAGCTTTATGTCTAATAGTACCTATACGACGGCAGCACTATAAAAAGAGTTTTTAAATCAGCTAAGTACTGTTTGAGTTTATCGATTATAAACTAACCTCTAATCTATATATATAAAAATCAATGCCACTTTTCGTTGTAATGTTATAACTCAACAACGCCTTTACCGATTAGGCTAATTTTGGTATTGAATTATTCGTGGAAGTCCAGGGAAGGTTTGTACGTAGAGAAAATTTAAAAAAAGTCTTGATAAAGTGTAAAATCAACATCTTATAGCAATTAAAAAAAAATTGGTTTGAATAAATCAACTTAATAATCATTGTTTTTAATACTATGCCTTATACGTAGCGAAGCACGTACCGGGCCGCTAGTCGATTATAAAATAACATTTATATTAAAATTTTTATAAAACCGTAAGTTCATCCTTAATACAACGTATTCCCCCACTATACAACGGGCTAATGTTACCAGACGAAGATTTAACTTCAGTGTTTTATTTATAAATATTTAAACTTAATAGTATGTAAATAAAATGGCTCCGCAGAATGCCATACGACATAATGCTATGAAAGTACGCGAAATACACTAATCTAGCAGTTTGTTCATCTGACAATTGCCTTATTTTCCAGACAGCATAGGAAGCCGAACTTAATTTACCAGCTAACTTTTCAATCTGAGGACCCCATTGCAATTTTGAATCAAGTGTCAATCCTAAAAATACGGTCGATGGGACTAAAACTAATATTTTCGCATTAAGTGCAACTGTTGGTACAAATAAGTAAGATATAGTAAGATTTGATTATACTTTAGTATCATTTTAATGAATAATTGTCAATAGTTATATTTAGTTTTAAATATATTTAACTACATCTTGCCTGAATTAAATATATGTACCTCTCTCTGCCGATCCCTAAGATTAATACTGGCTTGAGTAAAGTACGACGTTTATAAATCGTTCGAGTACGTAAGAAGGCAAACAGAAATATAATTAACATAACTAATTAAGCGCGTAATGATTAAATATTTATTGTGAATCTAGTTTGTCACGCTCTGTAACCTTGAGTGCATAAATTTTATATTCTGGTTACCGATAATACTCTCGTAGTTTGCTCCTCAAGAGTAACGAGGTGAAGTATGTTCTTTTTTTAGAAAGCTTATATTCTGCCATCGCACAAGCCCTAAAATTAAAATAGCAGTGGGCTGGTCATGTATCTCGTTACACAGACAATAGGTGGACGATCAAAACTATAAGGTGGAAAGCGCCAATTGGAAAAAGAAGAGTAGGAAGGCCAAAAAGAAAGTGGCCTGAAGACTTAAAAGAAACGAGTAGAAAAGACTGGAGGAGGCCTTCACCCGAGGAGGGGTCCATATCTAACATAAGAACTAACCCGTACTAACACTAAATTAAAAAGCAGAATACTAACAATTAAATACTAACAACATTTAAAAATGTAAATCTTGAAGGATATGGAAATAAAAGGCTTTTTATTTTTTTATTTTATATTTTATATTCTGCCATGCTAAGCGTAAAAGCGGCATCTCGAAAAACATCTTTTCATACCATCAGATAGCTTCAAAATTTAACTAACAAAGCCAAATAGCGGTAACTAATTAAAACATATAGAAATACCTTTCTCTAAAACTAACTGAACTATAAAGAAAAAAGAAAACTATATTTATAAAACATCAATTTTCTCCAAACTCGCCTTCATTGGGATACCGCTTTTGCGCCTAGCACGGCAGTACTGGCTTCATATGTATTTTTTTAAATTATTTATTTATGTACACCCAAAAAAACATACAACATATAACAAAACGGAAACGAAGAGTACATAGGATCTGCTTATTTCGTAAGAAATTTCTTCCAGCAGACCCGCGACAGGAAACAAATAATTAAAGATAGTCAATACTGTGTGTAGGTCACTAATATACTTATCTACATACTAATAATTTACATAAATTCTTAAATACGAATATATACCTCTATTATACAGTTTAATTTAAATACACTAAATACTAATACTAATGCACATTCTAACTGGATGAAATAGATAGATAGTGTTTTTTGATTTGTGTTTTGAAAGAATAATATAATTGCTAAATAGAATTGCTCTTACGAATTTTTACCGGAAGAGAGTTCCACAGCCTAACCGCATGAACAGTAAAGGAGTAGGAATAGAAATCGGTTTTATGGATGGGAAAGTTTAGAACGAATTTTAATGTGCGATCTGCAAAGAACACCAGGTGCAGATTTATAAAAGAAGCGCTCTCGTAGATAGGAAGGGGATTGAGGATGTATTAGATTATGTAGAGTCACGCCTGTTTCCCAGAGGGGTAGGCAGAGACAACGGATTTCCATTTGTCACATGCACGTGTACATTTAGCATTCTTATCATGGACCGATGACAATTCAATACTTTAGATAGTTAGACCCGCTATTCTTACTAGGATAATCATGAGAAGCGATTTATTGTTCCTTATAACTATATCTTATAACACGGTAGTGTCTTTGTACCACTGGGACACGGCGCAAAGGGGGGCACCGGAGCAGCATACCGTTCCCGGGGCTCCCCCTATCAGGCGTCAGAAGAAGTCCACGGCAGGTTAGGTTAGACACTTTTTGCGGGTCGCATGCGCATCCACCTGGTACAGGCATTCCCCCTGCCTTATCAAAAAAAGTGTCTTTGTACCACGCAAGTGTTATGAGATGAATAAAATAATAGTCTAAGAGACACGCTTTCATAGAAAACTAAACTAAAAAAACGGAAACTAGAAAAAAAAATAATATTGTAAAAAAAGTGTGATTTGTGTTATAATGGTTATAAATAATAATAATTATTATTATTATTTTATTGACAGAAATGAGCAGAAGGATATATTTTGATAAAATCTTAAAATACACATAAACACAATACAATATTTTTTTAGTTTAGTTTCCTATAAAAGCATGTTTTTTATTTTTTTTTAACTATTATTTCCTACTAAAATCAGCAACATTAATAAGAAAAGAAAGCAATATAAAATTAGTGTATGTGATATATTTCTTCGACTTTTTATAAGCCATAAATATATAAATACAATAAATAATAAATAATAAATAATAACATACTGCCATCTGATCCAAAACTAGGCAGAGCATGTACTATGGCAACAAGACAATTGATAAATATTACCTATGTATATATTTCTAAATCCTACTTAATATTATAAATGCGAAAGTTTGTGAGTGTGGATGGATGTTTGTTACTCTTTCATAATAATAATACCTTAATATAGACAGAACCATTGACAATAATGTAGAAAAATATTAGACTTAAACTAGATAATTAAACTTAAACATAAACTCTTGACAGTAACTTGATACGAGCTAGCTAAATATCATTGCTATTATAAAATAATTTTTATAAAAGTTTTCATACAATCAATACAATGTGTACCTAAATATTTATGCTGCTAGAAATAATAATGTATACAAGTATATTACTACAAACATGTTCTCACTATTTACAAGCGCTTTATTAAAGTCTACGTGAATAAAAACCGTTTTTATTTTATTTTTTTATTTTAAGCAAAAACTTCTGAATGGATTTTGATGACAATTTGTAGTAATATAGCTTATACATCCGAATAACACATAGGCTATCATTTATAAATCTTAACGCGGGTAAAACGTATACATATTATAGATTAATTACACCCATCAAACATACATTTGAACTGACGGTCAGCGTAGCCTAGCCGTGCTCCTGCCTACGAAGCGGGTGGTTCTGGGTTCGAATCCCGGTAAGTGCAAATATTTGTGTGATGAGCACGAATATTTGTTTCTGAGTCATGGATGTTTTCTACCTATATAAGTATTTATCTATCTATATAAGTATGTATATCGTCGCCTGGTACCCATAGTACAAGCTTTGCTTAGTTTGGGGCTAGGATGATCTGTGTCACATTGTTCCTAGATTCCTAGATCCTAGATTTGAACTGAATGTGAATCGAACCCAAAACCTCTCGCTTTGCAGACCAGGTCACTAACCTCAAAACGAACAGGTTAGTATATATATTTGGAATCTTCTATACAAATAAATAAAATTGGAGTGTCTGTTTGTAATATTGAAATAGCCGGTTTTTACTACATAAATATGAATATACATACAGTACATACACCATAATAAAATTTTTTACAATTTTTGTCTGTCTCTCTGTCTGTTTGTTCCGGCTAATCTCTGAAATGGCTGGACCGATTTTGACGGGACTTTTATTGGCAGGTAGCTGATGTAATAAGGAGTAACTTAGGCTACTTTAATTTTAGAAAAAGTTTTTATTTTACTAAAACAACGAAATAAACTAATTAACACGCGGACGAAGTCGCGGGCACAGCTAGTATGTAATAAGAATGGATTACATTATGATGATGATGACATTTATAATTAATATTTTTGCTTTTGACTATGTATGTTGAAGTAGAACTTCTATTCGCACGCTTTACTTGGGGAGTAAGCCGCTGAATGCGTGTCGAGAGCGTTACGAAAAGTGTGATCGGGCGAGGCGAACGGAAGTTGAGAGGGATATATAAGTTAGTGAAGTTATAAAGAGAGACAGTCACTGAAGGGGCAAGAGAGAGAGCATACATTTTCTTTCTCTATTTCTCTCATAGACAGTTTCGTACGGCTAAGTTTTACTTTAGCCATGTGGTCTAAAGACTATTCCATTTTTTCTTTTTATCTTGTTTTTTATATCTATTTTTTAAGTTAACTTCCTATTTATTATTACGCAAACAGCCGTGTGGCGTCCGGCCCAGAAATAATAACAGGGCCACTTCATATCATCCCGCGGGTGAAAAGAAAGAAAGAAAGAAAAAGATTTATTCTGAAAATTGCACAGACAACAAGAATATAAAACAACATAACAAAAAATAAAATAAAAAACAGACACTAGTTGTCCGTGCAAGCCTGAAATGGCACCATCTCAGCATTAGCTAGAACATTTTATTGTTCTAGCGCTGGTCATTCTGATGATGCCAAGTGACTGTCACGGAACATTAACTTAAATAATAAAGATACAAGTATGTCACGGACAAAAACGATAAAATAAGAATAAAACAAAACACAATTTTTAGCAATAAAACAAAATAACATTGTTTCTAGATAAAAAATAATTAAAAAACTCGTGTAATTAGGGTGTCGTAAAAGGCGACCAAGGGTCAGCGCAGACCGAGAAGAGCGCAGCGGAGAGGATTTTATTAAGGCACTAGAAAATCAACTTTAAAATTATTGAAATAAAGTGCATGTATGCTTGAACATTATAATGCGCGAGACTGCGCGAGCATTTTGTCAGGTTCAAGCATATATGCACTTTTAAATAAATAAATAAAATAAAATAAAAAAGGTTTTTATTCACGTAGACTTTAAAAAAGCGCTTGTAAATAGTCAGAACATGTTTGTAGTAATATAGTTGTATACATTATTATTTCTAGTAACATAGATATTTAGGTACACATTGTATGAAAACATTTATAAAATTTATTTTATTATAGCATTGATATTTAGCTGGCTCGTATCAAGTTATTGTCAAGAGATTATGTTTAATTATCTAGTTTAAGTCTTAATATTTTTACTACATATTGTCACTTTATTCCTATAGGTCTAAAGTTGATTTTCTAGTGCCCATAAAAATCCTCTCCGCTGCGCTCCTCTCTGTCTGCGCTGACCCTAAGGGTAATACACCAAGCAGTTGGGTAGCAGGGTCGTATGTGCGCTACCACCTAAATGCGGTCACCAACTCTCATTCCTAGTGCGGTGACTACGGGAAACCCCTCCAAAGGGCAACGTTTTAGAAACTTGTGGGGCAGGCCTATGTCCAGTAGTGGACAGCTGATGATGTGATGATATGAAATCCCTGCATGTTGCATTGTATTGAACAGAATGATTTATTAGGTTTAGGTTTAAGACATTTATTTTCTCAAAAGATTACAAAAATCACTTGCAGAGAAAATACAATAGAACTTTAAAGTAGTTACATGCTTTTTCATATTGCCACAGCGTATACAATTTTATAACTTAGACTAATACAAAATATAAAAACAGGGTAATTAGAGAAAATGCATTCAAACAAAAAATAGTCCAATACCCACACGCATCGGTCATAATCAGTAGTGCGTACGGAGATTTAAAAGGTGTTTGTTAAGGTAGGTGATACAGTGGCAATACAGTTAATGAATAGATTTTGTTATGTATTCTCTCATTATGCGGCTTCCAGGTAAGCTGGCTATCTAAAATTAGACCTAAATATTTTTTATACACTTATAATTGGTGTTTATATCAGATTGTGACTCTTGAAATGTACTGTAGGTACTTCTATTTCTATTTTAATATGTGTATTAGTCTAGCGGTAGCGTGTTCAACTGTAGATAATGAGGTCCTGGGTTCAAGCCCGGGTCGATCAAAAAAGTGATTTTTCTGTAAAGAAAATTTCTCAGTCACCCCGAAGTCTGCGAGTCGGTGGTATTAGATACTCCTCCGTACCTCGGAGAGCACGTAAAGCCGTCGGTCATGTACCTGACCTCTTTCCAGTCGTGTCGCTAGTCGTCCCATCGGATTATGATAGTGATGGAATAGAAAGTGCTCCGGTGTTTGCGCAGACACTTGTGCACTACAATATGTCCCGCGCAGATGGCTACTCTCCATTGAGACTGGCCGCCGTGGCTGATATCGGCTAGAATGACATTATTATTATTATATTGTAAAAATAGATATAAGTAATACCTACAAGCTCCAATTACTAATAGGATAATTACCATGACCTTCATTAAAGATCCTTACACGATCCACATTACCCAAAAATTGCACAATCCAATCAAAATCAGCTCAGCAAATATTTGTGAGAAAACATCGTATCAAGGCCTGACTTATGTTTGATTTGTTTTAGTATAAAACTGGAATATATTTGAATTAAATCATCATTCAATTTTGTTCGGTAGATCTCATCTCAACATGAAGGTAAATATTTTATTTTAATCATTTATTAGCTATAATTAGAAGCCCGTTTCCTAACAGGAACAGTTTTACAAATATTCTTAAAGAAGTTTTCGCGTATCATAATTATCTATATATATATAAAAATCAATGCCACTTTTCGTTGTAATGTTATAACTCAACAACGCCTTTACCGATTTGGCTAATTTTGGTCTTGAATTATTCGTGGAAGTCCAGGGAAGGTTTGTACGTAGAGAAAATTTAAAAAAAGTCTTGAAAAAGTGTAAAATCAACATCTTTTAGCAATTTTAAATATTTTTTTGTTTTAATAAATGAACTTAATAATCATTTTTTTATTACTATGCCTTATACGTAGCGAAGCACGTACCGGGCCGCTAGTATGTTATATAATTACACATACAACCTTTTTTGTTATCATCCCGTCATTTCGAAACTTATTTACTTACTTATCGTATGGGCAGTGGTTACTCTGGTGTCAGAGTTGTTGAAGCCGCCCAGTAAGCCTCTGACATGGCTGTTGTCTAATGGCTACAACCGGAACTAACATCTTAACTTAAATAAAGTCTCGGGATATTTTTATAATTAATAACATCTGTTATCAATGTCTTATTCTTCAAGAAGATGCTAATCTTTGGATGACTTTTTATATTAAGAAAAGGGCTTCTTGTCACTTTACCTTAGCTTTAATTGTTCTTACTACAATTATTACGCTGAACTTCTCGCGGCAATTGACTACTGAAATGTTTGTGTGCTCATAACTTCCAAACGACTACACCTAATTGGATAAATCTTTCTATCTGTTCGTTACTGACAGAAGAAGGTTTGTATGAAAAAAATAGCAAGTATTCAACACGCACACTCACTTATCGAATAAATATTCGAAATGAGGACTGTACGACATTGTGTTTTTTTTGTCATAGACAGACATGAAAACCACGAACCATTTTTAAAAAACGATTGATCATTAACTTCTTTCTATTTATAAACGTATGTGTATGTATTTCAGGTCGTCATTGCTATTATGTTGGCCCTTGGGTCTGTCACTGCTCGAGGCTCAGGGCCCTACCTACCAAGCGGCTGGAGGCCCGACGGACCTGCATTCTACTTACCTTCAGAAGTCGTGGTAAGCTGACACCAAGAATTCATTTATTTTCTATTCTAATACGTTTAATGGCGTAAAAATCTGAATAGTTAGTATTTTTCTTCTATTGTCTATACAAAACCTCACTCACCCGAGCAATTAGGTTAACTAATGAAGTACACGAAAAAGTGGATATATTCTCATGTAATTTGTAATTGTGACAGTGAATTCGTAAAGATCCTATTAAAGGTAGTTAGTTGCATGAATAATTAGTTAAAAATTTAGTTCAATAAGTTGTTTATAATTTAAATACCAACACTATCGCATTAGGTCAAGACCTGTAATGATAGGTGTTAAGGAGAGAAATAAATAAAAAAAATCGTTGTACCTACACGCTATCCATCTCCAAAACATCTACACGATTCTGCAATCTTCGACATTATATCAGAATAGTATCTGAGAACGAATTTAAAACCACCGTGGAAACTAAATAGTTACTTGCTTGCGTGCGATTCTCTTTATTTCCTTTGTTAATAAGCCTATATTTCTGTGTAGAAACCCACCGATGCTCCTGTGAAACAGAATATCTATCAAGAAACTGAAGCTTCAGGGTCTGACTCGCTTCGGGAGTATGGACCACCGAAACTTGAGGTATGTCCCTACGAAATATATTTTTTAAGCCTATAGTCTTTCACTGCTTCACCGGACGGTACTAAGATTGACAGAACTACGTTCTTACTACTAACCTTGTACCTTAATACTTCATGTGGTTTAATCGGCCATAATTCATTGTTTTACAATTATTTAGAATAATGTATAAAGAAAGACATTTATAGTTTGTTGATTTAATTCTAGAACCCTGTCCAAACTCTGCAGACAGAAAATATAATCCAAGAAACAGAAGCATCAGGGTCTGATTCCCTTCGTGAGTATGGACCACCGAAGCCAGAGGTCTCCAACGTTATCAGCAACCAGGGTCTACCTGACGTCGTGACAGAACAGAATTTCTTTGAAGAAGTTAAGACTAATCAGGGCGCCATTGAAGAGGCTGTTCAGGCTGAAGGTATGACGATAGCATAATTTAGACATCGACACCGCTGTTTTGTATTCCAATGTAGAGCTTTCTTAAACATGGTAAAGGCTTTTTAGTGATTGCTAGATTATCTAGACCAAAGGCTATTAAAAATCATAATTTAAATTCACAATCTAGTAGCACAAATGACGTAAGGTTTAAACTTACTTTGAACATTTACTAACTTTTACATCCAATTTTCTAGTAAACACCGAGCAATTAGTTGCCGTTGAAGTTTCCACTGCCACAGAATCCCAAGCTGCTGAGATCTTGGATGAGGTAAAACCTACTGCAATAGAAGTAGAGGCAACTGCTGAAGCCATATCCTCTGCCAATGAACAAACAGTGGAACAGGTTTCTGAAATTATAGAAGAAGCTAAAGAGGTTAACGAAGCAGCTATTTCAACTTCTGAGAATGTTGAAAGTACTGTCGAGGCATTAATTATTCCAACTGTATCCGGACAAGAAGAGGTTGAATCTACTGCTGTAACCACAGAAGAATTAGTAGTACCCACTAGTGTTTCAGTAGAAGAAATTGTTGTACCTTTTGTGGTTGCAGAAAAAGAAACTATAGTCCCTACAGCTGATTTACAAGAAGAAATTGTACCTACCGCTGCAGTTGAAATACAGCAAGAAGAAACTCCATCTACTGCTGCAACCGCGGAAGAATTAAACATACCCACTGCTGTTTCCCAAGAAGTGATTGTTTCACCTTTGGTAGTTTTAGAAGAAGACTCTGTAGTCCCTACAAGTGCTGCTCTAGAAGAAATTGCACCAACTTCTGCTGTTGTGTCACAGCAAGAAGAAGTAGTTGCCTCTATAGGAGACGTATCTACAGTTCAAGAAGAGGTTGCAACTGTTGCACAAGAGGTTCCTGCTGCAGTGGTGCAGGAACTGGTAGTAGAAAAGGTTGCAGAAGGTGTGAATAATATTGCAGAAACTATTATCAATTTGGAGCAGCAAGTTCAAGCCGAGGTAATATATGCGATTTTGTTTATTAAATAATAAAACAGAGAGTATCAAATTAAATAGACGCTTCGAATGTTTCATTATGTCTCTTTTAAATGTATACCATTTGGAGTTTGTTCAAAATTATGTTACGATAAATAATCTTAAAAATCTGATACGTTTAAAACCTTCAAACACTTAAGATAATAATTTATTCCTAACTGAAAAAGTTATCTCAAGATTTGGAGGCAACTACCAATTTTCCTTTTAATTTCTCAATTGTTGTTACCGACAGGTGCAAGCCATTCAAGAAATTACTGAAATCAAATTATCGCAAGAAATCTCAGGGTAAGTTATATTGTATAATTAACACAGAATGTTGGTCTACTTGTTAGTGACATTGATTGCTAAGCCTTAGGTCATAGCTTCGAGCCCCACCCAGGACAAATCTTTAGAGATATATACTAAATACCAAAATAAAAATATATAGACAAAATACCAATCCTGGGTAGAATCAGAACCAATTCTCGATTGGTAGAAAGTACAGGATCGATTCACGTTAGACTATTAAATTGAGTTCTCAGTTTTAAGTCCAGATTTACATTTTGCATTGCAGAAAAACTATATCTACCACTAAAACTTAAAACAAATGATTTGTAAGGGAGTTAAATATTCGTTAAAAAATATATTGTACTACCCAATGATGTTATAAGTAAAAAGGTGTAGATAGGTTTCCAACACAACATTCGATCTACTAAAACGGCACACCAACGCACACATAAATAACTTAATATTGCAATATCACGCTTCATTACGATTAGACGTCAAAGTAAGATGGCACGATTCAATAATCGTGAGCGAAAACGAGACAAATGTAATTTGCGATAGTGCGTTGTCAGTATCGCGTCTTCCGTTGACACTAGCGACGCGATACTGATTGAAGTAAATTCTGGCTAATTAGCCACATTTCAACGTGCCGCTCCCGGAGCGCTTTTAACCTATCTATACCTTTTTACTTATAACATCATTGGTACTACCATGACAACTTGTCTACAGTCTTGTCTCTATGTTTGACGATGAAAGGGTATTGCTGTCTCTTTCACTTCGTTGACAAAGTTTGTGCTTGATTTCTTTTCAGCGAAAATAGCCTGTTTTTAGCATTTCGGAGGGAAAAGTTCCTTGAATGCTTTATTTACATTTCCTCATCTCGTCATGTGGAATTTGCATGATACTTGATTGGCGTGTTCCGTAGATAAAAAAAAATTTACTATGTCTTTACAGATCCTTGGAACAGGCCCCTGAAGGTTTCTTGGAGTACGGACCCCCCGGCTTCGCGGAATATGGCCCGCCTAAAGAAGGGGACCAAGCCAAAGCCGCCATTATTGAGGTACCTTTTGTATTTGTAATATCTCTGAGAAATGTCCAATAGAATTTTTGGGCTTTTAATAAGCAATATGATTAGTAAAACGTATCATTGATTAATATGTTTAGTTTTCTGAAAACAAGATCTACTACAAACTAGATAGTCTGACGCCATATTAAAAAAAAACTTTAATAATTTTTTTTTTTATTTTTTTCAAATATTTACATATTTAACATATATTTTATATAAGTAACAATTAATATCTACATTAAACTTACATAGATATCAAATAAACTAAACAGGGTTATAAAATCCTCATCGTTGTCGGGGAACGTACCCAACTGCTGGCAGCATTGCCACGTTTTGTTGTATGGCAATACTGATTCTATGACCAAAATAAAGGCAAGCCTTCTTTCTGGTCACGTCATTTAACGTTTCGTTTTATTAATTAATTTGACTAACAAGTATGAAATACCCCAGGAAACTCACCGCCTGTTGCAAAGATGATTTTGGAAACCAGTAAACTTCACTTAGCTTAATTTTTTTTAAGATAACATCTGCACTAGGGATTGTAATCCCTGTGTCGCCGGTTGCTTTACAAACATATAATAGACGGACACAAATTACATCCAGACTCAGAACAACCATTTATGGGTCACACAAATAGTTGTCCGGCGCGGGACTCGAAACCGCGACACGAAGCGGCGAGGCGACTGACTTAGCCGCTGCGCCTTATGTGCAGTCATTGCAGTCGTAAACGCCTGGTCTAATTATTGTCCATGTAAACAAGCCAATATCACATAAACCTACAAACAAACTATTTAAGTATGTAAAAAATGTAATTTCATTTATTTTTTTCAGTTGCCATCAATCAGCAATTTCGAAAACAACGAAGTCAGAAGAAGGCGATTTTCTCCTAAGTTCAGGTAATACCTTGATTATTTTTATTTAATATTTTTACATTTTATTTGCTGATCTTGTTAGGGTTGCTGGAAGTTGTTGGATGCGGATAGCGCAAGACCGGTAATTGTGGAGATCTGTGGGGGGTGCCTTTGTCCAGCTATGGGCTGATAAGATGATGATGATGACTATTTTTATGTTATCAATGCCCAAAGTTATGGAGTTATTAAATATGAATGCTTAAAATACTCACCAAATGAAAGCTGAAAAGCTGCTGAAATGATAAAATAAATGAATATAAAGATATTTATTTGTCGAAGCTGGTCATGGATAAACTCAATTTCTATAAGATCAATAACTTTTAACTTCATCATCATCATCATGTCAGTCGAAGAACGTCCATTGCTGAAAAAGGCCTCCCCAAGAAATTTTACAATGGGATTGTGTCCATCATTTGGAGGGATACTCCGCTACGATTCGCTCTATTTTAAAAGATATAAATAACAAAAATAAAAATTATAAAATATAAAAAAGGGCTGTATATATTATGTAATATATAAATCTGCATCCGGCAGCTGGAACAGGGTCCATGCTATCGACGGTTACGGCTCTAGAGATTGTCAGGAGGTTCCTGAACCTCCTGACAATGTGAACCGTGTCCAAAAGCACCGCTTTTCTTTGAAGTGTTTTTGAAACTCTTAGCTATGATTTCTTATTATTATCCTTTATTTAAACTTTTTTCTTATTGAATACATTTTAAAATAATACATTAAAATTTTTGAAAATTGATCTGCATCCTTATTATTATTATTATTGTAATGTGTTAACTTTGTTTTTTAGATCAACGAAGAAACATTAAAAACGTCAAATCACCGATAGGACATCTTCAACGCCAGGACATGAATTCGTCAAGAACGTAAATTAATGAATTATTTATAAGATTGCAAGAGTAAAAAAGCCATTGTTGGCAATTTGACTAATATATTTTGTCTTAGATTTTTTGTTGTTATACTAGTCAATTTGCTAACAAGGGGTGTAGAAAATAAATGTAGTTATTATGATTGTAATAAGTGACACATTATTAACAATAATTAAGTCACTTTAAATTAAATTTACATAACATATGTCAGGGCATTGAAAGTGATATGGTAAAAAAAATATATGAAGTTTGAATTATCTAAGTCGTATTATTAGTCAAAGCACTTAGAAGCATTTGAGAGAGGTAGGGCATAGCGTTCACTCGCTCCAAGAGCAGCCCGACTGGGGAAGTACCTCCACCTTACAGAAGACATTCCTTAATAATAACATTAATAATTTTGATGTTGTGTTTCTGCGTGTGAGTAAGGTTGCCAGAGCTCATTGGGATGGGGGGAAGGGTCAGCAACAATTGTTTACAAACGCACCCGCGACTCCTCGGGTGTTGTGTGTGTCCATGGGAGCGGTGGTCACTTACCATCAGGTGACCCCACTTGCTCGTTTGTATAAAAAAAGCACGAATCGTAAGCTCTCTTCCATAAAAGACATTTACAGATTTCATATCGAATTTTGACATAAAATCTCATTAGCGTTTGCTGTTGGCCTATAATACAGATCTTATGATTTGATTTAAATCTCATAATGTGATCGCTTTAGAGCTACATCTCGATGTTTGATCTGGTTCAAATAATATGAAGCCTCTTTAAAGCCAGATCTCAATATTTGATCTAGATCTCCTAATTCGATCGCCTTTCAATATATGATCTAGATCTCATTCACGCTTCCTCCTGAAAAGATTTAAAATTTTTATCTAGATCTAATAAAATAATCACCTCCTATAGAACTATATTTCAACAATTAATATAGATCTCATAATATGACCTCGGCGTGTAACGCCAGTTCTCCATATTTGATCGAGATCAAATATGGAGATCTGGCGTATTAACAATCGGCGCTTATAAACTATACCTATCTCAATAAATGATCTAGATGATCTAGATCTCATAACATGATTCCTCCTGAAAGTGATCTTAAATTTTATCTAGAATTAACAAAATAATCACCTCTTATGTAACTATATTTCAAAATTAAATTTTGATCCTCTGACTGATCCTTTGATATGAACAACTCTTATAATTTTAGATTTTAATATTTGCTCTTGTCCCGACTATATAATCGTCTCCTATAAAGCTAGATCTCAACATTTAATCTCATAAAGTCACCGCAACTTTTAACTTTATATCTCATTATTGGACCTAGATCTAATAATATGATCGCCTCATATAGAGCCAGATAGGTATACTGCCGTGCAATCACTAGATTGCCGTCATTATGATATTAAGGTAAATGTCTCTTTAATACGGTCTCATAGAGTAGCAATTACCATGACAAATTTTCATTTATAACGGCTCTTTAGGATATGCACGGCAGTATAAAAATCTGGGGCTCTACCGGCTAAGTCGCCGACCATCGATTCGATCGATCTTAAATGGAATTCAAATAATTATAAAGGTAAAATGACTAATTCAATCGTTCAATCGGCTTCCATGAGCACATGTGACGTCATAAATGGTCCGGAATCGATTGTCAACGTTGAAGCCGATTTAACGATTGATTACGTCATTTTTAACCTTTATTTATTTGAACGCCTTTTAAGAAATCGATGTTCGGCGACTTAGCCGTTAGAACCCCAGATTTTTATACTGCCGTGCATATGCTAAAGAGCCGTTATAAATGAAAATTAGAGGTAGAGCCCCTGATATAGGTGTTTTTAACTACCTGTCAGTGAATATCACCGTAGTTGGTAGTGCTCCTGCCTACGAAGCTGGTGGTCCTGGGTTCGAACCCCGGTAAGTGCAAATATTTGTGTGATGAGCACGAATATTTGTTTCTGAGTCATGGATGTTTTCTATGTATTTAAGTATTTATCTATCTATATAAGTATGTATATCATCGCCTGGTACCTATAGTACAAGCTTTGCTTAATTTGGGGCTAGGATGATCTGTGTGACATTTTCCCTAGATATTATTATATAAAAAAAAACATTTAAGGATGGTGAATTTCGACCTACCTTTCTATTTGTTTGTTACAATATAAATATTGACTAAATAAAGGCTTCATAAAATATAAGAACATGAAGACACAAGTTCTGATGATATAGAGCCGTGTGATTTCCAGCCTAGAAAGAATATCAGAGCCACACCATATTATCCCGTGGCTGTTGTAAAAGGCGACTAAGGGATACACCAGGTATTATTTTTTAAATCGGGACTAATCCCTCCCTCTTACCCACCACTGCACCTCATGTAAGCCAGGATCAACAGTGGCACACAATGAAATAACACTGAGCGGTGAAGCTCAGTCATGTCCCGGGGAATCGCTTTAACTGTCTTGGATCCCGCAACGAATTTAATCAGTAAGAGAAAAAAGGAGGAGTTAGAAAATGAATAGTTCCACTTCCCTCCAGAGCAAAGCGGGACACAGAAAGATGTAGAGGCTATAGCCTCATGAAATGCGAGATTTGCAACTAGAGAAGCCAGCTGCAAAAGCACCGAGGATCAATTTAAGGGTCCTAAGTAAGCTGTTATATTTGATTCCAATAGTAGGTATGGCAAAAGCGCTTAAACGCACGGAAGTTGTTCCTTGTTGCTACAAGATCCGTATAATAAACTACTCCACATATTGGTTGCAAGCTGTTTAACATAATATCACGCTGATTTTGCCAGAGATCACACTCCCAAAGGATGTGGTGAGCAGTTTGTTCATATTCGTTACTGGAAGTTGAGCACAGACACCAGGTAGTCAAGCAGCAGCGCCACCTGTGTACTAGCTAACACCTAACTGTGGTCGCCAGGTCGCATGCCAAGCGCGGTGACTACGGTAAACCCCTCCGAATGGCAAAGTTATAAAACCTTTGGGGAAGGTCTATGCCCAGCAGTGGACGATATCAGGCTGATAATGTGAAGACACAAGAGATGACGAGCTTTAAAAAGTAAAAATAAAAGAACAGAAATAGAGTTTAGATTTTTATTACTTAGGTACAATATTAATACAGAATAACTAAAATAAAATAATAATTTAAAACATGTTTTACATGAAGAATAAATAATACAATAATAAAATTAATTAATTAATTAACATAAGTTCTTAACTATTCTATGATACAGAACATTGTAATACTGATTTTAGCGACATTATTATAACACAATTATAAAATAGAATTTTATTCATTCAGCAAGGACAAATAAAAAGAATGGAGGATAAACATAACAGAAATAAAGACAATATTTTCTGCTATACGTAAGTAAATATAAAATTAAGATGACAAGAAAACATCTATATTGTATGTATCTATAATAGCTGCCACGGCAAACGTTGTGCTGCCTTGATAATAAAAATAAAACCCTGAATCATCGCAACATCGCAGCGCCACCTACTTAAGGTTACCCAAATCAAACGCACTAAATATCTCATCAAAATCAACAAAATAAAACATTAAATCGCTACTAAATGAAGTCAGTTTAAAATTGGGGTTGATATTAGTATATAATCGCAATAATTTTACAAAGGCATTTATCAATTTACAATCTACAAAACATAAACATTATTTAGCTGCCAGAATCTTTGTATTATATTTTAAACTTTAAGCTAATTATTCCAACGATTATTGTTAAAAAATAAACGTATATAACACTTTTATAAATTCGTCTGAGCGCCTGTCAGATAATGTTGGCAACTGCGTTTCTGATAGATATGTAATCTCAATCCAACAGGAACTTGCCAAATACATAAAATAAAGTAAAATAAAAAAGGCTTTTATTCACGTAGACTTTAATAAAAGCGCTTGTAAATAGTCAGAACATGTTTGTAGTAATATAGTTGTATGCATTATTATTTCTAGTAATGAAAAATTATGAAAACATTTATAAAATTTATTTTATTATAGCATAGATATTTAGCTAGCTCGTATCAAGTTATTGTTTTGACTATGTTTAATTATCTAGTTTAAGTCTAACATTTTTACTACATATTGTCAATGGTTCTGTCTATATTAAGGTATTATTATTATGATATATAAAACTAAATTTAAAAATTATATAAAACTAAATTTCCGAAACAATGCCACATTGTATAATCAAATAATTATTGAAGTTGGTTCACAAACAACGCACAAACCGAATTAGATATACATATGAAAAAAACACATACATACAAATTATAACAGCCTTTTTTTAAAAACAGTTACCCTCTTAACTTTAAGACCAACAAGATTCCTTAAATTCATAGTTATGAATTAATGGAATCTTGTTGGTCTATAATCACACCTACACATACATAATAATAATGTCCTCCTAGCCGAATCCGGCCACGGCGGCCATTGTCAATAGAGATTAGCCATCTGCGCGGGACATATCATAGTTCTCAATCCGATGGGACGACTAGCGACACGACCGGAAAGAGGTCAGGCACAGGACCGACGGCTTTACGTGCTCTCCGAGGCACGGGGGTATAATACCGCCAACACCCAGACTTCGGGCTGATGATGAGAAATTTTTCTTTTTACAGAAAAGTCCCAAAATCACTTTTGGTCCGACCCGGGATTTGAACCCAGGACCTCGTTCTCTGCGGGTGAACACGCTACCGCTAGACCAATGAGGCATTTGTTTTAGACAAGCGGTAAACGTGACATTTTGATTCTCTGAATCCATTATGTAGTTTAACGAGGCAGTCATATATAGACCACGAAAGTGGTTTAATTTCTATCAGTCTTCGTGCTCTTTAATTTCTGAGGGTCACTAGGCAACTAAGTCGTCAAGTGTCGGAGATATACTGGGCGGCTTGAACAACTCTAACACGAGGGTAACTACTGCCCATACGATAAGTAAGATTAGTTGTTTAACAGAAACGTTAAGGAACGAATAAACGAATCAGAATTGCTTAAACCAATATAATTACGAAAATTATAAACAATATTTATAAAACACAATCTTGCCTAACATCATTTAGTGAAACTATTAAACTATCTAATGTAACCTAAAATCCACAACCTGCAATATAACTTAGGAATATTATCATAGATCTTGAGATCGGTATACTATACAGCATAGACAAATAAACTACATAATTATGAACAACTAATATATAAATTAATTATAACATTGTATAAAAATTTTGCACATAAAACTAAAAATCATCATTTTTAATAAGGCATGTTTGTTTAAATTCGATCAAAACAGTTATAATGTGGGATCAAAAGATTTCTAATTTTTTTTGCGAGATACGAACACGTGCTTGTAAAAAGTCTTGCATAAGTTTTGTCAAAGTCTAAATCTATTCTTAAAAAAATAAGTATTGTTTTAATTTACATCATGTGTTTATAGTATTGGCGATCGAGGTTTAACAGACAGTCACTGATTACTAGACTAAAGACTAAATATAGACTAAAGTAACCGAAAACAACTAAATACGAACGACTTTTTTGAACTGATGATATCATTAGTAGTCCTAAAGACTTCACAAAATCAAAAAACATAATGGTTTGTTTTTAAAAATTGTTATGAGTCTAATTTACGTAATTTATGCGACTGCCTGAAAAGGATGTATGTTTTTAGGGATCATAAATCTTTAAAGTTGACAGAGCTCAATATATTCAAAATTGATAAAGGCGACAAAAGTCTGTTAATTGTCATAATACTAAGTAGGAAATCGCCTAAAGACGGCATTAACTTGAATGGAGTGTCAATCGCATACCATGGGAAAATAATAATTTGTACATTATCCTGATTGTCTTATACAAATATGTCTATGATAGATCATTCTGACACAATTGCATTAAGACACTTGGGAACACATCTTATAAAAAGATATTTGCTGCCGTTGCCGCAATTTTAATAGTTATGTCTTGTATTTTAATTAACATACATCAAAGGATCTTTATGGGCTTATTTACGAAAAGCTACCAGTAGACTAGAAGCATTTAAATATATACTTTTCACATAATGAATAAATTATATGACTAGTTGAATTAAAAAGAACGAACTACTTGAAAATCAATTTAATTGTTTTATTCCTTCCTTACCTTAATTACATAAAGATAACGATTCTAAAGGTTCTATACTCGCAACTGAACAACTATTAGAATACCTTCTCATCATCTCTGAAGTCTTATACTAATTAAATTATTAATATAAATACAAACAATGTTTAACAGGACAATTAGGTAATAATATTAACTGTTAATAAATTCCGATTTCTAAATGCTATCAACAGAAATTACACACTAAAGGAAATAATTTGGAAGGTTATTTTTATACATTATTGAGATTAACTAGGTATTATACTGCGTAGAATGATGACCAATGATTTCCTTTCTTTCTGAGATCATTGAGAGATTATCAAGACTCAGGTCTTAAGATAGGTACCTAAAGAGATATGATCCGTGGATGTTAGCAGGGCTTCCTCCACAATGACACGATTGAAGACCTACTGTATCTCAAACAATGAGAGATCCATAGTTAATTTCAAACACTAGCTGTCAGTTTAGTCTAGATATATCGTAAGCATTCGATTGAGTTTAGCACCAAATTTATTTATCAAAACTGACAGCATAAAGACTAGGTGGCTGTCTATCTATCTATATAATAGAAGCAAAGAGAAGCTAAGACCGAATGTGAAATCATACTATGCAATGGGTACCAAAACCAGTATCCCGCAAGGGTCCGTACTGTGGCCTAAGCTGTGTTTGAGGGGTCTCTGAAATTATTTTAAGCACATAACCGTTTTCAAATTGTATATTAATATACTAAGCTTTAACTAATAAACTAGACTAGACTTTAAAATATTACACAAATAAATATCTTCATATATACTATCACCTGTTCACGTACGTATTGTTTTAAATTTCGTTCACTGCGAAAGAAGTGGCTCCACCAATAACACAATTGAGCTAAAAATAATGTACTCTGGCGAAAATATTTTAAGCTTTATTGAGAATGATATTTTTTATTACTTCATGTCTATTCACTAATGAGTAGGCGAGCGTAATGAAATATCAAACTTGCCTAGGATCTATAATCTCAGTATCTCTATTTTTAGCACCATAAATGAGTGTCATGTGCCATGTTTTAAGAGCTCAATATATTGTATGAATAAGATCGTAATTACCCTTTGTATCGAAAACGAACTGAAATATTTCTTTTAATTAAAATCTTTCATTTCTAAATACGTACTACGTATACTTTACTCCATTAAAACAAGCTTATAGTTATTATACTGCATCGTTTGTTACCTAGCTAATATTAATTATTATAAGTGTTGTTTTTATTCTTAACAACAACTGGAAATCGTGGCCTTGGAGTTTTAATCAACCGTCTGTATAATTATTATAACAATAATTTATTACAGCCACATTATATTATGAATAAAGCATTATGAACTATGAATACATTAATTATGAAATTAAGTTGCAGTATTGAACTGTGACATTACCATGTAAATGCACAAGTCTCGACAAGCTCGATAGCATTTTAATATCACTATTTTAGCTTCCTACCAATGTCAATGATTCAGGCTCAGCAAGATAACATCATCAGTATAGTTATTTTTTTAATATTTGGGATTAGTCCCCCTCTTACACACTACTGGATCAACAGTGGCGCACAATGAAATTACACTAAGGGTTAAGGCTCAGGTATGTCCCAAGGAATTACTTTAACTCCTTTAGATCCCGCAAGGAATCAGGCTTTTTTATGAAATTATCAAGAAAACCTAAATAGGTGCAAACCTAGTAATAAATGTAGGCCTGTAGCTAGAACTATCACAGTCTCTTATTTTTGGTTATGGCAAAATAAAATATCTTATCACCATACAGTGCCTAACAAAAATTCTTTAGCAACCTGATTCAGGTGCTCAATATTAAAGTAATCAGGAAATATTCTTATGCTATTATTTTATAGGGTAGTTACTATTGTAATTACTTCATAATAATCACTTTCACCATCATCATTGTATTGAATGTAATGTAATTGCATGATGGTAGAAATTTGCTAATATTGACATAGAAATCTCTCAAAATCAAGTAGGTATACAGTGTAAACTGGACACTTCCATTGTAATATTTAGTGATCCACCAAATAATGGCAATAGTTTCAGTGAAGTATGAGTGTAAAAGCCGTTGAGTAAGTAAAATATCAAAACTGCCAAAATTGATAATCATAAATAATCAATTTGATCACCTTGTGTTCTGAGATAACTAAGGAGATGGCTCAGGAGATACTGCCAATAGTTGTGAAAGTTAAGGATTTAAAGTTATTCGGGAATGTATTTAACATTTCTTACATGTCATTTTTACTATCCATACTGGAAACGCGAAAAACTAAGACTTATTAGTATGTTTCTTTAAAAATATCTTAATCATTGCCTAAGTATTTAAATTCAATTTCGTCGAATAGCCTTCGTTAGTGTCTGGCCTCATCAGTTATATCAAGTTAAACAAGTACAATATTGAAACTCCCTTTCATTTAAATAAGCATGTACAGTAACGTAAACCGACATTTTAAATTTAATCTAAAAAATACAGCCGTAGTTTTTCTGTTTATATATCTGTTCAAAGCCCATAATTTATCAGTAATTGTTTCGACTTTTCAAGGTTAGACTTAACTTATCACTCACTCTGTATTCAGAGTACAATTTTGATTAGACTAAATATAAATATTACGTTAGGTACATACTTGTTTAGCCGTTTGCTAGTTAAATTACATTTTAACTTACAAACATGAATTAGCTTGTAATACGTCTTGCCATTACTATCGAATCTACTGACAGTTCTCAAACCAGATCAATTCTAAAAAATATGGAGTAAGTTAATAAATAAGACGGTACTTTTTAAATTTGCATGAGCCAGTAAAGGATTGATACGAGTTGAGTTTATGATTGAGCTGACAAGACTGACTAATTTTAGATGCAATACCTGTTTTAAGATACCTTTCGTTTATCTTTAACCCAACCTGTAGTTCCTTCCTAGGGTAAACACCAACAGAAAGCTAATTCCATGGCTGAGATTATGGAGTAAAGAGTGTGATACGTATTAGGAAGTTCTTCTGAAGATATTAAATGTGTCAAGGAGAGCGTCCAGATTAATACATTTTTTATGCAAAATGTTATTGAAATGGAAGACATGGTTCTCTTATAATAATTAAGAGCTATGATTTTATCCATTTTCTACTTATGTTTTATTTTTAGCACTACTGAAATATAATTTTGGTTTTTATTTTTAGCACTACTGAAATATAATTTTGGTCGCAGTATTCACGAATTCCTAACATGATTTAAAAAATACACGGTGATTCGAATCAGTAGGTTCGATCTAGTTCATACTAAATTTAATTGTTAGTTCTCAAATCACATAACAGGGAATGCTGGGAGAGTGGCAACAATGTGACGGCTGCTCACCAGGTTTATTTGGAGCTGTTCTTGATGGAAGCGGAGTCACATCGAGTAGTTATTGTAAGGCTTTTTTCTGTAAAGCAAGTGATCTGAATGAACCGATTTCACTGTGCTACCACCCGATTACTAGCGTCTAAAATACGTGTAATGTTACAATTTGTCGGGACAAATAATGAACTAGGTAGACAGTAATAAAAATGCCAATAATTTTGCCGTATAAAATATAAATTTTTCATCTATTATAATTGCTTTTTCTCTCATGTTATAGAACATCTTCCATATGAAAACCATGCACATAGTAACGATGCATAATCATAAGTTAACATTTTGGATCAGCAAACTCGTTGGTTGATTCTAGATGAATACGACATTTCTGTCTCATGTACCAGTCTAAATAAACTACTATTTAGACTCTATTAACCATTAAACAAATGATTTAATTTCATTATACAATAATAATTCTGAATGGTTTCATTTTACTTAAAACTAATCTGACTAGTTTTTTAATTTAACAAATAATATTCAACTATTTGTGTTCCAGTATGTCAATTAAACAAATATAAAAAATAACTCCACCTCTAATAGCTCTGGTAATATCCATTTTATATTACTAATGTAATAAAATAAACTTTACATGCCTCCACACATTTTGAATCACTCATTCCGGTGAATACCATATTTTTAATTTTATTTCTGAAGATACTTGCTTCACTTTTTGAAAGATTGTAAATCAAAATCAACCTGAGAGAATACGTGCAGTATATCAAAACAGAAAAGTGTTAGACTTTTCCGCTAAAACAATGGACTCAAATACATGTGAAGACAGTAAAACTGCATTACCAAGCAAGACAACACCTCTTAATCTATTTCCTTAAGATAATCATTAAATTAAATTGTCACTATAATTTAGACGCTGCACTTGAAGACCCACTTACTTCTTCTGTTATATTCTGCGTCTCCCTCTTTTTTCTTTCGGTATCGCTGTCGTAATCGTCATTATCTTTAGGTATTGCACTAGCGTCATATGCAATCGGTTCCTCTTCTTTACCACTTCCATAGATTGGCCGGCCAGGATTCCTGCAAGTCAAATATTTTAATATTATAATTGTTTTATTTGATTTTATATAATAATTAAGATAACGACCCACCCTATTTTTAACTTATCATTTCACATGCTCTTTATCAGTAAATTACATTTCCTGACATACAAAAATTGACCTAGAAATTCAGAAATTAGCGGCTTTTATTCTTTTTTAATATAATTTTAAGGAAATTATTATTATGATATCAATATGAGATTGCATTAGAATAATACCATAATTGTATAAAAAACATAATTCTTAGGTTTTAGTTAAACGAATTAGACCTAATCTAAAAATGCTTAGCTGGATTACACGTTCCACAAAAACTCGTACAGGCCTAGAGGCGCTAGAGTGTTTAAAATAATGACCTCCTGGTCAAATTTTGACTTTGGATAGTCTCAATGTAATAGCCATCTGCGCGGGACATATTGTAGAACACAAGTATGTACGCCAACACAGCACTTGCTATTCCATCACTACATGGTCCGATGGGACGACTAGTGACACGACCGAAAAGGGGTCAGGTACACGACCGACGGCTTTATTGCTTTCCGTGCATGCTCTCCGTGGCATGGAGTGTAATATCACAACTCCCAAACTTTGAGCTGATACTGAGAATTTATTTAAATAGTAAAATCACTTTTTGTCCCGACCCAGGATTTGAATCCAGAACACGCTACCGCTAGACTAATGAGGCAGTCAAATAATAAGTAATATATACTTTATAATATAAGCAATATAAAATAGTATTTTACTCACCTGTCACGTTGATTTGCATCATAGACCGCGTTTCCATTCGCTTCCAGGCCAGATTCTTTAACTATTTCCCTTTTTTCTCTTTCTAAATTGTTTTCATGCTTTTCTGATTCTTTGAACATCGGAGTGTTGTTGTCTTCAAATGCGCCATTTACTTCCGTATTCTCTAGTTTAGTTTCTCCAGACAGATCTGGAGCTTGTATTTTATATTTTTGTAATTCATCTTCTAGGTTGTTTGCACTGTTTTTGTTCATATCCATAACTTTTCTTAGTATGGTTATGGTTTTGATGTCTATGGATACGAATCCCTCGCTCGTACAAATTTGTGATCTGTAACAAAAAGATTTTTGTCAGATGAGAACCGAAACGGAATGGTAATTTTGTGGCAACCCTGGACTAACCGCTATTGGTAGTGCAAATTTCACTTAAATTTTTATGACCATTATATGGCTATGTAATAAAGGTAAGCCTGAAGCAGTGCAATATTATATACATGATTCATATTGAGTATGTAGATGATGTCATTTTTGCAAGTGTTGTAAGTGTATTGTTTTTTAATAATAAGAACCTCGTTTGTAAGAAGCAGTGAAGCTATTATTTTAACTTATGGTTTAAAGTAATAAACTATATCTAGTTTGGGATAATTGTGAATCGACGGCATTACTGCGTTATAGAAATCGAAGTGGTTATGTTTCTGCCTTTTGGTAGGAAAATATGTATTTTTTATTTTTAAAAAGTGTCGGACGGTTCAAATGTTTATTTTGAATCGTGGCTAGTAATGACCGAGCCAAGAAGAGTGTTTTATACGTGACCCCAAAAATTCTTAGGGACGCTTCGAATACTGTATCAGGATACAGTATTGGAAGCGTCCCTAAGTATTTATACGGCATAATATTCAACGTTGTATATTGTTTAATGGGTAATCAAAAACTTGGGTTGTAGGGTTATATACAAAATTTCATTGTCGAACAAAATACAGCCACCCACAAAATTTAGAGAATTTTGGCTAATATCCCACAAATGGCTAATATGCCAGCAAAAAAATTAAACTGAAAGAAAATGCTCTCGCAGCGATTTTACAAACGAAAAATAGAATGTGCACTATTGAATTTATAAGAGCTGTAGCTTTTAATACTAGTCTATATTGAGTTAATTGAATCGTCCATTTTGTCATCAATATGCCAGTATTGTTATTTTTGGTAATCACTATCACCTTTAATTTTGATTTGTTGACTTCTGTGTTTATTAAGGTTAGTATAGTACTATACTAACTGGAAATTAAAAAGTTAACTTAGAACAATAATACTTCTCATTGCTCTTATTTACCAACTACAAAGATAAGGCATTACCAAGATACCAAGACTTACGAGCACTAGCGTACCATTCAAACAGTTTTTCTAATCAACGTGTTCGCGACAACGTCATTCGATATAGCGGTTTTCGACTTAATGTGTTTTCGAACTGGCGTACCACTCTTATTTTTTTTTCGAAATAGCGTGCGTCGCAGTAACATTCGAATCTTCATATCACTCCCGTATGATTTATTTATTTATTTACTAGAAACAAACAGTCTTACAAAACTCAGATACTTAAAAATAGAATGTAGGTATATAATTGTAGACCTAAAGTTTCCTATATGAGATACATATATGCTAAATAGCTCTTTTTTTTACTTAAAATATAATATACAAGTACAAGTATACAAGTACAAGTACATGCCTCCCAGTTCCGAGAATTAACTTCTCGAAACTGAGAGGCATGCACCTATACTTATACTATTTAAAAGTAATTACTGGAGGATTAATTAATATAATTATAATTAATATAATTAGTTTTAGAGCCCAGAAATATAATTTAAAGATATTTTCTTAAAGCAATTTAAGGTTTCGTTAAAAATGTCAACATCAATAAGCTTATTGTTGTATAATCTGCAACATCTTCTAATAAAACTGTTATTAGCGTAACAAGTTCTACTACTACGAACAACAAACAACTCTTTTTTTCGACCCTATCTAACTACGTAAGCTAACCACTATAGCTCAAAATATTATTGACTGAGGCAACAAGAGTATTTTATACGTGACCCCAAAAATTCTTAGGGAACATCAATCTGATTGCCTATTCCATCCATTGCATCCGGAGGTGATAGAATCTTTAAATTAAGGAGGCGTTGTAATAAAAAGCTCTGTCCATTTCACCTGAAGGTGTTTTAAATTGAAATAGGAACAGTCTTATTATGTTAATAAAATATTTTTAATCTAAGCTCGAAAAGTTCTAGAAGCTCGAAGTGGGTACCTACGCTCTGTCCGTTCTAGCAATACGAGATTCGACGGCTACATTACAAGTGACGTCATTTGTTAGTATAAAGCATTATTTATCTAATATGTTCCTTCAATACTTTAAATAATTAAGTTTTGTTAATTTATATTCCTTTGTTCGCCCTATGTGTTAATCTTACTTCTAAAAGTAGTTTCTCAGTAAGACAGTTATGTATACAATTATTATGTGAAATAATGTTGTCCTTAACCGTTAAAAATACTTCTATCTTTCTTAGTTTTCAGGTAATTAGACTTTTTTTACTGTTATGGCTTGTGTTAAAATTTTCCCTACGTGAAAACACTAAAACTGTTCTTCAACAATAACTTTATTACATGAACACAATTTATCAGTCTGACCACCAACGCGCTTCGTAGCTCAATGATGACTGCCTCGTCCGCACTTGTGTTGCCATTTATATAGACTTTGATTATAACATCAAATGAAAAAACAGGTAGTCAAAATAGAGCTACAAAAATTTTAATAAATATAACAATAAAAATATAAACATACTCTAAAATTACAAGTCAAAATCAACATGTTTTATGGTAAATTGAAAGATAATTAATATTTTACTTTATACAAAATTCAGTAATAATTAACACGTTTTTGTCAAATCCGCAACTTATTTAAATCACTGATCCAAATAATTCAAAAAGGTGCAATATTTAATTGAAATTATACTATGTTTTATTAGCAAGCTAACACTTGGCTTCGTTTGTGATAATTATATTAATAAATATACAACTCCTAAAGATGCATACAGGTGTGAAAAGATGTGATCTACTACAAATATTTTTATGTATAACTTTTGCACGAGACTGTACGGAGGTTGAATTTAAGCCGAAGGCATTCTCTACCAGTCGACCTTTGGGTGATGCAGAGATAATAAGGTACTAATATAGAGTAACATTGAGTAGTAATTGTTAGTTTTGAAAGTGAAGCCTTGTTTCATATTTACGAACGTAAATCCTGCGCACTTAGCGGCGGTTACCCTAGTCATAAGAAGATTGCTATACAACATGTAACTTAAGTAACGCACATCCTGAAAACAGTTTGTTCAGAATCGTTTACTGAATCGATTTATATTATTTATAATTTTTTTTTTCCAAAATAATTAAAACTACGGAAATTATTTTCATATTAACCCTAGACAGTAAAAACGAATTGAAATGGACCGTAAGTCAAAGTAATAAGATTCTTAAAATCGCAGTTTTATTTGTATTCATACTAATTCCATCATTCAATACAAAATAAAGAAAAATAAACTTTATTCCAAGAAAATAATTTAGTAAATAACAATGCATATACATGTTAAATAAAAAATTCAGTTTACGTATGATGATTACAACATAATATTCTAATTGGGGGGTTGGAGAGTGTGCGTTAATTATGTTACATGTTGTATAATGCCGGTCCCCCCGATCCGTTTAGTCAGATTTTAACTTCAACGTAATAAGGCGATTGGCACACTGCCCCGCATGATGCAGCGTAGTGCGTGAGTTCTAACGTACAGTCCAACACGCAGAACACGCATCTGCATGAACGCGCGTAGATGCATTTTCTGTGTGTTGGACGGTGCGTGTTTTCTATACAAACGGAGATACTTACAAGCAACGTTAGAACACGCACTCACGCATCACGCTGCTTCATGCGGGGCAGAGTCCCAATCGTCTTAGTAGTTGTACTCGTTATAGAAAGAAGGAACGCCGTATTGTACGTAACATAAATGATACTACCATTTAACGTTCATCATAACAGCTATAAAAAGTCCACAGCTGGGCAAGATATGTTATAATAGCCAGTTTACCTTAGCTCATAGTAACATAATATATCACATACCACCGTCCGTGAGTCCCTCACAGGGTTGCCAGCTGAAAACCAGTGCTAGGTGCACCTCATCTAGCTTTTGCTGAGATGGTGACCTTTCGACGGAACATACAGGAGCTATTGTACTTTCTTTATTTTGTTGTTTTCCGATATTTATTATTTTTTGTGTTTGTATTATGCTATACCGTACGAACGGTCACCGTAGCCTAGTTGGTAGTGCTCCTGCCTACGAAGCTGGTGGTCCTGGCTTCGAATCCCGGTAAGTGCAAATATTTGTGTGATGAGCACGAATATTTGTTTCTGAATCATGGATGTTTTCTATGTATTTATCGACGACGATATATATAAGTATGTATATCGTCGCCTGGTACCCATAGTACAAGCTTTGCTTAGTTTGGGGCTAGGATGATCTGTGTGACATTGTCCCTAGATATTATTATTATTATTATATTATAACTACACCTTGTAATTACTCATTTCTTGTGTGTTCGTGTTGAATAAATGTATTTCTATTCTATTCTATTATTACCAGACGGATTCGCGATCGCAGTAAGATGGTCATAGTACTCAGAAAAAAACTGCTGCCGGTCCTCTGGTAGATATTCCCTCGGGTCGTCTTCTACGCCCCCACGGGATGAGAATGGGGGATGATATTCGTCGCCGTCATCACAAAGCGAATGATGACCAACACTGGACAAAGGCATGCCCAAAAGATTTCCGCAATGGATTTGTGTGCACCATTTGGAGGGATTACACTAATATTATAAAAGCGAAAGTTTGTGAGTGTGTGAGTGTGTATGTTTGTTACTTCATCACGACTAAACGGCTTGAGCGATTTTAATAAAATTTGGTATGGTGTTAGCTGACACCCTGGATTTACATATAGGCTATAATTTATAACGTTTAACGCGGGTAAAACTGCGGGGCACAGCTAGTATGCCATAATCGCCACACTTGGCAGAAATAATAAAAAAAACTGAATAGGTACTTATCTAAATAATAATAATATCTATCTAATAATATCTGGGGACAATGTCACACAGATCATCCTAGCCCCAAACAAAGCAAAGCTTGTACTATGGGTACCAGGCGACGATATACATACTTATATAGATAGATAAATACTTATATACATAGAAAACATCCATGACTCAGAAACAAATATTCGTGCTCATCACACAAATATTTGCACTTACCGGGATTCGAACCCAGGACCATCAGCTTCGTAGGCAGGAGCACTACCAACTAGGGTAGCCTGTAGGTGACCGTAGTATCTCACTACATCTATTTTCTTTAGTTTGAAATAGACTTTTTGTTGATTTTTGTTGGGTCATTTACTTCTACAAAAATAGGTTTCTCCACTTAAGCGAAACCGGTCTTGATGTAGCAGACATCTTAATGTATATCTATACAAATAAATAAAATTTGCACAGCAAAAGAGTGGAACTCACTGCCTGCGTCGGTGTTTCCAAAAGCTTATAACCCTAATCTCTTCAAAGTTAGAGTGAACAGGCTCCTTCTGGGTAAGCTCGCTCCATCGTAGACTTTGTCTTTGTCATAGACTAGACATCTCTGACATAGACTAGAGTCAAGAGCAAGCCGGTTTTTACTACATAAATATGAATATGCATACGGTACATACACCAAAATAACATTTTTTACAATTTTTGTCTGTCTGTCTGTCTGTTCCGGCTAATCTCTGAAATGGCTGGACCGATTTTGACGGGACTTTTATTGGCAGGTAGCTGATGTAATAAGGAGTAACTTAGGCTACTTTTATTTTAGAAAAAGTATTTTATTTTACTAAAAAACTAAATCAACTAATTAACACGCGGACGAAGTCGCGGGCACAGCTAGTATTAAAATAATTATTGTCTCACCTTGAGTACAATAAAAGGACACATTTGCACAGACGCCAGCACATCAAGCTTCCCCAATCTGTCAAATTTCCCCAATTGAAAGTGAACGTTATGCTTTTGTGATAAAGTTGAAAACGTATTAAAAAAATTAACAGATTGGCGTAGCTGGATGTGCTGGCGTCTGTACAAAAAAATGGCAGCTAAGTAATTACAAATTTTGTCCTAAATTCACCTTGTCTTTATGACAATAATAACTGTTTAAATAATAATAATGTCCTCCTAGCCGAAGTTCGGCCACAGCGGCCAGTCTTAATGGAGACTAGCCAATTGCGCAGGACATATTATAGTGCACAAGTGTGTGCGCAAACACAGGGGCACTTTCTATTCCATCACTCTCATGATCCGATGGGACGCCTAGCGACACGACCGGAAAGAGTTCAGGTACAGGACCGACGGCTTTACGTGCTCTCCGAGGCACGGGGGTGTAATACCGCCAACTTCCAGACTTCGGGCTGATACTGAGAAATTTCTTTTTACGAAAAAATCCCAAAATCACTTTTTGGCCCGACCCGGGATTTGAACCCAGGACCTCATTATCTGCGGTTGAACACGCTACCGCTAGACCAACGAGGCAGTCAAATAATAATAATGTCCTCCTAGCCGAAGTTCGGCCACGGCGGCCAGTCTCAATGGTAACTAGCCATCTGCGCGGGACATATTATAGCGCACAAGTGTGTGCGCAAACTCAGGGGCACTTTCTGTTCCATCACTCTCATCGTCCTTTGAGATGACTAGCGACACGACCGGAAAGAGGTTAGGTACAGGGCCGACGGCTTTACGTGATCTCCGAGGCACTAGTATAATACCGCCAACTCGCAGACTTCGGGCTAACACTGATATATTTTTCGTTAAAAATAACCAAGAACTCTTAAAGCCCGATCCGGGGTTTGAACCCAGGACCTCGTTATTTGTGGTTGAACACGCTACCGCTAGACCAACCACCAACCTGCTAAAAAAAAAAACCACCTGCACGTGTAGCGCAGCTGATAAGACAGTCGAGTCGCCGCTTCGGGTCCCGGGTTCGAATCCCGCGCCGGACAACTATTTGTGTAACCCATAAATAGTTGTTCTGAGTCTGGATGGAGTCAATAATATGTTTGTAAAGTACCCCGCAACACAGGGAATAAATTCCCAAGTGCGGGCGTTACTTTAAAATAACTTGAGAGGTGTCAAGGGACACCCGGATGGAACGAAGATATTTCTTATTATTTATTATGTACCAAAAACCTGTATACACTCAACAAAAATAATCGTCGCGACACCACACTGTTCAATGCGAAATAGAAATGAAAATATCTGGCTTGCTTTCTATAAGAGAGAGAGAGAGACAGACAGAGAAACATGCGCACGCCGCACAGCTGCAAAAAGTGTCGTGACAACCTTTCGTTAGATTTTTTTCCGTCTAGCCCCCTTTCACAACGCGCGATAAGGAACTTCGTTCCAAAAACTGCAACTTTTAAATGGAAACAGATTATAAAATATCTATGGGGACATTTCGAAAGCATTCTTTAAAAAAATAACAAAATATCAAACAACGGAGTAGACGCATAACGTACACACAGCAGCTACATATCAAGCTATACCTACTTTTCCAGTATATAGGAACTATTCATTTTCGAACTCCTCCTTTTTTCTTTCTGATTAAATTCGTTGCGGGATCCAAGACAGTTAAAGTGATTCCCCGGGACATGCCTGAGCCTCACCGCTCAGTGTAATTTCATTGTGTGCCACTGTTGATCCTGACTTACAGGAGTTGCAGTGGTGGGTAAGATTGTATAGGGTTTTCTTATAATGAGAGGTCAGCTTATACTGGAAATGTATAGCTTGATATGTAGGTATGTACATAAAACCAAAAACAAAACATTTAATTTAAGAGTAAGTTTATTGGTAACATCCTTCTTTGGAAGTCGGAAATAGACATAGAACTTCTTTGATTGTTCAAAAGGGTGGTGATTATAGATAATAATGTCCTCCTAGCTGCATTTCGGCAGCGGCGGCCAGTCTCAATAGAGATTAGCCATCTGCGCGGGACATATTATAGTGCACAAGTGTGTGCGCAAACACAGGATCACTTTCTATTCCATCACTCTCATGATCCTTAGGGACGCCTAGCGACACGACCGGAAAGAGGTCAGGTACAGGACCGACGGCTTTACATGCTCTCCGAGGCACGGGGGTATAATACCGCCAACTCCCAGACTTCGGGCTGATGCTGAGAATTTTTCTTTTTACAGAAAAGTCCCAAAATCACTTTTGGCCCGAGCCAGGATTTGAACCCAGGACCTCGTTGTCTGCGGGTGAACACGCTACCGCTAGACCAACGAGGCAGTGATTACAGATTGTATAATACATGCTCCTATTACCTTAAACACTTTGTCAAATTTCGACATGACAAAAGCAAACCTATAAATTAAAACATTATTTTATTTTAATTTCACCATTATATTTAAAGTCAACTATCTTAAGAATATTCCAATGATTACAAATTACTACTTATCCAACACGAAACATTATTTAACACCTAAATTAAATTACTTATATGTATCTTTTCTATTCTATTCTATATCCGAAGTTGTAAAGTTGGCCGAATCCAACATAAAATTAATTACGTGAGTTATCCGTTACATTCATTATGTTAACACCTCACGTCAGTTTTAATAATAATATATTTTTGATTACTAAAACACGGATACAAATAACTAAAATTTAAACAAAATACAATATATAAACACTCACCAAAGTCTTCCTTTCCACAAGTATGTTTATTTTTAGATAAAATAATATTAAATCAGACGGGAGACGTGTCTTTTGTCTAAACTAGTATTAATGAATGAGGCCGCTCAGTGTGACTTGACTACATTATATCAGCAAAAACATACACCTACTTAAAATAAACACATATAATTATGTATGATACGCTTGCAGCCAGAGCTAGTCATCTACCGGCTAAGTCGCCGAACATTGACTTTTTAAAGGGCGTTCAAATAAACAACGGTTAAAAATGACTTAATTAATCGTTAAATCGGCTTCCATGAGCACATGTGACGTCATAAATGGTCCGGAATCGATGGTCAGCGTTGAAGCCGATTTAACGATTGATTATGTCATTTTTAACCTTTATTTATTTGAACACCATTTAAGAAATCGATGTTCGGCGACTTAGCCGGTAGAGCCCCTGGTCCGGAATCGATTGTCAACGTTGAAGCCGATTTAACGATTGATTATGTCATTTTTAACCTTTATTTATTTGAACACCATTTAAGAAATCGATGTTCAATGACTTAGCTGGTAGAGCCCCTGGGGCATCTCAGTGTTGTTTCGTAGATTTACCGACGCTATATTGTCCACCATTTTGTGACGACACGTCTACTATATATGTATTCTCCCTCTCTCTCTCAGCATCAGCCCGAAGTCTGGGAGTTGGCGGTATTATATATTATATATGACGGGCCTGTTGGTGTGGTTGGCAAATGCTTGCTTTTCACGCCCGAGGTCGTGGGTTCGATTCCCACTCAGGACAGATATTTGTGCGCATGAACATGTCTGTTGGTCCTGAGTCTGGATGTAATTATCATATTAGTATGTATTTACAAAAGAAAAGTAGTATATGTAGTATATCAGTTATCTGGTGTCAATGTCCCAGGATATTATTATTATTATAATTATACCCCAGTGCCTCGGAGAGTACGTAAAGCCGTCGGTTCTGTACCCCACTTCTAGGCATACCATCGCTATATATATATCGTCGCTAGGCGTACCATCGGATCATGAGACTGATGGTATATAAAGTGCTCCTGTGTTTGCGCACACACTTGTGCACTATAATATGTCACGCGTAGATGGCTAATCTCTAATGAGACTGGCCGCCGTGGCTGTATTTCGGCTAGTAGGAAATTATTATTATATGTCATTACTGTCACTGACAAACGTACACTAGTTTTATAGATATCTGTGGCTCTCACCGGTCCGTAAATGGTCGGAGAGGTTAAGCACCTAGGCACGCGGTCAGTCTATAGATGTGCGCTTCGGATGACACGTTAAGCTGTCGGTCCCGGTTGTTGATTGGCGGCTTAAACAACTCTGACACTAGGGTAACCACTGCTCATACAATAAAGTAAAAAAAATACATGACTATTAAATTCCGACTGGGAACAAAACTCACAAATGACGCTTAAATCCCAAATCGGAACAAACCTCATACGTGACGTTTAAATTTGGACTCTGAACAAAACTCACATATGACCTTTAAATTCAAAATTAGAATATGATATTTAAATTTCGAATCGTCCAGAATCGAATTGGGATTGTTCAGGAAATAGAAATATCCACTGTCATCTTGGCGTCTTGAAATTGACGGTGTTATACGTTTGTGCCTAAAAGAGTACGCATAATAAAGTAAAAGTCCTGCAATTGACATCATCTCGGTCAGGACTAATAGCAGCATGAGGGTATGAAAATAGAGCGGGCTCCTGTGTTTGTGCACACACTCCCGTATGTTCTGCTTAATAGACTAGGCATCGTTATATTAGGTCTTTACCTATGAAATTGCCGTTCTGCAGTACTGGCCATTTCAAATCAAAATAATTTTTGTTTGGCTAAGAATTCTAATTTCAAATTAATTTTATTTTAAAAACATGGATTCTTTTTTTCAAAAGTAGTCATTTCTTTATTGATTAGTGTTACATTTTCATCGCATTTCAATCTTTTTCGTCATCATGGATACGTTAAAAATTCGAGTAATTATGGAATATGAGTACCGTCGTGGCAGCAACGCGGCACAAGCGGCACGCAACATCAACGACGTTTACGGAGCTAACACTACAAACCAACGCACCACCTGTTATTGGTTTGCTCGCTTCCGTTCTGGAAATTTCGACCTGAAAAATGAACCTCGCGGTCGTCCGAAGACTTTGGTCGACAATGACGAATTAAAGGCGGTTGTGGAAGCTGATGATACACAATCTACGGCTGAATTAGCAGCAGCTTTCGACGTTAGCGTCAAAACAATATTGGTCCATTTGCGTCAAATTGGCAAGGTAAAAAAGCTTGACAAATGGGTGCCCCACGAACTCAATGATCGCCAGCGCGAAGTACGCGTCGAGACGTGCCTTGCACTGCTCAACAGACACACAAATGAAGGAATTTTGAACCGCATTGTTACCTGCGATGAAAAATGGATTCTGTTTGATAACCGCAAGCGCTCAGCAAGTTGGTTGGATCCTGGTTCAGCACCTAAACAATGCCCTAAACGAAAACTTACCCCTAGAAAAGTGATGGTCACTGTTTGGTGGTCTAGCGCCGGTGTGATTCATCACAGCTTCTTACCAAACGGGGTGAGCATTACTGCAGATGTGTACTGTGAAGAACTGAGCACAATGATGGAGAAGCTGGCGCATCTCCAACCAGCATTGGTCAATCGCTCGTCTCCGCTGCTCCTGCACGACAACGCGCGACCTCATACTGCACAGCAGACGGTCTCCAAGTTGCAAGAACTGGGGTTGGAAGCTCTCCGTCATCCGCCCTACTCACCAGACCTTGCGCCTACAGACTACTACTTTTTCCAGAATTTGGATAACTTCTTGGCGGGAAAAAAATTCAATACCCGAGAGGCAGTACAAAATGCCTTTGAAGAATTTGTTGCCTCCCGTCCAGCTGATTTCTTTAAGAAGGGCATCAATAAACTGCCACTGCGATGGCAAAGATGCATTGATTGCATGGGTGATTACTTCGATTAATACAAATAAAAAAATTCATGAAAAAAATTCGTTTAAATTTTTTCATACAAAACGGCAATTTCATAGGTAAAGACCTATTATAAATACATACATAGCCTCGCGCTTGTTTCCCGTAGGAGATTTTGAATATTTTACTTACCACTTCTCTTCCAAGACGCCAGATTTAGATATTACAACTATAACAATAACAATAAAAGACTTCTATGATAAACAAAAATCTATAATAGTCACTATTCGGGTATTGTGCGTCGGCGCATGTATGACTACGGTGCGAGCGACGGTCATCGGTCACAGACTGAACCTAACTTCACTTTGTTCCGTGTCACCGACAAACATAGACACACTCGATCACCATACATCTTTTTCTTTAACATTTATGCAGTTTTAGCTGCCTTGATTATTTCGGGAAGATTAGAGTCAAACTAGAAGAACAGTAAAATCTTGGAATATATTTCAGATATTTTGGCCTACTAAAGTATACAAATTATTAACTCTAAGGGTAACATACATCAGCTGTAAAACATTTACATCAGCCAATCAGCGCAGACCGACATTACAAAGAAACACTGCGCTCGGCGCGCCCGTGGTGTTCTCATATACAAACTCCACGCGCCAAAAAAAAAAAAAAAAAAACAAAAAATCGCTAACTTAGTGTATTGATTGCATCGACGCCGGCATGTTGTCGTTCCTCGATTCATATGTAGGTCTTCCGAGCCCGGGGCGTCTACGCAGCGCCAAACTGCGCCAGTGCCCGGCCGCGCTCCGTCGCGGTCGGACGTACGATGATCCGTCCCACACAAGATAAGATCGATGTTTATCGATGTACGCCATACAGTAATTAATACACTTGTTACATCAAGTTGAGAATTTAATTTTACTCCAACGCCGGTACTTTTAAATTTCACCTGTTTAAATACTGTCTGTTCCTACGATAATAAAGAATCATTTATTGTTTCGTCATCTTCATTCTTAGTGGAGCGCCGTAAAGCATAAAAATTGTAAAATCTCGGAATCCAGGGCCAGTCAATGAATCTTCATGAAAACTGTTCGACTGCATTGTTAAAAGCTCAAATGATAAAGTTAAAAAAACTAAATGGCCGATCTCGATTACAACAATTAATAACAACAATTTACTGAAAAATGACAGGGACAAGAGGAAAAAAAATGTTTATACCTAATGAATTATATTTGCATAGTAACTTTAATGTTAATTTATTCATATTTAACGAAAAATAACGAGTTACAAAAAAATATATATCAACTATATACATTTCTACATCTTTCTACATCATTGTTCATTATGGTCGTCGTCATCGTCATCGATCTCATTGATGTGGATTGTAGGTGAAGGATTAGTACAGCTGTTACCATTGCATTCTAAGCAAGCTACAGTGCAATTTAATCTACTTTTCCTGATGACAAGATGCTCCGCATCCTGTTTTGCATGTGCAAAAAATCATGTTTAGTTATGCTTCTGGAGCGGGTAGCTGCGTCATTGTTTGCGGCATCAGTATTCCGCATTTATACTTCCAACCCCATTCTTCTGGTCATATTTCTCTTCCGAGCCATGTTTGAATTTGCAGATATACTCTTTTGAAGTGTCCAAAAGCGGCATCTGCAGTAGGTGGCAAAGACGGTAGTTTAACGCAGGTAAGACGGTAAGGACGGTAAAGACGGTAGTTAAAGCTTTTTCTTAGGTGGAGAACATGCTGATGTCATGTTTTCTTTTTTTAAATGAGCACTTATACATCCTTTATTGATATATTTTTGTCTGCATACTGAATGCACGTAGAAAAATTCGCGAGTATTTAAATACTGACACAATCCATCCGCTCTTTCTGCAGAAGCAGCTTTCAGCGTTGATATCCTCTAGTTACCTTTACAATTTCTTCTAGTTCGGAGCTTAATTGAGAACTAGATCCGATTTTGTTGCAAATGAGGCAATCATTATTTTGATTATCATCAGTATTGGATGGTTTACTCATTTTGATAAGAGGCTGTAACAACGAATATTAGTAATATTAATAACTAACGGTTATATAATGATTAATAATTAATGTTATTGAATTTTACTATAACGTTCTAACTTTCAGCATCGATTTATTATAAAATAAACGATTAAGTATTCAAATTTATAAGCGAGTAATTTAAATAAAAAACAAATACTTACTATCAATGCCACAATTTTCAAAGTTTGTAAAACACAATTATGTTGAGTAATTATCTATTATCGCATGAACTGCACAATAATAAATATGCATAAATTGCAAATAAACAAAAATCAGAAATATTTTTTCTCCAAACGCACAAAAATAGCTACGTATTTAGCCTAGGTAGGTGCAACGTGTACTAATCTGTTAGGGACCGCGTCAACAATGCCCAACAGCTGCTTCTGTCCCTTCTATAATTCCCCCCACCCCTCAACTTTGTACCTGCAGTCCCTTGAGGCCCAAGGACAAGTTTGTTATAGTTCTCCTTTTCAAAATATAACTTTAAACTAATGAAAATAAAAGAAAACTCCGAAAAATTAATACTTATTTATTGTAATAATTAAAAAATTGAGATCGGGCAAAATATTTTTTTTAACATTTTTCTATATGCTGTTAAAACCCATTTCAAAAATTTATTTGAAGATTCATTGACTGGCCCTGGATTCCGAGATATAAATCTTACGGCGCTCCACTATCTCATTGAATTGTTTGTACAGATGCCAGCACATCCAGCTACTCCAATCTGTCAATTTTCCCCAACTGAAAGTAAACCTTATGCTTATGTGATAAAGTTGAAAACCTATAAAAGAAATTTTATAGATTGGGGTAGTCGGATGTGCTAGCATCTGTACATGTCTGTCTGTTAAGGTTATTACTGATAAACCCTTTTTGGATATTACAGGTAAGTATGCATAATTCAATTTGAGCACTAATGGAAAAATTTTGTGTTTACTCTTCTTTTTAGTCGTAAACCATTATTATTTAATAATGACATTTTTTAAGATTGTAAGGGAACCTTCATGTTCGAGTCTCACTTGTACTTGGCCGATATTTTTTGCTGTATTAGTAACAATATAGTCAGTGACCTCGCAAAATTGTATCACTATATTTTATTTGTGTTTGTTTTTATAAGTCTAACTTTTAAATGCTTTGTGATTTAACCATTGACACATTGAAATTTTTTGGCTTTAACATTTAATACCAAACGATATTTCTCGAGTGGAAGCACTGCAAGTATTACAATATATTGCATTTAATTATCACAATAAGCCTTCTAGAATAGACCACAGATTGTTTTGGGTCAAAACATATGTGATTATGAACTTTTCGTAGGATTTAATGAATACCTGAAATTTGGAGTAGTTTCTTTTAAACCCCGATGAGACTACGTAGGACAAAAAACTTAACTCAATCTCACAAATAGTCAAATGTGACAAAGAGTTACCAAGCAAACGAATCGTGCCGTTCTAAAATAGCAAAGTTTTGTACAAAACGAACATTGAAACCAAGTTGCTAAAGATATATGATTTATGAGTTTTTAAGAGTACTACATGAAGACAAGACAACACTCGCAAGGATGACGCCTAAACGAGTCAAAGTCACGTCAAAGTTACTAAACGCATAATCATTGTGATTGATTATTTTTTGGATTTTTTTGGTCCGCGTTTATGAGCTTCAAGGAAGAGAGGTTGTTAAGATATATTATTTTCATTTGAATATATCGGCACTTTAAGATGTTGGTTCCTGTTGTAGTCATTAGACAAGAGTCGTTAAGCCATATCAGAAGCCTACTGGGCGGCTTGGACAGACTATCTGACATTAGGGTGACCACTGCCCATACTATAAAAAAGATTACATTTTTCGTATATGTATACATACATATACATATAAAGTTTAGGTACACACGGCTTCATATCAAGCTATACATTTCCAATATAAGCTGATCTCTCATTGTACGGAAATCCTAAACAACGCGGGATCAGTTTATATTGGAAAGTATAGCTTGATATGTAGACGTGTGTACCAAACAATAAGTAATTAATCAAGTTATAAAACCAGTTTTCTTTGATAATGATAATTGTTTTTATACGGACGGAGGTGTCAAAAAGCAAAAAATATGCGACATAAAAACCTTTGTGTGTCTTGCAACACTAGACCGTTCCACTTTATTAGTTTCGGTGATTAGCGTTTATTACCGATTTACAGACATAGCGTCACGTTTCTATGTGCGCGTGCGCATTAAATTAGCATAGACGTTATATCGTATACATTTAGTTTTGAGTGTCTTTTATGATAGTCTAATTAAGACTATTAGGTCATTTGGAAGGTATTTCTAATATAAAAATAGTAACGTAAAGTAAACTAACGTAAATTATCGATTCCCCTTATAGTTTTGTTCATACAAATATATACAAAGGAAGCATAAGAGTATTTCTATTCGTTGTCTCGTATTCATGGTAGTAGCTTTGCTTAGTTTGGCTAGATGGCGCTGTGTTAAATGTACTGAGTATTTACTTAACTAATTAATTATAGGTAGACTCACATGTACAAAACTATTCGCACATTTAAACATATAATATTGGTTTTTGAAAGTACCTATATACAAGATGTAATATCAATAGTGGAAGTAATTTAAAAAGAAATTAATGTATTCCGATTATCTTTCATGTATGTTACACATGAAAAATACACATACATTAATTGCTTTCCTCTCTGTTTCTGGATATTTTTTAGGAGTGATTTTGGAAAAGGGACGGAAATGTGTTAGAGGGAACATTCCGAAAGCGCCCTCTATCGGGTAAAAGAAGAATTATTAAAATGAGTTCACACATAACGGAGAAATCATGACATACAAAAAATAACTTACAGTCAACTAGAAAACCTCCTTTTTTGAAGCTGGTAAATTATGATATTTAAATATCGGTTTCTAAATATTAAAGCGAACTAACACCAATGTTCTAATTAAAACTGAAGTTTTTAGTACACTGCGTTTTATATATAGAGCAACATTTGCTATCTCTTTCTATAAGACGCGGCTCGTATGACTAACGGCTATTTTCCGATCGAAAATCAATTTCTGCCGAAGCCGAGAAATCATCTATTGGCATAAGGCACCGAGATGTTTAATAACCCTTCAATATCCAGTTGAAGATCCTTTATAATAATTATCTTTGAATACAATATAGACGTGTGACCTGTTGGTAAATGCTTGCCTTTCAAACTGCAGGTCGTGAGTTCGATTCCCACCCAGGACAAACATTTGTAAACATGAACATGTCTGTTTGGCCTGAGTCTGGGTGTCTGGGTGTATTATCTATACCTATAAGTATTTTATGTTATCATCTATATTAGTATCTACAAAAACAAGTAGGAAGTAGGTATATGTAATATATCAGTTATATTACCTAGTTTGGGTTCAGATGACCGTGTGTGAATAATGCCCAGGATAGTATAATATTTGTTTATTATTTAAACATTACAATAATATAATAATAATAATATCTGGGGACAATGTCACACAGATCATCCTAGCCCCAAACTAAGCAAAGCTTGTACTATGGGTACCAGGCGAAGATATACATACTTATATAGATAGATAAATTATACATAGAAAACATCCATGACTCAGAAACAAATATTCGTGCTCATCACACAAATATTTGCACTTACCGGGATTCGAACCCAGGACCACCAGCTTCATAGGCAGGAGCACTACCAACTAGGCTACGGTGACCGTCAATCTCAGTTTCTCCTTATGTGAAAATAGACTTATAAATAAACTTTGAAACTCATCCTGTTGGAACTCCCTGCCAGAATTGCAGAGCGACTGCCATCTGATCTCGAAACCTAATAAATTTCTTCCTTGTTGTATTGGCGATCAGTCCCGTGGGGGGGGGGGGGGGGGCGAAGAAGTTGACCCGAGGGTAAACTTCCTAGAGAACGGGCAGCGACAGCGTCTCTCTGTGAATTATGACCACCATATTGCGATCGCTAACCCGTTTTTCAAATGTGGCGATTATGGCATTTCTACAACTCCATTGTGGAAAGCTTTATCATTTGGAGAGACCTTTGTTTAGCCGTCATTGATGACTTGATGAATGATAACTTAACATGAAGCAAAATGTTGAATTAATTAAATTAGTGAAGGACCATGATTTAATGTTAGTTGGTTTTGTGGCCTACGTACCGAAATATATTTTTAAGAAAAACCACATCTTTTCTCGAAGCTTTATATTATCCATTAGAGAGTCACACTACATAATGGATTTCAGAGAATCAAAATGTCACGTTTACTAATATTGTCTAAAACAAATGCCTCGTTGGTCTAGCGGTAGCGTGTTCACTCGCAGAGAACGAGGTCCTGGGTTCAAATCCCGGGTCGGACCAAAAGTGATTTTGGGACTTTTCTATAAAAAGAAAAATTTCTCAGCATCAGCCTGAAGTCTGGGAGTTGGCGGTATTATACCCCCGTGCCTCGGAGAGCACGTAAAGCCGTCGGTCCTGTACCTGACCTCTTTCTAAACGTGTCACTAGGCGTTCCAATTGATCATGAGAGTGATGCAATAGAAAGTGCTCCTTTTTTTGCGCACACACTTGAGCACTATAATATGTCCCGCGCAGATGGCTAAACTCTGTTGAGACTGGCCGCCGTGGCTGAAATTCGGGTAGGAGGTTAGGTAATATTAGGTTATGCTCTGGACATTTATCTATTAACATATTAACATTATATACTGAATTGGACTTAGCAGTTATTACATAAAGATATTCTTTTAGAATAGGCCTAAGGCAAGTCATAGGCGATTGGCACACAGCTCCGCATGATGCAGCGTAGTGCGTGAGTGCGTGTTCTAACGTTGCTTGTGAGTATCTCCGTTTGTACAGAAAACACGCACAGTCCAACACACTGAAACTGCATCCACGCGCGTTCATGCAGATGCGTGTTCTGTGTGTTACAAGCAACGTTAGAACACGCACTCACGCACTACGCTGCATTATGCGGGGAAGTGCAGTGTGCCAATCGCCTAGAGTAAACGTTGCGCGCCAAACCGGAGCAGTAGTTAAAACCTCATACTGTAAATAATCATAATCATTTATTTGCGATAAGTGTTGGTACAATGCAGATCTTAAATATAATAGGGTCCTTAACACTTAGCCATACATGGTCATGCAAATATTATTATGCAATAATGTAATTTCCTATTTTTATAACAATTCCTAGATAAACACATAGTAGCATAAGATTCAAATAAAAAATTACAAACAGCTATAAAAGTGCTTACTAAATGTCATGAATATACGTCATCTAAAACAAATCTCACCCGTTAGGCGTTAATTCGGCGTAGCATATCCAGTGAGTATTTGGGAGCTACGACGCATATGCTACGGCGTAGATACGAATTTTGAATTCTGGAACAAACTCAAGTGGTTTAATTACTGCCCCCCAGTAATTAAACCACTTGAGTATGTTCCAGAAAACAAAATTCGTATCTACGCCGTAGCATGTCCGTCGTAGTCGTATGTTCCGCCTAATTCACCAGTCATCGTGATCATGATCAACGTTCAAATAGATGATGCTTTGAAAAATTCTTAATTAAATCCAAATGGCTTCAACGTTCAAAATCGATCCCGGACCATTTATGTGCTTATGGAAGACGATTGGACGAATGATTGGAAGTCATTTTTAACTTTCATCTATTTGAACGGTGATCACGATCATGATAACCGGCGAATTAGGCGTTAGCCCCTCTGATTTTCCTTCTTCATTATGCGCTTATAAACAAAGTTCATACATTATTGTTTCGAGGTCAAGCGAGATACTCGTAGATGTCGAAGATACTGTAGTTCTACTAACGCGTTGGTCGCCTACACTGTCATCTACCTACTTAGTATTTATGTATTGTTACTATATAATTTATAATATATTTCATCTATATGAATATAAAAATGAATCACCAAAATGTTTCTATGCTCATAACTTCCAAAGCCCCAGCAAATTAGATAAATCTATCTTTTAGGTGTTTTTGTATGAAAATAAAAATATAAAGCAAATATTTAAAAATATCAAAAAAGTTAGTGTGCGAATGAGACAGAGTACTGTGCGAATGAGACAGAGTACTGTGCGAATGAGACAGAGTACTGTGAGAAGTTTTTGGTCGTTGTTTCTTCAGCACTATTTATTTTCTCTCCGGAAGTAAAACGAAAAATGTTGTACAGACGCCAGCACAGCAAGCTACCCAAATCTGTCAAATTTCCCCAATTGAATGTGAATCTAATGATTATTATGTGTTAAATATGAAAATCTATAAAAGAAATTTGACAGATTGGGGTAGCTGGATGTGCTGGCGTCTGTACATTAGAATGCATTAAATATAATCTATATATTATATATATATAAAAATCAATGCCACTTTTCGTTGTAATGTTATAACTCAACAACGCCTTTACCGATTTGGCTAATTTTGGTCTTGAATTATTTGTGGAAGTCCAGGGAAGGTTTGTACGTAGAGAAAATTCAAAAAAAGTCTTGAAAAAGTGTAAAATCAACATCTTTTAGCAATTAAATTTTTTTTTTTGTTTGAAGAATGTACTTAATAATAATCTTTTTTATTACTATGCCTTATACGTAGCGAAGCACGTACCGGGCCGCTAGTATGATATAAATATAATATGGCGGTACAAGTTTCGCTGGGACATAACCATAACGAATATAAAAATACCCATGTTTTTGTTAAGTAGTTGACGTCATAACATAGTCACGAATAAGGAATTCTCGATTTTTATCGCGAATAATGATGATTATATTCTGATTCTGTTACATATCCGACCAAGTCATAATCCAGTTTGGAACAGGAAAATTTCATTAAATATAATAATATGACTATGGTTTTTTCTTAAAATTCATAAAAATCTTAATAAGGGCATAAATACGGATAAGAATCTAGTATGGCAAATATGGTGGGTTCTTCGTAATAATTAGTTGACGCCGCAGGTCGTGGGTTCCCACCCAGGACAGATATTTATGTGCATGAACATGTCTGTTTATCATGAGTCTGGTTGTATATAGATAGATAGATAAACTCTTTATTGCACGCCTAAAGAAATAATACAAAGCGTAAACATACAAATTATAATAGTACAAATGGCGGCCTTATCACAAAGTGTGATCTCTTCCAGGCAACCTAGGTAGTGAAAGGAGAAAGGAAGTTAAACAAACTGGTAAGTTAAATACCGCACTAGTGGCGTACCATGCTTATGTCTCTTCTTTAATTAGATATGGAATAATCGTAAGGGGCAACTCCCCTTACGATTGTTCCATAATTATTGTCAGTAGAAGTAGATAAAGTTTGCATAGCTCAAAAGAACTGCATTAGTGCCCTGTGTGGGGCTAGTTTCTTGGACAGTTGCAAACCTTTATTTAATAAATATAAAATTCTTCCATTACCGTGTATATATATATATATATATATATATATGAAATATGCATTCTAGTTAAAAAACATCCGAACTTATTCGAACATTTTGATTCCATATCTAGACATAAAGACTAAATTAAATTACCTAAAATAAGACTAGATCCGATGGCCGTGTGTGTAAAATAATGTCCTCCTAGCCGCAATCCGGCCACAGCGGCCAGTCTCAATAGAGATTAGCCATCTGCGCGGGACATATATAGTGCACAAGCGTGTGCGCAAACACAGCAGCACTTTCTATTCCATCACTCTCATGATCCGATGGGACGCCTAGCGACACGACCGGAAACAGGTCAGGTACAGGACCGACTGCTTTACGTGCTCTCCGAGGCACGGGGGTATAATACCACCGACTCCCAGACTTCGGGCTGATACTGAGAAATTTTTCTTTTTACAGAAAAGTCCCAAAATCACTTTTTGGCTCGACCCGGGATTTGAACCCAGGACCTCGTTCTCTGCGGGTGAACACGCTACCGCTAGACCAACGAGGCAGTCCAGTGTGTCAAATATCCAGAATATATTATTATAGTCCCATTTTGGAACAGGAACATCTATCTATACATATAATAAAATCGTAGGTAAGTCAAAACTGTACATTGGATATTTTTTTAAAAGGATACTTGGGGCGTGATCTGCAATCGATATCGAAGCTAAAAATATAGTTTTTAGAATTTTTGTCTGTTTGTATGTCCGGGCTAAACTCAAAAAGTACTGCATGTATATACTTCAAATTTTGCATGAATATTAATTACTAAGAGGTCGGGTCAACATATATGGTACATATTATCACGCTATCACCTACGGGGGCGGAGCTGTGTTAATTTATAAAGTTTAACGCGGGTAAAACCGCGGAGCACAGCTAGTTGATAATATAATAATAATTAAAAATACTACTGTGTCGTACATGTTTCGTCGTAGTTCCTTATACAACGTGAAATAAGGATTGTTGGAGATAATTATGAAGAACCGATAAAATTATACAACTTTTAAACGTCCGCGTCGGCTCAAGAAATCCTAATACGGTCTTATATATTATGTATGGCCTTTGCGTCTGTTACAGACGATTTACGGCGCATTGTCTGAGAGACATTTCTGTTCATGGCTAAACAAACCGATGCGAGAGCGACATAGCCTGCCGCAGGCCTGACAAGAGAAGTTTGCGGTGGTTGGTGCCGAGCCGCTTTCATGTCGCTTCTGTCTCTTATCAGCAAGTACTCCGAAACAGGCTTCGTCACAGATCTAACGACCCTCAACTACACATTTGCGCCATTCAACTCTATTTTCAGCGAGCTTTTCCCAGCTACAGTGGTCAATTTTAAAAGCGGCCATATCCCTCTTGGGGCAGTCTTTAAAGCGAACCAGAAGTCTACCGACATCGCGCTTCGCATTAGCTACCGCACCCAACAGAACACATCGTGGTATTCGAGTGGGTTCCATTCTGTGCACATGACCCAACCAACGTAAACGCTTCTGTTTAAGAAACGCTGTCGGGCTAGGTAGCTGTGCTATTTCTAGAACTCTCTCGTTAGTGACCCTATCTTGCCATGTAATACCCAAGATCTTACGGAGACAACGCATGTAATAGGAACCTATTCGGCGCGAATACGGTCTACTAATATTATAAATGCAAAAGTTTGTGAGTAAAAATGTATGGATGTTTGTTGCTCTTTCACGCTAAAAACTACCGAATGGATTTTGATGAAACTTTGTAGTAATATAGCTTATATATCCGAATAACACATAGGCTAATTATACACAAATAGTTGTCCTATGCGAAAATCGATAGGGGCGAGGTAACTTACTAAACCTCTGCCTCATACACAGTGAGAAGTAAATATCACGTGCACATTTTTGTGAGAAGTAAATATGTCTTTCAGGGTCTGGGGCTCTACCGGCTAAGTCGCCGAACATCGATTTCTTAAATGCCGTTCGAATAAATAAAGGTTAAAAATGACCTAATCAACCTTTAAATCGGCTTCAACGTTGACAATCGATTCCGGACAATTTATGACGTCACTTGTGCTCATGGAAGCCGATTTAACGATTGTTTAGTCATTTTTAACCTTTATTTTTACAGGTGTTTTTTCAGACACCAGTCTCTCACAAAGTTAGCCTAATAAAACCTTATGTATTATGAATTCGTTCCTTGATGTTTAGTATAATGCGTTAACATAGTAATGAGAAAAATAAATGTATTTTTTTATTATTTATTTAAACGCCTTTTAAGAAATCGATGTTCGGCGACTTAGCCGGTAGAGTCCCTGGTTGGTTATCATATATATTTATGATAACCTTTACAGGTAGTTGGAAGCGAGATAGAATCTTATACATGGTATAACCATCTTGTTGTGGTCCACACGTGCGTTAAATTCCCATGAACATTTTTGGATTTATCCAGATATTACATCGACCATATGTCTTGTTATACTTCCATCTATATACAGGGTGGCCGAGGAGTAGACGTTCAAACGCAAAATTTTGAAACTTTATGATGAGGAGTATCCGAATGACTCCGATTTTGCGTAGTTTTCGAGATATACATTTTTAGTATATTTTTTTGTTAATTTCATCTAACATCTATTTTCGATTTTTTTCTCGTTCTGTTGAACATTTTCTGGTTCAGTTTTTTTGTGATGACTAATTAGCATAGTTTAACCTAACATGCTAAAAAGTATGGTTTATCTGATCATTGCAGAACTGACTTAAAATTTATTCGAAAGTTCAAAATTAGGGTTTGCGCTCAGGACTCCTACATTTTCAAAGTACCAAAAAAAAAAAAAAAAACTTGAGATGTGTCAAGGGACACCCGGATGGAACGAAGTTATTTCTTATTATTTATTATGTACAAAAAACCTGTATACACTCAACAAAAATAATCGTCGCGACACCACACTGTTCAATGCGAAATAGAAATGAAAATATCTGGCTTGCATATGGATACTCCTCATCATAAAGTATCAAAATTTTGCGTTTGAACGACAACTCCTCGGCCAGCCTGTATATCATAAGCATATTTTACACATCTGGTTCCCAGTTTCCAATTACGCAAGTGGTAAAACCTAATCACATACATCTATATCATATCCGTGCCGTGTGGTGTCCGGCCTCGAAATAATCCCGTGGCTGTCGTAAAAGGCGACTAAGGGATACATGGATACCGGGTCAGGCCAAAAGGAATTTTATTTTTATTTTATTTTATTAGGGAATCTAACAGCTACATACAATTGGTTACAAATTTTGTTAAGTAAATGCCAATAACAAGCTTCCACAACTAGTTAACTAAATGGATGCATCTCCGGTGTACTTAATTAATTACAGTAATGACAATTCTATAAATGGTTTTGAAAGATTGAGCCAATAGTGCTATACAAAGATTTATACATTATCAATGAAATATCTAGTTAATTTGGATCTGGTAGAATTTTTGCTAGTAGTAAACAGATCAATAAAATCGAAACGACTATCACCATTTAACTTGTTAAATTCATTGAATACTTTAGGCAGAAAGCTGTTGACTCAAAAATTGGTGTGGCATGGAGGACAGTGTAACAAGAGATTTTTACGTAAATTTCTTACAGGTATTGACAACTTGATTTTTGAAAGAAGTTCGGGACAGTCGATATCACCCTGGGCAATATTGAGAAGAAAAGTTATAAGTTTTACTGCCTGAGAGAGTTGGTATTATAACCCCGTGCCACGGACAGCAAGTAAAGCTGTAACCTGTAACTGACCTCTTTTCGGTCGTGTCGCTAGTCGTCCCATCGGATCATGAGAGCGATGGAATAGAAAGTGCCCCTGCCTAGTTGCTTAACCTCGCCAATCACTTACCGGTGAAAGCATCTGGCTATAATAAGTAGGTATCTGTAAATATCTACCTTAGTTTAAACGTATCCGGAATATTAATAACTAGCTGTGCCCGCGACTTCGTCCGCGTGATAATTAGTTTATTAGTAAAATAAAATACTTTTTCTAAAATAAAAGTAGCCTAAGTTACGCCTTATTACATCAGCTACCTGCCAATAAAAGTCCCATCAAAATCGCTCCAGCCATTTCAGAGATTAGCCGGAACAAACAGACAGACAGACAGACAAAAATTGTAAAAAAAATTATTTTGGTGTATGTACCGTATATATATGTATATTCATATTTATGTAGTAAAAACCGGCTATTTCAATATTACAAACAGACACTCCAATTTTATTTATTTGTATAGATTAAATAGTTCCGGATAATTTGCGGTATGAATGGTTCAAGGGACTGGGTATTTACAAGTTAAGATCATGCAAGTGTTACACTTAAACCGCTTATTACAATTGATCTCATAGAATGAAATGACAGTCATTTAAAGCCAGTCGTCGATTACAAGTAATTCTCTCGACACGTTTTAAATAGCATGAGTAACTACAGCATCCTGTTTATAACTGCATGCTGTGTTATTAAGATCCCAAATCCCGAGTTCATGCCCAGAGTATGTTTCGCCGGCCCGTCTCAACTGGGCCGTGTTGAAAGTGGTAGTAGATGAACCCGCTGAGTTTGTTTCGCTAGGTCTTCTCAGTTGGCAGGAGCCGGCAATAGGGGAGGGGAATCCCAAGCCCTCCCAGGGTACGTGTCCCGACCATCTGGGACATGGCGCAAAAGGGGAGCACCGGAGCAGCATACCCGCGGTGCAAGTCCGACATACCCGCCCGCAGACACTTTTTGCGGGTGGCATGCGAAGGTATTCCCCCTGCCTTTAAAAAAAAAGGTCTTCTCAGTTGGGGCGCATTGGATCCGGTGGTAGCATTAAAGCGCAACCGTCGTTAGAAACACAAGGTCTGCCATAATAATAATATTGAATTCGTACCTTAATATAAGACAGAACCATTCAGACAATATGTACTACATATTGTCTGACTCTCTATTGTCAAACTCTGACTTAGTGTGTGTTTAAAATTCCGACATTGCCAACTTCCCTAAAATATGTATATATCTATGTTTTCCTTCATTTGTTTTTCTTAGATTAGTTTTAATTTGTAAATATAACTACTAACAACTAATAAACCTGACAAATATAAATGTATCTTAACTCAAAATTCCGACATTGCCAACTTCCCTAAAATATGTATGTATCTATGTTTTCCTTAATCTGTTTTTCTTAGCTTAGTTTTAATTTGTAAATATAACTACTAACCATGACGAATATATATGTATCTTAACTCAAAATTCCGACATTGCCAACTTCCCTAAAATATGTATGTATCTATGTTTTCCTTAATCTGTTTTTCTTAGCTTAGTTTTAATTTGTAAATATAACTACTAACAACTACTAACCATGACAAATATAAATGTTTCTTAACTCAAAATTCCGACATTGCCAACTTCCCTAAAATATGTATGTATCTATGTTTTCCTTAATCTGTTTTTCTTAGCTTAGTTTTAATTTGTAAATATAACTACTAACAACTACTAACCATGACAAATATAAATGTTTCTTAACTCAAAATTCCGACATTGCCAACTTCCCTAAAATATGTATGTATCTATGTTTTCCTTAATCTGTTTTTCTTAGCTTAGTTTTAATTTGTAAATATAACTACTAACAACTACTAACCATGACAAATATAAATGTATCTTAACTCAAAATTCCGACATTGCCAACTTCCCTAAAATATGTATGTATATATGTTTTCCTTAATCTGTTTTTCTTAGCTTAGTTTTAATTTGTAGCTATAACTACTAACAACTACTAACCATGACAAATATAAATGTATCTTAACTCAAAATGTGAACCGTACTACTAACTCTACTAACCGTGTTACTTTGAATATTGTGGTTGTCTATAATTGTTACAACACTACTTCCTATTCTGTATACATGTGTCCTTTGTCTTTATTAAGTGTCTGTAATGTTGATAATCCTTAAATAAATAAAATAAATAAATTTGTCCTGGGTGGGGCTCGAACTCAAGACCTCAGGCTTAGATACGAAATATTATTAAAAGGATTAGTGTTAAAAGATGTTGGTTGTTGTAATAGTGTACTGGCATACCCTCTGTCTGTAAAAGCAAAGTCACTATATAAAATTGTTGAAGTTGGGTTGCGACGACGTTCACAGTGACTGGAAGAAGAATAATACGAAGTGCATTGTATACTTGTCTATTATAATTGTTGTGTGATATGTTGATTTATGGCCCAATAGAGCGTCAGAGTCATGTTTGACAAAGCTCTTTAAATAAAATTTAAAAAAAAAGACCTCAGGGTTAGCAGGCAGGGTTACTAAACACTAGACCTATAGGCTGTAGTCGACTTAATAATCTCCTTCTTTTCAAGTCGGTTAATAAAATATTAATAGAAACATAAAAGGAATCTGATTCAGGAAGGACTTCTGAATCAGAATGTGACTCACTATAGCATATTACGTTATTTGTAAAACCAGAACTGATTGCAGCAAGAAGTTGATCTTAAACCACAATATTATAGTAATTACGTACAAAAATGTTTATCATTACTTTAAATATGTATTTATAAGTGGTTTTATTTGCCCTTTTGTTGGCGCCAAATGCAATGACTCAAAACTATATCAACCTATTTCCTATTTGCGGTTATGATGCGACCTGGTGGCCTCAGAAAAATTATATAAAAAACTAGCTGTGCCCCGCAGTTTTACCCGCGTTAAATTTTATAAATTATCATAGCTCCAGCCCCGTAGGTGATAGCGTGATAATATTTAGCCTATATGTTGACCTGACCTCTTAGTAATATTCATGCAAAATTCTAAGTAAATCCATGCAGTACTTTTTGAGTTTAGCCCGGACATACATACAGACAAACAGACAAAAATTCTAAAAACTATATTTTTAGCTACGATATCGAGGGGAGATCACACCCCAAGTATCATTTAAAAAAAATATTCAATGTACAGTTTTGACTTTCCTACGATTTTATTATATTAAAAACAAGTTAGCTTAATTTACAATGATTTCTATAATGAATTGTAAATAATTCTGATTTTTACACCACTAATCTAATTACAGAAGAATTGCCATGCAGTGTGCACGGCACATAGCTCGTAGAGCCGTCGGCCGTTGGGGCAGAAAGGTTCTCGTGTAGCGACCACGAACCAGAAGACGCAGCGTGGGCAGGCCTCCTACAAGATGGACCGATGATCTTGTTCGGGTCGCGAGATATCGGAACCGATGAACTTGTGCGGATATCGCTGCATGCGGATAGCGCAAGACCAGGAATTGTGGAGATCTTTGGGGGAGGCATTTGTCCATCAGTGGGCATCTTTCGGCTGATATGATGCTGATGATGAATTTAGTTTAAGACTCATTTAGTAGTTTATTTCTACGAACCAGCACGGTGTTAAACTCTTTTAATATACTGTGGACACGGGTCTCATCGCGATAAAGATTTAGGTAAATCATTACCTTGGGGTCGACCCGTAACCACGGCTGGTGCAATCCATGCCGAACGTAATACGTAGTAACCAAGGTAATGATTTACCTAAATCTTTATCGCGGTGAGACCCGTGTCCACAGTATATTAAAATGTGTACAAATCGCGGGAGTTAAACTCGTCAAGACAAACGTCAAATCCGACGCAGACCCAGATCTCAATGAAGACTAGCTAAGTGCGCAGAACGTATTATAGTGCACAAGTGTGTGCGCAAACACAGGGGCACTTTCTAATCCATCACTCTCATGTTCCGATGGGACGACTAGTGACACGACCGGAATGAGGTCAGGCATAGGATCGACGGCTTCACGTGCTCTCCGAGGCACGGGGGTAAAATACCGCCAACTCCCAGACTTCGGGCTGATACTGAGAAATTTCTTTTTATGAAAACTTCACTTTTTGGCTCGACCCGGGATTTGAACCCAGGACCTCGTTATCTACGGTTGAACAAGCTACCGCTAGACTAAAGAGGTAGTCAGGCAGAGGCAACAGAGCCAGAATTACCCAATACAATACATACAGAACCATCTGGTGAATCAATTAATTATAATTTGTAATTGAATCTGCGTATTTTACACGTACGTTTTTTTTGCTGGGATTCCGTTTGTGAGATGTGGGTGGCAGATGATGTGACAGACGCGTTGTTCTTGAATAATTTTACGACATACTTACTGGTTCATTTAAAAATGAACGGTATTTTTTTTATATAAGAACTCAACTTTAAAATTCTAACCTCATAAAAAATAATGACTTATTTACTAACTTCCCATGTCCTCTGTTATAGTTTGAATAACCTGTTTTAAGGTTCCGTAGCCAAATGGCTGTCTGTCTGGCTGTACGTCCGTCCGTATGTCACAGCCACTTTATTCCAAAACTATAAGAACTATACTGTTGAAAGTTGGTAAGTAGATGTATCCTGTGAACCGCATTAGGATTTTTTCATAAAAATAGAAAAAAAAAATACAATAAGTTTTGGGGGTTCCCCATACTTAGAACTGAAACTCAACATTAGTTTTTTCATGAAAGCCTTACATATGAGCCATCTATGGATGGGTCTTCAAAAATGATATTGAGGTTTCTAATATATATTTTTTCTAAACTGAATAATTTGCGCAAGAGACACTTCCAAAATAGTAAAATATGTGTCCCCCCTGTCACTTCTAAAATAATGGAATGTTCAAACTATTTAAAATGTTAAATTTGTTTAAAAAAAAAACGATGTACAGACGCCAGCACATCCAGCTGCCCCAATCTGTCAAATTTCTTTTATAGATTTTCAGCTTTATCACAAAAGCATAAGGTTCACTTTCAATTGGGGAAATTTGACAGATTGGGGTAGCTTGATGTGCTGGCGTCTGTACACACGGCTACATATCAAGCTACACATTTCCAATATAAGCTGACCTATCATTATACGGAAATCCTATACAACGCGAGATCAGCTTATACTGGTAATGTATAGCTTGATGTGTACCCGTGTGTACATTACTATGCAAACTTCCACCGAAAATTGGTTTGAACGAGATCTAGTAAGTAGTTTTTTTTAATACGTTATCAATCGTAAACTGCAATATACCGTTCATTCAATCAACTGAAATACTTGCTGTTAGGGAACCCTCCATGGACGAGTCTTATTCGCACTGGGCCGCTTTTTAGGGTTCCGTAGCCAAATGGCAAAAAAACGGAACCCTTATAGATTCGTCATGTCTGTCTGTCTGTCCGTCCGTATGTCACAGCCACTTTTTTCCGAAACTATTAGAGGTGTACTGTTGAAACTTGGTAAGTAGATGTATTCTGTGAACCGCATTAAGATTTTCACACAAAAATAGAAAAATAATAATAATAATTTAAGGGGTTCCCCATACATAGAACTGAAACTCAAAAAAACATTTTTCAAAGTACCTATTTTGCGCGAGAGACACTTCCAAAGTGAAAAAATGAGTGTCCCCCCCCACCCCTGTAACTTCTAAAATAAGAGAATGATAAAACTAAAAAAAATATATGATGTACATTATGTATGTAAACTAACAACGAAAATTGGTTTGAACGAGATCTAGTAAGTAGTTTTTTTATTACGTTTTAAATCGTAAACTGCAATATACCGTTCATTCAATCAACTGAAATACTTGCTGTTAGGGAACCCTCCATGGACGAGTCTTATTCGCTCTTGGCCGCTTTTTTATGAAGTAATTTTACAGTTCCGCTGACACCGTTCGGATACGTAACCTGTGCAAATATAGGTCAGGGGAACTAAAAAAAAAGATTTTGATTCACGTAGACTTTAAAAAAGCGCTTGTTTGTAGTAATATAGTTGTATACATTATTATTTCTAGTAACATAGATATTTAGGTACTTACACATTGTATGAAAACATTTATAAAATTTATTTTATTATAGCATTGATATTTAGCTAGCTCGTATCAAGTTATTGTCAAGAGATTATGTTTAATTATCTAGTTTAAATCTAATATTTTTACTACATATTGTCATATTGCCTACCGCCTAATTCGCCGGACATCGTGATCGTAATCAGCGTTCAAATAGATGAACGATAAATACCTATTACTAAATCATTCTTTCAAATTGGCTTCAATTAACGTTGAAAATCAGTTTAGGACATTTGCTTAAATGACTAAGTCATTTTCAATAAAAATCTTAAACCCGGGGGGGGGGGGGGGTCTTAAGGCAAGTGGATCACCTGATGGTAAGTGATCACCGCCGCCAATGGACACTCGCAACACCAGAGGGGTCGCGGGTGCGTTGCCTGCCTTTAAGAGTCAGCAAACAAGTGTTGCTGCCCCCATGACCTCTGGCGACCTTATTCACGCGCAGAAACACAACATTAAGTTATTATTAAGGAATTTCTTCTGTAAGGTGGAGGTTTCCCCAGTCTGGCTGCTCTTTGACCGAATGACCGCTATGCCCTACCTCTCTATAGAAGGAGGAATACGTTTTAACTTTACTTTTTTGTATTTGGTTGATTATTTTTTGTGTTTGTATTATGCTGATACCTTGTTATTACTAATTTCTTGTGTGTTCGTGTTGAATAAATGTATTTCTATTCCATTCTAATGAAAAACTTTGACTATATCTACATTATTCTAAGTCCACTCACCCGGTTCAAAGGATATTATTTATAAATTTAATTTTATAATTTGGGACAACTAATAATAAAATCGTAGGAAAGTCAAAACTGTACATTGAATTTTTTTTTTAGAGGATAGGTACTTGGGGCGTGATCAACAATCGATATTGAAGCCAAAAATATAGTTTTTAGAATTTTTGTCTATGTGTCTGTTTGTCTGTATGTATGTCCGGGCTAAACTCAAAAAGTACTGCATGGATTTACTTCGCATGGACTTAGTGCATGGATTACTAAGAGGTCGGGTCAACATATAGGTTACATATTATCACGCTATCACCTACGGGGGAGCAGCTGTCATAATTTATAAAGTTTAACGCGGGTAAAACCGCGGGGCACAGGTAGTTATTTATAAATTTAATTTAATAATTTGTGACAACTAACACTCTGCCATCTGATCCCAAACCAGGCAGAGCGTGTACCTACTATGGCAACTAGACAAATGCTAGACACACATAGTTACATACATGAGCTAATAATGAGGTCCTGGGTTCAAATCAGATGGGGCCATAAAATTGATTTCGGGATTTTTCTGTACAGAAAACCAATTCTCAGTATCAGCCTGGACACAACCTAGTGACAGACGGACATACAGGCGAGCAGCGGTGTCTTAGTTATAGGGTCCCGTTTTACACTCTGAGTACGGAACCCTAATACACATGATGCTCCTATTAGCGTTCAATTGGGTGCACGATAACGAATGGCAAACGCACCGAGTATTTTCCAGTGACACACAGACAGTAAACAGACACCTTATCTGATAAAGTCCTTGTTATATGATATTTGATTGTGAACGAGCTATTTATGTTCCATTTTTAGACATGAAATATGCTCTGAAAGGATATAAAGACTCTTTGTTATACAGTTAGCAAGTACCTCGAATCATAAGTGTGATGCAGTAAACCATAATAAACTTTAGGTACTACTTGACTGTCCAGCCAACCAAAGTACTAGTAATCGACAAAACCCGAAGAATTGCCAAGCTGAAGTGGCAGTGGGCAGGGCATCTAACTCGTAGAACGTAGTATATATACAACATGTAACGTAATTAACGCACACCCTCAGACACCCCACTTAGAATATTATGTTGTAATCATAATACATACACTGAATTTTTAATTTAACATTTATATGCATTGTTATTCACTAAATTAGTTTCTTGGAATAAAGTTTATTTTTCTTTATTTTGTATTGAATGATGGAATTTGTATGAATACAAATAAAACTGCAATTTTAATAGTCTTATTATTTGACTTACCTACGGTCCATTTCAATTTATTTTGACTGTATAGGGTTAATATGACGATAATTTCCGTAGTTTTAATTATTCTGGAAAAAAAATACCTATATTAAAAATGATATAAATCGATGCAGTAAACGATACTATTTTCAGAATGTGAGTTAATTATGTTACATGTTGTATATGTATAAGCTTGACAATAACTTAATAAAGCCATAAGCTAAATCATAAATTAAATGTTAAATCTAAATCTTTTCATACAATCCGTGTACTTAAATATCTATATTATTATGTAGCTAGCAATAATTATGTTTACTTCACTATACTACTACTATGTTCTGATTATTTACAAGCGCTTTTTAATGTCTACGTGAACCACTGTTTATATATACCATATACCACTGTCTATTCGTGGAGACCTGTAATTGGCCTTCAATTACTATTGATAGCTTTTTATAACTGTTTTTATGTGCTGTTGGTCTTCCTTAAACTATACATATAATAAAATCGTAAGAACGTCAAAACTATACATTAAATATTTTTTTAAAGGATACTTGGGGCATGATCTACAATCGACACCGGAGCCAAAAATATAGTTTTCAGAATTTTTGTCTGTGTGCATATTGGCCGGATGTATGTCCGGCCTAAACTAATAAAGTACAGCATAGAATTACTTCAAATTTTGCATGAATATTACTAAGAGGTCGGGTCAACATATAGGCTATATATTATCACGCTATCGCCTACGGGGGAGGAGCTATGATAATTTATATATATGTAAAACCGCGGGGCACAGCTAGTATTAATTAAATAAATAAATAAAAACCTTTTTATTTTATTTTAAAAAGAATCGATGGGCGATCAGAAAGGTTCTCGAGTGGCGACCACGAACCGAAAGACGCAGCGTGAGCATGGGGCCTTTACAAGATGGACCTATGATCTTGTGAGGATTGCTGGAAGCCGCTGGATGCGGTTAGTGCAATACCAGCAGTTGTGTACATCTTTGGTCAAGGGCTTTATTTATTTATTTATTAAAGTACTGCCACATGACACATATTATAAGTACACAGTTAAATAACATCTATAATACATTGTCTGATATGCATCACAATAACGGCGTACATAGCATTTGCACTAATTTTGTAAGTAACGACAATTTATTCGTAAATCTAAATTAAACTAAATGAATTAGGAGCTAAACAAACAAATATAAATCAATAGTAACGTGAACGGTATATATATTACATAATATTATTATTAAAGTAATCAGTTATTCTATTAATGAACTCTGATATGCCATCATCGAAGATATCGAGATCAGGAATTCTTTGAGACAAAAAGTTATATTCGGAATAAATTCGTGCCAAAGGAGATTGTGAGCCGAGATTAGTCTTGGCCGTCGGAACGAAGAATAGTCTCTGTATGCGATTTCTAGGGTATTTATAAGGCACTGACAACGACACGCTTGATATTAAGTCACTACAATTCAAACTCCCATTGATTAATTTATGCAAGAAAACCATGCTCAACATTACTCTTCTATTATGAAGACTTATCATTTTAAAATATGATAGTCTTTGGTTGTATGGTTGTCTATGTGAGAACCCGTGAGTGTTGAAAGCAAGATGCCTTGTAAATGATCGTTGGATACCCTCCACCCTCTGCGAATGTACCGAATAATACGGGTTCCAGGCACTAGAGGCAAACTCGAGATGGCTGCGTACCAACGTGTTATACAATACAATTTTTGTTGTAATATTATGGAAGCCTTTAGTTGTTCGTTTTAAAAAACCTAACATTTTTGCAGCTTTGGATACTATTGTATTGATATGTGACTTGAATGAAAGAGCCTTGTCAATAATAACTCCTAGATCGCGTATTTCATCTACCTCAACTAGGGCCGCGCCGCCAATCTCGTACTTAGTAACAAGTGGTTTTTTTAATCTACTATATTTAATATGGTAGCACTTATTAATATTGAGAGTCATGCAATTTGACTGACACCATTTATATATATTATCCAGATCATTTTGAAGCAACTTGCTGTCATTGCCTGATTTGACAGACCTATATATCTTTAAATCGTCTGCAAACATTGAAAACTTGCAGTTATTTATATGAGAGGATATATCATTGATGAAAGCCAAAAAAGTATCGGTCCCAAGTGGGAACCTTGTGGAACTCCGGAGGTGGCATAAAAGCATGCAGATTTATAGCCATTAATAACTACTTCCTGGGGTCTTCTCTGTAGATAAGATTGAAACCACTGTAGGAGTGGATTTTTGATGCCGTAAGCGTTTAGTTTTCTTAGTAATAATAAGTGATTTACCTTATCGAAGGCGCTACTAAAATCGGTATAAACTGCGTCTACCTGTAGCCTTTTATCAACTTGTTGAGATATATCTGACACAAACGCAATCAGGTTGGTTTGAACTGAGCGACCGGGTATAAATCCATGCTGACAGTCAGATATACGGTCATGAATGACCCCGGAAACTGCTGGGCATATTAGGGACTCGAACAACTTTGCAAAACATGAAAGTATTGATACTGGTCGATAGTTTTTTACAGAAGCCGAATCTCCTTTTTTAAAAATGGGAACTATGCGACCCTTTTTCCATACTTCAGGAAAAATTCCATCTGTGAGAGATCGATTATAAATCAAGGTTAGAGGTAAGGCTAGAGCATGCATGCACCGTTTAGCAAAAAGCGGTGGAAAAGAATCGGGTCCTGCCGCTTTAGATACATCAAGTCCTCTTATTTTATTTAAAACTTCTCTTTCTGTGTATATTAATTTAGAGACCACGCGATTTCCAGGGTTTTTAATATCAGCTGGATTCTCCATCGGGATATCATCATTGTTATTAGAATAAACTGAGGAAAAATGTCGCGCAAATAGGTTAGCTATGTCGGGACCAGTTTCCACCACCGTGTTATCCAAGTTCATTATCCCAGGTGTACATGATTTGGTATCACGTTTGCTTTTGATAAATGACCAAAATGCTTTTGGATTATGAACTATATTATTTTCTATTTTATGTTTATAATCGTTATAACATTTATCGAAAAGTTTGTGGCATCTACTTCGAAGTAACTTAAATTCTAATTCATCTCTAGGGTTTTTATATTTACGAAATTTAATTCGGCTCTTATCTTTTTCGGATAACAATTTAACTAGATTCTTAGAAAACCACACAGGACGAGTTGACTTAGCCACAAGGCGCTTTGGCACAAATTCATTCCTTAACGAAGTTATTATTTCATAAAATTCAGACACCATTTCATTAACGTTACCGCAAGTAGAAAATTTCTCTTGCCAATCTACATGTTTTAACTTACAGTTAATTTTACAATAATCAGCTTTATAAAAATTGTATATTATATTACTTTTAGGCTTTAAATTATGTATGTTAGTATAGGGAATAGTCACCAATAGATTTGGGTGATGCGATGAACTCTTTGTTAATAGTTCAAGTGGTTTAGTTACATAGGCACTCTGTAAGTTACACAATATCAATTCCAAAAACCGATTATGATCGTTTGCAATACTATTAATTTGATATAAATCATTAGTAAATAAGAAATCGACAAACATGTAACCTAGTGTTGAGCTGTATTTGTCTGGTGTCATGGAGCTATGACCATCCGTCTTGGTCCATTCTATGCACCCAAGATTAAAATCTCCAAGAATCAACACATCATCGGCTTGAGACATGGCATTTTCCAAAATATCTAAGAAGCGCGATAGAGTATTTGCTCTGACCGGAGGGGGTAAGTACACAACACAAACTAAGAGCTTCTTTGATCTATTGTTCACTTCTACTTGTAAATTTACCCAAATACATTCAATATCCGATTCCCAGTTTAATAACCGAACAGATGGTATATCCGTCGAAATTGCTAGTAGAACCCCACCTCCATCTTGTTTTGACATTTTGGAACAGAGTCGATCCCTACGATACACATTGTATTTATTACTGTTAAATAGTTCGTTATTTGAAATGTTTGAGTTTAGCCAAGTTTCAGTGAAAGCTATTACTTTATAATCAGAATTAGATATGGTTTTACAAACTTCATTAGTTTTCGTTCTTAGACCTTGAACATTTTGGTAATAAACCTCAAACATTTGTAATACAAAAAAGCACAAAATAACATTGACTCTGCGGCTCTAACATAACTCAATTACTGATAAATTTAAGACTTTCTGTCGATTTAATTAATAAAGCCTGGCTATTTTCGTCTTTGCGAGCATAAATTCGACCATTACGAATCCAAACAAATTTATATGAAAACTCCTTGGCCTTTTTGCGAGTAGCTGCATGCAATATCTTGTTTCCAGGAGTCAAGTGTTCCGCCACATAAATCGGTACCTTAGATCCTCCAATACCAAGATGACTAGAAGACAACTTATCTTGGGCATTTGCTTTGTTAAATTTTGTGACAGATGCCAAAACTGCATCTCGCACTCTAAGGCTACATAATTTGGCTATAACCGCTCTCGGCCTGCTGTTGTCGTTAGAGAGTTTGGCAACTCTTGTTACTTTCAATATGTCTTGTTTGGCCAAGGGATTGTCCACAACCTTGCTGAGCTGTACGATAGTATCTACCAAGTTCTCAGATTTGTGCTCAGGAATGCCGTTTATTTCTATATTGTTCTCCCTCAAGTGCAATTCAACTATGTTTAAACGTTGAGTAAGGTCAGATGTTGTAGATTTAAGCCTCTCGTTTTCAGCCTTCAATTCAGTAACCAAGCTATCCTTCTCGCACAAAGCTGTACGTATTTCTTCGAACTGCTTGTTAAAAAATGCCATCGATTCCTGAAAACTACATATTTGCTCTCTTATGTTTTTTAACTCACTCGTTACCTGTTCTTTTATAGTATTTTTTAAGATAGATGACACCCCCTGTGTTATAATGCTTTGAAGTTTCTCTTCAGACACACAGCAATGCCCGTCCGGTGAGGTATTCAACGCAGACTGTTTAGACCGATGAGTTATATTGGAATGCTCAGGACTTACTGCATCCTGGGCCCCGCTCGTACTGGAGTATTTGTGTTGTCCACCTTTGGTTGTTTGCAGCGACATTCAGGACATTTCCAGCAGTTTTTGTGCTGCGCACTCATTGTTGTGAAGCGTTGAGAACTAACGCCAGCGCACTCTAGGTCAAATTTTGATTTACATACAGAGCAGAGTAGGTATTCATTCTTCTTTGTAATAGCATTACGACAACCCATACAATTTGCCGTAGGTGCCATCGTTTTAAGTCGCAACGCTTATATTTCTTGATAGTAGGTAAATCAAAAGCAAATCATACACAACGAAGCGTCACCAAACAGTCAACTGCGCACAGTCGCGTCCAAAAGGGCGCAGGCGCCGTGCAAAACGGGGCGCTTACGCGTTCTCCTCAAACACTCACAATCACACACTTAAAAATTGTTGTAAATTAAGTAATAAGTTAATTTTTAAATGTTAATGTTTATAACACTTATTAGTAAACACTTAATGCGATTAATACACAAATTATCTTTAATTTAAGCTAATTTTCACTACGAAAATCAAACTTTGAACCTATTTATGAATTTATAAAGCAGAGTGACACTAAATACGGACTGTACGTTATACCTAGCGGCACGAGTTATGAGCGCTCTGTTTTAGTGGTGGGGATCTACGCATGTGTACACTCGCAAACAAAACAACTTAGGGTCGAGTTTAAATAATAATTTAAGTATTTAAAAAAATATCCTTATATTATTAATGCGAGAGCGCGTTTATTTGTTAATCGTTTGTTACTTTACATTTTAAAGTAAGTACTCTCAAAAAAACATGAAATTTTGTACAGAGATAGTTTGAACTAAGTATCTCTTTGCAAAATTTGGATGCTTCCACAGGTGGAAGTGCGGACTAGTGCATATTATAATAAATAAAAATATGCATAAAAATGCATTGATGTATAATTTCAATACTTTTTTCTAAACTATTTTCAAAGGTTGTAAACGATTGTGCGAACGAGGTATTTATCTTGTCTTTTTAACATCTGACCCTAAAGCATTTTTAATTATTGGTCAATACAAATAATATAAACGATCGAAAACAACTATTTACGCGACTGTACTTTCGAACTCAAATCAACGTGCGCCGAGTGTGTGAGTTATACAGCGACTGATTCTCCAATAGTGCGCAAGGACAGCGCCGGGCGCGGGCTCCCTTGCCCCGCGCCTCAACCCTGTTACCAAACAGACCTAAAAGTGCGTTCTGCGCAGATGAAGCGAGCGCTCATAACTCGTGGCGCTACCTATACATTACGTTCGTATGTACGTAATGACAATTGGGCTTGTCCAGCAGAGGGCATCTTTCAGGTGATATGATGATGAATGGGGGCCTGAGTTCAAATGTCGGATCGGGCCGAAAGGAATTATTACTTTTCTGTAAAAGTGTCTGCGGGTGGGTATGTCGGACTTGCACCGTCTAAAACTACCGTGGACTTCTCTTGGCGCCTGATGGGGGAGCCCGGGGAACACGGGCATGCTGCTCCGGTGTCCCCCTTTTGCACCATGTCCCTGATGGTCGGGACACGTACGCTGGGATGGTTCCTCTGGATTGCCCTCCCCTATTGCCCACTTCTGGCAGTCCGGCACAGAAACTGCGCTACAAACAGATTGCTGTCATCCCGGAGCTGCTTTCACGTGGCGGCAGTAGAGGACACTTCTCATACTGCCACCGCAGCCCCGAGGGGAGTTGGGCTAGCCCGAATACACTGGATATATCCAATGGGGTATATTGGATATATCCAGTGTATTGTATGTGTACTGTTATAAGTGTGTATTATAGATGTCAGGTTTCATTTAGCTTCTGACTACGTGTAATGATTAGGGAGCTTGCGGATATATTTGGCCATACAGCGTACAGAGTGCAGTAGTCACACGATTTTTTTAATTTTTTTTGTATAATAATAATTTATTTCACCACATTCAAGTTTGTACAGACGCCAGCACATCCAGCTACTCCAATCGGTCAAATCTCTTTTATAGATTTTCAACTTTATCACAAAAGCATAAGGTTCACTGTAAAAATTGGGAAAATTTGACAGATTGGAGTAGCTTGATGTGCTGGCCTCTGTACATAAATATGAGCATATTTATGGCACGCATATAAATCATACATAGTACATTTTTACAAGGGTAGAGCTGTTATAGGTAGTCTTACACATAGTTGTGGTGACTAGTATCTTAGCTAAGTTATCAAAAATAACTTGTATTAAAGACTAGCTGTGCCCCGCGGTTTTACCCGTAGGTGATAACGTGATAATATGTAGTCTATATGTTGACCCGACCTCTTAGTAATATTCATGAAAAATTTGAAGTAATTCCATGCAGTACTTTTTGAGTTTAGCCCGGACATGTGTCGCGATAACCATCAACAAATCGCAAAGTCAAACTCTCAAGTTAGCTGGAATTGACTTGAGGAAGGCGGGCAGGTTCACGTGGCGTGCTCACGTGTGAGTTCATCCCACAGTCTGATCCATGTAGAGCGAGGACCTACGTCTTTTGCTGAGCGCCGTACATACTGACAAACAGACCAAAATTCTAAAAACTATATTTTTGGCTTCCATATCGATTGTCGATAACGCCCCAAGTATCCTTTTTAAAAAATATTCAATGTACAGTTTTAACTTTCCTGCGATTTTATTATATGTATAGATGCTAGATTCTGTAAGCTAGCCTTGATGAAGCAAGGCAAGGCAGAATATAGTTTCTTATACAATCCATCCTGCTATTCTTCCTCGTTTACTCATCACAGTTACCAAAACTCGATTTCGTGTAGTGAATTTTGATAGTGATTACTAAGCGACCTATTGGAATTTCCCAAGTGTTTTTTTTTTTACAAATATTAACCATTTATCACCCGTTACTAACACTTGAATAATGATTAGAAAGCCGGTGACACAAATGGTAAATACTACGCTTGTTTGAACAAGTGGTAATAGTTTTTTGGAATCTATTCTGAGTAATGATTTTGCATACAAGATTAACATTCCATTATGGCGAAACATAGACGCTTATAGCCAGATGCTCTCACCGCTCCGATCGGTCAGGTTAAGCAAAGCTCGCGGGCAATCCATAGATGGGTGACCGCCATAGTGGTTTAATTTATGATCATCTTCCCCAGCGCTACGACATGTCCTTCTTCAAACGAGGTTTAAAAAGAGTACTAATATCACGGTAGGCAGCGGTTTGCTGTGCCCCCTGGCACTGCGAATGTCCATGAGCAGCGGTTACCACTTACCATCAGGTGGGCCGCTAGCTCGTCTGCTTCCAAAGGCAATAAAAAAAAAAAACATCTCCGTTCTTCGGAGAGCACGTTAAGCTTTCGGTCCTGGTTGTAGCCATTAGACAACAGTCGGTAAGATCCATGTTGACGTGCCTGATAGCCTGGTTGGCTAATGCTTACTTTTCACGCCAGACGTCGTGGGTTCGATTCCCACCCAGGACTATTTGTGTGCATGAACATGTCTGTTTGTCCTGAGTTTGGGTGTAATCTATACATATAATAAAATCGTAGGAAAGTCAAAACTGTACATTGAATATTTTTTAAAAAGGATACTTGGGGCGTGATCTACAATCGATATCGAAGCCAAAAATATAGTTTTTAGAATTTTTGTCTGTGAGTCTGTTTGTCTGTATGTATGTCCGGGCTAAACTCAAAAAGTACTGCATGGATTTACTTCAAATTTTGCATGAATATTACTAAGAGGACCGGTCAACATATAGGCTACATATTATCACGCTATCACCTACGGGGAGGAGCTATGATAATTAAAAAAAAAATTATGCGGGTAAAACCGCGGGGCACAGCTAGTTATCTATATAAGTATGTATTTACAAAAGAAAAGTAGATAAGTAATGGAATCAGGCGTTACTTTGCGGAAATCCATAACAATCAAAATACAAAATCAATATTTAGTGTTAATTCCGCTAATTGTCAGTTTAATCATGCTGGGGTGCAATTTGCACCGCCCTCCCGCCCGCAAAAATGTGCACATGCAAAGAAGGACAATATAAAAAAGGTCCACGGACCATTCTCAAGGGCTGCTAACTCGTCGAGTGCTCGAAGGAGACTCTGAAGGAGAGTCTCCTTCGAGCACTCGACGAGTTAGCAGCCCTTGAGAATGGTCCGTGGAGGACCGAAACACGTGTTGGGTATCGTACTGGCGCATGTAATTTGCTTTTTATATTGTCCTTTTTTGCATGTGCACATTTTTGCGGGCGGGAGGGCGGTGCAAATTGCATCCCAGCATGATTAAACTGACAATTAGCGGAATTAACACTAAATATTGATTTTGTATTTTGATTTTAAAAGAAAAGTAGTATATCAGTTATCTGGTTTCCATAGTACAAGCTCTGCTTAGTTTGGGATGGCCGTGTGTGAATAATATCCCATGATATTATAAGGTCCAACCACACCAAACGGCCCGCATCGGCCAGTATCGCACCGCACGGACGCGGTGGGATGCCGCCGTATCCGACCGGATGCGGTCGGATACGGTCGAATGCGACGGCATCCGACCGCGTCCGGCCGGACGTCGCGTCGTCGCATACTACTACCTTCGCTTCTTTTTTAGTTTCATAGTTTTAAGCCCCAGCGCACCCGGCGGGATCCGAACGCAGGACGACGGCTCCGAGCGCATTCGGCGGTATTCGAACGTATGCGCCGGTATCCGAACGCATGCGGCCGGAGCCGATCGCGTGTCGCGGCATGTCACCGGCTGTGTTTACCCTTGACTTGGTAATATAAACTTTAAACACTGTATACAAGATTTAATTTCGTTTAAAGCTTGTAAAATTCGTTTCGATGCGGGCTGATGCGGGCCGTTTGGTGTGGTTGGACCTTTACCGGGCGGCTTGAACAACTCTGACATTAGCGTAGCCACTACCCATACGACAAGTAAGTAAGGTGCACTAATAGCTAAGTTTTTTTCTTTCATCATCATTCATTCATTACAGCTAAATGAGTCCACTGCTGGACAAGCCTCCCTCAAGAATCGTATTGGGGGGATATGCCATAATCGCCACGCTTGGCAGGCGGGTTGGCGATCGCAGTAAGATGGTCATAGTAATCAGAAGGAAGCTGCTGCCCGTCCTCTGGTAGATATTCCCTCGGGTCGACTTCTACGCCCCTCACGGGATGAGATGGGGTGATGATATTCTGATTCTGATATTTGTCGCCGTCACCACACAGCATTTTTCTTTCACCACGCGACACAGGGATTATATTCCCCAAGCGGGCGTTGTCTTTAAAAAATAAACTTTACTTAATGTAAATCTTGGTGCTAAGTATATTTGTACAATAAAGTAATTTGTGTGATGAGCACGAATATTTGTTTCTGAGTCATGGATGTTTTCTATGTATATAAGTATTTATCTATCTATATAAGTATGTATATCGTCGCCTGGTACCCATAGTAGGTACAAGCTTTGCTTAGTTTGGGGCTAGGATGATCTGTGTGACATTGTCCCCAGACATTATTATAACTAGCTGGGCCCGCGGCTTCGTCCGCGTGTTAATTAGTTTATTTCGTTTTTTAGTAAAATAAAAGACTTTTTCTAAAATAAAAGTAGCCTAAGTTACTCCTTATTACATCAGCTACCTGCCAATAAAAATCCCGTCAAAATCGGTCCAGCCGTTTCTGAGATTAGCCGGAACAAACAGACAGACAGACAGACAAAAATGGTTAAAAATGTTATTTTGGTGTATGTACCGTATATATATTCATATTTATGTAGTAAAAACCGGTTATTTCAATATTACAAACAGACACTCCAATTTTATTTATTTGTATAGATTTACACTTTTGGTACAGGTTGACTGGTCTGTTTGCCCAGTGTTAGCGACCCTGCCTGCTGATTCAGAGGTCGTGGGAACAAAGACGTGGTACAAAGACCCCCGCCCATATGACTCAGGTCATATGGGCGGGGGTCTTTGTATCGAACCCACGACCTCTTCTGGGTCTTTGTGTGTTAAGCACGATTATTATGTTCAAAATTGCGTGTCCCGACCATCTCGGACATGGTGCCAAATGGGTGCACCGGAACAGCATACCCGTGTGATGGGGGCTTCACCTAAGAGGCGTCAAGAGAACGGGACTAGTCCCTCCCTCTTACCCACGACTGCAACTCCTGTAAGCCAGGATCAACAGTGGCACACAATGAAATGACACTGAGCGGTGAAGCTCAGGCATGTCCCGGCGAATCGCTTTAAATGTCTTGGATCCCGCAACGAATTTAATCAGAAAGAGAGAAAAGGAGTCACTTCCCTCCAGAGCAAAGCGGCGTCAAGAGATGTCCACGGGAGGTTTGGTTTAGTCGGTGCAAGTCTGATATACCCACCTGCAGACAATTTTTGTGGGTGGCATACATAGGCAATCCCCCTGCTTTAACAAAAAATCCCTAAGATATTTATTTATTTATTATTAATCTCTACGATCAGAAGAAACGGACTAACTCACACCCATATAAAACATGCGGGGCAGTCTTTAGGGACTGCTGATAGAAGTGAAAACTATTTTTTACACTTCAAATCTACATAATCTATACAAATAAATAAAATTGGAGTGTCTGTTTGTAATATTGAAATAACCGGTTTTTACTACATAAATATGAATATATATACGGTATATACACCAAAATAACATTTTTTACAATTTTTGTCTGTCTGTCTGTCTGTTTGTTCCGGCTAATCTCTGAAACGGGTGGACCGATTTTGACGAGACTTTTATTGGCAGGTAGCTGATGTAATAAGGAGTAACTTAGGCTACTTTTATTTTAGAAACAGTCATTTATTTTACTAAAAAACAAAAAAAAAACTAATTAACACGCGGACGAAGTCGCGGGCACAGCTAGTCTACAGTATAATAGACACTTCACATTGAGATACTGAGTACAACTTGTATTTATACACAGTATAAATATAGCTCAAATAGTGTGGTGACGATGACGCGAGTTTCACGCTTAATGTTCACCCAAAAAGTACACATATATACATAGTATACTCGTACATACAGCTCATAGAAAACGTTCAGTAACAATGACGCGAGTCTCACGCTTTTTGTTCACCCAAAAAGTACACATATATACTACTTATTATTAATCTCTACGATCAGAAGAAACGGACTAACTCACACCCATATAAAACATGCGGGGCAGTCTTTAGGGACTGCTGATAGAAGTAAAAACCATTTTTACACTTCTAATCTAAATAATCTACAGTATAATCACAGTAAATAGTATAATAGACACTTCACATTGAGATACTGAGTACTACTAGTATTTATACACAGTATAAATATAGCTCAAATAGTGTGGTGACGATGACGCGAGTTTCACGCTTTATGTTCACCCAAAAAGTACACATATATATACACAGTATACTCGTACATACAGCGCATAGAATATGTTCGGTTACGATGACGCGAGTTTCACGCTTTTTGTTCACCCAAAAAGTACACATATATACACAGTATACTCGTACATACAGCTTATAGAAAACGTTCGGTAACGATGACACGAGTTACACGCTTTTTGTTCACCCAAAAAGTACACATATATACACAGTATACTCGTACATACAGCTCATAGAAAACATTCGTTAACCATGACGCGAGTCTCACGCTTTTTGTTCACCCAAAAAGTACATGTCGGCGTGACGTCATGGAGTAGGTGGTTGGAGTCCATTATGGAGGAATTCCAGCATAATTATACGAAAAAATAGGAAAACGGAACTTTATTATTGTCACTTGAACAGAGTTGTTTACACTTTGACGACTATCGGAGAACTGTGTCTAACATTGAAATGCGACGGTGTTTATACTAAATTTGAATGAAGAAAAATATTCATTCACCGCCTTTTTTCAGAAAAATGTTTGAAACTGTTGTGAAATTTGTTTCAATTAAAATAAAACAATAAGTTAACAATGTTTTTGTGCCATAAAAATACAAACATAATCGCCGAGTAAATAATGTTAATATTACCTAACCGGATGTTTCGCCAAACACGTTTTAATCATAGGTATAACCTATGATTGTTAAAACGATTATAGATAATTAAAACGCGCTTGGTTTCAAACTACTATAAAATATAAACAATTTATTTCTAATGCATTCAAGAATTAAAATCTGATTATTAGATATTTAAAAAGCAAAATCCAATTGAGTAAATAAAACTAAGACACAAAATGATTCATAAATGAAATAATATTCAATTTACTTCTAAAAGTCAGTACAGCGCACATATACACATACATACTTTTTTTTTTTTTTTTGATAAGTCAGGCGGAATTCTAATGCATGCCACCCGCAAAAAGTGTCTGCGGGTGGGTATGTTGGACTCGCACCGACTAAACCTAACCTGCTGTGGACTTCTTCTGGCGCCTGATACGGGGAGCCCCGGGAACGCGGGTATGCTGCTCCGGTGCTCCCCTTTTGCGCCGTGTCCCAGATGGTCGGGACACGCACCCGGGGAGGCTATGGGGAGCTGGCAGGAGTCGGCAAATGGGGCCCTCCCCATTTGCCGACTCCTGCCAGTACGGCACAGCGACTGCGCCACAAACAGTTCGCTGTCTTCCCGGGGCTGCTTGCACGTGGCGGCAGTAGAGGACACTTCTCATACTGCCACTTATACATATATACTATATATATATGATTGCCTCGTTGTTGGTCTAGCGGTAGCGTGATCACACGCAGATAATGAGGTCCTGGGTTCAAATCCCGGGTCGGGCCAAAAAGTGATTTTGGAATTTTTCCGTAAAAATAAATTTCTCAGTGTCAGCCCGAAGTCTGGAATTTGGCGGTATTACACCCCCATGCCTCGGAGAGCACGTAAAGTCGTCGGCCTAGTACCTGACCTCTTGAAGCTAGTCGTCCCATCGATCCATGGAATAGAAAGTGCCCCTGTGCTTGCGCACACACTTGAGCACTATAATATGTCCTGCGCAATTGGCTAGTCTCCATTGAGACTGGCTGTCGTGGCTGAAATTCGGTCGGGAGGACATTATTATTATTATAACACATATACAACATGTAACATAATTAACACACACCCTGAAAATTGTTTGTTCAGAATCGTTTACTGAATCGATTCATATCATTTTTAATATAGGTAATATTAAAAAATAATTAAAACTACGGAAATTATTGTCATATTAATCCTGTACAGTCAAAACAAATTAAAATGGACCGTAAGTCAAAGTAAAATAAATTTTAAAATCGCAGTTTTATGTGTATTAATACAAATTCCATCGTTCAATACAAAAATAGAAAAATAAACTTTGTTCCAAGAAACTAATTTTGTTAATAACAATTTATATACATGTTAAATAAAAAATTCAGTCAGTAAATTATGATTACAGCATAATATTCTAATTGTGGTGTTTGAGGGTGTGCGTTAATTACGTTACATGTTGTATACACAGTACACATAATTATAGCTCATAGAAAGCGTAGGGTGACGATGACGCGAGTTCCATGACTTTTGTTCACCCAAAAAGTACTCAACGCGCCTAAAGTGTTTACTTAAAAACCAGGGGCTCTACCGGCTAAGTCAGCGAACTTCGATATCTTAAATGGCGTTCAAATAAATAAAGGTTAAAAATTACTTAATCAATCGTCAAATAGTCTTCAACGTTGACAATCGATTCCGGACCATCTATGACGTCAAGAACTTAAAGAAGTCGTAACTCGCCCGATTCGCCCGCTTATATAAATGTTTACCAAATCTCTCGTAGGTCTAAAACCCACTTTATTCATATAACATACACACATGATTCATAAAACTTGCTAAATAGGAACACAGAATATTAAATGCCATATTAAACCGTCATATAGATACGTGAGAGACAGCACATCGCCTAAACTGAATCAGAATCAGAATTATTTATTTGCTAGAAAATGGTAATATTGGTGTTACATAATTATGCTCTACATATTCTGTCATCAATATATGACGTGCAAATTTTAATACATACTTAATAATAAAATAATATTTGTTAATTGGAATTAAATTAAATTGTTATTAATACTATGTCAACTTATCTTCTAGGTAATGAGATATAAGGTGTCCAGTATGGGAAATAGTGTTCACAGATGGTCTGAATATTATCATGCATCAGGGGCTCTATTGGCTAAGTCGCCAAACATCGTTTTCGTGAATGGCATTCAAATAAATAAAAGTTAAAAATTACTTATTCAATCGTTAAATCGGCTTCCATGACCGCATGTGACGTCATAAATGGACCAGGGGCTCTACTGGCTAAGTCGCCAAACATCGTTTTCGTGAATGGCGTTCAAATAAATAAATGTAAAAATTGCTTAATAAATCGTTAGATCGGCTTCAACGTTGACAGCCGGTCGAGCCCCAGAATCGATTTTCAAAGTCGAAGCCGATTTAACGATTGATTAAGTAATTTATAACATTTATCTATTTATTTGAACGCCGATGTTCGGCGACTTAGCCGGTAGCCCCCTGGATGAAAAACACACGCACGACCTGCAGGGCGGCGTGTATTTTGATGATTGTTTCTTTTTAAATAAAAAAATGGCAAACGAGTAAGTAGGTCATCTGGTCTGATCGCTGCCGCCCATGAAGACCAACATCAGAGGGTCCGCAAGTGCGATGCCAGCCTTGAATAAAGGAATAGGATTGCTTCTTGGAGGTTTTTATGTCATTGCAAACCGGAAATGGTTGATTATCATACAATGGATTCTAACGTGGCTCGTTATTATCTATATATGTATACTACTACAATTAAAGAAATGTTGTATATTTAACTGGTTGTTGTTAACAGCTCACTTAGGACCCTTAAATTGATCCTCGGTGCTTTTGCAGCTGGCTTCTCTAGTTGCAAATCTCTCATTTCATGAGGCTATAGCCTCTTTACATGTTTCTGTCTCCCGCTTTGCTCTGGAGGGAAGTGGAACAATTCATATTCTAACTCCTCCTTTTATTTCTTTCTGATTAAATTCTTTGCGGGATCCCAGACAGTTGTCGCGATTCCCCGGGACATGCCTGAGCCTCACCGCTCAGTGCCATTGTGTGCCACTGCTGACCTGGCTTACAGGAGTTGCAGTGGTGGGTAACAAAAGTTCGTGCTTATCACACAAATATACAACCATCGGGACTAGTGGGAGGGACTAGTCCCGATGGTTGTATATTTGTGTGTTAAGCACGAACATTTGTTCTGTGTCTGGGTATAATTTTTCTATAATACGTATGTATTTATGAATATATAAGTATGTTTATAAGTTGTTTGGTTTATCACAGTTCACAAATGTTGAATGCATTTGAGATGTGGTGCTGCCGTCGAATCGACAGTCTCCTGGATTAAAAAAGTGTCAAATGAGGAAGTCTTTCCAAAGAAGTCAGATCAGATGAAGTGTAAATGGAAGCATACTAATAAGTCTGGAAACTGCTACACTGACAAGTGCACAACACTTCGAGTTCGTATATTATGCCCTCGCAGACTCATTAATTAACTATGGACTAATTGTATATGGAAGAACTTTTGCAACTTACCACAAAGATATTCAAAGTGTACAAATAAGACTGTTAAAGTATCTAGTAAGTAAGAATGTCAAGAATATGTGCAATAAAGAATATGACAAGCTATTTTATATATGTAAAATATTGCCAATTGACAAAAATGTTGAATATTTAATAGGATTAGAATACTACTATAGCGATCAATACAAAGAGGTAATAGAGGATAAATATAATACCAGAAGGGCGAGGGAACAAATGCTAACTAAACCAAAAGTGACTAACTATTATGGAGAAAGAACAAATAAATTTATGGTTCCCAATATATTTAATAAAATGAATCTACTAAGACAGAACCCAAAAATCAGTATTGGCTTGTTAAAAAAGAAATTAAAAGATGCACTGTTGTAGTAATTAAGTACATATCGACGGTGAAGAGTCAATATCTTCTAACTACGTCAAATTGAACACGCGAATTTGAGCTTTAAAGTAACTGATATCAGTGAATATTATAGTTGATTTTGGTGTGCATTTATTTCAGTAGTTAGTAGATATTGACATTTCACCATCGATATGATATCTGTTGATAGTTATAATATGATTAAGTAGCTTATTAGTTGATATTTAGTATAATATATAGATTAAAGTAGGTTTAAGGAGTAGAATAAGAGCGCTTCTCGCCGTTAAACAATATAGTTTGGCGAGTTTAAAAATGTATTAGACCTAAGTTACTAATTCTTTAAATAAATAAAAATGAAAACTTAAGTTGATGCCTCTAATCATTTAATGGCCAAATTGCCCATACCTACTTGTCTCAAATCTTGACGTGATGAACACGATTATTTGTTGTGGGGCTCTACCGGCTAAGTCGCCGAACATCGTTTTCGTGAATGGCGTTCAAATAAATAAAGGTTAAAATTACTTAATCAGTCGTTAAATCGGCTTCCATGACGACATGTGGTTCGGAATCGATTGTCAACGTTGAAGCCGATTTAACGATTGATTAAGTCATTTTTAACCTTTATTTATTTGAACGCTATTCACGAAAACGATGTTCGGCGACTTAGCCAGTAGAGCCCCTGTGTCTTAGGCTGAGATCTATAGAGCGTACTTAGACTTTGCTCAGAGTTTACTTAGACAGAAGTTAATGCATGTAACGAAATTACAATTGGTGTTTTGACTTTGTCTGTCTTAGCTTATGCTAAGCATAATCTTAACTTCAAAAAGTCTATAAATAGCAAATCAAAGTATAAGCTTAGCATACATTTAGCAAAGTTTTACGTAAGTAAAGTTTGAGCAAAGTCTAAGTACGCTCTATAGATCTCAGCCGGAGTGTATTTTACATATACTATGTATGTGTTTAGAAATATATAAATATGTTTATCAATTGTCTGGTGACCGTGGTACAGGCTCTGCCTAGTTTGGGATCAAATGGCAATTGGCAGTGTATTTATATTTCTTTTTAAAATTCAGAATGAAAAGATACTAGAGATGTGATTCCACAAAGGTACTACGTATTTCTAAAGGAGTATCTTCTAGTAGAGCTGAGTTACGGGCTAAGTGAATAGGCTGAATGATGCAAAAAATATGATGTCAAACTCCAAACTCAAAATTGGGAATTCCTAATATTAAACATCCGACGGGCGATGACCTTACACCATCAACCAATATCGGGTAAAAAGCTCTTACCGTTACGGGCTAAGTATGTAGAGGCTGAATGAGTGCAAAAAATATTTCTTTTTCGAATAAAATTGCAACATTTTTTAAAATGTTAACTACAAAATATGATTTGCACAACTTTTGATAAGTTTTTAAGAAGAAAAGGACGGAAGTATTTCATTTTTATTTGGGATTGGCATGAAGAAAAAGAAAAAAAAAGACTCAAAATGATTGAACTTTGGAACAATTTTAGGGGCATTTATAAGCATATTATTTATATGCCCGCAAAATTGTACGCCCGTGTTAAACCAAGTGAAATTAAAAGTATAGAAGAAGTAAAATTCTACAAGTCAAAGGTACAATACCACGTGATCAGAGCCAAGTGACCATTGCAAGTGAGAATTGAAAGTAGGGAATCTGGCACAGTGCTCGTTGCGGGGAGTCTTTCAAATTAAAATTCAGAATTATTTATTTGTCAAACATAAGATATTTGTACACCTCTGGTGTACAAATATCTTATGTTATAACATTATACAGTGTGCGCTATGTTTTGTCAATATTGACATACAAAATTTTCAAATATGTACAATACTTATGGAGAAATTACAGTATATCAGATATTATAGAATTGTAGAGACAATTATTGTATTACTTAATAAAATTATCATTCAAAAAACATCTAATTGCATGAAATAGCTCCCACAAAATGACTTAATTTTTTTTTACTAGCAAGCATTTTATCTTCTCAGGTATTTTATTACAGATTTGGGGAGCAATTCCAAAATCTTTAAATCCGCCGCGTGACATGCGTGAATTCTCACGGAGTGCTTGTCGCCGGGACACTGTAACTGAGTCCCATGATCTGAGTGTGGCACCAATTCCGGGCTCAGCTCAATAAGCACATGTACAACCCAAAGTTGCTCGGCAGCACAATTTGCAGATTCTGCCAAGAATCAGAGGAAACTCCAATGCACATTTTGTGCTCGTGCGGACCACTAATGCGTTACAGAACGTTACTTGGGACAGCATATCATGCAACCGGAAGAGAAACAAACACTCACTGCAAAATCAATCTGGAAGTTTATTAAAGCTATAGGATTAAGCAGTGAACTCTAACAATCAAGGAGCTCTGCTACAATAAATCAGAAATGGTTGAGGTAGCAAGATGCCAACAAGGCATCAAGCCCCAATTAACAATAATAATAATATTGTACCGTTACAAATCTCCAAAGGATAATATGGACAAAACGATTGAATATCATTTTGTACTTTATGAGAAAGGCATGAGGTATAGAATGGCAGCGTGGGCAGGCCCCCTACAAGATGGACCGATGATCTTGTGCGGGTCGCTGGAAATCATTGGATGCGGATAGCGCAAGACCGGCAATTGTGGAGATCTTTGGGGGAGGCCTTTGTCCAGCAGTGGACGTCTTTCGGCTGATGTGATGATGATGATGATAGAATGGTTTACAAATTTAAGTTCTTTGTAATAGGTCTTTACCTATGAAATTGCCGTTTTGTATGAAAAAATTTAAACGAATTTTTTTCATGAATTTTTTTATTTGTATTAATCGAAGTAATCACCCATGCAATCAATGCATCTTTGCCATCGCAGTGGCAGTTTATTGATGCCCTTCTTAAAGAAATCAGCTGGACGGGAGGCAACAAATTCTTCAAAGGCATTTTGTACTGCCTCTCGGGTATTGAATTTTTTTCCCGCCAAGAAGTTATCCAAATTCTGGAAAAAGTAGTAGTCTGTAGGCGCAAGGTCTGGTGAGTAGGGCGGATGACGGAGAGCTTCCAACCCCAGTTCTTGCAACTTGGAGACCGTCTGCTGTGCAGTATGAGGTCGCGCGTTGTCGTGCAGGAGCAGCGGAGACGAGCGATTGACCAATGCTGGTTGGAGATGCGCCAGCTTCTCCATCATTGTGCTCAGTTCTTCACAGTACACATCTGCAGTAATGCTCACCACGTTTGGTAAGAAGCTGTGATGAATCACACCGGCGCTAGACCACCAAACAGTGACCATCACTTTTCTAGGGGTAAGTTTTCGTTTAGGGCATTGTTTAGGTGCTGAACCAGGATCCAACCAACTTGCTGAGCGCTTGCGGTTATCAAACAGAATCCATTTTTCATCGCAGGTAACAATGCCGTTCAAAATTCCTTCATTTGTGTGTCTGTTGAGCAGTGCAAGGCACGTCTCGACGCGTACTTCGCGCTGGCGATCATTGAGTTCGTGGGGCACCCATTTGTCAAGCTTTTTTACCTTGCCAATTTGACGCAAATGGACCAATATTGTTTTGACGCTAACGTCGAAAGCTGCTGCTAATTCAGCCGTAGATTGTGTATCATCAGCTTCCACAACCGCCTTTAATTCGTCATTGTCGACCAAAGTCTTCGGACGACCGCGAGGTTCATTTTTCAGGTCGAAATTTCCAGAACGGAAGCGAGCAAACCAATAACAGGTGGTGCGTTGGTTTGTAGTGTTAGCTCCGTAAACGTCGTTGATGTTGCGTGCCGCTTGTGCCGCGTTGCTGCGACGACGGTACTCATATTCCATAATTACTCGAATTTTTAACGTATCCATGATGACGAAAAAGATTGAAATGCGATGAAAATGTAACACTAATCAATAAAGAAATGACTACTTTTGGAAAAAAGAATCCATGTTTTTAAAATAAAATTAATTTGTAATTAGAATTCTTAGCCAAACAAAAATTATTTTGATTTGAAATGGCCAGTACTGCAGAACGGCAATTTCATAGGTAAAGACCTAATATTATAAACGGTTGTACTGTTATTCTGGAAGTAAGGGATAGCCCTCCCGATATATTCCCTAGTGCGACCACGCTGCAGGCCGATGGTCTGAGGGTCTGTAAGTCACAAATAAATATATTTTTATATTTGGGTCGTGGTAATAAACCTCATTAGCTAATCCCTTACTACGGACCCTTAATAAATAAAAATACAAATTAAATATGTTCGAGCAACTAACACTCTGCCATCTGATCCCAAACTAGGAAGAGGCTTTTTTTACGTGTTGGAAATGCTTAAAATATCATGTCCATCGCTTTTGATAGGCGACGGAATATGTAGGGCTCGACCCACTAAAACCACCACGGTAGCCAGCCTCACAGTACATGTAGCGTGGGCTCTGGGTACTCGTGAACGATTCGCCGCTGTACAGTGAGCGTTCGCGAGACTCTCACCCAGGGAGGGGAGCGGGCATGAATGCCTCTCCCCCTCCCCAGCACGCACAAGCGTGTTTAGGTAACCTGAGCTACAGCAGTTCGTTTCCCACCCAGGGCAGATATTTGTGTGCTTGAACATTTCTGTTTGTCGCGCGTCTGGGTGTAATTTTATTTATAACTAAGTAGATATTATCTGGTTTCCATAGTACAAGTTCTGCTTAGTTTGCGATCAGATGGCCGCGTGTGAATGATGTCCCAGGATATTATTATTATTATTAAACAATTGAAAAACAGGTCAGTCAATAATAAAGGATTCGAAAACGGTATAATTTTGCGACACGCTGTACTTTACAACCAATACGCCTGAATACGTGACTTTTAATACAGGCTTTTTATGTAGAGAGCCAGCAACGGCTCTCTCAATAAAACGCAACTTGTATAAGCACTTACGGTTACCGCATATTCAAGTATAATAAACAATTTAAATTGGAGTGAAGATAGGGTTGCCAACTTCTTTGGAACGAAGTTCCTTATCGCGCGTTGTGAAAGGGGGCTAGACGGAAAAAAATCTTACGAAAAGTTGTCACGACACTTTTTGCAGCTGTGCGGCGTGCGCATGTTTCTCTGTCTGTCTCTCTTATAGAAAGCAACCCAGATATTTTCATTTCTATTTCGCATTGAACAGTGTGGTGTCGCGACGATTATTTTTGTTGAGTATATACAGGTTTTTTGTACATAATAAATAATAAGAAATAACTGGTTCCATCCGGGTGTCCCTTGACACCTCTCAATTTTTTATAGTAATTTAGTATATAGCGGTCTTACCCGTGTTCAATTTTATAAATTAATACAGCTCCTCCCCCGTAGGCGATAGCGTGATAATATGTAGCCTATATGTTGACCCGACCTCTTAGTAATATTCATGCAAAATTTTAAGTAAATCCATGCTTTGTGAGTTTAACCCGGACATACATACAGACAAACAGACTAAAATTCTAAAAACTGTATTTTTGGCTTCGATATCGATTGTAGATCACGCCGCGCCCTAAGTATCTTCTTTAAACAATATTCAATGTACAGTTTTGACTTCTCTACGATTTTATGATATGTAATATAGATTCAGGTCTATGAAAAATATTAAACATTATTTTACAAAAATGAGCAGTATTTTATTTATTTATAATATATGTATAGATTCTTTCAAATACATATTTCTAAGAGCTTCTAGCACAACTTAATAATTTACAATCTTGGTGGCTGCGCTGCACTGAGCAGTGAACGCCCTCTGACTAAATAAATGTAAACAGTATGTTGTATACTTTATTTTGGTTCAACAGTAAAAAGTGTAATTTAGTGAAAACCAGTATAATACAATTTTAAACAGTATAGTTAGCAACCCTAAGTGAAGACCACACCGTAACCGATTGGTTTTGAATCTAATGTTCTACGCACTTAGATTTAAAGTTAATTGTCAATGGAGTGTTTAAGAACTTTTTCCAATTAGCGGTTCAGTTTTATTATGGTGGGTGACTTTTGACAGAATGTAAAGGAATGAGGTCTCATTTGACATATGTAAATTAACAACTAAAAAGTCCACTTGAAAGTGTCAGAGTTTTTTTTTTATCGTGATATTTGAGAAAGAGTAATGGATTTTTTACGGATTGACTTTGTTCATGTGTTGGCAACGATGTTTAAATATTATTATATGAGGTACATAAATATGCTACTAATATTATGAATATAAAAAATGTTTGTTACTCTTTCACGCAAAAGCTACCGAACGGATTTTGATGAAACTTTGCAGTAATATCTATAAATGAATGTTTATCTGTCTGTCCTTTATATGTAGAATCGTAAACTAAGCATTTGATCATGTGATGATCTTCAGCAAAGTGTTGTGCAGAGCCCACGAAGGTTTCTGCGATGGTACGACCAATATTCGACAGATGCCGCCACTATCATTCGAATGAATTTCACAAGTGATTTCTTATTCAAAATTAAATTTATTTTAGTGGTGTAACAATGGGCACAGGGTACATCTAGTTAAATATAAAAGCACTAAACTGTGTACCAGTTTGTGGTATGGATATAGTAGTAATTTTTGATACTGTGTGTTATTCAGTTATAGGTAGATATTGCATCGAGCGAAGAACTTAGACACAGTATAAATATGCACGGTAAGGCAACTAAGCCTCGTTGATGAAATAATTACCTACGCTCTGTTGATGCTGTAGGGTTGTAACTCTTATGTTTTAGATACCGATTACTATTTTTTATTAAAACATATTTGTTTTATAAATCAGCAGGATAGTTAAAATACGAAAGCTCCCGTTTTGATGAAGCCGGGTTCACACAGCCGTATACTACGCAATACGCACGTGGATTTTTAAAAAGATTGCGGAGATAAACTTATACGCGACCACTCGCTTTGACGCGGCACTCACTACTGACAGCACCGCGACAACCGCTTAGGGGTCTTGTCGATGCGCATGTTTGTGTGAGTGTGCCGTTTCGACCGTTTGTAGGTAGTTTACTGTCGTACTGTCTATTTTTATACTGAGACTTAAGGTTATTGCACTAAGCCCTTGAACTCGCCAAGAGTCGGAGAAGTATTTTCAAACAAAAGATCATCTATATGTATGTATACCTTGCCATTGCTTACTTATGGAACTTTACAACGCCTCGTTGGCATAGAGGTAATTTCATCATCATCATGTCAGCCAAATGACTTTTACTGCTGGACATAGTCCGCAAAAGATGTATACAATTAAGTTGTGTCCATTATTTGGACGGGTTGGCGATTGGAGTATGATAGTTATAGTAGACAAAGAGACGATGCTGCCCGTGAGATATTTTATTTTTCTTTGAAAGACAACGCCCGCATTAGGGAAATTAGTCACTGTATCGCGGGGTACTTTAGAAACATATAATAAACGGACACAAATTACATCCAGACTCAGAACAACTATTTATGGGTCACACAAATAGTTGTTCAGCGCGGGACTCAAACCCGCGACACGAAGCGGCGAGGCGACTGTCTTAGCCACTGCGCCATACGTGCATTCCCTCGGGACGACTTCTCCGCCCCCCATGGGATGAGATGGGGTAGCGATATTATATGCCATCAGCCACATAGCATAAGAAGGCAGAAGAAAAAAAGCGGTAGTTTTTCAGATAGGAGGTTCAAAATTCGGGTCTGGCGAAAAGAGTTAAAGGCATTTTTCTGTGAAGCAGAACACCTGGCAACAGTCCGGAGTCGAGAGGATGGTGGTGCTTTATGCCCATGCTTCAGAGAGCACGTAAACCTATCGGACCTGAGCCAGATCTATTCTTGCTCTATGTATAGTATATAGGTATAGCCGTCCCATTTGAATTGCGCTCTGAAGCACTTTATTATGATCTATATAGTTGGCTAGTCTTCCTTGTAATTGGCCGTCGTCACTAAAACTCAGACAGGAACACTATGTATCTTAATACTGGTTGACAACCAAAGTCCTTTTTTAAATATCATCATCATCATGTCAGCCAAATGTCGTCCGAATTTCAAGCTGATTGGTTCAGTAGTTGAGGTGTGGTAACTTAACAAAGGCCATCGTAAATTCACTCAGCAAAAAATATGGGTATCGTATAATATTCCTCAACGAAATTTCTTAGAAACTTATGCAAATAAAACCACTAACGTAGGATTTTGCCAAATAATTCGTTGGAAGACGTCGAAGGAAATTGGTTTTCTATTCCCTCAAGTTCTAAAAATACTTATGCACTAAGGGATTACATGAATGATGTTTAGAGATTGAAATAGGTTTTCGTTGAAGTCTGCTTGTTTTCATATTTAGTATCGCTGTTTCAACTTCTATTTTAAACCAATCGGAATGGTACGTTACTGCATTTATTGTGTTTGTAAATCCCACCGTTAGTCTTCCATTGCCATAACATCACGTAACTATTGCAACGTTTTATTATTAGTATTAATAAAAAGTGTCTTTGATGTTTGCAACACCAAAAATCAGCGTTGATTATGTTTGTACATATATTTTGCAACGTATTAAAATTCACAACGTATAGGCTCAGTGCATGATGTGACTGATAAGACTGTAGCGGGATGCCATTATTCTTATTCTTGAGCTTCTGGTGGAGGCTATTCGCTTGTCCTCAGAAGTCCTGGTGACACTTCATCAAGAACTATTATGATCTCTGCTCCAACTAAACTTTACTATCTAACTAAGCAACATTGCAGAATAATTTTGACAGAAGCGGTGATAACATTATCCTGGTGTTGTTGCAGAACAGTGTTACGTTTATGTGTCATTGGTAGAGCAATTGTATTGGTGTTTCATCTGTATCTTTGCAGGACCTACAGTTTCACAAGTTGAGAACGCCTTCTGTGACCAGGTGCTTTTAAACACAGCAATGGCCCGTTATAGTAGAGATGCTTAAATTCTTCTAGTTTAGCGCTAGGTCCTCATTTGTATTTTTGGTCGATAGCATTTTTGGAGTGTGTTTTTCCGGCGTTTTTTGGCTTATAAAGCTGCAATTGTCGCAGTGATTTTGCGTTTAACAAATCAAACTTTTTCACGAAGGCACGTTAACGTTATCCACTCTGGTATTAAGAGAAGTTGTGACAGCAGAAAGCTTTTCTGCAGGATCAATACATCCTTGTAGAAGAGGTACTTTGGTAGATCATGAATTGTATTTTAGCTAACAGACGAAAATAATGGGAGGCTATGACTGCATCGGCTAAATTTTAAAAGCAATGGACACATATGATGTGTCCATTTCACGTCCATTACTACTTATTCCTAGTAGTCCCATAAGTTTTCACACAAAATTTACTTCTTCTTATCGTGTCGATGGTAAGAATTGGGCAACGCCGACCGCTTTGGCTGAAGCGTCATACAAGTCCTGAAAAGAACAAGAGACTGGACAGGAGGGACAATCAGATAAATGTGCCAAACTTTGGCGTGACACGCCGCACTCGCAGATGTTTTATGATGTAGGAATGTAACCCCATTTGTACATATTTTCTTTGGATTACATAGTTTATTAAGAGTCCTCCAGGTTGGACTTGGCAAATTATGTGCTGGAGGTAATTTTTCCTTTGGCGGGACAAACAAAGATTGAGCAATTTATCTCGCCATAAGGTTGCATTCTCGCACTCTGTGCATCGATCGTAGCTGCAATGATGATGTCAATTTACGAACTACGTACATAAAGACGTAGAATACGTAGACGTAGTATATAGTTGGTCAATTGTAATGGTAAAAATGACAGCGTACTGGGAAATCCCACACAGATCTTTATTATGATGTAATGTGTTTCTCTCATTACAAAAACATCATTCATTCTACTTCTCAAATGTCCAGATTACCAATGCAGATGAAATTGAGTCTTACTACGTACTATTATGATTCAAATTTAAAGAGGGCAGTGTAACAATTACCAACACAGAGGAACTAACTCATTTGAGAGCAATATTATTAGCGGGAATTCAACCATATCATGTTCTGGGTACGGGTAAACCCAAATTATAATTTGAAGAGAATATGAAACATTTAAAACAGTTTCGAAACGAAGGTATTCTTCCTTTTTTTAAGCAGGAGGATTTCAGTTTCTTTAGGAGACTTTTCGTGCTTCACCAGTCAATAGAGGCGAAGGTAAGCGGTTAAACAATTGCCTCAGCCAATTGACTGCAGGTGTGGCGCAAGGACTAAGACAGTCGGCTCGCCACTTCGTGTCTTTAGTTCGATTCCGCGCATGACCACTATTTATGTGACCCATAAATAGTTGTTCTGAGTCTGGATGGACTTTGAGTGAGTCAATTATATGCTTGTAAAATACACACACAGGCATTAATTAGAGTAGTGCGGGCGTAGTAGTAAAGCAATTTTTCTTCTTCTTTTGGTATAGTAATGGGACGAAAAAATATCAATCAGTAAATCTGCCAACAGTCAAATGCGAGTTATGACTACGGCGACTGACCACAGAATTAAAGGTACAGAAGCTAGCACATCAAGCTACCCCAATCTGTCAAATTCCCCCAATTAAAAGTGAACCTTATGCTTATGTGATAAAGTTGAAAATCTATAAAAGAAAGAAAAAAGATTGGGGTAGCTGGATGTGCTGGCGTCTGTACGAACGTTGTACAACTTACTATTCCATGGTATAAATTTGTTTGTTTACTTACGTATGACGTCACGCCATGAGATTGGTGTTTGTTTGACGTGAAGAATCCAAACTTCCAAACTAATATTATAAATGCGAAAGTAACTCTGTCTGTCTGTCTGTCTGTCTGTCTGTCTTTGCTTCACGCCTAAACTACTGAACCGATTTGTGTGAAATTTGCTACAGACATAGTTTGGAACTTGAGGAAGGACATAGGATAGTTTTTATTACAAAAATAAAATAAAAAATAAAATTTATTCCGGACATACAGCGCCATCTATTGGTCAAGAGTCGGCATCAATTCAGTACTGAAAATTCATCGGAAAAATGTAAATAAATAGTGAAAAGGTATGAAAATATAATATAATACAACTTTTAGTACAAAGAAAATGCTCAAACGGAGTATAGATAATTCTATTAGTACTATTTGTCGAGTTGGTGATCGCGCAATGGTGTCGATCGTTACACGAGTTCGGTTCATGTTATTGTTTTAATTCACCGGAAAAAAGTAAATAAATAGTAAAAAGGTATGAAAAAAATAATATCAATATAATAACACTTTTAGTACAAAGAAAATGCCCGAACGGAGTATAGATAAATAATCCGAGTGGTCACTATGCTCGATAGATGGCGTTGGGAGGAAATGCCAGTTTGTAACATAAGTAAAAGTAGTGAGCGTGGAAGAATGTTGCAACAATGTAAACTGTTGGTTTGGGATGAATGTACGATGTCCCATAAAAGAGCAATCGAAGCACTTCGTCGCACGATGAAAGACATAAAAAACAATCAAGGTATTATGGGAGGAATGGTGGTTCTATTGGCCGGTGACTTCCGGCAGACCCTGCCGGTTATAGCAAGGGGCACACCGGCAGATGAAATCAATGCCTGTTTAAAAGCATCTGTGCTATGGACACATGTGCAAAAGGTTTCACTGTCGACGAATATGCGAGTATTACTCCATAATGATTGTCAAGCCGGGCAGTATGCTGCTGTTCTTCTGAAGATCGGCGAGGATCGTATGCCTACCGACTCCGAGAGTATGATCACGCTGAGCAGCGAATGATGCCATATTGTGGATAGCACATACAATTAAAAAAAATAGTGTCTATCCGGATTTACGCGCTAATATCGAAAATCGGGAATGGTTATGCGAAAGGGCGATATTGGCGCCAACAAATGAAATAGTAGGCCGGATAAATGACCAAATTATGTCTGACGTAGAGGGAGATGTCATCGAGTATCTATCAGTAGATAACGTCGTGGATACCGAGCAAGTGACATCTTACCCAACAGAGTTTCTGAACTCCTTAGAGTTATCAGGAGTGCCTTCTCACAAGTTGAGGCTGAAAGTTGGAGTTCCTGTGATGCTTATGAGAAACCTAGATCCACCAAGGCTATGTAACGGCACACGGTTACAAGTAACCTATTTAGGACGGAATGTCATTAAAGCCGTTATTATGACTGGAATGGCAAAAGGTGAAACTGTAATTATTCCCCGCATTCCCATCATTCCAACTGATTTGCCATTCCAATTCAAAAGAGTTCAGTTTCCGCTGAAAACTGCGTTTGCAATGACCATAAATAAAGCCCAAGGGCAAACGCTTAAAGTTGCGGGGGTACATCTTGAAAAAGCCTGTTTCTCCCATGGACAACTCTACGTTGCGTGCTCAAGAGTGACAAAACCACAAGACCTATATATTTTTGCAAAGGATGGCAAAACTAAAAACGTGGTATACAGAAATGTCTTGGTGTAAGAAACTTTAATAATCTTTAAAGCCTAAAATAATAGAAAATTTGTCAAGGGAGAAACAGTATTTATTTCTGAAATGGCAAATCAAAATAATATTTTGAAAATAAGGGAAAAATAACATTTCCGCCTTTTTCGATCGGCAATAACGGCTTTAATGCCCTAAGTGAGTATACATATCTTCAAAACAAACGCAGAGCTCATTATGTTGATTTTTGAAGAGTTCCCTAGAATATCTTCCACATTTCATTTTTGAAGAGATCCCGTGAGATCGGGAACTATGTGGGTAAAACCAAAAATCTGCTGGAAGACACTATTCCACGCGAACGAAGTCGCGGGCAAAAGCTAGTAGTTTATAAATATGAGATTTTATTTGTACAGCCGCCAGCACATACAACTACCCCAATCTTTTTCTTTCTTTTATAGATTTTCAACTTTATCACATAATCATAAGGTTCACTTTCAATTGGAGAAATTTGACAGATTGGGGTAGCTTGATGTGCTGGCGTCTGTACATAGCTTTAAATTTGAATTTGATTATTTATTGGAATGAATAAAAATTGGTAAAAAACTTTTTAAGTTAAACGGTTTTATGTTAAAATACATTGTAATGATTAAGATATGTACTAAAAGCTAAAAAATAATAAAATAGATACAGTCGCGGGCATTATAAACATATGCATAGACTAGACTAAAATAAAACCGTGGGCCACGTCAATTGTCTACAATTATCGATTAAAATGTGCGATAGAAAAATCGTATAATTCGTCGTTAGGCAGTTGGACCACCGACGGTAAGAAAATTACTTACTACTATTTTCTTGCTCATTGAAAGTCCGATAGTTATACATTCCATGTAAACAAAAGAGATGTTTCAAATAGTTTATCGTTGAACGTTCACACTGCTGGCTGACGAGGGCTCGCTTCACTACGCGTAGTTTGTCTTTAATCGACAAAACTTATGATTAAAGTAAACACTCGCTCAACACTATGAAAACCTAAAACTCCCTTATAGTCGAACTCGCTAGCTTGTTTCCACATTCTAGCCCTACTTGCCACTCGTCCATCGTTGTCGGTTGAACAACTGTCTTATTATCGCGTGACACTACAGAACGAAAATTTTCAACGATTGTAGACAATTGACGTGCCCCACGCTTTTATTTTAGTCTATTCTATGCATATGTTTATAATGCCCACGACTGTATCTATTTTATTATTTTTTAGCTTTTAGTACATATCTTAATCATTACAATGTATTTTTAACATAAAACCGTTTAACTTAAAAGTTGTTTTACCAATTTTTATTTTCTAGTTTTTAGTTTTTATTTCGCATTCTGTTTAATTCATTTAGTGCCTCATTATTGCAAGGTTTCTTGCCCGTTAGTTTATTGCATTCCAACTCTCTATACGTAGTCCCTGCAAAGATAAATTTATAAATTTGACAATTCTATTATAATATGCCATTTTGTGGCAGCGCTCATCTTAAAATTTTGAGGTTGTTGCACTGTATTCTACATGTCAAGCCCTTTTATTTGATACCCATATTGATGGGATTGATAAAAAAATAGGTTATCAGCCATTTGGTAGCGGCGGCCATCTTAAATTTCAATTTTGCATAGTAAATTGTATTCTACTTATTGAGCCCTTTCGTTCGATACGCATATTGATGGGATTGATTAAACCTAGGTTATCCGCCATTTTGTAGAGGCGGCCATCGTGGATTTCAATTTTGTATAGTACATTGTATTCTACTTGTTGAGGCCTTTCATTTGATACCCGTATTGTTGGGATTGATAAAACCTAGGTTAGGTATTATCCGCCATTAAAACCTAGGTTATCTGCCATTTTGTAGAGGCGGCCATCTTGGATTTCAATTTTGTATAGTACATTGCATTCTACTTGTTAAGCCCTTTCATTTGATACCCATATTGTTGGGATTAATAAAACCTAAGTTATCCGCCATTTTGTAGCGGCGGCCATATTGGATTTACAATGAAACAGAATTTATTTAATTGTATTGTCACCAGAACTAGAAGTGTGTACCAAATTTCAGATCAATCGGTCAACAGGAAGGGGGTCAAATTTCAGTTGCTAAATTGGACCCAAGAATAAAAAAACAAACGGGGTAAGCTAAATAAAACCGTTTAAAAATAGTTAACTCTGAGTAATTTATGAGTGACTTACCGAGATGTCAAATGGTACAAGAGGATTGCCCAAATTGTACAATATTACACTCTATCACAGACAGTATAGGTGCATAGTCCTATACAGCAAACTACAATACACAGATTTACAGTAAAATTACGGCGTGGCGCATAAAATGAAATCAAGGTTAATTATTCCCTTAATGCCAATCAATTATCAACAGAATGCACAGAAATCTGTGGCGAGCGAGCACTTATCACACTAATATTATAAAGGCGAAAGTTTGTGAATGTGTGAGTGTGTATGTTTGTTACTTCTTCACGAACGGCTGGAGCGATTTTAATAAAATTTGGTATGGAGTACCTAAGCTGACAACCCGAAATAACACATAGGCATAATTTATAAAGTTTAACGCGGTTAAAAACGCGGGGCACAGTTAGTCTTGTATAATAATTATCCTCCAGGGAGGGTACACCTAATTCGTGGGGCTCTACCGGCTTAATCGCCGAACATCGTTTTCGTGAATGGCATTCAAATAAATAAAGGTTAAAATTTACTTAATCAATGGACATACATGGACATCGCATCAGCGCGCCAAACGCGAAACATCAAAATTGTGCTTAAGCACGATATAAGCATAATTTTCATTTTAGTCGTGTGTTGATTGCGAAGCCGCCAGGATGCCGAAATGTTACATAAAGAAGAGCCGAAATAATACCCTACGACGCAAAAATATGGTGCGACCTACCACTGGTGAATTTATTAAATTTGTGAAAGATAATGTGCAAAAAAGATATAGAAACAGGTAAATCATAATCCTACTAATATTATAAACGCGAAAGTTTGTAAATATGGATGGATGTTAGACGTTACCTAAACACTCACTGACGTACCGTTCTGTTGAGGACCATTCTAGGAGACAACGGTTCTATGGGTGAAAAATTATTGGTCAACACATTATGTTGGTTAAGCATTCACTGACGTTGAGTTATGCTGGCGAATTGTTCGTGGATGAAAAGTCCTTTCCATGAAAAGTTAATTGTTTAAAGATAATGTTGACCAACGTGTTACGCAAGCATAGCCAGAGGAAAGTGCAAGTATGCACTCGCTTCAATAACACAAGCGCTGTTGCCTAACTGCTGACACCGCGTAACGTGCCGAAGACGACACCGGCATCGTGGTTCCCAGCATTATGTGAGAACGGCTCACTGTTTGGTCGATCGCCGACATAGCTAGGTTATTGTTAGTAATAAGTACTTTTACATTGTAACTTTTATTTACTTTATATTAAATTTAATTTAAACATAATTGGTTTTTTGTGGAACCCCTGTGGCCAGGGTTCGTAAGTAACGGATCATGGACCAATCGACTGTTAGTAAACCGTTTCAGTTTCATCTATAATCTCTCAATAGTAAGGAACCCTTCGTGTACGAGTCGAAATTGCACTTGGTCGGTTTTTATAAGGTCTCCCTCACCAAATTTGGGCCATGACGGCCAGTCTAAATAGAGACTAGCAGATGCGGGGAAATAATATAGTGGACAAGTGCTTTTGCGTCAGTTCACTAAAATTATCTGAATTATCTGAAGACGAAGACCAAATGAACAAAATGACACTGGGTATTTTCGATTAATACTATAATACTTTCAAAAATAAATTGTGATGCATCAACCGTTTCCCAAGAAGTGTAACGAAATTGGCAATATATTTCTTCACTGCTTCTTCAAATTTAATTTCTGTTTCTTTAAACTTTCGCACCGCATGATCATATGGCCTTATTTTTAGATATCATGAATATGGCTCACTTCTATTTTATTTTCATGACGTTCGACGTTTCATGACATTACAAGTTAATATAAACGTCGGGATAAAAAAAGAATTACTTGCTTGCTTGCTTGTCAGACTTGAAAAGTCGTAGACAAACTTTTGAATGCGTAATATTTCTGTACAATATAGTTATATACATAGTCACCGTAGCCTAGTTGGTAGCGCTCCTGCCTACGAAGCTGGTGGTCCTGGGTTCGAATCCCGGTAAGTGCAAATATTTGTGTGATGAGCACGAATATTTGTTTCTGAATCATGGATGTTTTCTATCTATATAAGTATTTATCCACTATAGTAAGTAAGTAAGTAAGTAAGTAATTTATTTGCATAAACATGTGTATACATATAACAATGAAATTGCATGTAAGATGTAACGTATTAACATATTTGGTTCAGACATGTTTGCCATACAATGGCGTGCAAATATTTGAATGTACAATAATTATGTCAATTGAAAGAAAATGAAAATAACAATCTGTATACAATAAAAATAAATAATAACTAATTACCATTTTATGTCAAAAGTGAATTAAAAATCATGTCGTAAAAAGATTTGAACTCTAATATTATGATTGAACTATTAATAACAATATGTCCTAAAACTTATCAGCTAGATATTCGGAGACTTTATAATAAGCTTTGTCTACTAAAAGCGATTTTATCTTGCTCTTAAAAGCATTATCAGGTAGTTCTTTCCAGGCTTTTGGAAGTTTGTTATGGATGATTGGTGCCATGCATAGAACACTTTTACGCATAAGTGCAGTCCTAGCCGGTTTCAAACATAGCTTGCTGTTGTCCCGCCTGTTTCGTGGAACTATATCTGCCTGACGTGGAAATAGGTTTGGGTTTGTCTTAACAAACATCAGAATTTCAAAAATGTACAGAGACGGCATTGTTAAAATCTTATGCTTTTTGAAATAAGGTATACAGCTATCTGTCATTTTAAGTTGAAACATTCCTCTAAGGCATCTCTTCTGAGCTTTAAAAATAATTTCTTGGTTCGTCGAATTGCCCCAGAATATGACACCGTATCTAATAATGGATTCGATCAGTCCATGATAGGCGGTAAGTAGTGCATCGAGATTAAGACTCCGAGATAGTTTGTATAAGGCATATGATCTGCTGCTTATTCTTTTGCTGAGGTTTTCTATGTGTTCCTTCCAATTGAGGGCTCTATCTACAATTAGGCCTAAGAACTTAGTTTTATTCACTGCGTCAATTTTATTATTTTTGTAGTTAATGTCAAGATTAAGATTTGTATTACATGTCAAACGTTGGTTAAAATGCATAATCAATGTCTTATTAATATTTATTTTCAAGTTATTATTGTCTAACCATTCTATTAATTTTGCGAGTGTAAGATTAATGTCATTTTCAAAAGTGTCTTTGGATTTACATGTCACAGTAACAGTACTGTCATCTGCGAAAAGTGACATTGGATATATGGTAGCTCGAGGAAGATCGTTTATATAGAGGGTGAATAGTAGTGGCCCTAATACGCTTCCTTGCGGTATTCCGTACTTGACTTTACGTTCTTTCGATATATATATCTTTTCACAATTCCTGTCATTTATTCTGTTTATTTGAGTTTTTTGTATCCTGTCACTAAGATACGATTCAAAGAGTTTTAGGATATTGCCTCTCACTCCATATGTGTCCAGTTTCTTTAATAGAATAGTATGATGCACATAATCGAACGCCTGGGTCAAATCACAGAATATTGCTGACGTTGGGTTATTCTTATCCATATTATTTAGGACTACGTGAATAAAATCATAAACGGCCATATTTATAGTTTTGTTTTTCCGGAAGCCCTTCTGTTCATTACATAATATATTGTTTTTTTCTAAGTAGGAATTTAATTCATTATAATAAAAATTTTCAATAATTTTTGATAATACTGATATGAGTGAGATGGGCCTGTAATTTTCCATTTTATCTTTGTCTTGTTTTTTGAATATAGGTTTAATTATAGCAATTTTAAGGGCCTCAGGAAATTTACCTTCACTAATGCTTAGGTTAATTATGTGGCTCAAAGGTCCACATATTTGATGGGCAACTGCTTTGATAATTTTTGTACAAATTCCATCATAACCTACACTGTTAGTGTTTTTGAGTGCCGATATTATTTTCAATACGTCATGTGGTAAACAGGGGGCCATGAACATATACTATATAAGTATGTATATCGTCGCCTGGTACCCATAGTACATAGTCTATGTGACATTGTCCCTATATATTATTATTATTATATACACAAGCTATAAGTGAGGGCCAACCTTATAATTTATAATTTTTATTATAATTATTTCATTTTATTTCTCAACAAAGGTTTACAATACTTACAACTAAATTGATATCTAGTATACATATTCCTTTGTAAGAGCTGCTGCAGCTGGTGTCTGAAGTAGGTTTCTTATAGAACCTGTATTACAGATCACCAGGCCTTCGGCCGCTTCGGAATGGACAAATATACTGTCTTACATTTAATTTTATTGTTAACTACATAGGAGAGACAATTTTTTATAAGTTTAAGTGTGTGTGTGTGCGTGTGTGTGTGTGTGTGTTTGTGTGTGTGTGTGTGCGCGCGTGTGTGTGTGTGTGTGTGAGTGTGTGTTTGTGTGTGTGAGAGAGTGAGTGAGTGTGTGTGTGTATGTGTGACCTTGTGTGGTTATTATGTTTTCCGTGCTTTCGTAATCTTTGTGTGTTCCGTGTATTGAATCTTATGCAGTAATTAATGTATGTATATTGATTCAGTATAAGCTTATTGTCTGGTCGCCACACTAGTACTTACTACTTTAACTGTTGCTAGTCCACATTAATTCTGAAGTAAAATTTCAATCATCATCAGCATATCAGACGAAATATGCCCACTGTTAGACAAAGACCTCCCCCAAAGATCTCCACAATTGCCGATCTTGCGCTATATATAATTTCAATATTGTATTAAATAACTTCTTCAAGATGGACCGATGATCTTGTGCGGGTCGCTGGAAACTGCTGGATGCGAATAGCGCAAGACCGGCAATTGTGGAAATTTTTGGGGGAGGCCTTTGCCCAGCAATGGACGTCTTTCGGCTGATATGATGATGATGATTAAATAACTTCTAACCTAACCAAGTGTTTAAAAAAAACATATACTTTAGCAATTCAATACGATATAACTAGAAAAACATAAAACCAATTTCATCTTTAAGTATAATTATTGTTCTAAAAATTCATTTAACCGAATTCCGCACTTCAGTATCAATATTTAAAAAAAATACATTTGACTTCAACTTAATTATTATTGTTGTTCACTTAAACACTTACAGTATAATTATTATTTTTTACGAAAATTTGTCTGATTGATTTTATCTGAATTTAATTACATCATTATCAATCAATCAATATTTATTGTGTGAAATTTGGTACAAGGAGGATCTTAAATATAAATATATAGTTCACAAAAATCAACCACACAGGTGTACACATTTGTAAAATTGTGTACACCTGTGTGGTTGATTTTTGTGAACTATTTATTTATATTTAAGATCCTCCTTGTACCAAATTTCACACAATAAATATTGATTGATTGATTGATTGATTTTTTACGTTATTTTGATATTATTAATTTATTTATTTTTACTACTATTATTAAATATTACCTTACCTAAACATAGATCATAATTATTATGTTAAATTGATCTCATATACTGAACTTTTGTCCGAAATAAAGATTATTATTATTATTAAAGACTTCAGTATAATTATTATTTTTGCCTTAATGACTTCGGTATAGATATTGTTTATGACTTAAAGACTACAGTACCTATAATTATTGTTTGAATAAAACATACAACAGCTGATTTAAACTTTTTCTATTTACCAACCCGTTTAAACAAGGTGTACGTGGAGGTATATAGTACCATTCTGAAAATATTTTCTATTGAATTAATAAAGTATATTAACATACTGCAGAATAATACATCATACTAATATTATAAACGCGAAAGTGTGTAAGTATGGTAGATTGTTTCTTGCTCTTTCACGTAAATAATATACCTTATACATCAGAATAACACATAGGCTACAATTTATAAAGATATTGTGTGAATTTTTCAAAATATGACGATAAGTGTCAAGTGAGTGGGAAAAAATCTACCATCTGCTAGCTATTCTGACGTGCAATGTCAAAACCGCTAGCGGCTAGAGGTACACATCCTACTAATGTTATAAATGCGAAAGTTTGTGAGTATAGCTGCATGTTTGTTACTTTTTTACGCCAAAACTACTTTAACAGGGGACTTGTTAACCGGCTATCGAGTCTGGAAGTCTGTGCCAATGTGACTGTGTCTTATCTTAAAGTGCACAGCATGGTAGAAGTGAGACTTTATTACTGAAAATTTTGCATGAATACCAACATACAGGTTACATATTATCACGCTATCACCTACGGGGGAGGAGCTGTGATAATTTATAAAATTTAACGCGGGTAAAACCGCGGGGCACAGCTAGTTGTTACATAATTATAAGATTATTATAGGTACCATCTGTTATACATTGTGGAAGCAATAAACGATTGAGTATTGAGTAGGTTGATTTAAATATTAAACATAATTTGACGTCAATTAAAAACAAAACAATCAAATTTAGTGTTTTATTCCATTTTAGTTATTGTGTTTAAATTGTTTGAAAAAATACCAAATGTAGAAAAATACCGACGGTGCCAAGTTTTTTTTCATGTTTTTGGAACGAAGTTCCTTATCGCGCGTTTTAAAAGGAGGCTAGACGGAAAAAATCTTACGAAAAGTTGTCACGACACTTTTTGCATTGCAGCTGTGCGGCGTGCGCACAGCAGCATGTTTCTCTGTCTGTCTCTCTCTCTCTCTCTTATAGAAAGCAAGCCAGATATTTTAATTTCTATTTCGCATTACACCAGTGTGGTGTCGCGACCATTATATTTGTTGAGTGTATACAGGTTTTTGTACATAATAAATAATAAGAAATAACTTCGTTCCATCCGGGTGTCCCTTGACACCTCTCAAGTTGTTTTTCAAGATTGTGAAAAAAAGCATTTCGTTATTTTTCAATTTACATCTCTACAGTAGACCAACAGGCAAGTCATGATAGCAATGATTCATTGCATATGTATATACATAATTTTAAACAATATACGTCGTCTTCCATTATTTATTCATAAAAGAAATAATGACTTCTATTCATAAATGTAATTTACAAGAAAAACTTGACAAATGTCCTTGACGGCGTCATAAAGGACATACCTCATTTATTTTAATAACTTCACTGCGCATGTCACTATTAACTTCAATAATCTGGACGACGACCCCTGTTTTTAAAGTTCCATACCCAAAGGGTAAAACGGGACCCTATTACTAAGACTTCGCTGTCTGTCTGTCTGTCCGTCGTCACCAGGCTGTATCGCATGAACCGTAATAGTTAGACAGTTGTAATTTTCCCATATGATGTATTTCTGTGGCCGCTATAACAACAAATACTAAAAAATGAAATAAAATAAATATTTAAGGGGGCTCCCATACAACAAACGTGAAGTTTTTGCTCGTTTTTATAGATAACTAGCTGTGCCCCGCGGTGTTACCCGCGTTAAATTTTATAAATTTTCTTCTGCTATAAACCTCACGAAGCCCGAGACCTTTCCAACGAATTCAAAACCGTGGAAATCGGTTCGTGCGTTCTGGAGTTATAGCGTCAGGAAGGAAAACCCGACTTATTATTATATAGTAGATGGTACGGAACCCTTCGTGCGCGAGTCCGACTCGCACTTGGCCGGTTTTTTTTAATGTGACGTTTATAGCCTTTTGGGTGATAGGAAATACGAAGCCCAACTCCCCTCAGGGGTGCGGTGGCAGTATGAGAAGTGTCCTCTACTGCCGCCACGTGTAAGCAGCTCTGGGAAGACAGCGATCTGTTTGTGGCGCAGTCGCTGTGCCGGACTGGCAGGAGTCGGCAATAGGGGAGACCAAACTAGAGTCCTCTCAGGGTACGTGTCCCGACCATCTGGGACATAGCGCAAAAGGCGGGCACCGGAGCAGCATACCCGCGTTCCCGGGACTCCTCCCATTAGGCGCCAAGATAAGTCCACGGCAGGTTAGGTTTAGTCGGTGCGAGTCCGACATACCCACCCGCAGACACTTTTTGCGGGTGGCATGCGTAGGAATTCCCACTGCCTTATCAAAAGAAATATGAGATGCGTATGGTTAATACGTTATGCGTGTGTGAGTATATCTAGCAGGCCCCAACGAGATATATTAACATGTGATAGCTTTTCATAAACACATTATTTTGTGCCTGAAGAAATGGAAAGAAAAATAGTATATGGAGTACAAGCTGCGCAGTTTCACCCGCGTTAAAGTAGTTTTGGCGTAAAAGAGTACCAAACATACATACAAACATCTATTCTCACAAACTTTCGCATATATAATATTAGTAGAATGTGTACCTCTAGCGGTTTTGGAATAGCCGGAATTGCTCGCAAACGGCAGATTTTTTCCTATATACTCGACACTTTTCGTCATATTTTGGACAATTCACACAATAACTTTATAAATTGTAGCCTATGTGTTATTCTGATGTGTAAGCTATATTATTGTAAACTTTCATTAAAATCTATTCCGTAGTTTTTATGTGAAAGAGTAACAAATATCCATCCATACTTAGAAACTTTCGCGTTTATGATATTAGTATGATAGAGTTATCTGGATTCCATAGTACAAGCTTTGCTTAGTTTGCGTTCAGGTGGCCGTATGTGAGTAATCCTGGGTTATTATTTATCTTTCTGCCGGTGCGAGTCACTAGTAACTACTAAAGAAATTTATGTCTATACATCCGTCTGTGTACTTTTATCGAATGTTCTTGGTACTCATGTCTTTGTGAATCATGCATTGTATTTTCAAACTAGTACTACATAACTAGGGTTGCCATGTACAAAAATTTGGCAACAAGGGCAAGACGGGTGAAAATCCTGGATTTTGGAGCCAGAACCAGGGCATATCTTAACTGACCTGAGACTCATTGTCAGCGCCAGTGTGAGTTCGTCGGTAGGGATGAAATTGGCGAAAGATACTCATTTGTTTCTTCGCAACTTTGAATCTTTCCAGTAAAATACACGTAACTTTTTAGAGCTAAATTACATGTACAATATGCTATCATAAATTACGTGTATTAATCAATGGGTTTTTTCATAAATTATAACTACCACTAATAAAAATGTGTAGTTTTTTTATTATATGTAAAGGAGGATGCTGATTTAACCATAAAGTTGCTTTATTATAATTAGTTCTAAAAAAGCAGCGCAAAATACAATGTAAAATACATGTAAAAAACGGAAACTAGCGAAAGATACATCGTAAGAACTCATTGAAAGTTACTGTATTTTATTGAAAAATACAAAGTACAATTGAAAAGTACATGTATTTTACTGGTAATTTTCAACCCTAATTCGTCAGTTGACCACCGAGTAGGTTACTTACTTATCGTGTGGGCAGTGGTTACCCTAGTGTCAGAGTTGTTCAAGCCGCCCATTAGGCCTCTGACATGGCTTAACGACTGTTGCCTAATGGCTGCAACCGGGACAAACAGCTTAACGTGCCCTCTGAAGCACGGAGACGCTCAGAGATTAAGCCACTTTCGCGGTCACCCATCTATGGACTGGCCGCGAGCCTAGTTGCTTGACCTCGCCAATCACTTACGGACCGGTGAGAGCATCTTGCTGTGAGCTAGTGAGCAAATAGTGCGGCCGCGGCCGTAGCATCGCGCCGACGAAGACTTTAATTTTTTTAAACCCGGAGTGCAAATGAAACTCCGCCGCCGATACGATCCACGGACGCCCTCTAAACTAGGACAAAACCGGGGAAATCCCGACAAATGGCAACCCTATACATAGCGCTCATTCATACATAACCGTTTCAAATTACAGTAACATTGGCAATTCCACTGAAAATGGGTTTTACCTATATGAGTCACTGGCAGGGTTATGAATGAAATACAATATTCTTATTTTAAAAACATAGACTTCAATTGTTATTCGAACAACCATTTTGAAATCTGTTTGACAGATAAATATTCCCATTGAATTGAAACATATGAGAATCGATTCACAAGCAAAAGAAAATAACATAATCCTTATATTTAAAAACGAGAAATTATAAGTTAAGCAACACATTTCTTTATTAGCCACGTGATCTAACTTCTCATTTTATAACTAAGCAACGGGAAAATGCCTCTAATAAAGTACCTAATTGGTCTTTTTTACAACGTCAACTAAATATTTTATAGAAAGCGTCAAGTAAAGATCAACAATTATCTTAACTTGTCCTTCTTCTTTATACATTGCCACCTAATTTCTAAAATAAAGGAAATTATTTGGGTTAGATTAGGTTAGAACTGTGACCATCTAGCGCGTCAAGGCGAGTGAGCGAAGCGAGCGTGCCGCGGCGGCGGCCGCCGAGCTATATATACTATTGTTGGTGAAGATTGGTGGAAAGTTTCAAAAATGCGATTGCTTTTGGAGCTTTGTGAATTTATCAGGTGACATAATATGTAATTTTATAATGATTATTTGAATTACTTTGACAATTAGATAATATAACCACCATGCTAAGTTGTATTTAGAGTGGCTTACATAGGTGATAACTGGTGGCTAAGATAGCGATAGTGGCATTCAGACGCTTGTTAATTGTGGCTGACTTAGTCACTTAGATGGCAATGTAAATTTAGAGGCGAATGATGCAATTAAAAAGAAGTCTGTTGAATTAGCACCCTTTAAAAACTACAGTCAGTTTGGCATGGTTGCTAAATGCTTCCTTTCAAGCCGCCGCACGTCGTGGGTTCGATTCCCACCCACGACTATTAATGCCACCTGCAAAAAGTGTCTGCGGCTGACTATGTCTGACTCGCACCGACTAAACCTAACCTGCCGTGGACCTCTCTTGGCGCTTGATGGGAGGAGCCCCGGGAATGCGGGAAACAATTACCTACCCTAGCAAGTAGACTACAAATTGAGTAACGATGTAGGCGTGACCTTGGCATGTTTCTAATCTGTACACGACTGTCATGGTCAAAAGGTTGACAGCCGTAATCTACCTGTGAAACTCCACAGATAAGATATGAACAGTTCTTGAAATACGAAAATAGTTTGCTTACCTATCTAAATTTTTGAAAGTAAATCCTCTTTGGTAATGCCTTGTTAGTGGCATATATTTATTGATATTATATTATTATTCTTATTTATTTAAACTTAATGCACGTATAAGTACATTTAGATAAATAAAATGGAATAGAAGGCACTATCTTATTTGAGCGCGAACGAAGATATTCGAATTAACTTTGCAGAAAAAGATGGCAGAAATATTTTGATGAACGAACAAAGTTAAAGGGAATCTGGTATAAAACCGTCCAGTCTTAACCGCTTCGTTTCCCATGGTTTGAAGAAAGGGAGATAGATAGGAAATATATACTATTATCTATACATATAATAAAATCGTAGGAAAGTCAAAACTGTACATTGAATATTTTTTTAAAAGGATACTTTGGGCGTGATCTACAATCTATATCGAAGCCAAAAATATAGTTTTTAGAATTTTTGTCTGTTTGTCTGTATGTATGTCCGGGCTAAACTCAAAAAGTACTGCATGGATTTACTTCAAATTTTGCATGAATATAACTAAGTCGGGTCAACATATAGGCAACATATTATCACGTCACAAAGTTTAACGCGGGTAAAACCGCGGGGCACAGCTAGTATAATATAATAATACTTCTCTTGAGGATGCGTTGAGGCCGATGTGCCATCTAATAAATTTATATATTTAATGGGTAAGAGTTCCTCACCAAACTGCGAAGTTTGTGGAGTGATTGAGGATATTTATCAAGTGTTGATCGAATGTGACTGGAATATTCACAAAAGACAATATTTGCTGAGTGTGGGATTTGAAGTGGGGACATGTAACAACATTCTAGCGTCCCCTTTGTCGAAGGAGGCTAGGTTGTTGTGTCGGCTGCTGTTTGCTAGGTACCTAAACGAATGGGGGCAAAGATCATGATAATAAAAATAACTATTCATCACCCCTTGTTTAGTTTTAAGTTGTTTAATGTAGCTGTTAACATTATCACTTAGTGATAAAACCCCTTAAAAATAGAGACAAAAAAAAAGTTATTCGAATCCTGTTTATCTGCAATGACTTTCAGGGGCTCTACCGGCTAAGTCACTGAACATCGATTTCTTAAATGGCGTTTCAAATAAATAAAGGTTAAAAATTACTTAATCAATCGTTAAATCGGCTTCCATGAGCACATGTGACGTCATTAATGGTCCGGAATCGATTGCCCATGTTGAAGCCGATTTAACGATTGATTATGTCGCCGAACATCGATTTCTTAAATGGCGTTCAAATAAATAAAGGTTAAAAATGTCTTAATCAATCGTTCAATAGGCTACCATGAGCACATGTGACGACTTAAATCGTCCGGAATCGATTGTTACGACGTCACATGTGCTATGAGGTAGCCTATTGAACGATTGATTAAGTCATTTCTAACCTTTATTTATTTGAACGCCATTTAAGAAATCGATGTTCGGCGACTTAGCCGGTAGAGCCTTAGGATTCTATTAGAGCTGCCTCGTATCCTGCTTATCATTGAGGTCAATCCCTTGTCTGGAAAAGATGTCTGTAAACGATAAAACCTTAGGGTAAGGCCTATTGTACCTTTTTTTACTATTATTTTTATTAAGCTATTGCATAGCTTCTATCGCGGGCCTTGAGCGTGGGGACCGAATCCAGAAATTCCGTAACGAAAAAAACCTAACATCCCCCACTTCAACCGCCATCTATCGATAAATACCAGAACTTTTAATGACTTTTTGTAATATCACGCTTGTCTCTTTAGTGCAGCAACCCGCCTTTAGGTGGCATTGGTTGTATTGGATAACTACCGTAATAAGCTGTTTGTGAGAAAGTATATAGGTATTTATCATCTACATACAACAGTGAATATCTATACTCGTATAATTTGTGTACAAAGTGTTTTAAATATGAATAAACAAAGTGCATTTATTAATTAAGAAAGTCACGAAAAAATTGTGAAAGAAAATGAGTTGGTGCTCTATATACATTCATTTTATTATTATTATCACAAATACAGTATTATAAAATAAATAAATAATTATAATTGCATAAGTTGATAAAAAATGCTATGCAATAGCTTAACCGCGACAGTCTCCGAGTGCCACACGTCTTTTTTCTTGTAACTATCACACTGCACACTAATCACACCAATATTATAAATGCGAAAGTGTCACACACTTTCGCACCTGGTGCTGAGGTCGTCTTTAAAAAAAAGTGAGAAGACATTAAGATAGTACCAAGTAAATACACAGGTCATAGGTTTGATTATAATTGGTGTATACGTTTTGTTTACATTATTAAATTACTAGGTATAATATTATATTGTAAATATTTATGAACATAAACATTCTCTACTTCTGTTATTTTAACTAGAGGATAGCAATTTTTCCAAATTCGACCAATAAGTTTATATTGTCAAAGACTATATAGATATTATAGACGAATTCTATTAATCTATTCTCAGTTTTGACACTCAGATTGTCAACTCTTCTCAGTTTGTCAAAAGAATGGTAGTGTATGTATGTTTTTTTTTTAAATTAATTTACTTCTAATGTTTATAAAAAATATTAATTAATAAAAAAATATTAATATTTTAGGCACTCACTCTCCACAGGAACTTTGATTTTTCCAAATTTCATACTCCTTAATCCCCGCACTTTTCATGAAAGGGGATGTAAAGTTTTTGGTTCACGTATTAAAATTATGATAATGGATTTTTACTGCCTCGTTGGTCTAGCGGTAGCGTGTTCAACCGCAGATAATGAGGTCCTGAGTTCAAATCCCGGGCCAGCCAAATGCGATTTGGGGATTTTGCCGTAAAAAGAAATTTCTCAGTGTCAGCCCGAAGTCTGGAATTTGGCGGTATTACACCCCCGAGCCTCGGAGAGCACGTAAAGCCGTCGGTCCTGTACCTGACCTCTTTCCGGTCTAATCGCTAGTCGTCCCATCGTATCATGAGAGTGATGGAATAGAAAGTGCCCCTGTGTTTGCGCACACACTTGTGCACTATAATTATGTCCTGCGCAATTGGCTAGTCTCCATTGATACTAGCCGCCGTGACCGAAATTCGGTCGGGAGGACATTATTATTATAATGGATTTTTAGTATATTTTACTAGCTGTGGTTTTATCCGCGTTAAACTTAATAAATTATAGCCTTTGTGTTATTTAGATAATAAGCTATATTAGTACAAAGTACCACCAAAATCCGTTCGATAGTTTTTGCGTGAAAGACATACAAACATCCATACATCTTTACTCACAATATTATTCATAAAGAGATTGACTTTACAAAATTATCTTTATATATAATAGGTCTTTACCTATGAAATTGCCGTTTTGTATGAAAAAATTTAAACGAATTTTTTTCATGAATTTTTTTATTTGTATTAATCGAAGTAATCACCCATGCAATCAATGCATCTTTGCCATCGCAGTGGCAGTTTATTGATGCCCTTCTTAAAGAAATCAGCTGGACGGGAGGCAACAAATTCTTCAAAGGCATTTTGTACTGCCTCTCGGGTATTGAATTTTTTTCCCGCCAAGAAGTTATCCAAATTCTGGAAAAAGTAGTAGTCTGTAGGCGCAAGGTCTGGTGAGTAGGGCGGATGACGGAGAGCTTCCAACCCCAGTTCTTGCAACTTGGAGACCGTCTGCTGTGCAGTATGAGGTCGCGCGTTGTCGTGCAGGAGCAGCGGAGACGAGCGATTGACCAATGCTGGTTGGAGATGCGCCAGCTTCTCCATCATTGTGCTCAGTTCTTCACAGTACACATCTGCAGTAATGCTCACCCCGTTTGGTAAGAAGCTGTGATGAATCACACCGGCGCTAGACCACCAAACAGTGACCATCACTTTTCTAGGGGTAAGTTTTCGTTTAGGGCATTGTTTAGGTGCTGAACCAGGATCCAACCAACTTGCTGAGCGCTTGCGGTTATCAAACAGAATCCATTTTTCATCGCAGGTAACAATGCGGTTCAAAATTCCTTCATTTGTGTGTCTGTTGAGCAGTGCAAGGCACGTCTCGACGCGTACTTCGCGCTGGCGATCATTGAGTTCGTGGGGCACCCATTTGTCAAGCTTTTTTACCTTGCCAATTTGACGCAAATGGACCAATATTGTTTTGACGCTAACGTCGAAAGCTGCTGCTAATTCAGCCGTAGATTGTGTATCATCAGCTTCCACAACCGCCTTTAATTCGTCATTGTCGACCAAAGTCTTCGGACGACCGCGAGGTTCATTTTTCAGGTCGAAATTTCCAGAACGGAAGCGAGCAAACCAATAACAGGTGGTGCGTTGGTTTGTAGTGTTAGCTCCGTAAACGTCGTTGATGTTGCGTGCCGCTTGTGCCGCGTTGCTGCCACGACGGTACTCATATTCCATAATTACTCGAATTTTTAACGTATCCATGATGACGAAAAAGATTGAAATGCGATGAAAATGTAACACTAATCAATAAAGAAATGACTACTTTTGGAAAAAAGAATCCATGTTTTTAAAATAAAATTAATTTGAAATTAGAATTCTTAGCCAAACAAAAATTATTTTGATTTGAAATGGCCAGTACTGCAGAACGGCAATTTCATAGGTAAAGACCTAATATAATAATTTATGTTTACAAATATCTATTTTCTTATCTAAGGGGAATTCCCAGTCTTAAGATATCGGATATATTATTATAAATATAACCTTAGGGTTTATTGACATAATATCGATAACAGAGAAATGTCTATAAATAAGTTCAATAGCTTCCCTGCGGGATCGAAACAGAAATGTCGAAATCCGCAGGCGAACCAAAGTCACCGACATAGCCCGAAGAATTGCAAAACTGAAGTAACCATCGCAAGGAAACTAGCTTCCAAATGAGAAAAATTGGATCGAAAATGGTTCCTCCGTTCGAGAGCTACGATGCCACAAACACACACACAGACAGACAGGCAGAATGACATTGACGTCAATCTTATAACACCCCTCTTTTTGCGTCGGGGGTTAAATACAATGTTTAAAATGTTCACAGGGAGCAGAAAGACATTAAGAGTTCTCCAGTAAGATCCTGACTAATTAATCACACTAACGTTATAAAGCTCAAAGTGTGTGACTATGTGAGTGTGTCAAGGAGGATAATCGTTTTTTTTTCGAAGTTATACTTCTTTTGGCGCGATGGAGAAAAATGATGAGAGTGAATTTTTACGATGCGCGCGCACACCGACACCTGAATTTAACAGCATGAAGTTAGTTCTATATGAGAGTGAATTTTTACGATGCGCGCGCACACCGACACCTAAATTTAACAGCATGAAGTTAGTTCTAGATGAGAGTGAATTTTTACGATGCGCGCGCACACCGACACCTAAATTTAACAGCATGAAGTTAGTTCTAGATGAGAGTGAATTTTTACGATGCGCGCGCACACCGACACCTAAATTTAACAGCATGAAGTTAGTTCTAGGTGGTATGAAAATTGATAACTATGTTCAAGTTGTATATTCTAGTATTTTTATTTAAATAAAATCTTTTTGATTAATTTTAATATTTATCGTTAATCACTACTGCATTTTAGTTATTTTTTTCCATACGCCAAAGAAGTATAACTTCTAACGCGTGTACATAAGTACACACACTCTTTTTTTTTTAATTTATTCATATACATACATAACAATTTTACAATTAACACTATATACTCGCCAAACATTTACGTTTAATGGCGAGAAGCGCTCGTTTTACACTTTTTTAACCTTACTTAATAATAATTTTATAATTAACCTTAATTAGACATGCAACGTTTCAGTAATATTTTATTTCTATTGACACACACTATGGATTTGTTCCTTGATGATATCAGATACTGATTGTTTTTTTTTTTTTTTTTTTCACGTCTGAAATGGAAACCGGGAAAAATTGTTGCAGTGCACCCTGGATCAGATGGGATAATACGCGTGGCTGACATTCGAACGTCTGGTGGTATCATAAGGGGAGCTTTTAATAGGACCTGCCCATTGTCTATTAACACCAGTTGTGGTTGAATGCGTTGCCTTCAACGTCTCTCAGATTTACTTCTGACGCTTGAACATGCCAAGCGTTAGAAGTAAATCTGAGAGCATTCCGCAACCTATGGTTAATGAGCCTCGTTAATTAGACAATTAATATTTTTATGTTAGAAAAAAATTGCATTTCATTCATTATTAAACCAATTTCACCAATCATCACGTCCAGTTTTTTTTTCTTAGAATTTTTTTTTTTTTTTTTTATCTTGTCGCGAGCAGTTAGCCTCTCGGCTTTTACTGCTTCACCGGACAGTAGGGGTGAGCGTGGGCTCTAACCGCCTAGCAATCTTCGGAGTTATATCCAAAGATCCCTATACAATGTTTGTTACTTCTTCGCGGCTGAACGGCTGCAGCGATTTTAATAGAATTTGGTATAGAGTTTGCTGACACCCTGGATTAACACATGGACTATAATTTATAAAGTTTAACGCGGGGCATAGCTAGTAAAAAATATGCGGGGAACACTTGGGGACTGCCCTAGAAGTGATAACATTTTTTTTAATTGCTCATATTCGGAAAATACTTAGTGTTTATTTGATCCGAGTAGCGAGTGGAAGATGCTACCATCTTTGGGCGGTAAAGACCTATAGTAATTGCTTCCCTTACTATGGTGGGAATAAATTTAACAAATACAACATAATTTAGTTGGCTTTAAAACATTTAACATTATAATAATAAATAATTTTATATTAAGAAAAAATTGCACAACGCCGCTAAGGAAGTTATCACTTCAAAAGTGTTGCGGTCATGGGAGGGTATAAATGGGCGGCGTGAATTAAAAAAAGACATTCCGTCTTACGAATATTCGATCAGTGTCCTGACGTGAGTTTAACATTTTTTACCCCTACCAAAAAAATGAAACACGCCGCCAAAGAAGTTTTCACTTCAAAAATTCGGTGTAGAATATATTAAAACTTATAAAATACGAACCATCCAGATAATTGTTATATTGTTAAGTAATGAACAAAACTGATCAGGTACTCGACCTTACAGAGATACGTTGTAACAAATGATAAATAAACAGCTGTAAATAGATAAGTAAATTGAGGTTGATACTCACGTTATCATTGCCATAGCAACGAACACGTACAAACAATTGGCGCCAGACATAATTGCCAACATATCTTCTCAACTCTTGTATAAAATCACAATGTCACGTTTTGCCGCGATCAAATTGCATCGAATTAAAAGATGGGATCGTTAATGAAATAATATTGATCATAAAACTTATACGATCAATAAAACAAAAAATCCCATCTGAAAATCGAACAATTTTCAAATTTAAAAATTAAAAAGTTAATAAAAACGTTCACTGCCTTTTTTATTCGCGAGTTTTTTTGTTAACTGCCAGTGTTGCCGCGTAAATATTGCGGAGGATTAAAAAAAAACAAGAAGGAAGCACGCTCGCGGCCGTTGTTGATTGAGTACTAGCGAGTTTCAAGTTTATTCTCCTCATATATATATATCATAATACGTAGCTACGTAACGTAGTAGTTACGTAGCTACGCTCGCTTTTGTCGAAATGATTAACACAAAACGTCTCACAAATCCATGTAACAGATTATGACATACATACATACATACGAACATAGACTCAAGCCAGTTTCCCAGAGGGGTAGGCAGAGACAACGGATTTCCATTTGTCACGATCTTTGCACGCCTCTTTTGCCTCGATTACTGTCATACAGATTATGAAGTGAAAAAAAAACGCGCTGAGCACTTTTTGGGTGAACAAAAGGTTCGAAGTTCGCGTCATCGTCAGCGCACGCTTCACATGAGCTAGTATACCATGTATATGTCTAGCGGTAGCATGTTCAACCGCAGATAACTAGGTCCTGGGTTCAAATCCCGGGTCGGGCCAAAAGTGATTTTGGGATTTTCCCGTAAAGAAAAAGACCTCAGTATCAGCCCGAAGTCTGGGAGTTGGCGATATTATACCCCGTGCCTCGGAGAGTACGTAAAACCGCCTAGTACTGTACCTCACTTCTTTCGGCTTTCTCGTGTCGCTATATAGTCGTCCCAACGGATATCAAAATCAAAATAGCCTTTATTACTGATAATAATTACATCAAGTTCGTTACAACTTATCTATACATATAATAAAATCGTAGGAAAGTCAAAACTGTACATTGAATATTTTTTTTTAAGTATACTTGGGGCGCGATCTATAATCGATATCGAAGCCAAAAATATATGTATGTCTGTTTGTCTGTATGTATGTCCGGGCAAAACTCAAAAAGTACTGCATGGATTTACTTCAAATTTTGCATGAATATTACCAAGAGGTCGGGTCAACATATAGGCTACATATTATCACGTTATCACCAACGGGGGAGGAGCTATGATAATTTACAAAATTTAACGCGGGTAAAACCGCGGGGCACAGCTAGTTATACATAGATTTATTGTATAATACTGAAATATAATGCATACCTATTCTAATACTCTTCTCTTTCACTTTTAATACTTATTTTTTTAGTCCACTAGTTCTAATCTTCGACATCGGTAACAGTATTATCAGTTTTCCTTTGGGCATAGGCCTCCCCTAGAATTTTCCACATATCCCTATCCGCAGCTTTTCTTTGCCATGTTATTCCAGCTACCTTTCTGATATCGTCCTCCCATCTTATTTTTTGCCGCCCTTTCCTTCTTTGGCCGTCTCGAGGGTACCATTCAGTGACTTCTTCTCCCAACGGATATACTACCACTAAAATATGTCCTCAGATGCCTAATCTCCATTCAGCTAGGAGGACATTATATACCCGTGAAACTAAAACCGCGCCTTGCTTTCGCTTTAGTTTTATAATCTATATCCCGTGTCCATGCCCGCTTGAGTATCTTTTGCCGGACCGTCTCAACTGGGTCGTGTCGAAACCGGTAGTAGATGAACCCACTGAGTTTGTTTCGTTGGGTCTTCTCAGTTGGGGCGCATTGGATCCGGTGGTAGCATTTAAGCGCGACCGTGGTTATTAACACAAGGTCCGTCATAATAATAATACCTTAATATAGACAGAACCATTGACAATATGTAGTAAAATATTAGAATTAAACTAGATTATTAAACTTAAACATAATCTCTTGACAATAACTTGATCATTGCTATTATAAAATAAATTGTATAAATGTTTTCATACAATCAATACAATGTGTACGTAAATATCTATGTTACTAGAAATAATAATGTATACAACTATATTACTACGAACATGTTCTGACTATTTACAAGCGCTTTTTGAAAGTCTACGTGAATAAAAACCTTTATTATTTACAATTCTGTTACCACTTGCCGGCGCAGACACCTTTTTTTCTTTCTTATTTTACGTGGTGGAAATGCCATTCGCACGTTGTGTAGGGCCGACCCACTAAAACCACCACGGTAGCCAGCCTCACAGGCATTTTACAAGTTTGGAAATGTCTCTCGCGCAAACTATTCAGTTTAGAAAAAAATTATATTAGGAAGCTCAATATCTAGACCTATCCATAGAAGGCCCACATGGATGGATTTGGTGAAAAAAAATATTGAGATTCAGTTCTAAGTATGGGGAACTTCCAAATATTATTGTTTTTTTTTTCTATTTTTGTGTGAAAATCTTAATGCGGTTCACAGAATACATCTACTTACCAAGTTTCAATAGTATATACGTTATAGTTTCGGAAAAAAGTGGCTGTGACATACGGACGGACAGACAGACAGACATGATGTTTTTTACGGAACCCTAAAAAGGTTTTTATTCACGTAAACTTTAAAAAAGCGATTGTAAATATTCAGAACATGTTTATAGTAATGTAGTTATGTATATATAAATATTTCTAGTTACATATTTAGGTACACGGATTTGAATACTAATGATATTTAGCTAGCATATTTATATAATAATAATGTCCTCCTAGCCGAATTTCGGCCACGGCGGCCAGTCATAACAGGGATTAGCCATCTGCGCGGGACATATTATAGTGGTCAAGTGTGTGCGCAAACACAGGAGCACTTTCTATTCCATCACTCTTATGATCCGATGGGACGCCTAGCGACACGACCGGAAAGAGGTCAGGCACAGGACCGACGGCTTTACGTGCTCTCCGAGGCACGGGGGTATAATACCGCCAACTCCCAGACTTCGGGCTGATGCTGAGAAATTTTTCTTTTTACAGAAAAGTCCCAAAATCACTTTTTGCCCGACCCAGGATTTGAACCCAGGACCTCGTTATCTGCGGGTGAACACGCTACCGCTAGACCAACGAGGCAGTAGCTAGCATATACCGTAATGTTCACGACGAGGGTAATTGGTGACCGCAGTATGATGGTCAAAGTTCACAGAGAGACGCTGCTGGTTTTCTGTTAGGTATTCCCTCAGGAGGACTTCTTTGCCCTCAACGACATGAGATGAGGGGGACATCTAATTAATAATAATAAGTCATTTATTCTCTCTCACAAAGTACACACAGGTTTACAAGTATAATAGTATCACAGCATATGACAAAACTTTGTGAGAGACTGGTGCTTGATGTAGGTTTGATACCTGTATTACAAGTCACCAGTGCCCTCCCGCGGCTATTACATAACTATGTAACTTAAATAACAGTAACAATTACGGTTTTGAGAGTGACTGTATTATCTATTAGTGTAAAGATATAGATGGATATAGATGTAGGTGTGAGAGTGTATATGAATTATGTAGTGTATTAGTATGGATGTAGATGTAGGTGTGAGAGTGTTTGTGAAAATGTGTTTAACATGTAAATGATTAAATGTTATTCGCTAATACAATGTTAAGATTGGTGCCAAAAAGTCGAATTGAGTGGGTTATTGGAGAGGAGTTAATAATTTTTCAGTGCTATCATAATAATAATAATAATAACGACGGGCGACGATGGGGATGATATGACTACTGACGTAAGTAGTATGTACAATGAAATAAGAAGCACCTTTGAGGTTGTGGTTCGAGAATATCGGTCCACGGCAAACCATCTCAAACCACGGTTGCCGCGCTTGCCCATGCATAATAAAAATAAAACATTAGTGTGCACCCTAGATTCAATAATGGCGGAATACTTTGCCACTAGTGAAGACCTAACGGATATGCATTCTCTCCTGTATTGCGGGGCTATTACCGTATGTCGTGTAGCACGTGTCAAGTTTCCCGATTATGACGGAGCTACACGACCGAGATCTGCTGTACCGACCTGGCAGTGCAGGATTGAACGGCGTATCCGTGAGGCTAGGGTGCTCATTGACAAGCTTCGATCCTTTCAAGAGGGTAACACCCGTCCTCGAGTCATGCGCTTTGTAAAGAAGGTGTTTATGGGGACTGATATCAGTCCCCGCGATTACATATCACATGTTACAGAGCGCATAGATTTCTATAAACAAAAAATTTATGCATGGGCTAGTCGTATTCGGAGATATAAAAAACGCGTGGATCGATATTCCCAAAACCACAAATTCCAAAAGGACCAGAGATGGGTATATAAATTGTGGGAGCAGACTGAACAACGGACTAACGGCGATGGGCCCCGGCCAGATAGTGACGCCATGATATCTTTCTGGCGTAATATCTGGTCGGTACCCATCGCTCACTCCGAGGGCGATTGGATGGGGGTCGTTAAACGTGTGTGTGAGCCTATTGAAGAAATGAATAGTACTTCTATCACACCCGACGACGTCGCTAGTGCAGTCTACCGTTTGTCTAACTGGAAATCTCCAGGGCCAGATGGACTGCACAATTTTTGGTTAAAATGGCTACGTAGCTCGCACGAATATTTGGCTATCAAATTCCAGTCGGCTTTAGAGTCAGGTTCGCTCCCACAATTTATGACCACAGGTGTAACCTACTTGATCCATAAGTCAGGTAGTACCGCGGAACCCAAGAACTATAGACCAATTACATGTCTTCCAACCATGTACAAAATTTTAACATCAATATTAAAAACCAAAATCTGCAATCACATTGACAGAAATGCAATTATATCTACAGCTCAAAATGGATGTAGGAATGGGTCCCGCGGTACTAAGGAATTGCTTCTTATTGACGCGGCCATTTGCCAGCAGGCACGCCGAAACCGAAAAGATCTGTCGACATGCTGGATAGATTACAAGAAGGCCTATGACTCCGTGCCCCATACTTGGCTTATGAGAGTGCTAGAATTGTATAAAATAAATACAATTTTACGTACCTTCCTGAGGACATGTATGGAGCAGTGGAGTACAGTCCTTCTTTATCCAGGATCTCGCCAGACCTTGGGGAACGGTGAGCCTATAAGGATAGAACGGGGAATCTTTCAGGGCGACAGTTTGAGCCCATTGTGGTTTTGCCTGGCTCTGAACCCTCTGAGCACACTACTAGAGGATTCTGGGTTAGGTTATCGACTGCGGAGAGGAGGACAAGTAATATCACACCTCCTTTACATGGATGACTTAAAGTTATTTGCCTCTAGCAATCTTCACTTGTCAGCGTTACTGAAGCTCACAGAAAACTTCAGTAACTCTATCAGAATGGAGTTTGGTATTGACAAATGTGCAGTCATGCATGCAAAACGAGGGAAGATAGTGGAATCTCAGAGCACCCAACTCTCAGCTTCCATTAACTTAGTAACCCTCTCTGCAACCGAAACCTACAAGTACTTGGGTATGTCACAGGCATTAGGCATCAAAGAGGCTGACATGAAGGAGTCATTGCGGGGGCGCTTCTTGGGCCGCTTGACAAAAGTGCTGAAAAGCCTATTGTCCGGAGGGAACAAGGTGCGTGCTTACAATGGCTGGGTCATGCCAGTCTTGTTGTACTCCTTTGGAATACTCAAGTGGACTCAAACTGAGCTAGACGCCCTGGACCGAACAGTCCGAACGCGGCTGACATCACATCGGATGCATCACCCCCGCTCTTCTGTGATGAGATTGTACATCCCACGGAAATGTGGTGGTCGTGGCTTTTTAAATGCTAAAACTCTGCATAACCGTGAGCTGTATAATCTTAGAAACTATTTCCTACATAATAGTGTGGGTATGCATGCGGACGTGATCGCCGTGGACAATGGATTCACCGCTCTATCCTTAGCCAAAACTAACTGGCGTCAACCTACGGTACTTAGCACCAGTGACCGCAAGGAGGTATGGCAGAGCAAGGAACTTCATGGCAGATTTTACAAGGCCCTGCACGGGCCAGATGTAGATTTAGCAGCATCAGTAGCCTGGCTACGGTTCGGTGACCTTTTTGCGGAAACCGAGGGTTTTGTCTGTGCAATTACTGACGAAGTAGTAATGACGAAAAACTACCGGAGATTTATACTGAGGGATGGTACTGTTGACATTTGTCGGGCATGTCACCGCCCTGGGGAATCCCTCAGACATATAATTTCTGGTTGCTCCCGTCTTGCTAATGGTGAGTATTTGCACAGGCACAATCAAGTAGCCAGGATAATCCATCAGCAACTTGCTCTGCGGTACAACCTTGTGACGTCGGAGGTGCCGTACTACAGATACGTTCCAGAGACAATACTGGAGAATGGCCGTGTCACATTGTACTGGGACAGATCCATCATCACAGATAGGACTATTGTTGCCAATAAGCCTGATATTGTGATGGTGGATCGCCAAGAGCGCCGGGCAGTGATCGTCGATGTTGCTGTCCCACATGATGACAACCTTGTGAAAGCTGAAAAAGACAAGGAAATTAAATACCTTGACCTAGCACGCGAGGTTGTTGACATGTGGGACGTCGAATCGGCGATCATTGTACCGATTGTCGTTTCTGCCCATGGTTTGATTGCCAAGAGCCTCGACCGTCACCTTAAGAGGCTCGCGTTAGGCAGTTGGGTCAAGGGTCAGGTTCAGAAGGCAGTTATTTTAGAGACGGCGCGTATTGTGAGGAGGTTCCTCTCTCTGGAGCCTTGACCATCGGTAGCATGGACCCTGCTCCCGTTGCCGATTGGAGGTCTATTTTTTATATTTATAAATATATTTTTTTTTTAACAATATATTTGTAAATGTGTAAAATAAGAATGAAATGGAATAAAAGACATAATAATAAAACCGTAACCGTACTATTCAAAGCCTACTGAGATTTTTAATCTTAAGACAGTCTTAATTTAACAGTTGAATTGTCCTAACTTAAACGATTTTACCGCAACAGTAAACATGCCTGTATAAATAATTATCTTTGACACGTTGCATGTATATTATTTAAGTTCGCAAATAAATCATTCTAACTTATCTTATCAACAACTCTACAGCAATATAGTATTCTCTGTTATACATAAATACATACAACCTGCCTGTTTCCCAGAGGGGTAGGCAGAAACAACGGATTTCCATTTGTCACGATCTTTGCACACCTCTTTTGCCTCGATTACTGTCGTTATATTATTCATACAAGCTCGCCGGTTTAGGGTACTTCTGACCTGGCCTTTCTTGAGAACGTCTCCGATTGGGTCAGAGAATGTTCGACAAGGTCTTCTCCTTCCGGTTGTCCCATTCACACAGGCTAGGTATACTTCATTTGTCAATCTTCTTTCATTCATCCTTTCTAAATGGCCAAACCATCTCAGCATACCTTTTTCTATGTTTGTGACTACGTAGTCTTTCACACCACAACGCTCTCTTACATCAGTATTTCGTAATCTCTCAAAGTTACACCACACATACTATTCTCTGTTATTCCCATCTCGTCATTAATTCACTTTGATATGTTCCAGTTTGGACAAAACAACAACAAGATCTTGCGCGGGCGCATTCCTCAGTTCATCCACCTCTGTTGCACATTCTCGGTTATGGCAAGCTGGCAGGTTTATAGCTGCAATTTTGCCCTTTTAAATAACTTCTATAGTATAAGTTTCCATAGTATAAGCTGTGCTTAGTTTGGGATCAGTTGGCCGTGTGTAAATAATGTCCTAGGATATTATTATACATAATATATATGACGGGCCTGTTGGCGTGATTGGCAAATGCTTGCTTTTCACGCCAGAGGTCGTGGGCTTGATTCCCACCCAGGACAGATATTTGTGTGCATGAGCATGGCCAATTGTCCTGAGTCTGGGTGTAATTATCAGTATAAGTATGTATTCACAAAAGAAAAATAGAATATATACTTTATCAGTTATCTGGTTTCCTTAATACCATTTCTGCTTAGTTTAGGATTAGATGGCCGTGTGTACATAATGCCCCAGGATATTATTATTATATCAGCGGATATATCAGAATTTTTTGTTGTGTCTAGTAATAGTTCGTTATTAACGTAATTGAGGCGCTCACAGCCAGATGCTCTTACCGGCCCGTTAGTGATTGGTGAGGTCAAGCAACTAGGCTCGTCAGTCCATAGATGGGTCACCGCCAAAGTGGTTTAATTTCTGAGCGTCTCCTTGCTTCGGAGGGCACGCTGTCGGTCCCGGTTGTAGCCATTAGGGAACAGTCGTTAATCCATGTCAGAGGCCTACTGGGCGGCTTGAACAACTCTGACACTAGGGTTACCACTGTCCATAAGATAAGTTACTAACGTAATTGGAGAAGATCTACAATGTTAACCACCATCGTTGGATTTGTTACATCAAATTAAAATTGCTTCTTTTTCGCTTTTACAATATTTCTACCGGACGTAGGTACAGACGCTAGCACATCCAGCTACCCCAATCTATCAAATTTATTTTATAGATTTTCTACTTTATCACATAAGTATAAGGTTTACTTTCAATTAGGGAAATTTGACAGATCGGGGTAGCTTGATGTGCTGGCGCGGCGTTTGTACCTACATGTTAGTGCGGGACGAAAAATAAATTGCCTCTCTAAGTTTGTTACCTTTTAGTGGACCGGGTCAACGCCACAGTTATAACATACATAGACTCATACATAGACTCACGCCTGTTTCCCAGAGGGGTAGGCAGAGACAACGGATTTCCATTTGTCACGATCTTTGCATACTTCTTTTGCCTCGATTACTGACATTATATTCTTCATACATGCTCGCCGGTTTAGGGTACTTCTGACCTGCCCTTTCTTGAGAACATCTACAGTTACATCAACAGTTATAACAGCTTGTAAAATTTATTGAAGTTGTCATAATTTTGGTATTGAACCGGTCCAAAAGGTGACAAACTTAGAAAGGCACTCTACAAAGCTCATTCTGCATACTTCTTCTGACATATTTTTTTTCCGTTAATGGTCTACAAAACTGGATATAGACTACATTGGATAAGACAACATCGATTTATAAAAAATAAAGTCAATACCCTACTCTGATGTAGACACAGCTTGCATAATTAGACAAAACCTTAACTTATCTTAAGGGGTACTTATTCTAAGTTTAAACAAAACTATTACCTACAGTTAGATCAGCAAAAATACTACAATAATATTGTATATATTGTATATACTACAGTAATATTGTTTCAAGTCATATGACTTGAAACAAGTTAGTTTAGTGAGCAGAAATTTATCAAGCAGGCGTAGTGGGTTCTAAAGCACTGCCAACTAAGACACGTACTTAAAAATAGACAGTGCTGGTAACAGACCAAAAATTAAACTCAGAAAGTAAAAAATCCCTACTTTTCAATGCTTATGGAAGGTAACATTAGTGACTTAAAAATAAGTTTCAATTAGTTGCTAAGAAGCTTCTGTACACGCTAGTTGGGCGGATTCTCAGCATAATAACTAAACATTATCATCAACATCCCAGCCAAATGACGTCCACTGTTGGACAAGATTCTCCCCGAAGAACGGAGGGAAATGCCATAATCGCCACGCCTGGCAGGCGATGGCAGTATGATGGTAATAGTTCATCTAATCAGGTGGCAAGTATCATGACGCAGGGCACCCCTGTAGAGGCGGTTACAGGCCCAAGGTTTCGGATAATTAAGATCCAGGATTGTTATACTTTGCATGCCACATCAGGCAGAACATAGTGAACTAAGCGCCTTTATTTGTCATCTTATATTGGACCTACCTATGTTCAGCAATAAATGATTTGATTGATTGATTGACAGGAGAGATACAGGAGCCCATCGAGATCTTCGCCTGTTTCGCTGGCGATCCAATTCTAGCAATCCGGCATTTTTCTATCTACCGCCTAAATAACCATTTGTTTATTAAAATAAAATCAAAAACACAATTCTACTTCATCATGAAGAAGTTATGTATTGTATGTATTAGTTTTATATATGTTTAATGTAATCTCTCAATCGCTGGAAAACGCTGGATGCGGATAGCGCAAGACCGGCAATTGTGGAGATCTTTGAGGGAGGCCTTTGTCCAGCAGTGGATGTCTTTCGGCTGATATGATGAATCTCTCAATTGTATTAGTGTAAACAATTGTTGGTGAGCTAATAAAAAAAAACTTGAGAGGTGTCAAGGGACACCCGGATGGAACGAAGTTATTTCTTATTATTTATTATGTACAAAAAACCTGTATACACTCAACAAAAATAATCGTCGCGACACCACACGTTTCAATGCGAAATAAAAATGAAAATACCTGGCTTGCTTTCTATAAGAGAGAGAGAGAGAGAGAGACAGACAGAGAAACATGCGCACACCGCACAGCTGCAAAAAGAGTCGTGACCACTTTTCGTAAGAATTTTTTCCGTCTAGCCCCCTTTCACAACGCGCGAGAAGGAACTTCGTTCCAATAAAAAAAAATACTTCTGCTAAACTAACACATTAAACATACACATTAACTAATTACAGCGATTCGACCACACATAAAGGCCATAAATGAGTCCGTCACCGCAAGCTGCACTCATTCACATCGGCTCCCTCGTTATATTAAAGAAAAGGAAACGAAACGTCCCACATGGCGACAGCAAGCCATAATGGCGACATGAAAAGACGGCGCGATGTAAAATCTATCAAATTAGATCCTACGTAATGTCTACGATGGGTATAGTAGAGAATATATTTGTAACTATGATTCAAACCGCAAAATAAAACATCTTCCCTGTAGCGGCGACCCGCTGTCTAGCACCTCGTACACGTTGTCCTCGTATCCACGTGCGCTTGCGCCGCGGGCACGGTATGCTCGTTTTCCTTGCGGAACCTAGTATATGGCTTGTATAATATGACAGTACTTCTATTTTTTCTTTTTGCTGGTATTTTAAACCTGTTGTTATTGAGTAGAATCGAGGTCAACGTGAATGAAATAATCTTTCTATCTTCCTCCTATAATATAACCATCAGAAAGATATTATGGAAAAACGCATCTCCTAAAATAACATTTTGCAACAGAGAGCGTCTGCTTTCACCAGTCCGTAAGCAATTAGCGAGGTTAAGTGACTAGTTTCGCGGTCAGTGCATAGAAGGGTGGGTTTATTTGTGAGCATCTCCGCGCTTCGGAGGACAAATAAATCTGTCGGTCCCGGTAGTAGTCATTAGACAACAGTCGTTAATGCCAGAGGCTGGGTGGCTTGAACAACACTGACACCAGGGTAATCACTGCCTATAGGGACAGTAGTACTTATCGACAATTTTAGATATACGTGAGGTAAATGAAATATAAACCGAATAATCTTGATTAAAAATTTAACTAGAAACTATAAAAATAATTGGAATTCGTAAAATTTACAGTAAAAATAATAAATATACTAGAGGTAAGGGAGCTTTAACAGAGAATGGACTTGGTTGAGAAAATAATTATAATCATTTTCTCTGCCAAGTCCATTCCCTGTTGTTGTTTGCGCTGTCAGGCATCAGCCTGATTTCGTCCTCTGCTGGACATAAGCCTGCCCCAAAGTTTCCACGAGGTAGTCCACGAAGGGCACCCATCTGAATGGCACCTGCGCGAATGGCACCTAGCCTAGTCCACGAAAGGCACCGTGTACTACGGCGCGTTGTTACTGGACCAGTGACGTTCAAGCGCGGCTACGCGATAAACAGTCTTAACGTGTTGAAATTAAACTACCTTTTAACGGATAGATAGTAGTTTAATTTCAATGTGTGACATTCGCTGAAACATAAAAAAATACTAACGTCTTAACGTGCGTAATATTAGTAATGTTAATAAACGTTTATGTGATTTTTATCGATATCTTTCATTTAATAACCTACGTTACTGTAACGGTTAACTTAGGTGCCTTTCGTGGACTAGAATGTACAAAATAAATTGAATCCACGAAGAGCACCTGCCATAAATATTGATAGGTGCCTTTCGTGGACTAGGCTAGGTGCCATTCACGCAGGTGCCATTCAGATGGGTGCCCTTCGTGGACTAGCTCGTTTCCACAGCGTTGCCATTTGGAGGGTTTGCCGTAGTCACCGCACTAGATATGCGAGTTGCCGAACGCAGTTAAGTGGTAGTTAGTTTAGTACACAGATTGCGCCCGACTACGTGGTGTATCCCTTAGTCACCTTTTACGACACCCACTTTTACTTCTGTTATTTTTTCTGGGCCGGGAACCATACGGCTAAAATTATATGTATCTAACTATATGTACATATATTATTACAGATCAAAGAGAGACATTAGGGACGCTTTAGGGAATCTAATCCCTGAAACGCGGAGTCCTTTACAAACATATAATAGACGGACACAAATTACATCCAGACTCAGACCAATTTTTTATGGGCCTCACAAATAGTTGGCCGGCGCGAGAATCAAACCCGGGACACGAAGCGGCGAGGCGACTGTCTTAGCCGCTGCGCCACACGTGCAGACAAATTTCGAGAGTTCCTCTAAAAGATCAGTCCGTTTCCAACACAGACAAGACTAAATCTGGAACGTTTATGACAGGACTAGCTATGCCCCGCGGTTTCACCCGCATTTAAGTTAAGTAGTTTTGGCGTAAAAGAGTAACAAACATAGATCCATACATCTATACTCACAAACTTTCACATTTATAATATTAGTAGGATGTGTACCTCTAGCGATTTTGTCAGTGCACGCCGGAATAGCTCGCAGATGGTAGATTTTTCCTACTTACTAGACACTTATCGTCTATCTTTATAAATTGTACCCTATGTGTAAAGATTCGTTAAAATCCATTCACTAGTTTTTACGTGAAAGAATAACAAACATCCATCCATCCATCCATACTTACAAACGTTCGCGTTTATAATATTAGTTGGATATGGCAACAGTACGCTAAATATCACTACTATTATAAATTAAATTGTATAAATGTTTTAACATTCCGTGTACCTAAATATCTGTACTAAGTAACTAAAACTAATAACTGTATTACTACAAACATATTCTGACTATTTACAAGCGCTTTTTTAAAGTCTACGTGACTAAAAACCTTTTTTATTTTATTTTTACACCGCAAAAACTGATATGAACTGAAAATGTAATGCTCCACAAGTGGTCTTTGCTGCTAATTGCTAAGATTTTGGATATTCGCAATCAAGCTAAGCGCCACATTGAAATCATTAGCAACTGTACCATATTTATGTAAAAAAATCATTTTCCTAAACAATAATTTCAATATGTATTGTAAGAGCTGTTTTACGTTTAAGACTTTTTTTTATTTGGGTCTACTAACATACTGCCATCTGATTTCAAAGCCAGTACTATGGCAGCCTGACAACTGATAACCATACTTATATATTTCTAAATACATACATATTATGCAGGTCGCTGGCAACTGCTGGATGCGAATAGCGCAATACCGGCAATTGTGGAGATCTTTGGGGGAGGCCTTTGTCCAGCAGTGGACGTCTTTCGGCTGATATGATGATGATGATGATACATATTATGGATATATTACATCCTGACACAGAACAAATAATCGTGATCGTCACACGAAGGTTTCTTGTCACGAGCCCATACGCCCCGCAAGATTGGCCTCGTCAATAAATAAATGTAAATTTGTGAGATTTTTAGAGCCCATACACCCTTTTTGAAGGGGCCAATTAACACATAATTAAATAAATATTTTTTGAGGTGCCCATTCGCCCCTTTTTAGGGTTCCGTAGCCAAATGGCAAAAAACGGAACCCTTATAAATTCGTCATGTCTATCTGTCTGTCTGTCAGTTCGTATGTCACAGCCACTTTTATTCGAAACTATAAGAGCTGTACTGTTGAAACTTGGTAAGTAGGTGTATTCTGTGAACCGCATTAAGATTTTTACACAAAAATTGAAAAGTAACAATAATTTTGGGAGGTCGCCATACATCGAACTGAAACTCAAAAAAAATTTTTTCATCGTACCCATACATGTGGGGTGACTTCAAAAATCATATTGATGTGTTTGTGATAAATAAATAAATAAATAAAAAAAATAAATAAATATTGAGGTTCCTAATATCATTTTTGTTTAAACTGAATAGTTTGCGCGAGAGACACTTCCAAAATGGTAAAATGAGTATCCCCTCCCCCCTGTAACTTCTAAATTAAGAGAACGGTAAAGTAAAAAAAAATTTAATGTACATTGCCATAGTAACTAAAAACGAAAATTGGTTTGAACGAGATCTAGCAAGTAGTTTTTTTTAATACGTTATAAACCGCAATTTGCTTTCATTTAATCAACTGAAATACTTGCTGCTACGGAACCCTTCATGTGAGAGTCCGACTCGCACTTCGCCAGTTTTTAACTTAGTATAGTTTAGAAGTCAAAGAGTACGGATAGACAAAACATACAAGACAGCGATAGTCGTAACGTCAAGACTAAAGTACCACAATATGTAGCGATTTAGAATTCAATTTAATATTTAATATTTTTTTTAATATTTTTATTTAGGGACAATGTCACACAGATCATCCTAGCCCCAAACTAAGCAAAGCTTGTACTATGGGTACCAGGCGACGATATACATACTTATATAGATAGATAAATACTTATATACATAGAAAACATCCATGACTCAGAAACAAATATTCGTGCTCATCACACAAATATTTGCACTTACCGGGAAATTCATTTTATAATAATCCTCAATAATCTATTTGAACTTATAGGAAACACCAATTAGCACATACAAATGTTGTGTTCTATCTGGGTAACCCCTAATAATAGAAATGTATTAAATATTTTTTAAGATATTTGTTACCTATTTTACTGTCATTGTTGCATTAAACCGTGATGTATTTTTTTCATAAGAGCTATCTCTTTTTAATCATTAAATAAACCTACTTATCTGAGTACTAGTTTTCTTCTCAAATGCCATTATTTCCTATTTACCTCATAAAAACTATAAATTCCGCATAGGTTTTTCTGCTGACTGTATTTTATCTGCATTTTCAATACGGGGCGTATGGGTACGCCTAATATTTCACGGGGCAAATGGGTACTGAAACCTTATACAGGGCCAATCTTGTGGGGCGTATGGGCTCGTAGCCGATTTCTCCTCGATGAATGTTGAACCTACGACCTCGCTTAGCAGTCAGGGTCTCTAGCCACTAGATCAACATAACTACAGCATCTATCATGGGGAGTGTTCAGAGGAATTGTTCGAGCTTATACTTGCCGCCACATTCCGCCACAGACCCTCTCGCCAAAAGTAGAAATTTCATCCTTATCACCTGGATGAATGGTCATCTACCATCATGCGTTTCACAAGAAACTTTTTGCCGCGCACTACCGCTCTGTGCAATCAATTAGCTGCGGAGGTATTTCTGATCCGGTATGACATGGCAACCTTCAAGAAGCGAGCCTATTCTTTTCTTAAAGGCTGGCAACGCACTTGCAGCTCCTCAGGTGATGCAAGTGTCCATGGGCGGCTGTGATCAATTACCATCACCCACTTGCTCGTTTGCCATCTTATTATATATTTAAAAAATCTGCAATCGGCTGGACGAACAGGGTCCATGCAACCGGAGGTTACGGCACTTATGAGAAAGACAAGAACCACCTGACAATGCGAGCCGTGTCCAAATCCAAAGGCACTGCTTTTTGGATCTGGTTCTTTAGGTTGGTTCTAAGCTTGAGATGTTTTTATGTATTTACAAAAGAAAAGTGGAATAGGTAGTATCAGTCATCTGGTTTCCATAGTACAAGCTCTGCTTAGTTTGGGTCAGCTGGCCGTGTGTAAATAATGTCTCAGGATATTATTATTATTTCACCTTATTTTTTTATTTTCCTATTTAATGCATATTTATTCTTATAAAATTTATACATAAAACAATAATAAAGAAATAAATACGTAAAAAAACAGAGCTCCCCAGCGGGGGGGTTACACGTCCTAGGCCGCCGGTGGTCAGGGCGACAGAGTGAGGAACCTCGTCACGATGCGTGCCGTTCCCATTATTGCCGCCTTCTGTATCCGGCCCTTGACCTAGTGATCCAGCGAAAGCCTCTTAAGATGTAGGTCGAGGCTCTTTGCTTTGCGACCGTTTACGGAGACGACTATCGGGACAATAATTGTACTGATATTGTGCATTGTAGTTATTATAGTCTTTTAGAACCTTAAAAAAATTGTTATCATGAGGAATGGTAACATCAACTATCACTGTCTAGCGTTTTTTATATATATCTCTATCTCTATTTTGTATATTCTATTACAGCTTTTGCACTCAGAGGTCTATGCCTATATTTGGCGTACCTTTTGTTGAACTTTTTGTCGAATTTTTATTATTCATGCTAGAAGCCCACCCGGCCAAGTTTTGACTGGGAATGCTGACGTGCTGTTCATACAAAAAACCCCTTTGTTCGCTATACATGTCACAAAGAGATTGTAATCTTGATATTTTAACGTCGTCCTAATTGGCAATCAAGTCAACTTGTGATATATATTACTTTTTAAGGTGCTCGGCCTAAAAGATACGTGATATAAGAATATCGTGGGACATTATTTAAACACGGCCCTCAACTAAAGATTTGTTACTGATAAATTACACCCAGACTCAGAACAAACAGACTAGTTCATGCACACAAATATATTTACATAAAGCATGTAGGCGATTATGGTACAATAAATAAGAGAGTAATAATAAGGCTTGATTACAGATTTTACGTATAATTACGACGCAAATAATGAATGTACAATATAATAGAATTAATTGAATGCGCGCGTGGAGACGCTATCGTGTCTTTTAACGTTCTGCCGGGGGCTCGCTGGCCTGGCAGTAGTGGGGCGGCTCGTGGCGTGCGCCGGCGCGGCGGCGCGCGGCGTCCCGTTATCTTCACACCGCGACACGCCCGTCGCACCTATTTGTCGTACTCGTAGACAAAGCATATCCTCTAGAAAATTTTAGCTTAAAAGTCTGGACATCGTATATAAATTTAGATTTTATAATTGAACCGTATTTACAAAGTATCCAAAATTCAAAAAGAGATCATGAGATAAATGTTTTAAGATGTAATAATATATTAGAAGAATTAAATAAGAAATATGATAATTGGTATAAAATATATACAGATGGTTCCAAGTGCGCTAACGGTCAGGGTGCTGCTTTTTATGATCCCAAACAAAGTAAAAAGGTGTCATATAAAATTATGTCTGAGGTTTGATATCTTCTGATGGTTTGCAGTGTCTGACGCTCTCTCTTATGCAAATACTTTATCATGGAATAGGGTGGTTATTTTCACGGATAGCAGAAGTTCTATTCAACATTTGGCTCGGTGCTCCTCTGGTTCCAGAGCTGTACCGACAGCCTACACCATTTTCCAAAAAAAATTGGAACTTAAAGAAAGGGGAAAGCTTCGGAAGTTGCAGTGGATCCTCTCACACATAGGTTTGCAGCTTAACGAGGCGGTTGACAACTTATGTCCGGTTCCTTTATTTTACGATCCGTCATTGGACCAACGTTACCATCCGTGATTCAGCTACCGATACCGATGCAAAACTAGCGTTCCACAATGGCCTACCTGCGACGAACATCCGTAGTTTAAACCACCTACGACTCGTCCGCCGATGAACCTTCTCGTTCCTCTTTACGTTTAGTTATAACAAAACATCGTACATCAATTATGCAACAAAAATCATTTATTATCTTGTAATATGTGAGCAATAGTAGAAAATACCGTATAGTTACAATAATAATTTAATTTACGTTGACTTTTAGGTTTAAAATATGTATAAATCATTAATATTGAAAATTTTATGTTACGCGTGCATGGTGTGAACAAAACGCGTAGGTAACAGGAAAGCGCATGGCGCGTCTGTCAGTCGTCTGACATCTGTCCAGGAGTATTCAGGAGTAAATAAATAACACGCACCGCGCAAGAACTTTTTGATCTATTATTTATCAGATTATGGTTATGGTTATGTTTGTGGTTATGAAATCTTAGTAGGTAGGTATGTACAAACCGTCATCCTTTCACTCTCAAATATGGATAAATTTCATGGAGTAGTTGTTCCACAGCTGGTTTATTGCTTATATATGTAATAAAAATATAGCTAAAATTTAAAATTTTGATAATTAAACCTACACATGATCCTTGACAATAACTTAATTTAAGTTAGTTAAATATCGTTACTGTTATAAAATAAATCTTATTGTAAATTATTTCCTACAATCCGTGTACCTAAATATCTATATGTACCTACCTAGAAATAATTATAAATTAATTATATATACAAAAATGTTCTGACTATTAACAAGCGTTTTTTTAAAGTCTACGTGAATAAAAACTCTTTTTTTTATTTTTTTTTATTTTATTGAGCCGAAATCTCAACTGGAATTCTTGGCAATCAACCACGGAAATATAATCAACCCTTTCTTTATAAACTCATCTTCCCACTTCTTGATCAGTATCTTCATCGTCGGAATACAAAGCCATGAATTCTCTATCACTTTCAGAGCTAGACATCACGGAAATCTCCTCAAACACTATGTGAACAACCAAAATAGAATACAAACAACTGGTAAACCGACCGAATTCGACTAGTAAACAAAACAGTAACGCGTCGTTATTTTGACAGTTCCGTGACAATAGAAAATATTTATAGGAACGCTTTGGAACGCATCTCCATACAAAAAGCTTAATAACGTCCTCCCATCCGTTAGTAACCAGACGTTGGTTAGTTGGATAACGACTAGTACTTTTTAGGCACGTTTTGCGTTTGTCGTGCGTTTTTGGAATATAGGAACCGGGCATTAGCAAGGTAAGCAGCGAGAGTTGGTAAAAACGATAATATTACTCCACACTATACAGAGGTGCTGTATAAATATAAGCGATTACTTTACCAAATGTGGAAGGAATATTTTGATGAAATTGCTAAAGAAAAGGGTATTTGGTATAAAGTTTTACAATGTGAACCTCCTCGGGTGTCTTGGTTTGATGCAAGCAGATTGAGTCGTTCATATATGTATAGTGTTGGCACATAGACTTCGTTCGGGACCCTATCCATCCAGCAAATTTGCTTATTTAAAAAAAATCGATTCTCCTAATTGTGAAGTGTGCGAGGTAATTGAGGATGTGCAACATTTACTGATGAAATGTGTACGAAACCAAGATCGGCGACAATTATTTATGCGCAAAGGAGAAGAAAATGACTCCATACATTCCTGGGCCCAGGTGTTAACTGAATCAAACTAGCTTTATTTGTGAGAAGATATAATAACAAGACCTCACTGTAATTTTGGTGAAATTTGGCTATCCAGGAATCAAGTTATATGAAGTATAGTAAAAGTGAGGTTAAATTACTGTAGGAATTTGTCTCAGTATAGTTACTTGCTGAGCCAACTTCAGAAGCAGCTCAAATGCTTTTTAGTTTGGTTTAGTTTGTAACATTATTGTATTTTTATTCGCGGAGCTGTGAGACAAAAAGCTCCTTATATAAATAAATTAAAATACATATATGTCCTGGGTGTGAATCGATTTTACGACCTGCGGCGTGAAAGGCGACCATTTACAACCGCGCCAACCGGCCAAATGTGAATATTAAAAAAATAAACAAAGCAATAAAACCTCCTTATAGTTTCTGTGAATTATTGCCAGTTAGGACGACGCGACAGCAGTGACGAGACACGTTTAGCTCCATGTTCTGGGCCGAATACAATGACATGAGTTTTTCTATAACTTTTTGCATTTTTCATCGAATTTGGTTGGATTGTGACGTTAATTGTTTAGGGATCCTTACCATAAGATATTTGAGAAACTCTGTCTATCTCAGACCAGCCACCACAAAGCGTTTCCAACTGATGTGAACAATCCACAAGAGGTCGACAGTAAGTCCTCGGTAGGTTATGAAGTGACATCTGTTGGTAGTTTGTCAAACCACAAGTCTCTGTAGGGATATTTTAATTACATACTCTCATTTAGAATAGAATAGAACTTTATTAACCAAGAATTAACACGTTTATACAGAGTTGTTATAATAAAGTATACAAATTTTTATTGCCAATATAAATATGAAAATGCGAGACTCCCTGCACTAGGCTGAGCCTGTCCTGCGGGGAGCTTAGACAAAGTTGTAATTGAAAATGGAACTATTCCAGTGCTAAAATAAATATTATCTTATTGTAAATTTACGTACAATTTTCGATATAAATGCCAAGTCAATTTATATTATTATTTTTAAAAGGTCTTCAGTATGTTCATAGGTCCAACTTATGAGTTCTTTACTTAATTTAGCGTTTAGTTCTCGGAGGGACAAGGTATGCAGGTTGTAAATTTTTGTTATTTTGTTATAATATATGGTTTTAGGAAGGCGCCGAATCTTTTTGCATAAACTCTCTTTACTGGGTAATATGGGAGACTAAAGACGCGTTTCCTGATCAACATGCGTGGTTTTCTGCAGATAGAACGTCTTTGTGGGTGGTTAAACAAATCTTTTTAAATTTAGAGCGCTTCTAAATCAAATCAAATCTTTTATTGCCATCATGTTTCACATTATATAACACAGTTTATTGCAGATAATATTTCAGATAATAATGGAATAATTAAGAGCGGCTTCCACACTAAGCAAAGCTTGTATTGTGGATGCCAACTTCCTACATGGTTTACATTAATTTTGTGAGCCACGGTACCTTTATAAAATATTTTTTTTTGATGTGATACCTACAACTAATAAGGAACAGATTGGCACATCTCGCTACCGTTGCTCGGGGCGCCCGGTTATGTATAACACTTATTATGTACTTATTTATAGTTATTATAGTTAATTTAGCTGATATTTTTCTGTTTCTTATAAGTTTAGAAGCAGAAAAATATCAGCTAAATTAACTATAGGTAATAACTAACTACTATAACTAAGTTATAGGGCGTTGTAGAATTCCTCCGCATCGTCGCAAGGTAAGGTGCCCAGAAGGCTGACCGCATTGCCACGCTGTGTGGCAATGCTGATTATTTACCTAAAAAAAGGCCAGCTCTCTGGTCACGGGAAGCGTCGATCAAACGTTTCGAAATTTCCCGAAACAATAAACGTGCGTTAGGTCCCCACGGCCCTAGCGTTTCGACCCCAAAAGGCTCAAATACAATAATCTCCAAATAAGAATAAGAATAATTTATTATCCAAAGTAAAGTTACATAAATCCTTATATTTATCTAGTTACTAAAGTAAAATATAATATATATGTTTACTTTAGATAGGGATTTGAAAAATATTATATTTGATTAAGATTTGGCATGCTTAAAATCAGTTCATCAAAATCAACAGACTCAAGGCCGCCCACGTTTTTAACAAGTCTTAGAGTAGTTGTGGGGTATGCATGGCAACCACATTCAGTAGAGACCCTATTTGGAGCATGTCCCATACGTGATCAATTTGGTTGAGTTCTGCCAATGCAGCGTCGTGCATTCATCATCATCACACCAGCCGAAAGACGTCCACAGCTGGACAAAGGCCTCCGCGCTATCCGCATCCAGCGATTTCCCGCGACCCGCACAAGATCATCGGTCCATCTTGTAGGGGGCCTGCCCACGCTGCGTCTTCCGGTTCGTGGTCGCCACTCGAGAACCTTTCTGCCCCAGCGGCCGTCGGCAAAAATCTATAAATATAACCAATTAATATTTACTAAATCGAGTCTTCCAGACTGGCCCTTTATTTTTGTACATACACCTACTTATCCCTATATTTTTAAAAAATTGAGAAAATATACAATTTTTGTAAATAGAACCACTATTTACAAAATGGTATTTTTTCTTCAGTTTTTCTCAGAAAACTCAGATGGGAACATTACCCATTTTGGGTCCCGATTGGGGTAGTTAGTAGTAGATTAGTAGTAGATACTTGTCTTTCACGCCGCAGGTCGTGGGTTTGATTGCCACTCAGGACAGATATACTCTGGGTGTAATTATCTGCGACGTAAAAGGCAATCATCTACCACCCACGGCAAGCGGCCCGTCTTCGGTACCTAGTACTTCGGTCATCGTAGCCTAGTTGGTAGTGCTCCTGCCTACGAAGCTGGTGGTCCTGGGTTCGAATCCCGGTAAGTGCAAATATTTGTGTGATGAGCACGAATATTTGTTTCTGAGTCATGGAAGTTCTCTATGTATATAAGTATTTATCTATCTATATAAGTATGTATATCGTCGCCTGGTACCCATAGTACAAGCTTTGCTTAGTTTGGGGCTAGGATGGCCTGTGTGACATTGTCCCTAGATATTGTTATTACTTCTTAAACGCTTAATCAGGTACAGAACCCCGCCTAGTTTGGGACTCATGCATGGGGGATGCATGAGTCCCAAATTAGGCGGGGTTTTTCCAATTGACGAATGTTGGGGAACTATGAATCATAAATATAAGGGGAAGAGGTCGCTCTTAATTGGAAACGTTCCAAAGAATGCTCGAATTAGATTGACGGGCCTGTTAGCGTGGGTGGTAGATGATTGTCTTTCACGCCAGAGGTCGTGGGTTCGATTCCCACCCGGGACAGATATTTGTGTGCACGAACATGTCTGTTTAATAGCTATAGAAATTTTTAACAGGTTACCTACTGATTTAAAATTAATAATTTACAATTATTCGCTATTTAAAACTAAGCTAAAGGCATTCTTGCTTGATTGAAAATTGTTTCTATTCATTATCAGGGTTGACAAATTCAAATAATAATTAATGTATCAGATCCTATTAAGTTATTAATTGCTCTGGTTAATTTTATTGCAAAAGTTCTGTGTGGTGTATATTTGTGAGTTTTATTTTATTTAATGTTATTTATTTATTCAATATTTTTGACTGTTTATGTAATTGTTTATTGTATTTATGTAATTAAAAAGTGCTAGTTATAAGTGAATTGTATTTCGAACACAATGTACCTATATTGTTAACGAATTAATAAATGAAATGAAATGTTTGTCCTGAGTCTGGGTATAATTATCTATACAACGTGTAACAGAAAGAGTGAACGTAACTTAAGGGGCATATACGGTCTCCTTAAGCCTACCTATACACAAAATCTCATACCGAAATACCATCATTTTAATCTTGATCGTAAAATAATATACCATTCAATATATCGACAAGTATTTTTATCGATATAACGAACATCCGTACTAACACAGCACAGCTGATTCTGATTTACGCTAGAAATTGTTTGACATACCTCTGTGTTTCTATGCACGCCTGGTAGTTTGATTCCGATTGCACTCACTACACATGTTTTGTTTTATTTTCGAGTTATGTTTTTATTTATAGCACTGCTGAACAGGTATTGGATACTTTACATCGTATAAGTACGTGATACACAAACACATTACGAGAATCTTTTTATAGTTTAACTTCTAGTTGAAGTTGTTTTCAGTACTGATGGAAGAATTTCATTATTTCACGTTCACTAAAATCTGCACCGACACCGAAAGCTTAACTCTAAGACTTGCCAACTAACACGAGTCTCTCTCATGTACAAAATATTCATAGAATCGTAAAGCTTTCATGTTTCTTAGTTATAAAGAGGCGTGGCCTCCATCGCGACACTGTACCCTTCACGACATAGGTTCCTCGTAATTAAACAGCCTTAAATTCTGTGACCTATGAATCCTCATCATCACAAAGTGCACGTCTGAGGCTATTCTTTCATAGATGAATGCACGAAATTTTCAAAATTATTACGATCACTAAACGACATAGTTAAGGATTTCGCGGAACACTTTACTCATTACTAAACGACATTTTAGACGATTTAGTAACTAAACACGACCTAAATAGACAGCAGTTTACGAACAACTGATGATTTTAATATTTTTAAATATTAAATAATAAAATGCACAATATTTGATGAATATGGCGGCTTTCTTCGAACGCGGCCCCTTTGGCGGCGTCTTTGAGTCCACTCAAAAGAGCCGCCTAGGTATCGACGACGTAGGTATCTAGGTATCGCGCGGCTCGCTTTCATGAATATTAAAAGATATTTAACCGTTTATTATTTACCTACATCAACTCTTTGATTTTGCCGCCATATTAGTGTATACGTCGGTTCACGAAAGTTGACCACAAATGGCGGCGGTCGCGCATATGTACATTCATGAAGAAAAGACTTAAGACAAAATAATATTTTATTGTTAGTAAAATAATATATGTACCTAGGTACCTAATAATATTGTAATTGGTGGTTATGAAAATAAATTAAACATAAGTAATTTAAAATGTTTATTAAAATAAATTGAACTAAAAATATTATGTATAAATAAAACACATTTATTCGCTGTCGCTATCAAGTTCCATAATTCCCTCTATCATGGAACTTGGGGGAATCGTAGCCCTTGAGGAACTAGGTCCGGGTTCCGTATTAAATTCTTCATCTTCCGTTGATTCAGAAAAATCCACACCTGTCAGATCTTCGCTCTCATCAGATTCTCCCACACGAATAATTAATTCATCCGTAAGCTCATCCACGACGTGGTCACTTTGTATATAACTTTCTTCAATTGATATTACTTTGTCAGTTAACTTTTTCCATTCCTCTGGTCCCATCAGATTCACTTTTTCTTTAATCAAATCTACAACGCAGCCAATATTCCACTTTACGTTTTTGCTACTCACGTAACCTTTTATAGCGGCCCAAGCCATTTCGATAGGATTTAAATCTGGATGGTATGGTGGGAGACGGAGAATATCGTGACCATGTTCCATCAAAATTTGGTCAATTGAGAATTTCTTAAAACGATCTTTGTTCTTTTTTATTAAGTCGTACAATTGAGGTTTAAACATATTGGGATCAAAGCTAATTCCATTTTTGATAAGCCACGCTTGCATATCTGATTTACGCGAATTAGATGTCGGGGCCATATCATATTGTTTGTTGTGGTATGAGGCGTTGTCTACCACAACAACGGAGTTCGGTGGGAGATTGGGTATCAATTGAGTTCGAATCCATTTTTGGTAATTTTCAAAGTTCATATCGTTATGATAATCTCCCGATTTTGTGCCCGACTTGAAAGTTAATAATGCATTGGGCACAAATCCAGCCTCTGACCCGGCATGAACGATCACGACTCGTTGGCCTTTTGAGATAGGCTTTTTCAGACCTGCTGTAGAACTGTCAGCCCAGCCCATGGGTTTAGTATGTGTGGCATGGACGTATGATTCGTCAGTATAAATGATCGGTCTATTATGTCTTCGATATTCTTTGAGTTTCTGCAGGTAATTGATTCGTAACAACCGAATAGCGGATGTTTCTATTAATATTTTTCGGTTATTTTCTGTCCTTTTCCACTGAAATCCAATTTTTTTTATTAATCGACCCAAACTTGTTTTGGATCCTTTAAAGTTGATATCTTCACTCAATTTCGCTCGTAACTTTTCTAAAGTCGGCAATTCTTTTTCAGTTATATGAAAGTTATGTATACGCCTCTTAATTACCCCTTTGTCAAAGTCGTCAGCGTCTGTGACAGGGTTTCCGCGCGGTCTCTTTTTTCCAGGGGTTCTAAAAACTACCACAAAAGGCGAAGATTTGCTTTCTTTTATAATTCTTTGCACTGTCGATACAGACGTGTTTGTCGCCGCTGCCGTTTTTTTATAAGCTTCGAGTGTTTTAGACTCCCGTGAAAAATATTTAAACACGTCGTATACCATCCTTCTCGACTGTCTATTCAGAGCACTGCCTTTTCCTCGGGGTATATTTATCCACTCAAGTCAAAACAAATAACTTAACAAAAACAACGAAAACTTAACGAGTAACAAAATTAATATAAAACAAATAACTAAAACAACGAAACACTTTTCTTTTCAATTGTAATTGAGAGCAGTGGGAGCGTGTCAATGCCGCGATTGACGAATAGCGACTGAGCGGCCTATCATGCGACGCGCGCGCACCAATGGCTTCGCTCCGTTCTTGACGCATTCCGCCCGCGCCTCACCCCGCACCTCCACGGGGACCTAAAAAATGATTTCTGCGCAGTGGTCATCTTTCATGAACCGAACAGTAACTTTGGATATAATCAGGACGGAATTTGAAATTTCCCCTACTGTTCATATGAGCCTAGTACATTATTCATATTTTTTTATTTGTATGTATTGTATGAATGATTAATATGTCGTTACAAATACGTTGTTTGAAATTTAGAGTGTATCACTCTAAATTTCAAAGGTGGAATTGAAAGTGCCCCTGCACTTTCTATTCCATCACTCTCATGATCCGATGGGACGACTAGCGATACGACCGGAAAGAGGTCAGGCACAGGAACGACGGCTTTACTTGCTCTCCGAGGCATGGGGGTGTAATATCGTCAACTCCCAGACCTCGGGCTGATACTGAGAAATTTCTTTTTACGGAAAAATCCCATAATCACTTTTTGGCCCGACCCGGGAATTGAACCCAGGACATCATTATTCCCATAATCACTTTTTGGCCCGACCCGGGATTTGAACCCAGGACTTTATTATCTGCAGTTGAACACGCTACCGCTAGACCAATGAGTTATACACGAACACATTCAAATGGCGCGGCGAGCGCGCGGGGCCCGCTTTGATGAATATTAAAAAATATTTCACCATTTATTATTTACCTACATCAATCCTTTGTATTCGCCGCCGTATTAGAGTTCCTTGCGACAAAATCAGGACGGAATTCGAAATGTCCCCTAATGTTCATATGAGCCTAGTACATTATTCATGTTTTTTCTTAATTTATCAGTAGTCGTACCGCGTGTGTTTATCTGGTTAGTTTGTATAGTTTGTATTAAAATTTAAGTACCTATTCGTTCCCGGCCAGATTAAATTCACATACTGAAAGAAAAATTTAATATTCTTACTATTTAACACACAAAAAAATATCTGCAGTTACATAAGTCAATTAAATTATTTATTTCTCCTAGATCCAACATCTTGCGGAATATCAATTTAAATTAAATTAAGTGATTTTTCCTAGTTATCAAATTTGTATGAATGATTAAAATGTTGTTACAGGGAACCTTTAAAAATTAGAGCAAAAATTCAGTTAAACATTTGATTGAATCTTAAAATAAACACGTGCAATAAATTATGTGACTGTACAGAACCATACTTTTTATTTACAGTCTAAGTAGTAGGTACCCAAAGAGTTCGCGATAAGGTTCATTACCCTTGCGGCTGAGTTTTTAGTGTTGTTCATAATGTCGGTAATCTTACTTGTTGATTTAGGTTGTCGATAGAAAAATAAATTACTAGTTGAATAAAAAATGATTATTTCTGTTTGAAGTTTCGTCCATAGGTAGCCGTCCTGATACCCTATAACCCCCTTAAGTTACGTTCACACTTTCTGTTACACGTTGTATAAGTATGTATTTACAAAAGAAAAGTAGTATATGTAGTAGGTATATCAGTTATCTGGTTTCCATAGTACATGCGCTGCTTAGTTTGGGATCAGATGGCCTTGTGTAAATAATGTCCCAGGATACTATTATTATTAGCATGAGCTATTATATGATATATACCGGCCAAGAATATCATCTCCCCATCACATCCCGTGGGGGCGTAGAATCTCTCCCACAGAACGGGCGACAGCGTTTTTCTGTGAGCTGTGACCATCAAACTGCGATCGCCAAGCGTGAGGATCATGGCATATCCCCCCATTCTTTAGGAAAGATTTGTCCAGCAGTGGACGTAATTTGGCTGACCTGATTTGACCATGTTTTTCTTATATACTCGACTTGGCATTTAGTTAAAAAACATCCGAACTTATTCGAACATTTTGATATCATGTCTAGACATAAAGACAAAATTAAATTACCTAGGATAAGACTAGAGATTTTCAAAAAAAATGCATATTGCATGGCAATAAAAATATATAATAACCTTCCGTTACATATAAAAAAAATGACATTACCTCAATTTAGGAAGAGTTTATTTAATTTCCTCAAAGAGAAATGTTTTTATAGAACTAAAGAATATCTAGAATATAAGTAATAATGTAATTTAATAGATTAATTTATGATTAGATTAAGTTTCTAAACTACATATATGTACTCGTATATTTGCACGACCTCAGGTCAGAATTTTCATTAGGAGGTTGTATGTACCATATTTGAGCAAATAAAGATTTGATTTGATTTGATTTGATTTGGCAAAGTAATCAGTGTGTGTGTGTGTAATAGAAAACAATTCTTTTAATTATTAGCTACATCCAGTCAGTTTTTCCTACATAGTGACTATGACACATAACACCAACCCATCAAAACTCGTGGGGGACTTAGAAGTCATCCCGAGGGAATATACAACACGTAACTTAATTAACGCACACCCTCAAACACCCCAATTAGAATATTATGTTGTTATCATAATAAATACACTGAAATTTTTATTTAACATGAATATGCATTGTTATTTACTAAATTAGCTTCTTGGGATAAAGTTTATTTTACTTTATTTTGTATTGAATGATGGAATTTGTATGAATACAAATAAAACTGCGATTTTAAGAGACTTATTACTTTGACTTACGGTCCATTTCAATTTGTTTTGACTGTATAGGGTGGTCATATTCACCCTGTACTGTCAAAACAAATTGAATAATTTCCTTAGTTTTAATTATTTTGGAGTAAATATTTTCCTATATTAAAAATGATATAAATCGATTCAGTAAACGATTATGAACAAACTATTTTTAGGATGTGCGTTAATTAAGTTACATGTTGTATACCAGCGTTTCTCCACAGTACAACAAATATAGACAGTAAGGAAACTACCTACAAACGCTAGAAACGGCGCATTTACACAAACATGGGCATCGACAAGACCCCTAAGTGGTAGTCGCGGTTCTGTTAGTAGTGAGTGCCGCGTAATAACGAGTGCCCACGTATAAGTTTATCTCCGCGATCTTTTGTTACATGTTGTATATATATATATGTATATATATATATATATATATAGTTAGTTAGTTATATAATATAATAGTTTGAACTCGGCTTAGTCAAAACCGGAGCTATCTTATTTAAAACTTCCCGCAGATTTATAAACAAAGATGTATTAAAAAAAAACACGATATTAAAATCATTAAAAGTTACAACCCTATTTCTAAAATAGAGTTTAGGTAACTTAGGTAATTATTTCAGCAACTAGGCTTCGTTTCTGTACTGTCGATATTTATACTGTGGTTTCTCTTTGACCTACGGCTTATATAAGTACTGCGATCGCCAAACCGTCTGCCAAGCTTTGCAATTAAGTATGTCATATGGGTGTAATTATCTATATAAGTATGTATTTACAAAAGTAAACTAGTATATGTAATATATCAGTTATCTGGCTTCCATAGTATAAGCTCTGTTTAGTTTGGGTTCAGGTGGCCGTGTGTGAATAATGTCGCAGGATATTAGTATTATTATACAAACATGTTGCTCATTTCCTTTCCTGGATTTTGTGACTATACTGATAAGGTGTTTTAACAATCACCAGACATTATATAGACATCTTTTTTCAAGTTATAACCATTTAAAAATCATGAATCACCTTATTTAATTCTTGACTACGCCGACACCAGCTTTCTTGATCTCACGGAGGACCAACTTCATAAACTTGAGCGACTTTAATTTTTGTATACGATTAATATTTGGTTTACGTAAGAATGATCACGTCTCCGAATTTCGTACTAAGCTCAAGTGGCTACCTATTCGCTTTTGCCGGAATACTCATACTACTTGTCTTCTAGAGGAAAAATACATAACCCAGGTGTTCTAGAGACGGTTCGGTTGTTTGTTCCTGATGAGTACGTGGGACGGCGGCGGCGACCGCCTTTGATATGGGTGCCGCCAGCGCGCACTAACCTGTTGCAGAAGGCACCCCTGACACGGGCGCTGCACGCGGTCAACGCGGTGTCCCAACATACTGATATATTTACGTGTACTCTGAGTGAATTCACACGGGCAGCTTATTATGTAACAACACTATTGAATTAGGTGTAACCTGTAATGATAGTTGTTGGTTGTTAATAAATAAATAATAAATAAAAAAGTTTAAGTGAAAAAAAAAAGTGCTTTGCAGGATCAGTTCTTTACGGGTCAGTTCAATTGATCTACTCCTTTCTACATCAAAGAACGTTTTAAGTTCCTCCACACAACACACTCGCGGTCCCTGCGTTCATCAGAAATTCTGCGTCTGAAAATAACTTTACATACAACAACTTTTACGGATAAATCTTTTACTATCCAAATTGCCCGTCTATGGAATACTCCACCTGTACACATTCAATCAGCGCAGTCTCTTTACAGTTTTAGAAATAAGGTGAAAGAGTTTTATCCTAAACTCACTAATTAATAATATAATCGCTGCATTTAGTTTATTTCTATATACATATTTATGTGGTAAAATTGTGTATGTGTATAAATGTGGTAAAATTCAATTATTTATGGTATGCTAGTGGATAATTCAAATGAGTTGCAATAGGCAACCACTTTTAATAATACTCATAAAACTTACTAAGTATATAATTATCGTGACTGGAGTCTGTCTATCAATAATGGTTTTTCCATGATCGATGACTTCTCGATTGTTCTCGGTAGGATAATAATCAATGCCATAGGTTTCCTAGACGTAATTTTCAATTCAATCAGATACGTGACTCATATCAACATCCTTAATATCAATAGACCGCATTATATATGAGTTCAGACTTACGTCAAGATGGGGAATACTGTCTAGTCACTGAGATCAATAAGTCTTGTACGTCAGAGTTTTTATTAAGAAACACACATGCCGTTTAAGACGCTGCCAAAAGCCATTTTTTTTCTGGCTAGTTTTTTGCCGGTGCTAATGGATTCATCATCATCATGGCAGATGGATAACGTCCAATGCGGGACAAAGGCCTCCACAAAAGATTTTCACAATGATATAAAATGAAAAATATGTTTTTTTTACAAATGTATAACATATAAGTAATCTCGCCTAACTGCTACATTTAATGAAATCTTAACCGCCTTACATCTACATTTAATTTTACATGTTTAAGACATACTAAAAGCTAGGTACAGACGCCAGCACATCAATCTACCCCAATCTGTCAAATTTCCCCAATTGAAAGTGAACCTTACGCTTTTTTGATAAATTTTAAAATCTATAAAAGAAATTTGACAGATTGGGTTAGCTGGATGTGCAGGCGTCTGTATATTCGATTGATGATGCTTTCAGACCCATCCCTGCCTCAGGTTTCAGATGACCTCTCCCCACCATTGAGTAGTAAATCCCTCAACTTTATTTTAAACTAATTATTCTGAAGCACGCACGGATGGATTCCACGCCATCATGCGTAAGCGATGCGCTTCTATTATGAACAGGGTACGAGGCAGTCCCAATAGCATATTAAACACGATCGTGGACCGGTTGGGCAGCCCAATACTGGAACATTGGATGCGCAAACATACCCCAGTGGGGTGTTTTTTGAATGTTTAGCTTTAAGGTAGAGTTATGTAAAAAATGCTCGTTCAACCAAAGGTCACCAATTATTATGGAAAAAGAACTTCAAAATGTTTAACACCACATATTTTCAATAAATTACCGATATTGAGGCAAACACCTAAAATAAGTATAATAATAATAATTTATTTCAGATAATTAGAATCCATTTTTGTTAGTAAATAACTTATAAACTTAAACACTATTGTTATTAAACAATAGTGTTTAAGTTAATATGTTATTAAACAATATTGTTAACAAAAATGGATTCTAATTATCTGAAATAAATAATTATTATTATACTTATTTTAGGTATTTGTCTCAATATCGGTAATTTATAAAAAATATATGGTATTAAAAATTTTGAAGTTCGTTTCCATACTTATTGGTCACCTTTGGTTAAACGATTTTTTTATAACTCTCCCTGTGTTATATTTATTATAAGCAGGAATTTAATAAGTCTCGCTATAATTGTTATCTAAAGCTATCAAATAATTTAATTTAGTATCTACTGGCAATAGTTTACAAATAGGGAATAATTTGATCGTAGTCCTTATTACATTTTTGTTTTACTTTATTACTAAATAGGAATTCAAATAATCTTTACTGTAAATTTTTGAGAGTTAAATTAGTTGATAGTTAAAAAAATACCGGCCAAGTGCGAGTCCGACTCGCCCATTCCGTCGCGAGCGCTCCCCCCGCACTGTCGAGCTAAAGTGCATGCGAGTAATTACGAAAAATTAGGATACAGTTAAATTGTTTATAAACTTTCTAATAACAAGTTCCTATCCGCGATGGCTCAGTGTAAACTATGCCAAATGTCCTTGGCGAGAGTGAAAAGTGACAATATAAAGATTTGTATAGGTGCTTGTGAAGGTACATATCATACAAAGTGTGCCACAAAAATCAAAGCATTTTTGTCCACCGGAAAATGTGATGAGTGCCAAGCTACGAATGCCAGTGGACCAGCGATTGAAGTGGACATTACAAAAACCACCCCAGGGGAACTCTTAGCGGAAGTTTACAAAAAATTGGAAATAGTGTTCCTTATGAAAAAAACGCTGGAGTCCATGTCTGAGGACATCAGTTTTTATGCCGAAAAGTATCAGGAGCTAATAGAGGAGAAGGAAACCACGAATAAAAAATTTAAATCGTTGGAAAACAAAAATGTGCATTTAGAGACCCATAATAAGGCCCTGGAAGAAAGGATTTCATATCTGGAGATGCGCGATAAAGAAAAAAATGTGGAAATATATGGGTTAGAGGAACAAACCGACGAAATTATAGAAGATAAAGTGAAAATTATAGCCCTAAAACTGGGAATGGACACGGATTTAATATGTGAGGCAAGGAGGGTAGGCGAAAATAAACCGACCGTTGTCCCGAGCTCTGGTTCTTCCGATAGCGTAACAACATCGGCGATGCCAGGCACCCCCTCTGTCGGAAATAAACGCAATGAGATTCGTAGGGTAAAGCCACGGCCGATTATCATCACTATGAATACGCGTACCGCTCGCGATAAGTGGCTATCAACAAGAAAAACTCATAATTTATGCAATGATGATATATTATTAAATGGCTATCAGCAACGAATTTACATTAATGAAGATTTAACCAAATACATGCGTAACCTCCTGTGGACTGTAAAAAATGAACTGAAGTCTACGTTTAAGTACATTTGGATCCAGAACAATAAGGTGTTGATTAAAAAGGATGACCCAAATGACAAAAAAATACGAGCGATACGTACACTAAGTGACATAAGCATGTACGCAAGTAAGAAATAAATACTGTCTACTGTGACACTCTGATATAACACTGAGAGTACCAAGTAGTTTAAGTTCGATGATCAAAGCTTATATATTAAATCTAATATTAAATATAAAAGTTATTCGAATATAAACAGCTGGCAAGAGGACATACAGCGGTATAATAATAGTTTGAATATTGTTCATTTAAACATTAGATCATTAAGAAAAAACTTTGTTCAACTACAAGTTTTATTGCATGATTGTTTAGAGAAAATACAGCTTATTGCACTAACTGAAGTTAACATACGGAGAGATGAAATGCCCTTATATAATATACACGGATATAATACATATATACACACAAGCGAAAATAGAAAGGGAGGTGGAATATTGTTATACGCCCAAAATAACTTAAATTTAACTGCAAAAGTTAGTAATGGGAACTACTATGAGATGGTCCACGGTCAACTAATTCAGGAAGGACGGAAGGATATCCATGTACTGGTCGTATATAGACCGCCAAAAACTAACAAACAAGGCTTTGTTCAGGAATTACATTCCTTGCTGTCGGGGATTCCTCGAGACTGTGAAATAGTATTGATTGGTGATATGAATATAGACTTGCTGAACAGGACCGCTCGCGCCGGGTGCAGCGCGACCACACAGTACGTGAATAATATGAGTGAACTAGGAATGGAGTGTGCCATCAGTGACGTCACGCGAGAGGAGGTATGCGGCGGTATAGTGACTCGAACCTGTATCGATCATGCGTGGGTTCGAACTCAGTGTTGTGCGTCTGCGTATGTTTTAAACTGTAAATTATCAGATCATTACCCTATCGGTGTGTGTCTTGACATTGGTTCTATAAACCCCCTAAGTAATATACAAACCCAATTGAATACTTTAAGTAACAAAAAGGTAATTGAATTATTGGATAATACTATCTGGACGGACCTGTTGAACTGTAAGTGCCCACTTGATTTGTACAGCAGTCTATGTTTAATGTTTTGTAATGTTTATAATAAGTCTAGAATACAAATAACCATACGTCACAAGAGAAAGAGTAAGCCTTGGATTACGGAATCTATTAAAAACATGATATATATTAGAGATAAACTTTTTCAAAAGTGGAAATTGTGTCCAGGTGATATGAATCTCAGACTTCAATACAATAAATATAGGAATAGAACAAACAAATATATAAGGCTAAAAATAAGTACCGTCAGGAAGAAATAAAAAAATGTCACAAAAACATTAGGAAAATATGGGGTAAAATTAACTCATGGATAGGGAGAGAGAAACCTAGTTTGGATAACATCATATTGAAGTATTTAGGGAAAACGGATAGCACAATTAATATCTGTAATAAATTTTCCACTACATTTACACAAGAAATTCTACACACAAAGCATGTATGTAATTATAAGTTTATGGATAGGTCTAGCTATGTGAACTATAGCCAAGTGTCATTGAGATTTCAAAAAGCCGGTTCAAATGACGTTAGTAAAATTATTAATATGTTAAGCTGTGACAAGTCTGAAGGGGTGGATAATATCAGGGTAAAAGATATAAAGTATCTGGAATCCCAATTGAGTCCTCTTATAGCATTGTTTATCAACTTATGTGTCGAAAAAGGGCAATACCCAGAACAATTAAAAACAGCTTTAATAAGACCCATATTTAAACAAGGAAGTCACACAGATTATTCCAACTATAGACCGATAGCAATACTGTCAGTAATTAATAAGATTGTGGAAAAATTTATTGTAAATCAAGTAAGCACCTTTCTGGAAAATAATAGCATATTAACAAGTGTCCAACATGGTTTCCGGCGGGGCCGAAGTACGGCTACGGTTCTGGCTCAATTCTCTGACGACAATGAGTGTTTAGATCTCCGAAAGCAGGTGGTGGTGGTCTACATTGACTTCAAAAAAGCTTTTGACACCCTTGAACACCACCAGCTGCTGCAAGCTATGGAGGAATGTGGGATTGCAGGGCCTATCAGCAACTGGTTTCGTGCTTATCTCACAGGCAGGACGCTGCGAACTGTGGTCAATGGAGTTGTTGGTGAGCCCAAGCGTGTCACCTGTGGAGTGCCGACTGGATCCGTGTTCGGTCCCGTCGGATACATCATGCATGTCAACAGTATGTTCAATGTGGTACACAATTGTCGAATATATATGTTTGCAGACGATACATGTATGGTGTATGCTGATAGGGACTTAAATGTAATAGAAAATAAAATCCAAACAGATCTCACGAGTATCATAAAGTGGGCTCATGATAACGGAATAGTTATTAACATCAGTAAAACTAAATGCATGCATATACGGTCACCCTATAATAAAAATATCGTCCGGTCGCCGCGCGTCGTGGGACACACATACGAGTGCCTGCATAGCGTGTACGACGGCAGAGTGATGGAGTGTGAGTGTGCTGATATTGAGGTGGTGACGGAATGTAAGTACTTAGGTTTAGTAATAGATACTGATTTCTCGTGGAAAATACACATCTCAAAACTGTCCGATAAATTACGCTCTGTTCTTACAAAATTCCACCACCTCAGTGCTGTACTGGATAGGGCCACTTTGATTGTTGTATATTATGCACTAGTAGATTCACTGCTCTCCTATGGACTGGCATGCTATGGACGTACATTTAAAACGTATTTGGACAAAATAAAAGCATTACAAATAAGATTTATGAAATTATTAGTAGACAGTAAAACAAAATTGAGATGTAAAAGTAATAATTATGAAGAATTGTTCATAGAGTGTAAAATGTTGCCAGTACATGAGAAAGGATTACTATTAGTAGCGTTGGAACATTATGGTCGTAATAATTACAAGCTCATAAAGACGCACCTGAGGCCGCGCAGGGTAAGGCAATGTAAAATATTTGAGGTGCCCACTTGCAATAATTATTATGGCCAAAGATGTAACAAGTTTTTGGTTCCAACCATATTCAATAGTTTGCCTTCGGACATTGAAAGTGGTTCGGTTTCGAAGCGGTCATTTGGGCGGAGAACGGCGGAATTCCTGCGGAGCGTTGTCGGTGAGAGCTTATCCTTGCCTGTACCATAGATATACATATGTACTCGTATGTATGTATGACTATGTATTTGGATGAATGGAGATTCTCGCTGACAGCGTTCTCGGAGGTTTTGTTGCTTTCTGGCTAAATGATTGTTTTAGGCCCGAGTTCCTTTCGGTGTCTAGGATGTTAGATGTTAGGCACATGGCTCGTGAATGTGGTGGGAACTAAAAAACTGCATAGCCTATAACGCTATAATATTAGTTAATTATATAATGCACATAAAATATTTAATAATCTAACTTAATTTATTTAATACTGTTAATCTCTTTTTTATTTTGTAATTAGATATATATATTTTGATTTTTTTTTCCTTGTTTCGCTTGTGTTTATTTTGTTTCTTTATATTACTAGATACTTGAACTACATAATGTATTTATCGTAAGAAGTTTGTAAAAAGGGAGCTACATCTGCCAACAAACTGTTTTGCAGTTTGGCAGAGGTATCAAAAAGTTTGTAAAGGGATTTAATTTATAATGAATAAACATTTTTTTTTTCATTTTCATGAAGGGTTCCGTAACAGCAAGTATTTCAGTTGATTAAATGAAAGGTAAATTGCTGTTTACGATTTAAGACGTAGGTATTAAAAAAACTACTTGCTAGATCTCGTTCAAACCAATTTTCGTTGTTAGTTTGCATGGTACATCATATATTTTTTATAGTTTTATCATTCTCTTATTTTAGAAGTTACAGGGGGGGGGCACTCATTTTACCACTCAAGAGGTGTCTCTCCCGCAAACTATTCAGTTTAGAAAATAATGATATTAGAAACCTCATATCATTTTTGAAGACCTATCCATAGAACCCCACATGTATGGGTACGATGAAAAAAATTTTTTTGATTTTCAGTTCTATGTATGGGGAACGCCCAAATTTTTTTTTTTTTATTTATATATTCAGGAAACATACAGTCGTTAACAAACAATACAATTTGTTAACGACAAACAATACAAATTGTTCTTTTTCTATTTTTTTTTTTGTAAAAATCTCAATGCGCTTCACATAATACATCTACTTACCAAATTTCATCAGTACAGCTCTTATAGTTTCGGAAAAAATGGCTGTGACATACGGACGGACAGACAGACAGACAGACATGACGAATTATAGATTCCGTTTTTTGCCATTTGGCTACGGAACCCTAAAAAGGCCCCTATCTCAGCATTATCTACGGGAAAATATATTAACATACGTATATTATTGCAGCGGTGATCTTCCAATAGAGGCTTAAAAGCCACAATGGCATAGTAATTTATAAATTGTCTCCATCATTTGGAGGGATATGCCATAATCGCCACGCTTGGTAGACAGGTATTTGTACGGTGCGGTGGAATTCGTAGGTTGATGATCGCAGTTGGTCAGAGTTCACAGGGAGATGCTCCTGCACGTTCTCTATGAGATAACTATAGAGCGTACTTAGACTTTACTCAAACTTTACTATGCCTAATTAGTTTTACTTTCTGTATTTTACAAATATTTATCAATATATCTGTAGTATTCCTTTGAATACAAATTCCGTGATTTCCAATTTCTCTGGAAATCCTATACAATGTGGCATCACTGTCTCTGATAATACGGAAATATTAAAAAGCCATGTAAGTTATGATGGTGAAGTATATTTTTGACTACTTTATTTCTATTTGGCTTATAGTGTAAGTTTTTACTAAGTCGTCGATTTTGTGGACTTAAGCATTTGCTGAGCATGCACTCAGAGGGATTCCAAGATTGCTTTATAAATACCGACTTTGACTTAAGTCGAAAGTAAAGTCTGAACAAAGTCTAAGTACGCTCTATAGATCTCAGCCTTAGACGCCTCCCAATGGGTTAAATGGTATAGTAATATTCTTTGCCGTCAACCACACAGCAATGGATGTTCTTCGAAAACATTGAACCAATTCTTTTTAACACAATCAAAACCAAAAAATATTTTATTTAAATATAAGGGTAAGGTTTTTAAGTCTAATGTCTCAGAAATTGAAAGATTATCTTTTTTCACATACTTTATTATTTATTAGTATCTAATAAATGCTTGTATTGTATTGTTCTTTTAAAACTTTAAAATAATATGTAAAATATGGGAGTCTATAATTTCCGGAACAGTCAGTTACAGAAACATCATCTATTATTATATTACCGTATTTATAAATTACCGTCACAAATCAGATCCATTAATAGTTCAGATATGTTTAAAAATAAACTTAACACCTATCTTGAAGAGAAAGCGTATTACACGGTTAATGAGTTTTTAAATGATAATAATATTCAGTAAGTAGGTAGTCTAAACTAATTATGTTATCCCAATAATTATTGTATAATCTCATTCTATCATAATAAAATTATATGTAATTGACTTAATTTTAAGATTTGCATGCCGAAATGGTGAAATATAGTTAGCACATTATATAAATTAGAACATCTTGTATGATCCACCTATATTTGCAAATAAAGATTATTGTATTGTATTGTATTGTATTATTAATTATTTTATTAATTTAAATTAATAATATAAGTGCGATTTACAAAAAAAAAACATATTGCAATAAGGCTTAGGGTGCTTGCTGTCAATTGTTATCTATACATATAATAAAATCGTATGAAAGTCAAAACTGTAGGTACATGGAATATTTTTTAATAAGGATACTTGGGGCGGGATCTACAATCGATATCAAAGCCTGAAATATAGTTTTTAGAATGTGTATCTGTTTGTCTGTATGTATGTCCGGGCTAAACTCAAAAAGTGCTGCATGGATTTACTTTAAATTAGCATGAATATAAAGGAGGTCTAAGAGGTCGGGTCAACATAATATAGGCTACATATTATCACGCTATCACCTACGGGGGAGGAGCTGTGATAATTCATAAAGTTTAACGCTGGTAAAACCCAGGGCACGCTAGTAACTTATAAACAATTAATTGACAGATATTGCAAAAATAGGGCTAATATTGCAAATTTCTTAACAAGCAGTCCACGCTTTTACTAATGAAATATCTTTTTTTGGTAATCGGTTAGACAGTTGGACGAGTCAGTGGTCTCGAGTTAGCCTATCCCCTCTCACCGGTTCAAATCCCGGGTCGGGCTAAAAAGAGATTTTGGGGAGTTTCAGTGAAGAATTTTTTTCTTTTTTTTTTTTATTGAGCAAAAATAACAAAAGTTTATTTTTTAGAAGTGGCACAGAAACCTCTAGGGTTTGAGTGCCTGTAGTCTGGGAGTTGGCGGTATCATACCCCCGTGCCTCGGAGAGCACGTCAAGCCGTCGATCCTATACCTGATCTCTTTCCGGTCGTGTCGCTAGTCGTCCCATCGGATCATGAGAGTGATGGAATAGAAAGTGCCCCTGTGTGTGCGCAAACACAGGGGCACTTTGCACACACTTTCGTCTCCATTGAGACTGGCCGCCGTGGCCGAAATCGACCAAGAGGCCATTATTATTAATAATAATAATCATCATTTATTTCAGATTTATCCATCCATATTTGTTAGTATAATTGCGAGCTTACAAACTAGTGTTAGTAATAAATATCAACAATATTACATAAGTACTAAGTGGACGGTCCGGACGGACTGCCCGATGATGGTGGAAAATCATTATACGACTGCGTGCAGCCGTATCCAGCGAGCCAGCATCGGAGAGTCCCACCGGTCCGCCAGCGCGCGCAGGACTCTATTGGGACTGTCGCGCGTGCGGCGCATGATAGATGCGCACCGCTTGCGCATGATGACCGCAAAGCCGTCTGTGTCAGCCGCCGCGAACATCGCGGAGGCGCTGCAGTAGCGCGGCAGCCCCATCAACACCCGGAACGCGTTATTGTATTGAACGCGCAGGTCGCTGTATGTCCGCTGTGTATAGTTAACCCACAGGCTGCAGGTGTAAAAGGACTGACAGTACGCTTCAAAAAGTGCAACTTTGACAGTCCCTGAGCACCGTGAAAACTATATGTTTGTGATACTTATTATATGTTTATTACTAATATTATTTGCAATGTATAGTATCTACAAGGGTATTTAAATTCAAATTCAACTCATAGGTTGTTTATTAGCATTCGCCAACATAACCGTCTTCTGCATAACTCTGCACCAAGATATCAAGTCCAAAACTTGCAAGGTTGATCTTCAGGGATTTAGAAATAAATTAAAAAAAAAAAAAAAAAAAAAAAAAAAAAAAAAAACAACTCCAATTTTTGTATTATTACGACAGCGGGAAATTCGATGTTATTGTCAAGGTTGACTTACTAACTCTTTGAACACACTTCTTGCTGGCCGTAATATTTGATCCATTCATTTATTATTAATACATCACAAAAAAACTGCATATGGTCTGACGTAGGTACCTACGTAGGTATTACTAATAAACTAATATTTGCTTTGACTAATATCCTGTGGCATAAGTTATCAGTGACGAAAAGTCTAGACAACACTGGTTCTGGCGGCTACGATTTTATCAAACTATTAGGTAGCTGTGCCCCGCCGTTTCATCTGCGTTAAACTTTATAAATTATAAATATAGCCTATGTGTAACTCGTATGTACACACGACTACATATCAAGCTATACATCGCTGCTTCAATTCAAAACTACCACATATAAAAAAATGCATAAGTATTTTTATTACAAAAATAAACATTCACGTTTTTATGTTTAACAACGACACCCATTGACTTTGCATTTTTTAAAGTAGGTATAATAAAAAGCAACCGTTAGCAATTGAATCGTTTTGAACGCGCAAAATATAATCTAAACCCCCATATTGACAGTTGCGTGTCGAAAACTGAATTTCATTTGTGCAAAAGAGCCATAATGTACTTACCTTTTCTTTTTTTTTATACGTGGGGAAATGCTCTAGTCGCACGGGGTGTGGGGCTCGACCCACTAAAACCACCACGGTAGCCAGCCTCCCAGTGCCTGTAGCGGGGGCTCTGGGTACTCGTGAACGATCTCACCAGTACCCCCGCTGTACACTGAGCGTCCGCGAGACTCTCCCCGGGGATGGGAGAGGCCTGAGTGCCTCCCCCCGTCCCCAGTACGCACAAGCGTGTTACCTGAGCTACAGCAGGTTACCCTCCCGGGACCGCTGGCGCTCGGAGGTAAAGAACTCGGCGCGAAGCGGCGGCGACACCCGCCTGCCACCCTCCCACCCGCTCTTACCCCGCTGTCGGCACTCGCGCAAGCAGTTTCGTCGACGTGTATGCAGAGAAGACTCGTTTCCTCCCCGGAACGCCAGCGGTCCCAGTGGCGGCACCCAATCGCGGAGAAGCCAATCGGGCGCCGCATACCCTCCCGCGCCGGCATCTCATAATGTACCTAATCTGTTTTACTCATCAATTTTATACAGAAAGCGACCATATTTCGCAATACTTCAGTTCTTCGTTCAGACTTCGGGCTTGTGCTGAGAAATCTTTCTTTTTACAGATAAGTCCCAAAATCACTTTTGGCCTGACCCGGGATTTGAACCCAGGGCCTTGTTATCTGCGGTTGAACACGCTACCGCTAGACCAACGAGGCAGTCAAAACAAAATATTATTTAGTACCTAAACTGACACATACCAAAATTAACAAGAAGCTGACATAATTTAATATATAATAATAATAATATTTAGGGACAATGTCACACAGATCATCCTAGCCCCAAACTAAGCAAAGCTTGTACTATGGGTACCAGGCGAAAATATACATACTTATATAGATAGATAAATACTTAAATACATAGAAAACATCCATGACCCAGAAACAAATGTTCCTGGAACCCAGGACCACCAGCTTCGTAGGCAGGAGCACTACCAACTAGGCTACGGTGACCGTCGTATCATCATCATCATCATCATATCAGCCGAAAGACGTCCACTGCTGGACAAAGGCCTCCCCCAAAGATCTCCACAATTGCCGGTCTTGCGCTATCCGCATCCAGCGATTTCGATTTAATACATTCCATGACTGTAATTGAATTTAATCTAGGTTAAGATACTTCTAACATTTAAATTTTGTACGTCATTATGTTGGCAATAGTGGTTTACCTTTATACCTGTATAACACCATGTAATAATAAGTAAGAGGCCGCCGACCCGGCCTAATGTGAATATAACTGTCGGTACGGTCGTTTTACTGCCCGGCCTGGGTCGTCACAAATCAGTCTTTCGTATAGGATGGACGACGACGACGTTTTCATTGCAATGTGGTATTTAAATAAAAGGCAGAAAAAAAGAAAAAGGAAATATTGGGTGCATCCAATAATTGCCAAGCGAAATGAAGTTGGAACTTTTCAAACTTTAATAAGCGAATTAAGAAATGACGAGCTAAAGTTTTATAATTACTTAAGAATGTCTATTCCTTCCTTTGATAACTTAATCGCAAAAGATCATTTCCATCGCCGCCGCTTCGCGCCGACAAATGTGAACGGCGCCATACTAGCTAGTACGCCAATATTATGTCCGACCCGACAGAAATCGTGGCTGGACACACGGTAAGAGCTGGTTCACATTAGGTCGGACCGACAGTTTTACCGGCCCGACAAACGTTTAGGATCCATATTGGCGTATGTATGTCAATAGCGCCGTTCACATTAGGGCGACCCGACCAAACTGTCGGAGCCGACACTTTTACCGTGTGTCCAGCCACGATTTCTGTCGGGTCGGACATGATATTGGCGTACTAGCAAGTATGGCGCCGTTCACATTTGTCGGCGCGAAGCGGCGGCGACACCCGCCTGCCACCCTCCCACCCGCTCTTACACCGCTGTCGGCACTCGCGCAAGCAGTTTCGTCGACGTGTATGCAGAGAAGACACGTTCCAATATGGAGGATTTCTTAATTCGCTTATTAAAGTTTGAAAAGTTCCAACCTCATTTCGCTCGGCAATTTCTTTCTTTCTGCCTTTTATTTAAATACCACATTGCAATGAAAACGTCGGCGTCGTCCATCCTATATACGAAAGCCAACTCACAACTGTTTTGTGACGACCCAGGCCGGGCAGTAAAACGACCGTACCGACAGTTATATTCACATTAGGTCGTGTCGGCGGTGTCTAGTGTGAACAGCAACACCCGGCAGTCGGTGAACGGCAAACTGTCGGTCCGACCTAATGTGAACCAGCTCTAAAAGTGTCGGCTCCGACAGTTTGGTCGGGTCGCCCTAATGTGAACGGCGCTATTGACATACATACGCCAATATGGATCCGACTCGTTTGCCGGGCCGGTAAAACTGTCGGTCCGACCTAATGTGAACCAGCTGGTTCACATTAGGTCGGACCGACAGTTTGCCGTTCACCGACTGCCGGGTTTTGCTGTTCACACTAGACGCCGCCGACCCGACTTAATGTGAATATAACTGTCGGTACGGTCGTTTTACTTCCCGGCTTGGGTCGTCACAAAACAGTTGTGAGTTTGCTTTCGTATAGGATGGACGACGACGACGTTTTTATTGTAATGTGGTATTTAAATAAAAGGCAGAAAAAAAGAAAAAGGAAATATTGGGTGCATCCAATAATTGCCGAGTGAAATGAAGTTGGAACTTTTCAAACTTTAATAAGCGAATTAAGAAGTGATGAGCTAAAGTTTTATAATAACTTAAGAATTAAAAATTTTTGTCTCTTATTTAATTCCATAAAATATGCAACAAATTTCACCATGCCGCTAGTTTTAAACTTTTATTTTTGTACTGTTCACACGTTTTATCCCACAGTAAACTCCTGTCTTCCACAAGAGAAATCAAAACTTATACATTAATTTCGCCCTCCATATTGAAACGTGTCTTCTCTGCATACGTCGAGGAAACTGCATGCGCGAGTGCCGAGAGCGGGGTAAGGGAGAGTGGGAGGGTGGCAGGCGGGTGTCGCCGCCGCTTCGTGCCGACAAATGTGAACGGCGCCATACTTGCTAGTACGCCAATATTATGTCCGTTCCGACAGAAATCGTGGCTGGACGTACGGTAAAAGTGTCGGCTCCGACAGTTTGGTCGGGTCGCCCTAATGTGAACGGCGCTATTGAGATACATACGCCAATATGGATACGACACGTTTGTCGGGCCGGTAAAACTGTCGGTCCGACCTAATGTGAACCAGCTCTAAGAGAGTCGCTATTACTGAAAAGGCGATTATTATTATCTAATAATACAGACTATTATTCATATTTTTTCTTTATTCATTATTATTCATATTTATCCATATTTTAAAATAAATATCAACTGGTTAATGAATACTGCAACGTCAGATTGATGTGTACTTTATTTGCTATTGGCTGGTTATGTCGAGTGGGCGGAGATAAACTGTTGTGTTTTAAATTAATACTTGACTGAAAAATATAGTACTTGTAGTATATGTAATAATATCTATTTGACTGCCTCGTTAGTCTAGCGGTAGCGTGTTCAACCGCAGGTAATGAGGTCCTGGGTTCAAATCCCGGGTTGGGCGAAAAAGTGATTTTGGGATTTTTCCGTCAAAAGAAATTTCTCAGTATCAGCCCGAAGTCTGGAAGTTGGCGGTATTACACCCCCGTGCCTCGGAGAGCACGTAAAGCCGTCGGTCCTGTACCTGAACTCTTTCCGTTCGTGTCGCTAGGCGTCCCATCGGATCATGAGAGTGATGGAATAGAAAGTGCCCCTGTGTTTGCGCACACACTTGTGCACTATAATATGTCCTGCGCAATTGGCTAGTCTCCATTAGACTGGCTGCCGTGGCCGAAATTCGGTCGGGAGGACATCATCAATATCTATCGGCACGGTACGAAGGCACCCTCGTCAGGATTGGTCATGATTGTTCATGTGGGCGCATAAAGAAGAGGTGAAAGTCCAATATCAATTATAAAATCACTTTACTTCACAGATAATTCAAATAACAACTAAAATATCACTTTTACTTTAGCAATTAAGCACAATTAGCATTATCGTATGATTACGCGGAACAACAGCGATCCGTCGATAATGTGGTGCGCTCACGACGGCCATTGCAGATAGAATGAATCCAACATGGCCGCGCCGCGCCGCGACCATCGACACGACGTTTCGCTAAAAATGACATCTGCCAAATCTAGTTCCCTCATAATCCGACAGGAGACATTTCGAATGCGCCGTCATATCTATTAATAATATTTAAATTAATAATTTAAGTATATTTATGTATATACATATATATATATAGATAATCCGAATAACACACAATTTCGACGTAGAATAAATTTAAACTTCTGCATAATCGTTACTTAAGAGGATCGCGATTTGGAATTTATCTAGTACCAAATCAGCTATTTACAGAATTTATCTAGCAATTCGATTATCTTAGAGGAGACTCTCCTCTTAAGTAACGATTATGCAGAAGTTTATTCTACGGATATGTCTATGTATTAAGTTTAACGCGGTTTAAACCGCGGGGCATAACTAGTGTTTAATATTTAAATCGGTTTGTTTGCTAATCCATCACTCGTGAGATAATCTTCGGTCACCGTAGCCTAGTTGGTAGTGCTCCTGCCTACGAAGCTGGTGGTCCTGGGTTCGAATCCCGGTAAGTGCAAATATTTGTGTGATGAGAACGAATATTTGTTTCTGAGTCATGGATGTTTTCTATGTAGTTAAGTATTTATCTATCTATATAAGTATGTATATCGTCGCCTGGTACCCATAGTACAAGCTTTGCTTAGTTTGGGGCTAGGATGATATGTGTGACATTGTCCCGAGATATTATTATTATTATAATCTATGACGAATTACCTTGGAATTCCCAATAAATAATGTAACAGTTCCTGTTGATTCAGGATGCGAAGCAATCTGGCGGGATTTCTTGGGATCAAATTTTAAACTTGACCATTATTCCTGTGTGAAATAAGTGACTCAAGCTTTTTGGTACAATCCGATGCAAAAATAGCCAGGTGTTCAACGACAACGACCCAGTTCGAGGAAGCAGAATGTTTCTTAACTATGGAGCTCTGAGATAATATTTTTCACTAGCGTGATACTATGTAGCCTATATCTTGACCCGACCTCTTAGTAATATTCATGCAAAATTTGAAGTACTTAAATCCATGCAGTGCAGTGCAGTGCAGTACTTTTTGAGTTGAGCCCGGACATACATACAGACAAACAGATAAACAGACATAAATTCTATAAACTATATTTTTGGCTTCTATGTTGATTGTAGATCACGCCCCAAGTATCATATCCATAAAAAAATATACATTGAATATTTTTTTATAGGATACTTGGGGCGTGATCTATTTTTTACCCACGACGGAACGGAGCAGGTATATGCAGGTATATATGCGTTTAGGGTGAGAGATGTTTGTGTGTGCGTTTGTGCAAAGTAATGTTCCCACCTATCTTCTAAACTAATGATCTGATTTTGATGCGGTTTTCAATAACGGGTTTGTGTTTGATGAGTTCATATTCTTAGACAGGTGTCATGGCTGTAACTCACTAGGGGGCGCCACAATATTAGTGCAAAACAATGTTGCAATATAATCAAAACGAAATGTCCGTGGTAGCTTAACGCATGTTCCCAAATAATAAAAATTACGTCTACAACTTACTAGAGGGCGCTACAATATTAGTGCAAAATAATATTGCAATAATATTAAAACGAATTGTCCGATTTCAATGCGGTTTTCAGCAATGGGTTCGTAGTTGATTGGTGCGTGGTCTAAGATAAGTCTTATGATATTAACTCACTAGGGGGCGCTGCTATATTAGTGTGAAACGATTATATTGCAATATTATTAAAATTAAAACGTATTGTCTGATTTCAATGATGAGTTCGTGGGTGATTGGTGCATGTTGTCAGATGAGTGTTATAGAGGTAACTTTTAACAATGTTTAATGTAATAGTCTGAGTAAAATTTCAAAATTAATGCATAGCGATACCAAGACGGCGTATTTGTAATGGATTTTAGAACCCTTACGAGCTTCTTCTATTTTATCATCATCACTTTGCGATCGGCGTAAAGTGCTTCTCAATCGTTCTAATTCTTCCAACGCTATGCTATTATGTGGGTTATTAAAAAGTTTTCTTTGGTCTAAGTCAGTTATAACTACGCCGTTTAAAGATCGAGGGATATTCGAATCAAGCAACAAGCAAATTTAATGTTGAAATCAAAATTATAAATTCAAAAACAAGTAAGTACCTATTTCAAAATATAGATACGATATCGTAATAAAAAAAAATATGATAGCAATATAATAAACTGAAACTATAAAATCAATCATAAAACTCGAGTATTAATAAAACGGAGTTATATTCCGACTAAACTACCTAATCTAGTTATCTGTGAAATCCAAATTATTATTCGAAAATGCAAAAATCAAGAAACAAACTAATAATAAAATTCAGTATGTAAGTACCTAACTCTACAACCCACATTTAATTCAAACCCAAATCTCAAAATATTATGTTTAAACCAATAACAAAAACAAATCAAAGTATAATGATGGGAAAATAATATTGAACAATATTATTCCACTTAAAAAAACTAACCTACACTATTTACAAAATTATAATCGAAAAGTAAAATAATGTTGTATCAAACTTATTAATATAATTAGAACTCGTAAGTTAAAAAAAAATAAGAACAATATGTACCTTCTCTTTATTTGGTCTCAATAAGGAAACAACAGTACTCGGCGTCACTGTGTGCTAGGTCTCTCTAGGTCTGTAAATCGCATCTAATTCGCATTTAATTCGCATTCAAAGCGCATTCGAAAACACATTATAATAACGTAAGCCCGAAGGCATCGACATTCATAGTGTTCTAGGGAGTTTTAGCCAGTATTAGGAACTGTTTCTGCCTTCACCGCATGGAGGTACTCCCAGCTTAAGTCATCATTGAATTCAGAGTTCAAACAAAAATATTATAGTAACAAGAGTATTGACACCAATTCTGAACAAAAACCAACAGAAAGCAATTGTATAATATTTAATAAGAAACCTAATATTATGTGGTAGGATGAATCACACTTATTGTTTTGCGAGATCTTACCTACTCATTATATAGATTATAATTCGTATATGCTCTCTAAAAAGTCTGAATTAAAATTAAGCAAAATTAAAAATTTTGAAAAAACCCACGACGGTAAAAGTCACATCGAAAAAGAATAAAATAACCCAAAACCCCCGACTTAACCCAATTATTATGTATGTCCGGTTAATTTGACACATGATGATACTACGTCCACGTGATTTTCGACCTTGAAAATGCTACCTGACTATACGGATAAATACACTTCGTATTAATGATTTACATGTCCTAACCTAAAAGAAAAAAATGTGCTATAAAGCTTAAAGTACATAGAACGTACTTATCTACCTCATTGTGAATCTATTTTCATTTAAAATTATGAAATTGTGAGTTAAACATGCGACATGTAATATTTTTCCGAGTTGAACTAACTCCCACAAATGAACATCGACTTTACATAAAAATAGTTCTAATTGAAACATATTAACGTACATAACAAAAAACTAAATTAAATACCCTTTTAAATGATATATTAATATCTATAAATCCCATACATAATTACAAAGAAACATTCAAAAGAAATCTACAACTCTTGGCGCGAAATATGTCCATTTCAAAGAGCTGTCACTGGTAGGCGCCACTTTACGAATGTTTTTGTTCTATGACATTCCATTATGGCAGCCGCACTTATTTTTTTTAAATTCTATACTCTATCCCCTTGACTATGGCTCTTCGATTCATACCAAGTAGTGCCGCAATTTGCCACAGGATGGCATTGATTTCAACTTAGTGAATGCGCGGGCCGCGCGGGGACTTTAGTACCCGGGACGTAGGACGGTCTACCTGCCGCGGGGACAAATGTACCCGCGGACGTTTTAGTCGATAATAGACGTAAAAATACTTTCTAAAAAAATAGAGTTGATATCTCGAGATAGATAAATAATAGATATACTTAAGTACCTAAACAATGAATATCGATGTTTACAGTTTTTTCCTAACGTGTCTGTTTCTCGAAGATATACTTAAATGTAGCGATAAAAATTTCACCATAATACATAACCCAGGAATATCCGTCGGGGGCTGCCTTTCCTATCTATATGAATTTTCATCCAAAATTTAATCATACTTATAAGTGTGTTTTATGTTGTCGTTAAACTACTATAATTCTTCAATAATTGTATTCACGTCACTAGAAAAACTTTAACTGGGTTAATGGCAGCCCCCGACGGCTATTCCTCGGTTATGTATTATGGTAAAATTTCTACGCTACATTTAAGTATATCTTCGAGAAACAGACACGTTAGGAAAAAATAGTAAACATCGATATTCATTGTTTAGGTACTTAAGTATATCTATTATTTATCTATCTCGAGATATCAACTCTTTTTTTTAGAAAGTATTTTTACGTCTATTATAATATTTCGTTACATAATAATTGGGTTAAGTCGGGGGTTTTGGGTTATTTTATTCTTTTTCGATGTGACTTTTACCGTCGTGGGTTTTTTCAAAATTTTTAATTTTGCTTAATTTTATTTTAGACTTTTTAAATTATTATTCTATTTTATTATATTCTATATTCATTCAGACATTATTAATATTATTGCCTATAACCTACTACTGTAATTTGTCAGTCAACTATTCATTATAGTTATCTATAAGACATTAGACATAGCATGTACACAGGCGAGCTTAACTATGAGTTCTCTTCTAGCAAACCTTTGTCAGAGTGAGATGAGCCTGCTTACTAATACTACATACTAAGTTACTTATGTAACTATATATATATATATATATATATACATATATATATATATATATATAAAATAAATAAAATAAAATAATAAAGGTTTTTATTCACGTAGACTTTAAAAAAGCGCTTGTAAATAGTCAGAACATGTTTGTAGTAATATAGTTGTATACATTAGATATTATTTCTAGTAACATAGATATTTAGGTACATCTTGTATGAAAACATTTATAAAATTTATTTTATTACAGAAATTATATTTAGCTAGCTCGTATCAAGTTATTGTCCAGAGATTATGTTTAATTATCTAGTTTAAGTCTAATATTTTTACTACATATTGTCAATGGTTCTGTCTATATTAAAGGTATTATTATTATGACGGACCTTGTGTTAATAACGACGGTCGCGCTTTAATGCTACCACCGGATCCAATGCGCCCCAACTGAGAAGACCCAGCGAAACAAACTCAGTGGGTTCATCTACTACCGGTTTCAACACGACCCAGTTGAGACGGTCCGGCGAAACATACTCAAGCGGGCATGAACACGGGATATATATATATATATATATATCAAGAGATGTAGCGCGAATTGAACGTGGAAGGGCATTACACAAACGCACTGCTTGAACAGTAAATAGAATATGACAATCTCGACGTCTCCGAACAGGTAGCCAATTCAACTGCGACCGAAACTCGGACACGTGGTCATACTTTCGGAGGCCGTAAATGAATCGGATACATAAATTCTGTAGACGGTCGAGCTGGTTGAGAAGTTCTTCATTTGCATCCAGGAAACAGACATTGGCATAGTCCAGAAGAGGAAGTTGAAGTGATTGAGCAAGGTAAATTTTAGTACGAAAAGTCAAGAACTTCTGAAGCCGTTTTACGACTGAAATGAACAGTATACTCTCCTGCTTACTTCTGCAACGTGTTTGGACCATGATAAGGTGCAGTCAATAAATATTTCAAGGTTTTTGGCACATTTGGAATTCGTAATGGGAACGTCATCGTAAATTACTGGAGGTGGACATATATGTACCTATCGTGTTAAGCATATACTGACCACCAATAATGAGAGCTTGTGACTTAAAGTCAAAGTCAAAGTCAAAGTAACTTTATTCCGTAAAAATTTTACATTTATGTGGAATCGTCATATTTTTTTTACCCTACCGTGCAGTGCATGACGTGGCAGCTACTGAGAAACACTGCCAGAAAACTCAGTAGGAATCCTTTTTTAAAATAAAATATACTTAAGATTAATTACAATCATGTGTGTTGACTCAGAACAACTCCATCCCAAGCACTTTTATCACTTAAATAATCAGAAATTTTGTAATATGCCCTGCTACACAATTTGGCTTTAATAATTCTTTTAAACTTATTCGTAGACAATTCTCTAATATCATTGGGAAGTTTGTTATAGAATCTTATACATTGCCCCATAAAAGAGTTACTTATTTTGTGGAGACGGGTAGTATGCAGTATGAGATTATTCTTATATCTAGTATTTACATTATGTGTATCGCTCCTTTTACAGAAGGAATCGATATTTTTATGCACATATAGCAAGTTTTCATATATATACTGAGATGGTACAGTTAGAATGTTGACCTCTTTGAATTTTTCTCTTAGAGACTCACACTTAGATGGGTTTACCAGAAGGCCATAGCTGTTGGCCCAATCGCAAATGTTACCAAGATCACTACTGATGGCAGCTATGGCTAAACTAAAATCCTCCACTTTAAAGTGACGATAAAGCTGCAAGTCGTCTGCGTAAAGATGGTAATTAGAAGATATAATTTTGGTAATAGCATTGATAAACTGAGAAGAGAAGAAGAGAGAATATGCCACCTTGAGGAACACCTGCAGTAAGATTACACCACTCGGAGGTAGCCTCGTCGTGACGGTCCGACTCCGAGCGCCCTCGAAGATAAGATTCAAACCATACAATTACTGAAGACGAGATATTTAGAGAGGATAGGATACCGAGGAGGATGTCAAAGTCAACTGAATTAAAAGCGCTGCTGAAATCCAGTAACACCATAACCGTTAGTGATTTCCACTTCATGGCCAAACGGATGTCATCTGTTATTTTGACCAGAGCTGTAGCAGTACTATGGCCAGGGTGGAAACCTGATTGGAAAGGGCTCAGCAGGCCTTTGGAAGAGAGATACCGAGAGAGTTGCTGGTTCACAATACTTTCAAGGACTTTGGATAGGATAGAAAGGATAGAAATTGGTCGGTACTGGGATAAGGAAGAAGGATTGGCTGATTTAGGAAGCGGTAGGATAAGGGCTTTTTTCCAAATAGAAGGGAAGGAACTTGTCTCCAGGGAGAAGTTAATAAGGTGAGTTAGTATAGGAGCAAGTTCCTCTAGGATAAGGGAGATCATTTGTAGCTGGAGCCAGTCAACTCCTACAGCTTTGGTGGATATTGATCGGAAGGAATTTTTGATATCTCGTTCAGTTACTGCTGTAAAAGAGAAAGAAGTACAATCTGGCATTGAAAGGTTAGAGAGGTATCTAAGAGTTGAAGATTTGGTGGTGGCACTCAATGCTACTGGTGACTGTGAATAGTTTTTATGTATTGTTGTTTGTTATTTTTTATTATGTTCTATATTAATTTAAATATTAATATTAGATATGACGGCGCATTCGAAATGTCACCTGTCGGATTATGATGAAACTAGATTTGACAGATGTTATTTCTATCGGAACGTCGTGTCGATGGTCGACGCGGCCATGTTGGATTCATTCTATCTGCAATGGCCGTCGTGAGCGCACCACATTATCGACGGATCGCTGTTGTTCCGCGTAATCATACGATAATGCTAATTAATGGTGGTATGAAAGGCATCAAGTGTATATACACTTATTTTTATTTATTTATTTGTAACTTTATGTACAACAAATGGTACAAAGGCGGACTTTTATGAGTGTGTATGTTTCTTACTCATTCAAGCAAAAAAATTGTAGTAAATATAAATTAACTATCCCAATAACACAGGCTATAATTTCGACCTATTTTATACTTCTGCATAATCGTTAGTTTAGAGGATAGGGATTTGAAATTTACCTAGTACAAAATGAGCTATTTACTCATTTTTTTCTAGCAATTCGATTACTTTAGAGGAGTCTCTCCTCTTAAGCAACGATTATGCAGAAGTAAGTTTATTCTACGGATATGTCGATCTATTAAGTTTAACGTGGGTGAATCCGCGGGGCATAACTAGTGTTTAATATTTAAATCAGTTTGATTGCTAATCCATCACTCATGAGGTAATGTATGATGAATTACCTTGGAATTCCCAATTAATAATGCAACAGTTCCCGTTGATTCAGGATGCGTAGCAATCTGGCGAGATTTCTTGGGATCAAATTTTAAAGTGCCCATAATTCCTGTATGAAATAAGTGACTCATGCTTTTTAGGGTACCGTGCACAAAGGGTAAAACAGGATCCTATTACTAAGACTTCGCTGTCAGTCTGTCTGTCCGTTCGACACCAGGTTGTATCTCATGAACCGCGATAAATGCGGACATACATACAGACAAACAGACAAAAATTCTAAATACTATATTTTTGGCTTCGATATATTCGATCGATTATACATATAATAAAATCGTAGGAAAGTTAAAACTGTACATTGAATATTTTTTTAAAAGGATACTTGGGGCGTGATCTACAATCGATATCGAAGCCAAAAATATAGTTTTTAGATTTTTTGTCTGTTTATCTGTTTGTCTGTATGTATGTCCGGGCTAAACTCAAAAAGTACTGCTTGGACTTTCTTCAAATTTTGCATGAATATTACTAAGAGGTCGGGCCAACATATAGGCTACATATTATCACGCTATCACCTACGGGGGAGGAGCTGTGGTAATTTATAACATTTAACGTGGGTAAACCGCGGGGCACAGCTAGTTATCAATATAAGTATGTTTTTACATAAGAAAATTAGTATATGTAGTATATCAGTTATCTGGTTTCCATAGTACAAACTCTGCTTAGTTTGGGATCAGATGGCCGTGTGTAAATAGTATCCCAGGTTATTATTTTAATACAATCCAATCGATATTTCTTAACGCATTTAAAACGTTTTTAACGTCTTCTTACCGAAACCTACACGGCTAACAACGGCTGGAATACCAATAGTAATATGGGACAAATCCAACATTAATAATATGTAGATATTATTAATGTTGTACAACTGGACTGCCTCGTTGGTCTAGCGGTATCGTATGCAACCGCAGACAATGAGGTCCCGGATTCAAATCCCGGGTAGGACTAAAAATTTAATTTTTCCGTTAAGTACAATTTCGCAATGTCAGCCCGAAGTCTGGGAGTTAGCGGTACCCCCGTGCCTCATATAGCACGTAAATCCATAGGTCCCGAACCTGACCTCTTTCCGGTCGTGTCGCTAGTCGTCCCATCGGCTCATGAGGCTGATGGAATAGAAAGTGCCCCTGTGTTTGCGCACACACTTGTGCACTATAATGTGTCCCACGCAAATGGCTAGTCTCCATTGAGACTGGCCGCCGTGGCCGAAATCGAGCAAGAGGACATTATGAATAATAAATAACAACTTACATCTGATCCTATACTAAGTAGAGTCTGTATTATGGCAACCAGACATTTGATAAACATAATAATAATAAGATCCTAGGACATCATTCACACATGGCCATCTGACCCTAAACTAAGTAGAGCTTGTACTGTGGAAACCACATAACTGTTATACTACATACGTAGTTTATCAGGTAGGTACTACTTTTCTTTTGTAAATACATACTTATATAGAGGTAGATAATTACTACTATAACAATATATTATAAACGATAACTATATAATACACCCAGACTATAATAACAGAAAGATATGTTCGCGCACACAAATATCTATCCTGGGTGGGAATCGAACCCACCCCGGCGTGAAAGGCAAGCATTTCCAACCACGAACTGGACAAATTATCAGTACCACGAACTGAACAGTTCGGGTTTACAAGAGGCCGCTCTACTCAGGATGCAGGTTGCACATTAATTAGGTCAATATTGGAGGCTTGGGAGGGATCACAGGATGCGCTGGGAGTTTTCTGTGATCTCTCTAAGGCTTTCGATTGCGTTGATCATCGTACGCTCGTTGTTAAACTGAAGTACTATGGAATATCTGGCATATCTCTTGATCTTGTGATGTCCTATTTATCGGGGCGACAACAGATGGTTTCGATAGGCGGTATCACTTCGGCACGTCATCCTGTGAAAATGGGGGTGCCCCAGGGGTCTATATTGGGCCCATTTTTATTTCTAGTTTATATAAATGATCTCCCTTATCTGGTAGAGAAAGTATCAGAGATAGTTTTGTTCGCTGATGATACGTCGCTCATATTTAAAGTAAATAGAAAGGATAAAGATCTTATTGAGCATAATAAAACACTCAGCTTTATATCAGAATGGTTTTCGGCAAATAATCTCTTGTTAAATGCAGGGAAAACTAAATGCATCAGGTTCTCATTGCCGAATGTGACTCAAATTGTACCAACAGTTGCACTTAATGCGAAAATATTAGATTTAGTCCCATCGACCGTATAAATTTTGGGATTGACACTTGATTCAAAATTGCAATGGGGTCCTCAGATTGAAAAGTTAGCAGGTAAATTAAGTTCGGCTTCCTATGCTGTCTGGAAAATAAGGCAATTGTCAGATGAACAAACTGCTAGATTAGTGTATTTCGCGTACTTTCATAGCATTATGTCGTATGGCATTCTGCTGTGGGGTTAGGCGGCTGACATAGGTACTATTTTTGTATTGCAGAAAAGAGCAGTCAGAGCCATTTATGGTTTAGGCAGTCGCGATTCTTTGCGAAATTTGTTTAAAGAAATAAATATACTTACTGTGCCATCGGAATATATATATCAGAATATAATGTTTGTTAGAAAAAATATTCATAATTATAAAAAGAAAAGTGAACTGCATAATATAAATACTAGGAATAAAAACAAACTAGCCATGCCAGGCTTTAGAGTAAGCAAAACTAATAAATCATTTTTAGGAAATTGTATTAGGTTTTATAACAAGCTTCCTACTCAAATTACTGATCTGCCTGACACAAGTTTTAAAACACATATTAAACGTGTACTTATGGCTAGGGGTTATTACACCACTAAAGAGTACATCGATGACAAAGACGTCTGGCTCTCACTTCCTACCTGCACATTGCTCGCTGGAGATCTTGTAGCCATATAGACATGACTGATCTGCTGTGTTACGTGAACTATCTGTAAATGATTGCTATCATATACTTAATTTAAAATTATTGACTCTGTCTCAAAATGAATAATGTTATTGTTTCGAAGTTTTTCTTTTGTATACCTAAATATAATCTAAAATAATAAGCATTCAGACAACCGATCGAGCATATATTGTGTTTGCCTACTAAATAATTACTCTAATTGGACCAAATCCCGTGTTCATGCCCGCTTGAGTATGTTTCGCCGGACCGTCTCAACTGGGTCGTGTTGAAACCGGTAGTAGATGAACCCACTGAGTTTGTTTCGCTGGGTCTTCTCAGTTGGGGCGCATTGGATCCGGTGGTAGCATTAAAGCGCGACCGTCGTTATTAACACAAGGTCCGTCATAATAATAATACCTTTAATATAGACGGAACCATTGACAATATGTAGTAAAAATATTAGACGTAAACTAGATAATTAAACATAATCTCTTGACAATAACTTGATACGAGCTAGCTAAATATCATTTCTGTAATAAAATAAATTTTATAAATGTTTTCATACAAGATGTACCTAAATATCTATGTTACTAGAAATAATATCTAATGTATACAACTATATTACTACAAACATGTTCTGACTATTTACAAGCGCTTTTTTAAAGTCTACGTGAATAAAAACCTTTTTTATTCACGTAGACTTTAGTTTATTTCGTTTATCGTTCGAAATATAGTGTAGTAAAAATATAAATAAACTATAAATTTTGATAATTACACTTAAACGTAATCTCTTTGGCAATAACTTAATACAAGCTAGCTAAATATCATTGTTATTATAAAATAAATTTTATAAATGTTTTCATACAATCCGTGTACTTAAATATCTATACAACTAGAAATAATAATGTATACTTACATAACTATTACTACAAACGCGTTCTGACTATTTACATTTTTTTTTTAAGTTTCGTGAAAAAAATCTTGTTGTATTTTACTTTATTTAAAACAAAGGATAGATGGGAATGGAATAGAAATATACCTAGTCAATAGGCGCATACGTTTTTTAACAAAATGAAGCTTGTAGTATAGTCAAAAAAATTAAGAAAAACTCCAGTCTGGTTGGTATCAGTTGATATTAAATAGTAACTCCTATGAACACATGATATGCAATAAATCAGATGAATACAAATCACAATAGAGTTGTCAGGCGCCTGAATAAATTCGAACACAATCAAGCTTTTTTGTTGTGTGTTTCCGGGTTTTGTCAGGATATTTTAATTTGACTGAGCGCTACGACATGTCCTTCTTTAAGGTTTTAAAACAGTATTAATCTCATGTTGGCAGTGGTTTGCTGTGCCCCCTGGCAAAATGTGCATGATCTCCATGAGCAGCGGTTACCACTTACCATCAGGTAGGCCGCTGGCTGCTTTGCCTCCAAGTGCAATAAAAAAAAATGCTCATTCATTTATTTAAGTCTAGTGGTTAGACCGTTGGACTGGAATCAGTGGTCTCAAGTTCAAACCCAAAGCTCGGAGGACTGTTCTTCAAATTCTTGTGCGTATTATAACTTAATCATCTCCTACTTAAAATTACGCGTCGTAAGGAACCCTGCATGCCTTTGAGTTCTCCAAAATGTTCTTGGTGGCATGTGAATCATAATAATAATATCCAGGGACATTATTCACACACGGCCATATGATTCCAAACTAAGCAGTGATTATGCTTTCCAGACCAGACTCAGAACAAACAGACATGTTCATCCACACAAATATCTGTCCTGGGTGGGAATCGAACCCACGACCTCCGTCGTGAAAAGCAAGCATTTGCCAACCCCTGTTATCATCATTGGTGAACGTCGATGAGCGAACGTTAATGATCATTGATCATATTATGGATCAAGCTCCAAAACGGGCGTATTCGTGTGATCGCTCTGGTGTTTTTCAGTTATAGATATTTAATGATAATTATGTATCACATTAAAAAGAATGATATTCAAATAGTACATTTTTCCTATTGGCCTTCAAATTACTCAAACAGTTATGGAAATATTTAAGTTCAAAAAATTTGACGACCAGAGCAGTCATAATTGGTGCCTGAGCAATCATAAATGGTGAAATTAGTGAAATAAAATTGATAAAATATTATTTATTTAGCCGTTTTCACTCATATTCAGTGTTCGTGTGACAATCAAAATACAAAATCAATATTTAGTGTTAATTCCGCTAATTATAATTTTTTTTTTTTTTTTTTTTTTTTTTTATATATATTGTCCTTCTTGCATGTGCACATTTTTGCGGGCGGGAGGGCGGTGCAAATTGCATCCCAGCATGATTAAACTGACAATTAGCGGAATTAACACTAAATATTGATTTTGTATTTTGATTGTTATGGATTTCCGCAAAGTAACGCCTGATTCCATTACTTATTCGTGTAACAAGACTATATGTAAGGTCGGGGCATTTAAGGCCTCGTACAGACTAGCAGCATTTTTCTGACGACAGAACCAACTTCAGCTGTCGACAGCGGCAACTGCAGCTACTGCAGCTTGGTCGACGTTGGCCATCGACATGTGGACAGCAAACATCGACCAATGACGATAGCTTTGGCCTTGCCAGCCTTGTTTTTTCAGTTGACTTCAAATAGACTGAGCGATCTGAAGTCTATAATCTGAGTCTATTTAAAGTTGACTGACAAGGTAACGCGCGCACAGCACTCATATTAAGCAGTTGCCATTGCTCGGCTTTTGCTGTCCACGTGTCGACTGCAAACGCCGACCAATGGCGACAGCTGCAGTCGCCTCTGTCGACAGCTGAAGTTGGCTCAATCGACAGCAAAGAAATGCTCATCTATTTGACGCCTATTAAACTAACTTTTTTGAGATATATGTGATATGTTGCTAATTGGGCTTTGCGGATTAACGGGACAGATGATGAAGGAAGCACTTCCAATGCATGTTAGTTCGTTCGCCCGTTCAGTAGATCTTGTTATTTTTCTTAGTGTACTAATCGGTGAGACGGGTGAATCAAAATATGACAAATTTTTGTTTTTAAGAAAACTTGGCTGACAATGTACTTTTACACCATTAATAATTTTTAAACTCATTTCAACATCTTGTTTTACAGTTTGCAGTATATCTGTATGTTTTGTTACATTTTTGGTGCTTAAGGCTAGAGATGATTGAGGAATATTTAAAAGAGGATGGCGGTTCTCAGACAAAAATATTGCTGGCAACTTATTCAATAATTCCAACTTGGGTCAAAACGCCACTATGAACAGATTATTAAGTCAGTACAATAAACTAACGAAAAATCTTGAAATCGGTTTGGATATTTTCTCAAACAGCCTTCCAAAATTTAAAAGCAACATAATGGCATCTTTAAATGTTTCATAATATATATATATCTAAAATATATCAATATGGTGAAGTGGTCTCGAACATGTTTATGTGTTTGTGTTATGCATGCCTAGTTAGTTTCCTAGTTAGTTATAATAAATTAGGTTTTAGTACTCTTTGGATTTGTAGTAATATAAGTAGTTATAGTAATCTTAAGTTTAGTAAGTAATTAAAAAAGAACTGTCCTTTACCATGCCGTGGCGACTTGTAAGTAAAGCAACATTTAGCACGTAATTTTATATCATGTATGTATTCAATGTATTAGTGTATGTTTTGTAAGTTGTCCTAAATAAATAAATAAAAAAATAAATAAATAAATAATAATTTTCTTTAAATAATACCGTCGAGAATTGTGCCTACTTTTCTTTCTGTGAATCTTTTGCTGGCTTGTAGTCTAATCACTTATTGGTAGTACCTATTGTCGGGCACAGTAGGTACTACCAATGAGAGCTCATTCCTATGTTAATCTGTCTTGACTTTACAAGCCATTGTGCATATAGATCTGGATCATTTTTTATACTGTGCCCCGAGCTGTTTTCCTTTGTTAATTCTCATTTTTTATCTTGGCCACTCTAAGCTCAGCCAATTTCTTCTTAAGACGTTTTTGTTCAATAGATAATTTGTTTCGAGGCATGATTTCAATCTGCAACAATAGTTGCCATTACATTTTAGAGATTATTATTTATGTATAATTAAAGTTGTGTTAGCTAAATGTCAATATAAAAAGTGATAAAATACGACAAAATCCGTTTATGGACCAAAGAAATCCAGGAAAGGTTATAAATTAAAGGTTCTATGCATAGTTCATCGTTTGTCATTGTAACAGTGCAGTACTACTACTTAAAATAGATTTATGACGTACAATTAACGGAAAAAATCATCGCTATGGTCTTATTGGACAGAGCAATCACAGCCATAGCGATCAGAAAAAGTCACAAAATCATAAATATTGCCGAATTTAAAAGCAGTAGAAAGTTGTGATTACGTCTCATAAAAAACATCATAACGATCACTTAATTCATATAAGAAACACATTCACAAGCTTACTATTTAATTTAAGTAACGTGTCATAGCAATCATAAAATTCGAGAACCAAATCCAGACCAATCATAAACTTACCTTCGTAATGTTGGAGCTAGGGAACGTGGCACACAGGTATCCTCCTCGGCGATTAGACCACTGCTGGTGTTGCCCCAGGGAAGGGGAATAGAGTGTCGATAACGCGTTACTAGGGATGAGCGCGATGTTTTGCGTCCGCGCAGAGGGATGAGATAAAATGCCCGGTCACGTTTTTAAATTCATTATTAATATAAGTAAAAATATTTTATGACTATAAAAATTAACTATTTGTTATGTAATTTAAATAAGTTGTTTCACGTAAACCTTCTCATTAAAAAGTCAAAGAATATTTTTTTCATTCAAGCGGGAGTTGGGTCAACCCAGAGCGATCAGGATTTTAGGGTTTCAGATATTTTTTTAAATATTTAAATAAACTTATTCATCATTTATTAAATGGATTAATTTTTCCGAAATAAAGAATATACAATACAATTATTCATAATATTAGCCTTGTATCACATAGGTTAGACACCGAACTGTATATAAAAAATATTTTGGAAACGTTTTTAGATTTTAAAATGGGTTTATCCAGCCCGACACGAAAAAAATGCCTCTGAAGATCGACCCTTATAATAAAGAACTGGGTAATAAACAAGGACTTGAAATTTAAGGATGTCCGGCCGTTTTCTCCAAATTTTTTCCGAACGTAAAGTAATTGTAACTCAATTACTTTACGTTCGGAATCAGTGAAACATTAAGCTGAAATACTTGTAATTGTAAATGTTGATACATTTTTAAATGACGTTGTAACAACAAAAGTTCGGTCAACTACTATTTCAGATTATTTTCCTAATATCAATAGAAAGTTTTATAGTGTTCATTTCCTAATACCTACAATTTTATTTATCACGAGTAACGAAACAGTCACCTGTATTATTATACTAGCTATACCCCGCGGTTTCACCCGCGTTAAAGTAGTTTTGGCGAAAAAATGTAACAAACATATATCCATAGACTTTTTTAGCGTCCATAGATTTCATATTCATATATTTCATATGAATCAAATTTAATTAATTTACTACGAATTTTAAATCATTTACTTCTTCTCGTAAAACTCGAAGTTATTTTACGTTTTTAAAAACTTATCAAATGGTGTTCGAATGAAGTATCTAGTTTTAGTATTCTAAAATAAGTTAATTTTTAAACATAATATTTTAGAATTTGTGTAATTAAATCTTGTTTAATTTTTAATAAAGGCTAAGTACACTTTTAAGCCGGTAGAACGCCTGTGGTACAGGTTTAACCTAGTACAGGAAAAAACTGTCTATAGCTTGGCTTAGTATAAATTATTTTTAATATATATATATATATATATATATATATATATATATATATATATATATATATATATATATATATATATATATATATATATATATATATATAGATAGATATAATTTTGTACACATTTTTTCTTGAATAAAATTTATTATAATAATTCGAAATGTTACTATTAAAATAGTTTTCTTGATGAGATAATACCTAATACGAGATGAGGATGAGGAATAAAATAAAATTAATTTTCTGCGTCTACGGAGAAAGCGCATTTTTTTAAAATACCCGCTTACCGTTCATAAACATACGAGTACAATAATAATTGAGTACTGCTCTACACCGAAGGTTTAATTTATTTGGATCTCTTATCCTCACTTAGACCACACCACGCTATCCATTTCTTAATGACTCAATTTCACGCACACAGTGTGGCGCAGCGGCTAAGACAGTCGCCTCGCCACTTCGTGTCGTGGGTTCGAGTCCCGCGCCAGACAACTATTTGTGTGACCCATAAATAATTGTTCTGAGTCTGTATGTAATTTGTGTCCGTCTATTATATCTAATGCGGGCGTTGTCTTTAAAGAAAACTAAAAACTGACGTTCATTCATAACCTAAAAATTCAAACACGAAAGTTGGACAAAAAAAAATGTTTTTGTCCAACTTCCTCAAATGAAAATGGTCTCATTTATAGATTCGGGAGCTAAAGCTAAACGATTAAACTTATTTTTCATTACGGGAGGCTTCAATTTGATCCCAGACAATTCTTAGTACGGAGACCTGCCATTGTTCTTTATGATTTCCCATTTTTGAGATTAGTTTTATGCTGTGTATTGCGAATAATGCTACTATAATCTGTCCTCGGTTGGAATCGAACCCACGACCTGCGGCGTGAAAAGCAACATTTATCAATGACGCCAACCGGCCCGAGAATTTAAAAAATAATATATGTATATTTTTACGCAAAATTGCATTAAAATCGCAATTTTTTTAAAATAAATAAAATAAAATAAGAAAGGTTTTTATTCACGTAGACTTTAAAAAAGCGCTTGTAAATAGTCAGAACATGTTTGTAGTAATACAGTTGTATACATTAGATATTATTTCTAGTAACATAGATATTTAGGTACATATCGTATGAATACATTTATAAAATTTATTTTATTACAGCAATGATATTTAGCTAGTTCGTATCAAATTATTGTCAAGAGATTATGTGTAATTATCTAGTTTAAGTATAATATTTTTACTACTTATTGTCAATACTAATTTTCTTAAAGATATACATACAATACGCAGAAAACACTAGACTAAGAAAAATGGACATGTTCATGAACAGAAATAATGGTGTTGTGTTTATTTATTTAATTAAAGTTTACCAACAGCTGTTACAGATTTACTATAGATAAGAATTTACATTTATTGGGCCTTAAATCTGGGTGTTAAGATGTACAGTCAGCACCAAAAGTCGATGAACAGAAAGTATATTTAACAGTACAGTTACGGCGTCAAATCAGGGTAATCTAATGATAATATTTAATGGATAAAAAGTCTGTACAGACGCTAGCACATCCATTAAATATATCATTAGATTACCCTGATTTGACGCCGTAACTGTACTGTTAAATATACATTCTGTTCATCGACTTTTGGAGCTGACTGTACCTCGCAATAGATCAGAAAGGCAGCTTCACAATCAACTGAGTCACACTCAAACAACGAGTGATAGTAAAGACAAGTGTTTCTGTACAAAAGAAAGTTAACAAACCCGTGGAATGTATTGACTCAACAGCTATACAGAATACTGTATAGCTGTTGGCTCGTGAGTCATTACATTCCACGATGTTAAGTATCTAGCCCAGCGAGATTATTGGTGTTCTACAAGTGGCCACTTGTAAAAGACCAACAATCTCGCAGGAGTACATACTCAACACCAAAAGCAACAACTTTTGTTTTACGAGTTCGGACATAACTCAATACATGAATTAAAAAAAACTTGAGAGGTGTCAAGGGACACCCGGATGGAACGAAGTTCCTTTGATTAATTAGTGAAGGAATTGTAATAAACTTTTATTTTTTTAAGTTATAATAATATTTTTTTTATTATAAACACAAAAAACTTGTATATACTCAACAAAAATAATCGTCACGACACCACTGTTCATTGCAAAATAGAAAGACGAAACGAAAATATCTGGCTTGTTTTCTATAAGAGAGAGAGAGAGACAGACAGCGCACGCCGAACGGCTTGCAATAGTCGTTACAACGTTCCGTCTTAATTTTTTCCGTCTCGCCCCCTTTCGCAACGCGCGATAAGGAACTTCATTCCAAAAATTACACGGTTGATTGGCGACTAGAGAAATGGGTCAAGTTCAAAGGCACTAGCGTTGTACCCGTTCCCCGCGGCCTCGCAGGGGGTTGTATCTTAACGTAATCCTTCTGATGCGCGTAGAGATATAAATATTGAAGCGGGAAATTAAATTAATAGGTACTTATTTTTTTGTATATAGAAATAAAATATAAAAAATTTTCAATAGTTGTAGAATAAAAGTAGATGCTTGTGGTGTTAACTCGGGTTTGAGTCCCGCGCCGGACAATTTTTTGTATGACCTATAAATAATTGTTCTGAGTCTAGATGTAATTTGTGTCCGTCTATTATATGTTTGTAAAGTACCCCGCGACACAGAGATTAGCTGCAAACTCGCAGTATTAGATAGTTTGCAGCTAATCTCTCGCACTAAGAGGCGAGGCAACTGTCTTAGCCGCTTTGTTCCGTTCAGTTCATAAACCATTTATAGTATCTACTGAACTTGTAATCCAAGTTACCCACAAACAGGTTCCAGTAAAATAATTCACATCATGATAAAAATTAGTTTTTAATTCTAAAAAACATTACAAAGGCTCTTGAGTCACCTTATCATATACCTTCAAAGTGCCATCAACATTAAACCCGAACGTCATAGTTTCTACTACCGTAACTTCATTTTTAATGCCACCACTTTTCAACACATCTTGAATCCTCGGCCCCCAGAAGTGATGTCCGTTATACTCTCTCTTAAAATTCAAAGCCACATTGCCTCTTAAAAAAGCTTTATATACCACTTCAATTTCGATATAACCAGTGTTTGCAGACAATACTGCGGTAACGGCTTGTCCAGGCTTCAATTCTGTCTCCATACCACTAGTGGTTCCAATAGTAACTGCTTTCGAGTTTTCTTCACTAGCCCCCCAATTAGTAGTATAAGAGAAACTTGTAGTACCTGATACTTTTGCTATGATCACGTTAACATCGTATTCAAGTTCTTGGGATACACTTATTTCATTTTCCTTTGACCAAGTTGTAGTAAATGTATTTTCAACCGTCTGCGAAATGCCAGTGTTAACTTTAACGGTTACGTTAGAATCATTTTCAAAATCTTGAGCTAGTATAACCTTTGGATGCAGTGATGTTAAACTGATAACTCTTGCAGATTTCACCGTTAAAACTCGTGATACTTGCTCCCATTTGTAAGTTTTATACAGATCACCCCAAGGAGTTGGACTTTTGAGGTAAATATCTTTAGGTTTCACCCCGTAATGTTTCTTTAAAGCATCCTTTAAATTACTTCCGTTGATTTTAAAAGATTTAACATCATCTTCGCTAACAACATCAACGTCAATACCTGAATAAGCTACAGTTACATCTCTACCATTTCCTACATCTATGTCTATTGATATTTTTGCTGTTACAATATTTATTACAATAAGAATTATGAGGAACGTAATATAACTCATATTTTAATCACAGATTTACTAGAACAACACAACAATTAATAACGCTAATAAAATATATACTGATAAATAAAAAAATACAAGGAACATCGCTTCGACGTTATCTGTATTTTGCTGACATATCCTTGAACTTATTAAGTAAAATTTTGTCCCAATATTGTAGTGATATTACCATTGTCCAACGTCCATTGTACTGTACAAGTTAGTTGAGTATACATAAAGTCAACGGCAAAAGTAGATGATCGGATGAGAGGTTTTATCAGGTCATATTTTACATTTAACACTCATGCGCCTTAAAATACTTCACGGCTGCATTATTTTGAATTAAAAATTGACGCGGACTACCCTTATCCACCATAATATATGCAAAAACACACACGCGCGTACACACACATATACCCACACACATGCGTACACACACACGCTTACATAGGCTTATTTACTTACTTATATATAGCTAAATAAATAATATAAAAGTATCTTGCTGACAAATTAATATAATGTATTAGGTTTCGGGGGCTGGGCCGGGGCCTGGAGTGCCAAAATACACTTGGCCTTGGCTTAGTTTGGACTCCAGATCTCCCACAAGTTGCAAATTCATACATTTTGTCAACTTTATTTGTTTCATGTTAACATCATGTACCTAATTTGTGGAGATATAATAAATAATTTTTGTATTTTGTATAAAAATTGCATTAAGTTCTGGTTTGTTGAAAATGTTGTTTGCTGTGTGGGGACGACGGTGAATATCAGAATATCATCACCCCATCTCATCCCGTGGAGAGTGTTGAAGCCGAGCCGACGGAATATCTATCAGAGGACGGGCAGCAGATTCTGTCTGAGTACTATGACCATAGTACTGCGATCGCCAACCCGTCTGCCAAGCGTGGCGATTATGGCATATCCCCCAAGATGATTCTTGGGGAACACTTTTGTCCAGCAGTGGACTTCTTGCAGCTGTTATGATGATACGAATGTGTTCAAGATTTATTGCCCAATAATTAATTACTGTCTTCTCTGGTCTGTGGAGACCTATAAAACCATTTCCTACTTCATTATCGTAAGACGTATTTAGTAATAAGTGGTTATCAGTGTAATTTATATTATGCCTACCGCTAGCTGTTCTCATCGTGATTCTCCGTTAGGTCTGTCTGTCTGATCTCTATTGTGATCTGTATTAGAGTCATATTGCTACATCTGCGCTTCTTGCAATTGCGAGTCAAACAGTACATTAGTCAGCAAAACCTTGATCTTGCCTATACGTCCTTGACTGTTTGACCGAGATATTATGAAGTTTTTAGAATTATATTTATTATTTTTTTAATTATTAGCCGGACACTTCTTAAACTAGAAGATATTACTTCTATTTGGATGATCTTGTGAGTGTCGCCGAATCAGAAATGTCGAAATCCGCAGGCAAACCAAAGACACCGACCGACATAGCCTAAAGAATTGCAATTCGAAGTGGTATAGGGTGAGGTACATAGCTCGTAGAACCGACGGCCGATGGCCTCCTTGACCAGGCAGGGAGGTTCTCGAGTGGCGACTACGAACTGGAAGACGCAGCGTGTTCTGCCACTTACAAAATGGAGCGATGATCTTGTGAGGGCGCGGGAAACCGGTAATTGTGCAGATCTTTGGGGAGGCCTTTGTCAGTAGTGGACGTCTTTCGGCTGATATGATGATAACTTCTATATTGCTCTAGAAGTAGCGGGTTATTATTAAAAACTAGCTGTGCCCCGCGGTTTTACCCGCGTAAAATTTTATAAATTATCACAGCTCCTCCCCCGTAGGTGATAGCGTGATAATATGTAGCCTATATTTTGACCCGACCTCTTAGTAATATTCATGCAAAATTTGAAGTAAATCTATGCAGTACTTTTTGAGTTTACCCCGGACATAAATACAGTCAAACAGACACACAGACAAAAAATATATTTTTGGATTCGATATCGATTGCAGATCACGCCCCAAGTATTATATCCTTTTTTAAAAATATACAATGTACAATTTTGACTTTCCTACGATTTTATTATATGTATAGATTATGTATTTGGAAGAAAACCACTGTTAAACAAGTTGAATGTTTAATGAAATAGTGATCACACCTTATCTCATCTGTGCATTAAAACTACTACGACTTTGAAAGTAACCGATAAAGCTATACCTAGTTAACTGTTGTTGTTCAAAATATTCTTGGAAATGTTGTTCTTCCAAAACACAATGCATCTTCTAGTGTCATTTCACTTTTCAAACAAAGTAATCTAACTAAAACCTGTGCTAAATTATATAAGAAGACATTGATGGATAGACAGATTTCTGTAAATATTTTGCTTAGCCAGTCTCTCAGCTGCATCTACTATCGTTTCGCTAATCTTAGCGATTAAAACACTTCTTAATTGTTGAATTCTATGACAAAAGTCTTTATAACTTTCGCCTTTATTTATTTTTTCAACTCGAGAACTAAACATCGTCTATCCATAATACTTTTATTCCTCGTGCCCAGTTTAGCCGGAAATTATTATAATATTGTTTTATATTTCCATCCGTGGACACTGTGTACAGGTTCATGTATTCTTCAATCATGTTTATCGTAAGCAATGTTTTGTCATAAGATATATAGTAAATCAATCCTCTGCCCTTAGTACTCTAAAATGTTCTCGTAAATCTTGCCTTACTTTTTTTATTGCTATTAAATTTGCAGCCTGCCCAACTTATATTGAACCTATATGAAATTAATTACATATTCGATTTTACGTACGAACAACATAGTTTCACCATTGAACAAAGGCATATTTTTAATACTCCTTCGGGTACCGCGACAATACCAGCGCAGAAAGCAAACCTTACTTAAAAAATACCGACTAAACTAACAGATTTTAACACTTTAACAACTGCTTATATATGTTACGTGCTAAACGGGCGTTTATTAATCTCTAATATACACAGAACTCATATAATGCTCACCAGGAAAAATCAAAGGAAATGGACAGGAAAGTGGAAATGACTATGATTCTCCTCTGCTTGCTCTCCTGGCCTCCCGCGACGAATTTTTTGGTTCGTTTGACCCGTTTAATCATTGAAACGGAAGTTGTTATTTTCGTCACGAAAATTTTGCTTCTTTTTCACACAGACGACCGGCCACGTATCGGCTGCGCCAGGAATGTATAAACGGTTTCACCAATTAGCTTTGATTGGACTAAGGCTACGAAAATAATGACAAGTACAATGTATTATTAAGTCTAACATAAACCAACACGTGTCTCATAATTGTAGTTAAGGTAAATAATAACAAAAACTAAACGAACTATTTAACTATTAAAAAAAAAGAAAAAAATATACTATAAATATATAATAATAATAATAATTTACTATTCATTAACTTTATTTCAATGTGTGTGTGTATGTGTTCAATAAAAACATTTTCTTTCTTTCTTCTTTCTTTAAATGGTACATGAGCAATTTGTTCTAGAATATTCCAGTGGGTAATTTGCCGTGAGAAAGTATACTTGCTGAATCAGCCCCTTGACCACAGCCCAGCTGACTATACATATCCATCGGAGCGTCCTTAATTAACTATAGTAATTATATACAGGTAAATTTCTATAAGTACCAATTTTACGGTGACATAAATTATATGTACTCAAATCGGATTTAAGTAAATTTGGCATATTTACTGTTAATAGAAATACCATGAAGAACCGAGCTACATACAAATTTACACGCCTATATTTCTGTTAGTATAATTTGTGTTAACCTTTACTATCGATAATAACTACTTATATGACGTGACATATGACAAAAGGTCAAGATCAAATTAAATGTACACACATATTAAACTGATTTATCTATTGAGTAACACACATTTACTGCGCTCTATATTTGTATCAACAACAATAATAAAATCAATAAGAGAGGAAAATATAATTATGATAAATCTTAAAGTATACATTATAAGAATAGTTTAACAAAGTGTTTAGTATATAAAAAAACAATCGACAAGACAAAAATTTGATAGCAAAGATAAAGATATAGATTTGACACAACATCGTGTAAATTAAGTGATTTAAGAACACATTTAATGTATTAACAAAGTGTTATATCATGAAAATGTATACAGTTCTTTTACTCGTATTGCCAATACTAGTGAGCGCTAATATTATAATAACTATTGGAGTGAAATCAAATATAAAAGATGTGACAGTTGCCTATCATGGTTTAGAATACAAATCAGTCACGGATATAGAATTAAACACTTTTAACATCACAAAGAAAAAATTAAATCAAGGCATGGAAATTGGACTTGGGAAAGTTCCAAATGACATTTATTTGCGAAATCCGTGGACTTATGGAAATTTATTTACAAAACATAAATGGCAAGAGATCAAAATAAAATTAAAAGTTAAAAAAGTGAAGGTTTTAGATATTATGAATGAAGACGTCGTGATAGATGAACATGAACACATAAATAACGCAACTGATATTATTAATTCAAAACGTATCATGTTTAAAATGGTTGAAAACGCAGTAAAAACTGAATGGTTTAAAGATGGATTGGCAAAGGATGACATAACCTACCATAACTTCACTTTTAATTTTACATATGGACAGTTTAACTTCAAAAATAAGTGGAAGAATAACAATTTGCACATCAAAAATATGCTTATCGGTAAATCGAAAGAAGGTAATATTGAAATTAAGCCAGGACAGAGTGTAATAACAAAACTATCAGCAACTAAAACAATACTACTGTTAGAAATTATCTATGGGGCCAGTCTTACAGGACACGCTGTCGCAACTTTCGCTGAAAAGTACGGGACACATTACTTTTGGGCTTTATGGATAGAAAATATTATGAGGGCGGTAAAATTGAAGAACGAAGTAATAACTAAGGAACGAGTTGAATTGGTATGTTATCTTAACCCGAGAATAAACGTGTACGACAAACTAACAGGATTGGAGGTGGAACCACCAAAGACAAAGCGGCAAAATATGAAAATATTGCAAAATAAAAATAGGAACCGTATTATTTATCATAAAGTTGAAAAGAAACCAGCTGAAGTCAAGGAAACAGATTCTCAAGATACAATAATATACAGAAGTTCTTTATTTTTGCAATAAACATGGTATTAAGTAAGATGTTGCGTACATTGCGCAATAATAATAAATGTCCACATGATTAGCGATACAATTATTCGTAAAAGTGCATGCAAAATATGTCAGAAGATAACAAACACTAAAATAAATGAACTTAAGACCAATAACTTTAATAGGACGTCCAGTGCTGGACATTGCTGGGCAAAGGCCTCCACCAAGGATCTCCTAATAATAGCTGGTCCTGCGCTGCCCGGATCCAAAGGAAGCCGTTAATAACATCACTTATAATTAATTAATTAATATTACATCGTAATAAATATTGTTTTAGAATATGTTTTTAAAATTTTCTTACATCATAGAAGTTATGTCTGTTCAGCCATTTACACAAGTTAATTATAAATGGTTATTAGTTATTTATTAATTTAAGTCCTTTTGATATTTTGTTATACATTCGAAAACACATAAAATAAAAAAGGTTTTTATTCACGAAGCCTTTAAAAATACGCTTGTAAATAGTCTGAACATGTTTGTAGTGATATATGATTAATTAGTCAATTTATAATTATTTCTAGGCACATATACGGATTGTACGCAAATTTACAATAAAATTTAATTTATAATAGTAACGATATTTAGCTAGCTTATATTAAGTTATTGTCAAGGAGATCATGTGTAGGTTAAATTATCGAAATTTAAAATTTTAGCTATATTTTTACTACATATTGTCTGAATGGTTCTGTCTATATTAAGGTACGAATTAAATATTATTATTATGGCGGACCTTGTGTCTATAACGACGGTCGCGATTTAATGCTACCACCGGATCCAATGCGCCCCAACTGAGTTGACCCAGCGAAACAAACTCAGCGGGTCACATGACAAGACAAATTGTCGCATACTTGTTCTATTTAGGTGTATCATTTATAACGAGTCTGTCTGCATTACTTTTGCCTTGAATTTTCTTCATATGCTTTTTATTACTAAAAAAATTTGTAAATGTGGAGAGGACGAGGAGAGATTTTTTAAATTATCCTTATACATTTCTTCCGTGCAATGAAGTCTCTATTTATTCGTTGGTTTACCGTAATAAAGATTCTATAGAAGCCTGGTCTCTTCTTCATACGTGGGACTGAGGAATATGGTGTGAAATTGGCATTTTATAATCATTGTTTTATTTTTTATTAGATGTCAGTGACATTCTTGTGTCAATAAAATAATTATAAAAGGTGTTTGCAATGTCAGTAGTCAGTGATTATATCTGAAATATTCTTATCATATTTTACATTACATTCAATGATATTATATTGAACAAGAGGTAGGAGATAATGTTAATAGCGCGCGCTTCGTGAAGACTCGGAAAAACGTCCCAAATGGGACGATTTTGTCTTATAATCTATGTCTGGATAAAACATTAGAAGCGCAATTGTTTAAATGATAGCTGTTTCTTTTATTTACATGTTTATCCTATCTTTTGCACTATTCATTAGTGCAACTTGTCAACATATGTGCACTATTATAGGTATTACATATACACGCGTGACCATAGGTATTTTAGAATAGAATAGAATAGTTTATTTGCTCGAGACATGGTTACAAAGTTGGTACAAAATACATTTTACAATAGGTACAGCATGTTTCACCGATACTTTGGTATGCAAATTTATTGAATAATATTGTTTTAATACATAATTCACTAATCAACACAATCAAATAGAAACACAGAAATATAACAATTATAATACACAATACAGTCTACCGTTAAATTAAGTTAAAAAATGTCAATAATATAAGTCAATCACCATTACACAATCTACAATGTCAATACTTATTTCTAAAGTTGAGTTCAATACTATTATTAGTTGAATAAATATCATGATCTTATGTCAGAAATTCCTTTATAGTATAATAACATTTTTCTATAAGCCATTTGTTTAGATGTGTTTTAAATTTTCTTAATGGGAGTTCTCTAATATCTCTAGGGATTTTGTTAAAGATATTAATTATCATAAATAATTGTCGGTTACTATGAACGTAACTTATCTTGAATAGAATATCATTGATTACATTGCAATTAATGACTGACCATGTTCTATCCATTTGTTTTCGCTTTTCTATATCAACTTGATATTGGAATTCGAATTGGATTTCTAAATGCATTTTTTTATATTGTTGAACATTTGTTGTATGTGTCTTTGTTTCTGAAAGTTTTCTTTTATAATAAATGTTACATAAAGATCGTACGGTCCTATAATTTTTTAAGCCGTTGCTTATCCCTTTTGCATTATATTAATACAGTTATATATTTTAAATTTCAAGAAAGCACAGGTTGTAAAGCAGACATAAATTCGTGAAAATTATTAAAAGGTTTATTTATATCAGTATCAAGATGCACCTCTCACCATGATAAGGTCTATAAAACTTACTATTATTATAAATGCGAAAGTTTGCAAGCATGGATGTTTGTTACTGTTTCACACAATAACTACTGAACAAATGATGATAAAACTTTGTAGTAATATATGTTACATATCCCAGTAACACATAGGCTATTATTTATAAAGTTTAACGCGTGTAAACCCGCGGGACACAGCTAGTTTTATATTATTAGCCTCGCTATAATCTTTTCTGTAAGTAGAATATGACTGTCTCTATATTTTTCTGTTTTACTGGGAAATATAATACCCATTTGGGCGGTGTCATGATCAGATAAGTATAACGGCAACACATTAAATTAAAATACACACGATAGTACACTTAGAACTACCGCCTATTCCATCTTAATTCTTCTTGTACACCCAACGGTTGTCTGGAAGAGATCGTTACAAAGCGATAAGACCGCCGATTGTACCTGTATTATCTTTATTAAGATATTGTGTATTGTGTTTTCTGGTGCAATAAAGTGTACTCTATCTAGTCGAGTGGGGACTTGGTATTTCTGTTTCACTTCTGGTTTTTACTAAATAATGTTCTCTTAAAAGACTACAGTTTTTTCCGCTATCTGGAGATAGGGAGTTTGTGTTTTTTGAGCAGTTGCAGTATCATAATCTGGCTATTGCCGAACAAACTGGGCTTGTCCCTATCGGATACCTAGTGTTTACATTTTAAGCCAAAACGGTTGTGGTGAATTGCGCTTTATTTTTTTTTTAACATCTAAAGATTTGCTTTCAAAATCAATATATAAAACAGTAAATGATGTGCACTACAGTTTGTGTTAGTTTTGCAAATTATATTAACATGTCAGCTGAATGATGTCCACTGCTGGACAAAGGCCTCCCCTAAAGAAGCTTGACAGACGATGAGATGGGGTGGCGATATTCTATGCCGTCAGCCACACAGGTAAATTACATAATACAAGTAGGTAAATTTATTAATTATTTTATTCATTATTAATCCAGCAGTGTATGATCCAGCTGGGTGAGTAAAAAGAGATAAAATTAATAATCTATACCTAAGTACATATAATACTTACAATAAAATCGTACATATAATAAAATCGTAGGAAAGTCAAAACTGTACATTGAATATTTTTTTAAAGGATACTTGGGGCGTGATATGTCTGTTTGTCTGTATGTATGTCCGGGCTAAACTCAAAAAGTACTGCATGGATTTACTTCAAATTTTGCATGAATATTACTAAGAGGTCGGTTCAACATATAGGCTACATATTATCACGCTATCACCTACGGGGGAGGAGCTGCGATCATTTATAAAGTTTAACGCGGGTAAAACCGCGGGGCATAGCTAGTAATAGATAAAAGCGTAGACCCCTCTGACAGGAGCGGTGCCACACTCCTGGTTCTTATGGACGTAAATTGCTTCTTCCATTTTGTGACGTTAGACAACTCGAAATCATTAATTTTTAACGTTGTTTGCGCATAATTGAATTCCCATTTATGTTTTTTTTCGCTTTAGGACTATTTAGTCTATGTTGTTGCTCAGAATCTGAATAACCAACACATAAACTCAACACGGTTGTTACATATTGAACATCACATAATCTCCTTGCTTTTTAAATTATAATACTGGATTAGTAGTGATCTTTTGGTACTAATTTACTTTTTGTGATAGATTCCGCTAATTTAACAGCTTAAGTTCTGAATATACTTGTTGCGCCATCTATTACCCAGTAGGTGCACAGGATTTAATTATCACCTGAGATACTGGTAACGCCCTCTCGAATGTAGTAGTTGTACAGTTGATTCTTGCTGAACATATTAGTAGCGCCCTCTTTTATATAGTAGTTGCACTGAATTCTACACCGCAATGCTCAACTATAGTCCGACTTTTAATTCTATTCAGTAACTTGACAGTTCAAAGAAAAATAATGTTACCATACTAAAACTAATAGTGTGGGGAAGTGACCGAGTTTACGTAAGAACGAATGATAAAAATAGTTTAATTTTTATTAATAGTTTAATAATTTAAATATAACTTCAAAAATTCGTAATTTGACTCTTTAATTGTATTCAGTAACTTGAGGGATCAAAGACAAATTATATAACCATACTAAATCTCATAGTGTAGGGTAGTAAAAGATTTTACGTAAAGAGCTAATGAAAAACTGGTTTAATTTAAATAAAACTTATAAAAACTCGTTTGTAACATGTGGAATATGTATAATCCTACATCCTATCATCCTAAGGGTTAGTTATAATAATAATTCTTTATCATAAAGTGCGCTGTTGTTATCCTGACTATGTGTTAAATGATCTATTAAAATTCAATTCAAGAGCTGATACTAGCCCTCGATTTTCGCGTCATAGATATTATCTCTATGCTATATATACCGAAAAAAAATGGGGAATGACGGTTGAAGAAACTAATTTGCCTAAATGTCTTCAAAATAACGTCTGAGACGCGAGAATCGGCCGAAAACGGGGCGATTCTCGCGTAGATTACGAAAATTTGTTTGAATATTCTACGCGAGGTTTCCGAGTAGGTTAAATCGTCATTTCGTTAATATTAATATTATAGTAAAACTTATATTTTTTTATAGATAGGGCAGACCTTATTTCTTGGCCGCAGCGTTATCTGCGCTTAATAAAACAATATCGCAGAGAAGCACGATACATCTACTATTAAGATGAACCTGGGTCAATGAAGGTAGTGAATTTTACCAATGCTAACACTTTTACATCCTATGATTTATATGAATAAAAACATTTTTGTACAACATTCACTTTCGGACATAACTACTACAAAAAAGTATGGAAAAAATTCAAGAGTGGCTGATCATTAAAAATATTTCATACTAGCAGTGCTCGCGGACTTCGTTCCGATTTATAAATATGTTTGTCCCTGTCCATTTGTCCCGCAACTTGGATTAAATTATTCAAGTTTAAGTAAAGATGCGTTTTTAATTTTGGAATTTTTCATAGCCTATGACACTCCACAATAACGTAGCTTTCTGTTGCTGAAATAATTTTGAAAATCGGTTCAGCAGATCCAGAGATTACCCCTTACAACGTCACAAACTCACAAACGTACCTCTTTAGAATATTAGTATAGACGAAGATGATATGGTGAACGCAACTAATATATTCGGTTAAAAATTAAAATCAAGTAATTGAAAAATATGCATTTGACGAGATGGCAGCACAACATGGTTTAATTTTGCTAGGACTGCCCCCTTACCACTGCGAGCTCAACCCAATAGATTTAATTTAGTCACAGGTAAAGGGGCATGTCTCAAAAATAAATAAATCGTTTAAAATGAAAGTAGTATGAAAATTATTTGAAGAAGGAGTTAGTAATGTGACCCCGTCGTCATGGAGTGCTTGCGTATCTCATATATTAAAAGTAGAAGATGATATGTGTCGTATGGACCATGTAATTTATAACATTACTGACACATTTATCATAAAAGTAACGAGCGACGACATTGACTAATCTAATTCTAACTAAGTCCTTTTATTTTAAATTACCTTACTACTGAGAAACATAATATCTAATAAATGTGTTTTTGAGACAAGCTTATTAATTATTTAAAATCAAACGTTCGTGTAAGTACATTATTTAAGTTCATTCCATTTAGTTCATTCTTACACCACCCCACTATCTTTTTTTTGTCAAAACCTGGTAACCCTTTATCTGTCAAGTTACTGAATACAATTAAAAGTCGAACTATAGTCTAGATTTTGAATGGTTGCAGGACCACGTTCAACCACAACATGTCTACCACAAGTTCATGTAGTTTAGTTATTACTTACACGATGATTCTTTCAGTTTTCTCAATATATTACAAACACTTCCCCTAGCGGAAACTTCAATGAACTTTAAATGTCTATACTAAAAAAATGGTAAGTTTCATTTAGTAAGTAACGGGTGAACATTTTTGTAAAAATCACTTATTTCTCACAAAAATTAAGTATTGAGGCACAGTGGACCAATGTTTTTTTTTACTATGGAATAAAAAACCCGTTGTAGTTGATTTTACAACATTACATTTTGACTAGTATTTGGTCATTGAAATACTTGCAGATATTTACACTCGTATTAAACTAGTTTTTGCACTTTGTTTCTCTAGTTGATGTTCACAAACGATATCACTGATAATCATTTCTTAGTATTTTGAGCAATATCCAAAGCTGAAAAGTCGCCAACAAGGCATGAAGTTCCTTCCACTTATGAAAATAAAAAAAATATGGGTTAGAAAGAAAGATAAATAAACTTGAAATTAGAATCTTGGAAGTACATTTTATTTATTTATTTTTAGATTATGTCCACACAAACAGAAAAAAGAATGAATACAACACGTAACTACTTACTATAATATGCTTAAGAACTATTTCCCTATATTTATTTTAATTTTACGTAATTAAAAATATTTCAGATATTCTCGGATTCGAACACACACGAAGCAACGAAAATGAGAGGCAAAACAAACACAAAAAAAAAACATAAATTAAACTTAATACTGTTCTAATATAAACATGTATCCAGCACTAACGCCAAATTATTCATTTAGTTTTTAAACGAATGTAACATAGTTATGTAATTGTGAGGGGTTTTTGGCGCCAACGCAGAAAAAGAGGCATCGAGGCTCTGTTTCATTTTCAAAAACTGGTGTGAATTCGAGTTTTTATGTGTAAATATGGTGGATTTTTAGACATAACATCTTCGACAATGTACAGACGCCAGCACATCCAGCTACCCCAATCTGTCAAATTTCTTTTATAGATTTTCGACTTTGTCACAAAAGCATAAGGTTCACTTTCAATTGGGGAAATTTGTCAGATTGGGGCAGCTTGATGTGCTGGCGTCTGTACAACACAAGTGGAAGAAAGTGCGATATTGCCATGAACTGTTATTTTCCGTGTTGAAACCAAAACTCCATAGAAGCCTCTAGTAAAGTCTCCACTGCTTTACTGGGGTAGGACTATGACTTGACTGTGACGGACTTGACTGGACTTTGACTAAATGACGAAAAACTTAAAATATTTTAACTGAAGCCGAGGCGGTATGGTCTATGATCTTAGCCTGTCCAAAGCGGCGAAAGAAAAAAAAAGTAATTGTGACGTTTGCTGTCAGATACTTTAGTTTAAATAAATAGTCAATTGACATTGACCAAATGTCATCAAAAGTTCGAAGGTTCGGTGCATGATTTGCAATTTAAATATCTTTTAATTATTTAATTGATATCAATGAGTGCAATACAACGCCTTAAAAATAATGTATTAAGTTATCTGTCAGTTCCAGACTAACATTACTCTCATTCTGCATCATTTAATATTTTGTTTTTGAAAACACGTAACCCATTTACTATTTTTGTTTTTGTTATTAATAATATTTTTAAGTGGTGTACAGTTAATTTATTTATTTCTTTGTTGAAATTGCCTGCCTTCTGTTATTTTTCGGTCAACCATGTTATTTGAATTTAGAGGACTGTTGTTATGCGTACCTCTTTACGCGGCTGGGTAAGCTTTTTCACTATATATTTTATTTTTAAGTTTAAGGAAAACGCTGCGTAAGCTTCAAAAATAATCCATAGACGATCTTTTTAATTTCTTTTTAATACCATTCACTGCAATGAAAGGTGAAAGTTAGTAAAAAAAATAATGTAGACTTCATTTCTTCATGGTCGTGGGCTATTTAATTATATTACAGTTATGTATTATGAAGCATATCGGCATCGCATTATCTGCAGTTAAACTATTTATTATAGGCTATGTTTTTAGCAAATTTGCAAAAATCCAAATCCATATTTATTTTTATATTACTTATTGATTTACTAAATATAATGGGCTGACAGTTTAGAATATTTTTCCATCTCATCCAGTGGGGATCATAGAAGTCAAACAGAGGGATTAACTACTAGAGAATGGGCTCATAGTGAACTATGACCATCATACTGCAATCTCCCTCCTCCCCTGAGATTAGATAATATATAATAGGTTGATATATATTTATTTTAATAGGTTAACCAACAATTATTTACACATTATAAGCCAGAGTTACAAGCTAAATATTACAGTTTTTCGTGTAATAATCACTTATAGGCTAACACAGCATGCATATCAAATCAAATTAGCAATAATTAACTATAAATGTTGAATATATATTATCTAATCTCAGGGGAGGCCCTTGTCCAGTTATGGACATCTTTCAGCTGGCATGATGATCATGATGAAGTATGATATGTATCAACAGACAGGTTTTCAGGTTTTGGAAACTCACTAATCTATATATATAAAAATCAATGCCACTTTTCGTTGTAATGTTATAACTCAACACCGCCTTTACCGATTTGGCTAATCTATATATAAAAATCAATGCCACTTTTCGTTGTAATGTTATAACTCAACAAAGCCTTTACCGATTTGGCTAAAGTTGGTCTTGAATTATTCGTGGAAGTCCAGGGAAGGTTTGTATGTTGAAAAAATTAAAAAACGTCTTGAAAAAGTGTAAAATCAACATCTTTTAGCAATTTAAAATATTTTTTTGTTTGTATAAATGAACTAAATAATATTTTTTTTATTACTATGCCTTATACGTAGCGAAGCACGTACCGGGCCGCTAGTTTTAATATATTTTATTACTTTACATTATGTTTACTGTTAGACAAAGAGGCTTTCACTGCTCCACTAGACAATTAAATTACAATTAAATTTTAAGAGTGAATAAATATATAAGGTTTTTATTTACATAGACTTTCAAATTGTGGTCTAAATAGTCCCAATATGTTTTCACACAAATTGTTAAGGATACATATTCTTCCCTGTCACCACACGGAGATAATGTCCTGTAGGCCAGTTATTAGTTAAAAGCAATTGTGTGAACTCATCATAATATCATCAAGATCATATCTAAAAGACGTTTGAAATTAGTTGACAGAATATAATATTCAAATGAAGTAATCAACATAATTATCTTTTTATCTTTATCCTACTAATTAACGTTATCTGGGTCTGCATACTTTATTCTTTGGAGGATTAACATTATCTGGGACACTAGTCTGACCTACACTAATCAAATTTCTTATCATTCTATCTAAATAGATAAAGAACACAAAATATTATTGAGGACTGGCCGGGTATCATGGTTGGTAAGATACTTGCCTTTCATGCCACTGGTTGTGGGTTCAATTTCTACCCAGGACAGATATATGCATGCATGAACATGTCTGTTTCTCCTGAGTCTGGGTGTAATAAAATAATAATTATCTATATATGTATGTATGGATTTATAAAAAATGAAGTTTATGTAATATATCAGTTATCTGGTTTCCATAGTATAAGTTATGGTTAGGTTGTGTTCAGTGTGTGAATAATGTCTCAGGATATTATTATTATTTCTTACAAGCTGCCCTGGAGAAGTTCGTACCAACATATATTTCTGTTTCCTTCAAGACCTGATGACTTTCTGAGATTTTTTAAATGTGAGCATATTCAAACTTGCTCCTAATAATAACGAATACATAAAAGAAAGATATATTATTACTTTTCTTTGAAGAGTAAATTAATCCCTTTGCCACGGAATACTTCACAATCATAATTGATGGCCAAAAAGGACACCCAGACTCAGAACAACTATTTATGGGTCACATAAATAGTTGCCCTGCGTTGGAATCCAACCCGGGACACGAAAGTGGCGGGGTGGCTGTCTTATGAGCTTACAAACATTTCGACGATTAATTTTTATTTATATAGATGTTAGATTTCACTCTCACTATGATGTTTAGTTCAAATTCAAAATTCAATATCAAAAATATTTATTGCACTTAGGTACATGACACAAACTTATGCACGTCAATAGAAAAAAATACAATATAATTAAAATGAGTAAAGTACATACCAAATTAAATTACAAACATGTCAATTTAATTATTTTAGAGAAAAGCTAGTCATTCTTGCTCTTACCTATCTGTTTCTATGTATTCCACTGGAACCATTAATTTTACTAACACCTTAATCAATCTTTCAAATTGATTTTCAAGTATGGGTAAATACAATGTTATTCTAATGTATTAACAGGAGTATGTTAATTTTATCTGTAAATATATTATGTGCCTTGTTGTATTTTTCTATGTTTAGCTTTGAATTAATTGACAGTTGCAAACCGTATTTTATTAAATACTAGTTGTGCCCCGCGGTATTACCCGCGTTAAACTTTATAAATTGTAGCCTATGAGGTATTCGGATATATAAGCTATATTGCTACAAAGTTTCATCAAAATCCGTATGGTAGGTTTTGCGTGAAAGAGTAACAAACATACACACTCACAAACTTTCGCCTTCGTGACAAATGGAAATCCATTGCCTCTGCGTACCCCTCTAGGAAATAGTCGTGAGTCTATGTATGTATGTACATATGTACGTATATTATTATTAGTATTCAGAGAAACGCTGCTGCCCGTTCTCTAGGAGGTATTCCTTCGGGTCGACCTCTACGCCTACGGGAAGAGACGACTAGTATTTTGCTCATCATCAAACAACTATTTAAGCATCAGTATGTAAGTTTTTTTCTTGAACATTTTAAAAAAAAAGATTATCTACACCAAGAAGTCTATTAACGAAATCTTGTGTTAAACATTAATCCTAAACATGTCACCCCTAACAATGTTGCAACAGTTCTAAATTTTGACATATAGGCCCCAAGGTTTCAGCCCGGGGATGTATGTCTCTCTGTGCTCTCGTTCCCAATAGTATTCTGTACTCAATAGCGAGTATAGTCTTAAAACAAAGCTATATATTCTTATATCCAATAAATTCGTACACCTTTTGCTACTATTATCCATTGACATTGAATTCTGGTCCATCCAACGCAAATAGGTTGCCTGAAAGAGATCGCTTTTAGTGATAAGGCTGCTAATTGCAAAATAATGTTCTATGCATATTGTACTTTGTATATTCCTGATGCAATAAAGTGTACTTCTTCTTCTTCTCATGGGCATCCAATCCAGTCACGGAGTCAAAGTTTAATCTAGAAGAATTCATGCCGTGAATTGTCCAATGTGTACACTGTTTTCATGTTCGAAAAAAGCCCAGCGTTTAAATAATTAGTAAGGTTTACATTATCTAGTAATTCGTCTCCAATAATATTGGACAAATGTTCTTCACACAGTCGTGCACTAGGAGGAAAATATAGTCTGTAGTTACAAATGGTAAACAACATTAGGTATAGACGCGGGGATTCCTCTCAGATCTAGATTCCTGTATAAACAGGGGGCCTACTCTCTTTCTCCGAATCGAAACTTCGTTAACGAACTATATTGAAACGAAGTTTTGCAAGTGACCCTACTCTATTTCATTTTCGGATTCACACTTGTAGTTCGCTTCCATAGACTATTTTACGTGAACGATTGTTTTGAACTATATAGTGTGGGGATTTTAGTTTCTCATTTTGGTAAACTACGGTTTGGACTTTTTTTTAAATAATTATATGAATTGACTTTGTATTTTAATTTTAAATTAATCTTGTAGTTTTTTAAGCATTTATTGTTATATTAATGCAGAAATTATAAATACAGAAATTTAAAATATATTTCCAACGATATCAACCGCGATTATATAAATAACCCTTTGACTGACGTTATAAACCGGCTAATGTGAAGAGTACTATTTCATATAAACGATCGGTACAATATGCGACATTTAAAAACATCCGTATATTCACGGAATGTCATCAATCGCCATAGCAACATAGTTTGTTAATTTGTTATATTCTCTTTGGTTGACCATCTTGATTGAAGGATTTTTTGTTTGGATTCTTTGATAAATTAATAGTTTTGTGTTAATAATTAAGTTTTCAGGTGCAAAGTTACAAGGAGTACCTACTGTATGATCTCCACAAATGACCAAAAGTTGTGGTTTCGATTAATACAATTCATAAGTAAATATCTTAAATACACATAAATATTTATTTTTATACTAAAAGTACGGCCTATTCGTAATAATAAGCATTCGTAACATCTTTTCAGTTTGAAATGTCAGTAGTCAAGCAATTGGAAGGCAACTACCGAACTTTAAACAGCCGCAATTGCCCGAAAAAGTTTTGGATTATGTAGAACACAGAGAGGACTATAGTCAGCACACACAATTCTTAGAAACTGCAAGTTAACCATCAGTGTCACAAGAAACCCTGACTTTCACAAGTTGTAAGTATTTCTTTGAGGTATTTTCAGTATTTAATATTCCAAAAAAATTGTACAGACACCAGCACATCAAGCTACCCCAATCTGTCTAATTTCCCCAATTGAAAGTAAACCTTATACTTTTGTGATAAAGTAGAAAATCTTTGAAAGAAATTTGACAGATTGGGGTAGCTGGATGTGCTGGCGTCTGTACATGACAAAACATAAAGGTACTTTTTTTGTTAGTATATTTGTATAAAATAGCTTTCCAATTTATGGTTAGTAATGAAAATTTTACTTTAGCATCCAATAAACATAACTAGGTACTTGCATTATATAAAAAAGTTATTATGAATTGAATTATTTTATATATAGTGGCATATCTATGTGCCCAAAGAGATGGTAGAGATATATTACAACTTCCACATTTTACCTACTGATGGTCTTAGTCCCACATTATAGGGGGAAGGCAATATTTATTTAGAGATAATGATGTACTGAATCGATTGAAGAGTCATATTTTTACAGAATGTACCTTATTTAAATTGTAATGTTGTTTTTGTTGCAGCTACAAAATCCAGGAGGAGACAATAAGCAGCTGGCATCAGCAGCATATTGTTACAATTGGAAGAGATGCATGTAGAGAAAGAAATAGTCAGGAACACTGAGCCTGCAGGCATTAGGGGTGTCCTGTTGAGAGCTGGACTAATGAGAAAATACTTTGATCAATTAAATTTATATCTGCATACTCCACATAATTAACTGTCTGATTAACAGTTTCCAAACTCAATTTTGTAATAAGATAGTATATATAGTCTTTGCCCATTAATCGAACAGTCAATTATGATTAGGTTTTTATATTTAATTTAAAATGTCTCATTCATTTTAATAAATGAATCACAATTGTTATAAACAGTTGCACTACTATGCCCAACCATTAGCTTGGTGGGCAATGGAAGAATACATTACATTATAGTAATTGGTGGATGTTCTAAACTATTACTTCTAGGTTAAGTATGTAAATAAAACAAATATAAAAAGGCTGTTTTTTATTTAACTACAATTTCAAGTAAATTTATATAGTTGGTAATGGATGTCCTAAAACAATGTGAAAGTATATTTATAGCAAATGGTGGCCTCCTTGATCTATGCACACAAATATCTGTCCTGCATGGATATCATCCCTCAACGTCTGCTGTGAAAATAATAAATGAAATAAAAAAAGGCACAAGGCATAGTCATAATATTTATTCAGTAATAATTTGCAATGGTTTTTGAATCATTACAATTTTATTCCCTACCTAAAAACACAGTAAGTATCCTTTTTTAAAATAGTAACTTAACATTTAATACAAATTTATCATCGAAAAGTGTTGAATTAAATCTACTCATTCCCAAGCAGTTTTATCATTAACATGCCTTGCTACACAATTCTAAACACTGCCCCATAGAAGAGTTACCGATTTTGTGGAGATCAGTAGCATGTGCAACAAGATTATGCTTATTTAGAGTATTTACATTATGAATACAAATATTTTTTTTTATAAATGTATCAATATTTTTATGCAATATCAATATATATCAAACTACATTAAACTCACTCCTACATTGGTCAAATTCATCAACAATGCTTTGGAGTATGTCCCGTGTGTCTCTGGCACCTTGGTTCTGTAAATGTAATTGTTCCATTTCTTGTTTAACTATTTTCGGGAATTTGATTCACATTTAATTGATTTCGCAGGCGGCACAGATTTCTTCTACGCTCTACACGTTCTTCACCTAAATCAGCCTCATTTGAAAGCATTATTGCACCTATTTCAATTAAACTGAATGCAAAATCCATACAAAACAAAACCAAAAGGCACTTTTCTCGAGTTTGGCAATTCGATTGACATTTAAATGATTTCTTAGGCGGCACCGTTTTCTTCTACGCTCTAAACATTCTTCACATGAAGCAGGCTCAATTATAAGCGTTCTTGCAGACATTTCAATTAATTTGAAGCTAAATCCATATAAACGAAAATCAAAAGGTAGCACTTTTGTATTCGTCAATTTTGAAGTTAAAATGACGAATTTTGATGTGTCAAAATCAAATGTTCGTTCGGAACGTCATGAATTAGAGTAGGTTTAGAGAATCTAAATGTCAAACTATGTTCGTTCGAATGAATTCGCGGAACGAATGGAACCGTGGTAGCATACACAAGAAATTCGTAACGAACGAACGAAATTTGGAGAAAGAGAGTAGGCCCCCAGGTTCGAGAAGAATTCGGAGCACACACATATTCAGGTACGAATTAATCATTTGCTTGAGCGTCTTCTGGATTGTTGATAGGATCCGAAGCAGCTACGACGTTTTCAACATCGACCAAACTTTCTTCAGGGCGGTCTAGTTCACTGACGTCATTGTTGTCTCCTTTGCCATCTGTCTGGGTTTCCTCAGATTTGTTCTAGTTTAGAGAGCGTCCGGTCGGGGTTCATGCAGTACAAAGCGATGAACCCACACAAGTACTGACAGGGAGTCCCAGGACTGTTATTACTGTTGACATATGATAATAGGCATAATTTGTGGACGACGGGGCTGGTTCCACTGTAAGTTACTTTTAGCATTTAAGTTATTTATTATATACCCTCAGTGTAACTGTTTGTTGTCCTAAAAAATAAAAAAATATGTCTGCGTGTGTGGCGCAGTGGCTAAGAAAGTCGCCTCGCCGCGTCATGTCGCGGGTTCGAATCTCGCGCCGGAGAAGTATTTGTGTGACCCATAAATAGTTGTTCTGAGTCTGGATGTAATTTGTGACCGTCTATTATATGTTTGTAAAATACCCGTCGACACAGGGATTATAGTGCGGGAGTTATCTTTTAAAAAAAGAAAAGAAAAAGAAATAAAGACATGGCCGGGTTCTCGGCTCCAAAATAAAGACATGGCCGGGTTCTCGGCTCCAAAATCCGTGCTTTTAACGCGGCTACTCCCTGTTGCCAAATTTTAGAGTTGTAGCCCTACATAGAGCCATGTTGTTATTGAAAATAACCCGAAATAAATAAAATATATTCAATATTCTATAATAATAGATATCGTTGGACTAGGTTGCAGTGCTTATGAGTTCGGGTGTCTTTCTCCCACCATAAAAATGTCCACTTCTACACAGAATATCACTCAACCAGTTAAATCATCATACCTAGTTACTTAGGTATGATGATTTAACTGGTTGAGTGATCTGGTATTTGTATCTCATCGTGATTGTTAAACAAAGGAAAAAACAATCACTGATCCATTTTGTGAAATATACTGCTAACTGGCTATGAGGGAAAGTATCTTCAATAATTCTCCGCCAAAACACAACGGCGTCCTGTATAATTGTAAATAAGTTAAGTCGCCTTACGTGCCAAGGTGAATCGCAAAGATATTCTTTTAGTTCGGTAAACAAGCAAGGGTCATTCTGCGTCGTAAACAAGCCGATAGGTAATCATCACCACGAGAGTAACGCATAAAGAACGAGTGATGATTGCGACCACCTGGCTGATCGATGCGTGTGCGCCGTGTGCGGCGAGGTGACGCGGGACTTCTGCGCACGTCGCGGCAAGCTCAAACCGGTTTCCTGTGCTTTCATATACGATGCTATTAGCGTAGGTATTAATTTAAGAAAAAAATATGTTTACTGTAAATTAAAAGTTATCTTATAATAGCTTTCGCACGCGACTTCGTCCGCGTGGTATTCGAAATCAGACATCTAAGAGGTTAAAACGAACGTGTGTGTTACCTATAGTTTAGCACTTCCTCCTTTTGCACCAAACAAAAAATACTTCGTTTATTTTTTTACATTTGGTCAAGTTTACAAATATTTTTTCTTTCTCTCTTCAAACTTAGCATTTATATTCGTATGACATGTTTGAATACTATAAGATTTACACCGTAAGAGGTGAAATCCCTACTTTGACCTCTTATGCCAATGCCAAATTTGAAGAACAAGAAATCACGTTGTTCCATGCTAAATTTGCAACCCCTTTTCACCCATTTTGGGGTTGAATTTTCAAAATCCTTTCTTAGTGCCTTATCTTTGTGACTTAAGGAATAATTGTGCAAAATTTCATGGTTCTAGACCTAGGTGGTCGCAGCTGTACGTTGCTCGATCAGTCAGTCAGTTTCTGCTTTAATTTTTTTTTTGTTAATGTCTTCCCGACCGAATTTCGGCCACGGCAGCCAGTCTCAATGGAGAGTAGCCAATTGCGCAGGACATTATAGTGCAGAGGTGTGGGCGCAAACACAGGGGCACTTTCTATTCCATCACTCTCATTATCCGATGGGACGACTAGCGACACGACCGGAAAGAGGTTAGGTACAGGACCGACAGCTTTACGTGCTTCGGGCTGACACTGAGTAATTTCTTTTTACGGGAAAATCCCAAATCGCTTTTTGGTCCGACCTTGGATTTGAACCCAGGACCACATTGTCTGTGGTTGAACACGCTATCGCTAGATCAGCGAGGCAGTCAAGTTTTAATATATACATATATAAATCAAAACATAATTAAGATCGCCATATTCTCATCTTTTTTATTAGGTTTCCGTAGCCAAATGGCGAAAAACGGAACCCTTATAGATTCGTCATGTCTGTCTGTCCGTCCGTATGTCACAGCCACTTTTTTCCGGAACTATAAGAGCTGTACTGTTGAAACTTGGTACGTAGATGTATTCTGTGAACCGCATTAAGATTTTCACACAAAAATAGAAAAAGAACAATAATTTTGGGGGTTCCCCATATATAGAATTTCATCGTACCCATATATGTGGGGTATCTATGGATAGGTCTTCAAAAATGAATTTGAGGTTTCTAATATAATTTTTTCTAAACTGTGTCCCCCCGTCACCCTGTCACTTCTAAAATAAGAGAATGATAAAACTAAAAAAAGTATATTTTTTTTAGTTTTATCATTTGTACATATTACCATGTAAACTAACAACGAAAATTGGTTTGAACGAGATCTAGTAAGTAGTTTTTTTTATACGTCATAAATGGTAAACCGCAATTTACCTTTCATTTAATCAACTGAAATACTTGCTGCTACGGAACCCTTCATGGGCGAGTCCGACTCGCACTTGGCCGGTTTTTTATTACACAACCAGCTACCACCTAACTGCGTTCGCCAACTCGCATGCCAAGTGCAGTGACTACGGCAACCCAGGATTGGTTTACCGTAGTCACTGCGCTTAGCAATGGTAACGTTATAGAGCTTTGGAGGAGGTCTATGAGGAGCAGTGGTAGTCTGATAATGTCTATAAAACTTGTAACACTAAATACACAATCTGAAATAACGTAGTAGACGGCTGAGTACCTAAATATGTTGTATTAAATTATGCAATTGTAAACATTATAAAAATATTTAATTACCATAATTGACCTAAAGTTTATCTGTGTCTTTTGGGGCCGTGAATTTTTCGTTCGAAAGCTACAAGAAAATTTACATACATAGATTAGGTTTAGTGTACCTCTGACCAGGCCTTTCTTCTCCGATTTGGTCCGAGATGGTTCTAAGAGATCATCCCCTTCCGGTTGTACCATTCCACAGGTCAGGTATAATTCTTTTATCAAACTCCTTTCATTCATCCTTTCTAAATACCAAAACCATCTCAGCATACCTTTTTAAATCTTTGTGATACATCTTCTTGAACCCTATAAGGCTGTCTTACGTCAGTACCTATTTCGTATAAAAATTAAAGAAAATTTGCCAGTATATACCAATTTTAGTTTTTTTTTGTATGTACAATAAAACTATGTTAGAAACTGGAATCTTAATATATGATGATGATGATGTCTTCCCGGCCGAATTTCGGCCACGGCGGCCATTCGCAATGGAGCTTAGCCAATTGCGCAGGACATATTATAGTGCACAAGTGTGTGCGCAAACACAGGGGCACTTTCTATTCCATCACTCTCATGATCCGATCCGAGCGACACAACCGGAAAGAGGTCAGGTACAGGACCGAAGTGGAACTATTCATTTTCTAACTCCTTCTTTTTTGTCTTTCTGATTAAATTCGTTGCGGGATCCAAGACAGTTAAAGCGATTCCCCGGGACATGCCTGAGCTTTACCGCTCAGTGTCATTTCATTGTGTGCCACTGTTGATCCTGGCTTACAGGAGTTGCAGTGGTGGGTAAGAGGGAGGGACTAGTTCCGATAAAAAAATAACCCGGGATTTGAACCCAGGACCCCATTTTCTGCTATTGAAAACGCTACCGCTAGACCAACGAGGCATATGTATGATATGTTTGCTTTAACACTTACCATCATTCCATAATATTATTTTTAATATCAACAATTAAATCGTTATCTAATTGTTTCTAAACGTATTGTTTTCAACGTACCTAGTTTGTTATATTCTCTTTGATCATTTCATTTTGTGTGTCAATAAATGACAATGATCCCATCATCGTAATTTATTGACATATTAAAAAGCTTGATGTTTTGGAAAGTTGCAAGAGATTTAAAACTTGGCATTTTTATCAATTTTTGGAAACATCAAGCGAAAAATGTTGTGAAACCTGTTTTTCTCCAAACGTCTCATTCTGTTAAATTTACGATGTAGGTAACATGCGAAAAACTCGACTGTCCTCTCTTGGAGATGAGCCTATTCCAAGAATGGGTCATACTACGAGTATATCCGCCACGCTTTGCAGGCGGGTTGGCGAAAGGAGTATGATAGTCATTGTACTCAGAGAAATCGGGTAATATTCTCTTGGGCCGACTTCTACGCTCCCTACGAGAAGAGATGGGGTGATGATATTCTCTGCCGTGAGGCACATAGCATTGTGGATATAGTATAATCGAACCTGAATGAATTATTCCTGATGATCGATGATATTTTAAGGGTCGCTGGAAGCGGCTGGTTTCGGGTAGCGCAAGATCGGCAATTGTAGATGTTTTTGGGGGAGGCCTTTGTCCAGCCGTGGACATGTTTCGTCTAATATGATGATTAATCACACTTGATGACCGATGGAACTTGTGAGGGTCGCTGGAAACTGCTGGATGCGGGTAGCGCGGGCTACCAGCAATAGTGGCGATATTTGTGGTAGGCCTTTGTCCAGCTGTGGACGTCTTTCTTCTGATATGATGTTGTTGAATCACAATTGATGACCGATGGAACTTGTGAGGGTCGCTGGAAACTGCTGGATGCGGGTAGCGCGGGCTACCAGCAATAGTGGCGATATTTGTGGGAGGCCTTTGTCCAGCTGTGGACGTCTTTTGTCTGATATGATGATAAATTATATCAGACGAAAGACCCCAATAAAGTAAAATAAAAAATCACACTTGATGACCGATGGAACATGTAAGGGTTGCTGGAAGCTGCTAGAGACGGGTAGCGCAGGACCGGCCATTGTAGATGTTTTTGGGGGAGTCCTTTGTCTTGCAGTGAAGTCTTTCGTCTGATATGATGATGATGAATCAATCTTGAGTGTTAATATTGATTGAATAATTGTTTAATTCCAGGTTGCTACTTCTGGGTGCCTCCATATCTACAGGATTGTTCGTCTTCCATATAGTCGTCGTGCCTCTCATATTCAAGTACTCGAAGGCCTTCAGAAAGAACCTCGTATTTCTTAATTGTAGTAAGTTTTCCACATCTGTTATAATAATAATAATAACTGAAATAATGAAATAATGAAATTTATTCAGCACTTGGGTATTTACATACACTTGTACTTGTCAAGCTCACAATGTATTACATAAACACAGTTTAAAACAGTAATTAAAGTAACAAAATATTTTAAATTAGTCCGTCCGTGCGGTCTGTTTTGTCACATGTATTTTTAATATTCTTAAATAAATAATAAATAGCAAGTTACTAAGCATCTAGCAATAGTATATCTAATTAAAGAATTGAAAACAACGAGCAGTTGGCTAGTGCAAAAGGCTCTCAACCAGTAGCTTAATTTAAACGACTAATACCTGAGGGCACCCTTATGGGCCACATCTCAGGCGGCCACTGTAGTAAAAAGATGGAATTCGAAATGGGGGTCAGATCACTTCCACGGTATTACCGATCACGTGTTAAGGGGGCAACGCGATCCTCGGCGCTGAGGATCCTACCCTAGCTAGCCTGCGGCTTTCTCTAGCTACCTAGGTGGACGACCCGGAGAAGAAAGCCACAAAGAAACTCCGGGCTTGCTTTTTTCGTCTTCTTTTGCTTTTTGTTTTCGATTTATATTATATCTTTTTTTAACATTGTTTTTGTTTTTACATTGTGATTGGCTGGTATGTGGGCTAATGCACGCACAGAACCGATGACATCTAGTTAATCAAAATAATTATGAGGTAATAAACAATAACATTCCATTTCGCTCAAGCAATTAAAATAACCTCTTGCAAGATGAACAAACGGTGGGTGCATCCGCGCACATTTACAAAATTAACAAGTCACACGACAACTCAACAACTCACAAAACAATACATAACAATAGACTGGACATTGTTCTAATTGATAAAGTTAATCAAGTTACATACCTAATTGATATTGCAATACCTAATACACATAATATACAGAATTAAAAGAAGAGCTTGTTATAAAATAAAAAAAGTATTTTGCTTGCGCTACTTCGGAATAATACCAGTAGCTCCACTATTTACACACTCCTACGTATTTTAGATTTACCGCCAACTACCTACCTACATAAATATGCAAAAAGTATGCAAAAAATTTTGAACACTTGTAAAATCGTTAGAAAATTTTTGCCGTACGACTCACCGTATTATGAGTCCCAAATGGAATACGATACTGATTTGGCGCAAGCCTGTGAGAAAAAGAATTTCGAGAAAAAAAACTTGAGAGGTGTCAAGGGACACCCGGATGGAACGAAGTTATTTCTTATTATTTATTATGTACAAAAAACCTGTATAAGTACACTCAACAAAAATAATCGTCGCGACACCGCACTGTTCAATGCGAAATAGAAATGAAAATATCTGGCTTGCTTTCTATAAGAGAGAGAGAGACAGACAGAGAAACATGCGCACGCCGCACAGCTGCAAAAAGTGTCGTGACAACTTTTCGTAAGATTTTTTACCGTCTAGCCCCCTTTCAAAACGCGCGCGAAGGAACTTCGTTCCAAAAATGGAAATAATAATAATAATGTCCTCCTAGCCGAATTTCAGCCACGGCGGCCAGTCTCAATTAAGATTAGCCCATAATATGTCCATGGACATATTATGGTGCCCGAGTTTGTGAGCAAACACAGGAGCACTTTCTATTCCATTACTCATGATCCGATGGGACGCCCAGCGACATGACCAGAAAGAGGACAAGTACAGGACCGACGGCTTTACTTGCTCCGAGGCACGGAGGTATAATACCGCCAACCCCCAGACTTCGGGCTGATGCTGAGAAATTTTCTTTTTACACAAACATCCCAAAATCACATTAGGCCCGACCCGGGATTTGAACCCAGGGCCTCGTTTTCTGTCGGTGAACACGCTACCGCTAGACCAACGAGGCAGTCATAATGTTGTCAGGGGGGTGTAACATCTGTAGTAGTGCTCCTAGCTGTATAAAGGACATGGCACACTGTAGCGATACCGCAACGTCTCAGATCCAACCTAGTGATTTAAATGTCATTTAAGTTTGTGAATTAAATCGTATGTTGTATGGTATATATGACTGGCCGGTTGGCGGGGTGGGCAAAAACAAATCACATCCAAACTCAGAACAACTATTTATGGGCAACACAAATAGTTAACCGGCGCGGGAGTCTAACCCGCGACACGAAGCGGCGAGGCGACTGTCTTAGCCGCTGCGCCACGCTGTTTGTCCTGTGTCTGGATGTAATTATCTATATAAGTATGTATTTACAAAAGAAAAGTAGTACATCAGTTATCTGGTTTCCATAGTACAAGCTCTGCTTAGTTTGGGATCCGATGGCCTTCTGTTAATTATGTCCCCGGATATTTCACAACATCAATATAAAAAGCCAACAGCGGGGTGTAAGTGTGCTTGCCGCCACCTAACAAAATCAAGTGGCCTGGGCGCTTCAAGTGTTCGGGACGCACGCTTACAGCACACCGACATACAGCGCCATAAGTCAGCGGGGCACATAGCTCGTAGAACAGACGGACGCTGGGGCAGAAAAGTTCTCTAATGACGACCACGAACCGGAAAATGTGGCGTGGGCAAGCCTCCTACAAGGTGGACTGACGATCTTGCACGTGTGGCGCAGCAGCTAATACAGTCGCCTCGCTGCTTAGTGTCGCGGGTTCAATTCCCCGCCGGACAACTATTTGTGTGACCCATAAATAGTTGTTCTGAGTCTGGATGTAAATTGTGTCCGTTTATTATGTTTGTAAAGTGCCCCGCGCGACACAGGGATTAAATTCCCAAGTGCGGGCGATGTCTTTAAAAAAAAGCCTCAGGATGCGGGCAGTACCATTCCGGCCATTGTGGAGATCCTTGGGGGAGGCCTTGGTCCAACAGTTGCAGAGTCGTGGCCAGAAAGTGAGCCAGACGCCAGCGAGGGAAACAACACCACCTGTCCCCCTTAGGTCACTGCATTCTTAAGTACCGAATTAAATTCAAAACATAATGTATGTTACTCGCGCTGACGAGTAACTTTCACCTCACAGTCGAGCAGTGCAGACCACGAGCTTTCACCTCGCTGGCAACGCCTGGCTAACGCGCTGACGTCTCGCGGTGGTCAAAATTCAAGGCATCAAATCAAATCGTTTATTTGCATAACACAGGTTATAAGTGGTGGTAACATTGTAATACATGTGCACTGTGTTCTACCACAAGGTGTGCAAATTTTGTCATCTATACATATAGTAAAATTGTAAGAAAGTCAAAACTGTACATTGAATATTTTTTTAAAAGGATACTTGGGGCGTAATCTACAGTCGACGTCGTAGTCGAGAATATAGTTTTTAGAATTTTTGTCTGTATGTATGTCCGGGCTGAACTCCAAAAGTACTGCATGGATTTACTTCACATTTTGCATGAATATTACTAAGAGGTCGGGTCAACATATAGGCTACATATTATCAGGCTATCACCTACGGGGGAGGAGCTGTGATAATTCATAAAATTTAACGCGGGTAAAACCGCGGGGCACAGCTAGTGGGACATGTGTCGGTGTTGAATAAAATATAATATGTTGATTGTTCAGCATATTGTTATTCTCACAATTAAATCGTCATTAACAATTAACAAGTTAAAATTATGTTCAGAACTTAATCATACAACAATAAACAGCTCAACAAAATATTAAAACAATAGTAATTAAATATCACGAATTCTAGATTTAGAAACAAAAACAATTTAATAATAAAGAAGAAGAAGAATAAGAAGAAAATGTTTTTATTGAACACATACACACACATTGAAAATAAAGTTTGTACAAATCTTATATTTACTTACATAAAACTAAACATGATTAAGAAAACAAAAACATTAAAAAGAAACAAATTACAACGAATAATTAATATAAAATGTATTCAATTGGTAGGCAGCTCAGCACACTGTTACAGCCAGAGTCCAACTGCAACTATCTATCTTCTAACCACAACAAAAATCTCCGTTCCACTCATAACAGACTTTTACAATGCCCTTCCCATCGGACTAACTTCTTACATTCTTCCTTCTTCGTACAAGCTATTCTTCTCTGGAATGCGCTACCTCCGGAAATCAGAATGGCTAAGACGCGGGTTACTTTTAAAATCAAAACTCGTGACTACATTCACAAAAAAATTAAGGCAGAATCATCTTAATATTACAGTTTGTGTATATATTATTATATATGTAATATATTTATAAATTTATATATATTTAATATATTTATATATATATATTTATAGTATAGTGTGTAGTTATGTAACTATTATATTTATACGATTGTATTATATAGTACTTGTCAAGTATTTTAGTATTTTTTATTATACTTGGTCTATAGTGCACCTACCATATTATCTCTGCATCACCCTAAGGTTGACTGGGAGAGAATGCCTTTGGCATTAAGTCCGCCTTTGTACAGTTTTGTGCAATAAGTATAAATAAATAAACGCTGATTTTCGGCTACCTACCATGGTGAGTCACATAAGAGCAAATCAGTTTACGCTTTATATAAACTATAGATACTTATGAATAGATATAATAAAATGAAAATTTAAAAGTATAAAATACAATACACACTACACACACACAATTAACAGTAAAAAAGATGTAAAACAACCTTCTTTTTTTATCTATTTAAATTAAACTGCTCCCTAAGAGTAAATCTAAATTTGCCTTGACCGCCTATATACTTCGCCTCCACTTCCCTGGACAACATAACAAAATATCCCTATGGATTGGATATTATTATATATTTAATATATATTATTGCTGAAATAATAATAATAATACGCAAGAAAAGTAAATGAAAAAATGTATACTAAATGAAATTGATACTTATAATAAACATATTTAAATAATTGAAGAGTCCTGCTGGGCATTATCTAGTTTCCTTTGCGTATCGAGAAGAAATTGTCGTAGTCGCTTTCTGAAACTTTCAATCGTACGGACATCTTTAAGAGGTGGGGGTATGTTATTCCAAACTTTACTTGCAGCATAGCGAAAACTACCTCTAAATCCAGCGGTTTTATGCTTCTGTATTGATAGCTGTTTTTTTTATTTTTTATTTAAACTTTAGCACAAAGTATATGTACATAGGCGGACTTAATGCCATAGGCATTATCTACCAGTCAACCATTGGGTGGTGCAGAGAGACTACGGTAGGTGCACTAAGATGTCGAATGCAACTTTCTGTCTTGGTTTAATTATATACATAAACACTATATATAACATAATAATACATACTAGTTCTACATATATACATGTTATATACATACATAAATAGAATATATACATAATATAAATTATACATACATACGATAGCTTTCCTATTGATTAGATGAAGTGATGTGATCACGAACCTTCTTTTTAAATGTGTAGCGGCTTTTAGACATTCTGATTTCGGATGGTAGCGCGTTCCAAAGCAAAATGGATTGGACGAAAAAAGAAGTATGAAGGAAGTCAGTTCGATGAGAAGGACATTGTAAAAGTCGATTATGAGATGAGCGAAGAGGTCTATTATGGTTAGTACATAAATATTGAAAGTGACGAGTCAAATAAGGAGGTGAGGAAGGAGAGTCAAGAATTGAAAACAGAGTAGTTAACGCTCTCAGAGTTCTACGTTGGCGGATAGGCAACCAATTGAGTTTCAGGCGATAATCTGACACGTGGTCATACTTTCGAAGATTGAATACGAATCGAATGCAATTATTGAGAAGTCGGTCAAGCTTATTGATGAGATCTGCATTCAGGTCAAAGTAGCATACATCACCATAGTCAATTGTGGGAAAGATTAAGGCGTGCACAAGCATTACTTTCGTCTCGGATGGAAGAAAATTCTTAAGGCGATAGAGTGACCGCAAAGTCCCTGTTACCCTTTTACTGATGGCAGCAACCTGATTTTGCCAGCTCAACGTCTTATCAATTATCATACCAAGATCCTTGACACTCTGACTAATTGGAATAATAGAGTTGTCGAACACAATTGGTGGTAAATGGTCGATATCAACCCTGCTCATCATGCGTGAACTGCCTACTATGATGGCTTGACATTTTTCGGGATTTACTATTAAACCAAACCTATTAGACCAATCTTTAATGAAACTTAAATCCCTATTAATCTTCCCAATCGCTTCAGAGAGATTGTCTGTAGTCGCTTGAGAATACAGTTGTAGGTCATCGGCGTAAAGATGATACGTACACTGAAGATCATGAGCTAAGAAATTTATGAATATAGAAAATAAAAGAGGAGATAGTATACCGCCTTGAGGGACACCAGTGTCAAGATTGCTCCAGTTCGAAGCAAAGTCACCGAAGTGAACCGACTGTTGGCGTTCCCGAAGATAAGAAGAGAACCATTCCAGTGCCTCATCAGAGACCATAAGATGGGAAAGGATAGATAAAAGGATGTCGTGACTGACGGTATTGAAGGCATTTGAAAAATCGATCAGTACTAAAACTGTCACTTTGGCATCCTCCATAGCACCTCTAATGTCGCCAGTCACTTTAAGTAGGGCAGTGGTGGTGCTGTGGCCAGGGCGGAATCCGGATTGGAAAGGACTAATAAGGTTGTTTTTCAGCACAAAGCGGGAAAATTGTTGATGGACGCAGGACTCAAGAATTTTAGAAAGGAAAGGAAGTATTGAGATAGGGCGGTAGTGCTGGGGTAGTGATGGGTTGGATACCTTGGGAAGTGGACGGACATAGGCCTTACGCCACAAGGAAGGAAATGAACCAGAGTCAAGGGAATAGTTAATGATATGGGTAATTGCAGGCAGAATGGAATCCAGGATAGTAGTGACCATGCGTCGACTGATGTTATCACATCCCACTGCATTGGATTTAATGGAAAGGATAATCTTTTTGACCTCATTCGAGTCCACAGGAATGAATTGAAATGATTGAATATTAGAGCGCGTTAGACCATTTATTAAGGCTACAGTTAAGGATTTGGTTAGATGATCCATGGAATCAGTGGTAGTGAAATATTGATTAAGGTCATCTAAACGTACCGAACTTGGAAGGTCTAAATGTCGCGACTTGCCGATACCAAGAGTTCCAAGAAACTTCCAGATACCAGCAGGAGTATCAGTGGAGATATTTTCTAGAATATGACGGCGTTTAGCGTTACGTATCATCTGATTACACCGATTCCTTGCGATCTTATAGAAACTCCAGTTCTCATCACACCTATCCCTTCTGAATTTCCGAAAAGCACGATCCCTCCGTCTCATTGCTATTTTGATGCCCTCTGACATCCACGGTGCAGGTGGGTGCTTTATTCTGGTTTTCTTAATAGGCGCGTGGATATCGTACAAGTTGATGATCATGTTATTAAGTAGATTAATTTTGTCGTCTATTGAATTGGCTAAAATGATATGTTCCCAATCAATCTCAGAGGCATCTTTGCATAACTGTTCAACGTTCATCCGAGCAAAAGAACGCAAGTACAGCACCTTGGGCTTGGGTTTGGGAGGCTTTAGGATATAAGATAGGAAAATAAGGTCATGGTGGGAAAACCCAGGAGCAACAAGTTGTCCGTGGGTGGAAACGAAGGAGGGATTTGAGGTAAGGATTAGGTCGAGCCAACTATCATCACCAGAGATGTTATGGTGTGTAGCTTGCAGAGGCAGTACATGCAAGCTGGTTGACTCAACAATGTGCCGTAATTTCCGGGCGCGGGAGTTGTTATGAGTAAGAAGGTTAGTGTTGAAATCGCCCATGATGATGTGGTGAGCGTACTCAGAACCCAAAGATTCCAATACCAATTCTAAATCAGTGAAATAGTCAGCATTTGGGGGACAGTAGACGACCCCAACAACGGACTTAGCGCCTTTTAATGAGACTTCAAGGAATAAGAACTCAGCTGAGCCAGAATAGTCGGAAGAAGAGGCGGCTAAAATTTTGTATTGAAACGCGCTCCTGAGATAAACAGCGACACCACCTCCACCTTTACCAATTCTGTCATTTCTAATTAGTATGAAACCGGGGAGAGGATACATGGTAGAAAGAAGCGGTGGTTTTAGCCAACTCTCCGAAACCAGAATGACATGTACGTTACAATTGGTGAATGCCTCCAGGAAGTCACTGTAGTGAGCAGGAATGCTTTGAGCATTGATGTGACAAACATTAAATATGTTTTTATTTGTGCTGAGATTCTGTCGCAGAGTATCACCAAGTGAGTCGCTGAATGAACAGAAACTATCATCATCACTACAAGCAGATTCATTAGCAGAGAAATAAGATTCATTATCGGTATTATTAACATCAAACATTAAATAAATACGTAATAAAATATATATATATATAAATAATATATATACTTAAAAAAAAACCTAAAATAATAAATACGGAACAGTGCAATACAAATAAACGTATTTGTTCTGCACCACCCGCCAGCTTACAACAACATATTATTCTAATTAATGACATAAACAAACTATTGAGACAGACAAACTAGATAACCACGAACAAAACGCTTAGAAAAGTATAAAAAAAAAGAATTAATGAAAAAGATCATCGGTGCATGGAACGTACTCCGTAAACGAACTTAATTGTCAATTTGTACATTTTGATTGTCATTTGACATTAGTGACATTTGAAGTCACCGTACAAATAGACACAATAACAATAGAGAAATAAGAATATTAAGAATACAAAGCAGGGTAAAAGTGAATCTATAAACTAAAAGTGGCACAAGCATCAAAGAAATAATAATAAAGGATGGCTACTAATTGGAATGCTTATAACTACATATTGTGTAACAATCACAATGGACGAGACATTTTTGCACCGGTAAGTTGCTGTTTATTATGAGTCGAAACTTAGATGTAAAACCAGTGAATTACGACATTCATAGTAGGTATACAGTTTACTAATATAAATCGTTTATTTTTTCAGTTTATCACCGATACCGCTGCCTAAGTTTGATGATCCATCTGCTGTCTTTGGGTATTGGGCAGATAAAGACGCTAACTCCTCGGCCGTGGTTATCTTGTGGCGCTTTGCATCAGTTGTTTTTATAAATATAGTAGAACCTTCAGTCCAGACCGCGCGCATACCAAAGAACAAAACGTGATTTAGAGAAGACCTCTTGCCTGGCCTTAGTGAGGAATTCCTTTACTGAAATAGAGGACCCTTTAAGCTTCGTTTTGGCCCTCCACACTGCTGTTTTGAAGTCAACGGTTGAAAATCTGACAAGAATAGGCCGTGGACGGTCCTTACTGGGAGAACCAAGTCTGTGACAGACTTTTATTGAAGTTGCCGTGATGTCATGGAGGCATAGCTTGGTGTTGAATATGTCTAGTGCCATTTCAGTGCAGTCTTCATTCTCCTTCTCTGCAATGCCTGAGAACACCAGGGCTTTTCGTCGGTTCCTTGTCTCCATATCGTCCAGTTGCTTGGCGCAATCTCCGATTTGCTTACGGAGAAGACCAAGAACATTGAAAATGAGTTCTCTGAATGTTCGAAGTTCTTCAGCCACCTTAGAGACAGTGTCTTTTGAAGATCCCTTTGAAGACCCTGCATTATGGATCTGAACTTGGAGTTCATCAAGTCTTTTACCAATAGTCTCCTCAATCCTGTGTTGTGTGGTTAAAATCTCTGAGAGGTTAGACATTGTGGTAGTGATTTAGTGAAGTGGTTAATCTCACCAAAATGTAGTGTGAATGCTGTGCTGGCAGGTGGTGTGAATAAAGTTCTTTGGTCACATAAAAAGTGATACAAACGTGAGTAACACTGTATTAATTATGGAGCACTGATAATGATAGCCAAAAACATAGAATTTACTTTAAATTTAATTTAAATACACAGAGTCAACTAGAAATGCGTATTTACTTTTTCTACACCTACCCCCGAAAAACTGTTGTGCGCATCTTCTTCCTGTGTGTTTGTTACCGCCCGATAACCAGACCAACTTGCTAAACAGATAGTTAGGTTGCTTGTTCTTTATGATACCGAATAGTAGGCACGCCATATGAAGTTTCCTTCGAGACTTCATTTTAAGGATAAAGCTTTTGTTTAAATAAGGGGTGATATGAGTTCTCGGTGGGATAGAGAAACAAAATCGGGCGCAGGCATTCTGTACTCGCTGAATAAGTCTCTCTGTACGAGCTAATAACCGAGGGCCGTACACGGTATCCGCATAGTTAAGTTTAGACAAAACCAGAGACTCCACAAGCTGTATTCTCACTTCCTCCGATAAAAATTGTCTAATTCTGTACAGTACCTTCAAACGAAAGAAGCAGTTTTTTACGGAGTCCGCAATGTGACTCTCAAACCTGAGTTCCGAGTCCATATTAAGGCCTAGGTTACGAGCTTCATAGACTCTTTCTACTAATGTATCATTAAGTGTCACATTAAGTGTGGACGGTAGAAATTGAACATGATTTTTAGTGCCAAAGACAATATATTTTGTCTTTGCCGGATTCAATACTAGGCAATTTCTCTCTGCCCATGCGGCAATTCCAGTTAAATCGTCGTTCAAATGTCGCATTGCAATGTCATAATCATTGGGGTAGAATGATATGTAGACCTGAACGTCATCCGCGTAGATATGGTACTGACATTTATGTAGGCACTTTGTTATGTCCGCACAATACAATATAAAAAGAATAGGACCCAATATAGAGCCCTGCGGCACCTATTTAAGGAGGATATTGAGCACACCCCTATAATAACAAATAATTCAATGTAATAAAAAAAAACTCCGCAGCTCCGTGCCGCAGCTGTACCATTACAATGTGCATTGTCCTTAAGGTGCAGAGGTTAGCGCTCTATCTCGCTTTCGCATTTGGATATTTCAAAGGATAGTAAATTATTATTATAAGCACATTTAAAAATGTTTTCGATAATTTATTGGGGATTATCCAAAAAAATGTGTACTAGTTTTTTTTTTGTACAAACCGAAATCATAACTAGTTTGAGTATTTATTTTTTGTTATTTAAATGGAAATTTGTTCTGTATATTTAGGTATATTAGTTAAACATACCAATTCTATATCCCTTTATAAATAAATAAATATTATTTTCTTTTCTTTTCTTTAAGTTTCCAAATGCGTTTTTTACCCGCGTTAAATTTTATAAATTATCACAGTTCCTCCCCCGTAAGTGATAGCGTGATAATATGTAGCCTATATGTTGACCCGGCCTCTTAGTAATATTCACCCAAAATTTGAAGTAAATCCATGCAGTACTTTTTGAGTTTAGCCCGGACATACATACAGACAAACAGACCAAAATTCTAAAAACTATATTTATGGCTTCGATATCAATTGTAGATCACGCCCCAAATATCCTTTTATAAAAATATTCAAAGTAGAAAGAAGAAGAAAAAAATATTTATTGAGCACACATAAAGAAGATACAAAAAGACACCATCAGAGTAACAATGGCGACAAACAAAAAAAACTTGTGTGTACTTATGTACACGCGTTAGAAGTTATACTTCTTAATATACAACTTGAACATAGTTATCAATTTTCATACCAACTAGAACTAACGTCATGCTGTTATTTTTACGATGCGCGCGCACGATGCGCTCAAAAATTCACTCTCATACCACCTAGAACTAACTTCATGCTGTTAAATTTTTTGGTGTCGGTGTGCGCGCGCATCGTAAAAATTCACTCTCATCATTTTTCTCCATCGCGCCAAAAGAAGTATTATAACTTCAAGAAGTAGTACAGTTTTGACTTTCCTACGATTTTATTATATGTATAGATATAGATACATACTTATTATAGATAAATTACACCCAGACACAGAATAAATATGTCCTCATCATGCAGACATTCGTCCCGGATGGTTATCGAACCCAAGACCTTTGGCTTAACAGTTAGGGTCACTAACCACGATATGTAGTAAAAATATTAGACTTAGGGCGGCTTGCACCATAGCACTAAATACTATTTAAATCCAATTTAAATTAAAATTCACGTTCAAGTCATTGCAACACCTTGCACCATGCTAAATAAGTCGCTAAACGCGTTTAGAGAGCTGTCAAAGTTAAATACCCATGAATGGCTATTTAGCGCCGCTAAATGCGTTTAGCAAAAATTGACGTTAATTTTGAAAGGTTATGTTTCCATGACATGGAGGATTCAATTTACGCACACTTTCGCGCAGAAAAAAGTAATTTTGGTTTAAAAAATAGTGTCATTTGTTACTTACTTATAACGAAACGTAGGGGAACTGCTATACCGACACGATAAACGCATTTAGTTCAATGCGTTTCGAAACGGCTTCGTGCAAGAGGTCATTAAACGTAATCATGTTAAATACATTTATCGATTTAAACGTATTTAGTTAAATTTGTTTAAGATATATTTAAACGAAATTTCGTGCAAGCCGCCCTTAAACTAGATAATTAAACATAATCTCTTGACATCTCTTGATATCTCTTGATACGAGCTACTATTATACTATATTACTACAAACATGTTCCGACTATTTACAAATGCTTTTAGACGTGAAAAAAAAAAAAAAAAAAAAAAAAACATACAACAACACCAACACTCACCACTGGACTGCGTTTTGTTGACAATTACAGCACATAGTTTTTCCTATTGAGTAATGAGGAAGTATTAAATGTCCAGTAGACAAAAAAGATACATCGAGAGACTTTATTATGTAGGCAACAAAGGTGGTTTTTGTATAGCAGATGTATCCACTGATCGGCTGTATGTATAGTGAGTAATAAAAGACAAAAGTCCATGTTGATATTAGTAATAAATATCGAGTATTTTTACCAATAACAGAATCCCGTATACTTACCTAATAAATAAGCGGTGCAAATAAGGAAATAAGTGCGGTATTTCCATAGCAGTAAGTCTAGTCAAATAATATCCTGGGTCATTATTCACACACGGCCATCTGATCCCAAACTAAGCAGAGCTTGTACTATGGAAACCAGATAACTGATATACTACATATACTATTTTTCTTTTGTAAATACATACTTATATAGATAATTTACACCCAGACTAAGGACAAACAGACATGTTCATGGACACAAATATCTGTCCCGGGTGGGAATCGAACCCACGACCTGCGGGGTGAAAATCAGCGTATCTACCAACCACGCCAATAGGCCCGTCAATGAATTGTATAAATTAAAGTGCAAGACGCAGCGTGGGCAGGCCCCTACAAGATGGACCGATGATCTTGTGCGGGTCGCCGGAAATCGCTGGATGCGGATAGCGCAAGACCGGCAATTGTGGAGATCTTTGGGGGAGGCCTTTGTCCAGCAGTGGATGTCTTTCGGCTGATATGATGATGATGAAGTGCGGGTGGGAATCGAACCCACGACCACGGGGTATCCGGCATCATGTGCGTTAACCGCTCCGCTACCGCACCGTGGTTCTGTGAATCGAATTTATACAATCCATTCGATATTTCTTAACGCATTTAAGACGCTTCTAGCGCCATCTTACCGAAACCTACACGACTGACAACGGCTAGAATGCCAATACTTAGATCGGACACATCCACCAGATGGCGCTTTAAATTACAGTAATACCCCGCTTTTCGCGACCCCGTTATACGCGGTTTCACTATAACGCGAATTTCGAATTTCGCGTTCAAATGCCTTGCATTATGCGAAAGAATGTGTGTATATATACATAATATAGTCATTGACTTCTCTTAAGGCAAGGGAATCCTAGATTCCCGACAATCGACAGTTAAAATCAGGGTTGGGTGTTATGAAGGTTTTTTCCAAGAACGTAAACAAACGCTACCCAATAGATGTATTATTTATTATAGTATGCACTGTATAAAGTGTTCTTAGAATTAAAGTGATTGATTAAAATTATTCGTATATTTTTTATTAAATTTTGACTATGTTTAATCATAAACCTCGATATACACGAATTTCTGGGTATTACTGTATTAATTTTTAGAATATTTAATAAGTATTCGAAAAATCAAGTCAAATAGTTTAGCGGGGCACATAGCTCGTAGAACTGACAACCACTGGTGTAGAAAGGTTCTCTAGTGGCAACCACGAACCAGAAGACGTAGTGTGGGCTACAAGATGGACCGTCGATCTTGCAAGGGTCGCGGGGAGCCGCTGGGTTCGGGCAGCACAAAACTGACCATTGTGGAGATCCTTGGGGGAGGCCTTTGCCCAGCTGTGGACGCCTTTCGGCTGATATGATGATGATGAGACTTGTATAAGTCAAATAGATTTTGAGCAGTCCAGAATGATTCCGAATGGTCGTGGGTTCGTTCCCTACCCAGGACAAAGATTTGTGTGATGAGCACGATTATTTTTTCTGTAATTTATCTATAACTAGCTGTGCCCCGCTGTTTCACCCGCAATTTAATCGTAAATATCAGTGCTTCGGAGGGCACGTTAATAATAATATCTGGGGTCAATGTTACACAGATCATCCTAGCCCCAAACTAAGCAAAGCTTGTACTATGGGTACCAGGCGACGATATACATACTTATATAGATAGATAAATACTTATATACATAGAAAACATCCATGACTCAGAAACAAATATTCATGCTCATCACACAAATATTTGCACTTACCGGGATTCGAACCCAGGACCACCAGCTTCGTAGGCAGGAGCACTACCAACTAGGCTATGGTGACGTTAAGCTGTCGGTCTCAGTTGTAGCCATTAGGCAACAGTCGTAAAGCCATGTCAGAGGCCTACTGGACGGCTTGAATAACTCTAACACTAGGGTAACCACTGCCCATACGATAAGTAAGTATAGTAAGAATGTTCGAAGTGCTACGAAGAAGATAAATGAGGTATTATCGCTTCCATAATTTTACTAAATTCATAGGAATGTGTTAAAGGTATTTGCTCCGTTGTATTAAAAATAATAAATAATTTAATTGTTACAGTACAATGGCCGTTAAACTCAGATTTTGAGGAGCCCTCATCGTGCGGCATAGAAGGTGGACGGAACCTGAGCATTGAATACCAGTCGAAGGTTGACAAGTGTGAGATTAAGTTAGGTGAGTGTTTGTTTTTAAAATATATTTTACTAGCTGTGCCCCGTGGTTTCACCCGCGTTAAACTTTATAAATTACTAGCTGTGCCCCGCGGTGTTACCCGCGTTAAATTTTATAAATTTTCTTTGCTATAAACCTCACGGAGCCCGAGACCATTCCAACGAATGCAAAACCGTGGAAATCGGTTCGTGCGTTCTGGAGTTATAGCGTCAGGAAGGAAAACCCGACTTATTTTTATATAGTAGATATCCTATGTAAAATAAAATAAAAATAAAAAAGGTTTTTATTCACAAGCGCTTGTAAATAGTCAGAAAATGTTTGTAGTAATATAATTAAGTATGCATAATTATTTCTAGTTACATATAGATATTTAGGTACACGGATAGTTAAAACATTTATTAAATTTATTTTATAATAGTAATGATATTTTGCTAACTTGTATTACATTATTTTCAAGGAGATTATGTTTAAGTTTAATTATCAAAATTTAAAGGTTTAGCTATATTTTTACTACTTATTGTCTGAATGGTTCTGTAATATAGAATTAAGGTATTATTATTATGGCGGACCTTGTGTTTATAACGACGGTCGCGCTTTCATGCTACCACCGGATCCAATGCGCCCCAACTGAGAAGACCCAGCGAAAGAAACTCAGTTGTTTCATCTACTACCGGTTTCAACACGACCCAGTTGAAACAGCCCGGCGAAACATAGTCAAGCGGGCGTGAACACGGGATTTGGTGCACTTAGAGTAAATGATGATGTCTTCCCGGCCGAGTTTCGGCCACGGCGGCCATTCTCAATGGAGATTAGCCAATTGCGCAGGACATATTATAGTGCACAAGCACAAACACAGGGGCACTTTTTATTCCATCACTCTCATGATCCGATGGGACGACTAGCGACACGACCGGGAAGAGGGCAGTTACAGGACCGACGGCTTTATGTGCTCTCCGAGGCACGGGGGTGTAATACCGTCAACTTCCAGACTTCGGGCTGTTACTGAGAATTTTTTTTACGGAAATATCTAAAAATCACTATTTGGCCCGACCCGGGATTAGAACCAACGACCTCATTTTCTGCGGTTGAACACGCTACCGTTTTAAAGTAATTATTTAGTAGGCAAACACAATATCTGCTCGATCGGTTGTCTGAATGCTTATTATTTTAGATTATATTTAGGTATACAAAAGAAAAACATCGAAACAATAACATTCATTTTGAGACAGAGCCAATAATTTTAAAATTAAGTATATGATAGCAATTATATGAGCAATTATATAAGATATATAATATTTAATTTACAAAAATTAATGCTATTAACCACTAATATGCTCAAGGTGGATTTAATTATAATATTTTATAAAAAATAATTATGTGCATATACTAAACCTAGGTAATTAGATATCATAAAATTATAATTCCTAAATAAGAATAATATTAATTAAAATTGTATGCTGTTATTAGGAATTGTAGGTAGATAAATAAAAACTGAATAGAAGTCGAAGGTTTTTAAGTGTGAGATTAAATTATGTGAGTAATGTATTGAGATTATATTTTCTATATCTTCCTGGTCGATTCGGCCATGGCCAGTCTTGATGGGGACTAGCCACCTTCGTGGGCCAAATTATAGTGCCACTCACGATCCGAAGGGACAAGACGACTTAAGAGTTAAAAAAAAAATTATTTAGTTAAATTTATTTTAACTATAGATCATTAATAATGTTTGCAATATATACTTCTATAAAATAAATATAAGTATTGTACAGACTCCAGCGCATCCACCTACCCCAATCTTTTTTATGATATGATTATGATTTGCAACTTTATCACATAAACATAAGGTTCACTTTCAATTGGGGAAATTTGACAGAGTGAGGTAGCTGGATGTGCTGGCGTCTGTACATTATCGTCTTTAAAACCTAGTTCTATATAAGGAATATACTACAGTAAAATATAATAAAAGGGAGTCGTCTTTCTTCCAATAAACGGCTGTGCAGATAAGCAGATCATTTAAGAAATAAATAATTTAAAAACTATATTAATTAATTAGTTCCGGTGAGTCAGCGGATTAACCTGCTCATCGAGGCACGGAGATGTAACACCGCTTACTTCCAGACTCCTGGCTGGTACTGAGATTTTATCTTTAGAAAAATACAAAATGACTTCTTTGGCCGCCCCCGCTGGGATTCGATCCTAGGACCTCATTGTCTTTCGCTGAACACGTCACCGCTAGCCCAACGAGGCAGTCAAAAGATTTTTATACAGCTACATCATCAGCGTGCATCAGGAAACCCGTAATGGGGAAATGCCGTTAATGGGGAAAACAAATAATATTAGTAAAACATTAAGAATACTAATAAAAGTAAACAAAAATAAAGCAATAAAAAAGGATGGTTTAAAATAAAACAAAAAGATTGGAAAAGGAATAAAAACTAAACCTAGAATCTAAACCCCTAGAAACAATGTTGCTGCAATAAAATAGCAGCAGTGAGCCGTCGGAGGCTAATTAGCCCAACAATAAAAAAAAAAAAAACTTGTGTGTACTTATGTACACGCGTTAGAAGTTATACTTCTTAATATACAACTTGAACATAGTTATCAATGTTCATACCACCTAGAACTAACTTCATGCTGTTAAATTTTTTGGTGTCGGTGTGCGCGCGCATCGTAAAAATTCACTCTCATCATTTTTCTCCATCGCGCCAAAAGAAGTATAACTTCAAAAACCCCGTAAGACAACCATCACTTTACACCATCAGCCTGAAATTGGCCACTGCTGGACAAAGGCTCGCTTCTTGAAGGTTGCCATGTCATACCGGATTGAAAATACCTTCCCAGCTAATTGATTCCACAGAGCGGTAGTGCGCGGCAAAAAGTTTCTTGTGAAACGCACGGTGGTAGATGACCATTCATCCAGGTGATAAGGATGAAATTTCCACTTTTGGCGAGAGGGTCTGTGGCGGAATGTGGCGGCAGGTATAACAATAATAATATCTGGGGACAATGTCACACAGATCATCCTAGCCCCAAACTAAGCAAAGCTTGTACTATGGGTACCAGGCGAAGATATACATACTTATACAGATTGATAAATACTTATATACATAGAAAACATCTATAACTCAGAAACAAATGTTCGCGCTCATCACACAAATATTTGCACTTACCGAAATTCGAACCGAGTATAAGCTCGAACATTTCCTCTGAACACCAATGTTCTATTATTTTCCGTAATGCTTTCATGTCTCGGCAAATTTCCCCTGTAATGGCGTCATTTTTCTCCACTTTTACGTCATTTATACCACAAATACTTCCTCACTATCTGTATTAGTCAAGAGGTCCGTATAAGCTTCATTATACTTCATTTTTTAGGGTTCCGTATGCAAAGGGTAAGGGACCCTATTACTAAGACTTCGCTGCCTGTATGTCTGTCACCAGGCTGTATCTCATGAACCGTGATAGTTAGACAGTTGAAATTTTCACAGATGATGTATTTCTATTGCCGCTATAACAAAAAATAGTAAAAAACTAAATATTTAAGGGGGCTCCCATGCAACGAACGTGAATTTTTTGCTTGTTTTTATAGATAATGGTACGGAACCCTTCGTGCGGGAGTCCGACTCGCACTTGGCCGGTTTTATGACGTGTGACGCGGCGGTTAAGACAGTTTCGCCACTCCGATTCTCGCACAGGACAACTATTTGTGTGCATAATACAGTAATACCCCGCTTTACGCGAACCCGTTATACGCGGTTTCACTATAACGCGAATTTAGACTCTGGCGTTCAAATGCCTTGCATTACGCGAAAAATGTGTATAAACATAATGTAGTCATTAACTTCTCTTTGGTTACTCCCTTACCCCGAACATTCTGATTGCAGAATTAGGGATTCCCTGTCCTAAGACTTTGTTTTATGGGGATTCTCTCGTTCGTTTCATTTGTTCCGTCGTGTTTAGTTCACTTGGCAGTCGTGTACGTGTTTTAATATTTATTGAAGATTAAATATATGTACATAATTTAACGCTACGTCAAAAATGTCGCCTATAAAGAAAAAAGATCGTAAAAGCGTTACTGGAATTGAAGATAAAAGTGTTAAAAATAATGGAAAATGGAGGTAAAGTAACAACAACTCGATTTACGCGAAATTCAGTTAACGCGATTTTTTTCGGAACGTATCCCTCGCGTAAAGCGGGGTATTACTGTAATAATAATAAAGGTTTTTATTCACGTAGACTTTAAAAAAACGCTTGTAAATATTTAGAACATGTTCGTAGTAATATATAATTAATTTATATTTATTTCTAGGTACATATAGATATTTAGGTACACGGATTGTAGGAAATAATTTACAATAAGATTTATTTTATAACAGTAACGATATTTAACTAACTTAAATTAGGTTATTGTCAAGGATCATGTGTAGGTTTAATTGCACCATTAGTAGTTGTTTTGACTCTGGATGTACCGTCAATTAGTCAAAAGTACTCCACGCCATAGGGATTTATTTCTCTAGTGCGGATTTAGTGGTGGTTTTTTATCGTTTAATAACTTTTGACATTCCAGGTATATGGCACATACTGCCGAAGACAGCATATGAAAGACTGAAAGGGAACTTCAGCGCCAGCACTGACAAAGAAGAACTTAATAAGATATTGGATGAAGAACTTGCCACTTCTAAGACGCCTATACTTTTATATTGTCATGGTAAGTATAAAAAACTTGTGTGTACTTATGTACACGCGTTAGAAGTTATACTTCTTAATATACAACTTGAACATAGTTATCAAGCATCGTAAAAATTCACTCTCATACCACCTAGAACTAACTTCATGCTGTTATTTTTACGATGCGCGCGCATCGTAAAAATTCACTCTCATACCACCTAGAACTAACTTCATGCTGTTATTTTTACGATGCGCGCGCATCGTAAAAATTCACTCTCATACCACCAAGAACTAACTTCATGCTGTTAAATGTTTTGGTGTCGGTGTGCGCGCGCATCGTAAAAATTCACTCTCATCATTTTTCTCCATCGCGCCAAAAGAAGTATAACTTCAATAATAACACAGAACTGTGATTGCCAACAAACCTGATATTGTAATGATAGATCGACATTAACGGTGCACAGTGATGGTTGATGTTACAATGACAGTCTTTAGATGACAATCTTTTGAAGGCTGAAAAAGAAAAAGAAATTAAATATTTGGATCTTGCGCGGGAGATTGTCAGCATGTGGGATGTTGACTCAGCTATCATTGTACCGATAGTCGTTTCTGCCAATGGATTAATAGCAAAGAGCTTCGAAAATCACCTAAAGAGGACGTTAGGCGGTTGGATCAAGAACAAGATCCAAACAGCGGTGCTTTTGGACACGGCTCGCATTGTCAGGAGGTTCCTGTCTCTAGAGCCGTAACCTCCGGTAGCATAGACCCTGTTCCTGCTGCCGGTTGAAAATCCTATTTTTTTTTATTTAAAATGTATATTTCTGTTTTTTATATATTTTAAAATGTATTTAATAAGAAAGATGTTAGAATAAATGATAATAATAATAAGCTCATAGCAAAGAGCCTCTACTAACAGCTTAAGAGTCTCTCACTGGGTCAAGGGCCGGATACAGAAGGCGGCAATTATGGGAACGGCACGCATCGTGAGGAGGTTCCTCACTCTGTCCCCTGACCACCGGCGGTCTAGGGCGTATAACCCCGCCGCTGAGGGAGCTCTGTTTTTTTTTGTATTTATTTGTAGATAATTGTTTTATATATCAATTTTAAAATATAAAATAGGAAATTAAATAAATAAGGTGGAATAATAATAATAATATCCTCCCGGCCGAGTTTGGCCACGGTGGCTATTCCCAATGGAGATTAGCCAATTGCGCAGGATATATGATAGTGCACAAGTGTGTGCGCAAACACAAGGGCACTTTCTATTCCATCTCGCTCATGATCCGATGAGACGACTAGTGACACGACCGAAAAGAGGCCGACAGACCGACGGCTTTACGGGCTCTCCGAGGCACGGTGATACGCCAACACCCAGACTTCGGGCTGATACTGAGGAATTTCTAAATCACTTTTTAGCCCGACCCGGGATTTGAACCTAGGACTTGTCTGCGGTTGAACACATCGAAAAGTAAGTATATACATTTAGGGTGCCGCGATACTGCAGTGCTTCTGGTATGTTCGCAAAGGCAATAATTGATGGTCTTCATGCAATCTTGCAAAAGCTATCTGCTTCCATGATGCGTAGGGTACGTGCTAACCCCAAAAGCATAAAATATATTTTCTAGTAAGTAGCCGCCATAGCCCGAAGAATTCTCAAACTGAAGTGGCAGTGGGCGGCACATAGCTCGTAGAACCGACGGCCGTTGGGGCAGAAAGGTTCTCGAGTGGCGAACACAAACAGGAAGATGCAGTGTGAGTATGCCTCCTACAAGGTGGACCGACGATCTTGTGCAGGTCGCTGGATACCGGTCATTGTGGAGATCTTTGAGGGATGACTATGTCCAGCAGTGGACGTCTTTCAGTTGTTATGATGATGATGATGATGATGATGGAGTCCCTACATAATCTAGAAACACTTACATTAAAAATGTACTTACATCAAAATGTATGAGGTATCCTAAACCTAGCGTTGTTGGCAATTCCCACCCAGGACAGATTTTTGTGTGTATGAACATGTCTATTTGTCCTGAGTCTGTATGTAATTATCTATATAAGTATGTATTTACAAAAGAAAAGTAGTATATCAGTTATCTGGTTTCCATAGTACAAGCTCTGCTTAGTTTGGAATCAGGTGGCCGTGTGTAAATAATGTCCCAGGATATTATTATCTAAATTCATCAAACGCACAATCTTAACCACTTCCATTCTGAACCTGACCATTTCAAAACCATAGTAACTGAATTGATTATTGGAATGAAGTTCCTTATCGCGCGTTGTGAAAGGGGGCTAGACGGAAAAAATTCTTACGAAAAGTTGTCACGATACTTTTTGCAGCTGTGCGGCGTGCGCATGTTTCTCTGTCTCTCTCTCTCTCTCTCTCTTATAGAAAGCAAGCCAGATATTTTCATTTCTATTTCGCATTGAACAGTGTGGTGTCACGGCGATTATTTTTGTTGAGTGTATACAGGTTTTTTGTACATAATATATAATAAGAAATAACTTCGTTCCATCCGGGTGTCCCTTGACACCTCTCAAGTTTTTCTTTTTTTTATTTCTAGGTAACTCCAACTCCCGCGCAGCGACACACAGAATTGAGCTCTACAAGTTCTTCCAGCAGATGGACTTTCACACCATAGCGTTTGATTATAGAGGTTTGTATAGACACATAGTTCTGTAAACCTTGTCGCACAGCTACATCTCATCTTCTTAGGTCTCCTTCCCATACTTCCAGCCGCTATAATGGTTCATTTACTGTACGCGCAGTACGCCTTTGGAATTCCTTGCCACATTCCATACGTGATAGCTCGTCATTGAGTATTTTTAAGAGCAGAACTAAGAATCACTTCTTCACTCTGTAACTTACGTATATATAAGGTAGGTAGGTTTATGTAGTTTATTAAATAGATATTATAACGAGATTGAAACACATCGGTATAAGTTATAGATTGTTTATTGGGTGTGAACCACGAAAACACAGATACACATTATGTAGCGTATCAATAAAGTTACAACCTTTGCACTATAGACACGTAACATTATTCGACATCGACTCAACTGACACAGTAAAGCAAACATAATCTACTGTCGGCGGGCGCGAAGTGACGCGGCTTCTTGTCCCTCCCTCCCCCCCCCCCCCCCCCCTGCGGGAGGTGCGCGTTATAATATATATTTTTATAAGGTATCGTATGTAATTATTAGTGTGTATTTTATCAATATGTTTACCCGACAAGGTACATAATTATAATAGTTTGTTGTACACTGCCTATACCCATAATTTTGAAAATCTCTCTTTCCTGGTGGTTTGCTGGAAGAAAATTCAATACTGAATTAGGCTCGCCTATGTACAGACGCCAGCACATCAAGCTACCCCAATCTGTCAAATTTCCCCAATTGAAAGTGAATCTTATGCTTTTGTGATAAAGTTGAAAATCTATAAAAGAAATTTGACTGATTTGAGTAGCTGGATGTGCTGGCGTCTGTACATGCTTTTCTTTTGTTACTTCTAACTTATGTATTTATTTTCTGTGTGCAATAAAGAATAGTTCACATACATAACATCATTTCTGTTCTGGTTGTTGTGAAAAAGATTATCGGAGCACATAGCTAGATGCTCACACCAGTCCGTAAGTGATCGGTGAAGTTAAGCAAGTACGCTCGCGGTCAGTCTATAGATGGTGACTACCATAGGGGTTTAATTTCTGATTGCCTCCGTGCTTCGGAGGCCACGTTAAGCTGTCGGTCCCGGTTGTAGTCATTAGACAACAGTCGTTAAGCCATGTCAGAGTCGTACTGGGCGGCTTGAACAACTCTGACACTAGGGTAATCACTGCCCATACTATAAGTAGGTAAGAAGCAAATTTTTAGAAAGTGTATAATAATGCTTTGTGTTCGCGAATTGCATGTTTGTAAAGTCGAACTGACACGCCTCTTGAAAAAATATATATATATATAAATGAAACCCGTTTTCCGTTGTCACGACATCACGCGTGAACGGCTGGACCGATTTCACTATTTTTTTTTTATTGTGTTTGTTATTGTCAGGAAAAGGTTCTTATGTAAAAAAAAGAATTTAAAATTGCGCGGAAAATAAGAAAATTTAAGAATACTTCACAACCAAAAATTTTTTCTAATCTAACCTTAGCGCTTTGGACAATATAACCTTTTTTAATGTAACTTTTTTTTATTTGACATAGTATTGACAGATAGCGTGCGTTAATAGTCATCGTTAAGACAGGACAAGGTCTGTCGGGTCAGCTAGTAGATTATATAATAGGTCTTTACCTATGAAATTGCCGTTTTGTATGAAAAAATTTAAACGAATTTTTTTCATGAATTTTTTTATTTGTATTAATCGAAGTAATCACCCATGCAATCAATGCATCTTTGCCATCGCAGTGGCAGTTTATTGATGCCCTTCTTAAAGAAATCAGCTGGACGGGAGGCAACAAATTCTTCAAAGGCATTTTGTACTGCCTCTCGGGTATTGAATTTTTTTCCCGCCAAGAAGTTATCCAAATTCTGGAAAAAGTAGTAGTCTGTAGGCGCAAGGTCTGGTGAGTAGGGCGGATGACGGAGAGCTTCCAACCCCAGTTCTTGCAACTTGGAGACCGTCTGCTGTGCAGTATGAGGTCGCGCGTTGTCGTGCAGGAGCAGCGGAGACGAGCGATTGACCAATGCTGGTTGGAGATGCGCCAGCTTCTCCATCATTGTGCTCAGTTCTTCACAGTACACATCTGCAGTAATGCTCACCCCGTTTGGTAAGAAGCTGTGATGAATCACACCGGCGCTAGACCACCAAACAGTGACCATCACTTTTCTAGGGGTAAGTTTTCGTTTAGGGCATTGTTTAGGTACTGAACCAGGATCCAACCAACTTGCTGAGCGCTTGCGGTTATCAAACAGAATCCATTTTTCATCGCAGGTAACAATGCGGTTCAAAATTCCTTCATTTGTGTGTCTGTTGAGCAGTGCAAGGCACGTCTCGACGCGTACTTCGCGCTGGCGATCATTGAGTTCGTAGGGCACCCATTTGTCAAGCTTTTTTACCTTGCCAATTTGACGCAAATGGACCAATATTGTTTTGACGCTAACGTCGAAAGCTGCTGCTAATTCAGCCGTAGATTGTGTATCATCAGCTTCCACAACCGCCTTTAATTCGTCATTGTCGACCAAAGTCTTCGGACGACCGCGAGGTTCATTTTTCAGGTCGAAATTTCCAGAACGGAAGCGAGCAAACCAATAACAGGTGGTGCGTTGGTTTGTAGTGTTAGCTCCGTAAACGTCGTTGATGTTGCGTGCCGCTTGTGCCGCGTTGCTGCCACGACGGTACTTATATTCCATAATTACTCGAATTTTTAACGTATCCATGATGACGAAAAAGATTGAAATGCGATGAAAATGTAACACTAATCAATAAAGAAATGACTACTTTTGGAAAAAAGAATCCATGTTTTTAAAATAAAATTAATTTGAAATTAGAATTCTTAGCCAAACAAAAATTATTTTGATTTGAAATGGCCAGTACTGCAGAACGGCAATTTCATAGGTAAAGACCTAATATATAGATTATGTTTGATTCTAGGTTACGGGGACTCGACAAATATTCCGCCAACCGAGGCTGGTGTGGTTGAGGATTCGCTCGTGGTGTACGAATGGCTACGCAATACTGTGGACAGGAACTCAGCACCTCCTATATTCGTATGGGGACATTCTTTAGGTACGTATTAGTGGTGCGACTTTGAGGGACAGAATACGACATACTAATTTAACTCTGTAACGCTGTGCTCAACTTCCAGTAACGAATATGAACAAACTGCTCACCACATCCTGTGGGAGTGTGATCTCTGGCAAAATCAGCGTGATATTATGTTAAACAGCTTGCAACCAATATCTGGAGTAGTTTATTATACGGATCTTGTAGCAACAAGGAACAACTTCCGTACGTTTAAGCGCTTTTGCCATACCTACCATTGGATTCAAATATAACAGCTCACTTAGGACCCTTAAATTGATCCTCGGTGCTTTTGCAGCTGGCTTCTCTAGTTGCAAATCTCTCATTTTATGAGGCTATAGCCTCTTTACATCATTCTGTCTCCCGCTTTGTTTTGGAGGGAAGTGGAACTATTCATTTTCTAACTCCTCCTTTTCTTTCTGATTAAATTCGTTGCGGGATCCAAGACAGTTAAAGCGATTCCCCGGGACATGCCTGAGCTTTACCGCTCAGTGTCATTTTATTGTATGCCACTGTTGATCCTGGCTTACAGGAGTTGCAGTGGTGGATAAGAGGGAGGGACTAGTCCCATACTAATTTAAGAGAGCGTTGTGGTGTGAAAGAGTATGTAGTCACAAAGATTTAAAAAGGTATGCTGACTTGGTTTGGGTTTGAAGAGGATGAAAGAAAATTGGCAAAAATGTAAAAGACCTGGCCTGGTTGGCGTGCGTTCGATTCCCATCCTGCAAGAATATTTGTGTACGGGAACATGTCTGTTTGTCTTGAGTCTGGGTGTAATTATCTATATAAAGATGTAGGGCATGGCGTTCATTCGCTCAAAGAGCAGCCCGACTGAGGAACTACTTCCACCTTACAGAAGACATTCCTTAATAATAACATGAATAATATTAATGTTGTAGTTCTGCGTGTGAGTAAGGTCGCCAGAGCTCATCGGGGTGGGAGGAAGGGTCAACATGACTTGTTTGCTGACTCTTAAAGGGTCAAAGTCAAAGTCAGCGTTGTGGTGTGAAAAAGGAATTTGGTCACAAATATTGCAATAAAGTATGCTGAGATGGTTTGGGCATGTGGAAAGGATGAAAGAAAATTGACAAAATGTATACCTGGCCTGGTTAGCTTGGTTGGTAAATGCTTGCCCTTTACGCCGCAGGTCGTTGGTTCGATTCCCACCCAAGACAGATATTTGGTTCCATGGTTTCCATAGTCCAAGCTGAGCATATTTTGGGATCAGACGGCCTTGTGTGAATAATGTCCCAGGATACATCTACTCACAGACTTTCGCATTTATAATATTACTAGCTGTGCCCCGCGGTTTTGCCCGCGTTAAACTTTATAAATTATAGCCATATGTGTTAATCCAGGGTGTCAGCTAACTCCATACCAAATTTTAATAAAATCGTTCAAGCCGTTAAGACGTGAAGAAGTAACAAACATACACACTAACAAACTTTCAGCTTTATAATATTAGTGTGATTATAATACATAACTGTTCATATTTTTTCTAGGGACAGCAATATCATCTCACTTGTTAGGCAACCTGCAAGAGCTGTCGATGCGTTTGTTGGACAGGACTACACCTCTGCCTACCCCAAACGGACTGATTCTTGAAGCGCCCTTCAATAACCTAGCTGATGAGGTCGCCAATCACCCCCTATCTTTTGTAAGTAAAAGTTCGCTTGAAAGTAAATAGCGCTCCAGGATTAGACAATGTTAGTAATTTACTGATCAAAACTATCAAGGATTATATAGTAGAGCCTCTAGTGATCATTATAAATCAAAGTTTACTAACGGGAACTGTTCCCATGGACTGGAAAACTGCGGTGGTGGTACCCATACATAAAGGGGGTAATTCGAATTTGCCCGATAATTATCGTCCCATATCACTACTTCCCGTATATTCTAAAATTTTGGAACAGGTAGTGAACTCGCGTTTGGTTAAGTACATTACAGAAAATAACACCTTGTCAGATTTTCAGTTCGGTTTCAGACCAAACAGGTCAACTGAAAATGCCGTCGGTGTTCTTGCCAATGAAATTGTCTCTAATTTAGATAAAAATCTCGCCTGTATTGGGGTCTTTTAGACCTCGCTAAAGCCTTCGATACAGTCTTCATTCCAATCCTTTTGCAGAGGTTTGAAAACATTGGAATTTTTATTTTATTTTATTTATTTATTTGGCTCACCAACAATTGAGTACACTAAAACATTTATGGGTTACATGAATCTGATCGGGTCAAGTGTATCAACCTCTTACAGGTAAGCACAACATGCATTACATATTGATTAAATGTATAAAAGCTACACCAAATTACAAAGAAGGAATCAGAGGAGTAGCTCTGGATTGGTTCCAGAGTTACCTAACCGAAAGACAACAGTCTGTTAGGGTAGATTCTTGGCTCAGCTCTATCAATGAAATATTGTTTGGGGTGCCTCAGGGCAGTGTATTAGGGCCGGCCTTATTTCTGCTATATCAACGAGCTGGCAACTTTAGCTCTAAAACATGCAAAAGTTGTGTGCTACGCCGATGACACTGCAGTAATTTTTCAGGGTACTTCTTGGAGTATGTGTTTTGATAATGCAGTGCAAGGTATGTCTAAAATAGCCAAATGGCTCAATAACAACCTGCTCACTCTTAACACATTTAAAAGAAAATTCTTGTGTTTTCATGAAACTAGCGCCTCCTCACCAACCTCTACTCCAGACATACCGACCCATACTTGTGACCAACATCAAAGAAGCAGGAACACTACATGCAGCTGTAGTGGAGTCCAAAGATCGCGGTATATTCCATATCTTGGAATAGTACTTGATGAAAAGCTTAACTTCAGAGATCACATAACTGTTTTATCTGCCACAGCTAGGAAACTCATATACGTTACAAGACAACTTACCGTTCCTAGTCTCTACATTTTTGTTGTACTCATGGATGATATTCAACATCAGTGTAAGTATGAAACGCAAGCACAAAGAGAACTAAGACTTAATATTAGAAGGAAAGATTTGGAGGTTCCTTTGCAACCAAGGTTAAATGTCGCGATGCATGGCTGTAGATATCAAGCGGTAAAATTATTTAACTCCCTGCCGGTTGAGCTTAAAACTATCAATAGTCCTAACATATTTAAAAATAAATTAAAAAAGCTTTTGCTGGAAGGGTGCTTTTACTCAGTAGACGAATTTAAATTTTAAGGTGACTTTATTAATTATGTTTCGTCGTAGCTTTATTCATTATTGTATTTTTTATTGGTATTATATAAATTCCTTTTTTTTATTTTTTGTGTCTAGTATGTAAGTCTCGTAAATATTCAAATACGATTGTAAAATTGTTCTCTGAATAAATTAATAATAAGAATAACTAAGAGATGTGGCTGGTATTGAGATTTCGAAAACTATTTACACCTCACTTTGTCAGTCAGTCCTCACATATTGTATCAATGTATGGGGTGGTGCTGCCACAAAACATATGATAACTTCAGAAAGGGCGCAACGATCAATACTAAAAGTGATGCTAAAGAAACCCATCTTATTTCCGACATCAGTACTCTACAAAGCGGCGGGCCTCTTGAGCATACGTAGATACTATGCAGTTAATCCAGTTCTGTCAAGTTACTGAATACAATTAAAAGTCGAACTATAGTGAGGCTATCATTGTACATCAACCATGTAAAAAGTGAAGTGCTAATAAAATTATTATTATTACATTTATTAAAACTTGCCTGTGATCTCTTTTTGGTTAAAAAAAAATCAATCTCAAAAACTAATCTACGGTTCTTTGCATCAACGGGGTATGTTTAGCGCTACCTACGGCCTACATTTTTACAATAAGGGCTTGCCTTTCACGCCGCAGATCGTGGGGTCGATTCCCACCCAGGACAGATATTTGTGTGCATGAACATGTCTGTTTGTCCTGAGTCTGGGTGTAATTATCTATGTATAAGTATGTATTTACAAAAGCTTAACTGCTGTGTGGTGATATCATCACCCCATCTCATCCCGTGGGGGGCCTAGAAATCGTCCGAGGGAATACTTATCAGAGAACGGGCAGCAGCGTTATTCTGTGAACTATGACCATCAAACGGCGATCGCCAACCCGTCTGCCAAGCGTGGCGATTATTGAGTATCCCCCCACTCTTTAGGCGAGGCTTTTGTACACTGTACTTTGGCTGACATGATGATGATTTACCAAAAGAAAAGTGTTGCATGCATACATACATACATAGACTCACGCCTGTTTCCCAGAGGGGTAGACAGAGACAACGGATTTCCATTTGTCACGATCTTTGCACACGTCTTTTGCATCGATTACTGTCATTATATTCTTCATACATGCTCGCCGGTTTAGGGTACTTCTGACCTGCCCTTTCTTGAGAACGTCTCCGATTTGGTCAGAGAATGTTCGACGAGGTCTTCCCCTTCCGGTTGTTCCATTCACACAGGCCAGGTATACTTCTTTGTCAATCTTCTTTCATTCATCCTTTCTAAATGGCCAAACCAGGAATGCTGAAAAGTATTATATGTAGTGTATCAGTTATCTGGTTTCTATAGTACAAGCTCTGCTTAGTTAGTGATATTTAATAAAAGTTCTTTACCTCATAAATAAATTCATTATATTATTATTTATTTAAATATTTTTATAGTAGGCTTTTGTATAGCAGTGGTCTTCTTTGGCTGATATGATAATGAATTCCTCTGCAGCTGGTGACCTGGTTGCCTTACTACGAGTCCTCGTTTGTGGAGCCGTTCCGTCGCTATGAGGAGCAGAAGTTCCAGTCGGACGCCCACCTGTGCAAGGCGAGAGACCTGCCTATACTCATTCTGCATGCTAAGGATGATGGCGTAGTGCCTTTTATCGTTGGACTCAAGGTACGTGGAAAACGACTGCCTCGTTGGTCTAGCGGTAGCGTGTTCAACCGCAGATAATGAGGTCCTGGGTTCAAATCCCGGGTCTGGCCAAAAAGTGATTTTGGGATTTTTCCGTAAAAAGAAATTTCTCAGCGTCAGCCCGAAGTCTGGAAGTTGGCGGAATTACACCCCCGTTCCTCGGAGAGCACGTAAGGCTGTCGGTCCTGTACCTGACCTCTTTCCGGTCGTGTCGCTAGTAGTCCCATTGGATTATGAGAGTGATGAAATAGAAAGTGCTCTTGTGTTTGCGCAAACACTTGAGCACTATAATATGTCCTGCGCAATTGGCTAGTCTCCATTGAGACTGGCCGCCGTGGCCAAAATTCTGTCGGGAGGACATTATTATTATTATGTGGAAGAAAAACTGACATTTTCTGATCACTTGGTGTTCCACTTCAGAACAGCCAAATAAGTTGCTCAATACTGCCTACTAGCTTGTTGGGTTAGAGATTAATGACGCTGTCTACTAAGCCAGAGCGACGATAGAATATCGGGCCGGTTGGCGCAGTTGGTAAATGCTAGTCTTTCAGACTGCAGTTCGTGGGCTCGATTCCCACCCAGGACAGATATTTATGTGCATAAACATGTCTGTTTATCCCGAGTCTGGGCGTAATTATCTATATAAGTATGTATTTACAAAAGAAAAGTAGTATATGTTTAGGATCTTACCAAATTTGGCTGGAAGAGGGGAGAACACTAAGAGACAGAGAAGGTGAGTGTTGATGCATCACAGGGGCGAGTCTGAGGCTGAGATCTACAGAGCGTACTTAGACTTTACTCAAACTTTACTTTTGTAAAACTTTGCTAAATGTATGCTAAGCTTGTACTTTGATTTGGTATTTATAGACATTTTGACGTTACGATTATGCTCAGCATAAGCTAAGACAGACAAAGTCAAAACATTTCGTTTGATGCATTAACTTCTTAATTACTTTTTGGAAATCATTTAAAAACAGTCATAATTATCTATAGAAGTATGTATTTACAAAAGAAAAGTAGTATATGTTTAGGATCTTACCAAATTTGGCTAGGAAGAGGGGAGAACACTGAGAGACAGAGAAGGTGAGTGTTGATGCATCACAGGGGCAAGTCTGAGGCTGAGATCTATAGAGCGTACTTAGACTTTACTCAAACTTTACTTTTGTAAAACTTTGCTAAGTGTATGCTAAGCTTGTACTTTGATTTGGTATTTATAGACATTTTGACGTTACGATTATGCTCAGCATAAGCTAAGACAGACAAAGTCAAAACATTTCGTTTGATGCATTAACTTCTTAATTACTTTTGGAAAACATTTAAAAACAGTCATAATTATAAATAAAACATGGTGCGCATCGTTCCTCTGTGTATTATTATTATTGAACTATTTAGAAAATTACGAGTGAGACATAAAAATATATTTATTAATGGTGAACAATCGACAGTAATTTTTATAATGAGAAACGCAACATTGTCTTGTCAGCTGTTAATGCCAATGTGAACTACTTTTTTTTTTTATTCCGTTTTACGGCTCTGGCATCTTTGGCCTTATGGGCCTTCAGTAAATATATTTTTATATCATTTATTTCCGTCATTGTCAAATATAAAGTATAAAGTCCGTCACAGTCAAGTCATAGTCCTTGTCCAACCCCAGTAAAGCAGTGGAGACTTTACTAGATGCTTTTATGGAGTTTTAGTTACAACACGGAAAATCACAATTCACTGCAATATAGCACTTTCCTCCACTTGTGTACGTTGTCGAAGATGTTATGTCTAAAAATCCACCATATTTTACGCATAAAAACTCGAATTTACACCAGTTTTTGAAAATAAAACATAGCCGATGGGTCTTTTTCCGCGTTGGCGCCAAGACTACAATGTCAACTACAGTATATCGGTGTTGCCAGATGAAAGTTTAGATTCCTCTTCAAGTCTTATCTAAAATTCTCCGAAAATTTAGTTTGAACATATTATAAATAAATAATAAATACAATGATAATGTCTAATTATTTTCACTTTCTGTATTTTAGAAATATTTATCAATATATCTGTAGTATTCCTTTGACTACAAATTGCTGTCTGGCATCACTGTCTCTGATTATACGGAAAAATATTAAAGTCATGTAAGTTATGATGGTGAAGTATATTTTTTACTACTTTATTTTTATCTGGCTTATAGTGTAAGTATTTACTAAGTCGTCGATTTCTTGGACTTAAGCATTTGCCAAACACGCACTCAGAGGGATTCGAAGATTGCTTTATAAACGACTTTGACTTATTTTTTATTTTATTTTATTTGGGAAACAAACAATTGTACAATATATCTTACAGCTAAAATATCATAAGGGTGACATTGGTTAATTGTACAATCCACGACGTTTCCACGTATTACTAATATGATATCTACATACAGTGGTGTTAGTGTGTTAGGATATTATATATAGTATATACATATATAATCATATATTTTAAATCGTATTCTTAAGTACTACCTATAGTTAAGAGACCTTGTAAGCTTTTAACTAGTTCTTTTTTGTATTTGGCGTAGCTTGTAGCGAAGATATCTATCATTGTAAAATTTTTGTTGTAAAGCTTTACTAATCTATGGAGGGGTGCTCGTTCACCTGCATTTGTACGGCTGGGAGTCGTAGCAAAGAGCGGGTAAGCCCGTGTCTCTCGTCTGAGAACCGTTCGAGGTATTATGTAAAACAAGAACCCATGAAGCATCATTGATTGTAGTAATAGGCGTCTAGAGTGATACGTAAGTAGGTGAAATTTACTGTTTTGTGACTTAAGTCGAAAGTAAAGTCTGAGCAAAGTCTAAGTACGCTCTATAGATCTCAGCCTGAGACTCTGTCGAGTGTTCCTTCCTCTACCTCGCAATGGAGCCGGTTTCCGCACGGTGAATCCATGAAATGCTAAGAATTAAGTCTTCTATAAGTTATCTGGTTTCCATAGTACAAGTTCTGCATAGTTTGGGATGAGATGGCCGCGTGTGAATAATGTCCCAGCATATTATTATTAATATTATTATATCCGATTATGATGTTATTTTCTGTGCAGTTATACAGATCCGTCCTCCAATCACGGGAGAAGCAAGATGCGATGATCAAACTGCACGCTTTCGACAAGCGGGATAACTTGGGGCATAAGTACATATGCCAGGCCAAAGATCTAAACCAAGTTGTTGGGTAAGAACATTATATATTCTACTTTTTTTTGATAAGGCAGGGGGAATTCCTAATCATCCACCTGCCACCAGGTGGATGTGCATGCCACCTGCAAAAAGTGTCGGATGGGTGGGTATGTCGGACTCGCACTGACTAAACCTAACCTGCCGTGGACTTCCACTGGCGCCTGTTAGGGGGAGCCCAGGGAACGTGGGTATGCTGCTCCGGTGCCCCCCTTTTGCGCCGTGACCCAGATGAGGGGGGCTCGCACCTGGAGAGGCTGCGAGTTGCCTCCCCAATTGCCGACTCCTGCCAGTCCGGCACAGCGACTGCGCCACAAACAGTTCGCTGTCTTCCCGGGTCTGCTTTCACGTGGCAGCAGTAGAGGACACTTCTCATACTATATATATATATATATATATATATATAGTTTTATATTATTATATACAGCCACCTATATATATTCTAGTAGCTGTACCCTGCACGGCAATGTATGAAATTCATTGCAATGGTAGTGGCCATCTGTCCAAGATTGCTCGTACCAACACAGGACCTTCGGGGGTCCCTGTACAACACTTTGCTGAAGATCATCACATGATTCATATGCATAGTTTACGATTCTATAGTGCTGTGTGGAGACGGCATAGAATATCATCACCCCATCTCATCCCGTGGGGGCGTAGGAATCGTCCGAGGGAATCTAATAATATAATATAATTTAAGTTCCTACCTTATATATTTATCTATTATAACTTTTATTAATTTATTTATATTAACACCCCCACACACTAATTTGCACTAACTAACATACCATGATCGTCACGGGTACCAACGGAAGATCAGCGCTGGGTGTCACCCAGCAAATGCTGAGATGGTGACCCTTTCGGCAGGACATACAGGACCTATTGCGTAGTGTTAAACTATGTTATTGTTTGATTTTTATATGTAGATCCGCAGGCGAACCAAAGTAACCGACATAGCCGTAAGAATTGCCAAGCTGAAGTGGCAGTGGGCGGGGCACATAGCTCGTAGAGCCGACGGCCGTTGGGGCAGAAAGGTTCTTGAGTGGCGACCACGAACCGGAAGACGCAGCGTGGGCAGGCCCCCGATGACCGATGATCTTGTGCGGGTCGCTGGAAATCGCTGGATGCGGATAGCGCAAGACCGGCAATTGTGGAGATCTTTGGGGGAGGCCTTTGTCCAGCAGCGGACGTCTTTCGGCTGATATGATGATGATGATGATGTATTTAGTTAGTTCTGTTTGTAAATTTCTTGTAAGTCTATTGTCGAATAAATGTATTTCTTCTTCTTCTACAAGCATTCATTTATATGATCAAGATGGTAACCCCTGTAACCCCCTGTACATGTACCTATGTATTTTCTTAGTAATGCCTTACCATGCTCACGACTGACCGGTTGGAGTGGTTGGTAAACGCTTGCCTTTCACGCCACAGGTAGTGGGCTCAATTCCCACCCAGGACAGAAATTTGTCTGTATGAACATGTCTGTTTGTTCTAAGTATGTGTAATCTATACATATAATAAAATCGTGGGAAAGTCAAAACTGTACATTGAATATTTTTTAAAAGGATACTTGGGGCGTGATCTACAGTCGATATCGACGCCAAAAATTTAGTTTTTAGAATTTTTGTCTGTGTGTCTGTTTGTCTGTATGTATGTCCGGGCTAAACTCAAAAAGTTCTGCATGGATTTACTTCAAATTTTGCATGAATATTACTAAGAGGTCGGGTCAACATATAGGCTACATATTATCACGCTATCACGTACGGGAGGGCGGGGGGGAGCTATGATGATTTATAAAATTTAACGCAGGTAAAACCGCGGGGCACAGCTAGTTATCTATATAAGTATGTATTTACAAAATAAAAGTAGTATATGTAGTATATCAGTTATTTGGTTTACATGGTCCGAGGATATTGTTGTTAATGAATTAATGGACACAAATCAGACCCAAACTCTGAACAACTAATTATGGGTCACACATATAGAAGCTGTGAGGCGACTGACTTATTTAAATGGATTTTAAGAATAAAATTGTTCTTTTTGTTTCAGAGATTTCATCACAGAACATAAATGAATTATGTTCTGCTCTTGCTCCCAAAACGACTGCTTAATATTGACAATCGTCACAATTAATTATACTTAGATATAAATCAAAGGGTTCCTGTTACAATAAGCGAGATCCGTACTAATATTATATACCGAACCGAAATTTGTGTGTTTGTTTGTTACCTAATCCTGCCTCAACTCCTGAACCGATCTACCTGAAGTTTGGAGTGAAGGAGAAAGTTCATAGTTGGGAGTATCTTGTGGATTAAATTGCGGGTGATGGGTAATGTTTTTTTATGCCATAGGGCGACAAACGAACAAGTGGGTCACCTGATGGTAAGTGATCACCGCCGCACATGGACACTCGCAATACCAGAGGAGTTGCGGGTCCGTTGCCGGCCTTTATAACAGTCAGCAAACTAGTGTTGCTGGCCCTTCTCCCCACCCCGATGAGCTCTGGCGACCTTACTCACACTCGGAAACACAACATTAAAACTATCAAGGAATGTCTTTTGTACGGTGGAGGTACTTCCCCAGTCGGGCTGCTCTTTGAGCAAATGAACGCTGTGCCCTACCTCTCCAAATACGCACGTTCATTTGAAAAGTCAGTGGTAAGCGACTTGAGTCTGAACGCGAGTCAGTCTAACAGTCCTAGTAGTAAGACTTAGACTGACTCGCGTTCAGACTCAGGTCCCTTACCACTAACTTTTCTCGTACTACTAAGAATATAGAATTCAGAATATCCTTTTCAAGTATGTTATAACATGAGGACTGATTTTCTATGCATTTAAACAGAAAAGCCGTCATTTGACACTGATGAGTTGTTGAATGTAGTACTGATGGCGTTATTTATGAATTTAATCCTGATTTAAGGCATAAATAACAAACTTGCTTTGGTTGAACGTCCTGGTGACAAAAGAGAAATACATACATCTAACATGTGTCCGCTGGAGACACGTTTCTCCAGCTTACATACAAAAAAACAGCTCATAGAAACGAAATTGTGATTAATCCATTTTAATGACTGAAATATTGGATTGCTACAATCATGTTTTAGAATATAATATACTTGGAATTTCGATTATACCAATGAGGAACCTGGAGACACACATACAGTTATAGCCACAGTTAGGTCTTACAGGTTTGATGCGTGTAGGTGACGCAGAGGTCAGGGTGGGACGGTACATGAAGTACCTGGGCCTCACCCTAGATAGCCGATGGGGCTTCGAGGAGCACTTCGAGCGTCTGGCCACCGAGTGCGCCGGGTAACCGGAGCGTTGCACCGGCTTTTGCCCAGGGAAGAAGTTCGCCGCCTCTACGGAGGTGTCGTGCGATCCATGGTCCTTTATGGGGCGCCCGTCTGGTCTGAACGCTGACGGGCGCCTCCCGCTGCCGAGCTATCTTGAATAGCCTGCAGCGTGTGGTGGCCATACGGATCGCACGAGGATACCGGCCGGTATCCTTTGAGGCGGCGACACTCCTGGCGCGCCTCCCGCCGTTTGATCTCCTGGCGGCAGTCGACGCGACGGTTTACACCAAGATCCACGTCCGCGGGGAGAGCGGTGAGGCGCCAGAGCAGACGCTCGTTGCCTATAGGCGGGATGCACACCGGCGCGTACTAACACGTGGCGCGCCAACGTGCCGTCGGTGCTATCCTGCCTCACCTCGAGGCCTGGGTGGGGAGGAAGGGCAGTTACACAGACTGACTCAGATACTCACCGGACACGGGTGTTTCGGTAAGTATCTGTGCCGGATCGGCCGAGAAGTGACGACACATTGTCACCACTGCGGGAGTGACCTGGACTCTGCCCAGCATACGCTGGAGGAGTGCCCGGCCTGGGAGGCCGAGAGACGAGTCCTGGTCGCTGAGATCGGACGGGATCTTTCGCCGCCAGCAGTCGTGTATGCGATGCTGGCTGGCGACTCCACCAAATGGGACGCTGTGGTCTCCTTCTGTGAGGAGTTTTGCTGCAGAAGGAGGCCGCCGAACGGAATCGGGAATGAGCCGATCCCGTTCGTAGGCGGAGGAGGCGTCGGGGTGGCGGCGGCAGCCGTTAGCCTAACTCCCCTCGGGGCCGCGGCGGCAGTGTGAGAAGTGTCCTCTACTGTCGCCACGTACAAGCGGCTCCGGGATGACAGCGATCTGTTTGTGGCGCAGTCGCTGTGCCGTACTGGCAGGGTACGTGTCCCGAACATCTGGGACGTGGCGCAAAAGGGGGGTACCGGAGCAGCATACCCGCGTTCCAGGGACTCCCCCATCAGGCGCCAAGAGAAGTCCACGGCAGGTAGGTTTAGTCGGTGCAAGTCCAACATACCCACCCGCAGACACTTTTTGCGGGTGGCATGCATAGGCACTCCCCGTGCCCGTGTGTTTAATGTTCGATCCCCTAGCAGGACAAGCATAATTGTGACCCTCGAGTTCTGGGTCTAGTTATAATTTGTGTATTTGAATTACATATTTGTAAAATCTCCTTTTATAGACTTAAGTATTTCCCAAGTTCTGGCATCGTTATTTCAACGAACTAAAAAAAAATAATGTGTGATCACACAGATCTGATCGGACGCATCTTATAAGTTGAGATTTTTTTTATTTTTTTCTCGTTTATTGGTCTACAAAACTGGATACAGACATGTTACCTATGACAGTATAAAACAAACAGTATTTACATATACAGCAACAGTCTATTCCCTACTAGATGCAAACACAGCATGCATAAAATAAATTAACATACCTAAACAAAACAAAACTAAATTCTAAATTAAAAGTACTTTTACAAAATAATTTAAATAAATTACTAATTGACTTTTATTCACTAAGTGTTTTTGGTTTATCCTATATTTTTAAGTTTTTTCTAAAATGAGGCGATAGAACAATTAAATATATCGAATTCATTTTGTAGTGTATTACAAATTTTGGCCATGCGGTATATGGGTGAATGTGTACCAATATTGGTTCTGGAAAGTGGTAAGCAGAATGTTTTTCTGTTGCACAGCCTGCTCCCCTGACGAGGAATCGAAACACATATGGGTTCAAGAATGCTTGGAGTGTCAATTAAACCATTAATGACTTTAAACATAATTGTTACATCAGAGGCTCTCCTGCGCGAGTGTAGGGAAGTAACTTTGTAGTGCTTTAGCCTGTCTTGATACGATGGCAGAGTGCGGCATTTGTGGTCGGTGTATGCAATATGATACATAAACCTCTTTTCGATTTGTTCGATTCGGTCTAAATGGACCTGATATCCCGGGCTCTAACATTGCAGCAATATTCGAGTAAACTGCGTACTATGGTGTTGAAAATGGCAATTGTTAGTGTCGGATTCTGAAAAATTCTCATCTGACGTCCAATAAACCCTGAAAGTTTTGATGCCTTTTTTGTTATTTCGTCTATATGAAATCTAAAAGTCTAAGCAGAATCTAATAACACCCCTAAGTCACGAATGACGGAAACTTCTTTTATAATTATATCTTATAGACACCAACACAAGATTTCTTTTTTCGTGAAAATTTTATATAAAAGCACTTTTCCGGATTTAAAGTCATGCAATTTGACACGCACCAGGGGGCCTACTCTCTTTCTCCAAATTTCGTTCGTTCGTTACGAATTTCTTGTCTGTGCTACCACGGTTCCATTCGTTCCGCAATTCCATCCGAACGAACACTGTTTGACATTTAGATTCTCTAAACCTACTCTAATTCATGACGTTCCGAACGAACATTTGATTTTGACACATCAAACTTCGACATTTTAACGTCAAAATTGACGAATACAAAAGTGCTACCTTTTGATTTTCGTTTATGTGGATTTTGCTTCAAATTAACTGAAATGTCTGCAAGAATGCTTATAATTGAGCCTACTTCATGTGAAGAATGTTTAGAGCGTAGAAGAAAAATGGTGCTGCCTAAGAAATAATTTAAATGTGAATCGAATTGCCGACCTAGAGAAAAATGCCTTTTGATTTTGTTTTGTATGGATTTTGCATTCAGTTTAATTGAAATAGGTGCAATAATGCTTTCAAATGAGGCTGATTTAAGTGAAGAACGTGTAGAGCCTAGAAGAAATCCGTGCCGCCTGCGAAATCAATTAAATGTGAATCAAATTCCCGAAAATAGTTAAAACACGAAATGGAACAATTACATTTACAGAACCAAGATGCCAGAGACACACGGGACGGACTCCAAAGCATTGTTGATGAATTTGACCAATGTAGGAGTGAGTTTTAATGTAGTTTGATATATATTGATATTGCACAAAATATTGATACATTTATAAAGAAAAGTATTTGTATTCATAATGTAAATACTCTAAATAAGCATAATCTTGTTGCACATGCTACTGATCTCCACAAAATCAGTAACTCTTCTATGGGGCAGTGTTTAAAATTGTGTAGCAAGGCATGTTAATGATAAAACTGCTTGGGACTGAGTAGATTTAATTCAACACTTTTAGATGATAAATTTGTATTAAATGTTAAGTTACTATTTTGAAAAAGGATTGTTACTGTGTTTTTATGAAGGGAATAAAATTGTAATGATTCGAAAACCATTGCAAATTGTACTGAATAAATATTATCACTAAGTGCCTTGTGCCTTTTTTTATTTCATTTATTCATTTATTATTTTCACAGCGGATGTTGTGGGTTGATTTCCACTCAGCCAGATATTTGTGTGCATAGATCAATGAGGCCACCATTTGCTATAAATATACTTTCACTTTGTTTTAGGACATCCATCACCCACTATATAAATTTACTTGAAATTGTAGTGAAATAAAAAACAGCCTTTTTATATTTGTTTTATTTACATACTTAACCTAGAAGTAGTAGTTTAGAACATCCAACAGTTACTATAATGTAATGTATTCTTCCATTGCCCACCCAGCTAGTGGTTGGGCATAGTAGTGCAATGGTTTATAACAATGTGATACATTTATTACAAAACTAACTCATAATTGACTGTTAGATTAATGGGCAAAGACTATATATGCTATCTTATTGCAAAATTGAGTTTGGAAACTGTTAATCAGACAGTTAATTATGTGGAGTATGCAGATATAAATTTAATTGATCAAAGTATTTTCTCATTAGTCCAGCTCTCAACAGGACACCTCTAATGCCTGCAGGCTCAGTGTTCCTGACTATTGCTTTCCCTACATGCATCTCTTCCAATTGTAACAATCTGCTGCTGATACCAGCTGTTAATTGTTTCCTCCTAAATTTTATAGCTGCAACAAAAACAACATTACAATTTAAAATAGGTACATTCTGTAAAAATATGACTCTTCAATGGATTCAGTACATCATTATCTCTAAATAAATATTGCCTTCCCCTCCTATAATGTGGGACTAAGACCATCAGTAGGCAAAATGTGAAAGTTGTAATATATCTCTACCATCACTTTGGGGACACAGATATGCCACTATGTATAAAATAATTCAATTCATAATAACTTTTTTATATAATGCAAGTACCTAGTTATGTTTATTGGATGCTAAAGTAAAATTTTCATTACTAACCATAAATTGGAAAGCTATTTCATACAAATATACTAACAAAAAAAGTACCTTTATGTTTTGTCATGTAAATTTTTTTTACAATATTTAATACTGAAAATACTTCTAAGAAATACTTACAACTTGTGAAAGTCAGGGTTTCTTATGACACTGATGGTTAACTTGCAGTTTCTAAGAGTTGTGTGTGCTGGCTTTAGTCCTCTCTGTGTTCTACATACTCCAAAACTTTTTCGGGCAATTGCGGCTGTTTAAAGTTCGGTAGTTGCCTTCCAATTGCTTGACTACTGACATTTCATACTGAAAAGATGTTACGAATGCTTATTATTACGAATAGGCCGTACTTTTAGTATAAAATAAATATTTATGTGTATTTAAGATATTTACTTACGAATTGTATTAATCGAAACCACAACTTTTGGTCATTTGTGGAGAACATACAGTAGGTACTCCTTGTAACTTTGCGGTTGTGAAAAATGTAAAAAGCACCTGAAAACGTAATTATTAACACAAGACTATTAATTTATCAAAGAATCCAAATAAAAAATCCTTCAATCAAAATTTGACCAAAGAGAATGTAACAAACTATGTTGCTATGGCGTTTGATGACATTCCGTGAATATACGGATGTTTTTTAATGTCGCATATTCTACGATCGTTTATATGAAATAGTACTCTTCACATTAGCCGGTTTATAACGTCAGTAAAAGGGTTATTTATATAATCGCGGTAGATATCGATGGAAATATATTTTAAATTTCTGTATTTATAATTTCTGCATTAATATAACAATAAATGCTTAAAAAACTACAAGATTAATTTAAAATTAAAATACAAAGCCAATTCATTTAATTATTTAAAAAAAAGTCCAAACCGTAGTTTACCAAAATGAGAAACTAAAATCCCACACTATATAGTTCAACACAATCGCTCACGTAAAATAGTCTATGGAAGCGAACTACAAGTGTGAATCCGAAAATGAAATAGAGTAGGGCCACTTGCAAAATTTCGTTTCAATATAGTTCGTTAACGAAGTTTCGATTCGGAGAAAGAGAGTAGGCCCCCAGTTCTCTACATTTTTATGTCAGCTTGTAAGCATTGCATACCATTGGAACTTAATATATGTTGGAAATTATATGAAGTAATTATTTATCCAAAGAAATCCCGCGATCTCGGGAAATTCAAATTTGGTGTCTCCGTTAGGCGTTATAAACCAATAAGTTTCACGTGTCGGAGCTTACTCCTTTTTTTAGTAGAGATGATTCGCCCCTTGATCCTGTAATCAGTGCCGGTTTTAGGACTACCAGCGCCCTGGACGAGATTCATACGGCGCCCCCCTCCCCCTTATTTTACTCGCGCCTTCTAACTGCAAACTGGATAAGCACGAATTAAATTCGCACTCGAAGGGTTCCGTACCAGTAAACAAAAAATATTTTAATGTACTTAAGTTATAGTATCGTATTTGCCTGATACGATTTTATCATCGAGGTATGCAAATATTCATATATAGACCCCCTATTTTTTTAGGCTTCATATTCAGTTTTCAGATTTATTCCTGTACTTCTGATTTTAAGATGTTACTTACAAAATTTCATACTTCTAGGTCAACGGTAGGTACCCTATAAGTTTTGAAATCCTTGATAGTGTCCAAATTTGATAGAAAGCGTTGAATAAATTGCTGTATATTTTTTTTACGTTAACTAAGCAGTGTGAACTTTTTATAGACTTGAGTATACAGTTCAAATTTCAGCTTGATACCTCCACACATCCCCGAAATACAGGGTCTTGAAAGACAGACATACAGACAACAAAGTGATCTTATAAGGGTTCCATTTTTTCCTTTAGGGGTACGGAACCCTAAAAGGGCAAAGGATATAATGAACAGACCATTTAGTAAAAGAAATAATCATCTATGTAAAAAACTAATCAAGTAACGCGGCTGCGTGTCAAGCCAAGTTCAAGCAAAGTAACTGGCTAGCCAGCGCCGAGTGTAATATTACACAAACCACTTGGTGCCACTTTTGACCCTTCTATAACTACTATAACAAAACCTCTTTAACGTAAACACATAAACCTACGTGTGTTTAATTATATCCATAATAGATGTAGGTACATGTAGAAGCCCAAATTTCAAGCTAGCTCAAACGGTTATAAAGATATGAAGGTCAAAAAGTCGTAAATTTTAGCACTGACTGACATATAGTACCTAAATCTAACCTACTTCCAGATGACCGAAGGATGAAATTTGGAATCCAGCTGGGTAATTATGTGTAAGCGTAAGAAAAAGTCTAAAAATAAGAAAAAATAAAAAAGGAGGGGGGGGGGCATCCAATTTTTTAAAAATTATGTTGGAACCGTTACAAGCAGATATTTGAAAATATCCCAATTTATGGATTATTATATTTGCTATAGGTATAACAGAATAAATAAATAAAGTTAGGTCAAAAAATAAGTGGTGTCCCCATACAAAAATCTTGGCCAAAAAGTGGCCAAGTCAAATCTAACCTACTTTAAGATCTCACATTTTTTAAACAACCGCAATTGTTACAAGTATCCAATAAAGCAAAGAAATAGAGTTTAATACTTGTTCATTATGTAATTTTTTCCTATAAATACATATTTGATATTGCAGGGAACTTGGCACTCATTTAGATCTCCATTCTTTTTGCGGCGAAGCCCAGAGCCAAGCATAATTTTTATATTGAACTTGGCTCTCCTTTTTTATATTTATGTTTTTGGTGGGAAAAAAAATACTTTTCTTGCTTTTTATTTTATTGTCAAAGTTTTCTGCAATTTCGTGTTCGATTGACATAGTGGCTAATGAAATGAAATAATGATGAAATAAATGAAATAATAAAATTTATTCAGCACTTGGGTATTAACATACACTTATACTTGTCAAGTTCACAATGCAGTACATAAACATAGTCGAATATAGTATAAAAATTACAAAAATATATGTAGTCTAAAAAAATTAATCTATTATTTTGAAATTTAGTTGTACAACATTAAAATTAAAGAATTGACGGCAATGATCATTTGGCTAGCGCAGAAGGCTCTTAACCAGTAGCTTAAATTAAACGATTAATACCCGAGTCCACCCTTTTGGGGTTCGGGCCACAGCTCAGGGGGCCGCTGAAGCAAAAGGACAGAATTCTAAGAGAGGGTGTGATCAGTTGCACGGGATCACTGATGACGTGTTAAGGGGCTAAAGCGATCCTCGCCGCTGAGGAGCCTACAGCTACAATATTATTGACCTACAATATTATTGACTATACTTGTAACAGCAACTGTTACAAGTATAGTCAATAATATTCGGAATGCTATCCATGCATTTGGATATAATAACGTATAGTTCTTGTAAGTGCAATCTTTGCTAAAATTTAAAACAAAAACAGGAGTAACTACATTCTGATCAGGCAAAAAATGTTTCAGATTTAAGAGTTCATCGCACAACATACAAGCATCTATATCTGATTAAGAGTCCACACGTATTTTCAATTAGAGATCACCGCAAAGTTTGAAAAGGTCAGCGTTTTCCGGAATCTGTTTAATATTATACCAAAACACTATGATTCTGAGTACTCATTTAACTGTTCAAATGTTTCATTGATGGAAATTCTAAAGACAGTTTTAAAATTCAACCTCGAGTATTTTTTTTTCTAGAGAACTTATAGGCTCATTGGGCGCATTTTTACCAGCTTGACGCTTAAGATATTGAATTCTTGTTGAATCTTTAAACACAGGTTCAATTTCTAGTTCCTGAGCCAATTCTTTCGCTGTTAAAATGGCGCTTTTGAAGCCAGTATTTCTGTATCCTTCCTAGAAATCACAGCACTTTTTCAATATTTCTGTGTATTTACCGGGATCCATGTCCGTTGATTGAAGAGATTTACTAACGATATTAATTTGAAAAAGTATGTCATACCAAACAACCAATGAAACTATGAAGCTGAAATCTTTTAATTGTTCGGCAAGCGTAGTAGCCTAATGAGAGATTGGAACATCAGTTTTCTGAGTTTCAATAACCAAAGTAATTAATGCGTCATGGATAGCACTAATTTGATAACGTACTGTTTTAACACCACTTAGTCTTGCTTCCCAACGTGCGTCACTGAGCGTTTTCATAGTACGTAATTCCAAGTGATCGGTTAAAATTTTCCATCGATGAACAGCCGCTGAAAATAATGAGAACAGCCTCTGAAGGACCCCAAACAAAGTTACTGCTTTTACTGTTGATTTACGAGTAGCTGCATCACATAGTACAAGATTGTAACTATGACGGCCGCATGGTAGGGTAAGATGGTCGACAGTGAACCACCTAAATTTACAAGAGCTGTAACTGTCCTCCTAGAAGCCCTAAGTACATACTTTTTACTTATCATTGTAGATAATATAACTGGCTACATTATGTAGTACTTCATTTTTGTTACAGTACAACAGCTACGAATGTTTTATTTATTTTTTATTTACTTAGAAATGATTCACTGTGTACACTCAACGGTACTCAATGAACTGGGGGCTGGTACACAGTGAACCGTGTGTGCAAACAATGAACCATGGCATTAAAATTGATGGATTATAATAAATGTAGTTAAATAAAACTCTCAAATTTATTAAAAGTACCTATGTATTTGTAGTAACAATCAAAAAGCATATTTTTTCTAAAAAAGGTACCTAAAATCGTAAACATTTATGAAACCAAAATTAGTTTCTTAGAAATCAACAATTCGGATTTTACGTAGGTTTAATCTACTGACAACAAGTGAGTAAACTGAAAGAACATTTAAATTATAATTTTCTTAGTCATTAATTAGCAAATTCCTAATCTAATTGAGATCTTGCTTACAATCAAGTTTCTGAAGTAATCCTAATCAGTCATTATGTTCGTTTTATCACAATAATTATTTACTTATTTCAATTATAATTTTCGTAGTCATTAATTAGCAAATTCCTAATTTAATTGAGATCTTGCTTACAATCAAGTTTCTGAAGTAATCCTAATCAGTCATTATGTTCGTTTTATCACAATAATTATTTACTTATTTAAATTATAATTTTCTTAGTCATTAATTAGCAAATTCCTAATTTAATTGAGATCTTGCTTACAATCAAGTTTCTGAAGTAATCCTAATCAGTCATTATGTTCGTTGTATCACAATAATTATTTACTTATTTAAATTATAATTTTCTTAGTCATGAATTAGCAAATTCCTAATCTAATTGAGATCTTGCTTACAATCAAGTTTCTGAAGTAATCCTAATAATAATAATGTCTTGTTAGACAACTAAGATCATATAAAGAGAGGCTCAACAGATTCAAATTGCTATCGCTCGAATCTCGTCGTAAATGCTATGACCTCACTTGTCTTCACAAGATAGTGCACTCCATAATCGATGCCCCTGACTTAACATCCATTTTGAATTTCAACACAAAATTTAGAGCCCACCAACCTCATCTTAAAAGTTTTACGTTAAATGTTCACATAAATAATACATCGTATTACAATCCACTTGTTAGAATGTGCCGTCTTTATAATGAGCTCCTGCTTCAACATAGCAACGAATTAGATGTTTTCAACTTCGGAATCCAAACTTTTAAAAGGAAAGTTAGACATATCATGTCAAAAAGTTAAAAATAAAATCTACTTAAGCTTCAAACTATTAGATTTTAGTTTTAATTAATTAGTTTTAAGGTGCGTGTTCACCTAGGTGCGACTCGATTGGATCATGGTGTTACGGATCGTGCTTCGGTGAACTTCAAATCTATTTGTTTTAATAGATAATTTTACTTTATGTCATGCGTCACTATTAGTTCCACTCAAATTGTCATGCTGTGTACACTTGTTTAGGAATACTGTCTAGAGCTAAACCTTAATGTATACTTTTCTGTCATGTATTGATGATATTCTGTTTTGTGTGCCAATAAAATAAAATAAAATAAAATAAAATAAATAAGTCATTATGTTCGTTGTATCACAATAATTATTTATTTATTTAAATTATAATTTTCTTAGTCATTAATTAGCAAATTCTTAATCTAATTGAGATCTTGCTTACAATCAAGTTTCTGAAGTAATCCTAATCAGGCATTATGTTCGTTGTATCACAATAATTATTTTCTTCGGCCTCTTAAAACAAATACATAAAAATATTACTTTAATAACGCATATTTAAAAAAGAGATATCAATAGGAAATCTGTAAGTAGTTTGACGTCGATTGTTATAATTTTCAATTTTAGGAAATGGCAAAATATACTTAATTTCCGCAATATTAACACCAGCCGTATCAGGTTCCTTTGGATCAATAAATGTCTGTTGAATCTTACTTTTTAATTTTAAGTATGAGACATAAAAATCACAATCTTCTTCATCATCCAAAATTTCCAGAATTTTACCGATGTAATAGATTTTTTCATTTTTTGAATTAAAAAGTATTATAACAAAGTCATTTTCACGGGGACTACGCTTAAGTGGTGGGAAATCATCTCTCAGAACTATCTCATCTTCATCAGAATCACTCGTGATCTCATTTATCTCACCGCCAGAAGATGATCCACTTGCCTGAAATTCTTCTTGATCTTCATCTGAAGATTCAAATGGGGTTACATTTCTCTTTCGTCGTTTACAAATATTTTCCTTTCCTTTGAATAAGTCACGAGTAACTCTTTTTACAGCTTTAGTGTTTGCTTTTTTAGACTTCTTGTTTTTCTTTTCCGCAAGACAATTTTTTTCTGGCGTGTCGGTGGCGATCATACTTTTGCCAGCTTTTCTTCCATCTTTTCTAATATTTCGCGGTCCAGCTTTTAAAATGGGTCGAAAATCTTTCGGAGATACAAAATTAATATAAGGTTGTGAACTATCCGGTGTTATTATACTGGTTGATGGTCTAGCAACATCGTATGAAGTAGTTGACTCTTTTATCGTTGCAAAAGATGTTGCTTTAAGAGACAGTGAAAGTAAAGTACTAGTTTCAACCATATTTTGGTCAAAACTGTTAGTAAGTACAGATGGTGAAGATGTTCTATATTCACCCGGGTCTTGATCAGCATTCAGTTCTGCTACATCCGCCAGGCTTGTAGCACAGCTTGTAGCGTCGTCGTCATCTATATTTGTTGGTGTTGTTTCATCTAGTACTGGATATGGCCTGTCTGTAACGTTGCTTGGTAAAAAGTCTAACTCCGAAAAAATCTCTCTATTAAAAGGAAAGATACCACATTTTTTGAAAGCGTTTGTAATGTTTATTGGGGTTAAAGCTTTCAAGTATGCTTCTCCAACACATTCTGCTACATCATATATAGAAATGGGTCTTCCTGGGTTGCGTAATAGCCAGGAGTCAACAGCAGCGTTATAATAACATTTGAAAGGACCGTTTACACCAACATCAAGCGGTTGGAGCTTGTTTGTAGTATGCGGATGCAGCGTCAAAACTGTGACTCCCGATTTCTTTGCAATGTCAAGTGCTTCGATGGAGAGATGACTCTCATGGTTATCCATAAGTAATAATGACAGATTGTCTTTCGAAGAAGCTGTGAATTTCACGAAATGTTTCATCGCTTCAACAAAGAGATCACTATTCATCCAACCTGTCTTAGAAGCCAATCCTAACGTTCCAGTAGGTGCACCCCTAACCATATGTGCTACGTATTTCTTGCGAGGGAAAATCATGACTGGTGGGAGTGCTTGTCCTGTTGCATTAATGATAAAACAAGTAGTTATTAAAATCCCACGCTCACCACTTGTTATCTTAGCGATATTTCTACCTTTTTGGGCTAACACTTTTCCAGGCCGTTGTACTGTAGTGGTAGATGTCTCATCCAGATTATAAACCCTAGTGCCGTCACCAAATTGTGAAAATCTTCCATACACTTCTTGAAGATTGTCAAAAAATGATTTGACATTCGTTGCATTGAATGATGTGGCTCGTGCAATACTACATGCTTCTGGTTTTTTATTGGACAAATCAGGGTGCCTTTTTTTAAATCCACGTAGACAGTCCTTACCTGCCATTCCCTTTTCTTTCCAACTAATAGGGTATCCGAGTTTATTTATTTCCGCCATTTGCAAGGCGAGCTTTCTACACTCCTTTGTATTTAAACCATAAAATTTGTTGGCACAATCAAGAATATAAGTCTTTAAACTTGTTTCTTGCTCCTCTGTGAATATTTTATTTGCGCTGTAGTTTGGTTCCATCGAAGCAGAGTTGTCTTTCATATATTTTATTACGTATCTTCTTAATGTTGGATATGGTATGTTGCTATCTTTTGCAGCCTTTCTCAAGCTCATACCGTCGAGATGTAAATTGACAGCAACCTTCATTGCTTCAGGTAGGTGGGATCCTTTTTTCCTCGCAGACCTATCTAATTTTGTTCGGCCCATCCTGAAATTTTGATTAGTTTTTTATTTCGTAAAAAAACTAATTTATAAGTACCTTATAAACATATATAACTTATAAAAAAGCACATTTTCTGGGTTAATACTCAATCTATTAAAAGTGGTACGCAATGAACCACTGGTTCATTGTGTACTCTTAAAATGGTTCATTTTGTACCACCCCATACTTACAAACTTTGAGGTTAAGTAGCCACATGCACAAACACGAGGTGCTTAACGAAACTATCCTATGTAAAAGCGCAAAAAATAACGAAATAATCAATCCAATTGACATTCAACTACTGTTAACAAAAATAAAATGAGATGAAATTTACCTTACGTTATTTTTATTAACTTCCATATGCTAAGTAAATTGTAGTTTTCCTGTGACAAGCGTTTCAATTGAGGGACCACCTTTGATAGATTGTAACTTTTGTATGGCTTCTTTTACAAACTAAGAGTTGAATTTACAATCGTTCAAATACTCTTTACTAACGCTAAAAGTATCTAAAATTTCCAAATTCCATTATGGTTCATCTTCACTTCACTATGGTTTCCACTAACCGAACTTGTGGTGATCGCTTGAGGGACCATCTTCTGCATGCTAGTTCTTTTTATACAGCAAACGGGAAAGGTAGATATTTAATATGATTAGCTTTGCAAATGTTTTACTAAGCGTAGTCATTCATAGCAGTTGTAAATTGTAACTATGTTATGAGTTATGGATGCCTCTCAGTCACGTCTGACGGACCACCTTTGACCGATTGTAACTTTGGAGTGGCTACTTTTACAAACTAGTGGCTAAATTTACAATTGTTTGAGAACTTTTACTAACGGCTGACGCTTTCTAAACCTCAAGATTCATATGTGGTCCCTCAATGGGAACGCTCGCGGAGCAAGCGTGACGCATACACGAGAGGGATGGATTATAGAGACACGTTTCGTGCAACCGTCGCTCTACGTTACTCCACAAAGAGCGAAGATAATCGATGATGAAATGAAATTGATCGATGGAAAGCAAACTAAAGGTCATGGAGGAAGGAAAACAAGAGTAATACAGTTATCCAGGTACTTTATTTAACAGAAATACAATAAGACAGTGTCGCCATTTCTTCTGACTTATCCTAATTTATATGTACTTACAGCTTACTTAAGCAATGGAACCAACTTAAAAGCATATTATTCTTTCAAATTAAATAAAGTTTTTTTTTTCAAATCGGTTTATATATAAAGGAATTATGGAGTACTTAGTACCACAAATTAAAAAAAAAAACAGCTGAATCCTTTTTGGAGTCTGTTAAAACAGACTTCATCACGTCAATCGATGTGATCAACATTTATATGGAATCAACAACAAATAACGGAGAACTAAAGAATACATACAAAATGAAAATGTAGTGAGATTTGAACCCAAAGATTTGAAGCTCAAATGCCACACATTATCTGGACAAGCTACCGCTCGACCAATTAGGCAGTCAAATTACAAAAGATTCCATACAGAGCAGTTAATTACATAAGGTCATGATAAAGCTTTATAATTTTCTTTATATAACGCAAAACAGAAGATGACCTTTTGAACAATTTCGTTATAAACACATCTGTGTCGCTCCCTTTCATATCCAACAGCATTTTATAAACAAAGGTTCCGTTATAGGTTCTGTGATAACGAGTGGGTTTATACGACGATCCACATAGAATGTTCAAATAATTCAAGTGTAATAGACAATATTGGAATTCAACCAAAGTTTTTAATTTGTTTGCGTTGAAAATTTGCATCGTCTCACGTTCATTGGATTGGAAATAATGCTCTGTGGCCTCTTTGGCTTTTATGCACTCGGGCTCATATATATTATTAATACGTCTTTTGAACGAACCTTCTTTTTCAAAAACTATGTTAAGCATTACGTAAGATATTATAATGCAGTAGACTTCTTCAGTCACGTCCACTTGTTCTTGTTTCTTCTTACGGGCGAAGTATACCAACGCTATCAGTAACATTGATTCCAAATCATCGTTCTTTAGGATTTTCGGATTAATACAATTTTCATTCAGAAAATGCTCGAACAATTTGTAATTGTGCACATGTTCCCATCCATTTCCAAACACGCAGTCTCTGGAGTTATAATTGGGCTTTCTTATTTTCGTGTCTTTAGTGTTAACGTCTGTATGGTTGTGAGCATCGTGATACACCGCAATATTATCATCCTTAAAGTCCGTCAGTAAATTGTATGCGTAGATTATTATATCTATTGAAAGCATCAAGCTATCTTTTGGGGTTTTGCTCTCGATAGCACTGGATCCCTGAAGAACCTTCCATTTAAATAAATTGATGTATGGTATAGGTATAATGTTAGATGCGACACCCTTTTCGAACCATTCCGGGTCATGCCGATCTATAGACAGTTGTCTTCCGTTGCGAAGATATTTTGTCACAATTCCGCCGTCTACATTCCTCATGCTAGCCAGCTTTTTCTGATAATTCTCTAGAAAGATGGCGTTATCTTCGATTGAAAGATCTTGAGATATTTCAATAAGAATAACTTTCTCATCGTGTATTGCGAGCCAATCAACTAATTTAGAGTGTTGTTGGTAAGCGTTTGTATTAAAAACACCCCAACGTTTTAGTAAAGGTTGGAAAAACTCTTTTGGATAAAAATTTGAATCCGATAAAACGGCGAAAATGGCCGCTTTCTCAAATGTAATTGAATTACGTTTGAGAAAATCTTTTAGTTTGAACTGCTGGCATTCAATACCATTTTCATTTTTATTGAATCTCATTGTAGTATGGCTTATATACGGCACCGTTTTGAAACAGAACTCAACATCGTTGCTAATGACAGCGCAGCCCAATTGGTCAGCTAAAGCAACGCATTCATCTTTCGATTCTAAAACACATGTGGAATAATCGATTTTTAGCTCATCTAAAACCTGTTTGATTGTGTCTTTGGCGAGGACTGGCAGTACAAAATTATTACCAATGTGTGCCAAGTCACAGTTGGCATTTTCAACGCCAAACTTATTGATTTTTTTCTGTATATTGGAATCCCCACCTTTGAAAACAAAGTAGCACTTAACATTCGCTTTCTTAAAGATAAACGTTTTTATTCTTAGCATTTTAGCAAATTCATTGCTATCACAGCCGAAAATACTATTAACATTACTTTTATAGTAGGATTCGTTGAAGTAATTCTGGGCATCGATGACTACCTGGCAATCTTTCAGAATGCACACTTGCATGTCATGGCTGGCTAATCTCTGAAACTGCGGTATCCCCATCGTACCTGTGCGAAAGAAACAAATTACTTTAATATACTTGTTATCTTTCTTTAGATTTTTTAGTATTGTTCCAAAATAAATTATAAATATATAACACAGAGCTTTTATTTTTACCAACTTGTACTTTTTCCATAAAATTTAAAGCATTAAACATACTAAGTCCCTAAGAAGGGCTTGCTAAGCAAAATTCAACTCTCGACGATCGGCGGAAACTACATGACGGGTGCCTCCTAGATATATAATTAATTTTGACATTGTGACTGCCGCGTCTTGCTGACCCAAGGGTTCCTAGCTGAATTTTGCCTACAGCTGCCAATCACATCTCGGACACTAGCCAATTAACTAGGTACGCAGGAAAAAATTAACAAACATACACACTCACAAACTTTCGCCTTTACAATATTAGTGTGATACGGCCTGTCGGCGTGTTTGGTAAATGCTTGCTTTTCACGCCGGACAACAGTTTTACTGTTTGATATCTTAAGTTTTTAAGAAATAATCGAGATTAAAGAAACATCAAGTGCACGATTGCGCGGCCATAACTTCCAAGGTGAATATTTCGTGAAATATTGATCTTAGTCTTATAATTCTTTTTTTGACAATTGTTGACAAATGAAATGTTCAATTAACAAAAAGATTTAGATCTCTATCCCAAGTAGTTACTGAGATCTCCATGGCCGCGCAATCGTGCACGTTACGTTCGCGCGGCCAACTTAAAATCCCTGTAACTTCTTTATTTCTGCTTTGACAAAGTTTTGGTTTGTTCCTTTCGATTTTGACTAATTTTGACAAAAAATTAGCGATTTCTTTTTCTGTTTGGATAACGTGGCGGAGCAATCGTGACGCACACCCAGGATATTATTATATAGAAATATATAAATAAGTATGTTTATCAGTTGTCTGGTTGCCATAGTTACCTACAGTATTGCCGCTGTCTGTGCCTACTGTACAATCATCCATTGTATTATTATTAGAACTGTACACATATTCATACAGTTCTGATAAATAATACTATTTAGGTACATTGTTTCTATGATTAGGTTTCAAAGAGTGGATTGAGTCATACTGCTTCCACATTTAGAAAAGTAAACAAAGTATATATTGACTGTATATACCTATAATGTGCCGGTTGGCGCGGCTGGTAAATACTTGCCTGTCACACCGCAGGTCGTGGGTTCGATTCCCACCCAGGGGCTCTACCGACTAAGTCACCGAACATCGGTTTCTTAAATAATAATGTAATGGACAATGTCACACAGATCATCCTAGCCCCGAACTAAGCAAAGCTTGTGCTATGGGTACCAGGCGACGATATACATACTTATATAGATAGATAAATACTTAATTATATAGAAAACATCCATGACTCAGAAACAAATATTCGTGCTCATCACACAAATATTTGCACTTACCAGGATTCGAACCCAGGACCACCAGCTTCGTAGGCAGGAGCACTACCAACTAGGCTACGGTGACTGGCGTTTGGAGGAGGGGCACTCCACTCGTCTTACACAAGCGGTCCCGGGAAGAGGTAACCTGCTGTAGCTCAGGTTGCCTAAACGCGCTTGTGCGTGCTGGGGAGGGGAGGAGGCATTTGACCCCCTCCCGTCCCCGGAGGAGAGTCTCAGACGCTCAGTGTACAGCGGGGGTACTGGCGAGATCGTTCACGAGTACCCAGACCCCCCGCTACAGGCATTGTGAGGCTGGCTACCATGGTGGTTTTAGTGCGTATCCCGGGACTAGCCCGGCGAGTCCCACATAACCCGTCGCCTCCCCAAGCGGCGGGTATGCGTAAGTTTAATGCATTTCCACCATGTAAAAAAAAAAAAAAACAAAAAAAGGCTACGGTGACTGTCGAAAAAAAAGCGAAATTGCGTTCAAATAAATAAAGGTTAAAAATGTTTTTTTTTCAATCGGCTTCCATGAGCACATGTGACGTCATAAATGGTCCGGAATTGATTGGCAACGTTGAAGCCGATTTAAAGATCGATTAAGTCATTTTTAACCTTTATTTCATTTGAACACCATTTAATAAATCGATGTTCGGCGACTTAGCCGGTAGAGCCCCAGTACATATATTTTTGTACATAGACATGTCTGGTGTGATTATCTATATAAGTAAGTATGTATTTACACAAGAGCATAGGCGGTTAGAGCCCACGTTCACCCCTACAGTCCGGTGAAGCAGTTAAAGCCGAGAGGCGAACTGCACACGTCACATTAAAAAAATATATATATACCTATAATAATATCTGGGGACAATGTCACACAGATCATAGCCCCAAACTAAGCAAAGCTTGTACTGTGGGTACCAGGCGACGATATACATACTTATATAGATAGATAAATACTTATATAGATAGATAAATACTTATATACATAGAAAACATCCATGACTCAGAAACAAATATTCGTGCTCATCACACAAATATTTCCATTTACCGGGATTCGAACCCAGGACCACCAGCTTCGTAGGCAGGAGCACTGCCAACTAGGCTACGGTGACCGTCAAAAAAAACACAAGAGCGGCTAATTTGATTGTATGTTATTAGTTGTTCAGAAATGTAGATAATATGCAATTAAATTGTAATTATTGTAAATTTTAGGTTCCCTGTAATGGTAGAATTAAGTTGAATATTGTCCAATAAATAAAAAAGAAAAGTAGTATGTCAGTTATCTGGTTCGCATAGTACAAGCTCAACTTAGTTTGGGATTCGATGGCTGTGTGTAAATGTTTCAGGATATTATTATTAACTAAATTTTTATTTTGTGATGTGCAATAAAGCGTAGGTACCTATCTTAAACATGTTTTTATAATAAAGCTATTTATATATATATCAATCCTATGATATTCAACTATAAATATTAAATAAGTTATAATCCAGGTAGACTTTAAAAATCCCTATGTAAAAATATTCAGAACTCAGAACATGTTTGTAGTAATATAGCTCAACATCATCATCATTATATCATCCGAAAGACGTCCACTGCTGGACAAACGCCTCCCCCAAAGATCTCCACAATGACCGGTCTTGCGCTATTTGCATCCAGCAGTTTCCAGCGACCCCTGCTAAACATCATCGGTCCATCTTATAGGGGGCCTGCTTACATTGCGTGTCTTCCTGATCATGGTCGCCACTCGAAAACCTTTCTGCCCTAACAGCCGTCGGTAAAGTAATATAGTTAACTATAAATAACTCAATATAAACAGTACCTCCCATTCAGACAAGTTGTAGTTAGTTAAATATACTAAGTACCTATTGGCAATTAATATTTAAAAACCCTTAAATAACCAGTTTGAAAATATCTTCAAGAAATACCTTTTTAACTAAAGCATTATTAGGCATCTCAAATTAAATTATATTCTACTTGATCAAATATAAGTCAGGATCCAAAAATCTCCTTGTGCTTAGAATTAAATATAAGATAATTCATTCATTCATTCATTCATAATCTTTATTTGTGATAAGAAATTTTATTTGCTTAAACATGTGTATGCATACATAATTTAATATTACATGCATGCAAGATCTTCAAACGAATCTCACGTGTACAGCTAACAACAGCTATATTATGTGTATTAAATTATTTAATAAAGTGCCCAGTTTCATAAAAGCACTACCATTTTTCAAATTTAAATGTTACTTAACCAAATTTTTAACGGATAAATGTTTTTATAGTATACAATAATACCTTGACTATAAGCTGTGAGCCTTGTGTGTTATTTTTTTTTTTAAATCTATATTGGTATGTATTATTCTTATTAATAAATTAAGTATAAATTGTATGGTAATTTTTTGTATTAAAATGTATATTTGCATGCTGAAAAGTGGAGTAAGAGATACCTATTTGTATTATGTTAAGAACTTTTGTCACCTTATTCACGCAAATAAATGACTTTTATCTTTTATCAAATAAAAGTGACTCACGACATGTCTGCCATTTTGCTGCAAATATCTTAGGTATTACCCAAGGATTACTAAATACATATAATCTATTATATTGTTATTACTACGAATTAATATATACATTAAATATCAGCAATAATAGATCATAAACCTGTTACTGTTTCTTTTCTTTTTATTATTATTCTCAAATCCTTACATTTGGTGTACCTTTTCTTATTTATTTATAGTATGTATATATTGATATATATTATATATTATTATTTATGTATTTTATTAACATATATATATATTTATTTATTTATTTAGTCTATGTATTTGAGTATCTATTTAAATCGCATTTAAATTTATTTTACAGTACATTGCTAGCCACTTTTCTCAATTGCTAATCTAGTCCATCCAACGGTTGTCTGGAAGAAATCGCTCTTATGCGATAAGACCGCCAATTGCACATAAATTGAAACTATATCTATACACCTAAGTTTCATTCTGTGATGTGCAATAAAGTGTACCTATCTATCTATCTATATTGTTAATTTGTAATACATACTATTTCTGATTATCTACAAGTATACTTTTTAAAGACTATGTGAATAAAAAGCATTTTTATTTATTTGAATGGCAGTGTGTTAGTTCTCCCAAGGTATTTTATTATTCATATCTATTCCAACATAAGTCTTGATAGTTATATCTACCAAGGCAATGGTGACTAACATCACCATCCTGACTCATCCCATGGAGGAGGTAGAAGTAATCCTGAGGAACACTACCAGAGAACATGTTAATATGACCACCACTGTAATGATCTACTATTCAACAAATTATGGAGATTATGGCATCATCATCATCATCTGATCTGAACAAAAGCCTCCCTCTTGAATCTTCTTGGGGATATGCCATAATTGCCACACTTGGCAGACGGGTTGCCAATGACAGAAAAAAGCTTTGACGGTCACCGTAGCCTAGTTGGTAGTGATCCTGCCTACGAAGCTGGTGGTCCTGGGTTAGAATCCCGGTAAGTGCAAATATTTGTGTGATGAGCACGAATATTTGTTTCTGAGTCATGGATGTTTTCTATGTACCTATATAAGTATTTATCTATCTATATAAGTACGTATATAGTCTCCTGAACCCATAGTACAACTGTGGTACAAGCTTTGCTTAGTTTGGGGCTAGGTTGATCTGTGTGACATTGTCCCCAGATATTAATATAAAAAAAAAACAAAAAAAAAAGCTGCTGCTCGTCTTCTGGTAGATATTCTTTTGGGTAGACTTCTATGCCTACCATGGGATGAGATGGGGCGATGATATTCTGATATTCGCCACTGACACCACACATATCCCACTGATATAGGCACACAACTCCATTGTGGATCCGTTTGTCCAGCAGTAAACATTTTAAGGTTGATATGATGATAATTGTTTATGATCACATCAGCATCCTGATATTGTTCAATGCTCAATAGCGTTGCCAGCCAACGGGAAAAGTTCCTAAACAATCCGAAGACACTGCAGGAAGTACTCAAGCCAAGCTTTCGAGGCCTCTTGGACTTCTGGATGGAACTAAAATGGTTTGTGTAGCCAAATAAGTTCACGTAAAATGGCCTAATTAGGAGGCTAAGTGCGGAAACCAATCGCCCAACTAACTAACATTGTTCAACGCTAGAAATAGGCCTCCTCCAAATGTTTCTATAATGTTGCCATTCAGAGTGATTTGCCTTAGTCACCTCACTTGGCATGCGCGTTGGCGACTGCAGTTAGGTGGTAGTATGGGTGGTTGCTAGTACACAGGAGTTACTGCTGAATATCAATCTGTTGTATCCCTTAGTCACCTTTTACGACACCCATGGGATGGTATGGGGTGGCCCTAATATTAAGTATTTCAGACAATATGTAGTAAAATGTAAATTTCAATCATTAAACCTAAACATTATCTCCTTGACAATAACTTAATACAAGCTAGCTAAATATCACTACTATTAAAAAATAAATGTTTTAACATTCCGTGTACATAAATATCTGTAATAAGCAACTAGAAATAATAACTGTATTACTACAAACATGTTCTGACTATTTACAAGCGCTTTTTTAAAGTCTATGTGAATAAAAACCTTTTTTAGTTTATTTATTCTTTTAAGGCTTTTACTATTTTGTACTAGGAATGGATAGTCCTAAATCCTTGCACACCCTTTGCTACACTCCGAACACCAAACGGCTTGCCCTATATTATTTTATCAATATAATGTCTTATATTTATATTTTGAACGTCAAATATGTACTCCATACTCCAATCCCTGCCTAGGTTGCCTGGAAGAGATCACATTTAGTGATAAGGCCGCCAATTGTACCATTTTTTTAATGTATGCTATTGTATTCTGTAATGTTTTGGTGTACAATAAAGAGTTATCTTATCTTATCTTATGTAGTAGTAAAAGCAAATACCATGAAGATATATATGAAGATGGTTAAAAACTCAAAATAATACGTGTTAGGGAGCTTAGGTACTGACCTAACTGACTGAATATGGCCTAGGTAAACAAAAGTTTTAGGCCACTAAGGCCTAAGGTCAGACTAAAAACTTATTTCGATAAAAAAACCTGCGTACATGGGAACAATAGAACTTTAACCAGCACCTACCTTCATTTTTCCTTCTTTGTTTTGAATTTATTTCAGACATTTTAGGAATATTCATATTTTTTGTCTAAAAGTGGTCGTTTCCAATTCTGAGTGCTATCAATTTTCCTATAATTAATATTTCTCACACTATAAAATCAGTAACACAACTGCTTTCCGGCTTTTGTTCGAAGTTCAAGTTTGAATTAAATTCTATTTAGGTACTTGTAACTTTTGACAAATGATATTAAGTTTGACATTACAATTTACAACTAATTTTTACGAGAAGGTAGGTACTTAAAAAATCTATGGACACACGCAAAGGACCATCAACTTATATGGCGTGAAGTTTCAGACGACTTCTTTAGAAATGTTAGTTTACCGGATATGATAAAACCTTTTCCGTCTTCAAACTTTTCATTTGAATCTATGTATTTTACAGGTTTTAACATTGACATGCTATAGAACACCAGTCATAGAATGTCATTGGGTGTTAATTTAAATAACTTAAACATAGATCAAACATTTGCCCTGTCGGGAAGAGCAATAGAAAACAAAATGTTTACAATTTTAATTTAGGATGCAAGTGTTGTTATAGTAGATAATATTCTAACCAGAAATTTCGGTGTGTAGGTTGTCTTAGGAGCGGTGTACTAATTAAGAGTTCTCTATTGATTATCAAAATTAATTATAGATATTTCAAAATGAATCAGTTTGTACTAGGTACTGATTATATTAAATTAAGCATTGAAGCCATCCAAATTTCATCCCACTGGTTATACTTAGTGAAGGAAATCCTGGTACAATTTTATGGTGTAATATTATTTCATCATCATAACAGCCGTATGAAGTCCAGTACTGGACCAGAAAAGACCCTCCCCCAGCCCCTCCAAGAAACATCTTAGGGGGATATGGTCAGTAGGTAGGTATTCTTAGTGCTGATAGTGAGGGAATAGAGAATCACTAGTGCACTATATGTCTCGTAGTTGGCTAGTATCCGTCGAGATTGGCCACCACGGCCGAACTTCAGCCAAAAGCACTAATAATTACTATGGTCCTTTCTATTAAATGACGCCTATTGCACAATATTGAAGTCTTATGAATAATTTGCCTTTCACATTTAGCAGGCATCAAATAAAACTTAAGTCTGCGAAAAGTCCTGTTTGTAGAAAGGGGAACTATTATTACTATTGTCCTTTGTGTTAAATGACGCCTTATCTATTGCACACTATGAATATGAAAATAGCTTTATGAATAATTTGAATAGGTCTTTTACATTTAGGTAGTAGACATCGAATAATACTTACAGTTTTCAAGGATGCAAATTTTGGAAAATAGATGGTTTTAATAAAGAAATTGCACTGTTCACAGTTAATGTAACGAGCAACTCACAAGAATGTTTCCCGAATGCGAGTCGCATCGCCGGCCTCTTATAGTTATGTTATATACGAACAGTGTATAGATATTTAACGTCCACGTCGTCGCAGTATTACAAGAGTTCTCGACATTCATAGAAATGTCTGGTTGTCCAGAATTTTCTAAACTATTTTTTTAAAGACAACGGCCGCATTAGGGAATTTAATCCCTGTGTCGCGGGGTACTTTACAAACATATAATAGACAGACACAAATTACATCCAGACTGAACAACTATTTATGGGTCGAGTCTCGACCCGCGACACGAAGCGGCGAAGCGACTGTCTAAGCCGCTGCGCCAGTTAGTCGCAGTTATGAAAAATATTATGATATGATCAGCCCAAAGTCATCCACCGCTGAATATCCTGAAAGATCTCCACAATTGCCAGTGTTTTCAGCTCATTTAATAATTAAATAAACTTAAAGTAAATAAATTTTGCAGCTTCTTAGTGAACTGAATGTAAGATTGACGAGTTTTATTGTAAATATCCATAAAAATATAAAAGAAATTTTTTCTGTGATTGTTACTAAAGCTGCAAAATAAGGATAATGATGTAATTTATTCAGCACTTGGGTATTTACATACACTTGTACTTGGAAAGCTCACAATGCAATATAATAAAAATATATAACAAAAACTTGTTGAACTGGTTTACATCGATGATACCTACCACGCTCAAAATTTAAGATACTTCGTTAGCAAATTCCTAACCCTACACATAATTTAACATCAATTTAGTAATATCACAAACTCCCCAGTTTGCAATATGTCAGTAACATCTTTTATCACGTTGCGTTGGCTCTAGCGAATCGGGGACATCCCCTTGTCGTAAGTTTTTGCGGCGCTTCAAACCTCATACAACTTGAGCCTTTTCAGCCACAAAACGTGTGAGCGGCCAAAAAATAAAGGGGCTGAAAGGAAACGAGCGTCGTTTGGTGTCAGATATATTATTAAATTCTTACAAAGTTAATCTCATATCATTAGGATTTACATTGAGATGAGGACAGGAGCAAGGAAGATCTTTCTAGGCCTTCCGAGACTTCTTACGTATTTGGAATTTTTGAATTTGACATTCCATTGTTTCTAACAGTTAATAAATGCTTATTGGATGAATATAAATTAGATTACTTACTAATAAATTAGCTCCAATATTATCACGTAGCGATTATAATTTCAAATGGTATTAAAATACAAACTTTTTTTGACTTTTCCACTGACGTGTTTTTTGATGAATTGTGTAAGCTTAGGGCCTATGCACACCACGTTTTTTAAACGCGCCGTCGACGCGAGTTTTAGAAACGCGCATTGACGGCGCGCTGTTATCCTACAGAGCAGTTTGTTTTTGTTCGTATCGATACAAACCGCGATGCTAACGCGTGTGTGTATCGCTACAAACGCGCGTCAAGGGCGCACTTAAAAAACGTGGTCTGCATAGTCCTAGACATTATATTATTATATAATCAATTTTACCCTCAGAAGATAACTGTTCGATCAGTTAAAATTTTAATTTTTTTAACTTTTTATGTAGGTTAGAGTTAGAATTATGTGACTTTTATACTATAGTAGGGCCAATTTAACAGATCACATTTGACATCTGTCAGTTACTAGTAAAGTGAATTGTTAAATAACCTTATTTGGTAATTATTACAATAAATATAAATTATAATTGAAAAAAATGTGAGCCGTCACGGGACGCCTGGCAGATGTGAAACATCGACATTATTTTGTAAAAGTAATATGCAGAAAAGAACATATTATTGTGATAGGAACTAAATATGTCATAATGATAAAATAAAAAGTCGATTGCGCATGGCGACGCGTCGCCACACCGAACACACTACTATCGTATAGCGTGGCGACGCGTCGACACGGCATACGTCGCCACGCCAGAAATCTGTTTAACTAAAACTGTAAAACTGCCTATGGATGTTTCACATCAAAAAAAATTAAGCAATGTCAATGCAAAAAATAAAAAAATATTCTACAGTAATTAAGTACTTCGGTATTTTTTTTTATTATTTGAACAGCGAGCACTGAAGTAATAGGCGTCAAATTTTATGGGTTACCATGTATGTAATAATTAATTTAGATAACTGTTTTTTAATCTGACAACACTTAATTCCACAAATCGGGACTTTTATAGATTTCCTGATAAATTATAGTATGAGTCACTTCCACTGACGGCATAGTTCATGTTGCTGTCTTTGTTCATATCGCTGATATTAGCATCGCTATGGAAAGTATTTCAGCAAAGAGTGAGATGACTGCACGTGTGGCGCAGCGGCTAAGACAGTCGCCTCGCCGCTTCGTGTCGCGGGTTCGAGTCCCGCGTCGGACAACTATTTGTGTGACCCATAGTTATTCTGAGTCTGTATGTAATTTTTGTGCGTCTCTATATTTTTTTTTTATTTAATTATACCTGGGGACAATGTCACACAGATCATCCTAGCCCCAAACTAAGCAAAGCTTGTACTATGGGTACCAGGCGACGATATACATACTTATATAGATAGATAAATTCATATGTACATAGAAAACATCCATGACTCAGGAACAAATATTCGTGCTCATCACACAAATATTTGCACTTACCGGGATTCGAACCCAGGACCACCAGCTTCGTAGGCAGGAGCACTACCAACTAGGCTACGGTGACCGTCTAATATGTTTGTAAAGTACTCCGCGACACAGGACTTAGATGACCTAGTGCGGGCGTTGTCTTTTAAAAAAACAGTACGTAATCAGTATGTTTAGAAGCTCGGCGTACCTTTTGCGCCTAATAATCTATTGCTGTGACAAAACTATGTGTGTGAGTGACTAGTGTACAAGTATTATTACACAGGAAACTAAAGAATTCTAACGCTTTTAGTACAAGTTTTAGTTTTATCTCTAAAAACCCAATTGTTAGTATCTATTAGGTTCAATGCACACTGACGCAGACTCGAAGTGTAAAAGCAAGCGAAAAATATTTTCTTTGGCGAATCCATAGATACTAACGTATTTTTTTGAAGTTATACTTCTTTTGGCGCGATGGAGAAAAATGATGAGAGTGAATTTTTACGATGCGCGCGCACACCGACACCTAAATTTAACAGCATGAAGTTAGTTCTAGGTGGTATGAAAATTGATAACTATGTTCAAGTTGTATATTCTAGTATTTTTATTTAAATAAAATCTTTTTGATTAATTTTAATATTTATCGTTAATCACTACTGCATTTTAGTTATTTTTTTTCCATGCGCCAAAGAAGTATAACTTCTAACGCGTGTACATAAGTACACACAAGGATTTTTTTTATAAACATAATCTTTTAAAAACACGTCATGTAAATAGTCGTAACACGAATAGTAGTATTAGAAATTAACTATAAAATTTTCTGCGTGACATTAAGACATCACAAAAAGTGAATATTAATGACTAAAACAATTAAAATTACTTAATAATATCAAAACATATTATTTTAAACGTGGACATTTTTTTATCGGAAATATCGACTTCTCCGCAGATAGCATTGTATAATTGGGGTAGTCGACATAATTAAGGCAGAGGACTGCTTCAGATTCGTTCTGGCAAGTGGCTGGTGCAACAGTCCAGCAGCTACGAGGGCACGTCTAGGCACACGGCGTGGGACACGAACCCTAATCGATTGTAGTATAGGTGGACAGTCGAAATGGTCTCTCAATATTTTGTAGACGAATATCATGTCCTGTACCTGTCTACGAATCGTCAGTTTATGCATACCGAAGTGCTTTAATTGATTTTGGTATGAAGACAGATGTCTATTTTGTCCACAAGAAAACACAAGATGTTTTAAAAAGCGGGGCCCACCAGCTTCGTAGGCAGGAGCACTACCAACCAGGCTACGGTGACCCTCAATATAATATAATATCTAGGGACAATGTCACACAGATCATCCTAGCCCCAAACTAAGCAAAGCTTGTACTATGGGTACCAGGCGACGATATACATACTTAAATAGATAGATAAATACTTATATACATAGGAAACATCCATGACTCAGAAACAAATATTCGTGCTCATCACACAAATATTTGCACTTACCGGGATTCGAACCCAGGACCACCAGCTTCGGAGGCAGGAGCACTACCAACTAGGCTATGGTGACCGTACGGTGGGTTTAGAGTTTTAAATCTGTTAATTTTTTCCTGCATATCAGTGTCATACATACATACATACATAGACTCACGCCTGTTTCCCAGAGGGGTAGGCAGAGACAACGGATTTCCATTTGTCACGATTTTTGCATACTTCTTTTGCCTCGATTACTGTCATTATATTCTTCATACATGCTCGCCGGTTTAGGGTACTTCTGACCTGCCCTTTCTTGAGAACATCTCCAATTTGGTCAGAGAATGTTCGACGAGGTCTTCCCCTTCCGGTTGTCCCATTCACACAGGCCAGGTATACTTCTTTTGTCAATCTTCTTTCATTCATCCTTTCTAAATCATTCATATCAGTGTCGCCATCTTTAAATATGAAATAACATTATTATCGCCCCATTCCGGAAAGAGTATTTTTGCTCTTCGATATCTAAGCGGAAATGTCGTTTTTATCCACTAGAGAGTAAAGTGAATTTGAATTTATTACATTGTGTGCATTAAGTTTGTGAATGCCAAATATCATTAAACCTATTTACTTCTATCCCTATGGTGGCGAATTTATCATACAACTTTTTAAATAACTAAGAATAAGAACCTTCTTGGTGTACTTTTTAGGGTTCCGTAGCCAAATGGCAAAAAACGGAACCCTTATAGATTCGTCATGTCTGTCTGTCTGTCTGTCTGTCCGTCCGTATGTCACAGCCATTTTTTTCCGAAACTATAAGAGCTGTACTGTTGAAACTTGGTAAGTAGATGTATTCTGTGAACCGCATTAAGATTTTTACACAAAAATAGAAAAATAATAATAATTTTGGGGGTTCCCCATACATAGAACTGAAACTCAAAAATTTTTTTTTCATCGTACCCATACTTGTTGAGGTTCCTAATATCATTTTGTTCTAAACTGAATAGTTTGCGCGAGAGACACTTCCAAAGTGGAAAAATGAGTGTCGTCCCCCCCCCCCCCCCCCTGTAACATCTAAAATAAGAGAATGATAAAACTAAAAAAAATATATGATGTACATTACCATGTAAACTAACAACGAAAATTGGTTTGAACGAAATCTAGTAAGTAGTTTATTTTTAATCCGTCATAAATCGTAAACCGCAATTTATTTTCTTTATTTATTTAAAGGGACTTTTACGCACAGCGTATGTCAGTCCCATCGTATCCTAAACAATTTAATTTTCACAAAACATGGGCCATGAACTTGAACAAACCGATCGCATCATCACTATTTGGTTGGGATAGAATTTTATGGAACATGCCCACATCGGTTCTGTTCAAGTTCAAGGACCTTATTAAATTATTTCTACTAGACTCATATCGAACACATTCCATCAATAAATGTTGTAGGTCCTCGATACATCCACATTCCTCACAATTGGGTGAAGTGATCTTCTTCATCATAAAGGCAAATTTTTTGCATGGAATGTGTCCAGATCTGAGTCTAAGAGCAGTAACAATGTGTTTTCTATTGATATCACTATTCATGAACCAGGGTGCGCGAAGAGGTTCACATTGTATGGTTTTATACCATAAACCCTTCTCTAACGACCGTTTATTAAAATATTCTTTCCAATAATCATAGCATAAATTTTTAAATTTTGGTAAATAGTCTGAATATTCTAATATAATACTTATTTCTTTTCCAGTTCTAGCGGCTAATTTCGCTAAAGTGTCAGCCTCTTCGTTGCCCCGCAACCCAATATGGGATGGAACGATGGAACCCACTGCAATCTCAGTTGGATGACTTTTAAAGAAATTTTATCAATTTTAGATAACATATCATAAGCTATCGATGCACCTCTGTGACCAGAGGCGCATCGAGCTATATGTTGTAATGAACTTTTGCTGTCCGTACAAATGACAACGTTTCTATGTTCACCATGATTAATTATATAAGTCAAAGCCTCTGAGATTGCAATGAGCTCCAAATTCATAATAGATATAGGTTCATTAACCTTAAAACAATTATCCTGTAAATCTATATTAGGTATATAATATGCAGACCCTTGACCATCTACACTCTTCGAACCATCTGTAAATATGTAAAACCAACCACTATACTTTGTATGCAATTCTCTAATAACTTCATATTTTAATATATTACTATAACATGATCGTTTAGATTTGTTTATTGATTCTAAATTTACTAAAATAATTTCATTTACATTAATATTAGTCATCCATGTTCGTAAACTATACATTAATAATGGACAAGACGAAGCTACCTGTAACTCCTTAACATTATTCTAATCCTATTCATAGATGATACTAATAGAGGAGTGTTTTTATTTTTCCAATAACAATTTAGTCGAAGAGCGTAGAGGTTCTCTAATAACTGACAGGTTATATTATTTTCTATAGCCTTAGACTTAAGACAGAATTTATAAGCTAAATATTTCCTTCGTAAGTACAGTGGAACTACACACAGCTCACTTTCCATAACGTGGATCGGTGAAGTTTTAATAAAACCTCCTATTATCCTCATAGCCTGATTTTGAATTTTATTTAATTTATCTAAATGGCATTTTGCGCTAGCGTCATATAAATAGCAGCTATAGTCTATGCGACTTCTGATTATCGCAATATATATACGTCTTAGGTGTCTAGGATGTAAACCCCAGGAAGCTCCTGCCAATACCTTAAGTAAATTCAGACTCCTTTGTACCTTGTCAACAGTCATATTAATGTGTTTACCCCAGCGCAACGATTTGTCCAACCACACTCCCAAATATTTATAATTGTCTACTATCTCTAATATTTCCTTACCTAACGTAAGTTCTATTTGTAATCTTCTAAAACCTCTACTAAAAATACAAACCTTCGATTTATCGGCCGATAATTGTAACCCCATTTCATCCAGAATGAGACAAAATGCATTTAAAGCTGATTGAAATTCTATTTGACTTTCTCTTAGGTTTCTGGAAGGGGAATATAATACAAAATCATCTGCATATTGACACATTTCTAATTTGCTCAAAACATTTAATGGTAATTACGTTAAATAAGAGAGGTGACATCGGATCACCTTGCGCTAAACCACGACTTGTATATCTTACAAAATACTTATTTGGATCGGTTTCATCTTTCATAATAAGGTGTCGTTCACTTAAAAAGTTCCACAGATACTGGCAGACTTTTTTCCCAGCACTTAATTTATCTAAAGTATTTATCAATACATCTATCATAACATTATTATAGGCATTAGTGATATCTAAAAAACACGCTACAGTTGGAATTTTACGTGAAAATCCCAAGTAAATTTGGCTCACTAACTTGACTAGGCAGTCTTGACACGACTCTCCTTTTCTAAACCCAGACGTGAACGGGGACAGCAGTTTATTTTTCTCTATATACCACTCTAGCCTTTTTGTCAACATTGCATGAAAGATTTTGCATATACAAGAGATTAACGAAATTGGTCTGAGTTTAGTACCACCGTTAGGTGATAGTTTTGGTATTGGTGTCACTAATATATCACGCCATTGTGTCAGAATACTACCGGTATTAAAAATATTATTGTATAGCTCTAATAAATACAATTTACCAGCCGGAGGTAAATGGTATATAAGGGAATATGTAATCCCGTCATTACCGGGAGCTGTATCCTTTCGCTTAAAACAGTTACACATTTCTTGTAAGGTAAAATTGGCCTCGAGCAGTATGTTAATTGAATTAAAATGTTGACCCTTTGGGTAGACATAATCTGGAGCAAGATTGGAGAGAAGCTCCATCTTTTGGTCATTTGAAACGCGGGATCGAGATGAACTGACTCCCTTCATCCAGCCCATGCGTTTCCACTTATCAGAACTTGATGTTCGTTCATCAATGCTACTACAGTAACTTCGCCAATCTTTTGTCCGCGCTTGACAGATAGCGTCTTTTGCAACTTTTGTTTTGCGTTCAATTATGGCTAGATTACTTGGTGTAGGATTATTTCAAAAAACTTTTAAAGCCAACCTACGCTGCGCTACTATATGTGAGAGTGTTGTGTCCCAATAAGGTTTAGGTCGAAAATTATTTCTAGGATTATCACAGCTCCTAATCCAAGGTATGTGTTTATCAGCTGCTTTATTCACCTGTTTAATAAAATTATCATATAAAAGCTGCACATTAAGTGTATCTAAAGGTTGTAATAAATAATTTTCTAAAGATTTACTATACTCTGACCACTTTGCTAGCCTGAAATTTCGCTTTTTATTTATAGGAATATTCATGTTCATGTTATTACTATATTTATATACAATTTTAACAATCAAATGGTCACTTCCAAGATTTTCGTTCATCACACTCCAGTTTAGTAAAACAGACAAATCAGCCGAAACAAAAGTCACATCAGGAGATGTACTCTGAACAATATTATCTACTAATGTCACTCTAGTGGCATTACCATCGTTAAGAGGGATAAATCCAGCATCTAGAGCTGCGTCATAAATCTGAACTCCTCTTCCATCTGCTTTAGAGGACCAGGTCGCATGGTGGCCGTTTAAATCGCCAGCTATTATACATTTATTGGAATATAGTGAGAAAATGTGTTCCCAGTCAGCAAGGCTTGTGCGAACTGAGGAGGGGCAATATAACAATATTATATTTTTAATTTCATTACATTTTAAAAGCTTAATTGACATAACTTCCATGCCTGAATTTCTAGTAGGAATAAAACATTCTTGTACACTTAATGACTTACAAATAATTATAGCTAAACCGCCATACCCATCCATCCTATCTTTTCTAAAAATGTTATAACCACTTACATTAAAATAAGATTCAGGTTCAAGCCATGTTTCAGATATTAAAGCTATATGTATTTTTTCTTGTGCCATTAGCAACTCAAACTCATTACGTTTAGGTCGTAAACTTCGTGCATTCCACTGTACAATACGTAGAGTTGACATTTTTATTGTATTGTTAGCCATTGTTAAACATAGATATAAATTTAGAACAAATGTCATCTTTCTTCAAAATCTTAACAATCAGTTGACCTAATATTTCTATTACAAGCTTACCTAGATGTTTAAGTTTGGTAACCCAATCGGTGTCGGATCTTTAACTCTCTGGAAAGTTGTAAAAAAGTCTATACTGCCACTTGAGCTATTATTACCTTCTGATCTTTTTTCTTTCTCTAAATACGTAGGTTCGTAGGTGGGTGGTGATATCGTAGTCTCATCACCAAAATTACACCTGTCCGGCACTTGAATGTCCATGATGTTCTTTTTCGACACATGTTCTTGCTGACGTATGGTTTTCCTCGGGTTCCTCTCTTCAGTTATATTATTTAGCATTATATTATCATTTGTACTACCATCAGCTATTCGATCTGCCACAACTATATCTCTATATGTTTTCTGAGTATTCTGATTAGTTTCATGTTGTAAATTGACAAAGTTATTATTTCTTATTATTTCTCCCCTATCAATGCTTCTTTCTTGAGTTCTGTTTTCTTTCAAATATAGTTCTAATGCTTTTCTGTATGTGTATGTATGCTTGGTCATTATATCTCTGATTATTTTTTGTTTGAGGAAGATTGGGCACTTCTTGTACATAGCCATATGCGGTCCTTTACAATTCACACACACATAATTATCTGTTTCACAATTTGAGTGATTTCCACCGCATTTGGGACATATAATACGTTTAATTGGACATGTTCTGGAAAGGTGGCCAAATTTCCAACATCCCGAGCATTGAGAAACTGGAAAAGTATAAGGCTCCACTTTGAACCTGCAACCGTATCCAAACACACACGGCGGTAAAGTGGCACCTTTAAAACAAATTCGTATTGTTTCTGAATCTATCCATTCCCCGCTGTCAGATATCCTTTTTAGCCTCCTTATCGATATTATGTCATACTCACATGACAAATTTTCGAGAATTTCTGTTTCTTCTGTCCCTAGATCTATCTGTCGTATAATACCATAGCATAAGCTACTTTTATCAGTCCTCTGAACCCTGTAACCTAAACTGGTAAAACCTTCACAATTTAATAAATTCAAAGCACTTTCTTCATCTTCAAAAAAGATAAGGACCCTGAATGCACTTTTATATACCATCTTTACAATTTTTTCAATTTGTAATGATCTCAAAAGCTTTGCCATACCAAACTGTTTTGGCAAAGATTCTTTTCCCGTCACACATATACAAGTGTAGTTTTCTTCCGAGTCTCCCCTACTTTCTTCCATTAAATCATCGCTTTTGGAATTTTTCCTATTTGCTCGCTTAGGCTTTCTAACTACTGTCACAAATCCATCTTCTTCCACTATTTCTTCCTCGTCTTCTCGTAATCTCTTTGAATCACTCTTTTCTTTATACTCCATCTCTGCAGACAAATTAAGTTGAAGTTGTTGTTCTCTTTGAGGCACTGGCTCCTGCACTATGTCATCACTACCACTCGAAGCGCAAATATCCACGTTAATGTTTATATCATCCATTTAATAGTAACAAATAATACTTTAATAACATAATTATTATGAGGGTAAATGTAGAAATTACGCGATAAAATTGCGATGCAGCTAAACGTGTGCGTTCGGCTCAACCGCTCGCGCGCAACTCCGATTTACCTTTAATTTAATCAACTGAAATACTTGCTGCTGCGGAACCCTTCATGTGCGCGTCCGACTCGCACTTGGCTGGTTTTTTTAATTTGCTTTCCACAATAACTGTAGCAACGTTACTTTAAGTTTTTCTTAATTATACCTAGTTTAGTAGTATTATTTGTTATAATATAAATATTGTCCTATAAAACTAACATATCTAGATATAGTAGTTTAGGTAATAATATACCTAAACGGAAATAAAAGTATTTATAATAGGTATGACTTTTTTCGCATTTAGTCATTTTCTCGGTGAGGTGTGATGAAAAGTTACGCGTTGCATTCGAGTGTAAAGATTGTTCACCTTGTGCTCTTTTGATTTCCTCGCTAATGCTCAGGATTCTAATTATTTAATCACTCGCTGCGCTCGTGATTCAATTTTAGAATCCTTCGCTTGCTCGGTTATCAAAATTGAGCACGCGGTTAAATAGCAACTTTGCACTCTTGTATAACAAATAACTATTAATGTTAGCTTGTCTGAACTTATGTAGTTGTTGTCTCAAGCATGCAGCATATTTATCACTCTCGCAGGCGAAAGTATCAGTTAAAATGCTGACACACCGATACATCACATAAAAATAACTTTGGGCATAGTTAACTACGCGGCCATTTTGCAGCAAGCATTCAGTTTGAATGAGCTGGTACACACGGCAACATATCAAGCTATAAATTTCCAATATAAGCTGACCTCTCATTGTATGGAAATCCTATACAACGCGAGATCAGCTTATACTGGAAAATTATAGCTTGATATGTAGCCGTGTGTACTATGGAATCATTGTCACACCTGAAGCAAACCATAAAGAAATCGTAAGCACTGCATTCTTATAACCTATGTATTAAAATAGAGGTGTTATTGTTCTAAACACGCTAATATATTTTGACTTATGAGAAAGGTTAGGGTTATTGAGCTTATGATTAGAAGTTACAATTTAGTAACAAGTTGAGACCCAACATTGTGAGAGACTGGTGCCTGATGTAGGTTTCAAAAGAACCTGTATTACAGGTCACCAGGGCCTACCACGTGGTTTAGTTGCTCACGAGGCTACTTAAACTAGCTTATAGATTAAAACAAAAAACTTACGTACAAATACAAGTAAAGTAATAAAAAATAATTATAATTATAGACAAATATTTTTTTTTGACGGGTTACTTGAAAGCAAAGATCGATTGTTATTCTACCATTATTATGACGTCATTTGGCGCTTACGTCTTTTTAGAATACATCGAATTTCAAAGTTGAAATTATGAATGAAAAGTTCATTATTTTGCAAAAAGAAAAAATATGGGTGTCCTAGTTTTGGATTTACTTTTAAATAACGCAATAATACATGGCAGTTAAAAATATGAAATGTTGTCAATTATCTCGTTTTATGTGACTAGCCTTTTTATACAACTTGTAACGTAAGCTATAAAAATAACGGTTGCGTCTGGCTGCTCTATGGTTTGAGGGTACCACTTTAGAGGTACAGACGCCAGCATATCCAGCTACCCCAATCGGTCAAATTTATCGAATTTCAACAAAGCATAAGGTTCACTTTCAATTGGGGAAATTTGACAAATTGGGGTAGTTTCATGTGGAGGCGTCTGCACTAGACTTAAACTCAATAAATACCAAACTAACGAAATCAATATTTATTTATTTATTTTATGGAAAACTTAGAGCAATATACAATTTTATACTCGTATAACGTTAGATCGGGAACAGTGAGCTAATTACAAGTTTCCACTTAAAGACCCCTAATAGTTTTCAAGTGACACAAACAATGAGTCGATTCACTTACGGATTACCTAGGTGGATATTGAAAACAACATTTACACATTACATAGAAATGGGAACAAGATACTAAAATAACATAAATACAAAATGGCTGCCTTACTTAAAGAAGTTTCGAAATAAAACACCTCCGCACTGAAGAGATGCTTGTAGAAAATACAGTACCCGGCGATAAGTATTGCACATCGAGCTTTGGAAAGAGACAATCGGCTAATTTCGGCTTCGTAGGGCGTTATCTCTGTCGCACGAAATACAAACAGTCCGGTATCTATTAGGAGCTGTAAAGCAATTATGTATGTTTCTTTTTTATTCAGTGATAGGATTTTCATCTTATTTTTTTATCTGTTAGCGTCGGTTACATAATATTTATAAACATTGTAGACAATTTCGCGTGACTGGCCTCTTAAAGGTTTCCCCCTTTTTCCTAAAGATGCCATAGTACCACTTTAAATTATTTAAATTTGAGGGTGTTAGCAACTCTAAATATATATTTTGAACTGGACGGGACCAAACAGCGCACTTCAACAACGACGGACAAAACGTCACATTGGTAGTGTGGGACAGAGAAAATGCTCTACGAAGCCGAAATTAGCCGATTGTCTCTTTCCAAAGGTCGATGTTCAATATTTACTGTACTGTATATATTGCCTTTAATCTATACATATAATAAAATCGTAGGAAAGTCAAAACTGTACATTGATTTTTTTTTTAAAGGATATTTGAGGCGTGATCTACAATCGATATCGAAGCCAAAAATATAGTTTTTAGAATTTTTGTCACGGACTATCACGCTATCAGCTACGGGGTAAGAGCTGTGATAATGTATACAGTTTAACGCGGGTAAAACCGCGGGGCACAGCTAGTACATATGTAGGAAAGTCAAAACTGTACATTGAATATTTTTGAAAATAACTATTGGGGCGGGATATACAATTGATATCGAAGCCAAAAATATAGTTTTTAGAATTTTTGTCTGTTTGTCTGTAGTATGTCCGTGCTAAACTCAAAAAGTACTGCATTGATTTACATCAAATTTTGCATGAATGTTAATTACAAAGAGGTCGGGTCAACATATAGGCTACATATTATCACGCTATCACCTATGGGGGAGAAGCTGTGATAATTTATAAATGTATTTATGGTTATCGACATAAAGATAAAATAGTACACACGGCTACACATCAAGCTATACATTTCCAGTATAAGCTGATCACGCGTTGTATAGGATTTCCATACAATGACAGGTCAGCCTATATTGGAAATGTATAGCTTGATATGTAGCCGTGTGTACCAATTTTAGTTTAATGGCCGACGAAAATACAGATTATTGCTGCGCTGGACGACAATGGCGATTCTTTCTATGAAAACAGCGGAGGGCCCTCTCATTACACTTTTTAATATTTACACTATATATCGTTAAAAAGATCCTTGTAAAGTTTTACCAGTCTCTTTATATAAACCAAAACGGATGGAGCCCGTTCAAATAACGTTGTAATAAATAAATCATTATCTGTACCGCGCATATCCAATAACAATTTATAAACAAAGGTACCGTTAAATCTGGAACACCAAACAGAATTATTCGGGCTACCACACAGAATATTTAAATACTGCAAATGTAGGAAACAATATTGGAATTCAACAAAAGTTTTTAACGTATCTCCATTAAAAATCTGCCTCGCTTCTTCATCGTCTAATTGGAAATAGCGCTCTGTGGCATACTTAGCTTCATTGCAATCGCTCTCATACACGTTGCTGCAACGTCTTGAATAAGATCCTTCCTTATTAAAAACTATGGTGAGCATCACGTAACATATAATGATGCAGTATACTTCTTCATCAACGTTTATATCGTCCAGTTTCTTCTTCCGAGCAAAATATACTAAAGGTATTAACAACATCTGTTCTAAGTTGGAAAAACATTTTGGGTTGATACAGTTCTCCCTTAAAAAATGCTCAAACAATTTGTAATCTTTAATATCTGACCATCCATTTTCGAAAACACATTCTCTGCAGTTATATTCAGGCTTACTGATAATATTTCTTGTATTAAATACTGTGTAATTATCAGCATTGTGATACACTGTTATATTGTCTTCTTTAAAATTAGTCATCAAATTATAAGCGTATAATATAATGTCCATAGATAACAATATGCTGTCTACAGGGGTTTTACTTTCGATTGCAGTAGATCCTTGTACCATTTTCCATTTATATAAATTAATATACGCTGCGGGGATTATATTTGATGTCACACCTTTCTCGAACCACTCTGGGTCTTGATAAGACACTGAAAGTCTTTTGTCGTTACAGAGATAGTTGGCAACTACTCCTCCTTCTGCGTGTCTCATTCCTCTTACTTTTTTCACGTATGTTTCCATAAAAGATGTATTGTTTTCCTGTGACAAGCCTTCGCGAATTTTATTTAAAATCTCAGTCTCGCTGTGTCTAGATAGCCAGTCCATAAAATGATTATATTGTACGAGAATATCATCATCTAAAATACCCCAATCTTGCAATAAAGGTTGAAATACCTCTTTTGGATACAAATGTATATCAGATATAATTGCAAAAATGGCAATTTTCTCCATAGTTAGAGAGTGTTTTGTTAAAAAATCTTCGAGAGTATACTGCTTACATAATATACCGTCTTTAGTTTTGTTATAATCCCAAGAAAAATGTGGAATATATGGTACATTTCTAAAGCAAAATGATGTATTCTTGCTGATAACAGCACAGCCTAACTGTTCGGCTAAAGCCACACATTCTTCTATTGCTTCTGTTAAGCATACAGAATAGCTTACGTTTAAATCTTCTAATACTTGTTTGATAATTTCAGTTGCAAATATAGGGAAAACATTCGTTCGGGTGATATCATACAGATCAAAATTCAAACTCGTAGTTTTGAACTTGCTGATCTTTTTTACTATATCAGCATCGCCGCCTTTGAATACGAAATAGCATTTGATGTTGCATTTTTTGAAGATGTACAATTTTTTCTTCAAGTATGCTACAAAACCGTTGCCCTCACAGCCGAACACGTCATTTAATCTGCTCTCATAGTAGAAGTCATAGAAAAAACACTGAGCGTCGATTACAACGGAGCAATTTCTTAAGACGCATTGCTGCATGTCCCCGGTCGCAAATTTTTGGAACATTGGTATATACATCGTGGTACCTGCAACAAAAATGTCTTTATCATTTTGAAGTTTAAACACAGACCATCACATCAGCCCAACTAGAAGAAAATAACGTAATATAACATAATATGTGTGTACGACGAACAAGCGAGCCTTTCATCAGTGTATCAGATCAAGTCAACTTGATCAAACATCAGGAACATAATGAAATTTAATCTATACATATAATAAAATCGTAGGAAAGTCAAAACTGTATATTGAATATTTTTTAAAAAGGATACCTACCTGGGGCGTGTACTACAATCGATATCGTATCCAAAAATATAGTTTTTAGAATTTTTGTCTGTTTATCTGTTTGTTTGTATGTATGTCCGGGCTAAACTCAAAAAGTACTGCACAAATTTTGCATGAATATTACTAAGAGGTTGGGTCAACATATAGGCTACATATTATCACGCTATCACTTACGAGGTAGGAGCTGTGATATTTTAAAGGTTAACGCGGCTAAAACCGCGGGGCACAGCTACTAATAAATAATTTAATCATGTACAGTCATCAGTGAACGGTGGAAGAGCCAATTAGGGCTAAAGACCTCAAAAAAATACTTTAAGTAGTACATACTAAAATTTATAAATAAAATACATATTAAAAAACCGGCCAAGTGCGAGTCGGACTCGCCCATGACGGGTTCACAGCAGCAAGTATTTCAGCTGGTTAAAGGTAAATTGTGGTTTACGATGTATGATGCATTTAAAATAAAACTACTTATTAGATCTCGTTCAAACCAATTTTTGTTGTTAGTTTACATGGTAATGTACATCATATATTATTTTTAGTTTTATCATTCTCTTGTTTTAGAAAGTTACGGGGGGGGGGGGGGGGGGGGCACTAATTTTTCCACTTTGGAAGTGTCTCTCGCGCAAACTATTCAGTTTAGAAAAAAAGGATAATAGAAACCTCAATATCATTTTTGAAGACCTGTCTATAGATACACCTCATGTATGAGTACGATGAAAAAAAAAATTTTGAAGTTCAGTTGTATGTATGGGGAACCCCCAAAATTTTTCTATTATTCTTGTTCTATTTTAGTGTGAAAATCTTAATGCGGTTCACAGAATACATCTACTTACCAAGTTTCAACAGTACAGCTCTTATAGTTTCGGAAAAAAGTGGCTGTGACATACGGACGGACAGACAGACAGACAGACATGACGAATCTATGAGGGGTTCCGTTTTTTCCCATTTGGCTATGGAACCCTAAAATTTACCTAACTTATCCATTTTCACGTACGTTTAGGCATACCTAATATAATTTTATTCGATCAAGTCTCAGTTCATCATGTATGCACCCATTCGCATGAGAACCTCTAAAAAATCTTTATCAACGTTCACAATAAATAGTAAATCCTAGTGAATACTGGTATCCCAGGCATGTCCTTAATATTCAAACATGGCGCAAGTACACATGGCTACACGTCAAGCTATACATTTCCAGTATAAGCTAAACCCGCGTTGTATAGGATTTCGATACAATGAGAGGTCAGCTTATATTGGAAATGTATAGCTTGATATGTAGCCGTGTGTACCAAAAATCGCTCAACCTACTCCGATCTATGGTCATAAGTTTACAGCTCTATATTTTGCCGCAATTCTGTGGTTGAAATCTTTTTGTAAAAACTCTCCACGAAACAGGCTCAGCCTAGTGTAGAGGGTTTTATCTATATACCTATATAAAAATCAATGCCACTTTTCGTTGTAATGTTATAAGTATTATAACTCAACAACGCCTTTACCGATTTGGCTAATTTTGGTCTTGAATTATTCGTTGAAGTCCAGGGAAGGTTTGTAGGTAGATAAAATTTTAAAAAAGTATCGAAAAAGTGTAAAATCAACATCTTTTAGCAGTTTAAAATATTTTTTTGTTGGTATAAATGAACTTAATAATCAATTTTTTATTACTATGCCTTATACGTAGCGAAGCACGTACCGGGCCGCTAGTATTTTATACAAATACTTTCTGCCTGTAAACATATTCATTTATTTATTTAATAACTAGCTGTACCCCGCGGGTTTACCGGCGTTAAATTTTGGAAATTATCTCAGCTCCCCCGTAGGTGATAGCGTGAAAACAATTTTTCATACATTTTTAAAATTAATTGTATAAATATAAAGATAAAAATCATGTATTTACATGAAACATGGTTTACAAATTATAGGTGTTGTAATCATAGTAAGGTTTCACATGCTTCGCCATATATATGGCATGTGAATTTTTAAAAATAAGTAGACAACTAAACTAAATAATAAACTAACGATTAAATATTCAATTACAAAATTAATGGATTTCTATTATAAAGACATTACATTTGAATTTAAACGTCAACCTTAGGATTACAGTTAATAGTCGCCAAGCCATAACCATACTTTACAACTCGTATGTTCGCAGCTTGTTAGAAACAAACAGTGTAATTTTGGAACCCTCATGAAAAGTCATACATAGACTCACGCCTGTTTCCCAGAGGGGTAGGCAGAGACAACGGATTTCCATTTGTCACGATCTTTGCATACTTCTTTTGCCTCGATTACTGTCATTATATTCTTCATACATGCTCGCCGGTTTAGGGTACTTCTGACCTGCCCTTTCTTGAGAACATCTCCAATTTGGTCAGAGAATGTTCGACGTGGTCTTCCCCTTCCGGTTGTCCCATTCACCCAGGCCAGGTATACTTCTTTTGTCAATCTTCTTTCATTCATCCTTTCTAAATGGCCAAACCATCTCAGCATGCCTTTTTCAATCTTTGTGACTACATCCTCTTTCACACCACAACGCTCTCTTACATCAGTATTTCGAATTCTGTCTCTCAAAGTCACACCACACATACTTCTCAGAGCTCTCATTTCCACTGCATTTATTTTACTTTCATTCTTTTTCTGCCATACCCAACTTTCACTTCCATACATTAAAGTTGGCACTAATCCATCGTGCACGGCTAGTCGGGCCTTCTTTGATACTTGCCGGCTACTCATAAAGGCGTGTAGTGCCCCATTCACTCTGTTCCCCGCATTTACTCTTCTAACAATATCTTTTTCATATTTCCCATCTCTCGTAAACAAAGTTCCCAAATATACAAACTCATTCACCTGTTCGACTTTCTCTCCTCCAATCACAATATCACACGCTGTCGTGTATTCATCCCTCTCAAATACCATTACTTTCGTCTTACCTACATTCATTTTCATCCCTTTCCTTTCAAAGGATTCATACATATTTGTTACCATCACCTGCAACTCGTCCGCCGATGATGCAAGTAAAACTTGATCATCAGCGTAAAGCAGACATTTGATGAGTAACTCATTCATCCTTACACCGCATTCACTTTCTTTCAAATCTTTTAAACAGCTATCCATGAATAGGTTAAACAACCACGGTGACGCTACACATCCCTGTCTAACACCCTTTTGGATGCTAAACCACTCGGTGTATGACCCGTTAATCCTCACGCAAGCTCTGGAATCCCTATAAAGAGATTTCAGTGCTTGAACAAGGTTGTCGTTCAACCCATACATGGACAGTACCGACCATAGTTCATTCCTCAACACTCTATCGTAGGCCTTTTCTAAGTCTACGAAGGCACAGTAGACCTTTTGGTTTTTGCCCAAAAACTTCTCTACTATACTTCGCAGAGAAAAGACCTGATCCGTGCATCCCATTCCTTTCCGAAAACCCGCCTGTGCATCCCATATTTTCGCATCGGTTTCTTTCACAACTCTTTCAACCAATACTTTTGCATACAACTTACCAACGACGCTGAGCAGACTAATGCCCCTATAGTTTTTACAGTCTTGCCGTGAGCCTTTCCCTTTGTAAAGAGGTACAATGACAGCCTTGCACCAATCACTTGGCACTTGGCCGGTGGTATAGCATAGATTGAAAAGGCTGTACAGCTGACTCGCTATGACGCCATGTCCAGCCTTCAGCATCTCGGAAGTTATCCTGTCATACCCTGGTGACTTACCTGATTTCATACCCTTAATAGCTTTCACAATCTCATCCATACCAATTTCATCTTTACATTTGTTCTCGTCTATACTTAGTGAACTACGTTCACTCTCTGTTACACCTCTTTCATACAAACTTTCAAAATACTCCTTCCAACGTTTTAACACGCATTCTTCCCCTTTCACTATATTTCCATCTTGGTCTCGTATGGATTTCAGTTCTGAGGTTTGAGTTATGCCTCTTACTGATCTAACGGATTTCCAGAAAAACTTAATGTTCGTCTGAAAATCCTTAGACAACCTTCTATCAAAATTATCCTTTTGTTCATTTTTCTTTTCGTTCACCACATCCTTTACAATTACTTTCATTTTCCTATAATCATTCCAGGCCCTTTCTATATCCTCATTCGTCGCCTTATTCATTCGTTCGTTTGCTCTGGTGGCTAGCCAGTCTAACCACGCTTTCTTCTTTTCACATACAACTTTTTGTACACTTTTATCCCACCAAATATTCTTCATCTTTCTTCCTCTTCTTCTCTTTATTACACCACATACTTCACCAGCTACACTCACCACACCTTCTTTGACTACCTTCCATAGCTCTTCTACTTCTCTTATGTCTTCAGATCCCTCAAACTTCTCAACCAACTTACTTTTGTACTCGTCTGCCACTTCTTCCTCTTGCAGTTCCTCTACTTTTATTCTCTCTAGTACACTTTTAGTCTCAGGGATTCGGTGGCGCCATCCTTTGGACAGACCACTTATTCGGCTCATCACCAGAAAGTGGTCTGTATGGATTGCGGTCCCACGATAGACTCTTGTGTCTAGAACATTCTTTCTCAGTCTTTCATCTACAATCACGAAGTCAATCATACTCTTTCTCACATTTTTCCTCTCTCGTGTAAACGTATGGATTCTTTTATGTTCAAACATAGTATTTGTAACACAAAGACCCCATTCCAAACATATCTCAAGCAGACTGTACCCATTCTCATTCTCACTCTCGTCACCGAATTGACCTAGTACTCTTTCAAAACCATCACGTTTTACCCCAACCCATCCATTAAAATCACCTAACATTATTACTCTTTCATTATACCGACTTAACCGCAACACATCTCTCAGGGTCTCCCAGAATGCCTTTCTTTCCTCTTGTTCTCGCTGTATTACAACTGCACCCATATCTACAGGAGCGTACACTCCTACTAGGAAGATACGGGTCATACCAACTTTCATTCTCAACCACATTACTCTTGCATTCACGCATTCGAACTCAGTCACACACTCAGACATACTTGTGGAAAGAAAAGTCATATACCCTATTAATTGAGAAAATTCAGAAATCTTTTGTCCGCTATTTATATTTCAAATTATATGGTTACTATCCTTACATGTATCCTACACCATTCGTGTTAGGTATGGTCACTTACCAGAGTTTAGAGATAAGAAGAAACTTTAATCTTATAAAGTACTTTTTCCGTCTTGTTCGTGGAACCTTATCCAATTCATCTCTCTTGCAAAGTATCCCCTTTAATGTACCACCCCCTATCAGGTATACTCTTCGGCCCAGGGTTCGTCCTCTATTTGCAATACCTCAAACTAGCACAGTAACCCTAATTACAAGCCCATTGTGGTTAGCTCTCACTCATATCAATAAAGTATTAGAATATGATCCATCCTTGGACTTATTTACATGCACGGAACCGAGATTTCTAGCTACAGCCAAACTTTATTTAGAAACTAATGCTACTCCTAGCTCAATAACCGGGTGATTGTTTTCGGATAGTGATACTTATGTGATACCGTTACCGCAAAATGTTTATTTAAATATTACTCTATTCTCATGTTTAATGTAAAAATATAACTATTAATTTATAGTATAAGTTGTAAATGTTAGTAACATTTGCTTAATATGTAACCTATAACTTATATGTTTGGTCTAACCGTTAATGTAAGTTGGTTAATAAATAAATAAAAATAAAGTTACTAGAAGGTATAAATTACATAAAATACATTATTACATCGCTAACATAAGTAAATTGTATAAAAGTGCGGGTGATAATGGAACTCACGACCACGGGGTATCCGTCCCCATGTAGGTCAACCGCTCCGCCACCGCACCGTGGTTCTGTGACTCAAATTTATACAATTCATTCGATATTCGAACAGAGACGAGACGGTCACCGTAGCCTAGCTGGTAGTGCTCCTGCCTACGAAGCTGGTGGTCCTGGGTTCGAATCCCGGTAAGTGCAAATATTTGTGTGATGAGCACGAATATTTGTTTCTGAGTCATGGATGTTTTCTATGTATATAAGTATTTATCTATCTATATAAGTATGTATATCGTCGTCTGGTACCCATACTACAAGCTTTGCTTAGTTTGGGGCTAGGATGATCTGTGTGACATTGTCCCCAGATATTATTTCTTAACGCATTTAAGACGGAGACCGGGAAGTGGGTCAAATTAAGATTCCAAGATTTTTTTACATAGGTACATAGTTACAAGTGAAGCTAATAAAAGCGTGTTAAAATCAGAACAAGTAAAAAACTTATTAAATAAATACTTTATCAGTGATAAGTACTTGGAGGGCGATGCATGACGGGGTCACTCACTATAATCATCACAATCAATCAATCATTACGCTACTCCGATCTGTCAAATTGCTTTTAAAGATTTTCAACTTTATTACAAAAGCTTATGGTTCACTTTCAATTGGGAAAATTTGACAGATTGTGGTAGCTTGATGTGCTGGCGTCTGTACATAGACATTTCGGTGTTTATTTACACCTTCCCTAGTGCTACTTCATACTACTCGGGGACTACAATATACTAATCTTTAAATTTAAGATTTCAGTAGGCCTCATAATTGTATGTTATATTATGCAATTTATTTGAAATAAACAGTTTAGGTCACCCAAAGAGCAATTGTGAAGGCTATGCTTGGAGTTTCCCTACGGGATCGAATCAGAAATGTCGAATTCCGCAGGCAAACCAAAGTCACCGACATAGCCCGAAGAATTGTAAAACTGAAGTGGCAGTGGGCGGGGCACATAGCTCGTAGAACCGACGGCCGTTGGGGCAGAGAGGTTCTCGAGTGGCTACCACGAAGCGGAAGACGCACCGTGGGCAGGCCCGCTACAAGATGGACCGATGATCTTGTGTTGATGGAACTGCTGGATGCGAATAGCGCAAACCGGCAATTGTGGAGATCTTTGGGGGAGGCCTTTGTCCAGCATACTGATATGATGATGATGATGATGAAACTGTTTAATTTTTTTTTTTAGATCTCTATTGCTGGTGTCATAAAAAAATGTACTCACAGTTTTAACTTTCTTTCACTAGCAATGCACCTGCTATTGTACCACTATTGTTATCAGCAGCTACTTCACTCACTTGACAGGAACAGCTCCCGACCCCGCCAAGGTTGAAGTACTTATAATCACAAGGCGCCCTCTATATATAGCCGCGCCAACATGTTGCAGTCAAACAGAATATTGGATATCGCTCAATTATACTAATGACTATATACATTTTTTTTAAAGGCAACGCCCGCATTAAGTAATCTAATACCTTTGTCGCGGGGTACTTTACAAACATATAATAGACACAACAACATCACAAATAACATCCAGACTCAGAACAACTATTTACGGGTCACACAAATAGTTGTCTTAGCTGTTGCGCCACACGTGCAGTCAATATAGAAAGAAAAGAAAGTAAGAAATACATTTATCCGACATAGACATACAAGAAATTACAAACAAAACTAACTAAATATTTATAAAACTATTTGTTTAACGGAAATAAAACGAGATTAGGTATTTGTCTGTTCATCATAATCAGTTTGATATAGTCCCCTGTTGGATATAGGCTCAGTATAAAAATAGACAGTAGGTACGGAAACTATGTACAGACGCCAGCACATCAAGCTACCCAAATCTGTCAAAATTCCCCAATTGAAAGTGAACCTTATGCTTTTGTGATGCAGTTGAAAATCTATAAAAGAAACTTGACAGATTGGGGGAGCTGGATGTGCTGGCGTCTGTACAAACGGTTGAAACGGCACATTCACACAAACAGGTGAATTTTCAAGACCCCTAAGCGGTTGTCACGGTCCTGTTAGTAGTGAGTGCCGCGTGGGTACTAGTAGGTACAAGGTTTTATATATCTATATAAAACCTTGTACTAGTACCCACACAACTAACTATAGGTAGGTATATAGGTTCATTTATTTCCCTGTATGGTGGCTTGGTGGCGCTGATATGTCATCCAGCGAGTTGCCAGTCTATCTCTAACTGTGGAGTAGTCTTTGGTTCTGACGCGGCACTCACTACTAACAGGACCGTGACAACCGCTTAGGGGTCTTGAAAATTCACCTGTTTGTGTGAATGTGCCGTTTCAACCGTTTGTACAGGTTACCTATATATACTTCATTCAAACTATAGTTTTGGTAATAAGATGTTTGTTTAATAAGTCAAAAACACATGTAAATTTTTTTGAAAAATCACATATTGTACAATGTTTCTTTATTTTTTATTACTTGTATTATTAAACTAAGATTGCACAGAAAAATTGTGGATAAAATAAGATAAATAATAAAATAAAATAAAAAAGGTTTTTATTCACATAGACTTCAAAAAGCGCTAAAATGGTTGTAGTAATTTAGTTGTAAATATTATTATTTCTAGTAACATAGATATTTAGGTACCTACACATTGTTTTGATTGTATGAAAACATTTATAAAATTCATTTTATAATGGCAATAATATTTAGCTAGTTCGTATCAAGTTATTGTCACGAGATTATGTTTAAGTTTTATTATCTAGTTTAAGTCTAATATTTTTACTAAATAGGCATGTTACAACTAAAAGTATGAAATATAGCGTTATAATGGCATTCGTAATAATAAATGTAGTCATCCGGTGGGATTCGAACCTGCACCGCTTTACCCTAGATCGGTAGAGCATGTAGGTTCAATTCCCACTAATTAGGACCATTATATTTATGATTTCATACGTTTTTAATTTAGATTTAAAATATGCGGAAAATATAAGGCACTCGTAGCCAGTTGATCTCACCGGACCGTACGTAATCAGTGAGGTAAAAAGGTGCCAATATATATTACAAATATTAGACTTAAACTAGATAATTAGACTTTAACTAGATAATTAAACTTAAACATAATCTCTTGACAATAACTTGATACGAGCTAGCTAAATATCATTGCTGTTATAAAATAAATTTTATTAATGTTTTAATACTATCAATACAATGTGTACCTAAATATCTATGTTACTAGAAATAATAATGTATACAACTATAATGTTACAAACATGTTCTGACTATTTACAAGCGCTTTTTTAAAGTCTACGTGAATAAAAACCTTTTTTATTTTATTTTATTTTAAAAGCACATAGGCACGTGGTCAGATTGGATGGATGGGTAACCACCCTACTGGTTCAATTTCTAATCTTCTCCGTGCTTCGAAGGGCTCGTTATGCTGTCGATCCTAGTAGTATCCACAACAATCGATAATCCATGTTGGAGGTCTACAGACTGATCTGAACAACTCTTACTCTAACCAACGCCACTGCTCGTACGATAAAGTAATAATAATAATATCTGGGGACAATATCACACAGATCATCCTAGCCCCAAACTAAGCAAAGCTTGTACTATGGGTACCAGGCGACGATATACATACTTATATAGATAGATAAATACTTATATACATAGAAAACATCCATGACTCAGAAACAAATATTCGTGCTCATCACACAAATATTTGCACTTACCGGGATTCGAACCGAGGACCACCAGCTTCGTAGGCAGAATCACTAACAACTAGGCTACGGTGAGTATAAAGTAAAATTGCTAAAAAGCCATTTAACTAAAAATTCATCGAATTTCGTACTTGCTACGTAACATGAATACATCTGCAAAATATAAACAGGGAAATTCCCGGTTCTAAATGAATGACTCGCAACCATAAAGGTAAAACTGTCAAAAGTTATATTCTATTTTTCGAATACCAATTTAAACTGAGTCTTTTGGCAGCGATTTAGGTAATTAAAAAAAAAATACCGGTCAAGTGCGAGTTGGACTCGAAGGGTTCCGTAGCAGCAAGTATTTGAGGTAATTGAATGAAAGGTAAAATACGGTTTAAGATTTATGACGTATTAAAAAAAACTACTTACTAGATCTGGTTCAAACAAATTTCGGTGGAAGTCTGCATAGTAATGTACATCATATATATTTTTTAGTTTTATCATTCTCCCATTTTAGAAATTATTAGAAAAAATTTTTGAGTTTCAATTCTATGTATGGGGAACGCTAAAATTTTTTTGTTTTTTTTTTATATTTTTGTATGAAAATCCAAATGCGGTTCAGAGAACACTTACTAAGTGTCGGACGGAAAAAAGTGGCTGTGACATACGGACGTACAGACAGACATGACGAATCTATAAGGGTTCTTGCCATTTGGTCACCGTGGCTTAGTTGGTAGCGCTCCTGCCTACGAAACTGGTGGTCCTGGGTTTGAATCCAGGTAAGTGCGATTTGTGTGATAAGCACGAGTATTTGTTTCTGAGTCATGTATGTTTTCTATGTATTTAAGTATTTATCTATCTTTATAAGTATGTATATCGTCGCCTGGTACCCATAGTACAAGCTTTGCTTAGTTTGGGGCTAGGATGATCTGTGTGAGATTGTCCCTAGATATTATTATTATTAAATTCGTTTTTATTTTCTCCTCTTTTGCGAGGGTAGTAAACAATACCTATCACGCGGACCTAAGCCAAGGGTGTAGGCAGATTAAATAGAATATGCTGATGTTAACGTGGATGATGTGAGGAATTTTCGTGTGATGCGACAAGTATTTAAGACTGTGGCCTACTGGAGCATGTGGAGTGTGTATGAGGGCATATCTAAAGTGTGTAAGTTTTGAAGAAGAGATTTAGGGACAATAGCAGTGGATGACAATACTATAGGTATAATATGGACTGTTTGAGCTTTCCATTGCGGCTTAATTTCGATGAAAATTATTTATTATTATTATTTGGCTACGGAACCCTAACTAGCAATTCGAAGCAAGAAGGATACAGTAGGGCTTCCTGAATGTATACGAGCTTTAGCCTTAAGGGCTATGAATACTATAAATAGGTTGAATGTGTGTAAAACACATTTTTACTCGCTTTGTATTAGCTTCAGTTGTATGTCTGCACGTGTGGTGCAGCGTCTAAGACAGTCGCTTCGCCGCTTCGTGTCGCAGATTCGAGTACATAAATAAAATAAATAAATAAAAAAGGTTTTTATTTACGTAGACTTTAAGAAAGCGCTTGTAAATAGTCAGAACATGTTTGTAGTATTATAGTTGTATACATTATAAAACGTTGAATTGATTGTATTAAAACATTTATAAAATTTATTTTATAACAGCAATGATATTTATGTCTATTATATGTTTGTAAACATAGGGATTAGATTCCCAGTGCGTATGTCTTTAAAAAAAATGTTTTTAACCGACTCCGTTGAGCGCGAGTTTGACCCACGTTAAACGGTCCTATTTGATTGAAACTTTGTATATTTATCGAGGACTGATGACAATTCACTAATTTGATAAAATCCATTAACTAATAAGTAAAATATAAATAACAGTTTTGAAAACACTCCTTTTTTTAAATACAGAATAAATTTTAATAAAGAATAGTGTATTTTTTTATTAAATATAAATTAATAATAGTGTAAAAAAGACAAAATGTTTTATTGTAAGAAAAGCATGGCCCATGCACCCCATGCTTTTTTTACAATAAAACATTTTGTAATTAGTTTTAAATATTTCATACCCAGATATGAGAAGAACGATTATGATTTAGATAATATCTTAAAAAGCACCCCACGTTTATATATATATTTATATATAATCCATCGATATATAACGTATATATATATATATATATATATATATATATATATATATATATATATATATATATATATATATATATATATATATATATATATATATATATATATATATATATATATATTTACACATTTTTTATTTATATTTACTAAAATAAAATACACTATTTTTTATTAAAATTTATTTTCTATTCTATACAAAGTGTGTGTGTTTTGGAACTATTATTTTTACTTCCATTCCAGCATCAGCCCGAAGTCTTGGAGTTGTCGGTATTACTCCCGTGCCTCGGAGAGCACGTAAAGCCGTCGGTTCTGTACCTGACCTCTTTCCGGTCGTCTCGCTAGGCTCGTCTCAATAGGATCATAACAGTGACGGAATAGAAAGTGCTAATGTGTTTGCGCACACTTATGCACTATATATGTCCCGCGCAGATGGCTAATTTCTATTGAGACTGGCCGCCGTAGCCAAAATTCGGCTAGGAGGACATAATATAAATGTAAATAAACATAAGAAGTTAACAAAGTAACAGTAAGTAGTTATTTATCATTCATTAGTCGTGTTTATTAATCAGAGTTTCGTTTACATAGAAGTCATATCGCACAGTAACCTGACATCAGTGGATCCATTTCTACTACCAAAACCATCCTTATTGCAAGGATATAAAGTCGTTGACACGGGCAGTGGATCTCCACCGATGTGCCACCGATTACACAATAAACTATTTGGTAACAGTATCAATACTCGGAAATGTGACTAAGTGCTACTTACGTTTATATAAATTTAATCTATGTTTAATCTATGAAATAATTATGATTACAAAGTATTTACTTTGTAATCGAATCTTCGTATACGCAGTTAATAATAGATTCCGGTACATAATAATACCTAATATCCTGGGACATTATTTACACACGGATATCTGATCCCAAATTAAGCAGAACTGGTATACTACATATACTACTTTTCTTTTGTAAATACATACGTATATAGATAATAACATCCAGACTCAGGACTAACATTAATTTCGGACGGAATCTTCAATATCCTTCACAATCCCTTATCCCCTTCCTACCTACGGGACCGATTTTCCTATCTTCATTGCTCCGATGCTCCCTGCAAATCCCATCGTCGATCTCTTCTCCTAATCCCTCAACATAAAACTGATTTTTACTCCTACTCCTATACGGTTCATGCGGTCAGGTTGTGAAATTCTCTTCCCCTAACATTCGCCAAAGTAATACAGTTTCAATATTTAAAAATCGTGTCAAAGCACATTATCTCTCTTCCTCATCCTAGTTGTATGTATATGTATGTGTATATAGATATTTATCGTTGTATTTTATAATTATTTATGTATATTTAGCATGTAGTATATGTATTACTAGAAACTACACACGCTATGTTATATTTCTTTTAATTTCTCTTCTCGCGGGTCTGCTGGAAGAAATTTCATTGAAATAAGCAGTACCTTTGTACATATTATTTTCTTTTAAAATTTCTTTTCTGTATTCCTTTTCCGTGTGTACATTAATGATTAAATAAAATAAAACATGATGACTGCACGTGTGGCGCACAGGCTTAGACAGTCGCCTCGCCGCTTCGTGTCGCGGGTTCGAGTCCCACGACGCACAACTATTTGTGAGACCCATAAATGGTTCTTCTGAGTCAGGATGCAATTTGTGTCCGTCTATTCTTGATGGACCTGTTGGCGTGGTTGGTAGATACCCCACCCGGGACAGATATTTGTGTGCATGAACATGTCTGTTTGTCCTGAGTCTGGGTGTAAATAATCTATATACTTAAGTCTGTATTAACAAAAGAAAAATAGTATATGTAGTATATCAGTTATCTGGTTTCCATAGTACAAGCTCTGCTTAGTTTGGGATCAGATGGATCCCAAACTAAGCAGAGCCGTGTGTGAATAATGTCCTAGGATGTTATTATTATTATACGTTTGTAAGTTTGTAAAGTACCCCGCGACACAGGGATTAGATTCCCTAGTGCGGGCGTAGTCTTAAAAAACTATAAATAAATGAAAACAGGCATGTTCATTCATGCACACAAATATATGTCCTGGGTGGGAATCGAACCTACGACCTACGGCGTGTAAGGCAAGCATCTACAAAACAACCCCAAGTTATTGTTAGAAAGGCTTTAAGACGACGCATTGGAGATTATTGTCTTCAGCTATTATTAAAAATTCGCCCTGATATATATGTATTCTATTTCTAGTCTTTGACATGCTTTTTGGAATGAAGTTCCTTATCGCGCGTTGTGAAAGGGGGCTAGACAGAAAAAAATCTCACGAAAAGTTGTCACGACACTTTTTGCAGCTGTGCGGCGTGCGCATGTTTCTCTGTAGATATTTTGATTTCTATTTCGCATTGAACAGTGTGGGGTCGCGACGATTATTTTTGTTGAGAGTATACAGGTTTTTTGTAAATAATAAATAATAAGAAATAACTTCGTTCCATCCGGGTGTCCCTAGACACCTCTCAAGTTTTTTTTTATTTGAAACCACAAACAAGTTTACAATCATCATCAAATGAAGCTTAAATTCCACAATATTACTTACAGTAAACTCAACATTGCTGGTCACCTAATAGGTACATAAGAGAATTAGAAATGGTGAGCCTGTGTTACAATTTTAGATTACTATGAACTTATCAAATGAAATATTCTTTGTACTGTTAAGTGAATATTTATATAAATATTCACTAAACAGTATATAATACTTTGGCTATAGATTTATTTTAAAACAGATATAAAGTAAACTCAACTGCTTATTGACCATAGATTTTAAATAACGAAAATGAATTAAATAAATGAATAAAATAAAAAGTTTTTTTTTTCACGTAGTGTTGAGTACATCGACCGGCCGCGCACCGCAACGTTTCGTCGCCAGGGGGCGCGGCCACCGATTCCAGCCGAGTGCCCGTTCGGCCGCGCTCGGCAGTCAGCTGTTAGCTACGACATACCGCGCTCGCGCATACATTACTTTATATGTAAATACTAAATTCCTTATACCGTTACGATTACGAGATTCTGTAGTGTGGTAATTAATATAACCTACATCAAAAATATACAGTCCACTCATTTCTAACACCCGCTATCGAACCTGCATTGGCCTACATAGGTCAGAACATTGGTCTTCTCACCGTTGAATCAACGTCAGCTGCGCCGAACAAAGGAATTCGGATTTTATAACTTCACATGCGGGTTCAAGTAATCGTCACCTGAGTCTTGGAGTCACTTCTTGGCATCGTACCCTGCTTTTGGACGTCGTGAATTTTGGCACGGTCATCATTGCACCGTCATCGCCGACTTCACTTCCAAAGGGCTACTCAAGAAACTTAAGATCATCGGGATAACGGTTCATCAAGGAGTACAGAACAGCACAGAAACCAATTCTACACTTTTGGATTGTGCTCGTGGCTTAGAATACAGAGTTCTACACGGGACAAACATCATTTGTGGATTGCAACAAAACTGTGAGATCGTTCCATATTTTATCATTTTTATCATAAAAATCATTCAATTTTCGCAATCATATTGCATTAATCATTACATTCATCCATTTCAATCAGCCATAATCATTTAAAATTCATTAAAATCATAAAATAGTTAGTAGTAGCCTAGTTTCATTGTATCATTCATGCCATTACTGCCATTTACTATCAATTTACATATTTTTCTCACATATTTAATTCATACTTCATTTTAAATCATAAACTTATCATTACATGCATATTGTTTACTTCAAATAAGTAATTTTTGCGTAGCTTATTGCCTGTTTCTTAAAAAATAAAACAATTAGTTCTACTAGTAACAGAATTAATTTCATTGCAAAGCGCCTTACAAAAAATAAACACAATTTGATATTAGCCAAATAGTTGCACTGCATACAGTATTGCACATAGCTACTATTTCTTACGTGTAATTATTTTTAGTTTCTATCTTACTTACTATTTCTCAGCCTAGCCATCTTTTCGCGAAGCTTGATATAAAAAGCTTAATCAAAAAGCGTGCTACATTCAAAGCAAAGCTCACGCAGTATTCTTCTTTCTTAAATGTATCTAAATCTTGTGAAAAGTTAAGCGAGGTACAAGTCGCTGAAATTGAATACCGTCTTAACATATTAGAGTCTTCATATCCCAAATATGATGCGTTACAGGGTGAACTGGAATCGTTAATGGAGGACCCTACCGAGCAATTCACGGAACGCGAAGTATTTGAAAAGGAGTTCTACAGTTTGGTGGCTACTTCACGACAGCTCATCATCGATACCCGTAAAAAGCTTCTTACTGATGACACAACTTCCAAGGTGAGTTCTTGTAGCGGTCACACACATAGTCACGGTTCAATTCGTTTGCCTAAAATTGATTTACCAAAATTCTCAGGTAGCTATCATGATTGGCTCGAGTTTAGAGATACTTTATTAAAATTAATAAACTACACTATCTCCGTGCATCTTTGCGCTCCAGTGCCGCACTTATTATAGATAATTTAGACTTCACATCGGTAAACTATGACTCTGCCTGGAAGTTACTTTGTGAAAGGTACGACAACAAGCGCCTGCTTGTGAGTAATCACGTCCAAGCTCTTTTCAACGTGGACCCAATCAACAAGGAGTCCAGTAAGTCTATACGTCATTTGGTTGATATAACTAAAAAAAATCTTAGGCCTTTGAGCACTTTAGGGCAACCAGTCGAACACTGGGACACTCTCATTATTCACTTAATGACGAGTAAATTAGACCAGGTGACGAATCGTCAGTGGGAGGAGCATAGGAACACTTTGTCCGACCCTCCTTTATTGGCTACATTTACTACTTTTCTCAGCAATAGGGCTGATTTATTGGAAACACTTGAGGAGTCCAGAATTGTAAAACTAAAATATACACAAAACAATAGCGACCACAAAGCTAAGAGTTTTGTCATTTCGACTGAACACAAACCAAAGCATAGTTCATGTCCTATGTGCAAAGAATTACATTATTTGTTTTCATGTCCTCAATTTCGAGCTTTACCAGTAGAGTCGCGCATGGAGAAGGTACGTGAATACAAGGTTTGCATCAATTGCCTTCGCTTAGGTCACAATAGTTCTAAGTGTCAGTTAGGGCCTTGTAAATATTGTAGGAATGAGAAACATAACACACTTCTTCACATTGACAAGGAATCGTCATCTATCGTCACACCAAATATTGCACTCTCAACAAACCATTCCACTGATTCTCGTATAATCTTGTTATCCACGGCTCTTGTCAAAGTAAAAGATGCCAAGGGTAAACTTCATACAGCTCGAATCCTGTTGGATTACGGAAGTACGTCAAATTTCGTGTCCGAAACTTTTGCAAGTAAGCTTAATTTGAATGTATATCCAACAAAATCTCAAGTAATAGGCATAAACACACAGACATCGAACTGCTCACAAGGGTGTGCACTTTCTTTCACTTCATTCGATGGAGAGTATAAATCTGACATTCAATGTTTTATACTTCCAAAAATTTCATCACACATTCCACATTGTTCTATTAATATCAAGGATATTCCTATACCTTCCGAGATTCGTCTTGCCGATCCCAACTTCTACGTTCCGTCTTCTATTGACATTCTTCTTGGAGCAGAAGTCTTTTGGGGCATCATAGGCACGAATCGTATTCAGATTGGTAGGAAAATGCCTACTCTATGCGATTCCAAACTGGGGTGGTTGATCTCAGGTGGAATTCAGCAGTCTAGTACTTTTCCTAATAGCTGTATGCTGGCCAACCTCCATGACGAGTTGGCTCGCTTCTGGGAACTAGACTCTATATCACCCAAACATAAATTCACAGCCGAAGAGAGAGCTTGTGAAGAATCATTCAATGATACTTCCTATCGTAATAATGATGGGCGTTTTGTGGTAAAGATGCCACTAAAGGAGTCACCCGATGTGCTAGGTGATTCTTATTTAATAGCCAAACGTAGATTTCTTTCTTTAGAAAATCGGCTTCTTCGTAATTCAGAACTCAAATCACTCTATGTAGAGTTTATGAACGAATACATTCGTTTAGGGCACATGTCTCTCAACACTGACTCTAGGCGTCAGAACTCTATATTGAGTTCTACCTACTATCTACCACATCACGGAGTGTTGAAAGAGTCAAGCTGTACAACTAAGTTAAGGGTAGTATTTGACGCCTCTACTAAGTCTTCTTCAGGAAAGTCATTAAATGACATACAAATGGTAGGGCCTACTCTACAAAACGATTTACTATCCATTTTACTCCGATTTAGGCAACATAAAATTGCAGTTTGCGCAGACATCAAAAAGATGTATCGGCAAACTCTTGTTAACGACGCTCACCGACCTCTTCAGCAGATCCTGTGGAGGAATGAACCTACTGATCCTTTAAAAACGTACACTCTGAATACATTGACATATGGTACCGCATCAGCATCCTTTTTAGCAACCAGATGTCTAATTCAGCTAGCACAGGAATGTAACGATTCAGCCATTCAGTTCACCGTTGCAAATGATTTTTACGTAGATGATTATCTTTCAGGTGGCTCTACTATAGAGTCTACAGTGAGTCAATGTCGATAAGTTATAACAATTCTTCAATCAGCAAAGTATAATTTAAGAAAATGGCAGGCTAACTCACTTGAAGTAGTACAAGCTCTATCTGGTATACAAGACTCTTCTAGCGTTATTGACTTTAGTGATTACGAAATGTCTAAAACACTAGGGCTTCATTGGCGATGCTTAGATGATACATTTTCATTTGCCATAAATTTAGTTTCATATGAAAGAGTAACAAAGCGCCAGATTTTGTCTACCATAGCGCAGATCTTTGATCCCATTGGTCTTGTCGCTCCTTGTGTAGTGGAAGCCAAAATTATTATGCAGCAGTTATGGCTTTCTAAATATTCATGGGACGAGCCAGTCTCTGAACACATACAAAATTTATGGAATGTCTTTCAGACTACTTTGCCTACCTTAAATACATTACAGATACCTCGTTGGATAGTATGCAATTCGCCAACTTCTATTCAACTCCACGTATTCACCGACGCTTCTGAAAGGGCTTACGGCGCGTGCATCTACGTCCGTAGTGTATCTTCAGATGGTGAGATCTTTGTTCATCTTCTTACTGCTAAGAGCAAGGTTTGTCCAATTAAACCTACAACCATCCCAAGGTTGGAGCTCTGCGCAGCATTGCTAGGTACAAGATTACATAAGAAAGTAAGTCAGTCACTCACTCTAAATATACAAGAGTCTGTATTTTGGAGCGACTCTACAATCGTCTTAGGTTGGCTTTTTTCAAAACCGAACCTTCTCCGTACTTTTGTTAGGCACCGAGTTTGTGAGATTCAGGAAGAATCAGGTTTTCCGTGGAGGTACGTTCCTTCTCTTGAAAACCCCGCAGACCTCGCTTCACGAGGGCTTAGTGCTGACAAAATTATAAGTTCATCATTGTGGTGGTCGGGTCCACAGTTTTTAAAAGAAGAGCCAAATCATTGGCCGTCTTTTCCCGAAACGCATAAGCCGCCGCCAGCTTTACCGGAAATGATAAGTTCCCATCATGTGGACGTCGTTGACGGTGAGTTACATTTAACTAAAGTCATTGCCAGACACTCCTGCTTTCTCAAACTTCAACGAGTGTTTGCATATGTCATTCGCTTTATAAACAAATGTCGCAAGCAATCATCAAATTGTGGCCCACTAACAGCATCAGAGACTAACCAATCATTACAAACTGTATTGAAATTAAGTCAAGTGGAGTCATTCCCTGAAGAACACAATTTACTCAAAGCATCAAAGCCACTTCCAGCTAAAAGTAAATTATTAAAACTGTCTCCATACTTAGATCAAAATAATCTCATAAGAGTTGGAGGCAGACTCAAAAATTCATTTTATGATTATGATGTAAAGCATCCAATTTTAATATCGAGCTCTCATTGTATTACGCAACTATTATTTAAAATGTTTCATATTAAATTAAAACACGCGGGACCCCAACTTCTACTTGCTACCATTCGTCACCACTATTGGCCGATCGGTGCCGCGGTGGTAGAAATTTAGCTAGGAAGGTCTCACGTCAGTGTGTAAAATGTTGTCGTATCAAAGCAAACACAGTCCAACCAATTATGGGCAACCTACCAAAGCAGCGTCTACATCTTGAATTTCCATTTCTTGATACAGGTGTTGACTATGCCGGCCCAATCATGATAGCAGACCGGAAAGGTAGGGGATGTAGACTAATTAAATGTTTTATTTGTGTCTTTGTGTGTCTAGCTACAAGAGCTGTGCATCTGGAGCTTGTTTCTGATTTGACGAAAGAAGCTTTTTTAGCCGCACTCAGCCGTTTTATTGCTCGGAGGGGCAAACCACGAAACATATTCTCAGACAATGGAACAACGTTTGTTGGAGCCTTTAACGAATTAGCTCGACTTCTTTCACAAGATTTAGATCTCAGTGGCGTTGATCCAGGTATTAATTTTTCTTTTATACCGGCTTACACACCGCACTTTGGAGGCTTATGGGAATCGGCCGTTAAGTCCACTAAACACCATTTAAGGCGCACTTTAGGCCTTACATATTTAACCTTTGAAGAAATGGCTACGTGTTTGATACAAGTAGAAGCTATTTTAAATTCCAGGCCACTTACCCCACTTTCGGATGATCCTTCTGATCTTATTCCTTTAACTCCGTCTCACTTTCTTATTGGACGGTCTCTCGTGATGTTACCGCATCCTCAAATCATGGATAGTAACGTGACCAGCCTGCAACGTTTTCGACGCATCGAATACCTTAAACAGCACTTTTGGAAACGATTTTCTCAAGAGTACATCCAATGGCTTCAGGAGAAAACTAAATGGCATCGTTCATCAGGCGTACTCAAAGAAGGAACTCTCGTCGTCATCAAAGACCAGGCGTCACCACCTTTACAATGGCCTCTAGGACGCATTCTTCGTCTGCATTCTGGGAAGGATGGCATTGCTAGAGTCGCCGATATCCAGACGCGCAAGGGTATTATTCGACGGGCATTTAACACAATATGCCCTCTTCCTGTCACTGCTGTTGAAGATACTTCAACCGGGGGAGTATGTTGAGTACATCGACCGGCCGCGCACCGCAACGTTTCGTCGCCAGGGGGCGCGGCCACCGATTCCAGCCGAGTGCCCGTTCGGCCGCGCTCGGCAGTCAGCTGTTAGCTACGACATACCGCGCTCGCGCATACATTACTTTATATTTAAATACTAAATTCCTTGTACCGTTACGATTACGAGATTCTGTAGTGTGGTAATTAATATAACCTACATCAAAAATATACAGTCCACTCATTTCTAACACCCGCTATCGAACCTGCATTGGCCTACATAGGTCAGAACACGTAGACTTTAAAAAGGCGCTTGTAAATAGTCAGAACACGTTTGTAGTAATATAGTTATGTACCTATAGTTACATCATTATTTCTAGTTACATAGATATTTAGGTACACGGATTGTATGAAAACATTTATAACATTTATTTTATAATATTATTTAGCTAGCTTGTATTAAGTTATTGTCAAATTAATAAAGTTTAACGCGGGTAAAATCGCGGTGCACATCTAGTATATTGTAAATTAAATGCGAAAGTTTGCGAGTATCGATGGATGTATGGATGTTTGTTACTCTTTCACGCAAAAACTACCGAATGGATTTCGATGAAACTTTGTAGTAATATAGCTTATACAAATCACACATAGGTTATGATTGATAAAGTTTACCGTGGGTTAAACCGCGGGGCACAGCTAGTATAACATATATACTAGGGATGGGCCGAGTACTCGGTTAGTACTCGGTACTCGGCATATTCGGTGTTTTTTTTATACTCGTACTCGGCCGGATAACTCGGTTCAAGTGATGAGTACTCTGCTTAGAGATTTCGTGAAAACAAGCTTGTTTATTAGTCTAATAAGGAACATTTATTTATAAAAAATACATTTAAGTATATAAAAAAGAATCAATTAATATTTGAAATTTAGCAATGACAAGTTATGATGCAGGAATACAAGGCTCTCTGCGCGTTCTGATAACAGTTTATTCCGTTTTTCTTCATAGAAATTGCCAGCTTCAGAAAATAGAGGCTCGTTATACACAGTGCTCGCAGATGCACACTCATGTTAGGTATGCCATTGGTGGATATCTTGTTTTATGCCCACCACGTGAAAGGACTCTGGTGTCGTGGCAACAAGCCTTCGTTTACACATCAATTTTTTTTTCAAATCGTTCTAAGTTTAGAGCGTAGGGGCTTTTAGTATAATTGCACTCTGGTGCCTTAGTTGAAGCTAGTTCTTCGAAGCAACTCCAAAAACTTGCATGAGCATCTTGGGATTGTTCTACTCTGCTACGATTATGATTAAACTCTTTTTCATCAGTGCTGTCGGCACTATCTGAAGCGTCACTTCTACTTATGGATTCTAAACATAATATATTTCTTATCAATTAACATTTGTCTGGATTAAAAAAATATCTCATATTGCCAATAGTCACTGAACATAATCAACTATATCCTAACCTTTTATTTTTATATCTGTTAACGGAATTACGCGTGCCGTGTTAATACACGGCACGCGTAATTCCGTAAACAGTTATGTATATGATACTTGTTGTGAAATTAAAAATGACCGAGCGGGCCAGGATGCGCGGGTGTTTACCTGAGGCAGAAGGGAGGAGTCACGGCACGCTTGCCGGTATCGCGCCTCGAACCTGTATAAACTTGTTTTAGCACCGCAAAGCGTTTGTATTGCACCGAGTAACTCGGCCGAGTACTCGGTCCAGCAAACATCAAACCGAGTAATACTCGGTACTCGGTTACTCGGTAAAATCAGGACTCGGCGCATCTCTAATATATACGTATAAAGAATATTACGAACAGAGAAAGTGTAAAGGACCTTGTTAATATCAGATCTTATTACATGAATGACAAACAAAAAAATACAAATGTCAACTGACATATTGTCAAGACAATGTTAGTGCAAAACAAATAAAAATGTGAAAAAATCTTTATAAAAAAACACAAAAAAATCTAATAAAATGAACAAAAAAATTACAGGCAAGAAATTAAAATTATCTCCGTATCAAAATGGTGATAGGGTAAGTTTACAATTGTATTTCTTTAGCATTAAAGTGAGATGGAACATAGTGTTCTTTCGCTCTATAACCAGCTCTATACACTCCAGCGTAGCTTAAAACACTCATCTTTCCCTACAGCGTTTGACCTATCACAAGCTCGCAGTCATAGACTCTTGTACTTTGCTGTGATTACATTGGTTGAACGCTATACTGAGATATAAGACTTCGTCGCCATGATAGATCAACAATTAATGGTTAATATCTCAAATCAAGTCGCCTTCAAACGTAAATAAATTCAGGGGGGAGGGATGGAGGGGGGAGGGGGCTACCCTCCTGTAACCAACCCCAACCCGCGGAACCCCATGGTTATGGAGATATCCATGGTTAATGGTTTTCTAGCGCTCGGCGGCCGCTGCCGCGGCACGCTCACTACGCTCGCTCGCCTTCGCGCGCCAAATGGTCACCGTTCTAACCTAACCTAACCCAAATTATTTCATAAAAGTGCAGTTTTGCAAAAATATTATGATAGTGACAATGAACAATTAATTTTTGGAAATTTTTCGGATAATTATATAAAAACAAAATATAACTTCTAAACACGAAAGCAATGTTTTTACACTGTTTTACAACGCTGTAGGTATCGAAATCGCTACGAAATATTCAAAATTGCGTTCTGTTTTATGCATTTGTATGGAGTTTTAGGATTTCGAAAAATTAATTTAAAAAAATTGGCGCGTCTCCGGCAGAAAAAAATGCGTTTTATCACTTAGTAGGAACCCCCTTAACCCCCCCATATACACACTTAACTCAAATTCAGGCGACTCGATATGGGATCCAACCCAAATTAAGTATTATCTTAATTTCGAGATCATAGATGTAAGTTCGCCAGAGCTTATCATGAAGGGACAACGTCGGCTACGACACAGAAGCGACATAAATAGAAAGCGTTAGAAGTTACGGTAACTGCTCACCATGAAGTATGCCGTATAGGTAACTACCTGTTTGCGGACTTGGTAAAAAGGAGTATTCTATACTACGGCATAGAAAGCCAGCTGTGTGTCCGACAAGAATTCGTTTGTCTGGCATGCAATGTATCGATACATTAATTTTCTATTATATAATAATAAAAGATAATAATATCTAGGGACAATGTCACACAGATCATCCTAGCCCCAAACTAAGCAAAGCTTGTACTATGGGTACCAGGCGACGATATACATACTTATATAGATAGATAAATACTTATATACATAGAAAACATCCATGACTCAGAAACAAATATTCGTGCTCATCACACAATTATTTGCACTTACCGGGATTCGAACCCAGGACCACCAGTTTCGTAGGCAGGAGCACTACCAACTAGGCTACGGTGACCGTCGGACCGTTTATATTTCCTTCATTTCCCAATTTCCCCTTTATTATGATATAGATATAATCCCGTGGGGGACAAAGAAATGGTAAAGGGTGGCCCTGTTATTCTTTCTAGGCCGGTAACCACACGGCTACTATTCTGCTCGCATGTTCTAAAGAGCCGTTACAAATTAAAATTTGTCATTGTAAATTATACTCTATGTAACAGTATTAAAGTGTAATTTACCTTAATTGGTCACTGTTTTGTACTTGTATTACTGTGTATTGTTACTATTCATCATCATGTCAGCAAAAGTACGTCCACTGCTGGACAAAAGCCTCCTTAAAGAATGGGGGATATGCCATAATCGCCACGCTTGGCAGACGGGTTGGCGATCGCAGTTTGATGGTCATAGTTCCCAGAAAAACGCTGCTGCCCGTTCTCTGGTAGGTATTCCCTCGGTCGATTTCTACGCCCCCCATGGTATGTGATGGGGTGATGATATTACATGTGATTGTTACTATTGCATAGATGTATTTCCTCAGTGCAATATTACTGACTGGCTTCTCGGTGACGGCCAGTCTCCTGGTGGTCCAAGTAGCTGTGTTGCCCCTGGTCTTCAAGTACAGCAAATCCGTTCAGAGGAAGATGGTTTTCTCTAATTGCAGTGAGTCTATTTTCCCACTTCAATAGCATTATTTTCGGGGTGGAATTCGAGATAGAGAGGACAACGTTACTTCTTCACGTCAAACTCGACGTCCTGCGTGAGCGATCTAGACGCGAACGCGAAGCGGCGCGGCGCGGAAACAACAAACAGTCGAAACCTATTGAAGTGTCCTACGTGACGAAATGCGCGTGCGGTGCGGTGCGAAGCGGCGCGAAACGAAGCGAACGCGATTAGTTGGCTTGATATTTTCGCGCGAACTAGATGCGGTGCCGTCGTGTTCTTGCGCCGTCGGTGGCGGATGCGCCAGACGATTCGCGTGCACGTAGGAAATAGCCGCCGCGTCACACCGCATCGCATCGAATTCGCGTGTCACGGCTTTATAATCGCGTTCGCTTACGTAGCGTAATCGGCTGGAGCGATTTAATAAAATTTGGTATGGGGTTAGCTGACACCCTGGATTAACAAATAGGCTATAATTTATAAAGTTTAATGCGGGTAAAACCGCGAGGCACAGATAGTTATCAAAAAAAATCCCGTTTGTTGTATGGGAGCCCCCTTGAATATTTATTTTATTTTGTTTTTATATTATTTTGCTGTGATAGCGGCAACAGAAATACATCATCTGTGAAAATTGCAACTGTGTAACTATCACGGTTCATGAGATACAGCCTGGTGACAGAGCGAGAGCATTAGGCTATGAGCTAAACCGATTGAACGAATGATTCAGTATTTTTTAACGTTCACCTATTTGAACTCTGAACCCCCTGATCACTGTGGACTAGATTTAGTACTAAACCTGATACATATTTTGGATTTAATTTCAGTAAATTATCCGCGGAATATAGACTATGAGAATCCATCTTGCGTCAACGTCATCGGTGGAAGGAACTTCAACATTGAGTTCGAGTCGAAGGCGGACAAATGTCCTATAAAACTAGGTAGGTGACTTTAATTTTTGAAGTGAACCGTTCTTGAGGTGTGTTGAGCACTTTTTGTGTGAACAAAAAGCCTGGAACTCGCGTCATCCTCACCGCACACTTCCCATGAGCTATATGTATAGATATAGAATTATACCTCCGTGCGTTATCCATCATCAGTACAAAAAAAAAGAAGTACACAGCTAGACAAGCCTCCCCCAAGAATTAACTTGGAGGGATACCACCAAGGATAACCATAATTGCTCCGCTTGGGAGATGGGTTGGCGATCGCAGTAAGATGGTGATAGTACTCAGAAGAACGCTGCTGCCTGCTGTCTTCTGGTAGATATTCCCTCGGGTCGACTTCTAAGCCCCCCTACGGGATGAGATGGGGTGATGATATTCTGGTATTCGCCGTGATTGCCGCCGTTTTATTCATTTTAATTGGGAACTTTTGACAAGTCACACCAGTTCCATCATACCAGAAACCAACCTACAACTAACACATTTAAATTATTATCATGATAATTAATAATACTACGATCAAATCACAGAAAGACATGTTCGATTAAAATGGTTCTCATAATCAGGGGCTCTACCGGCTAAGTCGTCGAACATCGATTACTTAAATGGCGTTCAAATAAATAAAGGTTAAAAATGACTTAATCAATCTATAAATAGGCTTCCATGAGCACATATGACGTCATAAATGGTCCGGAATTGAAAAAATCGGTGTTCAGCGACTTAGCCGGTAGAGTGGAGAGGGCTATGCTCGGAGTATCCCTGCGAAATCCGTAGAAATGTCGAAATCCGCAGACGAACCAAAGTAACCGACATATCCCGAATAATTGCCAAATTGAAATAGCGGGGCTCATAGCTTGTAGAACCGACGGCCGTCGCCGCTGGTGCAGAGAGGATCTTGAGTGGTGACCATAAACCTGAAGATGCAGCGTCCCCAGGCCGTACACTAGGTGGATTGACGAATAAAGACGTTCGCGGGAATTCGCTGGTTGCGGGTAGAGCAAGATTGTCCATTGTGGAAATCCTTGGGGAAAACTTTATCCAGCAGTGGACAATTATCTGCGGAAGTATTTCCTGTCCAAAATGCCATGGCGCCCTTGAAGAAACGAGCCTATTTAGGTCACTAACGCACTTGGAACCGCTCTGGAGTTGCGGGTGTCTATTTGAGGCGGTGATCACTTACTATCAGGCGACCCACTAGGGCGTTTGCCTTGATATTATATAAAAATAAACCTATGATGCTGATTTTTTCAGGGGTCTGGCACATAGTACCCTGCTCGATGTTCCGTGAGGTGTTTGTCATCAGAGACGTCCTGACCATCGACAACAGGCTCCATGATGAGCTGAAGAGGACCAGGAATCCAATTGTACTCTACTGTCACGGTAATATTTACACAGTTACTTTATTGGTCTTTCTTTATAGTATGGGCAGTGGTTACCCTGGTGTCAGAGTTGTTCAATTCGCTCAGTAGGCACTGACATGGCTTAACGATGGTCTTCTAATAAGAACAACCGGGACCTACAGCTTAATGTGCCCTCCGAAGCACGGAGACGCTCAGAAATGAAACCCCTTTGACGGTCATCTATCTATGGGCTGACCTTCCGCCTAATGCTGTGAGAGCCAATGGCTATCAGCACTCCTAGATTCTTTATATGATGATACTGATCTTCAGTTAAGCCACTTAACGACTGAAAGCTTTGACATTGCATCACTCACGCTTTGCCTATGGCCAAAAGCGTGAGTGATGCAGACGCATATAATTAACCTTGTGACCGAGAGAGGATAAACGCATCACCATACCCGCACCAAGTCACTAATTCAATGAAAGTAGATACAATAATTATATCAACAAGAAGAAGAAGAAGTACACTTTATTGCATAAAGAATATACAAAGTACAGTATGCATAGAACATTAATTTTGCAATTAAATCGTTTTTTGAGATAATGTGGAGTAGATGGGATGAACAGAATACTGTATAGAAGTGATACGATATGAGTATTCCGACGAAGACGTATTGGTAGCCACTTGAGTTTATTGCGAAATTCGGATATATGATCATATTTGCGCAAACCAAATATGAAACGTATGCAAAAGTTTTGAAGTCGCTCAAGTTTATCAAGTTGTTCCTCCGTTAGATCAAGATAACTGGTGTCAGCATAGTCAAGGATAGGGAGAAGAAGAGACTGAGCAAGTGCAATCTTGGTAGCAGTTGGCAGAAACTTTCGCAGACGTTTCAAGATACTTGCAGAAACAAAAATCTTTTTGCTAACTTCTTTCATTTGAAAGCCCCACGATAAGGTATTGTCCATAACAATACCCAAGTTCTTGACTCTGCCCGAAAAAGGTATAATAGTCCCGTCAAAAATTCTATCGTGTATATAATTCCTGTTTTGTATTGCAGGAAATTCAAACCACCGTGCGTCGCCCCACCGTCTACAAATGTACAGGGTGTTTCAGGAGTTGAATTTTCACGTCATCACCTTTGATTACCGAGGTAATATTTTAACCCACCCCTATCAAATTATTATTAACTATAGATTGCACTTGTTCGAAATTCGACCATTTAGGTTCTATTCTATCTACTTATATCTATTTTAGTCAAAGACTGACTGTAAATACAAATAATATTCATTTGTTATAAGTTTTGATACTCAATTAGTCATCTCTTCTCAGTTTGTCAATGTGTCAAGGGATAGTAGTTTATGTAATAAATAAATACATACATAGACTCACGCCTGTTTCCCAGAGGAGTGGCAGAGACAACGGACTTCCATTTGTCACGATCCTTGCATACCTCTTTCGCTTCGTTTACTGACATAATATTCTTCATACATGCTCGCAGGTTTAGTCTTCTCACCTGACCTTTCTTAAGTACGTCTCCGATTTGATCAGAGAATGTTAATAAATAAATACCCTGGGACATTATTTACACACGGCCATCTGATCCAAAACTAAGCAGAACTTGTACTATGGAAACTAGATAACTGATAAACTACATATACTAGTTTTCTTTTGTAAATACATACTTATATAGAAAAGTACACCCAGACTCAGGACAAATAGACATGTTCATGCGCACAAATATCTGTCCTAGGTGGGAATCGAACCCACGACCTCCAGCGTGAAGAGCAAGCATTCGCCAACCACGCCAACTGGCCCGTAAACAATAATGTTTTTTTGTTTATAATTTATCTCTACTCTGTTGCTGTTTGGTTCGGTAGAATCATCGTTATTAAGCTGCCAAGACTTGTGTACTTGTAGTTTCGTACGTAAAATGCGGAGTGCTAAGTACGTCTGATGGTACTAACCATTAATATTCTGTGGTTAATTTATTTAATTATGCAGGCTATGGTGACTCGACACATGTGCGACCGACAGAACGCGGCGTGGTAGAGGACGCCCTAGCGGTCTACAACTGGTTGATTGGGGAACTTGATGATAAGGAAAGACCATTGGTGCTTATATGGGGACATTCTTTAGGTGCGTCACTGCAATTTCCATTTCTTTTTTTTTTATAAGAGTGCGACAAATGAGGAAGTGGGTCACCTGATGGTAAGTGATCACCGCCGCCCATGGACACTCGCAACACCAGAGGTGTCGCGGGTGCGTTGCCGGCCTTTAAAAGTCAGCAAACAAGTGTTGCTGACCCTTCCCCCACCCCAATGAGCTCTGGCGAATTTACTCACACTCAGAAACACAACATTAAGTTATTATTAAAGAATGTCTTCTGTAAGGTGGAGGTACTTCCCCAGTCCGGCTGCTCTTTGGGCGAATTTACGCTGTGACCTACCCCCCTTAAACTTGGTCAGGGTGCGAGTTAATAAAACCAGCTACAAGAATGTTTACCTACATACATACATACATCATCAGCCTGATTTCGTCCACTGCTGGACATAGGACTCCTCCAAAGGTTTCTATCACGATACCATTTAGAGGGGTTTGACTACCTGGTGTATGCCTTAGTCGCCTTTTACGACACCCACGGGATAGTGTGAAGTGATCCTGTTATTCTATCTAGGCCGGAATGTGAATAATTAATAATTAGAATGAATAATTATAATAATAATAATATCTCGGGACAATGTCACACAGATCATGCTAGCCCCAAACTAAGCAAAGCTTGTACTATGGGTCCAGGCGACGATATACATACTTATATAGATAGATAAATACTTAAATACACAGAAAACATCCATGACTCAGAAACAAATATTTGTGCTCATCACACAAATATTTGCACTTACCGGGATTCCAACCCAGGACCACCAGCTTCGTAGGCAGGAGCACTACCAACTAGGCTACGGTGACCGTCATATATTCGGTATTCATAATAAACCAAAAATAAAATCTGTTTTGTAATTTTGATTTTGGGCACCTTCGTTTTATTTAATTTAACTGCCTCTCTGGTCTTCCGGTGACGTGTTCAGCCGCAAACAATGAGGTCTTGGGTTCAAACTCCGGGTCGGGCCAAACAGTGATATTAGAGATTTTCCTGTTACGTAAAGTCCTCAGTATCGGCCTGAAGGCCGGAAATTCTGGTGTTCCTGTGTGTGAGGCTCGGAGAAGTTCTGAACCTGTCCTCTTTACGATGGTGTCGGCTAGCCGTCCCATCGACCATGAGAGTGATTAGAAGGTGCACCTATGTATGCGTAAACAGTTGTACAGTATAATAATATTATATCAATTGCGCTATGCATAAGCTCTAGGGAAGCGCAAGCGGAAGGGGATGATGACGCGATTTCCATGATTTTTGTTCACCCAAAAAGTGCTCGACGCTCCTTAAGAAGTTTTCACTTCAAAATGCGCGAGCAAAATAGACTCTGGACCTTAGATATTTTTTTTTTGTTCCAGGCACAGCAGTAGCAGCGAACATGGCCACCCATCTTGCCCAGTCTGAGAACGGCTCCGAACCTAACGCTTTGATATTGGAGGCACCCTTCAATAACCTCAGGGATGAAATTGAATGCCACCCCTTTTCCAAGGTATCTTCAGAATACGGTTAATAAGTACTTTTTTTAAGAAAAAATCGACGCCCGCACTACAATAGACATATTCTTGATTATCTTGTCTGTGCCTAACGTGTTCAACAGCATTTTTGCAGTTCTGAGTTCAAATCTGGCTCAAGCCAACTAGTGATTTTGGAATTTCTCGTGAGCAAAAGAATTCCGCAGTATCAACCCGAAGTCTGCGATTTGGTGGGATTACACTCCCATGCTTCAGAGAGGATGTAAAGCGGTCGATCCTGTACCTGACCTCTTTACGGTCATGTCGAAATTATGAGAGTAGATATGGTGACCCGGATGTGTTTCCGCACTCACTTACATGTGCGTTGTAGTGAACAAGTGTCGCCCGCGAGTGTTGACGTGTTGCTAAGGCGCCTATTATAAAAACGCGTCAAGTGCTCGAGGTCAAAGATAAATGGCGACCCGCCTTGCGCTAAATGGGCGTGCTCAATAAACAATTTTTTGCTGAAGTGTAGTCGACATGGGTCGACACAAGTGTTGTTTTTGTTCATGCTTATGAATGACTCTTTCAAGTCGTAATAAATGTTTGTTGATATTTCGTTTCTAATTTATTATCTTTAGGGCCAAACATTGACTATAGTTGAAAAAAAAACATTATGTGTAATTGAAATACGTGTTTACGATAAAATATGTGTTTTATGACTTTTAACGATGGAAAGGTTCTATTTTACACACCATAAAATAATAAAACTAACTTACTAACTACTAAAAAAACTAGCTACTTCAAAAATATTAGTTTACAGGCGTAAGATTAGCCTCACTTACGCGCGAGAATCAACGACTGATATTTGACATTTTTTATTCAAGCCGAATGAACCATTGTGGAACTTGTGTCGTATTTCTTGCATGAAGGAATGTATTAAGATTCGAGTAGAAAAGAGAAAAAGATAAGAAACGTAATGCAATAGAAATAAATAATATATTCAGACGATGCATCGTATTGTAATCAAAAAGGGCATTTGTCACTTGGGTTCAATCAACGCTCAAAACAAAAAAGGGACAATTCACCGAGGTGCATTTAAGCGGATTGATGATAAGCAGTTTCCGAATCACCCCTATGTTCCACGATTTTGGGTTTTTTTGACACTTTGAAAATTTATGAGTCCTGAGCTCAAACCCTAATTTTGAACTTTCGAATAAATTCTAAGTCAGTTCTACAATGATTAGATAAACCATACGTTTTAGGATGTTAGAATAAATATTTTATATTTATGCTTCTTAGTTATCACAAAAAAACTGAACCAGAAATGTTCAAAAGAACTAAAAAAACAATCATAAACTGATGTTAGGTGAAATTTATGAAAAAAATCATTTAAAATATTCTATTTCTAAAACTACGCAAAATATTATTAGAACATACATGGGGGTGATTCGGATACTCCTCATCATAAAGTATCTAAATTTTGCGTTTGAACGTCAACTTCTCGGCCAGCTTGTATACATATACGGACAGTCATTGCTTCCGATTATGATGGATGGCGCTGTAACTTTTATTAGAGCTCTAAAGAGTTTCACTTTTACTTCATCTGAACATCGTGCAAACCTGTGGGCTAACATATTAAATTATAAAATAGTCCCTAAAATATTTAACGAAATAGACTTACTAAGATTAGAACCTAAAATAAGTAGATATTTAATAAAACGTAAACTTAAGGACATACTGCTCGGCGAATGTGACACTGTTATCAGTGAGTTACATTCGCGCGATGCTGTGGATCGGCTAGTTTAAGATGCTTGAACTTGGATCGACACGCTGCCGCGTGTCTAGATTAGCTGTTTTGTTCTAATTATGTTTTCTATTTGTTGTGTTTTAGTTTTAACATAGATTTAAGATTTTAAAATATTTAAGTATATAGTATGATTGTGATATATACCGTTAATATTATATAAACGAGCGCGTCTCGCCAACAAGCTTTGTCGCTTGGCGAGGAACAATTTAATTGTAAAAATGTAATTTTCTTTTATGAATAAACGAATTAAAAATAAAAAAAAAATTGATACAGGAGGTGAGAACTGACAACCATTCAGTACGGAAAAATCACAATCAATAATTTCACACATTCTTTTGTTCTTCCAGTTGGTGTCCTGGCTCCCGTACTACAAAGATATGTTCATCAAGCCTTTCACAGCATCTTCGGAGTACGCTTTCAACACCGACGATTACCTGACCAACGTTCCCCACATACCTATACTGATGCTGCACTCTAAGGGAGACAAGATTGTACCTTATGGGTTGGCAGTTAAGGTAGCTTTCTCAAATGTCTGACTTCCATATGGTTACTTACACTGTGTACGCGTGTTGACGTAATTATTATCAGCTTTAGCCTTACAAAAGTAATGAATCATCGGCGTGCCCCCTATGATTACCCTGATGCTGCACCCTAATGGAGACACAATTTACCTTATAGGTTGGCAGTTAACGTTAGCTACGTTACGTTCTCAAATGGTTACTTTGTATTCGCGTGTTGCCATATTTGTTTTGTTATTGGAGTAGGTACCCTTACAAAACTAACGAACCATCAGCGTTCCCTCTATGATTAGCCTGATGCTGCACTCTAAGGGAGACAAGGGTTGGCAGTTAAGGTAGCTTTCTCAAATGTCTGACTCCTAAATGGTTACTTTCACTGTAATCGCGTATTGCCATATGATCATGCCCCGTATGATGGTTCTAATGCTGCACTCTAAGGGAGACAAAATTGTACTTGTAATTAACAAATGTAATTGTACTGTTCTAGCAAATATTGATGGAACTGAGAGTTGCAGGCCACACTTTAAGGCTCATAGTATTTTGACACTAACCTCTCTTTACATTCTCGAAATCTGCCTCTTTGTCAAACAACACTTGCACCTCTACTCTCAAAATAAAGACCATTACAAAGAACCCCGACATTTAAGAAATAAAAACAAATAGTATTGCCTGCTTCCAGTTTAAAACTATTCCATACTGGACCATATGCTATGTCGATTAAATTATATAATAAAATCCCAAAAACAATAAAAGACATATCCAATTCTAAAATTTTAAAAAATAAACATAATAATCTTCTTATGGAGAAATCATATTACACTTTGCAAGAGTTTTTCGAAGACAAAAGTCTACCCAAGTGACAAATTTATTCGTTTCAATTATGCGGAAAATGACAGATTTATGGTGTTAGAATTTATTTAGTCATTATTATAATTTAATAAATAATCATGCATCAACCATCAATTATAATTAATTTGACATTCATATTGTATTAAAATTAAATTTATTATGTATTTTATTTTATTGTATAATATGTTTGATTATTGTTTTTAACTTCATTGAAATATTTATTGTACCTAATTGGCTGAATAATATAAAACATAAAAATTTATTGCTGTGCCCTAACAGGGTTCATGTTGATACCAAATGATTGTATAACACCAATATTGTACATATGATTGCAATAAAGAATTGTATTGTATTGTATTGTACCTTATGGGTTAGCAGTTAAGGTAGCTTTCCCAAACGCCTGACTCCCAAATGTTTACCTACATGGTCCACTTTTTTTTTAAAATTATATCTTCACTGTGGATATTATAACCTTCAGTAGCATTTTTGTCATTAAGTCATAGACATAGTCAAAGTCAAGTAAAATCCGTCACAGTCGATTCAAAGTTCTATCCCAGTAAGGCAGTGGGGACTTTACTAGAGGCTTCTATGAAGTTTTCGAATCAACACGGATAACAACAATTCAGGCAATATCGCACTTTCTTCCACTAGTGTTCGTTGTCGAAGATGTTATGTTTAAAAATTCACGGTATTTCCACATAAAATTACATCAGTTTTTGAAAATGAAACAATGCTTCGATGCATCATTTTTACAAAATACATAATCTTTATTTATCACAAACATAGGTAGGTAAGTATAAAAGAAGTTACAAATCATGTGTCCATGTTTTACTCTTTCACGTATACAAATACAGCATTAACTGATTGGATAACATTTCCATACGCATGCTTAAAAACTACGTTATTTGACTATAATTAATCATTATCGTACTTACTATATTTATTTGAAAAAAGGATTCCTACTGAGTTTTCTGGCAGTGTTTCTCAGTAGCTGCCACGTGATGCACTACACGGTAGGGTAAAAAAAATATGACGATTCCACATAAATGTAAAATTTTTACGGAATAAATAATTTTTGACTTTGACTTTGACCATTATTATAAGAAACATAAAAACACCTTATTTTTTTTAAAGTACTCTATTATAATTTATATTCAATAATTTTCCGCGTAGGCGCCAAAATCTCTACATTGTCCACATGCATTGTGTGTTGTTATATGATCTTTGGAGTAACCCTTCAACACCAACGCATGATCAATGTACCCCAAATAATAATTCTGAAGCTGCAAATTAATGAAAGTCTTTTGTGCAGACGCCAGCACATCCAGTTACCCCAATCTGTCAAATTTCTTTTATAGATTTTCAACTTTATCACCAAAGCATAACTTTCACTTTCAATTGGGGAAATTTTACAGATTGCGGTAGCTTAAAGTGCTGGCGTCTGTACTAATTGTTTCGCAATCTCAAAAAGTTGCATATTGATTACCTATACTCTTCGTGTGGTCTGTCGACTTATTTACTTGTTATTGTTAAAGCTCCATGAAAAAGTAACGAAATCTCGCGGGCCATCAGATGCACCAGTGGTGTTCCACAGTTTCGAACGCGGCATTGGTATTGGGCACAACAACCTGTGCGAGGCCCCTGGACTCAAAATCGTTGTACAGTAAGTGTTACCTCCTTACAGCTAACCTTTTATCAAGTCTCCCAAAATTATACGCCGCTGTTCTTGCTTGTATATAAAAAAAGCTACACTTTATCTATACTACGGCGTTTTAAATAATTTCACCGCATTATGCGTAGTCATTGCTACGGCTGTAAATGTGTCTGCCGTAAACGATCTCGATGCTACGTCCCGCTACGTTATCGTTCGTACGTTATTAATGCTACGCTGCGTTACGTTATTCATGCTACGCCGCTATATATCACAATACAGGGTTTATGTCGCCTAGTTCACAAGTCAAACTTAAGAGCTTCTTGTCAGTCGTTCTACACGGGCAGCCTGTGGTTCAGTTATCCTCTGAGATCGTTTAATACTCTGCGTGTCCAATGTTACAATTGGATTTAGGATGTTATTGGGGTGGCCTCGATTTCATAGTGCCAAGCGTCGCAATTATGGCATATCCCCCCACCCGTTCTTTGGGGAGGCTTTTGTTCAGCAGTGGACGTACTTTGGCGTGACATGATGATTATTATCTATACATATAATAAAATCGTAGGAAAGTCAACACTGTACATTGAATATTTTTTTAAAAGGATACTTGGGGCGTGATCTGCAATCGATATCGAAGCCAAAAATATACTTTTTAGAATTTTTGTCTGTTTGTCTGTATGTGTGTCCGGGCTAAACTCAAAAAGTACTGCATGGATTTACTTCAAATTTTGTATGAATATTATCTTAGTAATCGTCGTGTCGGGTCAACATATAGGCTACATACTATCACGCTATCACCTACGGGGGAGGAGCTGTGATAATTTATAAAATTTAACGCGGGTAAAACCGCGGGGCACAGCTAGTTATAAATAAATCTCTTATTGCTGATCCCCTGTGTCACCCTAATTTTTATTTTTGTTTTGTTTGCAGAGATTTTTTGAAGATTCTGAAAAACCAACCTCGAGGGTTTAGGCGGTGCGAGGATTGCACTTCAACCCCATAGCACGTAGTAGAACCAAGTCTTGTCAACAAAACTGAAGAAGACACCACTGGGGTGTCGTTAGCATTTTATTTAGTACAATCAAATCGCTTGAGAGATATACAACATGTAACTTAATTAACGCACATCCTGAAAATAATTTGTTCAGAATCGTTTACTGAATCAAATTATATCATTTTTAATATAGGTAATTTGTTATTCCAAAATAATTAAAACTATGGAAATTATTGTCATATCAACCCTGTACAGTCATAACAAATTGAAATGGACCGTAAGTCAAAGTAATAAGCCTTTTAAAATCGCATTTAATTTGTATTCATACAAATTCCATCATTCAATACAAAATTAAGAAAAATAAACTTTATTCTAAAAATCAATTTAGTAATTAACAACGCAAATACATATTTGATTAAAAATTCAGTGTATGTATTATGATTACAACATAATATTCTAATTGGGGTGTTTGAGGGTGTGCGTTAATTACGTTACATGTTGTATACTAAAATTTTATAATCTAACCCAAACCTCAACTGAAGAACCTAATTTTAGGCCTTCTTAGTACTCTTTACCAAGAACGAGAAACATGTGCGAACCTTGTGGTGGTTGTTGCGGTCCCTGCGGCGGTGCCTGCGGTGGGTGCTGCTCTTCCTGCATAACAATGCACACGTGCTGCACCAACATGTGCTAGTGAGGATGTGGCGCTCCACCCGCAGACAAGCCATGGTGTCTGTGTTGGTTAAGCGCCTCGGATTTGACGTTTGTCTTGAAGAGTTTAACTCCGCGCTGTTTCGTGGAAATAAACTACTATAAAATTTACTAATGTTTGGTTAATACTTCTAAAGTGTAGTATATTAGTAAGATGCAAGACTGTCATAGCGGTTCGGTGTTAGTGCGGTTAAACACCCAAACATGAGGTTAGTATTTAGATGTGTGATTCCACAAAAGTGGTTAAGTCTTTGAGCGTCGTTGTGATTTACAGGGCCCGTTAAGAACGTCGGTACTAGCCTCAGTTATTAAACCATATATGGTCTCTGACATAGAGACCATATTCCGGCTTGAATAACTCTCTAAGGTAAACTACCGCTACGAATAAATTAATAAATAGTAGTAAGGCTGTAATAAACTTATATTATTATTAAATTGTGGTTTATTTTACGCAAAAACTCAAAATACGTGCGACAAAATCCTAATTTCTGACCACACGCAGTACTTAACCATAAACGTCTGAAGGAAAAGACATATTCTGTCTGGAAGAGATCGCTGTAAGCGATAAGACCGCCAATTGTACCTTTTTAATATAATTAACTGTATCATAAATTGTGTTCTGTAAATGGTGTACAATAAAATGTATTTATCTTATCTTATTCTAAGGAACAACAAAAAATTATGAGGTGCTGTTCTCACTGGGGGGTGCATTCGACCATGACCCATATGACCAAAAAACCCTCAAAAAATCTGCTTCTAGTAGACAACTGATTGCAGATGTACTGACGTCAGCGCATCCAGCTACCCCAATCTGTCAAATTTCTTTTATAGATTATCAACTTTATCACAAAAGCATAAGGTTCACTTTAAGATCTTGGACATTACATGGCAAGATAGGGTCACTAACGAGAGAGTTCTAGAAATAGCACAGCTACCTAGCCTGACAGCGTTTCTTAAACAGAAGCGTTTACGTTGGTTGGGGCATGTGCACAGAATGGAACCCACTCGAATACCACGATGTGTTCTGTTGGGTGCGGTAGCTAATGCGAAGCGCGATGTCGGTAGACCTCTGCTTCGCTTTAAAGACTGCACCAAGCGGGATATGGCCGCTTTTAAAATTGAGCACTGTAGCTGGGAAAAGCTCGCTGAAAATAGAGTTGAATGGCACAAACGTGTAGTGGAGGGTCGTCAGATCTGTGACGAAGCCTGATTCGGAGTACTTGCTGATAAGAGACAGAAGCTACATGAAAGCGGCTCGGCACCAACCACCGCAAACTTCTCTTGTCAGGCCTGCGGCAGGCTATGTCGCTCTCGCATCGGTTTGTTTAGCCACCAAATAAAATGTCTCTCAGACAATGCGCCGTAAATCGTGTGTAACAGACGTAAAGGCCATATATAAGGTTCACTTTCAATTGGGGACATTTGACAGATTGGGGTGCTGGCGTCTGTACATACAAGAGAAAATAAAATCTTAATGCAATGTTTGTGATAAGGCTCTTGAATTTTTTTTTCCGATATGGTTATTTTTACAATTATATTATAGACATATCATTTGTCTTGTTGTGCTATTGGTAGACCGTAGATAAAGAGAGTTCAAATACCGGGTTGGGTCAAAAGCTGAAATTAGTGACGATTATTACGAAAAATCTCGGTTTTAACGTGAAGTCAGGAATTTGTGAATTAGCAAAAGCTGTCGGCCCTGTAGCTGACCTCTTTCTGATCGTATCAGATAAGAGCCAGGGTAATTCAGTGTGGCCTATTAGGCTTTTACTGCTTCACCGGACTATAAGATCCCGGTAGGCGTAAGAACATCTATAACGATAGTAGGAATTTTAGTTTATGATACGATAGAATCATCTTTATAGAGATTAGATAGCAGTCACTCGTTCAATTCTGGTAGCCAGACACAGCCTGTTAAATGAAATACCTACGGCGTAACTTTGTTGATGTACATACTCTGTGCTTTGTGGAGACTGGAACAATATTAATCTTTGAACAGGTCACTACTAGTACCATCTAGCGTCATCTGTAAGAACTAACAGTTGCAACACCATCTACCCGTTCCACTACGAATTAAAATATGTTGTAGGTGTTGACAGATTGTATCTTGTATACAGTTCCGTGCGTTATGCTAGATGGCAGTTACCGCGCCGTGACGAACTTGGAAAATAGTCTTGGTAATGAACTGTGTTCTGATCCAAATAAAGGTAACGGGTTTGATCCGCACAGAAGACAAGTATTTGTGTTCATAAACATATCTATTTGTCTCGATCCGGGTGTTTTCCGTGTTTACTATGTTTATATTTACAAATAAAAAAAGTTAATAAGTTATGCTTCTAAACGTTGTTTAGTATCATAATAACTTGTTTTGCTTAATTTGGGTCTAGATGGCGCTGTGTGTATATCCGGATTTATTTATTATTTCATAACAAGTATTCGAAAGACACGGTTGAGCAGTGAAGTAGCGGATGTATTGGTAAGTATCATAAAATAAATTTTATAAATGTTTTCATACAATCAATACAATGTGTACCTAAATATCTATGTAACTAGAAATAATAATGTATACAACTATATTACTACAAACATGTTCTGACTATTTACAAGCGCTTTTTTAAAGTCTACGTCAATAAAAACCTTTTTTATTTATTCTTTATTTTATTAGTTTATTGGAACAACGCCAGTTGGGGTTTTGTGCCCGGGAGGAGGTCATGCACTCGATTCCCGTATACGTTAAAGATCTGCCCAAAATCAAACATTTCTTATCAGATTGTGAGAGTATCCTCGTGCCAAGAAGAGAAAGTTTTCCTATCGGCAGGTCGACACCTAAGAAGTTGTCCTAACCATCTTTGTTCCTGGTTCGTTAATATGTCTTAAGGTCATATAGGTATCTAGCAGTAGACTGAAAAAATGGGAGAATGAGAAGCAATAAGTTAGTTAGTAGGTAGAATGTCAACAATACAATGATGTATGCATCCACCATTGCATTTGTATAAAGAACCCTTTCCGATGCTCAGTCGGACGAGTGCTACAGAAAACGGCCCTAAAAACCGACCCCTTATACCTAGGTAGGTAGGTACATCTCCACATCACCTCTGAATCAAGCCTCACCTCACCTCACCTTCCAATCACATACACCGTAAAAATAAATATGACATGAGATATTAGATTATTACATAGACAAGTTGTAGGTACAAGGGGCGGTCTTATCGCATAAAGCGATCTCTTCCAAACAACCTAGGATGGATAGGACATTAACTTATAGCATACCAAAATTGTGGTAAGTATATCCATAAATAAATTTATTTTTAGTAAATTTACTGTTAAAATATAAAATGAAAAATAATATCAATATTGTCTACTAGCTGTGCCCCGCGGTTTCATCCGCGTTAATCTTTATAAATTATCACAGCTCCTCCCCCGTAGCTGATAGCGTGATAGTATGTAGCCTATATGTTGACCCGACCTCTTAGTAATATTCATGCAAAATTTGGAGTAAATCCATGCTGTACTTTTTGAGTTTAGCCCGGACATACATACAGACAAAAATTCTAAAAGCTATATTTTTGGCTTCGATATAGTTTGTAGATCACGCCCCAGGTATCCTTTAAAAAAATATTCAATGTACAGTTTTGACTTTCCTACGATTTATAATATAATAGATGGAATCTATGGTCTATGGAAGCGAAAAGCCTCCTTGCCTAACTGTACCTCAACTAAAAAAAATAATGTAAACCAGAGATAAATTCTTCGTGACTAAATTAAATACGACCTTTGGACGTGACACCATTTTAATCGGTATTCTATATTTGAAACATTTCAACAAAGAAAAGGAAACCATAACTCATACATCTATTTTCTGTTGACCCCTTCCCCGCCCCTCTCTCATCCGAAACTCAGACGACTGAAGGGGAGCTACATACATTGTTAAAGATCTTTTTATATTGAACAGGTGTGGACCGGAAATGAACCGCGTTCCAAATTAGTAGTAAAATGTTAGAAGGTCCTTTATAAGTTGACAACTAAATATCATAAAGTTGTTTTTGAATTATAATACCTACCTACCTAATAATATCTTACGACTTTATTCACACACGGTCGTCTGATCCCAAACTAATCAGAGCTTGTACTAAGTATGTAAACCAGATAACTGACATACTACATATACTACTTTTATTTTGTAAATACGACTACTTAATATTTTTTTTAAAGACTACGCCTTCACTTGGGAATCTAATCCCTGTGTCGCGCGATACTTTACAAACATAATAGAGGGACACAAATTACATCCAGACTCAGAACAACTATTTATGGGTCGCATAAATGGTTATCCGGCGCGGGACTCGAACCTGCGCCACGAAGCGGTGAGGCAACTGTCTTAGCCGCTGTACATACTTATATAGATAACTAACTGTGCCCCGCGATTTTACCCGCGTTAAATTTTATTAATTATCACAGCTCCTCCCCCGTAGGTGATAGCGTGATAATATGTAGCCTATATGTTGAACCGACCTCTAAGTAATATTCATGCAAAATTTTAAGTACTTAAATCCATGCAGTAGGTACTTTTTGAGTTTAGCCCGGACATACATACAGACAAACAGACACACAGACAAAAATTCTAAAAACCATATTTTGGCTTCGATATTGATAGTAGATCTCGCCCCAAGTATCTTTTTTTAAAAATATTCCATGTACAGTTTTCACTTTTGTATAGATTACACCCAGACTCAGGACAAACCGACATGTTCATTCACACAAATATCTGTCCTGGGTGAGAATCGATATCATGAAAGCCAAAATTACTTCCATCATCATCATATCATCTGATGTCCACTGCTGGACAAAGCCGCTTCCAGCGCCTTACTTTAATTTCCCAAAAATGGGGCGGCTCTCAAATCAGCCCTCTCTGCCAATCTGGAGTAGGTGGTCTGCCTTTAAGCTACGAACGATACAGACCTGGCTGATCAAACGACCCTGCACCTGGCCTCTTTCGAATCGTCGACTAACCCATCCAATCATCATTAGAGTGAAAGAATAGAGAGTGCACCTGTAATTATGCTCACATTTTTGCACTATGATATGTATGTTTCGGTCAGATGGTTAATATCCATTGAAGAGGACAATATTACCGATGTAATCCAAATTGTAAACATTTGTTACACCAAATTGCTGCATCTCTGCTTATACCCCAACTATACAAGCGTGAAATTGCGCTCTTGAGATAATGGCGCATGTGGTATGTAGTTAGCGCAGCGCAATGCTAGTGTTGTGCCACGGCGGGTAGCCGGGTAATTGCGCCGAGTGCGCCGCGCTTAGGGATGCTATCGATATATCGATAAAATAAAGATAACATAAAACAATAACTACCCTACAACTAGATACGCTAATTGGTTAATATATTTAGTATTTAAGTGTATTTTTCTCTGTAAGCGATTACTGTAATCTTTTGAGAAAAATAAATATCTTTAACCGTAATTAATAAAAAAAAAAAACTTGTGTGTACTTATGTACACGCGTTAGAAGTTATACTTCTTAATATACAACTTGAACATAGTTATCAATTTTCATACCACCTAGAACTAACTACATGCTGTTATTTTTACGATGCGCGCGCATCGTAAAAATAACTCACTGTCATACCACCTAGAACTAACTTCATGTTGTTAAATTTTTTGGTGTCGGTGTGCGCGCGCATCGTAAAAATTCACTCTCATCATTTTTCTCCATCGCGCCAAAAGAAGTATAACTTCAATAAATAATCATCCAAGCGATCGATGGCTAATAATACCAATTTTATCAGATCACACTAGTCTCGCCCGTACATATACATGGTTTTTGGCAGAACCTTGAACATAAGAAAATGGTGGATAGGTGCGGCCATCTGCTACCTGGGTAAGGCTCAAAATTTTTGCGCTATCGCACAAAGGAGATCACAACGGAACGTGTTACAACTGAACTAATGTGTTACAACGGAATTTGTAAACCTTAGTTCACATAACCACCACGGAGTTATATTTTTTTAAATATTTCAAAAATATATATTTTTATCATGAACCATAGTTTTAAAATAAAAAAAATATTATTCTTAAGTAGGTATTTTTATTTAATGATAAAAAAATTATTATACCTAATGGCATATGACTATGAGTATCATTTAAACAATAATCAAGAAAACCTAGATATAGAAATTACGACGTTTTATCTCTTTATCATTTGCGGCTTGGGAGGGAGCTTCATTTTTTATTACGCTTTGATTCCCGCCACTGCTTTCTGAACTCATTTTTTTCATCTTCATTTAAATCAGCAATTTTCCTTTTTCTGGCTTTTGTTCTTTCATTATTCTTCTTTTTTCAAATCTTCATATTTTGCCGCATTACTCTGTTTTAATTTTTCTCGGTACCTTCGGCACCGTTCCGCCTCAGACATTGGCATCATGAAAGTAATAAATAAAAATGAATAGGTAACCAATACTTACTATGTAAAAGTTTATTCAAGTAATCAACAGCAAAATGTCAACTCAATTGGCTCAAATTTAACTTGCAAAATTTCATTACAGAAACCGGGACTGGCGAAAGTAAATAATAGCTTTTTATTAATATTAAAGTTGCGATAGGTTAAAAAAAATATTCAAAACAATTATGTACACTTACCTTTATAAATTCTGTTGTGACACGTAGCACAATTCGTGATTATTCGTGTCACAACGTCGCACAAGGGAACAAAATTTCGACACGATCGAACCTAAAAAAAATCATAACACCAAAATTACTAGACGTACCTCTTGTGCAGTGTTATATTTCAGTAGAACAATAGTTGATTTACACGATTTAAAGCGGATATTCAAGATATCTATTCACTTAACGTCAATACAAAAGAATTTAACTTACAATTTTTTAATGACCATCCGCATGCTTCACCACTTTCTCTCAAATGATACGACACCAAATGGCGGAATCGTTCAGAAATGTATCAAATATTGTGAGCCAGTGTTGCCACTTTAAATAAATGAATTCGTCATGGCATAAAATTTAACCAGTCCAAAAATATCGCGTCGCACAACCTGTCGTGTTACAACGGAAAAAAAGTTCAGACACATCTAACATTGATAATATCATTAATACGCTTTGTTGTATTATAGCTGTTACCGTTTAATTTCGTCCGTTGTATTCCATAGAATGAGATATATACGGAAATAAAAGGTTGCAGTGATTAAAACAAAAATTGTGAAATGATTTGTAAGGAGCGGGCGTATGCAGACACAAAAAAATTGTATGGGAGAAAAAAAAAGCCTTTTTTATTTTTTATGTACTAAATTATATAATAGGATTACCCGGATGGAAAAAATAATGTATGTAGGAAAAATAACATAGTTTCTCTAAGTTTGAGAAATAATATAATTTTTCATACTTTTCGTTTTTTTTTATTTAGTTAAACTATACCGACACCAAATTTTTACAATATGCGCAAAAAATTTGAGCCTGTCCCACCTACTTAGCCTTAATTTATTAGGCTCTGGCCCAATGGACATTTAAAAAAAATGCTCTCTTCTAGTTTCTCAACTTTAAAGTGTAATTTTTATTAAAAAAAGGGGTAAAACAGGCAATATTTTGATGTATTTTTTTAATCCAAGTTGTAATTAAGATTTAAATGTTTTTGACATCTTTTTGTAACTTTGAGGGCTCATAACTTTTTTTCTAGCTAACATCTGAATAAAGCAATAGTTTATAAGAATCTGCCAACATTAAAGATTTAAATAGAACATCAAAATATTGCCTGTCTAACCCATTTTTAATAAAAATTACACTTTAAAGTTTAGAAAGTGGTGAAACTAGAAAGGAACATTTTTTTTTTATTATACTATGGGCCAGGACCTAAAAAATTAGGGCTGAGTAGATAGCAGATTACCCCACCTATCCACAGATTTCATATGTTAAACGTTTTTCCCAACACCTGTATACCTACTATCAAGTACGGGTTGAGATATAATGAACAAAAATATATCAAAACACGTAAAGACGCAGGATGAATATCATTATAACAGCCATAAAAAGTCCACTTCTAGACAAAAGCCTCCCTCAAGAATAATCTTGGTGGGATATGCCATAAGCGTCACGCTTGACAGACGGGTTGGCGATCGCAGTATGATGGTCATAGTGCACAGAGAGACGCTGCTGCCCGTCGATATTCCCTCGGGTGCCGTCACCAGACAATAAGGTGAATATAAAGAAAATAAAATAACGGTTTTTATTCATACTAAATTTACAAATAATTGCTTAGTAGCTTGTTATTTATTGCACTCCATAAGTTAGTTATAGCTGTTTTTATATATGACATATATATACATTATGGACCCTGTAGGGCACGGCAAAGTAGAAGGGAGGAGGGAGCCATTACAAATTTGTGTTAAAAACAGAAGAATATTTGTAATTTTATTTATTGTATTATTATTACGGACCATATTATATTGACTAACCATTTAAATTATTTAATTCATTAATATTTGTGTGTGTATATTTCAATTATTATTTAAAATGTATCATTAAAATATAATTAATATTTAGATAATAGCAGTTGTTTTAGCCTTTGTGTAAGTATATTAAATTTAGTTACATTTTTAATCGTTTCTGGCAGTTTGAGGCTTTTATTTAAGGATTTAAAAAATATGTGAGAAGACCCAAGTGCTGAATAAATTTCATTATTTCATTTCATGGCTAACATGATGATGATGATATTATATTAATATTTAAATTTTAATATAAAATTATCTAAAGTGTCATTATGGCTTCTCCAACAGGACTATACAAGAATCGAATCCCTACTTACCTTCATTATCTGAAGTAAACGCGGAGAACATAAGACAACATGTAGGTATATGACTTTATTTTTACGTACCATGGATAAGTAAGGTCTAGTAGGTACCTAATTAAACTTTTAGAACGACACCGTTCCGCCATTGTGCAAAACAATAATAATAATATCCAAGCCGAACACTGTCTCTTAAGATACAGTGCCTCTAGCACGAGTTCCTGCAGTTTACTTACTCGATCACACGATCATACATTGAGCACCAGAGTTTTAGTTCTTAATAGTTTCCGCGAGAGGCGCTGGTGCTCAATGTATAGGAGAAACTGTACGAGTGATCGAGTAAGTAAACTGCAAGAACTCGTGCTAGAGGCTCTGGTAGATATTTCCCTAGTTTAAGAGACAGGGTTCATATTTTGTGTACATATCTCTGCAACATGGTTGGTCTTGGAACCAATTTGTAATTAACTTAACATTGTAACAATTAGCGCATAAGCAAATCTGTAAACATACGAAATAAAAAAAATAAAATGAAAAAAAATATGTTTTAATGTTTTCTGATTCTATCGATATCAAGCTATCCCACCCTTATACAACAGGGGGGTGAAATTTAATATTCATAATAGAACGTTTGTGTGCCATTTCGCGGTTCGCGCCGCAGGGCTCCAGGGCTCCGTAGGGCTCCGAGAGCTTAGGCCACTGGCTATTGTTTGCATGCATTTTGGAGAGGTTACGCCACCTGTCGTCTTTAATAACGAACTACTTACATGTTGGGTTATTGCTTTTCATATAGGGTGAAATTGCAAAGTGATTAAATTCTATAGCAGGTGTCTACAATATCTAAACTAATATCATAACGAGGAAATGTCGAAAAGGCGCAGTAGCTAACTAGGAACGTCAAAACTGTACATTGAATATTTTTTTATAAGACTGTAGATCACGACCCAAGTATGGGCGTGATCTACAGTCGATATCGAAGCCAAAAAAATAGTTTTTAGAATTTTTGTCTGTGTGTCTGTATGTATGTCCAGGCTTAACACAAAAAGTACTGCATGGATTTACTTAAAAATTTGCGTGAATATTACTAAGAGGTCGGGTCAACATATAGGTAGGCTACATATTATCACGCTATCACCTACGGAGGAGGAGCTGTGATCATTTATAAAATTTAACGCGGGTAAAACCGCGGGGCACAGCTAGTATAATATAAGGTATGATTGAGCTACTATTCTGTACTGTCAGACCTTCTACACGTGTAGTTTGTGGGCTAAATACACGCAGGGGACGTATAACGCCTTGCGTATACAGTACAACAACGCGTTCAGGGTGTTGATGGGGCTGCCGCGCTTTTGTAGCGCGAGTGGCATGTTCGCAGAGGCGCACGTGGATGGCTTCCACGCCATCATGCGTAAGCGCTGTGCATCGATGATGGCACGGGTTCGCGGCAGCCCCAGCGCCATTCTGGTCGCGTGTGCCAGCCGCTAGGACTCGGTACTGATGGCTCACTGGATAGGCCTTCACGCAAGATCAAGCGCCTGACGTATTTGTACCTTTTACTAACACTAGGCTAAGAAAATTGTTACTAACTACTCGTAATCTGTATTTTTACTAACAATAGGTTAAGAACACTGTTACTAACAAATTTATGGACCAAAGTCTGAAATAAATGTATTTATTATTATTATTATTATTCTGCTTAGGTACTCTTTCAATATTTTGTACAAGTGTCTATTGTTACCATTAAGCGCTACCCAGGGCAAATCAGACCTACTAGACACAAAATTGATAATTGTAATTACAAAATTAATAATAATAAATTTTGGAATAAAATAAATTTACCACAGATAATATAAAACCAGGCATGACAGAGCTACTATTCTGCTTACTCATTCAATAATGTCTTGTCCTACCGTTTAACGCTACCTAGGGATCATTTTGAGAGCTAGTAGCCTCAGAATTAATGGCGTAGCATGTCGTACTCGTAGCATTCGACCTGCTGAATATAAAATTTATTTATAATTGCTAATAAAATTTACTATAGGGGGGTACCGGAGCAGCATACCCGCGTTCCCGGGACTCCCCCATCAGGCGCCAAGAGAAGTCCACGGCAGGTAGGTTTACTCGGTGCAAGTCCGACATACCCACCCTCAGACACTTTTTGCGGGTGGCATGCGAAAGCATTCCCCCTGCCTTATCAAAACAAAAAAAAGGTACATTCCTAATATATTAGGTATACCTAAGGCACGATGTAGCTATATCCTGCTTACTCTTTCAATAACGTGTAGGAGTGGATACTGTTACCGTTTAGCGCTACCCAGCGATTATATGCAGAACTAGCTGTTACCCGCGACTTCGTCCGCGACAATTTTGGATGATGACTAATGTAACCTACAACAAAAAGTCCTAACATAGGTACGTGAATGAGTCACTTTTTGTAAGATCACTGTAAGATGAATGTGAACAAATGATCCAATTAAAATGAATAGTGATACTAAAGTCTATAGTTATGTTGTATGTGTGTTGTGTGAGTTATGTTTTAAGTTTAACGATCAGAAGAAAAAAATTAACGCAACATAATTTTTAACAAAATGGTTAAATACAAATTTTCATGCCTTTAACTTCAAAAACGTCGCATTTTTCATACAAACTCAAATTTTACCCCCTTAGGCTGCATTTCCAAATCTCCTTTCTTAGTGCTCGCCTACGTTATATAAGGAACCCCAGTGCAAAATTTAAAGTTTCTACCCCTTATAGTTTAGGCGCTGCGTTGATATATAATGTCAGTTAGTTAGTTTTACCTTTTTAGAGTTCCGTAGCCAAATGGCAAAAAACGGAACCCTTATAGATTCGTCATGTCTGTCTGTCTGTCTGTCTGTCCGTCCGTATGTCCCAGCCATTTTTTTCCGAAACTATAAGAGCTGTAGGTAAGTTAAAATTAAATGACAGGTAATATTTAGCAAGTTAAAATAAGACAGCCTGCTGAGTACACATCAAATTTACTCCGGACACACATGGACAAAGCGCTCAAGACCTCCATGAACTTATCCCTCCTTCCCCCTTTTTTCATCGGACTATCAGCCGTCGGGAGGATCTCCTCTTGTTGTTGCCATCCCATCATCGAAGCGATTTGCTGCCTTCTTTATCATACGCATGGCTAACCAGTGGAACACCCTCCTGAACGACGTGCTTCCAGACTCATACAACATGGGTTTATTGAAGGCTAAGGTAACAGGCTGTGTGGTGACGGCCTCAAAGAATATCGCCACCCCCTCTCATCCCGTGGGGGGACGTAGAAGTCGTCCCGAGGGAATATATACCAGAGAACGGGCAGCAGCGTTCTCCTGAGTCTACCAATGTCTACCTTACTGCGATCGCCAACCCGCCTGCCAAGCGTGGCGATTACGGCATATACTCCCAAATGATGGACACAATAAAACCGCGGCCCCCAGTCCCCAGCAGCCCTCCTATTCCCAGCCGTGGTAACAGCCGTGGTTACGGCAGGGCAGGGGGTGCTAAGAATCCCCGGCAGATTCCGTGTTACCAAAACCGACGACCTCTGGCCCTGGCAACGTATAACACACGTACACTGCGGTCCGACGAGAAGATAACTGAACTGGAAGAAGAATTGAGCAGGTTACATTGGGATATTGTAGGATTATCTGAAGTCTGAAGAGAGGGGGAGGACTCGATAATATTGAAATCCGGAAACCTGCTCTATTACCGGGAGGGTGACCAAATATCCCAAGGTGGTGTCGGGTTCATAGTCCACAAGTCTCTCGTGAACAACTTAGTGAAAATCGAGAGTGTGTCGACGAGGGTTGCGTACCTTATACTCAGAATCACCAAGCGGTATTCGTTGAAGGTTATACAGGTATACGCACCCACTTCGACACACTCCGATGATGCAGTCAAGGTTATGTATGAGGACATCTCCAGAGCCATACATACCTCTAACAGCTATTTCACTGTGGTAATGGGGGACTTTAACGCGAAGCTGGGCAAACGATTCGGTAATGAGCTGAGAGTGGGGCAATTTGGAACTGGAGACTGGAACCCCCGGGGCCAGATGTTGGCCGACTTCATGGAGAAGGAGGGACTCTTTATGATGAATTCCTTCTTCAGGAAGCCGGATCACCGCAAATGGACCTGGGTGAGTCCCGATGGTAAAACTAAAAATGAGATAGACTTTATCTTGTCGACGAGACGACAGATGTTCAATGATGTCTCCGTGATCAATGCGGTTAAAACCGGGAGCGATCACAGACTGGTCAGAGGCTCATTGAACCTTAATGTCAAACTCCAGAGGTCCCGACTGATAAAGTCTACGCTCCGACCCTTACCTATCCACGTCCAAAACCCCGAAACATTTCAGCTCGAACTGCAAAACCGTTCCGAATGCCTAGCAGACTGCGAGGAAGTGGACTCATACTATGACAAGCTCGTAGAAGCTGTCCATACGGCTGGGTCTAAGGTCTTCAAGGCCCGTCGTACAAACAGAACTAAAAAGATCTCTGACTTTATTTACCCTGCAACTTATGGAAGAAAGACGGAAAATGGTTCTGACATCCTCAGATGATGCTACCAGATATCGGCAGCTTAACAGATGGATCTCAAAGTCTTTGACTCGCGACACGCGTCAATTTAATACAAAAAGTATGAAAGAGGCCATTGAGCGCAACAAAGGCTCCAAAGTGTTCGCAAGAGCTCTGTCTGTTGGACAGAGCCAACTGACGAAGCTGAAGACTGAGTATGGTAGAATCGTCACGTCGAAACCTGAGTTGCTAGGAGAGATCGAGAAGTTCTACGGACAGTTATATACGACAACACAGCCACCTGTCAAAAGTCATGCCTCAGATCCCAGAGCACGACTAACCCGACATTACACCGAAGACATCCCGGACGTCAGCCTGTACGAGATTAGAATGGCTCTCAGACAACTCAAGAACAACGCCTTGTTGTTCTTGAGTTAAATGGCGTTCAAATAAACAAAAGTTAAAAATGACTTAATCAATCGTTAAATCGGCTTCAATGAGCACATGTGACGTCATAAATGGTCCGGAATCGATTGTCAATGTTGAAGCCGATTTAACGGTTGATTAAGTCATTTTTAACCTTTATTTATTTGGATGCTATTTAAGAAATCGATGTTCGGTGACTTAGCCGGTAGAGCCCCTGGTGAGATCTTGGTGAAGTCAAGTTAACCAGCACGTAAACAAACTCCGCCGTATTTCGCTACTAGAAAAGTAGGTTACGTTAGGTTGGAAACAGTCTCCAAAAGATATCTTAACCATAAACAAACCACTTCATCCTAGCTTCCATTTATTCCCATTACAAAATGAAATAGCCCGCGGCGCCGAGTAATTAAATGGACCGACAGATTGTTTCAATAATGTCTGTTGTAAGTAATGGAAACTTTCTACCTTCATTTTAAAATCTCTTTGCTTATTGAAATACCTAAGTTACCAGATAAGTGAGGGTTGGAGTCGGAGTCGAGGGTTCTGTATAACAATATCCTGGGAAATAATTCAAGCTCTGCTTAGTTTGATTGTTTTTTAAGATTCTGTAACCAAAAGCTAGGTATCTACAAAAACCTATCACTAAACATCCGCTGTCCGTCCGTCTGTCTGACAGCAGACTGTTTCTCAACAACCGTTGGAACTCGCGTTTTAGATATTATAAAGGACATTAAATGTTGTATGCCCACTATTAAAACGTGCTTCAGACGCGTTATTAAGCCCTTTCATACGATTCTTCTTTGATCTCGTATCGTTACTTTATAATGTTAACCTAACGGTTGCCTCTGTTTGAGGAAGAAATTATATATTATTTTGGCAAAAGATATATAAAACTATTTTTGTAATTTAAAGCCTGTAGGTAGTTAGACATAAGGCTGGGGCATGTAGATTGGCGGATGTATGGACGGAATGCCGGATTCCTTTTTATTACCTACCCTAAAAGTTATATTTCCGTGGCTTGTCCAATTTTTATAATAGGTACCTATCCTGTGACATTATTCACACACGGCAATCTAATCCCAAACTAAGCAGAGCTCGTACTATGGAAACCAAATAACTGATATACTACATATACTACTTTTCTTTTGTAAATACATACTTTTATACCTAGGTAGGTAATTACACCAGACTCAGGACAAACAGACATGTTCATGCACACAAATATCTGTTAGGCGGGTATCCCACGACCTGCGGCGTGAAAGTCAAGCATTTGGAGAATGCCTGGAGATCTGTCATACAGGTTTAGAGCCTAGTACAGACTCCAGCTCTCTCTAAAGTTCTAATAAGGCAAAAATTGTTTATAGGTACATCGCAATGTCATTTATATACCTATGAACTTTTACGAGAGAAATAAACCATATTTTTATTAAAAAAGTAATTACCAACCAAGCCAACTGGCCCGTATGTATCCAAGTCTTATTTAAAGAAAGAAAATGTGCCTTTTGGGGTAGAAACATTAGGGCCGTGGGGACCAGCACAGCGGCCAAAATTATGTACCTATAAAGAAATAGCTGCACGCCTTCTTGAGGCAACACGTTCCCAGAATGCTGGCTTATATTTTGCCCAACATATAAGCATTATTAAATTTCAATTTTATAGCATTATTCGCAATGCATAGCATTTATACATACATACATACATAGACTCACGCCTGTTTCCCAGAGGGGTAGGCAGAGACAACGGATTTCCATTTGTCACGATCTTTGCATACTTCTTTTGCCTCGATTACTATCATTATATTCTTCATACATGCTCGCCGGTTTAGGGTACTTCTGACCTGCCCTTTCTTGAGAACATCTCCAATCAGCATTTATCTAATCTCAAAAATGGGAAATCATAAATTTAATCGTCCGTCTAGTCTCGAACCTGCACCATCTACCAATCCGGGGTAGGCATTGCCATACAGCGTGGTAATGCTGCCAGTATTTTGGGAACATTACCAATACCTACAAGAATATTTAGAACACCTTTAACTTAATGCTTAGTTTTAAAATAGAATTACTAAGAAAGAAATATTTTTGTCCCGTGATAAGAAACGTGTCCCGGTTTTTTTTAGACTTTAAAGATATACCTATTGTTACTAATATGTAGGTACAGACTCCAGCACATCCAGCTACCCCAATCAATACATAGAAAACATCCATGACTCAGAAACAAATATTCATGCTCATCACACAAATATTTGCACTTACCGGGATTCGAACCCAATACCACCAGCTTCGTAGGCAGGAGCACTACCAACTAGGCTACGGGGACTTTCTCTCATGAATTTCTCACATAATTACATTAAATAATAAAATACCTAGGTAAGTACAATTTTGACGAATATCTCAACATTTTAATCATAATACGACCCAAGAGATCCTTCCGAGAACACCCCCGCCATCTTGAAAAGCCTATGCGTATAGTTACATTTAATCTTTATCCCAATTCCCCCCCTCTCCTACCATACCTAAATCATATTTATCACCAATACCTACCATTTGACCTACCTACGTAGGTAGGTAATAGTAGATAGCTAGAAACCAATTGTGTTTTTTTAAAGACAACGCCCGCACTAGGGAATCTAATCCCTGTGTCGCGGGGTAGGTACTTTAGAAACTTATAATAGACGGACACAAATTACATCCAGACTCAGCACAACTATTTATGGGTCACACAAATAGTTGTCCGGCGCGGGACTGGAACCCGCGACACGAATCGGTGAGGCGACAATCTCAGCCGCTGCGCCACATGTGCAGTCTAGTAAAATTCTGGGACATTACTCACACACGGCCATCTGATCCCAAACTAAGCAGAGCTTGTACTATGGAAACCAGATAACTGAAATACTACATATGCTAGGTAGGTACCTACTTTTCTTGCTAAATACCCACGTATAGATAATTACATCCAGACTCAGGACAAACAAACAGACCTGCACACAAATATCTGGCCTGGTTGGGAATCGAACCTACAACCTGCGGCGTGAAAGGCAAGCTATAAATTCAACCAAAACACATCTGCCTAGAGCCTGTTGTATTTCAAAAAAAACATGACTGTAAAACAACTGACTGAACATCCAAATGGAAAGTACACTCTAGATTTCTGAAGATACTGCATCGTCATCATCATCATCATATCAACCGAAAGATGTCCACGGCTGGACAAAGACCTGCCCAAAGGATCTCTACAATTATTAGGCAGGTATTACGCTGCCTGCATCCAGCGCCCTCTCCCTATGGCAAGAAAGCAATGTAGTGCTCCCGGGTGTTGATGTCATTAGTGTTGTGTGTAGACATACCAACACATAGTTCCGTACAAGAAAATAAGGAAGATTAATATCAAGACCATGCGAGGGTATATACCGAAACCCGAGCTGCACGGAGACGACGCTGCCGAGCCACACCAGTCGACCCGTGACCACCGCTGGTGCAATCCATGCCGAAACGTCGGGTAACCTAAACGTTATGATTTGCCTAAATCTTTATCGCGATTGAGACCAGCGTCCACAATCAGACTAATAGGTATTATAAAGGCGAAAGTTTGTGAGTGTGTGACTATGAGAGTGTGTATGTTTGTAATTTCTTTACGTGTAAACGGCTGTATCGATTTCAATAAAAGATATTTATAAATTATATATATTTATTATATAGATTAACACATAGGCTACAATTTATAATGTTTAACACGGTTAACCCTAGGATGTTAACATGATTTAGATTAACGCGCATGGTAACGGGGGTGCTACGTCACCCTATAATAATAATTTGAATAAAAAAACTTATTTAATGAAAAAAAAAACTTTTTATTCTTGATACAACCGAAAGGAATACCTATTCTTCTTGAGATCAATGACTAACTAAATGATACTCAATTGAAAAAAATATGTTTTTGCCAATTTAAATACAATCGAGACAACGATTTCTACACGATGTTCAGGGCACGCAGGTGCCCTGAATGCATTTTGAACAAGAAAAATCACTTTTTGTAATTTTTTCCAGGGCACAATGCACATCGAGCTTTTTTTTTCAATTTGCCAGGGGGCAAATTTATAGGCATTTTTATATTTTATATTCTTATATATATATATGACTATATATAACTTACATCCCCTATTTTACGCCCTTAAGGGTAGAATTTCCAAAAATCCATATTTTTTATTGCAAAGTTAAATACCAATTTTCATGCGTTTAATTGCAAAAACGTCGCATTTTCATACAAACTCAAATTTTACCCCCTTAGGGGCTGCATTTCCAAATCTCCTTTCTTAGTGCTCGCCTACGTTATATAAGGAACCCCTGTGCAAAATTTAAAGTTTCTAACCCTAATAGTTTAGGCCCTGCGTTGATATATATGTCAGTGAGTTAGTAGGTTCCGTAGCCAAATGGCAAAAAACGGAACCCTTATAGATTCGTCATGTCTGTCCGTCCGTATGTCACTGCCACTTTTTTCCGAAACTATAAGAGCTGTACTGTTGAAACTTGGTGAGTAGATGTATTCTGTGAACTGCATTAAGATTTTTACACAAAAATAGAAAAATAATAATAATGTTGGGGGTTCCCCATACATAGAACTGAAACTCAACATTTTTTTTTCATCGTACCCATACATGTGGGATATCTATGGATAGGTGTTCAAAAATGATATTGAGGTTCCTAATATAATTTTTTCTAAACTGAATAGTTTGCGCGAGAGACACTTCCAAAGTGGAAAAATGAGTGTCCACCCCCCCTGTAACTTCTAAAATAAGAGAATGATAAAACTAAAAAAAATATAGGTAGGTACATATAAATGTACAGACGCCAGCACATCAAGCTATCCTAATCTGTCAAATTTCCCCATTTGAAAGTGAACCTTATACTTTTGTGATAAAGTTGAAAATCTATAAAAGAATTTTGACAGATTGGGATAGCTCGATGTGCTGGCGTCTGTACCTTACCATGTAAACTAACAACGAAAATTGGTTTGAACGAAATCTAGGATGTTTTTAATCCGTCATAAATCGTAAACCGCAATTTATCTTTCATTTAATCAACTGAAATACTTGCTGCTGCGGAACCCTTCACGTGCGAGTCCGACGGTTTTTTTATATATAGCTTGGTAGATTCAGAACTAAAAGCATGACACCTGCTGGAACTAAATAAAATTTACTATAAGTAGCAACTATTATGCTTACTCATTCAATAATGTGTACAAGTGTCTACTGCTACCGTTTAGCGCTACCCAGAGATTATATGGAGACTAACTAGACTCAGAATTATTGCCGTAGTATGCGGTAGCATTCGACCTGCAAAAATAAAATAAAATTACTACACATAATATAAAATAAGGCATGATAGAGCTACTAGTCTCCTTACTCTGTTTAATGTGTACGAGTTACTACTGCTACCGTTTAGCGCTACCCAGGGATTATATGAAGAGTTACTAGACCCAGAACTATTGCCGTAACATGTGGTACCATTTATTTTTCTTTACCATGCGGTAGCATTTGACCCGCTGAAATAAATTGAAATGTAACAGTTGATAAAAAATGAGGCATTGTAAAGCTACTCTGCTAACTCTATTATTCTGCTTACACTTTCAATAATGTGTAAAAGTGTCTACTGCTACCGGTTAGCGATATCCAGGGATTATATGGAGAGTAACTAGACTCAGAATTATTGCCGTAGTATGCGGTAGCATTGGACCCACTGAAATAAATTAAAATATAACAGTTGATATAAAATGGGGCATTGTAGAGCTACACTGCTAACTCTACTATTCTATTTACACTTTCAATAATGTGTACAAGTGTCTACTGCTACCAGTTAGCGCTACCCAGGTATTATATGGAGAGTAACTTGACTCAGAATTATTGCCGTAGTATGCGGTAGCATTGGACCCACTGAAATAAATTAAAATATAACAGTTGATATAAAATGGGGCATTGTAGAGCTACACTGCTAACTCTACTATTCTATTTACACTTTCAATAATGTGTACAAGTGTCTACTGCTACCGGTTAGCGCTACCCAGGCATTATATGGAGAGTAACTAGACTCAGAATTATTGCCGTAGTATGCGGTAGCATTGGACCCACTGAAATAAATTAAAATATAACAGTTGATATAAAATGGGGCATTGTAGAGCTACTCTGCTAACTCTACTATTCTATTCTATTCTATTAGTCTACTTACACTTTCAATAATGTATACGAGTGGCAACTGCTACCGTTAAGCGCTACCCAGGGATTATATAGAGAATTAGTAGACACAGAATTAAAGCGCTAGCATGAGTCAGCATTCGACCCACGGTACAAGACCGACGGCTTTACGTGCTCTCTGAGGCACGGGGGTGTAATAACACCAACTCGTAGACTTCGGGACACTGAAACTTTTCTTTACGGAATATTCTGAAAATTACTTTTAGACACGACCCAAGTTTTGAACCCAGGACTTCATTATCTATAGTTGAACAAGCTACCGCTAGACCAAGGAAACAACCCCCTAGTAGGCATAACTTAACATGGCTTAGCGACCGTTGTTAAGAATCGCAGCCAGGAGCCAGAAACCAGGAGACGCACATAAATCAAACCAGTTCGTCGGTCACCCATTAACAGTTGAACGCACGGCTAGGTACTTTACCTTGCCACTTACGGAACAATGTGACCACTTACTGGCAATATCCTATATCCATCATGTCAGCCAAAGTATGTCCACTGCTGGACAAAAGCCTCCCCAAAGAATGGAGGGATATGCCATAATCGCCACGTTTGGCAGACGGGTTGGCGATCGCAGTTTGATAGTCAGAGTTCTAAAAAAAAAAACGTTGCTGTCCGTTCTCTGGTAGGTATTCCCTCGGTCGAATTCTCACGCCCTTCTCTCGCCCCCCACGGGATGAGATGGGGTGATGATATTCTATGCCATCACCACACAGCAAATTTCCTATATATATATCATTCTCTTACACATCAATGCCTGGAAGAGATGGCATTTAGCGGTAAGGCCGCCATTTGTACTATTTCCATTTTAATGTAATATTTTTACTCTTAAGTTATGACTTTGTAGTGCAAAAAAGAGTTATCTATCTATCAAATAAACCTACTGAGTACCTACATATAACTGGGATACAACTGGGACTGTCGAATAGCCCGATCTGCAGGATCTATAGGGAAGAAAATGAAACATTGCTGCATATAATATGTAAATGCGATGCGTTGGCAAGACACAGAATGGCCATCCTGAGGCATATCCAGAACCAGGAAATTACAAGGATCTAGGTCCCCTTAAGAAGCGTACCTATTGGATTATGTGCAGACTTCATTCTGGGTTCTAGGGATAGAATAAAAACCAGTGGGGGATAGTACAAAAGATCCTGAAGGGTTGAAGTGCTGTACGCAATTACACCCCAACAAAGATAAGAAACGAAGACCTACACATCAATTTACCCAGCCATATTTCGCTACTAGAAAAGTAGGTTAGGTTGGAAACAGCCTCCGAAAGAGAGCTTAACCATAAACAAACCACTTCATCCTAGCCTCCATTTATTCCCATTACAAAATGAAAGAGCCCGCGGCGCCGAGTAATTAAATGGACGGACAGATTGTTTCAATGATGTCTGTTGTAAGTAATAGAAACTTTCCACTTTCATTTTAAAGTCTCTTTGCTTATTGAAATACACTAAAAACCAGACAAGTGAGGGTTGGAGTCGGAGTCGAGGGTTCTGTATAACAATATCCTGGGAAATAATTCAAGCTCTGCTTAGTTTGATTGTTTTTTAAGATTATGTTACCAAAAGCTAGGTATCTACAAAAAGATAAGATAAGATAATCGTTTATTTCACCACATAACCTATCACTAAACATCCGCTGTCCGTCCGTCTGTCTGACAGCAGACTGTTTCTCAACAACCGTATTGGAACTCGCGTTTTAGATATTATAAAGGACATTAAATGTTGTATGCCCACTATTAAAACGTGCTTCAGACGCGTGATTAAGCCCTTTCATACGATTCTTCTTTGATCTCGTATCGTTACTTTATAATGTTAACCTAACGGTTGCCTCTGTTTGAGGAAGAAATTATATATTATTTTGGCAAAAGATATATAAAACTATTTTTGTAATTTAAAGCCTGTAGGTAGTTAGACATAAGGCTGGGGCATGTAGATTGGCGGATGTATAGATTGGCGGATGTATGGACGGAATGCCGGATTCCTTTTTATTACCTACCCTAAAAGTTATATTTCCGTGGCTTGTCCAATTTTTATAATAGGTACCTATCCTGTGACATTATTCACACACGGCCATCTAAACCCAAACTAAGCAGAGCTCGTACTATGGAAACCAAATAACTGATCTATACTACATATACTACTTTTCTTTTGTAAATACATACTTTTATACCTAGGCAATTACACCGAGACTCAGGACAAACAGACATGTTCATGCACACAAATATCTGTTAGGCGGGTATCCCACGACCTGCGGCGTGAAAGTCAAGCATTTGGAGAATGCCTGGAGATCTGTCATACAGGTTTAGAGCCTAGTACAGATTCCAGCTCTCTCTAAAATTCTAATTAAGCAAAAATGGTTTATACATCGCAATGTCATTTATATATGAACTTTTACGAGAGAAATAAACCATATTTTTAATAGAAAAAAAAATTACCATCCAAGCCAACTGGCTCCTATGTATCCAAGTCTTATTTAAAGAAAGAAATATATTTGTCCCGTGATAAGGAACGAGTCCCCCCGTTTTTTTAGACTTTAAAGATATATTGTTACTCATATGTACAGACGCCAGCACATCCAGCTACCCCAATCTGTCAAATTTCTTTTATAGATTTTCTACTTTATCACAAAACTATAAGGCTCACTTTCAATTGGGGAAATTTGACAGATTGGGGTAGTTTGATGTGCTGCCGTCTGTACAATCGACGCTCTATTGGGCCGACAATAAATGACAAGAAAATAATACCTACCTAGTTAACTAAATAAATAAATAATAATAAATATCTAGGGACAATGTCACACAGATCATCCTAGGCCCAAACTAAGCAAAGCTTGTACTATGGGTACCAGGTGACGATATACATATGTATATAGGTAGATAAATACATAGAAAACATCCATGAGTCAAAAACAAATATTCGTGCTCATCACACAAATATTTGCACTTACCGGGATTCAAACCAAGGACCACCAGCTTCGTAGGCAAGAGCACTACCAACTAGGCTACAGTGACTTTCTCTCATGAATTTCTCTCATAATTACATTAAATAATAAAATACCTAGTTAAGTACACTTTTTACGAATATCTCAACATTTTAATCATAATACGACCCAAGAGATCCTTCCGAGAACACCCCCGCCATCTTGAAAAGCCAATGCGTAGTTACATTTAATCTTTATCCCAATTCCCCCCCTCTCCTACCATACCTAAATCATATTTATCACCAATACCATTTGACCCACCTAGACAGATAGAATCCAATTGTTATTTTTTTTAAAAACAACGCCCGCACTATGGAATCTAATCCCTGTGTCGCGGGGTACTTTACAAACATATAAAAGACGGACACAAATTACAACCAGACTCAGAACAACTATTTATGGGTCACACAAATAGTTGTCCAGCGCGGGACTCGAACCCGCGACACGAAGCGGTGGGGCGACTGTCTCAGCCGCTGCGCCACATGTACAGTCTAGTAATATTCTGGGACATTACTCACACACGGCCATCTGATCCCAAACTAGGCAGAGCTTGTACTATGGAAACCAGATAACTAATATACTATCTACATATGCTAGGTAGGTACTTTTCTTAGTAATACCCACGTATACGAGTACCTATAGATAATTACACCCAGACTAAGGACAAACAAACAGACTTGCACACAAATATCTGGCCTGGGCCTCTACCGGCTAAGGCGCCGAACATCGATTTCTTAAATGGCGTTCAAATAAAAAGGTTAAAAATTACTTAATCAATCGTTACATCGGCTTCAACGTTAACAATCGATTCCGGACCATTTATGACGTCCCATGTGCTCATGGAAGCCGATTTAACGATTGATTAAGTCATTTTAGACACCTTTATTTATTTGAATACCATTTAAGAAATCGATGTTCGGCGACTTAGCCGGTAGAGGCCCTGGTTGGGAATCGAACGTACAACCTACGGCGTGAAAGGCTAGCATTAACCAACCACGCCAACCAACAATATAAATTCTAAAACAAAAACACTTAAACTAAAACACATCTAGAGCCTGTTTCTATTTCAAATAAAACAAAAGAGAACACATAAACATGTCTGTAAAACAATTGACTGAACATCCAAATGGAAAGCACCCTCACTATTTCAGAAGATACTCCATAAAAAAAAAAAACTTGTGTGTACTTATGTACACGCGTTAGAAGTTATACTTCTTAATATACAACTTGAACATAGTTATCAATTTTCATACCACCTAGAACTAACTTCATGCTGTAAAATTTTTTGGTGTCGGTGTGCGCGCGCATCGTAAAAATTCACTCTCATCATTTTTCTCCATCGCGCCAAAAGAAGTATAACTTCAAAAAGGTTTTATTTCACGTAGACTTTAAAAAAGTTAGAACATGTCTGTAGTAATATATGATGATGATGTCTTCCCGGCCGAATTTCAGCCACAGCGGCCATTCTCAATGGAGATTAGCCAATTGCGCAGGACATATTATAGTGCACAAGTATGTGCGCAAACACAGGGGCACTTTCTATTCCATCACTCTCATGATCCGGGACGGGACGACTAGCGACACGACCGGAAAGAGATCAGGCACAGGTCCGACGGCTTTACGTGCTCTCCGAGGGGTGTAATACCGCCAACTTCCAGACTTCGGGTTGATACTGAGAAATTTCTTTTTACGGAAAAATCACAAAATCACTTTTTGGCCCGACCCGGGATTTGAACCCAGGACCTCATTTTCTGCGGTTGAACTCGCTAGCGCTAGACCAACGAGGCAGGCAGAGCAGTAGTAGGTATATAATTAATTAATCATTTTATAATTATTTCTAGGTAGATAAATAGATACCTATAGATATTTGGGTACCTACACGGATTGTATGAAAACATTTACAATAAGATTTATTTTATAACTAGCTGTGCCCCGCGGTTTTACCCGCGTTAAATTTTATAAATTATATTATTGCTGAGCATCTCCGTGCTTCGGAGGCCACGTTAAGCTGTCGGTCCCGGTTGTAGTCATTAGACAACAGTAGTTAAGCCATGTCGGAGGCCTACTGGGCGGCTTGAACAACTCTGACACCAGGGTAACCACTGCTCATACGATCAGTAAGTAAGTAGGTACATAATACCTATTAATTAGGCTTCTAAACGGAATACAGAGCAAAAGCATTATGGTTTTCGTGGAAACAATTTTCTTCATATATTCTAATTTACGTTAACAAATTTCTATTTTCACAAACGTCTGAATTTTTAATCGTAATACCAGGTACCGAGAGAACGGTCGCCATCTTGAAAACTTACCTACGCATAGTTACCAAAGATCATTATTATTAAATATTCCTGTAGAACACTATAATCTTTATCCCAATCCCCCCCTCCCTTCCTATAAATCATAAATACCCCATTATTTATGACCGATACCAATTTCACCCACCTACGTAGGTAGTCTTGTTTATCTCGACCTACCTACACAAACGTATAATAAAAATAATTCAAGCAAAAAAACACATCTTGGGCCTGTTCTCCTTTAAATAAAACAAAAGAGACCACAAAGACATGTCCGTAAAACAATTGACTTAACATCAAACGCAAACGTCATAACTGTAAACAATCCACCTTCAAATTTGTACTTTATGGCTATAAAAATAGAGTCGTGATTTGGGTGTGGGATATAGTGCTTTGTATCTTTTTTAACTTGCTTGAAATGAAAGTGGTTACATATTTATAAAATGGAATCGATTTTTAAATGAGCCAATGGTGGTGCTCGTTTTTAGAGGCGGGAAGTACCAAGCCCCACCCAACGTTGAATGTCAGATGAACGTCTCGGGCGTCTTCTATGCTCATTCGCTCCGCGTCCGCGGACGCGAGCGATCGTCTCGTATAGAATGATGTAAATGTATTGAATATCTAGCTATACCCCCGCGGTTTCACCCGCTTTAAAGAATTTTTGGCGTAAAAGAGTAACAAACATACATCTATACTCACAAACTTTCGCATTTATAATATTAGTAGGATGTGTACCTCTAGCGGTTTTGGCAGTGCACGCCGGAAAAGCTCGCAGATGGTAATTTTTCCTGCTTACTTGACACTTATCGTCATATTTTGGACAATTCACACAGTATCTTTATAAATTGTAGCCTATGTGTTATTCTGATGAATAAGCTACATTATTGCAAATTTTCATTGAAATCCATTCTGTAGTTTTACGTGAAAGAGTAACAAACATCCATCCATACTTATAAACGCGTTTATAATATTATTAAGAGATATTATGGTTACCTGAATACATTTTATAGGTTTGTATTATAGGTTTTTTTAATATCTATGCCTTATGAAAAAAGAAGCAAATGTCAGATGCTTTTTTTAGTTACTACTCTTGTTTAGCTACATACCTATTTAATTTATTTCTTTAACTATTTAGAAAATATAGAATTATTAAGTAAGAGAAGCAAACCTCTTTTAACTAACTATCTAATGTGGTTGTTGGTAGATACCTACCTACTTGCCTTTCACGCCGCAGGTCGTAGGTTCGATTCCCATCCAGGAAATAGATAGGTATAGGTGTATGTTTTATTTTATTTTATTGCTTTAGAAAACTTATAGCTAGAATATAAATGACACAGAATTAAAGATGAAGGCCAATCATAAGTTTTCACAGATATAGGTAGGTACACAGTCAGCGACCCTAACCACTCATTAAATAAAAAACAAACTTGAGAGGTGTCAAGGGACACCCGGATGGAACGAAGTTATTTCTTATTATTTATTATGTACAAAAAACCTGTATACACTCAACAAAAATAATCGTCGCGATGCCACACTGTTCAATGCGAAACAGAAATGAAAATATCTGGCTTGCTTTCTATAAGAGAGAGAGAGACAGAGAAACATGCGCACGCCGAACAGCTGCAAAAAGTGTCGTGACAACTTTTCGTAAGAATTTTTTCCGTCTACCCTTTCACAACGCGCGATAAGGAACTTCGTCCCAAAAATATATGATAATAATTTCCTTTTTTGAAAGAGGTTAAATATGATAATGTAGATAAGAGTAGAAAGTCCTACTATACAATTATCTTAAGAAATATCGATAGCACATCAATTTGTCGATACCGATGTCGATATTTTATTGCACAACACTATCTCATGCTGATCCCATCGACTGATGTGAAATACATGGCAGACATCCCGATTTAAGTTTGAAATATCGTCACTGCGTCTACCTCTAGTGTTTATGGACGAGGTTAGATAAAGTAGACCACGTCTGTACCTACTGATATTATTAAGAGAAGACTTGTTTTTAGGGTTCCGTAGCCAAATGGCAAAAAACGGAACCCTTTTATTGAAATGAAATAATAATCAAATTTATTCAGCACATGGGTATTTACGTACATTTGTACTTGTTTCGAACAAAGATTAAACTATGCATACAAATTACATTGCCACGGTAAACAGGTCTTGTGCATCTTCACTGACAGGAAATCACAGCATGCGAAGAGTATACAGAAGAAAAGTTAAAGTAATTTACAAACTAACATTAAAAAATAAAATTAATTAAAATTTAAGGAAACTAATTCAAACTAATAGTAAAATATATAATATAATAATATAAATTAAATTAATAATCTAATTAGTGCACAGAATATAAACAATTTTGTGCACTAATTTAGTTTATTGTTTCAAATTTTATACTATTAGTTTGAATTTGTTTCCTTAAATTTTAATTAATTTTAATTTTTAATTTCTATTCCATCACTCTCATGATCTGATGGGACGCCTAGCGACACGACCGGAAGGAGGTTAGGTACAGGATCGACGGCTTTACGTGTTCTCCGAGACACGGGGGTATAATTGGCACATAGACCAACATAGATTGCACAGTAGGTAATTGTCAACTTTGACACCTCGTAAAAAGAATTGTCACAACAAAATGTCGTCTATAAATAAAAAAAAAATGATTGTTTTGTCCAGCTGTCTACGTCTTTCGCCTAACTGATGATTTGTAACTAAAAGTATCTAACCCAAATTAACTTTCAATAATTTGTTGACACTTTTTATTGGAAATATTTGATTATATTTATGATAATTCACTACCAAATAACTTTTATTGCTTCGCATGTGGATCCTTCTGTTATCTAATTTATTACACATTTTATTATCTACGTACCTATATGACATAAATGACATTCCTCAAATACAGATATAAAAAACCGGCCAAGTGCGAGTTGGACTCGCCCATGAAGCGTTCCGTAGCAGCAAGTATTTCAGTTGATTAAATGAAAGCAAATTGCGGTTTATAACGTATTAAAAAATAACTACTTGCTAGATCTCATTCAAACCAATTTTCGTTGTTAGTTTCTATGGTAATGTACATCATATATTTTTTTTAGTTTTATCATATTCTTATTTTAGAAGTTGCAGCGGGGGGACACTCATTTCATCACTATGGAAATGTCTCTCGTGCAACGTATTTAGTTTAGACAAAAATGATATTAGGAACCTCAATATGATTTTTGAAGACCTATCCATAGACACCACACATGTATGGGCATAATGAAAAAAAATTTTTGAGTTTCAGTTCTATGTATGGCGACCCCCCAAAATTATTGTTCTTTTTCTATTTTTGTGTCAAAATCTTAATGCGGTTCACAGAATACACCTACTTACCAAGTTTCAGCAGTACAGCTCTTATAGTTTTCGAAAAAAGTGGCTGTGACATACGGACGGACAGACATGACGAATCTATACGGGTTCCGTTTTTTGCCATTTGGCTACGGAACCCTAAAAAAGATCTGTCACCATAAAAAAAAAACATAAGAGAGAGTTTATTAATCCGATATGATTTCGCCTGACCCTAGTCTAACGCTATGAAATGAAATAAAAAAGCGTTTATTGTCAGAAAAAATATATTTTACAATCCCTTTTTACCTCTGCCAAACTGCAAAGCAGTTTGTTGGCAGAGGTAGCTCCATTTTTAACAATTGTTTTTAAGTTTAATATTCTGGGACATTATTAACACACGGCCATCTGATCTCAAACTAAGCAGAGCTTAAACCAGATAAAACATATACTACTTTTCTTTTGTAAATACATACTTATATAGATAATTACATCCAGACTCAGGCCAAACAGACATGTTCATGCACACAAATTTCTGTACCGGGTGGGAATCGAACCCACAACCTCCGGCATGAAAAGCAAGCATTTGCCAACCACGCGAACAGGCTCGTCATATTTTTTCGTTTTAGTTTATAGTTTTAGTGACACTTTTCCACTCTATTTAGATGATAATTATTTATTATATTATAACTATTAACCTATATTCTTTTCTATCTACATAATTTTATTTGGAACAAAGTTCCTTATCGCGCGTTGTGAGAGGGGGCTAGACGGAAAAAAATCTTACGAAAAGTTGTCACGACACTTTTTGCAGCTGTGCGGCGTGCGCATCTTTTTCTGTCTGTCTCTCTCTCTCTTATAGAAAGCAAGCCAGATATTTTCATTTCTATTTCGCATTGAACAGTGTGGTGTCGCGACGATTATTTTTGTTAAGTGTATACAGGTTTTTTATACATAATAAATAATAAGAAATAACTACGTTCCATCCGTGTCCCTTGACACCTCTCAAGTTTTTTAAATTTAAAATTAAATATTCAAATCTTCCCTACGGTGAGGTTTTGACAGAAGATATTAAATAACTGCATATGTATTTTGTTTTTAAAAGAGGTCTTTGTGACAGGCCGGTTGGCGTGGTAGCGTAAGATCTGAAATTTTGGCGATCTTTGGGGAGGACTTTGTCCAGCAGTGGACGTCTTTCGGGTGATATAATGATGAAGATCACCCTGTATCCCGTCTACCACTGTGGGTTTCACAAGCAACTTATTACCGCGCACCACCACTCTGTGAAATCAATTTACTGCGGAGGTATTTCCGATCCTACAAGACGCGAACCTGTTCCTTTAACGCACTGAACGACTCCGACGGTGTTGCCAGTGTCAATAAGCTTTATGTGCTCTCCAGGAAACGCATACATAGGTAAACATTATATAACTATATTCCATAGAAAGATTCATCATGTCAACTGAAAAACATCCACTGCTGGAGAAGAGCCTCCCCAAAGAATAGGGGGATGTGCCACATGCTCATAGTGCAGACGCCAGCACATCAAGCTACCCAATCTGTCAAATTTCCCTAATTGAAAGTGAACCTTATGCTTATGTGATAAAGTTGCAAATAGGTAAAATAAATTTGACAGATTGGTGTAGCTGGATGTGCTGGCGTCTATACATAGAGGGACGCTGCTACCCGTTCTCTAGAAATTATACATTTGCCACGTTGGTCTAGCGGTAGCGTGTTCACCCACTGAGAACGAGGTCGTGGGTTCAAATCAGGGTCAGCTCAAAAGTGATTTTGTGACTTTTCCATAAAAAAAAAAGTTCTCAGCACCAGCCTGAACTATGGGATTTGGCGGTATTATACCCCCGTGCCTCGGAGAGCACGTAAAGCCGTACCTGACTTCTTTCTGGTCGTGTCGCTAGGCGTCCCATCGGATCATAATAGTGATGGGTAGAAAGTGCTCCTGTGTTTGCGCACACACATTTGCGCACTATAATATGTCTTGCGCAGATGCTTATCTCTATTGAGACAGACCGCCGTGGCCAAAATTCGGCTAGGAGGACGTTATATATTCCTACAGGTCAACCTCTTTTTTTTTCAAACAAGCACACGTCCCATCATTAGCCCGTTGTTGACCCTTTAGAAACCTTATATAGCTCCCTTTTTGAAGGGCCCCATGCTGTAGTCTCTTGGGAAAACCGTAACAGGGGAGTTCATTCCACAACCTCAACGTACGTGGGAAGAAGTTTCGCTGAAAGTGAACCGTATGAGATCAAAGAGGTTCAAGGATGTGAGGATGAACTCCCTGTCTGTGGCGAGAGGTGCGATGGTAGAAGGTGACTTCTACACCCCCCACGCGATGCGATGGATTGGTCATATTCCATGCTGTACCTAATACAAGGATTACTCATTACAAAACTTGTAAATTTTATCTAATTGGTTCCGCGAAAAATGTTCTTCAGAAGATCTAGAGACTATCCCTACACAGAGTTTTGCAATATTGATATTAAATCAAGTTCATCATCATCATCATCATGTCAGCCAACGTACGTCCACTGCTGGACGAAAGCCTCCTCAAAGAATGGAGGGATATGCCATAATCGCCACGCTTGGCAGACGGGTTGGCGATCGCAGTTTGATGGTCATAGTTCACAGGAAAACGCTGCTGCCCGTTCTCTGGTAGGTATTCCCTCGGTTGATTTCTACGCCCCCACGGGAAGAGATAGGGGGCTGATATTCTATGCCGTTACCACACAGTAAATCAAGTTTAGTCCTAGTAATATTATAAATGCGAAAGTTTGAGAGTGTTTGACTGTGTGAGTGTGTATGTTTGTTACTTCTTCAAGTTCTAACGGCTGGAGAGATTTTAATAAAATTTGTTATGGAGTTAGCTGACACCATGGATATTATTTATAAAGTTTGCCTATAATATATAAAGTTTAATGTGGGTAAAACCGCGGGGCACAGCTAGTTTACAATATTTTTTCATGTAACTTGTTTTACTGGAATAAATCTAATCGTATTGTAAACATTTTTGTGTCCAATTTTTGATAAGTGATATTTAAATTGATTTGACTGCAAGTGTTGCGCAGCGGCTAAGACAGTCGCCTCGCCGCTTCGAGTCGCGGGTTCGAGTCCCGCGCCGGACAACTATTTGTCTGACCCATAAATAGTTGTTAGAGTCTGGATGTAATTTGTGTCCGTGTATTATATGTTTGTAAAGTACCCCGCGAAACAGGGATTAGATAGTCTAGTGCGGGCGTTATAGTCTTTAAAAAGAAATAGATAGCAACCTTGTTATGATATCTTCCAGCAGAATAACAATGTCATCAACATAAACAATTCCATATAATTTGGCGAGTTAAAAATGTAGGTATTAAACCTAAGTTACTATTTATTTAGATAAATAATATATATAAAAAAAATAAGGACGAATACCAAGTACGAACTGCTACATATCAAGCTACACATTTCCAGTATAAGCTGATCTCGCGTTGTATAGGATTTCCATATAATGAGAGGTCAGCTTATACTGGAAATGTATAGCTTGATATGTAGCAGTTCGTACTTGGTATTCGTCCTTATTTTTTTATTTCGAAAAGGAGGTAAATCATAGAATCCAACTCGGCTGGGCAGCGTTCGGGAAGCTACTTAATATCTTCTCGACCCAAATACCGCAGTGTCTCAAGTCGAAAGTCTTTAACCAGTGTGTGTTGCCAGTGATGACTAACGGAACAGAGCGATGCCGTCATCGCTCACTATGGGTCTTATCAGGCGGCACAAGGTCACCGAAAGAGCAATGGAAAGGGCTATGCTTGGAGTTTCCCTGGGAGATCGGATCAGAAATGCTGAGGTCCGCAGGCGAACCAAAGTAACCTACTTAACCCGAAGAATTGCCAAGCTGAAGTGGCAGTGGGCAGGGTACATAGCTCGTAGAACCGACGGCCGCTGGGGCAGAAAGGTTCTCGAGTGGCGAACACGAGCCGGATGATCTTGTGCGGGTTGCTGGAAGTCGCTGGATGCCGATAGCGTAAGACCGGTTCCGATACTTTTGTCCAGCAGTGGGCGTCATTCGGCTGATATGATGATGATGATGACAAAGGTGGAATTGATGCCAAAGGCATTCTCTGCCACTGCCAATCATATATCTCTGCATCACCCAAAGGTCGACCTTTGGGTGATGCAGAGATATATGATTATGCCGTAAATAAACCTCCGTTATAACTCCGCAAAAAAATAGCGGAGGCGGAGGCGGAGGCGAAGGTACGATTTCATGCGGAACTTCCGCAGTAACGGAAGCGGAGGCGAAGATCCGTTACAACCCTAGTTCTGTGTATATTAAGGTATTCAGTATTATTATTATAACGGACCTTGTGTTTAAAACGACGGTCGCGCTTTAATGCTACCACCGGATCCAATGCGCCCCAACTGAGAAGACCCAGCGAAACAAACTCAGCAGGTTCATCTACTACCGGTTTCAACACGGCCCAGTTGAGACGGTCCGGCGAAACATACTCAAGCGGGCATGAACACGGGATTTGGTCCACTTAAAGTAATTATTTAGTAGGCAAACACAATATCTGCTCGATCGGTTGTCTGAATGAATATTAATTTAGATTATATTTATGAAACAAAAAAAAACATTGAAACATACATAACATACATAGGTAAACATTATATAACTAAATTCCATAGAAAGATTCATCATGTCAACCGAAAAATGTTCACTGCTGGAGAAGAGCCTCCCCAAGGAATAGGGGGATATGCCACATATGCTCATAGTACAGACGCCAGCACATCAAGCTACCCCAATCTGTCAAATTTCCCTAATTGAAAGTGAACCTTATGCTTATGTGATAAAGTTTAAAATCTATAAAAGAAATTTGACAGATTGGGGTAGCTGGATGTGCTGGCGTCTGTACATAGAGGGACGCTGCTACCCGTTCGCTAGAAAGTGTACATTTGCCTCGTTGATCTAGCGGTAGCGTGTTCACCCGCCGAGAACGAGGACCTGGGTTCAAATCCCGGGTCGGGTCAAAAGTGATTTTGCGACTTTTCCGAAAAAGATAATTTTCTCAGCATCAGCCCGAAGTTTGGGAGTTGGCGGTATTATACCCCCGTGCCTCGGAGAGCACGTAAAGCGGTCGGTCCTGGAGCTCTACCGGCTAAGTCGCCGAACATCGATTTCTTAAATGGATTTCAAATAAATAAAGGTTAAAAAAAATGACTTAATCAATCGTTAAATCGGCATCAACGTTGACAATCGATTCCGGACCATTTAAGACGTCACATGTGCTCATGGAAGCCGATTTAACGATTCATGAAGTCATTTTTACCCTTTATTTATTTGAACGCCATTTAAGAAATTGAAGTTCGGCGTCATAGCCGGTAGAGCCCGTGTACCTGACCTCTTTCCGGTAGTGTCGCTAGGCGTCCCATCGGATCACGAGAGTGATGGAATAGAATAGTGCTCCTGTGTTTGCGCACACACATTTGCGCACTATAATATGTCTTGCGCAGATACTTATCTCTATTGAGACAGACCGCCGTGGCCAAAATTCGGCTAGGAGGACGTTATATATTCCTACAGGTCAACCTCTTTTTTTTTCAAACAAGCACACGTCCCATCATTAGCCCGTTGTTGACCCTTTAGAAACCTTATATAGCTCCCTTTTTGAAGGGCCCCATGCTGTAGTCTCTTGGGAAAACCGTAACAGGGGAGTTCATTCCACAACCTCAACGTACGTGGGAAGAAGTTTCGCTGAAAGTGAACCGTATGAGATCAAAGAGGTTCAAGGATGTGAGGATGAACTCCCTGTCTGCGGCGAGAGGTGCGATGGTAGAAGGTGACTTCTACACCCCCCACGCGATGCGATGGATTGGTCATATTCCATGCTGTACCTAATACAAGGATTACTCATTACAAAACTTGTAAATTTTATCTAATTGGTTCCGCGAAAAATGTTCTTCAGAAGATCTAGAGACTATCCCTACACGGAGTTTTGCAATATTGATATTAAATCAAGTTCATCATCATCATCATCATGTCAGCCAACGTACGTCGACTGCTGGACGAAAGCCTCCCCAAAGAATGGAGGGATATGCCATAATCGCCACGCTTGGCAGACGGGTTGGCGATCGCAGTTTGATGGTCATAGTTCACAGAAAAACGCTGCTGCCCGTTCTCTGGTAGGTATTCCCTCGGTTGATTTCTACGCCCCCACGGGAAGAGATGGGGGGCTGATATTCTATGCCGTTACCACTCAGTAAATCAAGTTTAGTCCTAGTAATATTATAAATGCGAAAGTTTGAGAGTGTTTGACTGTGTGAGTGTGTATGTTTGTTACTTCTTCAAGTTCAAACGGCTGGAGAGATTTTAATAAAATTTGTTATGGAGTTAGCTGACACCATGGATATTATTTATAAAGTTTGCCTATAATATATAAAGTTTAATGTGGGTCAAACCGCGGGGCACAGCTAGTTTACAATATTTTTTCATGTAACTTGTTTTACTGGAATAAATCTAATCGTATTGTAAACATTTTTGTGTCCAATTTTTGATAAGTGATATTTAAATTGATTTGACTGCAAGTGTTGCGCAGCGGCTAAGACAGTCGCCTCGCCGCTTCGAGTCGCGGGTTCGAGTCCCGCGCCGGACAACTATTTGTCTGACCCATAAATAGTTGTTAGAGTCTGGATGTAATTTGTGTCCGTGTATTATATGTTTGTAAAGTACCCCGCGAAACAGGGATTAGATAGTCTAGTGCGGGCGTTATAGTCTTTAAAAAGAAATAGATAGCAACCTTGTTATGATATCTTCCAGCAGAATAACAATGTCATCAACATAAACAATTCCATATAATTTGGCGAGTTAAAAATGTAGGTATTAAACCTAAGTTACTATTTATTTAGATAAATAATATATATAAAAAAAATAAGGACGAATACCAAGTACGAACTGCTACATATCGAGCTACACATTTCCAGTATAAGCTGATCTCGCGTTGTATAGGATTTCCATATAATGAGAGGTCAGCTTATACTGGAAATGTATAGCTTGATATGTAGCAGTTCGTACTTGGTATTCGTCCTTATTTTTTTATATATATCATTTATCTAAATAAATAGTAACTTAGGTCTAATACCTACATTTTTAACCCGCCAAACTATATGGAATTGTTTTTCATTCTCTGTATATATTTGTATTTTTCGTTGCTTGTGTTTTTAACTTATATTATTACTGTCATAAATCCATGTAGCTATAACCGCAAGTGTAATTTCTTTATATCAATATGTTACCTATGGAGTGGGCTTTGGTGACCTGTAATACAGGTTTTTAATAAACCTACCACCAGGCACCAGCTCTCATAAAGTAGATTTGACTTAATTATATCCTTTACTGTTGTTGCTAACCTACTTGTGTAAACTTTATGAGAGAAATAAATGAGTTTTTTTTCTTTTTTTTATCTGTAGCCGTGTGTTCTATCTAGTTTTAACTCCAACCTCCCAAACGACGTGTTTCCAGACTCATATAACATGGGTTTATTCAAGGTTAGAGTGAACAGGCATCTTATGGGTACGCGCGGTCCACCTACGACCACATTCTCACTTACCATCAGGTGAGATCGTGGTCAAGCGCAAACCCATTTTGCATTAAAAAAATCTCCTCCTGTCTAATTGACTGAAGTTTATCCTTAAGCTTTTAGGATTCCACTGGCTCGGTGTAAACTGGCTTTTTAAATGCACTATTTTAACTTTGATTTTGATTATATTTTGACGGGCCTTTTGGAGTGGTTGGCAAATGCTTGCTTTTCTCGCCGGAGGTCGTGGGTTCGATTCCCACCCAGGACAGATATTTGTGTGCATGAAAATGTCTGTTTGTCCTGATTATGTGTGTTATTTATCTATATAATAATATGTATGTACTAGATGAGGTCCGCGTAAAATAGTAACAAAAATACATCTATACTCACAAACTGTCCCATTTATAATATTAGTAGGATGTGTACCTCTAGCGGCTTTGGCAGTGCACGCCGGAATAGCTCGCAGATAGTAGATATTTTCCTACTTATAATAATAATGTCCTCCTAGCCGAATTCGGCCACGGCGGCCAGTCTCAACAGAGATTGGCCATCTGCGCGGGACATATTATAGTGCTCAAGTGTGTGCGCAAACACAGGAGCACTTTCTATTCCATCACTCTCATGATCCGATGGGACGCCTTAGCGACACGACCGGAAAGAGGTCAGGCACAGGACCGCCAGCTTTACGTGCTCTCCGAGGCACGGGGGTATAATACCGCCAACTCCCAGACTTCGGGCTGATGTTGAGAAATTTTTCTTTTAACAGAAAAGTCCCAAAATCACTTTTGGCCCGACCCAGGATTTGAACCCAGGACCTCATTAACCGCGGGTGAAGACGCTACCGCTAGACCAACGAGGCAGTCGTTTCCTACTTACTTGACACTTATCGTCATATTTTGGACAATTCACACAATATCTTTATAAATTGTAGCCCATGTATTATTCTGAACTATAAGCTATATTATTGTAAAGTTTCATTAAAAGCCATTTAGTAGTTTTTACGTGAAAGAGTAACAAACATCTATCCATACTCACAAACTTTCGCGTTTATAATATTAGTAGGATTTACAAAAGAAAAGTAGTAGGTATATGTATTATATCAGTTATTTGGTTTCCATAGTACAAGCTCTGCTTAGTTTGGGATCAGATGGCCGCGTGTAAATAATGTCCCAAGATATTATTATTATTACTATTATCACGATATACATACCACTATAAAAGACCTAATTCATAGCACTCCATGGATTCAACGGTTTAAGGGCCCTTAAACCTACTTCTGAGTCGCAAGTCTCAGACTCTGTCGAGTATTCCCTCCTCTACCACGCGATGGACCCGGTTTCCATCAACTCAAGCCGCCCAGTAGGCCTCTGACATGGCTTAACGACTGTTGTCGAATGACTACAACCGGCACCGACAGGTTAAAGTGCCATCCGAAACACAGAGACCCTCAGAAATTAAAACACTTTGGCGGTCACCCATCTATGGACTGACCGCGAGCATAGTTGCTTAACCTCCCCGATCACTTACGGACCGCTGAGAGCGTCTAGCTATGAGCGCCTCGCTCATAGCTAGATGCTCTGATGCTGACTTTCCTCTAACATACCTACATACAAAAAAAGTTGAATTGATAACCTCCTTCTTTTTTTTGAAGTCGACTAGCTATTCCTTACCTATAGTTTCTTACTGTTGTTTAATGGCTACAACCGGGACCGATTAATACCAACAACTACTTAAGTACCTATTTACTACGAAGGTAGGTAGGTACTTAAAATTTCGATATAACAATTTCATCTATCTTATCAACTATTCATGACAACAATTTGTAGTTTGTGTATAAATTAATAATAAATCAATAAAATATAGGCACCTAATTTATTCCGCAAATATTAATAACATCAATAGATATGACAAACTCGATGTCAAAATAAACTTACATATTTATAGCTAATTAAATCATAAATATGGTTTAGCAGGTTCACTCCAATTCATAGAACTAATAATCCACCCATCCGAAACCTAACCTCAAGGGCCACCGCTCACCGCTCACAGATAATAAATAACCCAAAATCTGCTACATTAAAACTCTCGTGTCCACTCACGGAATGTCTATGGCCGTACATTTTTTTCCTTCGTACCTTTTTTAAATATTCAAATCGAATCACCCAAATTAAGTAGCCATAAACGGAATCAGCTTCCAAATTTGAATATTTCATTCTCGCTCGTACGACGCGCGCGCTTTGATTTGTGTTGTTGCTTTGTTTGTGTGAGTGGAGTAGGGAAGGGAAAAATATCGACTATTTTTTTTTTGGGTTTTAGTTATTGATAACATATAGGTACTTAAATTAAATCATCGGTGGTCATGGTAGATGCTTGCCTTTCATTGATTTGATTCCCACCCAGGATGTCTGTTTGTCCAGAGTCTGGCTGTAACTATCTATATAAATATGTATTAACAAAAGAAAAGTAGTATATGTAGAACAAGCAGTGACTTCGTTCCGCATTATAAATATTTTTGTCCCTGCTCGTTTGTACCGCAACTTGTATTACATTATTCAAGTTTAAGTATTAATTTTGGAATTTTCCATATCCTATGACACCCCACAATAACGCAGCTTTCTATTGGTGAAATAATTATGAAATCGGTTCAATAGATTACCCCTTACAACGTCACAAACTCACAAACGTTACCTCTTTATAATATTAGAATAGATATCAGTTATCTGCTCTCCATAAAACATGCTTTGCTTAGTTTGAGATCAGTTGACCGTGTATAAATAATTTCCGAGGATGTTATTATTATTATTACCACATGATCATACTTTGAATATATTTTTCTTATTTAAGATTTTTAACGTTAATTAATAATGTGTAATAAATAACATGAATGGGTCTATCTAAATTCTAAAAATAAACATTAATTACAGTAGTAAATTAGCTTTCAGTACTGACCAGATAAGCTTCCTACGACTCTGATTGGATTAAATACTGTTTTCTATCTAAATTAATTCATAGATAATCGTATCATACCATTTGAGGGCATTTTATCTTAAGGTGATAATTGCATTATATAATAAAGACGGTAGTCTGGAAACACTATCCATTTATGTAATATGTGTGATAAGACGATTATAGGTCCTTTTGTTTAATACAGCAAGTGTATTTTATGTGATATTTGTTTTTTGTGCAATAAAGTGTTCTCTGTTTATTTGATACACAGATCATCATCATCATCATATCAGTCGAAAGACGTCCACTGCTGGACAAAGGCCTCCCCCAAGAATCTCCGCAATAGCCGGTCCTGCGCCGCCCGCATCCAGCGGCTTCCCACGACCCTTGCAGGATCGTCGGACAAATTTATAAATATAATACAATCATAGGTTTCAGATATTTATTTGTTTTGTTAATACACCAAAAACCAAATACCAAAAATATCTAACTAATCTTGACGGGCCGGTTGGCGTGTTTGGTAAATGCTTGCCTTTCACGCCGCAGGTCGTGAGTACAATTCCCACATCGTTTGGCCTGAGCCTGGGTGTAATTATCTATTTAAGTATGTATTTCCCAAAAAAAAAAAGTATATGTTATATATCAATTATCTGGTTTCCCTAGTACACACGGCTACATATCAAGCTATACATTTCCAATATAAGCTGACCTCTCCCTGGATCGAAATCCTATTAAAATACGAGATCAGCTTATACTGGAAATGTATAGCTTGATATGTAGCGGTGAGTACAAGCTCTGCTTAGTTTGGGAGCAGAAGGCCGTGGGTGAATAATGTCCCAGGATATTTATTATTATTTATTTAATCTACTGTCACATAAGGCTTTAGTAGCAAGGTTGGTTAAAGGTTTACCCTCCAATAACGGTAAGAGAAAGTACATTTCACTTACAAAGAAAACGTAGTAATGTAATACAAACACAGTTTAAAAAGCAATTCATACAAGTCGTAAACGTTAGATATATCGTATAATTAACACCAGTTAGCGAGTAGTAATTCATACTCCTTTAGCAAATGTATCCAATTAAATTTTTATATAACGCCAAGTTCTCACCTTGTAAAAAATACTTATTGATTCGTAGATAACCGTTCGACCTGTCAGGAAAGTAATAAATTACAACTCGTTAATGTTTTTATTTAACTACACTTGAGCGGAATTTCCGCGTTTACATAAACTGTAATTACCTACGTAGCATGAGCTACATATGAAAAAAGAATGTGTGGGGAAATAATTGGCGACGTGTGAGGTGGCTTAACGCGTGGAGGATCTGTAACCTTTTTGATCATATAAAATATTTTTACCCATCTACCACCAAATACTGTACCGCATAATAGTCTTCATGGCCAAATTTCAACGGAGATGAGCCACCTACGCAGGACATATTATAGTACAAGTGTGTGTGTGGAAAAACAGATGCACTTTCTTTCATAATCGGAGTTGATGGCTATCCACAACAAGCGGAGTAGATCTGACGTAGTACCAACAACTTTATGTCCTCCTTGAAGCAACTGCCAAATTTCAGGCTTCGGGATTCTACTAGATGTTTTCTTTTCAGAAAAATTACAAGTATCCTTCTGGCTGGACCCGAGATTCGAACAAATGGAACACGCTACCGCTTAATCAATGAGGCATAGGAATACATAACTATGCTAGTGAAGAATTTTTATTTATACAAAGCGCACTAATAAAAAACATCCTTCTCAAGTTATGGTCAACTATGCAAAAGATCATTTTGAAGTTCTCTTTTTGTACTAGCAAGTCGAAAAATACCAAATACCGTCCTGATAACAAGCGGTCACCGTAGCCGATGACGCTTATCATACACATTGCATTACTCATTGCCAGCTAGTCCCTTCTCCTCATTGAACACCGCTGACCTAACTTACATCCTGGATCATTGTACTACCTCGAGTGTATCCTGAATGGTGGAAGTCGAGTCGAGCTGCGCATAGATTGAAAAACACATACTTTAGAGACACGGGAAAGTAGGTTAAGCTTGCATGATATTTCAAAAAGGACCACATTTATGTGTTTCCTTTAATAGTTCTGATTACGGATTTTTTTTACTTATGGTGTAGGTTCCCTCAATTTGTCATCTGTTTAAGGTTTCATCTCCTATGAAGATTAAATTGTTAAATTTAAGAAGATACAAAAATGTACATTTTATTCAAAACTGATGGTGAACACAACAAAATGAACCATTTATAGATATATTTATTATCCTACATCACTGCGAAAATGTATCGATATCGATTTTTGGTCAAAAATAACCCATCACTAAACCTTTTGTCGCAGCGCGCCGCGCGTTGATAAGGAAACATTTTAAATTAGTGGTAAAAAGAGTAAAAAATATTATAATATATACATATTTTTTTACATTTTTTTATTTGTACTTTATCGAACAAAACGGGTAGCCGCTACCAAACGATATAAATTATATCATTTTTCATTGCGACAACCCTAACCGAGGTAAAAAATGACGTTCCATTCAACGTTCCGAGTTTGAAAAAGTTTTGCCGCGCTTTTTTATACGTTTCCGGGCGGCGAGATTCCATTATTGAACTTCATAATTCGAATGCCGTGTTCAACGATTATTAATATTTTGTGATACAGCGAAGGTTCGCCTTACATTTAGTTTTTATGTACCGTTATAAGCGAGCAACGTACGAGCGATGAGTTTAGGTATATTTGAGCTCACGAGGCTATTCGTGTCGGCTTTTTTATAGTTTTCCTCTGTAAGTTAGTTTTGTACAATACCGGGATTTTTGGGAAAGGTTCGAATGTAAGCGGGTAAAGTTAACTGGAGAAAAATAACATGGAGATGACTCGCGCCCATCGAGTGACTAATAAGGTGAGTGTCCTGGAGTCCTGAAACACAGGATTTTCCTAGTTTAGGTTCCAGTCCACCGCTGATATTATGATATGTTTCAATGATATGGATGTTAACTTATGTAACTAAAGGGGTATCTTGTGGTGGAAAATAAAATATCATATATTGATGTGAAACATCTATAGACGCACGTAAAACAGATTTCTGGCGTGGCGACGCATGCCGTGACGCTTGCGCAATCGACTTTTTATTTTATCATTATGACATATTTAGTTCCTATCACAATATGTTCTTTTCTGCATATTACTTTTACAAAATAATGTCGATGTTTCACATCTGCCAGGCGTCCCGTGACGGCTCACATTTTTTTTTATTTATTTAAAGGCGCTTTAATTAGCACGAGGGTTTATAGGAGATATTTGTCTTGTTGTCGCCTAAGGATAGGTATGTTTAACCACTAAGCTGAATTACCAGGTAAGACAAAGCGAACAAAAACATTGCTACTCTTATATATTTTATATGCTATTAAAATGTAACGTATACAGGGTTACTTGTAAAACAACAACAACCTTGCAGTACTAGATAGCTAACACCATAAGCAACGACTTATGATAATTTGTTAGATTTTGTTTTCGTACAAAAATAACTATTAATCTAAGTTCTCGCTCGAATGTTTATAACTATACGCGCATCGCAGAGATTACTGCCGCCAATATTTGTTGCATATTGGCGGGAGTAATCTATGCGATTTCCAAATTTTCCTATACCAAGCTGTGAAATTAACTAGATAAATATCTGTCGAAGGAAGTGTTATTATTATTAGCACTAGATCTAACAACATTTTTGTAAAAGAGGAGTTGAACAAAACAATACTTAATTAATTAAAATTAATAAGGTATTATGCCGCAACTTTACTGAGGGTAAGAGCACGTATTAGAAATGTATGACAATCCTACAAATACTTAAGTAAACTTGTAAATAAGTTCAATAAAGCAGTTTTTGCGACAAATTTGTAAATTACAACGGCCTGTATTCCCGCTGTGTCAGTGCCGATTTCACAAGCGGCAGCGATTTTAATACGACCTCGCCTCTTATAATGACATTTATAATTGTGTCAAAATCTATGTGTTAATCCAGGGTGTCAGTTATTTCCATACCAAATTTTATTAAAATCACTCCAGCCGTTTTGGCGTGAAGAAGTAACAAACATACACACAAATAGTTGTATCCCACGGGGATACAACTATATGTACCGTGCCGATTTCACAAGCGGCAGCGATTTCAATACGACCTCGCCTCTTATAATGACATTTATAATTGTGTCAAAACGTAATGAGGTAATCGCTCCAGCCGTTTTCGCGTGAAGAAGTAACAAACATACACACTAACATACTCACAAACTTTCGCCTTTATAATATTAGTGTGATGTATAGCTGATATGTAGCCATGTATACCTATAGTTGTATCCCCGTGAGTGCTGATTTCACAAGCGGCAGCGATTTCACTACGACCTCGCCTCTTATAATGACATTTATAATTGTGTCAAAACGTAATGAGGTAGGGGCCGTGAACCGAACAGGTCAATGTTTGTCAAACCTGTTTAATTGGGCACCTAGCTAGTGGGACTAGTGTTTGAATTTGTGTTTATATATTGGTCTCATAATATAAGCTCATATTTTTATAACCTACCTAAGTAGAAGAAGGTATTCAAAACGATTGTTTTGGCGCTATGTTTTTTTTAAATGTCATTTTACACGATTGCTCCGTTGTACGTGAATCGATTTGAATTATTCTTTTTTTAAATCGATAGCGAATGATTTCGGAACGGTCCCATGTAAATATGGTTACAATCGATTGTCAAATAAAAATTGAAGCCGGTTTTATCATTTACTAGCCGTGCTTCGCGGTTTTGCCTGCATCAAACCTTATAAATTATAGCCTATGTGTTAATCCAGGGTGTCAGCTATTTCCATACTAAATGTTATTAAAATCGCTTCAGCTGTTTTGGCGTGAAGAAGTGACAAACATACACGCTCACATTAGTGTAGTATAGTTGTATCCCCGCTGTGTCAATTTCACAAGCGGCAGCGATTTCAATACGACCTCGCATCTTATAATGACATTTATAATTGTGTCAAAACGTAATGAGGTAGGGGCCGTGAACTGTACAGGTCAATGTTTGTCAAACCTGTTTAATTGGGCACCTAGCTATTGGGACTAGTGTTTGAATTCGTGTTTATATATTGGTCTCATAATATCCTACTAATATTATCTATAAACGCGAAAGTTTGTAAATACGCATGGATGTTTGTTACTCTTTCACATAAAAACTACTGGATGGAATTCAATGAAACTTTGCAATAATATAGCTTATACAACAGAATAACACATAGGCTTCAATTTATAAAGATATTGTGTGAATTTTCAAAAATATGACGATAAGTGTCAAGTAAGTAGGAGAAAATCTACCATCTGCGAGCTATTCCGGCGTGCGCTGCCAAAACCGCTAGAGATATCTACACATCCTACTAATATTATAAATGCGAAAGTTTGTGAGTATAGATATGTTTCTTACTCTTTTACCTCAAAACTACTTTAACGCGGGTGAAACCGTGGGGCATAGCTAGTAAGCTCATATTTTTATAATCTACCTTACTAGAAGAAGGTAGATATTCAAAACGATTGTTTATGCGTTTTTCTTTTTTTTTTGTCGTCGTATTCTATTTCTGCGTTGTGCGTGACCCGATGGTGATGATTCCTTTTTTTAAATCGATAGCGAATGATTTCGGAACGGTCCCATATCTTAAGGTTATTTCTATAAAGTTAGACAGCCCTTTCCTGATGCAGGACAGTTATTAAATTATTTTTTTAAATAATTATTTCTAACTTATTCTAAGTCCTGTAATATTAACACTATATGGATTTTATATCTGAATTAAATGTATAATTATAATATAAATATTGTTACAATCCATTTTTTTTAAACGTGAAGACAATTACTTATATTTTTTTTTAAACTGTAATTATGTAATGCCCTTTGATATGACGTTTACAGTTAAGACGCGTGCACTGCATGACCTATCTAATGTTTTCTCGAATTTGGATTCAAATAAGACATTTAATAACTATTTATAAGTTTTTATTTGATGGGCCTGTTGGCATATTTGGTAATTGCTTGATTTTCGCAGCAAGTCGTGGGTTCTATTCCCACCCAGGACAGATATTCGTGTGCATGAACATGTCTGTTTGTGCTGAGTCTGAGTGTTATCTACTATATAAAATAAGTCGGGTTTTCCTTCCTGACGCTATAACTCCAGAACGCACGAACCGATTTCCACGGTTTTGCATTCGTTGGAAAGGTCTCGGGCTCCGTGAAGTTTATAACAAAGAAAATTTATAAAATTTAACGCGGGTAACACCGCGGGGCACAGCTAGTTATCTATATAAGTATGTATTTACAAAAGAAAAGCAGTATATTTAGTACATATATCAGTTATCTGGTTTCCATAGAACAAGCTCTGCTTAGTTTGGGATCAGATGGCCGCGTGTAAATAATGTCCCAGTATGTAATTATTATTATAAGCGGACAATTAAAAGACATAATAATGGATCACAATAAAAAAATATCTTGCTACCCGCAATACAGTCATTGCACTTCAGTAGACACACTGACACTACGAAAATCATCCTTATTGCCTTAGTAATAAAGACGGTATGATACACCGATGTTGCATCGACCATATAAGTGCAATTACAGTTAAACAGAAGTCACAGGACCACCGAGGCAACGATTTTCTGACACCTACTTACACGAAACATACATTAAATGGATGCGGCAGTTTCTATTATCTATACCTACATTATACATATTATAAAATCGTAGGAAAGTCCAAACTGTACATTGAATATTTTTTTTAATGGATACTTGGGGCTTGATCTACAACCGATGTCGAAGCCAAAAATATAGTTTTTAGAATTTTTGTCCGTATGTATGTCCGGGCTAAACTCAAAAAGTACTGCATGGATTTACTTCAAATTTTGCATGAATATTACTAAGAGGTCAGGTCAACATATAGGCTACATATTATCGCGCTATCACCTTCGGGGGAGGAGCTGTGATATTTTATAAATTTTAACGCGGGTGAAACCGCGGGGCACAGCTAGTCTATATATATAAAAATCAATGCCACTTTTCGTTGTAATGTTATAACTCAACAACGCCTTTACCGATTTGGCTAATTTTGGTCTTGAATTATTCGTGGAAGTCCAGGGAAGGTTTGTACGTAGAGAAAATTTTAAAAAAGTCTTGGAAAAAGTGTAAAATCAACATATTTTAGCAATTTAAAATATTTTTTGGTTTGATTAAGTGAACCTAATAATCATTTTTTTATTACTATGCCCCATACGTAGCGAAACACGTACCGGGCCTCTAGTTATTTATTTATTTAATGTTTGGAAAACCAACAGCTATACATAAAAAATATTACTGTTATAATAGGAAACATAAAGCCAATTACAGGTTTCCACGGATAGCGACTGATACACACATACAATGCTTCCGATTTTACTCTTAAACAGAGTAGCTGAAGACATATTATTATGTTAAAAGTTATTGGAAAAAGTTATGTATATCTATTATTTGGATATGTGTATTTCATAAGGCCTGATAGAGCAATAACGGGATTTGGCATGGTCCATTCCAAGTTCAAAGTCGTTCAGGGAGGACTCCTACTCCTCTCACCTAAGGAAGGTGAGAGGAGTAGTCTTAGACACACTATCAACCGAAAAACATCCACTGCTATACAAAGGCCTTTCCCAAAGATCTGCACAACTGCCGCTCTTGCGCTGCCCAAATCAGCGGCATCCCGGCTATAGTCTCATCATCATCATCATCATATCAGCCGAAAGACGCCCACTGCTGGACAAAGGCCTTCCCCAAAGATCTCCACAATTGCCGCTCTTGCGCTGCCCAAATCAGCGGCATCCCGGCTATAGTCTCATCATCATCAGGTTTTGTGCTGTCCGCATCCAGTGAATTCCAACCTCTCAAGATCATCGGTACAAGATGGACCGATGATCTTATGAGGTTTGTGTGAGGGGGGCCTGCCCACGCTGCGTCTTCCGGTTCGTGGTCGCCATTCGAGCACCTTTCTGCCCCAACGTCCGTCGGCTCTACGAGTATATCTATAGTATGCCACCAGAAAACTAAAACTAGAACCTTTTTGACATAAGAAAAACGAGTTCATATGTATATTTTCCTAATTCCATGTACAATAAAAGGCATTCGAATTTTGATTCTCGACACAGACGTATAAATAACGCGGCAACGCATAAATACGTCGCGGGCGCAACGCACTGAAATGTATAAAAAAAAATTATATTTAAACGTGGAATACTTTGGGTGCTGCCGATATTGTTGTTGTAAACTTAATGTTGATTAGTGTGGATACGACATTTATTCTATTCCCTTAGTAATAAACTAGTGGTATGACCCGAATGAAAAAAAGAAAGGGCAGGTCAGAAGTACCCTAAACCAGCGAGCATGTATGAAGAATATAATGACAGTAATCGAGGCAAAAGAGGTATGTAAAGATCGTGATAAATGGAAATCCGTTGTCTCTGCCTACCTCACTGGGAAACAGGCGTGAGTCAATTTATGTAGGTATGTATGTTCACCCGAATGAAAAAAAATACAATATTCTTCATATAATATACAACCTACATTATTTCAGTCCCCGCTCTCCCTATTGGCAGGTGAGGCAGTGTAAGCCTAGGCTAACTGTTAATATCATATTAAAAAGAATAAGAAAACCGATGATATGTAGATACAAATACACGTGGGGACTTCACTTCGCTCGATTAAAAGACAGAATTTATTATTTATGATCTATGATTTGAAAATGATTGTGAATTTGGTTAGCTACTTACTGTGTATGTATTTGTGTGTATTTATTAACAGTACGGATACAGAATGCTATATATTTTCCATTTCGACAAATACTAAGGAATTTTGTAGATTATATCAAGACCATAATTCTATTTTTCTTTATTATTTATTATCTCTAATATGTATTTTATTTATTATTCTATTAAGTCATCCTTGTAATTCAAACAGACTACACTTTTAAAATAGTTCTAAGATATTTGATAAATAGAAGTTTCTTGTATGTTTTTGACCATAGGCCTACGTGTTACACTCACAAGTAAATGAATACAGGATCTAAGATGGAGCTAGGTACAGAGGCCAGCTCATCCATCTACCCCAATCTGTCAAATTTCTTTTATAGATTTTCAACTTTATCACATAAGCATAAGGTTCACTTTCAATTTAGGAAATTAGACAGATTGGGGTAGCTTGATGTGCTAGCGTCTGAACATTTAACTAAAGTAACGCTCACATATACTTCTGAAATGACTAAAACTACGAAAGGTATCTATGTTTTGTTTATATCAGAGGGCGACTAACGAGCAAGTGGGTCACCTGATGGTAAGTGATCACCGCCGCCCATGTACACAAAGGAGTCGTGGGTGCGTTGCCGGCCTTTAAAAGTCAGCAAACAAGTGTGGCTGACCCTTCCCCCACCCCAATGAGCTCTGGCGACCTGACTCACACTCGGAAACACAACATTAAAATTATTAATGTTATTATTAAGGAATGTCTAATGTCTCTATGTGAAGGAGACAGGAGATGCACAAAGAAATTACTCAGAAACATAAATTAAATTTTTCTTAAGATTCTCTAACTAAAATTGGTCGTATCCATACTATACTCACCTCATTAGCTGGACAAAACCAATGCCATTTACCATCGAAATCTTTTGAAACCACAACATCTTTACTACCAAACCTTACTTAGTAAAGTATACCTTATGACCCTAGTTTAAAGTGTTTATTTCAATAGCAACAAATTTAAACTTAAGCTCCTTTTGACAGGTGTGAATCTTATGACATTCGAACGCACGCACGGTGTTCGAAATTTGATTTTAGTCGGTGGCCAGTAACACGAATGTTATGAATAGTGAAATCTTTGGAAACCTACTTTCTATAGGTATTTATTTATTTAAGACAAAATGTACCTAGAAATAAATTCACCTTACCCAAAACAAATAATTTGTACGGCACGAAAGTTCCAGAATACTTAATTCCGAAGATTATATAGGTATAACATTCCCGAAGAAATACAAAAATTATATTCAGAGGGGGCGAAAGGTTTTAAGTTCAAGTTAAAAGTAACACCTTAAAAAATTATATTCTATTAGAATTTTATCACTAACAATAATGCATTTTAATCATCATATCAGCCGAAAGACGTCCACTGCTGGACAAAGGCCTCCCTCAAAGATCTCCACAATTGCCGGTCTTGCGCTATCCGCATCCAGCGTTTTCCAGCGACCCGCACAAGATCATCGGTCCATCTTGTAGGGGGCCTGCCCACGCTGCGTCTTCCGGTTCGTGGTCGCCACTCGAGAACCTTTCTGCCCCAGCGGCCGTCGGCTCTACGAGCTATGTGCCCTGCCCACTGCCACTTCAGCTTGGCAATTCTTAGGGCTATGTCGGTGACTTTGGTTCGCCTGCGGATCTCATCATTTCTGATTCGATCTCGCAGGGAAACTCCAAGCATAGCCCTTTCCATTGCTCTTTGGGTGACCTTGAGCCGCCTGATAAGGCCCATAGTTAGCGACCACGTCTCTGTTCCGTAAGTCATCACTGGCAACACACACTGGTCGAAGACTTTCGACTTGAGACACTGTGGTATTTGGGACGAGAAGATATTACGTAGCTTCCCGAACGCTGCCCAGCCGAGTTGGATTCTACGATTGACCTCCTTCTCGAAGTTGGACCTACCTAGTTGGATGGTCTGTCCTAGGTAAATATAGTTCTCTACAACTTCGAGTGCAGAGTCTCCAACCTTAACTAGAGTGGGTGCAACATGGATGTTTGACATAATTTTCGTCTTATCCATGTTCATTTTCAGACCCACTTGTTGAGAGACTCTGCTGAGGCCATCGAGCATTGTACCGAGGTCGTCAAGGGTCTCAGCCATGACAACTATATGCATTTTAATAATATCATATAATAAATTCTTAAATATTTGTAAATATGTGTACGATTCGCCGCTACCCACATAAACACTTTGATGTTTATGCGGTTCGGCCTGTAAAAAGAGACAAAATATATATATATTTATACATGTACAAACAAAAATCGTACAAAATTAAACATAAAGGAAACGAAGAGTACATAGGATCATCTCAGTTGGGGCGCATTGGTTGGTGGTAGCATTAAAGCGCGACCGTCGTTATAAACACGAGGTCCATCATAATAATAATATTGAATTCGTACCTTAATATAGACTGAACCATTCAGATAATATGTAGTAAAATATAAATTTCGATAATCAAACCTAAACATAATCTCCTTGACAATAACTTAACAAGCTAGTTAAATATCATTACTATTATAAATAAATAGAAATATTTTAACAATCCGTGTAGGTACCTAAATATCTATGTGTAACTATAAATTATTATGTATACCTACTTAACTATATTACTACAAACATGTTCTGACTATTAACAAGCGCTTTTTTAGAGTATACGTGAATAAAAATGTTTTTTATTTTTCATTTTATTTATCTGCTTATTTCGTCAGAAATTTCTTCCAGCAGTCCCGCGACAGGAAAAAATATTAAAGATTAAGTCAATAATGTGTGTAGGTAACTTACATACACTAATAATTTACATAAATAGTTAAATACGAATATATACCTCTGTTATACTCAATGTTAAATTTAAAAATACACTAAATACTAATGTACAGACGCCAGCACATCAAGCTACCACAATCTGTCAAATTTCCCCAATTGAACGTGAACCTTATGCTTATGTGATAACTAGTTGAAAATCTATAAAAGAAATTTGACAGATTGGGGTAGCTGGATGTGATGGCGTCTGTAACTACAATTATTTATTTTCTTAGGGCCTGTTTCACAATGTCCAGGTAAAGTCCCGAATAAGCTACTTGCAACTTATCTATCGAATAAAGACATCGTTTGCGTTTCACAATCCATGAATAGTGCTAACTGGCAAATAAAGATCAAGGTTCAGATAGCAAAGTTAACTGATGGATAAGATATCTGACAGATGTCATTCGATGCTTATTTCGGTGGTGTTTATTGTTAGAATAATATGGTAATATTTGATACTATTGAAGACGAAATTAATGAATTATTTGATCGTGAACCGCGCATAAACCCGCCACCGCTAAGATAAACACCACCGAAACATAGCAAGAAACATTTGTTGACATTAACATTTGACGTCTATTTATTTGACTTTCGTACGTTTAATTTCACGCAAAATTTAAATCAATTTATGTATGTATTTTTATTTGATAAAATAATAGTTAGAAGATAAATTTGAAAATATTTATGTAAACCTGAAAATGCTAAACATAAAAAAATAGTAAAAAGATATTTTTAGGTGTGTTTATCATAAGAAATGTATTTATAGGTTGTCTGTTACGTAAGACGGAACGACAAAAAGCGACGTTGCCAAACCTACTAATTAGTAACTGCCGAATAGCTATCTGGCAAATAACAGAACAGGACCCACCTGGATACTACCTATCTGGATTCTGGATAAAACACATTGCGTTTCACCATCACCTTCCCAGTAAATTATTTGCCAGATAGCTATTCGGCAGTTACTAATTAGTAGGTTTGGTAACGTCGCATTTTGTCGTTCCGTCCCCATGCCCCGCGGTTTTAACCGCGTTAAATTTTATAAATTAACACAGCTCCTCCCCCGGTAGGTGATAGCGTGATAATATGTAGCCTATATGTGGACCCGACCTCTTAGTACCTAATATTCATGCATAATTTGAAGTCAATCCGTGCAGTGCTTTTTGAGTTTAGCCCGGACATACATACAGACAAACAGACACACAGACAAAAATTCTAAAATCAATATTTTTGGCTTCGATATCGATTGAAGATTACGCCCCAAGTATCCTTTTAAAAAAATATTCAATGTACAGTTTTGACTTTCCTACGATTTTATTATATGTATAGATAGATTTAAATACTTATGTACAGTGGTGTCGGTATCAGTAAATTTTTAATACCCCTAATAATGCCAACATGTATGTGTTCCTATGTAGGTACGTACATACACAGTATATGTAATATGTAAATACCTATTATATACAGAAGTATCGGTAACAGGAACAGTGTCTCGAGTTCAATAATAATTAATCCCAGCTTAAAAATGCCAACATGCAAGTAGGTATGTGTTCCAATACCTAATGTACCTACATTATTATATACGGGAACAGTTATAAGAATAATAATATATTGGGACAATGTCACACAAATCATCCTAGCCCCAAACTAAGCAAAGCTTGTACTATGGGTACCAGGCGACGCCGACGATATACATACTTACATAGATAGATAAATACTTAAATACACAGAAAACATCCATGACTCAGAAACAAATATTCGTGCTCATCACACAAATATTTGCACTTACCGGGATTCGAACCCAGGACCACCAGCTTCGTAGGCAGGAGCACTACCAACTAGGCTACGGGGACCCGATGCGACAGTGTCACGATGTTCAATTGTTTTTTCCCATCTCGAAAAATGCCAACATGCATCACATACACAATAAGTATATGTACTTAGATAGGTAGATACATATATACAGATATATTTGTAATATATTATCATATCGGTGTCGCGTCCATCTGTAAAAAAGGTTTCACTTCAAATAACAACCTGCCATAGACACCGAACGTCTCGTCACACAGACCATAGACTACTCAGTAATCTGTTGCTCATACTTTTATAACCTATTTTATAGTCTAATCCTTTAACGATGTATAAGATGGCTACCGGGCATAGAGTTTTACCGGGAACTTTACATCTTTACTCAATTTATGGCCGCCATATCAATTAGGTGAAGCGGTGTGAGGCCACGGATTTAAGTTCTGTTGATCTATAATAAAATAAAAAGGGAATTTGGGGTATTAGAAATTTTGGGTTCGAGACGTTTTGATTTTGGATGGTATAAAGGAGTTATGATAAAATTTACTATACAGGCTGGCCGAGGAGTTGTCGTTCAAATGCAAAATTTTGATACTTTTGTGATAAGGAGTACCTATCCGAATCACCCCCATGTATGTTCTACGATTTTGCTTGGTTTTCGAGATATAATTTTTTAAATGATATTTTTCGTAAATTTCACCTAACATCAGTTTTCGATTTTTTTCTCTTTCGTTGAGCATAGTTTAACCGAACAGCCAAAAAGGATTGTTTTTTCTAATCATTGCAGAACTGACTTAGAATTTATTCGAAAGTTAAAAATTAGGGTTTGAGTGCAGGTCTCATAAATGTTCAAAGTATCAAAAAAACGCAAAATCGTAGAATGACCCCCATTCTACGATTTTGCATTCGGATACTTCTCATCATAAAGTATCAAAATTGTGCGTTTGAACGTCAACTCTTCGGACAGCCTGTATAAACTAATATTATAAAGAGGCAGCCAGATGCTCTCACTGATCCGTAAGTGATCGGAGAGGTAAAGCTCCAATACATGCGGTCTGTTTTTAGATGGGTGACTGTCAAACTGATTTCTGAGCATCTTAAAAAGACGTCCTATGCTGGACAAAGGCCTTCCGCTAGGATGTCCACAATAGCCGGTCTTGTATTGCATACAGCGGCTTCCCGCGACCCTTACAAGATCGTCGGTCCACCTTGTAGGGTGCCTGCCCACGTCTCACCCACGGACTCTACCGGCTAAGTCGCCGAACATCGATTTCTTAAATGGCGTTCAAATAAATAAAGGCTAAAAATGACTTAATCAATCCTTAAATCGACTTCAACGTTGACAATTGATTCCGGAACATTTGTGACGTCACATGTGGTCATGGAAGCCGATTTAACGATTGATTAATTAATTTTTAACCTTTATATATTTGAACGCCATTTAAGAAATCGATGTTCGGCGACTTAGCCGGTAGAGTCCCTGGGTGGGAATAGGCTGGCGTCAAAGGCAAGCATTTACCAACCACGCCAACCGGCCCGTGATGAACCTCATCATGTCAGCTAAAGTACGTCCACAGCTGGACAAAAGCCTCCCCAAAGAATGGGGGGATATGCCATTATCGCCACGCTTGGGAGACGGGTTGGCGATCGCAGTTTGATGGCGCCTTTGAGATCCTTTTGCGCTAGCCAACTGCTCGTTGTTTTCAATTCTTTAATTTTAATATACAATTGCTAAATGTAACAATATATTAATTATATACATAAACACAGTAATTAAAGCAACAAAATATTTTGAATTAGTCCGTCCGTGCGTTCTGTTTCGTCACATATATTTTTAATATCCTTAAATAAATAATAAATAGCAAGTTACTAAGCTATAGTACTAAACTATACTAATGATATATACTATAGACTAATTTAAAATATTTTGTTGCTTTAATTACTGTGTTTATAATAATAATAATAAGTCTTTATTTTCAGACCAAATTGGTGTCCAATTAGTTAGTAACAATTTTCTTATAAACTAGTGTTGGTAATTAGTATTTTTTAAATAGGTATGTAACAAATTTACCTCAATGTAATACATTGTGAGCTTGACAAGTACACGTGTATGTAAATACCCAAGAGCGTGATTTTCATTATTTCATATTTAATGGTCATAGTTCATAGGAAAACGCTGCTGCCCGTTCTCTGGTAGGTATTCCCTCGGACGATTCCTACGCCCCACACGGGATGTGTTGGAGTGATGATATTCTATGCCGTCACCACACAGCAATGAACCTATATAATATAATAATATCTGGGGACAATGTCACACAGATCATCCTAGCCCCAAACTAAGCAAAGTTTGTACTATGGATACCAGGCGACGATATACATATCTACTTATATAGATAGATAAATACTTATATACATAGAAAACATCCATGACTCAGAAACAAATATTCGTGCTCATCACACAAATATTTGCACTTACCGGGATTCGAACCCAGGACCACCAGCTTCGTAGGCAGGATCACTACCAACTAGGCTACGGTGACTTTAGATATTCCCTTAAAACCTATCTTAAATTCCTGTGTAAAATAAAAGACAAGTTTGCGTCATAATCGTCAAGAATTTATATCCCGCTCGATACGTTTTATAGAAATCGGTACAGCATTTTATACGGTCCACGTGTACGGATATAGATTAATTGCTCACCCATTGTGTTGGGGATCAAATGGAGCGTGCGCGGGCATTTGATATAATTTATAGCCGGCAACCGGACTTTTTTCACTCTGGCAACATTTTATAGACGTTTTTTTTCAATGACGAACTACTAAGCTGACCTGTGTAGGTAGGTACTATTCTTCTTACTAGATGACTGCCTCGTTGGTCTAGCGGTAGCGTGTTCACCCGCAGAGAACGAGGTCCTGGGTTCAAATCCCGGGTCGGGCCAAAAGTGATTTTGGGACTTTTCTGTAAAAAGAAAAAATTCTCAGCATCAGCCCGACGTCTGGGAGTTGGCGGTATTATACCCCCGTGCCTCGGAGAGCACGTAAAGCCGTCGGTCCTGTACGTACCTGAGCTCTTTCCGGTCATGTCGCTAGGCGTCCCATCGGATCATGAGAGCGACGGAATAGGAAGTGATCCTGTGTTTGCGCACGCAGTTGCGCACTATAATATGTCCCGCGCAGATGGCTAATCTCTGTTGAGACTGGCTGCCGTGGCCGAAATTCGGCTAGGAGGATATTATTACTAGAAAACGATACTTTATAAACTGCTATCGGCCTTTATTTTGACATTGGCAACTTTATTAATATGTTTTTTTAATCAACAGACTATTGAGCGGATATACCTATAGGTAAGTAAGTATTTATTTCGCTTAAAAACGTGGTACATACCAGGATATTTACATAAGGTTTAAGTTCACACATTTTGTCTACAGAGACATGCGAATATTTTGGTTTTACATGTAGTCTTAATAACTATATAATTAATTATTGTAATATAATCTTATACATAATAATAAGAAAAGACCATCATAGTACCTTTTTTTTTTTTTTTTTTATTAGACAGGGGGAATGCCTATGCATTAATATAAAAATAAATAATCAATAATCAGAATATGTCAAGAATTATAATCATGAATTCACTCCTTATGGTCAAAGAATTCAGTAAGGTTGTAGAAGACTTAATCTATAAGCCATATGTTTTAAAACTGTTTTCATACGTATTAGTGTCAGTATCTCTAGAACTAATTCAATCAAACTTATTTTAATAGCATTGCATTTATTTTTAGCCAAATTTGAAACCGTTAATGATGTCCGTTGGTAGTTTTGGAGGGGAAATATAATTGAAAATAAATAATATTTGTATCTACTAATATACCTAACTATACCACAGTTGTAGGTAGGTACTACAGAGCTGGCGCCACTGTCGCCAACAAACTATAACACAGTTTGGCGATTAATGAATTATTATATTAAAAAAAAAACTGGCCGGCTAGTGCGAGTCGGACTTGCCCATTAAAGGGTTCCGTAGCAGCAAGTATTTCAATTGATTAAATGAAAAGTAAATTGCGGTTTACGATTTATATCGTACCTATTAAAAAAAACTACTTACTAGATCTCGTTCAAACCAATTTTCGTTGGAAGTTTGCATGATTGAGGAACATCATATATTTTTTTAGTTTTATCATTCTTTTATTTTAAAAGTTACTGGGGGGGGGGGGGGGGGACAATCATTTTACCACTTTGGCAAACTATTCTGGTTAGAAAAAAATTATACTGGAAACCTTAATATAATTTTTGAAGACCTATCCATAGATAGGTACCCCACATGTATAGGATTGATGAAAAAAATATGAGTTTCTAAGAATGGGGAACCCCCAAAATTTATTGATTATTTTTTTTATATTTTTGTGTTAAAATCTTAATACGGTTCACAGAATACATCAACTTACCAAGTTTCAACAATATAGTTTCAGAAAAATGTGGCTGTGACATACGGATGGACAGACAGACATGACGTTTTTTGCCATTTGGCTACGGAACCCTAAAAATGAACTGTTAACCAATTAAGTACCTATATAGCTACCACCTAATTGCAGTCGCCTACTTGCCTTAGTTTGGGATCAGATAGATGTGTGTAAATAATGTCCCAGGATATTATTTCAAATTAAAAAAATCATTTATTCCGGTAATATGTTTCTATTTGCGTAGAATCGTCATTTTTTTACCCTAGATCATGATTCTGAGAGAGTGAGAAACACTGCAAAAAAAACTCAAGGAAAAAGGAATCCTTCCTTAAATATTTTCTCTTAATATAAAAATTAATAATTTAGAGCGTCTGAATCCTAAGCTTTTTTTGTCACTTAAATACTTAATCAGAAGTTCTGTACTAAGCCCTGCTACACAATTTGGTTTGGTACTTATTATAGGTTTTTAAGCTTCTACTTAGTTCTTTTAAAATTATATTTAGAACATTTTCTGATTTCAATGGGATCTTATACATTGCCCCATAAAAGAGTTACTTATTTTGTCGAGACAAGATAGTATGTAACACAAAGTTATGCTTAAATCTATCATTTATATTATGAGTTTCGCTCCTTATACAGAGCAATTCTTAATTTTTATGCATTCTTAATTTTTATGCACATAAAATAGATTTTCATATGTATGTATGTAAGCGTAATATTTCAACAGACCTACATTTCAATAATTAAACCTAAACATAATCTCCTTGACAATACATACAAGCTAGCTAAATATCATTCATTACTATTATAAAATAAATGTTTTACCTATCCGTGTGCCTAAATATCTATATGTAATTAGAAATAATTATGTATACCTACTTAACTATATTACTACAAACATGTTCTGACTATTTACAAGGACTTTTTTAAAGTCTAAAAAAAACCTTTTTTATTTTATTTATATTGTTAGATAGCTTGACCCCCGCTCGAATCTAACTGTAAGGTATAATATATGTGAAATCCCGAGTTATCAATGTAATAGCTATCTTCGACTTACTAGAACACAAATTAATATGACAACAACACATTCCCGAGAAAATATTAAGATTAATATAATCTTTTTAAAGGGACACTCAGTACTTCCAGATAATTTTAAGTATTTTTAATCCACCCCTTTTAAGTGAGCCTGGGAGTGAGCCTGTGCCTGAGAAAATAAAAAAAAAACAAAAAGAAATTCACGCGCCATAAATGTTTTACTCAAAAAATGACGCCATTTTCTTTGTTTCGAAATTTGAAATAAAAGCGGGATTAGGATAAGTTGACGATCGCTACCAAGATTTGTAATCATTTGTTTTAAAAAAAGAATGGTACCTATCTACATTGTCTGTAGATATAGCCACTGATTTCAATGTTCTCAGAATATTGTTCTTATATTTCATTCTTTCAATCTTTTAGATAAGATGGATTCTTTCTTGAAAATATATTTTTATAAGTATCTATTTCTGTTTTGTAAACTATTATTGAGCTAATTCGTTAGGTAATTATGTATGTACTATATTTAAATTAAATTACGTTTTTTTCGCCCGCACTAACTTTTCGGACACACCTAGAATTACAACAATTTGAGCGCCAATTGAGCCCGAAAGCCGAGGACACTAAGTCAAAAAGTAAAAGCTCAGTCAAATATTATATACAAAAGCTCATTGATGATATTAAAGTTTAAGATAAAATAGGATTAGGCTATATAATCCTAATAGAAATAGATACTTATAAAAATATATTTTCAAGAAAGAATCCATCTTATCTAAAAGATTGAAAGAATGAAATATAAGAACAATATTCTGAGAACATTGAAATCAGCTTTGCAACTTTTGATAAACCTTTTGTATCCAATTTACATTAGGTACATACAACACACTCATACATTCACAAATCAATCACAATCCACAAGTGATAGGTACCTACTATATGTAAGTAGGTACCTACCTATCATAAAACCATTAGTTGCAATATTTTTAGGCCAACAAAATTTCGAAATTTAAAAAAAAGAATTTCTATAGTTTGTACGGATATTACTCGGATAACTAAAATACCTAACTATTTTTTTTTAATTTATGGAGTGTAGGGATGTGTCCTCACGGGAACTAACTAAACGAACTCGGTTACCTACGAATAAAAATTACGGTATTTGTTTATAGGTAGGTAGGTAGGTGTATGTGTAGATACCTATTATTATGTCAGCACCAAATGAAACTAAGATTCGTATTTAAAAACTTTTATGTTTTTTGTTTAATAAACTTATATAAGTACTTATGTAATCTTAAACACTCATCATATCGTACCTAAATATAATATATTATTCCATAGGTAATACTAAGTACTAATACCTAATAATCTACTGTGTAATGGTTTAAAAGTATATTTTCTTGCTGCCTATATGCTATAAGTAGGTATAAATACAGATGAAATTTAAAATATACCGATTTAATTTATATAAGGTTTGTGTTTCATATTTTAAACATATTTTTATTAGGTATTGTTGCTATACTTTAACGGACATTTAACTTTACTTGAATACTTAGATGTTTTAATTTAATACAAGAAACTATAAAAATCCATTATTGTTAAAATAAGACCTATCAAAATTAAGCTGATTTGTGTGTGTGCAGCAAGAAGCAGTGTCAATTTCATAATAGCTGAACAATTATGATGGAACAAAATTACACATTTCAATATAATGACCGGGTTCAATAGCACAATAATTATTGATCATAAAATCATTAGCGCACGATAATTATAACTAAAACAACAGCACGTGCCGGCGCCAAGCGCAAGCAACGCCCACAAACAATAGGCATTACCATTCACCATAAAATGGCGAAACAATGGCCAGAGACCACCTACATTTAGCCCATACATCCCGAACAGGTAACTAAAAACTGTCGCCAAATAGATAAATAATAAACAGAAATATGTTATCTATGTTTTTCCCGTTTTTTTACCTGAAAAATCGTGGGGGGTGGGGCGTGAGACGCGCGGGGCGACGCGGTGCGGCAGTCTGGCCCCGACCACGCCAGCGCTCGCGTCACATCGCCCGAACTATTCAAGTGCAGTGTTTTTACTACCAAAAAGGCCTAACTACAACAACGAAATAGATTTTTTGGAACTACAATTATAACAAACGCTTGATTTACGTGTTGTATGATAAGATAATTGTTGAAAACTCTTCAGTCGTGTCTTATTCGTGTCGTGTGATTGATCGCGGATAATTAACGTTATTTTTTTTATTATTTTTGTCGAGTGCATTATCAAGTTTCACACTCAGTGCGTTCGTTAACAGTTGAAAGTTTGGATTTTGACGTAAATAGGTAAGTTTTATTCAATTTTTTCCCCTTTAAGCTCGTGTTTGATATGAATAAAAAAGTAATATAGGGTATTCTATCTATGTTTTTGTTATAAAAACAGTCTGGACTTTTGATGGATTCAATAGTTGTTTTCTTCAGTGCTATTAACCTTAAATAACACTAGAAGTACTGGATAAGTTCTAGTTTTTTTTTATTACCCTCATTTCTAAGAAAAAATATGTTGGATGTTCCTTGAGCAATTCGATTACGAAATCGAATAATCTTATAATGAATAGCAATGAGTATAAATTATAATTTAACTATTTTATTACCTTTCCTTTTCGTTGATAACATTAATAGCGTATTATTAAATTTAAAAAGTTAAATGGTGGCGATCGTCGCGTGCTACTTTAGGCCTATCTACAATGTCAGTTCATCGATAACATATGTATGTCGATATCTTTTATCTATGATTAGTATTTGTAGAATTAGGGAGTTACGAAATAAGATCAATTGCATAATCTATGGTAAATAAGTTTTATAAATAATAACATACTCCAATAACCTAGTTAATGGGTTGACTTTTGTAATTGCATGTCAAGATAAAAATGCTAGTTAATTTTTATTTAGTACATAGGTAATACTTAATTTTTATCATCGATAATAATTGTGATCATCGATTTGGTATGTAGATAAGCGGTTTAATGTTGTTAGCTACTTACTAAGTTAAAATTAATAAATAAATTTGTTCCTATTTGTTCTGTATAAACACATAAATGTTATTTAAACGGTATTAAGTAAATACATATACACAAGGTATAGAAATAGTTCGCAAAGTCCCTATTCCGTATGCAAATAAACCTTTATTTAATCTTTTGACTTCAAATGAGGAAGGAGGTAATTGATAACCTTTTTCCTCATTTGAAGTCAAAAGACTGTGTTTTATTATATGTTAGATATGTATGGGATTTCTTCCGTCGTTTTAGAACCGTTTTTAGATGCTTTTTTATTCAAAAGCAAAAGTAATATAGGGGTTCAAAAGCAAAAGTAATATTGTAATATAGAGTTCTTTTTAAATATACCGATTTTAACTCATAATTTTTTTTTGTCCAAATCGGATGATTTTAAAATGTCGAACTGTTGAATCTGTTTCAAAACAGTAGATAGGTATCTAGGTAATATTTTAATAAATATAATTTTAAGATTAAATAAAAATTACTTATCTTATAATTGTTAGATTAAGATTGTAAGCAGTACTAATTGCGTGAATTGAAAAAAAAATCATAGACAATAAAAAAGTGACATAATACATTTCCGACGCAGTAAGTACACCCAAACTGACAAAGTAACCAGTTATGAACACCCAACTACAAAAACATTGCGTGACAACACCGGCCACCGACCAAAAGGTTAAAAAACTAGCAAATGGTGAATAAATTTTGTTTCATTTTGTATTTTACTTGAAAAATGCTCACGTTTATAACCAATTATGAAGAAACAGTGATTTATTGATTGCGGCACACACTTAGATGTTGACATAGAGAAATAAGTTTTAAATATAATTTGTATGATAAATTGCTCTTTGCTGACCCTACCATTGTATGTAGTATATATATATTATTAGGAATTTTGACGTGTTTGGAGGTAGCAATTTTTTTTGTCGTTCTCCTTTTGAACTTGTAGCCAGTAGATGCCTAATTATGAATTAATGTTACGGTAGGTATTTGGTGAATAAAAATCCCGGGGAATAGTGATGGGATCTATTTCTCCGGGATTCTTACTCTCCCGATTTAACCGTAAAATTTTATTTATATCCATCATCATAACAACTGTAAGAAATCCACTGCTAGACAAAAGTCTCCCTAAGAATCATCTAATCATCTTGGGGGGAATATGCCATAATGGCCTCGCTTGACAGACGGGTTGGCGTTCGCATTATGACGGTCATAGTACTCTGAAAAGCTGCTGCCCGTCCTCTGGTAGATATTCCCTTGGGTAGATTTCTATGCCCTCACTTACATCCATACATAAGTAAAATTATGATTGTCTCTCTTCACTCCTTTTTATGGTAGTTAAAGATATATTAAAAGACAATCCCATACATTTATTCGGAGTACACAGACTTCTTACAGATACGCGCGGTCTAGCTTAGAACACATCACTATTTCTATCAGCGGAGTTAGCATGACGGTGAAAACTCATGAATCTCTACAGCGTTCAACTAATGTAGTCGCAGAATATCACACGAGTCTATGACTACGAGCGCGGGGATTGGTTGAAAGCTATAAAGAGATGTATGTACATACCCAAGTTTCTAGTCAAGCACAATTCTATTGAATTTAAATTATTGGATCATTGATAAAGCTTTATTTATCAATATTTACACTGTAGTACAAATAATATGGTACATAGTCGGAGTTAATAACATAGGCATTGTCTACCAGGCATCCTTTGGGTGGTCAAGAGAGACTAGGTTAGGTGCACTAAAATTGTCACACATTATAATCTTAATAGTTTGTTAAAATATTAAGATTATAATGTCAACATATATAATAAATCTTAATAGTTTAACTGTCAGTCAGTGTGCAGTGTTAAAATAATGTAATTTTTTTACTAGATGTGATACTATATTGATAACAAAGCGAGGAAATTTCTTCATATATTCCTACATTATATGCATATTTATAATAGCTAAGTAACGCAAATTGAGCTACTAAATATACCCCTACTCAATTCAAATTACCATTTCCTCCGTCTTCCTACTAATTTATTTATATGACCAATATCCGGTACGCCCATACGCCCAACACTATTACACCACCCCTCCTTAACTGGCAATTCTATAATAATTCATTTTCGCGTGTGGCAACATTTGGGGACGATACGGGTAATGGGGTGCAGCTCTATTGTTGAATGAATTTAATCTGTGCAAAAAAAAAATAAAAGGAACGATAATAGATTTTAGGGTGGCTTGATTTTGTGAGGAGAGCAGCTAATTTTATTTTTCTCTATGGTTGCTGTGAGTGTTCCATAGAGCGCCTCATTCACCGTAATTCATACAACTCACAATTACATTTTCAATTGGGAATCTACATTTTCAATTTAAAATATATAATACTAGCTCTTCCCCGCGGATTTAACCACGTTATTTTTTACGCGCTTTATAAATTATAGCCTATCTTTTATTCGGATATATACCCTAAATTACCACAAAGTTTCATCAAAATCCCTTGGTTAGTTTTTGCGTGAAAGACTAATAAACACCCACACATCCATAGTCACAAACTTTCGCATTTATAAGTACGATTAATTTTATATATCTACATAAGTATGTATTTACAAAAGAAAAGTAGTAGGTATAGGCACTATATCAGTTATCAGATTTCCACAGTACCTACTACAAGCTCTGCTTAGTTTGGGATCAGATAGCCGTGTGTGAATAATGTCCTAGGATATTATTTAATACCTACTATGGAAACTTACAATAATGGCCATATATTTAGTCGTACATACACTTTTGTACCTAATGTAAGACCATGGATAACATGAATTGTGAAAACTGACTTATAAGATCGGCACCTCCGAAATCTTCTTTCTTTCTTTACCGTATAGGCAGTGATTACCCGGGTGTCGAGAGTTGTTCAAGCCGCCCAGTAAGCCACTGACATAGCACCGACAGCTTAGCGTGCCTTTCGGAGACGCTTAGAAATTAAACCACTAGACTAGCGGCGATTGTAGGTCCAATACTTAGTTGAGTGGACCGGTGAGCGAAACTGGCTATCACCGCCTCCAGTTCCGACTTCTAGAATACAGAACGAAGGAAAGAGAATTTTGTGACCCATAGTTGTTTCAAGTCCTACTTAAGTTTGCCCCTGTGTCGCGCGCCATACGTCTCATTAATATAATAGCTATGGAAGTAGATATATATAACTGTAGCCAGCCGAAATTGCAGAAGTTGCACAAAGTTGCATTGTAAACAGTGCCATATAGTAGTCTAATACTATTAAGATTTAATTATTATGTACTTACAATATCGTTTTGGAATTTTCTGTAAAGGTGTTGTAAATGTGTTGAATAATAAATAAATAAATAAAAAAGTCTGGGTATGCTTTGTGTCCGTGAATTTGGTCCCGTGAAGCTTAAAAATCCAGTTTATTGAAGCATGTATACATGCATGCACAGGAAACATGTATACCTACCTAAATTAGCGCTTCAATAATTCCGATGACAGCATTTATTTTCAATCAAAGCGACGGATATCTTTTCCTGGATGTAGGTAAAGGGGAATAGATTGAAATTATTAAAATAATATAGAATAGAATACTCTTTATTGTACACCATAAGAATACATATTTTATAGGATATTACATAAACAAGTTGTACAAAGGGCGGTCTTATCGCATAAAGCGATCTCTTCCAGACAACCTTAGGATGGATAGGAGCTGAACAATAACTAATAGCAGTAGGTGTGTAACAAGACATACACCAAAATTGTGGTATATTCATAAACAAAAAAGATATTTAATAAATTTACTGTTAAAAAGAAGGAAATGTGTAATATAGATAGGCAGTTCTTATTATACATTATATTCTAAATAGATTTATAAAAGTGATCACATACTTTATTGTAGTGTAGTCATTCCGGAATTTTTTATTGTATCTTTATTATTTAATTGGAGTCTTTATCCCAATGGATACGCCAACCCCACCACGCCTTACACAAATTACTACAAAAAATGCCTTAAAGTTAATTTAAAAGGAGAATTTTAATCAATATGAACCCCAACGTGCTAAATCTTTTCGCCTTCCGGGATTTTAAGTAGGTAACTTCGGTTTTTATCGGATCCCGCAATTGCACATCCTTAATTCTAAACAAAATGCAACTGGTATATTCTATATTTCAAGTTTGTTTATTTGAAGATGTTTAAATAAAATAAAAATAAAATAAATAAAAAAGGTTTTTATTCACGTAGACTTTAAAAAAGCGCTTGTAAATAGTCAGAACATGTTTGTAGTAATACAGTTATTATTTCTAGTTACTTATTACCGATATTTAGGTACACGGAAGGTTAAAACATTTATACAATTTATTTTATAATGGTAGTGATATTTAGCTAGCTTGTATTAAGTTATTGTCAATTGTTTAATAATTGCAAAGCTGTGAAGTGGCAGTGGGCGGGGAATAAGTAGGTATAGTTGTAGAGCCGACGGCCGCTGGGGCAGAAAGGTTCTCGAGTGGCGACCACGAACCGAAAGACGCAGCTTGGGGAGGCCCCCTACAAGGTGGATGGATGATCTTATGCGGGTCGCTGAAAACCGCTGGATGCGAAGAGCGCAAGACCGGCAAATGTGGAGATCTTTGAGGGAAGCTTTTGTCCAGCAGTGGACGTCTTTCGGCTGATATGAATTAGATACTTCGAGCATCAGAATGTAACCTTCTCTTTTGTGTAGTCATTTAAAGAGCAATGTAGAAGCAAGTAAGTATATAGGTTAACAAATATTCACGCAGTTACTTGCATGTGTCCAGTACACATGTAGGTAACTTCGTGAATAAACAGCAATTAATATCACTAGTGCGGGCGTTGTCTAAAAAATATGTTTAAAAACACCACAAATTTACTTGACTGCTAAACTAACTAAAGGTGAAATTACTCATATTCTGTGAAAAATAGGTATACGTTTAACTAAAAAAACTTAGGTAGTCGTTTTTATGATTATGGAGTGGTGTATCTAATGATGTGCTTGAAACTCATCAAATAAGTTGTAGTGTTTTATTTTTTATTAAAAAGTAATTGTATTGTTAAGTGTTTATTGATGCACGATTGGGTGGGTATTACCAATTAAAAGTAAATGTTGTTATTTTGGGTATTTCTACCGTTAATTAGCGCGGCAAATATTGATCATGACACCACTATTTAACTAATGACTAGGCGGAGTATATTATTCATTGTTACATCATCATCATCATATCAGCCGAAAGACGTCCACTGCTGGACAAAGGCCTCCCCCAAAGATCTCCACAATTGCCGGTCTTGCGCTATTCGCATCCAGCAGTTTCCATTATTCATTATTTAGTTGAAATCTATTTAATAATATGCTCGGACATTATTCATACGGCCATCTCATCCCAAACTAGGGAGATTGTACTATGGCAACCAGATACGACACTGAGCTTTAAGGCTGACACATCTGAGGGAATATCTTCAGTTGGATGGCATAGCAATAATAAAGAAAGATCATCATCATCATCATCATCTGGTGAGAGCATGCAGCTATAAAGCGCTTATAGCTACAAGCTCTCAGAGGTCCGTACGTGATCGCTTAGGTTAAGCAACTAGGCTCACGGTCAGTCCATAGATGGGTGACCGCCAAAGTGGTTTAATTTCTGAGCGTCTCCGTGCTTCAGCTGTCGGTCCCGTGTTGTCTGTAGTCATTAGACAACAGTCGTTAAGCTATGCCAGAGGCCTACTGGGCGGCTTGAACAACTCTGACACTAGGGTAACCACTGCCCATACGATAAGTAAGTATCGCAAACCATTTGTACTTTTTCTCGCACATACTATTTAATTAATAGGAATAATAATATACATACATACATAGACTCACGCCTGTCTCCCAGAGGGGTAGGCAGAGACAACGGACTTCCATTTGTCACGATCCTTGCACACCTCTTTCGCTTCGTTTACTGACATTATATTCTTCATACATGCTCGGCGGTTTAGTGTACTTCTGACCTGACCTTTCTTAAGTACGTCTCCTAATAATAATATACTGGGAGATTATTTACTCACGGTCTTCTGATCCCAAACTAAGCAGAGCTTGTACTATGGAAACCAGACTGGTATACTACATACACCTACTAATTTCCATTTGTAAATACCTACTTATATAGATAATAACACCCAGACTCAGGACAAACAGACATGTGCAAGCACACAAATAAGTCCTGAGTGGGAATCGAACCTCCGGCGTGAAAAGCAAGCAACCACGCCAACAGGCCCGTTCGAATAGTCCTCACTATATACATATTTTAGTGTACAATAAAGAATATACCTATCTATAACGCACCCAAACCAAATAACCTCTGAAAAAAGGGGAAAAAACGCACCATTCGCTCCCCAAAAGTTCATATCATAGCGCCCCACAATATTCTATCCTCTCTATTCATAGTGCACTGCTTCGTACCAATTTCCCCGGACTCGGGGATACTATAGCAGTACTTATAACACTGGGGCGTGACAGACTAAGCCACGCCTCCTTGCTTTATTACCATTCCCTTTCACCCCTAGTTGGGGGTGAAACGTTTTTTATGTAGAGATCTTCAAATAGTTGGTTATGGAAGGTTTTATTCAGGTTATGAAGTGTTTAAACGGGTAGAAATATTGAGCTTGGACGAATAACTGTATTTATATATAGTTTTGTATAAATACAGTTATTTATTTAAGTTCAACATCTAGAAAACTTGCAGCTTGTAGAATATGGGATATTTTTAATGCAATTTAAAGAACACATCACCCACCTTCATTTATAATTCATCATATCAGCCGAAAGACGTCCACTGCTGGACAAAGGCCTCCCCAAGGATCTCCACAATAGCCGGTCATGTGCTGCTTTTTATAGCTATCATTTAATTAATACTAAATATGCTTGCTTTTCACGCTGGAGGTCGTGTGTTCGATTTCCACCCAGGACAGATATTTGTGTGCATGAACATGTCTGTTTGTCCTGAGTCTGGGTGTAATTATCTATATAAGTATGTATTTACAAAATAAAAGTACATAGTATATCAGTTATCCGATTTCAATAGTACAAGCTCTGCTTAGTTTGGGATCAGATCGCTGCGTTTAAATAATGTCCCTGTATATTATTATCGCTACTCGAAAAGTAGGTAACGTTAGGTTAGAACTGCGACCATACAAGGAATTTATACAAATCAATTAACACTATCAATCCACTTTTGAATAAAGAGCATTGCGTTATGTCTTGCATGATCTTACAATGCAGCCAAGATTTTATTTAGCTGTTCAATGAGTATATTTGTTTAGGATACGGATGTTTTAAGAATACAAAACTGTTAAATATTAAACATTGAATAGGTATTTATAGCGTCTAAGTATGAAGTCAACCCATAGATAGGTGACCGCTAAAAGTGGTTTGTTTTCTGAGCTCTCCGTGCTTCGGATTTCATGTAAACCGGTACCAGGGGATCTACCGGCTAAGTTTCCGAACATCGTTTTCGTCAATGGCGTTCAAATAAATAAAGGTTAAAAATGACTCATCATCATCATCATATCAGTCGAAAGACGTCCATTGCTGGACAAAGGCCTCCCCCAAAGATCTCCACAATTGCCGGTCTTGCGCTATCCGCATTCAGCGATTTCCAGCGACCCGCACAAGATCATCGGTCCATCTTGTAGGAGGCCTGCCCACGCTGCGTCTTCCGGTTCGTGGTCTAGATGAAAATGACTCAATCAATCGTTAAATCGGCTTCCATGAGCACATGTGACGTCATAAATGGTTCGGAATCGATTGTCAACGTTGAAGCCGATTTAACGATTGATTAAGTAATTTTTAACCTTTATTTATTTGAACGCCATTCACGAAAACGATGTTCGGCGACTTAGCCGGTAGAGCCTCAGTTGTAGTCATAAGCCATGTCAGAGGCTTTTGACCAGCTTGAACAACTCTGACTCTATAGGGTAGCCACTGCCCATACTATAAGTATCTAAGTAAGTATACCTATCGCACAAGTGCGCTCTCAAACTATGATCAGTCCTAGAATAACTAGTTTTGTCACAGAAGCGTTTATCACACATCCATAAATCGAGCCCACGGAATACACATTTTAATTATGTTTATGTTTAATCCTACTAATATTATAAACGCAAAAGTTTGTAAGTAATGGATGGATGGATGTTTGTTACTCTTTCACGTAAAAACTACTGAATGGATTTTAATTAATAATCTATATATATAAAAATGAAACCCGTTTTCCGTTGTCACGACATCACGCGTGAACGGCTGGACCGATTTCACTATTTCTTTTTTTATTGTGTTTGTTATTGTCAGGAGAAGGTTCTTATGTAAAATAAAGAATTTAAAATTGCGCGGAAAATAAGAAAATTTAAGAATACTTCACAACCAAATATTATTTCTAATCTAACCTTAGCGCTTCGGACAATATAACCTTTTTTAATGTAACTTTTTTTCATTTGTCATAGTATTGACAGATAGCGTGCGTTAATAGTCATCATTACCAGGTCTGTCGGGTCAGCTAGTAATATAATAATAATAAAAATCTGTGTATTTCAAAAACCATGCATACAATATATCACACTTAACTATGTATAATCTTGAACTAACTAAGACTTTTTTATAGTTAAGGAGTTGCGAGATAAGGAACAATTATAAAAGGGATAATTTAATTATTCGTTTTCGAAGTGCCGTTTAAGTACATTTGTTATATGACATTTTATTTTTTCTAAAGTCTAAGCATTACAATAATATAGCTTATACATCAGAATAACAAATAGGCTATAATGTATAAAGTTAAACGCGGGGAAAACCGCGGGACACAGTTATGTTATATAAATTACAAAATCCTAATTTAGAATGCGAAGTTGAGTAGGCAACAACCTTCCTAATGAGGGCTACCGTTTTTGTGCTCACCAGCCGGCGCCACTGTCGCGGAAGGTCCACTATAGCTGATCAAAATCATTGTTATTGTGGACGCGACGAATGTTTTTACGAAAAATATTTATTACAGTCATCGAGACTCATTTTGTAATTTATTTAGTTTTAAACCAAAATGTTTAGTTATAATCGCAGTTTTTATTAATAAACAGCGTAACCCGAACAAAAACAGTGTATTTTGACGTTTCGTAGACCTGCCGCGATGGTAGCGCCTCTAGCGGCAAATTGATACGCGGTAGCCCTCATTAAAGCAATCTAAATTTTAGGCACTTAATTTAGCGTTAATAAGTTAGGTTTTTAATGCTTTGTAAATTATCATTTAAACAAATGCAGAAATTATAATTAACAGGTATAATAAAATTATAAACCATTAAGCAGGCAAACACAATTAGGTACCTATATAGTTAAGTAAAAAATTCAAATTGTATTTTATTTTTAAATTTTAGTTTCAAGTTATGGCATAGTTTTGTATTTAATTTAAAATTCATTAATTCCGTTAAAATATTACATTTGTGTAAATATTACAATCGTCAATTTTTTTTACCCTACCGTGCGGTGCATGACGTGGCAGCTACTGAGAAACACTGCCAGAAAACTCAGTAGGAATCCTTTTTTCAAATATTTTTTCTTAACATAATTGTTTATTGTTTGCTTTTAAAGTTATCTAAAAATTCTCTGATATCACTTATTAATTAATTAGATTAATTACGTGAGTTACCCTCTACAGATTACACTATGTTATCTCCTCATGTCAGTTTTCATTATACATACATACCTTCATATATATATATATAACTTACATACATAACCTCACGCCTGTATCACTGAGGGGTAGGCAGAGAGTACGGATTTCCATTTGTCCCAATATTTGCACATGTCTTTGCATATTTTTAATTATAGTATAACTAAAATCTATTAGTTATCTGTTTTCCATAGTACAAGCTCTGCTAAGTTTGGGATCAGATGACCGTATGTTAAATAATGTCCTAGGATATTATGACGTTCAAAATTTCGCATTCGACTTTTAATAGTAAAGAGTAAAGAAGTATGATTAATTCATATTAAAAAAAAACAAAGCACCATAACCAATATCGTTATCGCATCATCAACGGTTAATTAGACATCTCGTTAGCAAGTGAGGGTTGTGTCCTGTTTACAAACATACGAACAACTAATTGGCCGTTAGCCTTTGCATCTAATCGCTGATTTAAATAGTTGGCAAGGGGTTGATGTACCGTGGATAATGTTGGCCTTTTGACGTTCGTTGATCGTCCAATTAACAAATCCTGTTATAATAAATATAACAATATCAAACATTGCATTTTTAGAGGAATTGTTAGAGCTTCACCTGCCGCCACATTCCGCCACAGACCCTCTCGCCAAAAGTGGAAATTTCATCCTTATCACCTGGATGAATGGTCATTTACCACCGAAACTTTTTGCCGCGCACTACCGCTCTGTGGAATCAATTAGCTGCGAAGGTATTTCCGATCCGGTATGACATGGCAACCTTCAAGAACTGAGCCTTTGTTTTTTTAAAGACCGGCAACGCACTTGCTCACTGATCACTTACCATCAGGTGACCCAGTTGCTCGTTAGCCATCCTCTTTATTAAAAAGCTTTTTGAGGGCCTTAAAACACTTTTTATACGATGAATGCTTTCGCGCTCTAGGGAAATGACTCGCGCACACTCACCCGAGAACTTTTTAAATATGGAATTTTACCATCGATACCTATCTAAATTATTATTCCTCTGTGGATTTTGCCATAGAGTAAAATAGACTTATTTAAATGTTTATTAAGTTTGCTGTGTGATGTGTGTAACATGCTTTAAAATGGCTTAGTTATTTTCATATCTCTCACTCCTAATTAGATCGACTGGAGACATATCTACTGTATATCTACTTCAGGTACACTACTTGAGTATCTCATACTTAAAACGTTGAAGGATAACACCGTGAAGAATATTGCGTAGATGAGAGTTCTCCAAAATATGGTGGTATGTGAGTTTTGGCACTCACACTGGGCCAGCGTGGCTATGGCTAATTTAAGCACAGTTCTGCCTCCTCTTTAAATACTAGTAATATACAACAATAATAATAATGTCCTCCTAGCCGAATTTCGGCCACGGCGGCCAGTCTCAACAGAGATTAGCCATCTGCGCGGGACATATTATAGTGCTCAAGTGTGTGCGCAAACCCAGGAGCACTTTCTATTCCATCACTCTCATGAACCGATGGGACGCCTATGCGACACGACCGGAAAGAGGTCAGGTACAGGACCGACGGTTTTACGTGCTCTCCGAGGCACGGGGGTATAATACCGCCAAGTCCCAGACTTCGAGCTGATGCTTGAGAATTTTTTTTTGTACAGAAAAGTCCCAAAATCACTTTTTGGACCGACCGGGATTTGAACCCAGGACCTCGTTCTTTGCGGGTGAACACGCTATCGCTAGACCAATGAGGCTGTCATATGCAACAATAATTAGTATCAGAAACCGGTTTCAATTAATGTTTTCTCCCAATGAAATAGGGCTGCAAATTTAGTATAAATAAAATATATTGTCATACATATACCTAAATTATTATGAAATCACGCGTAACTTATCAATCATATTACTGAATATTTAAGCCAATACCATTAATTATCATGATACAAATAATTGGCAGTTACCTAACGTATCATTAGTTTCGTTAATTATTAGTGCTATATGGGTAACGAAATAATTGATTAGCTTTAAATTGAATACTCTTATATTAAACTAGCGGTCCGCGGGCACCGCGTTATAAATATTTTTGTCCCTGCCCGTTTGTCCCGCGTTACTTTGGGTTAAACGTTCGGGATCATTATTTTTTCATAGTCTATGACACTCCACAATAACGTAGCTTTCTATTAGTGAAATAATTTAGAAAATCGGTTCAGTAGATCCAGAGATTACTTGGTTGCAAGCTGTTTAACATAATATTACGCTGATTTTGCCAGAGATCAAATCCCAAAGGATGTGGTGAGCAGTTTGCTCATATCCGTTACTGGAAGTTGAGCACAGACAGATTGGTGAAGATACTAATTTGAAACTTAACACTTTACTTTTAAAATTGCCGTGTCCGGTAAGAAATTGTGCAACACAATGGTCTATTAGCCAAGTTTTATTTAATCGTTCGCGTACGTCCGGAAAGAACTGGTGCAGATGGCGACCCTTAGTTAAGCTATTCCATCTACATTGCCATTCATTTAGTAGTTCGTCATTTAAGCCAGCTATTGGCATAAATAGCCTGGTTATTTTCGTACGGTCGCGTAATGATAAGAAATCATTTTCTAAATTTTATCGCGTAGAATTGGGCTATTCTTTGGGCTATGTCAGCTACTTTGGTTCGCCTGCGGACTTCGATATTTTTGATTCGATAGCGCAGGGATACTCCGAGCATAGCCCTCTCCACTGCTCTTTGGGTGACTTTAGGCCTTCTGGTGAGGCCCATAGTAATAGAACTCTGTAGGGGTATGGATAAAGAATTCTATCGTTTCTAATACATGTTAATTCATAATATATAATGAATCAATTCGCAGTAATAATATCACGTGTAAATTAAAACGTCCGTACCTAATCAAAGTAACATTGGATTTTTATTTCGTAATTAGATTAGCAAAAATAAATGATCAATTCACTTGTTATCTATATCCTGACATGTTGATTTTATCTGTACGCATTACATATCGATATCAATGTTGTTATCGAGAATTTTCGGTAATTACAGATAAGTCAATGAAATTATAAGTGAATCGATTATTTCGATTTATTTTTATATATATACATATTTTACACGCGTAATTCTTCAATATTGTCAGATTATACATTATTTTTGTGGAATTTAGATTATTGTTGGAGCTAATACTGTTTTATTTATTTTAAGCGGTTGACATGTCAGATTTGTTGTTTAAAATTTAAATAGAATCATCATTTAGATTAAGAACTGCTACTAACTATTTGCTTTTTCATTCCAAATCCAATTTTAAACATGGCATCGGGAAGTAAAACGCTTGATCTGTTTTTTTTATTATAAATAAGCTAATGATCTTCAATATAACTATTCTTCTAAAGTTGTAAAGTTTAATTAAAATCCATTCAGGAGTTTTTACGTGAAAGAGTAACAAAAATCCATCCATCCATCCATTACTTACAAACTTTTGCGTTTATAATATTAGTAGGATATTTATTACACGGTGAATTGTGACATCTCTTCTTTTTTAAAGTAGAACGTAACATATTCAATCTTGAGAATTTTGTAATTTTCGCGCCATACAATTTAAAAAAGTTGTATATGGCCTACCATAGAGTAGATGTGAATTCGATATTTTTGATAAAAATCTAATCGATATCACAGATAAAAGTAATTTATTTATAACTATTTTCTAATTGTGGTTACCGACACACATCAGATATTAGATTATTGCTTAGATAAAATAAATATAAGTTCTTACCGACATTATTGTAGTAAAACTCTCTCGGCCGCGTTTATACCGATTGGAACTGGATGTAGAAACTACTCACGACCATCGCCATACACACGAGGCACGGTCTCTAATAATAACTTCCTGAATGTCATCCTCTATTATAAAGGATATTTAATAAAAATCTGCTACATTAAAAATATATAACAAGACATCTTTCCGGTGCCCTGTGTTTGCGCACAAACTTGTGCACTATAATATGTCCTGTGCAGTTGGCTAGTCTTCTTTGAGACTAGCTGCCGTGGTTGAGATTCATCCTGGAGGACATTATCAACTAGGTATTATTAGGTGTAGGTACCTAAAACAAATATATCCCGTACAGTCAATATTAAGACATCTTACTGTTAAAGCTTTCAAATCAAATCAAATCAAAAAGTCATTAATTTCGTTATAATTTAAATAAAATAAAATAAAAAAATAAAAAAGGTTTTTATTCACGTAGACTTTAAAAAAGCGCTTGTAAATAGTCAGAACATGTTTGTAGTAATATAGTTGTATACATTAGATATTATTTCTAGTAACATAGATATTTAGGTACATCTTGTATGAAAACATTTATAAAATTTATTTTATTACAGAAATGATATTTAGCTAGCTCGTATCAAGTTATTGTCAAGAATTTGTGTGGAATCGTCAATTTTGTTTCAAATATACTTAGCCATTTAAAACTAACAGTTTTTTTACAGTTGCAGTGAAGGTTAACTTTATCTTACGGAATTACACAACATTTTCAGGTGTAATTTAGATACATTCTCCAAACAGTTTATACCTGCAATCTACAGACAATAACACATGTAACTGATAAAGACTACTTGTCCGAAATCTGCCCTTATCTCGGTTATCTGTTAAGGAACACGTAACTATTGAATGTAATTCTAAAAAGAATACGCCAGTACTTCGTAATATCAAATTACAGACATACTGCAGCCTAACTTACTGAGTCAATCTACCAACGTTGTTAGACAATCTAACTACTTTCTTAGGCAATCTAACTACTTTCTGAGATAATAACTATTTACTCAGACAATATAACTATCTACTTACTGGGATAATCTAACCCCTACTATTTCAAAATAAAATTAATTCTCTTTTTACTTATCTACTACGATTATAATCTAACTACTTAACTGAGACCATCTGAATACTTGCTGAGTCAATCTAACTACTTATTGACGAAATCTAACTGCTAACTGAGACAATCTAATAACTTTACAAGACAATCTATTTACTCACTGAATCAATACAATTATATAAATAAGAAAAAATATACATTAAACAAACACGAAATCAAACAAAAACTTTATTGTTGGTTACAAAGGTTGACTTATGATGAAACAGAAGGATTAATAGCTGTAATAAAATAAAGAAAGACTAGATGTACCGAGTGCGTATAATATAAGTTTTTGGATTGAACTTATTTAAATACGACTATTGACGAATATTCTCAGATAAACAAACGACAGCACACAGTAAATATAAATATATATATATAAAAAATGAGAACCAGAGGTTTCCAGAGATAATCTCAGTTTGGAAGCCAGTGCGCAATTTGTTTAATTTGTTACTGTACAACTTTATTTATTTATTTAAACCGCAGTAATTTATATTCGTTAATTGATTTATATTATATTGCATAAATTTATATATTTACCTACCGATACAATGTAATAACTTACCAAAAGACAATCTAACTGATTGCGAAAAGGACTATTTTTTAAGACAGCCTGACTACTTTCTGAGACAATCTACATACTTCGGAGACATTCTAATTCCTGGTACCTTAGTTAATTAAAAATAGCCTTATACCGTAAGGGCCGAACTGGAATAATATCAATAACATACCTAAACAAAGCAAATCGAAATAAAAGGTAAGTCACGTAGATTGCAGGGTGCATCGAACATTATGTAGTTGAAAAATCTGTTTTTGACCAACTCTGTTTTCAGTTTACATAACAAAGAAAACTTGATTTAAGCCTGCATAGTAAGACAAACACGTATCGTTAAACGCCCACTCACTTCTTCGTGCCAAAAAAAGTAATATTAGGATTTATCTGTTAAGAAAAATTACCGAGTATTAGCTCGAAGTATGGGAGTCAGTGAAGTTTTCTCTTTATTGCGTGCTACCGGTTACCCATCAGTTAAATATACATATTAATATCCTATACCTAACTAAATAAATAGAATTAAATATAATAAAAATACACACACATACATATATATAAATAGATAGAATAAATAGTTAATTACTTTGTACTTAGATTATTAATATAAACCATATCGTAGTATTGTAACAATTTCAATTATTGCGCATATTTATAAATTTGATCCTCTAATTCTTTATTACCCAACTGAGATAACCACTGCTTTATCATTATTTTATGTTTATATTTCCTTGACAATCTTATTTCTGTTGGTAAAATGTTAAATAAATGAGTTCCAATCCAGCCTGCGAATCTCTGGCAAAAGGTAGTGCGAACACCTATTTCGCGCAATTTATTTTGGGCTGTTGCGCGTGCGTGTATAGTGTGTGTACGTATTTGCCTTTTTATAACACTGTAGTTCTTCGCTTCCCAAATAAAGCAGTGCTAGTTTATACGTATAAGACTGCCTAATGTTCAATATTTTTAACCGTCTTCCAAAGGAGGAGGTTCTCAAGTTCACCGGTTTTTTTTTTTTATGTTTGTACACCGATTACTCGGAGATTTATGATCCGATTTACGTGATTCTTTTTTAGTTTGATGCGGAATAGTTGCCATTTGGTCCCATAAAAATTTTATAAAGTTTGGCACAGTAGTTTTCATTTTATGGACATTTTTGTATGAAATTTTTTGTTTATGTGGACGATGTAATTGTCTTTGGCGCAGCCGTTTTTAAATGTTAGCAAGTCTAGCTAGACTCATTTATACTTTTTAGTTTTTAAAGTCGGTTTTATTAAACGAAGTTTTTATTATTGATTCACTGTATAACTTATCAGTTCCGCGCCGGACAACTATTTGTGTAACCCATAAATAGTTGTTCTGAGTCTGGATGTAATTTGTGTCCGTTTGTGAAGTTCCCCGCGACACAGGGATCAAATTACCCCGTACGGGCATTGTCTTAAAAAAAAAATCTGTTGTATCTACGTTCTTTAAAACGATAATTATATTTATTATGTTTAATTTCCTGGACATCCTGTATAAATTGTTTGAAAAACAAGATAATTTCCACATATCTCGGCGATAAGGTATCGCGGATGATGGAGCACCGCGTTGTAGGCATTCAATTATACCAAATATCAATGTTCATTTCCGCCAAAATAACAGATATATGCAGAATAACACATCTGTGTGGGGACGGGACAACCTACGGGCGAAGAGCTGTGGTAATTTATAAAATTTAACGCGGGTAAAACCGTGCCCCGCGGTTTTACCCGCGGCAAACTTCAGAAATTATAGCCTATGTGTTATTCGGATATACCTATAAGCTATATTACTACAAAGTTTCATTAAAATCCGTTCCGTAGTTTTTGCTTGACAGTGTAACAAACATCCATACATCCATACTCACAGACCTACTTTCACATTTATAATATTAGTAGGATACAAGATCGTCGGTTTAGTGTACTTCTGACCTGGGGCTCTACCGGCTAAGCCGCCGAACATCGATTTCTTAAATGGCGTTCAAATAAATAAAGGCTAAAAATGACTTAACCAATCGTTAAATCGGCTTCAACATTGACAATCGATTCCGGACCATTTATGACGTCACATGTGCTCATGGGCGCCGATTTGAAGATTGAGTAAGTCATTTTTAACCTTTATTTATTTGAACGCCATTTAAGAAATCGATGTTCGGCGACTTAGCCGGTAGAGTCCCAGGCTTTTCTTAAAAACATCTCTCTCAATAACAGATAACAGCCAGAGTTACACAAATAGTCTTTTACTACCAAATGAGTCACGGCGTTCTTCTAAAAGCCAGGATCCATGCGATTTGTTTTTATTCTGAGCAGTAATTAATTTCTCAAGCTATAAAATATAACTTACAGTGTATCAAAGCATAAAAACTAATGAATCAAAAACCACTTACTGATTGAGCAAGGTAGCTCGTAGTGTGATAATGGTGTTACAATGGTCGTGATTATATCAAAATTAACTTATACCGGTCGTTAAGAACACCTTGACGCTAAATGATAACATAGAGTCAACCACGAATCGAGGTTCGAACCCTGAAAAGTACATAGTTTGTAGTTCTAAACGGCAGTAAAAGCCTCCTTGATTAACTGTAAATACAGGCTCGCCGAGGAGTTGACGTTCAAACGCAAAATTTAGAAACTTTATGATGAGGAGTATCCGAATCACCCCCATGTAGGTATGTTCCACATTTGTTTTATTTTGATAGTTTGAAAATTCATGAGTCCTGAACTCAAACCCTAATTTTGAACTTTCGACTAAATTCTAAGTCAGTTCTGCAATGATTAGATAAACCATACTTTTCAGGGTGTTAGGTTAAACTATGCTAATTAGTTCTCACAAAAAAACTGAACCAGAAATTTTAACAGAACGAGAAAACAATCGAAATCTGATGTTTGATGAAATTTACGAAAGAAGTCATTAAAAAATTCTATCTCGAATACTACGCAAAATCGTAGAACATACACGGGGGTAATTCGGGTACTCCTCATCATAAAGTATAAAAATTTTGCGTTTGAACGTCAACTCCTCGGCCAGCCTGTCTAATAATAGAAAAGCAAACGATCAACCAGATGGTAAGTAATGACCGCCACCATTGTATACTCGCAATTCCAGAGGGGCTGCAAGTGTGTTAGCGGCTAAATAGGCTAGTTTCTTCAAGGGTGCCATGGCATTATGGACAGGAAATACTTCCGCAGTTAATTGTCCACTGCTGGATAAAGGTTTCCCCAAGGATTTCCACAATGGCCGCCATTGGACACTGGCAACTCCAGAGGGGTTGCAAGTGCGTTAGCGGCTAAATAGGCTAGTTTCTTCAAGGGTGCCATGGCATACTTGATAGGAAATACTTCCGCAGTTAATTGTCCACTGCTGGATAAAGGTTTCCCCAAGGATTTCCACAATGGTGACCGCCACTATTGTATACTCGCAATTCCAGAGGGGCTGCAAGAGTGTTAGCGGCTAAATAGGCTAGTTTCTTCAAGGGTGCCATGGCATACTTGATAGGAAATACTTCCGCAGTTAATTGTCCACTGCTGGATAAAGGTTTCCCCAAGGATTTCCACAATGGCCGCCATTGGACACTCGCAACTCCAGAGCGGTTGCAAGTGCGTTAGTGGCCTAAATAGGCTCGTTTCTTCAAAGGTGTCATAGTATACCGGATAGGAAATACTTCCGCAGTTAATTGTCCACTGCTGGATAAAGGTTTCCCCAAGGATTTCCACAATGGCCGCCATTGGACACTCGCAACTCCAGAGCGGTTGCAAGTGCGTTAGTGGCCTAAATAGGCTCGTTTCTTCAAAGGTGTCATAGCATACTTGATAGGAAATACTTCCGCAGTTAATTGTCCACTGCTGGATAAAGGTTTCCCCAAGGATTTCCACAACGGCCGCCATTGGACACTCGCAACTCCAGAGCGGTTGCAAGTGCGTTAGTGGCCTAAATAGGCTCGTTTCTTCAAAGGTGTCATAGTATACCGGATAGGAAATACTTCCGCAGTTAAGTGTCCACTGCTGGATAAAGGTTTCCCCAAGGATTTCCACAACGGCCGCCATTGGACACTCGCAACTCCAGAGCGGTTGCAAGTGCGTTAGTGGCCTAAATAGGCTCGTTTCTTCAAAGGTGTCATAGTATACCGGATAGGAAATACTTCCGCAGTTAATTGTCCACCCTGGCCAAAGAGTTGACGTTCAAACGTATATTTTACTAACTATAATATGGTTTACCCGTATGTTGTTTGAAGATCTCCCCCTAGATACCTGATAGGAAACCCTCTCTGCTGTGAGTGTTACAGTAGTTATGGACCACAAAAATATTTGTCCAGTGCGGGAATCGAACCGAATGAAGACTTAAGAGTAATCTAACTCAATGGTGGTGTGCGTTAAGCTGTTCTTTACACCTTGTATTAGTGTATTTGTACAGCAGAACCTATAGGCGCCGCTCCTGGCGCCAGTTGATTTGATTTTAGTTTCATTGTAACAGTCGCCTACGTAAGTCATAATTTATTACATGTAGGCAGATACAAAGGTATAAATATATTTTTACTGTCTATGGTTAAAAGTATAGACAGTATAAGAAGGACTAACAACTCATATGTGCGTTGGACTATTTTCGTCTTTGCTATGTTGAACATAGCAATGATTTTAGATTAATGTTTATTAATGAAAGAAAAAATAAAAATAATTGTGTCGTGAGGCCTAATAATTGTGCCTAACATAGATAAAACTGTAAGTAATAGGTAATTCGCAATACCTAATTAATTTAATATTAAACTCGGCCATCAGTATTGAAATCGTATCTTCACGGCGAATTTCACCTTAGCGTCGTCGTACATTGTAAATTAATTATGTAAATTACACGTATTAAAATTAAATATTTCTGCAAGAATTAAAGATTGTGTGAGCAAGAACCAACTACGGAACATAATGAAAAAGCCCAGGCACATTCCGAGGCATCGCTACTGCCCAATTTTATGCTTAGATGATTTGGATAACATCATACATGTCTATATAGAACAAATTCATAGCCCATCTTCCCAAAATTGGGCAACGCTGAGGGATCCCATCGTCTGACTGAAATAACAGGGCAGTCCAAAAAGGCCCGATAAAATCGACCAGTGCTGTGTGCACTGTCATCTAGGATTAATTTGGAATGTCTGTTGTTCATTGGCCATGTCCCACCGATGTGCCCGGGAGGGTGCGGGATTGATTGCCGCATAAAACATTTATTGCTGTAAAAACGACCGTACGTCATAGGTGAGATAAATCATCTAGATATACGTTGAATCTATAGATAGTGAATGTCATAGTGGTTTAATGTCTGTGGGTTTCCGTGCTTCGGAAGAACAATTTTTTTATACCTTGGACACTTTTTACTTCCACATGACTGGCTCAAACTAAACAGAGTCTTTATTCCAGTTAGTGACCATGCATTTGCATGTTTTACTGGATGCCGCCGTTGGATAAAGTAGACGCTTCGTTACTACCTCGGAGCCCTCTCGGCAACCTCCACTGAACAACTATTTGTATGGCCCACAAATGGTTATTCTAAATATGGGTATACCAGCTGTGCCCCGCGGTTTTACTCGCGTCAAATTTTATAAATTATACCCTATGTGTTAATCCAGGGTGTCAGTTAACTCCATACCAAATTTTATTCAAATCACTCCAGTCGTTTAGACGTGAAGAAGTAACAAACACACACACTTACACACTCACTTAGTCACAAACTTTCGCATTTATAAAATTATTGTGATAGTGATATTTTGATTCCCCATGACGCAGGAATTTTTATACGTCGTGCAGGCGTTCTTTTAAAAATGCAAAAATCTATCATAGTGGCCAGTACCATCTAAATTGCATTTATGTTTGTACGAATCAACCTTCTTATGCTGTCCACTTCTTGACCATAGACTTAAAAAAAGAACGATACTCTATGCCCAATACCAACTTTAAAAAAACATATCGTTAGCGTAACCCGGTAGCTACAAAAGCTATGCTGACTCAGCGTCCAATTAGAGAAGCATGAGTATTGGTTTACAACACAATGGATATTGTGTATTCCTTGTATTTTTGTTTACTATGTATGTATTCAATGTTTTTCCATTCATTCGGACCGGTGAATGGTTTTAGATTTGTTTGCATAGTACCTACGTAGGTAAATGGTAATGGGTATGATTTGAGTCTTGTTCCAGACAATATACTTATATCTATTCACTTGTACAGTGAACAAAGGAATTAAATTCTGCTATAGGCCATAACCTGCTTTGATTTAACTTTATGACTAACTATTTGAACAAAATTTATATGGTGCCATACCAACAGCGAATGCATTCACATTCCCTATCGAATAAAAAAAATATCGGTACATAGACAATGGAGAAATAGCATTACATTATATGGAAAAAAGGTACAGTAGGTACAGTTATCTAGGACTTCATTTGGATTTTTAGGTCCCTGGGTCTCATTAAAACTAAAAGTTAATATTTAAGTTTAGCTTTTAGAAGGCTGTTAGTCGCATGAACTAAAGAAAGCCTATGTCACAGTAGACTTCTCCAAGATCTCTCTCGGAGACCCAAAACCCACCCAGACTAGAGTCATAAGAATTGCTTACTTGCGTGGGGATTGAATATACCATCACGTCATAGGTAGGTACGTTTTTCGGATTTTCCTGTCAAACATATTTTAATTTATTAGTTTTTCTGAATTTTCACTTTGTAATAACTTGTTAAATATCAGTTTAAATGGTATATAACCATTTTTATATTAAATATGAATTGCAATTGAATACAATTAACCAATAACGCCATAGACATAAAGGGTTGCCCGCTCAAAAATCAGTACTCCCAACGTTTCGACCATAAACAATACATTTTTTACAGGCAGATGTTCAAGCACATAATGCCTATGTGGCACATAGACAAGTTGACAATGATTGCCCATCTCCCCCGTACAGACGCCCCTTTGAAAATCAATGCACACCCTTAACGTTTTCAGTAATAGTAATAATTATAGTGGTTTGACAACTATGGATGAATAGAATGGGTTGCAAACTTGGAAATTAAATTGTCTGACTCATTTATAAATGAAATATTTTTAGGGTCCCTTAAGCCTCCGTGGTCCATCCGTCGCGTCAGTTTGTCAATAGGTTAAAGCGTTATAGGTATCTCATGCATGCATGGCTGACAGTTAAAATGGTAACAAGTGTTAAATTCAATTGCCACTAACGATTAATTAAAAAAATTATTATGTCCATGATTTTTGATGAAACAACATTTTTTTTTACATTTTTCGTTAAGCGCGAAGGTGGGTACAGTACCTACCGTGCTTGATTGAAGAACTGAAAAAAAATGTTGAATAAAGTCACTTTTCATGGACATACCTACATATTTTTTCCTATATGTAACATTTCTAGAGACTATTTATTAAGAGGTTCTATATGTCTCAATATATAATAATAAATAATAAAACGTTTATTTCAAGTTTTAAAAACTCATAATTGTCAAACTATGTATGTATGTATGTATGTATAATACAACAAAACGTATTTGCAAAAATGCATATGATGCTTATTTTTCCACGAATTTCCTTCAATGTGCCCTGAATATATTTAAGCTATAGAAGATATTTATAAGCATACGCGTCATTTTACACATATTTAAAACATATCATAAACAGTTTGAAACATAAATGTATTTATTTTAGTTATCACAATAATCAGTAACATAAGATAAAACATTAGGCCTATGTCTTTATAGGAATCTAGATAATCTTGACAGATAAATCTATTTAATTCACGGCGACCGTTTGTAGACAGTTTGGTTACTGATTGATTCTTGTTCAAGTAAATACGTAATATTTGTTTGAATATTATCTAATCTAAAAGAAGAGAAATCAGTAACCAAAATATTCGTGGCACATAAACAGCTTTTTATACCTAGTAAGGAGGTGGTAGGCAAGGTACCTAGGTATACTCAATGAAATACTCGCTTACTCTATTCCTCTTTCTAAATATCTAACTAACATACTCATTACACAGAGCCACTCACATAGCAACATACAGACACGCACCTACACAAACAAACATGCACACACTCATTCATTCACACATACCCTTCCGTTTTTTTAACATGGTGGAACTGCTTTAAGCATACCCACCGCTTGGAGAGGCGACAGGTTACGTGGGACTCGCCGGACTAGTCCCGGGATACCCACTAAAATCACCATGGTAGCCAGCCTCACAAAGCATGGAGTGGCGACTCCGGGAACCCGTAACGATCACCACCGGAGCCACCACTATAGCGTTTTGCCTTCTCAAGTCTCTACCTAGGGGACGATTAGCTGCCCCCAACATGCGTGGGCGTGGTTAGGCAACCCGTGGCTACAGCCTTGCCTCTTCCCGGGATCGATTTTTTACAGATCCTTAGGACACTACAGATTTTTAGGAGATCCCCATCTCCTACCACCGACGATCCCAGGGGACACATACGCGTACCTACACACACACGGATAATCTTTTTTAATAATAGCATATTTGCCAAGTACATAAGGTAGATACATAAAATATAGGTAGCCCTCATTTTATCTATCTACAAGCTTTCTTATAGGTATTATTTTAGTTAATATGTATTCATATTATTTTTTATATATCATGACTTGAAACGGCTATCAATACAAACATTCTATTCTGATTAATAGTTACTAATTTAAAACCCTCCCACACAAACCACACACGATGCCGCCATACAGAATAAAAATAAAATATTAAGTTTTTTATATCACAACTTCTGCACAATAAAACGGAATTATTTGTTACAATCACGTTCTCATTCATTCACGAAACTTACACTATAAATGAACTTTTGTTTGAGTTCTATTTTCAAGTCACGTAGAGGATGCATTAATTATACCCATGTTCGTAGGTACGCCTGTGTTGAGTTGCCAATCTAAAATATTATTATTATACAATAAATTTGGGTAAAACGTTGCTCTGTTTGTGAAAGAATTAGGTACCCCTACAAATAATACATTGAAACCTTGAAATAACGTGACTTTGAAAACTTTTTATTCCTTAAAAAGCATGGAAAAGCAATTGCTATATATTTTTTCAACCAAACCATGCATGATTCCTCTTAAATTTGTAAAAAGTTTAGTATAAGGTAACAAATATTGAAGAAGGAAAATTGGCTTAAGGAAAAATACCATTGAAATGCCGCCGTGTATTAAATGTTAACTGTCATTCATTTTTAAAATGATTAGTTACGTTTAATAGGTAGATAGATAGAAAGATACACCTAGAATTAGCACACAAATGTCTGTCCAGGGTGGGAATCGAATCAGGGACCTGTGGCGTGAAAGATAAGCATTTACAAACCACGCCAAGTTATTTTGTAGATAGACTTTAAGGCGACGCATTGGAGATCAGGGTCTTCAGCAAATCCTGGGGAATTAATTACACACGGCCATCTGATCCCAAACTAAGCAGAGCTTGTATCTACTGAGATAACTGATATACTTACATATACTATTTTCTTTTGTTTTGTTACTACATACTTACCTATACAGATAATTTACACGCAGTCTCAGGACAAATAGACATGTTCATGCACACAAATATCTGTCCCGGGTGGGAATCGAACCTAAGACCTGCGGCGTAAAAGGCAGCGTATCTACCAACCATGCCAATGAGCCCGTAAAAGTTGTCTTAAAAATAAAAGCAGCTGCAGATAACGACCTCCTTTGTTCTTATCCCGGATCAGACCCAAAAGTATAGTTAGGAGTATTCTGGCAAGAAGAACACCCAGTGACAGCCCGAAGTCTAGAAGATGGCGGAAGTATCGATCCCGCGCCCGAAGAACACAGAAAGCTGTCAGCCCTCTCCTCAGTCGTGTCAGATAGGCATCCCATCAGATCATGCGAATGACTCAATTGAAGGTGCACATTTATTTGAGCAGACACACTCCTGCACTTTAATCCAGTCTCCATTGAGATTGGCTGCCGGGGCCAAAATAAGGCCAGGAACATTAGGGAGACACCAACTATTCATAAAACTGATACCGAGGCTTTTTAAATTTATTTGAAATACTAACAGCACATTACATCTCTTTGAATATAGGTAGGTAGGTACTAAATATTAAACAGTAGGCCAATTATATCTACGGAAATTGATGGATAAGCTACTATGTACAATTTATGTGGTGTTACCATATTTATGAAAAATAATATGTTGACATTTATATCTATCAAGAACGGTTGACATAAAATTTTGTATAAAATCTAGTCTGAGTACCCGTCTCGTTGCCTCAAGTTTGCTACATAATGCGATTAGATATCTTATTTGTTGTTTCAATAAAGAGCCTGATACTTTCTTAAGTACACTAAAAAGCCAATCATAAAACGTCTGTATCCAGTTAAACATCAGAGCAAATATCGCTTTTCTAGCTCTCAATATCTCGTTTACATGTAAACAAACCAATGAAAAATCTTAATAATAAGTCACAAACCATTTTCCAACAACCCACAAGAAGCTAAAAAGTCTTAAGCTCATAACTCATATGTTTTATTTACATTCTAGGTTTCAAATAAAACCTTTTCTTCGAACATTTAAAGCGAACCTCCTAACTTATACCTCTCTCGCTCCCTCACTACCCGTACTTTCGAATAACCACGCCTTACGGTATGTATGCCTATCTTTTTCTATCCCATACAAATTGTGATTCCATTTCGTTCGCTCTCGACTATCGATTTACGGTAGAAGTTTGTTTACCCGACTAAATTCCATAGCTATATTTAGTTGGGTAATACTGTAATAGCCCGGCTGGATTGCACATGGCTAAGTTATATGTAATTGTATTTGGGTTGCCAATGTCAGAAGGTTTATGTTTTTTTTGTTTCTTCCTCTTTTGTTATGAAATATAATGTTTTATGTTTGTGTTTATTATTTGTTAATTTAGTAGCGTTTATTAGTGCTTTTAATTAAATTTGTCCACTGTTTAAGTGCACATTAGGGCCATAGGAATTACACCCAACTATTTCACTCGTATTTCGAACCGTCACTGCAATATGTTATCTTAATTATTGCAAATAATTTATTTAGCTAACGAGAGATTAAGACCACTGTATCTTTGAAACAGTAGATATTACTTGTTGTCTGTTGTGTGAAACCCTCCTTGGCTTTCACTTGTTCACCAGAAAATGTTAGTGAGCCGATGCTCAAAGTCATCTAACAGATAAGATAAACTAGATGACCCGCGCTATAGGGCACCCATTTGGGTTCGAACCTCGATTTATGGCGGTTATTGATGTAGAGTCGCATAAGCAGATCGGTCTCTCAGTATTCCTGTTTAAAAATATTATTGTAATAATAATAATAAGTCATTTATCCTCTCTCACAACACACTACACACAGGTTTACAATTATAATAGTACATATCACAGCAAATACCAAAACTTTGTGAGAGACTGGTGCTTGATGTAGGTTTGATACCTGTATTACAAGTCACTAGTGCCCTCCCGCGGCTATTACATAACTATGTAACTTAAATAACAGTAACAATTACGATTTTGAGAGTGACTGTAATGTATGTAGCTACCTTATATAAATATTACAAAAGTTAATAAGATTAAAACAATATTGCTATGCCCGATGGGTTTAATCTTCAAGACCCATAGGTAGGTACCTACTACCAGATCTTTTATAGCATTCTCATGGCATGATTCTACTTTGGTAATATCATATTTATAGAGTCGTTATTCTTCGACATGAAGCAGGTTTCTAATCCACAGACTAGGTAATACAGTGATATCAATATCATGCTAAGAGCTGAAGGTGATATCGGCATACCTAGATTGTTTGATAAAAAAAAAGGAAAAAGGTATATTATTTGTGATTGAATTGAAGGCTACTTACCTATATCTAAATGTATACTAAAATAATGGCGCTCTTTATTAATTTCATTAAGTGCGTTAAAAGTTTGACATGTTGGCACACAATTGGCGAACAATAATTCACATAACATACATTATGTTACCTATGTGAATTATTGTTCGCCAATTTTAAAGCTATCGACTGTCATGGAAAAACAAAACAGTACTTTAATTTATATATTTTGGACCCGTCATTTAAATTAGATATATATATATAATATTATAAAGAGAAAACATTAGATCCAAGCGATAAAAAAATTGCCTCTAAAAGTACGAGTAGTTATGTGACGTGCGTGGCGAAAACAATTGGCGTTACATAAAACATTGTAGGTGCTATATTTTGATAGTACCTATCGTCGCCCAAAGTCAGTAAGTCATGTCAGAGGCCTATTGAGCGGCTTGAACAATTCTGACACCAGCGTAACTACTACCCATACGATAAGGAAGTCACTCAAAAAATATCCTTGAGGTTATATTAGGTGCCTACCTGTAACTGTTTAGTTAAGTCAATTGTAAATTAGATAGTTAATCTTTAGGTACCTATTTCTATTTCTACCAGGTACGCGTGCTAAGTTGGCCTGGGTAAATAAATATTATTTAAATTATACCTACAACAAATTTATCAAATATATATTTGTTGCATAAAATAATACATATTTATTTATAAAGGATATGTAAATATCTAATAATAACGACATATTCACGACAGTTTAGTAGATTCGCATGTACAGACGCCAGCACATCAAGCTACCCCAATCTGTCAAATTACCCCAATTGATAGTGAACATTATGCTTATGTGATAAAGTGGAAAATCGTTAAAAGAAATTTGATAGATTGGGGTAGATGGATGTGCTAGCGTCTGTACCTAAGTACCTACTTATGTGGAATTATTAATTCCAAACTAAAATTATGTTGGTAATTTGCTCAGATTCATGTTATCCATGATAGATTCATGGATAACATGAATCTGAGCAAATTACTATATCTACAAGTTACAAGTTATCAACAACAAATAATCTTACTCCAACAAGAGCACTTAACGAAACAGTTTTCATTACCCAAATCAAGAGCACTCAGCAAATTAAAATAATCAATTGGCAACACTGAGAACAACAATGGCCGCCACGTGCACTTTGTTCCCGCCAAAATTACAATGGAGAAAATATGAAACGTATTGATATAGAGAATTAAATGGGAAACCGTATGGCATTAAGATTGCAATCGTGATAATGCAGTATTATTAGCTAATGTTTGAAGTTATGGGAAGTAATGAGAAAGGAATATTAGGATGTGTTGACAGATTGAAATTGTCATGAGAATTTTGATCAATATCTCATTGACTTATATCTTATATGTATAACTAGACACGCTGTTTCGAATAAAAACTCTGTCACAGTCCGGTTGTGCGCGAGGTGAGGGGCGCGCGCGCGGCGGCCAAAATTGCTTACTGAGTTGCAGCGCGGGCGCTGCAACTCAGTGAGCAAATTCTCAATAGGGGATTGCACGTATCATTCGGTCACTCGGCCAGCTATTCTGCCAGTAAACCCGACACGGCAAACAAGCACGAATAATAATTAATAATATCTTAGGACATTATTCACACACGGTCATCTGATCCCAAACTAAGCAGAGCTTGTACCTACTATAGAAACAAGATAACTGTTATACTACAAATATTATGTTTCTTTTGTAAATACATGCTTATATAGATAATTAAACCAGGACAAACATGTCTGTTCATGCACACAAATGTTTGTCCTGGGTGAGAATCGAACCCGCGACCTGGGGCTCTACCGGCTAAGTCACCGAACATCGATTTCTTAAATGGCGTTAAAATAAATAAAAGTTAAAAACGAGTTAATCAATCGGTAAATTGGCTTCAACTTTGACAATCGATTCCGGCCCATTTATGACGTCACATGTGCTCATGGAAGCCGATTTACCGATTGATTAAGTCATTTTTAACCTTTATTTATTTGAACGCCATTTGAGAAATCGATGTTCGGTGACCTAGCCGGTAGAGCCCCAGCAACATGAAAGGCAAGTATTCACCAATCACGCCAACTGGCCCGTTTAAGTCTTATTCATACATAAATCTATAAATATTATGTAGGTAATATTATAAAACGACATATGCCCATAATTCCTACCACATTATCAACACAAAACGTGCTACCACAAATGACCACGTAATCAAACGAGAATAACAAAAAGTGTACCTCGCAACCTTTTAATATTGGAGGCCGAGCGGCAGGGGGCGGATTCCCCGCGGGGTAATAGCATGTTAGCAAATAGCTACCGAAGTGATTTGCCTCGGTTTTTGCCTTTCCTACCGATGGGCGGGATAATACAGTGTGTTTAAATTACGGAAATTGTACTTTTGGTTTATGAATCAATTACTTTGGTATGTACAGGGTGGAACATAAATTATTGACGTTCCTTAAACATGTCTGTTTGTCCTGAGTCTCGGTGTAATTACCTATAAAAGTATGTATTTACAAAAGAAAAGTAGTATATTATATGTTGTATAACAGTTATCTGGTTTCCATAGTAGCTAAATATAATTACTATTATGAAATAAATTTTAAAAATGTCTTAACAATCCGTGTACCTACCTAAATATCTATATGTAACTAGAAATAATTATGTATACTTAACTATATTACTACAAACAAGTTCGGAATATTTACAAGCGCTTTTTTAAAGTCTACGTGAATAAAAACCTTTTTTTTATATTATCATTATTAAAAGAAAAGTAGTATATATGTAGTATATCAGTGATCTGGATTCCATAGTAGCTAAATATCATTACTATTATGAAATAAATTTTAAAAATGTTTTAATAATCCGTGTACCTACCTAAATATCTATAGGTATGTAACTAGAAATAATTATGTATACTTAACTATATTGCTACAAACAAGTTCTGACTATTTACAAGCGCTTTTTTAAAGTCTACGTGAATAAAAACCTTTTTTATGTTTTATTTTTTATTTTAGTAGTACAAGCTCTGCTTAGTTTGAGATGGCCATGTGATACTATTACGCCATCTCATCCCGTGGGGGGATTAGAAGTAGACTAGAGGGAGTATCTACCAGATAATGAGGATCATACTGCGATCGCCAAGCGTCCAAGCGTCGCGATTATGGTATATCCCTCCAAATTATGGACACAACTCTCTACACTCTATTGTGGAACCCTTTTGGGGACACACAAAACACATTTATAGGTATGTTTCTAGATACATACTTATCATAGGTAAATTATTCACAAACACGGAACAAATAATTGTGCTCATCACAAAGATTTGACCTGGGCCTCTACCGGCTAAGTCGCCGAACATCGATTGCTTAAACGGCGTTCAAATAAATAAAGGTTAAAAATGACTTAATCGTTCGTTAAATCGGCTTCAACGTTGACAATCGATTCCGGACCATTTATGACGTTAGATGTGCTCATGGAAGCCGATTTAACCATTGATTAAGTCAATTTTAACCTTTATTTATTTGAACGCCATTTAAGAAATCGATGTTCGGCGACTTAGCCGGTAGAGCCCCTGGGTGGTGAATGAGATCACGACCTCTGGCTTTGTATTATATAACTTGACAATTTTGAAATTTGACATGTATTTAGAATAAATTTATTGACATTGTGTGAACTAATTACTGTTTTAATTATTGTATGCCCAAAGGGCGAGACATGGATGATCTTTAAAAATATTGTTCACCATCATGTTCACGACGACGGATCTACAATCCTGTGTGCTACGAATGCGTAGAAAGGGCACATCCGATGTAGATGCCCTAGAAGAGGACAGACCACGGGCAAGTAGATGTGGCTGTGTCAACTTGACAATCAAATGTGGACCAAAATCAAGGAATTAAAACACTCAAAGCAACTTATAAAAGGAGTAGACAAAAGCTGGTCCAAAAAGCTTTGGAAGTACAGCAGAAACCAGTTACGACTGATAGTAGCAGTATTCACGGGCCACTACGGCACCAACTATCACCTACACAAACTGGGACTGTCGAACAGCCCGATCTGCAGGACCTGTAGGGAAGACAATGACACAATGCTGCATATAATATGCAAATGCGATGCATTGGCAAGACACAGAAAGGCCATCCTGGGGCTGGCATATCCAGAACCAGGAGACTACAAGGATCTACCCCTAAGAAACATACTGGATTATGTGAAGACTTCATTCAGGGCTCTAGGGATAGAATAAAACCAGTGGGGGATAGTACAAAAGATCCTGAAGGGTCGAAGTGCTGTACACAAGTACACCCCATCAAAGATAAGATAAGATAACGCTGTGTCAACTTTGGAGCAGGAAAACTAAAACCAGCCAGGGCTGCGGGGTGGGCACTGGCCGGGAAAAACACAACCCCGAATATTCTTGTGAAACAGACAATTGTACAAAATACATTTTGTACCTACCTGAGATCCACAATAAAGTAACTTTTTCTTTATTATCAAAATTAAAAATACACATTAAACTAATATTGCTATTCGTCAAAATCTTCCTTCATACTTCTTTTTTCGTCCAATCCATTTTGCTTTGGAACGTGCTACCACCCGAAATCAGACCGTCTAAAAACCGCTACACATTTAAAAAGAAGGTTCGTGATCACATCACTTCATCTAATGAATAGGAAAGCTATCGTATCCGTATATATATATTATATTATATATATTGTACTAGTGGCCCGGTACGTGCTTCGCTACGTTTAAGGCATAGTAATAAAAAAATGATTATTAAATTCATTTATTCAAACAAAAAAATATTTTAAATTGCTAAAAGATGTTGATTTTACACTTTTTCAAGACATTTTTTAAATTTTCTCTACGTAGGTATAAACCTTTCCTGGACTTCCACGAATAATTCAAGACCAAAATTAGCCAAAGGCGTTGTTGAGTTATAGCATTACAACGAAAAGTGGCATTGATTTTTATATATATAGATTTATGTATGTATATAGTATGTATATATTTAGAACTAGTATGTATTATTATGTTATATATATTGTTTATGTATATAGTTAAACCAAGAAAGAAAGTTACATTCGACATCTTAGTGCACCTACCGTAGTCTCTCTGCACCACCCAATGGTTGACTGGTAGATAATGCCTATGGCATTAAGTTCGCCTATGTACATATACTTTGTGCTAAAGTTTAAATAAATAAATGCATTACACAGTTTGTTGGCGAATCTGAATCTGAAGCTTAGCAGTCAGAATCTTAGTCTGAATCTTAGCATGACACTTGACCAACTAAATTCTTAACTGTTGGCCGAATCCAAGATAGAATTAATTAATTAATTACGTGAGAAGATTACAGTTTGTCACGATAAACAAGATGTTTATTAATAAAAATAGTACCCTAATCAGCGATGAACCGGCAGCTTATTATCGTTAATACCACTAATTACAGACATAATTACTTATCATCCGACGTCAATTACTTATACAACGTGTAATTTAAATAGTAGACGTAACTTAATAAAAATAAAAGTTCATTTATTCGAGTACTAAGTCACAATAAAAACAAATCGATTACAAAGGATTACACAAAATAATCTATACATATAATAAAATCGTAGGGAAGTCAAAACTGTACATTAAATATTTTTTTAAAGGATACTTTTAGGGTGATCTACAATCGATATCGAAGCCAAAAATATAGTTTTTAGAATATTTGTCTATTTGACTCTATGTATGTCCGGGCTAAACTCAAAAATTTACTTAAAATTTTGCATGAATATTACTAAGAGGTCGGGTCAACATATAGGCTACATATTATCACTCTATCGCCTACGGGGGAGGGGCTGTGATAATTTATAAAATTAAACGCGGGTAAAACCGCGGGGCAAAGCTAGTAGTAGACTTAACTAATGAGCGCTAACTAGCAATGAGTCTAAAATTGTGTTCGTCTACTAAATAATTGCTTTAAGTGGACCAAATCGCGCGTACATGGCCACTAGAGTATGTTTCGCCGGACCGTCTCAAGTAGGCTTTGTTGAAACCGGTCGTAGATGAACCCGCTGAGTTTGTTTCGCTGGGTCTTCTCCGGTGGGACGCATTGGATCCGGTGGTAGTATTAAAGCGCGACGTTGCATAAACGGAGTGACTCATCTATGGACTGGCCGCGAGCCTTGTTGCTTAACTTCGCCGAACACTTACAGACCGATGAGAGCATCTAGCTATGAGCTCTGTACATCCACTATTTACCTTACACCTTGTAAAGATAGGATTCTGATAATTGTAAAGTAATTTAGTTTAAATTGGATACCAATTGTTAGCAGTGACGTCAGGATGTTTTTATTATGTTATGTAATATATATATTACATAACTCTCTTGTAATCTAGTGTATTAGGTAGCATGTTCAGACACAGATATTGAGGTCCTGGCTTCAAATCCCGGGTCGGCCCAAAAAGTGTTTAAATAGGGAATTTTTCTGGCAAGAAATAATAGTCCTTAGCAGATCGGAGTTTAGAAGAAAATAATAATATCCTGGGACATAATTCACACACGGCCATCTGATCCCAATCTAAGCACAGCTTGTACTATGGGAACCAGATCATATACTACTTCTCTTTTTAGTAAATAGGTACCTATATAGGTATAGATAATTACATCCAGACACAGGGAAACAGACATGTTCATGCACACAAAACATCTGTCCTGGGTGGGAATCGAACCCGTCGTGGGTTCGATTCCCACGTTAAATTCGTTAAATTTTAAAACTACTAAAAAGTGAAAAAATCAAGATATACAATAAAACTATATCTTTCTTTCAATTGAATCCAGTTAGGAATATTTAAATGTTAATGTTTTAGTAATTTTCAATACAAATGAAGTAAGCTTCGATTCGATGATCGGAATAACCAAAGTATAAGTTAAATTAAATAAGTTTAATTTAACTTAAACTTTGGTTATTCTGATCGTCGATATATCATACTAATATTATAAATATTTGTGAGTGTGTGAGTGTGTATGTTTGTTACTTCTTCACGGCTAAGCGGCTGGATCGATTTTAATAAAATTTGGTATAGAGTTAGCTGATACCCTGGATTAACAAATAGGCTATAATTTATAAAGATTAACGCGGGTAAAACCGCGGGCACAACTAGTTATGACATAAAATGTTCACCCATTAAAATATTGTTAAGACATCATACTTATTAAGACACTAGCTGTGCCCCGCGGTTTTATCCGAGTTAAATTTAACCTATGTGTTAATCCAGGGTGTTAGCTAACTCCATACCGAATTATATTAAAATCGCTCCAGCCGTTTAGACGTGGAGAAGTAACAAACATACACACTCACAAACTTTCGCCTTTATAATATTAGTATGATATCTACCACATCTGGTCCTCATTCGCGGGCTTCCCCTATCCCCACACTTCAACAAATCGGGGAACTAATGAATGTATCGAATTCCGTCCCCAGCGGTTACAATCATTTGCTCACGTTTTGTCTGGTGCATATTGCGTTCCGTACCATTGTGCATCTAATTGTTTTTGGAACTCTCTTGGGACATTATAGCTCTGTGGATTTAGGGCTGGTAACATCGAGCGGTAGTTTTAAAAAAAGAACATCTTTTATGTTGGGTTGTTTTTTTTTTATAATAGACTATGCCTGCATTTCTTAAATAATTCCCTATACCGTGGTTTATTTCTCTTTTAATTCCAGAGTGTAGCCGTGACTTGTTTCTTTTTTATCATCTTTGACTGCCTCGTTGGTCCAGCGGTAGCGTGTGCAACCGCAGATACTGAGGTCCTTGGTTAAAATCCCGGGTCGACCCACAAATTAATTTCAATATTTTTCTTTTACGAAAATTTCTCAGTATGGGCATGTAACACTGCCAAATGCGAGACTCCGGGGTTTTGGCGCCAACGCGGAAAAAGACGCATCCAGGCTATGTTTTATTTTCAAAAACTGGTGTAAATTCGAGTTTTTATGTGTAAATATGGTGGATTTTTAGACATAACATCTTCGACAACGTACACAAGTGGAGGAAAGTGCGATATTGCCGTGAATTGTGATTTTCCGTGTTGTAACCAAAACTGCATAAAAGCCTCTAGTAAAGTCTCCACTGCTTTACTGGGGTTGGACAAGGATATGTATGACTTGACAATGGCGGAAATAAGTGATATAAAAATATATTTACTGAAGGCTCATAAGGCCAAAGAAGCCAGAGCCGAAAAACGGAATTAAAAAAAAAAACGAGGCTCCGGGCTGGAAGTCTGGGAGTTGGCGGTATTATAACCTATTGCCTCGGAGAGAACGTAAAGCCGTCGGCCCTGTACCGGTCCTCTTTCCGGTCATGTTGCCAGTCGTCCCATCGACTCATGAGAGTGATGGAATAAAAAGTGCTCCTGTGTTTGCGCAGACACAGGGGCTAGTCTCCATTGAGACTGGCCGCCGTGGCCGAAATTCGGCTAGGATGACATTATTATATTATTAATCATTTTATTTAAAAAAACTTGTGTGTACTTATGTACACGCGTTACAAGTTATACTTCTTAATATACAACTTGAACATAGTTATCAATTTTCATACCACCTAGAACTAACGTCATGCTGTTATTTTTACGATGTGCGCGCATCGTAAAAATTCACTCTCATACATTTTCATACCACCTAGAACTAACTTCATGCTGTTAAATTTTTTGGTGTCGGTGTGCGCGCGCATCGTAAAAATTCACTCTCATCATTTTTCTCCATCGCGCCAAAAGAAGTATAACTTCAAAAATATATCATGCTTTATGTTCTTTATTTTAAAATTATTTAATATTGGAATTTATTTACCTACCTAGTGCAGGCGTCGTCTTAACGTCTGCACTTTGTAGATAAATCGTTTTCCTTTTCTTAATTTTAATTTTTATAAATGTTATAATTTACTACTAAAGGGGAAAACTGTATGAAAATATCAACTATTACATTAACACACATAACGGGCGGTCGGACCCCAGAATTTAAAAATTATTTATTCGAGGAATTTATTTACCTACCTAGTGCAGGCGTCGTCTTAACGTCTGCACTTTGTAAATAAATCGTTATCCTTTTCTTAATTTTAATTTTTATAAATGTTATAATTTACTACTAAAGGGGAAAACTGTATGAAAATATCAACTATTACATTAACACACATAACGGGCGGTCGGACCCCAGAATAAGGTTCCTTTCACAGCTTTTAAATACGGAACGCTCCAAAACACTCAAAATATAGACCAAGTATTAATTACAAAATATTAATTATCTATGCTCTATTTTTGAATGCCATAAAGGAACGGTTTACGTCCTATCAGTGTGGATACACTTACCTACAAAAACCGCCCTTATTATCTTTGGCATAAAGACGCTATCAGGTCAAGGTGTATCTACCGATAACATGGCATCGTCGCCTGTACTACAATATTCAATTAACTAAGCATACTAATTTAAATTAGATTATATCTTTGCAATAGATAAAATCAAAGCATTATGCGTAGCTCTGGTAGCGAAATCACGACGTGTCTGATAAAGATACTATAAGATATAAATCTAGAAAATAAATTACTTACTAATAACTATCTGATAGATATCGGCGGCACTGGCTCACTCCGCACTTTTGATGTGAAGCTAGAATTACATAGGTAGTTGCCTTGGTCATTTTAGAAACATTTGCCATGTACCTACCTTTACCATGTTATTGCGTATGAACGTAGAATGACACGTGCATAAATCGTCACTAAAAACCGACCCCTCATGAGGATGGTACCTACAAGAGGGTGTCCCCTGGCGTGGGTCACTAAGATTTTAGTCTTATTTGCGAGATGGCTTGAGCCCTCGCTCTCCACGTAGAGTCTGGTGAAGCATTGAAAGTCTCTCAGACTAGCCGTAAACGTCACGTTAACATAAATACGTTTTACTGGTGCTTACGTGTGTATTACTTAAATCTAAAATAGACCCAATCGGACACAGCAATGATATCACTAAGTGTAAGTAGATAATATGTTTAATTTGTGTGTAATCCTTTATAGTCAGTGAAACAATGTAAGCGTCCTAAAACGTCATAAAAATAAATATCGATCTATTTTCAAATGGCTTATAATTTATCATTGAGATACTCTTTATTACTATAATAACTTTTATTTATTCGTAAAATTGTTTATTTCATCTTTTGCATCTTATTTATTCCCATAAGAAATAATATTAATATATTTTAAAATGTATTTAATAAGAAGAAGGTTTGAATAAATGATAATAATAAAACATTTAATTCAGATAATTGTCTCCATAGTATTGTTAGTAAAATAGATCGTAAAGAACTATGGTGAGATAATAGCCTACTACTTGCCAGAGAGCAAATAAAGTGAATTTCAAATATCGAAATACAGACGTTCTAATTTCAAAGCTACGTTCGAATATAATACAACAGCAACTGTCATCTCAGACAATAGCGCCTTGAGTCTTCCTTCATTCTAAATACGTGTATCGAATAAGTTTTTTTTTTCACTATTTGGGCACAGAGAATAAATATTTGGGGCTACCGTAACATCTCTGTAACATAATGTCAAATTAAAATATTTCCTGTTTCGGACGAAAGCCTTTGATACAAAATTGTTACCTGAGTTCCGAAAAAGATGACTAGTTGGTCAAATTATTCATGATTTTGATATATTCATTGTGTCATATTTTTATAAGCTTATTTAAACTGGGTAGAAGCTATTAATTTTACCTCGTCTGTTTCGTGGTAGCATGTAGCGTCCTCGGACCAAAAAGTGTTGTATGCGCTTACTTACTTATCGGCCCAATCGGTTACCCTAGTGTCAGAGTTGTCCAAGCCGCCCAGTAGCCTCTGACATGGCTTAACGACTGCTGCCTAATGGCTACAACCGGGACCGTTTAGCGTGCTCTCCGAAGCACGGAGACGCTCAGAAATTAAACCACTTTGGCGGTCACCCATCTATGGATTGCCCGCGAGCCTAGTTGCTTAACCTCGCCGATCACTTACGGACCGGTGAGAGCATCTGGCTATTAGATTGATTTGTTTTTAAATTTGCTCCTTAAATCCTTTTAATATTATAAAGGAGATTGTTACTCTTTCACGTAAAAACTACTGAATGGATTTTCATGAAACTTTACAATAATATAGCTTATACATCAGAATAACACATAGGTACAATTTATAAAGATATTGTGTTAATTGTCCAATATATGACGATAAGTGTCAAGTAAGTAGGAAAAGATCTACCATCTGCGAGCTATTCCTGCGTGCACTGCCAAAACCGCTAGAGCTACACATCCTACTAATATTATAAATGCGAAACTTTGTGAGTATAGATGTCTGGATGTATGTTTGTTTGTTACTCTTTTACGCCAAAACTACTTTAACGCGGGTGAAACCGCGGGGCACAGCTACTACTAAATATAATAATTAATCAAAATTAATATTGTGTTTTCATTTAAATAAATAAAAAAGGTTTTTGTTCACATGTTTGTAGTAATACAGTTATTCATCATCATCATCATATCAGCCGAAAGACAAAGGCCTCCCCCAAAGATCTCCACAATTGCCGGTCTTGCGCTATCCGCATCCAGCGATTTCCAGCGACCTGCACAAGATCATCGGTCCATCTTTTATACAGTTATTATTTCTAGTTAATTATTACAGATATTTAGGTAGGTTTAGCTTTCAATATACGTACCTGAACATATTGTCCGATGAAGGAATGTGTAAAATCTGCGCTGTGCGGTCTCAGGGCGTGCCGCGTGCAGTGGAATCCCTCATTAGCTTTTCAACCACAAGGGCGGTTACTTGAGATGCATGCGATATCGGTTGGTGTTTCATTCACACATGAATGTCTAAAGAATGCCGTCGTATCTCCTATTAGTAGCTAACAGTAAAGTTATATAAATAACTCTACGATCCATCAGACTTATCAAGAAATTCTTTAAAACTAGCGAATATACCTACTTAACCTATACCCACACGTAACCACAAAAAGTGCCGAAAGAGCCATTACCACGACAAATGGTAGAAAAAAATATATATGTTGTCTATTGTAATTTTAATAGGGTGTTCCGATGCGCGAAATTTTACACAAAGGTGGGTTTCTGACTATTATCACGCTTAGAATTAACGTCTTTGTCACAATATAGGAGGCTGACGGGTGACGCAGGGGCAGGACCAGGACACGCAAATTGTAAATAAATATTTATTTTTTCGGCTTGATAATCCGGGGCACTATTTCGAGTTATAGGCGTGAAGATCTTAAATAGTCTGCCGTCCCGATCTTTCTGAGCACCTACCTAGTTTTTTGTCCACAGGCAGTTCTGTATATTCTGTGTCAAAAAGTGGTTGACTTGACGTCAGTAATAAAAAAGTTGAAATGTGAAACTCCAACGCAATTAAATTAGGATTGTCTATGGAAATTTTAAAATATACTACAACGTGGATAGGTACAAGGTAATCGGCATTGTGTCGAATTCTTATCTATGGTAATCGATGCACTGTTTCGGTCTTTGCTCCTAGTAAGTAGGTTTAATATACTTTAATAAATAGTTTACTAGTTCTTTCCTTCGCCCAGATAATCTGGCTTACTGTATTTTAACATGCTGTGAATATCATCCAAAGAAACGATATTTCAGAACCCATCCGCTGCTCACATATAATTTACTATTGAATCCAAAGAATCTTCAAGCTTCTAACTAACTGAAGCAAATTTTAAAGAAAATACGAATGGCACAGAAAAATTAACAATAAAAATATTATAATTTGCACAGTAGGTAACACCACAATATGTTGAAATCCCTATTATTTAACAAGAAACGTGGTTTTTACCTACACAGTGACAAACATAAAAAATGGCCAGTTTTTAAAAATATCTATGACTTTTGACCCTTCGACGCGCGCTTTCTCAATTTGTCATAGTGACAGCCAGTGTTGCCAACTGCGCAAACAAGGAGGGCGGGAATGTTTGTTTTCTTTTACACACAATATGGGCGATGTTTGCAATGTTATTATTTATGGCTTTCATTGCGCGATGACAAATAGATTTTGGTGGAGAAATTGACACCGAATATTTTTGGAACGGCTTTGTTATTTTATTGTACTTATTCGGAGACATCAACACCTTTTAGGTTAGGGATTGAGCGATTTTTATCTGATACGCAATTAATAGCAATAAAAAGTATTGCGTAATAGAGAATTGGTTCGACATTATTAACTTAGCTAAGCTCTTTTCTATGGACCTACCTAAGTTAGGCGAAAAGTAGATGTTTATGTGAGTACATTTTCCGCTTGGTAACATAATTAATTTCTTATTACTAAAGTTTTTGTGTAAAAATACTTTTTTTTTATCATTTACCTGTGAAACTCTAGTCTTTGTCAAAAAATCGTTGACGTGAAAACTCTTCAGAACCGCCGACTTTTGAAATTCGAACATCTTCAACAGAATCTACATTAAGTTACACAATTGAACACCTTTTAAGGGTTTTGGCGGCAAAACTAAGGTTTCATTTAAGTGGAAATCCTTTATGAAAAAGCCAAGCAATTTTCGACTTACGCTGTAACTTAGAAGGATGGTTTTCGAATGTTTATTGTTTGTTTTAGATAGTAGATCTCGGGGTTTAGGATAATCTTTTGTTGATAGATTTTGTGGTGTACGTGTGGTTTCTGGGAACGTCTGGCGGTAGTCCAATGAAAGTGACAATGTTTTTTTTTACTTTTACTGGTTAAATATGGAACTAGGGTTTTGCAGTCGGGAAATTTGCAGAATGTTGTGGTATTATTACCCCTGGTTGTGAATATTTGTACAGTCTACATTATTATTACTAGGTATGTAGCGCTTCGATAGATAACGTTGATTGTGTTCAGCTCGGATGAAATATGTTCTAACTATCATCAAAATGATGACAATTCCAATGATACACAAATATCTTCGATAAAGATTTTCAACGAGTTTCTCAGTGAATGTGACCGAAATAGGTCTGTATTTTCTCCACGAGATATCTATGGTCGAATAAATTTTGTATTTAGAACATAAATATTGTTCGTAGTGTTCCAAGAGTAAAAAAAATGAATACAAACATATTATGAATTTACTTGGCCAGTTTTATTATTACGACTGTTTTAAAATATACGAAACAAATTAAAAACGTGCGTATGCGGAAAAGTAGGTAGATACGTAAAATACCTCGCTGCACTCAGAATTCTGCTAAATAAAAAACAACATTTAGTATTACGTTAGATTATTTACCTCGTAATAAAATGATAGTATTCACATATGATGCAATTTCCCAGATGACAATTTATCCTGTAAAATAATATCTATCATAACATAATTGAGCCCCATCATACGACCCGAGGTGGCGAACGTCCTAATATTACAATTAACCCTAACTGAGAATATCTGACACCAAACATATCATACAAACTGCACTTTTTCAACTCAAATGTCAGCACTTTGATACGGCTCGTTATTTTTTTTTCTTCGCACAAAAGCTACACGTGATGGCCCCCTCAATTTGGCAAAGGCACCTCAGGTAACAGCCAGAAAAAAAATAAACGTGACAAAATGTCAGTAAACATGTACCTACTACACCTTTGCCAACATTACAAAAAAATAACATACAAAGCGAATATCTGAATGCAGACTTTTTTCTCGATATCCGTATGAAATAATTTTATGTTCGCTGTTGTCGGAGTCTCGCGAAATAAGGCAATTCATTCTTTGCTTTAGTCTATTTTAGACCTATAATACGTTTTATCGAAAGTTATAATAAATGTCTACCATTTTATGTTTCTATAATAATTTCTGGAATGTGTTGGACTCCCTTTCCCGTATGGACCATAAAACCGTTTTTAAATAATGCAGAGCTATATTTGAAGTTGATAAGTATACCTACTTACAGATAGCTAAAATTTTAGATTGCTATTCTGAAGGCCTCAGGTTTGATACAAACCTTTTAAAACGATACGATAAAAGAATGTTTTCGATTTCAAAATTTAAAATCCGGAATCGTGACGAATGGAACGAAGTTCATTCAAATGTTAAATTTAGAAGGCGTTCCACGTGTTTGACTTTAACATCTCAGTGTTGCAATAGTGCAGAAAATATACTATTGTTAAGAGTAATTGTAAAATACTTTGAGCAAAAAACGCATCGTTTATGATTGAAATAGATGTGAGTACGATTGTATGAGCCGTAAATAATTGCGTTCGATGTTCAGTTGTGCGAGCAAATTGGAGATGTATTGACTCTCGTAATATTCCAATTTTATTAAATTCATGTTTAATTTTTGGGATATTAACGCACTTCGCATGTAGTAATGAGTGATGTGGAAGAAGTAGATTGATTGTACTCGTATTTTTTACACGGTGCATTTGTTTAGGTAGTTATAAAATAAAATTTCAGATTTCTTACAATTTCGTAGATAGATATTTTATAGGGTAGGTACATTATATTATCTATAAGAAGATATGTCCTAATAATTGCATCAAAATGTTGTAGTATTATAGATATATTTAAACATATACCTATTAATGAAGAATTCTAATTAAGCTGACTTAGAGATTATAAATTAAAAGAGGGCAATTTCAAAGTGTACAACAATATTGAATCCATTAAAATTTAAAAGAAAAGAAAAACTTACAGCTACTCTAGTATCTGTGGAAATAATATATCCAAACAAGCTCTTTATACACTATGTATGCTCAATCAAAAACATTGTTTTTTCGGTTTAGCATGTTTAAAATGCTAAAGGAAAGAATGGAATCATAGTTAATTATAAAAACTATGATTTAAGAAGTATTTAAGAACAATATTGTTTTAAACACCTTGAAAATATATTTTAATCGACAAGAAGTTTTTTTTTAATTTAATGCTATGTGTGTAATAAAGAGTTTATATATCTATCTTGAATGTGAATTTCACATTTCTTCTGAAGAACCGAGACGCTCAAATCGATGCTTATTTCCTTCTGTTCTTGTTTCAGATGAACTAAAAACATGACATCTACCTCAAACTTCAGATCAGCAACGCACTGAAAAGCCGCCACCATGCCAACTCACACACGAAAAAGGCTGATGCGGTGATTAATACTTGCGCTTAAAATAACAAAATGGCGTTGCTGACGAATTCGGCGTCGGCAACGGGGCCGACAGCCGGTGGGCCGACGGCGCCCCAAGCGCACTCCGCGACGCCTTTACATCATTACTTCCATTATCTGAAACAACCATCCCCATTAGCGCAAAACCCATACGCGCATCACTCGAGTGCTCATCATATGGGGATGGGCCCAGGCCCTCTTGGAGGGCTAGGCCCTTTTGGGCTAACGCCACACGGATTAGAGGCTGTTGGATTCCCTCAGGGTAAGTCTTTGTTCTATATAAAATTGTACTATTTGCCTTTTCATGTTTTGGCCTCACCTCTTTTCATTATCAAAGTACCATATGCCATGAAGATCTGAACATAAATAAAATCTACAGTCTATTTTTAGATTTTCATAATCAAATAAATCCGTTATGGATTAGGTAAGTTGACAGTGTGTTGACAGCCCTAATTTATAAAAAAAATATCGAATCTCAAACTAAACTTATCGATATATTTTATTTGTATTTAACGTTGTTATCATTTTATATCTACAAATAAGTAATATTCAAGCTATTGTTCCTCGCGGTGTTATAGTTTTTAGAAACGAAAAACATTATCAGTGACAGAATAGGCAACATAACGACGCCAAAGCATTGGTATAAAACACATAAGCTCTTCACAAACGCCGTACTTTTTAAATATAGAATTTAATTATGTTTTAGTCATTTAGAAAAACCATAGAGAATTTTTATTTATTAATAGGTATAGAAAATAGTTTACATGTGTGAGTGCCTATTATAATATTAAACTCGAGAAGAGCGAATGATTTTCATCAATGAAAAGTGTTTCATCGTACATGAATTTCTCGAATATTATTTATGGTATCGGGTTTCTGATAAGTAAATATTATCGGATTAATTTTCAGTAGACTATAATTAAGCGTTTAAAATATTACAACCACCTGCATTTAATTTTATATCTCGTTTTCGTAATTTATGACATGACTCACAAATTCAAACTTACCGAACTAAAATGTACAATTCTTTGAGATAAAATATTATACGTACTTAGGTACTTATAGTATGTATTTATGCTAATTTATGTACATATATTTACCTTATATTACTTACAGTAGTTTCAACTTTGGCCATTGGACTTCCAGTCATTATTCATATAAAATACTTAGGTAATACAGTATTGTCTTAATTTAACTGCGGTTATTATAAAAACCTCGGGAAAAAATTTAAACAAATTGCTTACAATATTCCTCAAACTTCTTAAATTAAAACCGCCCATAAACAAATGAGAGGAGGCGGGTAAAATTGTGGGTTGACATAATTTTCAATATGGCGGACGAATTTCAGGCGGGATTTCAGGTTGTAATTTATTGCGAGTACTTTTATATGCCTCAGTGATGTTCTTAATGAGATGAGTGAATACTTTTATTTTATTATTTAGATTTCTATATTTTACTGAAAGAAGTAGGTAGGTACTGATTATGATTATAAGATTTTGGTAGATATCTACTAATCCATCGGATTATATTTCTACAGCAAAAATATTCAGAACAATATGAAATCAAAAATAAAATATAGGTATTTCATGTTTCGTTTTTCGTTTATAAAAATACGACACACGGATTAATTTCCCTACTGTGAGCGCTATCTTTTGAAAGAAAAAAAAGTTAAATGGAAACTAGCATAAGCATCTGTACCAACGGCAGCTAGCTGATAGACTGGAAAGAGGCCATACTAGGACCTACAGCTTTACGTGCCCTACTAGACACGCGTTTACGTTATTCAAGTTGTTATTCCATACTAGCTGTGCCCCGCGGTTTTAGCCGTGTTAAATTTTATAAATTATCACAGCTCCTCCCCTATAGGTGATAGCATGATAAAATGTAGCCTGTATGTTGACCCGACCTCTTAGTAATAATCATGCAAAATTTGAAGTAAATCCATGCAGTACCTACTTTTTGGGTTTAACCCGGACATACATACAGACAAACAGACATACAGACAAAATTTCTAAATACTATATTTTTGGCTTCGATATCGATTGTAGATCACACACCAAGTATCCTTTTAAAAAATATTCTTTGTACAGTTTTGAATTTCCTACGATTTTATTATATGTATAGATTATTTTAACGAAAGAAACCTAAAATACATTATAGTTATTGTTATAATAACAAAATAATGTCCTCCTAGCCGAATTTCGGCCACGGCAGCCAGTCTCAACAGAGATTAGCCATCTGCGCGGGACATATTATAGTGCTCAAGTGTGTGCGCAAACACATGAGCACTTTCTATTCCATCACTCCCATGATCCGATGGGACGCTTAGGCGACACGACCGGAAAGGGGTCAGGTACAGGACCGACGGCTTTACGTGCTGTCCGAGGCACGGGGGTATAATACTGCCAATTCCCAGACTTCGGACTGATGCTGAGGAATTTTTGTTTTTACATAAAACTCCCAAAATCACTTTTTGGCCCGACCCGGGATTTGAACCTCGTTCTCTGCTACAAACACGCTACCGCTAGACCAACGAGACGGTCACTTATTGTTATACAAAGACTAAAATTTATACATAGATATTCTTTGAGTATTAAAATTAGATATCTTAGGATATCCTTCGTTGAAAAGGTTGCGAATCATTCATAAACAAGTCAAAAGAAGGTCACACTAAGAATAAACATACAAGCCACACATATACAACAGAAAAATATATTCTTCGGAGGATAAACTTTATCTCAGAGAACTTCCTTCATTACACAGTTTATCGGAGAACTTGCGCATCAAAATACCTACTAGGAATGCCTAATCCTAGAATTTCTACAGACCCTCATTTACAGTACAAGCTGTGCCTCTTTGGAATGATTTGCCTGTAACGATTTGGTGAGCTCCATCCCTTCAAACCACCGTAGCCTAGTTGGTAGTGCTCCTGCCTACGAAGCTGGTGGTCCTGGGTTCGAATCCCGGTAAGTGTAAATATTAGTGTGATGAGCACGAATATTTGTTTCTGAGTCATGGATGTTTTCTATGTATATAAGTATTTATCTATCTATATAAGTATGTATATCGTCGCCTGGTACCCATAGTACAAGCTTTGCTTAGTTTGGGGCTAGGATGATTTGTGTAAAAAAAAAAAACTTTCAAAAAGCTAATGAAAGAGCTACTACCTAACATAAAAATTGTTATTATTAATTTTTCAGACATCTTTAATGTTGCATAATAGCAGTGTTACTGTCATCTCCTATCACTAATAGGATGTATATGTATTTTGATAATAATATCCTGGGACATTATTCACACGAAACCATCTGATCCCAAACTAAGCAAAGCTTGTACTATGGAAACCAGATAACTGAATATTACATAAACTTTTCTTTTGTAAATACATACTTATATAGATAATTACACCCAAACATGGTCATCACACAAATATCTGTCCTGGGAATTGAACCCACGACCTGCGGCGTGAAGGCAAGCTTTTACAAACCGCGCCAACCAAATTGTTATATGTATGGTGTATATAATATATATCTATATATATAAAAATCAATGCCACTTTTCGTTGTAATGTTATAACTCAACAACGCCTTTACCGATTTGGCTAATTTTGGTCTTGAATTATTCGTGGAAGTCCAGGGAAGGTTTGTACGTAGAGAAAATTTAAAAAGTCTTGAAAAAGTGTAAAATCGACATCTCTCTATACTCCCATATACAAACAATTTGTACTAATACTTAAAAGCGTAGCGAAGCACGTACCGGGCCGCTAGTATATCAATAAATTTAAATTACATATTAATATGTATTACATTTATAGAAAACAAAACAAATACAATTATAAATCATAGCTAAGTGGTCAAGATTCATTAGATTTTGAAGTAAAACTTCTTAACGCACGCTTGAGGGGAGTAAGCAGTGCCTCTAGCACGAGTTCCTGCAGTTTACTTACTCGATCACACGTACAGTTTCGTCCCATACATTGAGCACCAGAGTTTTAGTTCTTAATCGTTTCCGCGAGAGGCGCTGGTGCTCAATGTATGGGAGGAAACTGTACGTGTGATCGAGTAAGTAAACTGCAGGAACTCGTGCTATAGGCTCAGGTGAATGCGCGACGAGAGCGTTACGAAGTGTGGTCTAACGAGGCGATCGGAAGTTGAGAGGGAGGTATTAGTTTGTGAAGATAGTAAGAGAGAGTTATGTTTCGTATATTACTGAAGGGATAAGAGAGAGAGGTGCGAGTAGACTTCTATTACTCTCTTTAGTTCATAGCCCGTTACGTTTGAAGTTTTATGTCAGTCGTGATCTAAAGCACACTCGTTTTTTAGGGTTCCGTAGCCAAATGGCAAAAAACGGCACCCTTATAGATTCGTCATGTCTGTCTGTCCGTCCGTATGTTACAGCCATTTTTTTTCCGAAACTATAAGAGCTGTACTGTTGAAACTTGGTAAGTAGATGTATTCTGTGAACCGTATTAAGATTTTGACACAAAAATAGAAAAATAATTATAATTTTGGGAGTTCCCCATACATAGAACTGAAACTCAAAAAATTTGTTTTTCATCGTACCCATACATCTGGGGTGTCTATGGATAGGTCTTCAAAAATGATATTGAGGTTTCTAATATCATTTTTTTCTAAACTGAATAGTTTGCGCGAGAGACACTTCCAAACTGGAAAAATGAGTGTTCCCCCCCCCCCCCCCCCCTGTAACTTCTAAAATAAGAGAATGATAAAACTAAAAAAAATATATGATGTACATTACCATGTAAACTAATAACGAAAATTGGTTTGAACGAAATCTAGTAAGTAGGTTTTTTTAATGCGTTAAATCGTAAACCGCAATTTACCTTTCATTTAATCAACTGAAATACTTGCTGCTGCGGAACCCTTCATGGGCGAGTCCGACTCGCACTTGGCTGGTTTTTTAATATTTTCATTCGATATTAAATTTTTTATAGATATTCTATATAGATTTTGTTAGAATAACTTGATCTTTAAAGAGATGTTAAAATCAGTTGTTTTTAAAGCGAATAAGACAGGTCGACTGGCCTGACTGCTAAGCTAAAAGTCGTGGGTTCTGTCCCCACCCAGGACAAATCTTTGTGCGATGAGCACGATTCTTTGTTCTGAGTCTGGGTGTCATTTAGCTATAATATGTACCTATGTATTTAGAAATAAGTAATAATTAGGTATGTTTAACAAAGGTCTGATTAGCTAAATATCATTACTATTATAAATAAATTTTATCAATGTTTTAACAATCCGTGTACCTAAATATCTATATGTAACTTTAACTAACTATACGTATACTATATATTATATTGCTACAAACATGTTCTGACTATTAACAAGCGCCTTTTTAAAGTCTACATTAATAAAAACCTTTTTTATTTATTTATTGACAAAGTACAGACTTTGTCTAGTTTGGCATCAGGTAGCACTGTGTAAGTTATAAATTTATCTATGGATATGCTCTCAAAATGATCAGTATCCCAATATTTTTATAAGTAAGAAGGTATCTTAAAAGATACATAAATACTACATAAAAGTAACTTCAGCTATAAGTCATATAAAAATTAGGTAAAACACTAGAAAATTATAAACGTTATCTATACAAACAAGCCCCGCTTGTCAAGGAACCCGTCGTGAAAACAAGTAGAACACTGCATAATTTACGTACCAAGAAGACATCCTTGCGAAATAATCAAAACAGGCCCCCGCTCTCCCCTAAGCCGCTTATCCCCACCCCCAGTGTTGCCACGGTACCCCCTAAATGTGGGGAAACGGGAAGTCGCTTGTTAGTTTGCTTTAATTAGTTGCAAGTTTGCGTTTTGATGTTGGTAACATTTTGCGTGATGTTTTTCTTTTAGGTACTATTAATGTTTCCTTAGACTAATATATAAGAAAAATCGAATGTATCTTGATCATTATAATGATAATAATATAATATCCTGGGACAATATTTACACATGGCCATCTGATCCCAAACTAAGCAGAGCTTGTACTATGTAAACCAGATTACTGATATACTACTTTTCTTTTGTGAATACATACTTATATAGATAATTACACCCAGACTCAGGACAAATAGACATGTTCATGCACACAAATATCTGTCCTGGGTGGGAATCAGACAATATGGGAATCAAATCAGACAATATGTAGTAAAAATATAGCTAAAATTTAAAATTTAGATAATTAAACCTACACATGATCCTTGACAATAACTTAATTTAAGTTAGCTAAATATCGTTACTATTGTAAAATTAATCTTATTGTAAATTATGTCATACAATCCGTGTACCTAAATATCTACATGTACGAGAAATAATTATAAATTAATTATATATTACTACGAACATGTTCTGGTTATTTACAAGCGCTTTTTTAAAAGTCTACGTGAATAAAAACGTTTAAAAAAAATCGAACCCACTACTTCCGACGTGAAAAGCAAGCATTTGCCAACCACGCCAACAGGCCCGATTTACTATGGTTTACAATTTTATGTGTTTTATTGTATTTTTTTTTTCGATGGTTACATAATGTTTATATAATGTCTCCCTGGTCGAATTTCGGTCACGGCGGCGCGGCCATAACCATTATGACATGAAATAAAATGTGTTGAGACAGCCCAAAGGAAAACCTACAAGACAACTACCAAAGGCTTTTGTCTAACAGAGAATAACATTAAAATAAAATAAACTGCTTTAAAAGAAATGTAACTAAGGCATCAAAGAACTCCTCCACATTCCTCATATGATAGGCGCGCCTAGTTTGAGGACTCAGTACATGTATTAAAACCTACTTTAAAAGCTCATAATTGTGTCAGCTGCAAGAGTTTGGAGGGGTGTACCCCAGACCTACCCGTAACACAGGTTCACTCCTAGCACGGGGATGGGAGGAGCAAGACTTGCCCTACGCTGCAGAGAGTCATAGTTTTAGTTTATTGCAGTTAAGTGGTTTTATGTATTTTTCATATATTTTCAATCAATATTTAGAAAGGATGAATGAAAGAAGATTGACAAAAGAAGTATACCTGGCCTGTGTGAATGGGACAACCGGAAGGAGAAGACCACGTCGAACATTCTCTGACCAAATTGGAGATGTTCTCAAGAAAGGGCAGGTCAGAAGTACCCTAAACCGGCGAGCATGTATGAAGAATATAATGACAGTAATCGAGGCAAAAGAAGTATGCAAAGATCGTGACAAATGGAAATCCGTTGTCTCTGCCTACCCCTCTGGGAAACAGGCGTGAGTCTATGTATGTATGTGCAATCAATAAAGATATATTATATTATTACTGTTGAATGGTGTCCTCAGAAGACTGGCAGAAATATAATTGTGGTTATTTTTCATTATTTTTCATTTAAGCCAATTTTTGAAGTTACAATTAAGTTTAAATTTGACATTACGCATAAATAAATGAAATACAACACAGGTAGTCGTTTTTTTGGCGCCAACGCGGAAAAAGACGCATCGAGGCTAAGTTTTATTTTCAAAAACTGGTGTAAATTCGAGTTTTTATGTGTAAGTATGGTGGATTTTTAGACATAACATCTTCGACAACGTACACAAGTGGAGGAAAGTGCGATATAGCAGTGAATTGTGATTTTCCGTGTTGTAACCAAAACTCCATAAAAGCCTCTAGTAAAGTCTCCACTGCTTTACTGGGGTTGGACAAGGATTATGTATGACTTGACTGTGACTGACTTTACTTGACAATGACGGAAATAAATGATATAACGGGTGGCGCAAAAGTACTGGCACTAAAGAAAATACTTTTTTTTTTTTTATATGACATTTTCTGTCATTCTGTTGTTGAAAATTGTGTAGTGAACAAATGTAAAATACACTGAAAATAAACATGGACCGTTTTACTCCCCAAGAACGTGGAATAATTGTGTCAATGTTCTTACGGAATAATTCATCAGTGATAAGAACACAACGTGAATTTCGTCGACGATTTCCCCACCGTCCGGCACCGATTGGTCGCACAATTCGACGCTTTGCCACACGCCTTGAAGCAACTGGCTCAACATTGGATAGACCTAAGTCTGGGAGACCAAGAACAGGCCGTTCAGCTGAAAATATCGATGCTGTGCGCGAAGATGTGGAAGAGTGTCCAGAAACATCAACGAGGCGACGTGCCACGCAATTGGGCATTTCCAGACGGACCCTGCAGCGTATTTTGGTGAAAGACTTAAAGATGTTCCCGTATAAAACTCAAATGACTCATCAGCTGCTGCCTGCTGACCACCGAGCTCGTCTAGATTACTGCCAGCGCGTCATAAACCTCAACCTTGAAGAGGATGATTTTCCTTCAAAATTGGTTATGAGTGACGAAGCGCATTTCCATCTCTCAGGGCATGTCAGTAAGCAGAATACTCGGTTCTGGGGCACTGATAATCCGCGCATTATTCAAGAAACACCTCTACACCCACTAAAAGTTACTGTATGGTGTGGCATCTGTGTTGACAGAGTGATCGGACCCTATTTTTTCGAAGACGCTGGAGGCAATGCGATTACTGTCACTGGAGAACGCTACAGAACCATGTTACGTGAGTTTTTGATACCCAGTTTGGACGAATTGGGGCTGGAGCACATCTGGTTTCAACAAGACGGCGCTACGGCACACACAGCGCGCGACACTATGGACTTAGTGAGGGACGCTTTTCCAGGCCGAGTTATCTCTCGTTTTGGCGATTTGCCTTGGCCTGCAAGATCACCCGATCTGACCAGTCCAGACTTCTTTCTTTGGGGTTTTTTGAAATCTCGGGTGTATGTGAACAAGCCACAGACTCTCGCAGCTCTAAAAGAAAACATTCGTCAAGAAATAACGAACATATCGCAGGAAGTGTTACGGCAAGTTATGCAAAATGTCATAAATAGGGCTCAAATGTGTATCAACTCTGGAGGTCACCATTTAAAAGACATCATCTTTAAATCCTAATGGTACGAAATTTAATGGCACAAATATACATTTAAAAAAATCTAAATCTAGTTTTCTAATTTAGAAAAAATGTTATAGCTGAACCAAATAGGGTCTTTACTTTTGCGCCACCCAGTATAAATATATTTATTGAAGGCTCATAAGGCCAAAGAAGCCAGAGCCGTAAAACGGAATTAAAAAAAAACAAAAAAACACAGGTACAGTCCGCAAACTTATCTGACCCGCTGGCAGCGTCGCTGTTATCGCATTTAGTGTTGCTAGTAACTATTTTTTGCAATAAAGTGGGTAAAAATAATATGCACATTGTAACGTAAATATTACTTCACTAAAAAGCAAACAAATACTGTCATTACAAATCTTTATATTTTTAAACAATAATTATGAGCATTTACAAAAAATTGTATGCTGAGTGTCCTCTAACGGGGATACTCCAGGTATTATTATGTCACCGGAATTGTTTAATGCAGAAGTCTCTTCATCATCATCATTATCACTGCTTTCACTTTCACTACGTAATTGATTGATGAAAGGCTCGTCTAAGTATCCATCCCTTTTCGATACTCATTTTCAATATTTTTACATGATTGCAATGCTTTTGCCATTAATTGACTGTTATTTCATCAAAAGTTTCTGCAATCAATGTAGGCATTTCGAGAATTCGACCTACCAATATTCTGATCTGCTATAAATTTTTGTACCTATCTGCTTGCTCTTTTTCTTTCACAAGTTTTCTTACAAATCACTCCCCGACACCTACAATGGATATAGCAAAAATTAAATAAATAATGAATATTTTAAAATATGTATTTAAATTTAAAGTGCGAGGGGGAGTTAAGTATTTTTCAGAAGCTGACAACACTAATCTGTAGCAGCAGCTACGCGTTCATACAAGTTATTGAAGGGTATAATTGGTGCCTGAAGGTGTTTTTCTTCATTCATATAATTCAATACTTGTAATATAACGTTCCTCGCAACAATTTTTAAAGCTTTCGGCATTTTTCACAATTAAAAACCACAAAACGAAAAATAAATACGCGCAACAATCAATCAATGGCAGGAATGTCAGGGAATAACAGCCGATTGACATTTCAAACTGGCGTCGTTAGTTCTACTTTTGGCCACCGGGCCAGATAAGTTTGTAGCACTATAGTCTTATTTAAAAAAACAATAAACTGTTCGATCACTAAAAATTGTGAATTTTTCGAAAATAGAACGACGGCGTTCTTAATTCAAAACCGAGGGATAGATCCGGATTAGCTCCCTCCGATTCTTAGAAGTACGTTTTTTAATACTGGCATCTCTAAATGATTGCGAATAAAAAAAATAAAGAATTGAGATGTTCCAGCACTTCACAAGATCGTACGTTTTCTTTTGGTCATTGAATTATTAAAGCGTCTTCTAAAAATTTAATTACAATTTTATAATTATTCGAAATATAATATACGAAACGATCTTTCTATATTCACTAACTTATATGTGTATAAAAATTCCTGGCAATTCAATCAAATATCAGGATGATTTTATCGTGATAAAAAATATAGTCGGAAAGCGCGGGAAACGTTGAACTGAATGGTCGATTTTTCTTTCCGATAATTATTTATATTCTATTTTGTATATTATAGGGATAAGTACTGTGTGTTAGTGTAAATATTATTAATATTTAGTTTACAATAATAGTTTTTGTGTATATATAGACTTCGATCTCGGTAAGTTTTTTATGTTTTACTGCATATGAACGAGCCGCCTGATTTACAGGCCCCGGGGGGCGTAATGGTTCCCCCGGCGGCGAATTTTATTACTATATCAACTGTGTCTAATGAGTCTGGAATGGACACGGATTGCTCCGCATCTCAACATAAACGGAAAAAATCTAATTTTAATAAAATTTGCAAACATTGCAATAAAAAGAAAAGGAAGCACGCTCAAGCAGTAGATGCCATCTACTGCTTGAGCGTGCTTCCTTTTCCATTACGCCCCCCGGAGCCTGTAAATCAGGCGGCTCGTTCATATGCAGTAAAACATAAAAAACTTACCGAGATCGAAGTCTATATATACACAAAAACTATTATTGTTGAACGGGTTGTCGCTGTGGAGTAACTGAAAACAGTGACACAAACCCTACTAAAGAAATTGAAAATACTCTAGTACAAACACCAACTGTCATTCCTGCAATATCCTTTAACGATCCAGATTCCCAAAGTTTTTCTTCTATAGGAAGAAAACAATACGAAGCTCATGACAAGGCCCCATTTAATATTCATGTGCAAAGAGTAACCAAGTCACCTGACGATGGAACTACTCTCCACCCAGTCTCATTCGAAAATTCCTTTTGAGAAATGGTATAAAGAATATTGTTAATGGTTCTGTTAAGAGAATAGGCAGAAATAGAATTTCCCTAGCTTTCTCAAATTTTAGCGATGCTAATTCATTTATAACAAGTGACAGCATAGAAGTGAACAATTTAAAAGCCTTCATTCCATCATTTCAAATTACACGAATGGGCTTTGTTCGTGGGGTACCATCTGACTGGTCAATTGAGGAAGTAATGGACAATATCTCGGTGCCTAGTGGGTGTGGTAAGGTTTTAAAGGTAAGGAGAATAAATTATAAATGTACCGAAAACGATTCAACAGCGTGGAAACCGACACAAAATCTTGTACTTACATTTGACGGACAAGTCCTGCCTCAAAAATATAGTCTAGCTTAGTCACGTGTATGGGAAAACATGGTTTTTCCGCGATATAAGCAAACTGAGAACAGAGTCACCCAGGTACTCAAGAACATAATAATATAAAAATCTATGCTGTCAAACCATTGACAAATTTACTGTTTAAAAAGAAGAAAAGAGGAGGTATTTACATTTTTTTAAACTCATCCTTTTGTCGATAAATTTAATCCTTCTTTTTTTTAAAATAAATGTACTGGAAGGATTTAAAAAGTACGTTCGGTATACTAAAAAATAGTGTATATTAAAAAAATTGGGTTCTTAATCCCGAAAAGGGTTGTTCCAAGAAAAACTTGGCAATCTTTTTAACGTCCGTCAGTTAGTTAGCAAATTTTTTTGTTAATAAAAAAATATTTAACTCACGTGTTCAATATTTGTGCCTCCCATTGTTCCGTAGAAATAGTTGCTGTATCAGTAGCGTATTGAACCACAGCGAGTTCGGGTCCCGTGTTATACCAAAACATGTAATTGGAATTTTCGGTCGCAGTAACAGGTCTGAGCCGGGAAATCGGTGGTATTAAGCCCCATGCCCCTCTATTTAAAATGGTCCAATGTTATCCTAGAAGGGATAGTAGATACCAGCGAAGGATCAATACATCTAGTATAAATGTATTGCGGTGCAGAACTCACGCTGGCGCACGGGTGCCTCTCCGACGCATTGTGGAAACGTATAACACACACTTCCACGGTTTGGACATTTTTGCACTATCGCACTTTAAGTTCAAAAAAATGGCTACTGAACTACTAAAATAGTTATAGTTAATACCTACTCACTAGTACCTACATAGGTACTTCTCTGCTTAATTAATGCACGCATTTATTACTACCTATTTTTAACATTAATTCGCGGACATTGGTGTGGGTTACACGTTTACCTATTCTTAAAATTTATATTTAAATAATTTAACTATACCTAATGTGTAACTGTTTTATGTCCCAATAAAGTAAAAATAAAAATAAAAGTCTAGGGGACTGCCTACGCGTGCGACACGCAAAAAGTGTCTGCGGGTGGGTATGTCGGACTTGCACCGTCTAAACCTACCTGCCGTAGATTTCTGATGAGAGGAGCCCCGGGAACGCGGGTATGCTGGTCCGACTGTGCCACAAACAGATCGCTGTCTTCCCGGAGTTAGGTACTTGCACGTGGTGGCAGTAGAGGACACTTCTCACACTGCCACTGAGTTAGGCTACCGGCTGCCGGCGCCGCCCCACGTCTCCTCCGTTTACGAGCGGGAAAATCCGTTGATCCTGCACTCAACCTCCTCTCCACTTAATCGTATCGGCTTGCTCATCTCCCCATATAGTTTAACTTAAGATTTAAGTAATTAGTTTCACAATTTTTCAGAATTAATAAATAATATCATTTTAACATTAAAATATATGATTGGTAATGTCTTGATCATCAAAGATGGTCGAATTAAAAATAGATTTTACAATAATTTTACAGCCTACAAAGTAATTAAACATAACATTAATTATTATTACTGCTATATTCTCCCGTGTGTTTAATATCCCAATTTCGTATGATATCATTCTGTAAACATAGTTAACGAATCGCATTATAACCAATATACGTTTAATATTCGAATAAAATTAATCCCAGTTTCAATTATAATCCTTAACGCCGTCCTTTCCACTCTCATTTATATATTGTACTTCTATCTCTTTCTTTCAATAGATGTGTTTCGTTACGATGGCAGCTGGGAAGTTTTTTTATTGGCATCCCTTAGAATTTTATGGCCAGTTGCTTTTTTAATCTTTTGGCGGGAATAATTAATTTGTTTTTTTTTATTCTTCGTGATAACGGTAGCCGGATATACCATAATGCTTATTGTTATTCTGTTGATTTTTATCTATTTATTGAATGAATGTATTCATTTGGGAGTTTAAATATAATAATCCAAATGAGGGGAATTAACATGGGTTACTAGCATTCCTTTTTTCTTCCTTGGATTTTAAAACTAGAACGTTTTTTTTGACGCAATAACTGGAACTCTATCTGTCCTTTTCTCTTGTCGTTCGATTAAAGCCTATATATAAAATTAAGGTTAATTTGACTGCGTCGTTGGTCTAGCGGTGTTCACCCGCAGAGTACGAGGTCACGGGTTCAAATCCCGGGTCGGACCAAAAGTGATTTTGGGGTTTCTGTAAAGAGAAAAAAATCTCAGTAGCAACCCGATGTCTGGGAGTTGACGGTATTATACGCCCGTGCCTAAGAGAGCACGTAAAGCCGTCGGACCTAAACCTGACCTCTTTCCGGTCGTGTCGCTAGGCGTCCCATCGGATCATGTGACTGATGGATAGATAGTGCTCCTGTGTTTGCGCACACACTTGTGCACTATAATATGTCCCACGCAGATGGGTAATCTCTATTGAGACTGGCCGTCGTGGCCGCTTGTAAGAGGGCATTATTTAAGTTAAGAACTAGGTATATATTATCAGTATGTACTAACTAAAGTGATTTATGGCTTTGGCTGAATATCGCCTTGCTACCTATCTCGTCGCTAACGTTATTCACGTTCGAATCCTGACCACGACAATTATTTTTATGATCTATATTTAGTTCTCCTGTGTCTGGGAGTACTAATAATTAATGTCCGTAAATGACATGTTTCTTTTTAAGTTTTAATTTGGGTCTAGTTAAAATAGAAGTAGGTCCTATATTTTTATATTTCCTGTATTTTTACAGAAAATAAATGATGTGGTCTAGCAACCCCGCAGGTCCGGTAGCCAATGACTGACTTACGACTCTGTATTCGATACATATCTGGGCGTACTTTGAATCACAAAATAAATTTTGGTCCTTGCCACTATCACAAAGTCTAAATATCTAAATCTCGCATGTACCAAGACTTAGAGCGAACAAAAACAGAATAAAAAAAATAAAAACAACAATAATACCTCTATAGTCTATACCCACGAGGAGTGACTGGCGACCTCCAAAGACACAGTCTACAAAAACAAACAATAGTCCGACAGCATCGGATTACGTCAGTTAGGCGGCTTCTTTAATCAATACTACACTGTAACGATAGCTGGGTAGTTTTACTTGTTGTGCATAGGTAATAGATGAGTATTTTTTCTTTTCTCTATGGCTTGTTCGATTATTTCTCAATGTGGATTTTTTCTTCAAAACAAGGCTCTACTAAACGTGATAACTTCAAACATTACCGAACGCATTTTCTTACGGTTTCCACAAATGAATCGCTTCATGAGGAAGGCCTCAAGAAGCGATTCATTTGTGAAAACCGTAAGTTATTATGGTGCATAATTAACTAGTTGTGCCCCGCGGTTTTACCCGCGTTAAACTTTATAAATTATAATCCTATGTGTTATTCGGATACGCTATATAAATACAAAGTCTCATCAAAATCCGTCCGGTAGTTTTTGCGTGAAAGATATACATACACACTCACAAACTTTCGCCTTTATAATATTATTGTGATTAAGGTTTGAATTTGTTGGATCATAAAGAAGGATTGTTAAAGATGTCTCAGAAATTCATGCAGACTTACAGATTATTTTTCAATGTTGAATTGTTCTTTGGGACTTGATTTAAAACCAGGCTCTCCTAAACGTGATAAACTCAAACATTACCGAATGAATTTTCTTACGGTTTTCACAAATGAACGGTTTCACGAGGAAGGATATTATGGTGTATAAATAATTAATTGAGGTTTAAATTTGCTGAAATATAAGGAGGATTGTTGAATATGTCTGAGAAAATCATGCCGAGTTGGAGATTCTTTTTCAATGTGGATTATTTCTTTGGGACATACTTTTCTTCCTTTCTCTATCGCTTGTTCGATCATTTTTCTATGTAGACTTTTACTTTGTGGCATACTTTAAAACAAGGCTCTTTCTAAACGTGATTAACTCAAACATTACCGAACGCATTTTGTTACGGTTTTCAGAAATGAACGATTTCATGAGAAAGGTTATTATGGTGTATAATTAATTGAGGCTTAAATTAAATTTATGTCTGAGAAAATCATGCAGAGTTGGAGATTCTTTTTCAATGTGGATTATTTCTTTGGGACATACTTTTTTCTTCCTTTTTCTACGACTTGTTCGATTATTTTTCTGTGTAGACTTTTACTTTGTGGCATACTTTAAAACAAGGCTCTTTCTAAACGTGATTAACTCAAACATTAACGAACGCATTTTCTTACGGTTTTCAGAAATGAACGGTTTAATGAGGAAGGTTATTATGGTGTATAATTAATTGAGGTTTAAATTTGCTGGAATATAAGGCGGATTGTTGAAGATGTCAGAAAAGATTATGCCGAGCGAAAGATCGCTAAGGCGCTCATAGTTAGAATCAGTTAGATGCTCTTACCGGTCCGTAAGTGATCGGCGAGGTTAAGCAACTAGGCTTGCGGTCAGTCCATAGATGGGTGACCACCAAAGTGGTTTAATTTCTGAGCACCCCCGTGCTTCAGAGGGCACGTTGAGCTGTCGGTCCCGGTTGTAGTCATTAGACAACAGTCGATAAGCCATTTCAGAGGCCTTCTGGGTGCCTTGAACAACTCTGATACTAGGGTAACCATAGGAGAATTTTTCTGAAAGGTGGAGGTACAGACGCCAGCACATCAAGCTACCCCGAACTGTCAAATTTCCCCAATTGAACGTGAACCTTATGCTTTTGAGATTAAGTTGAAAATCTATAAAAGAAATTTGACAGATTGCAGTAGCTTGATGTGCTGGCGTCTGTACTCCCCCAATAGCAGAAATCGCTGAAGGGAAAAAGATAGACTTTAGTATAATAACTATAACTTCGTATTGCGAATATGAACGACCAGATGTTGTTGTGTTATTCCACCAGAGTGCTAAACTATATGAAACAACTAGCTGTGCCTCGCGGTTTCACCTGCGTTAAAATAGTTTTGGCATAAAAGGGTAACAAAACATACATCCATACATCTATACTCACAAACTTTCGCATTTAGGTATAATATTAGTAGGATGAGTACCTCTAGCGGTTTTGGCAGTGCACGCCGGAATAGCTCGCAGATGGTAGATTTTTCCCTACTTACTTGAAACATATCGTCATAATTTTAACAATTTACACAATATCTTTATAGATTGTAGCCTATGTGTTATTCTGATGTATAAACTAGATTACTGTAAAGTTTCATTAAAATCCATTTAGAAGTTTTTACGTGAAAGAGTAACAAACATCCATCCATACTTATTGGTGGATATATGATTGGTGGATATCAACCACATCCATTTTTCTTATGCAAATGTGGTGCAGTCCCACATACGATGGGACAACTATTATCATCGTGTCCTAAGCACTAGACGCTTAAAGATCTGATGGAAGCTACACATAATATGATACTCGTAGCCAAGTTCTGGTAGTAGATGAACCCACTGAGTTTCTTTCGCTGGGTCTTCTCTGTTGCGGCGCATTGGATCCGGTGGTAGCATTAAAGCGCGACCGTCGTTATTAACACAAGGTCCGCCATAATAATTATACCTTAATATAGACAGAACCATTGACAATATATAGTAAAAATATTAGACTTAAACTAGATAATTAAACTTAAACATAATCTCTTGACAATAACTTGATACGAGCTAGCTAAATATCATTGATTTTATAAAATAAATTTTATAAATGTTTTCATACAATCAATACAATGTGCACCTAAAAATCTGTTACTAGAAATAATAATGTATACAACTATATTACTACAAACATGTTCTGACTATTTACAAGCGCTTTTTTAAAGTCTACGTGCATAAAAACCTTTTTTATTTATTTTATTTCATTTTATTGAAACACAATTTAGATTGCCATTGACTCGCTAAGAAGAAGAATAAGAACCCTATCCATAGCAGCGGAGCTTTTAATAGAGGTAGGACACAGCGTTCATTCACTCAAAGAGCAGCCCGACTGGGGAAGTACCTTCACCTTACAGAAGACATTCCTTAATAATAACTTTAATGTTGTGTTTCTGCGTGAGAGTAAGGTCGCCAGAGCTCATCGGAGTGTGGTGAAGGGTCAGCAACACTTGTTTGCTGACTCTTTAAAGGTCGGCAACGCACCCGTGACTCTGGTGTTGCGAGTCTCCATGGGCGGCGGTGATTACTTACCATCAGGTGACCTGCTTACTCGTTTGTCGTTCTATGACATAAAAACCGGCAAAACGCGAGTCGGGCTCGCGCACGAAGGGTTCCGTACCATTATCTATAAAAACGACCAAAAAATTCACGTTTGTTGTATGGGAGCCCCCTTTAATAGGGAAAGGGTAGGTATATCGGTGATATAAGTAATTTGGTGATATTTATGAACCGAATACCACACAGTTCCCTATGCAAGCAGATTCAAGAGATAGCGCTATCCAGTCGTTACAAGTGTGAAGAGGATATATATAGGTATTTATATTATTTTATTTTTTAGTATTTGTTGTTATAGCGGCAACAGAAATACATCATCTGTGAAAATTTCAACTGTCTAACTATCACGTTTCATGAGATACAGGCTGATGACAGACAGACAGCGACGTCTTAGTAATAGGGTCCCTTTTTACCTTTTGGTTACGGAACCCTAAGAAGAAGCTTACCACATATCTGGTGTAAAAGCCCCCTTAAGCTCCAGGACCTGGTTGACGTGGATATTTATCCCAACGTACAGTCCACTCATCAGCGGATCAGCGGTATACCAGTTGACACGGCAATCGTATAACGATCAATAAATCAATATCGGGGTCATTGTGTCGCAGGTTCGAAGCCGTAAAAGTTAAGCCGTGACAGGGATAGTAATCGGTATGCTTAAGGATTTTGACCTGAACCTAAATTAGTTAATTTCTTGGTGATGAATAGGTTTTGATGTAGAACGTCTTTAAAAATTTAACAGAAGTAAATTAACTCTACCCACAATAAATATACTTATTGTTATTTTTTTTATTTCATATCATCATAATTACCTGTTATCTTAGTGATTATTTTATTTCATATTATCATTACAATTATTTTTTATTCTAATAGGTACTTGCACTATGGGTTTTGAGGCTTGAAATAAATGAATGAATAAACACACATCCATATCCAGTTCCAATGAAAACCTCCCTCTTTTGTAGTAGGTTAAAAAAAGAAAATGTCTGTATGTATTATTTTACACTGACTTCTTACCAATAGAAAGGAGAAACCAAAGTGGAGAAAAAAAGCATTTTTCCTAACCTTACCTTTTACAGCACAAGTTTAAAATCTACGCTTACTAAAGATTAATAGGTACGCACTACAGCGTATATTTTGGATTTTAAAGCCTATCTACGATTTAAGGCGTAACATACTCATATAGAATTCCAGTCGAGTGATATCCCCCTTCTTTTAAAGTCGGTTAAAAAAAATGTCTGTAGTACTTTACACTGGGATCTTATCCAATAGAATGGAGAAAAGCAACGTGGAAAAACAGATTATCAAAATTAAAAAAAAAAAATGCTACCTTTTTGAATACAAGTTTAGAATCTACGCACACTAAAGACTAAAAGGTACGCGCTACAGCGTATATTTTGCGATTTAAAGCGTACCATACATAGTAGTAGGTACAGTTGAAGAGATAACTCCCTTCTTTTAAAGTCGGTTAAAAAAGAAAATATCTGTATTATGTTACATTAGGATCTTGGAGGCTCACAATGGAAAGGAGAAAAGCAAGGTGGGGAAAAAAAGCATCATCAAAATTAATAAATATTTTTATGCTTACCTTACTTTTTAGAATACAAGTTAAATATCTACGCTTACTGCTTTAGACTACAAGGCATTATAAAAAGGCAAATTGTTGAATGAATTCATTAAACTTCTCCCCTCGCATCAAACTGCCCATAGCCATGCATCTACATAAATAAATAAAAAAAAAAATACTAATATGACCATTCGGTTTCTTTTACAAAACGGACTCGAACTCCGGTCCTTCACACCAAGGTATTGGTGTCGCCTAACCAGTTAAATTAACTATCATATTTTATACAATCATGGCGCTCTTAGAGTTGATGACACCGCCCGATGAACTACCTCTAAAATATGTTGTATGTATAAATCTGATTAATGTTGGCATATTCATTTTATTAAGTGTTGTGTCAATGAGATGGTATTTGTTATTAAGTACTTAGGTACCTAACCACTTAATGAGTATATTTTTCCTGTTTTTTTTTGTTTATGGCTCAAAATTAACTGACGTTGATGTTTTGATGTTTTAGTTCTTATATTTTAAGTCAATTGCAATTTAAGCGGTTAACAGGCATGTATTTTTACATATTTTTTTACGGATACCATCAAGACTCTTTAGTTGTCTAATTTAATACTCTGTAGTTATTGTTGTGTTTCCTAAAAAGAATTTTATTTGCACTGGAAGTCTGTAAAGTTATTTTCAACAATTTTAACTATACATATATTTTATAAGTCTATGTAATTGTACTGTTGATGTAGTTATTAATAAAAATTAAATAAAAAGATATGAAATATATTACAGTCAAATATATATTTTTGTCCAGCAGTGGAAATTTTTGGCTATCATGTTAACGAAGATTTTAAATACATTTAATAATGTCTACAATCCATATCTATAGTTATTATAAAATTATGAAACTTACTCTGTCTGTATATATAAAATAAAACCATTATTTTTTTATTAAACATCTTTTTAATCTTAAAAGGTTTTTAAATAGTCAACATATTTTTTTTACTTTACTGTAATAGTGTAAATAGTAAAAATAATTGCTAAACAATTCGGTAGCAAAAAATACAAATTCGGTACATAAAAAGTTAACAGACTACTTCTGTTAACTTTTTATGACAAAACCGCTGAATTGATTCTGATGAAACTTGGCAAAGAAATCCCATTACTAATTTGGCTAATGAAGAATTAATTTTGCTTCGATAAAGTTAATCAAAAACATATAAAATTGTTTATTTCTAAATAGACGCGAATATAAAAACATTCAAGTTCTAAATATCAACACTATCTGCTGCCAAGCAACCGGTCCGTTGCGGTGTAGAAAGTCGCTTACTTACAACGAAAACAATCCTATGTTTCACTAATATAAGATTAGCCTTTTAATAACTGACAACATATCAAAGAAATATAGTACAGTTGAACTATATTGATTGATAAAAGTTGATTAGCTAATCCTCTCATTTACATATTTATGTATACCTATGACTAATTTGTTAAATTCTCTTATTTACATACTATTACATATATATAAATTAGATGGCCAATAAAATTTTTATAGATTTTTATCAGGAAATCTGAAGCATGTGGGTAACTATAAAATTTCTATAAGACTTTTATTGAAACGATAGGCATAAGATTTTAAAACATTATTTAAAAAGCCGGCATAAACATAGATATATATTTTCTTAATAAGCACATTCCCTTACAAAATAGATACTTATCTAGTATTAACATAATTCCTATAAAACTTTACTACCGTCTTACCCGAATATATAAAAAAAATTGTCACACCGAAACGATACTCGGTCACATATCATCAGCTCCAATTATAGTTAAAGAGTAATAAATTATATTAAATTTATCATTTATGAATTCCAACGCGGCGAGCAGCTACCGTCGTCGGCTTCCCTTTGACGCGCCGCCATCTTGCGCGGCCATATTTGTTTTGTTTTTTTAGGGATCCGTAGGTTTAAAGGTAACATTTAAAAGTGTGTTTTACGATTCATGATTAATGAATCGGGCAATCGATTACGGAGTAAGAGCTACTGTTATGGGTGCATTGGAAGCGTTAAAACTGCCACCTGGCTTATGTTTTAGGACTATTGTTTTGAAATTAATGGTGACGCTAATGATGATGATGCTTACGTCATATAACAAGAATATTTTATAATAAAAATTGGCTCTACAAGACAGTCTGATCCCAAACTAAGCAGAGCTTGTACTGTGGGAACCAGAAAACTTATACCTATATTACTTTTCTTTTGTAAATACTTATATAGATAATTACACACAGACTCAGGGCTAACAGAGATGTTTATGTACACAAATATCTGTCCTGGGTGGGAATCGGACCCACGACCTGCGGTGCGGCGTAAAAGGCAAGCATTTACAAACAACGCCAACCGGTTGTTTGCTTAAAATTAATTGTTTTTTTTAGCTCTTATTACAACACTATAGAGTTTAAAACGAGGTATCTTAAATTTAAATTTTATAGCATTATTCGCAATGCAAAGCGTTTATCTAATCTCAAAAATGGGAAATCATAAATTTGATCGTCCGGCGGGTCTCGAACCTGCACCAAAATGAGATGATGATGCACCATTTTTGAGATGAGGTGGTATCTATTATACTATTGTGCGATTACAGGTTAAACATACAGCAAAGAGGTGTAGGTTTTTTTTTTAATTTGACGTTTATCAATTTGTGTAGAAGGCATCACACCGGAACTTAAAAGTAGATAGCTTAGCTAGATTGTAGCTTACTTTTTTTAATCAGTGTTACTCACCTATGTCATTGTGCATGTTGTGAAAACATTTGAGCATGAGAAATTAGAGAAGTAATTAAGAAGATGTAACAGCTTTTGGATGTGTTTGATAACCTCCCTCTTTTGAAGTAGGTTAAAAATAAGTCATAACGAAAGGCTAATGAAGTTAACCTTGTATTATTTTATTTGAACCACCTATATTTAATCAAGTAAACAATTTAAATATAAACAAAACACAACTTACGGAACCCTCCAGCCTCTTAATCATAACCAACCACTTTTTTTTCTTTTTCTTCACTTAACGCAAGGCTCCTGTCGCCGTCAGCCATTATCAGGCTTGTCATATAGAAATGACAAGTAAAAATTTTGCTACCTCCCTTGATAACAACCAGTCTGAGATAACTTTGTAAACCGGCCGCAGTTACGAATTAACCAAAAAAAAAAAAGAAATGTCAAAATGGCTTTAAATATCTATGTTTTTTTATAAGCAAGGAACTGTAATATATTAGTTTCTATATAAATGCAACGAAATAAGAAGATTTCTTAACCAATTTAAAAGAGATGTTCTCAATTCCATGCGTTTTTCGTGTACCTATGTTCCTCGCTTATTCAGGCATTTATGAACCGATTTTAATTATTATTATTTATTTAAATGGGCGTGTTACGGATAATACCTAGTCTGATGGTTAAAGAGATAAATTAATTTGTATAGCCCACGGGTGCCATTAATGAGCTTATTTTTATTTTTTTTATGTAAACAAAATAATTATAATGCAAAATATCTTGGGACAAAAAACACACTCCCATCCGATCCCAAACTAGGCCGACCCTGTGCTATGGCAACCAGACAACTGATAATAAACATATAAGGCTCAGCGCAAACGGGCCACCAGTGGCAGCCAATGGTGGCTAGCGACAAAGAGTTCACGAGATTTTTCATACAATTTGTATGGACACGCCGCACACGCGTAGTGAGTGGCGACCACTCGCGGCTGAGTGGCTGCGACACGCCACCAGTGGCAACTTATTGCTCTGAGCCTTAATCCTTCGTGAAACTACAGCAGGAGAGTTAGAAATTGTAGCACACCACAATTGTAACACCTTCGTTTGCGCGGTACCAAAAGACGTGGCACGCGGCAGCCACTCGTGGCTGTGGTCGGTGGCCCGTTTGCGCGGAGCCTAACGCTCTTCGTTATATATTTATTATTATTAATTCCTAAAATTTAGATTAATATTTAGGTTCAATAATTTTCTTTATATCCATTTAAGAAATTGATGGTGTTTCTTATCAAAAAGTGTCTCTATTCGATAAATGATCTCTAAAAAGTCTAAACCTTTTCTTAGCATTAACTCTGGAGCCTTAAGAGTTTTTGATTTTAATTGTTTAAATAGAGTCACTTATTTCAATTTACTGTTATATTTTATTATTTTAGTTTTTATTGACTATGTATTTCTACTCCAGATTTGAATTGATGTTATTTATAACGAATTTCTTGACATGTTAACATTGATATATATATCAGATTATCTGATTATATTTATATTTACTTTTTTGACATCTTAGACACATTTTATTGTATATGTTGGTTTTTCTGGTGTTTCATCGGTCACAAATTTATTCATATTATTAATAATAATGTATGTAATGTAGTAATATTGTAATGTAAGAGTTTATTATAGCATAAATGTATTCAAACACAATGTAATTGGTTAATGAATAAAGAACTAAGAATTAACTTAGCAAGAGTTCGCGGGATTGACCCCCACCCATAAACAAATCTTTGTGCGATGAGCATGATTATTTGTTCTGTGTCTGAGTGTAATTTAGTTATCAATATATAATAATGTTTATCAGTTGTCTGGCTATTACAGGCTCTGCCTAGTTTGGTAACAGTTAAAAAAGAACCCTCACTTGTCCCAAAATATTTAATATTTACTAACTTATCTGTCACTGTCACCACAAAGCACATATCGAGTATCAATTCACGTTCGAAATATTACATTAAGTTACATTTATATCAAAATCACTCTATATATCGAACCCTAAAAAACCTCTTATGCTTGGCAAGGAAAACACTAAGCGAAACCGTGTGAAAATAGACACTCGTTTTCACGGTTGGGTCTCCAGAGCCCCCGTCGCGTTTCGAGGGTTCATTCATCGAGGAGACATTCTAAGGGTTACTTCCGCGTGATTTCACGGACAATTGTTTTGTACTTTGCATAATTTATTAAGAAAACGGCTTGTTGTTGGAGTTTAAACTCTTTGTTGTCTTTGGTCTCAAACTTTTTAATTCACCTTTCTTTTTCTCTTCGCTGGTTCAGTCAATGTCACCGCACTGCCAATAGTACTTTCAAGTCTTGTTGTATATATTTTTTTAATAAATAGCAAGTAGCAATGCGACTGAAGGTAAAATATGATTTACAAAAATTGAGTAAAGTATACATTGTAATCAATACCTACTGTGTCACAAACCAGCATTAACTTTTATTTGAGAGTACCGATTTCAACAAAAACTATTAAGTGTAGTTTTAATCATGAGACAACAGTAGTTAAGCCATATCAGAGGCCTATCGGGCGGCTTGACCAACTCTTCCACTAGGGTGACCACTACCCATACAATAAAAGAGAAAAATTAAAGCAAAACCTTAACTCCAAAACCAACTACCTAGTCTAATATAATGTACCCACTATATACTCACTTATACAAAAAAATATACGATTTAAAGTTTAACGCCAATAATTATGCTCTTTTGTTTCCCTGGAATCTCCGGGGAAACAAATGATCTACTATTGTAGAATACCTTTCCCTGGAACTTGCAATAATACGAAGTACTATAATTACTTACACTAAATCGACAGTCACACTATAATCCTACTACTATATATTACTTTATTTCTTAATTATCCGACTGTGATAAAGAGGATATTATATGTTTATTTACACTAGCAGAGCTTAGAAATTGAAACATAATATCTATTGTATACAAACCAGATTTATATAATATATGCGAAATTATAGCTTATCAAGTCATAATTATGTAATAATAATAAATTCTCGTAGAAAAAAAATATATAATTGCCACTAACAAGTTTTGGCGAGATCCATCTTGTAAATTCAGTTACCTTAATCGTAAAATAAACTCCACGCGTCAGAATGAGACAAAATATAAACAAAAAAAAACGAGTGTAGTAAGAGACATTCAAACTCGGCTTTATTACCGCTAACCCAGGATTGGAGGTGTGCTGCCCGATACCAGGTGTCAGATTCAATTAGATAGTGATTAATCCAACTCGATTCCAAAACAAATAATCGATTTCAATGTAGAAGTCAAACAAGCCGAGCTCAATAGCATAAATCCCATTGCGCTCTTCCAACATATATAGAAACTGAAAATTCTAGATAACTAAGAATATATTCTTAAATTTTATCCCACTCTCCCCAACAACACAATAATTATTATTCAATTAAACCGTTTGTTTGCGAGGGACAGTGTGTGAAAGTTAGCACTGGTTGTTTATTTACTCAGTGGGCTTATAATACCCCAGCGGCACGTGCAGGGTTAACTTCTGTGCACTGTAAGAGTAACGTGGATACTACCTCTATAATTTCAAAATTGCTCATAGCCAATTAGCTTAGTACAAAAACTATAACATAGGTTAAACGCTCAGGCGTGCGGTCATTTATGTAAATAGTGGTGCTTCCGTACTACCTCGTTTAGTATCGAGTTTAACAGCAATAGTCCTGGTCCTAGGTACACGGTAAAATCCAGGGTTGAGCCAAAATAAATTGAGAATTTTCTGGATAAGAAAATACTCCCCGTATAAGTAACTAAAACTGCGAAAATCGTCATTATGTCAGCCGAAAGACGTTCAGTGCTAGACAAAGGCCTCTCCCAAAGATTTTCACGATTACCGGTCTTGCGCTACTTGCATCCACTTTTTATAAACAAGATGCTACATAATTCGTGGATGTAATTTAAGAAGCTTATCATCATCATCATCATCAATCAGCCGAAAGACACCCACTGCTGGAGAAAGGCCTCCCCAAAAGATCTCCACAATTGCCGGTCTTTCGCTATCCGCATCCAGCGATTTCCAGCGACTCTCACAAGATCATCGGTCCGCCTTGTAGGAGGCCTGTCAATGCGTCTTCCGGTTCGTGGTCGCCATTCAAGAACCTTTCTGCCCCAGCGGCCGTCGGCTCTACGAGCTATGTGCCCTGCCCACTGCCACTTCAGTTTGGCAATTCTTCGGGCTATGTCGGCTACTTTGGTTCGCCTTATAGCTTATACTTATACAGTAATAACGATTAGCTGGTGTTATTTATACGGGGAGCCAAATTTTTGTTTTTCATAATCATAGTTTCTTTGTTTGATGGATAGACAGCGATCACCTTGTATGAAATAATTAGTTATCAATTATAATATATAATATTATAAATTTATCCATAGAAATCCATTATATCACGTCTACCTCAAAAACACTTCACCTCACAAACATTTCCGATAAAATTCCTCTCGGGGGTATTTCGTACCCCCGCCCTGCGGCCGCGCGCTAATTGTAAAGTCAACATTCTGTTTGCTCAGAAAACTGTTTTTAGTGATTGTTTGTGTTTTTTGGCAAGTGCATCACCCTTGGGGTGCGAAGTACCCATGAGGGTGTGAAATAAAAGTTGCAATTTTACTGAAGTGGCTTGTTTGTACGCAATACCAATTTAAAGAGGACGTGTGGCCCTTTTTGCTATAGATATCGGTTTTTTCAGACTTCTGTACCCAAAGGGTAAAACGGAAACCTTATTACTAAGACTCCGCTGTCTGTCTGTCTGTCCGTCTGTCAGCAGGCAGTATCTCAGGAACCGTGATGATTAGACAGTTGAAATAATGATGACGTATTTCTGTTGCCGCTATAACAACAAATACTAAACAACAATAAAGTAAATATTGACATATATACTACCAACGTGATATTTTTGCCGTTTTTATAGAATAGTACGGAACCCTTCTTTCGCGAGTCCGATTCGCCCTTTTTTATGACATAGATGTTAGTACTAGAAACCCAGGAGTGCTTAATATGAAACTCATATTTTCTTCCACGCCTCTTAGGATCAAAGACTGACACGTGCTGTGCAGTTTAATAGTTATATGTTTGTCTATGGAAAATTGTTTTGAAAGAGTACTAGGTCAATTCGGTGACGAAAGTGAGAATGAGAATGGGTACAGTCTGCTTGAGATATGTTTGGAATGGGGTCTTTGTGTTACAAATACTATGTTTGAACATAAAAGAATCCATACGTTTACACGAGAGAGGAAAAATGTGAGAAAGAGTATGATTGACTTCGTGATTGTAGATGAAAGACTGAGAAAGAATGTTCTAGACACAAGAGTCTATCGTGGGACCGCAATCCATACAGACCACTTTCTGGTAATGAGCCGAATAAGTGGTCTATTCAAAGGATGGCGCCACCGAATCCCTGAGACTAAAAGTGTACTTGAGAGAATAAAAGTAGAGGAACTGCAAGAGGAAGAAGTGGCAGATGAGTACAAAAGTAAGTTGGTTGAGAAGTTTGAGGGATCTGAAGACATAAGAGAAGTAGAAGAGCTATGGAAGGTAGTCAAAGAAGGTGTGGTGAGTGTAGCTGGTGAAGTATGTGGTGTAATAAAGAGACGAAGAGGAAGAAAGATGAAGAATATTTGGTGGGATAAAAGTGTACAAAAAGTTGTATGTGAAAAGAAGAAAGCGTGGTTAGACTGGCTAGCCACCAGAGCAAACGAACGAATGCATAAGGCGACGAATGAGGATATAGAAAGGGCCTGGAATGATTATAGGAAAATGAAAGGAATTGTAAAGGATGTGGTGAATGAAAAGAAAAATGAACAAAAGGATAATTTTGATAGAAGGTTGTCTAAGGATTTTCAGACGAACATTAAGTTTTTCTGGAAATCCGTTAGATCAGTAAGAGGCATAACTCAAACCTCAGAACTGAAATCCATACGAGACCAAGATGGAAATATAGTGAAAGGGGAAGAATGCGTGTTAAAACGTTGGAAGGAGTATTTTGAAAGTTTGTATGAAAGAGGTGTAACAGAGAGTGAACGTAGTTCACTAAGTATAGACAAGAACAAATGTAAAGATGACATTGGTATGGATGAGATTGTGAAAGCTATTAAGGGTATGAAATCAGGTAAGTCACCAGGGTATGACAGGATAACTTCCGAGATGCTGAAGGCTGGACATGGCGTCATAGCGAGTCAGCTGTGCAGCCTATTCAATTTATGCTATACCACCGGCCAAGTGCCAAGTGATTGGTGCAAGGCTGTCATCGTACCTCTTTACAAAGGGAAAGGCTCACGGCAAGACTGTAAAAACTATAGGGGCATTAGTCTACTCAGCGTCGTTGGTAAGTTGTATGCAAAAGTATTGGTTGAAAGAGTTGTGAAAGAAACCGATGCGAAAATATGGGATGCACAGGCAGGTTTTCGGAAAGGAATGGGATGCACGGATCAGGTCTTTTCTCTGCGAAGCATAGTAGAGAAGTTTTTGGGCAAAAACCAAAAGGTTTACTGTGCCTTCGTAGACTTAGAAAAGGCCTACGATAGAGTGTTGAGGAGTGAACTATGGTCGGTACTGTCCATGTATGGGTTGAACGACAACCTTGTTCAAGCACTAAAATCTCTTTATAGGGATTCCAGAGCTTGCGTGAGGATTAACGGGTCATACACCGAGTGGTTTAGCATCCAAAAGGGTGTTAGACAGGGATGTGTAGCGTCACCGTGGTTGTTTAACCTATTCATGGATAGCTGTTTAAAAGATTTGAAAGAAAGTGAATGCGGTGTAAGGATGAATGAGTTACTCATCAAATGTCTGCTGTACGCTGATGATCAAGTTCTACTTGCATCATCTGCGGACGAGTTGCAGGTGATGGTAACAAATATGCATGAAGCTTTTGAAAGGAAAGGGATGAAAATGAATGTAGGTAAGACGAAAGTAATGGTATTTGAGAGGGATGAATACACGACAACGTGTGATATTGTGATTGGAGGAGAGAAAGTCGAACAGGTGAATGAGTTTGTATATTTGGGAACTTTGTTTACGAGAGATGGGAAATATGAAAAAGATATTGTTAGAAGAGTAAATGCGGGGAATAGAGTGAATGGGGCACTACACGCCTTTATGAGTAGCCGGCAAGTATCAAAGAAGGCTCGACTAGCCGTGCACGATGGAGTGTTAGTGCCAACTTTAATGTATGGAAGTGAAAGTTGGGTATGGCAGAAAAAGAATGAAAGTAAAATAAATGCAGTGGAAATGAGAGCTCTGAGAAGTATGTGTGGTGTGACTTTGAGAGACAGAATTCGAAATACTGATGTAAGAGAGCGTTGTGGTGTGAAAGAGGATGTCGTCACAAAGATTGAAAAAGGCATGCTGAGATGGTTTGGCCATTTAGAAAGGATAAATGAAAGAAGATTGACAAAAGAAGTATACCTGGCCTGTGTGAATGGGACAACCGGAAGGGGAAGACCACGTCGAACATTCTCTGACCAAATTGGAGATGTTCTCAAGAAAGGGCAGGTCAGAAGTACCCTAAACCGGCGAGCATGTATGAAGAATATAATGTCAGTAATCGAGGCAAAAGAAGTATGCAAAGATCGTGACAAATGGAAATCCGTTGTCTCTGCCTACCCCTCTGGGAAACAGGCGTGAGTCTATGTATGTATGTATGTATGGAAAATTAATTGCTTCTATTAAAATTGTAATATTGATGAAATTATCCTCTCTAAGTGAGTGGTTTAGGCCATGGAGTTGACCTATAATGCCAGCATTAGCTTATAATAATGTCTTCCTGCTTGAATTTGGTCCAATCTCAAGGCAGCCTACCTGCCTAGGTATACCAATAAGCTGCATGTATTTAATTAGCTGTATCAAGAAGACGTCCCATTCTTTTTCCTTTCTTTTAAATTTTAATTAGAAACAAAAAAACATATCGCCTTTTTTTAATGTAGCATGTTAGGTACATATGTTAAAGTAAAATGATTAGAACACAAGGTAGAATTTTGTTAAAATTGAAAATAATAAGAATTAAATTGACGTTCCTTTTTTTTAATTAATTTATTGAAACACCAAGACTTTTTAAAATAAATTTTTGAAAGACCCGGACTATAACGTATTTTTAATGAAATTATTGAAATACCAATAATATAACGTATTTTTAAATGAAATTGTTGAAATACCAAGAATATAACGTATTTTTCCCTTATCCCCAGATCAACATGACAAAATGTGGAGCTGGAGTAAGTCCAAGTTTTATTTTTGTTTTATCTACACTCTTAGCTTTCTCTCTTTCGGAATTTTTCAATTCATTTCACGTAACTAAATGATTGAGTTAAATTTCTTTATTCACTTTTAAAAAGTCTACTATTCCACTATTTCCATTGATGCTTTGCATGTGTGTCAAGCTTCAATCACTTATTTTATTTTACCTGGTAGGTATACATAGGTTTATCACAAAACAGACATGCATGAGAAACCTTAACACATCTAAACGTACCAATTTACCAACAACTGTATTCCTTTGCAATATGACGATTTAGGTTAAGGCTTTGACTGAGTCATCGGTCTATTAAGCCACGGGAATCAATTCAATATGACTTGGTATGAGCCACAGCCATATCCTTCGAAACCCATAAGTCCCCAGGGATGGAAAATTATTTTATATAGATTTCACCTAGGCTTTTACAATCTATAATGATTGTACTTAAGGGTATCGGGACGAGCGGCTTTAAGTGTTCTTCAAGGCACTGAAGTTCGGCCCCAAAACAGACACTTAAGTAAATCATAGCTTTTACCCAAAAAAGAGGAACTCATTGCTATTTGCTCTCGATCCAAAAACTTGTCTATGCATAGATGAATAACCACAAAAGTTGTATAAAATCTGAACGTCTCAGTGCTGCGGAGAGCACGTTAAGCTGTCGGCCCCGCCTATAGTCATTAGACAACAGTCACTGATAACCACCGTCAATCGTCCGGATTTGTCGTGAATAAACCAGCAATATCCTGGGCTTTATGGCTTATTCGGAAGACCTACGCTTGGCCCTTATTAATATTATTATATTTTTACGATATATCCCACTTATATCATGCACTATCCTACTTTAATAAAGTATTACTTACCTATTTACAAACAAATTTACACCTACAACAAATACTTTACTTAACACCCACACAAGAGCACCATCTACTCAGAATTCAAATATTGAACGGAAACTCTATTATCTATTGTCGTAGAAATCATCAGTCGAACACGAGCGGGCGTAACGCACGCACGTGTTTGCCACGCGGCTGCTTTTTATCTGTTTGCACAGCAATTCGCACTGAATATTTTCATGGCTAATTAAGAGGCTGGTCACGGGCGGGATAATAAGATTTTCTTGTTAGGGGAAGATGATTTGTAAAAATAAATATAAATAATAACTATGTACCTACATTTTGTTAGTTTTAATGGTAACATTGTTTTTGTAATGTTGTGTGGATGCAATAATAATTACGGACTATTGAGATGTTTGTCTTTGATACACAAACTTAATTTCTAATTCATGCGAATAAATACGAACCAATTTTCGGCAGAACAACGGAAATTAGAGTCCGTCTCTTTCGTGTTTCACCCTTCTTTCTTTTCGTATTTTTCATCTTCTAGTTAAGTTACTCTACTTTTATCTGACTTGATGATACCTAGGTGCTCATCTTCATTGTTAGCATTATAACTTTTTTTAACAAAGGTCATAAGACAAGGACAGCACACTTCTGTTTTTCTGAAAGGCGTTGAACTCTATAATATGAATGTCCGTTATTTTTGAGATATTCATATAAAAGAATTAAACGCGCTGCTTAACTTAGATACGTACATACTCACGACTGTTTCCCAGACGGGTAGGCAGAGACAACATATTCCCATTTGTCACGATCTTTGCGTATCTATCCTGTCTCGTTTACTGCCATTATATTCTTCATACATGCTCGCCGGTTTAGAGTACTTCTGACCTGGCCTTTCTTGAGAACGTCTCCGTTTTGGTGAATGTTCTACGAGGTCTTCCCCTTCCGGTTCTCATTCACACAGGCCAGGTATAACTTGGTATATTGTCAACACGATGCGTAACATAACATCGCATTGGACAATTAGTGATCGGGTACAGTGCGTGCTACACGCGCGTGGTTGGTAAATGCTTGCCTTTCACGCCGCAGGTCGTGGGTTCGATTCCAAGAACAGATATTTGTATGCATGAACATGTCTGTTTGTCCTGAGTCTAGGTTCAATTATCTATATAAGTATGTATTTATAAAAGAAAAGTAGTATATGTAGTATATCAGTTATCTGGTTCCCATAGTTCAAGCTCTGCTTAGTTTGGGATCAGATGACTGTGTGTAAATAATGTCTCAGGATATTATTATTATTATATTATTTTAACGGAATAAATGAATTTTGAATAGTTATTAGGTACATAAATTAATAATAATCATTTTAATTCCGCCAACTAAAAGATCCATAAATTGTTAGAAAAAGGTTTTCCCTTATAACTATTGTACAATAAAAAAAGTATTATGTTTACCACTATATTCATACAAGTCCAATTAGAGTATTGCAATTTAAGTCTACTTTCACGCCAAAGAAACTTGATGCGTATGAAACTCGAAAAGATTATTTATTCAAGAGCCCGAATCGGACCCCTTACACGCTTGACAGTCCATTACAACTAAAACCTAATAGTTTCGGAGATTGAAAACGCAAACAGACCCTCCCCTTATTGCTCAGTCATTAAAGAAATCAGGCGGGAATCGAACCCCCTTATCTTGGTAGCCCACTCTTGTGTTTGTGCTACGATAACTTAATCCGATTGTGTGAAAGAGATAAAAGTTTGGACCTCCTTGTCTAATGTTTGGTACGGATGCAATGTATATGTTCTTGTTTTGGGGCCAAGTTGAACTTAGTATATACCTAATAAGTCTGATTGCAAGATAAGTTATTTAAGAAAGTAATGATAACTCAGAGAGCACGGAAAGCCGTTGAGGAACCTGATCTCTTTCCGGTCGTGCCGAACGGCGAACCTATGTCCCACTGCGTCTCTATACATATAATAAAATCGTAGGAAAGTCAAAACTGTGCATTGAATATTTTTTTTAAAGGATACTTGTGGCGTGATCTACAATTGACATCGAAGCCAAAAATATTGTTTTTAGAATTTTTGTCTGTTTTTCTGTATGTATGTCCGGGATAAACTCAAAAAGTACTGCATGGATTTACTTCAAGTTTGATTCATGAATATTACTAAGAACTCGGGTCAACATATAGGCTACATATTATCACCTACGGGGGAGGAGCTGTGATAATTTATAAAGTTTATCGCGGGTAAAACCGCGGGGCGCAGCTAGTAAACCAATAAATATTTTGGGACAACTAACATTCTGTCATCTGACCCCAAACTAGCCAGAGATTATTGGTACTATGGCAACCACACAACTATTATATTTCTAAATAGAAGTTTAAGATAAATATATGTTTAAGATAAATTACACCCAGACACAGAATAAAAATAATCGTGCTCATCACCTCTGGATTAGCTGTCAGGGTCACTAACCTAGATCGTTTGCGCTTGCGCACTTACTGGCGCACTATAATATGTCCTGCGCAACAGGCTATTTCTCGTAGCTAGATGAGTAGATTGTCACGGTAACCGAAATTTAGCCATTATTTATTATGTAAACTAATACATAATATACATTAGAAAGAGATAAGGTTTGATATCTGGTATGTTTTCTTGTTTATAATGGATAAACTCATAAACTACTTTACTCATCTAAATACGTTCTAACACCTAAAAAAAACTACAATTTCAGCGAGTTACATTGGCTGTATTTCATTTTCATGCGGGCGCGGCGGGACATTAGCCATTCTATACATTTTTTATAGACTACTACTCCCTCTTACCCACCACTGCAACTCCTGTAAGCCAGGATCAACAGCACAGAATAAAATGACACTGAAAGATAAGGCTCACGCATGTCCCGGGGAATCGATTCGACTGTCTTGGATCCCATATTGACTTTATCATATTTAAAGCAATTGTTGTATTATATTGTACCAATGTGTCTGTAACATTATAAGTTAAGTATTCATTATGTTAATTAAATACAGTATTTGTACGCCTCTGGGCAAACATAGAGGATCTGCCTGTCTGTAACATCTCACAACTTGTTGTAATTTGACCTATGTTAACCATTGACATATATGTATTCTACTAGACGCGCAATCCCATATTGAGAATTTGCTAACTGAGTTGCAGCGCAGGCGCTGCAACTCAGTGCGAAATTTTGGCCGCCGCGCGCGCGCCCCTCACCTCGCGCACAGCCGGACTGGGACAGAGATTTTATTCGAAACAGCGTGTCTAGTTATACATATAAGTCAATGATGTTAACAAATAAAGATTCTGATTCTGATTCCCACAACAAACTTTATCAGAAACAAGGCGTTGGAAAACAGTATTTCTACTTCCCTCCAGAGAAAAGCGGGAGACAGTATGATGATATAAAGAGGCTAGAGCCTCATAGAACGAGATAATTGCAACTAGAGAAAGACTAGGTCAAGCTTGAGGGTCCTGTCAAGTGAGTGTACTTGGTTCCAAAAGTAGGTGTGGCACAAGCAATTCAAGGCACGGAAGTTGTTCCTTATACATAAAGCCCCTTTTGAGTTAGATTTATGAACCTATCAATTACACTAATGTAAGGTAATGTACTTACTTTTATTATATTTACAAACGCACCCCCTATTTCACACTGTAACAAATAAGCAATAATTTATTAGATATATTTCAATTTACCGACGATTCGGTTGGCACCCCTGGAACAGGGCTGCCACATTATCATGGTAATAAAATTACTCATTGCGTTGTGTGGTTATTGTAGCAAATGTTATTTTGACCTTTATAATGTGTACATAAGGTTTAGAATTCGTTGTTTACTCACCCTTCTTGGTCGGTGATCTATCACAACTTGTCATGTTTCGCACCCCTAGGCAGTCTTGCCAGCGCAATTTATGTGTTAACATGATTTATAGGCTGGCAACCCTCGTTTTTGGTTGCTACTATTTTATTATATATGGGGTATTTCTATTATGTGTAATATATTTGGTACATAATGAAAATAGATAGACGTTATATTTGCATCGTAGGTTTATTGTTAATAAAAAAAAACAAGTTGTCTTTGGAAAGTTTTTATAGTCAAGAAAGCAATATTGAATTGTATCCGAAATAAAAGAAAACCATTACAAATCTTACAACATTGAATTACACTTTTATTCATTCATAAATATCAATTAATTTTCGTCTAATGACAAATGTTATCGACGAGCCGAGAGCGGTAAATTAACCCTAATTCAACAGAAAATCTTGTCTATGTTTTGTGTTTAAAACAAAGTAGAAACTTTTCTTTGAGCACAAAGCTTTGTTTTTAAACTACGTATCAATATATTACATATCAATTTTATATGATGAATTATTCAGAAATAGTAGATAAAAAACATTATGATTCATACGAGTTCAACACTAACCTTTGCAATACCAAATGCACTTTGGTCGTAATCAAATAGGATGTTTGGCTGTTACCCTTGCCTGCTCCTCTAAAATAACAATCCGCCGGTTTAAATCCGAACGCAACCATTAGAACGCGCCCTCTGAAATGTCAAAGTGACAGTCACTTTCCCGCCTTTTGCAAAAGGATTTCAATAAGTATTTTTGTTCTGTTATTTTTTAATTAATATGTTAATGTGGATGTTGTTTTGTTACTCAATCTTGTTTGAATTTGCATACTAACATACACTATGATTGTGAGATACCTGATATTTTAAATCGAATTTAACTAGGCGTCGTTATTGGGTCGATAAAAAAATACTGAACTACCTACTTAGATAATCTAGAGGTTAGTGACCCTGGTGTTTGATCTCTACACAGGACAAGTCTTAGTGTTTGAGTACGATTATTTGATCTTTGTCGGGGTGTTGTTTATTATAATATGTATGTCGGCAGACCTCTGCTTCGCTTTAAAGACTGCACCAAGCGGAATATGGCCGCTTTTAAAATTGACAACTGTAGCTGGGAAAAGCTCGCTGAAAATAGAGTTAAATGGCGCAAACGTGTAGTTGAAGGTCGTGGGATCTGTGATTACGCCTGGTTCGGAGTACTTGCTGATAAGAGATAGAAGCGACATGAAAGCGGCTCGGCACCAACCACCGCAAACTTCTCTTGTCAAGCCTGCGGCAGGCTATGTCGCTCTCGCATCGGTTTGTTTAGCCATCATAAGAAATGTCTCCCAGACAAAGCGCCGTAAATCGTCTGTAAAAGATGCAAAGGCCATATATGTATATAATATGTACCTATGTATTTATAAATATATAAGTATGTACGCCAGCACATCCAGCTACCCCAAACTGTCAAATTTCTTTTATAGATTTTCAACTTTATCACATAAGCATAAGGTTCACTTTCAATTGGGGACATTTGACAGATTGGGGTAGCTTGATGTGCTGGCGCCTGTACAAGAAGCAAGCCTATTCCTTTCTTAAAGGTTGGCAACGCACTTGAAGCACCTCTTGTATTTCGAGTGTCAATGGGCGGCGAATATCATTTACCATCAGGTGACCCACTTGCTCGTTTACCATTCTATTACATAAAAAAAATATTTAATCACTAGTCTGGTTACCAAAGTACAGGCTCTGCCTTATATGGATCAGTTGGCAGTGTATTAGATGTCCCAAGATATTTATATCTTACTAGCTGTGCCCGCGACTTCGTCCGCGTGTTAATTAGTTTATTTAGTTTTTTAGTAAAATAAAAGACTTTTTCTAAAATAAAAGTAGCCTAAGTTACTCCTTATGACATCAGCTACCTGCCAATAAAAGTCCCGTCAAAATCGGTTCAGCCATTTCAGAGATTAGCCAGAACAAACAGACAGACAGACAGACAAAAATTGTAAAAAAAAATATTTTGGTGTTTGACCCGTATATATATTCATATTCATGTAGTAAAAACCAGCTATTTCAATATTACAAACAGACACTCCAATTTTATTTATTTGTATAGATGTATAGATAATTGACGAATCATTCTACAGTGGGTATTTAATGTTATACTAAAACTGATATTTACGATAGGTCATTATTGGAGAAAATAGTGGGAGCACAATTAAAGCAATTTATAATTGTAAATTGATTGATTGATTAATGACATCCCACGTTATCCATTAAAATGATATTTTGGACGTTATTTTTATAATGTCACGTGGATTATGACACGTCCATTCGCAGCAGAGTAGATAGCTACTCTGCTGCGAATGACCTTTAAGAAAGGAATAGGCTTGCTTCTTGTACAGACGCCAGCACATCAAGCTACCCCAATCTGTCAAATTTCCCCAATTGAAAGTGAACCTTATGCTTAAGTGATAAAGTTCTAAAAATCTATAAAAGAAATTTGACAGATTGGAGTAGCTGGATGTGCAGCTATATAACATATGCCTTTATTATATTTGATCATCCAAACCAAACTTGGCAAAATTTGCGTCTATTTCCAGAAGGTGCTCACAGCTAGATTCTCTCCTAGACTTCCTAGATCAGTGTGGTTTAATTTCTGAGCGTCTCCGTGCTTCGGAGCGCACGTTAAGCTGTCGGTCCCGGTTGTAGTCATAAGACAACAGTCGTTAAGCCATGTCAGAGGCCTACTGGGCGACTTGAACAACTCTAACACTAGGGTAACCACTGCCCATACGATAAGTATCTAAGTAAGAACAGCAAAAAATTGTCTAAATTTTTTCTTTGTTCCAACTACATTTCATATCAATTATTACGATGCTTTTTCAAATAACTTTGTTAGATAAACATAGATTTAAGAATATAAATAAAGTAGTGTTGTCATTAAATTAAAATACAGAAAACGACCACTAAAAAAACAAGTATTGTCAACTGTTCTATATTCAATTTTATCGAAAGATGACATTATTTTAATCCTTCGCAGCTGCAACCCCCGCGTATTTTACACGTCATTAGAGGGATGGGGCTCGGGAGGTCAAATGCCGTGAAAAACGGGAAAATAATGTGTTTGGGTATACTCCCCTTTATGTATTCGGCAAATTTGTTAAAACGGTAACAGGGTATATATACGTAGATATTTTTATTTTCAATTAAATAAACAGTTTATAAAAAGTAACTTAAAATATATGTACAATTGGTGGTATTAAATAAACAAATAACGTGGAATAATAATAATATCGTGGGACATTATACATTCAACTGATCCCAAACAAGCAGAGCTTGTACTATGGAAACCAGATAACTGTTATTTTATATATATTAGTTTTCTTTTGTAAATACATACTTATATAGATAATTACACACCCTGACTTAGGACAAACAGACACGTCCACGCACACATATATTTGTCCTGGGTTCACTGCTGGACAAAGGCCTCCTTCAAATGTTTCTAAACGTTGCCATTTCGAGGCGTTGGCCGTAGTTCCCGCGCTTGGCATGCGAGTTGTCGACGGCAGTTAGGTGACAGCTATTGTCAGAGGTGGCGCCCGAGTACCTGGTGTATCCCTTAGTCGCCTTTTACAACGGAATATTTAGAATAATTAGTTAAAAAAAAAATAGTTCAATAAGTTGTTTATAATGTTAATACCAACACTATCGCATTAGGTCAAGACCTGTAATGATAGGTGTTAAGCAGAGAAATAAATAAATAAATAAAATAACACCAATGGGATGGCTCTGTTATTCTTTCTAGGCCAGAAACCACACGGCAATTGATTTTATGTACTACTTATATATATTTGCGGTGACTACGGCAAATTCCTCCAAATTGCAACGTTATAGAAACCTTTTTGAGAAGGCCTATGTTCAGCAGTGCACGAGATCAGACTGTTGATAATAATATTTAAATACAACAAACTTTCAATGAAAAAAAGAGAGTATTTTGACATATTTCACTTTTTGAAGTTATACTTCTTTTGGCGCGATGGAGAAAAATGATGAGAGTGAATTTTTACGATGCGCGCGCACACCGACACCAAAAAATTTAACAGCATGACGTTAGTTCTAGGTGGTATGAAAATTGATAACTATGTTCAAGTTGTATATTAAGAAGTATAACTTCTAACGCGTGTACATAAGTACACACAAGTATTTTTTTATTTCTTCTTTCTGTTTTCAAATGGCATCTATAGTTCACGTAGGAGTTATTCACTGCTTCGCTACACAATAGACGATAGCAGAGACGCAAGTCGTACCAGAACCATCCCCTCTACCTTCTCTGTCTCTCTTCTTATGTAACTTACATGAAGAAGAAGAAGATGTACACTTTATTGCATAAAGAATTTACGCATAGAACAATATATTTTGCAATTGGCGGCATTTTCACGAAAAACGATCTCTTCCAGACAACCTATTTGCGTTGGATGGATTAGAATTTAATGTCAATGGATAATGGTAGCAAAAGGTGTACGAATTTATTGGAAACTAGCTGTGCCCGCGACTTCATCCGCGTCTTAATTAGTTTATTTTGTTTTTTTTTTTCAAATTAAATGTTTTTCCTAAAATAAAAGTAGCCTAAGTTACTCCTTATTACATCAGCTACCTGCCAATAAAAGTCCCGTCAAAATCGGTCTAGCCATTTCAGAGATTAGCCGGAACAAACAGACAGACAGACAGACAAAAATTGTAAAAAAAAATATTTAGGCGTATGTACCGTATATATATTCATATTTATGTAGTAAAAACCCGTTATTTCAATATTACAAACAGACACTCCAATTTTATTTATTTGTATAGATAGATGTATAGATAAGAAAAGATAGCTTACGTGTATATACGTAAGAATAATACTTTTTTATAGCACGTTATACATACACATACATACGTGAAGAGGCAGGAGAGGGCCTGTTTTCGGGACTTTTTTAAGGAACCGTAGCTCTACGTTATTACGCGAACACCCTTTTTTTTCTTTTTTTTAAGGCAGGGCGAATGCCTACTCGTGCCACCCGCAAAAAGTGTCTACGAGTGGGTATGGCAAACTCGCACCAACTAAACCTACCTGCCGTGGACTTATCTAGGCGCCTAATGGGGGAGCCTCGGAAACGCGGATATGCGGCTCCGGAACCCCCTTTTGAGCCGTGTCCCAGATGGTCGGAACACGGACCCTGCGAGGGCTCTGCGTTGCCCTTCCCAATTGCCAACTCCTGCCAGTCTGCCACAGCTACTGCACCACAAACAGATCGCTGTCTTCCCGGAGCTGCTTGCACTTGGCCGTAGAATTACGCGAAGACTTGGGCTACTCATCCATTTGAGGATCGAAGAAGGCCATTCCTTATTTATAGTTAGTTATATTCCACGACATCCAAGTGATAAATCATAACCGGCTAAGTTATTTAAAATTCTTGAAGGCTTCATCATTTTAAGTATCTGTTAGTCTGCTACGATAAAATGAAAAATTATTAACATAATTCAATTTACCTATATATGTTTTAAATAATTTTATGCGAACTACCTCAACTTTCTTATTATAATTTTTAATTAAAAATGGAAACTAAGCCATGTCACGGCTTAGTTTTCTAATTATTTGGTGAAACCTTATAGGAATATTAAGGTATCGATATTTGCTTACGAAAATAAAAATGTACAGACGCCAGCACATCCAGCTCCCCCAATCTTTCAAATTTCTTTTATAGATGTTCAACTTTATAACTTAAGAATAAGGTTCACTATCTTTAAGGGAAATTTGACAGATTGGGGTAGCTTGATGTGCTGGCGTCTGTACGTAGTAGGATGCATATTAGAATGTATTTTATTTAAATTTTTGATGTGAAACATCTATAGCCGCACGTAAAACAGATTTCTGGCGTGGCGACGCATGCCGTGGTTTTTTTTCCTATCACAATATGTTCTTTTCGACTTCTACTTGGACTTCGACTTGACTTCGACTTTGACTTCGACTGCGACTTATACTTCGACTTCGACTGCGACTTATACTTCGACTTCGACTTCGTCTTCGACATGACTTCGACTGCGACTTATACTTCGACATCGACTTCGACTTCGACTGCGACTTATACTTCGACTTCGGCTTCGACTTCGACTGCGACTTATACTTCGACTTCGACTGCGACTTATACTTCGACTTCGACTTCGACTTCTGCATATTACTTTTACAAAATAATGTGGATGTTTCACATCTGCCAGGCGTCCCGTGACGGCTCACATTTTTTTTGGTATATAGTATGTACCCAAGAGTACTTTTATTTAAACGTTCTGTATTCCGGCAACTACCAGTGAATGTACCTATCCTTACTCCTGTTTCCTAAGTAGGTTGTCTGGAAGAGATCACATTTTAGTGATAAGCTGTGCCCCGCGGTTGTACCCGCGTTAAACTTTATAAATTATAGCCTATGTGTTAATCCAGGGTTACAGCTAACTCCATACCAAATTTTATTAAAATCTCTCCAGCCGTTTAGTCGTGAAGAAGTAACAAACATACACACTCACAAACTTTCGCCTTTATAATATTGTGTGATGAGTGACCCTGACTGCTAAACCAGATGTCGTGGGTCCGATCCCCAATATTAGTAATAGAATAATAATTTGACGCACTCGCTGTATCGTTTTCCATCACGAACAAATGAACACACAAATAAGTGACAATGTAAATGCTTACGCGGTCGGCATATTCATAGCTGCTCGTGTGGCGCAGCGGCTAAGAACGCCCCTCGCTGTTTCGTGACGTGGGTTCGAGTCCCGCGCCGGACAACTATTTATGTGACCCATAAATAGTTGTTCTGAGTCTGGATGTAGTTTGTGTCCGTCTATTATGTGTTTGTAAAGTACCCCTTGACACAGGGATTAGAATACTTAGTGCAGACATTGTCTTTAATAAAAAATATTGCGACATGCGATAGATGAACGAAAAGGCTATCTATAAATAGTTTCTCTTTAGAATTCGTAATTTGTACAGCTCACTTAAAATGTAAGGGTCTACACTGAACGTGGCCCGACACGCGCTTGACCGTTTTTTATAAAACCATTTTTATCACTAAACCGAACTGTATCCGAAATTCGACCGCACAAAAAACATAGCTTATCAAACTAGATCAGTCTGCCCACGGAGCTTTGTAACGGGAGCGCTACATGCACACTCCATTAGTGTCAATATCTCTAATCTGTGGCACGCTATCTGATTGTAGGCAAATAACTTTAATATTTTGACTACTTACTGGTTTAATATTATTATCTATGGTTATTTTCTTTTTTTTTATATTTTTTTACTTTAGTTTACGCATTGAAGGTATTGGGTCTTTGCCTTATATTTGTATGAATTACGTAAAACGGTTTATATATATATATATTTTTTATAGCAATTGCAATGATTTTTATATGTTTGTATATCGTCCAATAATGCAACATACAGGTATATAGCTGCCGATTTAAAAAAGAACATTCTTATCAGGTATTTACCAATTTTAATAAAATAAAATAAAAAAGATTTTTATTCACGTAGACTTTAAAAAAGCGCTTGTAAATAGTCAGAACATGTTTGTAGTAATATAGTTAAGTTGGACACATAATATTTCTAGTTACCTACATATTATAGATATTTGGGTACACGGATTGTTAAAACATTTCTAAAATTTATTTTATAATAGTAATGATATTTAGCTAGATTGTATTAAGGTATTGTCAAGGAGATTATGTTTAGGTTTGATTATCAAAATTTATATTTTACTACATATTGTCTGAATGTCTTTCCCAAGATACTAAAGAAGCTCGCTGGATGGTTATAACAACTCTAACGATCACAATATTGTACATCAAACTCCTTTTACCAAATAAAAAAGGAATTTGCATTTCCCGCTCTTTTCCAAAAAGGAAGTCTTCTGTGTAACAAAAATCCAAATTTCTCGATACTTCCATTCGTGTCGCATTAATTAAAATAATATGTTTCTGGAAATCATGTGTGTCCAACACAAAAGTTTTACGGAACCCCAAAAATTCTATGTCACTCGGATTAGCCCGAGCCCGAACCATTGTTGAATCACAATGAAATTTATCCGTCTTGCTCTAACACACTGTTTTCCTGTTGGAGCGAGGGAGACAGCTATGCATATACATTTTCACTTTTCAACATGTGACAGTATGTTTGTTTGGATATTCACAATGGGGTATCGTAGCGAGTTTAAAAATGGAATTGTATTATTTTTATATTTTTAATCCGTCATGGAGAGAGTTATTAACAGTTTTTTTTATCGATCTTTTTTATTTTCACCCAACAATTGAAAATGGAATGCAGCGGGCATTCCATTTTTAATTGTGTTCAAAAACTTCATACGAAGTGTTCTCATATTTTAAATGTAATAGTGAGACATAGATCCAATTGCTAAATATGTCACACTAATTGTCTTCTATTATAAAGGCGAAAGTTTGTGACTGTTTGAGTGTGTGAGTGTGTATGTTACTTCTTCACATCTAAACGGCTGGAGCGATTTTAATAAAATTTGGTAAGGACATAGCTGACACCCTGGATTAACACATAAGCTATAATTTATATAGTTTTACGCGATTAAATCCGCGGGGCACAGCTAGTTAGGTATAAAGGCGAAAGTTGGTGAGTGTGTGTGCGCGTATGTTTGTTACTCTTTCACGCAAAAACTCCCGCACGGATTTTGATGAAACTTTGTATTAATATAGCTTATATATACGAATAACACATAGGATATAATTTATAAAAGTTTAACGCGGGTAAAACCGCGGGGCACAGCTAGTTCAATATAAACCATATATCTATTAAATAATAATTTGCTTCATTTGTCAACCGTTCAATATGATGTATTCTTAATTTGAATAAGATACTTTCTCTTTGACATATTAAGTTTAAAGTTCAGTGTTCTTACACATCAGACTAAACCATAGAGATTTAGAGAGAACATGAGTAGCCTTTATAGATTTACTAGGTGTGCCCCGCGGGTTATCCCGCGTTAAACGTTATAAATTATAGCCAATGTGTTATTCGGATATTTAAACCATATTAATACAAAATTTCATCAACATCCGTTCTATAGTTTTTACGTGAAACATTAAAAAATATTCGTTGGTCTAATGGTAACATGTTCAACTGCAGATAACGTGACCTCTTACCGGTCGTGTCGCTAGTCGTCCCATCAGATCATGAGAGTGATGGAATAGAAAGTGCCCCTGTGTTTGCGCACACACTTGTGCACTATCATATATCCCGCGCAGATGGGTAGTCTCCATTGAGACTGGCCGTCGTGTCCGAAATTACTTATCTATATTAATAATTATTTTATAAGGCGGACATTTTTATTATTAATTACATAATGATAAATAATAATATTCGAATAAAGATGTTTGAATACAATTTGGTAATTTACCCAGATCTCTAAATAGGTGAGTACGAAACATTTCACTCTGTTCTTTAACCCTTGTGTACAGTTTCTGTTCACTCTTTTTTGAACTCTACATACATGATTTTACGGGCGGGATTTGCGTAAAACGACCGAATTGGGTATTGTCAGCCTCTTAATGCAAATCTTAAGCATTGCAACAAAAAAACACGGCGTCCTTTAAAAACCCTTTCTACACAGAAATGCAACAATGTAACATGAGTCACTTTCCAAACATTTCTCAACACTAATCTTCCAACAAAATATCTCGCAATCACCAAATCACTTCCAAAAACCAACATCTTAATCCCACAAACAAAAAAGCATTCCATAACCGAAAATAAAGAATTACTCTATGCCCACTCGTTGTCTATGACAACAAAAGCGCGCGTTCGAGCGCGCGACACGCAGTCTATCTTTGACCATTGACAAGGCAACATGTAGAATAACATGCGTCAAAGCTATTTATCACACAAGTTTTTCATTTTCATGTGCTAAGGATATAATTTGGAGTTGAGTGATGGCAGACAGACGCTAGTTAATGATTTTTAATTTCTTTGGGGATTACATGGTATTAGTGAACGTATGACCCCGTTTTACGTTTGTCTTTCTTAAAGATGAGTTATGGCGGATAAATTCCTCAACTCTTTACATTACATTTTCTTTTCTTTTGGAGGGTACCAACATTGTGTTGTATTTTTTTGTTACAACGGTTGGCCTACATTTGTTTATAGTGTCAGTCATTAATAGATGTCGTATCTGCAATTTATTAGCCGTGAAAGTTGATGCAATTAATAACACAATTGAGCCACTTCTGCTTTCCCGTCGGCCTTGTAATTTTAAATTGGTAACATCTAACTGTTGTCTATATTTATAAACGATACACCATCAACATATCACAATGCAACTTTACAATTTGTTCATGTTTAAATACAAGTTCTGTGTGTTTTGCCTTTACAGGTGCATACAACACTTACAATATTCTTACAAAACAAAAACTTATAAACACCCTATTACTTAAACCACCACACTTATAAGTCAACTTAAAAGAATGTGTAAGCAGTATAATTCTATATGCTCCGAAACTGACACATTTCATGACAGTATAAACACCTTTAAAAAAACTTTGATTAAAAAAGAAAATCTACATTTAAAACCTATCAACCCTTTATAAGCTCAAACTATTAATTTTAGCATGCCAATTATTGTGTATTATGTATAATTATTGTATGTGTACTTAAATTTCAATTATCTCGCATATTAAAAATATATATGAAGCTATAATATGAGTGCTGTGTACAGTTATAATTGGACTACAGATTAAAATTTTGCTTATAAAATAAAATATGTAGAACTTCATAGAATCTGTAATCTGTTTCTGTACCAATAAAATAAATTAAAATTAAATTTGTTCTTAAATTAAATTCAATAAAGATATACACTACCACTAATATAACAAGGTTAACATTAAGTAGATACACTAAATATATATTTTCAAAACTAGAGAAGTGAGCTCAGTGATACATATAAATTCTCTATATTGCCTTTTGGTCTTCGTTCTTCTTCTTTCGTGAATATTAAGTATCAGCTTGATTTTTATACATTTAAATCCGTCTAGACACTGGTCTAGACGGATTTAAATGTATAAAAATCAAGTCATCAACCAACCAACCACGCCAACAGGCCCGTTAAATGCCCGGCTATGAAGAGGCCCCTATCATGCTACCACTGTGGATTTGCTGGAGGCTTCGTGGAAGGTAACAACGGTGGCCACTACGAGACAAAGAGAAGGAGAAGACAAGGAAAGTGGCCACATACTGATGTGGCCACTTCCCTTGTCTTGAAGAAGCCTCCTTCAATTCTACAGTGGAAACAAGATAGGAGCCTCCTTGTAGCGCCCTCTGAGAGCAGTTAGACGCAGAAACACAGAATTTAGGCTTACTAAGTTCAGCCACTTATTACCTCATCAAAAAATCCTAGGGGCCATCGTCGTTACCTTCAACGAAGCCTCCAGCAAATCCACAGTGGTAGCAAGATAGGGGCCTCTTCATAGCGCACCCTGGGAGCACTTAGACTCAGTAACGCAGGCTGACTAAGCCTGCCAGCTCATTGTCTTAGCTAAAAAAAATGGAAAAAATAATAATAACTATTTCAAAAAAACTCTTTTCTCATTCGTACGGCCAAGGTGTGTGGAATTGACTCTCTCCTGGATAACGTCTTTCTAGAGACATACAACATTTGTTTATTCAAGGCCAATGCCAAGCAGTCAACAGACATCTTATGGGTACGCGCGGTCCATTCTAGACTTCATCTCCTCTTAACTAATAATGCATGCGATAAGTAGTACTTAATCAAATAAAGAAGAACCATCATCATCATATCAGCCGAAAGACGTCCACAGCTGGACAAAGGCCTCCCCCAAAGATCTCTACAATTGCCGGTCTTGCGCTATTCGCATCCAGCGGTTTCCAGCTACTCGCACAAGATCATCATCAAGAAGAATAGATGTGAAAAAATATTCCAAAACCATAAAGTATCATAAATTAACTTAAATTATATCATCCAGTGAGATAGCTTCTTCTTTGCCTCTTCGGCATTCTGTTCTATTATCGATGCAAATCAGTAAACCTATCTGCCTACACCATAAGACATCTGGCGTGAAGATATGATTAATTACCGCTATCAAAGAATGCGCCCACAGAAGTCACTTAATTACCATAATATGATGAGTTGTACAATTAACGCCATTTGCATCCATAGATTATAGAGTAAGAACCTGTTACTATAGTGATGGGGTACAATCGTATAATCGATCGATTGAGATTAAGTGTCGATTAAGTATCGTAGAGTGGCGATTAGTAACCGTTGATTGAGTATAAATTTATAATATTATGGTGGTTATAGTAATTATAATTAAGTTTATTGAATGTTATAGGCATGTGATTATTGAATAAATAAAAGAGTGAATAATACTATTATTCGTATACGTTGGTCAATAATTAATGTATACTTAAAGACAAGTAGTAAGTAGTTAACAACTTAATTTCTGACCCACGTTACGTTGATTATGGTGGGATAAATTAATTCTCATAGTAATACCTTATTTGCCGCGACTGAAAAAATGTCATTTAATTTTATTCGAAATGGTACCGACAGTAATTATTTATTTAATGATATTATTTACTTACCAACAGTAAACAAAGTATAGTAACTAAATATTTATTCCTATTTTGAAACAAGGAGTACTTTGTGGATACCTAAAATATTTTATTAAAAATACTTGTATTATTACTTAAAAAAGGAGTTTACCAATTCGCTGTTTTGGTACGTTAAGATATTTTGATATGTTTTTATTCGGTAGAGAATGCTTTCGAGATTAACCCATATTAATATGGTTCAAATAGCTGTTATAAAAATATTGTGCTTTGCACGTTTATAAAACTCTAATTATTATTTAAATTGTAATAATAATTACAGTTAAAATACAGATTTCTTCAAAACAAGATCAATGTTTCTTCTAATAGTTTAATCCTAACTAAAAACATTACAAAAGCCTCTGAATTATCTCACTTATTTTAGTTTCTAATTATGTAAGTAAGTTATTTATTTTCATAACCATGTATATATACAAATTCATGCAAGATTTAGCACAATAGATTTATAGACTATACATATCTGCCAAAAAATGGCTTGCAAGTGTTTTCTATCGGTACCTATATATACCATTAAGAAATCATTAAATTAAATATTAATGTTGTAACATATCTTTGTAATTCCTAAATCTACTTTTAGTAAAATGAATAAGTTATTAAATATCATACGCTGTTACTATGATATTTAATAACTTATTCATTTTACTAAAAGTCCCAACACTATTCAGAAACTTATTTGAATCCCGAATTCAACAAATAAGCAAGTTTAGAATATTTTACGATTTTTATTGATTCCATTTGGATCCGTTTGGAACATAAAATTAAATGTTTATAATTTGTTTTGTTGCATAAGTTATACAACTTAGAGTTTAAGATTCGTTGTAAAATTAAATATGCGTGTAATAAAAACGTGTCATAAAATTATTATGCAAGGAAATTTATAATAGTGAATATGAGTCTAATAAAAAAGATTTTGGAACGAATCGTATATTAAAATGACTACAGGTACCTAGGTATATTATTCTCTTCTAAAAAATATTCTAAAATAGTCGATTGACCTTCAAAGTTGGGCCAATTTTACGTAAATTTACGAGCAAAAGTAAAATGCATTAATAAGTAGTCTAGTCAAGGAAACGGCCTTATTAAATCTTCACCCTAATATCTTTTAAAATCTTTAAAAAGCTGCATACTTCCAACTTTCCTACAGAGGTGTGACTATGCTGATATTTCAATCTCCATCTATATGCGTCTGCGATGCAAAACGACATCTATCAGAATTATAATAATAACAATACCCTAGGACATTATTCACACACGGCCATCTGATCCCAAATTAAGCTTAACTAACTAAGTGATACTTTACATACATTTTTTTAAGACAGCGCCCGCACTAGCGAATGTTATCCCTGTCTCGCGGGGTACTTTACAAACTCAGAACAACTATTGATGGTTCACACCAATAGTGGTCCCGCGGGGGTATCGAACCCGGGACACGAAGCGATGAGGCGACTGTCTTAGCCGCTGCGCCACACGTGCAGTCATAAAAGCATTACTTTTCTTTTGTAAATATATACAAGTGAGGTCGAAAGCCTACGCATGCCACCCGCAAAAAGTGTCTACGGGTGGGTATCTCTCTCACTGGCTAAACCTAACCTGCCGTAGACCTCTTCTGGCGCCTGATCGGGTGCCCCCCTTTGCGCCATGTTCCATATGGTCACGTACCCTGGGAGGGCTCTGAATTGTCCTACCCTATTGCCGACTCCTTCCCGTCCGACACAACGACTGCGCTACAAATAATTCACTGTCTTCCCGGGGCTGTTTGCACGTGGCACCAGTAGAGAGACTTCTCATACTCCCACGTGACGACGTAACTAAGTGCTTAAAAGGCCTATGCAGGTCTTATGGTCCTCAATAGTGTATATACATATTCACGCACGACCAAACTGGTCCTAGAGCTAAAACAAGCAATAGTTTACCTTGAATACGATCAAAGAAACTTTTTAACCAGACTTTCCTTGTCTCCAGGTGTAAATCCTCGGAAGCAGCGCCGCGAGAGAACGACCTTCACGCGGGCTCAGCTGGACGTCCTAGAGGCGCTGTTCGGGAAGACCAGGTACCCTGACATCTTCATGCGGGAGGAGGTCGCACTGAAGATTAACTTACCGGAGTCGAGAGTACAGGTGAGAAGATGTCTAAATATGTTACTTGACGACGCTGCTGGTCGAGGTAGCAAGATGCCAACAAGGCATCAAGCCCCAAATAACAATAATAATAATAATAGTTACGAAAACTAAAGGTTCTCGAGTGGCGACCACGAACCGGAAGACGCAGCGTGGGCAGGCCCCCTACAAGATGGACCGATGATCTTATGCGGGTAGGGTTACCATATGACAGGCGTAAACCGCATTTGACAGGCATTTTAAGGTTTAGACAGGCGTGCGGCCGGAATTGGTCTGAGACAGGCATTTACGCAGGCTCTCGTCAACGAGTGGAGTAAAGAAAGAAATCGACTGACAATTGAATCAGTACAAGCAATATTGATTACACAGGAGAATTACAAAACTGTATCTTGTGAAGACTTTTACGTGTATACATTAGAAAAGAAAGAACTATAAAAATAAATAATGTCCTCTGACAAATATTAGTAATAAATATCCTTCTTCATTATTATCTGTTAGTTTATACTTATTACCTACAGCGTGTGATTTGATACAGGCATTTTTCTGAAAATTCAGGCATTTTAGGTACCATAAACAGGCATCCCTCTATTTATATAATTATGGTAACCCTGTGTGCGGGTCGCTGGATGCGGATAGCGCAAGACCGGCCATTGTGGAGATCTTTGGGGGAGGCCTTTGTCCAGCAGTGGTCGTCTTTCGGCTGATATGATGATGAAGAAAACGAATTTGAATTTGACGAGGATTTTACTACTACTCCTTATTGTATGAGCAGTGGTTACTGTACGGTGACAGCATAGAAGTCATACCGTGTTCCGAGAGAATATCTACCAGAGAACGGGCAGCAGCGTTTTTCTCTGAATTATTTATTTATTTATTGTTTGCAAAACCAACAGCTATACATAAAAAATATTACTGCTATAATAGGAAACATAAAGCCAATAACAGGTTTCCACGGATAGAGAATGATACACACTTTTGATTTTACTCTTAATCAGAGTAGCTGAAGACATATGTTAAAAGTTATTGGAAAAAATTAAGGTTCGGCTGCCTGTGTGCCACCTCGATCTTGGTATTAAAAGGGTCAAATCAAACTTTTTACATAATATATTAAATTCATTGCTTACTCGCACTATATATGAATTTTTCCTATAATTAGCCAATGAAAATGGAATAGATATAGGTGTATTAAATAGGCGATCTTTGAGGAACATTGAAGTGCAGTTTCTGTAAAATAAGGGGACAGTCATTATCATTATGACGGCTTTTGTCCAGCAGTGGACGTACTTTTCCTGACACATGAGGTGGTTACCCTTAAAGATTGTTGTCTAATAACTACAACCGGGACCGACAGCTTATGTTAAGCTGTCGGTCCCGGTCCCACTAAAACGCTCAGAACTTAGTTGCCGTGAGCCTGGTTGATTTACTTCGCTGACAGCTTACGGGCTAATGAGTGCTCTCATTAGCCTGTAAGCATATCGTACGAATGCTAAGAATAAATTAATTTTGATTTTTAATAATTTTAATATTTATTCTGACGTGCAATGAATTAGTTACTTGATTATTTTTGTATTATTGTTGTATTATTTTTGTGTTATTAATTACATATTCATATTTTAAAGTAACTTTAACTGTGCACGTTGAAATGAAATATTTAAGAACTTTTAAATTTGATGTAACCAGTTTGATTTATGCATGCTTAATATGTGTATCTCATTCAAGCGAGCTGTAAAGTTCTTATGAGAAATAAAGTTCTTTAAACCTATATCGTCTCCGTATGTCAATACCTATTGATCAGAGAAATATTTCATTAAAAGTCAGCAATAGTCAAATGTCATGTCACAATCAGCATTTAATTTTACGGCTGGAAACACACGTCAGATATGAACACTAAATGACAGTTATTAATATCTGCTGCGTAATTTCCAGGTGAGATTAATATTACCAAGCATTTCCGGGCACTCATAGTAAGATAGATACAGATAGATATTTATTTATTTGCCATAAATGTTGGTACAGACGCCAGCACACAGAACTACCCCAATCTGTCAAATTTCCGCAATTGAACGTGAACCTTATGCTTTTGTGATAAAGTTGAAAATCTATTAAATAAATTTGACAGATTGGGATAGCTGGATATGCTGGCGTCCGTACAAACAATTGAGGTCTTAGATATAAAAACAGATCCACAACACTTAGTCATATACATAGTGACATGCAAATAGTATAGGAGTGTGATCTCCGGCAAAATCAGCGTGATATTATGTTAAATAGCTAGCAACCAATATCTGGAGTAGTTTATTTGAGTTCTTGTTTGTCTAACCATAGATAGGCAGGTCCTGAGGGTTCAAATCCTGGGCCAAAAAGTATTATAGGCTTTTTCTGGCAACCAAAGTACCCAATAGAAACCCGAAGTCTGTATATTCGAGGTGTCATACTTTACACCCGTGCCTCGAACAGCATTAAAAGCATCAGTCTTCTGTTCTATCCCGTCCCGTTCTCTGTAATAAGTTTGGTAAATGCTATAAAACTAAAAACCGGAGTAGATGATAAGTTATTCCAACGTATCATCTACTCCGGTATGTATCCACTATCCTACAATATCATCAAACTAAGCCATTAAAAACCGGCCATGACATCAAGCTACACAAGCTTCCATACACAAATTAAAAACCTACTCATAACCATAATCTATTTAATACCTTATAAAACTACCATCAGTCTTATCAAGCAAGCGGAGAAAATCCGACGATTATTAAGTTTCAATTAACTCAAGATAGCGCATCTAAGACGTGAATAATCCATCATAATGGCCACCACCCAAAACGCCATTAAAAAATAAACTTATTAAATTCTCCGTCCACAAATTTCGAAGGTCGACGCTTGACTGAATTCTAATTCGTTCAAACGTTCAATTTATAGCAACACGGATAGAGCATTAGCGCGACCAATCGAATTACGTTCTGATTTTGAAATTTGAAAATCGAATTATTCGATTGTTTTGCTCCGTGCAGGGTTGTTAAGTACTTGTGAAGCTTTTAAAGAAGTTGTAGTATCTATGTAGTTAAACAGTGACACATTTTATTTTGAATTTCGAATGTTAATTTCTGTTTAAATCCAATTCAATATTGTTTCTTATTTTGAAAAAGTGTTTTAATGGTTTATGATGACCAAGTTTTAAGTTTAGACACTGTATTTTAGTAGTCATAGTTGTTTGAGTCATGTACTTAATGTAGGAAAGAAAAATAATTATATAAAATATGGGATCTAGAAAAGTGTCTATAGATGAAATAGTTTTTTTTTCCTACTCCTATTATGGAGCAATCGCTCACGTTCCGTGCGTCCGCCAATTTCAAGCGAAAATTTAGTTCTTTAGCCGTCACTGGCAATTATTGCCAGCGTACAAAATTCAAACCCCATTATTTATCAGCATTAACTTACTAAAACTAAACCATAATTTTATAAAATATAGGAGCCAGAAAAATATCTATTAAATGGTATTCCACGCTCTACTTTGAATATGTGAATGGACGCCATTTTTTTAAAAGATATTTGAGTTGATCGCTGTAAAATCTTGTTCAATGATAAGAAGCCCTTCATGTCCGAATCCCACTTGGCTGGTACTTTGACATCAGAGCTATCATCATGCTTCATTAAAATGGTACAACAATCCAAAGGCAAATACATAAAAGCATTGATATAAATCAGATATCGCAAAATAATTGGCGTGTTTGTGATCAAACTTGAGATAGCATCCGCATAATGATATGTCAATCTTCCTAGTTAGAAGGGGAGACTGGGAGATGGGGTTTTGCGTGCTTGCAATTTTACTGTATCTACATACTGACATACTTTATTTAAGGATATCAAAAATCGGGTTTGTTTTGGAGATTTCTCCTCTTTTCTCGTATTATAATTATCTATATCTTTCATGACGTTTCTTTGTTCTTTATCGTATGGGCAGCGGTTAGACTGGTGTCAGAGTAGTTATAGCCGTCCAGTAGGCCTCTGACATGGCTTAGCGACTGTCTTCTAACAATAACAACCGACTACCTATATAGATAATTACACCAAGACTCAGGGGAAACAGAGATGTTCATGCACACAAATATCTGTCCTGCGTGGGAATCCAACCCACGACCACCGCGGCACCGGCGTGAAAAGCAAGCATTTGCCAACCACGCCAACAGGCCCGTCGAAGTTATCCATTAGCAATTATTGCCAGCGTACAAAATTCAAACACCACTATTTATTAGAATTGCATCTGTTACTCTTTGCTCTATGCACAATAAAAAAATAAAAGAGAAGTTATGAACTCATTGTAAGGGTGCGATAATCCGGAGTAACTATGTTTGGGCACGTTAGTTAGACTGCTGGCTTGATTTCGCTTTTTATACCCCGCCGAAAAGGTGGGTGTTATAATATCTTTCAAAGGCTATCTGAGTTTGATAGTGACATGATTATTGGTAGTTAATTTAATGTTTAAAGAAAAATATATCTGTGATTATATTGTCCGAGAGAAATTTTAACTGAACACGAAAAGGTTAATTAAGTTCGCGTTCTCAAATTCTGTATGTTACCTTATTTATAAGAAAAGTTCTTAAGAATATGGTTCTAAATTCTTGAGCTAAATCAATTTTAATTTATAATTTTAATTATCTTGTACAGGTATAAAAGTTTCATTGATTTCCAAATAAAACGTGTAAATTTTCATTATTTACAAATGAAAATAAACACGCTATCATTACCGCTTAATACTTATTAATTATACGCTATTCAATTTTAAATAAGAAGAAAATACATTTATTCATTAAACTAGCACCGATAATAATATATATACTTATACGTATATATAGGTACAAAACAGAAGTCCTTAAAAGTTATCTGTGCGAGTCCGAATTGGTCTCACCTCAGCACTAGCTGCAACATTAACTGTTGCAGCGCTGGTTTTCTGATGGAACCATGTAAAATAGCTTACGGACAATTGCTGTGTCAATACAGCTCGCAGTTAGGTACAGTTTTAAATATAAGATAAGATAATTTTTAAATATAAGATTTTAAGTATAAGATAAATACACTTTATTGTACAGCATTATACATAATAGTTACAGGATCTCAAATAATTAAAAAAAAGTTATAATAGGCGGTCTTGTCGCTTAAAGCGATCTCTTCCAGACAACCTTCAGTTGGACTATATTGTATGGAATCAGGAGTAGGGGTAGCGTATGGTGTAAAAATATAGAATATATATATATATATATATATATCTAGTTAATACCATCTACTTAATAGTAATACTACAACTAATTACTTACAAAATATATTACTTATACTCATTTGTATACCATCGGACAAGACTAGGATTCAAAACGTGTGATGAAACAATGTTATTTAAATTAAGAATCAAATAGTCCTTAGTTTATTCCATAGAGCAGTGTTTTCCAACCTTTTTCATGACGCGGCCTTTTTAGTATAATGAAATATTATGGCGACCCCCTTACCCGTTTTTTACCCGCTTTTTTCCATATCTTTCCATCATAATGTCAGCTAAAGTACGTCCACAGCTGGACAAAAGCCTCCCCAATCAATCAATGGGGGGATATGCCATAATCGCCATGCTTGGCACACCCTGTGACTAGTTTTCCCAACCTTTTACAACTTCCCTATAGAAACTTCGCGACCCCCCTAAAAAGGCTCCGTGACCCCCCAGGGGGTCGCGACCCACAGGTTGAAAAACACTGCCATAGAGCAACCACGCAAGAAGTCCGACGGCGCGCGGCGCGACCTTGCGCGGGGCGGTACTACCACCGTCCTCTACGTTATTTCTCATTTTCTCTGTGACTCATATATATTTAATTTCAATTGAATTGTACGCCTTCAGAAAATAATTATTTTATAACTGTTCTATTATTAAATATTTTTTGTGTGGGTGTAACAGGCTAGATTGGAGCCAAGGTCATATTTTTGTTTTTAAACGCCTAATATGTTAGAATCTTTGTATTGTATTATTTTTGAGCTAAACATGGGGATTTGTAGTTAGAGATAATTTACGATAACTTTAATACAACAAAATCAATAATGTACGAATTTTACAGTTGTGAAATTCATTTTAGGTAACATTGGGGGTAAATGGATTAAGTAAAAAGCTTCTTTTTTTTCAAGTAATAACTTTAGTTTCGATTTTTAAGGAGTAGTCGTTACACAATGTACAGATTTTAGGAAAATGAGACGACGACAAAGATAATAAATAATAAATAATAATAGAATAAATTCATTAAAAAATATATGAATAGAAGTTTCTTTTCATATTATTCACATAAAGATATTTTTTTAATTACAACAGACTATTTAAAAAAAAGACTATAGTTTTTTCCTATACTCTAATTAGATTTTGATTCTTCTTTAAGAATAAAAAATAGGAACGATAACGAGATTAAAATGTTCTATGGATATTTTCTCTCTGTTTACTCACCTCCATAATTATTATTTACTCCGTTTTACCATCCTTAATTTTTTAAAGCTAGTTCTAGGACTATAGAAGTAGTAAAATCCCGTAATAACACTGGCCAACAACATATTCATATATTTTAAATAAAATCTTTGCTAATTTTTAGAACGCCGCGTATTATCTTCAAAAAAGGAACACAAAATAAAAATGTTCCCCTACCACATGCGTCGTACTCACGTATGCGAATAATAAATCACTTATAATCCGACTTTCAAACTGCAGGCGAGAACCCGCAAAGTGATTGTTGTCGCAACGAGACCATATACGCGTAGTAGGTGATGTTTACTGCGAGTTACGGGAAGCTGTTACTGTTGTGATTTCTACGAATTGACTAAGGATTAGTGAAGAAATATTGCCGGACTAATTTAGAAATACAATTATTGCGTCCTAGGAACATGGTACACTAACCTGTAATTGTAATATGAATAAACTTGACTATTAACAACACAATTACGGTGTTGCACTCATGTTGGGAACTTCTTCTCTCACTCTCCTAATTCTCTGAAGAGTTCTAGGCTAAGGATATGTAGGATCATCTTCTTGTCAACAAAAAATGCTAAATATATTTTATCTCAACAGGTCTGGTTCAAAAACCGAAGAGCAAAATGTCGACAGCAGCTACAGCAGCAGACCAACACACAGATATCCAGTAAAACCACCTCCAGTTCCAAATCCAGTGTTGCTAATAACACGATAAAAGCTTCAACCAGCTCCTCGAAGATCAGTACTTCGAAGTCCCTTACTAGTTCAGCGAATGTTCCCACGACACAGTCGAGCATCACCACATCTTCACCAAACCTTCCAATAACACCAACAACTTCCGTTAGTCCACCGATCAATGTCATCTGCAAAAAGGAATCGGCGACTTCCAACTACGAGAGTTCTAACAAAAATAATAGCCTAACATCCTTAACACATTACAATTCCAACGAGCTAAGAATAAGTGGAAAAGAGTCATCGCCTTCAGAACCTGTATCCAACATCCACGGCTACGGAGTCACTCCAAAGCAGGAGTTGTACAGTAGTCCAAAAAGGCTGGACTATTCAAGCAAACTGGACTACTCCGAAAAGTTCGGCAGTAATTTAGTTAAAGACCAGTATAGTTCTCGTTTGACGGGTAATCTGACTCCTTTGGGGTCTAACTCTTCAATCATGACGACTCCTTCTCCCCCTATTACTCCGCAGAGTATCAATGGGCCAGGGAATGTGTACCATCCGGACAGTTATAACAGTTTCCACTGGCCCGGCAGTTCGGACTACATCAGGAGCTACTCCACATCGCACCATCATCAGGGTTATGGGCAGAGCGCGTATAACTCGCCATATTATCCTAGTCAGGTGAGTTTCATTGAATATTATGACATATATTGACAAGTCACTTGAATTTTGCTGACACGCGTATAACAACTATTAAGGTAGTCGCATTGCTACTACCTAAAGGTGGTGATAGACTTGACCATTAACTTGTAATGCGCATTCTAGCGATGTTACCTCTGCTGTTGTAAACAACAATTTATGTCACCCAAAGTCATTTCGAGTTTTGGCGTGCGACATGTTCGAGTTACCATGTTTATCAACCCGCCCCAACAGTTAATATTGTCTATTAATTTTAATGTCTCCTAAATCTCACCTTGCAATTATTTAAATGCAATTATTTTTATGTTTCTAGTAAAATATTATTGTATAATCTCCCGGATGCTTTGGTACATCAAAACGACGCATAATTAAAAGGTAGCCGTGCAATAAAATTCATAGTTTATGTGATTTTTACACATAACGTTTGCAGCAATCAAATTTTATCGTAAATCCTAGAAACTAAAATGTGACATTTAAAATGACTTGATTCGAATTTTCATTAATTTTAATGACATAATTAACTGAGTCCAATGATAATATCGCTCGCTTAGTTCTTAGTTAGAAAACGTATAATGAATCGGTTATCTGACATGGGGATATACACACATCAACACAATCTAGGGATATTGAACATTTCATTGATTATCTAGAAAACTATAAACATTTTGTTATGACTGTAAATGGAAGAATTAAAGATAATTTCATGGCCGATATTTAAACATTAACAACACGATGCGATTTTGTTTTTCTAATTAATAAAAGTCTTAAATTAATTAAGCCATAGAAAATTACTGAGTGAACAAAAACATTTTATTCTTATAAAATTATTCAATCGAATTAAATGAATAAAAATCATACCAAATCTGATAATCAGTAATCGGTATTTCCTCCTCTAACATTAATCACACAGCGGCAACGATTTTCCATACTTAAAATTAAGGTGTCAATGTCTTGCTGGGGTATGCAGTCCCAAGTTCTTTTTAAATGTTCGAAAAGTTGTTCTTCTGTTGTCAAGTTGGGCGGAAAATCCCTCAATGCTCTTCGCTGTAACATGTCCCAGGCGTGTTCAATTGGGTTTAAGTCTGGCGACTGTGGAGGCCAATCTAATACCTGAACATCGTGTTCTCGAAGGGCGGCCCTCACCAGCCGCGCTGTATGGGAAGGTGCATTGTCATGCATGAGCTGAAATTCTTGCCCCGTTAGGGCCCTGAGCGGGACAATGACACGTTCTACTACCTCCTCACGGTATCTATGGGCAGTCATGCTGCCCTGAATCCAAATGAGTTGGGTTCGTCCGCCGATTCGTATTCCTGCCCACACCATAATTGTCCCGCCTTGGTAAGAGTGGACCTCCTGTGGATGTCGGAGACGGCTGACCCTGCCTGGAGTTCTCCAAACGCGTGTTCGTCTCGAATCTGGATGAAATCCATAGCGGGACTCATCAGTGAACAGCACCAATGACCATTGTTGATCACTCCATGTCAAATGTTCTTGAGCCCATAAAAGTCGCCTACCGCGATTGCCACGTCGCAGCGCTGGGACTCGTAGCGGTCTGCGAGCATGAAGACCAACTTCATGCAGCCTCCTTCGCACGGTTTGGTCGCTCACCAGCAGCTGCTGACCCTCCTGGAGCCTTTGCACTAGTTGCATCGCTGTGATATTGGGTAGTCTTCTGGCGGTCATTTGGAGAAATCGATCCTGTCTCTGAGTGGTAACACGATATCTACCTGTGTGCCGTTCTGCCACATCTCCAGTAGCGCGATAACGTGACCACAGCCTGGATACCACATTTTGGCTTGTGCCCAGAGACTCAGCAACGACGCGTTGAATAGCACCGTTTTGTAACATGCCAACTGCCCGTAACATTTCATCTCGACTCAAATGATGGCGTGGCATGACGCTAAAAAGCTTACACAACCAATTGAGAAAAGAAAATAAAACAATTTATCAGGTTTTCTTCAATTAACACGCAAAAAAAATTTTAATGCAACTTCTTGAAATTAGATACAACTCAAGATTGCGCTGTGCTTTGCGTGTTTTCATTTGTTTCTCATTTTAATTTTTAAATTTTGAATAAAGAATAGACAAGGTTTAAATCTGTAAATAAACTTTTTAAGGAAACTAAATAGGTTTTAAACAATAAAGCCATGTTTGATTTCAAAATAACGTATCCCTAGACTTTGTTGATGTGTGTATATGCGTATATTTACTTATGATCGATACGCATATGTTTATGTCAGGTCGATTGTGTTTTTTTTATGGATGTTACTCGATATATCCGTTGTGTTATTCCGATATAGATATTTTTCAATCGATAGTGAATACTTTCGAAATTTCTAATAGTTGTTAAAAAATAATTGTAGGCGATTTTCACTTTTTGTACAGTAGAATCATAGAATTAATAAGTTTAATATATTAAAAATAAGTTTAGGTATGAAACCATATTTGTGATTGAATCCTCTTTTTAGGCTGATAATGTCTGTATTAGGAGAAGAAGAGTAGGTAATAAAAGTCGTGCAAATCTATTGAACAACTTTTCTAACTATTGAATACTAGCTGTGCCCCGCGGTTTTACCCGCGTTCAATTTTATAAACTATAATAGCTCCTCCCCCGTAAGTGATAGCGTGATAATATGTAGCCTATATGTTGACCTGACTTCTTAGTAATATTTATGCAAAATTTGAAGTAAATCCATGCAGTACTTTTTGAGTTTAGCCCGGACATACATACAGACAAACAGACACACAGACAAAAATTCTAAAAACAATATTTTTGGCTTCAATATCGATTGCAGATCACGTACAGTTTTGACTTTCCTACGATTTTATTATATGTATAGATATTTTGCAAACACTCTATCTACCCACTACTCTTAAATTACATGGCCGACACTGTAATTCCTGTGACTCAGGGTCAACAAAGGACATGTATAATCGCTATATATAATATTTATTAATCATCTAAATTCTTCACAGATGGAATACTTCAATGGCTCGTCGGTGAACCAGTCGCACGGGAGTCACCACGGCCACAATCTAACAACTAACGGCAACCAGCTCTACAACCAAGTCTCCTTCGGTAACCCATCGCCCCCCGGAGCTTGGGCAACCCACCACAACATCCTATCTTCAGGCCCCGAATCCCCTGAAAACCAGTCGCAGAACTCCCCCCACTTAAGCATGCTTCAAGCATCGCAAATCACGAACTTTTCTAACTCTGGGAACAGTTACTTTGCGCCGGAAAAGTACGGTATCAATATGGTTTAGTACATCTAGTCCTTTATTTTGTAGTTGTAAATACTTTCTTTTTGTATAGTGGGTGTGTGAGAACGGTCTTAAGAAGATATCTACGTTTTTAGCACTTCTTTTTATCACGCCATCTATTATTTTTGTTCGGAGGTTTTAAATGAGCATTAGAGAAATTTATCATTTCTGTAATTTTCATTTCAAATTTCGAATGTTGATATCTCGTATTTTTTTTTTAGTTTTCAAATTATTCGACGTCCTGTACTTTCGTTTAAATTTCCTCTTGATGACATTTAAAATTTGAAAATTATTAAAAATACGATGTAAGTACATAGCAATATTAGCAATAAAAACTCAATCAACCACTTGTTCATTTCACAAAACGTAGAAATCGTCTTACGACTGTTCGTTAAATTTACTTCCAAAATGTAGAAAGCGTTGCTATTTTGTAATTTTGTTAAATTATGTATTGGACAAGAACTGATATTGTACTGAAAAATCAAATTCAAATCAAATTATTCTTAGACACTTTTAATAATTCCTTTTCCATATATATCAAAACTAGACGTACTTACATCAGTTTTTGAACTCAGTTCTTGTCTAATCTTTAATTTATAAAATTCACTGGTAATTCTTAATTTTACATGAACGCTATTAACTATCAACGAATATTTAAATGTCGGAAAGGCCTAATCGTGTGTTTATTGAAGAAGATTTTTTATATATATAAACGCCAAAATAATCGGTCTAAAATAAATTGCCCTAAATTTACTGTAAACATCGAACGATAAATATATATTTATATTATTATTATATAATTTAATAGACAAACCATTTATTCAAGCATCACCATCTTGCAGATATTTGGAATTAAACTTGGAAACATTGTACATGGGCTGTCATATAACCTTCATACAAATGGCGCCCTCGTTTGAAAGAATCAAATACCACTGGTTTAGCTATACACCTCAATTTAATTGATACACTGGCCTTACTTTTGAAACATAGCATCAATGCAAATATTTTTTATTTTATCCAAACATTTTGGCGTAACAAATATAAAAAATACGATTATCTTAGATGTGTGTAAAGATATTTTTATTTAATATTTCGCTCCCCGCGCCTGTGTAAAAACACCCTGAATCATATCACTTATTATATTTAAAACGATAAACTTTAGGCTATGTTTAGTGACGAAATTTAATAAAAAGAACTCGATACTTATATTAAAATTAAAAATATATAAAATTTAAGACAAAAAACTGATCAGTTTTGCTAAGTTTTCAAGCAATTTTAGAAACAGTTTCAAACCATAGAGGTCAAAATATTTTTTTTTTTACAAAAGGTGCGTATGTGAAGGAATTTTAATATAAGTAGCGATACATAGTTTCTATTGTATATACATTGTAAGTTAAGAGTTTTATTTTGTATATGTGTGTGCTCCGAATGTATATGTGAGATATTATTGTCTAGTTTTAAGCGAGTTTTTTTTATAATTTTAAACCAGTGACAAACCCTGCCATAAATAATTTAATTTGTAAAAAAAGGTAATTTTTAATTTCGCCAACACACATTTATTTTAATATTTTCGTCTTTAAATTCAATAATTTAACAAAATAAATGAACATTCGTTTTAATAGGGAAATATAAAACAAATGTTAAAAATTAGTTGGCGAAAGGCGTTGAGATGGCAACCATGACAGTTATTGATAAAATGGCGGTTTAAAAATAAAAAGTCTAGTACTTTAGCCGCAGTGAAACAAATGTGTAATTTAATGAGATTATTAGTTAATTTATATTATTTTATATATGAAATTTGAAGAATTTGGTGCGAATGTTTCTTCACTAATGTGCTAATTAGTGGCTGAAAGATGGCAATGGCATTCCTTTAATATCGTTATAAAAAGTTGTCTATGGACAAATATAACATTACAATCAAATATAATAATATTATTTGCATTAATCATGTTACGTTTAATAATTCAAAAACCCATTTTATTATATTTTTTTTATATTTGTCCAGGCATTTGCATTATGGCCAATTTTAAATATTAACGATATTTTTGGGTTGCCATTGCATAAAAACAATATTCGCCCACAACTTCGTAGTATTTAAATGTAATGAAATTTGTAATTTATAGTAAATATTAAGCTTGGACATAGCTAAGTTAGTTAAGTACATTACTTGTACCGTTCGATGAAGAGTCAGTGTATTTTTATTTTTAATTTAAGTTGTATTAATTATTAACTGATAGCTATTGAAATATTGAATCCGAATATATGCATATAAAATACATTTTTGTGTTTTATTTAATAACCAAAGTGACGTCTGTCAAAACCATTAAACCAAAAAATACATACTACTAATACTTTTCTGTCTGTATACCAAAGTCAAATTTGGTATACAGTCAGATCAAAAATGAAATCCGGCACAAGTGCGGATGTTTATAATGAAACCTGCAGCATGGGCAACTTCGCGACAGGGTTTCAGGCAGAGACATGCGATAATAACATGCGCCCAGACAATCATAGATAGGGAGACGAAAGGTCAGACCATCTACATGCTCAGTGACAGCCAGGCTACATTAAAAGCCCTGATGTCACACAAAAACGAATCGAAATTAATCCAGAACTGTATCACGGCTCTGAACATTCTTGCCACTAAAAATAAAGTCAAACTCATATGGGTACCAGGCCATACGGGAATAGAAGGCATCGAAAAATCAGATGCACTGGCTAGGAAGGGATCTGAAAGTCAGTTCTGTAGACCAGAGCCGTGCGTAGGGATAACGATAAACGTAATAGGAGCATTCCTTAAAAATTCATCCACAATTGAACACAACCAAATGTGGACCAAAATCAAGGAACTAAAACACTCCAAACAACTCATGAAAGGAGTAGACACGAGTTGGTCCAAAAAGCTTTGGAAATACAACAGAAACCAGCTACGACGAATAGTAGCAGTATTCACGGGACACTACGGCACCAACTACCACCTACACAAACTGGGACTGCCGAATAGCCCGATCTGCAGGACCTGTGGGGAAGAAAATGAAACAATGCTGCATATAATATGCAAATGCGATGCATTGGCGAGACACAGAATGGCCATCCTGGGGCTGGCATATCCAGAATAAGGTGACTATAAGGATCTACCTCTAAGAAGCGTACTGGATTATGTGCAGACTTCATTCAGGGCTCTAGGGATAGAATAAAACCAGCGGGAGATAGTACAAAAGATCCTGAAGGGTCGAAGTGCTGTACACAAGTACACCCCAAACAAGACTTATCTTGTTTGGGGTGTACTTGTGTACAGCACTTCGACCCAAGACTTATCTTGTTTGGGTAGATCCTTGTAGTCACCTTATTCTGGATATGCCAGCCCCAGGATGGCCATTCTGTGTCTCGCCAATGCATCGCATTTGCATATTATATGCAGCATTGTTTAATTTTCTTCCCCACAGGTCCTGCAGATCGGGCTATTCGGCAGTCCCAGTTTGTGTAGGTGGTAGTTGGCGCCGTAGTGTCCCGTAGTGTCCCGAAAAGCGTAAGACCGGTAATTGTAGTGATCTTTGGGGGGAGGCCTTTGTTCAGCAGTGGACGTCTTTCGGCTGATATGATGATGATGATACATTTTGAGCCGCGCGCTGTCATGCGTGATTAAATAATATATTGAAGGGTTACATCATTTCAGCTTAAATAAGTCCACTGCTGGACAAGCCTCCCTCAAGAATCATCTTGAGGGGATATGCCATAATCGCCACGCTTGGCAGGCGGGTTGGCGATCGCAGTATGATGGTCGTAGTACTCAGAAGGAAGCTGCTACCCGTCCTCTGGTAGATATTCCCTCGGGTCGACTTCTACGCCCCCCACGGGATGAGATGGGGTGATGATATTCTGATTCTGATATTTGTCGCCGTCACCACACAGCACATGTGTTACATGATGTCATGATGACAAACATTATTATAATCCATGTAGTTGTTTTTATGGTTCCGTACCCATAGGGTAAAATGAGACGCTATTACTCAGACTCCGCTGACTGTATATCTGTCTGTCACCAGGTTTGTATCTCATGAACCGTGAGATAGTTGGAATTTCCACAGATGTATTTCTGTTGCCGCTATGACAACAAATGTATAAAAATTATTAGTAAAAAAACAGAATTAAATTATTATTTAAGAGGGCTCCCATAGAACAAACGGGCTTCATTTGTCATATAGGTACTCGTAATGCCCTACAAAGTCCATATTTATATTTTAATATTTTTAAACAACTGACACTGTTATCTGATCGCGAACTAGACGTTATTCACACACGGCCATCTGATCCCAAACTAAGCAGAGCTTGTACTATGGAAGCCAGATAACTGATATACTTCCAAAATGTAGAAAGCGTTGCTATTTTGAAATTTTGTTAAATTATGTATTGGACAAGAACTGATATTGTACTGAAAGAAACCAAAATCAAATCAAATTATTCTTAGACACTTTTAATAATTCCTTTTCCATATATATCAAAACTAGACGTACTTACATCAGTTTTTGAACTCAGTTCTTGTCTAATCTTTAATTTATAAAATTCACTGGTAATTCTTAATTTTACATGAACGCTATTAACTATCAACGAATATTTAAATGTCGGAAAGGCCTAATCGTGTGTTTATCGAAGAAGATTTTTTATATATATAAACGCCAAAATAATCGGTCTAAAATAAAGCGCCCTAAATTTACTGTAAACATCGAACGATAAATATATATTATTATATAATTTAATAGACAAAATTTACTCAAGCATCAACATCTTGCAGATATTTGGAATTAAACTTGGAAACATTGGACATGGGCTGTCATATAACCTTCATACAAGTGGCGCCCTCGTTTGAAAGAATCAAATACAACTGGTTTAGCTATACACCTCAATTTAATTGATACACTGGCTTTACTTTTGAAAGATAGCATTAATGCAAATATTTTTATTTTATACAAACATTTTGGCGTAACAAATATAAAAAATACGATTATCTTAGATGTGTGTAAAGATATTTTTATTTAATATTTCGCTCCCCGCGCCTGTGTAAAAACACCCTGAATCATATCACTTATTATATTTAAAACGATAAACTTTAGGCTATGTTTAGTGACGAAATTTAATAAAAAGAACTCGATACTTATATTAAAATTAAAAATATATAAAGTTTAAGACAAAAAACTGATCAGTTTTGCTAAGTTTTCAAGCAATTTTAGAAACAGTTTCAAACCATAGAGGTCAAAATATTTTTTTTTTTACAAAAGGTGCGTATGTGAAGGAATTTTAATATAAGTAGCGATACATAGTTTCTATTGTATATACATTGTAAGTTAAGAGTTTTATTTTGTATATGTGTGTGCTCCGAATGTATATGTGAGATATTATTGTCTAGTTTTAAGCGAGTTTTTTTTTATAATTTTAAACCAGTGACAAACCCTGCCATAAATAATTTAATTTGTAAAAAAAAGGTAATTTGTAATTTCGCCAACACACATTAATTTTTATATTTTCGTCTTTAAATTCAATAATTTAACAAAATAAATGAACATTCGTTTTAATAGGGAAATATAAAACAAATGTTAAAATTTGTTGGCGTATGGCGTTGAGATGGCAACCATGACAGTTATTGATAAAATGGCGGTTTAAAAATAAAAAGTCTAGTACTTTAGCCGCAGTGAAACAAATGTGTAATTTAATGAGATTATTAGTTAATTTATATTATTTTATATATGAAATTTGAAGAATTTGGTGCGAATGTTTCTTCACTAATGTGCTAATTAGTGGCTGAAAGATGGCAATGGCATTCCTTTAATATCGTTATAAAAAAGTTGTCTATGGACAAATATAACATTACAATCAAATATAATAATATTATTTGCATTAATCATGTTACGTTTAATAATTCAAAAACCCATTTTATTATATTTTTTTTATATTTGTCCAGGCATTTGCATTATGGCCAATTTTAAATATTAACGATATTTTTGGGTTGCCATTGCATAAAAACAATATTCCCCCACAACTTCGTAGTATTTAAATGTAATGAAATTTGTAATTTATAGTAAATATTAAGCTTGGACATAGCTAAGTTAGTTAAGTACATTACTTGTACCGTTCGATGAAGAGTCAGTGTATTTTTATTTTTAATTTAAGTTGTATTAATTATTAACTGATAGCTATTGAAATATTGAATCCGAATATATGCATATAAAATACATTTTTGTGTTTTATTTAATAACCAAAGTGACGTCTGTCAAAACCATTAAACCAAAAAATACATACTACTAATACCTTTCTGTCTGTATACCAAAGTCAAATTTGGTATACAGTCAGATCAAAAATGAAATCCGGCACAAGTGCGGATGTTTATAATGAAACCTGCAGTATTAGCGAAAGCATGGGCAACTTCGCGACAGGGTTTCAGGCAGAGACATGCGATAATAACATGCGCCCAGACAATCATAGATAGGGAGACGAAAGGTCAGACCATCTACATACTCAGTGACAGCCAGGCTACATTAAAAGCCCTGATGTCACACAAAAACGAATCGAAATTAATCCAGAACTGTATCACGGCTCTGAACATTCTTGCCACTAAAAATAAAGTCAAACTCATATGGGTACCAGGCCATACGGGAATAGAAGGCATCGAAAAATCAGATGCACTGGCTAGGAAGGGATCTGAAAGTCAGTTCTGTAGACCAGAGCCGTGCGTAGGGATAACGATAAACGTAATAGGAGCATTCCTTAAAAATTCATCCACAATTGAACACAACCAAATGTGGACCAAAATCAAGGAACTAAAACACTCCAAACAACTCATGAAAGGAGTAGACACGAGTTGGTCCAAAAAGCTTTGGAAATACAACAGAAACCAGCTACGACGAATAGTAGCAGTATTCACGGGACACTACGGCACCAACTACCACCTACACAAACTGGGACTGCCGAATAGCCCGATCTGCAGGACCTGTGGGGAAGAAAATGAAACAATGCTGCATATAATATGCAAATGCGATGCATTGGCGAGACACAGAATGGCCATCCTGGGGCTGGCATATCCAGAATAAGGTGACTATAATCACATCAAGCTACCCCAATCTGTCAAATTTCCCCAATCGAAAGTGAACCTTATTCTTTTGTGATATGTTGAAAATCTATAAAAGAAATTTGACAGATTGGGGTAGCTTGATGTGCTGGCGTCTGTACATTTTGCAATGCAATAAGGAATTGAGAACTTACTTGACACTTTAATTAACCCACGGCCGCTGGGGCCTGGTGCCTCTGCGCTGGCAGACAGAGAGGAGGGCAGCGGAGAGGATTTTATTCAGGCACTAGAAAATCAACTTTATAATTATTTAAATAAAGTCCATGTATGCTTGAAAATTATAATGCGCGAGACTGCGCGAGCATTTTGTCAGGTTCAAGCATATATGCACTTTATTCCTATAGCTCTAAAGTTGATTTTCTAGGGCCTTAATAAAATCCTCTCCACTGCGCTCCTCTCTGTCTGCGCTGACCCTAAAGGTTCTCGAGTGGTGACCACGAACCCGAAGACCCAACGTGAGGAGGCCCTACAGCTATATATATATATATATATATATATATATATTGTGCAAGGCCGGCAATTTTGGACATCTTCGGGGAGGCCTTTGTCCATGAGATAGCTGTTGTTTGGAAGAGGGAAACTCCACTCGTCTTGTATAAGTGGTAACCTGCTGTAGCTCAGGTTGCCTAAACACGCTTGTGCGTGCTGGGGATGGGGGAGGCATGCATGACCCCTTTCCTCCCCTGGTGCGAGCCTTGCTGAGGCTACAGTGTACGACGGGGGAACTGGTGTGATCGTCCACGAGTACCAAGAGCCCAGCACAAGCACTGTGAGGCTGACTACCTCCTCAAGCGACGAAGGAAAATTTATGAAAACTCTAAGATATTATTTACTAGAAAGTCTCTATATGTACAAATAAATATTTGAAATTAAGTTTATCTGACATTAGATGTATGGATTTGATTACATTCACTGTATTTTGTATGGTCTACTGTATACCAGTCAAAAATTGTGACTCGATGGTTCTCACAGACAAACCGTTTATACGGTTTTGTGAGACAATATCTTATTTTCATGTTTTATTGGCATGAGTTAATAAATAAATAAATAATTAAAAAATAATAAGCGACCGACATGCGATTTGAGCATTTACGGAACACGTAAAAAAGAAGCCCTTTGCCCAGCATTGGACTCCTTTGGGCTGATATGATGATGTTGATGATAAAATTTAAGAAAAAATCTGTGAACAATACGAGTCGCAAAAATACTATTCAGATACGAAATATCATCTTCATTTACTGGCAGTCAATTTCTTTTAAAGTGTTTTCGTCTTTAAATAGACTAAAAATATCTTATACGAAATAATGTTAGTGAGAAACTGGTAATTGCACGAACAAAGATATATACAAGCTGTAACATAATAAATGTGAATTAAGGATCTTCAATTGAACATAACACATTCCAAAATATAGGCTACCAAATAAATTCAACATTTTATTCTGGGACGTTATTCACATACTACTTTTCTTTTGTAAATACATACTTATATAGATAATTACATCCAGACTCAGGACAAACATACATGTCCATACACACAAATATCTGTCCTGTGTGGAAATCGAACACACGACCTGCGGCGAGAAAGGCAAGCATTTACCAACCACGCCTATATCGGCTCGTCTTTCATGATTCTACAGTATCATAATTAGCCGCTAGATGCGGGCAGAACAGGGGCTCTACCGGCTAAGTCGCCGACCATCGTTTTCGTAAATTGCGTTCAAATAAATAAAGGTTAAAAATGACTTAATCAATCGTTAAATCGGCTTCCATGACCACATGTAACTTCATAAATGGTCCGGAATCGATTGTCAACGTTGAAGCCGATTTAACTATTGATTCAGACGTTTTTAACCTTGAATTATTTGAACGCCATTCACGAAAACGATGTTCGGTGACTTAGCCGGTAGAGCACCAAGACCAGCCATTGTGGAGATCCTTGGGGGAGGCCTTTGTCCAGCTGTGGACGTCTTTAGGCTGATGATAATAATATTCTACTTTACATATCTTTATCATATGGACACTGGATAACCATAGTGACGGAGCTGTTCAATCCGCTCAGTAAGCCACTGATATATAGCTTAAGGACTGTGATGTCAAACGACTTCAACCGGGACTGGCAGCTTAAGGTGCCCACCGTACGCCTACGCGACGGTCACCGTAGCCTAGTTGGTAGTGCTCCTGCCTACGAAGCTGGTGGTCCTGGGTTCGAATCCCGGTAAGTGCACATATTTGTGTGATGAGCACGAATATTTGTTTCTGAGTCATGGATGTTTTCTATATATATAAGTATTTATCTATCTATATAAGTATGTATATCGTCTCCTGGTACCCATAGTACAAGCTTTGCTTAGTTTGGGGCTAAGTTGATCTGTGTGACATTGTCCCTAGATATTATTTTATTATTATTATTATATCTAAGCATAGAGACGCTCACAAATTAATCTTGGCGGTCACCCATCTAAAAGTACATAAACATAGTTAAATACAGTAATAACGGAACAAAAGAAATTAATTTGTCCGTCTGTGCGGTCGGTATTATCACATATATATATTTTTAAATTCTTAAATTAATTTTGCGACGGTTACTGACGTGCAGATGAAAACGAGGGTCGGTTGTTAGGGTCGTTTTGTGCAACTGCCGCTCTACGTTATACGTGAAAGCGCCGCCGGTTGCTCAAGGTCCCCATTTCATCGGTAGAAATGCAAACTTATTGTCATGGAAGTATAAATTTAGTTTGTCAACTAATGAGTTTAATTGTAAGCTCTTTCAGTACTTCACACTATTTGTGTTACACATTGCATGAGAAAAATTGCTACTAATTGGTATCATAAATAATACATTTGGAACGAAATCGATCGTTCCATTTCTTACAAAACATTTTAAGTTATATTTCTTTTTGTAAGTTTCACTTATCTTCTCACACAAGCAATAAAATATTTATAAGTTAATACTTATAAACATTTATAAGCGTAAGCATTACTTAATTTAAGTATTTTAAGAGAGGTAGGGCACAGCTTGATTCGCTCAAAGAGCAACCCGACTGGGGAAGTACCTTATAAAAGACATTCCTTAATAATAACATTAATAACTGTTGTGCTGGGTGTGAGAAAGGTCGCTAGAGCTCATCGGGATGGGGGAAGGGTTAGCAACGCTGGTTTGCTGACTCTTATAAAGGCCGGCAACGCACCCGCGACTCCTCTGGTGTTGCGAGTGTACATGTGCGGCGGTGATCTCTTACCATCGGGTGACCCGCTTGCTCGTTTGTCGCCCGTATAAAAAAACTTGTGTGTACTTATGTACACGCGTTAGAAGTTATACTTCTTAATATACAACTTGAACATAGTTATCAATTTTCATACCACCTAGAACTAACGTCATGCTGTTATTTTTACGATGCGCGCGCATTGTAAAAATTCACTCTCATACCACCTAGAACTAACTTCACAGCGAATGCAGTATTCAAATGATTACGCAAAAAAAACTTAGCCCTCACTGGCAGTTAAGCACCTAGGCGTGCGGCCGGTCTGTGGATAAGTGCTTTAATTTTCTGAGCAACTCCGTGCTCCGGAGGGTCGATATGTTACGTAAAAATTCACTCTCATACATTTTCATACCACCTAGAACTAACTTCATGCTGTTATTTTTACGATGCGCGCGCACGATGCGCGCGCATCGTAAAAATTCACTCTCATACCACCTAGAACAAACTTCATGCTGTTATTTTTACGATGCGCGCGCACGATGCGCGCGCATCGTAAAAATTCACTCTCATACCACCTAGAACAAACTTCATGCTGTTAAATTTTTTGGTGTCGGTGTGCGCGCGCATCGTAAAAATTCATTCTCATCATTTTTCTCCATCGCGCCAAAAGAAGTATAACTTCAAAAAGGTGTGTTTAGTTAAATACTTATGAAATGTCCTAGGAAACTCATCATCATCACGATCATCTCAGCCTATTGACGTCAACACAAAGGCCTCCCCAAAAGATTTCCACATTGGAGTTGTATCCATCATTTGGAGGCATATGTCACAATCGCCACGCTTGGCAGGCGGGTTTGCTATCGCAGTATAATATAAAAAACTTGAGAGGTGTCAAGGGACACCCGGATGGAACGAAGTTATTTCTTATTATTTATTATGTACAAAAAACCTGTATACACTCAACAAAAATAATCGTCGCGACACTACACTGTTCAATGCGAAATAGAAATGAAAATATCTGGCTTGCTTTCTATAAGAGAGAGAGAGACAGACAGAGAAACATAGATTTTTTTCCGTCTAGCCCCCTTTCACAACGCGCGATAAGGAACTTCGTTCCAATAATAATCTATCTTAGGACATTATTCACACACGGTCATCTGATCCCAAAATAAGCAGAGCTCGTACTATGGAAACCAGATAACTTAAATACTACATAATTATACCACTTTTTTTGTAAATACATACTTATATAGATAATGACACCCAGACTCAGGACAAACAGACATGTTCATGCACACAAATATCTGTCCTGGGTGGGTATCAAACAAACGACTGCGGCGTGCAAAGCAAGCATTTACCAATCACGCCACAGGCCTGTCAATATGATGGTTTTTTTTTTGGGAGATTCCCTCGGGTCGATTTCTACGCCCCCCACGGCACCCTGGCTTAAAGGAGTTGCAGCGGTGGGAAGGGTCCAATAATTTAAAAAAATCTCTTTTTGAAGTCTATCTCTAAGGAATTTTTTATTAGATTTTTAGGAGCTACAACGAAAGATTCAATACCCATTTGATGATAATCTAGTATTTCAATTATTTTATCTAATTGAAATTGTATAAAGCTCATTTATATTATTATTTTGTGATTTAATGTAATTTTTTTTTCTACATGCTTAGGGACATATTTCTATCTTCCTCACTATATTAAATTCTTTTTATTTGTATTATTAATGTATTTAGTTTATCAAATATCTGTTATTTCATTTTATTATAGTAGATATGTTATGGGGGTTAACTATCCGTGGACCCCACAGTCGGGCGCTATCAGAATATCAGCGCTGTCGCAATATTGCGACGGCCAATGCTGAGATAGATGCCTTTTCACCTAGAACGGACTACGGAATATTAAGTACATATAAGATTTTCATTGTTTGTTTTTCTGTTATTGTATAATTTCGTTGTTATGTCCGTCCTGGTAATGAATAAATGATATTTTCTTTCTTCTTTGACGGTCACCATAGCCTAGTTGGTAGTGCTCCTGCCTACGAAGCTGGTGGTCCTGGGTTCGAATCCCGGTAAGTGCAAATATTTGTGTGATGAGCACGAATATTTGTTTCTGAGTCATGGATGTTTTCTATGTATATATGTATTTATCTATCTATATAAGTATGTATATCGTCGCCTGGTAGATAGATAGATAGATAGATTAACTCTTTATTGTACACCAATATTAAGATCTTACATTACAGGAGCATGTAAATAAAAAGTATACAATTGGCGGTCTTATCACTAAAATGTGATCTCTTCCAGACAACCAAAGAATGGAAAATAATAGGGATTATTTAAGAGGGCAGTTGTCGGTGTACGTATACTTTGTTAACAGTACCCGTTGGTACTCAGTACAAGAGCCTACTATATATACCTACTATTTACACTATATACATACATACTATATACATACATACTATACATATACATACTATACACATACATACACACTATATAAATACATACATACCTATAATAGATAGAAACTTACATATCACAATATTACCTACTTGTTCTGTCAATGTATCCTATAGTGATAGGTAGTAATCCTTTACACTTTTCTGGAACTTGTGTAAACTTTGTGCTTGGCGTACTGTTATTGGCAGTGCATTCCACAAACGAACACTCTGAACAGCGAAGGATTTATCAAGAAAGGTTGTGGAATGCGCTGGCATTTTTAACTTAAGATTTTCCGATGATCGCAAAACTCTCGAATGTGACTCGTATAGAAAAGAAAACCGTTTTTTAAGGTATGAAGGAAAGGATGGAGTAAACAAAATGTTGTAGAGCAATGAAAGTATATGAGTATCCCGGCGAAGGCGTATAGATAGCCACTTGAGCTTGGTACGGAATTCAGAGACATGATCATATTTGCGAAGGCCAAATATGAATCTTATGCAGACATTTTGGAGGCGCTCAAGTTTATCAAGCTGGTTTTGGGTAAGATCCAGATAGCTGACATCTGCATAATCTAGTATTGGGAGAAGAAGGGATTCTGCGAGCGCAATTTTAGTGGTCATAGGCAGGAAATTGCGTAGTCGACGTAAAGAACCAAACGATGCGTATAGTTTACGGCTAACACACTTCATTTGAGTATCCCAGGACAAATTGCGATCGAAAAAGATGCCGAGATTCTTAACACTTCTACTGAACTCAATTACAGTACCATCGAACGTTATTTGTGGAAGCTGTGACCATGGCACTTTTGATATCATCCTCGGGCTACCGATTATGATGGTTTGTGTCTTGATGGGATTGACTTGAAGCCCGTATGCACGACTCCACCCACAAATTTTGTCTAAATCTGTATTTATGTGACTGACCGCAAAAGATAACCTATCTAGGGGAGTTTGGAAATATATCTGAAGGTCGTCAGCATAAAGGTGGTAGGAGGAGACAAGTTGATTAGAGATAGAATTTATAAAAATTGCAAAAAGTAAAGGAGATAAAACGCCACCCTGAGGAACGCCTGCAGTTGTGTTGCACCAAGAGGAACGAGTGTCATCGATACAAATAGACTGCCGGCGGCCAGACAGGTAACTACGAAACCAGTCAATGACCGTTGGAGATACGTTAAGAGAGCGCAAGATTCCAAGTAGTATTTCAAAATCTACGGTATTAAACGCATTGCTGAAATCCAGAAGAGTAAGCACTGTCAGTTCTCCGCGCTCCATGCTAGATCTTATGTCCTCCGTAATATGGACCAGGGCCGTGGTCGTACTGTGTCCAGGACGGAAACCGGATTGGTAAGGATTGAGGAGATTATTTTTGGTAAGAAAGGTACTAAACTGATTATAAATGAGGCGTTCCAGGACTTTGGAGAGGAAAGGTAATATGGAAATTGGGCGATAATCGGAAAAGGATGTGGGTTTGGATTTTTTGGGGAAAGGAATAATTTTAGCATCTTTCCAGAAAGCTGGAAAAATGCCAAGGGTAATAGAAGAATTTAGGATATGGCAAATAATAGGAAGGATTTCATTGAGGATAGGAAGGACCATATTACGGGTAATACTATCGTTTCCGACTGCATTTGATGAAATGGATTCAACACTCTTCTTAACGTCACAAGCAGAAAATTGACTAAAAGTAAAGGAAGTGTAATTGGGAGTAGGAATCGATGAAAGAGAATTTAAGGTACTAGTTTTGGTTGCCCTGTTGAAATTGGGCGAAGCAGAGAAGTGTTTATTCAAAGAATTAACATCAAAGTTTTTTGGAATAGCGTTATTTTGAGCTTTTCCTACTCCCAAAGAACGTAGAAATCCTACCCATAGTACAAGCTTTGCTTAGCTTGGGGCTCGGATGATCTGTGTGACATTGTCCTTAGATATTATTATTATTAGATGTTATTCTTTCTTTCTTTATATTCGTAGCTGGCAGTCATATGTAGGTTTGAAACCACTGTTTGTATAGGGTGTTAGATTAAACTGTCACTCTATACTAGCCTAGGTAGGTACACGGTTCGGATGCGGTGGGTAATACGAGCCGGGTTCGTTCACTGAAGCCCTAGCGGACGTCCTACAAGGGACACGGCGCGAGGCCGACACGACACCCGCCGATAATTAACGTAATTGCCAATGTTGGAAAACTTTGAGGAAAATTTAAAATTTATAGGTTAACTTACTTAAGAGATTTCTTTTTTTGGAAGACAACGCCCGTACTATGGAATTTAATCCCTGTGTCGCGGGGTACTTTACAAACATATAATAGACGAACACAAATTACATCCAGACTCAGAACAACTATTTATGGGTCACACAAATAGTAGCGCGGCGCGGGACTCGAAATCTCGACACGAAGCGGCGAGGCGACTGTATTAGCTGCTGCGCCACACGTGCAGTCAAACTTATACAAAAAAAACTTGAGAGGTGTCAAGGGACACCCGGATGGAACGAAGTTATTTCTTATTATTTATTATGTACAAAAAACCTGTACACACTCAACAAAAATAATCGTCGCGACACCACACTGTTCAATGCGAAATAGAAATGAAAATATCTGGCTTGCTTTCTATAAGAGAGAGAGATTGAGAGACAGAGACAGACAGAGAAACATGCGCACGCCGCACAGCTGCAAAAAGTGTCGTGACAACTTTTCGTAAGATTTTTTTCCGTCTAGCCCCCTTTCACAACGCGCGATAAGGAACTTCGTTCCAAAAATACTTATCGTATGGGCAGTGGTCACCCTAGTGTCAGAGTTGTTCAAGCCGCCCAGTAGGCTACTGATATCCCTGGATTCCTGGCGGTTGGAGGAGGCGAACTCCAATCGTCTTGTATAAGCGGTCCCGGGAACCTAACCTGCTGTAGCTCAGGTTGCCTAAACAGGCTTGTGCGTGCTAAGGCTACCTACAGCGTACGGCGGCGGGGGTATTGATGTTCTCGTTCACGAGTACCCAGAGCCCCCTCTATAGGTACTGTGAGGCTGGCTACCGTGGTGATTTTAGTAGGTCGAGCCCTACATACTCCGTCGCCTCCCCAAGCGACGGATATGAGATTTGAGCAATTCCACCACTTATACAAAAAAAACCGGCCAAGTGCGAGTCGGACTCGCCCATGAAGGGTTCCGCAGCAGCAAGTATTTCAGTTGATTAAATGAAAGGTAAATTGTGGTTTACGATTTTAGACGCATTAAAAAAAACTACTCACTAGATCTCGTTCAAACTAATTTTCGTTGTTAGTTTACATGGTAATGTACATCATATATTTTTTAAGTTATACTTCTTTTGGCGCGATGGAGAAAAATGATGAGAGTGAATTTCACACCAAAAAATTTAACAGCATGAAGTTAGTTCTAGGTGGTATGAAAATGTATGAGAGTGAATTTTTACGATGCGCGCGCATCGTAAAAATAACAGCATGACGTTAGTTCTAGGTGGTATGAAAATTGATAACTATGTTCAAGTTGTATATTAAGAAGTATAACTTCTAACGCGTGTACATAAGTACACACAAGTTTTTTTTAGTTTTATCATACTCTTATTTTAGAAGTTACAGGGGGGGACACTCATTTTTCCACTTTGGAAGTGTCTCGCGCGCAAACTATTCAGTTTAGAAAAAATTATATTAGGAACCTCAATATCATTTTTGAAGACCTATCCATAGATACCCCACATGTATGGGTACGATGAAAAGGGTAGCGCTGCGAACATTAACACCATATTTAAATTGCAGAAAAGAGCTGCAAAAACTATATATAAATTTGGTCTGCGAGTGTCTCTCTAAGAGAAAAGTTTGAAGAGGTTACTATTCTGATCTGCCTATGCTGTGTGATGACGGCATAGAATATCATCATCCCATCTCATCCAGTGGGGGCGTAGAAGTTGACCGAGGGAATACCTACCAGAAAACGGGCAGCAGCGTTTTTCTGTCAACTATGACAATCAAACTGCGATCGCTAACCCGTCTGCCAAGCGTGGCGATTATGGCATATCCCCCCGTTCTTTGGGGAGGCATAGGTAAGCGATTCCTCATTAATGTAACATACATACATGCATACATAGACTCACGCCTGTTTCCCAGAGGAGTAGGCAGAGACAACGGATTTCCATCTGTCACGATCTTTGCTCACATCTTTTGCCTCGATTACTGTCATTATATTCTTCATACATGCTCGCCGGTTTAGGGTACTTCTGACCTGCCCTTTCTTGAGAACGTCTCCGATTTGGTCAGGGAATGTTCGACGAGGTCTTCTCCTTCCGGTTGTTCCAATCACACAGGCCAGGTATACTTCTTTGGTCAATCTTCTTTCATTCATCCTTTCTAAATGGCCAAACCATCTCAGCATTCCTTTTTCAATTAAATGTAACATTTTAATGAAATATATGTATTTTACACTTTGTTCTGAAATCATCTCTGACAATCGTTACAGGTAGTCAGAAGCTATGTCTTATTATGATACCTAGTCTAATGGTCTACGGATTTGGAGATCATATGGCGGTCGCCCCGATAATTCTGGTAGCTGCCGCAGGTAGCCGTAGCAGGTTAGCCTGGCAGCTGACCCTCAATAGAAGTAGAAAAAGGAAAGGTACAAGAACTCAATTGTTACTAAGTATATCCGATTCCTGAGAGAAAGAACCTTATATACATATATTTTACGTTTCTCTCAAGCTGCGCAAATATGGTAATTTGATAGGATATTACATATTATATACAAGGTATTATCAATATGATATGATCTTTCACATACAACTGTGAACATATCAGTCGGCCATGTTTCTAGAAAACAAAGCCGATAGTTAATACCTACATCCTCCGAAAGGGTGTTAGCATGGGAAGCGTAAATTTGATCTGCCAGCGTGTATCGTTCGTAGCTTAACGCAGAGCGCCTACCCCGGATTGCTAGATGGTGCAGGTTCGAGATCCGCCGGACGATTAAATTTCCCATATTTGAGATTATATTAACGCTTTGCATTGCGAATAATGCTAGAAAATTCTAATTTAAGGATATTACATATTTGAGCCGTTTGAGGTCGAAACGCTTGGAACGTGGGGTCCGAGTGCCCGTGGTCTCTATCGCCAGATTTCGAAGCGTTTGGTTGACGCTTCCCATGACCAGAGGGCTGGCTTTTTCTTTGACCAAAGAATTAGTTTAGCAATACAACGTGGTAATGCAGTCAGTCTTCTGGGCACATTTTCTTATGACCTCGATTCGGAGGAATACTACGACGATATCTGTCGTTAGTTTTCATTTATTTATGTATATAATTAACTTTTCGTAGATTTAGTTGTTCTTTCTAATGTAGATATTATATTCATAAGTTTATTTAGGTTCTTTGTTATTATGTTAGTCATTGTTTTAAGTTATATTCCAATACATTTGTAAACTATACGTTATAAATATTACATTTATGACTATGTTTATTTTACCTTTGAAATATGTAATGAAAGCGAAATTATAATTATAGGCTTTACAATCTGGTCGCATAAGCCGAAAGCCGTCCACTGCTGGACAAATACGTCCCACAAAGATCTCCACAAGTGCCAATATTGTGGTAGTTGTGTCCATTAAGTATTTTGGAGGTTGTGCGGTTATCGCGGTATGTTGGTCATAGCACTCAGAGAAACGCTGCTGCCCGTCCTATGGTTTATAGTTCCTCGGGCCGACCATTTGACGGTCACCATAGCCTAGTTGGTAGTGCTCCTGCCTACGAAGCTGGTGGTCCTGGGTTCGAATTCCGGTAAGTGCACATATTTGTGTGATGAGCACGAATAGTTGTTTCTGAGTCATGGATGTTTTCTATGTATATAAGTATTAATCTATCTATATAAGTATGTATATCGTCGCCTGGTACCCATAGTACAAGCTTTGCTTAGTTTGGGGCTAGGAAGATCTGTGTGACATTGTCTCCAGACATTATTATTATTGAAGTTATACTTCTTTTGGCGCGATGGAGAAAAATGATGAGAGTGAATTTTTACGATGCGCGCGCACACCGACACCAAAAAATTTAACAGCATGAAGTTAGTTCTAGGTGGTATGAAAATGTATGAGAGTGAATTTTTACGTCGTGCGCGCGCATCGTAAAAATAACAGCATGACGTTAGTTCTAGGTGGTATGAAAACTGATAACTATGTTCAAGTTGTATATTAAGAAGTATAACTTCTAACGCGTGTACATAAGTACACACAAGTTTTTTTATAGTTCTACGCCACCCACGGGATTAGATGGGGTGGTGATACCACATTAATCTAGAAAAATAGACTAGACTTGCCTTTCCTGTTTTTAAAGGAATGAGTTAAACACCTTTAAAAAGCACTTCATTCTGACAATAGCGCAATGATTACAGTGTCATCAAGTAACCACGAGTTTAAACCCCAGTGCAAGTTGAGTAGACCACCACTACAGACAAGTGCTCGGCTTAGTTGAAGGGGCTTTTGAGTACATATATAAAACTAGCTAAGCTCCGGTTACACCCGCGTGAATTTTTATAAATTATAGCCTACTAGCTGTGCCCCGCGGTTTTACCCGCGTTTAATTTTATAAATTTTCATATTTCCTCCCCCCTAAGTGATAGCGTTATAATATGTAGCCTATGTGTTGACTCGACCTCTTAGTAATATTCATGCAAATTTCGAACTAAATCCACGCAGTATCTACTTTTTGAGTTTAGCCCGGACATACATACAGACAAACAGACACACAGACAAAAATTCTAAAAACTATATTTTTGGCTTCGACGTCTGTTGTAGATTACGCCACAAGTGTCCTTTTAAAAAAATATTCCATGTACAGTTTTGACTTCCCTACGATTTTATTATATGCATAGATGTGTCATTCGGATATAGAAGCTATATCACTACTAAGTTTCATCAAAATAATTTCGGTAGTTTTCCCGTGCAATAGTAACAAACATCCATACATCGGTACTTACAAACTTTCACATTTATAATATTACTAGCTGTGCCCCGCGGTTTTACCCGCGTTAAACTTTATAAATTATAGCCTATGTATTAACACAGGGTGTCAGCTAACTCCATACCAAATTTTAATAAAATCGATCCAGCCGTTCAGCCGTGATGAAGTACTTACAAACATACACACTCACAAACTTTCGCCTTCATAATATTAGTGCGACTAGGATAGCAAGGCAAACGAGCAAGCGGGTCACCTGATGACAATGTAATCACCACCAACAAAATAACAATCCATAATGCACTTTTAAACTTTAACAGGTATTAACGGGACTAATACCTGTTAACAATGTTCATATATAATTATCCATAAAGGAGAAGGAAACTTCTGGGCCCAGCAGTTAACTAGTTGAAATGTGAATAAAAAAATCCGTTACCTATATTTTTCTAAAGGAAATCACAAAATATGGTATCATGTTTCTATCTAGGAAGCGAGAAAACTTAAATTAAGTTATGAAACGAGATAATCGATAAAATAATGATGAATTACTCGCAATCGATTAAGAATAAATCGGTAAAATCTCAGAACATGTTTGAAAATCGAGTGACAAGTGTTTTTCATGGAATCGATTCATAGCGGATCGTATTCCTTTAAATTTTCTTCGGGCAGCACTTCTCTGCCTGACAGCCTTTACATACTCTTTGACTGTCACTCGTTCGTTGTCTTTCGTTTTAAGTACGCACGTATTTTCCATGTTTTATTTGTGGTTTTCTTCGACTGTAGTGACTGCCCGGGGCGCGGGGGATCCAAACGTGCCAGATCTTCGACATGTCACACTCTCCATGCATAAAACCATAACACAACCGAAGCCATTCAAAAATCTTTTGTAAAAAACTACAATGTTATAATTTAACCTCACTCTTACTATACTTCATATAACTTGATTCCTGGATAGCCAAATTTCACCAACATTTCAGTGAGGTCTTGTTATTATATCCTCTCACAAATAAGGCTAGTTTGATTCAGTTAACACCTGGGCCCAGGAATGTATAGAGTCATTTCCTTCTCCTTTAATTATAGCGCAACTTGTAGAAAGTTCACAAACTGTCTACAAGTTTCACTATAACGTATCAATAAACATTTCTTTACATTATACAACATGTAACGTAATTGACGCACTACCTGAAAATATTTTGTTCAGAATCCTTTACTGAATCGATTTATATCATTTTTAATATAGGTAATTTTTTATTCCAAAATAATTAAAAGTACGGAAATTATTGCCATATCAACCCTGTAGAGTCAAAACCAATTGAAATGGACCGTAAGTCAAAGTAATAAGACTTATAAATCGCAGTTTTATTTGTATTCATACAAATTTCATCATTCAATACAAAATAAAGAAAAAAACTTGAGAGGTGTCAAGGGACACCCGGATGGAACGAAGTTATTTCTTATTATTTATTATGTACAAAAAACCTGTACACACTCAACAAAAATAATCGTCGCCACACCGCACTGTTCAATGTGAAATAGAAATGAAAATATCTGGCTTGCTTTCTATAAGAGAGAGAGGGAGAGAGAGAGACAGAGAGACAGACAGAGAAACATGCGCACGCCGCACAGCTGCAAAAAGTGTCGTGACAACTTTTCGTAAGAATTTTTTCCGTCTAGCCCCCTTTCACAACGCGCGATAAGGAACTTCGTTCCAATAAACTTTATTGCAAGAAACTAACTTATTAAATAACAATGCATATATATGTTAAATTAAAAATTCAATGAATGTAGTATGATTACAACATAATATTCTAATTGGGGTGTTTGCGGGTGTGCGTTAATTACGTTACATATTGTATAGATATACCAGACTGCACATGTGGTGCAGTGTAGACAGTAATCTCTCCACTTCATGTCGCGTGTTCGATTCCCGCACTATCCGTGTCGGGTGTGCTATGTGTCTATTATATGTTTGTATTATAGGTACCCCCACACATGAATTCATTTGACGGGTCTGTTGGCGTTGTTGGTTCGATTCCCACCCAGGACAGATATTTGCGTGCATGAACATGTCTGCTTGTCCTGAGTCTGGGTGTAATTGTCTATATAAGTAGATATGTATTTACAAAAAAAACGTAGTAAATTTAGTATATCAGTTATCTGGTTTCCATAGTACAAGCTCTGCTTAGTTTGGGATCAGATGGCCGTGTTTGAAGAATCCCAGGACATTATTTCACTTGTGTGGGCGCTGTTTTAAAATAATCAAATACAAAATGTCGCTTATACACAAACCGATATATCATACTCGCAACCACCAGCGAACACTAGCGTCCTTCATAATTTTTTGTTTGGATTCGTATCAAAGAAAATCCCTTTCACCGTAGCCTAGTTGGTAGTGCTCCTGTCTACGAATCTGGTGGTCCTGGGTTCGAATCCTGGTAAGTGCAAATATTTGTGTGATGAGCACGAATGTTTGTTTCTGACTCATGGATGTTTTCTATGTATATAAGTATTTATCTATCTATATAAGTATGTATATCGTCGCCTGGTACCCATAGTACAAGCTTTGCTTAGTTTGGGGCTAGGATGATCTGTGTGACATTGTCCCTATATATTGCTATTATTGTTATTTCCAATCGAGAGCGGCTGCCTATCGGTGCATAAACGTAGAGCGACATTTAAACGTCCCAAAAACGCCCAACCCTCTCATGGATTTCCACGTCAGCAATCGCCCAGAGTCGGTTCGAATTCGGACTACAATTCTTTTAGTTCTTCTCAATCTTCAATTGTCAGGGATTCATTTAACTAATGATGTGCAGACGTTCTCTTTAAAAGTATCGCGGGTTACTTTTAAAGAGAACGTCTGCACATCATTAGTTAAATGAATCCCTGACAATTGAAGATTGAGAAGAATTAAAAGAATTGTAGTCCATAATATATCCACTTACCTAGGTAAATGAATCCCTATATCGCGGTCTACTACCTTGTGTGAGCCATAAGTATTTGTTCTAAGCAATTATTAGTGTGACCCATAAGAACCAAGTTGTTCTTAGTCTAAGTGTACTTTGTGTCTCCAATTACCATTGCGGAATAAAACCCAGGACACGAAGTGGCGAACCGAATGTCTTAATTCCTGCGCCACACATGCATTCTGGATGTGCTTTGTTTCTGTGAATTGCTTATTCGTACCCCCGCGATCCAGGACTTGAAAATATGTATTCTACTGCCGCCATTATCCAGTACAAAATTGTTATTGGAACGAAGTTCCTTATCGCGCGTTGTGAAAGGGGGCTAGACGAAAAAAAAACTTGTGTGTACTTATGTACACGCGTTAGAAGTTATACTTCTTAATATACAACTTGAACATAGTTATCAATTTTCATACCACCTAGAACTAACGTCATGCTGTTATTTTTACGATGCGCGCGCATTCACTCTCATACATTTTCATACCACCTAGAACTAACTTCATGCTGTTAAATTTTTTGGTGTCGGTGTGCGCGCGCATCGTAAAAATTCACTCTCATCATTTTTCTCCATCGCGCCAAAAGAAGTATAACTTCAAAAATTCTTACGAAAAGTTGTCACGACACTTTTTGCAGCTGTGCGGCGTGCGCATGTTTCTCTGTCTGTCTCTCTTATAGAAAACAAGCCAGATATTTTCATTTCTATTTCGCATTGAACAGTGTGGTGTAGCGACGATTATTTTTGTTGAGTGTATACAGGTTTTTTGTACATAATAAGAAATAACTTCGTTCCATCCGGGTGTCCCTTGACACCGCTCAAGTTTTTTTTCATTTCCTCCCTGGCTTTTGAGAATAGATTTTTTCCGCAAAAAGTCTCCTCTTTGGGTACCTAAGTCTGTTTAAATAGAAGGTATGACCAAACTCAAACATAGAGCCAGAAGATTTACCAATCTCAATAGAAGGCACATATATACGGTCACCGTAGCCCAGTTGGTAGTGCTCCTGCCTACGAAGCTGGTGGTCCTGGGTTCGAATCCCGGTAAGTGCAAATATTTGTGTGATGAGCACGAATATTTGTTTCTGAGTCATGGATGTTTTCTATGTATATAAGTATTTATCTATCTATATATAAGTATGTATATCATCGCCTAGTACCCATAGTACAAGCTTTGCTTAGTTTGGGGCTAGGATGATCTGTGTGACATTGTCCCCAGATAGAGCCAGAAGATTTACCAATCTCAATAGAAGGCACATATATAGCTCGTAGTAACTACCTACCGGCAGCTGAGGCAGAAAGTTTCACGAGTGAAGACTGATGATCTTGTGAAGGTCGCTGGAAGACGCTTGATGCGAGTAGCACAAGAGCGGCAATAGGCCGGGAAGCCTTCTCCAGCTGTTATGATGATGATGATAGTGTGACTGCCTCGTTGGTCTAGCGGTACCGTGTTCACCCGCAGAAAACGAGGTCCTGGATTCAAATCCGGTAAAAAGAAAAATTTCTCAGGATGAGCCCGAAGTCGGGGAGTTGGCGGTATTATATCCCCGTGCCTCGGAGAGCACGTAAAGCCGTCGGTCCTGTGCCTGACCTCTTTCCGGTCGTGTCGCTAGGCGTCCCATCGGATCATGAGAGTGATGGAAGAGAAAGTGCTCCTGTGTTTGCGCACACAATTGAGCACTATAATATGTCCCGCGCAGATGGCTAATCTCTATTGAGACTGGCCACCGTGGCCGAAATTCGGCTAGGAGGACATTATTAGTGTGACCAAACTGCCGAAAATGAATGTCTGGTGAACAAATCAGCTAACTTGAAAAATATCGTCCTTTAATTACCTAGGTACTTGTTTCTTCATTCATTCATATTCTTTTTTTGCTGTAAAATTGGTATCTCCATTAAATTGACCATATAACTAAGTACAAGTAAGTCCTTACAACTTTCGTCCATTTGCTTCTTTATTGTAGGTATGGGCAGTGTTGTCTCTGGTGTCAGAGTTGTTCAAGCCGCCGAGGAGGTCTCTGACTTGGCTTAATGACAAAAACAGAAAGCTTAACGTGCCCTCCTAAGCTGGGCGACGCTCAGAAATCATACCAATTGTAGTTACCGGTGGCCCTTCCATCGTTCGGTGAAGCAGTGAAAGCGTAAGCTAACTGTGAACGTCATTACCTAAATAAAAGTTCACCCATCTAAAAACTGGCCGCGTGCTTAGAAGCTTTACCTCGACGATCACTTCCGAATCGGTGGGTGGAACGGTGGAATGAGTTAAATTATTGAAAAAATATATTGGTTCAGTTTTGTAATAAAAATGAAAACTCGTAAAGACGAAAAGTCGTTTTTTAATAAACTCCCAAGTGATATGCAGAGTGACATCAAAAAACTATTGTCACCAAAAAAACGTCGAGCAAAGTCGTTGAAACGCGTCCCCCAACAAACTCTGTTAGACTTCTTTAAAATTAGCTGTTTAGGGCTCGCTGAATTGTGCCGCACACATAGCTATACGTTACAAACGCAAACTTTACTTGTACCCACGTAGATATTCCCTGGAAAATGTATTTTTATTTTAATGTGGCAACCCCAGTTGGGTAAGTTTACGAAATTCCCCCGCGCAATACTGAGAGTTATTTAAAAAAAATAAGCTTCAAAATAGAACACCGGGATAGGGAGTTAGAACGTTTGAATTGAGAACGCCCCGAAGCGAGCGTACGCAGTAATGTTTGCAGCTGTATATAGTAAACTATTCCTTTCTCCCTCTGACTTGGGAGATGTTTGGATGGTGCTGTCTCAGGCGGGTGCGGAGTTAATCCGCTTATCTGCTGCCCGCACGCCGCGCCCCTCCACCCCGGCTGCTGCGCGTAACACGTCGCATTCTGCAATAAGTTTGCTTTTCATTATTTTTTATTATTTTGTGTAATAATAGTGAGCTATAAAATACCTTTGATTTATAGTTATTGGGGTTATTAACGTTAGTGGCACGTGAAGGTGACGATATACAGCATCAGATTTATAAGGTTATATTATGAAAATATATGAATGTATAACATATGTAGCCCAAAGAGCAATGGAAAGGGCTATGGTTGGAGTTTTTCTGCGAGATCGAATGCGAAATGATGAGATCCTCAGGTGAAACAAAGTAAGCGACATAGCCCAAAGAATTAACAAGCTGAAGTGGCAGTGGGCGGGGCACATAGCTCGTAGAACTAACGGCCGATGGGGCAGAAAGGTTCTTCAGTGGAGACCACGAACCGGAAGTCGCAGCGTGGGCAGGCCTCCTACAAGATGGACCGATGATCTTGTGAGGGTCGCTGGAAGTTGCTGGATGCGGATAGCGCAAGGAGAATGGAGATCTTTGGGGTAAGGCATTGTCCAGCACTGGGCGCCTTTCGGGTTATATGATGATGATGATAATATATGTTATATTAAACCCATTCTCTGGTAGTATTCCTTCGAAATTACTTCTACGTCCCTTAGAAATGAGATATAGGTGATATTCGTGGATAATTTAGTGTTTAAAGATACATATAGGTACTGTTACCTATACTTATTCCAAAATAGGTACCTACCTACATAAAATAACAATAACAGCTATTCTTTAGATAAAAAAAACTTTATTATAAAGTCATCCTATACCTAATAATTAAATAAGCTTCATAAAGCTTACTATGGAATAACGCAGCTTTAAAATAAAGCTTATTAGTCAAAGAGACGGAAGCCCATGTCGTCATCAGACTCCTCGGGTTCTTCCTCCTTGGCCTCGGCGATGTAGATGGCACTGATTTTCATAGGTAGGCAACTCAGTGGATTGAAAACTTTGCTTCGAACAAAATACACAAGGTTAATGTTAATGAAGTGTACCCTATTTACGTTCTGCGCGTTAATCTTTATAAAGCATAGCCTATGTGTTAATCCAGATGTCAGCTAACTCCATACCAATTTTCTTTAAAATCTCTCGGCTCCAGCCGAGACGTGATGAAGTAACAAACATACACACTCACACACTCACAAACTTTCGCTTTTATAATATTAGTGTGATGAAATAAAATCTCATAAGTGGACCTTCTTTGTGCAACGCAATAAAATTGACCCATCCTTATTCCTTCTTTTATGGTAATATATTTATTATAAAAGAAGGAATAAGTCTAGCAGTTTTCGATTAACTTTTAACATCCCTATTGGGCGATGTTAAAGGCATCTTCATTCATTTGGAAGATTCTACGAAAAAATATAAATAAATACTTAAATACTTAATCAAAGTATTAGTTGTTTTTTTTATTGTGATTATAAATGTAGGTAGATTCAGTAAGTTTCTCAAAATACTATTAAGTGAATAGAAAAATTTTACTCACTCAATGAACTTTTTTGCAAAAACAGCTGTTCACTTATAATACTTCTTTTTAAACCAAGTTTAATGGCAAATTAAACAATAAACCCTACGTGCGCTCATCCTCTCTTACAGGAACTGATGATGTTTTTAAACTGCGATTGGCTGAATCCAAGTAGCTACCTATTTATATTGTCACAATGGGACTACTTGTCATTCACATGTAGGTACTTGATTTGAATGTCTTGTCTTTATTTACGTAGGTATATATAACACTTTTCTCGGTGTCTGGGTGTCTGTACATATTATGTCGCGGGATCAGTTTACCGATTCGTGGCATAGATCAACTGATCCCGCGGGTCCAGCATGAGCGGAATAAGTGTACTAAAGGGCCCTAGATTGAAAATGAAAAAATCCCAACGGGGCGAGGGACATATAGGGATCTCTATATAGGTACTCTTTTTCGAAATGCTTTCGCCAAGAAATTGTCAAAGTGGTACTTTCTTATATTTCTAGTTTCAGCTGCTACTGAAAATTATTCTTGCCAGATAAATCTTAATACACTTTGCAGGATGACCAAGGAATCGAACCGAGGATCTCAATATCTGCGATTAAATTAACATGCTACGAAGCTTGATAATAATAGTAATACATTCCACGAAAGGATGCATTTTAAAGTAGAGTAGTAAAGTAAAGCCTAGACATTTATTAAATACTAGCTGTGCCCCGCGGTTTTACCCGCGTCAAACTTTATAAATCATAGCCTATGTGTTAATCCAGGGTATCATCTAACTTCATACCATACATGCATAGACTCACGCCTGTTTCCCAGAGGGTTAGGCAGAGACAATGGGCTTCCATTTGGCACGATCCTTGCACACCTCTTTCGCATCATTTACTGCCATTATATTCTCGCAGGTTTAGGGTACTTCTGACCTGGCCCTTCTTGAGAACGTCTCCGATTTGGTCAGAGAATGTTCCACGAGTTCTTCCCCTTCCAAACCAAACTCCATACCAAATTTCATTAAAATCGCTCCAGCTATTTAGACGTGAAGAAAACATACACACTCATACACTCACAAACTTTCGCCTTTATAGTATTAGTGTGATTCTAGAAAATACGGAAGGCTCTATAGTTTCAGAATAGCCCTCCCCGCTATATATTACAAGAAGCGTCCGAGTACCTACTACGCTATATAACAACAATCGATCACTGAATTTCAACGATATCCATGGCACTCGATTTTCAAACCGATTGCCGTTACTTTCGTGAATCGATTTTTAGTTTTTACTAGCTGTGCCCCGCGGTTTTACCCGCGTTAAATTTTATACATTATCACAGCCCCTCTCCCGTAGGCGATAGCGTAACAATATGTAGCCTATATGTTGACACGACCTCTTAGTAATTTTCATGCAAAATTAGAAGTAAATCCATGCAGTACGTTTTGGGTTTAGCCCGGACATACATACAGACAAACAGACACACAGACAAAAATGATATTTTTTGCTTCGATAGAGATTGTAGATCACGCCCCAAGTATCCTTAAAAATATTCAATGTACAGTTTTGACTTTCCTACGATTTTATTATATGTATTGAAGATGTATAGATAAGGTATCTTAATACATAATAGGTATGTACCTACTAGGAGCTCGAGGACGCGTGACGGAATTTGACGTGTCTTTGCTATTTTGTAATTTACCATAGAGAACATGTGTTTGCTATAGTGCTATAGTTCTCGTGCTAAGAAAGATTACCGTCGATCTAATGACGAAGAGACTTACCTTAGACTAAAATTACATTATTTTGGAAAAGAGCTGATACTTTCACACTGCTGGACCGATATTAACCAAGTATAACTAAAAACTACAGCAAGGATTATTTTAATTTAAATAATTTTCTTCGTTGAAGTTTCTGATTTTATCGTGGTATTAAAAACAAACAAGCATGTTAAATACCTAATATTTTCTCTTTATAATACTTTGGGTGACTAATACATTTGGCCTAAGACTACGAATATAACTTAAACATGTAAGCTAAGTAACCTAAACATTATTGTCATAAATTATATGTTAATTCTAAATGATTTTATACAAACCACAGATCTAATAATCTACATGTAACTACTTAAAAATAATTATCTATACTAGATATACTATATCTACCTATGCATATATTTACTATTATAACAAATCTAATTTAGTAGTAAAATAATTTTCTAAAGTCTAGAAATTTTGTTAAAACTTTAAATTAAAATTAAAACAAAACAACAAAAAAACTGACCAAGTGCGAGTCGGACTCGCGCACGAATGGTTCCGTAGCATCTACAAAAACAAGCAAAAAAATTCACGTTTGTTGTATGAGAGCCCCCTTAATATATTTTTTTTTGTATTTGTTATTATAGCGGCAACAGAAATACATCATCTATGAAAATTTCGGCTGTCTAACTATCACGGTTCATGACCTGACGGAGCCTGGTGACAGACTGACAGACAGACAGCGAAGACTAGGGTCCCGTTTTACCCTTTGGGTACGGAACCCTAAAAATAGCATTCAAGTCACCATCTGCACATTCCGAATAGTGAAGTCGAGCAATATTTAAGTGAAGAAAGAAATAAGACTGTTGTCTGAAAACTACCAAAAAAGACTAGCGCTGCATCCAAATCACTTGGCACTGCAGTTGAATAGCCAGAAACATCCTAAACGCCTCAGAAGGCTACGTACCCGTTGGACCTACAAGTTTAGACCCTCTATCGCAAAAGTACCCGTTCGACCTCATTTTAAGTCCCTTTGGACCTTCTTTAAAATGTAATAATCAATGTGCCCATTGGACCTCTTTTTAAGTACCCTTTGGACCTTCAAGATTAAAACTACTAAAGATGAACCTGTTGGACCTCTATTCTAGTACCTTTTGGACCTTAATAAAATATGTTTTTATTTAGTATTCGCCCGGCGTTATTTTAGTAAAAAAAGGTACAGTTGTGATGAAAATGTTTAACCAGAATTCTAATAATTAGGCGAAATAGCATAAGCGAATACAGGCACAGTGTAGGTCATTGCTTAGAAAAGTTACTTACATATGTGTTTTAGATTTTTTATTTGACATAACTTAATGTTTTTCCACTAATTTATTTAAAGAATTTGACTAAACTTGTCTAAACTTGACCTGATATTTGTGATCTACTATGTATTAGATAGGGTTCAGTTTTCTTAGGTTAAAGTAACAATTTTTTTTTAGGAAAATTGTAGGATAATACTGTGATTATAATGATTGATCTGTGATTTATAGCTAATAACATAATTGTTTTTGTTTTTGAAAAGCTTATCTTAATGTTAGGCAATACGGTACTTTATTATAATTATCTGCGAGATTTATGATAGAAAACTATGTATGTATTATGATATTTTTATTAAGTGTACTTAGTTTACAAAGGTAAAAATAAGACTGATTTTAACATTTGATCTGTGATTTATATACTTTATTTTACTTATATACATTATTTTAAATTTACAACAAATCTACGAGACTAAGGCTGTGATTACTTGAAAAGTTATTTACAAATATGTAAAATACAAAGATATCTTATATTTACAAATTTAATTAAGTTGCTGCCTGTAAAACCAATCTTCACAAATTCAGTTGCTACGGCATACAATTTAGATTTAGATTTACTTACATTATTATATCAGTGTTTCTTTCTTTTAAAATGTGATATAAGCATTGAAAATTAATATATAGTATGCATTTTTATGTATACCTACGGTCTTGAAGATTTGTCAAATTAGAAAAATGTAACTGGAATATGTGTTTTTATTTGTTACATAACGTTGTGATCTTTTATATTTTTGATTAATAACATTGATTTATATTGTAGTGTTTTATTTTTATTAAGGTGTGTCACTTTTGTGCACGAGTGTATTTTAACTTTTTACACGAAGACATGTGAATGAGGTCCAACAGAACTCGTTACTTAATAGAGGGTCTAACGGGTAATCAAGTATAGACAACATCCAAGTTTGAAGGTCCAAACGGTACAAAGGGGTCCAAAGGGTCATCTTTTTAGACGAGGTCCAAACTAGGAGGTCCTACGGGTACGTAGCCCCTCAGAAGGCATGAAATGAAAAATGAAAATGAAAAATGAAATTGAAAAAGTCATTCATTCCGTTAAAACATTACATTTGTGTGGAATCGTCATTTTTATTACCCTACCGTGCAGTGCATGACGTGGCAGCTACTGAGAAACACTGCCAGAAAACTCAGTAGGAATCCTTTTTTAAAATATTTATTTCTCACATAAAATTACATTGTATTTAAATGTGTTAATTTAGAGCGACTCAATCCCAAGCTGTTTTGTCACTTAAATAATCAGAAGTTTTGTAGAAAGCCCTGCTACACAATTTGGTTTTTATAATTCTTTTAAACTTATTCATAGACATTTCTCGGATATCATTGGGAAGTTTGTTATAGAATCTTATACATTGCCCCATAAAAGAGTTACTTACTTTGTGGAGACGGGTGGTATGTAACACAAAGTTATGCTTATATCTAGTATTTATATTATGAGTATCACTCCTTTTACAGAAGGAGTCTTTATATTTATGCATATAAATTAGATGGTCATATATATACTGACATGCCACAGTCAGAATGTTAATCTCTTTAAACTTCTCTCTCAAAGATTCTCGCGGACCAAGTTTATAGATCGCTCTTACAGCTCTTTTTTGCAATACAAATATGGTGTTAATGTCCGCAGCGCTACCCCAGAGAAGAGTTCCATAGGACATAATACTATGAAAATAACTGAAATAAACTATTCTAGCTGTATCCACATCAGTAAGCCGTCTTATAGTTTTAACAGCATATGCAGCAGAACTTAATTTGCCTGATAGTTTTTCTATTTGTGGGCCCCATTGTAGTTTTGAATAAATTGTGATACCCAAGAACACAGTTGACTCAACAGGGGTCAATCCAGCCCCATTAAGCTGTACATTGGTAGCCACCTGTTTCACATTAGGTGTAGAGAATTTGATGACTTTAGTTTTCTTATCATTTAGCAAAAGATTATTAGCATTAAACCAATGAACAACTTTAGAGATTGCGTCATTTACTTCGTCAAAATTGCGTAATTGTCGATTTATTTTAAACGTCAATGAAGTATCATCCGCAAACAAAACAATCTCATGTTTATCCCTTACATAGTAGGGTAAGTCATTAATATAGATTAAAAATAAGAATGGGCCGAGAATCGATCCCTGTGGAACGCCCATGACCACTGGGGATCCCGCAGATTTTTTACCATTTATATCGACCTTCTGAATTCTATTGCCCAAGTAAGAAGTCAAAAGTTCGAGAGCCTTGTTCCTGATACCGTAGTGGTGTAGTTTCCTGACAAGAGTGTCATGATGAACACAATCAAATGCTTTGGACAAATCGCAAAAAATACCTAATGCATCCTGCAAGTCCTCCCAAGCCGCGAATATATTTTTTAACAGATTGACTCCTGCATCTATAGTTGAACAACCCTTCGTGAATCCAAACTGTTTCCGATGAAGTAAATTATGTATATTAAAGTGACTGAGCAACTGGCTAAGCATTAGCTTTTCAAATATTTAACTTAGAGTGGGCAATACGGAAATAGGTCGGAAATTTGAAGGATCAGAAGTATCACCAGCTTTAAACAATGGAATAATTTTACTATACTTCATCAAGTCAGGAAATACGCCAGATGCGACACAGCAATTGAACACAGCAGCTAGATGTAGGGCGATTATAGTTATAATTGATGAAATAGTCTTAACAGATAAACCTCACAGATCCCTAGTGTTTTTCATATTAATACTTTTGAAAGCATTCAAAATATCTTTAGGGTTAACCACCGAGAATTCAAAATCTGTATCACACTTCTCTACGCTTTGCTGGAGTATTAGCTCAGCAGATACAGAAGAAGACGCGAGAGATTTGGTAACATCGATTGGAACATTAGAAAAATATTTTTCAAACTCAGTCGCAACTTCTAAATCGCTTATAATGTCAACATTATTTATTCTTAAATTAAAATCACGACTACGTATTTTTTTCCTACCCGTCTCAGTATTAATAATCTTCCAGGTAGTTTTAATAATATTTGTCGAATTTTTTATAATATTTTTTAAGTACAACGATTTAGCAATGGAACAGGCTCTTCGAAAGGTTTTGGCATATTGTTTTACATGTTCTAGAAAAGTCGTATTTTGATTATAGGATCTTTCTTCATACAATTTATATAATTGATTGCGACTTTTGTAAATTCCTGGAGTTTCCCAATCACAGAACATCAGACGGTTACTTGCAGACAACTGTTTGGGTGTGAATATTGAGCAGAACTCACCATTAATCAAGTTGAATAAAGAGTTGTACAAGTGATCCGGATCACTATGATAGGGCAACAATGCCAGTTTTCTTGCTATATTATATTTAAATATTCCTAAACGGCTTTCACTATATGGTATGTAACTTATTTGTGTACTTTGAACCTTTGGAGAATTTGAAAAAGTGACCAACTGACCAGAATGATCTGACTGAATCTTATTAATTATTAATTTATTGAAAGGTTTTGCAGAGCTAAATATATTGTCAATGCATGTAGCACTTGTGGCAGTAACTCTAGTTGGTTCTGTAAAGTTGTGATGTAAATGAAAGGATTTAAACAAATTCAAAAAATTACAACTTGTTGAGTTTTTCTCCAAAATATTTACATTAAAATCTCCACAAATGATGACAGTTTTATGGCTATTAGATAACTTTTTTAAGGCATCCTCCATAATGTCTGAAAAGGTATCAAATGGTGCACAAGGAGGTTTGTAAAGACTCACAACAATAAATCGCTCTAACTCAACACATGAAATCTCTACTACTCGCTCAACAGAGAGGCTCACAACATCACTTCTTTCTTTAAACTTCAACACATTATTAATGACATCCTCACCAATCTATGGACTGACCGCGAGCCTAGTTGCTTAACCTCGCCAATCCTCTCCGGCCAAATACGGCCGGAGAGAGCATCTCGCTATGAGCGCACTAATTATCAGGGGATTAGTACTTTTCTTTGATAAATCGTTGTGCCCTCTTGATGCGACTTTCTCTTTCTCACTTTGTCTATAGTGCTAGTGTCTGTGTGTGTGTGTGTGTGTGTGTGTTTGTGTGTGCGAGTGCTTGCGAGTATCGAGATTTGAGCAGACGAGCATCGTGCGTGTAAGATACTAAAGTAGGGCCAATTTAATAGATCACATTTGACACTTCATCAAAATTCAACAACGTAACCTTAACCGGCGGGCATAGAATATCATTTATTTTTTCGTAGTTAGAACTGCACATTTGCTTAATTTTTATTTCATTTATAATTTATCTTTATTGCAATAATTACCAAATAACGTCATTTTACAATTCACTATACTAGTAACTGACAGATATCAAATGTGATCTAATATATTGGCCCTACTACTATAATTACTATACTACTAAACTATTGTAACTAGACCGGATTGCGTCTAGTCAATCTGGTGAAACGTCTAATCTGCAGGCAGTGTTACTGCGACGGACATTACGGACACAAGTCCATCACAATATGCCTTCCAGCTTAACCTACGGGAGTATGGGCCTTCTGTAATTATATGTAATATTATGCACATTATTCTATGTATTTGTATAAATTGAAGGGCAGAAGTTAAACAGTTAATTTAAACCTTGATTTGTAATTTAAAAGTATTAACGAACTATATTCCGGATATTCGTTAGTTTAAAATGAGTGCAAAAATAGAACATCTCGATTTAAACTTTGTATCGAATTCGAATTTTGAAAAGCATTCACCGTAAAAATTCACTTTATTCAGGCTATTCGTTTGTATACAATGAGGGTAGAAGTTAAACATGATGATTTAAATCTTGAATCAGATTCGAAATTTCAAAAGTATTCATCGTAAAAACCCACTTTATTCTGACTACTCCTTTGTTTAAAATTAGTGCAAAAATAGAACATCTCGATTTAAACTTAGTGTCGAATTCGAATTCGGAAAAGTATTGACCTATAAAACTAGTATGCACTTATTCGGGATGTCCTTTTGTTAAAAATGAGGGTTGAACTTAAACAACTAGATTTATACTTCGTATCGCATTCGAATTTGGTATTTCACCTGTAAAGCTAGTATGAACTTATTTGGTATATTATTTTGTTAAAAATAAGGGTAGATGTTAAAAAAGTTGATTGAAGCCTGGAATCGGATTCTAATTTTGAAAGTATTCATCGCAAAAATGCTGCTGCTATTCGTTTGTTTAAAATGAGGGCAGAAGTAAATATTAAACAAGTGAATAGAAACCTTGATTCGACTTTTGAAAAGTATTCATCGTAAAAATGCACTTTATGCTTGCTATTCCTTTGTTTAAAATGAGTGCAGAAATTGAACAACTCGGTTTGAACTTTGCGTCGACTTCGAATTCGGAAAAGTGTGAAACTAGTATGCACTTATTCGGCATATTCTTCTGTTTAAAATGAGGGTAGAAGTTAAACAACTTTATTTATATTTTGTATCTCGGATTGGAATTTGGAAAAGTATTCACCTATAAAACAAGTATGCACTTATTTGGAATATTCTTTTGTTTTGAATGAGAGTAGAAGTTAAACAACTAGAATTATTCTTTGTGTCGGATTCGAATTTGGAAACGTGTTCAACTCAATAGTATTAGGTACCTATACACAATATTCTGGCTATGCATTTGTATGTTTCAAATGAGTGCAGAAATTAAACAATTCGATTTAAATGTTGTATCGATTTCGAATATTAAAAAGTATTAATCTGTCATTGTAAACTGTAATAGTATTATGCATAGTATTCTAGCTATGCTATTATTAATTTTAAAGAAGTGTGCACACCCATTTAAAATGGATATACGTATGTAGGTCATTTAACACATTATAATCTACTAGCTGTGCCCCGCCGTCTTACCCGCGTTAAACTTTATGAATTCTAGCCTATGTGTTATTCGGATATAGGTACGTGTTATAAGCTACATAACTGCAAAATTTCACCAAAATTCGTTGCGTGAAAGAGTAACAAACATGTCTACATCTTTGCATCCATACTCACAAACTTTCGCATTAATAATATTAGTAGGATTAATTTATTTTTATTTTATTTTTATTTATTTTAAATGTGGTACAAATAGTTAGTAAAAAAATCTTTGCAATCAGTACAAATACACATTTGCCATTATTAAAAAAGCATGCAAAGCTATGGTTGAGTCACAAAAGTATTTAAATTGATATAATATGTCAGCTTACCTATACATTTTAAATTAATCTAACTAGAAATCATATTAAGTTGGGTCAGCTTATACATTTTAAATTAATCTAACTAGAAATCATGTTAAGTAGGTACATAAGTCCAATAAATCAATTTAATAATTGTATCGAATTTGCCAAGAACCTAATCGAAACGTAAACTCGTTCAAAGAGTGTCTATAATTCAATTTAAGTCACATAATTTTTATAACGGAAAAAGATTCCAAATGTCAGATTGACAGAGACAACAATGACACATAAACATTTTAACTACCAACTAAGTCCCTTGGATTAAATATCTAGAACAGACTTTATACCAATTATTTTATTACCCACAACTTTTATAAAGTAGAGTGGTCTTTGTCCTGAGCTTGTCTTATTTTTTAAACAAGCTCTATTACTTTTGAATCACTAACAGATGTATTAAGTATGTAGATTATCTATGGAACATTACAACTAATCTATATGTATAAGTACTACTGAACTACACAGAGACTACATAATTAGTCTCTGCATATTACAGGCTTACTTCAGCTATAATGCACAGATAAAGCTTATCTGTATCTCAATAATAAAAATTAAAAAACGTCATTAAATAAGCCTTTAAAAATTACTTAGGTTCACAAACAAACAAAGTAAACAAATCATACCGAAAAGATGCCATGTGGTCAAAATCTAATAAAAAAGTCACCGAATCGCCACTTCTCTTTTTTTTTAATATCCCTCTAAAACAAAAAGTCTAGAGTCACTTTCAATTGTTTATTGCCAATAAAGCCGCCAAGTGGGTGTCATGGCGCGTGTTGCATAAACGGCGGCAGGGCGCCACTTTTAGTCTATGGTCGAAGTACCATTCTGCGATATTTTGCAATTGAACTACGCTTTATTTGTGAAGGTTTATGAATGGAGTTCGTATTTCAAATTTTTAATAACTTTTGTAGCCATTATGAAAAATGATACTTAAAGTCAATATTACGATGTCACAAAAGTTTGTTTAAATTGTGTATCTTTGCAGTAAATTGAGACGGTTTATTTCAAATATTGCCATATTTCTATACGTCCGTTATATTGAAAAGATTGGTACAGAATATACAACACACCACAGAGAATGAGATCACAGGATCGATTCCAAGGACGAACCACACACTGGGTTTGCGCTGACACTAGTGTAGGTATTATGATATTATGCATGGGTAGTATTTATTCTAAACTGGACAGCCGAATTTGGATTTGGATGCAAGGAAAGCACTGGAGGGTTCTCAGATGGAAAAAATAACGTATTAGCGAATTAGGTAAGATAGATTTTATGAATACCAACTCCAGTCCCTCACATACTCTACATACCTACATACACTCATGGCTGTTACCCAGAAGGGTAGACAGAGAACCGATTTCCATTTGTCACGATCCTTGTACACCTCGTGTACTGTCATTATATTCATACATCTCGCTAAAGCACCTCGGTTCGCAGTCAGTCGATAGATGAGTGACGTTAAGCACATTAAAACGTCGGAGGCCTACTGATGACTTAAACAACTCTGATACCGAGGTTAATATTGCCTATACGCTGAAGAAGAAAGACTAGACAGATGTGACCCGCGCTCGCCTCTATCGCCGAATGAAGTTTTGGAAGAATCCTGATTTAAATATAGATGACAAAAGAAAGTATGCATCATATCAGCCGAAAGACGTCCACTGATGGACAATGCCTCCCACACAAATCTCTACAATTGTCCGTTTTGAGCTACCCGCATTCTGCGACTTTCAGTGACCCGGATCAACAGTCTCTCTTGTAGGGGCCTGCCCATGCTCAACTTCCAGTAACGAATATGAACAAACTGCTCACCACATCCTTTGGGAGTGCGATCTCTGGCAAAATCAGCGTGATATTATGTTAAGCAGCTTGCAACCAATATCTGGAGTAGTTTAGTGTATACGGATCTTGTGGCAACAAGGAACAACTTCCGTGCGTTTAAGCGCTTTTGCCATACCTTCTATTGGAATCAAATATAACAGCTCACTTAGGACCCTTAAATTGATCCGTGGTGCTTTTGCAGCTGGCTTCTGTAGGTAGTTGCAAATCTCTCATTTTATGAGACTATAGCCTCTTTACATCATTCTGTCTCTCTGCTCTGGAGGGAAGTGGAACTATTCATTTTCTAACTCCTCCTTTTTCTCTTTCTGATTAAACTCGTTGCGGGATCCAAGACAGTTAAAGTGATTCCCCGGGACATGCCTGAGCTTCACCGCTTAGTGTCATTCATTGTGTGCCACTGTTGATCCTGGCTTACAGGAGTTGCAGTAGTGGGTAAGAGGGAGGGACTAGTCCCGACAAAAAAAAAAGCTATGTGCCCTGTCACTTCAGCTTTTCAATTCTCGGTGCTGTATCGTTTACTTAGGTTCGCCTGCAGATTTCTGCATTGCTGATTTGAAATCGCAGAGAGTCCCCGAACATAGCCCTCTCCATTGCTCTTTGAGTCACCCGGAGCCTTATAAGACGAATAATAAGCGAACTTGTCTCTAATCTGTAAGTCATCACTGGTAACGCACGTTGGGGATATACCACCTAATTCACAGCTCTTTGTGAACGTGATCGGCGTTCAATAAGATGAATTTTAAAAATGACTAAATGATTCGTTCAATCGCGTTTAACGTTGACAATCGATTCCGGACCATTTATGACGTCACGTCTGCTCATGGAAGCCAATTGAATGAACGATTTAGTAATTTTTAAGTTTCGTCTATTTGAACGCCAATCTCGATAACCGGCGAATGATGCGGTAGGGCCGCTGGTCGAAGACACTGTGTGAAGTATTTCTCTACACCTAGGGTATAGGTTATGTCCATTCTAAAATATTAATTAATATGTAATAATATCTCAACTCAAGTTGAAAGTCTTCGACCAGTGTGTGTTGCCAGTGATGACTTATGGGACAGAGACGTGGTCGCTCGCTATGGGCCTTATCAGGCGGCTCAAGGTCACCCAAAGAGCAATGGAAAGGGCTATGCTTGGAGTTTCCCTGCGAGATCGAATCAGAAATGTGGAGATCCGCAGGCGAACCAAAGTAACCGACATAGCCGTAAGAATTGCCAAGCTAAAGTGGCAGTGGGCAGGGCACATAGCTCGTAGAACCGACGGCCGCTGGGGCAGAAAGGTTCTCGAGTGGCGACCACGAACCGGAAGACGCAGCGTGGGCAGGCCCCCTACAAGATGGACCGATGATCTTGTGCGGGTCGCTGGAAATCGCTGGATGCGGATAGCGCAAGACCGGCAATTGTGGAGATCTTTGGGGGAGGCCTTTGTCCAGCAGCAGATCTTTCGGCTGATATGATGAATATCCTGGGACGATATTCACACACGGCCATCAGAGCTTGTACACACGGCTACACATCAAGCTATACTATTCGAGTATAAACTGATCTCACAATGTATAGGATTTCCATACAATGTCAGGTCAGCTCATATTGGAAATGTATAGCTTGATATGGAGCCGTGTGTACTATGGAAAGCAGATAACTGTTATATTATATAAACTACTTTTCTTTTGTAAATACCTACATACTTATAAAGGTAATTACACTCAGACTCAGGAACACAGACATGTCCATGCACACAAATATCTGTCCTGGGTAGAAATCGAACCCACGACCTACGGCGTGAAAGGCAAGCCTCTACCAATCACTCCAACTAGTCCGTATATATAGACTTGGAGGCAGGGAAAGCACAGGCGGGTTCTTAGATGGAAGAAACTTCGTACAACAATAATAATAATATCTAGGGACAATGTCACACAGATCATCCTAGCCCCAAACTAAGCAAAGCTTGTACTATGGGTACCAGGCGACGATATACATACTTATATAGATAGATAAATATTTAAATACATAGAAAACATCCATCACTCAGAAACAAATATTCGTTCTCATCACACAAATATTTGCACTTACCGGGATTCGAACCCAGGACCACCAGCTTCGTAGGCAGGACTACCAACTAGGCCAACGGTGACCGTGACCGACCGAAATTAACGTTAGCGTAGAGCCACTGTTGAACAAATTTCATCAATACCAACCCTCCGACCCTCTCATATATGTATCTAGCTCGTCTATGTATCGATATTGAAAATTGTATGTGCCTATGTAGGTACGCTTAGATATTATCTATTCAAGATTCAACTCGGAGCGAACTGAATAAGATATTAGCTAATAATGTAGGTAGATTCGCCCATACGTCAGCATTACAAATCTGGCAACATTATCTACTTGCGATACATTAAATATGTATGTTTATCGAATGTAAGTTGTACCTACGCAGAAGATTATGAGTTGGATGTAAAAAAAATGAGCTCTTGCTACCATCAAGCAGAAGAAAATTCCATATTTCGGGTATGTGAACCGTGTGGAAAAAAAAAATTAAAAAAAGGTTTTTATTCACGTTGACTTTAAAAAAGCGCTTGTAAATAGTCAGAACATGTTTGTAGTAATATGTAATTAATTTATAATTATTTCTAGGTACATATAGATATTTAGGTACACGGATTGTAGGAAATAATTTACAATAAGATTTATTTTATAACAGTAACGATATTTAACTAACTTAAATTAAGTTATTGTCAAGGATCATGTGTAGGTTTAATTATCAAAATTTTTACTACATATTGTCTGATATCATCTTCATCGGTGACGATCACCGTAGCCTAGTTGGTAGTGCTCCTGCCTACGAAGCTGTTGGTCCTGGGTTCGAATCCCGGTAAGTGCAAATATTTGTTTGATGAGCACGAATATTTGTTTCTGAGTCATGGATGTTTTCTATGTATATAAGTATTTATTTATCTATATAAGTATATATATCGTCGCCTGGTACCCATAGCACAAGCTTTGCTTAGTTTGGGTTTAGGATGATCTGTGTGACATTGTCCCTAGATATTATTATTATTATCGGTTTCCAACCTAAAAGGAATACGGGGCTGCCCCATACCTTAATATTGTTACGCACTCGTAGGTTCTGCACATTAAAACTCCGACATATTTTCCACATACAATATTTAATCGAACAGAGTAACGTTCTCATCTACCGTCGTACAAAGAATGCCTCCTTATTTTTTTTATTTTTTTTTTTTTTTTGACATGACGCGTGCAGTTAGCCTCTCGGCTTTTACTGCTTCACCGGACAGTAAGGGGTGAGCGTGGGCTCTAACCGCCTAGCAAAATTCAAAACTACAAGCTATACCCGCGCCGGAGGGCGCCCCCTGTGGGGCTCGAACCTCGGCTCTGGGCGGATACTGACGTGGAGAGGGCAAGATATCGTGGTTTTAGGGGATTTTGTGCAACTGTCGCTCTACGTTAATACGCGACGCGGGCGTCGCTACCGGTTTAGGTCCGGAGCGGGCATTCATCGGATCGAATGCAAACTAAGGGTCATGGAGGACGCTGGTGGTCGCGACGCGTTCGCGGTCGTACTCGCGTCCGGCGAGTACGAAATATCGGTTGTGCAGTGTTGCGAGAGTCTCTAATCGATTTGACCTCCTTAATAATTGTCCTACCCTATTTATACTTTTAACAGTGACAACCATTTGAAAGTATAATATCGATTATTAATATTTTTAAGATGTAAAATTATCATAGAATTACTATAGTAATTAATAAAATGATAATCACTAATCAAATAAATAATCATAGTGTGTGATATTATTATAACATAGCAGCTACGTCATACATAACCGTTGCGCGGCTATTGAGTACTTGATAACAATATGTATATCCCATGGGTGTCCTAAGATACGACTAAGGGATACAGCAGGTAGGCGGGCAGCAGCGCCATCTGTGTACTAGCTACCACCTCGCTGCGGTCGCCAACTCGCATATCGTCACTTATATGACAACACCGCGAATATACATATTCACGACTTTAGAGGGGCGCTAAAAACATCGTAGCTTTAATTCTTGGAGAATATATATATATTGATGTGAAACGCGACGCGTCGCCACGCTATACGATAGTAGTGTGTACGGTGTGGCGACGCGTCGCCATGTGCAATTGACTTTTTATTTTATCATAATGACATATTTAGTTCCTATCACAATATTTTCTTTTTTGCATATTACTTTTACAAAATAATGTCGATGTTTCACATCTGCCAGGCGTCCCGTGACGGCTCACATTTTTTACGTGACGGCTCACATAATATCATTGTAGAACATCTAATCTATACATCTATACAAATAAATAAAATTGGAGTGTCTGTTTGTAACATTGAAATAGCCGGTTTTTACTACATAAATATGAATATATATCCGTTACATACACCAAAATAACATTTTTTACAATTTTTGTCTGTCTGTATGTCGGAGAAATTAAGTTAAAGGACTGTTTACGTACTAGTAACGCCATCTATTAGCGTTTGGAAAACACTACTCACTGAGTCAGTAGTTCGAGTCGAGGTTGTCTATGAACTGTCGCATGTGACGTTTGACGTCTGTCAGTTGTCTAAGTGACATTAGTATGTTCGCGACACGACACAATTGGCATCCAGAGCTCGACTGCGCCGGGTGTGCGCACTGATTCTTTTAACCACGTGCATGATGGCGGACACCGACGATGTTTCGGAGTTAAATCCGTCAGAATCTCCGACATGTATATTCGCAGTGTTGTCATATAGGTGACGATATGGTAACATTATAGAAACCTTTGGAGGAGGCCTATGTCCAGCAGTGGACTAAATCAGGATGATGATGGGTATGTTCTCATCACATACCCATCATCATCCTGATATAGTTATAGTTAGTTATAGAAAAGTTCAAAGAGGTTAACATTCTAACTGTACCATCTCAGTATATATATGAAAACTTACTATATGTGCATAAAAATATCGATTCCTTCTGTAAAAGGAGCGATACACATAATGTAGATATAAGAATAATCACACATTGCATACTACCCCTATCCACAAAATAAGTAACTCTTTTATGGGGCAATGTATAAGATTCTATAACAAACTTCCCAATAATATTAGAGAATTGTCTACGAATAAGTTTAAAAGAATTATTAAAGCCAAATTGTGTAGCAGGGCATATTACAACATTTCTGATTATTTAAATGATAAAAGTGCTTGGGATTGAGTTGTTCAGAGTCAACACTCATGATTGTAATTAACTAACTAATTTAATAATTAACTAACAATTAACTAACTACGGGAATTATCGTTATTTTAACCCTGTACAATCAAAACAAATTGAACTGGACCGTAAATCAAATGAATAAAACTTTAAAATCGGAGTTTTATTCGTGTTCATGCAAATTCCATCGTTCAATACAAAATAAAGAAAAATAAACTTTATTCCAAGAAACTAATTTAGCAAATAACAATGCATATACATGTTAAATAAAAAATTCAGTGTATGTATTATGATTACAACATAATATTCTAATTTAATTGTCTGAGGGTGTGCGTTAATTACGTTACATGTTGTATGTAGTATATCTGTTATCTGGTTTCCATAGTACAAGCTCTGCTTAGTTTGGGAGCAGATAGCCGTGTGTGAATAATTTCCCAGGATATTATTATTTATTTATCCTGTGCAAGTGATCTGACCCCCATTTCGAATTCCATTTTTTACTTCAGCGGCCGTCAGAGCTGTGGCCCGAACCCCATAAGGGTGCCCTCAGGTATTAGTCGCTTCAATTAAACTACTGGCTGAGAGGCTTTCGCGCTAGCCAACTGCTCGTTGTTTTCAATTCTTTAATTTTAATATACAATTGCTAAATGTAATAATAATAGCTTAATAACTTGCTACTTATTATTTATTTAAGGATATTACAAATATATGTGACGAAACAGACCGCACGGACGGACTTATTCAAAATATTTTGTTGCTTTAATTACTGTTTTTAAACTGTGTATGTTAATGTAATAGCATAACATTGTAAGCTTGACAAGTACAAGTGTATGTAAATACCCAAGTGCTGAATAAATTTCATTATTTATTGATATCACGGGCGAAGTTAGTTGTACATAATTTCTGTTATGAAACTACCCTTAAATACTTAACTTTTAGTATTCCTAATCCTTTGTAAGTTGAACTACATGAACTTCCACCGCCTTGTAACATCGGTAAACTTCTTGTCCACACTCTGTTATTTAAATACCATATCACAGAGAGCATAGCTTTGCACCGTTAATCAAATAGTTAACTTCGTTAATCATTAATCCGCTACAAAAAAAGTTAGCTTCGTTAAACGTTAAAGCGTTACATTTCGGAAGAATTAACGCAAGTTAACGTTAAACGTTAATCCGTTAATATGTGTAAAATTGCATTTTAATATCTTTGCATTAGTGAACTTATAAAACCTGTTGGTTTAGGTTCTGGAAGTTAACAGGATAGAAACAAAACAAAATAGGTACTTCTATAATCCAAATGTGTAATTTGATCATCGGTTACAAGGTGCATACTCCCCTTCATGAGCAAAAGTCTCCACTAACAACAGAAGGGAATATATGGAAAAGTTAAGCAGCCAGTCATCTGAATCGATGCTGCTCGAAGCAGATGCTTTGCCAAAGCATGTGCGAGAAACTATCATAATGTTATTCCAAAATCAGTTGTGTAGACCTCTACAGATGACGAAGAAGAATCTCCAGCCGAGAAAAGACGGCATCGTACCTTTTGCAGGAATAAAATAAAGATTGTCTAACTAAGATAACATGCGCCAACTGTAGTTTACGATGAATACAAAAAAATGGCTTTCTATGTCTATGAAACCAAATAAGGAGCCAAATAATTATAATTTTCTCTGATAATATTTTAGTTGATTAACTAGTTCATAAGATATAATTTAATTACTTTTAGAGAAAAAATAAATTATTTTGTGTTTTTAATTAGCTGTAAACGGAAGATTCCGAATTTTGTTGTTTTTTTTTTTGGGGTTATTAGATTTAAGTTTAATGTTTCAAATGTATAAATAAATTAACTAATAAAGTTTTATTCATTATAAGTTCAATAACCACACATTAAAATTATCAGGTTAATAAATACGATAAAAAGGTATTTAATAAATAAAAAAATATATAAATGTATCATGCGCCTCAGAAGCGTATGGTTATCTTTAATGGTAGTTTAAATAAGGTTATCTTTCTAGGGTTAACAATTAACGGACTTCTGCATATTAACGGAAGTTAACGTGTCCGATAACATTTTTACCAGTTAATCCGTTAATCAAAATGTTAACTTCGTTAATTAACGATTAGCGGATTAACGACTTAATGCCCAGCTAATTATATAAGGGTAGTAGTTGTATATCCATCTAAATAGAACTCTAAGGAAGGCATATACTAAGGAGTGGTCTAGACCTCTATTTCGAATTCCATATTTTAACTTCAGCGGCCGCCTGAGCTATAGCCCCATAAGGGTGCCCTCAGGTATTAGTCGCCTAAATTAAGCTACTGGTTGAGAGCCTTTTGCGCTAGTCAACTGCTCGTTGTTTTCAATTCTTTAATTTTAATATACTATTGCTACATGTAACAATAATAGCTTAGTAACTTGCTATTTATTTAAGGATTCGATAGATATAATATATGAGACGAAACAGACCGCACGGACGGGCTAATTCAAAATACTTTTGTTGCTTTAATTAAAGTAAAGTAAAACGTATCCCTCGTGCTGCACGTATTTTGAAAGCTCAAAATTTGTCTTCCCAAATTCAAAAGGTGATTAGCGATAATTCAGAACGTTCCTGGGAGCAATTGCTGTCTTTTCCTTTTCAAATATTACACTGCAGTAGCATATTACTGTCTGCAGTAAGAGCTCACTAACTACCTCTTTAAAAAATAACTGTTCAGCGTCACATTCAATCTCTATCAATAACAATCACCTTCTAATTGCAGACCCTTCTAGAATAAATGGCAAATTACCGCTAACTCAAAACATTTTTAATAAAGTTGAATCCAAAGTAAGCGACGGTGATTTGAGAGGGGCCGCCCAAATTTTGTTTGCCAATGACGTAGTTGCTCCTGACACGCCTGAAACTTTATCAGCCCTATTTGAGAAGCATCCACCAGCTCAAAGACCTCTCCTCCCACCGATATCGTCCAACCCTATAGAACCCATGCAGGTAACATATAAGGAGGTTAAGGCGGCGTTGCTATCCTTTAAAACGTTTCCGCCGGTGGTCTCGATGGCCTTAGCCCCCAACATCTTAAAGATTTAATATTTGGTGCCTCTGGAGAGACCGGCCGGACTCTTTTCAAAGACGTCACTTCCCTAATTAATTTCATGCTTATGGGCAAAGTGCATGCACGGATCGCGCCTCTCCTTTATGGCGCAAATCTATGCGCTTTAAAAAAAAATTATGGCGGTGTCAGGCCCATAGCCATAGGTTGTTCCTACAGAAGAATCGCTTCTAAAGTCTGCTGCAGGCACATTCACCGAAAACTAAATATTAAACTTCAACCTTTACAACTAGGGTCCTTTTTGGAACAAAAACTCGCTTTTGACAAATTTGGATAGTACTATTAAAAATATTTTAATTAAAATTTTAAATTGTTCTCTACCGGATAGTTCTTGGTGCCAAGCCTCTCTCCCAATTTGATTCGGAGGCATAGGCATCCGCAAAATTACAAGTGTTTCCTTACCAGCTTTTCTATCATCTATCCACGCTAGCGCCAAGCTATACGCCAAAATAATCGGCCCATCACTCGGTGATATACCTTTGATAGGTATGGAGGAAGCTAGGAATGCTTGGTCTGTGGCCTGCCCGAACGGCATTCTTCCTAAATTACTCAGTTCGCAGAGGCAATGGAATGAGCCGCTTTGTGAAGTCATTAAGAGCAAGCTTCTCAATAATAGTAGCGATTTTAAAACTCGGGCTCGTCTCCCTGCCACTAGTGAGCGTGAGGCGGGCTCCTGGCTTCAGGCAATACCATCAGCCAACTTGGGAACATTAATGGACAACAACAGCTTCTCTATCGCCATCGGTTTGCGTCTCGGCATCTGCAGAACTGAACCACACACCTGCCATAGCGGAATGGAGGTAGACCGTATAGGTCACCATGGCCTCTCTTGCCGCCGCAGTGCAGGCTTGCTTGCCACTGTTAACGTGCCGGCTAGTTTGGAGCCGAACGGTATTTCAGGTAGCGATGGTAAGAGACCCGACGGCTTGACATTGGTGCCTTGGAGTCGTGGACGGCCGTTGGTTTGGGATGCTACGTGCGTAGATACACTAGCCCCTTCGCACGTCCAAACTACTTCTAGGATAGCGGGTGCTACCGCCAATCTAGCAGAGGGCCTCAAGCGGAGAAGGTTGTTAGATCTGTAACAAGCTCGACATGAACGGCCTTGACGGTGAGGCAAACAAATATACACAGGTAGGCATTTATAAGCTTATACCCCCTCCCCTTGCGAACAGCTAACAATACTGGCCTGGCATAAGCCACGCTGGAATAAAATGGGTAATTTTAAATGAATCCTTGATGTAGGTAATTTGACCTATTTAAATGGCTTGACTTATTTTTGAAACATAAATTATTTTAGCCAAGTCTCTGCCAATATGTTAAAATCAGAAAATTAATTACGTAATGAAATTATGAATTAGTTTATGAAATGACTGATTATGTGATTGATGAAATTAAATTATTAATTGCTTCGGAGAGCACCTAAACCTGTCGGTACTATTACTCGCGAGACAGCTACTGGTTAGACAGCTACTGGATAGACAGCTACTAGCTAGACAGCTACTGGCTAGACAGCTAGTGGCTAGACAGCTTCTGGTGAGACAGCTAGAGGCTAGACAGCTACTGGCTAGGCAGCTACTGGCTAGGCAGCTACTGGCTAGGCAGCTACTGGCTAGACAGCTACTGGCTAGACAGCTACTGGCTAGACAAGCTACTGGCTAGACAGCTACTGGCTAGACAGCTACTGGCTAGGCAGCTACTGGCTAGGCAGCTACTGGCTAGGCAGCTACTGGCTAGGCAGCTACTGGCTAAGCAGCTACTGGCTAGGCAGCTACTAGCTAGGCAGCTACTCGCTAGACAGCAACTGGCTGGACAGCTACTGGCTAGGCAGCTACTGGCTAGGCAGCTACTGGCTAGACAGCTACTCGCTAGACAGCTACTCGCTAGACAGCTACTGGCTAGGCAGCTACTGGCTAGGCAGCTACTTGCTAGACAGCTACTGGCTAGGCAGCTACTTGCTAGACAGCTACTGGCTAGGCAGCTACTGGCTAGGCAGCTACTGGCTAAGCAGCTACTCGCTAGACAGCAACTGGCTGGACAGCTACTGGCTAGGCAGCTACTGGCTAGACAGGTACTGGCTAGACAAGCTACTGGCTAGACTGCTACTGGCTAGACAGCTACTGGCTAGACAGCTACTAGCTAGACAGCTACTGGCTAGACAGCTAGTGGCTAAACAGCTTCTGGTGAGACAGCTAGAGGCTAGACAGCTACTGGCTAGACAGCTACTGGCTAAGCAGCTACTGGCTAGGCAGCTACTCGCTAGGCAGCTACTCGCTAGACAGCAACTGGCTGGACAGCTACTGGCTAGGCAGCTACTGGCTAGACAGCTACTCGCTAGACAGCTACTCGCTAGACAGCTACTCGCTAGACAGCTACTGGCTAGGCAGCTACTGGCTAGGCAGCTACTTGCTAGACAGCTACTGGCTAGGCAGCTACTTGCTAGACAGCTACTGGCTAGGCAGCTACTGGCTAGGCAGCTACTGGCTAAGCAGCTACTCGCTAGACAGCAACTGGCTGGACAGCTACTGGCTAGGCAGCTACTGGCTAGGCAGCTACTGGCTAGGCAGCTACTGGCTAAGCAGCTACTCGCTAGACAGCAACTGGCTGGACAGCTACTGGCTAGGCAGCTACTGGCTAAACAGCTACTGGCTAAGCAGCTACTGGCTAGGCAGCTACTGGCTAAGCAGCTACTGGCTAGACAGCTACTCGCTAGACAGCAACTGGCTGGACAGCTACTGGCTAGGCAGCTACTGGCTAGACAGGTACTGGCTAGACAAGCTACTGGCTAGACAGCTACTGGCTAGACAGCTACTGGCTAGACAGCTACTGGCTAGACAGCTACTGGCTAGGCAGCTACTGGCTAGGCAGCTACTGGCTAAGCAGCTACTGGCTAGGCAGCTACTCGCTAGACAGCATCTGGCTGGACAGCAACTGGCTAGACAGCTACTGGCTAGGCAACTACTGGCTAGACACCTACTCGCTAGACAGCTGCTGGCTTAACAGATACTAACTAGGCAGCTATTGGCTCTAGGCAAATCTTAAGACAGCTGTTGCAGCTACTGGCTAGACAGATACTAGCTAGCTAGTAATGATATTTATTCAGCACATGGGTATACATATTCTTGTAAATGACAAGCTCACAATGCAGTAATAATGTAGTAATGCAGTTACGCATTAACATAGTAGAATACAGTATAAAAGTAACAAAATTAGTCCCAAGTCAACTATAATTGCCTATAGTACAGTTACTCGTTAGACAGCTACTCACTAGACAGCTACTCGTACAACATCTATTGCGTAGATAGCTACTCGCTAGGCAGCTACTCGTACAACATCTATTGCGTAGATAGCTACTCGCTAGGCAGCTACTTGTACGACAGCTATTGCGTAGAAAGCTACTCGCTAGGAAGCTAATCGTAAGGCAGCTGTTGCCTAGATTGCATAAATATAGCTTTGGGAACATGGCTGCTCCAATGGTGCCAAATATAGAGGTAGCATAATAATATCTTATTATCTAAAATCCTGGGCTTCACACACGGCCTTCTGATCCCAAACTAAGCAGAGCTTGTAAATGAAAGACTAGTGGACTGTAATACTAGTTTATGCAGTACAAGATAATATAATTAAAACATGGACTATATATATAAGAATAAGTAAACGCGCGTGTCGTCGGTGCGGTTCGTCCGCCGAGAGTGCCCGTCAGACCGGGCGAGCACCTGCGTCCGCGCGCCCCAGCTGATGCCAGCCGACTGGCTAGACAGCTACTGGCTAGACAGCTACTGGCTAGGCAGCTACTGACTATGTGTTTGCAGGGGAAAGGTGGTATATGTACGGTTGTAAGTTTTCCGTGATGCAGGCTCTGCTTAGTTTGGAAACGGAAACAGATGGCCGTGTGTGAATGATATCCCAGAATCTTTGAGATATTATAGTAATGATTTTAAGACGGCCGAGACGGCGGTTTGTGTAATGGGAGATGGATCATCTAATGATGAGGGGATACTGAGACTGCTGTGGACTTATTTAACGAGTTGTATGGGTTTGAAAGAGCTGCCTTGTAAGGGTCGACGTACCATAATAGATGCCTATAAGTTGGAGATGGGTTTTGGTGGCGAGAAATAGAGCCGGATCTTAAGGTTTCAGTTACGAGCTTAAAAATGTGCTAGCGGTGAGTGCTTGGTCTGAGGGACTGACTTATATTGGTCGCCGTTCCGAATGGAAGCACTGCAATGCATGTGTGACCTATGAGAGTTCGATGATGTGGCCTGTGAGGGGTCGGTTGTATGGTGATTGAAGGGTTGACCGGTCCACGTCGTCTTATATGATAACGGCTGGTCGAAAGGACGCCTGACAAATGGAAGGGCACTAAGACGTTGTTCGGTTCAGAGATGGAAATGATATGTCGAAGGGACGGTGTTGTCCGGTCCATGCCATTGTGGGCTGGTCGAAGGGACGTATTTGTCCGGTCCAGAAGTAGAGATAGTGAAGCTGGTTGAAGGGACGGTGTTGTCCGGTCCATGCCATTGTGGGCTGGTCGAAGGGACGCATTTGTCCGGTCCAGAAGTGGTGATAGTGAAGCTGGTCGTAGGGACTGTGTTGTCAGATCTATGCTCTTGTGGGCTGGTCGAAAGGACGCATTTGTCCGGTCCAGAAGTAGAGATAGTGAAGCTGGTCGTAGGGACTGTGTTGTCAGATCTATGCTCTTGTGGGCTGGTCGAAAGGACGCATTTGTTCGGGCCAGAGTTGGAATAAGTAGGGTTAATCGCAGAACAGGTGTTGTTCGGTTGTTCTTGCCTTCGCGGGCTGGTCGAGGAGACGAATTTGTCTACTAAGATGATCATGAATATGACCTTACGTCAATGGTTAAGGAGGTGTACTTTTGTGCGAGACGGTGAGCCTGAGGCTCTGAGGTTCTTATTTAGAGCCGTAGTATAGTAAAACTAAACGATGAGTAGAGTATGGTCAGGCTGAGCGAGCGATGCTGATTGCTTATGTCCTAGCCCGTCATAAATGTTCCATTGCGCCCGGGGACGATTATGTGCGAGAAACTATCATAATGTTATTCCAAAATCAGTTGTTTAGACCTCTACAGATGATGAAGAAGAATCTCCAGCCGAGAAAAGACGGCATCGTACCTTTTGCAGGAATAAAAAAAAGATTGTCTAACTAAGATAACATGTGCCAACTGGAGTTCACGACGAATACAAAAAAATGGCTTTCTATGTCTATGAAACCAAATAAGGAGCCAAATAATAAAATTTTCTCTGATTGTTTTTTAGTTGATTAACTAGTTCATAAGAAATAATTTAATTACTTTTAGAGAAAAATAAATTATTTTGTGTTTTTAATTTGCTGTAAACGGAAGATTCCGAATTTTGTTGTTTTATTTTTGAGGTTTTTAGATTTAAGTTTAATGTTTCAAATATATAAATAAATTAACTAATAAAGTTTTATTCATTATAAGTTCAATACCCACACATTAAAACTATCAGGTTAATCAATACGATAAAAAGGTACCTATTTAATAATAAAAAAATATATAAATGTATTATGCGCCTCAGAAGCGTAAGGTTATCTTTAATGGTAGTTTAAATAAGGTTATCTTTCTAGGGTTAACAATTAACGGACTTCTGCATATTAACGGAAGTTAACGTGTCCGATAACATTTTTACCAGTTAATCCGTTAATCAAAATGTTAACTTCGTTAATTAACGATTAGCGGATTAACGAGTTAATGCCCAGCTACGACAGAGAGACAGGAATAGCAAGCGCTGCAGAACTATTCCACCTTGCGAATGACAAAGACAAATATAGGACGCTCCCGGCCAACCTCCATTGATGGGGCACTATAAGAAGAAGATTGTATGTAAATTACCCTTTCATCATCATCATTACAGCTAAATAAGTCCACTGCTGGACAAGCCTCCCTCAAGAATCGTCTTGGGGGGATATACCATAATCGCCACGCTTGGCAGGCGGGTTGGCGATCGCAGTAAGATGGTCATAGTAATCAGAACGAAGCTGCTGCCCATCCTCTGGTTGATATTCCCTCGGGTCGACTTCTATGCCCCCCACCGGATGAGATGGGGTGATGATATTCTGATTCTGATATTTGTCGCCGTCACCACATGTATACCCCTTAAATAAATGAAAATTTTACTGTAACTTTTTTTACTTTAAATAAAAGGCGCTCATAGCTAGAAGCTCTCACCGGTCCATTAGTGATCGGCGAGGTTAGGCAACTTACCTCGCAGTCAAAGATGGGTGACCGCCAACGTGGTTTAATTTCTGAGCATCTCCGTATTTCGTAGGGCACGTTAAACTGTCGGTTCCGGTTGTAGCCATTAGACAACAGTCATTAAGCCATGTTAGAGGCCTACTGGACGGCTTGAACAACTCTGACACTAGGAGGGTAACCACTGCCCATACGTTAGTAAGTAAGTAATAAATAAAATATCTCCTTCTTCTGTTTCATTGGCCAATGACAGTAGAGTCCACAGGTGAATGCGTAAAGTCAAATGCCCTCTCTAGCCATTCCGTTGACATGACCGCTGCAGAAGCTGGCAATCTTGTGCAGTGAGCATAGAACTAACGCCCCAGGAACGTGTTTTATCTTTGTTACATGTTCAGGAATTGATAACACGTGCCCCAGCGTTTAAAGGACCTCATATTTGCACTCATTTGGACGACTTACCATACTTTGAACTGGGTATACTTCCAGGTTAGCTACGGCAACTCATATGGAGTTCATAGTTAGTTCATAGTAAACCAACTCCATGTTATCAGCAGAATGGAGATGATAAGAAAAGTACTATGATGTCATATCTAGCTAGTGTATTGTTTAGTTACATAACATAATATATCCAGTTATATCAAAAGTTTTCAGTGATTCATTGGATAGTAACCCGCGCCAGGAGTCTGAGTCTTGCCATAGCGGTTATAGGCGGATAGATGTTGGAGGGGGTATGTCTTAAGGGACGCTTGCTACTACTCGACGATATAAATTACATGAGATAAATGAGAGTTGAGAGAAGTTTCTGATGATCATAGTATCTGAGTTTGTTTCGCTGGGTCTTCTCAGTTGGGGCGCATTGGACCCGGTGGTAGCATTAAAGCGCGACCGTCGTTATTAACACAAGGTCCGTCATAATAATAACACCTTAATACAGACAGAACCATTGACAATATGTAGTAAAAATATTAGACTTAAACTAGATAATTAAACATAATCTCTTGACAATAACTTGATATGAGCTAGCTATAATAAAATAAATTTTATAAATGTTTTCATACAATGTGTACCTAAATATCTATGTTACTAGAAATAATAATGTATACAACTATATTACAACAAACATGTTCTGACTATTTACAAGCGCTACGTGAATAAAAACCTTTTTATTTATTTTATTTAAAGTATCCGAGTTATGTAGGAGAAAGCGAGGTCCATATCAAGGTAGTTCGTCGGTCAATATAGCCACTTAGCTGGCTACTACTGCACGTTATAAAGTACTACAGACCAGTGAGTCATATCATGATGAAGTATTTTTAAATATAACAGTAGCAGTAAGCCTCGGCAGCTTTCACTGCTTCACCGGGTTATATAAGAGAGCAGGGCCAAGCGATGTAACAAATAAAACTACCAACTAAATAAGTCGCGCCAGGGGTTACACCCTTTGGGGTGCAACCTCTCCTCAGGGCGATTTTTAGGGACACTTTGTGCAACTATGCCTTTACGGTTATGCCGGAAGACACGGCCTGCTTGTCCTATCGAGCATATCAGGTATCATGCCTCGTTGGTCTAGCGGTAGCGTGTTCACCCGCAGAGAACGAGGTCCTGGGTTCAAATCCCGGGTCGGGCCAAAAAGTGATTTTAGGACTTTTCTGTAAAAAGAAAAAAGTCTCAGCATCAGCCCGAAGTCTGGGAGTTGGCGGTATTATATCCCCGTGCCTGAGAGCACGTAAAGCCGTCGGTCCTGTACCTGACCTCTTTCCGGTCGTGTCGCATAGGCGTCCCACCGGATCATGAGAGTGATGGAATAGAAAGTGGTCCTGTGTTTGCGCACACACTTGAGCACTATAATATGTCCCGCGCAGATGGCTAATCTCTGTTGAGACTGGCCGCCGTGGCCGAAATTCGGCTAGGAGGACATTATTATTATTGTCAGGTAGAGCTTTGGAGGTGGCATTCCATGCTTACAAAGGGTTATTGAGGACGACGATTGTCGTAGCATTTTCGTGGTCGAACTCTTCGATGGCAAGTACGATAGATCATATCGATGATCATAGTACATATCTGGGTTAATATATACCGACGTGAAGTCTCCTATTTTCAATAGGAGAATCAAGGAAGACATTTTATTGATCAGTGGACATCTTCTATAAGACAATAAGCACTAAATATATATAAGTTAACCCTTAAAAGACGCAAGTATCACATTACAATTCCATCAATACAAAACTCATAACAGAAAGAAAATGAATAATAAATCCGTACCACAGACAATAGAGGCATTACGCATAGACAAGAATACAGGAGGGTGATTCGGTAACACAATCCGCGCACGTCAACTCTATTATTTATGGATTCTTTAACATGTAAGGACTTGGGGTTGAAAAGTGGGGGTGGAATTGGACATTTGGCGTTAGGAAGTGTTTCTTATGCTCTGTTGGGCGTAGAGAGGGATTTGCTTTTTTCTCCTCCAATATTACACGTTGAATTATTTTGGGGCTGTTTAGAGTGTTGAATAATTATTTGTTGAACTTCTTCTGAGTTTATTGCGTGGTTTGTGGTCGGAGTATTAAAAAAGTAATAATTGATGCTCATAAAAGCACAATCGACGGGGGGCTATTGATGAAATATATTGCTTTTTTATTTGCCAATAGATATAGTCGGATCGCATATTCCCTTGAAAAACATACAATAACCTGCAGATCAAAGTTAACGCTACAAACCGGCCGGATGGCGTGAGTAGTAAATGCTTGCCTTTCACGCCGTAGGTTCGATTCCCAGACTGCACCGATATTTGTGTGTTATTATCTATATTAGTATGTAATTACAAAAGAAAAATAGTGTATGTAATATATCAGTTATCTGGTTTCCATAGTACACGTTCTGCGTAGTTTCGGATCAGATGGCCGTGTGTTAATAATGTTCCAGGATATAATTATTATATAAAATTCATGTACCTCTAGTTCACGTGCCAAGTTGTGTCAAGTTCATGTACCTCTAGTTTACTTCCTCGATTATACTGGCAGTGTTTTCAGTAATAATAAATAAAATAAATAAAAAATAATAAAAAAGGTTCATTCCCAACAAGCACAGATAATCCTTAACTTAGTTTACATATAAGACGATATAACTAATTGCGTTTAGTTTATATAATACTTATGAAGCATGCAACATTATAAGTACTAGCTAGGAAAGGCGACTACCTCAGCAAATGTTACAGTAAATAATAATGATTACTGTAACGCTGATCTTCCGATAGCGCTTAAAATGAATGTTTGTGTACGACAACTAACACTGCCCCTAGCTGAAACTTCAATGAACTTAAAATGTCTACACTAAAAAAAGCTAAGTTTTTTCGAGTATGTAAACTATATGGAGTCGTGGTAGGGTTACTGATTGTAAGTGATCACTGCCGCTCGGAACACTAGTAAGCCTAGTATCTTCGTGCCCGCAAGTGGGTTGAAAGGAATAGACTCGCTTCTTAAAGGTTGTAAATATAAAAAAAAAAAAGGTTTTTATTCACGTAGACTTTAAAAAAGCGCTTGTAAATAGTCAGAACAGTTTTGTAGTATAATATATAATTAATTTATAATTATTTCTAGGTACATATAGATATTTAGTACATGGATTGTAGGAAATAATTTACAATAAGATTTATTTTATAACAACGTAACGTGTAACGATATTTAACTAACTTAAATTAAGTTATTGTCAAGGGTCATGTGTAGGTTTAATTATCAACATTTTAAATTTTAGCTATATCTTTACTACATATTGTCGAATGGTTCTGTCTATATTAAGGTACGAATTAAATATTATCATTATGGCGGATCTTGTGTTTATAACGACGGTCGCGCTTTGCCATGTCATACCGGATCGGAAATTACTCCGCAGTTGATTCCACAGAGGCGACATGCGCGATGGAAAGCTTCATGTGTATCATTTGGCGCTCCTAGAAAAAATAATTTCTTTATCGTACAGCAGAACCCAATTAAAATTACTGTGCATATGTAGGCATGATACACCATGATAGAAGTTTGCCTGCAACTTACGTCTTTGACTTTTTGAAGTGCAAACTAAACTTGTTTATTTTTGCACATAAATTCTTAATGTGCTCCTTCCATGAAAGATGTGTATCAAGTGTAATACCTAAAAATTTTGCGCTATGTACTTGTTGTATGAGTGAATTATTGTATTTAATATTTAATTGGATGTTTTTGTTCTTATATGTTATAAAATTAATAAGTTTTGTTTTTCAATATTTATTTTTAATTTGTTCATGTCCAGCCAATTCCTAACATCATCTAGCGTTTTATAAATATCCCTCTCATATGTGTCAAATGTCAATATCGTTACAGTCTAAAGTAATGGTTTGGTATAACTGTTGTCAGAAGATTTCAATTGAGCTACGAAATTGAACAAAAGTTTCTCTGTAATAAATCCTAACCCCACACAACTGAGAATATTCAAATTTCACGCGGAGAATTTCATGAAACTACCTAAGTAGGTAATTATGTACCAACTGCATAATAATATTATGGCGCGGTGAGAGCTCGATGTATTTTTTTTTTAATGTGTAAGTGTTTTACACTTAGCATAATTTCCCGGTCCCTTAATTTACCGGTTCGTGGACGCATCTCAAGATCCTTTCATGACGGTCACCATGGCCTAGTTGGTAGTGCTCCTGCCTACGAAGCTGGTGGTCTTGGGTTCGAATCCCGGTAAGTGCAAATATTTTTGTGATGAGCACGAATATTTGTTTCTGAGTCATGGATGTTTTCTATGTATATAAGTATTTATCTATCTACATAAGTATGTATATCGTCGCCTGGTACCCATAGTACAAGCTTTGCTTAGTTTGGGGCTAGGATGATCTGTGTGACATTGTCTCCAGATATTATTATTATTATGTAACTAGCATTATACCACGCCATAATTCTTTTCACTTTCAAAACTCGAAAGTGTTGTTCGAATCGAATCATAAATGTTGCCAATTACTAACCAACCACATGCTCAAAATTTTCAATTTAAGAATGAAATAGAATCTATCACTAAACCTATAATTCTCTTTCTTCGGGTTCATTTCTCGATCTATCGGCGGCATCCCACAAAACTGAATTAGAAAAATCTCGATGACATAAAAAGCAATCAGTAAATTTGGTAACCGTTATGCGAAAAAAAAGGAAATTTGTAGATCAAAGAAGGAAACGAGGACGTACCGACGCGGGAATAATGCAATAAATTTACTTTTGGTCGCGGTTCGACCTAACATGGCGACAAATCGAATCGTATCGCTTTGGTGGCGAACTCTTTGGAAGCAAAAAGAAAAGTTTTTTTTCTTCGCGGTAGTTAACCGACCTCTTTGGCGATTAGAATGCCAATAAATATGAATATGTTTTTAACGCGGACGTTTTTATTGCGGTTTTTGAGAAAAGTGTAATCACATCAAAACTGGCCCTCCATTCGTAAAACTTAAAATTTGAGGATCTAGTATCAAAATCATTAATAGATTTCTACAATATTATTTCTTAACACTAGGCCTGTAGAAAGCGCCCTTATTATAAACTAATGCGTAAATAAAAAATCGATCTGTCAGATGTGGAGCATTCTTAGCTTTATGGCCAAAACATACGGTCTACACTTATAAACTTTTATTATTACCCTGCATTGGTAAAATATGCGATACCCGCTGGCCTATTCATTTTATGATTAGTTGTTAAGATGTTAAGTTGTCATAGCTTAAGAAATAAAAACTTACACGTCAAAAAATTCAAATTCCCACATGGAATGTTTTTTGTTAACTTATGACGCCAAAAAATCTCAGCGAATGAATTCGTGAAAAAGGATCATATGTGTAGGTATCCCAACAGAAATCTCTACTCAGGAGAAGCAGCGGTCGTAAGCTTGTTTTGCTTAAAATATATCGATTCTAGCAATACTAAGGCAATAAAATGACAGTATACCGTCAACTGCCCTGACTTTGCCCGGATTTTGATATATTTGGCTTTTAACGTGAATTAAAAATTAAAATATACCCCATTTTCGTGTTGTGTACACATTTGATCATATAAAAATCTCAAGAATTCTATAATTTTAATTTGTTTTAGCCAATTTTCGTATGTAATAAAAGTTTTTGAGGTATTTTAAAAATTAGGCAAAGTAATGTCTCGTGTCTCTGACATTGCCTAATGCATTTACTCCAACATAAACAATTCGATTTTTATGCTAGCATGGTGTAAAATGTAGTTTAATGCATAGAGAATACAATCCAGTTTTGAATGACAGATTTTGGGAGCATTTTAGTAGGTAAAATTACTTAGGCAATGTCTGGACACCATTTTATAAAATCTTCATACATTGACAAAGAATGGGTAGGGTTGTGTCATAAGAAAATGAAACAAAATACGTTTTTGTTTTTATTTTTAAAGTATTATTAGGAACTGGTCCCGGGTATGACCTTAAACTGCCTCTATCGGGGGCTCTAGAATCTTAGGATTCATCAGAGGCCTACGATAGCATAGTTACTATCAGTACAGGATAGTAACTTAGAGCGGCGGCGGAAGAGTAGGCATAATTATGCATACCAACGGCGGCGCTCACAGGCCGAGTTAGCTGGCTTACTGTACGCTCACCGAGACGCAGGGGACGAGCACAAGTGAGCTATTTAGTCCGAGGGAGCATACCCGAAACAAAACCCCGATCCAAAGTGTCATCCGACCCGTGCTGAGGGATCCATGGCCAGAGGGTATTCTGGTCGATAACGGAGGGTGTCTATGTTGGCGGTCATAGGACACAGAATGGATCCGCCTTACCCCCGTATAGGGCTCTGCGAGGGTGGACCGTTTAGTCCCTAATACTCGTGGGAACGCAATGGAGATAAGAAATTTTAATCCTTTAAATGGCGGCGACGTGGTCCGCCACCCGTCACGTCTCGTTTCCCAGAGAGGCGAAAAGTGGTCAACGGAGAGCCGTTTTGCTACGTTGAATGTTGGAGGAGGAATAGAAGGTAAGATGGACGAAGTATGTCAGCTGATGAGTGAAAAGCGGATCGATGTGTTGTGTGTGAATGAGACGAAGCGGAAAGGGTGTGATACTACAAACCACGGACTATACACGGCGTATTGGTCTGGAGTACCGAACACCACCCGAGCTTGCCAAGGTGTGGGTCTCATTCTTTCCACAAGTATGTCTGAGTGTGTGACTGAGTTCGAATGCGTGAATGCAAGAGTAATGTGGTTGAGAATGAAAGTTGGTATGACCCGTATCTTCCTAGTAGGAGTGTACGCTCCTGTAGATATGGGTGCAGTTGTAATACAGCGAGAACAAGAGGAAAGAAAGGCATTCTGGGAGACCCTGAGAGATGTGTTGCGGTTAAGTCGGTATAATGAAAGAGTAATAATGTTAGGTGATTTTAATGGATGGGTTGGGGTAAAACGTGATGGTTTTGAAAGAGTACTAGGTCAATTCGGTGACGAGAGTGAGAATGAGAATGGGTACAGTCTGCTTGAGATATGTTTGGAATGGGGTCTTTGTGTTACAAATACTATGTTTGAACATAAAAGAATCCATACGTTTACACGAGAGAGGAAAAATGTGAGAAAGAGTATGATTGACTTCGTGATTGTAGATGAAAGACTGAGAAAGAATGTTCTAGACACAAGAGTCTATCGTGGGACCGCAATCCATACAGACCACTTTCTGGTGATGAGCCGAATAAGTGGTCTGTCCAAAGGATGGCGCCACCGAATCCCTGAGACTAAAAGTGTACTAGAGAGAATAAAAGTAGAGGAACTGCAAGAGGAAGAAGTGGCAGACGAGTACAAAAGTAAGTTGGTTGAGAAGTTTGAGGGATCTGAAGACATAAGAGAAGTAGAAGAGCTATGGAAGGTAGTCAAAGAAGGTGTGGTGAGTGTAGCTGGTGAAATATGTGGTGTAATAAAGAGAAGAAGAGGAAGAAAGATGAAGAATATTTGGTGGGATAAAAGTGTACAAAAAGTTGTATGTGAAAAGAAGAAAGCGTGGTTAGACTGGCTAGCCACCAGAGCAAACGAACGAATGAATAAGGCGACGAATGAGGATATAGAAAGGGCCTGGAATGATTATAGGAAAATGAAAGTAATTGTAAAGGATGTGGTGAACGAAAAGAAAAATGAACAAAAGGATAATTTTGATAGAAGGTTGTCTAAGGATTTTCAGACGAACATTAAGTTTTTCTGGAAATCCGTTAGATCAGTAAGAGGCATAACTCAAACCTCAGAACTGAAATCCATACGAGACCAAGATGGAAATATAGTGAAAGGGGAAGAATGCGTGTTAAAACGTTGGAAGGAGTATTTTGAAAGTTTGTATGAAAGAGGTGTAACAGAGAGTGAACGTAGTTCACTAAGTACAGACGAGAACAAATGTAAAGATGAAATTGGTATGGATGAGATTGTGAAAGCTATTAAGGGTATGAAATCAGGTAAGTCACCAGGGTATGACAGGATAACTTCCGAGATGCTGAAGGCTGGACATGGCGTCATAGCGAGTCAGCTGTACAGCCTTTTCAATCTATGCTATACCACCGGCCAAGTGCCAAGTGATTGGTGCAAGGCTGTCATTGTACCTCTTTACAAAGGGAAAGGCTCACGGCAAGACTGTAAAAACTATAGGGGCATTAGTCTGCTCAGCGTCGTTGGTAAGTTGTATGCAAAAGTATTGGTTGAAAGAGTTGTGAAAGAAACCGATGCGAAAATATGGGATGCACAGGCGGGTTTTCGGAAAGGAATGGGATGCACGGATCAGGTCTTTTCTCTGCGAAGTATAGTAGAGAAGTTTTTGGGCAAAAACCAAAAGGTCTACTGTGCCTTCGTAGACTTAGAAAAGGCCTACGATAGAGTGTTGAGGAATGAACTATGGTCGGTACTGTCCATGTATGGGTTGAACGACAACCTTGTTCAAGCACTGAAATCTCTTTATAGGGATTCCAGAGCTTGCGTGAGGATTAACGGGTCATACACCGAGTGGTTTAGCATCCAAAAGGGTGTTAGACAGGGATGTGTAGCGTCACCGTGGTTGTTTAACCTATTCATGGATAGCTGTTTAAAAGATTTGAAAGAAAGTGAATGCGGTGTAAGGATGAATGAGTTACTCATCAAATGTCTGCTTTACGCTGATGATCAAGTTTTACTTGCATCATCGGCGGACGAGTTGCAGGTGATGGTAACAAATATGTATGAATCCTTTGAAAGGAAAGGGATGAAAATGAATGTAGGTAAGACGAAAGTAATGGTATTTGAGAGGGATGAATACACGACAGCGTGTGATATTGTGATTGGAGGAGAGAAAGTCGAACAGGTGAATGAGTTTGTATATTTGGGAACTTTGTTTACGAGAGATGGGAAATATGAAAAAGATATTGTTAGAAGAGTAAATGCGGGGAACAGAGTGAATGGGGCACTACACGCCTTTATGAGTAGCCGGCAAGTATCAAAGAAGGCCCGACTAGCCGTGCACGATGGAGTGTTAGTGCCAACTTTAATGTATGGAAGTGAAAGTTGGGTATGGCAGAAAAAGAATGAAAGTAAAATAAATGCAGTGGAAATGAGAGCTCTGAGAAGTATGTGTGGTGTGACTTTGAGAGACAGAATTCGAAATACTGATGTAAGAGAGCGTTGTGGTGTGAAAGAGGATGTAGTCACAAAGATTGAAAAAGGCATGCTGAGATGGTTTGGCCATTTAGAAAGGATGAATGAAAGAAGATTGACAAAAGAAGTATACCTGGCCTGGGTGAATGGGACAACCGGAAGGGGAAGACCACGTCGAACATTCTCTGACCAAATTGGAGATGTTCTCAAGAAAGGGCAGGTCAGAAGTACCCTAAACCGGCGAGCATGTATGAAGAATATAATGACAGTAATCGAGGCAAAAGAAGTATGCAAAGATCGTGACAAATGGAAATCCGTTGTCTCTGCCTACCCCTCTGGGAAACAGGCGTGAGTCTATGTATGTATGTATGTATTATTAGGAACAACCAGAGAGAGACGCCTCGTGAGGCGATCGCGACCTATTTACGAAACTAACATCATTTGGTAAATAAATAGGTAGATAACAATGAATTAAATAATTTATCCTAACTAATATTATAAATGCGAAAGTAACTCTGTCTGTCTGTCTGTCTGCTACTCTTTCACTCAAAAACTACTGAACGGATTTGAATGAAATTTGGTATATAGATGGTACAGACCCTGAGAAAGAACATAAGCTAATTTTTATAGTTAGGATAACACATAGGCCATATTTTATAAAGTTTAACGCGGGTAAAACCGCGGGGCACAGCTAGTATAACATAAGATTAACTTTTCATTATCCCTATATTAAGCTTCCATTTAGCAATAAATTCAACATCCCAACTTAATAAAAAACTATCGTGCAGCAACTAATGAATGATTAATTATTATCGCTTATGTTTGATATTTGGCAATATAATTACCTAAATGATCCTGTGATTTATTGTTAAGTTAAATATGTGCATAACTTAACAATAAATCACAGGATCATTTAGGTAGGTAATTATATTGCCAAATATCAAAATTAAAGTAAATACAAAAAAAAAACAATTATTTAAAAAACAATCATTCTTCTAAAAGTTTTAAAAACAATCACGCTTTAAAAAAATTTGATAACGGAATGCTTAAATAAAATATGACTCAAGATATCGTCTTCGTAGAGTCTTGTTCATTTTAATCGTCCTTCAAACAAAATGAACTAGAATAAGTACCTAGATAGATACTTAGTAGTATTCTAAAAAAAATTTTTTAATCGTCTTTACAACAAATACAAGAAATTAATTGAGTTGATATGAAAACCTGTTGCTTGAGTTTTAGCGTAAAATCTTCCTTTTTTGATGTCGGTAAATAACAAAGGTGTCAACCCTAGCCTAGGCAAAATCACGACCACTTGTTCAAAAAAATTGCCTAACTTTGCCTATTTCAACATTTCTCGCTAAATACCATGTTTTTTTTCATCAATTACAATAACAAACGATAAAGCTATCAACGTTTTATAGAATAAGTACAGAACAAGATAGAAATGTACGTATTTTAATGACTTATTTAAAAAGTTTTTCGAAACTAAAAATAACAGTCTTGCCGCTCTCTAGTTTGACACACATCAGTCAAAAATTATGCATGTTACCAACATAACATCACCAATTTAGTGTTGCCAAATGATAATTCTAAAAACTGACAAATGTTTCGATAGGCAAGCTAGTAAATTGAAAAAGATATTACCATTTGTTCATTTTAGGCAAACACAGGACGCGAGGCAAAATCAGGGCAGTTGACGGTATATGTTTTTATTACACGACAGGCCATGGATACGAAATATATAAAAAAAACCGAAATAAAAAGGTTTAGTTAGCATATAATGCTATAACTTCTTAAAATAAAATGCAATATTCGGTATTTATCATCATCATGTTAGTCAAAGTTTACCTCCACTGCTGGACAAAATCCTCCCCAATTTATAGAGGGATATGCCATAATCGCCACGCTTGGCAGACGGGTTAGCAATCGTAGTTTGATGATCATAGTCCACAGATAAACGCTGCTGCCCGTTCTCTGGTAGGTATACCGGACTAGGACGATTTCTACGCCCCCCATTGGATGAGAGTGGGTAATGATATTCTATGCCGTCACCACACAGCATGTTCGGTATTGGGTCATCTTATTCAAGCAGAACAGTAAGTCAATTAACTTACGAACAGCGACAACAGCCCTTTTAAGAACGCATTTTCATAAAAGACTTTAACAGGAAAAGCGCGGGAATATCAGTAAGCAAATGACATTTCCATGTATCTGAAGCGCCATTTTGTACGCTCGGTAATTTTTACTCGATTTATCGAATTAAATTGATAAATTCTTTGATGTGGCCCATATCTATCATTCGATTACACGGGACGCGACTTTTCAATTTCCCGTCCCCTTTATGAAATGATTGGTGTAAGCAGAAAACAGGTTACTTTCAATTTAATTTGTTTTAGCTGAGTTAGAGAACCCTACATTTCGTAATAGGAATAATATTGTGGGTATTGTAACTAAGAGGGTGTATTGAATGATACGTTGAAAGGGTGGCCATTTGGCGAGTTGCACACGGAGTGACCAATTTGTACGAGCCATAGATAATCTGCGAATTTTTTGGGTGCTAGTTTCTTTTTTTTTAAATTTGTTATAGCCATTAAATGAAACAATTGTACAAGCGATAGATTTTCGCATTTTTTTGGCACGAGTTTCTTTTTTATTATGGTATAGACGTTAAATGAAACAATGACATAATAATGTCATTGAAATCAAATGATCTTTATTTGCTAGATGTAGGTGCTTATGGTACATTGGCTGCATGTACAGATGCCAGAACATCCAGCTACCCCTATCTGCCAAATTTCTCTTATAGATTTTCAACTTTATAACATAATCTTAAGGTTCACTTTCAATTGGGGAAATTTGACAGATTGGGGTAGCTTGATGTGCTGACGTTTGTACATCGCACATAATAGAACGCTGTGGAAATCTTTAAGCCTTATGTTCAGCAGTGAATGACATTGGGTTGTTGATGATGATGTAATGTTTTATATTTACATACACGTCGTTTTATATTTACCAATTTAGACGTTTTCTTAATCATAGATAAACACATAATATCTAGATATGAAGTTATTAGTATTTAATTTTGTCTTCCTTTTAGAAGAAAATCCAAATAAATACCTAGCTATATCGCTACATATATATATATATATATATATATATATATATATATATATATATATATATATATATATATATATATATATATATATATATATTCCAACTTATGCATCTTAACGTCGGTAACCAGCCTGAATCGAGGTTCAAATCTCAAAAGCGGATACTTAGTTTATTGTTATATTATATTATTATAAATAATGTATACAACTATATTACTACAAACATGTTCTGACTATTTACAAGCGCTTTTTTAAAGTCTACGTGAATAAAAACCTTTTTTTATTTTATTTTATTTGCTAGATTCACCGCTGAAGTAAACATCATGTAACAAACAAAACAAAAGCGGGCGTTGCCTTTATACAAGGCGGGTCGATTTCGACAAGCCTACTATCACATTTAAAACCGGCTTTCTTACCTAACTGCTTAAAATAATATCACAACATCTTTTTACATAACTAAACTTGAAGTGAGATAGAGACAAAAACATTTCTAAACACATTTTAAAACCACCAAACAAGTTACCGCCTACGTGTTGTCAATCAACATAAATTAAACTCAATTTATATCGAGATTCTATTAATCAATATGTTAATTCGTTCGATATAATGGTATTAGATTTAAATGTAAATATTGATAGGTAAATAAATTATTTTAAACTGACGTGTATCAATCAAGTTATCGATTTTCAAATTACATAATTATATTTTTTTTTATTGGCAATTTGTAACCATTAAAGCATAGAAACTATTAGGAAATTTTTAAACTTTTTAAAAGAATCAACATGTCAGCCTAAGTACGTCCACTGCTGGACAAAAGCCTCCCCAAAGAATGAGGGGATATGCCATAATCGTCACGCTTTGCAGACGGGTTGACGATCGCAGTTTGATGGTCATAGTTCACAGAAAAACGCTGATGCTGTTCTCTGGTAGGTATTCCCTCGGACAATTTCTACGCCCCCCACGGGATGAGATGGGGTGATGACACTCTATGCCGTCACCACACAGCAAAATATGTACCTATTTTAAATTAATAATATGCCAAAATGCCGCTACCCACGTGAAAACTTCATAGACTTGAACTTTTATTTTAAAGCGATAGATTTTATAAGTGATGTTTGTAATGGATAAACTCAAAAACTAATAAACGGATGTTTTATCTATTTAAAGCTTGTGGTTGTGTGGTTGCCGGCCAAGAAGGTATATCTTCACCCCATCTCATCCCATGGGGGGCTTAAAAGTCGCCCCGAGGGAATTACCAGCAAAACGGTCAACAGCGTTTACACACACGCAGTAAAAATAAAAATAATTCCCATGATAATTGAAATTAAATAAATTAAAAACTATATCTACTAAAATAATATACCAAATCAATCGTTTTACGAATATAATTTTTTTTTAATCCAATTTATCTACCTATAATTAATTACCATAAAAAATGACCCAGATTAAAAAATAATTGATAATTGATTCACAAACAACGAAGATATCACGTAAAAAAGAAACTCATAGGTAGAGTTATAGAGTCGTATTCTTTTGAAGTCGGTTAATAATTTAAAAAAAAACGTATACTGAAAGCAAAAGAAGACGAAAAAAGCGGGTCCGGGTCGTCCACCTAGGTAGCTAGAGAAAGCCGCAGGCTAGCTAGGGTAGGTTCCTCAGCGGCGAGGATCGCTTTGGCCCATTAACGCGTGATCGGTGATCCCGTGCATGTCATCACACCCTCATTTAGAATTTCGTCTTTCGTGCTTTAGTCTTCCATTCTTTAATTTTAATATAGTAGAACTAAATTTCAAAATAATAGTTTAGTAACTTGTTATTTATTATATTTGTTTAGAAAATATATGCGATAAAACAAACCGCACGGTCGGACTAATTAATATTGTTTTGTAACTTTTATACTATCCACTATGTTTATATACTGCATTGTGAGCTTGACAAGTACAAGTGTATATTAATACCCAAGTGCTGAATAAATTTCATTTCATTTCATATATTCGTGAGCGCGATAGTTGGGCGCCAAATTCTTGGCCTTAATCCAAAAAACCAACCATAAGTAAACATTTATCCAACAATTAGCCAAATCGCTCACTAAACCGCGCATAATCGTGAAGTCACTAACTACCCTCTATTTACATTTAATTTCACCATCACGCGTCTCCTGCGGGCATCAGCAGGATGTGTGCCAATCCTCTTGATTTAGACGATTTTAGGACACGGACGCCATTTTGAGTCACGTGTGTTCGGTAAATATGGCAGACGCTACAGGATGATGTTAAGGGTACATAATTAATTATTCGTTCCGGTTCGTAAGTAAGCTAGGAACGCAGTGAGTCGACTGCAGTGTGGCGCAGCGGCTATGACAGTCGCCTCGCCGCTTAGCATCCCGGGTTCGATTCCCGCGCCGGACAACTATTTGTCTGATGTGTCCATCTATTATATTTTTCAGACATCTTTAAAATGGATTTTATAAATTTAAGTGCCGGTGGGAATTGAACCCACGACCACAGGGTATCCGGCCCCATGTGTGTTAACCGCTCCGCCACCGCACCGTGCTACTGACACTTCGAATTTATACAATCCATTCGATATTTCTTAACGCATTTAATTAATTATTAAAAAAAAAAAATTCAGTATACCATGTTTAAAATGCTAAAAATAATAAAAGAAATTATAGTTAATAATAAAAACTATGATTTAATTAATATTCGTCTATTATATGTTTGTAAATTACCCCGCGACACAGGGAATAGCTTACCTAATGCGGGCGTTGAGTTTAAAAATAAATAAAGAAATAATAAAAAAAACCGCCTACTAGGTTTAATTTCTGAGTGTTTCCTCCATTAGACGACAGTGTTTAAGTCACAATGTACAGAGGGCTACTAGGCGGCTTGAACAACTATGACACTAGCGTTACACATGCTGTATTATGACTTAATTGTGATGTTTATTAGGATAGATTTTAAATTTGTAAAGCCAAAATATTTGCAAGCCGATAAATAGGCAAAACATGCTGAACTTTATATTAATATGTACCATTCGGTAACCATGTTTTATCGCAAATAAATGCTCTTATCTTATCTTATCTTAGCTCGGGTCATACCATAAATAAATACCTACAACAGTTGTCAAGCCATGTCAGAGTTATTAAGCTTGGATAACTTTGACCCTTGACTATTGACCACAAAATTAATTAGTTGAACAATTTAAAGACAGAACAACATAAAACTAGACAAAAAAAGAGCAATAATATAATTTAGTAAGAGTGCGTGAGATAGTCATAGAAAAACACTTCTATTCTAATGTAATTTCTTAAAAATGGATTACTCGCTCATAGACAAGTTTACAGGAGCAACAGTTGGGACGTTTAGAGAACTGATATACTACATATACTAGGTTTTCTTTGGTAAATATATACTTACATAGATAATTACACCCAGACGCAGGACAAACACATGTTCATGCACACTAATATCTGTCCTGGGTTGGAATCGAACCCACGACCTACGGCGTGTAAGGCAAGCACAAAAGAATAATAGTATATTAGTTATCTGGTTTCCATAGTACAAGCTCTGCTTAGTTTGGGATCAGATAGCCGTGTGTGAATAATGTCCCAGGATATTATTATTATTTATCAACAACGTCAATTGGCCCGTCAAATAAGTGAGTTACCCGTTATAGTTTACCCAAAACTGTTTTTAAAACAGGACCAAAAGCTGTAAAGCCGAATCTGTACGCTGTAAACAAAAAACATTTCTTGACTGTCCTTAATAACTCCATCTACTGGTAAAAAGCTTCTATATTATGCACCCTCTTTTGAAGCGAAGGAAATAATCATCATCATCAGCCTGATATCGTCCACAGCTGGACATAGGCCTCCCCCAAAGGTTTCTATAATATTGCTATTTGGAGGGATTTGCCGTAGTCACCGCGCTTGGCATGCGAGTTGGCGACTGCAGTCAGGTTGTAGCTAGTCGACGGTCACCGTAGCCTAGTTGGTAGCGCTCCTGCCTACGAAGCTGGTAGTCCTGGGTTCGAATCCCGTTAAGTGCAAATATTTGTGTGATAAGCTCGAATATTTGTTTCTGAGTCATGGATGTTTTCTATGTATTTAAGTATTTATCTATCTATATAAGTATGTATATCGTCGCCTGGTGCCCATAGTACAAGCTTTGCTTAGTTTGGGGCTAGGATGATCTGTGTGACATTGTCCCTAGATATTATTATTATAGTACATAGGAGGCGCTGCTGCCTGACTATCTGGTATATCTCTTAGTCGCCTTTTACGAAACCCACGGGATGGTATGGGGTGGCCCTATTATCCTTTCTAGGCCGGAAACGGTGAAATAATGTAACATAAAAAAAAATAACTAAACAGTTTTTTCACTTGACATCAGCCTGTATTTTCGCTACCCGACACCGTAATTGGAGCACTCAATTTGCGCCGCCACGTGCCGACACGCGCCACTATCAATTGTCTATGGTATCGACCTCCTTTTGAATGAGCCATAGACAACAATGTAGGAAAGGATGGCTTCGTTATGGTTTCATTAAACATTCATAATCGATGCGCTGGGTGCATAGTTGTGTGTGAGAAATATGTTGGATTAGGGGTAATATTTAAAATATATCTCATAGACTTATTACTTAAGCAAGCACACGGTTTATTAAATTGTGTTTAACTCTTATTAATGACAAGTAAGTTTAACTTAGTTCTACAGTCTTACAGGCATACCAGACTAGTAGGGGTGGCGCAACGATTAAGACAGCCACCACGCATTTCATATCCTTTCGGGTTCGATTCCCACAAAGGACAACAATTTGGTGTGAGCCTATTGTGTGCTTTGTGGCCATTTATCATATGTTTGTTACGTAGCCCGTGATACAGGGATTCATTACAATAGTGCGAGCCATGTCTTAAAAAGTAAATATTATAAAGGTTAATTCGAAAAAAAAAGATAATTAAACCTACACATGATCCTTGACAATAACTTAATTTAATTTAGCTAAATATCGTTACTATTATAAAAATATAAAATAAATAAATCTATCTTATTGTAAATTATTTCCTACAATCCGTGTACCTAAATATCTTTATGTACCTAGAAATAATTATAAATTAATTATATATTACTATACGAACATGTTCTGACTATTTACAAGCGCTTTTTTAAAGTCTACGTGAATAAAAACCTTTTTATTTTATTTTATTCGAATACGTTTTATCAATGCTTAATTTTCTGAATCAACAATAGTGTAATTTTAAATTACAGTGGTCCATTATTACTGCGATTTAGAGATTTATTTAACGACGCCTTTTAAAAAGAATAATCGATAGTATAGGTAGGTAAAGTAACTAAATGGTTGTATTTATTTGACACACTCATAGGTTCTTGTTATTTCCTTCTGCACGCTTACAAAAATAGAGACATCATCATCATCATCATCATATCAGCCGAAAGACGCCCACAGCTGTACAAAGGCCTCCCCCTAAGATCACCACAATTGCCGGTCTTGCTCTATCAAATGACTTCCAAAGACCCTCTCAAGATCATCGGTCAAATAAGGAATATGTAATGTTTTCACCTCAAAATATCTCAAGTCGATAAAATAAAAAAACAAACATTGTCCGTTATCTATACATATAATAGAATCGTAGAGAATATTTTTTTTAAAGGATTCTTGGGGTGTGATCTACAATCGATATCGAAGCCAAAAATATAGTTTTTAGAATTTTTGTCTGTTTGTCTGTATGTATGTCCGGGCTAAACTCAAAAAGTACTACATGGATTTACTTCTACTGAGGTTGGGATAACATATTATCACGCTATCACCTACGAGGGACGAGCTGTGATAATTTATAAGGTTTAACGCGGGTAAAACCGCGGGGCACAGCTATAAGGAATATGTAATGTTTTCACCTCAAAATATCTCACGTCGATAAAAAAAAACAAACATTGTCCGTTATACCCTGTACAATCGCATCAGGCTGCTAATGAGTATCAAACAACCCGATTTCAATTTATAATTTTTTATACTACTGTTTTAATACCCACATGTAAACAAGAAACTATAGCATAAATTTACCATATTTCTTATTTTTTTACAACCATCATTAACCTTCATTGACAACCTTTTCGCACCTAGACGCCATAAATTTTGCTACCGTGGTCATCAATGAGCGTCAGAAAAAAAACGTGAGAACTTGTCTATGCTCGGATACATCTTTTGTCAATAATTTGTCAGTTCCGTTCTCTATGAATGAAGTTTTTTTTTTATTTATTGTGTGCACAGGTGTATTTATATAATTCTGTACGGTCCCTATCCGTCACTGTTTGGTTATTTATTGTTAAATAAATATGAGAAACATCTGAGTTGTTACTTCTATGAGCTAAAATAGCAAGCACAGATTTTGATTTCAATTCAAAATGACAGGGCAAGTTTATTTCAATAATAATAGCGAGTAAATGGTGATATCAAAATTAAACCTTGACAGGTCTATTGGTCTAGTGAGCTTAGCCAAGGTCAATAGACCCTGAATGCTAAGCCAGAGGTCGTGGGTTCGATCCCCACCCAGGACATGTCTGTTTATCCTGAGTGGGTGTAATCTATATGTATATCTAGAGACATATATATATCATCATCATCATCATCATCATATCAGCCGAAAGACTTCCACTGCTGGACAAAGATCTCCACAATTGCCGGTCTTGCGCTATTCGCATCCAGCTGTTTCCATCATATATATATATATATATATATATATATATATATATATGGTTTCCACAGTCAATATCTACTTAGTTTGGGATCAGATGGCCGTGTGTAAATAATGTCCCAGGATATTATTATTATTAATTTATCTATAATATGTAGATAAGTATTTAGAAATATAATCGTTGATTCCTAATTTTTTTAATTCATTTTTACGGCTCTGGCTTCTTCGGCCTTAAGAGCCTTCAGTAAAATATTATTATATTTATGTTAATTAATTTCCACAACAGACAACGAAAGCCAAGGTTTAAATACTCTTTGACGAAAGCAATCAAAATGAATTGACGTTAGAATATCAAAACCACGTCCTAGTCTACACCTACTCAGTCGCTAAACTAGGTGGTGCCAAGGAGTAACTTTTACTCCGAGAGTAACTTCGGATTAGCTAATTCCCTCCTTACTCCATATTTATTAATAGTTTTTTTAATTAATTTTAAGTTTAAACCTGGAATAAAATTAATCCTAGTCTATGTTTATAAATAAGGCTGTTAAAGTCTATGCAATAAAAATGCTGTGTAGGTGAAAATTATTCCACCGACGCGACGTGAGTAACATGACGTAATCCTTGTCGATGCAGCCCACTATTTTACTACGGGGCTAGAGCCTCCTCTCAGAGGGCATAAACCATAGTCCACCACCCGGGCATAGTGCGGATTGGCAGACTTCACATGCCATTGAGATCATTTTAGAGAACGCTCACGATGTCCCCGGAGGTTAGACAGAGACAACGGATTTCCATTTGTCACCATCTTTGCACATCTCTTGTGCCTCGTTCTCTGACCAAATCGGAGATGTTCTCAAGAAAGGCCAGGTCAGAAGTACCAACAACTGGCGAGCATGTCTGAAGAATATAATGGCAGTAAACGAGGCATGTTTCTTTCAGCGTTTTAAGTACGAAATAATGAACTCTCCTCTTATACGAAAAGTCTACCCAAAGGCGCGTACCACTGATCTATCATAGTCCAAAGATCTATCCAATAGGCTATCTCGACTTGTTCCTTACTATGTAACCCTGTATAAGTCTGGATGTACCCCGCGACACAGGGATGCTTGATGATTCTCTAGTGCGCGTGTTGTCTTTTGTTTATAAAAAAAAAATCAAAATCTATTCAGAAACATCGGTGAAATCGGGTAACATAAATAAATTTACCAAAGAACATACTTCTACTTGATAACATCCGTATTTTGTAGTCGGTTAACAATTTCTAAGTGGACATTACTTGCCTCTTAAAGTTCCTGCCCAAATCTATGAGTAGGTACGGACGCCAGCACATCAAGCTACCCCAATCTGTAAAATTTCCCCCTTTGAAAGTGAACCTTATGCTTTTGTGATAAAGTAGAAAATCTATACGAGAAATTTGACAGATTGGGTTAGCTGGATGTGCTGGCGTCTGTACATAATAATATGTTCACCAACCTACAACGCTTACTTTAAATTCAAAGTAGATAGATATTCCAACAAAAAACAGTCATAACCAAAATATAACATTACTCCTTGTATCCATCGCTTCCTCGCTTTAAAAAGTTTTAATTCTAAATTTAAATCTCTCCGAGCGTTGGCGGCAAAATGACCATAAACAACTTTATTTTTTTCTCGCCATGCCCGACGCTGTCCCGCCTTTGTGCCAGTATCCTGCCCTTTTCATTCGACCTTTTTAACTAAGAAATTTATTATGTATACTTTTGGCCATGACCAGTAGCTGTTTTTAATTGTGAATTATGAGGCTTATAGGTTTTTTACACACATTTTTTACATTTAGCCGTTTCCTGACCGATCGGAAGGTCACCTTTATGGTTTTTTATAGGCCTGAATTTATTTGGTGGATTTTCGTTATAATTGATTTCGTTACAGGTTCCTTTCGGGATTAATCGGACGGAACAGGATTTTTAATGTTCAAATGAATAATAAAACGGATATTCTTGTCGGGTATACTTATGGACAGGAAACGCCCGTATTTTATGATAGACAGCCAATGAAGGATAATAGGCGATTATAAATCTTCTGCTGAATTTTTATGAAGCAAATATTTTTTATGGGATTTACAAGTCTGCTTAATTAGAAACGTGTGCCTTAGGTATCTATTGATTAGAATTCGGTAAGTATGCTGTAATACGAAGAGAATCCTACGAATATTATAAATGTCCGTGTGGTCCGAACTCAGGTAATAGTCGCTTAAATTGTAAAAATAAAGTGATAATTATTATTATTATTATAAAAAAATTAAGCTACTGGTTAAGAGCCTCCAGCGCTATCCAACTGCCCTTAATTTTTAAAATTTTAATATAGTAGAACAAAATTTCAAGATAATAGATTAGTAACTCGTTATATATTTAAGGATTTAAAAAATATATATGTGATAAAACAGACCGCACGGACGGGTTATTTTTTTTTGTTATCGACGATGTTCATGTACGGCCTTGTGTGCTTGACAAGTTCAACTGTATGTTAATACCCAAGTGCTGTATAAATTTAATATTTCATTTCATTATGCGAAAATTTTGAGTATGGATGTATGGGTGTTCGTTACTCTTTCACGCAAAATCTTCGGAACGGATTTTGATGTAACTTTGTACAAATATAGTTTATATATCCGAATAACACATAGGCATCTATAAAGTTTAACGCGGGTGAAACAACGTTTTAAAAAGAGCGCCTCAGTTTTGCTGTCTCATTGTTATTTCTTCTCTCAGAATACTAGAAGTACTATGTTTTACTATCCATGCAAAAATACTAATATTATTTATTTTCCTGCAACCTAGTGCCCATATGCGTCGTTGGTCTGGCAGTAGCGTCTTCAACCACAGATAATGAGGAGTTCCAACCCCGGGTTAGGCTAAAATAGGGATTTTGATTTGATTATTACGAAAATTTCTCGGTATCCACCCGAATTCTGGGAGCTGACGGTATTACATCCCCGTGCATCGGAGAGTACGTTAAGCCATTAATCCTTTATCTGACCTCTTTCCGATCGTGTCGCTAGTCGTTCTATTGGATCATGAGACTGCACATGTGTTTGCGCAAAAACTCAAGCACTATAACATGAACTTCCTTCTACATGAGTATCATATGACCTACCTTCTAGCTTCCGTTGAGATTGGCCTCTGACGTCTAAATTCGGCAAGGAGTACTATTATTATGCAATTACACTTCAATAAACACATAAGGATTATAAAATACTTCAAATTCCCTACCACCTACTGTTCTTTAAAAACTCTCTTATTCAGTACAATCTTTAACAAATGTTGGTTACAATACACCTACTTGCATTGTAAGTAAATCAATGCTACCAACTTTATAATAAAGGAGTATCGTCGATAGTTTTCGTTCATACATTTCTTACAAGGGTTGGTTTTGTGTTGACAATGGCCAATCAAAAAATATTCTATAACACCTGGCCAAAAAGTATTGCGACGTTTTTATAAACTTCTTTAAAAAAAAACGAGAATGCTTTAGACCACACGACTAAAATGAAACTTAGATACGCGAAAAGTAACTGGCTATGTGAGAAAGAGAGAAAGAAAAGGTGTGCGCGCACGACTCTCTCTCTTCATCATCATCATATCAGCCGAAAGACCGCGAACCGACCAGCAACCTTTGTCCAGCAGTCGGACACTGCTGGACAAAGGCCTCCCCCAAAGATCTCCCCAATTGCCGGTCTTGCGCTATCCCTCTTGTAGGTAATGGCCTGCCGCAGCGGGGGCCTGCCCACGCTGCGTCTTCTGGTTCTTGGTCGCCACTAGAGAACTTTCGCGCGTCGGGTTTACGAGCTATGTGCCCTGCCCAGTGCCATTTTAGCTTGACAATTCTCTCTCTCTTGTCCCTACAGTAATATATGAAACTCGCTCTCTCTCTCTCTTTCTTTCTTCACTAACTTATATCTCCCTCTAACTTCCGTTCGCCTCGCCAGATCATACTTTCTACTCTCCAAATCAAATGTATGTAGGCAAAGAAGTTTTACAACTAAAAAGGTAGGTATTTACTACAAAAAAGAAGCAAAAGTAAACCTATAATAATAAAATAATAATATCTAGGCGACAAAGCCACACAGATCATCCTAGCCCCAAACTAAGCAAAGCTTGTACTATGGGTACCAGGCGACGATATACATACTTATATAGATAGATAAATACTAATATACATAGAAAACATCCCTGACTCAGAAACAAATATTCGTACTCATCACACAAATATTTGCACTTACCGGGATTCGAACCCAAGGGACTGTTTGTTAAATACATTGTTACATTGTTCTTGTGGCGGAGACAATGGATTTATATTTGTCACGATCTTTGCACACCTTTTTTTATCTTGTTTACTCTCACTACATATACTTCTATTAATTATTGTGATTATATTGTATAAATTTTTAGTTTTATTTGTATATTGACATATATTATTCATTATTTTGCATGCAATTTTTACATTTTTTGTAAGCTAAACATGTGAAACACAATATGTAACCAATTTGTACCAGCATCATACCATGTTTAAGGCAAATAAAGACTTATCTTATCTATTATAATAATATAACACACACGGCCATCAGATCCCAAACTAAGGAGAGCTTTTACAGAGATATTACATATAATACTTTTATTTTGTCATACATACTTAATTATATAATTTAAAAAAACAGACATTTTAATGCACACAAATATACATATATATGTGTGCATATCTAGGTGGGAATCGAACCCATGACCTGCGGCGTGAAAGGCAAGTATGCGGGGCATAGAAGTCGAGCCGAGGAAATTAATGTGTACTTACTACGAGCACCAAACTGCGATCGCCAACCCGCAAGTGACGGAAGACATGATCAACCTAAAAACTGAGAAATCCTTCATACATACGAGTACGTTCGGTGGTTATCGAACGTGAACCATCTACCACGGTATGCGCGTTGCCGGCAAGCTCATTCGTGCTCACACCGGAGGTAATTTTTTTAATTTCACATTTTTTTAAACATGTCAATAAGGCCAAAATTTGCGAATATTGGAACGAAGTTCCTTATCGCGCGTTGCGAAAGGGGGCTAGATGAAAAACTGAAGACGAAAAGTTGTAACGACACTTTTTGCTTTTTTATTTATTACTAAAATTAAGCCTACTGATTAAGTTTTATTACATTATATTTGTTAATATTAAAAAAAAAGTATTATTATATAATTTTATTACAATTCCTTCACTAATTAATCGAAAGGAACTTCGTTCCATCCGGGTGTCCCTTGACACCTCTCAAGTTTTTTATTTATTTGTTTAGTTCACTAACAACTTAAACATTAACATTAATCTTTAGTCACTACATTCAAAATTTTAATGAGCTACTATTTACATATTAGGTAGGTATACTATTTGTTTTTAATGTGTAACTTAGCTAAGACCATAAACAACTATTGATAATTTTCCGAAACGATCCTAATGAATCGTGGTATTTTGTATTCATAAATTAAATAAATACAACAGATTGCAAAATACAAGACTAGCCAAGTGTATAACTAGTCTTACAAAAGAAGTCGTGGCGAGTCTTCAAGCGAAATTTATAAATCGGCAATGGCGCGAGCTCAGTAATCCATCCACCATTTTTTGCGAAGGGAAAAATATTTTTTTTTTAATCTTAAGCTTTGCGTTAACGCAAAGCTTGTGGCATTTTTAAATTAAAGAATTGTTTTAAACGGATCTCATTATTGGCCAGCAATTTCTGAATACAGTTTTTACCCGGTCCAAGATCAATATTTTTTCTTAAGTGTTGCTATCCTAGCAAACAGTTTCGTATTTTGCCAACTTTATAAACTATTATGCTTATGGGTCTTTCTCAAAAATAAAGAGTGCATGTAAAATCTGAGCGAATAACATAAAAAATATTCTTTCGGAAAACATAAAACTGATCTCAACTGTTCGTTTAGAAAACCTCATCAAAACAACCGAATGACGTCCACTGCTGGACAAAAGATTTCCACAATGGAGTTGTATCCATCATTTGGAGCGATATGCCATAATCGTTACGCTTGGCACACGGGTTGCCGATCGCAGTATGATAGTCATAGTACACAAAGAGACGCTGTTGCCCGTTCTCTGAGAGACGACCTCAGGACGACTTGTGCGCCCCCCACGGGAGGAGATGGGGTGGCGATATTCTATGCTGTCAGCCAAACCGCATAAGAAAACCTATTGGAATAAAATGTATGTGGAATAGGCCCATATCAATTTTATTGCAATAGGTTACCTGTATCAAACAAAAAAAAACATTGATCGTAATCGCATAACATATATACATACAAAAAAAAGAATTAACATACAGTCAAATTGGAAAATGTTTCTTCTGAAGTCAGGTAATAACTTTATGAGCATTTGGAAATTTTATTTATACTTATAAAGTATGATGATATGGCCCTTTAAACTCGCCGATTGTTCACAGACCAATGAGGGCTTTGAGCGCCACTTATGATTAAATAATGCCTTGATTTAATTGGTCGATCACAAAAGAGAGATGTATATACAGGTACACTATCTTGCTAGGCCTCTTGGTCATGAATTTGATGATAGAGTCAATAAACCCAATCTTTTTCGCCATTTAACTACCCTCCAAACCCTAAACCTTGCTCTCCAGAGACCTGGTCCATTAATATTGACTTGCACTATTAATGTTTAAGTAATCTCTCTGTGTGGACTCCCGGGGGAGGTGTTCAGTTACCTTCGGCTTCGGAGGTCGGGACAAGGGCGCGTTGTTGGTTGGGAGCTCTTTGTGAATACAATTGCAATAAAAAGAACAACATTAATGCTTAGGTAATAAAGATTCCGTGAAGCTCAATGTGTGTACATGACGTGCCGTCAATTTTACAGTCAAAGGCAAAGGTAGATGATCAAAATGGGACGAGAGGTTTTGTGTTTATTAACTACCAAAACTGTATTAAAGTGAAAATTTCTTCACGGTCGCTTGGAATAAAAAAATAATAACAAAACACGGCTTGAAACAAGATGGAGATGGATCCTACGTATTTTTGCCATGAACCTGACCCACTCGCCCCTTCCAAGAAAAACCACAAGTACAGACGAGAGCACATCCAGCTGACCCAATCTGTCAAATTTCTTTTATAGATTCTCAACTTTATTACATAAGCATAAGGTTCACTTTCAATTGGGGAAATTTGACAGATTGGGGTAGCTGGATGTGCTGCCGTCTGTACGTCGACACTCGAGATTGGTTTTTAATTTTCAAATGGGTTTAAATTGAAGGTCTACATCGAAAATCTTTAAGTTCTAAGCGTCTTCATACGGATGAAGACTCAAGCTGTTTTGGAAAATTCACTGGGCCGATTCTATTATAAAATTTTTATACAATCAAGTTTACAAGTATACACACAACAAGTATAACTTAATTTTAGTTAGCTAAATATCGTTACTGCTATAAAATCTTATTGTAAACTAGCTGTGCCCGCGACTTCGTCCGCGTGTTAATTAGTTTATTTTGTTTTTTTCAAAAATAAAAGTTTTTCTAAAATGAAAGTAGCCTAAGTTACTCCTTATTACAACAGCTACCTGCCAATAAAAGTCCCGTCAAAATCGGTCCAGCCATTTCAGAGATTAGCCGGAACAAACAGACAGACAGGCAGACAAAAATTGTAAAAAAATATATTTTGGAGTACCGAGTTACCGTATCTATATATATTCATATACATGTAGTAAAAATCGGTTATTTCAATATTACAAACAGACACTTCAATTTTATTTATTTGTATAGATTATTTCCTACAATCCGTGTAATTTAATATATAGGTATATATATATATAATATATACGTATAATTAATTATATAGGTATTACTGCGAACATGTTCTGACTATTTACAAGCGCTTTTTTAAAGTCTACGTGAATAAAAACCTTTTTAATTTTATTATTTACAGGCGGTCAGTCGGTACATGTGAAGCGGTCACAGTAGTCTATGATGCTTGTGGCACACGTGCACACGCTTGGGAGAGAATTCTGTAGGTAGGGTGTAGATGCTGCCCCAGTCATGCCGCTTATAGAGCGTAAGAACGGCATGGTCCACTTCTAGTAAATCTACCGCTACTCTGGGATCAAATGTAGAGTTGATAGAGCTAATGCCCATATATATATATATATATGGGCATTAGCTCTATCAACTCTACATTTTATTATATGTATAGATATATATATATATATATATATATATATATATATATATATATATCTATACATATAATAAAATCGTAGGAAATTCAAAACTGTACATTAAATATATGTTCGAAAGAATACTTTGGGCGTGATCTACAATCGATATTGAAGCCAAAAATATAGTTTTTAGAATTTTAGTCTGTGTGTCTGTTTGTCTGTATGTATGTCCGGGCTAAACTCAAAATGTACTGCATGGATTTGCTTTAAATTTTGCATGAATATTACTAAGAGGTTGGGTCAACATAAAAGGAGCTGTGATAGTTTATAAAGTTTAACGCGGGTAAAACCGCTGGGCACAGCTAGTATATATATATATATATATATATAGCCAAGCTCATTGATGTGATGAAATAAATTAAAAATGAAGAAGTGAAGTTAAGGGTGAAAGCTTAAAAAATAAAATGCTATACCTATAATTGCTTACCTATAGTATGTAGAGCTCAACCTCCAAAAAACATTATAACAATGACTAATAGAAAATTAATAAACCGTATAAAATACTTGCCATACCTTCGTCCCAATATCCCACGCGAAGGACAATGTTGAAAAAAACAATAATCCGCATCCCGGGGGGATTACACGACAAATGCATCAGGTTTGCCACACTGTGCGGCTTCCAAATTCGAATTTAAAAAAAAAAGCAACATCAAACGCCTCCAAAATATTTGTCGTTGGTTTCTGTCTACTATTAGGAATCCGTCAAATGAGATTGAAAACCTCTTTTTTATATTTGTGGATGCGGTAATAATCCTTGCTTTCTTCTACGTCTAATACTATTGTACATACAAATATGGCTGGCATGATGGTCTAGTGCTTAGTGACCCTACCTGTTAAGCCATAGGTTGTGGGTTCGATACCCAGGAAAAACTTTGTGGGATGAGTACAATTATAGTAATAATATTCTGGGACATTATTTACATACGGCCATCTGATCCCACACTAAGCAGAGCTTGTACTATGGAAACCAGATAACTTATATACTACATATAATACTTTTCTTTTGTAAATACATACTTAAATATGTTTAAATATAGACAATGACACCCAGACTCAGGGCAAACAGACATGTTCATGCACACAAATATTTGTCTCGGGTGGGAATCAAACTCACGACCTCCGGCGTGAAAATCAAGCATTTGCCAACCACGCCAATAGGCCCGTCATAACTACTGATATTAACCGTCGTCTTTTCATAAGTCATCCACATGTTAAGTGGATTTCTTTTCACATCTCTACATTTGTTTCTGCTTAATAATTTAAAACAAATACATAAATGCGTATTTGATTATGTCTCTTTGCGTAATCGAACTACTTTTACCCCCCCACTGCAACTCCAGTACGTAAACCAGTATTACAGTGGCATTCAATGAAATGACACCGAGCAGTAAGTCTCAGCCATGTCCCGGGGAATCGCCTCAACATGTCTTGGATCCCGCAACGAATTTAATCAGAACGAAATAAGCAGTCAGAAATAAGTAGTTCGTCGATATAAAAATAAAACCAGCTGCAAAAGCACTGATCCTTTTCTCTTTCCTTTTCTTTCCTCCTAGCATTTGCTCCTAATATCACGGTGCCAGGTTTAAATATTTATACTTATCTGTGGACAAGGAAGCAGGTAACGGTCTGGTATCCAAGGAGGGTCAAGGAGCCGAGGCCGCAAAGTGATGAGTAGATAGGAAGATGATCTGAAATTGACTCTATGTCCCCTTTGGCTCAGAATTACAACTGAAAGGAAACAGTGGAAGACGTAAGAGGTCTGACGAAATTATAACAACCTTTTACCGTGTTTCAAATAAATGTATTCTATTCTATTCTATGCCGTAAGGCACACCGAACTTAGGGACTTATTATGATTAATGTAATAACGATCGTTTAGTTGAAAGAAAATTGTATTAAGTTGTAATAAGAGAAATGTTGTCCACAGATATAATAATAGTAAGCAAAATTTGTAAAATTTCGGAATAAGCCTAATTCGGAATAGCGCTCATAGCTAGATGCTCTTACCGGTCCGGTAAGCGATCGGGGAGGTTAAGCAACTAGGCTCGCGGTCAGTCCATAGATGGGTGACTACCAAAGTAGTTTAATTTCTGAGCGTCTTCCTGCTCCGGACCACTTCTAAGTAAGTATTTCTCTTATTACAACCCGAGGTCTGGAGAATTATAACCTGTACCTAAAAGAAAACCAAAATTGTAAGAGAGCAAAGCGTTAACTCATGACCTGACATCACACATCATGACAATTATTTATACCTGTACCTACTATACTACCTCCCAAATTACAATGTAAAAATATTGCTGTGCCCCAGCAGGGTTCATGTTTGGTACTGTACCTACTCTATTGTTAACACCTATGTAAACCCATGAATGCAATAAATAAATTGAAATTGAAATTAATTCGCTCAAAGAACAACCCGACTGGGGAACTACCTCTACCTTACAGAAGACATTACTTAATAATAACATTAATTATTTTAATGTTGTGTTTCTGCGTGTGAGTAAAGTCGCCAGAGCTCATTGTGGTGGGGGGAATGACCAGCAACACCTGTTTGCTGACTCTTAAAGGCCCGTAACGCACTGATGACTCCTCTGGTGTTGTGAGTGTCCATGAGCGGTAGTGATCACTTACCATCAGGTGACCCACTTGTTCGTTTGTCCCCTCTGATATAAATAAAAAACAGTCCTCCATTTAATCTATCCCCGATCGAGTCAGAAGCTTGCTGACGTATCGGAACATAAGATTGCATCTGTGTTTGCACACGCACTAGAGATCTACAATATGCAACGTAATTAACGCACACCCTCAAACACCCCAATTAGAATATTATGTTGTAATCATAATACATACACTGAATTTTTAATTTAACGTGTACATATACATTGTTATTTACTAAATTAGTATCTTGGAATAAAGTTTATTCTTCTTTATTTTGTATTGAATGATGGAATTTGTATGAATACTAATAAAACTGCGATTTAAAAGTCTTATTACTTTCACTTACGGTCCATTTAAATTTGTTTTGACTGTACAGGGTTAATATGACATTAATTTCCGTAGTACTAATTATTTTGGAATAAACGATTACCTATACTAAAAATGATATAAATCGATTCAGTAAACGATTCTGAGCAAACTATTTTCAGGGTGTGAGTTAATTAAGTTACATGTTGTATATGCTGCTTCATTATCTTGATTTCCTTTACGATTGACCACTATACAGGTTGGCCGAGGAGTTGACGTACAAACGTAAAATTTAGAAACCTTATGATGAGGAGTATCCGAATCACTCCCATGTATGTTCTACGATTGTTTTTTTGATACTTTGAAAATTTATGAGTCCTGAGCTCAAACTCTAATTTTGAACATTCTAATTAATTCAAAGTCAGTTCTGCAATGATTAGATAAACCATACTTTTTAGGTTGTTAGGTTAAACTATGCTAATTAGTTATCACAAAAAAAGTTGAACCAGAAATGTTCAACAGAACGAGAAAAATATCGAAAACTGATGTTAGGTGAAATTTATAAAAAAACGTGGTTAAAAATATAAATCTCGAAAACTAGGCAAAATCGTAGGACATACATGGGGGTGATTCGGATACTACTCATCATAAAGTATCAAAATTTTGCGTTTGAACGTCAACTCCTCGGCCAGCCTGTATATGTATATATTCGGCCAGAAAGGCTATTTAAGACTACATTTAAGACTTAACGGGCCGGTTGGTGTGGTTGGAAGATACTTGCCTTTCACGCCGCAGGTCCTTTTTTTTTTTTGTCAATGCAGGGGGAATGCTAATGCATGCCACCCGCAAAAAGTGTCTGCGGGTGGGTATGTCGGACTCGCACCGACTAAACCTAACCTGCCGTGGACTTCTTCTGGCGCCTGATACGGGGAGCCCCGGGAACGCGGGTATGCTGCTCCGGTGCCCCTCTTTTGCGCCGTGTCCCAGATGGTCGGGACACGCACCCGGGGAGAGCTTTGGGTTGCCCTCCCCATTTGCCGACTCCTGCCAGTACGGCACAGCGACTGCGCCACAAACAGTTCGCTGTCTTCCCGGGGCTGCTTGCACGTGGCGGCAGTAGAGGACACTTCTCATACTGCCACCGCAACCCCGAGGGGAGTAGGGCTAACGGCTGCCGCCGCCGCCCCGACGCCTCCTCCGTCTACGAGTGGGGTCGGCTCGTTCCCTATCCCGCTCGGCGGCCTCCTTCTGGAGCATGACTGCTTCGCAGAAGGAAACCACGGCGTCCCATTTGGTGGAGTCGCCATCCAGCATCGCATACACGACTGCTGGCGGCGAAAGATCCCGTCCGATCTCAGCGACCAGGACTCGTCTCTCGGCCTCCCAGGCCGGGCACTCCTCCAGCGTATGCTGGGCAGAGTCCAGGTCGCTCCCACAATGGTGACAATGTGTCGTCACTTCTCGACCGATCCGGCACAGATACTCACCGAAACACCCGTGTCCGGCGAGTATCTGAGTCAGTCTGTAGGTGACGTAACCGCCCTTCCTTCCCACCCAGGCCTCGAGGTGAGGCAGGATAGCACCGACGGCACGTTGGCGCGCGTTCAGGCGCAACTCCAGTCGTGCGCGCCACTGTGTTAGTACGCGCCGGTGTGCATCCCGCCTATAGGCAACGAGCGTCTGCTCTGGCGCCTCACCGCTCTCCCGGCGGACGCGGATCTTGGTGTAAACCGTCGCGTCGACTGCCGCAAGGAGATCAAACGGCGGGAGGCGCGCCAGGAGTGTCGCCGCCTCAAAGGATACCGTCCGGTATCCTCGTGCGATCCGTATGGCTACCACACGCTGCAGGCTATTCAAAATAGCTCTGCAGCGGGAGGCGCCCGTCAGGCGTTCAGACCAGACGGGCGCCCCAACGCCGCAGGTCCTGGGTTCGATTCCCACCCAGGACAGATATTTATGTGCATGAACATGTCTGTTTGTCCGGAGTCGGGGTGTAATCTATCTATACATATAATAAAATCGTAGGAAAGTCAAAACTTTACATTGAATATTTTTTTTAAAGGATACTTGGGACGTGATCTACAATCGATATCGAAGCCAAATATATAGTTTTTAGAATTTTTGTCTGTTTATCTGTTTGTCTGTATGTATGTCCGGGCTAAACTCAAAAAGAGCTTCTTGGATGTACTTGAAATTTTGCATGAATATTACTAAGAGGTCGGGTCAACATATAGGCTACATACACACATCAACAAAGTCTAGGGATACGTTATTTTGAAATCAAACATGGCTTTATTGTTTAAAACCTATTTAGTTTCCTTAAAAAGTTTATTTACAGATTTAAACCTTGTCTATTCTTTATTCAAAATTTAAAAATTAAAATGAGAAACAAATGAAAACACGCAAAGCACAGCGCAATCTTGAGTTGTATCTAATTTCAAGAAGTTGCATTAAATTTTTTTTTGCGTGTTAATTGAAGAAAACCTGATAAATTGTTTTATTTTCTTTTCTCAATTGGTTGTGTAAGCTTTTTAGCGTCATGCCACGCCATCATTTGAGTCGAGATGAAATGTTACGGGCAGTTGGCATGTTACAAAACGGTGCTATTCAACGCGTCGTTGCTGAGTCTCTGGGCACAAGCCAAAATGTGGTATCCAGGCTGTGGTCACGTTATCGCGCTACTGGAGATGTGGCAGAACGGCACACAGGTAGATATCGTGTTACCACTCAGAGACAGGATCGATTTCTCCAAATGACCGCCAGAAGACTACCCAATATCACAGCGATGCAACTAGTGCAAAGGCTCCAGGAGGGTCAGCAGCTGCTGGTGAGCGACCAAACCGTGCGAAGGAGGCTGCATGAAGTTGGTCTTCATGCTCGCAGACCGCTACGAGTCCCAGCGCTGCGACGTGGCAATCGCGGTAGGCGACTTTTATGGGCTCAAGAACATTTGACATGGAGTGATCAACAATGGTCATTGGTGCTGTTCACTGATGAGTCCCGCTATGGATTTCATCCAGATTCGAGACGAACACGCGTTTGGAGAACTCCAGGCAGGGTCAGCCGTCTCCGACATCCACAGGAGGTCCACTCTTACCAAGGCGGGACAATTATGGTGTGGGCAGGAATACGAATCGGCGGACGAACCCAACTCATTTGGATTCAGGGCAGCATGACTGCCCATAGATACCGTGAGGAGGTAGTAGAACGTGTCATTGTCCCGCTCAGGGCCCTAACGGGGCAAGAATTTCAGCTCATGCATGACAATGCACCTTCCCATACAGCGCGGCTGGTGAGGGCCGCCCTTCGAGAACACGATGTTCAGGTATTAGATTGGCCTCCACAGTCGCCAGACTTAAACCCAATTGAACACGCCTGGGACATGTTACAGCGAAGAGCATTGAGGGATTTTCCGCCCAACTTGACAACAGAAGAACAACTTTTCGAACATTTAAAAAGAACTTGGGACTGCATACCCCAGCAAGACATTGACACCTTAATTTTAAGTATGGAAAATCGTTGCCGCTGTGTGATTAATGTTAGAGGAGGAAATACCGATTACTGATTATCAGATTTGGTAAGATTTTTATTCATTTAATTCGATTGAATAATTTTATAAGAATAAAATGTTTTTGTTCACTCAGTAATTTTCTATGGCTTAATTAATTTAAGACTTTTATTAATTAGAAAAACAAAATCGCATCGTGTTGTTAATGTTTAAATATCGGCCATGAAATTATCTTTAATTCTTCCATTTACAGTCATAACAAAATGTTTATAGTTTTCTAGATAATCAATGAAATGTTCAATATCCCTAGATTGTGTTGATGTGTGTATTATCACGCTATCACCTACGGGGGAGGAGCTGTGATAATGTATAAAATTAAACGCGGGTAAAGCCGCGGGGCACAGCTCTATACAAGTGTGTATTTACAATGAGAATTAGTATATGTGATATATCAGTTATTTGGTTACCATCGTACAAGCTTAGTTTGGGATCAGATGGCTGTGTGTGAATAAGGGATATTCTTATTATAAGGTGGCTGATCTGAATCTTATTGAGTACTCTCCAGAAACCCAGCATCGGCCATGGTCATATTCCAGGTGGAGCTGCTAGGAATTACTTCAGCATTCTACGGAACCACATCCTAAACCACTCACGTTTTTATAAACATTCATCTAATTCAATAGAAGTGATTCGATCTTTGACAGTGACTACGCAAGTGCTGCCACCTGTCGCGATCTATCGTGTGAATGATCCACATATTGATCGTCGATCAATGATTTAGCAATAACAAGTACAATAGACTACTTGGGTAGCTGTTTGTATGAGTGACAAGGATGGACCATACAATGTATGACTTGTCAAAATTCATTTGTGTCATTGAATTCGTTGAAATTTTTAATTGTCTGTTTGTTGCATAATATATGGAAAAATCTTTAAAAAGCCATGAGGTTTTGCAATGAAAACCTCTTTAGGCTGGTTTTTGTGGCGGAGTGATCGTAAATGAAGCGTCACTGTCGGGTTGGTGACGCTGAATAGGCTTTACCTACTCGGCTCCACTCGACATCAATCGTGTATACTAAGGTCCAGTCATCATCAGCCATGTTTACTGTCCAACAAGAAATTAAAGCTGTCACTTGTATCGAGTCACCAGTTACCAGGCAGATACCAAAGAAATATAAATTAGTATTTCTAATACGTTGTCTAGTATCCTTTTACAACTTATGCTTAGTTTGGACTACAAGGCGCTGTGTATATGTCCAGAAAAAAAATATAATCCAATGATATTTTTTTTTTGATGTAAGCGTTTTTAGTTCTTGGCGGGGAAAAAGACGGGATTTTCTTATCCAATCACTCAAAATAATAATAATTATAAATTTTATTGAAGAAAATATTACTGTTAGTGAGAGTTTCTATGACTCCACTACAAGTGACGTCATATGTACTTACATATGACGTCACTATAACGCGTTCTCTATCTAACAATATGTTTAAACGTTTAACCTCGCTTCATTAATTTTAAGGTAATTTGAATTTCGTTTGTAGTGTTAAGGTTGGTCATTTTTGGTCATTGGTCATTGGTCTTAATATAGACAAATACTAAAAGTTATTCCGCCTCTATTAGGTATATGTTTTATTTTTGATTCGTAAGTAACGCAATTTCTTCATTCATAATTCTTCCGTTTTATTCAAAAGCTTTCCAGAAATGTTGATAAAATTGATTACTATAAAGAAAAATTTAAGTCGGTTTTGTATTTTATTCCAGCACTAATTATCTGAAAGGATTTATTTGGACAGTCAATTAAATCTACTTTTTATTTTCGCTTCCAAAGCCTTAAATTTTAAACCTAACGTTACTTACTCGATATTAACTTGATTCTCTTTCGATCCTGTCTCTACCGCAATTAAGTAACTCCAAAATATAAAGATTCCGATTACAATTTTTTTACATAAAATGTGAGCATATAAGAAAAGAAATACGACACAGGTTATTAAATAAGAGCGCGCGTTTAAAAGGATTATTTGAAGGCGGCCATGACACTTGAGACCATCGACAAAAAAAAGTGACCGGGGATTAGCTGCCAGTGTCAAAGTGTTAAATATCGAACACCATCTAATTTGACAACTGCGGTTGCATAAAGATCTTGGATAGTGTTTCCTGTTATAGGTTCCCCAAATATTGGGATGTTTTTGGAAATGATTTGAGACAAACATCGTAAAAGCTTTCGCCCTAATAAACAAAACTTTGATGGCATATGAAATATGGAATAAGTACCTAGGTATATTATATTTTTATTTGGCCCTCAGCGATCTATAAAATAACAGACTGTTAAAAACACCTTCACTGACTGCAGCTCACCATTACGCACGTAACTCCATTATTGCCTTGACAGACACACAGATATTTGACATCAATATTATGGCATTAAGATGTTAAGAGGGAAGAATTCTCGGTAATGGAAGGTACTGAATGCATCACTCCTCTTTTGCATACGACCCATCTAATGGTAAGCGCACTGTCATTATGTACAACTATTTACTACAACAAACACCCTGGAAAATCAACTTTGTGTTTTAATTATCGTAGTCGCATGCTGCTGACCCTTCCCCCTTCCCTTTTTGATGAGCTCTTAGCCAGGTTACTATTACAAACGTACTTGATTATTTTTCGAAAGCGAAAATGAATCACTAGTTTGTGCCACGGTTCTGGGACTTTTTTACCCTCCAGTGGCAACACCAAAACACACCGTGCATTTTATAACAAAAAAATATGATAATCGTGTCACATTTCGTGATATTTGACAGTTACGAAGGCACACGTCCCGATGAAATGGCTTAATGTTTGATTGTCGATTTTCAACAAAAATTATGATTAGAATTCTTTGATATCAAATAATGTACAACTGGTTCAGGGATTAGTTTCATCTGTTTTGTGAAACTTCAGTTGTTTCGTGACGTTTAGTCGACACAACTTTCGACGTTGACAGCGTCTTTATTGCATAAAAAATAAAAGCGATTCTCGTAAAGCTAATGTATCCACCGATATGGCGGCGCTCGTTCGTGTGTAGTTACAAACGCCAGCACATCCAGCTAACCCAATCTGTCAAATTTCTTTAATAGACTTTTAACTTTGTCACATAACCATAAGATTCACTTTCAATTGGATAAATTTGATAGATTGGGGTAGCTTGACGTGCTGGCGTCTTACATGTCGTAGGCGTGTAAATATACAAAGAAATTAATGTCCCAATTTGATTGGCCTGTTGGTCTAATGGCTAGTGACCCTGACTCCTAAACCAGAGGTCGTGGGTTCGATTCCCACCCGGCGGGACAAATCTTTGTGTGATAAACACGATCGTTTGTTCTGTGTCTGGGTGTCATTAATCTATAGGTAATATGTATTTATTTAGAAATATATAAGTATGTTTATCAATTTTCTGCTGTCATCGTACAGGCTCTGCCTAATTTGGGATCAGATACAGCTATGTGACTTGTCCCAAGTGTTATTTGCCCAAGATATTTATTTACATTATTATTTATTTAATCAACATCAACTGAATTTCTTCTGATGTGACTTGTTGAACCGCCTATGTGTGTAACGGTATTGTGCTCAACCACACAATAAGGTCATGTGGTCAAACCCCAGATTGGGCCAAAAAGTGTTACTGGGATTTTTCTATCATGAAAACACACAGAAGCAGCCTGGGTTCTGAAAGTTGGCGGTATTATACAATGTCCTCCTAGCCACGGCGGCCATTAGAGATTAGCCATCTGCGCGGGACATAATAGGTCTTTACCTATGAAATTGCCGTTTTGTATGAAAAAATTTAAACGAATTTTTTTCATGAATTTTTTTATTTGTATTAATCGAAGTAATCACCCATGCAATCAATGCATCTTTGCCATCGCAGTGGCAGTTTATTGATGCCCTTCTTAAAGAAATCAGCTGGACGGGAGGCAACAAATTCTTCAAAGGCATTTTGTACTGCCTCTCGGGTATTGAATTTTTTTCCCGCCAAGAAGTTATCCAAATTCTGGAAAAAGTAGTAGTCTGTAGGCGCAAGGTCTGGTGAGTAGGGCGGATGACGGAGAGCTTCCAACCCCAGTTCTTGCAACTTGGAGACCGTCTGCTGTGCAGTATGAGGTCGCGCGTTGTCGTGCAGGAGCAGCGGAGACGAGCGATTGACCAATGCTGGTTGGAGATGCGCCAGCTTCTCCATCATTGTGCTCAGTTCTTCACAGTACACATCTGCAGTAATGCTCACCCCGTTTGGTAAGAAGCTGTGATGAATCACACCGGCGCTAGACCACCAAACAGTGACCATCACTTTTCTAGGGGTAAGTTTTCGTTTAGGGCATTGTTTAGGTGCTGAACCAGGATCCAACCAACTTGCTGAGCGCTTGCGGTTATCAAACAGAATCCATTTTTCATCGCAGGTAACAATGCGGTTCAATATTCCTTCATTTGTGTATCTGTTGAGCAGTGCAAGGCACGTCTCGACGCGTACTTCGCGCTGGCGATCATTGAGTTCGTGGGGCACCCATTTGTCAAGCTTTTTTACCTTGCCAATTTGACGCAAATGGACCAATATTGTTTTGACGCTAACGTCGAAAGCTGCTGCTAATTCAGCCGTAGATTGTGTATCATCAGCTTCCACAACCGCCTTTAATTCGTCATTGTCGACCAAAGTCTTCGGACGACCGCGAGGTTCATTTTTCAGGTCGAAATTTCCAGAACGGAAGCGAGCAAACCAATAACAGGTGGTGCGTTGGTTTGTAGTGTTAGCTCCGTAAACGTCGTTGATGTTGCGTGCCGCTTGTGCCGCGTTGCTGCCACGACGGTACTCATATTCCATAATTACTCGAATTTTTAACGTATCCATGATGACGAAAAAGATTGAAATGCGATGAAAATGTAACACTAATCAATAAAGAAATGACTACTTTTGGAAAAAAGAATCCATGTTTTTAAAATAAAATTAATTTGAAATTAGAATTCTTAGCCAAACAAAAATTATTTTGATTTGAAATGGCCAGTACTGCAGAACGGCAATTTCATAGGTAAAGACCTAATATTATAGTGCACAAGTGTGTGCGCAAACACAGTAGCAATTTCTCTTCCATCACTCTTATGATCGGATGGGACGCCTAGCGACACGACCGGAAAGGAGTCAGGGTACATGATCGACGGCTTTAAGTGCTCTCCGAGGCACGGGGGTATAATACATACCACCAAATCCCAAACTTCGGCCTGATACAGAAAAAAATTTTTATCAGAAAAATCTTTTAGTGATTTTGGTATTGTTCTGAAAAACAAAATTTTTCTTTAAATTATAATGCCGTGTTTCGAAGTATAAAAAATACTAACGTTCTGGTACTTACTGTTTATGTCATTTAATGTAGATATAGGTATGTTTATATTGTTACGCAAGAGAAATAATTAAGACATACAATTTACTGTAGGTATGTGAAAATAAAACCAACAATATTGTAATTAAGTACCAAAACCAAACCAAAAGTAGGTTAAGTTCAGATAATGAAAGTTAAAACTGTTTATCTATTTAAATGCGGTATACCCCATACACAAAATTGATAGATTTAATACTAATGTGAAATCTACCAATATCTTTTCCAATTTACCTGGTGGTCTTTCCTTGTAATATAGGTTCACTTAAGCATAGACAAGCCACGACATCACAGACCACACAACCATAATCCCGTGACTTGCAACCATAGTGACCTATCTGATGGGTCCAATTGTTTTTGTAACTAACTTCCAATTTGGAGAACGTATAGTCAACGTCACGTTAATGAAAACAGTTGCTACCTAGGTAGGTATACCGACTTAAATATTTTTTTTATTCGTTCGGAAATTTTTTCGAAGTAGTTGTAGGTATGTTTTTAAATGTGTTACTATGGCCACTGTAAATACAGTGGTAAATAAAAAATACAGTGAAACTGCTTGATGTATCTAAAACTTTAATTCGAATTAATAAAAAAACATGACAAACACCCGCTCTAAATAACCAAAAGTTCCTCATTTTCTTACAATTACTGTCATACAAAATCTATGTCTATGTATTTGCACAAACATGAAACATCTTGCAAGGATTCAAGTCGAAAATCAAATTGTATTTAAAAAAATATGTTCACAAACAATGAAAAAATTGCGTAGGTAACATTCAAAATATAATATGAAAGCGTATTTATAATAAAAAACCTCCTGTTTTTAATGTCGGTTAAAATGGAGTAACCAAAGAATTGGGTATTATCTAACAAATTAAAAACGCTGTTTCGGGTTCGAATGCTCAGGCTTCGAACAGATTTTGACGTTATTTGTGTTCAAGTACTGCGCAGTTGTAAATAGTAAGTAGATATAATAGAATCTATTAATTAGCCCTACACATTAGGATTTATTTTAGCGGCTATTTTTCCAGAAATAAATTCTACACAGCTAAAGTGTACTCCATACTGTGTAAATTATTCATTAGGACATTTTTTATTTATTATGTGTCCAGATTTGCTAAACCTCGGTAATTTAAAGGAACAAATACCTATTCAGAATCTGCCCAAACACTTTTAAAACCAGATATATCGCATTCATAGACAAGTATGCATAGATAGAGAAACAACGCAAAGGCCAAAGCTATAATAACAAAAAATTATCGCCACATCAAAAGTCCCGGTAGACCAGTAAATGTAAAACGCACAGTCATGTACAAAAAATCTTTGTTACGTATCAAACACTTCAGAATGAAAATAAATACGCCATATTGATCGAGATACGAAATAATCTTGTCCACAAACAATGCCATTATGCTTATGAAAATAAACAACTGACTTGAAGCTTCCATTCGTTCGATATTTGAAAATTAAAAAAAAATAAAACGTACATAGACACGACAGGGTTCGAATTTCGATTGAAAACTAGGGCAGACGTTAGGGTTGGCCATATTAGAAATATAGTTTAATCTATTTCTTTAGGTTATTTTTTTAGCCCGGGGATGGATTTCCTGAGCTAGGAATACTGTCGAAGACAGATTCTTTATTAAGTTGAGCTTAAATTCAAAAGTTTCTTATAGGTCTTACCAACACAATCAAGTGAAACTACAACATAGTTCGAAGGACCAACAACTGTGATCGTTCATCCTTTGAGATTAGGTTTAAGTTTCCTATGAGTCAATCATGGCTTTCTATTTACTAGTGACTCCAGTTGGGACCGAGTGTTTAACAAACCTACTCTCCGGGGTAATAAGTAGTTAGTACTTAACCACCGGTAGGGCTTTAATATACTTTATTATTATTATTTTAGCTAATTCATGAGAATACTGCGGGCGCTATAAATTTGACCGCATTCGAAATCGGCTCAAAATATTTCTACGCCTAGCCAAATCAAAGACAAGTTAAGAAACAATGAAAATAATAGATTTTATTTTATCTTCACGAGTAATATTTAGATACTCAGGCACAACCCTGGCCATAGATAGTATGACAAAAAAGCGCGCGTAAAATATTTTGATGTTTGACAACTGTCACAGAGGATTTGATTCATATCTATTTATTTATTTAAATGCGTTACGTTCGACCCGTGAACGTTAATATTTAGTGTTTTTTTATTCTTTGCTTCTTCTCTGTAGGTATTCTAGTTTTAATCAAGTTTGGATTGTCTATGTGTTGCATGAAAGCGGGTATCAGTGTCTTAGCTCTCCTTTTTTTACAACCGGTCGCTTTAGCATAGAGTATAGTTCTTGTTATTTACTTTTATATTGTCAAATGTCTTCAATGCGAAAGTTTTTGTGACAAATGAGAAGCATTCCATGGAGTTTTGCCAACGCGGAAAAGGACGCATCGAGTCTATGTTTTATTTTCAAAAACTGGTGTAAATTCGAGTTTTTATGTGTAAATATGGTGGATTTTTAGACATAACATCTTCGACAACGTACACAAGTGGAGGAAAGTGCAATATTGCGTGAATTGTGATTTTCCGTGTTGAAACCAAAACTCCATAGAAGCCTCTAGTAAAGTCTCCACTGCTTTACTGGGGTAGGACTATGACTTGACTGTGACGGACGTGACGGACATGACTGACTGACTTCGAAATTTATATATTACAACTGAAGACGAGGCGGTATGGTCACAGACCTTAGCCTGCCCAAAGAGGGCGAAACTTGCATTCCAGGGCTTCTAGGAAGTACTATGTTCATAGATTAAAATATGATGGGATTGGGATTGCTAGAGTTTTGCAATGACATCTAATAATGTCCTCCTAGACGCATCACGGCGGCCAGTCTCAATAGAGATATGTGCGCAAACACAAGAGCACTTTCTGTTACATCACTCTGATGATCCGATGGGACACCTAGCGACACGACCGGAAAGAGGTCAGGTACAGGACCGACGGATTTAAGTGCTCTCCGAGGCAAAGGGGTATATAATACCGCAGATGCTGAGAAATTTTTCTTTTTACAGAAAAGACCCAAAATCACTTTTTGGCCCGACCCGAGATTTGAACCCTCGGGATTTGGACCTCGTTCTCTGCGGGTGAACGAGCTACCGCTAACGCCCGAAATTAATAAACGATCCTAATCCATTTTATGCTATCTACGATAGCAATTTCGATCCATTTGTCTATTAAACCGTGCCAATAAAGCATCCACAGATTGAAAAAGCAATCTTTCCGAACGAGCGATCTTTGGGAGGACGGATCATAGAAAAAGATAGGCCTCTGTACTAAAATGACAGGTTGCACGTGCCAAGAACCAATCCATTAATTTTGACATAAGCTTAGATAGCAAGAACAATCTAAGATTGCAATCCTAGAAATTCGGTGGATTGACAATTGGTTCTAAAGATAAAATTGGTGAAATAGTTCATTATATTCCAAAATAGCTTTGCATATAAATAATAAACAATAAGAAATATTTTTTTTTGTTTACAAAATAGGCGGCAACAACTTCACGTCACTGTTTAAATTATTTGTAAAACAAACACAGAAATCAATAATAAAATTATTGCTTATCATATCAGAATCCATTATAGGTATTATATTAATTAATAAGTAATTATTTGTATATTAGTTATAAATGCTTTGCAACAAAAACAAACAATCAACTTACTGCTTGTTTGTTCTTGATCCGATCGGCGAAGACGGCGCAGGCGTGCGTTTTGCTTGTCAACTTTTGATACGTTCCGTTCCACTAAAAGATAATGTTTGACCAATTAAGTTTCATTTTATTATTATATACCGTAGTCGTCTAGTAAAACATTTTAACCTAGCTATAAATAAGTCAGTATTGATGACTTATCTTTAATATATTTAAAAATAAATTTTCATCTCAAATGAAATGGTATAATTGTGTCCTGAGTTACCGAGTTCTGCATAAAACGGAACGCTGCAGAGGGAAAAGATCGCACCCCAATCTCTGAGCAAAAAATGGATGGATTGATATGTTTTGTTATTGGCACGCAGGTAAAGATCAAGATAGCGATAGAGCTAATCTAGAGATAGGACTGACTGACAGATTGCGGATCGTTTATTAATTTCGGGCGTAAACCAACGAGACAGTGATATGCTAATACCAGTACTTATAGTAAAGTTTGACTAAATTATAATTCGGAGGCACCCAGCCTCCTGACACGGCGACGAATATCACCAACTGTCTCACCCCGTCGGGGGAGTGCCTAGAAATCCTCCCGAGAGAAGATCTACCAGAGAACAGACAGCAGCGTCTCACTGTGTACAACGATCATCATACTGTGATCGCCAACCTGCTAACCTTTCAATAATGATCTTTGAAAGAGGCCTTTCACCCGCGGAGGAGGTCATTTTTCAGACCGGTGGGACTCTCTCCTTTTACGCAGGTGGGTAAGTGTCCAGACACCCTTAATTTAATTAATCCTGAATGTAATAGATACTAACATTAGGCTAAGTTGTACTAACATTTTATGCATATTTTTATCTGAAATATAATATTTAAATTTAGCTGACATGCTGATAATGATGAAATTATTATGCGAAACATTAAACTAATGTTAAGTAAGTATGTATCTATTATTATGTATAGAATAACATTGGTTGATATCATTTTTACCTTCTACATCGACGCCGTAGAGTGAAAACCTCGAATGTCAAATTTTGACTAAATTAGCTTCTTTGCATGTTTTGTTTAAGAAAACCTCGAAACGCATTTTTCGAATCGACTCCACTGAGTTTCTGACACTCCTAAAGCCATTTTCGATCATAATATGTGAGAACCTCGTTGTTCGTGATCACATTCAGTCTGCCGACCTACCTCGGAAGTGCTCCTGAAAAGTTCGCTCGTGAATTACACTTCCGAGGTTTTCACTCAACGGCGTCGATATGTAATAAATAATAATTTTTTTTCTTGAATATTACTGGTATCCTTGAAAACAGATTCAGAACAACTTTTTATGGGTCACACAAGGCGAGGGAATCTAACCCGAAATACTTAGTGGCGAAGCTACTGTCTTAACTGCAGACAAGCTGTTTTTTTTTATTTATCTATACAAATATATTATCAAAAGTTAGTACATATGTCCCACAAAACCGTGTCATCGGTTTGACTGTAGGATCGAGTCTCTGTACAGCATCTATTTATCTTATAAGAAAAAATAAGTGTCCACAGATTAAATACCAATTTCTATGTTATGAATGTTATTATTCAGTCATTGTTCAAGCTTATACCTGCCACCACATTTCGCCAAACACCCTCTTGCCAAAAGTGGAACTTTCATCCTTGATGATGATGATGTCCTCCCGGCCGAATTTCGACCACGGCGGCCGGTCTCAATGGAGATTAGCCAATTGTGCAGGACATATTATAGTGCACAAGTGTGTGCGCAAACACAGGGGTACTTTCTAATCCATCACTCTCATGATCCGATGGGACGACTAGCGACACGACCGGAAAGATGGCAGGTACAGGACCGACGGCTATACGTGCTCTCCGAGGCACGGGGGTATAATACCGCCTACTCCAAAACTTCGGGCTGATACTGAGAAATTTCTTTTTACGGATTCTAAAATCACTTTTTTGCCCGACCCGGGATTTGAACCCAGGACCTCATTGTCTGCGCTTGAACATTCTACCACTAGACCAATGAGGCAGACGTTCATCCCTATCACCTGAATCAGGGGTCTTATCAATGGTCATCTACCACCGTGCGTTTCACAAGAAACTTTTCACCGCGCACTACCGCTCTGTGGAATCCATTAACTGCAGAGGTATTTTCGATCCGGTATGACATGGCAACCTTCAAGAAGCGAGCGTATTCATTTCTTAAAGGCTGGCAAAGCACTTGCTCCTCCGGTGTTGCGAGTGTCCATGGGCGGCGGTGATTACTTACCATCAGGTGACCCACTTGCTCATTTGTCATCCTATTACATTAAAAAAATATTAAATCGCCTCACGTTCGTTTGGTACGTGAAAAGTATCGGAAACTTTCAAATAACGAAGTCGGTTAACTTGGTGAAACTTAGGGAACAACTCAAGCCGTGATTAAGAGGCCTATTACAGTCCACTAGCGCTGCCAATCGAAAAAATGTCATAACTCGTAAACAGAATCAAAAATACAAAATGTGGTCTATTATTACTGTAGAAAAGGCAATAACGTAATTTTATAACACATTGTCAACACTTGAAATATAGCTGTTTAGCTAAATCTTGCATTCAAAACATAAACGGCCGTTTTTGTTACAAATGCACGAACGTTTTTGTTACGATATTTTTCTATTGGCGGCGCTAGTGGACTGTAATAGGCCTCTTAAGGCTAACCCGTTGGCGTGATTGGTAGATGCTTGCCTTTCTCGCCGCAGGTCAGGGGTTCGATGCTGGTGTAATTATCTATATAACTATGATGGGTTTAATTATTTATATAACTATGTATTCACAAAAGGAAAGTAGTAAGTATAGGTATCAGTTACCTGGTTTCTGTTGTACAAAGTTTAGGTACTTAGTTTGGGATCAGATGACCGTGTGAATAATGTCCCAGCATATTATTCAGATTTTTTATTATTTTTTAATATGTTTGTTCTATTTTTGTAATTAATTTGTTGTACAATAGTGAGTATTGTATTGTGTGTGTGTTTTGTATGATTAATTAATACACCTCACTCCGAGGTACGCTTGGTAAACACAAACGCCAGCACATCCAGCTACCCCAACTTGTCAAATTTCTTTTATAGATTTTCAACTATACCTATTACAAAAGTATAAGGTTCACTTTCAATTGGGGAAATTTGTCAGATTGGGGTAGCTTGATGTGCAGGCGTCTGTACAATAAAGAGTATTGTATTGTGTGTGTTTTGTATGATTCATTATTCATACACCTTAGTCCAAGGTATGCTTGGTAGGTACCTACATAAAAAGTATCCATCATTTGCTAAGAACGGTAAACTTGGTGAAGCTTAGATAGATAGATAGATAGATAGAATACTCTTTATTGTACATACCCAGACAGAAAGAAAATACATTGGATATAATATGAAGAACATAAGGTACAGTGGGCGGTCTTCCAGCGATACTTAGAGAACAGCACAAGCCGTGATCCGGACTGTTTTACATAATTATTCGACTTGTCCTTAAAATATCTTCTTGTTAAACTATATAGAGTAAGATACAAACGTTAGCAAGTCGTAGGGTGTGGATGACGCGGTCTTACGGCTTCGCACTGCGTCTACTATCGATCGGGAAGCTACAACCTTCGTCACTCTTGCACGACACTTCAAAGATTATAGAAAAATAACTAACCAAGTGAATAAGACACGCTCATATTCCCATACTATTCAGAGCAAAATTTTGGACGTATAAAGGAATATCTTGGGACAACTAAGACACTGCCGTCTGATCCCAAACTAGTAAGAGCCTACGCTATGGCAACCATACAACTGATAAACATACTTATTTATTTCTAAACTGCTAACCTGAGGTTGTGGGTTCGATTCCCACCCGGGACGAATCTTTATGTGATGAACGCGATTATTTTTTCCGTGTCTGGGTGTAATATATCTATAACTAGCTGGGCCCCGCGGCTTTACCCGCGTTTAACTTTATAATCTATAGTATATGTGTCAATCCAGGGTGTCAGCTAACTCCATACCAAATTTTATTGAAATCGCTGCAGGCGTTTAAACGTGAAGAAGTAACAAACATTCACAAAATTTCTATTTTATTTATAACTAGCTGTGCCCGCGACTTCGTCCGCGTGTTAATTAGTTTATTTCGTTTTTCTCGTAAAATATAAGACTTTTCTAAAATAAAAGTAGCCTAAGTTACTCCTTATTACATCAGCTACCTGCCAATAAAAGTCCCGTCAAAATCGGTCCAGCCATTTCAGAGATTAGCCGGAACAAACAGACAGACAGACAGTCAAAAATTGTGAAAAATGTCATTTTGGTGTATGTACCGTATATATATTCATATTAATGTAGTAAAAACCGGTTATTTCAATATTACAAACAGACACTCCAATTTTATTTATTTGTATAGATATTAACTAGCTGTGCCCCGCGGTTTTACCCGCGTTAAACTTTATAAATTATAGCCTATGTGTTATTCGGATATATAAGCTATATTACAACAAAGTTTCATCAAAATCCGTTCGGTAGTTTTTGCGTGAAGAAGTAACAAACATACACACTCGCAAACTTGCGCCTTTATAATATTAGTGGGATGTGATACTAACCAAGCTGATTGAAATTTCTTTTGAAATATGAAACACCTGTTTCTTCTTCATTTAATTGACTTTTGTTATGTCTGTGTACAAAATCTATTAAATAAATAAAAAATAGCCAAGGGTGAATCGGACTCGCTCATGTTTACTCATGGATAAAACTTGAACGTATAACGGAATATCTTGGGACAACTTTGACACTGCCATCTGATCCCAAACTAGACAGAGTCTACGCTATGGCAACCATACAACTGATAAACATACTTATTTATTTCTAAACTGCTAACCCAGAGATTGTGAGTTCGATTCCCACCCGGGAAAAATCTTTATGTGATGAACGCAATTATTTGTTCCGTGTCTGGGTGTAATATATCTATAACTAGCTGGGCCCTGCGGTTTTACCCGCGTTAAACTTTATAATTTATAGTGTATGTGTTAATCCAGGATGTCAGCTAACTCTTGTTTAGACCTGAAGAAGTAACAAACATACCTACATACTCACAAACTTTCGTCTTTATAATATTAGTGTTTTGTAGTGTGAGTTTTGGAGCCAACGCGGAAATAAACACATGAAAGCATTGTTTAATTTTCTAAAACTGGCGTAATGCCAGTTATTATGTGTAAATATGGTGGATTTTTAGACATAAGTCTGCGACAACGTTCACAAGTGTAGGTAAGTGGCATATCCCCGTGAATTGTGCTTATCCTTGCTGACTCCAAAATTTCTGCGTACAGTGGCTAAGACAGTTGCCTCGCCGCTTCGTACTCGAACCCGCGGTTCGAGTCCCGCGCCTGACAACTATTTGTGTGACCACATAAATAGTTGTTCTGAGTCTGGATGTAATTTGTGTCCGTCTATTATATGTTTGTAAAGGTACGACACAGGGGTAGGCCGGACTATTGCGGGCGTAGTCTTTTAAAAAAAATCCGAAAACGTTGCATAATGTTGAACACATAACTTGATTTATTTATTTTTTGCCCTCATCGGGCGGGCTACGATACCGCCTCGTTTTCAGTTGTAATATTTTGTTTTTCGTCATTGAGTCAAAGTCCAGTCAAGTCATAGTCCTACAGTAAAGCAGTGGAGACTTTACTAGAGGCTTCTGTGGAATTTTGTTTCCAACACAGAAAATCACATATTTACACACTAGCTGTGTCCCGCAGTTTTACCCGCGTTAATGATTATAAATTATAGCCTATGTGTTATTCGGATACCTATATACCTAAGCTATATTACTACAAAGTTTTATCAAAATCTCTTCTGTAGTTTTTGCGTAGAAGTAACAAACATACACAATCACTCACTCACAAACTTTCGCCTTTCTAATGTTAGTGAGATAAAACCTCGACTTTACACCAGTTTTTGAAAATGAAACAGAACCTCGATGCGTCTTTTTCCGAGTTGGCGCCAAAAAACCTCATAACTTTTATTTATGATTTAGCAAATTACATAGGTATCTAACACTGGCAAACGTGTGAGTCCATTTAAAAAAGAAGTATTGTTGATTATTAATTGAATTTAATTTAATGACATTGACTGATGATGAATAGATGACAATTACTTTTTGACCCAGACCTGGGTATCATATTAATTTTCTGCACTTGTAGGTAGGTATCTATAATAAAATCCTCCTGTTTGAATTTCGGCCACGGCGGCCAGTCTCTATAAAGCCATCTGCGAGGGATATATTATAGTGCACAAGTGTATGCACTCACAGGGGCACTTTCTATTCCATCACTCTCATGATTCGATGGGCGACTAGCGACATGGCCGGAAAGAGTGCTTTGGAATTGTATCAATGTACAACATTGATTATTTAATGTAAATAATGAAGGAGACGGAAGCTGTCATTCTTCTTGTCATCTGTCATCATTCTTCATTAGGTACATGTAAGATGAAAAAATCATATTAGGTAGGTACTGTGACGACCTTCTTGGTTGCACACCTTCGTTCGTCCAATCGTTTTAAAAAGAAATAATTAAAAAGAAATCGTTTGAAAATAGTTCGAAACTAAAACAAAATTCTTTTCTAACAGTCAGTCTACGAAGGAACTCTTTAGGGTAGATATACAGGGCTCTCTACCCTAAAGAGTTCCTTCGTAGACTGACTGTTATATTAAAGTGAAGAAAATATATAACCAATTACCCAAACTTCAGTATATTATTTTCAATTATAAAAAGATCCCGAAGACGTCTGTAGTAGCAGAACGTTATAGTACCTAGTACCTACTCTCGCTTGAGTTTGTGGATCTATGTGGCACAAGAATGCAGGGAAATCCTTCACCCATCCTTAGTAGTTATCAAGAGTAGGTGAGGGACGCCCTCGCATTCTGGGATAAATATTTCAGGACGAATAGGTACTCCCACAAATAAATACCTACCTATTTTAGGACTCGACCTAGAAGTCGAATATACCTACCTACTAAGGTATACTAAGTAGAAGCCTAGTTTGAATTATGAACTAGAGTGTTCTTATTTATCGTGTTTCTAGTTATAGCTATAATAAAATCTATGGCTCTAATTTAATTTTTTGCCGTAAAGTTACGATTCTCTAGCTAAAAGCTATTCGAGTGAATTATCTTATGCTAGGGTGCTAATGCCATCTAGTGAATAAGCGTAGTAACTACAGCGCACTAACCACATCGATGGTGCCATACAAACTTAGAGCTTATATTCTCCCAAGTGCCATACGGTATTGCTAGATGGCACTTTGTGCATTTCAAATTGAGAGAAGCAGATATTTACATTAAAACATTTATTTAATTTATTGTTACATTACAGTAGAAGAAATAATCTTTAACACTATGAAATTATATTTATTTATGAGTACAACTAAGCAAGGCTGCCAGCTGTCTAAGAAATCCCCTATTTGCAGGTTAATTCGCATACGGCAGAATTGAAACTAGAAAAGTAGCCTACAAAGAATGAGATAAATATAGAGCATAATTAAAAGGTTTACATTTTTATAATATTTATGCCAATCATTTATAAAGAATTACATTTCTAATATTTACAAAATATAATCAATCAAAAATCAAAATATCAAAAATAGATTATTATCACAAACAACGAATAACATAAATAAATGGTGTATGGGATCTCATTTTAGGCAGACAATGCCTGTATTACGAGACCCCGCTCTTCCATATCAATTTTATGTTTGCGTGCTTACAATTTACAATATATATATTATATAAGATATATAATTAATTCAGATTCCATGTTTTCACTTTGAACAAATGACACAAGAGGTATAAATAAAAATATTGGTTAATTAACACATATGTGTTAAATAACTAATATAACTGAATTGAAAACGAATTTTAATACGAAAATGCAACAAATGATACCTACTTGAATTAGATTTTCCAAACACTTTTGTACACAGTCGAAAAGACACGTTATTGTATGTTTGTCTCTTATTAGGATCGCTTTTTCGTTTAATCTAATTTTCACTATAAAATGCTTTCAAAATTATATCTTTATAAAAATTTACATCAAATACGAAATATCTTATTAAAGAAAGAAAGAAAAGACAAATTTCCTAATAAGATATTTTATATTTGATATAATTTTTTATGAAGAAACTCATATTCAGTATGAAAACGGTGAAAAGACAATTTAGATATTGTATAAAATTTTAAGCTCGATTAGGTTTCTTATATTTTATAGGAGGTAAACCAGGGAATTAACCTAAGAAAACCGGGAATTAAGAAATCTTATTTGACAGCTGTACGTAGAATTTTCAAATATTTTTTACCCTCGCAACATTCGATCAAAATCAAACATGGCGCGCGTACACACGGTTCCTCAAATTTTGCATTTTTTCTTTTATTCTGCTTTTATTTTATGTTGTTTTACTAGTTTTGTGAGTGCTAATCGAGAATTAAATGAAGAAAATTGGAGAGACATCCTCGAGGGAGAATGGATGGTCGAGTTGTAAGTATTTTTCTCAATAGCCGGTCGAAGTAATTTACAGGAACGTGTCACTTTTTTCTATAATATTTATGTGTTTATCTCATGTTTGTTAGATGTAATACGCATTAGGAGTATTATTGAAACCATTATTTGCCATTAATACACTTGTCAATTAAAAAATCCATGTGTTTATGTGTATTTTTGGTATCTGCATCCCACTCGTCAAGAGTTCATTAACCACCACAAGGTCGCAAGGGTCTATGTATATAAGCACCGTTTTGAAAACCGTGACGCATTGTCTATTGTTGATACCCTGTTTCCTATTCATTTTATGCTCAGATGGTGTGAAATTCTCATTGGAAGTTACCTTTCCTGTTAGGCTGTACCCAAGACTAGGTAGGTACGTATATTCATTAGGTAGTAAAGTAAACCCATTACTCTTGGGTAGCAAATTACTGTTATACAACACTATAAGAAACCTTTTCTTAGGTATAAAATACTTCACAATGGGCTTCATTGTGTTTCATTTTATGGTGGTCATTAACATCATATTTTTAATTAAATTACACCAGTCTTAAATCTTTATCTTAGCTGTCTTATCAACACCTAGTCCAAACCCTAGAAATACATTTTGTACAGTAGTTCCCTTTAGATGTAGATAAGGATTAAGACTGGACTTCCCAAATTCCTATACAATAAGCAGCAATTTTTATTTATTTATTTAAACTTTATGCACAACAATGTACAATTCAAGTCTCTTATACTATATTATTGGTACATGTGACATGTTTTCATAGTCTGGACATGCTTTACACCCTGGGTATAAAAATATAAATATTGCTCAGGTTGGTAATCATTTTGGGTGCCACTGTTGTATATACATGTCACAGTCAAACCTGAACCCTTACCCCCCCCCCCCCCGCCCCCCCCCTAAGTGAATGTACTACTAATAAACTATGAAAAAAATCTACCTAGCTTATATACCACCCCAACATGTTACACATAAGTTTAGGATTTGAGACTAATCTAATTTTAAGGATTGAAAACTTGTTTTAACTAAGTGAACTTCTGTTTATTAGTCTCTAAAGTTAGTGATAATGAACTTTGAGATAAATTCTGTCACTTTACTATGCCCACTTGGCACTTCTTTTTAATAATTCGACAATATGTTTTTCTTATCAATCGCCTAAGTCTTCCAAGAGTGGTGTTTATGGCATATTCCTCCAAATGATGAGACCATTGTCCAGCAGTGGACGTCATTTGACTGGCATGATAATTATTTTTTTTAGCATATGTATGCTATGAGATGTCTTTATTATTTATGAACTGATTTTGATAAGTATCTTTTTATTCAATAGTTAAAACCATTCAAGATGGTCGTAGGTGATTCAAAACAGTAAATATTATTCATTGCCATTTCATTAGTCATTGCCATGTAAGCTATTGCATCATGCACCTTGCCTAGATGTTAATTTTGTTATTACTCATGCAACATGTCTGGTGCATTGTTGATCAAATAATGAATTTATAATGAACTAGCAAGGCTGAATTATGTTCCGATATCATGAAATAGAATGCCTTTTTTACAATAGTTTTACAGTAGTGAACCTTGAAATTTTGTGGTTTTATTAAACTCTTGTAGACCAGAATAGATAGTCTATACATACACACAAATATACATGTAGCAAATAAGTATAAGAAGAGGACTTAATTCTTAATATTCCATGGATTGACCATGCAGAAACCTGGGGCTCTACCGGCTAAGTCGCCGAACATCGATTTCTTAAATGGCGTTCAAATAAATAAAGGTTAAAAATGACTTAATCAATCTTTAAATCGGCTTCAACATTGACAATCACTTCCGGACCATTTATGACGTCACATGTTATCATGGAAGCCGATTTAACGATAGATTAAGTCTACCAGAGGACGGGAAGCAGCTTCCTTCTGAGTACTACGACCATCATACTGCGATCGCCAACCCGCCTGCCAAGCGTGGCGATTATGGCCTATCCCCTCAAGATGATTCTTGAGTGAGGCTTGTCCAGCAGTGGACTGATTTAAGCTGTAATGATGATGATGATGATGAAGTAATTTTGAACCTTTATTTATTTGAAAGGCATTTAAGAAATCGATGTTTGGCGACTTAGCCGGTAGAGCCCCTGGTCCATCATGTGGTAGAGAAGGGAACACTCAACAGAGTCTGAGACTTGCGACTCAGATGTAGGTTTAAGGGGGCCCCCTATGATGCATCAATGCTCACCTTCTCCGTATCTCAGTGTTTCCCCCCTCTTCGTAGCCAAATTTGGTATGATCCTAATAATGTTGCTTTGGATAATAGTTCTAATATAGAACTTATGGAACATAACATATATTTAAATATGCCTAAATTTTTATGATATTATGAAATTCCCAATGACATCAGAGAATTGTCTACAAATAATTTTAAAAGAACTATTGAAGCCAAATTGTGTAGCAGGATAAACCTTCTGATTATTTAAGTGATAAATATGCTTGGGGTTTGAGTTTTAGAGAGTCTGATCATTTAGTAATGAACACAGTGAAGGAGGAAATAAAATCATGTTGTACTACAGAAAGAGACTGGCCACACACCCAAAACAGCTTGCTATGCAACTGATCATACCACAAAGTGTATCTAGACATAAATTCCTGGACATTGATTCACTGGAATGAGAAGATGAATCAAAATGAGTATATTTTAGAAGGAGAATTCCTCTGACATGTCATTTTAATTCAAAGCATCTGCTCATAGTCCGAAGGACTAAAAAAAACCTATAATAGAAGCTTCTGAATATAAATATTTAAACTTACTAACTTTACAGCTTTATGCTGAATGTGGTAATTAAATGTTTTTAATAAGGATGGGAAGATAAATTAAATCAAGGAAAATCAAATTGTAAAGCTATTATTATATTTAGCTTGAATAATTAATAAGTATGTTATCCTGCCTTAAACATACAGTTAAGTTCACCATTGTTTATACCTACACATATGCAAAAAATTACGAAACACCTATGTAATATAAATGCATAGAATATCGCCACCCTATTTCATCCCGAGAAGGATGTAGAAGTCGACCCAAGGAATGCGTCTCAGAGAATGGGGAGTAACGTCTCTCTGTGTACTATAACCATCGTAATGTGAAACAGTAACAGTCTTATTTAAAAACGCTACTTAAATTTAAGCCGGCTGCTTAACCATGCTTTATAAATTTTTTCATTTAAAAACACGATTTAACTTTGACCCGCGGTTAAGCCATGTCATAATTTAAACCACGTCAGTCCCTGGTTTAAACCTTGCTTAAATATGGCTGATTTTATATGACATCAGCTGACGTTTTGTTTGATGTTTGTTTGTGAACGGAGGTTTTGTTGAAGTTACTAACCGTTTTAATATTTAAATAAATACTGACTTCCAGTTGGAATCTTATCACAAACTTCAAAATCCACCGAAGTAAATCAATAGTCCTTGAAAATGCACAGTTACGATCATAAATCTATCATTCCATGTCTACAATAGAGCAAAAATCATAAAGTTTTGATACATAATACGATTTAGTAGATTAATTTTATTAGCTCTATACCAGTCCCAGAAATGTTGACAGTGTAAAAATGACGTTACTTAGCTGAGAAACCTTTAAGTAGGGTTTTTTAATAAAGAAATAGTTGAGCGGGGTGTAAGTGGTTGAGCAGGGTTTAGCTGAGACATGGTTAAAAGGCGGATCATGGAATTATTTTAAATATGATTGTAAAAGTATACATTTATGGAGAAGGAGTGCAAATCTAATGTTTTTATATAAAAGACATTAGTAGTAAATTATTTTAATAAAAAAGAACGCACTAAGTATAATGCTTTTGACACACAGTCAAATTGAGAAAAGATTACAAAACTAAGTCTCAAAACTGAGAACAGCAGTAGACCAATAGCCCAGTCTTCTGACTGCCTTGTTTATCAAGCAGCTAAAATACAGATAACGAGGACTCAAGAATTTAATTGAGAACCTACCCCTTTTCGAAGATGGTTAAACTACCAATTAGTTGCAAATGATATAATCGTGCTCTATCACCTGTAACCTACTCTAAAGATAAAATAGCAATGACAAACGCAAGATAAACATAGCTTACGAATGATGTTATTATTGGTGATGACTTTGCCTTACATTGTTGTTTTATGAGTGTTGTGTCTTTTGATATGTATGACAAAGTACCATCCGCCGCAACTATGTTGGAGTGTACGTTAGTTTTAATGTACAAATACTACCCACAACACTGTTATACAAAGTCTTAAAATATTCTGTTTATAAACAATCGTTGGTCTAGCGGTAGAGTGTTATAATTAGGTCCCGAGTTCAAACCCTTGATGAAACCAAAAAGTGATTTTAATGATTTATTTGCACACAAAAATAAGTATTAAGTTAAAAAAAATGATAAATTATGTACACAGACAAACTTAACTTTGTCAGATTTTTTCTGTAAAGAAAATTTCTCAATATAAGGTTGAAGGTTCAGAGTTGGCGGCATTACACCCCCGTGCCTCGGAGAGCACGTAATGCTCGGTCCTGTGAACTTTTTCCGGTCGTGTCGCTAGTCCTCGTGAGAGTGATGCAATAGACAGTGCCCCTTTGATTGCGCACAGACTTGTGCACTATATCAAACTCCGAGCATAGCCCTCTCCATTGCTCTTTGGGTGATAGTCAGCAACCACGTCTCTGCTCCATAAGTCATTACTGGCTAGACACTTATGACTTGAGAAAATGCGGAATTTAGGACGAGAAGATGTTACGTTATCTGAGCGCTACGATTCTACGATTGACCTCCTTCTCGAGGTTGGACTTACTCGGGTGTATGGTCTGTCCGTAATAACAAGAGGACATTATTATAAAAAAACACTCGTTCCCCAAACAACACGCATACATAAACATAATTTATATACCGTTGAAGTGGATGCGAGGGGTATATCAGCAAAATCCCTCTATAACCTATCCAAAGACTTCCGTATCAAGAACTTCCGTGAGTTCTCTATTAAAACACAGGGAGCTAACACATTGATCCATCACAGGGGGCTCCCTTAAACCTACTTCTGAGTCGCAAGTCCCAGACTCTATAGAGTGTTCCCTCCTCTACCACGCGACGGATCCGGTTTGCGCACGGTGAATCCATGGAAAGCTAAGAATTAGGTCTTACTACTCTGACAAGAAAGTACCGGGAAAATATCAATAATAAACAAAATGTTTGTTATTTATCCAAATTTATTTTATCACCTTCAAAGTATGCTCCTTCAGAAACGATACACTTACGCCAACGAATAATCCATTCATCAAAACATTTTTTAAACGCTGCTTTCGGAACTGAGTTCAGATCTCGCCGCGAATTCACCTTTATGTCTTCTACCGATTGAAAACGGGTACCACGAAGTGGTAATTTGAGTTTAGGAAAAAGAAAGAAGTCAGCTGCCATATCTGGTGAATATGGTGGTTGCTGGATGGTATTTGTGGAGTGTTTGGTCAAAAATTCGTTCACAATGATGGCCTTCTGCGAAGGCGCATTATCGTGGTGCAAAATCCAAGAATATTCTTTCCACAAATCTGGCCTTTTTCGTCGAATTTGCTCTCTTAAACGCCGCTAAACGCTCAAATAATATTCTTTATTTACCGTTCGACCTTCCGGCAAGAATCCTGGTCCTATAACCCTGATGTCAATTTTATTAATTATGTTAGAAATTATTCAAAAATTTTTAAAAAGGTTTGCATTCAAGCTAAATCTTTATATATAAGAGATAAAATTAAAAAATCTGATAATAAAATAAAATCAGCTTGGCAAATAATGAATACTGAAACTGGTAAAAGTAGATCAAGAGATCAAACATTAGTATTGAATATTGGTGATGAACTGGTTTCAGACAAGCTTACCATTGCCAATTTTTTAGCTGCTTTTTTTGCAAATATACCCGTGGATATTACTAAGTGTCTCGCATCATCACCAGATGTGGCTGAACTCTTTTTAAATCAAAGCGTAAAACAAACTGTACCTAACTTTAGTTTTAAATCCGTAACAAGTGATGATATTATAAAAGCTTTTAAGAGTATTAAAAGGAAAGGCACAGAAGATTTGTGGGGACTGTCTGTTAAAGCAATTGAATCAATCATACTAAACATTGCTACAATCCTTGCAGCCATCTTCAATGGCTGTATAAGTGATGGTGTCTTTCCCGATTTAATGAAAATAAGTAAGATAATACCCATTTTCAAGGCAGGTTGTTCAAAAAATGCCACGAATTATAGGCCTATCTCAATACTGCCAGCTTTAAGTAAAATATTTGAAAAGCTGATGCTCAGTCAAATGTTGTCGCACTTTAACGTGAATGAGATATTGCATAACAAGCAGTTCGGGTTTACAAGGGGCCGCTCTACTCAGGATGCAGGTTGCACATTAATTAGGTCAATATTGGAGGCTTGGGAGGGATCACAGGATGCGCTGGGAGTTTTCTGTGATCTCTCTAAGGCTTTCGGTTGCGTTGATCATCGTACGCTCGTTGTTAAACTGAAGTACTATGGAATATCTGGCTCATCTCTTGATCTTGTGATGTCCTATTTATCGGGGCGACAACAGATGGTTTCGATAGGCGGTGTCACTTCGGCACGTCATCCTGTGAAAATGGGGGTGCCCCAGGGGTCTATATTGGGCCCATTTTTATTTCTAGTTTATATAAATGATCTCCCTTATCTGGTAGAGAAAGTATCAGAGATAGTTTTGTTCGCTGATGATACGTCGCTCATATTTAAAGTAAATAGAAAGGATATAGATCTTATTGAGCATAATAAAACACTCATCTTTATATCAGAATGGTTTTCGGCAAATAATCTCTTGTTAAATGCAGGGAAAACTAAATGAATCAGGTTCTCATTGCCGAATGTGACTCAAATTGTACCAACAGTTGCACTTAATGCGAAAATATTAGATTTAGTCCCATCGACCGTATTTTTAGGATTGACACTTGATTCAAAATTGCAATGGGGTCCTCAGATTGAAAAGTTAGCAGGTAAATTAAGTTCGGCTTCCTATGCTGTCTGGAAAATAAGGCAATTGTCAGATGAACAAACTGCTAGATTAGTGTATTTCGCGTACTTTCATAGCATTATGTCGTATGGCATTCTGCTGTGGGGTTCGGCGGCTGACATAGGTACTATTTTTGTATTGCAGAAAAGAGCAGTCAGAGCCATTTATGGTTTAGGCAGTCGCGATTCTTTGCGAAATTTGTTTAAAGAAATAAATATACTTACTGTGCCATCGGAATATATATATCAGAATATAATGTTTGTTAGAAAAAATATTCATAATTATAAAAAGAAAAGTGAACTGCATAATATAAATACTAGGAATAAAAACAAACTAACCATGCCAGGCTTTAGAGTAAGCAAAACTAATAAATCATTTTTAGGAAATTGTATTAGGTTTTATAACAAGCTTCCTACTCAAATTACTGATCTGCCTGACACAAGTTTTAAAACACATATTAAACGTGTACTTATGGCTAGGGGTTATTACACCACTAAAGAGTACATCGATGACAAAGACGTCTGGCTCTCACTTCCTACCTGCACATTGCTCGCTGGAGATCTTGTAGCCATATAGATATGACTGATCTGCTGTGTTACGTGAACTATCTGTAAATGATTGCTATCATATACTTAATTTAAAATTATTGACTCTGTCTCAAAATGAATAATGTTATTGTTTCGAAGTTTTTCTTTTGTATACCTAAATATAATCTAAAATAATAAGCATTCAGACAACCGATCGAGCATATATTGTGTTTGCCTACTAAATAATTACTCTAATTGGACCAAATCCCGTGTTCATGCCCGCTTGAGTATGTTTCGCCGGACCGTCTCAACTGGGTCGTGTTGAAACCGGTAGTAGATGAACCCACTGAGTTTGTTTCGCTGGGTCTTCTCAGTTGGGGCGCATTGGATCCGGTGGTAGCATTAAAGCGCGACCGTCGTTATTAACACAAGGTCCGTCATAATAATAATACCTTTAATATAGACAGAACCATTGACAATATGTAGTAAAAATATTAGACTTAAACTAGATAATTAAACATAATCTCTTGACAATAACTTGATACGAGCTAGCTAAATATCATTTCTGTAATAAAATAAATTTTATAAATGTTTTCATACAAGATGTACCTAAATATCTGTGTTACTAGAAATAATATCTAATGTATACAACTATATTACTACAAACATGTTCTGACTATTTACAAGCGCTTTTTTAAAGTCTACGTGAATAAAAACCTTTTTTATTTTATTTTATTTTATCATGAATGTTGGGTCGGAATAGACTCGTTCTACCATGTCCTCAGCGACTTTCATGCGATTGAGTTTTTGGAGAAAATTCAGATCTTTTGGGACTAGCCGAGCGGCAACATGTTTCATACCCAAATGATTAGTTAAAATGGTACGAATCGACTCGTGAGATACAGAGAGTTCGGCGGCTATCTCTCTCAGAGTTGAATGAGGATTTTCAGTCACAATTTCCTTCACTTTTGCGATGTTAACTTCAGTTGCAGACATTGAAGGCCTACCAGAGCGAGGCAAATCTTTCATCACATCTCGACCGCTTTTGAACGCTTTGAACCACTCATAAGCACGAGTTTTTGATAAAGTCGATTCACCGTAAGCCTTCTGTAACATTTTCAGTGACTTCGAACACGAAATTCCATTAGCGATGCAAAATTTAAGACAAACTCTTTGTTCGATTGTTTTTGTCCATAATGAAATTCGCAATACACACTATATATGATATTACTAAAACCAGCACTGTATTTAATATAAATAACAGATGCAACTCAAACTCCGCGCCAAAATGGAAAACAGTTGTGCCAATTTAACAACAACAAAAAAAAACAGATATTTGAATTTGGAACCATGAACAAATCATCTATTCTCGATACTTTTTTGACTGAATGTATATAATCCCATTGATAAACCCTACACCCGCCACAAAGCCGTGTATGCCAATCGATTCTTTGGTCATCCGGGTGACTTTCATTACAATAAATTAAATAGGATTTTACCGATATTCAATCTAACTAAAAACAAGGGAATTATAATGATAATGTAATGACTCCAAGAACTTATATTGAGGAGTACAAACAAGCTTACGGCCCACCTGATGTGACCTGAATTGTAGATGCTTTTTAGGGTTCCCTACCCAAAGGGTAAAATGGGACCCTATTACTAAGACTTCGCTGTCTGTCTGTCTGTCCGTCTGTCACCAGGCTAATCTTCTCATGAAGCGTGATAGTTAGACAGTTGATTTTCACAGATGATGTATTTCTGTGGCCGTTATAACAACAAATACTAAAAAACAAAATAAAATAAATATTTAAGGGGGCCCCTTAAATATTTATTAATAACGTGAATTTTTTGCTCGTTTTTATAAATAATGGTACGGAACCCTTCGTGCGCGAGTCCGACTCGCACTTGGCCGGTTTTTTTTATAAACGTTTTCTCTATGTCTGTCGAATGTTATATGAAGATTATGATGATTTTGGTTTCCAGTTACGCCCCCTGGTGTCCGGCCTGCAACGCGCTAGCCCCAGCATGGCGCGAACTGTCATCTCGGGCCACTCGGAAATCATTAGGAGTGAGGACCGGTGCGGTGGACGTGACGCAGGCGCCCGGACTGAGCGGCAGATTCGTCGTCACCGCGCTGCCTACTATCTTCCAGTAAGTGTACCAGCATCTACCAATTACAGGATCACAGGAGTGCTAGGTGTCCTCTACTGCCTCCACGTGCAAGCAGCTCCGGGCAGACAGCGATCTGTTTTTAGCGCAGTAGCTGTGCCGTACTGGCAAATGGGGAGGGCAACGACCATCGGGACACGGCGCAAAAAGGGTGGCACCGGAGCAGCATACCCGCGTTCCCGGGGCTCCCTCTATCAGGCGCCAGAAGAAGTCCACGTCAGGTTAGGTTTAGTCGGTGCGAGTCCGACATACCCACCGCAGACACTTTTTGCGGGTGGCATGTGCATACACCTGGCACAGGTGGATGGTAAGGCATTCCCCCTGCCTTATAAAAAAAAAGGATCTGCTGGTAAGCTAGTGAGTGAAAACTGTAAGTAGAACACCGGTCCGTGAGTGGTCGGCGAGGTTATGCAACTAAGCTCGCGGTCAGTACATAGAATGGTGACCACCAAATAGGTTTAATCTCTGAGCGTCTCCGTGCTTCGGAAGCCACGTTAAGCTGTCGGTCCCGGACATGACTTAACGACTGCTGGCTAATGACTATTAGACAACAGTCGTTAAGTCATGTCAGAGGCCTTCTGAGCGGCTTGAACAACTTTGACGCTGAGGTAACCACTGCCCACACGATAACTAAGTAAGTAACAGGAGAATTCGTAATTCCTACTTCTTAGTATCTTTCAGTTAGGTTAGTTTAGTTCCAGCCACTCGCAGTCCTCTGAGCATAAGGACTGGTCCCGTAGATATAAGTCGCCTGGACTACGCAAAAGGTTTGCAATCAACGCCTACTATCTTCCCGAAAGTTAGCTAACATTACCCAATAAGTGTACCAGGATCTACCCGGAAATTAAGACCGGCCGAAAGCGGTAGAATTCGTAATTCCTGCTTCATATTAGTCTCTAGTAAGTGTAGTAAGTGAGCTGTTAACTCTAGACCTTTGTAATGCCTTGAGCATGACTGGTTCGGTGGAGGATACCTAATCTTTTTTTTTTTTATAGGGACAATGTCACACAGATCATCCTAGTCCCAAACTAAGCAAAGCTGGTACTATCGGTACCAGGCGACGATATACATACTTATATAGATAGATATATACTTATATACATAGATATATACTTATATACATAGAAAACATCCATGACTCAGAAACAAATATTCGTGCTCATCACACAAATATTTGCACTTACCAGGATTCGAACCCAGGACCACCAGCTTCGTAGGCAGGAGCACTACCAACTAGGCTACGGTGACCTGAGCGGGAGATATAATAATGAAAACACCACCTTGCTATCTTGCAATAACTACTATTCTACTGGTAAATTGTAATTTAGTTAGAGTAGTATCAACCCAAAAAAATCGCTATAAGCTCTGAGCGTGAAAGCTGCACCGGTGGACTACCTAAATTCCAGCCACTCGCAGTCCTCCCAGCATAAGCACTAATTTCAAATCAAATGCCTTCTTTCTATCTTCCGGAATTTTACCTAACATTACCGAATAAGTGTACTAGGATCTACCGGTATGTACCCTGAGAGGGAACACCGGTAGAATTCGTAATTCCTGCTTCATATTAAACTCTAGACCATTGTGGTGCCTTGAGCAGGACTTTGCCCTGTTTCGGTAAAGGTGACCCAATCTGAGCAATCTTCTAATAAGTACTGTATGTAATCTACCGGTGAATTATAATTTAGCTAGTGTAGTATCAACTCGAAAAACTCCAATGCGTGAAGGCCGAAGCGGTGGACTACCTGTGGGGGGTACGCCCAGGCCAACAATAGCACCACACGCAATATCCTGGGCGTTGGAACTAGACCGGGGAGGTGTGCCAATCACCTGGTCTGAGCGGCAAACTCTTAGCCGTTGACCCAGCACCCTGCTAACTGCTGCGTTCCAGTTATTATGGCTCCGCTATCTATTGCTCCGAACAGTAGTCAGTTTTGAAGTAAAACTTCTCTCGCACGCTTGGCATGGGGTTTAAGCTGTTGAATGCGTCACAAGGGTTACGAAAAGTGTGATCAGGCGAGGCGAATGGAAAAGAACTGAACTGAAGATAGAAAGAGAGTTAAATTTCGTATTATAGTAGTAATATATTGTAGGGGCAAAATGAGAGGTGCGAACACACATTTACTTTCTCTCTTTCTCTCATAGGCAGTTACGTTTAGTATATCGTTAGTTTTACTTCAGTCGTGGTCGTGGTCTAACCACTGGCGTTTTTTTTAAAGTGTAGTGCTTTTTTTTTCTTTTTCTTTTTCACACTAGATCATTTTATCCTCGTAACCAATAGACAAACTAATTTCGATATTGAATGAGTTTATTTTACGTCATGTCAACTTCTGCTATTCCATAAAAGTGAATTTTAACAACCTCATAAAAATCGACATCTGGAAATATTTAGTACTATTTTGTCGCTATAAAATTGACGAATTCGCTTACGTCGTGAAGACCAGGCGTGATGGAGTTCTCAGCGACAGTTGGACAAATACGTCGTGACAGCATTTACTCGAGCCTAACAGGAAGGGAATTAAGTTGTTTTCTTGAGAAAGATAACATTTTTAAGTGGATAATAAATCGAATAAGTTCATGTGAAAAGTGGTGCAACGGAACAGCTATAGATACTGGTGTTTTGGTGAGTGTGATCTAGTAAACAGGTATACTCTCTATTCGCGCACTAGAGTTACACAATATAAGAACCTCGGTCACCTGAGTATTGAGAATTTAAATATGATGTGATTTAGGGAGATAGCTAAGAGCGTGCTGAGCCCTATTGGCGGGCCGGTTGGCGTGTTTGGTAAATGCTTGCCTTTCACGCCACAGATCGTGGGTTCGATTCCCACCCAGGGCAGATATTTGTGTATATATGACTGTTTGCCCTGAGTTTGGGTGTAATTATCTATATAAGTATGTTTTTACAAAAGAAAAGTAATATATGTAGTATATCAGTTATCTGGTTTCCATAGTAAATGCTCTGCTTAATTTGGGATCAGTTGGCCGTGTGTGAATAATGTCCCAGGATGTTATGTTATACGATTATACGTAAGATAGGCAGACGCAGAAGGGTACCTACTCCGTGTTCAGAACAATAATGCATTGAAGATGTTATTGACCCGACCACGGTTGTTCAGCGCGACCGGCGCGAACTTGTAGAGGCGGGTTATTTTTTTAAGCTATCCATAAGAGTATCGCTTCCTTGAAGTGTGGAATATGTGGGTGCACCACTGGCATCCTAAGCCTGATCAGAGATTGGTGAACGCACTGACACGTACCGTGTAGGTTTGCTTTCTAAGTCTTAGAGTCATATAATTTCAGCGCATTGCTAACTCTTGGTTATTACGCAGTGTTTAACATGACAGCTGATATATATATATAATAGTCATACTAATATTGTCCTCTCAGATAAGATCTGTGTCCCCGACAGTGAGTGTAAGTCCTGTTGGGTAATTGCGCTCGTAAAGTCGCCGGTTGGAATCCAGTACTGAACAATCTGTGTCAAAACGAATTTAAGTTTCGGAATCTGGTTACTTAATGGATTTTCATCCGTGTCTCATTGGTTGGTCTATCTAGAATAATTTTTACAAGTAGACAGAAGCCTAATTGAACCAGACAGACTAGACTTGGTTACTGTTCCGAGGTCAGATAGCACTGACTCTATTAATCCTGATGATGTAACTGGCCAAATTGAAGAAGAGTAATTCCTTCTCGACCAGTTTTATAACAACTTTTTATAAGATCTTAAATGCAACATTTACTATTTTTCCGAACCAAAATCACTGACATTTTGCAAATTGCAAAGCTAAAGTGGCAGTGGGCGGGGCATATTATTCGTACAATTGACGCACGTTGGAGAAGAAAGTTCCTCGAGTGGCGACCACGAACCGGAAGACTCAGCGGGGGCAGGCCGCTACAAGATGGACCGATGATCTTGTGCGGGACGCTTGAAACCGCTGCAAGACCGGCACTTTGGGGAGGCCTTTGTTTAGCAGTGGACGTCTTTCAGCTGATAGGAGGATAATGATGCCTGTTGGCGTGGTTGGCAAATGCTTGTTTTCCGCGCCAGAGGTCGTGGGTACGATTCCCACCCAGGACACATATTTGTTTGCATGAACATGTCTGTTTGTCCTGAGTCTGGGTGTAATTATCTATATACTTAATTATATATTTACAAACAGAAAAGTAGTATATGTAGTATATCAGTTATCTGGTTTCCATAGTACAAGCTCTGCTCTGCTTAGTTTGGGTTCGGATGGCCGTGTGTAAGAATATTATTATCTTTTCCAGTGTAATCGACGGCGAGTTCCGTCAGTACAAGGGCCCGCGTGACGTGGAGTCTATGCTGGGCTACGTAGAAGACCAGCGCTGGAAGCAGACTGAACCGGTGCCGTCGTGGAAAGCACCCAATTCGATACAGATGAGCCTTGTCGCTGAATTCTTCAAGCTTAGCCAGGCTCTCAGGGTAAGTTGGGGCGCGTAGAGCTAACGAAATATATTGTTCTTCTGCTTAGAATGATAAGTATGTATACTGAATCTCCTGTAGTACGACCCAGTGTAGGGTATTCCTGGTAAACAGACATGTTAATTGTATTAAGTGCGGTCACGAAACTCGGGAACGGTCTCAGTCGCGCCTTAAAAAACAGCAGCAGATGAAATTCTTCCTATGAAGTCCCGCAGTTCTGGCCTAGGTAAGAACCTGTATTATAGAAGTCAGTGCCCTCTCAAAGTTTTCGTTAATACAAATTGTGAATAAGAATTAAAAATATTATTAAGTAAGTGAAGCGGTGTATGTGCGCGTGTGTGTGTGTGTGTGTGTGTTTATGTTTGTGTTTCATGTGGGTTGTAGGGAATATTAATTTGTGAGTAATAGCAATGACCGCCATCTTAAGGTATTGCTAATCTTTCTGCAACTGTGTGCCATTGTACAAGTGGCAAAAGACGTACGAGACAAAAATATAAAAAAAGCATAGAAAATATTCCATGACCAGAAACAAAATAAATACTTCAGTGCTTATCGAAATATTGAAAAAATAAAACAGCAAAAGAAATAACATCAAACATTTTTTTTATTATGCATCTGAGAGTCCTCAGCAAAATGTGTGTGATATCGAAGACATCGCTACGATCACCCGTGGTCACCATCTTTTCAATGGGAGTCACAATATGTGAATGTTTCAAGTTTACATTACCAACTACGACATTACGAATGAACTGGATTATTTTCACGTTATCTATCGATTCTGTATTCACTTTAGATAGTGAACACAAATGACCAAAAACCCTGTCTATGCCTATAAGTTTAATCATGTAAACTCCACTGGCAGGCTTATACCCAGTCACTGCACGTGATCCTTTACTCAAGTAAAACTGACCTCGTCTCAGGCCGCTGTACTTGTAGCGTTGCATCTAAAGTGCAGAGTGCGCCAGGTCAACCATTCTAAAACTATGACTAATATTTCAACACTACATCATTTTATAATTTATAGCTGTACCCCGCGGTTTTACCCGCGTTAAATTTTATAAATTATCACAGCTCCTCCCCCGTAGGTGATAGCGTGAAGGTGTAGCCTATATGTTGACCCGACCGCTTAGTAATATTCATGCAAAATTTTAAGTAAATCCATGCCGTACATTTTGAGTTTTACCCGGATGTATGTACATATAGACAAACAGACAAAAATTCAAAAAACTACATTTTTGCTTCGATATCGATTACGCCCAAGTATCCTTTAAAAAAATATTCAATGTACAGTTTTGACTTTCCTACCATTGTAATAGGTCTTTACCTATGAAATTGCCGTTTTGTATGAAAAAATTTAAACGAATTTTTTTCATGAATTTTTTTATTTGTATTAATCGAAGTAATCACCCATGCAATCAATGCATCTTTGCCATCGCAGTGGCAGTTTATTGATGCCCTTCTTAAAGAAATCAGCTGGACGGGAGGCAACAAATTCTTCAAAGGCATTTTGTACTGCCTCTCGGGTATTGAATTTTTTTCCCGCCAAGAAGTTATCCAAATTCTGGAAAAAGTAGTAGTCTGTAGGCGCAAGGTCTGGTGAGTAGGGCGGATGACGGAGAGCTTCCAACCCCAGTTCTTGCAACTTGGAGACCGTCTGCTGTGCAGTATGAGGTCGCGCGTTGTCGTGCAGGAGCAGCGGAGACGAGCGATTGACCAATGCTGGTTGGAGATGCGCCAGCTTCTCCATCATTGTGCTCAGTTCTTCACAGTACACATCTGCAGTAATGCTCACCCCGTTTGGTAAGAAGCTGTGATGAATCACACCGGCGCTAGACCACCAAACATTGACCATCACTTTTCTAGGGGTAAGTTTTCGTTTAGGGCATTGTTTAGGTGCTGAACCAGGATCCAACCAACTTGCTGAGCGCTTGCGGTTATCAAACAGAATCCATTTTTCATCGCAGGTAACAATGCGGTTCAAAATTCCTTCATTTGTGTGTCTGTTGAGCAGTGCAAGGCACGTCTCGACGCGTACTTCGCGCTGGCGATCATTGAGTTCGTGGGGCACCCATTTGTCAAGCTTTTTTACCTTGCCAATTTGACGCAAATGGACCAATATTGTTTTGACGCTAACGTCGAAAGCTGCTGCTAATTCAGCCGTAGATTGTGTATCATCAGCTTCCACAACCGCCTTTAATTCGTCATTGTCGACCAAAGTCTTCGGACGACCGCGAGGTTCATTTTTCAGGTCGAAATTTCCAGAACGGAAGCGAGCAAACCAATAACAGGTGGTGCGTTGGTTTGTAGTGTTAGCTCCGTAAACGTCGTTGATGTTGCGTGCCGCTTGTGCCGCGTTGCTGCCACGACGGTACTCATATTCCATAATTACTCGAATTTTTAACGTATCCATGATGACGAAAAAGATTGAAATGCGATGAAAATGTAACACTAATCAATAAAGAAATGACTACTTTTGGAAAAAAGAATCCATGTTTTTAAAATAAAATTAATTTGAAATTAGAATTCTTAGCCAAACAAAAATTATTTTGATTTGAAATGGCCAGTACTGCAGAACGGCAATTTCATAGGTAAAGACCTAATATTATATGTATAGATTAAAAAAGAGGAAGGAAATGGTCTTGTAAACGGGAGGGAGATACATGTTGTAAGTCTTCCTAATAATGTTATTTATTCGCAGCTAACATATTCTGTCTTGTTACAAATTGCAGGGAGTCCACAACATGCTTATGGAGACGTACGGCCTGCCTACCTGGGGCTCATACCTCATCTTTGCTATCGGGACCATTTTCTTTGGAGCTCTCCTCGGATTGGTGAGTACTCATAACTCTTCAAGTATGCTCTGTAATCTGATTTGAACCATTACCGTGCAAATGGTTTGAATCAGATTACAAACTTAGCATTTGTAAATAAACGTTGACGAGGCTATTAAAACAGTTATCATCAGCCTGATATCGTCCACTGCTGGACATTAGGCCTCTTCCAAAAGTTTCTATAACGTTGCCATTTGTAGGCGCTTGTCATGCGAGTTGGACCATCTCTAAAGTGTTCCGTATGGAAATATATATCAAAATGAGTGCAAATCATCATCATCATCATATCAGCTGAAACACGTCCAGTGCTGGAGAAAGGCCTCTCCAAGAATCTCCACAATAGCCGGTCCTGCGCTGCCCGCATCCAGCGGCTTCCCGCGACCCGCACAAGATCGTCGGTCCATCTTGTAGGGGGCTTGCCCACACTGCGTCTTCCGGTTCGTGGTCGCCACTCGAGAACCTTTCTGCCCCAACGGCCGTCGGTTCTACGAGCTATGTGCTCGTGTGTGCTGCCACATCAGTTTGGCAATTCTTTGGGCTATGTCAGCTACTTTGGTTCGCCTGCGGATTTCGACGTTTTCGATCGCGCAGGTTGAGTTCAAATACAAGTGAAGAATTGAAAATATATTTAAAAAGAAATAATAAAGCATACCGTCGGATTGATAACCAGACAGACAGACAGCGAAGTCTTAGTAATAGGGTTCCGTTTTACCCTTTGAGTACGGAACCCTAAGCCCCCCCCCTTATTTTAGGGTTCCGTACCCAATGGGTAAAACGGGACCCCATTACTAAGACTTCGCTGTGTGTCTGCCCGTCTGTTACCAGGCTGTATCTCATGAACCGTGATAGTTAAGACAGTTTAATTTTTCACAGACGATATATTTCTGTTGCCACTATAACAACAAATACTAAAAACCAAAATGAATTTTTTGCTCGTTTTTATCGATAATGGTACGAAACCCTTCGTGCGCGAGTCCGACTCGCCCTTGGCCGGTTTATTTATCCGGTAAAAATAAATGAAGACTTACATTTTTCTTTCTTCCCAGCTGTTGGTGTGCGTGATCGACTTGCTGTACCCGCCGCGGCGCAGCGACAAGGTGTTCGTGTCCAAGGCCGACATGGACAAGGCGAAGGGCGACCAGGACGCCAAGGACAAGTCTGATGACGACCAGGTACAGCAATAATATCCTGGCACATTATTCACACACGGCCATCTGATCCCAAACTAAGCAGAGCTTGTACTATGGAAACCAGATAACTGATATACTCCATATACTACTTTAATTTGTAACATGCATACATAGACTCAGGCCTGTTTCCTGGAGGGGTAGGCAGAGACAATGAAATTCATAGACTCAGGACAAACAGACATTATCATGCACACAAATATCTGTCCTGGGGCTCTACCGGCTAAGTCGCCGAACATCGATTTCTTAAATAAACGTTAAAAATTACTTAATCAATCGTTAAATCGGCTTCAACGTTGACAATCAATTCCGGACCATTTAAGACGTTACATGTGCTCATGGAAGCCGATTTAACGATTGATTAAGTCATTTTTAAACTTTATTTATTTGAATGCCATTTAAGAAATCGATGTTCGGCGACTTAGCCGGTAGAGCCCCTGGGTGGGAATCAAACCTTCGACCTGAAAGGCAAACATTTACCACGCCAACCGGACCGACAAGGCAATAATATACCAACGTGTGCTATCATAAGCGAAAATTAATTTAATTCAATTTCTGAGAGCACGTAAAGACGAACAAGTAGGTAATATTGTGATATGTAAGTTTCTATCTATTATAGGTATGTATGTATTTATATAGTGTGTATGTATGTGTATAGTATGTATATGTATAGTATGTATGTATATAGTATGTATGTATATAGTGTAAATAGTAGGTATATATAGTAGGCTCTTGTACTGAGTACCAACGGGTACTGTTAACAAAGTATACGTACACCGACAACTGCCCTCTTAAATAATCCCTATTATTTTCCATTCTTTGGTTGTCTGGAAGAGATCACATTTTAGTGATAAGACCGCCAATTGTATACTTTTTATGTACATGCTCCTGTAATGTAAGATCTTAATATTGGTGTACAATAAAGAGTTAATCTATCTATCTATCTATCAGTGGTGTACCTGGCCTCTTTCCGGTCGTGTCGCTAGCCGCACCATCAGATCCTGAGAGTGATTTTTGCGCAGACACTTATGCAATATAATATATCCCGCGCAGATGTCTAGTCTCCATTCAGATTGACCGCCGTGACAAAAAATTCGACATTATTCATTTACTAGCTGTGCCCCGCGGTTTAACCCGCATTAAGCTTTATAAATTATCACCTAGCTCCTTCCCAGTAGGTGATAGCGTGATAATATGTACCCTATATGTTGACCCGACCGCTTAGTAATATTCATGCAAAATTTGAAGTAAATCCATGCAGTACTTTTTCAGTTTAGCCAGGACATACATACAGACAAACAGATAAACAGACAAAAATTCTAAAACCTATATTTTTGGATTCGATATCGATTGAAGATCACGCCAAGAGTATGCTTTAAAAAAAATATTCAATGTATAGTTTCGACTTTCCTACGATTTTATTATATGTATGGATTATTAACTTATTTTAAGTTAGTTAAATACCGTTACTGTTATAAAATAAATCTTATTGTAAATTATTTCCTACAATCCGTGTATCTAAATATCTATATGTACCTAGAAATAATTATAAATTAATTATATATTAGGTCTTTACCTATGAAATTGCCGTTCTGCAGTACTGGCCATTTCAAATCAAAATAATTTTTGTTTGGCTAAGAATTCTAATTTCAAATTAATTTTATTTTAAAAACATGGATTCTTTTTTCCAAAAGTAGTCATTTCTTTATTGATTAGTGTTACATTTTCATCGCATTTCAATGTTTTTCGTCATCATGGATACGTTAAAAATTCGAGTAATTATGGAATATGAGTACCGTCGTGGCAGCAACGCGGCACAAGCGGCACGCAACATCAACGACGTTTACGGAGCTAACACTACAAACCAACGCACCACCTGTTATTGGTTTGCTCGCTTCCGTTCTGGAAATTTCGACCTGAAAAATGAACCTCGCGGTCGTCCGAAGACTTTGGTCGACAATGACGAATTAAAGGCGGTTGTGGAAGCTGATGATACACAATCTACGGCTGAATTAGCAGCAGCTTTCGACGTTAGCGTCAAAACAATATTGGTCCATTTGCGTCAAATTGGCAAGGTAAAAAAGCTTGACAAATGGGTGCCCCACGAACTCAATGATCGCCAGCGCGAAGTACGCGTCGAGACGTGCCTTGCACTGCTCAACAGACACACAAATGAAGGAATTTTGAACCGCATTGTTACCTGCGATGAAAAATGGATTCTGTTTGATAACCGCAAGCGCTCAGCAAGTTGGTTGGATCCTGGTTCAGCACCTAAACAATACCCTAAACGAAAACTTACCCCTAGAAAAGTGATGGTCACTGTTTGGTGGTCTAGCGCCGGTGTGATTCATCACAGCTTCTTACCAAACGGGGTGAGCATTACTGCAGATGTGTACTGTGAAGAACTGAGCACAATGATGGAGAAGCTGGCGCATCTCCAACCAGCATTGGTCAATCGCTCGTCTCCGCTGCTCCTGCACGACAACGCGCGACCTCATACTGCACAGCAGACGGTCTCCAAGTTGCAAGAACTGGGGTTGGAAGCTCTCCGTCATCCGCCCTACTCACCAGACCTTGCGCCTACAGACTACTACTTTTTCCAGAATTTGGATAACTTCTTGGCGGGAAAAAAATTCAATACCCGAGAGGCAGTACAAAATGCCTTTGAAGAATTTGTTGCCTCCCGTCCAGCTGATTTCTTTAAGAAGGGCATCAATAAACTGCCACTGCGATGGCAAAGATGCATTGATTGCATGGGTGATTACTTCGATTAATACAAATAAAAAAATTCATGAAAAAAATTCGTTTAAATTTTTTCATACAAAACGGCAATTTCATAGGTAAAGACCTATTATTATATACTACGAACATGTTCTGACTAATTACAAGCGCTTTTTTAAAGTCTACGTGAATAAAAACCTTTTTTATTTATTTATTAAGTACCATGTCCAATTCAGCAATATCACCTGCCTGTATTATACATGGCACAAATAAGAAATCCCTGTACCAGTGTATTTATGTATTGTTCATTTTGTCTAGGAGTTGATCAACGATGACATCGTGGATGAGGAAGAAAATGCCAACAGTGAGGCTGAGAAAAATTCTCCTTCAGATGTAAGTCATAAGTAATTTTATTTGCAGAACACAGGTGATACAGGTGGTACAATAAAATTTGAATGTGGACTGTGTCTTGCCATCATGGGCATGCAAATATATTTTTTTAATTAAATTGGTATGTTTAAATCACAGTCACCTTTTACAATATCCAATGCTTAGTAATAACATGACATGCGAACTGAAATTATAACCCCAATGAGGTATATAATAAATAATAACATAATTTAAAATAGTACATCCATTTAGCCTGATCAGTTGAAAAAATAATTAAGAAAATATTATAATGTCAAAGAATTCCTAAAAATGAAATAATGTAAAAACAAATGTCAAATTAATAGTTATGTATACGAAATGTCAAATATAATTGATAATATCAAATACTTATAAATTAAGATGTCGAATATAATTAAGCATGTTGAATATAATTGATTGATTGATTATGTCAAACTAATATATTCGCCCATCCTGATCAAAAATTGTCTGATAGGAAGTCCTTGACACTATAGTAACATTTATCCCTAAGTAGGTTTTTAATTTCAGTTTAAATATGGTCACTTGCATCTCGCTAAGGCTTTTTGGTAATTTGTTATATATCTTCTGAGCCATACAGAAAATATTGCTATGCATTAATGTCGTATTTGCCTTACGCATACATAGGCGGCTTTTATCCCTTTGCTCTCATCAAAGTAATAATAAACGTTTAAAAGGAATTATATGTATAATTATTTTTAACAAAATAAGTATTGGAATCAGACATTACTTTGCGGAAATCCATGATTGTCAAAATGCAATATTCCTCTAATTGTTAGTTTAATCAAACCGGAATGCAATATGAACTGCCTTCCCGCCCGCTTAAATATGCACTACATGTGCATATTTAAGCGGGCGGGAGGGCAGTTATATACAATATAAAGGAAGACCGAAGAAAAAAGAAGAAGATATAGTGGAAGGAAGGAATATAAGGAAGGACAATATAAAGAAGCAAATTACATGCGCCAGTATGATACCCAATATGTGTTTGATACATACTCAAGCTGCTTAAGATTCATAAGTTTATACTGTTTAGCGCTAACAGGTTTGCGGTCGTACTCCTTCATAGATGTTCTTGAAAAGGCTTGGGACAGGCCAAAATTATTAAGAAAAATTGCGCTTAGATTTAAAAGAAATATATATTACAATAAGAAAGTATAATGAAGTAACTCTTCTTTCCAGACGTCCGAGGAAGAGAAGGAAGCGCCCCCCGCCGCGGCGGGAGAGCCCGCCTCCCGCGCCGAGGTGCGCAAGCGACGCCCGCGCAAGGCCGACTAGCTGCCCCCCTCCCCCCTCCCCCCACGCCTGGCTTGCGGCTGTACCGCGTGTGGCATCAATAGCTCCTACGTGCTGACCGACTTGTAACTCATACATTATTAACTCATCTAAATTCAAAGTCGATACAAACTAATATTATGCCCATTGACATCTAAAAGCGACATTGCACACCGCGACGCGGTCCCTATACTTTGCTGTTACGTCAATAAGAATGTCAGCTGTCAAACTGCCGGTACTTTTCTGACATTTGACATCTGTCATTGATACTAACATATAGTGACGAGTAGCGGGAGACAGTAGCAGTTTCTCATGCCATTGTGCACCCCGACCCTAGTAAATAAAATCAAATCTAATTGGCATGCTAAATTGTCCCTATCGATAAAGTTCTACGATGTTAAAAAAACTTCACATAAACCAGAAACACGTGAAACAGAAAACTAAACGTATGAACGAATCCGATGCATTGTGGCAAAGTTATAGCGCCATTACGAGCCAACCAATCATAACCTCGTCCGTACGTTTCGTTATTTGCAATCTCATACTAAAAGACAGTACTTAATAACGAACTAAAATATTATACTAATGTTTTACAGCTTGCTCAGTTATGTAGAGAAATTAATTTATATACGCCTGCTTATTTATGCCACATGTTGTACAAATATCGCAGCCAATATGTCCGAATCCACGCTCGGCCTTCTTATAAACGTATAGAGTAACAAATTTAGATGTATCTTATACTACATATTTATATGTACTGAATTTCATACCCATTACATTGATTCAAAACCACTTTGAATGATAATTAACGGAAATAAACCTTTTTTACTTAAGACATTATATTAATAAAGAAATATCTTGTAAAACCTTATGAAAGTAATGGTGATAAAATTAATTTAAATATATTTACATCTTGTATATGTATTATCGACTTCCTCGTTAGTCTAGAGGTAGCGTACGGTCCTAGTTTCTAATCCCGGGTCGAGCCAAAAGTATTGTCAGGATTTTCTGGCAAAATTGACGCCCAGAGCGCCCGGTGTCATACGTCTGTGCCCTGGAGGGGACGTAAAGATCTAAATCCTGTATTCTGCCCGGTCCTGTTCGAGAGCAATCTAATCGGATTATGAGAATAGAGAGTGCGCCTGTGTTTTTGCACACACTGCTGCACTATAATATATCCTGCGTAGTTGGCTAGTCTATATTTGATCAAGAGCACTACCTACTTACCTATTGTATGTTGTGAACATGTTATATTCCATATACATACATAATGGGAATACAAAATGAATTTGTAGTTGTAAATAAAACGAAAAATGAAATAATATATTTAGAGATGCTGCAAGATCTTTTTTTTCTTATCAAGGATTGCTTGATAGGTGGTATTATTAAAAAAATAATATAAAAACAATCCTTACTCACAAAAACATTGAGGCTCCTGTAAAATGATATTTGAAAGTCAAAGAAAACTTCTCTCAAGCTATGTAGTGTCTTAATGTTTTTACAAGTAAGGATTATTAAACATTAAATTTGCTATAACATTCAAGCTTAGGTTATGATCGCTTGGAATAATCTTAAATACATTTATTGCTACTTAGTTATTTTTGATTATTGTAGTGTGAACTTAGAGCTCAACTGAAAAGTGTGAACTTAGAGCTCAACTGAAAAGTGTGATCTTAGAGCTCAACTGAAAAGTGTGAACTTAGAGCTCATCTGAAAAGTGTGAACTTTGAGCTCAACTAAAAAGTGTTAATTTGAGCTCAACTGAAAAGTGTGAACTTAGAGCTCAACTGAAAAGTGTGAACTTAGAGCTCAACTGAAAAGTGTGAACTTAGAGCACAACTGAAAAGTGTGAACTTAGAGCTCAACTGAAAAGTGTGAACTTAGAGCTCAACTGGAAAGTGTGAACTTAGAGCTCAACTGAAAGTGTGAACTTCGAGCTCAACTGAAAAGTGTGAACTTAGAGCTCAACTGGAAAGTGTGAACTTAGAGCTCAACTGAAAGTGTGAACTTCGAGCTCAACTGAAAAGTGTGAACTTAGAGCTCAACTGGAAAGTGTGAACTTAGAGCTCAACTGAAAAGTGTGAACTTAGAGCTCAACTGAAAAGTGTGAACTTATTAGAGCTCAACTGAAAAGTGCGAACTTAGAGCTCAACTGAAAAGTGTGAACTTAGAGCTCAACTGAAAAGTGTGAACTTAGAGCTCAGCTGGAAAGTGTGAACTTAGAGCTCAACTGAAAAGTGTGAACTTAGAGCTCAACTGGAAAGTGTGAACGAAAGGCTCAATCGAAAAGCATTTGTTGCACTAGTAAGATAATCTCACGTTTGGAAAGTGAAGTTTTTGGGTACTGACAGAAGTCTAGCCTAATCATTATTAAGACACTAACTCTTGGGCCTGGCGGTAGTGTAAACAACTAGGTTCTGGGTTCAGATTCCGGGTTGGGCCTAACAGTGTAAATAGGATTTTTCTGCAAAGAAAAACTACTGATCCTAGGGTTGAAAGTAATCAGTATTACCCCCCGTGCCCTGGAGAGCACGTAAAGCCGTTGGGCCTGGCGTAACCTCCCCCTGGTTGTGTCAGATCGCAGTCATAAGTAAACCTGTCATTGTGCATACAACTGTCAATATAAAATGCTTTTCTTTATTATGATTTGCCATATTCGAGCAGAAGCAATTTTAAAATTATTAATATAACAATTTCCAATGCCGTAATTATAAAAGAACAACCTCATTTTGTCACTGATTATTTTTAGTATCAAGGTGACTTTCCACCAGAGTGGCGAGACGAGACGAGGCGAGAAGAGAATTGAAATCATCATCATCATTATTTCATTGTTTCTGTTACAAAGTTAATTTATACTCTATATCGGAAGCAATACGGTTCATTTTTATACAAACAAATATTTCAATTCTCGTCAACTGTTTCCACCAAAGATGCGCTGGGAAAGGATGGAATATTTGCCATACAAATTTCAATTCTCTCCTCGCCTCGCCTAGCCACTCTGGTGGAAAATCACCATGTCTATCTCTGTCTAACAAATCTCATTAGAAAAAGATAGAGTATGTTAGAACATAATTTAGTACCTATGTCAGTTGCCTAGAACTAATCACATTGCATTTATCACATGAGTGTTTTCGTTTTCACCAAATTTAGTTTATATTTGTGATTATTTACATATATTTAGTTAATAAATTATGCTACTTAAATCTTCGTAAAGTATTTTAATTATATATTTGAAATTGTATTTATATATAGAATATATATATACAGTAGGGTCTTTGATTTCGACATTGAAATTTGTAGAGCCTTAGAGTATAATTCTCAATATTTTTTTTTTATTTTTACAGAAAGTATAGAGAAAAATTGGAAGAGATGATAAGTTAAAGAAATCATGTGAAATAAAACGTATTTTTATTAATAATTTAGCTGGGAAAGGTGGCGAGACTAACTAAATGCATCTAATTTATTAATTTATGTAATATCTTTTTCTTCTATTCCTAAAAAAAATCCTACAATTTACAAATCAACGTGCACTCGTTGCCTTTCCGAGGTAAAAATACAACATTCCTCTGGAGGATTTATCGAATGTGCGCTCAATATTAATTCTATATAATTAATAGAGATTAATAATGAATTAGTTCATTTTGTTATTTTTAGTATTGCCATAAAAAATTAAAAACGTTAAACAATTTAACTGCATTTACTTTATTAATATTGGCATAAATTTTAACAGCGCTTTATTTAAGGACCTACCTAGCATAAGACGCTTGCGAAACAAATTGCATCTATATGATTAAAAGTAACGGTAAAACAGGATCCAATATAAGGACAATTCTCATATATTTGCTGACGATCTTATTCACCCTGTTTTAACGGTATAAAGTAATAATGCAATCTATTCTGTTAGGTGGAGGTACTTCCTCAATTGAGTTGCGCTTAGAGCGACAATACCCGATGCTCTAACTCTTAATTCTGCATATTTCAGATTATACGCTTTGTTTATTATAAGTTACAACTTTTAAAACTATTTATTTTAATTAAATTGTCTATGCTTAAAATTATACAGAATCTATATATTTAAAATTATTGTATATGTTGCAATACTCAAAACATGGCTTGTATTGTATGTATGTTACGTGAATCATTTTTGTATTATATTAAAGTTTTAGAGTAAATAACTAGTAACGGATTGTTGTGTTGTGGTTAGGGGGGGTTACAGACAACAGACGCATATACCTATACTTATTGCATGTTTTGTACCATTTTTAACGGACTCCATAAAAAAAGGAACATAGATACAGAAACAAAATTTTCCGTTTGTATGGATACTGTCCATATTGCTATTCACCTCGTTTTACTGTACGTGTGTATGTTTGTTTTGTATGTATTTTATCCGTTGTAATGGATTGCTTTCGAAGTCTCATAAATTTTGTTTAAATCGATTTTTGTTAAGAAAAGTTGGGGTCTGCTTCTATGTGTTTTTAAACGGAATAATGTCAGTAAATTATACGGCACGATTGATGAGATGTTTCGCCCATTGCTGACAGTAGACCCCTAGAAAACATCTGTCATTTTTCAAAGAGGATTATGCTGTAGTATCTTGAAGAAATCGCGAGAGACTGGCCATTCAGCTGCCTCCCAGCGTATGTGGGTGAATCTTTCTCTGTCACAGTGCAGAACGAGACTGTATAGGTTTAAGGGGGGGTGAAGAAGATCCCTGTTAATGGCAAGAGGTGCGAAATATCATCAATTTATTCTTCCGATTGCACAAGCGGTGTGTTAAGTATTAAATGGCAGATGGTTGTCTGTAGTTCCGCCTGCGGCAGAGTGTCGATGTTGTTAACACGAAAATTGCCTTGTACAAAGACTTAAGATTGTTTTAAGTGTTGCGTTTATATTAACTATTGACCTATTGACTTGCTGAATAAAATATAATTGTATTTGTAATATGCTGTTTTATTTTTACATTCTCTTTTATCAAACATGATAGGAAACTTATACAGGGACCTTTCATAATAGGTTGATTAATCTTACTTCAAATTATATAAACTTTACGCAGGATGTGGTAATATAGTTACCATAATTTGCATTCCTACTGCTTTTAGAGATTCTGATCGTAGACACGCCTAGACTACTTGTAAATCAAGACTGATTAAGCATCTAGTTTGATAAAGGGGAATTATAAAACGATCGAATACAAAAATACTTAGCGACTGATGTTGAGATACTGTTTTAATAACTTGAGCGGCATGAATTTGAGTAAGCGAATAATTAACTAAACTAACGAAGAATATTGATTAATAATGAAATCCAGAACGAGCTTACAAAAAGTGGATTATAATTAATCCATTTCAGATATCAAAATTCTAGCCGTGCGACTTAATTACTAATTGAGCGACTAGAAATACAGAGAGAGCAACTTCCATATTAGCATAGAGACGAGTTTTCCGGAAGTTATTTAGGTTAGGTTAGAACTGTGACCATCAAGCTAGACACTATTGTTAGTGAAGATTGGCGGAAAATTTTTCAAAAATCCCATTTTTTTGAAGCTTTTTGAATTTTTCAGGAGACATACAATGCAAATCTAAACAAAAACAATAGCGCTTGAAGTCCGCCGCACAAGCCTCTGATCTCTCTGATTGGTCAAAGCGAAGAAATATTAAGTCGCTCAAATATTATGAAGTTTCTCATTCAATATTTGTTAGTTGCTGTTCTGTTGATTTCTCGTCACTCGCAGTCAGTCGCTCACTTAGTAATAACAGTAACTCAGTAATAAGTAACGTAAATTCATTATTTTTGTCACTTACAACTTTAATTTACAGTCGTTAACTCGTTTAAATACTACCCTTTGATAAAGCACGGCACTGCGATAATACAGGTAAAAATCTGCGTACGCTTATAAGATCTGCCGGGTGTTAATGTCACTTCCTCGTGGTTCTCGGGAATATTATAGGAGCAAAATTTTAGATTAAATGAGTAGGATAAGGCTAACGGTGCAGTGATCAGTTTGTTATAATCTTTGTTACAGTAAACTGCTGAAACAAAAATAAATATTCAGTAAACTGCTGAAACAAAAATAAATATTGAAATTATTCTGTTAGAAGTAATAGGTGGGGGAAAAAATTTCTTGAATTTTTTAAGAAAATTGAAAACATTTTTTAATATAGGTTATTCACATTTAATTAAAGTATGCCGGTATCATTTTGTTCGATAACTTTTTGCCACTTTGTAGGTAGGGACAGGATCCTATTGCTATAGAAATTTTGGGACATCTGATCAAAATACCGCGACAAGTGGTTTTGGCAGTCCTCTCGTGATGTTAACCTGACACTGCCTAAAGAACTCCAAAGAGACCGAAACAGGTAAAAATCTGAAGGTGCAAGGTCAGGACTGTACGGCGGATGTATTAACACCTCCCAGCCAAACTTTCTTAATTTCTTCTGAGGGGCTAAAGATGTGCGAGGCCTAGCGTTATCATGATGAAAAACCACACCCCTTCCGTTGATTAATTCCGGCGGCTTTCTCGCAACTTCTTGCTTTAATCTCATCAGTTGTTCGCATTAGAATTGATGGTCCTGCCTGGTGGTAACAGCTTATGAGGTTTCTCTGTTTTCTTGCTGTTATAATTAAACTATTCTTGAATTGTTCACGTCTTTATTATGAAATCAGTCCAATCTATAAATAGTAGTGGTTGTCAATCAAAATAGTACTATCTACAGGAGCAGAAATACATGAATTAACCAATAGGAAAACATCACATTATTATATATCCAAATAACTATGTCTCACTCTAATACATAGAAGTGCGCTATAGCATTTTGTTTTTTTTTTTTTTTTTTTTTAACCTGACGCTACAGTTAGCCTAGGAGGCTTTCACTGCTTCACCGGACTATAGAAGCGAGCAGAGGGCTCGAGCCGTCTAGAAATTAAGTAACCCGCGCCGGAGGGCACCCCCTGTGGGGTTCGAACCTCGACTCTGGGCGATTACTGGCGGAGAGAGGGCAAGATCATCATTTTAGTGCGCTATAGCGTACTCCCGACCTTATATATACGCCGGCCGCCGCGATGCGATCCTTACGCGACGTCCTACGTGAGCGATCTAGACGCGAACGCGAAGCGGTGCGTAAATAACAAACAGTCGAAACCTATTGAAGTGTCCTACGTGACCAAACGCGGTGCGGAGCGGCGCAAAATAAAGCGAACGCGATCAGAACCTCTAGCACGAGTTCCTGCAGTTTACAGCACCAGCGCCTCTCACGGAAACTATTAAGAACTAAAACTCTGGTGCTCAATGTATGGGACGAAACTGTACGTGTGATCGAGTAAGTAAACTGCAGGAACTCGTGCTAGAGGGACAGTACCTCTAGCACGAGTTCCTGCAGTTTACTTACTCGATCACACGTACAGTTTCGTCCCATACATTGAGCACCAGCGCCTCTCGCGTCAACTATTAAGAACTAAAACTCGCACCACGAGTTCTGTAATGAAACTGATCGAATAGAGAAACTGGCGGTTCAGTTGGCTTGTTGGCTCTCGCGAACTGGATGCGGTGCCGTCGTGGTTTTGAGGAATCGGTGGCGGCTGCGCGAGACGATTCGCGTGCACGTAGGACATAGCCGCCGCGTCGCACCGCATCGCATCGAATTCGCGTGTCACCGCTTCATAATCGCGTTCGGTTTGAACCGCCTACCTAGGACGTAGCGGTATGATCAACTTGTTGGCGACGGCGCGTCGTCCGTTTGCTACGGCGAAACGTGAAATGTATGCTGACGTAAGTAGTTGGTATGTGAAAGTTGGTTCCCACAAGCTCATAATGAATAATGCCCTTCCAATCCCACCACACACAGCATCACCTTGTTGCGAGTTAACCCAGGTTTCGCCAGTCTGTGAAGTCTGACCGGACTTTGACCACTACCTTTTTCGCACGTTATTGTCGTACGTTATCCACTTTTCATCACCAGTTATCAGCTTCTTCAAGAATGGTTCGATTTCATTACGTCGGTCGTAATAAAGATTCACAAATGAGTACAGGGTTCATTAGGTTTTTTTCAGTGAGCTCGTGAGGAGGTACCTATATCGCGCTTTTGTGTACCTACCGTTTTTTTCAAATGCGCCAAAACTGTTTTGTGGTCAATTCCTAGTCCTTCAGCTAGATAGAGATAGATAGAGTACACTTTATTGCACCAAAAGAAACAATACATGTCTTACAAATAAGCAAATACAGGTACAATCGGCGGTCTTATTGCTTTGTAGCAATCTCTTCGAGACAACCGTTGGGTGGACAAGGAAAACAGTAAGTTAGAAAAGGCAGTAGCTGTAAGTGTACAGTCAAATATTCAACGTTATGTTCTTATTAGTGATGTGCCGGATATCCGTATCCGTATCCGCGGATATCCGAGGCAGAAGAAAGATTCGTATCCGTGTCCGTATCCGTTACTTTTTGGCGGATCTTTTACGGATCTATTTACCTTATTAATTTTAAATTTATAGATAAAATTCTTTAAGGCGAAGGGTAAGGCTCACTAGCGACGCCAATTACCGAGATTCGCACGGTCCACAATTATTTAAAATAGATCTGGTTTAGTAGCTAACAATTTAAAGCAATTGGCGTCGCTAGTGCGCCTTACTCTTCGGCTTAAACAGGTGATTAGGTAGCAATAAAAATCTATTAAATTCAATACAGATACTTTTTTATTGAATTATTATGTTTTCTTTGTAAATGATTTTTTAAGGAAGTTGTACCTTTACCCTTACGAGAATACTTTCCATCACAAATTTTACACTTTGCACATTCATCATTTATTATCACAAAATAATTCCAAATTACACTACTAAACTTCTTTGTAGACATTTTTTTAAACTCATGTACCAATAGCAAACACAAACGTTATCTATACTGCCCAGTGTCACATTAAACTTAAACAAAACAAAAGAAAAACCCGCCGCGCAATGCAAGCCAAAACATGTCTCAACTCAAGATCACGCACACCGACACCGATTGAGTAAGAAAGTTAAGATCCGTATCCGTATCCGTATCTGCGGATCTTGACATCAAATATCCGTATTCAGATCCGTATTCGCGGATCTACATTTTTGACGATCCGGCACATCACTAGTTCTTATATACAATTTACATAAACATACTTATATTTTAAATACTAATAATACTATACTATAATAATATACTATACATACAAAATATTATACATCTATTGAGGAGTTTTGAAAAAGGAGGTTACGAAAAGCAGTTAAGGGATAAAAAACATAAATTATGAAGATAATTTAAAGAGATAAAAAGTGTTTTTTTAAAGAAATTTTGAATGAAGTCAGAGTTTGTGCACGCCTTATATCGATAGGAAGTAAATTCCATAGTCGAGCAGCTTGGACAGAAAAAGATTTATCATAAAAATCTGTAGAGTGCACTGGAATATTTAGTTTTAAGTTCTCTGATGATCTCAAAGACACAGAATGTGTATCACAAACGAATTCAAACCGTTGCTTAAGGTAAATAGGAGCTGTTGGATTAAACAAAATATTGTAAAGGAGACAAAGTATGTGAGAATTACGGCGAAGTCGGATTGGTAACCACTCGAGTTTTTTACGAAATTCGGTGACGTGATCGTATTTGTGGAGTCCAAATACGAATCTAATACAGAAAGGTCATTGGGCGTATCTGACCCGCTTTGCGAAGAGCGGCGGACATTAATCAAAATAGTTTTAAATTAAGGGGAATAATATGACCTTTCATTGTATATAGTTATTTATTTAAAAATCGATGGAGAAAAATGTACAGGATCGTTTAAAAAAATAAAAAACAAACGGTTTCAGAGGATTTTATTCCATCATTAAAGGCATAAAAGAATTTCGATAGCATACAGCATGGTGCACTGATGAGCCGAGAGGCATGTATACGATGTCTCTTTCGCACATTAGTGAGGCCAAACTAGTTTTGTTGCGCTCGCGCACTGACTCACCGCCCTCTGCGCAGTCCTTCGTTAGCTATCGTTGTGACCTGTACGTTTATCTGATTTGTTTTGTTTATTGTTTTATCGACTACGTTAGCGTGTTTTATAGACTCTGGTTACGTGCTTTGGGATTGGATTTTCGTTGATATGGAAAGACAAAACAGTTGTGAGTCGTGCAATCGATCTGTGTTACGTCGAAGAAAACACTGTCTTAATGGAGTGTTTCTCGAAAGGTACCGGGATCTTGTAGTGTTGTTATTACAAGAAACCATACCACGTGAGGTAAGTACTCTGTCAGTACACCGTCTATCTATCTATTTACTAAGAAAACAGGAAGGAGCAGAGCGGTAGGAAGCGAGTCTTTATCGACCGATTTATTGTTTATTTATTTATGCTTTGTTTTACACAATCTTAACTATTATTGTACAGAAGCAAACATAATGCTAATTATTTTACCTATACCAGTTAACCTTACAAAAGTTCGAGAACTTATAGTTTATGCATTAAGAACAACAATTAAGGAATTCAGTGCAATAAAAATGACTTTCCGAAACTACTTTCTAATAATCTCGTTGTTAGGTGTTTAGTTTTTATATATATGTGCAGAATGTTTTATCTTGTTTCAGATTTCGTTTGACGGTACAAGATCTATATGCCACCCTTGCTGGCAGAGATATGATCGAGCATTGCAAAACCAGCAATTAGATAATGTGCCACCCGAGCCAATACAAGAAGGCGCAAATCAAGGAGAAGTTGGAGAGGCGGTCCAACAAATAGAAGTCGGGGATCAACAAGGTCCTGGTTTTATTACTGTTACTGGATATAGACGTGTATAAAATACAGCGAGACGCTGTATTTTTCTAAACTGCAGAGGTATGACTACACTTCGCGTGCCAACCTACGCCAAGTTCTATCTGTTGCACAATCACAATTTATACATACCAGAACTTGCACGCATTTAGTTCAAAATGATTGGGAAGAACTTGTGAATGCCCCGACAATACATGAAAGCTTTAATAATATGCTCATGTACTTGACATAATCAATTTGTATAAATGGGGATTAGAAAGCAGGTCTGAAATGGATTTTGAAAATATTGATACAATTGATGACAACCACTTCCATTTTTGGACGGCTTTAACTAAAAATCAGTTCATGACTATTTTAGACCAAACACCGTCTCTTCGTAACAGGTCTGATCGTCCTGCTACCACTTTAGGAATGTATTTGACTAAAATAAGAACTGGTCAATCTGATGAGCTACGAAATTCCAAATATCTAGAAGAACATTAGAGAGGAAGTTAAAAACAGCGAGAGAATGCTTAACTGAAGATTTTGTTCCACGTTACCTGGGTTTAAATCATATAACTAGAGAAGAAGTGGTGGCACGAAATCTTCGTATCCCAACTCATATTTTTGGTGGTAGCCAAACTGAACCGGCAGCTATTCTTGTGTTCGACGGAACATATATTTACCTTCAGAAGAGTGCGAATTTCCTTTTCCAAAGAAAAACCTAAAGCCTACACAAATTCCGCAACCTGGTAAAGCCTTTTCTGATCGTATGTACAGTGAGGGACACATCTGGTGCACCACCGATAAGGCCAAAATCGCTTGCACTCGGCGTCGGAACGTAGGAGCTAGCTCCGCCCCTAACGCACACATACTCAATCTACTATTACTACGGAATTACGCAATGAATGAATATTCGAATCGGTATTCGTAGTATTTTTTGTTTTGGAGTGGCTGTAGTTTAAAAATATGGGATTTACATTGAAATAATGGAACAAAAGGCATCGAGTGACTTGTGATTTTTGCGCATGCATTTATATAATGTGTGTTTAAGTCGAATGCACACCGTATTTGAAAATTATAGCTGATTATTTGTGAAGGATAAATAATATTAATTTGTGAAAAATAATAATTTGTGTTTCCATATTGAAAAACCGGCCAAGTGCGAGGCGGACTCACGCACGAAGGGTACCGTACCATTATCTATAAAAACAAGGAAAAAATTCACGTTTGTTGTATGAGAGCCCCCTTAAATATTTATTTTTTAGTATTTGTTGTTATAGCGGCAACAGAAATACATCATCTGTGAGAATTTCAACTGTCTAACTATCACAGACAGACAGCGAAGTCTTACTAGTAGGGTCCCGTCTCACCCTTTGGGTAAAAACGAACTCACGTAATTTGTCATTCAAACATAATTTTGCCTTCAAGAGTGTAGCACAAAACTGTCAAATTTACCCACGTTTGTAAGTAGTATGCGTATGACTATTGGCCAATCGAGGTGCCTCAATAAATTTTAAATGAATGTTTTTGTAAATGATACAATATCTACATTGATGTGTAAACACAAAATTACTATTAATGCTTAATCAATTGCAATATAGATCTGATAATTTCCAAATATTTATATATTAATATTTAATAATAAAAAAAACATTACTTCACAACATAGTAACGGACTGAACTTCGAAATATAAATCACCTGGAATATGATTAAAATTTTAAAATCAAACAATACACAACGTAAGCTTTTTACAACGTTCAGCAATAAATAAGTTAGGCGTGTGAAAGAACATTGTCAAAGCACGGCATTCGGCTAAAACTTAAACATTATAAAAATGCACAAGCAATAAAACATTCTTTTGTGCCCATTTTGTAAATATTTTGCTGTAATCCCTTTTATCTTAATGGCGTCTAATTTCAACTCGTCACTTCATATTTTGTTTACTATGTTGGACAAAAGGCACCGAGCGACTTTTAAGTTCGTAAAAATATTTCCTATGTGATTTAGTCGTATATTGTGACGGATTGGTAAAATACAAGGAGATGACAACATGTATTGTTGTCGTCGGTTTATTATTTAGTGGAATTAGACGACATAAAGATTAGGGCAAAAACAAAATGGCTACAAAACAATATTTTATTGCTTCGGCACCTTATAATGTTTTCAATTGAGCCAAATGCAATGCTTTGAAAATTATAGCTAATGATTATTTTTATATTTTATCTTCCCATTACTTTAGTCTGACTTGGTTTGAAACCGAACTTAATATATAATATACTGGTTTTTCGCAAATGGTTTTCACCAAACTCAGTTTAGTTGTTTAGGTGTGACCACGTTACACACAGACATAATTACTTTCGCATTTATAATATTACTAGCTTTCCGCCCGCAACCTACATTTTATATCACGGTTGAAGCTTTATATCGCGGAGACTCGAGCCCAGGTGTGATAACAAAGTAGCGTATGTCCTTTCCCAAGCTCTAGACTTATACCATATTACCATACCTATTTCATAAAAAGGTTCGGTTCAGTGGTTAAATGTGAAAGCGTGACAGATAAAGTTACTTTCGCATTTATAATATTAATAGAGATATACTCGTAGTAGGGATTTAAAAACCAAACCCCTTCATTTTAAACGCGCGTCAACTTGAGAGATGTTTTATCTTTGTCATTGAAATATAATTTTGGTTTCAAGAGAGTGGGACAAAACACCTCACTAGTTGAACCGCGTCTATCTATGAGTAAGGGTTACCCCCTTACTTATAGACGCGGAACAACTAGCGTATTACTATTTGAAGTAAGGTTCCCGGATTAACCGTATTAAAACTGACGTTAATAGATAACGTCTATTATTAAAATGAAGCTGTAATGCCTTACGTGTGTGTGTGTGGTGCGACTTTCCGTCTGTCACAGCTGTTTATCTCAGCAAGTACTAAGGCTATCGATTTGAAATTTGAAATGATGATAAAAATTTACCCAACACTATTGCAAATAAAAAAATCATAAAATAAGATTATTCTATTTGCAAAAGGAGCACGAATGGGGAATCGAAATTTCAAACTGAGACAAGTGGGGTATTATATAAAAGGACTACATTACAACATCACAAAAAAAAATAATTGATCCTTCTAAATAATATACATTAATAATGTTATTATCTATCAGGAACCTAGACATCAGAAAGTTATAATGCTTTCTGTAATGGAAACCAACCAGGTCGTATTTTTTAATGAGAATAGGTAATGTTACCTAACCTAATACTGACCTAGATTAAACATGGGATATTAGGAAAAAATATATAATAACCACGAAATGTTTTACCTACTTATACAATATTTCGTGATTATTATCTACCTTCGACTTTTAGCCACTAATACTTAAAAGGCAACAATATGTATGTTTGAATATAAGTGAAGTAAGATTAACTGCAAGTGTGGCGCAGCGGCTAAGACAGTCGCCGCTGCGTGCTGATTCCCGCACCGGACAACTATTTGTGTGGCCCATAAATAGTTGTTCAGAGTCTGGATGTAATTTGTGTCCGTCAATTATATGTTTGTAAAGTATTAATATATATATATATATATATTAGGTCTTTACCTATGAAATTGCCGTTCTGCAGTACTGGCCATTTCAAATCAAAATAATTTTTGTTTGGCTAAGAATTCTAATTTCAAATTAATTTTATTTTAAAAACATGGATTCTTTTTTCCAAAAGTAGTCATTTCTTTATTGATTAGTGTTACATTTTCATCGCATTTCAATCTTTTTCGTCATCATGGATACGTTAAAAATTCGAGTAATTATGGAATATGAGTACCGTCGTGGCAGCAACGCGGCACAAGCGGCACGCAACATCAACGACGTTTACGGAGCTAACACTACAAACCAACGCACCACCTGTTATTGGTTTGCTCGCTTCCGTTCTGGAAATTTCGACCTGAAAAATGAACCTCGCGGTCGTCCGAAGACTTTGGTCGACAATGACGAATTAAAGGCGGTTGTTACACAATCTACGGCTGATGATACACAATCTACGGCTGAATTAGCAGCAGCTTTCGACGTTAGCGTCAAAACAATATTGGTCCATTTGCGTCAAATTGGCAAGGTAAAAAAGCTTGACAAATGGGTGCCCCACGAACTCAATGATCGCCAGCGCGAAGTACGCGTCGAGACGTGCCTTGCACTGCTCAACAGACACACAAATGAAGGAATTTTGAACCGCATTGTTACCTGCGATGAAAAATGGATTCTGTTTGATAACCGCAAGCGCTCAGCAAGTTGGTTGGATCCTGGTTCAGCACCTAAACAATGCCCTAAACGAAAACTTACCCCTAGAAAAGTGATGGTCACTGTTTGGTGGTCTAGCGCCGGTGTGATTCATCACAGCTTCTTACCAAACGGGGTGAGCATTACTGCAGATGTGTACTGTGAAGAACTGAGCACAATGATGGAGAAGCTGGCGCATCTCCAACCAGCATTGGTCAATCGCTCGTCTCCGCTGCTCCTGCACGACAACGCGCGACCTCATACTGCACAGCAGACGGTCTCCAAGTTGCAAGAACTGGGGTTGGAAGCTCTCCGTCATCCGCCCTACTCACCAGACCTTGCGCCTACAGACTACTACTTTTTCCAGAATTTGGATAACTTCTTGGCGGGAAAAAAATTCAATACCCGAGAGGCAGTACAAAATGCCTTTGAAGAATTTGTTGCCTCCCGTCCAGCTGATTTCTTTAAGAAGGGCATCAATAAACTGCCACTGCGATGGCAAAGATGCATTGATTGCATGGGTGATTACTTCGATTAATACAAATAAAAAAATTCATGAAAAAAATTCGTTTAAATTTTTTCATACAAAACGGCAATTTCATAGGTAAAGACCTATTATACACATACACATACTCACACACTTATACACTTAATTGTGTTTCATACGGCGGCTTGGCGCACGAGCGCAAGGAGCGACCGGACAGCTGACGTCACGCGTCGAGCGCGCGATATCTTGGATATTAAAAAATGCTCAAAACTTCTCACAGTCATAACTTCCATTATATTGCATTTTTAATTAATTAATATTAATTTAATCTTTATTGTTAAGTAGGTTTTAGTGCAATATTCGCATGTGTTGGTAACCCTCATTGAGATCGTTATAATTTAAAGTAGATTTATTTGCCTTACAAGTGACTTCAGTACAGTATTAGATAATTCAATAAATAATATCTCAGTTTGGCTTATATCTCTTACTTATTAGCCTTACAAGTTGCTTCAGTACAAAATAAGATCATTCAATAAATAATATCTCAGTGTGGCTTATTTCTCTTTAAATCTTATTAGACTTAACTCACAAGTGGGTCAGTCCCGCTATGGTGGGGTGCATGTATGGCACCCTCTTATAATTCCTACTAAAAAGTACCGCTATTGTACCCATCTTTTAGATCTACGTCAAACAATAGAAGATAATTGTTAAGAAAAGTGCATCTATAATTTTGTCTCTACCGTTTTACTTTTTAGGAGTGTATAAATAAAACGTCTGTTTGCGATATTAAATCAGTCCTTTATTCATTCAAAATATTTGTTACAAATGATCAACCAGTGCAAAGAAATATTAATTATTATAATGTAAATTTAAAAATAATCGACAATTTTAATTACCAATAACAATAATCAACAACTGAAAAAAAATATTAATTATAAATAATCAATATCTCAGAAAAGTATTATTATAAATACTACAAAAAAAACCGACTATAAAATATGTTAATTACAAATAGCCAACATCTAGAAAAGACATTAATTATAAACTAACTACAAAAAATATCAACAACTGGGCAAACTAATTAATTACAAATAATCAACATCGAGAAAAAGGCACTATTCGCAAGGCAAAAGCGCAATCGTTAAATATTTTTAAAAATAATGTTAAAAAACATTATCTATCTGCCTAGACTACTGTATAAGCATATTTATTTACCGCTGTCGCCTTTGGTTTTTTTTTTCTCGCGCATTCCTGCTTTTATAGACTTTTTTTTTAAATTATTCTATGAATTTCTTTTTTTACTTTTTGTTATTAATTTGTATAAGTTTATGTTTGCATTAAGTTGACCTATTGTTACACCTACCTACCCTGTTTTCCCTTTCCTTAGTCTATCCACTCCATAATTGGTTGTCTGGAAGAAATCGCAGTAGCGATAAGACCGCCCTTTGTACTTAATTTATGTATGCTCATTTTTTTTTTAATGTTAAGTTATGGTGTACAATAAAGAGTATTTTACTTTACTTTACTTACTTTTATTCGTAAATATAAACTATAAAAAATAATCAACATCGAGAAACAGTATTACAATATTAAACATTTTAATAGGCTAAAAACCAAATTAGAAATAAACTATTTTATAAATGTTATGATTGATGATGATCAAGTGGTAAGAAATATTAATTACAATGGAAATTTAAAAATAATCAACAATTTAATTACAAATACCAACAATCAAAATCCAAAAAAAAATTTAATTATAAATAATCAATATCTCAGAAAAGTATTAATGTATATACTACAAAAAAAACCGACTAGAAAATACATATATTTATTACAAATAGTCAACATCGAGAAAAGGCATTAATTGTAAACAAACTACAAAAATATGAACAACTAGACAAATATATTATTATTATTAGAAATAATCAACATCAAGAAAAAGGCACTAATGGTAAATATAAACTACAAAAAATAATCAACATCGAAAAAAAGTATTACAATATTAAACATTTTAATAGGCTAAAAAACAAAATAGAAAATGAACTATTTTATAAATGTTTTGACTGAAATTTTGATTTCGATGTGTTGATAAAAAAATCACCAATGGAGATATCTTTATTCTCGTAACTTTTTATTAGATTTTGAATCTGGCGGTCGATTTCTATACAATTTTAAAATAATATATAAACCGAAGGGTACCATAGCGGGACTTTTTGGTAGGTATTTTAAGAGGGTACCATACCGGGAACATAGTGGGACTAACTCTTACAAGTTACTTCAGTACAAAATTAGATCATTCAATAAATAATATTTCAGTGTGGCTTATTTCTCTTTAAATCTCACTTCAGTACAAAATTGGATTATTCAATAAATAATTTTTAAGTGTGGCTTATTTCTCTTTAAATCTTATTAGCCTTACAAGTTACTACAGTGCAAAATTAGATCATTCAATAAATACTATCTCAGTTTGGCTTATTTCTCTTTAAATCTTTAAAAAAAGCAAAACAATGTAATTACCTACCCTGTTAATAAAATATACAATCGAAAACTAAAAATATAATGCAATCGTTATTAGATGACAATCAAAGACAACAATTTTTTAAAATGAAGTAGTCTGAGTTAGCAACGCTACTTTTCATAAAAAATATCCATAATTGACCGTATTATGTATATATTTTTTTCATTTATATTTATTTTCTTTGTCTAGTTTAATCTTATATCGGTTCTATGTGGACAGTGATCATTAATTATTATTATTCTACTCAGTCAGCAAACAGGCGTACGGCCCACCTGATAGTAAGTGGTTACCGTAGCATATGGACGCTTGCAACACCAGAAGCATCACTTGCGAGTTTCAGACTCTTTAGGAACCCTATAACTCCCTTTTTGAAGGGTTTTATAGGGTTTAAACGAAGACTTGTTTATTAGTAATATAAACAACATTTTAATCGTTTCACACTAAAATGTTTTTAACTTTAATATTTAATAAAATTATTATATGAGCAATACCTGCGTGGAAATATAATTACAATGCTCTTGAAGTTCTAATCACATAATCTTATTTTTTTTTACTATTTAAACATCAATCATCATTTTTAAATTAAATCTATGTTAATAATAAAATTTTTAAACGTATGCTTAAAACCTAATATCTCGTCATAGAGTATTATTGATACGCCATAAATTTCGACGGCCGTGTTGACTTGATTTAAACGACTTTTCATCGGAAAATATGGCGCGCGAAAAGTCAAAGTCGTGAAAGTCACGCGCAAATCGCACCCTCGCCTGTCTTAGGTCTTCAGTGAGCACTAGTTTTTTTGCTGGCCGTCTATGGTGTACACCAACGGCATGTAGTGCTCTCCTTACTGTTCACGTATTGCACTCATATTGTTCAGCGAACGTTGATGTTCTAGTGAACGGGTTCTCTTGGTATACATTCACCATATGCGCCACGCGATCTTCTGTAAGGATGCGCGGACGAGAGGCACGATGTCGAGTGTCAATGGACCCCTCCTCGGCATCTCGGTGGACCCAGCGCCGCACAGTGTTTCTCTGTAAATGAAGTTTTAAAAAAATAATTATGTTTGCCTACAAATATTGTATTTTATGTTAATATAAATATTGTTAGTAATGCTTTTGCAATTATTATAATAAATATGATGCAATCAAAATAATTTTTATTGGGTACAGTTTAAACGCGTATCAAATTAATTTCAAGAATACAATACCAAAACACAAGAAAAATGAATCCAAATGTAAAAAGTCTAGGCTATACAGTAACTTATTACCACCATGTGGTCTATAATATGCTTGTTTGCTGGCTTTTTTACATAAAAAGGTCACATATTACGTTGATAACATGGGATAAATGTAAATTTATTTGATATTAAATTTAATAAGATATTAGCGGCCCATCCCGGCTTCGCACGGGTGGACATTTATTTTTTTAACATTTTGGCATAACGTAAACCTCTATCTCGGCCTCTATAACGTAAAACGTGACCCTATTACTAAGACTTCGCTATCTGTCTGTCCGTTGTCTGTCTGTCATGAACCGTGATAGTTAGACACTTGAAATATTCACAGATTATATATTTCTGATGCCGCTTTTACAACAAATACTAAAAAACAAAATACAATAAATACTTAAGGGTGCTCCCATACAACAAACGTTTTTTATAGAATGGAATTTTTTGCTCGTTTTTATAAGTAATGGTACTGAAACCTTTGTGCGCGAGTCCGACTCGCACTTGGCCGGTTTTCTAATTAATTATATTTCAATTTTAAACTCGTAATATCTTTCGAATGGAATGTCCGATTTTAATAAACTAAAAAGTAATTTACAGGTATTTAAATAGCCTTGCTTGAGAAATCATTTATTTAGGTAAGGATTAAGGCAAATGTATAAATAACTTGGTCTGATTTTGGTCGGAATTTCTATAAAATTTTAATATATTAAAAAATCGTTATAGTGACATAATTGCAATAGTTATACACATGCTATTGCGACATATTTTTCTATTATCAATAGTTTTCGCAGCGCATGCGAAGATAGATATTTTATAGGCATTTTTTTACACCTTGGGTAACATTATTGTAGTTTTAGTAGGGATCCTTATTTCTTTCTTGCAATTAAAAAAAGCCTATATTAATCAGTGCTAATGTAGCATTTAAATGGTGAAAGTATTTTTAAAATCGGTTCAGTACTTTTTGAGCATATTCGTTACAAACACATACAAACCTTTTCTTGTTATAATATTAGTATAGATATTATTATTTGTTTCTTCTCAGTGACAATAGCTCAATTTTTATTTAGTTATCTTCACTGAGACAAAATTAATAATTATTAAATTTTACTTAACGTATTTTTAGTAGGTTTTACGAGTGTAAAATAATACTAGCAACAATTTCACAATTAATTGACTAAATAATAACTTTATAAATCGTCCAATTTAGTAACATAAAAATTATGAATACGAATAAATTAAAAAAATACTTCCATTTGTTACATACTAAAATAATAATTTTCCAAAACTCTACAAATAGTGTACTTGATATTTACTTACCGCAACATTTAATTCCTCGGCTATTTGTGTGATATTCAGTCCTTGGTTATATAGGACTAAAATTTGGTTTCTTTCCTCTCTTAGGAGGTTTCGGGGCATCTTTCCAGTAGGTTAAATACAACAACACATTCAACGGTCCAAAAAACAAAGCACAGGTCACCATAAAAGAATCAGAATCAAGTCCAAAAAACACAGCACGGGTCAAAATGTATTAGATATAACGAAATAAAATATGAAAAACGGAAATGCGGATGCGTTGACAACCTGTTAAGTACAAATTGCAACTGAGCCAATGTATTTTTATTATCTATTAATGAATGAATGAACGTGTAAACAAACCAACGTGGTCATCTATCACCTGTGATTGGTCGAAAGTATGATGGGCGGGGTTTACCAAGTATTGTAGCGCAAAGTATTTTGTGCCGGAAACGGTGCACCCTAAATGTCCGCGATTGTACAGACGGTTATATAATAGAAGTCGTAGGACCATATTCAGCGACTACTTCGGATGCAACTATTATTCGCAGCCTGATGCAAGAAGATTCAGCTTGGCATTGGTATCTTAGACCTAACGACGTGTTTCTATTGGACCGTGGCTTTCGGGATTCGATCCCTGCAATTGAAGAACGTGGATATAATCCCCACATGCCGCCAACTAGAGGAAGAGGAGAACATTACAATGTGCCGTTGGGTAATCGAAACAATTAATGGACGATTTAAGAAAGATTTTAAAATATTTCGACATAAATATTTTAATGTTGCGATGCGAAATATGATGACCGATTTCAAAATAACCGCGGCAGTTATCAACGCTTCTCGACGGCCATATGAAGATAATATATACGCCGATCAGTTTGTCGATATTATAAATCAAAATATATATACAGAAAATGAGTTAGCAGAATACGTATCAACAAATAACTTGAACAGACAAAGAGTAGCATTCGTGCCTCTAGATGGAAATAGTCCAGACTTTGAAGATTTTCCACAGCTGACCTATGAAGATTTGATCTTATTCACGTTGGGCTCATACCATTTGAGAAACCAAAAAAAACCAAACGGGGATTATTTAATAGAAATGTATCGACATCAACATTTAATTGATAATAAGATTTTGATCAGAGGGCGAATCCAGTCACGTCATATCCTATCGAAACAGTACTATACATATATTTTGTTAAACCCAACACAACACGGACGACAAAGTATTGAAGAGTACTACTGCTCATGTATACACGGCCGCCGAACTGTCGGGAGCTGCGCCCATATCGCTAGCATAGTTTATTATCTGTCTTGGGCCAGACATCAGGAAGCAACAGACGCACCTGCTGCCTTCTTAAATGATCTTATGCTTGATTTGGATCAAATTGAATGAAAACATTTTTATGAACTAGCATTTTATTCATATTCCTCCATATCAGTTTATAACACTTGAATTTTTCAAGATTCCCGTGTCTCACATTAATGTGACTAATGCCATAGTAAATCAGAGCCTTATATCCATTCATCAAATGATCCATTTCATCAAATGCAGTCGGAAACGATAGTATTACCCGTAATATGGTCCTTCCTATCCTCAATGAAATCCTTCCTATTATTTGCCATATCCTAAATTCTTCTATTACCCTTGGCATTTTTCCAGCTTTATGGAAAGATGCTAAAATTATTCCTCTCCCCAAAAAATCCAACCCCACATCCTTTTCCGATTATCGCCCAATTTCCATATTACCTTTCCTCTCCAAAGTCCTGGAACGCCTCATTTATAATCAGTTTATTCATTCTTACCAAAAATAATCTCCTCAATCCTTACCAATCCGGTTTCCGTCCTGGACACAGTACGACCACGGCCCTGGTCCATATTACGGAGGACATAAGATCTAGCATGGAGCGCGGAGAACTGACAGTGCTTACTCTTCTGGATTTCAGCAATGCGTTTAATACCGTAGATTTTGACATACTACTTGGAATCTTGCGCTCTCTTAACGTATCTCCAACGGTCATTGACTGGTTTCGTAGTTACCTGTCTGGCCGCCGGCAGTCTATTGGTATCGATGACACTCGTTCCTCTTGGTGCAACACAACTGCAGGCGTTCCTCAGGGTGGCGTTTTATCTCCTTTACTTTTTGCAATTTTTATAAATTCTATCTCTAATCAACTTGTCTCCTCCTACCACCTTTATGCTGACGACCTTCAGATATATTTCCAAACTCCCCTAGATAGGTTATCTTTTGCGGTCAGTCACATAAATACAGATTTAGACAAAATTTGTGGGTGGAGTCGTGCATACGGGCTTCAAGTCAATCCCATCAAGACACAAACCATCATAATCGGTAGCCCGAGGATGATATCAAAAGTGCCATGGTCACAGCTTCCACAAATAACGTTCGATGGTACTGTAATTGAGTTCAGTAGAAGTGTTAAGAATCTCGGCATCTTTTTGATCGCAATTTGTCCTGGGATACTCAAATGAAATGTGTTAGCCGTAAACTATACGCATCGTTTGGTTCTTTACGTCGACTACACAATTTCCTGCCTATGACCACTAAAATTGCGCTCGCAGAATCCCTTCTTCTCCCAATACTAGATTATGCAGATGTCAGCTATCTGGATCTTACCCAAAACCAGCTTGATAAACTTGAGCGCCTCCAAAATGTCTGCATAAGATTCATATTTGGCCTTCGCAAATATGATCATGTCTCTGAATTCCGTACCAAGCTCAAATGGCTATCTATACGCCTTCGTCCGGATACTCATATACTTTCATTCCTCTACAACATTTTGTTTACTCCATCCTTTCCTTCATACCTTAAAAAACGGTTTTCTTTTCTATACGAGTCACATTCGAGAGTTTTGCGATCATCGGAAAATCTTAAGTTAAAAATGCCAGTGCATTCCACAACCTTTCTTGATAAATCCTTCGCTGTTCAGAGTGTTCGTTTGTGGAATGCACTGCCAATAACAGTACGCCAAGCACAAAGTTTACACAAGTTCCAGAAAAGTGTAAAGGATTACTACCTATCACTATAGGATACATTGACAGAACAAGTAGGTAATATGTATGTATTTATATAGTGTGTATGTATGTGTATAGTATGTATATGTATAGTATGTATGTATATAGTATGTATGTATATAGTGTAAATAGTAGGTATATATAGTAGGCTCTTGTACTGAGTACCAACGGGTACTGTTAACAAAGTATACGTACACTGACAACTGCCCTCTTAAATAATCCCTATTATTTTCCATTCTTTGGTTGTCTGGAAGAGATCACATTTTAGTGATAAGACCGCCAATTGTATACTTTTTATTTACATGCTCCTGTAATGTAAGATCTTAATATTGGTGTACAATAAAGAGTTAATCTATCTATCTGTCTATATCATTACACTCTACTAATTTCATTTGTGTCCGCCTTGGGTATGGTTTCCATACTAAGGTGCCCAATGACCTTTTGGAGGCGCTCGAATTTAGCAAGTTTGTCCTCTGTAAGGTCAAGATAGCTGGCAGCAGCATAGTCAAGGATGGGAAAAAGAAGAGATTGAGCTAGTGCAATTTTAGTGGCGGTTGGAAGGAAATTACGCATTCTTCGCAAGGAACCTGCTGCCGCATATAATTTGCGACTAGTTTGCTCAAGTTGTGGACCCCATGAAAATGTTTTGTCGAAGTAAACCCCCAGATTTCTTTCATTGTCACTAAAAGGAATTAAGATATTATTAAAGATAATCTGGGGGATCTGTGACCAGTCGACCTTGGATACCATGCGTGAACTACCAATGACAATAGCCTGAGTTTTAATGGGGTTCACCGTAAGACCATGTTCCGCACTCCATTGACTTATCCGGCCGAAGTCATTATTGATGATACCAATTGCTTCACTAAGTCGTTCTACAGGTGCCTGAGTATAAATTTGTAGATCATCTGCGTAAAGGTGGTAGGAAGAAGTTAAATTAAAGGAAATACAATTTATAAATATCGTGAACAGTAATGGAGATAAAACGCCACCCTGTGGCACGCCTGCACTAGTATGGCACCAAGAAGAATAAGACTCTTCGATGCGAATACGTTGCCGACGACCAAACAGGTAACGAAAACAATACAAAACGAAACCAATCAACGAAACCAATCAATTGCCGTTGGAGATATGTTAAGAGAGCGTAGTATCAGTAGTATGCCAAGCAGAATGTCAAAGTCCACGGAGTTGAATGCGTTGCTAAAGTCGAGCAGCGCAAGCACCGTCAACTTTCCACACTCCATGCCCAGTCGTATATCATCCGTAATATTGACCAAGGCTGTGGCCGGGACGGAACCCGCACTGACACGGATTAAGGAGACAATTTTTGCACAGAAATGAACTCAATTGGGAATGGATAAGACGCTCTAGGACTTTGGAGAGGAAAGGTAATATGGATATGAGCCGGTAGTCAGAAAAGGAAGAAGGATTAGGTTTTTTAGGTAGTGGAGTAATCTGTGCAGTTTTCCAAGCCGAGGGAAAAGTACCGCTGGAAATTGAGAAATTAAGGATATGAACAAGGACAGGTAGGATCTCATCAAGTATTGGGAGGATCATATTACGACTGATACAATCACTTCCAATAGAATTGGATGTGATTGATAGTACGCTTTTCTTAACATCACAAGCAGAGAATTGATTAAAGTTAAATTGTGAATAGTTAGGGCTGGGAAGCAATGAAAGACGCTGTAGTGTGTTATTTTTAGTAGTCCTATCAAAATTGGACGACGTTGAGAAATGAAGATTTAGTGAATCAATATCTAAATCTTTAGAAATGTTGTTTTGACGTGATTTCCCTATACCCAAAGATCTTAAGTATCTCCAGACTTTTGCTGGGTCACCATTTTGGACTGAGCTATGAATGTGTTGGCGTTGAGCATTCCTACACACCTTATTACAGTGATTCCTGGCCGAATTATACTTTGATTTATTTTTTTCTGATGGATCAGATTTGTATCGTGACTTAGCTACTGCTTTCCTATCGATCAATTTCCTAATATCTTGAGTAAGCCATGGAGCAGGAAGATGCTTTAGTTTGACCCTTTTAATAAGTGCGTGGACATCATAGAGTTGGGTTAAAGAAGTTTCAAACAAATACACCTTAGTATCAATGGAGTTCGAAGAAGTTAGTGAACACCAGTCAATATTACTAGCATCTCTCCGAAGATTGTCAGTGTTCATGCCACTAAAATTGCGCTGCAAAAGAATTTTTGGTTTGGCTTTAGGTGGACGAATTTTATACGACAGGAAAATAAGGTCGTGATATGAAAAAGAGTCCGCAGGGCATTGACCATAATGATCCACATGCCCTTTGGAAGAAACAATTACTAAGTCTAAGAGAGGTGTACAGTTAGGGAAGTTATGTGTAGCATTAAGAGGTAATAGAGAAAGATTATGCGACTGAATTATCGACTGAAAAGTAGATGAACGAGAATCATTTTTAAGGAGGCAAGTGTTGAAATCCCCCATGACTATTACATGACTGTAAGCTGGAACTATGTTTTCTAGAAGGATATCCAAAGAGGAGAAGTAGTTTATACGCAAAGAAGGACAGTAGTAAACACCAAGAAGGACTTTCTACTTCTAGGAAAAGATGCTCGCCGGCGTTTGATGGGGGAGGCTGCGATGACATATTAACAATACGATAAGGTATATGTGATCGAAGATATACAGCTACGCCCCCGCCATTACCATTAATACGACGCAGCTACGTCGTAACTACTGATATGCCGATCTTGCTCCACTTTTTCAAAAATGGCATCCATTTTATCCGTAATAGGGCGACCAGAGCGACGTGCATCTTTGACATCAACATTTCCGGATTGATAACGCTTAAACCAAATTTGTGCTACTCTCACAGATACTGCACTAGGTCCACAAACATCGCACTTTTTTTCCGCGGCTTGCGTTGCATCTTTATCTTTTTTTTCTAATAAAATTCGAAAATGTATTGAATCTCTTCATTAGTATCACGAAAGATATAGTGACAGCACGAAAAACAAATGAAAATCACACATTTTCCTAAATTGAATTTGGAATTATGTTCTTTAAAATTTAAACTTTCAATGATACCAGCCATATACACTATACTATAATGCGAAAAGACTTTTTTCCCCAACCTAATACTTATTAGTCCGATTAAGGTATGACTGAAAGGAGGGTATAGAGTGCGTGAGCACCTAAGTGATTTTATCCGAAACTTGTTATCTAATAAATAAATAAATAAAACAAAAAAAAAAGGTTTTTATTCACGTAGACTTTAAAAAAGCGTTTGTAAATAGTCAGAACATGTTCGCAGTAATATACAACGTGTAACAGAAAGAGTGAACGTAACTTAAGGGGCATATACGGTCTCCTTAAGCCTACCTATACACAAAATCTCATACCGATATACCATCATTTTAATCTTGATCGTAAAATAATATACCATTCAATATATCGACAAGTATTTTTATCGATATAACGAACATCCGTACTAACACAGCACAGCTGATTCTGATTTACGCTAGAAATTGTTTGACATACCTCTGTGTTTCTATGCACGCCTGGTAGTTTGATTCCGATTGCACTCACTACACATATTTTGTTTTATTTTCGAGTTATGTTTTTATTTATAGCACTGCTGAATAGCTATTGGATACTTTACATCGTATAAGTACGTGATACACAAACACATTACGAGAATCTTTTTATAGTTTAACTTCTAGTTGAAGTTGTTTTCAGTACTGATGGAAGAATTTCATTATTTCACGTTCACTAAAATCTGCACCGACACCGAAAGCTTAACTCTAAGACTTGCCAACTAACACGAGTCTCTCTCATGTACAACATATTCATAGAATCGTATAGCTTTCATGTTTCTTAGTTATAAAGAGGCGTGGCCTCCATCGCGACACTGTACCCTTCACGACATAGGTTCCTCGTAATTAAACAGCCTTAAATTCTGTGACCTATGAATCGTCATCATCACAAAGTGCACGTCTGAGGCTATTCTTTCATAGATGAATGCACGAAATTTTCAAAATTATTACGATCACTAAACGACATAGTTAAGGATTTCGCGGAACACTTTACTCATTACTAAACGACATTTTAGACGATTTAGTAACTAAACACGACCTAAATAGACAGCGGTTTACGAACAACTGATGATTTTAATATTTTTAAATATTAAATAATAAAATGCACAATATTTGATGAATTTGGCGGCTTTCTTCGAACGCGGCCCCTTTGAGTCCACTCAAAAGAGCCGCCTAGGTATCGACGACGTAGGTATCTAGGTATCGCGCGGCTCGCTTTCATGAATATTAAAAGATATTTAACCGTTTATTATTCACCTACATCAACTCTTTGATTTTGCTGCCATATTAGTGTAACTTTGGATATAATCAGGACGGAATTTGAAATGTCCCCTACTGTTCATATGAGCCTAGTACATTATTCATATTTTTTTATTTGTATGTATTGTATGAATGATTAATATGTCGTTACAAATACGTCGTTTGAAATTTAGAGTGTATCACTCTAAATTTCAAAGGTGGAATTGAAAGTGCCCCTGCACTTTCTATTCCATCACTCTCATGATCCGATGGGACGACTAGCGATACGACCGGAAAGAAGTCAGGCACAGGAACGACGGCTTTACGTGCTCTCCGAGGCATGGGGGTGTAATATCGTCAACTCCCAGACTTCGGGCTGATGAAAAATCCCATAATCACTTTTTGGCCCGACCCGGGAATTGAACCCAGGACATAATTATTCCCATAATCACTTTTTGGCCCGACCCGGGATTTGAACCCAGGACTTTATTATCTGCAGTTGAACACGCTACCGCTAGACCAATGAGTTATACACGAACACATTCAAATGGCGCGGCGCGCGCGCGGGGCCCGCTTTGATGAATATTAAAAAATATTTCAATTTTAATGACGTCAATCGTGAGAAATATCTACGTCTGCGAAATCACTCTAATAAGGTGTGTAGGAGCGCACAACGCCAACATATTCACAGCTCCGTTGAAAATGGAGATTCTGCAAAAATATGGAAATATTTACGATCATTGGGAGTAGGAAAAGCTCGAAATGATGCAATTCCAAATAATTTAGATATCAATTCACTGAATTGTAATTTCTCTACTTCGCCTATTTTCTACAGGGCAACTAAAACAAGCACTTTGAATTATCTTTCATCCATTCCATCTCCCAACTATTCTTCTTTTAGCTTTAGCCAATTTTCTGCTTGTGATGTTAAGAAGAGTATTTTATCCATAGCATCGAACGCAGTGGGCAGCGATAATATCACCCGTAATATGGTTCTTCCAATACTTGATGAAATCCTATCCCCTATATGTCACATCCTCAATCATTCTGTATCCTGCGGTGTATTTCCATCTGCATGGAAAAATGCACACATCATTCCTCTTCCTAAAAAGTCCAACCCTGCTTCGTTTGCCGATTATCGTCCTATATCAATATTACCTTTCCTCTCCAAGGTCTTTGAACGTCTAGTCCATAAGCAACTTAGTAGTTTTCTCTGTACTAATAATCTCCATAATCCTCTCCAATCTGGTTTTCGCCCTGGGCATAGCACTACTTCAGCCCTGGTCCATATTACGGATGATATTAGAACTGGAATGGAACACGGAAATCTAACGGTGCTTGCATTATTAGATTTTAGTAATGCTTTCAATACTGTAAATTTCGACGTGTTGCTAATGATTTTACGCTCTCTTAATATATCTCCAACAGTCATTGGCTGCTTTCATAGTTACCTGTCTGGCCGCCGGCAACGTATACGCATTGATGATTCTCACTCCTCTTGGTGCAATACTACTGCTGGCGTGCCGCAGGGTGGCGTTTTATCTCCGTTACTTTTCGCAGTTTTCATAAATTCTATCTCAAATCGACTTCTTTCCTCCTACCACCTTTACGCAGATGACCTTCAAATTTACTTACAAGCTCCTCTTAATAAGCTGGCTGATGCTGTTAGCACTATTAATAAAGATTTTATCAGTATTAGTGAGTGGAGTCATGCATACGGTCTGCAAGTTAACCCTCTTAAGACTCAGGTCACTCTTATCGGCAGCTCAAGAATGATGTCTAAGGTTTGTTTTTCTCAACTCCCTAAGTTTTTATTTGAGGGTACTATTTTGCAAATAAATCGTGAAGTTAAGAACTTGGGGGTCTATTTTGATCACTGCTTTTCCTGAGGTCCACAGCTGCAAAATGTTAGTCAGAAACTTTACGCGTCCGTGGGATCTCTACGAAGATTCCGAAATTTTCTGCCTATACCCACCAAAATTATGCTTGCTGAGTCCCTCCTTCTTCCAATACTAGATTATGCAGATGTCAGCTATCTTGATCTCACCGAAGCCCAATTGGATAAACTTGAGCGACTCCAGAATGTTTGCATTAGATTCATATTAAGCCTTCGCAAATATGATCATGTCTCTGAATTTCGAAATAAACTCAAGTGGCTGCCTATACGCCTTCGCCGGAATGCTCATATTCTATCACTTCTATACAGTATACTGTTTATTCCTACTACTCCCTCTTATCTTAAAGAACGTTTTTCTTTCCTTCATGAATCACATTCGAAAGCCTTGAGATCTAATAATAATCAGCTGTTGAAAATACCAGCGCATTCCACAAATTTTCTTGATAAATCGTTTGTTGTACAAGGTGCTCGTTTGTGGAATGCGCTGCCATTGTCTATTAGGCGTGCGCAAACACTTAGTGGATTCCAACAACTTGTCAAGGATCACTACTTAAAGCTTAGCTTTGAAAGTACTCCGAGCTAAGGCTTTGTTTAATTTTCAACGATGCCGATCGTTTATTTATCATAGGTACATAATTTGAACAGACATTATGATAAATTCTATAGCCTCATAAAATGAGAGATTTGCAACTAGAGAAGCCAGCTGCAAAAGCACCGAGGATCAATTTAAGGGTCCTAAGTGAGCTGTTATATTTGATTCCAATAGTAGGTATGGCAAAAACGCTTAAACGCACGGAAGTTGTTTCTTGTTGCTACAAGATCCGTATAATAAACTACTCCAGATATTGGTTGCAAGCTGTTTAACATAATATCACGCTGATTTTGCCAGAGATCACACTCCCACAGGATGTGGTGAGCAGTTTGTTCATATTCGTTACTGGATGTTGAGCACAGACAGATTGGTGAAGATACTAATTTGAAACTATACAATTTACTTTTAAAATTGCCGTGTCCGGTAAGAAATTGTGCAACACAATGGTCTATGATTAGCCAAGTTTTATTTAACCGTTCGCGTACGTCCGGAAAGAACTGGTGCAGATGGCGACCCTTGGTTGACGTATTCCATCTACATTGCCATTCATTTAGTAGTTCGTTATTTAAGTCAGCTATTGGCATAAATAGCCTGGTTATTTTCGCACGGTCGCGTAATGATAAGAAATCATTTTCTAAATTATCGCGCGTAGAATAATACATTGCTGCTCGTCTTTGTACTTCAAGATCACTTTTTTATCACGATTAGTTTGGGGCTAGGATGATCTGTGTGACATTGTCCCCAGATATTATTATTATTATTATTGTCAAGGATCATGTGTAGGTTTAAGTATCAAATTTTTAGCTATATTTTTACTACATATTGTCTGAATGGTTCTGTCTATATTAAGGTACGAATTAAATGTTATCATTATGGCGGACCTTGTGTTTATAACGACGGTCGCGCTTTAATGCTACCACCGGATCCAATGCGCCCCAACTGAGAAGACCCAGCGAAACAAACTCAGCGGGTGTCTCTACTACCGGTTTCAACACGGCCCAGTTGCGACGCTCCGGCGAAACATACTCAATGGTCCACTTACTGAAATTATTTAGCAGGCAAACACAATATGCTCGATCGGTTGTCTGATTAAGTATTTATTTTAGGTTTAATACATATATTAAAAAGAGAAAATAATAACGTCATAATAAAAGTAACATTAATCATTTTGAGACACAACCAACAGTTCTGAAATTCCTAGAATATTTGAATAATACATAGTTTTATTACAGATAGTTCATGTAACATAAAAGATTACTCATGTATATATCCCCAGCGGACTCTGTGCAGGTAGATGCCGACCGCCAAATGTCTTTATCGTCAATGTAATCCCTTAGTAGTGTAGTAACCCTTAGCCATAAGTTCACGTTTAATGTGTGACTTAAACTTAGCTTGTTATAAAACCTAATACAATTTCCCATGAATGACTTATTAGTTTTGCTAACTCGAAAGGCTGGTATAGCTAGTTTGTCCTTATTTCTAGTATTGACAATGTTCAAGTCACTCGTTTTAACGTTTTTATATTTATCTATATTCTTCCATACAAACATTATATTCTGATATATATATTCAGATGAAACAGTAAGTATATTTACCTCTTCAAAAACGCTTCGTAGAGACTCGCGACTGCCTAGATTATAAATAGCTCTGACTGCTCTTTTTTGTAATACGAAAATAGCACTTATGTCAGCTGCTGAGCCCCACAGCAGAATACCATAGGACATAATGCTATGGAAGTAAGCAAAATATACTAGTCTAGCAGTTAGTTCGTCTGACAATTGTTTAATTTTCCAAATTGCATATGAAGCTGAACTTAATTTGGCAGATAATTTTTCAATTTGAGGACCCCATTGTAATTTTGAGTCCAGTGTTATTCCCAAAAATACGGTCGAAGGAACTAAATCTAAAACTTCCTCGTCAAGTGCAACTGTTGGTTTAATATGAGTCACATTCGGCAATGAGAATTTGATGCATTTAAAAGACACTTTCCTGCATTCAAAAGAAGATTATTTGCCGAAAACCAATTTGATATGAGACCGAGAGTTTTATTAGGTTCTATAAGATCCTTATCTTTCCTACTCACTTTAAATATGAGTGACGTATCATCAGCAAATAGAATTATGTCTGATACTTTCTCTACTAGATATGGGAGATCATTGATATAAACTAGAAATTAAAATTGACCCAAAATCGATCCTTGGGGACCCCCATTTTGACAGAATGTCGTGTTAAATTTACCCCGTCTATTGAAACCAGTTATTCTCGACCTGATAAATAGGACATTACACGATCAAGAGATGTGCCAGAAATTCCATACTATTTTAGTTTCACAATGAACGTATGGTGGTCTACGCAATCGAAAGCTTTAGAGAGATCGCAGAAAACTCCTAGCGCATCCTGCGACCCCTCCCAAGCCTCCAACACAGACGTCACTTGTGTACACCCCGCATCCTGAGTAGAACGGCCCCTTGTAAACCCAAACTGCTTGTCATGCAATATCCCATTCATGTTAAAGTGCGACAACATCTGGCGGAGCATGAGCTTTTCAAATATTTTACTTAACGCTGGCAGTATAGAGATGGGTCGATAATTTGTGGCATTATTTGAACAACCTGATTTGAAAACAGGTACTACCTTACTGATTTTCATGAGGTCTGGAAAGACGCCATCACTTACACAGCAATTGAAGATGTTTGCAAGGATGGTAGCAATGTTCTGTATGACTGATTCAATTGCCATTACAGACAGTCCCCATAAATCCTCTGTGCCCTTTTTTTAATGCTCTTAAAAGCTTTTAAAATATCAGCATTTGTAACAAATCGAAAACTGAATTTGGGCACAATTGGTTTAATAGATTGTTTTAAAAACATTTCAGCCACATCCGGTGACGATGGGAGGCACTAAGTAGTAACTAGAGGTATATTTGTAAAAAGCTCGGTAAAAACGTTGGCAACGGTAAGTTTGTCTGAAACGAGTTCGTCATTAATATTTAGTTTTATTGTTTGGTCTCTCAATCTTCTTTTACCAGTTTCAGTATTTATTATTTGTCAGGCTGATTTTATCTTATTATCGGAGTTTTTTATTTTTCCGCTTATATACAAACATTTAGCTTGGATGCAAACTTTTTTGAAAATTTTGGAATAGTTGCAAACATAATTTTTAAAATTGACATCAGATGTATAGGATATTCTGTCATACATCTCATATAGGACATCTCTCCTCCTTCTAATGCCTTATTTTTTTTTAATTTAATCAAAATACACAAATATTCTTAAATATATCTAAATATTACAGTGTAATATAAACCAGTACTGGTTTTCCCTACACTGGAATGTACCGTCGTACTCCCATTACACATTTAGAATTAAAAATACAAATTACAGGTAGTTAAACAAAAGCGCTCGTTTACCGCATCTCGATTCTGCACCAGCGACGCACCTGTAGATTACCGTGAGGCACGAATAGCATAGTATACACACGGGTGCATATTGCGACGAGTATTTTAATTACTTTTCATTGATTAATTCTCTTTTTTTGTTTTATTTATATAGACGTATTTAAATAATTCGTATACTATATATATATGCGTATATATATAACCAGGTACATAATTAGGTAGATAATTATATAAGTATATTAAGCGGATGATTTTGGTATTAATTTTATACGAAATAGTTCTTTATATTTGTTTCTTTTATTTGTGTTTTCAAATCCTCAGGAAGACCATTTATTAATGTTGGAATTTGGTATTGCAAACTTTGTTTACCGTAAAGATTACAGAAACCAGGGACCGTGTATGTTACCCTAGACGCACTACGTGTTTGTTTTTTGTGTTTAACAATGTTTCGGTACGTCTTATTGAAGTAATTTTCCAATAACAATATGTACTTAGCCTGGTCATGTATAGGTAATATTTTACATTCGTTAAAAAGTACGTTAATATCTTGTTTTAGCTTATTTTTAATTTTGTCGGGTGTGATAGTTTTTAGTATACGAGACTGTAGACTATATATTAGGTCGAGATGCGATTTAAACGTTCTTCCATAACTACTTAGGCCATAATATATTATACTTTCTCCTAGAGCTTTATATAACTGTAATTTAGTGTAGTAAGGAATTTTTTGTTTAACAATATAAAATTTTGCCAACATAGCCCGTAGCTTGTCACATACGAAATGAATATGGTCAATCCATTTGAATCGGTCATCAATTATCAATCCAAGGTACTTGTGCTTACTTACAGTTACTATTGACGCACAGCCGCAACTTTGATGTTTGTTATGCATACACTCGTCACTATGAGCTATTATCTTGGGGATGTTATTTTTACGGTTTTGACTTGAGCTAACATACATTAGTTTTGTTTTTTCCGCATTCAGTACAAGGCCAGCATCATGTGACCACTTAGCTAGTGCTGTGAAATCGATCTGCAGGTTCTTTGATGCGACGTTTATATCTTTATTTGCAGATATAAGGCAAGTATCGTCTGCAAACTGATATATCTCACAGTTAGTGTGTGTAATGACGTTGACAGCGTCATTAACATAGGTTATGTAATGCAAGGGGCCAAGTACAGAGCCCTGTGCTGTACCATATTTAACAATTACTGTTTTACTTATTTCGTTGCAAACCTTAACAACATACGACCTATCTCTAATATAGTCCTTACACCACTCACTGAGAGGTCCCCTTATGCCACAATCGTCTAGTTTTTCGATTAGGGTTTCATGTCTTAAAGTATCAAAGGCACTACTGTAATCTATAAATATTATTAGAACGTGCTTTTTGTTATTAAGGTGGTTGTAAATAATAGCAGTAAATGTTGATAGTAATTGTGTGGCACTTTTTCCTGGTTGAAAACCGAATTGTTTATCCGTGATTATTTTATTTTTCTTGTAGAATGTATGTATTTGTTTCGATATTACTTTTTCTGCAATTTTATCGATATTAGAAATTATAATAATAATAATAATAAATAAATAAATTGTGTCAGTAGTGACGGTTGTTATTTTTTCAATTTTATTAATATTTATTGTTTAAATTATTATCTCTCGCATTATATTACTTACAAACTTAAAATTACTGTGTAAAATCTATTTTAAATTTTAACATACAACAAAATACAAGAAATAATTACAATATGCAACGACGTTGGTACTACATACAGTTTGACATGAGTGAAAGTGACAGCTATCACAATGAAAATCCATATCCATACAGACAATAATGTTGTAAACAACCAAAATGCTGACCAGACGGAGAGCACGAGCAAGACCCCCGGACTCATCGCCGCGGCGCTCCACCACCCAAGCGTTTGATACCGTCCCAGTGGTGATTTCGCTAAACTCCAGTGCGAACAACGATGACGATGAAATATTTTTCTCCGCCGACGTCGTCTCCACCAATACGGCGGCGAAGAGCCCGGCCACCGCGAGAATTGGGACTTACGGGGCAACCAGCCCCGAGCAGGGTCCCCGCTCCCGGTGGTAATGTGCAGCGCATGCGATGGACTAACTCCATTAATGAAAATGTGATGCGCGCATATTTTGAGGCTACAGAGTGGGGTACTCAACTTACTGCATATCGTGCTCGAATGCTGTCTTTTTTCCAGGAACTTGAACCAACTATCAACGTATCGGCACAGCGACTTTCGGATCAGGTACGGGTTATTCAGCGTAATCATATGTTGAACGATACCGTGCTTGATCAGCTGCGCTCGGAGGCCCTCAATAGCCGTATTGTTCCCGTCCCGCCCGTGGCCCAAACATCCACCATGGCTCCACCGCATTCTGCCGCTAGTGCGGGCAACGATGGGGATGATATGACTACTGACGTAAGTAGTATGTACAATGAAATAAGAAGCACCTTTGAGGTTGTGGTTCGAGAATATCGGTCCACGGCAAACCATCTCAAACCACGGTTGCCGCGCTTACCCATGCATAATAAAAATAAAACATTAGTGTGCACCCTGGAGTCAATAATGGCGGAATACTTTGCCACTAGTGAAGACCTAACGGCCTATGCATTCTCTCCTGTATTGCGGGGCTATTACCGCATGTCGTGTAGCAGGTGTCAAGTTTCCCGATTATGACGGAGCTACACGACCGAGATCTGCTGTACCGACCTGGCAGTGCAGCATTGAACGGCGTATCCGTGACGCTAGGGTGCTCATTGACAAGCTTCGATCCTTTCAAGAGGGTAACACCCGTCCTCGAGTCATGCGCTTTGTAAAGAAGGTGTTTATGGGGACTGATATCAGTCCCCGCGATTACATATCACATGTTACAGAGCGCATAGATTTCTATAAACAAAAAATTTATGCATGGGCTAGTCGTAATCGGAGATATAAAAAACGCGTGGATTGATGATGAAATTCCAAAAGGACCAGAGATGGGTATATAAATTGTGGGAGCAGACTGAACAACGGACTAACGGCGATGGGCCCCGGCCAGATAGTGACGCCATGATATCTTTCTGGCGTAATATCTGGTCGGTACCCATCGCTCACTCCGAGGGCGATTGGATGGGGGTCATTAAACGTGTGTGTGAGCCTATTGAAGAAATGAATAGTACTTCTATCACACCCGACGACGTCGCTAGTGCAGTCTACCGTTTGTCTAACTGGAAATCTCCAGGGCCAGATGGACTGAACAATTTTTGGTTAAAATGGCTACGTAGCTCGCACGAATATTTGGCTATCAAATTCCAGTCGGCTTTAGAGTCAGGTTCGCTCCCACAATTTATGACCACAGGTGTAACCCACTTGATCCATAAGTCAGGTAGTACCGCGGAACCCAAGTACTATAGACCAATTACATGTCTTCCAACCATGTACAAAATTTTAACATCAATATTAAAAACCAAAATCTGCAATCACATTGACAGAAATGCAATTATATCTACAGCTCAAAATGGATGTAGGAATGGGTCCCGCGGTACTAAGGAATTGCTTCTTATTGACACGGCCATTTGCCAGCAGGCACGCCGAAACCGAAAAGATCTGTCGATGTTGAAGCGATAGATTCAGTGTAGCACCAGCCTAATATATACCAGATGTATGTACAGCTTTACGGTTGCCATGGTGCTGTTAAATCAATCGTGAAAAATAAGTGAATATCGTTTTAGTTTTTCCTATCACAATAAATTATAAAATAATTAATATTATACTACAAATGGTTGTTTCCTGTTATCTCTCCCTGCATGCCACTCCCAACTCCATCAAATGGTAGCAGAGCGATCGGAGAAAAAGAAAAATGAGCAAGAATACCTCATATCATATCGAAGCTCTATCAAAGGCAGTGAACGCATATAAACATGGAAGCATTCCTAGCTCGCGAAAATGACCCAACGCAGATTGTGCCGCGGTAGGCGGGGCTTAAAAATTGTGCCGCGGGCCGAGTGGGACCGAGTTTGCGCACTACAAGCATCAATGGCGGTCGTCTGTCAGTTATTAGTTTCAGCGTGTTTAATTTCCAAAAATGCCTTCCTGTGCAGTGAAGTGGTGTATTAATAAATCTCATTTGCATAACAAGAGTGTTGGAATTAGTTATTACGAGTAAGTACATCGCTATATATTTTAATTTTATTAAATATGAAGTCAATCAAATTGACACAAAATGTATGGTGATGTTGTTATGCAAACGAATCAATTTATTTATCTACACAATAATTATGACGATTTTTATTTATTTATTACTATTATTTTAATCTTAGATAAAATATTCAGCATCTTTAGGGTATGCACAAAGAATGGTAATGGTGGTATTAAAACAGCTTGGTTTCTTCAAATTTCCACTCGATCTAAAGCGAAAAGAACTATGGACGAAAACGGTTGGTTTGGAAATGAATTCGATTCAATTTGATTTATATAGTTACAGGGTAACATGTAAAGCACCAATTACCTCACAGGACTAGATAGCTAAAACCATAAGCAACAACATTATTTATTTTACAACTTTTGATAATTTGTATTTTTTTTTGTGTAAAAAGTCTATATTAATTAATTTACCACTTGAATGTTTATAGAGTTATAAACATTCAAGTGGTAAATTAATTAATATAGACTTTTTACAAAAAAAATATAAAAGTGCATCGTAAATAATATGTAACCAGGCGGCTTGCGTAATCTTTGCGATGCCCGTAGAGTAAGTTGTTATGGTGTTAGCTTCCTAATCCTGCGAGGTTGTTGGTATTTTACAAGTAACCCTGCATATCTAGATCACCTATAATTACAAGTTGATTCGTCCACGCGTTTTCAAGATAAAGGGTATTGACAGACAGACGGATGGATGGATAAAGAAGTAAAGGGGGCCCTAAAAAGTAGTACTTAAGTGTTATGTATACCTACGGAAATTGTAAATAATAATAAGTGAATAATTGGTCACAAATTTGTTGTATTTACCTATTATCATAGCAAATAAACCCATTACTCGCCAAATACTGCTCTATTTAAAGACCTTAGAAAAACTCTTGCCGTAAAGTTCAAGATACTGTATACAGTAATACCCCGCTTTACGCGAGGGATACGTTCCGGAAAAAATCGCGTTAACTGAATTTCGCGTAAATCGAGGTTTATGATTAGTATATAGACATAGTCAAAATCTAATAAAAATACGAATAATTTCATTTCACAGTCGATTCTGAGAGTGCAAAATCTCTCCCAGCAATTGATGCTTAACTCCATTTTCCAGTCTTATCCTCAATTCCAAAGTTACGTTTTTACGCTCTTTTTTCTTTATAGGCGACATTTTTGACATAGCGTTAAATTATGTATTTATGTAATCTCCAATAAAAAACACGACTGCCAGCCGAACTAAACACGACGGAAGAAGTGAAACAAACGAGGGAATCCCCATAAAACAAAGTCTTAGGACATCCCTAATTCTTCAATCAGAATGTTCAGAGGCAGGGAGTAACCAAAGAGAAGTTAATGACTTCATTATATTTATATACATTCTTTGAACGCCAAAGTCTAAAGTCGCGTTATAGTGAAACCGCGTATAACGGGGTCGCGTAAAGCGGGGTATTACTGTATTTTATCATAATTCTTTATTATTTTAATAATATCAATGTCACGGTGAATTATTTTAGTTGCACTTTATAACATAAAACATCCCTCGTCGAATGGCATGAACATGGTAATTTAGACCCGAACATGACGTCATAAAGTCTACTTTTAAAAGGTGTATCTGAGCGGTAATACTTTGGCCAATCAGAGACGGTATTCCGTTGTGTCAGTTTGATTGGGATATTGGGTCAAAATTTGCGCTTAGTTTCCTTGAAGTAATGCTTCCATGTTTATTTGCGTTCACTGATCAAAGGATAATTACGATACGTGGAGTGTGCAAGCTAAGGCGGTCCTAATAAAAAATGGACTATGGGGATACGCAAATGGAGACATCACCGAGTCAAAGGACGAAGATGGAAAACGTAAGTTTTGTGAAAATGACTTACTTGCCCGATCTGAATTATTGTTGCTCATCTCACCATCGGAGCTCAAACAAGTGAAAGGATGTAAAACTTCTAAAGAGTTATGGCTAAAGCTACAAGGGATTTACCAAAGCAAGGGTCCGGCTCGAAAAGCCACATTATTAAAACAGCTAATTCTAAAAAAGGCTGATAAAAATGACGTCCGTGAACATTTAAATAATTTCATGGAAATCGTAGATAAGCTGGCGAATATGAATGTTGAATTACATCCTGATCTATTAAGTATAATGATGCTTTATAGCCTTCCTGCTTCGTATGAAAATGTTCGTATAGCAGTAGAAACTAGAGATGCTTTACCGAAGCCCGAAGAACTAAAGATTAAAATAATTGAAGAGAGTGAAGCGCGGAAAAACAACGATTTAAATGAACACGAAGAAGCCTTTTACGGTAAGAAATACAAATACTGCCAAAAGTGTAAAAAGAAAGGTCACACGACACAGGCATGTTGGAGTAAGAAAAAGACACATTGGTCCAAAGATTATAAAGAAAAACCAACTTCGAAAAACTTCAATGTCTGTCTCAATACCTATACAGAAGTTGAAAATAATAATATGTGGTGCCTAGACAGCGGCTGTTCATCACACATTTGTGGAAATAGTAATCTGTTTAGCAAAATGACTCCCGAGTCAGGAAGCTTAAAGCTGGCATCAAATAAACATACTACTTCTATTCAAGGAAAAGGAAAAGTGACAGTAAATAAAAAACAAGAAAAATATAATTTTAATGACACATTGTTCGTTCCTGACTTGACAACCAACCTATTGTCAGTTGGAAAAATAACTGAAAGAGGTAATAAAGTGATTTTTGAAAAAGATAAAGCTTATATAGTTGAAAGCAATGGACAAGTCATACTAACGGCTAAGAAAAATAACGATTTGTACTACCTGGAATTTGAGAAAAGAAATGAGAAAGTAAATTACATACCAACGTCTGATAATAATAAAATCATGCAGTGGCATCAGAAACTTGGCCATATAAATGAAAACGATTTAAGAAAGATGGCAAAAGAAGGATTGATGTACGGAATTGACATAGGGGAAGGAAAACTAAATAATTGTGAAAGCTGTATTAAAGGAAAATTAACACGCCTTCCATTCCCGCGTCATGATGTCATACAGAGCACTGAGCCATTACAGATAATTCACAGCGATGTGTGTGGTCCATTTGAATGTGAGTCAATAGCTGGATCAAAGTATTATGTCACATTCATTGATGATTATACCAGGTATTGTTGTATATATTTCATAGAAAGGAAGAATGACGTATTTGATAAATTTAAGGAATACAAAAGTAAAGTAGAAAATTTCACTAGCATGAAAATTAAAAACTTGCAATCAGATAACGGAAGAGAATACATAAATAAAGAATTTAACGATTATCTGAAATACCATGGAATCCAAAGAAGGTTAAGTACACCTTACACGCCACAACAAAATGGAATCAGCGAGCGAAAAAATAGGTCTCTGATGGATAAAACCAGATGCTTAATGATAGAAGCCAATATCCCAAAGCACTTGTGGGCGGAAGCAGTATATACAGCAAACTATTTGATAAACAGAAGTCCATCAAAAGCGCTAAAGGGAGAAACACCATTCAAGAAATGGGTGGGGCGCACACCATCTGGAAATCACTTACATATCTTTGGAAGCAAAGCTTTCGTACTTCAGAAAAGAAGAAAAGGAAAGTTATCTGCAAAAGCTATACCTGGCGTATTTGTTGGTTATGCCCAAAACGCAAAAGGATTCCGAATTTACATTCCCGAAAAGAATTCAGTTACAATCAGTAGGGATGTTAAAATCGTAACGGAAATGTTTTATAAAAAGGAACATAGCTATGAAAATCTTATTGACAGTTCGGAACAAAAACCCGAAAAAGTGAAAAACAAACAAATAAAAGGAAATAAAAATTCAGAGAAAATAATAGAATTTCAATCGTTAGAAAATTCAAAGATTCACCAGGAAGTTCCTTCAACCTCGAAAGAATATCATGAGAAGTCGATATTAAATAATGTACCTAATACAAATATTGATGAATTATCATCCGATGAAGATCACGTTGACACATCTGAAGTCTTTGTAGAAAGGCCGAGAAGAATCATAAAACAGCCTACTTGGATGAAAGATTATGATATAGAAAATTCCGGAGAATGTCAACTAATATCTGAAATAGCCTACTCTTGCGAAGATCATGATATAAATGAAGACTGGAGTGAGGCTATTCGATCAGAGATTAGATCACAAATCAAAAATGGTACATGGAAAATTGTAAAGAAAGAGGATGGTATGAAAGTCATAGATTACAAAATGGTCTTACGAAACAAAGTAAGCCCAGATAATAAAGTAACAAACAAAGCAAGACTTGTTGCGCGAGGTTTTACGCAGCGTCCAGGCGTTGACTATAATGAAACTTTTGCGCCTGTAGCAAAATTAAGTTCTATAAGAACTATATTTGGTATTGCTATTGAAGAAGGTCTGCATTTAAATCAAATGGATGTAGTCACGGCGTACTTAAATGGAAATATTGAAGAAAAAATCTACATGAAAATACCTGATTATGTAGAGAAATACGTTCGAGAGATTCTGGTTGACGAGTTTGAGTCTGAAGATTTAACCGTCTACAACAAGGCAAAAGAGGTTCTCACAGATCTTAAAAGCATAGAAGGAGAAAAAGTATGTTTGATATTAAAAGCTCTTTATGGACTTAAGCAGGCAGGGAGGCAATGGTACATCAAACTAGATACAGAATTAAAAAATATTGGTTTTCAGCCATCAAAAGCAGAGCCTTGTGTATACACATACACAAAAGGAGGAGTGAGAGCAATTATCGGTATCTACGTCGATGATTTAATACTAGCCTGCTCATGTCAAAAGAAATTAAAGGAAATAAAAGATATGCTTTCTAAAAGATTTGAAATGAAAGATCTGGGTAAGCCAAAACGTATACTTGGTATGGAAGTATCGTACACCGATAACGAAATCATTATCAAACAAACAAAGAAAATTGAAGAAGCTCTAAGAAATTTCAAGATGGAAGATTGCAAATCTACCACTACGCCGATAGAACCAGGCATTGCGCTAGAACCAAATAAATTTGCCATTGCCATTTGCTGTGAGTTACCTGTCACAATTTAATGACAGTTGTAACGAAATGCATTTCAAAAGCGCTAAACGTGTTCTACGGTACTTAAAAGGTACAAAAGATATCGGTTTACATTTTAAGAAGACCGAAAATAAACAATTACTCGGTATGGCTGACGCCGATTGGGGAAGTTGCAAGATAGATAGAAAATCATTTTCTGGATATTGCTTTAAATTTGCAGGAGCTCCAATCAGTTGGGCTTGTAGAAAACAAAGAAGCATTGCCTTATCCACAGCAGAAGCTGAATATGTCGCTCTAACGGAAGCTGTCAAAGAAGCAGTATACTTACGAGCGCTTTTTAACGACATTGGTATTTCACAAGAAAAGGTACTAATATTGAATGACAATCAAGCAACTATTAAACTTTGTCATAATCCTATAGTATCTTCGAAGTCGAAGCACATAGACCTGAAGATCCACTATATCAGGGACTGCATCAAAGAAGGAGTAGTAGAAGTCTTATATCAGCCTACAGAAGATATGGAGGCCGATATATTGACGAAAGGATTACCTGGTCCAAGACTACTATATTTGAGAAACAGTATGGGTCTACATTAGGCATGTGAGAAGGAGTGTTGAAGCGATAGATTCAGTGTAGCACCAGCCTTATATATACCAGATGTATGTACAGCTTTACGGTTGCCATGGTGCTGTTAAATCAATCGTGAAAAATAAGTGAATATCGTTTTAGTTTTTCCTATCACAATAAATTATAAAATAATTAATATTATACTACAAATGGTTGTTTCCTGTTATCTTTCCCTGCATGCCACTCCCAACTCCATCAGTCGACATGCTGCATGGGGGACAAAGACCCCAATTTTAGGTTTTTCGCTAATTTAGATAAATTAAAAAAAAACAGATATTTTCAACCGTCTTTGAGCTACACGCTCCAGAAATATGGAAAATTTAAGTTATTTAGCGTGATTACCATTACCAGATGCGAAAATGATCTCTAAATTTATTTTAACATAAGCTGGGAGTACCTCCTGGTTATGCGGTGGCGGCATAGAATATCATCACCCCACCTCAACCCGTGGGGGGCGTAGAAACCGTCCGAGGGAATACCTACCAGAGAACGGGCAGCAGCGTTTTTCTGTGAACTATGACCGTCAAACTGCGATCGCCAACCCGTCTGCCAAGCGTGGCGATTATGGGCTTTGGGCAGGCTTTCCTCCAGCAGTGGACGTACTTTGGCGGACATGATGATGGTGGTGAAGGCGGTAACAGTAACAAAAACGCGTTTTTTTGTAACACCGGATAACTGAGCTTAGGCGGGAAAAATCATCCTGAAGATTGCTTTTCGTTCAATGCTCACTGTAGGAAACGCAACCTTAGAGCCTGGGCACACCACGTTTAAACGCGCCGTCGCTTTTATCCTACAGAGCAGTTTGGTGATTGTTTGAATCGATACAAACGCGCGTCAACGGCGCGCTTAAAAAACGTACCTAGTATGCATAGGCCCTTACTGGCTAACAGTAGATAAGGGCCTATGCCTAACTGCAAAATGATGATGAATGAATGAATGACAAAAAACTAGATGCAAAAGCATGGATATGAACACATCCTCTTCTTACACTCATTTACCGGCTGCGACACAACATCAGCAACGTTTAGAAGAAGCAAGGTGGGTTTCTGTAAATTGTATTTAAATTCGGAAATTATTAAGGAAGCAGCAAAGATCTTTTACAACCCATCTCCAGCCATAGTGATTTAGCACAAGGGGGGAAGGTGTGCTTCCTGAAATGGTATGGGGCACCAGCAAAGGTGACCCTTCCGAATCAATACCGCTTCCAGTCATTCATGAGGCCATTAGCAAAAATTAAACTAGATATCAACTCCCTCCCGCCAACTGAGAGTGCAGCTAAATCCTCCTGGCGCACATATCACCAAGTGCAGCAGTGGCTCGGGAATGAGCTGCCCCCTTAAGAGTGGGGGTGGTAAAATGAAGGTGATATCTTGGCCCCAAGAACAGCAGAAGATTTACTGGCCACCGATGTTTTACTAAAAACAATATTTTGTCACTGCACCAAGGATTGTAGCAGCAGCAAATGTGGATGTCGCAAAGCTATGCTGAAATGTTCTGCTGCGTGCCTTCATTGCCAAGGAAAATGCTTCAACGGCGTGTCTTTTAGCGAGGAAGAAAATTAGAATGACGATGAAGATGATTTAGAGTCTTCTCAGCAAGAACCACTTACTGCTGAGGAGGGCGAGGAAGGAGAGCCAGACAGAAAACAACCATTTGCCACAACCCTCACGACCTAAGAGAATAAAAATGTCAATCATTCACAGAATTTGAGTTAGAAACGAATATTTTAAAACTTTTTATTTGCACTTATCCAGAGCCTGTAGGTCGAAAACGGATGGGAATATGGAAAAGTATATTTAAGAAGCTTTCATTTCATCTTAAAACATTTTTAGCTAAAGTGCGCCATTTTTTAATATTAGCGAAAAACCTAAAATTGAGGTAGTATTATATAGTACTCTGAACAAGATTCTGATGAAATCGCTTTAGGTTATCGCACTCTATAGGTACCCTCCTTTCAGTCATCCCTTAATCGGTCTAATATTAGGTTGGGGAAAAAGTCTTTTCGCATTATAGTATACCTAGTACCTATATATGGCTGGTATCATTGAAAGTTTAAATTTTATAGAACATAATTCCATATTCAATTTAGGAAAATGTGTGATTTTCATTTGTTTTTCGTACTGTCAATATGAGTGATTCTAATGAAGAGATTCGATACATTTTCAAATTTTACTAGAAAAAAGGTAAAAATGCAACGCAAGCCGCGAAAAAAAATTGTGATGTTTGTGGGACCTAGTGCAGTATTTGTGAGAGTAGCACAAATAAGCGTTTTCAATCCGGAAATGTTGATGACAAAGATGCACCTAGCTCTGGTCGCCCTATTACGGATAAAATGGATGCCATTTTTGAAAAAGTGGTTCATGATCGGCATATCAGTAGTTACGACGGAGCTGAAGAACTAGGAATTGACCACAAAGCAGTTTTGGCGCATTTGAACTATATATTCTGATCAGTATCAGCCCGGTGTCTTGAAATTACACCCCTGTATAACACCAAAAGCCGTCGGTCATGCACCACTTCTTTCCGATCGCGTGCGCGGTGGGCTAGCTAGCCCATCTCCTCAGATTATAAAACACATTTGTAATCTATATGTCCAACGTAGACGGTTAGCCTCTATTGTGAAATTTTAAGAGTAGTTTTTAGTAGTAGATCTACTTTAATGGTAAAGGCGAGACATATAAACACAATATCATTCAAATGTTTCTTTATTCAGATATATTTACATAAAATAATTAAGTATTGAGATAATTCACATAATGCAATATAATATTAGACAATAATTTAATTTTACAATAAAATTATAATATATTTAAACAGCTGGGTACAAAGATTGGATGGCTAATACTTCATAAAATCTTTTAATTCAAAATATATGGTGGAAATGTAGTGTCAGTATATGTTTGAAAGCGTTTATAGAACTTCCTATCTCGTGTAAAATGTGTTTTTGCGAATTTACTACTTAATGGCACCTATACTTAGTATCAAACTGTCAAACAATCTAAATTGGATATATGTTTTGTCGTATGTTCACTATTGAATTACATGTTATGTGGAAGAACTTTAAATACACCTTGTTTAATAAAATTGGAAGCTAAAACGTGCTAAAAATTAATAATATACGTAAAATGTTATGGATTTATCGCATACTTCGCGTATTGTCAATTTTGAAACCAAATTTATTCATTAATTTCTTCTAATTTCCATGCCAACATAATTTTCTGATGGCGTCAAAGAGTCGTGTCTCTACAGCAATTCTATCTATCCTGGTTGTTCTTCTCTGCTGTAGATAAACGGGGCATGTCTTCCCTTGATAACTTTGTGCTATAAGCTCTTCAATCAACTTCGTAATTTTATAATGATTACATTATTAATTAAATTATCACCGAGACGAAATTCAAAAGAAAAACAAACATGAAAATTAGCGGCATTTTTTTCGGAAAATAACGCATAATATAAGCGTTTCTCATAATATAAAATGCTTTAAATATCAATTTAGCAAAATCTACGTTTCTAAACCCGACGCATATTATTTGGGGGGTAATTTTAAATACAATATTAATTATCTTACTCCTAGCGTATAATATTTTCTTTAACAAATTTTGAGATATACAATTATTAGGTTACACGTCGCCAATCTTCGATAATAATTTTTAATAATATCAATTGACAATAAGTTATATGCGGCGTAGGGATGTGGTGTGGTTTTTGTCGATAATTTGTGTGTAAATCAGCACTCGTGTACGGGTATAAGAAGAACCTTCCCTAACTTAATGTATTAAAAAAGCCTCATTTTATATTTATTTGGTTTGTACACACGGCTACACATCAAGCTATAAATTTCCAGTATAAGCTGATCTCACGTTGTATAAATTTCCATACAATGAGAGGTCAGCTTATATTGGAAATGTACAGCTTGATATGTAGCCGTGCGTACAAACCAAATAAATATAAAATGAGGCTTTTTTAATACATTAAGTTAGGGAAGGATCTTCTTATACCCGTACACGAGTGCTGATTTACACACAAATTATCGACAAAAACCAACCTGTCAACCATATAGATGTTATTAAAAGTGGGCATTTGGTAGATTTTCAATATTTATTAGTTTTATTTAAATAACAATTTTGAAATAACAAGGGAAAATGCGTATGCGGCGCTGAAAAAACCTCGACATATCTCTGGAAGGATTTTCTTACGTATGCACAGACTGTACTAACATAAAAACTACCGATATGTGGTATGGTGAGTAATGGAATGTGAATGTTTTCTGTTTTAATTCATAGAAAAAATAGATTCAAGTATTATAAGCACTTTTGGTCTAAACAAACGGTTTATTATGAAACTATCTGTAATTTATCGTTTGGATTTCGATTTTCTTCATTTGACATATCTGCATCGAGAAATGTAACACGCCTTCAGTTTGCAGTTCTGTCAATATTGACTGCAATTTTACAGCCGAAAAGTGCAGTTTAATCTTTACCCGCCTGTTTAGACATCCACTAACGTTTATTTTATTTATTATCAGTGATAGAATGCCGTTACTAAGAATTTAACAGAGTTGGTTCAGATGATAATACATTAACATTAATATACACAATAATATAAAAAAGCCATATACAATCAGTTCTTTCTGGTGCATAATATAATTTAAAAGAAAACTAGATATTCTCCAACTAAAAACTACAGTATCGATACATTGCGATACTATGGACAACACTATTCATATAAAAACGGGGTAATACTTATATTTGCTATAAACACTCGTATTTTGACAATAATATTAATTTGTAGATTTGTTTACATTAATATAAGTTAGAAAATGTTATGGAGATAAAAAGATTTTCACTTCTAAAGTAGAAGAAGTTTTATTACTACAAATACGAGTGTTTATCAATTAAATTGGAATAATTTTGACAATAATATTTATTATTATAAAATATTCAGTTACCATCAGTATTCAATAATAATTATACAATGCAAAGACATCTCACTGAATAATTTAATATCGAAACAGTTTCTATTGATCGCGTTGCATAGTTCATTACCAAATTACCGGTTTCACCGCATTTAATTTTAAATATATTTCGATACAAAGATCTTTGGACAACTTATAATTTATCGATGTTCATATAATAATATAAAAAATACAAAATAATATGCGTATATGGACATAGGGGGCGCCACTGAGGACAGGCTTGGGCAGACTTAACAAATTTATAATCCGCCATATTGACAGACATTTTAAAAATTCATCGTCTGAAATAAATGCACATTAAAAACATCCTAATTGTCCATTTTATTACAAAATAAGAAATAGTCGCTCACCCAGACCTTTTCAAACAGCCTAAGACCTAATCTATAAAAATCTCATTCGTCTAAATCATACTAATTTCACTTAAATAATATTGAAGACAAATCATAGTCGCAATAATACATTACGGTCGTATATAAACAAAAAAAAAGACTAGATTGTTAAATTAATTAACAATTATTACAAAACAATATATATTGCTTATTGTTAAGGGTGAATAATCACAAAATAATAATGAGATTTGTTTACAAAAACAGATTTGTTACTTAGCACTTAAATGTATGAATATGTCGGTAGAAAAATACTACTAACCAATTAAGTATTTGGGAGGATTACTAGATATTGTGTCATACTAGAATTTGTAAAAAAGTAAATAATCTGAATTAAATGGAATGCGATTCGTTCCGCGTTATAAATATTTTTGTCCCTGCCCGTTTGTCCCGCGTAATACTTCGGGTTAAAGTTTCGGATAATTTTTTTTTCATAGCCTATGACACTCCACAATAACGTAGCTTTCTATTGGTGAAATAATTTTGAAAATCGGTTCTGTAGATCCTGAGATTACCCCTAACAACGTCACAAACTCACAACCTCACAAACACACAAACGTTACCGCTTTATGATATTAGTATAGATAGTGTCCTAAACGACACTTCTTCAGACCTAAAACGGGTCGAGCCGGGTCGTTGGTACATCACAACCGTATTGAAATGTTTGAAACGGACCTGCAATTTGTTCAATTTCATTGATAAATCCTCTATTATCTACTTCTTCATCGATTATACATAGATTTAAATTTGTTTTTATGTTTTAGATTGGCAAATACAGTGTACTAGCTTCGCTACTACTTATTGGGTATAATAATATTTATCTACCGACATAATATTCCGATATAAAACAACTCCATATTACACTCAAGCGTTAATAAAATAAAGCGAATATTACAATCATAAATATTACGTTCTTATTAACTTAACATTAAATGTGACGATTATTTTGGTAATATACTTTTATATCTTCATAAAAAATTGAAATAATCACATTATTATTATTAATAATAATATACAAAATTGATGTATACAGTATACATGTCTAGCGAAGAGTTGAAATAATATATTCTTTTAATGAATTTAAAAACATTTTATTGATAGTCATATCGATTCGACCAACATTTTGTCTACGAAAAATATTTTATAGACAAGATCACGTTTCGATATAAAGACACTATATCGATATCGATAAATCGAGGTAACGAAATCTAGGGACATCACTAAAGATTTTCTGTGGATTTTTCAACTACCTACCTATGGAGGAGTGGCAGTGTTATAGATCAACGTTAAAATCGTGAATATTGGCTAAAATTGTTTCTGAATAGTTAAATTGGTCCTTTTCATTAAGTACAAAAAGAAGGAAACAGAATCACATCACTAGTATATATATCATATCGAATTTAAGTCGTATCGACAAAAATCTACATGAAAAAGCATATGAAGTCATTTCTAATTGAATAATGGATAGAAAAAACAACGTTTAAACAATATCCACAAGAAAAACAACAACATTTGGCTTCAACAACATGAAAAACGTCACAATTAATTAATTTATTATTACAGTAATTATAATTTCAGTAACATTTCCGGACATCACACACAAATTGTTCATGTTTCATTATTATTTCATCGTAACATTGTAAACTTATAAACCGTTTCCGGTTTAAAATCGGCGGTTTGACACGCCATCGAAATGGCGTCGAGTATTAAAATAAAAGCAATTAAATACAATTTGGTTAGTAAAATCTACAACTATTTAATTTATATATATATATTATATGTTGCTAATTGATATATATAGTCTTAAAACTTAACCTATAATATGTAGTGTACCTTACGGCCAAAAAGAATATCGCCACCCCATATCTTCCCTGGGGGGACGTAGAAGTCGACCGGAGGGACTATATACCAGAGAATGGGAAGCAGCGTTTCTATCAATACTATGACAATCATACTGCGATCGCCAACCCGTCTGTCGAGCGTGATAATTATGGCAAAAACCCAAGATCTTTGGGGGTGGCCTTTGTCCAGCAGTGGACGTCTTTAGGCTGATATGATTATGTTATATAGTGACGTTCATAGCCAGATGCTCTCACTTGGCGAGGTTAAGCAAATAGGCTCGCGGTTAGTCCGGGATGGGTGACCGCCAAAGTGCTTTAATTTGTGAGCGTCTCCGTGCTTCGGAGGGCACGTTAAGCTGTCAGTCCCGGTTGTAGCCATTAGACAACAGTCGTTAAGTCAATCAGAGGTCTACTGTTGAGAGAGTTGTTAAAGCCGCCCGGCTTTAACAACTCTCTCAACACCAGGGTAAACACTGCCCATACGATAAGTAAGTAATTATGTTATATTTCTTCTTAAATCATGATGCAGCTCATGACCGTCCCACTGCAGGGCAAGGGCCTCCTCTGACAATGAGGGGGTAAAGCCCATAGTCTACCACGAAGCCTATCGCGGATGGACATAATTTAAACAAGTATGATGTACATAATAAATTATATCACTGAAAAGTAAATATTATCTACGATACGATTATCAAAATTTGGTAGTTTTATATATAAACTATATATATCAATTAGCAATATTTTTCGTACGTCGTTTACAAAATAAGTCAAGGATGAATCTAATTGACCTACAAGCCACATCGGGTCTTTATAACTAGAGGTGGCTGCACACTTATTCTACTAGGCAAACTCGAATATTAACTTAAATTATATTAATAAATTACAAATGTATTGAGAACATGGTAAAAATATAACAAGTGTTCACACTATATGCTTTAATTGCACACATTTCTTTTCATAACTTCTACTTCCTTTCTTCTCCTTTTCCAAATTTATTTACGATATATCAAACCAAGACATTATAACAGCTAATACTGAAAAACGGGTGGCAAAAGCTTTTACAAAAATTAAAATACCCATCTTAAAATAATCTATTAAAACCCAATCATTACACAATACAATTATAGAATCACTTTACTGAACGCTTAATTGAATTCATCGCTCATTCAATTATTTTTATTTTAAACTAATTTTACTATTAAGTTCAGTACATTTTATGTCAAATCTGACAGCTGTCAAATGAAACCCATACAGATTATACTCAATAGTTAATTCTCTATAAACCATAACACAAACAGCATGGACCATAGATAGTTAATTTATCTGTAACTTGACATTGCATTGATACTTTTTATCAGAAGTGAAGGGAGTAAAAAAGGTTTCCCTAGTAGTAAGAAAGTGTGCACCCAACTTAATATCTATTTAAATTTGTTATTTATTATCGTTAATTGGAAGGTACAGTACTACGAGTGACGCAGAAAACAATATTATTTTACATTCTTTCTCGTAAATAATTTAATAACATTGCAAAGTAAATCTGCCATAGTATCAATCTTTTAGGAACCAAATATATTGATAATAAATTTATTTTGTAGTTACGCTTGTGTGTGTATGAGAGGTCAATTTTAATGAGACTAAAACAGTAAAATTAATATTAGATACTTTTATTACAGTCTATTTTAAACGAAATTGTCTGCCATCACTAAATTCTAAACTCAATACTGTGCGAAAAATACGTGTTATACAACGGGTTTTGAGCCTGCATCTTGTGTCTTACGATCTTCGATAAAATTTATATTTTCCCAGTCTTTTAGATTTATAAGTAAATCGCCAAAGTAATCTTCCTCAAAATTTTGTCTACAATATTTCCAGCTCCAAGAGAAAAATTGTATCGCCAAATTAATAATTGAAATAATATTTACCAAAACATTTATTTATCTACTATTATATAACTTTTTGGTCATGAACTTTTTTGCAGAACACGTCCTCAAATTCAGTCAAAATTAAGTTTATGACTTATTTCAAGTACATAACTTCTAACATGTGTATGTTTTTAAGTCACTCAAGCGTTTTCTTTAATTTTATTCTTTTTATTAATAGCAATGACTATAACACACTTTTTAAACATAAATATTGTGTAATCATAACTTTTGACATTGGCAAAATGATACTTGTTTTGATGGAGCCATGGTGACAAATTGGAATTGGATGGATAACTTTATGACATGAAGATCCTAGTAGCTCAAATCAACTATACTCAGATGTTAATCGTGGCATATCAGATTATCGTAAGACAGTTGTTCAATGCGGCAACGGGATATCTGGCATCATTCCAAGCTTCCCAACACCCTCTTTACTCCACCATAATGTCCTTATACAGGGTGTAAAACAAATACATCTGGAGAAAATTTTAGGAGCTTAATAATTTCTGAGCCCCATGAGCTCATGAAACAGTAAACGACGTATAAAACATCAACCTGGCAAATACAGTGACGGTGAGGGCGGCGAATATTAGAATATAATCACCCCATGTCAGCCCATGGGGACTTAGAAGTGACCCCGAGGGAATATCTACCAGAGGACTGGCAGCAGCTTCCTTCTGTGTACTATGACCATATAACTGCTGTCGCCAACCTGTCTGCCAAGCGTGGGGATTATGGCATATCCCCCCAAGATAATCTATGGGATACGCTTTTGTCCAGCAGTGGTCTATTCACAGCTGTTATAATGACCTAAATGACACTCAACTGACGCATTATGTACCTAAGTGGGGCCTATTTTTTTGCATGTAACTTACTGGTTTTCTTCCATTTGTTCAGTTTCACGAGTAGATATTTTACACTTTCGATAATCGGCGATTGGAATATCAAATCAGTCAATCACAACTATATCATAAGTCAGTCCCATGCGTTAGCTATAATAACCTTTATTACTTTGACAATTGAGATCACAATAGCGTACGCTATATGTATAGTATAAACAAAACGTGTCATAAACCAGTACAAATTGCACCTCTCTCACACACAGAACGCGTACATAACATATTAAAGCATTCATCGCTAATATCAACTCTCGTACTATGCAACCTGCGCACAAACAATTTAACAGAAGCAAGCGTAGAAACGAGACATGTCTAACGTCCACGATTGGTTCAGTTGGTTTCTGGAAAAAGAAAAGTTAGTGTTAACGGTGTAAGGCGAAATTGAGCAATATAAAAACACGGTCACCGTAGCCTAGTTGGTAGTGCTCCTGCCTACGAAGCTGGTGGTCCTGGGTTCGAATCCCGGTAAGAGCAAATATTTGTCTGATGAGCACGAATATTTGTTTCTGAGTCATGGGTGTTTTCTATGTATATAAGTATTTGTCTATCTATATAAGTATGTATATCGTCGCCTGGTACCCATAGTACAAGCTTTGCTTAGTTTGGGGCTAGGATGATCGGTGTGACATTGTCCCTAGATATTATTATATTAATATTACACTGTTAAGGGTTTAGGTTTAAATATGAACAATGTTTATAATGTAATCTGTGACGAAGAATGGAATAAAGGTAACAAAATCGGTTGCCATGGTAACCGCAGCGCGCATGCGCTGTCGCTCCACGAACAGTGCGCACTGCCAGCACACACAACAAGGAGGCTTGTAGGAGCTACTACATCCAATATATAACTAAGCTACTGTGCGTCGCTAACAGTTACATACATAGAGTACACTTTACTGCGCCAGAAAATGAAAACATTAATAATATCTAGGGACAATGTTACACAGATCAGCCTAGCCCCAAACTAAGCAAAGCTTGTACTATGGGTACCAGGTGACGATATACATACTTATATAGATAGATAAATACTTAAATACATAGAAAACATCCATGACTCAGAAACAAATATTCGTGCTCAATTCGTGAACCCAGGACCACCAGCTTCGTAGGCAGGAGCACTACCAACTAGGCTACGGTGACCGTCATCAATTGAACCTCGTCAAAACTATCTTAATATAAGCAAATACAGGTGCAATCGGCGGTCTTATCGCTTTGTAGTGATCTCTTATTATTATTAATAATAATAATATCCTGGGACATTATTTTACACAAGGCCATCTGATCCTAAACTAAGCAGCTTGTACTCTGGAAACCAGATAACTGATTACTACTTTTTTTGTAAATACATACTTACCCAGACTCAGTACAAACAGACATATTCATGCACACAAATATCTGTCCTGGGTGGGAATCGAACCCACGACCTCCGGCGTGGCAAAGCAAGCATTTGCCATCCACGCCAATCCATTAAACAGACTTCTTTTAATTCGCCTCTAAAAATGTACATTGCCATCTAAATTACTAAGTCAGCCACAATTAATGAGCGTCTGAATGATACTAGCTACAAAAATGGGATTTTATAAATTTTCCACTAATCTTCACCAACAATAGTGTATCTAGCGCTCGGCGGCCGCTACCGCAGCACGCTCTCTAGATGGTCACAGTGCTAACTTATTTATATACTATATACTTATTAGAGGCTATCTCATTTTCCCGTGATATAGTTATAAAATTAGAAGTTTGATAGAGAAATATGTGGCTGAACTTATTATTATTATTTTTTGACATATTATGTATATTCTCCTCTTTGAGGGTAAATGACAGAAACTTATATGCGGGGCAGGGCCAAGCATATAAGATTGAAAATTATATAGAAAATGCTGAGGAAATAGTGGATGATGTAAGAAATTTACGTGTAATGCGACATGTGTTCAATATAGCCGCTTTTTGGAGTAGGTGTCATGTGTAATGTACGATTGTAATGTATTTAGACTCTGTATAAGAGATATTGGTATGATTCCAGTACTCGATAATACAATAGGGACAATATGTACAGTATGAGCTTTCCACTGTGTTATTAAATGAAATGAAATTTATTCAGCACTTGGGTATTAACATACACTTGTACTTGTCAAGGTCACAATGCAGTACATAAACATAGTGGATAGTATAGTAATTCATTTTAAAGATTTCTGAAACATTGTTTTTCAGTATAGCATGTTTAAAATGCTAAAAGTAATAAGAAATCATAGTTAATAATAAAAAATATGATTTAATAAAATATTCAAAAATGAATAATTTAAAAAAGCGCCATCTGTTGGAATTGTCCGATCTAAGTATTGGCATTCCAGCCGTTGTTAGCCGTGTAGGTTTCGGTAAGATGGCGTCAAAGCGACTTAAATGCGTTAAGAAATATCGAACGAATGGGTTGTATAAATTTGGTGCGGTGGCGGAGCGGTTAACGCACATGGGCCGGATCCCCGTGGTCGTGGGTTCGATTCCCACCCGCACTTAAATTTATACAATTCATTTTAAAGATTTCTGAAACATTATAGTGGATAGTATAAAATTTACAAAAAAAAAAAAAATTTGTCCGTCCGTGCGGTTTGTTTTATCGCATATATTTTCTGAAATTCTTAAATAAATAACAAGTTACTAATCTATTATTTTGATATTTAGTTCTACTATATGGTGCGGTGGCGGAGCGGTTAACGCACATGGGCCGGATCCCCGTGGTCGTGGGTTCGATTCCCACCCGCACTTAAATTTATACAATTCATTTTAAAGATTTCTGAAACATTATAGTGGATAGTATAAAATTTACAAAAAAAAAAAAATTTGTCCGTCCGTGCGGTTTGTTTTATCGCATATATTTTCTGAAATTCTTAAATAAATAACAAGTTACTAATCTATTATTTTGATATTTAGTTCTACTATATTAAAATTAAAGAATGGAAGACTAAAGCAAAAAGACGAAATTCTAAATGAGGGTGTGATCACATGCACGGGATCACCGATCACGCGTTAATGGGCCAAAGCGATCCTCGCCGCTGAGGAACCTACCCTAGCTAGCCTGCGGCTTTCTCTAGCTACCTAGGTGGACGACCCGGAGAAGAAAGCCACAAAGAAACTAGCTATTAAGATGGTGTGAATCCTACCTCATCAAGTTATAGTATTTATTATTGTAAAGTTTAGATTCTAAACGGAACGAGGCTCAATTGTTATATTGGTTTGAAAAGGAAGGAATCTTTGCAATGTGTATTAAAGTAGGGTCTCATACCATCAGGGATCCAGCGGGTGTGGCGGCGACGCGCCGCAGCTGCTGTCCTCCGAGTGCAGCGCGTCGCCCAGCTCCGTGCCCACCTGCACACGCACACACACACATCATCAGAAAGAGAGCAACTATTCCAAAGTCACAGAAGCGGAGCAAACGAGAACAACGTATACACGAATACATAGCGTCATAATAAGATTGGGTCACGAATGTTGTAAATGCTACATATGAACCGCTATAATGCAGCATACGTTAGTATGTCTAAAAGTTCTACTTATATCATATGTTAGCTAGTTAATATAATAATTAATTTTTCAGGACGTCCGGTATTTTTTTTATGTAATTTTCTTTACTATATCGTATGGGCAGCGGTAACCTAAGTGTCAGAGTTGTTCAAGCCGCCCAGAAGACCTCTGACATGGCTCATCGACTATTGTCTAACGACTACAATCGGTACCGCCAGCTTAAGCTTACCGAAGCACGGAGGCTGTGGAGGTCGCCCATCTATAGACTGACCGCGTGCCTAGATGCTTAACCTCGCCAATCACTTACGAGCCAGTGAGAACATCTGACTGTGAGCGTCACACAGTGATTTTAGGGTTCCGTAACCAAAAGGTAAAACGGGACCCTATTACTAAGACTTCGCAGTCTGTCCGTCCGTCTGTCACCAGGCTGTATCTCATGAACCGTGATAGTTAGACAGTTTAAATTTTCACAGATGATGTATATCTGTTGCCGCCAAAACAAAAATACTAAAAAACAAAAAAAAATGGATACTTAAGAGGGCTCCCATACAATAAACGTGTATTTTTTTGCTCGTTTTTATAGATTATGGTACGGAACCCTTCGTGCGCGAGTCAGACTCGCACTTGGCCGGTTTTTAGTTCAGTTACATGCTTCGCGTTCAATCAGTCTTACCTTAAGTACATCGTGTAGTGAGCTCATGCTGCCCAGGCTGAGTGGAGTGATGGACCGTTCTAGTAGCAATGAGCCACTGCCTTGAGAGCCTCCCCCGATGGACCGGTCCATTGGCCGGTGGTGGGACAGTGGGGGGGAAGGTGGGGCGTCACCTGTCGCTCGCCGCCAGGAACCTAGAATTTAAAAAATATGGTATGTAATATATTGCTCACAATGGATGACAGAAACGTGGAAGAATTCATAAATTAAATTGAAATACGTTCTGCTCTATGGAACTCTAAAACCGATAACCCAGTGGTTTTTGATTGATGTTTTTAACAAGAGCACTAACAATAATGTTTCTTTGTCAGACAGAGTCTATGGTTGAATTGCTTCTTCCTTCAAGTCAATGTTTCAACAGAAATTATTAAAAGTACTTATTAATTAAAAACACCTTGAGCAGTAAGTGGCTGCACTTACTGCATTGTAAGAGGCCATCCTGAGATCTTCCAAAGTGCAAGTATCGGGACATGGTTGAACTGCTATAAAATATACTTAACCCTTTAACTGGTAGTAGGCTATTTTCTAATTGATTGATTTTGATTAAATATGGTGGCATATTGCCACTACCATTTAACGGGTCAACACATCTGTAGCAAACAAACGCCCGGCAGACAGATACGCTTTCAATTTAGGCGTTTGCTACCGGGCTGCTACTGTCTTTTTTTATGCAAAGAGGGCGACAATGGAGCAAGCGGGTCACCTGACGTTAAGTGATCACCACCACCCATGTTCAGATGCCAGCACATCCAGCTACCTCAATCTGTCAAATTTCTATTATAGATTTTCAACTTTATCACAAAAGCATAACGTTCACTTTAAATTGGGGAAATTTGTCAGATTGGGGTAGCTTGATGTGCTGGCGTCTATACATTCGCAACACCAGAAGCGTCACGGGTGCGTTGACGGCCTTTATAAGAGTCAGCAAATTAGCGTTGCTGACCCCTCCCCAGCTCGATGAGCCCTGGCGATCTTACTCACGCGCAGAAACACAACATTAAAGTTATTATTAAGGAATATTTTATGTAAGGTGGAGATACTTCCCCAGTCGGGCTCTTTGAGCGAATGAACGCTGTGCCCTACCTATCTTAAAGTTTTTAAGCAAAACATGTATGGTCCCATTCTATTTTATAACAGCTAGCTATCAATAAATATGTGACTATGACGACTTATTCCAGTGACTTAATGTCCAGGAATTTGTGTGCATCGTGCAAAGTGCATCTAAACTGAAGTTATATGCACTTTGTGATACGGTCAGTTGCATAGCAAGCTGTTTTGGTTGTGTGGTCTTTTTATAGTACAAGATGATTTTATTTCCTACATGACTGTGTTCTTTACTAAATGATCATGGACTCTATGAAACGATATTTAGTTATTAATGTTATTATTAGGCGATTGGCACACTGCCCCGCAACGCACCGTCCAACACACAGAACACGCATCCACACGCGTTCATGCCGGTGTTGGACTGTGCGTGTTTACTATACCATCGGAGATACTTACGCGCAACGTTAGAACACGCACTCTCGCACTACGCTGCATCATGCGGGGCAGAGTGCCAATCGCCTTAAGCTGCACTGCCAGTAGAAATGGTAGTCAAAAAAGCTTCTCGTATTCTTGGTTTTGTCATTAGAAACATAAGAGGTTTCCGGAACAGTAGGACGAAAATAGTTCTATACAATTGCCTTGTCCGCAGTATTTTGGAGTACTGCAGTACCATCTGGAGGCCTCACTATTCCACTCATAAGGTAAGGTTGGAAAGAATACAGAAAAGGTTTCTCTGGCACTTATCATTTTCCTCCGGGATAGCCAAGAAGAAAAAGTCGTATGAGACAAGACTAACTCATTTCAAAATGGTATCCCTGGAGAAACGTCAAAATATAACCGATTGCCTTTTCTTATTCAAAGTACTGAGATCAAAGATCGACTGTCCACCTTTACTTGAAAAAATTAAATTTCAAGCTCCCGCTAGATGTCCGCGTACTCCAATAACACCCCTGCATCCTCCCCTTCGTAGAACCGTAATAGGTGCTAGTTCCGCCATTCCTCGAATCTGTAGATTGCTTAATAGCTACAGTGACCTGGTGGATATACATTTTGACTCGTTTTACAGTTTTAAGAAAGTTACACTAAATGCGCTATAATAACTAACTTTGTATCTTTACCAGTTTTAAATTGTTGTGTGCATTTTTTTTCTTTTGTGTTGTATCTGTTTGTTTAATTTAATTTAAATTCCTTTAAATTTTAATAACTGAATAATGTGGTTATGTCTGTTTTCTTTGTTTTTCTTTATGTATCTTTTTTATAATGATGTATGTTTCATTTATACATGCGGTGCTTACCTGTCAGTGATTGTTACACTAGACTTGTTTATAAACATTGTATCCTGTAATCTGTAAGAAGTGTAAACAATTGTTGGTGAGCCAATAAATAAATAAAAAAAAAAAAAAAAAAAAAAAGCGCCCTAATTTCAATAAAGGAGTCTTACCGTTGTAAGATCCGGTGCCGTGGGATATCGTTAGCGGAGACGTCCTTTTGCTGCTTTCTCGACTACTGTACATCTGTAATAAACAAACATTCGTTCATAAAAAAAATAATATTATAAATTCACAAATTGTGAAAATGGGACTGTGTTCAGGTGTACAATCATCTACTTTTGCTGTTAAATGTACCGACATTAATTAAGCGAATGGACAAAAATGATTCGGATTGAGTTGCTTCGAAGTTAACAAACCGCACATGAAAAATATGTTATTAATCATAAGAATTTATTTAAAAATTTCGGATTTATACAGAGTTTTCTGCAGCATACTTTAGCTTTTCATACACTTCACGGTAGAGTTAAAAAACAAACAAAAATTAAAGATTACAGATAAATGTAAATTGTTTTGGAAATTTACAAAATTAGGTTCACCTAATTATGTAAATTCTTAATGTGTGACGTAGTTTATGGATGGTCTCTATGTCGTGAGAAAATTATTTTCTTTAAATTTTATAAAGGGTTGTTCAAAATGTAAATTTCTGTAAACAATTTTACATATATGTGTAATTCTCTAATATATGTGTTGTTCTTTTTACCCTATCGTGCAGTGTATGAAGTAACACTGCAGAAAATTCGGTATAAATCCGAAATTTGAAAATAAATTTCATTCAGTACAGGATTAAACTAATATTATCCTGACCGATATTATTTTTCGGCGTTGTTGAGTCAGCCAATGAGTCAGGAACTTTCTTTTTTGGTATATTAATTTACAAGATAAAAATTAAAAGCACACACATTACAGAGCAAAAATTTCATGATACCTGTAGGAAATTGGTGTACAGAGTACGCAGGTTAACCTATGTTATTATATAGTTTTATATAAAACACACATTACAGTCAAGACAGCTTTATTCACTTTTACGGAATGACAACCAACAAGTCAAAACACGCTTAATGTGGCAGATTACTATTTATATATGGAATGCTGCCAGTGCAGTGATATGGAACCTCCAACAATGCCATTAAATGAAACGTTCGTAAAGGTATGACAAACGGTCTCTTCCAGGCCAACTTATAGGTTAACTTACTACTTGTCTGCTGCTACAGAATGAAGACCCACAGGTTTCATGATTTACTTTGAATTAGAAACGTGGACAAGTAGCCACTCTCAGCTCAACAAAACAAGGTTCAAATTAGCTCGCATAACTTTTATTGAAGTAAAACGCGGCTAAATATCAATAATGCCAGTATAAGCTGATCCCGCGTTGTATAAAATTTTCATACAATGAGAGGTCAGCTTACATTGGAAATGTTATAGCTTGATATATAGCCGTGTGTATCAAGAATTCGGAAAATCCACCACACCGAATACACACTACACACCAAAGCTCAAGTAATAGTAGTAATTGTAGTTTCACACCCAAAAGTACGGAGTGCGCCAGGCATAATAATAATAATATCTAGGGACAATGTCACACAGATCATCCTAGCTCCAAACTAAGCAAAGCTTGTACTATGGGTACCAGGCGATGATATATAGATAGATAAATACTTATATACATAGAAAACATCCATGACTCAGAAACAAATATTCGTGCTCATCACACTAATATTTGCACTTACCGGGATTCGAACCCAGCAAATAATTATAATCCTGCAAATAAAAAAATACCTGTAATATATTACCTGTGGCTGGTCGTCGGCAGTCTCCACGGTGGTGGGCAGGTCCAGAAGCCGCTGGGAGCGGATGCCGTCGCCCGGCCCCATGTGCGACAGGTGCGCGAAGTTCGTGGGCGCCGAGATCAGGCGCGAGCGCCGCTCCGACCTGTGCACAAGTTAGCCGTTAGCCACGCCACAGTTAAAGTTCCACAGATAGACTCAGAAAAACATACTTATATACAAGTATAAGTATGTTGGCGACCACGAACCGGAAGACGCAGCGTGGGCAGGCCCCCTACAAGATGGACCGATGATCTTTTGCGGGTCGCTGGAAACTGCTGGATGCGAATAGCGCAAGACCGGCAATTGTGTAGATCTTTGGGGGAGGCCTTTGTCCAGCAGTGGACGTCTTTCGGCTGATATGATGATGATGATACAAGTATATAAGTATGTTTTTCTGAGTCTTTGGCCTAAGTGGCTGAGAACTATAAGCTCACTGCAACCAAAATCTGGTAAACTCTCCAAGCGGCGAGAAAATCTTTATATAAACATTTATAAGCTGCAGGGAATTTTAATTGCGGGGTTAGATTTATTTTGGAGCAAATTAACCTCAGTTCAGCCATTGTTACCAATTATTATAAGACATCTATTACAGAAAATTCAAAACCCAACTGAATTACTTGTCTCGTTTACATTAAGAAGTAATATGTTAGTCGCTCGTATAATTATAATCGCTAACTAAAGCAGTACAACATTTCTCTTTTATGCGTATGCGTCGCCAGATTTGTTAACATGACATTTATTTTTGGCAGTTTGGTATAATCATAATCATTTATTTTGGTAAAGTTATTTTACATGTCAAATATTAAATTTAAAAATATATTGGTAATACATTATAGAAAAAAACAAAAATATATATGTCAACTTACAAATAATTCATTCATTCGGAATCCTATGTAGGAAGTCACAATAGCTAGTTAAGTGTATTATCTATGAGTCAGAAGTCATATTTGTAGACAGTCAGTAGATTTTATTTATTCGTCGTCAAAAATTCGTCATAACTATAAAACGTTTGTTCAACAAGACAATGCTTCAGTCGAGACTTAAAGCAAGACAAATTCGGAGCCACGGTGACATTACAAGGTAACCTATTGTATACAGTCGGTCCCATTGCATGTGTCAGCTTACCTGACTTGGTTAACGAGCATTTTACTGTCGTGAGCTTTTGGGCGTTTCTAGTATTGTATGAGTGGATCTCATTATGCGCGGTGTAATTTCCAAGATTGGATCTTGCATATAATGCAACTTGCAGAATAACTATCGACGGTAAGGTCATGATTCCTAGTTTTTTAAAATAAGGCCTAGCAGAGACATCCTGTGGTATGCCCACGATAGCTCTGATGGCCCGTTTTTGCATGCGGAATGCCCGCTCCCAATCAGCAGCACGTCCCCATAATTCCGCACCATATTGAAGCAGTGCCTGTACTGTGGCAAAGTAACATGCGCGCGTTACCGCCTCGGGAACTACCCGCGCTACACGTCGCAGCGCAAAACATACGCAACTTATTTTAGAGCAAAGGCTCTAAAATAGGTAGCGTATGAAAAAAAATTTATACGTGTATTATAGTTTCATCATGTCCTATAGTCTGTTTGCCCATAATTTAGAGACTTAGAATTAAAACGCTGTATTTTTTCATAGTTAATAACGCCGAAAAAGTGGTAATAAATAATAATGATGAATGCATATTTCGTGAGATATGAACCCCCAAAATTATTGAAAATTGTCCACCTCCCACCCCTTTAATTATCTAGTCGGTTCTTTTAGCTGATTTTTGCAGAATATAACTTCTCCAAATTTAATCGGACAAAAGTTACGGCAAATAGTTAAAGTGCGACAAAGAATATTGGTCTTTTCTTAAAATCCAGGGACGAATGTTTATAACTGAAAATGGAATCTAGGAATAGTACTTAATATTGTTATAATGATATTAGACATATAACCGTTCCGGACATACGTTGGAAATGAAATCTTGTTCGGATAATTAGACTGTATTGTCACTGAAGATAACTGCTTCGTAACATGATTGATGCTGATAGGGAGCACGCGCGGCGCTATTGGGTGCCAATTGCAAACTGAATGCAATAATGCCTGTATGGCATATGGGTACATTGACCTATATGTATTCTACTAGACGCGCAATCCCATATTGAGAATTTGCTCACTGAGTTGAAGCGCGGGCGTTGAAAAATATTGGCCGCCGCACCCGCGTCCCTCACCTCGCGCGCCGGACTGGGACAGTTTTTATTCGAAACAGCGTGTCTAATTATACATATAAGTCAATGTATGGGTACGAGTAATTTGACCATACATCAAATATTTTCCCTTTAAAATATGCTGATTTAGAACGTTTGTATAACCCAACTATCTAATAGACTGTTGTATAGTATGCTCTAAAGTAATTTAAACATTGTCATTAATTGTGAGAGATTTTATTTATTTTAACTTTAGTACACAAACTGTACAAAGGCGGATTTAATGCCAAAGGCATTCTCTACCAGTCGACCTTTGGGTGATGCAGACATAATATGGTAGGTGTACGAAAGAACGTTTAAGTAAATTACAGATACTTTTGTACTCTATATAATCTATACATATAATTAAATCGTAGGAAAGTCAAACTGTACATTGAATATTTTATTTAAATGACAGTTGGGGCGTTATCTGCAATCGATATCGAAACCAAAAATATAGTTTTTGGTTTTTTTGTCTGTTTGTCTGTATGTATGTCCGGGCTAAACTCAAAAAGTACTGCAGGGATTTACTTCAAATTTTGCATAAATATTACTAAGAGGTCGGGTCAACATATAGGCTACATATTATCACGCTATCACCTACGGGGAGGAGCTGTGACAATTTATAAAGTTTAACGCGGGTAAACCGCAGGGCACAGCTAGTCATAAATAACTACTAACTATAAATATTATTTAATACATATTATACGCTCGATACAGTATACGTACAGCCGGTTGTGCGCCTCGAGCGCCTGGTGCGACTGCTCGCGCACGGAGAAGCGCCGCTTGCCGCCCCACTGCGCCGGGTCCGCGCTCAGCGGGGGCTCCGCCGCGCGCGGGTCTGCGGCACGACCACATGTTACTCAGTCACTATCAAGCTAAAATGTGAGGCTCGTTAAGGAGGGCTGGGTACTATTCAGGGGCTCTACCGGCTAAGTCGCCGAACATCGATTTCTTAAATGGCGTTCAAATAAATAAAGGTTAAAAACGACTTAATCAATCGTTAAATCGGCTTCAACGTTGACAATCGATTCCGGACCATATATGACGTCACATGTGCTCATGGAAGCTGATTTAACAATTGGTTAAGTCATTTTAAACCTCTATTTATTTGAACGCAATTAAAGAAATCGATGTTCAGCGACTTAGCCGGTAGAACCCCAATAGTATTTTTATTTTTTATGTATTTATTCAATATATTATTTCATTGCACATTACATATAACAGGCCAAACCGCAGAAACCTCTAAGGGTTTATGTGGGTAGCGGCGAATCGTTCACATATTTACATTTATTTAAGAATTTATTATATAAATATTATTAAAATGCATTAGTGATAAAAATCTAGTACATTTTTAAGGTAGTAATCTTTTAACTTAAAACTTCTAAGTAATCTCTAGTAGTACAGAGACAAAGTTGACATATTTCACGGACGGTAAAACCTTATTGCCGCAATTCCGCTGTAAACCGTCACATTGATGGGTTGCTGCTACAACCAATCCTAATCGTAACCTCACTATACCTTATTTAACCCAGATATTTTTATTATTACAGTTTGACTGAGTATATTTTTTTTGTCGGGACTTGTCCCTCCCAGTCCCGACAAAAAAAAATACTCAGTCAACTCGACAGTAACTATAGATTGTTGACAAACAAAACTGTAATAATAAGAATATCTTACCCACCACTGCAACTCCTGTAAGCCAGAATCAACAGTGGCACAAATGACACTGAGCGGTGAGGCTCAGGCATGTCCCGGGGAATCGCTTTAACTGTCTTGGATCCCGCAACGAATTTAATCAGAAAGAAATAAAAGGCGGAGTAAGAAAATGAAGAGTTGACTGAGTAAGCAGTGCATACGCGTGAGCAGCGGCCTGAGGTACACGATGTAGGGCGCCACGTCGCTGGAGAAGGGGAACCCGTTCCCCCCGTTCCCGCCCGCCATGCAGATCCATCCAGACTCGTCTAGCGGCCGCGCGTTCGCTGCAACACACAATAAAAGATTAACTAAGAAACGCCGTTTCACTCGGTTGTTATAAAGGAAAGTGGAAGTTTGTTTAATGTTTTTGAAAACTGTTTATTAACAAACATCTTAAAATTAATTTTATAAATGTAAGTGCGGGGAATCGAACCCACAATCCACGGAGTATCCGGCCCCATGTGCGTTAACCGTATACAATCCATTCGATATTTTCTAAACGCATTTTAAAATGTGAAGTTAAACATGCATGCCTGAGTGTTTTCCTAAAAGTTCTTGATGCCCATAGCTGGATGCTCTCACCGGTCCGTAAGTGATCGGCGAGGTTAAGCAACTAGGCTCGCGGTCGGTACCACCAAAGTGGTTTAATTCCTGAGCGTCTCTGTGCTTCCCCCCGGTTGTAGTTATTAGACAACAGTCGTTAAGCCATGTCAGAGGCCTACTGGGCGGCTTGAACAACTCTGACACGAACCACTGCTGATAAATAAATGCTTGATAGTATGTGAACTCTGCCAACCCGCACTAGGCCAGCTTGGTGGACTATGGACAATGCCCTCTCATTTTAACAATGAGAGGGCATTGTCCATAGCGCAGCGCAAGGCCGCTGCAGCAGGACATAATCAATTTATTTTAAATGAGTTTTTGAAGTACCATACTGATTTTCTCCACTCAGACAAGTTATGACAGGAAGTTTTGTATTTTTGGTCTAGGTTCTAATAATCATTGGATATTGTTCACACACGGTTATCTGACTAGATAACTGATTACTACATATACTACTTTTTTTTGTAAATACATAATTATATAGATAATTACATACATCCAGACTCGGGACAAAAGGTGAAAATAAAATACTCTACTTACGTATATTCATAGTTTGGACCCAGTCGCCGGTCTCGATGTCGTATACATCGATGTGCGTCGTCGTGAATATTAGTAGGTGGGTTTCATTTATCGCTGGAATGAATTAAGAGAAAACAGTTAACGTATAATTTCGCAACCGAAACATCTGCAGAATTCTAATTTTATTTTATTTATGTTACAAACAATATTGTCACTGATAAACAATTATTTAATCAACTACGATATTCACAGAACATATAATTAAGGTGATGCGCACTATACATTTAGTCAATTAGTAGAAAGACTAAAATTACAATATCATTCAGTGAGAACATTATAAACAGAAAAAACGACTGAAATTCATTTAATACCTACATTTAAGCCATACATAAATTTATAAAAGGGATAATATACCTAGACATAACAAGTACCTAAATATATGTCTAATAATTATGTGTTAGCGACGGCACGGCGACAACAGTTTAGGGGGCTTGTCGATGCGTTAGTAGGCAGTTTCCGTGCTATCTATTTTTATACTGAGTGCGCGGTCTTCTTGCAACTATGTAGCATATTTAGTTACAAATATCAGATATTTAATGGCAGTTTTATTTATGGAGTAGGTTATGCAGCAACATTTATAGATTCTAAGCTATAACTTATTACTATCGCAATATTTATACAGCCTATTTAAATCTTCTTGCAATGCGTGACAATCATTTAGGGGTTTTATCGGCCTAAAAATTTTCAAATTATCAGCATATAAAAAAATTGAATTTTGACAAAAATTACTAATATCGTTTATAAAAATAACAAATAAAATAGGTCCTAGTATCAATCCCTGGAGTACACCAGATGTAACAATAATATTAGCCGATTGAAAACCATTGATCACTACCTTTTGAGTTCCATTCAAAACATATGACGAAAACCACCTCAACAGATCTCCACGTATGCCATTATAAGCAATCTTGGTTAAAAGAAGTACATGATCTACCTTGTCGAACGCCTTTTAAAGTCAGTATAACGCCCGAAATTAATAAACGATCCTAATCCATTTTATGCTATCTACGATAGCAATTTCGATCCATTTGTCTATTAAACCGTGCCAATAAAGCATCCACAGATTGAAAAAGCAATCTTTCCGAACGAGCGATCTTTGGGAGGACGGATCGTAGAAAAAGATAGGCCTCTGTACTAAAATGACAGGTTGCACGTGCCAATAAACAATCCATTAATTTTGAAAAGCTTAGATAGCCAAAACAATCTAAAGTTGCAATCCTAGAAATTCGGTGGATTGACAATTGGTTCTAAAGATAAAATTGATGAAATAGTTCATTATATTCCAAAATAGCTTTGCATATAAATAATAAATAATAAGAATATTTTTTTGTTTACAAAATAGGCGGCAACCACTTCACGTCACTATTTAAATTATTTGTAAAACAAACACAGAAATCAATAATAAAATTATTGCTTATCATATCAGAATCCATTATAGGTATTAGATTTATTAATAAGTAATTATTTGTATATTAGTTATAAATGCTTTGCAACAAAAACAAACAACCAACTTACTGCTTTTTTGTTTTGGATCCGATCGGCGACGACTGCGCCGGCGTGCGTTTTGCTTGTCAAATTTTGATACGTTCCGTTCCATCAAAACATAATGTTTGACGAATTAAATTTTATTTTATTATTATATACCCTAGCGTCTAGTAAAATATTTTAACCTAGCTATAAATAAGTCAGTATTGATGACTTATCGTTAATATATTTAAAAATAATTTTTTTGTTATTGGCACGCAGGTAAAGATCAAGATAGCAATAGAGCTAATCTAGAGATAGGACTGACTGACAGATAGCGGATCGTTTATTAATTTCGGGCGTAGATCGAATCTACTTGGATACCAGAGTCCATAATATTAAATAGATAGTAAATTGTCTTTGCTTGAGAAAACCATGTTGGTGTGGAATAATATTATGAACGGGATATAGTTCAGCCCAGCGGCCGAGCGCCCGAGTGGGGCAGGATAGTGCGGACTCACCATGGTGCGTGGGGTGCTGCGTGTACATGAGCTCGGTGTCGCGCGCGCGGTGGCCGTGCCGGTCCACGTACAGCGCCAGCGAGTTGAACACCAGCAGCGTGTCGTGCGAGTTGGGCACGGGCGCGCAGCCCAGCGGCCGGGCGCCCGAGTGGGGCAGGATAGTGCGGACTCACCATGGTGCGTGGGGTGCTGCGTGTACATGAGCTCGGTGTCGCGCGCGCGGTGGCCGTGCCGGTCCACGTACAGCGCCAGCGAGTTGAACACCAGCAGCGTGTCGTGCGAGTTGGGCACGGGCGCGCAGCCCAGCGGCCGGGCGCCCGAGTGGGGCAGGATAGTGCGGACTCACCATGGTGCGTGGGGTGCTGCGTGTACATGAGCTCGGTGTCGCGCGCGCGGTGGCCGTGCCGGTCCACGTACAGCGCCAGCGAGTTGAACACCAGCAGCGTGTCGTGCGAGTTGGGCACGGGCGCGCAGCCCAGCGGCCGGGCGCCCGAGTGGGGCAGGATAGTGCGGACTCACCATGGTGCGTGGGGTGCTGCGTGTACATGAGCTCGGTGTCGCGCGCGCGGTGGCCGTGCCGGTCCACGTACAGCGCCAGCGAGTTGAACACCAGCAGCGTGTCGTGCGAGTTGGGCACGGGCGCGCAGCCCAGCGGCCGGGCGCCCGAGTGGGGCAGGATAGTGCGGACTCACCATGGTGCGTGGGGTGCTGCGTGTACATGAGCTCGGTGTCGCGCGCGCGGTGGCCGTGCCGGTCCACGTACAGCGCCAGCGAGTTGAACACCAGCAGCGTGTCGTGCGAGTTGGGCACGGGCGCGCAGCCCAGCGGCCGGGCGCCCGAGTGGGGCAGGATAGTGCGGACTCACCATGGTGCGTGGGGTGCTGCGTGTACATGAGCTCGGTGTCGCGCGCGCGGTGGCCGTGCCGGTCCACGTACAGCGCCAGCGAGTTGAACACCAGCAGCGTGTCGTGCGAGTTGGGCACGGGCGCGCAGCCCAGCGGCCGGGCGCCCGAGTGGGGCAGGATAGTGCGGACTCACCATGGTGCGTGGGGTGCTGCGTGTACATGAGCTCGGTGTCGCGCGCGCGGTGGCCGTGCCGGTCCACGTACAGCGCCAGCGAGTTGAACACCAGCAGCGTGTCGTGCGAGTTGGGCACGGGCGCGCAGCCCAGCGGCCGGGCGCCCGAGTGGGGCAGGATAGTGCGGACTCACCATGGTGCGTGGGGTGCTGCGTGTACATGAGCTCGGTGTCGCGCGCGCGGTGGCCGTGCCGGTCCACGTACAGCGCCAGCGAGTTGAACACCAGCAGCGTGTCGTGCGAGTTGGGCACGGGCGCGCAGCCCAGCGGCCGGGCGCCCGAGTGGGGCAGGATAGTGCGGACTCACCATGGTGCGTGGGGTGCTGCGTGTACATGAGCTCGGTGTCGCGCGCGCGGTGGCCGTGCCGGTCCACGTACAGCGCCAGCGAGTTGAACACCAGCAGCGTGTCGTGCGAGTTGGGCACGGGCGCGCAGCCCAGCGGCCGGGCGCCCGAGTGGGGCAGGATAGTGCGGACTCACCATGGTGCGTGGGGTGCTGCGTGTACATGAGCTCGGTGTCGCGCGCGCGGTGGCCGTGCCGGTCCACGTACAGCGCCAGCGAGTTGAACACCAGCAGCGTGTCGTGCGAGTTGGGCACGGGCGCGCAGCCCAGCGGCCGGGCGCCCGAGTGGGGCAGGATAGTGCGGACTCACCATGGTGCGTGGGGTGCTGCGTGTACATGAGCTCGGTGTCGCGCGCGCGGTGGCCGTGCCGGTCCACGTACAGCGCCAGCGAGTTGAACACCAGCAGCGTGTCGTGCGAGTTGGGCACGGGCGCGCAGCCCAGCGGCCGGGCGCCCGAGTGGGGCAGGATAGTGCGGACTCACCATGGTGCGTGGGGTGCTGCGTGTACATGAGCTCGGTGTCGCGCGCGCGGTGGCCGTGCCGGTCCACGTACAGCGCCAGCGAGTTGAACACCAGCAGCGTGTCGTGCGAGTTGGGCACGGGCGCGCAGCCCAGCGGCCGGGCGCCCGAGTGGGGCAGGATAGTGCGGACTCACCATGGTGCGTGGGGTGCTGCGTGTACATGAGCTCGGTGTCGCGCGCGCGGTGGCCGTGCCGGTCCACGTACAGCGCCAGCGAGTTGAACACCAGCAGCGTGTCGTGCGAGTTGGGCACGGGCGCGCAGCCCAGCGGCCGGGCGCCCGAGTGGGGCAGGATAGTGCGGACTCACCATGGTGCGTGGGGTGCTGCGTGTACATGAGCTCGGTGTCGCGCGCGCGGTGGCCGTGCCGGTCCACGTACAGCGCCAGCGAGTTGAACACCAGCAGCGTGTCGTGCGAGTTGGGCACGGGCGCGCAGCCCAGCGGCCGGGCGCCCGAGTGGGGCAGGATAGTGCGGACTCACCATGGTGCGTGGGGTGCTGCGTGTACATGAGCTCGGTGTCGCGCGCGCGGTGGCCGTGCCGGTCCACGTACAGCGCCAGCGAGTTGAACACCAGCAGCGTGTCGTGCGAGTTGGGCACGGGCGCGCAGCCCAGCGGCCGGGCGCCCGAGTGGGGCAGGATAGTGCGGACTCACCATGGTGCGTGGGGTGCTGCGTGTACATGAGCTCGGTGTCGCGCGCGCGGTGGCCGTGCCGGTCCACGTACAGCGCCAGCGAGTTGAACACCAGCAGCGTGTCGTGCGAGTTGGGCACGGGCGCGCAGCCCAGCGGCCGGGCGCCCGAGTGGGACAGGAACAGGTTCACTTGGTTCTCGGGGTGGACTAGGGCTGTCAACAAAATATACTAAATCAAGACAAAACACAACTTATTCCCTTTCTATAATATATATTTGTCGCAATAGAGTCATTCCTTGGAACATCAGCGCCATCTCTCGGGGTTCGACGGAGCCAAGATTCACCGGCTGAGCGGCGCGTTTGACACTTGGAGCAGCAGTAGTATCAGCTAGACTCTTTGGACTCGATAGACAGACGCGCTCGCAGGATAATCGCCGATAGAGACCTAACAAATAAAAAGCTGCAAAACTTGGATTATCGGCGTCAAGTTGCAAGCTTATCGGTTTTCTACAGGCTGTTTCATGGAGAATGCGTTCAAGACCTCCATGAACTTATCCCTCCATCTCCCTTTTTTTATCGGACTACTAAGCGTCGGGAGGCTCTCCACCGCTATGTCGTTGACATCCCATTATGCCGTACGAAGCGTTTTGCTTCCTTTTTCATCATACGCACGGCTAAGCTGTGGAACAGCCTCCCAAACGACGTGTTTCCAGATTCTCATGGGTACGCGCGGTCCACTTCGACCACATCTTTACTTACCATCAGGTGAGATCGTGGTCAAGCGCAAACCCATTTTGGATAATTAAAAAAAAAAAAAAAAAACTTGTGTGTACTTATGTACACGCGTTAGAAGTTATACTTCTTAATATACAACTTGAACATAGTTATCAATTTTCATACCACCTAGAACTAACTTCATGCTGTATTTTTTGTGTATTTTTTGGTGTCGGTGTGCGCGCGCATCGTAAAAATTCACTCTCATCATTTTTCTCCATCGCGCCAAAAGAAGTATAACTTCAAAAAAACAGCAGCCAGCCAGTGCGGTCGAATATTGAAACGTCCGCGTGCTCTGGTACATGTACTCACAGACAGCCGGCTGGTCGTGGTGCGGGCGGCGCGGGTCGGGCAGCGCGTGCGCCGCGAACCCGCCGCGGTAGCCCAGCACCAGGCGCGCGCCGCTCAGCTGCACGGAGCACACGGCGCCGCACGCCCGCAGCTCCGCGACGCGAACGCGTCGGGCGGCCGTCCGCGTGATCTCGTACACGTTCACTACGTATGCATTCTAAACACGGAGAGGATATTTTTTATAGAATATACAAGACAAGAATAAGTAATCTGGTATATACGCTCATATGGTCGTAATACTTGGTGGGTTAAAGTCGGGTGCTTAAAAACAAAAGATTTATTATGAAGTCTGGTAGGTTAAAGGACCTCCGTCCGTCCCAATTTTTTGATTAGTGATTAAAATTAATTATTTTCTCATTGAAAAAGCATCTTTTTCTGTCAAGTGTCATTTCAAGTGTCACAAGTGTTTTTGCTCAACTCATAGTTTAAATTAATAATTGAGTGGAAATAACTTTTATTTTAGAACTAAAGTATGATGTCAGTGTGTACTAAAGTGCGTGTCATGTGAACGAGTTATAATCATCCATCAAAAACTAACTGTTATTACGAAATCATTAAAAAACTGCAGTGATAACAAACATACACATAACTATACACAACTAATAAATAACGGATCGTTTGACATACTCGGTGTTGTCAGACAAAATAAATAGTAAAAGGGTTACCAATACAAAACCGGAGTTTCCCTGACGGATAAAATCTACCAATTAGTAGAATTCTTATATTCTTATTGGTTGATAAATATTTAAAATATATTGCATACTGCTTGTTAGTTACAAATTACCAAAATTATTGATCTGAAATCGGTTAATCATTTCATTTGAATAGGTTTTCCTATAGAACCAACCATGATGTGCAAAAAGTGCGGAAAAGTTATAAAAGCTAACGAAATAAAGTGTTGCAGCGTCTGCTCAGATAATTTCCATTACCAATGCCTTGGGATTACTACAGAAAACTTTGGAAAGGAATCGAAACAACTGAAGTCATCATGGAAATGCTCGGACTGCAAGACTTCAACAAGGCGAAGTGAAATATCTGCATCGCAAATAGACAGGAAAGACCTCACTAACTCTCCCACCTTACAGATCCCCTCATTTATGAGCAGCACCATCGTCAAGGAACTTAAAGATCATATAGATGAAAAAATAAATGAAGCTACCATTAGAATTCTTAACGACTTGAAGTCTAATCTAAATGTAGAAACAGCAAATTTAAATAGTACCTTAGAAGATTTGAAGAAAACTGTATCATTTATATCAGATCAATATGATGAGCTTCTGAAAGTAACAAATGAAAAGAAAAGTATAATTTGCGACCTGCAAAGTGAAAACGAACAATTGCGATCAGAGATTACGCAAATAAACTCAAAGCTTGACCAGATGGACCAACAATCTCGTAACAGCAACATCGAAATTCAATGTGTACCGGAGTTCAAAAATGAAAATCTACTGACCATTGTGACTCAACTGGCCAGAACTATTTCGTATGAACTCAAAGATTCGGATATTGTGAATTACCACAGAGTACAAAAACAGAATCAGGAATCAGGCCGTCCCCGCTCCATTGTAGTGAAGTTCAATAGCCCCAGAGTGCGAGATAACATTTTGGCATCGGTGAGGATGTTTAACAAGAACTACTCTGATGATAAATTGAACACAAGTCACTTGGGCATCGGAGGAAATAAGAATGCAGTGTTTGTTACCGAGCATCTTTCACTAATTAACAAGAAACTACATGCCGCAACAAGGGCAGTTGCTAAAGAAAAGAAATATGATTTTGTTTGGGTCCGTGGTGGTCGAATTTTTGTGCGTAAAGACATTAACTCTAAGTCTATTGTAGTTAATAATGAAATATTAAAGTCTTTGTAGTATTAGTAAGTAGGTATTAGAAATTATAAGAATTTTCCAAGATTTACAAATAAGGCACTCGGATTTTTCTAAAATTCAATCTGTCTGTATATTATCAAAATGTACGTGGTCTCAGAACTAAAACAGTAGATTTTTTAAAAAATGTTTTAAATGAAAATTTCGATGTAATTGTGATAACCGAGTCATGGCTTAATGATACTGTGTTTGACCATGAAATTTTAGATTATAGATATAACGTTTTTCGGCGTGATCGTTGCTCTACTAGGTATTCTTATAAAAAAGAGGGCGGAGGGGTATTAGTAGCAATTCTTAAATCCATGAATGTGCTACGGATGCAGGCCTGGGAGTCAAAGTCCGAGGAACTGTGGATTTCCATCAAAATTGGGCGTAACAGAAATGCATATTCATTAAATATATGCTCCGTTTATATACCACCGCCCGTCATTGCCGAGCATATTGAGGAATTTTTAAATAATTTTAGTAAGGTTGTGAATAGCAAATTATGTAAAAACTCTCACACGATTCTAATAGGAGATTTTAACTTTCCTCGTATTACATGGCAACGGAATGTTTCACCGGGGATATGTTCACCCTTACCAAGTGGAGATTTGGTTGAAGGAAAGTTCTTGGAGGAAATGATGTTTTGTGGGATGGAACAAATTATATAACCATATTCATAACAGCAATCACCGTATCCTAGATCTAGTTTTTTCAATTTTTCCTGACCAGATTCAGGTTGTCGAGGCGGATAAACCTCTGACCAGGCTGGACCCGCATCACCCAGCAATTATAATTAGCTTACACCTAACTAATAATAAATATCTTAGAACGGACCGTAGCCCTACGCTTAACTTTAACAAATCTAATTTCGAGGCAATTAATGAAAAACTGGCTCATATTGATTGGGACGAGGTATGGCAGCATTTACCCTTTAGCGAAGTCGACAGTAAGGTAGAAATTTTTTATTTGAAAATTCAGCCTATAATTGCAGAGTTTACGCCACTTTCTCGCAAACGTAACCAAAGATATCCGTCTTGGTTTAGTAAATCTCTAATAAAGTGTCAAAAAGAGAAAGCTAAATATCACAGTCGTTTTAAAAAATATCTCAATTTGATGGACAAATTTGCTTACGAGTTACTTAGAGACAGATGCGAGACTATGATAAAAGAATGCCTCCGAGATTTTATTAATAACGCAGCGACTACTATTCAAACAAACCCAAAATATTTTTGGTCATATGTTAATGCCATGAAGTCTAATGGTACCGCGTTACCAGATCGTATGACATTAGGAAATATAACCATTAGTCATTTAATTGATGACTTGTATGAAGGATTGGATGAAATATAAGCTGTCTTTTATTTAAAATATATAAATTAATTTTTTAATTAAAAAGTTAAAATAAACAAAAAAGACGAGAAGACCCTATAGAGTTTTAACATGCCCAAAGTGGTCAAGGGATAAGTGATCTTTTTGCGGAGCATTTTAATTCAGTCTATAACATGTTGGGAACGGGGTTAAAATCAGTTGATGTGAATATGGCTACAATTAACGTGCCAAATCTCTGTAATGTAAGTCTATCCGAATCCGAAATACTGAAAGCACTCACAGATTTAGATGGCACTAAAGGCGCGGGCCTAGACGGTATACCACCCATCTTACTAAAAAAATGCGCTAAATCGCTCCTATATCCACTAACACAGATATTTAATTTATAGCTTCGTTTAGGCAATTTTCCAACGAAATGGAAAAATGCTCGCATTACCCCAATATTCAAAGATGGGGACATCTCGGAGGTGTCTAATTATCGACCAGTTTCCATACTTTCTTCTTTTGGTAAAGTTTTTGAATCTCTTGTTGTAAAAAAAATTTATTGGCATGTTAAACAACAACTTCATCCGGCGCAACATGGTTTCCTCCCAAAGAAATCAACAACATCAAATCTTTTATGTTTTGTTAGTGATATTGCAGATGCATTGGACGAAGGGAAGGAGGTACACGCCGTGTATACTGATTTTAGCAAGGCCTTTGACCTTATTAATCACAACATTCTGCTAAATAAGATGGAAAACATGGGTATTCATGGGTCATTAAAGCGTTGGTCCGAATCATATTTAAAAAATAGATCTCAAATGGTAGTAGTTCAAGGTTTTAAGTCTCAGTCAAACATTATACCATCAGGGGTACCCCAGGGCTCGCATATGGGCCCCTTATTATTTTTGATTTTCATTAACGATTTGGCTTGTAAATTGGAATGCAAATTCACCATGTATGCCGACGATCTAAAATTGTATCAAATTGTTAACTGTGACGATGATCTAATAAAGTTGCAAAATGAAATCAATAAACTGTCTGGATGGTGCATCGAGAATAATATGATTCTGAATGCTAGTAAATGTAAGCATATTAAGTTTACCAGGAAAAGAAACCCATCCAAAGCAATATTGTCTATTAAATAAAATAAAAATTATAAAATAAAATAAAAATAAAAATAATGTAGCCCTGGATGAGGTATCGCAGATTCGAGACTTAGGCGTAATTATGGATTCTCAACTAAATTTTAGACATCACACGGATCACATAGTGCAAAAAGCTTCCCGTCTCTCTGGTTTTATATCTAGGCAACTGAAAGCATTTAGGGATCCCTGTGTGACTATACCTGTTTATAATTGCATAGTTCGCAGCATATTGGAATATGGAAGTCCAGTCTGGAACCCAACTTATGATGTTTACCGTAGTAAACTAGAGCGAGTCCAAAAACGCTTTCTATATCAACTCTCATATGTTAATAACCAATGTAAAAACCTTATGTCATACGAAGCAAGGCTAATCCATTTTAACATGTCAACTTTACAAATAAGACGGAAAGGTGCGGATATTGTTTATCTTTATAAGTTAATTAATGGTCATATAGATTGTGAAAGTTTACTGGAGAGAATTCAATTTGTTGTACCTCGCCAAAGTAGTAGACTTTGTAATAGGCGCACATTTGAAACGGCTCATTGCCGAACCAATATTGGACAACATGCTCCATTTTATAGAATGGCCTCAAGTTATAATGGCATACGACAGCTTTTTGACATCTTCTCCAGTGGCTTAGCATCAGCTAAACATTGTATCAAAAAAAGCTTGAAGAGCCAATGCTCTGAAAATTGTTAGCTTTTCCATTTGTTTTAGTCAATTTTTAATTTAGATTTTTAGTTTAAGTAATATTGTCCTAATTTATTTTTATACTTAATTTTATTCTTTAATTTAAGTTTTTAGTTATCAAAGCACGCCGTGTTCACTATTTTAGGGCATACAATTTGGATATTTGTTTTATATATTTTTGTGTCTTATATGAATGAGGTATTGTATTGTCCGATTTGTGAACCAATTAAAAAAAAAAAAAAATGAGAGTGATTGAAATTTATAATATTCTAATTGATAAAGTATGAGAGTGATTGAAATTTATAATTTTCTAATTGGCAAAGTATGAGAGTGGTTGAAATTTATTATTTTCCAATTGTCAAAACATGAGTAATTGAAATTTATTATTTTCTACATATTGACAAAGTATGAGAGTGATTGAAACTTATTATTTTCTAATTGACAAAGTATGAGAGTGATTGAAATTTATGATTTTTTAATTGACAAAGCATGAGAGTGATTGAAATTTATTATTTTCTGACTGACAAAGTATGAGAGTGATTTAAATTAATTATTTTCTAATTGTCAAAACATGAGTGATTGAAATTAATTATTTTCTAATTGATAAAGCATTGGAGTGATTGAAATTTATTGTTTTCTAATTGACAAAGCATAAGAGTGATTGAAATTTATTGTTTTCTAATTGAAAACCATGAAAGTGATTGAAATTTATTTTTTTCTAATTGACAAAACATGAGTGATTGAAATTTATTATTTTCTTATTGAAAAAGCATGAGAGTGATTGAATTTTTGTTTTTGTAATTGATTAAGTATGCGAGTGATTGAAATTTATTATTATCTAATTGACAAAGCAGAAGAGTGATTGAAATTTATTGGCGTTGGCGTTATTTTTCTGTTACCTTAGTAATCTTTCTCAATAATAACACTAAAACAATAAAGGCGGAAGTTTGTGAGTGTGTACGTTTGTTACTTCTTCACGTCTAAACGGCTGGAGCGATTTTAATAAAATTTGGTATGGAATGAGCCGACACCCTGGATTAACACATATAGTTCGACTTTTAATTGTATTCAGTAACTTGACAGTTCAAAGAAAAATAACGTTACCATACTAAAACTAATAGTGTGGGGAAGTGAACGAGTTTACGTAAGAACGAATGATAAAAATATTTTAATTTAAATATAACTTAAAAATTCGTAGTTTGACTCTTTAACTGTATTCAGTAACATTAGGGATCAAAGAAAAATTATGTAACCATACTAAATCTAATAGTGTAGGGTAGTAAAAGAATTTACGTAAAGAGCTAATGAAAAACTGGTTTAATTTAAAGAAAACTTAAAAAACTCGTTTGTAACATGTGGAATATGTATAATCCGACATCCTACCATCCTAAGGGTTATTTTAATAATAATTCTTTATCATAAAGTGCGCTGTTGTTATCCTGACAATGTGTTAAATGATCTATTAAAATTAAATGCAAGTGCTGATACTGGCCCTCGATTTTCGCGTCATAAATATTATCTCTATGTTATATATACCGAAAGAAAATGGGGAATGACGGTTGAAGAAACTAATTTGCGTCTTCGAAATAACGTCTGAGACGCGAGAATCGGCCGACAACGGGGTGATTCTCGCGTAGAGTACGAAAATTTGTTTGAATATTCTACGCGAGGTTTCTGTGTAGGTTAAATCGTCATTGTGTTTATATTAATATTATAGTAAAACTTATATTTTCTTATAAATAGGGCTGACCTAATTTCTTGGCGGCAACGTTATCTGTGCTTAATAAAACAATATCGCAGAGAAGCACGATACATCTACTATTAAGATGAACCTGGGTCAATGAAGGTAGTTAATTTTACCGATGCTAACACTTTTACATCCTATGATTTGTATGAATAAAAACATTTTTGTACAACATTCACTTTTTAGATCATACTACAAAAAGTATGGACCGATGAAAGTGTTCAGTCAACTAGACAAACGTTTCTGGAAGGCCTTACCACAGGGCTCTAAAATCCTACTGGCAAAGGAGAAAGATTTTGTACGACGAGCTCCTCATTTTTGAAGCCAAGAAAAGGAGTGGTGGTTACCACGAGGAAATGAATGCCCAATGTTTTGAAGAGTGCTTTGGGATTATCTTACCTAAATTGCGACCTAACTCTGTTGTCGTAATAGACAATGCCCCTTATTTATTTTATTTATTTATTTATCACTTAATGCACAAAAAAAATTGTACAAAGGCGGACTTAATGCCCTAGGCATTTTCTGGCAGTCAACCTTAGGGTGGTGCAGAGGGAGCATGGTAGGTGCACAGATCATAAGCTAAACATTAATAGTAAAAAAAAACAGGAATATACAACTTACCATTTGCGAAAAATCGAAACAATGCCTAAGATGTCCAGGAAGAAAAAAGAAATTCAAGAGTGGCTGAACATTAAAAATATTTCATACTAGCAGTGCCTGCGGACTTCATTATGACACTCCACAATAACGTAGCTTTCTATTGGTGAAATAACTTTGAAAATCAGTTCAGCAGATCCAGAGATTACCCCTTACAACGTCACAAACTCACAAACGTACCTCTTTACAATATTAGTATAGACGAAGAAGATATGGTGAAGGCAACTAATAGATTCGGTTAAAAATCAAAATCAACTAATTGAAAAATATGCAGTTGAGATGGCAGCACAACATGATATAATTTTGCTAAGACTGCCCCCTAACCACTGCGAGCTCAACCCAATAGAATTAATTTAAACACAGGTAAAGGGGCATGTCTCAAAAAAACAATAAATCGTTTAAAATGGAAGTAGTAATAAAATTATTTGAAGAAGGAGTTAGTAATGTGACCCCGTCGTCATGGAGTGCTTGCGTATCTCACATATTAAAAGTAGAAGATGATATGTGTCGTATGGACCATGTAATTGATAACATTACTGACACATTTATCATAAATGTAACGAGCGACGACAGTGACTTTCTAATTCTAAGTAAGTCCTTTTATTTGAATATACCTTACTACTGAGAATCATAATATGTAATAAATGTGTTTTTAAGACAAGCTTATTAATTATTTAAAATAAAACGTTCGTGTAAGTACATTATTTAAGTTCATTCAATTTAGTTCATTCCTACACCACCACACTATATTTTTTTCGTCAAAACCTGGTAACCCTTTGTCTATCAAGTTACTGAATACAATTAAAAGTCGAACTATAGGCTATAATTTATAAAGTTTAACGCGGGTAAAACCGCGGGGCACAGCAAGTTGATTTATAATCAACATAATGATACAGAAACCAACCTGTCGTTTACACAGCACAGCGAAGCCGTGAGCCGCGTGGCTCAAAGGCCCCGCGGCTAGAGCCAGCGCGCCTTTGCTCTCCGCTAGTTTGACGCATTCCACTTCAGCGCATTCCAGCGCACGGATCGGCACTAACCGCACGTGTCGCCCGCGGCCAGCAATCACCACTGAACACACAGAAAATTACACTGTTTAATAATAATAATTATTATTTTATTTATTTATTCAGGAAACATACAGTCGTTAACAAAAATACAATATAAGAGCAAATTACAATAAGACCAAAAAGTTGCATTAATTAGTAATGAATATAAGACCTAAGACACAAAAGGCGAATACAATACAATATAAACAGAAGAAATGTAAAACAATAATGTCTACACAAATACAAAAACAGAAATTAGAGATAGAAACTACATAAGCTAAACATTGTTAGGGAAGAAATGTCTGTTGCATCGATATTTAACCAATACACCATAAGTACATTTCTTCAAAAATCTATCAGGTATTACGAAAAAAAACTTGAGAGGTGCCAAGGGACACCCGGATGGAACCAAGTTCCTTTCGATTAATTAGTGAAGGAATTGTAATTTTTTTTTATTATTATACACAAATATAATGTCATATAAACTTAATAAGTAGGCTCAATTTTAGTAATAAAAAAAGAGCAAAAAGTGTCGTTACAACTTTTCGTCTTAATTTTTTTCCGTCTAGCTCCCTTTCGTAACGCGCGATAAGGAACTTAGTACCAATAAAAATACAAAACCGTAATTTAGGTATTTAAAAATCTAGAAGAGACCTTATAAATTATGTCACCCACTTTCTTCTTGAAATTATCCAGAGACAAAGCAAATATATGTCGACTTACAGTAGATCACTGTATTTTCTACATGAACGTCTAATAAATATGTAATTTATGTGATTAATATGTTTTGGCAATATTAGTGACCCAGCCAAGTATACTCTTTTCCACCGTTCAAAGCAAATGTCACTTTATAGCAGTTATATAGAGTAGCTTTTACCACGACTATATCTATTAGCAATCAGACATGTGCATGCACAGAAATATCTATCCTGGGTGGGAATTGAACCCACGACTTGCAGCGTTAATGGCATGTATCTACCAAGCACGCAAACCGGCCTGTCCGTTAATTAATAATCCTAGTCAAATAAAAAACACCTGAAAAATCTCGTTCCTTATGTACATAAAGTAAACATACACTCAAATTGATAACATTCACGGTCACCGTAGCCTAGTTGGTGGTCCTGGGTTCGAATCCCGGTAAGTGCAAATATTTGTGTGATGAGCACGAATATTTGTTTCTGAGTCATGGATGTTTTCTATGTATTTTGAGTATTTATCTATCTATATAAGTATGTATATCGTCGCCTGGTACCCATAGTACAAGCTTTGCTTAGTTTGGGGCTAGGATGATCTGTGTGACATTGTCCCTAGATATTATTATATTATTATTATTATTCTTCTTCTTCTTTTTAAGGCGGTTATAAAAGATTCTCCAACGATGCTGGATGATGACGTGTCGCGCAATACCGGCGAATGCCAACGGACCTACGGATTACACTAAATCCGTTGGCATTCACCGATGCCGCACGACGCATGCTCGAGCAGAAGAGTGAAATAGATCCGGCTTCCAGTTTTCCAGCGCTGATCTCGTTTGCTTAAATTATAGAAATATTAACAGGCTGACAACACCCAATTTAAATAACAAGCATGGGTCAATATAGAATACACACAAATTTACACTTTATGAAATAAAAAAATCCATTTCCAAGACATATATTATTCAACGAAAAAAAAGACATCAAAATATACCAATTTGGCTGGACGCCATATTGATTATCTTAATCACTTATCGTATGGGCAGTGGTTACCCTAGTGTCAGACTTGTTTAAGCCGCCCAGTAGGCCTCTGACATGGCCTAACGATTGTTGTCTAATGACTACAACCGGGACCGACAGCTTAACGTGCGCTCCGAAGCACGGACATGCTCAGAAATTAAACTACTTTGGTGGTAACCCATCTATGGGCCAACCGTGAGCCTAGTTGCTTAACCTCCCCAATCACTTACAGACCGGAGAGAGCATCTAGCTATGAGCGTCTTCTATAGCTATATAGCTACGTATTGATTATAATATCAGACCATATTTGTAGTAGTAATATAGTTAAGTAAACATAAAATTTTCCTAGATACATATAGATATTTAAGTACAAGGATTGTATGAATACATTTACGCCCCAATTGAGAAGACCCAGCGAAACAAACACAGCTGTTTCAGTTACTACCGATTTCAACACAGTTGAGACGGTCCGGCGAAACATACTCAAGCGGGCATGAACACGGGATTTGGTCTACTAAAAGCAATTATTTAGCAGGCTAACACAATATCTGCGCGATCGTTGTCTGAATGCGTATTATTTTAGACTAGCTGTGCCCGCGACTTCGTCCGCGTGTTAATTAGTTTATTTAGTTTTTTTTGTTTTTAATAAAATAAAAAACATTTTCTAAAATAAAAGTAGCCTAAGTTACTCCTTATTACATTAGCTACCTGCCAATAAAAGTCCCGTCAAAATCAGTCCAGCCATTTCAGAGATTAGCCGGAACAAACAGACAGACAGACAGACACAAATTGTAAAAAAAAATATTTCGGTGTATGTACCGTATATATATTCAAATTTATGTAGTAAAAACCGGCTATTTCAATATTACAAACAGACACTCCAATTTTATTTATTTGTATAGATGTATAGATTATATTAGGAAAAGAAAACGAAAGCATCACAAAAACACACTGTGCTCATTTATCTCATCTGATGTCACAAAAAACATCCAGAATCTCATTATCAGCGGTTGAACACGCTACCACCAGACCACAAGGCAGTCACATTGCATCCATTGAACATATGGATATAACATCCATTATACAGTCCAACTTACTAGTATAGTCTTCGATGACATGTTTTCGGTAACACCACACATGCGTCTCTAATATTTAGAAGCAATGGGTTGCTAGGGGCAACCATTTTTCCTATTAGAATAAATACCATTACGTAGGAGCCACCACAATATGGTAAGAACAAGAATATGCTGCTACTATCCATCGTAACTTAATAATACTGAATTCGTACCTTAATATAGACAGAACGATTCGGACAAAATGTAGTAAAATATAAATTTCAATAATTAAACCTAAACATAATCTCCTTGACAATAACTTAATACAAGAGCTAGCTAAATGTCACTACAATTAGAAAATAAATATTATAAATGTTTTAACAATCCGTGTACCTAAATATCTATAATAAGTAACTAGAAATAATAAATGTATTACTACAAACATGTTCTGACTGCTTTTTAAAAGTCTACGTGAATAAAACCTTTTTTATTTTAATAAAAAAAACTATGTTTCTAACACTTTTTTCGCACTATCAAATATATATATAATTTCTACTTTTACACCACAATATGGTAAGACCCAGAATATGCTGCTACTATCCATCTTAACTTAATAATACTGAATTCGTACCTTAATATAGACAGAACCATACAGACAAAATGTAGTAAAATATAAAATTCAATAATTAAACCTAAACATAATCTCCTTGACAATAACTTAATACAAGCTAGCTAAATGTCACTACTATTATATAATAATTATTTTTTTTAACAATCCGTGTACCTAAATATCTATAATAAGTAACTAGAAATAATAAATGTATTACTACAAACATGTTCTGACTGTTTTTTAAAAGTCTACGTGAATAAAACCTTTTTTATTTTAATAAAAAAAACTTAAAAAAAAAAACGTTTTTAACACTTTTTTCGCACTATAAAATATATATAATTTCTACTTTTACGTAATGTATCATGGGTTCTTAAATGTGTCCTAATTAAGTGTTACATAATTATTACGACGTAGGTGTCATCAAAACCGCGGACATTAATATTGAGTAAAATTTAATCTCCATCTAAGGGGAAAATAATTAATAGTTAATCTTCAATATTCATAAACTTCAGCCATATATTTAATATATCTTTTCAATACTTTGTTTAGCTTTTTTTCTTTCCTTCCTTTTCTTGAACGGCCTTGACAAGATAAGATGCCCTCTCCGACAAGACAACTCATATCGTTCTAAGTTTAGATTTGATTATTGATCGAATTTTTATGGAACTTCAAGAGCATCCGCTCTCGACGACGGTCGCCGGCTAAATACTGACTGAAGTATACACGACGTATAAAAATCAAACCCTTGGGATTGCCACCTTTAATTTCTCAGAAACGCACATTTACATAAAATTGTAAGGCTAATTCATGAAGCAGTTAAACCGACAATGGTCGTATGTTAATGACAGGAAATACATCAATATAGAAGTTAAGTTACGACAATTTCAAATTTGCTGACATAAAATAACGTGAAACAGACTTCAACTTTTCTTAATAACAAGCGATTTAAACCACATTTTAATGGCATATAAATAGAGCCCCGCCTCGCCGCCCAGCACCACTCCAGCACTTACCCAGCAGCTGCTCGTGCGGCACGTAGGCGATGGTGGCGATGGGCGCGTGCGCGCGGCGCGGCGTGATCTCGGCGCGCTCCAGGTCCACGAGCGCCAGCCCCGCCTCGCCGCCCAGCACCACTCCAGCACTTACCCAGCAGCTGCTCGTGCGGCACGTAGGCGATGGTGGCGATGGGCGCGTGCGCGCGGCGCGGCGTGATCTCGGCGCGCTCCAGGTCCACGAGCGCCAGCCCCGCCTCGCCGCCCAGCACCACTCCAGCACTTACCCAGCAGCTGCTCGTGCGGCACGTAGGCGATGGTGGCGATGGGCGCGTGCGCGCGGCGCGGCGTGATCTCGGCGCGCTCCAGGTCCACGAGCGCCAGCCCCGCCTCGCCGCCCAGCACCACTCCAGCACTTACCCAGCAGCTGCTCGTGCGGCACGTAGGCGATGGTGGCGATGGGCGCGTGCGCGCGGCGCGGCGTGATCTCGGCGCGCTCCAGGTCCACGAGCGCCAGCCCCGCCTCGCCGCCCAGCACCACTCCAGCACTTACCCAGCAGCTGCTCGTGCGGCACGTAGGCGATGGTGGCGATGGGCGCGTGCGCGCGGCGCGGCGTGATCTCGGCGCGCTCCAGGTCCACGAGCGCCAGCCCCGCCTCGCCGCCCAGCACCACTCCAGCACTTACCCAGCAGCTGCTCGTGCGGCACGTAGGCGATGGTGGCGATGGGCGCGTGCGCGCGGCGCGGCGTGATCTCGGCGCGCTCCAGGTCCACGAGCGCCAGCCCCGCCTCGCCGCCCAGCACCACTCCAGCACTTACCCAGCAGCTGCTCGTGCGGCACGTAGGCGATGGTGGCGATGGGCGCGTGCGCGCGGCGCGGCGTGATCTCGGCGCGCTCCAGGTCCACGAGCGCCAGCCCCGCCTCGCCGCCCAGCACCACTCCAGCACTTACCCAGCAGCTGCTCGTGCGGCACGTAGGCGATGGTGGCGATGGGCGCGTGCGCGCGGCGCGGCGTGATCTCGGCGCGCTCCAGGTCCACGAGCGCCAGCCCCGCCTCGCCGCCCAGCACCACTCCAGCACTTACCCAGCAGCTGCTCGTGCGGCACGTAGGCGATGGTGGCGATGGGCGCGTGCGCGCGGCGCGGCGTGATCTCGGCGCGCTCCAGGTCCACGAGCGCCAGCCCCGCCTCGCCGCCCAGCACCACTCCAGCACTTACCCAGCAGCTGCTCGTGCGGCACGTAGGCGATGGTGGCGATGGGCGCGTGCGCGCGGCGCGGCGTGATCTCGGCGCGCTCCAGGTCCACGAGCGCCAGCCCCGCCTCGCCGCCCAGCACCACTCCAGCACTTACCCAGCAGCTGCTCGTGCGGCACGTAGGCGATGGTGGCGATGGGCGCGTGCGCGCGGCGCGGCGTGATCTCGGCGCGCTCCAGGTCCACGAGCGCCAGCCCCGCCTCGCCGCCCAGCACCACTCCAGCACTTACCCAGCAGCTGCTCGTGCGGCACGTAGGCGATGGTGGCGATGGGCGCGTGCGCGCGGCGCGGCGTGATCTCGGCGCGCTCCAGGTCCACGAGCGCCAGCCCCGCCTCGCCGCCCAGCACCACTCCAGCACTTACCCAGCAGCTGCTCGTGCGGCACGTAGGCGATGGTGGCGATGGGCGCGTGCGCGCGGCGCGGCGTGATCTCGGCGCGCTCCAGGTCCACGAGCGCCAGCCCCGCCTCGCCGCCCACCACCACGCGCGAGCGCTCCAGCACGCAGGCGCACTGCGCGCTGCGCACCGTCTGCGCCGCCGTCGAGTCCAGCAGCACGCACGCGCTGTACACCTGCACGGGAAACGAGCGTTATTCATTACCTTATACTTTTACACACAATACTATCTCTAAATTAAGTAACACGAGAAAAAGAAACCCAAAACCTTAGCTATTTTTCTAGATCTCTGTAAAGCTTTTGACACTGTCTCCATCCCGATCCTGTTGAGAAAGTTGAACGACATTGGCATAAGGGGAGTAGCTTACGACATCTTTAAAAGCTACTTGAGTGGACGATCCCAGGTGATTAAACAAGATAAATATACAAGGAAAGAACAATTTCTCACCTATGGGGTGCCACAGGGTAGTGTTCTTGGGCCTACCCTGTTCCTTATCTACATCAATGACCTTTGTCGTCTATCTTTGGCCAACTATCAGGTTATAGTTTATGCAGATGATACCGCTATACTTGTTCATGGTAAAGACTGGTCAGAAACCCGTAGATATGCTGAGTCTGCTCTTCAGACGATCATGTATTGGCTAACAGATAATCTCCTTACCCTCAACCTAGATAAAACTAAATTTATAACTTTCGCACCACGTCTAATATCGCAACCAGTTTCGCCTTTTTCTATAACTGCCCATACATGTAGTTCTATATTAAACTCAACATATAAGTGTCATAGCATAGCACGTACAAACAGTATGAAATATCTGGGGGTAACTATAGACAGCACTTTGTCATGGCACGGTCACATTGACTTGCTGATCCCGCGTGTTAGGAAATTAATCTTTGTTTTCAAAAATCTAAGATCGTCCGCAGATTTCCCCACAATAAAACTGGTCTACTTTGCCTTGGCACACTCGCTACTCAGTTACTGTATAACCGCCTGGGGCTGTGCTGGGAAATGTTTAATGCTGCGTCTAGAGAGGGCACAGAGAGCAATTCTGAAGGTGATGTTGCACAAGCCTATCCGCTTTCCCACACGTGAGTTGTACGAACTATGCAGGGTTCCAACAGTGAGACATATTTATATTCACAATACCGTAGTACGAAAACACTCAGAACTTGTATATGATCCTGATTTTAAAGTGAAGAAGCGCAGATGGGATAGGGTTTGTGAAACTGAGTCAGCTATTAATTTAATGACTAGTCGACAATACCACTTCATGAGCCCTAACCTTTATAATAAAATAAACAAGACACTAAATATATATCCTATGACCCTACGAAATTGCAAAAAATGTTTACACGAATGGCTGAGCAATCTAAGTTATGAAGAGCTGGAGACTCTCGTAGAGTCTTAACATTTTATACACCCATTAATTTGTGCTATACGATAAATATGACAGTTTTTTTTTTTAATTTCTTTAAGAAGTGTACTTATTTATATTTTCATACCTTAAAGAAATTGAGTGACCTTTTGCGGCAACCCTACAATGTATAATTGGACCTTGCAACAAAATGGTATATTTCTCCCAAAGGCCGCGGAAGTGGAACATGGTTTTTTTATTATCGATAGGCCTTTTTAAGAGCTATTATTCTGTAGTAGTCACAATACCCACTTTTGAGTTTTTAGGGAGAAAAAAATAATAACCTAAATCTGAAAATAATTAATAACTCAATATCCATAAATGATTTTCCAAAAATCAAAAAAGAGAAAATATGCGTCCAAAAATCTTTTATTATACAATATTTATTGAAAATAAATATCTTGGATATTTGACAGCACATGCCGAATATTCATTAGAAGCAGCATATGGCAAAACATGGGGACTGAAACCAAATAGTATTCACTGGGTATACAAAATGATACATGGTAAAACAGGTACGGTAGTACCGTCTGGTGTCCCAGAGAAAAACTAGAAACTTGTAAACAAGTGCTAAATAAAATACAACGCACTGACTGCTTAGGAATAATAGGGGCGTTGATCACCACACCAACAGCGGCCTTGTAAGTAATCCTAGACCTAGTACCACTACACATTGAAATACAAGAAGAAACAAAGAAAAGACTTACTGCCCTGGGACACACATCTAATGAACGTATGCCTACTAGGCACACGCAGACAAAACTCGAAAGATCTTGACAATGTAATAGGGATGGGCAGTGGTAAAATGCAACCCACCTATACATTTGTCTAACAATATAACTTATACATCTAGAGAGAAATGGAATTTAGGACTTAGTAAACAAAACGATTGGATGCGGATAGCGCAAGACCGGCAATTATGGAGATATTTGGGGGAGGCCTTTGTCCAGAAGTGGATATGATGATGATGATGATGAAACAAAACGAACAAAGTCGGATCAAAAATGTAATATAATGGTGTATATAATAAAACCTGCAGTATTAGCGAAAGCATGGGTAACTTCGCGACAGTGTTTAAGGCAGAGACATATGCGATAATAACATGCACCCAAGTAATCATAAATAGGGAGACGAGCGGTTAGACCATCTACATACTTAGTGACGGCCAGACTACATTAAAAGCCCTGATGTGACACAAAATCGAATCGAAATTAATACAGAACTTTATCACAGCTCAAGCAGCAAGTCAAACTCGTATGGGTACCAGGCCATAAAGGAATAGAAGGCAACTTAAACGCAGACGCACTGGCTAGGAAGGGATCTGAAAGTCAGTTCTGTAGAATAGAACCGTGCGTAGGGATTCCTCCAAACATAAAAGGAGCAATCCTTACGAAAGAATCCACAGCTAAGAACAACCAAATGTGGACCAAAATCAAGGAACTAAAAAACTACAAACAACTTATAAAAAGAGTAGACAAGAGCTGGTCCAAAAATCTTTGGAAGTACAGCTGAAACCAGCTACGACTAATAGTAGCAGTATTTACGGGCCCCCAACTATCACCTACACAAATTAGAACTGTCGAATAGCCTGATCTGCAGGATCTGTGGGGAAGAAAATAAAACAATGTTGCATAATATGTAAATGCGATGCGTTGGCAAGACACATAATGGCCATCTTGGGGCTGGCATATCCAGAACCAGGAGACTACAAGGATCGACCCCTAAGAAGCGTACTGAATTATGTGCGGACTTCATTCGGGGCTCTAGAGACATAATATAAACCAATTTTTTGGGCAAAAAACGTTTCCCAAATTATCACATGCCAAAGTATGTTTCCCTAATTTTCATTTGATAATAAATCATTTGGCGAAACAACTACAGTTAGCAATACTATTTTCGGTAATTTATTGTTTAACAAATAATTACAGGAAAATGTTTCATTTTACCAAGTATTATGCTGCATGGATATTCGTTTAACCTTGGACAAACAATTTACAGGTAATAACTTCTTTAATAATTCTAAATCTATCTTATTGCCGTAGAAAAATGATTACCCTAGTGCAGTGTTTTTCAACCTTTTTCATGACGCGGCCCCTTTAGTATGAAGAAATTTTTCGCGACCCCCCTATCCGTTTTTCTACCCCCTTTTTTCCCCTGTATTTTATTTATTTTGTGACAAATATTGAATCCAACATATTTATTCATTTTCATAATTAGGGTTCGGATAAATACATATTTAAAATGCAATTTTAGCGAATGAGTAAGCGAGACGCAATGAGCGGCACGCGCGATCGCGACTTGCATGTTTTGCGAGTAGTCAGACCGTCAGCCGGTTACTGTTTGTCGGGCGCCAGCCATTTTTTTCGTATTTAACAGTGATTTTGAATTATTGAAAATGGATAAATCTCTGAAAAGACCAACAGAACCGTCAACTTCTAGCGGGAGTCACGAAACTATAATAAGAAATAACTTCTTCATGACGACTGTTACTTAAAATTCGGATTGTATGAAAAAAATTACAATAAGATTTATTTTATAATTGTAATGATATTTAGCTAGCTTATATTTAGTTATTGTTATGTATATTTAGGTTTCGAAGATTCCTTGATATAAAGAATCTACGGATACTGCGGAATGTGTGCATTTTCTAGCTACCAAAACATTCGTATCCAATGAAAATGTAATGGAAGAAATACTTTTCTGTATAGCGCTTCCCACGAATACTACAGCACTACGCATAATTTTCTCCATCGTCAAGCTTTTGCGGTCAAAACCTTGCCTATTTAGCCGAGTTCTAAATATGATTATAAAAATTGTAAATTCTATTAAAGAAAAAGCGTTTCGGATACGTCTGTTTCGATTTTTTTAAGATGTGGGAGCACTCCACCCGAATTTATTTTATCATACAGAGGTTAGGTGGTTGTCAAGAGACAAAATACAGCCAGAATTTGGGAACTTCGCGCTTTACTTTTAATGTATTTGCAGCAGGCCTAATCATATTACAACAAATACATTTACGACCCTGTGACTAGCTTTCCCAACCTTTTCCGAAGCTTCGCGACCCCCCTACGGAGGCTTCGCGACCCCCCAGGGGGTCGCGACCCACAGGTTGAAAAACACTGCCCTAGTGCCTATACGCCTTTTTATGTTTTTTCGGCAGGTGTTAAATGGCCGATGGTAGCTCGTTTCCTTTTTTAAAATGAAGTTTACTGTTCACGAAACCAGCGGAGGCTCAAGCCTTTAAGCAAATAAGACTACTAAGAAACCTGTATCAAAGGGAGTTCTTTGGCGTTAGAACCTCAGTTCGGGGCTGTTATTGACATAGATATGTCTGGGTTGGTTTTTCAAGTTACTAGTCATTCAATTCCAATCGAAAATTGCAAGAGACATTTCTAAAGGAATTTTTAACTTACCCTCCGAACGACGGAATCAGGGCAAAAATCACATCTCTTTCGCGGTCGCCGAGGGACATAACCATTGACCAGGCTAAATCGACCTGATTCCGAATAGATAAGGTTGAAATGCATCAGGTCTAGTATAGACCACTGCCTTTTTGGGCAACTGATTTTGAGGAACATTCGATTCAGGAGCCTACACTGGCTGCTTGGCCGCAACTCCAAGCTGACCATAGATAACAAGCTGCTGATTTACAAGACAACCATCAAGCCGATATGGACATATGGAATTCAATTGTGGGGCTCAGCATTCAATTCCAGTGTCAACATCATTCAAAGAGCCCAAAACTATATGCTCAAGCAAATTTCCAACACTCCATGGTTCATTCAAACCTCTGAGGTTCACCAATACCTAAACATGAACACAGTAAATAAAGAAATCCGAACCTATTGCGGGACTTACAAAAACAGATTGGAAAATCATCCCAACCCACTGGCAGTTCAATTATCAAAACCACAAAGCAGAACAAGGCTAAAAAAAACGCAAACTCATGGACCTGGAAAGCATGTCCTAATCACAGAAGAGAGGAATTTCTACGGCACAGAGAAATTCCCTCTACAAAACATAGACCCAGAAAACACATCTGCTCATAGTTCCAGGACTGATAGCATGATAAGCGCAGAAAAAAAAAGAAAAAAGAAAACTGATTTTGAGGGTCGCTTATTTTATCAAAACTTACACATTTGTCCGGCAAGTTGTTCCTCTTCAAAATCCTGTGCAGTTCGCTGAGAGCTACCACCCATTTGGTCTTCTCAGATTCCGATTCGGCTAACATGAGGGTGTGTGATCGCTTGCCGCCTTCGAGTTGAGATGTTGATATCTGTGGCAAAATAAAAAGAAATACATTAAAAGCTTTTCCTAGCTACTATTTTCTTAGATAAAAACGTATTACCATTTTCCAAGCTCGATATTAAGACTAAATCCTTACGACTACTTTACACAATATAGATAAAATATCTGCGGGAACTATGTTCGACCGTATCATTTTAATGGTGAACCATATTTTTATACAAGTTATGATGTTCCAAAAACGAGTTAAAAGGCTATTTGAAATTGCCGAAAATTAATGTGAAACAAAAGAAGAGTGTGATTTAGACCACACGACTGAAGTAAACGTAACTGGCTTTGAGAAAAAAGAGAAAGAAAATATGTGGTCGTACCTCTCTCTTGTCCCTACAGTGATATACGAAACGTAACACTCAATTTCATTCGACCTCCACTAACTAATATCTCTGTACTGGCGTAGCGCCTGCCGTAGTTTTGTCAATAAATACTTTTTGTATATATTTTCTTCATAAATCATAAACCTTTTTATATGTTAAAATGTAGTAATTTTTTTTCCATTGTTCAATAGCTCAGATTTTCACAAGCAAAACAATTATTATTGTGATATATTCATAAAAATGTGTTTTTATTAATGGCACCACTATGTATGTCCTATCAGACAACCCCCCTCTCAACTTCTATAGATATATATATATTCACGCGGGTCTTCTGCGCCCCCTACGGGATGAAATGCTGTGGTGATATGCTTTACCGTCAGACACACCACCACCACCGAATTTCAGACTCCTTGTAGCTGTTCTGGTTGTATTACTTTTGACCCTTTCGTTTCTGCGGGTAACCAACAAGGCAGCTATCACGAGTAGGAACAAGGCAGCTATCACGAGTAGGAACAAGGCAGATATCACGAGTAGGAACAAGGCAGCTATCACGAGTTGAAACAAGGCAGCTATCACGAGTTGGAACAAGGCAGCTATCACGAGTTGGAACAAGGCAGCTATCACGAGTTGGAACAAGGCAGCTATTACGAGTAAGAACAAGGCAGCTATCACGACTTGGAACAAGGCAGCTATCACGAGTAGAAACAAGGCAACTATCACGAGTAGGAACAAGGCAGCTATCACGAGTAGGAACAAGGCAGCTATCACGATTAGGAACAAGGCAGCTATCACGACTAGGAACAAGGCAGCTATCATCAGAGACAGCTGTATTGATTGTATACGTACCCTAAATATACAAGGTATGTCCCGTTTGTTTGCGTGTATGACGTCTGACTCTTTGACAGACGTTACACTGAACTCCGGGTCCCGCATGTCGAGGACTTGGCTCACACATACTGATGGTAACGCGTTCCTGTAAATAATAAGATGTAATTAGTAAGACAACCAGATAAACAAAAACTTATACAAAAAAAATCTCAGTGCACGTGTAGCGCAGCGGCTAAGGCAGTCACCTCGCCGCTTCGTGTCGCGGGTTCTGGTCCCACGCCGGAAAACTATTTGTGTGACCCATAAATAGTTGTTCTGAGTTTGTATGTAATAAGTGTCCGTCTATTATATGTTTGTAAAGTACCCCACGATACAGGGATTAGATTCCCTTGTGCGGGCGTCGTCTTTTTAAAGAAGTTTAACGCGGGTGAATCCGCGGACACAGCTATTACTAACTATAGTAAGAAAACGTACCTGTCTTGCGATATGTCGTAAAGGAACAGTTTGAAGTCACAGACAACCACGAATTGTCTCATCCAGCCTTTTTTCACTCCACCAGGTTTCGGCACCTGCAGAAATAGATGGAGATTTTCAGCAAGTTGCCATCAATAACGGGGGTACTCTAAAGATGAGCTCTGCCAACCTTACTCACAAACGGCAAGAGTGTCGTGTGAAATTGTTTATTAAGGGACTTGCTATATTTAGTAAAAATATTATCAACTTAGGTTCGTTTAGGAACGAACAATAAGTGCATATTATGTTAGGGTACTCGATTAAATCTAATCTAATAATTTTCTTTTCCATTAATTTATAATTCAATGGTTTTAGCAAGAAAATAATTGTTACACTTCGGAAGGTTATAGTCGTAAATATCAATTTTAAAGCTTCATACTTTGATGATTTTTAAGCGAACTTGAAGTCTGTAATAATCCAAAAAGACATTGTTGGTTCTCTTGTGAAACAGCAGGCTCGTGGTAAATGCCTCGTCGATTACTAGTCACCTTGACGTGTCCATCGTGTGCACCGCAAGCACCACGTGTGCCCCGCACGTGTCGCACACATGTGAGTACAGTCACCTTAACGTATCCCTCGTAGGCCGTGCCCTGGCCGCGCGCCGGGTCGATGCCGAGCGGGCGGCGCGAGCGCTCGGGCGGCAGCGGGCAGCGAGCCGCCACGCGCGCGCAGCACCACGTGTGCACGGCCAGCCCGCACGTCTCGCACACCACGCCTTGCCGCGTCAGACCGATCTGCAGACCGATACAAAACTCCAATTAGCTTTATAATAGACTTCAAAAATAACGAAGGGTCTCAATCCGAATTTTTTTTTTTTATTACGAACTATTACACTATTCGGAACAACATCAATAATACTGATGCTAAACATGTGGAACCTCAACTTTTCAAGTTTGGCCTATTTTACCCGTTTTGGTTCACAAAAAAACGTTCACAAAAATCTTCCTTTCTACATGGAACCAACAAATTTTTCATGAACTATGGCTTTATTTACACGAATAAGAATAGGCGTGACGAAAGATTTTGAAATCCTCCTCCGTAATGTGGGAACGCATTAACTATTTACGAAAAAAACCTTTATTTCGGTAATCAACTTAAGTTTCACGAATATTAAAGCAATTTTTCTAATAGTTCTTCAATAGTGCGCGAAGAGAACACGCAGGTGTCATGGCGTCAGCTGTGACGTCACGCTTAGATAAACATGTCATATATCAGGGGCATTATCGGCCTATAACCCATACTCCAGCCATTTCGAAAATTTTGGAAAAATTCATTCATCAAAAAATTCTAAATGTCTTTGATAAATATAATGTACTAGCCGAAAAACAGTATGCTTTTAGAAAGGGCAGATAAACCATGTCAGCAATGTTTAAATTAGTACAATTGGTAATAAACAACATAAACATAAAAACACCCACTGCGGCCCTTTTTCTAGACTTAAGCAAAGCGTTTGATTTTATGACTTATCTTCAGAATAATGGAATTAAGGGTACTCCTTTAAAATGGTTCGAGTCTTATTTAAGCAACAGGAGTCAAATTACTAGAATAACGAAGTTCAATCATATTTCAAATACTCTAGAAACCTTTGAATCCAGTTAATAAAATAACCACTACGGAATGCCACAAGGGGAGCATCTTGGGGCCTGTGCTGTTTCAATTTTGTTTATCATTTCATTTGACCTTGGCAGGCAGTGGGCGATCGTGAATGTGTTCTGTTCGCAGGTGACACTAAGTATTATAAAGTGTAATGATGACACAAAATAATTGGTATTAAATTAGTCATACATTGCAAAATATAGTAAATTGGCTCGATTAGAATTCATTACAATTTAATATTGACAAAACGAAAGTAGTCCACTTTAAAACATACAAAGGTAGAAATATACCGTTAAATATTTTCTTTAACCATGCTAGAGTTAAACAGACACAATATACGACATTTTTAGGTATTGTAGTTGACGAACACGTAATGACCACATTGACAAATCATAAGCGTATGAAAATGCCAGTAACAGTGATGAGACGTTCCGACGCAGTTGCATTTATATGGCACGTCTCATTTGCAGTTAATTGCCTGATAATAATTGATTTACCCTGTCATAAGTTTTGTAATTGTCTACGCAAATTGTTGATAGACGAATGCTTTTATTCAGAGGACCAATTCCACAAAACATATTCTAAAAACACCTTTGATATACGAATGTTTTTATTCGGAAGACCAATTCCACATAACATATTCTAAAAACTCCTATCACTTTAAAAATATAATCAAAATTGTACATGTAGGATAAAATGACGATAATAAGTTTGTAATGTAAAAAGTAAAATAGTAGACAGGTTAGACTACTGTACAATTCATTCAAATTGCTTATTAGTTAATAAGCAATTTGAATGACTTAAAGAACTTTGATGAACTTAAATTATATTTTATTTTCTTTGTTATTTCTTGACTTGAAGTTTTATATGTTTAAATGTTAAAACCCAACTAAATATGATTCTGTGTTAAATTAATTTAAAATGTATAGATGACATACTGTTTCAATTTAAATACTTGTGACTCAGCCATAGCTTTGGATGCTTTTGCGCTCATATTAAAAGGGTCAACCCTCTGGCACGCACTATTGTACAGATGGCACGCCCTAAACAGAAGCGAGTTAACGAAGAAGGTGGTGTCTATCGTGCGTATACCGTTAAATATAAAATAATGTTCTTTATTTACGACACCATATATATATCGACGGTCACCATAGCCTAGTTGGTAGTGCTCCTGCCTACGAAGCTGGTGGTCCTGGGTTCGAATCCTGGTAAGTGCAAATATTTGTGTGATGAGCACGAATATTTGTTTCTGAGTCATGAATGTTTTCTATGTATTTATCTATCTATATAAGTTTGTATATCGTCGCCTGGTACCCATAGTACAAACTTTGCTTAGTTTGGGGTTAGGATGATCTGTGTGACATTGTCCCCAGATATTATTATTATTTAAAAAAAAAAATATTGAAAGACTACATAAAAAGACTCACCATTAGCGAAGTACAATGGTTGCACTTGGTCGGACTGCTGAACGTCCTCACTAAGAACTGGTGCACTTTCTGCTTGCCCGGCACCGCGGGGCCTAGCGACGGGTCCTGGAAAATTTAACAAAATAGCTTATCAAATTATACTACATAATAGAAAAATATCTAAGTATATAAAACCAAGTGAGGAGGCATAATAAGTCATGACCGAGACTCCAAGATCTATTTTTATGGCATTTGATTCGTTGGATCTGTCTCCGCCCGAATAGCATTATTATTACAGCTAAAAGATCCGGGCAAGCCTCCCCCAAGAATCATCTTAGGGATATGCCATAATCGCCACGCTTGGCAGACGGGTTGGCGATCGCAGTATGATGGTCATAGTACACAGAAGGAAGCTGCTGCCCGTCCTCTGGTTGATATGTATTCCATCAAGTCGACTTCTACGCGTCCCAGGGGTTGAAATGGGGTGATGATATTCTGATATTCACCGTCGTCACCACACACCATACCATAATAGATATTAATACTACGGATTATACGAGAAACAAAAATATGTAAGTATTTTAATTTTCTTTAACATTTTTAAACCGGATCGATTGATTTACCTGGAGAGAAAGAAAATGCGTGCTCGGACCTCTCTTGTGTCTCTACAGTAATAATACTGTAGGGACAAAAGAGAGGTCCAAGCACGCATTTTCTTTCTCTCCTTTATAATATTTAATATTCTGATATTCGCCGTCGTCACCACACACCATACCATAATAGATATTAAAACTACGGATTATACGAGAAACAAAAATATGATAAGTATTTTAATTTTCTTTAACATTTTAATTTGTGTCTCTACAGTAATATTACTGTAGGGACAAAAGAGAGGTCCAAGCACGCATTTTCTTTCTCTTGTAGCATTTTCGTTACGTATATCTTTTTCGTTTCGTATATACGAAACGTAACTCTCTCCCTTTCCACCTTCACTAACTTATATCTCCCTCTCAACTTCCGTTCGCCTCAACCGATCACACTTTTCGTAACTTTCTCGTCACGCATTCTCCAGCTTACTCCCCAAGTTAAGCGTACGTAAAGAAGTTATTTTTTTATTTTTTTTTTTAAATATCCACAATCAGCCTGTAGTCACTATAAGTGGATTTGTTGAGAGATGTATGTCGAGTCAAGTGTGTCTTCCATTGAAGACATCTACTTCTTATTTCTTATTAATTTAAATGTAGCTGGAGTATGTCTTTTCGTTTCAGCCGTTTGACATAGCTCTGTCGGGTCAGTTCAGCTGCAAGTTTATTAGGATGCTGTTTCAGCCGGTTTTGGTAGTTTATTGCAGTTGCTTGGATTTCTTCCTTGATCGAGTTCATTTGGAGGTGTCTATATACCTCAGTGTTAGTGGTTAACCTTGGTGCCACGGATATTGTTCTCAGGATCATATTCTGCATTCTCTGCAATATCGTGATGTTAGAATTGCTGGTGCTACCCCAAAGCTGGATTCCAAACATCCATATTGGCTTGACAATAGACTTATAGATCAAGAGCTTATTATCTGTTGAGAGTTTACTGTTGCGTCCCACTAACCAGTGTAAGTCTCGCAATCGAATTTTTAGTTCCTATCTTTTACTTTTTATGTGTTGCTTCCATGTCAATCTGCGATCTAGGTGTAAACCAAGGTATTTTACACTATTTTTGTGTGGCAATGTTGTATTTTCGAGGGTTACTGGTGGGCAGTCTCCCTTTTTCAAAGTAAAAGTGACTTGCACTGACTTGTTAGCGCTGGCTCTGATTTTCCATTTGTGCAGCCACCCAGTTACCAGATCAAGTCCTTTTTGGAGTGTGGCTGTGGCTATTTGAGGATCTTTGTGGCTTGCCAGGAGGGCTGTGTCATCGGCAAAGGTGGCAGTGGTCACATTTTCAATTTGTGGGAGATCTGATGTATAAAGAATATATAAAATAGGTCCCAGAACAGATCCTTGAGGAACTCCAGCCCTAATTTCGTAGAAATTTGATGTGACATCAGCGTCCTTCACCTGGAATAGCCTATCTGTGAGATAAGAATGGAAGAGCAGATAGTAGCAGTGTGGTAATTTGGTCTTTATTTTAGATAGTAGCCCATCATGCCATACTCTATCGAATGCTTGTTCTATGTCCAGGAATACCGATGAGCAGTACTCATTACTTTCCAAAGTATTCCTAATTTTGTTGCACACTCTGTGCACCTGCTCAACTGTGGAGTGGCTCTCTCGAAATCCAAATTGATGGTTTGGTATGGTATTGTTTTCTTCCAGTAGTGGCAGGATTCTTCTGAGTAATGCTTTTTCAAAAAGTTTAGAAAGTATGGGCAGCAAGCTAATAGGTCTGTATGATGTCACCTGAGTTAGCTGGTTTTCCCGGTTTTCGTATCATCAGGATTTGTGATACTTTCCAAAGCATCGGAAAATATTGCACCCTAAGGCATCCGTTAAATAATGTTGTCAGAAAAACAATAGCCTTTCTTGGTAGATGTATAAGTACCTCCTTGGTTAGGAGATCAAAGCCTGGTGCTTTTTTGTCTTTCAGTGTTCTTATTATTTTACGAATCTCATTCGGTGTTATTGACTTTGGTGGAAAACACAGTTGCAAGTCTTGTTGCAGGATACATTCCGTTTCTGTTTCTGCTGTTGGGTGGTCGTTAGCATGGGGGACAAAGACTTGTGACAAATGTGTTGCAAAGATGTCCACTTTCTCTTGTGATGTACGTGCCCACTGGTTATTATTATTCCGAAGTGGTGGTTTAATTTCTTCGGGTCTGTTGTACATTTTTGCAAACTTCCATAAGGAATAGTTTGTGGCTTCTGTTGCGTCAAGAGATTTCAGCTTTGATTGGAAGGCAGTATTGTGCCATTCGCGAATTGCTTTTCTCAAATCTTGAGCAGCTATATTGAGAGCTGTCTTATCCTCTTTGCATCTGGTATTCTGCCATATTCTACGGAGTCTACGTTTTTCCAACACTTTCTGCTTTATATACTGTGGAAAATTGCTTGCTTTGTTTCTTTTCTTCAATTTTGTACGTAAAGAAGTGTAAAAACAAATTGTGATACATACAGCACTGACGGTTGACATTTCACTAGGAGAGCTTTTGCTGGAGGCGGGCGACGCCGCGCGGGGCTCCAACTCGTCCTGCAGCTCCACGGAGCCACTTAACGCGCCCGATTGCTGAGACCCGTACATCAACTGCGGGACATTGTAAAATAAAAGTAGCTATTTACACATAATCGTTATGTTACAATTTTGTTTCAAATGTGTTTAAAGTACCGATAAAACCACAGACAATTTTAAAACAAACATTTTTACTCTATCGTGTTAAACTGTAACCTAACGCAATACTGTACAAATAAATTTGAAAGATATTATACATAGCTGGTGATCCTGTCTTTTACACTACGAGGCTAATTTAAAATTCATTATATCCCTTTCTAAAATGCTTCATATGAAACGAACAGGGCATACATAGAATTGCCCAATAACGAAAACTGCGCACTTATACGCGCACCGGGCACATAACTAGACGACAGATCCTAACGCGTCGCTTATTTTAAGGGTTCCGTAGCCAAATGACATAAAACGAAACCCTTATGGATTCCTCCTGTGTGTCCGTCCGTATGTCACACTTTTTTCCGAAACTATAAGATCTACACTGTTAAAACTTGGTAAGTAGATGTATTCTGTGAACCGCATTAAGATTTTCCCACAAAAATTGAAATAAAAACCAATAAATTTTACCCATACTTAGAACTGAAACTCTAAATTATTTTTCAGCAAACCCATACTTGTTTGCTGGAATATCTTCATCTAGGATATATCTTCAAAAATGATATTGAGGTAGGGTATCTATGGATATATCTTCAAAAATGATATTGAGGTTTATAATCTAATGTTTTTTTTTTAAACTTTTTGTTTGCGACAGAGATACTCCCAAGGTGGTAAAATATGTGCCCCCCCCCCCCTGTAACTTCTAAAATAAGAGCGTTCTACAATAAAATAAGAGAGAATTACCATGCAAACTTCCACCGAAAATTGGTTTGAACAAGATCTTGTAAGTAATTTTTAACTACAATTTACCTTTCATTCGATCAACTCAAATACTTGCTATGAGCGAGTCTGACTCGCACTTCGCCGCTTTTACTCAGTAATTAGCGCCAAAACTAAAAACGCCCTGTCCACTTCATAAAAACTAAGATAGTTTTAGAAAGAAATGCAATAACATTGTAACTAATTAATATTTACAATGCAATTGCATAACTTACACTACTGTATTAGGGTACTGTAAAAGTATATTTAAGTTGATGAAATTAATAAAATATTAAGATTTTTATTAGTCGGTATTTCATGGATTCGAGGGCACTATATAAGACACTGTAAATAAGATTCTTGCATTAAAACTGCTATAGACTAGCCCTGCAGAGGAATTTTCCATTTCAAAAATGATGTAACCTATCCGTTTTTTTCATCTTTGTAATAAAAATCACCTATGGAAGGCTACTCCATATCCACCCATAGATTAAGGCATTATTACAACGGCAAAACGGATTACGATTAGATCTTTGATTTTTACCGTCAATTTATAATGTTCCGTATTGTAACTAATTTAAAATAATCTTGTGATATACGATGCTGATTTTAAATTATTTACAATATAGTAATTTAGAAAATAATTCCTAAAACCTGGGCATAATTATTATGGCATAATTCTGCAGCACATGCATTGCGATATATGTATTTGACCATTAGTCGAGCAATGGACAAATGAAATCGTATGTATTCTATGATTATTCTCATGCCTCTATAATATACTGAGAGATATGCATTTAAACAACTACATAATAATATAATGGCTTTATAGTCTTGTTAAACGATCCCAAATTACTCTATAAGTTAGTTTAGATTGTATTAGGGAATGCGGTCTGTAGTCCTCTTTATGTCAATTATCAAGCAACATAGTGCGACGGTGGGCAGTTTTATTCCAGTAAAATCCACTCCACTATACCAAAAACGGCTAAGATATGAATTAACTTTTATTTATCGTAATTATAAGACTCCCTTATGAGTTAAACACATACCTGATTAAAACTAAATTGCATGCAAAAAATATTAATAAAGCTGTATGATAAATTCATGAAAAATTATTAAGTTATGTAGGCGTGTTATCTGTCAATCAAATGTCCAAAATGAGTTACAAACTACGGTAGTTACTTACTACTTTAATCTTATTTTTTGATAAACAGGATTAATACAAATAAGATAAAAATATATTTATTTAAGTAAAAATAAAATAAAAAGAATACCTTTGCATTGCAACAATGCTGATTTCTGTAACGGTACTGCGGCGACATCTGTGCAAGCAACACATAACCAAAAAACAAAATGGCACACAAAATATTAAAAAGCTTCAGTTATATAATTACTACATAGTAAATCTTTTACGTATTACTTCGTAATAATTGAAATAAAACTGAATTTAAAAATATTTTTTTATATATAATACTTAGATAGTGGACTGGATTGATGTTGCAAATGATAAAAAAATATGTTAAAGTAAGAACTATCACCTTAAAATTAGTCACAAAATTAAGCATTGAAACATGCTCTGAATCCTTTTCATACATTACAAGGACCCATTTTATACATAATTAATTAAACAAAACTACTGTAGCTAATACTCAATAATTAATTTTCATTGACAATGTCAATTAGGTCTTATAATAATACATTGCATCATTATAAACCCTGGCACAACAAATGTAGGAGGGTGGCAGAGGACTTTAGTTAAAGATATTATATTCTATATTCATTTAAATATTATTACATATACCACTTTAATTTATCAGTCAAGTATTCATTGAGTTAGACATTATTAATATTATCATCTATACAACTTTAATTCGTCAGTCAAGTATTCATTTTGCATTTACTTAATTGATTATCACAGAAAATTATAAAAAACACTTAATATAAAACATATTTCATATATATGTATAAAGAACATCACTATTATTTCAAACTAAATATCAAAAGCGAAATTACTGGATTCAGAGCACAATTCACATGAAAATAATTGATAAAATGAGAATGATAAAACATTGTATGTACAGAAACTTTGAGACCGGCTAAAACCTACCTTCTGCTCGTTCATAGAAGCCACATTATCGTAGTGTCGCTCCGTCGGAGCTTCTTTTAGAAATTGGTCTAAGTAACTCATTTGTGAAGGCGGCCGGTCCAAAACTGTAATATTTAAAAATTATTTAATTTTCATTATAAAACCTACATATTTATAAATTTATCTAGCGTTTCATTCCTTCGCTTTTCTAAAGATGAGTTTCTTTATAAATTAAAATGTACCTTATCATTAAAAGCAATTTTTTAAACGTAGCGTTTCAGTATATGGAGCGAAACACTAGTAAACATTTTATGCATATCAATAATAAAAAGAAAAGTGGAATATAATTACATAAACATTATATAATGAGAGTGGGAATATGAAATAACACATAAACCAATCCCAACCCAAACCACAATCACAAAACAATAAATTAATAAAAAGTTACAATTTATTAAATATTCATTATGTATAGTCGAGCACAAAGCTGTTAATTTAATAGTTAACTTCAGCATTTTATTAATACTAATTGTAATAGTTAGCTTCATTGAAATGAACAAAGCTTTGCGAATGAATAATAACAATTAATTTTAGACCCATTTCCCAACATATACATACATCTATTTCGTTTGTACAGTACTTAATGAAAAGTTAACATATTAAGGAAATAAATTGCTGTAAAATAGACTTAAGTTTCTTAATTTTAATTCTTAGTTTCCGGTAATTCTGTGCTCAACTATACTTGAACACATTTTAGTCAATACTCAATACCATGGTATTAGAAAAGAGGTTAGCTAATATGAATGCCTTAATCGAAAAACAATTCAAGGCTTTTGACATGATGTTTTAGCAACTGAAAACAGAATTGCGTTACATTCAAGACAATGTCGGGTTATCAAAACTGATGACGTAGTAACAGGAGCAGGGTAGATCGGATGAGACAGTCCAGGCATCAAAAGATAAAAAGGCACACGTGACTCTATTTAGCAGACCTCTCTTATAAGATCATGGTAAATACAAGATTGGGACTATGACATGCACGATGGACGCTTACAATGGACGCTGTACAAACTATGGCTTTTAGCACATGAGAATAAACACCACAATCATTATTATACTAAAAGAGAAAGAGAAAAAAAACAACAAAACGTCCTAATCAACTAAACGTAACTGAAAATACTTAAATAACTAAAAAATATTTTTTAAATGAATTGTTCATTAAAATATAAGGATTACTTATATAGGACTGCATTGTGAATCGCATTTTAATTATATATAAAAAGTAAACATAACTTTATTTTCTACTCCAGCATTCAATTAGTAAATATTCTCATGTACTGACGAAAAAGGTTTACAAAAAACTAATGTAAAGAAAAGTTCACAATAAAACAGATTAGTCAAAATACCTAAGTGCGTATACAAACAAGTGTTAAAGGAAAAAATCAATCGCTTAAGAGCGTGATGTTCAGAACTTGAGAAAAAAACAAGATTGTTAGATACCTTTGTTTTTTCTAGGTATTAGCATATTTTTGCTATGTTTATCTTCACATCCATGCCACCGCAATAAGCTCAAGCAAAAGCGAAGCAATTTGCATATAAAAGAGGACTGAATCAATTTGCGTAAACTTTTAATAAAAATAATTAAAGCAAACATCACTGTTTTGAGCCAAAAACTTTCATAATTATTTTCTAACAATACATGTTCATATTATTATGTAACATTCTTATAGCAACTAAACTACATTAAAATAAGGTTTAAATATTTCATACTTTTTGATAATAATATCTTGTTACTACTTCTCTGGCCCAGCAATCCAAAGAGACGCCACTTCTTTGCATCTTGATAGCATAATAAAAATAATATTAAATAACCCACAAAACAGTGACATTATAATTTTGATATTAAAGGATTTTTCCCTTGACACTTGCTCGTATTTACAATGGACTCATAAACAGAATGATATCTGATAAAAAACTACGTACGCAGCACAAACTAATAAAACTTACACCTTTAAAAATTAACAGTATCTGTCGTTATAATGTATATATAAAAATAAATATCGAAAAAATAAAATATCAAAAAAAAAAACACAACTACAAAACTTTTCATACCGATTGTACCCCAATTTAATAGTATCAAAATTATACAATCGCAGAAAAAATATATACATAATTAGTAAAATTGCGAAAAATGAGAAGAAAAATAAATATTAATAAAAATAGCGCAATTATTCCAATTGTATTCAACACAAGAAAAATGTGACAGTATAGTTAAAACCAATCGCCCCAAGATTGTTTGAAGCTAGAAAAAATACGTTATTCACAGCATAAGCCTTAAATAACAACAGATATTGTTACGGGGACAAAATAACACACAGTCACATACGATGATACTACTTTTAATATAAATCTTGCTGATAAACTTGCAAGTTTTATTCGGAAACTAATATAATCATATCTCATTCTTTTAATTTTTTTCGCGCTTAGTTGACGAAAGGATTCTGAAGTGGAAATGTTGGCATTTTCATCACTACGAATCTATCAAAAAATAATGTATTTTCTATTTTTCATTAACATACTTTTATAAAAAATGCAAGATTCCAGTAAATTTTCGTAACCTGATATAACCTATATCTATAAAATTTTGTTTAACTTGCAAATTTATTAGTAAGGAGGGATGATTAGCTAATATATTGATAAACGAACCATTCTCTTCTTTTCCGCTCCAATATGTTGAAGATTTTGCTGATCCTTGCCTAGCTGCTTGCACATAACTTTGTTTCTTAATTACTTTGTAATAGAAGATAATTTCCAATAAAATCCAAGACTATTTCAAATTGGAATTAAAATAATGGATCCTTCCCAAGCAAATGATAAATTTAAAGAACTGAGACTAATATTGTTTCCTTATGGATTCATGTTTTTTTGGATATTGTATCCTAATAAAGTATTTATCACGTAAAATGCAATGTAGAATAAATAAAAACTATGTAAATACAACAGAACTTTTAATAACTTATGTACAAAATGTTCAGATAAGTACAGTTACTGATTGTACAATATAAACCTAATAATAACATAAAAGTTCGTTAAATGCAGATTAAATGTGCTGACAATAACTTAGACATAAACGCACATTCCGTTGAAAAACATTCTTCCAGGTTTAAATTTACTAAATATGAGAATTACCTTCTTAAATCAACTAGATTTTTGTCTTTTTTTTCATTAATTTAAGTAAGTGGACCATATCGGTAAACGAAAATTCTTTTTGTAACTTTATGTAACTTACAATCGAAATATATATTCGAAATATATATATATTGTAAAATTTTACAAATGACATTTTTATTTAGCCTTTTACAAAGAAGATTCTTTAACCTTTACAGAAAGGTTATTTATTCTTAGGCAATCTAGTCAGTCGGGAAGAATATGTTTCAATGAAATAAGACTGAAAAGTAAAAATAACAAAACGGAAGACAATACTCAACAGTTCAGTTTTAAGAACATACATTAATACCCGCTCTTTTTTAATAATCTTAAATAAATCGTTTTTAGTTGCAATAATTATAAATTATGTTCTTAAAACCAAACATAAGAAAACAAAACCAAAACTAATGAGATTCTACAATTGATCTAAAAGAAAAACTTAAACTACGCAATAAATAAAAAAAAATGTGCTGTTAATATCTTTGGTCAATCAATCAGTTACTTTTATTACATTATAAATATAGGTAAAAGAAAATATCTTTTGTGATATTGTCAATATTAAAAGTATTACCTATACAAAACATATGTAGAGTTCCAACAGATCTGTAGTTCAATCTTTATATATATTTTTATTACTTGTTGTTAATATTCAGGATTTCATGTCTATTAAACAATATTTGCACTCAAATTAATATACAGAGAGCAGATTATCTGGTAATAATTAAATCCACAACCATTTTTGAACGCCTTAATTAAAGTAGACCAATATCTCCGGCAAAACATACAGGTAATTATTTCTTACATGATGAGCCAATCTATTCCTTCACCAGTTAAAAACTGTAATGTTTATATACTGTACGTATGGCGAAGTGTGTTACGAATTATGGAATCAGGAGATCCGTGGAAATAGGTGCTATCTCATTATGTTAAAGCTCTTTTTATAAATAACATTGACCCAAAAATGCTGCGGATAAATAAGGATGTAACGAATATAAATGACCGAACACAATTTCGGAAAATGATCAGTATCCTTCAGTTCTCGCCTACAGAAGCGATTTTCGGTGATGATATTTTATTTTCGAACCAAAAATAAAAATATCCGGTCATTTTTTAATTTAACTGCACATGTGTCGCAGCGGTTAAGACAGACGCCTCGCCACTTTGTGTCCCGAGTTCGCTTCTCGCGCAGGACAACTATTTGTGAGACCTTAAATAGTTGTCCTGAGTCTGAATATGCTTTGTATCCTATGTATATATGTTAATTATATTTTTGTATAGTACTTCACGACACAGGGATTAATTTCCCTAGTGCGGACATTCTATAAAAAAGACATGTATACTTTTCGAAAACAAGCTGTAGATTTTCTTTAAAATATATAAATATAATAAAAGTGTAATGTACGTTATGTTAAACGTATGTTACGAATATTAATTCTGATGAGAACAATATTGTGATTGTAGGCTTTAATTCAAATCAAACTAGTAACTTTCTCAATTTAATCATCACGGTCTATATAGCAAAATTTTTACCCCTAAGAAGCGCTGCTTACTCCAACTTAATTCACAGTGCAAAATTGTATCTCCCAATACTTATAAATAAATACAATAAAATCATTGTTCAGCTTATCGTTCTAAAAACCGATCGAGTTGAATGACTAGTTCGAACGGTCGAGGTCTAACATTATCGTTTTAAAATCTTTGGCTATCGATTTTCGACTAGATTTAATTCCCAAGACTAGACATCAAACATACTTTGGTGAGATTATAATAAATAAAACTTGATATAATTATTATACATAAAAAGTAATTTTGAGCACTAATATCTACTGGTAATTGTTTAAAAGTTCAATTCATTAGCATTAAATTCACTGGAAATTATTATAATAATTTAATTTATTAAAATGTCAGATTAAAATCGTTACACAGGTGGTCCTTTTGTCGCCTTCCAATTTTTTTGCTTGGTATCACACAGGATTTGACAATTCAAAGTTAAAAAGCTGCCTCGGAGAATGCCAACGACCTCAAGCAAAAAAAAAATAACCAATATTTGTTTTCTCTTAAATTTTGATACATTAGGACTAGAAAAAATTGGAAGGAGCTAAAACGTCTTTATGTATAGTTTAAATCATTTGTAATCTATAGCTACAATTTAAATCAATTAGATATAACCAATAACAACGACATCTCGCGGAATTCAATAAAACCATCTATTACTTCGCTGCACAGAAAATGTCCCGCTGATTTGAGAAGAACTAAAGATGAATTTTATTATTAGCTACCAATTCTACCGTATAACTTAAACGGAAATTAAAATAATGTCTACGGCACTTTTCTGGTAATACGAAGTATAGAATAGAGAGACTTTGGTGTCCTAATAAATATGTACTATGTAACTACGTATAAAGCAGGTATACGCAGCTATAGAAACAAACTTGTTATCAATCGTATATGTGGTGGTAAACCAAAATAGCCACGCCCCATAAACATGACGTCACGCCTATAAACAACGGTATGTTACGTCTCAACCAGATTCGAACTAGCATTATAAAAAAAAATATTAACAGCACGAAAGAATACACAAAAAATACACGGAATACAGTTAAAAAAAATCAAAAGTAAAGAGTGCGTTAAACGCATTAATTAATAACAAAGTAAATGCCACGGATAATACATGTTCGTTACCATAGACAAATGAGCATAAAATTTAAACCCGAATTTTGACAACCGATTAACAATAATGTTTTTTTTTGGAATATTTAATCACAGTTCCAATTTTGAACACACATAAGAGTCCATAAGTCACGTTTTGTTTTATTATAGTGATGTGCAGTTGGTTTATTTCCGTTTTTTTCGTCGCGGACGACGTTGGACTTTGTGGTGGGAGCCCAGAATCCATTTTGGCGGTAAAAGTGCGGTTATCGACGTGTTTGTGACGTCACAGATACAAGTTTCGTGTGTGTATTGGGTAGGAATGTGCGGTAACATGTAATGAAAACAAAAAGAAATGGTGCACTAAATAAACATATTATTAATTTATATATAAAGTTGTGCTGAAAATATATTAAAAATAGATAAATTATCATAAAAATATACAAACATTTCAAATAAATTAAAAACCCTACTACTACAAAAATAAAAAGTATATTTTTTTTTATTATCAACCAATAATTTCTTAGCAAGTACTTTAAATTAGATTTCATATGCTAAACAAAAATTTTAAAATATTTTACAATTCCAACGCCTTTCTTTTTTTGTAGCCAAAAATATAGAGCTGATAAGAACCAATAAAAATGATAAGAAAGAATATTTACAACTTTTATTTTTTCTTTTATCTCTACACACAACTGTCACTGTTATCTTATCAGCTCACATATAAATAAATCTTATTTATATTGTTTGCAAAGCTTACACTCAGCGTTACGTACTTGTTCATAAGGCTCCAAATCCTAACATACTTACTGATGTTTGAAAATATGCAATCGCTTTTCGGTTCTCTCAAACATCCGAATAAGTTACTAGAGTTACTAGCTGATATCTCTGAAGCGCAACTATACGATTTTATTCTATGCAACTCAGGCTATGTGCCACTGTTTGTTCAATATACTGTTTAAAGTTCATTTTTTACTCGACTTTCATAAAATAGAATAGGACTGATATAACTTCTATCGACGTCAGTGGGTCGGGCCAAAGACTATCTTATACAGTCATATTTTTCTATCAAGAAAAATTCTCATCAGTATTTCGGTAGTGAGGTTGGCCAAGTTGCTGATGACATAACTTTGTACTTCTGGTGGCAAGGTGAGCCGTCGATTCTGGGTCTGTACTCTATTTTCCAGCCATATTTGATTGCCGCCCCATCGGGTTATGAATATGTGAGATTGGAAGTTCACGTGCATACTTGTGCACTATAATAATTTCTGTGTAGCTGGCAGCTGTAATCCACTCATTATGTTTTTCAGATCAGTATGAAAGCTATATATAGTTCCCTCGAAACCATAAATATGTAACTGACCTCTATTATCCATGTAATAATAAACTAGTAGTTTACTAATAAATCAAGACTGGGCACGTACAACCATGATGGCCTCACTCACCCCTTGGTTTTGAGAGCTCTATGTTGGGGTGTACTTATGAACAGCAGTTCGACCCTTCAGGATCTTTCGTACTAGCCCCCATTACTTTTTATTGTATCCCTAGAACCCTGAATGCAATATGCACATACTTCAGTACGTTTGTTATGGGTAGACACTTGTAGTCTCCTGGTTCTGGATATGCCAGCCCCAGGTTGGCTGTTCTGAGCTCAATATTGCCCATTATATCATACTACTGTTTCGATACTACTTACAAATTATATTCGGAAATAATTTTATGCCTGATAATACCAAGCCTTATAATGAGCCTGGATATGCCCATGTATGCTACATATGGATTGAAACCAAATCCATTTTTTTATTTCTTAGTAGTTACATAAATATTTAGGTTTGGTAAGCTTTTAAGGTAGTTTGGAGAGCATTTGTATGTATAGTATGCACAGTATATACTCACAGGAGTTGCCCGGCTGGTGCGGCGCGTCCAGGCGCGCCTGCATGTCTCGGATGTGCTGCTCCTTGCGCTTCATGTCGTGCGCCAGCGTGTCCAGCCGCTGCCGGGTGTCGTGCAGCTCTCTGAGTAAAAGAAATACAAGTTTACAAGGCAAAACAATTGGCACTCATTACTTAGACCTCAAATTATGCCATCTAAGTAAAAAAATGCTTAGAAAACCATGCCACATGGGAAAGGAATAAAAACAAATGAAGTCATTATTAATCAAATCACAATGTGAACACAAAAAACACAACAATTTAAAATCCATCTCGAATATAGCGATTGAGTTGTTGAAAACATTTTTATGAGATTTATCTATAATAGGTAACATCATAGAACCCAGATTTTCTAGACTATAAAGACTATAATTGAAGAAAATTGTGATATTTGATCAGACTTTTCTATTTTAACACTAAGATATGCCTATACAAACCATGATAAAATTCTATGAGAGGTGATGAAAAAAAAGTTTACATCAGATTAACAGTAATGGAGTATTTTGTATGGTATTTATATATTATGTCACCATTTTTACTCTGTGTCTTTTAATAAATTAAAATACCATGCAGGTTTACAATAATTTATGGCAAAACTCCGAGCTTGTTAAATAGGATTTCCAAACATTGCGTAAAATTTAAACGTCTTTATTTTATGTTTATTTATTTACAGATAATTAATAGCTACAACATAGTACATACACATAGTAGTGGAAAAGACCACGACATTATCCACAGAAAAACACAAACGATTAGTTGGTGGGTAAGTAAATGTAAGTTAGTGAATAAAAAAATAAATTATGGTAAAATTCCATTGTACATCATTAATACTATAGAAAATAGAAGTCAATCAAAAATGGTCAAAACACAACCAAAATGAATGAATAATTTAATTCTTACTTTTAAATTTTATGACGAAACATAATAAAAGTAGAGCACAGTAACGGGTGTGCAATAAAATATCAATATTGTAATTTAACAGTGCATATAATCCTATATTTTAGTATGAATATCATGAAATCATAACATTTAAGATGACGTAACTACTACCAATTAAAAATTGAGATCAAAATTAGATGTAATAAATTGGAGTTCAAAATTACTGACAAGTGTAAATAAATGCTGTCTCTGTCACTCACATGTGCACGAGCATGCGCCCTCGGATACGTTCTACAGTCAGGTAGCGAACAGCTGCTATGTTGTGTCCTGCTCTAGCACACGGACCTCGGACGCTCTTCTTTCTCTGTCGCACCTATCAAGTGGCTAAAACTCTAAAAGTTTTTAGCCTGGCAACAGTACTTTAAGTACGATTTTTCGCAGGCAAGTTTATATGACTAATTTTGAAATAAAATAATCTAAAATTTGAGATAACTTTTGATAAGTTAGCAGATCGATGGAGTCACCTATTTTGACTTACCTGTTTACACCTGCTTGCCAGGTAGTTATACACAGAAATGAGTAGGCAAGCATACCTAGGCATATTCTGTGTATTAAAAACTATCAGTGAAATAAATTTTATTTGGTTATCAAAAGTATGAAGGTGATGAAAAAAAATCGATAAAAGTTAATTTAATTAAAAATAGCCATGAGCACTTTTCGATAGGCAAGCAATTAAAGGCATATTTGTTTATAAAAAATATTTGATAAAAAATACGTCTCATCTGGTTATCAGATCGGTGAAGGACGATCTTCCACGTCTCTCCTACTATAAGTAATTTTGATGAATTAATAACAAGGCATATGTCAAAGTCAAAACGACACTATTTCTTTTTGTGACTTACAAGACACTTTATTACAAGAAAAACGAGTGATGAAAATCTCAAACATGCCTCGCGATGAAATTCAATAGAACATACAACTAAGTTCCATGATTTCCAGCTTACTTGGAAAAATCGCGGCCCCATGGCGGAATATAACTAAACAATAAAATCACTATTAAAGTCATAAGACTAATAATATTTTTATGATGTAATTTTCAATATTAGTTCCTAAAAAAAATATTTTTAGCTCTCTACATATGGTTAGCAAGTTTTATAAACAAAAAAGCAGCAGTTTAAACAATCATTGTAATTTTGCGTAACTATTGTAATTTTAAGTAACAGTGGTAATTTTGTGAAATTTTAATAATGTAATATTTAATGTCTAGAATTAAAGCGTGCGTTGGAAACAGTGTAATGGATCTTGCGTAGAAATTGTTACTTAATAATCTTTTAATAATACGATTTTTTTATGTCTTACTGAGAAATATAAAAATAACCCTCACGACTCTTTAAAGAAAATAAGGCGGTGGCAATAATTAACCCGGATACTACGAGCATTACGATGCCCTTTCACTAATATTTTGTCCTTTATATGTCCTGTTGAAGCAAGTGGGTTAACCTAAGTGTTTAAATAATAAATAAAATATTTATTATACAGTGTAATTTACACTGTGGAAAAAAATATGTAGAATTTGCAGAATAAAATTCCAGCTGTTTTTGTTACGTTCAATGGAATAAAATTGTTGAATTTATATGATTTAATGATTTATCGATTGGGTTAAATTGCGTCAAGGATAGTCGCCCATTTGGTACGGAACCCGAAAAATATATGGGAAGTAGCTCTCGATCACAAAATGACCTGACCAATCGGCTTTCTGCCCGATTAACAAAAAACCTGATGGAACCTGCTATATTTATCAGAATCTCTATGGGCGCAAAGAGGGGCTAATTCTAATAATATTACAAATTGCGAAAGTCTGAGTATGGATGTTTGTCATTCTTTCAAACAATCATTAAAGGACATTGATGAAACTTTGTAGCATATATATCCGAATCTATACATATAATAAAATCGTAGGAAAGTCAAGACTGTACATTGAATATTTTTTTAAAAGGATACATTGGGCGTGATCTACAATCGATATCGAAGCCAAAAATATAGTTTTTAGAATTTTTGTCTGTCTGTCTGTATGTATGTCCGGGCTAAACTCAAAATATGCATGGATTTACTTCAAATGTTGCATGAATATTACTAAGAGGTCGGGTCATCATATAGGCTACATAATTATTATCACGCTATCACCTACAGGTTATCATAGCTCCCTATGATAATTTACAAAGTCCAACGCGGGCGAAATCGCGGGGCATCGCTAGCATGATGCGCATTGAGCCATTCTCATTTTGATATTCCTCTATGTTACATAACCCAGATACTAATATCCTTTACAAACTGCTATAGTAGAGAGCTAAGTAGGTGGAGTTACACTGACCTTTGGCTAGCCAACAGCTCGGCTCTCGTCCGGCTGAGCTCCTCCCCGACGGCCTGCTTGGCCTGTATCTCCGAGTGCAGGGAGGACTGCAGGGTGAGGATCTCCATCTTGTCGAGTTTCTGCGAGCGGCGGTTCCTCCAGCCGCCCGTGCCGGCGCGCCCGTCGGGCACGGACGCGCCCGACGGCGGGGACGACGCCACCACCAGCGACGAGCGGGACGCACTCGCTGGCAACACAGGAAGGTAAGCTTATACGGAATAGCAAGCTTTCTTTTCACATTACGAGATATGCTAATCAACGGAGTGTTTGACTGAGAAGAAATGCTTTTATAAAATAAAAAGGTTTTTTTCACGTAGACTTTAAAAAAACGCTTGTAAATAGTCAGAACATGTTCATATATAATTAATTTATAATTATTTCTAGGTACATATAGATATTTAGGTACACGGATTGTAGGAAATAATTTAGAATAAGATTTATTTTATAACAGTAACGATATTTAGCTAACTTAAAATTAAGTTATGGTCAAGGATCATGTGTAGGTTTAATTATCAAAATTTTAAATTTTAGCTATATTGTTACCACATATTGTCTGAATGGTTTTGACAAACACTTCTTCTCAGTCAAACACTCCGTTACATTATTTCTTTTTCAGGTATAAAATATTGGATAACAGCTATCTAAGGTCTTGTCCAGCTCCAAATCCCTATTAATAGCCTAGGAATTTAATCACCAACATGTTCATACCAGCCGAAACACGCCCACCGCTGGACAAAGGCCTCACGCAAAGATCTCCATAATTGCCGTTCTTACACTACCCATATCCAATGGCTTCCAGCGACCCTCACAAGATCATCGATTCATCTCGCCTATCTTGGGATATACTTGTATACTTGATAAAAATACTATCAAGATGGTTTACTTTGCTCTTTGCCATTCACTTATTGACTACTGCATTTTAGCATGGGGAGGCTCAAATAATACTACTTCAATTGAGGTTGAGAGAGCCCAGCGTGCTGTTCTTAAGTTAGCTGCTGGATTGCCCTTCCGCTATCCTACGGTTGAACTTTACAAAAAAATGGGACGTGCTAACAGTTAGGCAAAACTTTATTATGCGTACTGTGCTAATAAAAACATTCCCTTTTAAAATACGACCCTAATCTTCTCAAGGATAAGCGCCGTAAGGGTAGTGTGTGTCCTTCCCAGAAGCTCAACACATCCCTATCTCATAACTTCTTTTGCTTTTTGGGATACTTTCTTTACAACAAACTAACCACATTACTAAATATTTATCCACTCAACAAAAATTGCTGTAAATCAACACTGACGTCTTTTCTTAAAACTCTTGATTATGATACTACTGAATAATTATTAACTCCTCTCCAATAACCCACTCAATTCGACTTTTTGGCACCAATCTTAACATTGTACTAGCGAATAACTTTTAATCATTTACATATTAAATACATTTTCACATACACTCTCACACCTACATCTATAACTTTAGACTAATAGATAATACAGTCACTCTCAAAATGGTAATTGTTACTGTTATTTAAGTTACATAGTTATGTAATAGCCGCGGGAGGGCACTGGGGACTTGTAATACAGGTATCAAACCTACATCAAGCACCAGTCTCTCACAAAGTTTTGGCATTTGCTGTGATACTATTATAATTGTAAACCTGTGTGTACTTTGTGAGAGAGAATAAATGACTTATTATTATTATTTAAATTTTCTATGCAACGGGCAACAGCACAAGCTATAACCTGGACTGTATTCTGTAATGCTAATAGAGCGAGCGCGATGCTCTTTTTACAGATATTTTAATTTGTCATTTGTAACAAAAAATATATTAATAACATACCATGTTTCAGGTAGTCCAGCTCCTCAGTCATCTTGGTGGCGAGCGCCTGCAGGTAGCCACGAGCCTCCTTCTCATCAGCTACCCACCGGATGATGTCAGCTATCTGTATAACGTAAAAAAAAATTATACTAAAAATAATCTTCATAGTACCATCCTTTATGCCGATGGGGCAGTTATAGCAATCAGGCTAAGTAATTTGGGATCCAATTCAAATTCATTTACTTGATATACCTGTGCTTCCCAATGCTGCATCGTGTCCCTCTTGGCCCTCAAGTCTTCCAACTCAATCTCCATCTGTCTCCTCTCCGCTTGCCATCTCCTTCCGTTTTCAGCGAGCTAGCGAGAAAAGAGAAAATGTTCAGAAAAACATACCATCTTATACTGCGTGGTATTGTAGTACGTAGGTTTATGCTATTATCAAAGTGTGTGTCTAGTCAAATTATAAAGATTTAGTTACTTGGAAATAATCTGTATAGCAAGCCACACATCTTTCTATTGACTCCTAAGAAAATCAAAGCTGAACCTTAACCCTAAGAACAGTCTGGGTAACATTTTTACATTAAATGAGTATTTAGTATAATTACCGTTTTAAACAAAATATATATATATATATATATATATGGTATATAGGTAAGTATATGTTTTATATGGGACCATACCACAAGCATAGTCTTCATAATAGAAGAGTGATGTTGAGCATGGTTTTCTTGCATAAATTAATTAATGGAAGTTTGAATTGTAGTGACTTAATATCAAGCGTGTCGCTGTCAGTGCCTTATAAATACCCCAGAAATCGACTATTCTTAGTTTCGACGACCAAGACTAATCTCGGCTCACAATCTCCTTTGGCACAAAATTTATTCCCACTATAACTTTTGTCCCAAAGAATTTATGATCTCGATATCTTCGATGACAGCATATCAGAGTTCAGAAATAGAATAACTGATTACTTTAATAATAATATTATGTAATATATATATGCCGTTCACGTTACTATTTGTTGTTTAGCTCCTAATTCAAGTAATTTAATTTAGATTTACATATAAATTGTCGTTAGTTACAAAATTAATGCAAATGCTATTTACGCCGTTATTGTGATGCATATCAGAAAGTGTATTATAGATGTTGTTTGACTGTGTACTTATAATACGTGTCATGTGGCACTACTTAAATAAATAAATAAAATAACCAAGCATGTCTCTATCGAGTAAAAATATTATAAAAATAGGTTCATAAAACATCCGAGAAATCAGGTAACATTCGAACTGATAGACTCTTTCTGAAGTAGTTTAAAATTAGCAAACTGGTATCCAAGTTATAAGCCCACTTTAAATCTACATAAATAATCACCAGTTAAGGTATAACGTAATGCAGCTGGATTGTCAGAAGAACACAAGTGTCATCTGTCTGAAGTCGAACCGGTATTATTTATCCAGTGAGACCAATATTCCAGTCTTTTGATACCGGATATCACATAATTTTATTTTTATAACAACCGAGACAGGCACCATAGTCCTTATACTAAACTAGCTGTGCCCCGCGGTTTTACCCGCGTTAAATGTTATAAATTATCACAGCTCCTCCCCCGAAGGTGATAGCGTGATAATATGTACCCTATATGTTGACCCGACGTCTTAGTAACATTCATGCAAAATCTGAAGTAAATCCATGCAGTACTTTTTGAGTTTAGCCCGGACATACATACAGACAAACAGACACACAGACAAAAATTCTAAAATCTATATTTTTGGCTTCGATATCGATTGTAGATCACGCCCCAAGTATCCTTTTAAAAAAATATTCAATGTACAGTTTTGACTTTCCTACGATTTTATTATATGTATAGATGACTTCTAAACTAACACATTTCTAATGCTAGAATTTCTCTTAATGCATGGTTTAATACTACTATACGATCTAACGATAAAAATGAAACAAGGAGCCTACTTTAGTAGCTAATTTGTAATATCACTAAAGTATTTATATTTCATCAAAATATTTATATTTCAGTATATTATAATGACTAAAATGGAATATGTGGTGGCAAGTACCATCTACATGCTAACTTAAAACATGCGAACCAAAATAAGTGGGATATAAGTTTATCATGAAGCAAAGAAAAACCATCCTGTATTAAACTTAAGCTCACTGTCCACAGAGGCATAGCCTTATAGAACCTTCAAAATACGCCGAACAACTTAAGCAGCCCAGCATACTGGTCTATGTACAGAAGGCATACGCTTTCAATCATTTATGAGAATAAATTGGTCAACGAAACGTTTTTTGTAGCTGACATTTGTAGGCGTTGTACGCCCGGGCGTATGACATGCAGTATGGCCGGCGACGTGCCACCTGCACGTAGCGACACGAGCGCCACGTTACCGCTCCGTCAACCGAGTAGCACAGTTTTGTATGTAAGCAGGCGTACTCCTAGACGTATAATGACGAATAACAGTCTAACGCGTTGCGAAAGCCCAACGTGTGTGTGTTGCCGATATATTATGATCATACTGAGTCTGCTTTTTGTCCGTTAAAGGTCCCCTGTGAACAGAGATTACGCTAGTGCTGACGTTTTTTTAGGGTTCCGTAGCCAAATGGCAAAAATCGGAACCCTTATAGATTTGTCATGTCTGTCTGTCCGTATGACACAGCCACTTTTTTCCGAAACTATAAGAGCTGTACTGTTGAAACTTGGTAAGTAGATGTATCCAGTGTTTTTAATAAAACAAAAATAGAAAAAGATCAATAATTTTGGGGGGATATTACATAGAACTGAAACTCAAAAAAATGTTTTTCATCTAACCCATACAAGTGTCTATAGATAGGTCTTCAAAAATGATGTTGAGGTTTCTAATATCATTTTTTTCAAAACTGAATAGTTTGCGCGAGAAACACTTCAAAAGTGTTAAAATGAGTGACCCCCCCCCCCCCCCCCCCGTTTATAACTTCTAAAATAAGAGAAATATAAAACTAAAAAAAATATATGATGTACATTACCTTGCAAACTAACAACGAAAATTGTGAACGAGATCTAGCAAGTAGTATTTTTTTTTAATACGTCATAAATCGTAAACCGCAATTTGCTTTCATTTAATCAACTGAAATACTTGCTGCCACGGAACCTTTCATAGGCGAGTCCGACTCGCACTTGGTCGCTTTTTAATATAGAAATACTTTCCCCTTGAAAAAAACCACCTTGTTATCATTCCATTCGTTTGGCCTTTTGATATAACTTACAGACATGCATCTTTTGTGTTGGAGTTTAAAAAGCATTAAGCACAAATGGACTAGGTACTATTAGTGCAGGAAACTACTAATAAATGTTAGTATAAAAGTATAGACTTTGCTATTCACAGCGTCCAGGTCCTTGGCCAGCTTCCGGTTCTCATTGATGAGCATCTGCTTGTCTTCGCTGTCGGTCAGCTGTTCCAGCCGGCGGTTTTCTAGCTTCTCTTTGGATGTCTGTAACTAGAAGAGAACAATATATTGAGAAATCAATGAACTGATGGTGTGAATATGACCCAAAATAATATTATATAGGGTTACTTATAAAACACCAACAACCTCGCAGGACTGGATAGTTAACACCATAACCAACAACTTTTGTTCTACAACTTTTAATAGTTTGTTAGGTTTTATTTTCTTACAAAAATAGGTATTAATTTAATTTCTCATTTGGATAATTATAACTCTGTGCTCATCGTAGAGATTACTCGCCAATATGCAACATGATTTCCAAATTTGCTTACACCAAGCCGTGAAAACTAGATAAATATATGGCGAAGAAAGTGACACACAAAGAGCCGAGCGTCATGTGAATGAAATGGTATATGTTACGACAATACAACAAAAACTTTTAAAGTCATTTTTTTCATGCGTTAAGCCCAAACTCATATAACAAAAGTTGTTGCTTTTGATATTACTTATTTAGTCCTGCGAAGTTGTTGGTGTTTTACAAGTAATCGTCCGTCTACTAAACCGAGGTGCCTACCAAATTAGAATCGCTAAGTAGCTAGTGATAAGTTATAATGCAAAATCTTACTTCTCTATTCAGTACGTTTCTCATCGCATCAGTTTCTTGTAGCTGGTCGTTGAGAGCGGCCAGTTCTGCAGCGAACCTCGCCTGTTGTTGCGCCAACGATTCCTTATATTGCATCTGAAAAAAAAGTTGCATTGTAATTTTTTTCCATAAAAAGAGACAGTTACCAGTTAGTTTCTGTATTGCGAGGCACTTTGACGTGCTCCCGTAGCTTGCGCTCCTGCCGTACTAAGTGTGCTTACCTCTAGCGCCTCGACATCGGCCTGCAACCTGGCCACGTCAGCCGCGGGCGCACTGCCCACGTCCACGCGGGCGCCGCGCAGGCTCTCTTCCCGTAGCTTGCGCTCCTGCCGTACTAAGTGTGCTTACCTCTAGCGCCTCGACATCGGCCTGCAACCTGGCCACGTCAGCCGCGGGCGCACTGCCCACGTCCACGCGGGCGCCGCGCAGGCTCTCTTCCCGTAGCTTGCGCTCCTGCCGTACTAAGTGTGCTTACCTCTAGCGCCTCGACATCGGCCTGCAACCTGGCCACGTCAGCCGCGGGCGCACTGCCCACGTCCACGCGGGCGCCGCGCAGGCTCTCTTCCCGTAGCTTGCGCTCCTGCCGTACTAAGTGTGCTTACCTCTAGCGCCTCGACATCGGCCTGCAACCTGGCCACGTCAGCCGCGGGCGCACTGCCCACGTCCACGCGGGCGCCGCGCAGGCTCTCTTCCCGTAGCTTGCGCTCCTGCCGTACTAAGTGTGCTTACCTCTAGCGCCTCGACATCGGCCTGCAACCTGGCCACGTCAGCCGCGGGCGCACTGCCCACGTCCACGCGGGCGCCGCGCAGGCTCTCTTCCCGTAGCTTGCGCTCCTGCCGTACTAAGTGTGCTTACCTCTAGCGCCTCGACATCGGCCTGCAACCTGGCCACGTCAGCCGCGGGCGCACTGCCCACGTCCACGCGGGCGCCGCGCAGGCTCTCTTCCCGTAGCTTGCGCTCCTGCCGTACTAAGTGTGCTTACCTCTAGCGCCTCGACATCGGCCTGCAACCTGGCCACGTCAGCCGCGGGCGCACTGCCCACGTCCACGCGGGCGCCGCGCAGGCTCTCTTCCCGTAGCTTGCGCTCCTGCCGTACTAAGTGTGCTTACCTCTAGCGCCTCGACATCGGCCTGCAACCTGGCCACGTCAGCCGCGGGCGCACTGCCCACGTCCACGCGGGCGCCGCGCAGGCTCTCTTCCCGTAGCTTGCGCTCCTGCCGTACTAAGTGTGCTTACCTCTAGCGCCTCGACATCGGCCTGCAACCTGGCCACGTCAGCCGCGGGCGCACTGCCCACGTCCACGCGGGCGCCGCGCAGGCTCTCTTCCCGTAGCTTGCGCTCCTGCCGTACTAAGTGTGCTTACCTCTAGCGCCTCGACATCGGCCTGCAACCTGGCCACGTCAGCCGCGGGCGCACTGCCCACGTCCACGCGGGCGCCGCGCAGGCTCTCTTCCCGTAGCTTGCGCTCCTGCCGTACTAAGTGTGCTTACCTCTAGCGCCTCGACATCGGCCTGCAACCTGGCCACGTCAGCCGCGGGCGCACTGCCCACGTCCACGCGGGCGCCGCGCAGGCTCTCTTCCCGTAGCTTGCGCTCCTGCCGTACTAAGTGTGCTTACCTCTAGCGCCTCGACATCGGCCTGCAACCTGGCCACGTCAGCCGCGGGCGCACTGCCCACGTCCACGCGGGCGCCGCGCAGGCTCTCTTCCCGTAGCTTGCGCTCCTGCCGTACTAAGTGTGCTTACCTCTAGCGCCTCGACATCGGCCTGCAACCTGGCCACGTCAGCCGCGGGCGCACTGCCCACGTCCACGCGGGCGCCGCGCAGGCTCTCTTCCCGTAGCTTGCGCTCCTGCCGTACAAACATGCTCACAATGACTCTTGCGAATAAATAAAGACATCTTTTTTAAAATGACCCTCTACTTCACTGGTCTATTTAGGTTTCACATTGCTGCATTTAAAGTGTTTGAATATGGTAAAGCCTAATATTGTTCCTCTACGAGTCTATAGAAATCGTGGTCCCTAAGTGAGTACGGCCGACAACACGGGTGTTATAGTCGGTAACCCAACGAAAAATAATACCTTTGTAGCTTCAGAAATGGCTGTGTCGAGTCTTGCTTCTAATTCCCTTCTTCCTTTCTCTGCTCGCCTTATATCTTGTCGCAAGGCATCGATCTTTTGCATCGCCACTTCTAATTCTTCTTCTTTGTCGCGGACCTGTAAGAATAACCTTGATGAGCTTTTTTCTCACTGAAGAGACTTCTTAAGCGGCGATTTGATAACCGATAATTAAATTGAGAATAAAATTTAAACGACTTGTACTATACATGAGAGATTATATATGACGTGGAGAAAAATAGAGCTATATATTCAGACTTCACGGAAGTGGAATAAAAAAAGCAACTTGTACACAACGATACAAAGCCATAGAATAAGATACCGCGCATGCGTTCGATGTAGATATTGGGCACAAATGAACATGTAAGGCGTCACGCATATGTTGTAATTTTAAATTTCGCTACTATCACGGGAGTGGTGTTGCATTTCACTGTATCTATATTTTGATATTTCTGGTCCAAACTCAGATATAAGTGCGGTCGCGAAGCAGGAGGAATTTCATTCGTTAACCTGTTATTACAGTCTCTGTCACTACTGCGTTAATACGTTACGCCACTCTCACACTCAAAGACCGCAGTCTTAAGTGATTGCAAACCATTTACCTGCGACAGTAAGGTCTATTTTCCTTTTTCAAATGTTTCATATTAACTGTCGAGGTTCACCCTTGTTTGATAGAACAACGTTTGATAGAATATTAGACTAAATCGAACAACGTTTAAGAAAATCATCACTTTGTATAATATCGTTTGACAGAATTTTCAGTTCATCGAATATTTATTTGCTATAACAACATTTGTGCTAATGATCAAAAGGTATTCAGAACTTTTTTCTTCATAACATTCTATTATCATATTGCTTTAATTAAAAAATATTATATAATACTGTCTATTTTCTAACAAAGATTAGTTTGTGGCGCTTCGCCGGCCGCTGCCGCGGCACGCTCGGGCGTTGTTGTGGTCACCGTTCTAACCTAACCTACTTGACTGGTAGCATCTCGTTTCTGGTGCCAATTAGATTTTTACGAAAGTCGCATTTTGAAGATTCGGCGAAATTAAATTAGTTCAAATAAATAATTACGCTAAATTAAAATTTACCAATGAATTATTCGGTCAATTGAATAATTCTTCGAAATAACTTTATTGCAACTAAAATTCGATTTAGTAATATTATATCAAAAGTTGTTCTATCAAACAAGGGTGACCCAACTGTCGATGTAGTCACAAAGATTGAAAAAGGTATGCTGAGATCGTTTGGCCATTTAGAATCGATGAATGAAAGAAGATTGACCAAAGAAGTATACCTGGCTTGTGTGTATGGAACAACCGGAAGGGGAAGACCTCATCGAACATTCTCTGACCAAATCGGAGACGTTCTCAAGAAAGGGCAGGTAAAGCGGCGAGCATATAATGACGAATATAATAACAGTAATCGAGGCAAAAGACGTGTGCAAAGATCGTGACAAATGGAAATCCGTTGTCTCTGCCTACCCCTCAGGGAAACAGGCGTGAGTCTATGTATGTATGTCATATTAACTCGCATTTAATACAAGATTATTTGTGAACGCTGCGGGTACATAAAGAAGTCGTTAAACAAATTTCTTCCTGCTCCGCGACCACACTTGAGGTATTTGGTAATTTCATTATTCTATGCCAATTGCCTTGAAATTACGCGTCTGTTCTCCCAATTCTTCTAACATCCTAGTAGTCTTAAATGCCAAGACAACTGTTCCTTCCGTTCTCTACGCAGACATTCATCCTGGTGATTTGAGTTGTTCTTTGTCATGACGACAGACTACACCTCTTCAAGATTGGCGTCACAGACAGCCCCTTGTGCAGAGGATGCATTGAATCTGAAGGAACACCGGCACACGTACTGCTACACTGCAATAGCGTTGCCAGCCAACGGGCAAAAGTTCCGAAACGATCCGAACACACTGCAGGAAGTACTCAAGCCAAGCTTTCGAGGCCTCTTGGACTTCTGGATGGAACTAAAATGGTTTGAGTAGCCAAATAAGTTCACGTACAATGGCCCAATTAGGAGGCTAAGTGCGGAAACCAATCGCCCAACTAACTAACTATGACTACAGATAGCGTCACTTATATCAGAATTCTCATTCTACCTTACTTCAATCCTTACCTGCCGCGACAACTTTTGCTTCTGTTGTCTAAGCTCAGACAATCGTTCGGTGACTTCATTGTACTCTGTCATGGCTAGTTTCCGTTGAGATAACGCGTCTTTTAGCTCTTTGTCCTGCAGGATGAACGCATGCGTGTTATTCACGATATGATTATGTTATTATTTACATGGTTGGTACGATTACTGTACTATGACTATTTAGAGTAATACAGCCTCAGTAAAGCTTTGAAAAAGGCACCACTGAACTGATATCTTTGTCTAATATATTACAGACTCTATTTTTTGTTGTATAATTTAATAATAACTGTTTATAATATGTTTAGAGCAAGATTCATGTGCAATATATATATATATATATATATATATATATATATATATATATATATATATTTATTCTAGTATGTTCCGGGACGTTGAGTCATATATACAAAACATAAACATACAGTCGAATTAAGAACCCCCCTCCCATTTTGGAGTCGGTTAAATATGATATACCTACTAGTTTACCAATTGAATATAATATATTAGCTATTCCTTAATTAGCTATTCCTAAAATAATGAAAAATAATATAGCAAGGCCTGTTTAATAAGAACGCAAAATATATTTAAAATCGGCTGCTAAAGCTTTTACAAATAAGCATTATAAGTTCTTGGCGGGGCTAAAGTGGGGATACTATGGGCCTTCCTTGGAAGATAACTGCTAGCGTCTATGGTTCCCCTACAAATGACGTCATATGTTAGTATAGCGCGTCCTTTATCTAACATAATTTTATTACTAAATACCTTCAGTAGGTAATTTGAATAGTGTTTTTACTGTGGACCATCATAATATTGCACAATTGAAAAAAGATAGTCCACATCACTATTAAGCATTCTGATTGGCAAAACTTATCACGTCATGACGACAACAACCAATCATATTGCTGCATGCCCGTAAAGCACAATTCGTTGCTCTCTTTAATTTTTTGAAACCTCTGGTATCCATTTTACGCCCTAGCTAATATTCAAAATAGAAAATTAATAATGTAGTGTTATTTATGTTTCCGCTAAAGCGGCTCATATATAGATAGTCGCACTCGAGCACTCGAAGCCTCCCTTGAGATTGGTCCGTGGAGGACTGAAACACGTGTTGGGTATAGTACCGCCGCATATAATTTGTATGTATTATTATATATATAAGTATGAGGGCGGTGCATATTGCATCCCAGCTTGATTAAACAGATAATTAGCGGGATTAACACAGCACATTTATTTTGTATTTAGAATGTTATGGTTTTTATTTTAATTTATTTTGTTAGTTAAGCAAATAAACAATAATTTTTGGAACGGCACCTGACATGTTGAGGACGTATTATTAAGTGTCAGATTGCACTGCTTTTGATATTTCTCCTTTGTTACTTTATGAACCCAAGTTCGTGAGTTTCTTCTGACTGAAGAATTTCTCTCTATAGAATGAGAAATATACCAATACCCTAGCGCATTGCATAGCTCCATCAGAGTCATTCCCAATTATTCCTATGAAGCCCAGTTTAGCAATGCTAAGCTTAGATAAAAGCGTTATCTAAGCTTAGCATTGCTAAACTGGGCTTCATAGGAATAATTTATGGTATATTTCTCATTCTATAGAGAGAAATTCTTCAGTCAGCCATCATTATCACTTGCTGATATTGTTAGTAATTATGATACAGAATACGTCTATAGAATAGAACACTTGATTAAACACACTCAAACAGGATAAATACATATATATATTTTACCTGTAACCTAAGTTTCTCAAAGGACTCAGTCTTATCCTTGATAAGTTCGTCTTTTTCCAGGGTCATCGCCTGGATGATCACCTCCAATTCCCTTATACGCGCGACCATATCTTGTGGACTTGCTGGGATGTCCTGTATAGATACAAAATATTCTATATAGATTTTATGTCGACGTACAAGTTACCAATATAGAAATATATTTTGCCCTTATCATGCCAGATTCTTTCACCGGTCTGTAAGTGATTGGCGAGGTTAAGTAACTAGACTCGCGGACAGTCCATAGATGGGTGACCGCCAAAGTGGTTTATTTTCTGAGTGTCTCATCTTGTCTCATTGTTATAAAAGAGTATAACAAGTAATAAAATACTTTTTTGACATAGTCTCTCGTACCTTCGTAAGATTGTAAGATAAAGCATTTATTCATTACCAAGACGGCGATAGTAATAATGTCCTTCCTGGAATTGCAACCATGGCAACCAGTCTCAATAGAGACGAGCCATCTGCGGGGGACATGTTAAGTTCAACAAGCGTGTGAGCAAACAGAACTGCATTTTCTATTCCCTCACTCTCATGGAACCGCTAACGGACACAAGTGGAAAGAGTTGCGGTACAGGATGGACGGCTTTACGTGCGTTCCCAGACACGGGGTTGTAACACCGCCAGCTGCCTGATTTCGGAGCAATACTGGATATTTTCTTACGTAACTTTTTTGGCCTGACCTGTATATTTGAAACCAGGATTGATTATCAAGAAAACATATTGAGAATGTCTATAAAATCCTAGATAAGAAGGCATCTATTAAGGTACAGCCAATGCTGAGATAGATGCCTTTCCATCTAGCAATAATAGCCTACCCACACCGTACCTGCGCACTGAGGCCACTGTTCAGTTGCTCGTAACATTTGACTTGAGCCTCTAAATCCGAGTTCCGTTTCGTAACCGTCGCCAGTTCGTCTTTCAGGTGTACTATTTCCTCTGCAACATAAAATATACCACAATAGTGTGAAAGTCAATAACCGGATGGTACCCATCATAATAACCTTTTGTTTTACACTAGCGATTCATATCCATGATGGATTGTATCTCGTAAATAAAATGTCTTCTTCTGCTGATGATAAGAATTAGATTTTAGTTTCCCAAAATTGGGCAACGCCAAGCGCTTTGGCTGAACGGTCACTTTAGTAATCATTTAATTTCACTTGTAGGCATATCCATATTAAGAATACCGAAATTAGTCCTAGAAACTATCGTTATTCCAAGAGGTTTTTGAAGTAAAACCTTTTTATACGCGTTGAGCACTTTTTGGTTCAACAAAAATTGCAGAACTCGTTGTCATCGTCACCTAACGCTTTCATGGCCTATATGTATAACTGTTATATTGTAGAATATTTAGATCAGAAGTGTAATAGTTGTATCATAGTTTTCACTTCCATCGGCAGTTCCCAAAGACAACCCCAGGTGTTTTTTTAATTAGTTATAATAATAATATCCTGGGACAATATTCAAATACGGCTACTGATCCCAAACTAAGCAGAGCTTGTACTATGGAAACCAGAGAACTGATATATTACATAACCGCTTGAGTGTGCAAGCCGGGCGTTATCAATACCGTAGAATGCGCACCGATTACGTCATGACTTAGCGCGTATGGTTGAGTTCTGATTATCAATGGTTTTTGTTGTTATAAAAACCCGACACCCTTTTGAAGTGTTGTTATTATTAAAGTTCATGAGTCAACCTTGCTATTGATGTTAAAACTACTTCAATATAACGTTTGTTTGTTTAGATAAGTAGGCTGGAACATGAACGTATCGTAAATATTATGAAAGTAGAACTTTATTATTTTTTATTTCCGAAAGTAGATCGTTTACCTATGCATTTTATTTGTTTATATAGTGAAAGAGTTAAATATACATACAAAAAAAAATAAAACACATAATTAATAGTATAAAAATATTATTTTTTATCCATAATACTGTTTGTACAAATTTGCCGAGAGGAGAGATATTTTTAACCTAAATTAAAAACATCATAACTTCGTAATCCTTAAAGGTATATTCAAAATATGTTCACTACTTAAAAGCTAGATTTATAGTACACAATTTTTGTGAAAATAATGATATTCAAATAAAACAATAACACAAACATTTGAGATTCTTTGTAGGTACTACCATTTTCAGAAAGTCTTTAGGTCAGTTTCTGATCACGTCACAAACCACACAACTGTTTTTATTTAATAGAGTTTTATTAATTTTGCACACGGATACCACTTCAACTAACTGTTTGGTGTCAAAAAGTTACAAAATAAACGCTTAATAGCATCAGACAATGAGGTCACAAGAACTTGCGTACACTTAACTAGCCACTTGCGTCGAACTACAGCCGAGAGCGACACTTAAAGTATTTTTTTTTAAATGTTCTACAACGAGTATGGTATTGTTATACATTTTTAAGCAATCATAGATAAGTGTTTAATGAAACAGATACATAAGTATCCGTGTGGATGAAAGAGATGGATTATAATTAGATGCTAAAACGAACCTCAGTTTGGCGCCGAACAAAATGGTAGTAAACTACCAATGCGCACTCTACGGTATAGTCCAAAATGGTAGCAAACTACCATTGCGCACTCAAGCGGATATACAAATTTTCTTATGTAAATACATACTTATATAGATACATATTATTTACATTATATATATATATACATTTAGACTCAGGACAAACAGACATGTTCATGCACACAAATATCTCTCCTGGGTGGGAATCGAACCCGCGACCTGCTGCGTGAAAAGCTAGTATATTTCAAACACGCCAACCGGCCCTTCAAATTAGCTTAGTGGAAAACCGGAATCCGTTTAAATATGCCAGAAATGTTAGGGAGTGGGTTTCTGGCGTAATCAGTATGGCGTACGTACCGCTGGGCGTGCCGGCGCGCAGCTCGGCGATGGTGTGCGCCAGCAGCGCGTTCTCGCGCTCCAGCGCCTTCAGCGCCGCGCGGTCCCCCGCGTTAGAGGGAGCCTGCAGCACACACATCATGCATACGTACCGCTGGGCGTGCCGGCGCGCAGCTCGGCGATGGTGTGCGCCAGCAGCGCGTTCTCGCGCTCCAGCGCCTTCAGCGCCGCGCGGTCCCCCGCGTTAGAGGGAGCCTGCAGCACACACATCATGCATACGTACCGCTGGGCGTGCCGGCGCGCAGCTCGGCGATGGTGTGCGCCAGCAGCGCGTTCTCGCGCTCCAGCGCCTTCAGCGCCGCGCGGTCCCCCGCGTTAGAGGGAGCCTGCAGCACACACATCATGCATACGTACCGCTGGGCGTGCCGGCGCGCAGCTCGGCGATGGTGTGCGCCAGCAGCGCGTTCTCGCGCTCCAGCGCCTTCAGCGCCGCGCGGTCCCCCGCGTTAGAGGGAGCCTGCAGCACACACATCATGCATACGTACCGCTGGGCGTGCCGGCGCGCAGCTCGGCGATGGTGTGCGCCAGCAGCGCGTTCTCGCGCTCCAGCGCCTTCAGCGCCGCGCGGTCCCCCGCGTTAGAGGGAGCCTGCAGCACACACATCATGCATACGTACCGCTGGGCGTGCCGGCGCGCAGCTCGGCGATGGTGTGCGCCAGCAGCGCGTTCTCGCGCTCCAGCGCCTTCAGCGCCGCGCGGTCCCCCGCGTTAGAGGGAGCCTGCAGCACACACATCATGCATACGTACCGCTGGGCGTGCCGGCGCGCAGCTCGGCGATGGTGTGCGCCAGCAGCGCGTTCTCGCGCTCCAGCGCCTTCAGCGCCGCGCGGTCCCCCGCGTTAGAGGGAGCCTGCAGCACACACATCATGCATACGTACCGCTGGGCGTGCCGGCGCGCAGCTCGGCGATGGTGTGCGCCAGCAGCGCGTTCTCGCGCTCCAGCGCCTTCAGCGCCGCGCGGTCCCCCGCGTTAGAGGGAGCCTGCAGCACACACATCATGCATACGTACCGCTGGGCGTGCCGGCGCGCAGCTCGGCGATGGTGTGCGCCAGCAGCGCGTTCTCGCGCTCCAGCGCCTTCAGCGCCGCGCGGTCCCCCGCGTTAGAGGGAGCCTGCAGCACACACATCATGCATACGTACCGCTGGGCGTGCCGGCGCGCAGCTCGGCGATGGTGTGCGCCAGCAGCGCGTTCTCGCGCTCCAGCGCCTTCAGCGCCGCGCGGTCCCCCGCGTTAGAGGGAGCCTGCAGCACACACATCATGCATACGTACCGCTGGGCGTGCCGGCGCGCAGCTCGGCGATGGTGTGCGCCAGCAGCGCGTTCTCGCGCTCCAGCGCCTTCAGCGCCGCGCGGTCCCCCGCGTTAGAGGGAGCCTGCAGCACACACATCATGCATACGTACCGCTGGGCGTGCCGGCGCGCAGCTCGGCGATGGTGTGCGCCAGCAGCGCGTTCTCGCGCTCCAGCGCCTTCAGCGCCGCGCGGTCCCCCGCGTTAGAGGGAGCCTGCAGCACACACATCATGCATACGTACCGCTGGGCGTGCCGGCGCGCAGCTCGGCGATGGTGTGCGCCAGCAGCGCGTTCTCGCGCTCCAGCGCCTTCAGCGCCGCGCGGTCCCCCGCGTTAGAGGGAGCCTGCAGCACACACATCATGCATACGTACCGCTGGGCGTGCCGGCGCGCAGCTCGGCGATGGTGTGCGCCAGCAGCGCGTTCTCGCGCTCCAGCGCCTTCAGCGCCGCGCGGTCCCCCGCGTTAGAGGGAGCCTGCAGCACACACATCATGCATACGTACCGCTGGGCGTGCCGGCGCGCAGCTCGGCGATGGTGTGCGCCAGCAGCGCGTTCTCGCGCTCCAGCGCCTTCAGCGCCGCGCGGTCCCCCGCGTTCGACGGCGCCTGCAACACACAACATGCAATAGTCGCTGGGACGTACGGTAACAGACAACAAATATAAGTTCAAACGCGTCGGAAAATTCCCGTAACTGTTATGGAAAATCACCTCGATTTGTAAAGGTTGACAATAGGTTAGGCCCACCAATTTTGTAACATTCAACCTCTAAATAGAATGCTGAAAATATTGCCATCAAAATGAGTCAAAATAAAAGTGAAATCATCAGAATCATATACAACTGTCTATAAGGAATTGAAGAAAAGGAACGCTGAATTCTTCACAGACCTACCTAAAGAAGAAAGAAGCTTCAGGGTAGTCCAAAAGCATGAAGTAAGAAACATCTGGAACATCAAACACAGACAGACCAAACAATCTCTTAATATGTTCTTTTTGGACCTAAAACCTCAGACAAACAATAAAGAAATTTATAAAATAACAAGCCTACTTAACTACAAAGTCATCTTTGAGACTCCAAGATCAACAAGTGAAATTCCACAGTGCAGTAAATGTCAACAGTATGGACATACCATGAAATTCTGCCATAGAGAACCAAAATGCGTAAAATACGTAGTAACTCACCATACATTTTTGCCCCATTACCCAAGAAAACAGCGGTCAGATAAAGTTAAATACATCCTTTGTGATGGTCACCACCCAGTGAACTACAATGGGTGCAGATTTTACAAGGAGCTATAGGAATTCCACCTACCAACAACACAGAGAGTCCAACGACCTTGAACCAGAGGTAAAAATGGCAACCAATTGTGCAACGACAACAACCATCAGAACATAGACATCGAAGTTACGCAGAAGCGCTTCAAGACAACTTACCACCACAGCAAACTAACAAAACACAAAATGCAGAAAAAAATGTGCACAAGTTAAATGAAACCATACAAACTACTACGAACCAAATGGTAGCCCTAACACAGTTACTAGCTGAAATCACGTCAAACTGGCTTGACATTCCAACTATTAAATATTTGTGTTTAGAATCACGTCAAACTGGCTTTCCATTCCAACTATTAAATATTTGTGTATGGAATGCTAATGGCCTGTCCAATCACTCCAATGAGTTAAAAAAAATCCACAATCAAAGAAAACTTTAATCACACCACCAGGGAGCTCAAGAACTTACTTGCCGATGATAGTATTAAAATCATTCAGCACCGATACCGTGTACTCGATGTTTCTGCTTCCTCGGACTACTCACTCTAGAAGTCTACAAGAAAACTAAAGAGGCCAAAAATGTTATCTTCTCCTCTTCCTATTCCGAACGATAATTGGGCTCGTTCAGACACCGAAAAAGCAGAAATGTTTTCTACACATCTGATGTCAGTTTTTAAACCACGTACGTCCAAATGAAAACCCACCCAAATCACGATAAAGAAATTTATGAATTCTTACAGAAAGAGAGACCGCTAACAGAGGTGGAAGACGACATTCTTAAGTTCACTAAAAACAAGTGGCGCACGCAATTAATAAAATAGACCCTAGAGAAGCCCCAGGACATGATCTCATCACAAGTCGCCTGTTAGCTGAATTACCGGAAGAAGCGTTAACTATATTCACGTCCATATATAATGCAATGACAAAACTAAACAAGTCCTTCCAACCCAATGGAAGGTAGCACAAATTATCATGATCCCAAAACCCGATAAAAAAACCAGACGATCCAAAATCTTACCGTCCCATCTGCTAACTACCTAACGCTTCAAAGATATATGAGTCGCTGTTACTGAGCCGCATGCTGCAAGTGATTTAAGAAAAGCATTTAGTACCAGATCATCAATTTGGTATCCGCCACAAACACGCCAAAATAAATCAGATCCATAGACTCACAGATCGTGAAATCATTTGAGGAAAAAAATACTGCCCAGCGGCGTTCTGAGATATATCCCAAGCTTTCGACCACGTAGACTTCTAGACTTCTTGGCTGTGTGGTGACGGCCTAAGAATATCACCACCCCCTCTCATCCCGTGGGGGGACGTAAAAGTCGTCCCGAGGGAAATATATACACCAGAGAACGGGCAGCAGCGTTCTCCTGAGTACCATGTTCACCTTACTGCGATCGCCAACCCGTCTGCCAAGCGTGGCGATTATGGCAAATCCCCTCAAATGATGGACACAACTAAACCGCGGCCCCCAGTCCCCGGCAGCCCTGCTATTCCCAGCCGTGGTAACAGCCGTGGTTACGGCAGGGCAGGGGGTGCTAAGAATCCCCGGCAGATTCCACGTTACCAAAAACGACGACCTCTGGCCCTGGCAACGTTTAACACACGAACACTGCGCTCCGACGAGAAGATAACCGAACTGGAGGAAGAATTGAGCAGGTTACATTGGGATATTGTAGGATTATCTGAAGTCCGAAGAGAGGGGGAGGACTCGATAATACTGAAATCCGGAAACCTGCTCTATTACCGGGAGGGTGACCAACTATCCCAAGGTGGTGTCGGGTTCATAGTCCACAAGTCCCTCGTGAACAACGTAGTGAAAATCAAGAGTGTGTCGACGAGGGTTGCGTACCTTATACTCAGAATCACCAGGCGGTATTCGCTGAAGGTTATACAGGTATACGCACCTACTTCGACATACTCCGATGATGCAGTCGAGGTTATGTATGAGGACATTTCCAGAGCCATACATACCTCGAACTCTTATTTCACTGTGGTCATGGGGGACTTCAACGCGAAGCTGGGCAAACGAATCGGTGATGAGCTGAAAGTGGGGCAATTTGGAACCGGGGATCGGAACCCCCGAGGCCAGATGTTGGCTGACTTCATGGAGAAGGAGGGTCTGTTTATGATGAATTCCTTCTTCAGGAAGCCGGCACATCGTAAATGGACCTGGGTGAGCCCCGGTGGGAAAACTAGAAACGAGATAGACTTCATCCTGTCGACGAGGAGACAAGTATTCAATGATGTCTCTGTGATCAATGCGGTTAAGACCGGGAGCGATCACAGACTGGTCAGAGGCTCATTGAACCTAAATGTCAAACTCGAGAGGTCCCGACTGATGAAGTCTACGCTCCGTCCCATACCGTTCCACCTCCAAAACCCCAAACCCTTTCAACTCGAACTTCAGAACCGATTCGAATGCCTAGCAGACTGTGAAGAAGTGGATACATACCACGACAGGTTCGTGGAAGCTGTCCATACGGCCGGGTCTAACTTCTACAAAACCCGCCGTACAAATGGAACCAAAAAGATCTCCGACCATACCCTACAGCTTATGGAAGAAAGGCGGAAAATGATTCTAACATCCTCATGTGATGCTGCCAGATACAGGCAGCTCAACAGACAAATCTCAAAGTCTCTGACTCGCGACACACGCCAATTTAATACTATTAGTATAAAAGAGGCCATCGAGCGAAATAGAGGCTCTAAAGTGTTCGCAAGAAATTTGTCTATTGGGCAAAGCCAACTGACGAAGCTGAAGACTGAGGATGGTAGAATCGTCACGTCAAAACCAGAGTTGCTAGGTGAGATCGAGAAGTTCTATGGACAGTTATACACGACAACGCGACTTCCTGTCAATAGTCATGCCGATCCAAGAGCAAGACTAACCCGACACTACACCCAAGATATCCCGGACGTCAGCCTGTACGAGATTAGAATGGCCCTCAAACAACTAAAAAACAACAAGGCGCCGGGTGATGATGGAGTTACAGCTGAGCTTCTGAAGGCGGGTGGTACACCGATCCTACGGGCCCTTCAGAAGTTATTCAACTCCGTCATACTCGAAGGCCAAACGCCAAAAGCATGGCACAGGAGTGTGGTGGTGCTTTTCTTCAAAAAGGGCGATAAAACCCTATTGAAGAATTACAGACCCATCTCACTGCTGAGCCATGTTTACAAGTTGTTTTCGAGAGTCATTACGAATCGTCTCGCACGAAGGTTTGACGACTTCCAGCCTCCCGAACAAGCCGGATTCCGAAAAGGCTACAGTACCATAGACCACATACATACGCTACGGCAAGTTATACAGAAGACAGAGGAGTATAACCAGCCATTATGCTTAGCATTTGTGGACTATGAGAAAGCCTTTGATTCTATCGAAACATGGGCCGTGCTGAGGTCTCTTCAAAGGTGCCAAATTGACTATCGGTATGTCCAGGTGTTAAAGTGTTTGTACGAAAACGCCACCATGTCAATCCGACTTCAGGACCAGAACTCGAAACCTATTCAATTGCAGCGAGGCGTGAGACAGGGAGACGTCATATCTCCGAAACTGTTCACCGCTGCATTGGAAGATAGATGTTTTTAAGCTTCTGGACTGGGAAGGCTTTGGCATCAATGTCAATGGCGAGTACATCACCCACCTTAGATTTGCCGACGACATAGTAGTCATGGCTGAGACCCTTGACGACCTCGGTACAATGCTCGATGGCCTCAGTAGAGTCTCTCAACAAGTGGGTCTGAAAATGAACATGGATAAGACGTAAATCATGTCGAACATCCATGTTGCACCCACTCTAGTTAAGGTTGGAGACTCTGCACTCGAAGTTGTTGAGAACTATATTTACCTAGGACAGACCATCCAACTAGGTAGGTCCAACTTCGAAAAGGAGGTCAATCGTAGAATCCAACTCGGCTGGGCAGCGTTCGGGAAGCTACGTAATATCTTCTCATCCCAAATACCGCAGTGTCTCAAGTCGAAAGTCTTCGACCAGTGTGTGTTGCCAGTGATGACTTACGGAACAGAGACGTGGTCGCTCACTATGGGCCTTATCAGGCGGCTCAAGGTCACCCAAAGAGCAATGGAAAGGGCTATGCTTGGAGTTTCCCTGCGAGATCGAATAAGAAATGCTGAGATCCGCAGGCGAACTAAAGTAGCCGACATAGCCCAAAGAATTGCCAAACTGAAGTGGCAGTGGGCAGGGCACATAGCTCGTAGAACTGACGGCCAATGGGGCAGAAAGGTTCTCGAGTGGCGACCACGAACCGGAAGACGCAGCGTGGGCAGGCCTCCTACACGGTGGACCGACGATCTTGTGCGGGTCGCGGGAAGCCGCTGGATGCGGGCAGCGCAGGACCGGCTATTGTGGAGATCCTTGGGGGAGGCCTTTGTCCAGCAGTGGACGTCTTTCGGCTGATATGATGATGATGATGAAAATCAAATCATCCATGCCCCACTATTTGGACGCGATCGTCAAATCTTTCTCAACTAACCAACACTTTGGTTCAGTGTGGCAATGCTATAACAAAACTATGTCCCATATTTGCGGGCGTACCACAAGGAAGTGTTATCGGCCCTGTACTTTATACACTTTTTCACAGCAGACCTACAAAGAAGCACAACAATCACTACCAGAACTTTTGCGGAAATATTAAACATTAGTATATTACCTGACTGGGAGCGTTCTTGGCGGGGCTGAGAGGGCTGGTGGGGGCCCCGAGGTCAGACAGCCGGGAGCCCGCCGTGAACGTGAAGCCCACGAAGGGGAGGTGCAGGCCGGAGAACGCGGACGACGCGGAGGGGGGCGGGACGGCTTCAGACAATCTGCAGATACATATATTACGTGTCATTTAAATAACGTAATATCTTCAAATTGATCGTTCAAAATTGGCGAATTATGCGAGTAAACGAACTATTATTATTAATCATTTTATTTCAGTCCAACAAAGGGTCCACTATGACAAATTTCTAATCTTTATGAGAATTATACAACACAGTTAAATACACCGATCGATAAGACAATTTTATGTGTAGTAGAATGATATACATATAATTATATTTAACAATATATTGAAATTGACTGCACGTGTGGCGCAAGGTCTAAGGCAGTCGCATCGTCACTTCGTGTCGCGGTTTCGAGTCCCGCGCCGGACAATCTGGATGTCATTTGTGTCTGTCTATTACATGTTTGTTAAGTACCCCACGAAACAGGGATAAGACATCCTAGTTCTCCCTATTGTCTTCAAAAAAGAAATTATACAACATGTAACTTAACTAACGCACATCCTGGAAATAGCTTGTTCAGAATCGTTTACTGAATCGATTTATATCATTTTTAAAATAGGTATTTTTTTTCCAAAATAATTAAAATTACGGAAATTATTGTCATATTAACCCTGTACAGTCAAAACAAATTGAAATGGACCGTAAGTCAAAGTAATAAGACTTTTGAAATCGCAGTTTTATTTGTATTCATACAAATTCCATCTTTCCATCATTCAATACAAAATAATTTTGATTGAAGAATTTCCTACCATCCGCGACCAAAGTAACGCTCGTGCAGGCCCTTCTTTTTCCTATAATCGACTATGGTGATGTGTGCTACTTTGACCTGAATGCAGATCAACTCAATAAATTAGACCGTCTTCTGAATACCTGCATTCGATTCGTATTCAATCTTCGTAAGTACGACCATGTGTCATCTTACCGTTCTCAATTGAATTTGGGTTTGTGCGTTAATTACTCTACATTTTGTATATATCATATGGTATTTTCTTTTAATTATTTACCTAATCTGTGCTTAGTGCACCTTTTTAATCTCTCAACCTCCTCAAGGGCGACTGGGAGAAAATGCCTATGGTATTAAGTCCATCTCTGTACAACTTTGTGCGTAGTTATGAAATAAATAAATAAAAAATTACAATAGAGAGACTTATGCTAAGAAGACTGCTTATCATAGTAGTGTAGACATGTCTTGACAGACATGTCTACACTACTATGATAAGCAGTCATTCTACTACGCATAAAATGGTCTTATTGGTTACGTGATACAAGAATTTATAAGTTTATTGGTCCATGCAGTAAAAAGACGCAGTGAACCTACAGAGCACAGTATAATTTCGAAAAACTACTTACTATGAAATAAAATATACCTCCACGACTAAATGTCTTAAAATATAAACAAAAATGAGCTTGCATTTAACTTATCCTGGTATTTTCAGGATTAACAAAACTTTTTCTTTTACTGCTAAAATTAATTAAAAAAAAAATTTAATTATTGATATTGCCAAAAGTCTACTCAGATTTCCATCAACTTTCTTCAGCAGTGCGCAATCGTTGTCACAGTGATCATTTAGATTTTGAAAAGTTACTTTCTATTACTATATACAGACAGAAGTGGCTATCTCATTCATTTTAAAAGAAACTATAAATGTAATTGTGTTTAATTTATTTGCTAAGGACATAAATTTAAATAAACTTGAAATAAAATGATTTGAAATCATGTACTCATTTCTTAATAACAGTGCAATCCCGGTATCAGAAAAAAGGTATCTAAAATAAATTCTCGCGTTGATAGAGTATTAGATCCCCGATCTAATACTCTATCAACGCGAGAATTTATTTTTATGAAGTAATTCATGTAGTTTTTGTTCAGATACTAAACTAATTTTAAGCTTCGGTTCTTTCGGCTATTTCACTTCTTTTTATCCTTGTCTATCCTCAATTAATGCAATTTTATTGTTAATATTAATGCCATACTCGAACCATTTTTACACGAAAATTAAACTCGATCGCAGGTGCAATATCAGTTTGTGAAATACCAAATAACTCCAAGCTAAGTATTCTAATATCTAACACGTATTTTTACCTGATATCGGTGTCATCGACATCAAAATTAGACGTGTCGGTGGGACTGGACACATCCGGTACGAACGGCGCCTGCATCTCGCGAAGATTCTCCCAGTCTAGACCAGCGAACCAGGGATGACTCTATAATTAATACAATATTTATTTATTAGTACATTCATTCATAAATTATTATACAGGGGTGAGGAGTTGACGTTCAAACGCAAAATTATATACTTTATGATGAGGAGTATCCGAATCACCCTCATGTATGTTCTACGATGTTGCGTAGTTTTTGAGGTATAATTTTTAATGACTTTTTTCGTAAATTTCACTTAACAGTTTTCGATTTTTCTTTTCTCGTTCTATTGAACATTTTTGTTTCAGTTATTAGACGATCACCGTAGCCTAGTTGGTAGTGATCCTGCCTACGAAGCTGGTGGTCCTGTGTTCGAATCCCGGTAAGTGCAAATATTTGTGTGATGAGCACGAATATTTGTTTCTGAGTCATGGATGTTTTCTATGTATATAAGTATTTATCTATCTATATAAGTATGTATATCGTCGCCTGGTACCCATAGTACAAGCTTTGTTTAGTTTGGGGCTAGGATGATCTGTGTGACATTGTCCCCAGATATTATTATTATTATTTTGTACTAAATAATTAGCATAGTTTAACCTAACCCCTTAAAAGTATGGTTTATCTAATCATTGTAGAACTGATTTAGAATTTATTCGAAACTTTAAAATTAGGAATTGAGCGCAGGACTCATAAATTTTCAAAGTATTAAAAAACCGCAAATCATAGATCATACATGAGGTGATTTGGATACTCCCAATCATTAAGTATCTAAATTTTGCGTTTGAACGTCAACTCCTCGGCAACCGTGTTTATATGAGATAATTAAGTAGCACGCAATTTACTGAAAGTTTTGGAATTTCTGTGCCAGAAGAGATTAAAAACGTGTTCGTGTGCGTGCCGAATACACACGAAAGGTTCGATACCAACATACAAGATTTATATTCTTGTCTTTTTGATAACCGGTTGGCGTAGCTGGTATAGCAGTTCCCATCCCACCCAGGATAGCAATTTGTGTGCATGAACATGTCTTGTTTGTCCCGAGTCTGTGTGTCATACACATCTACATATGTAAGTATGTATATACAAAAGAAAAGAAAACATAGTATATCAGTTATCTGGTTTCCATAGTACAAGCTCTGCTTAGATGGCTGTGTGTGAATAATATATTATTATTATTCTCATACATAGAAACAAACAAGACGGAATCCAGAGGCTTCGTAAAAGGGTTCCGTTGGCACCATTGGGTACGGAATCTTAAAAAATGTAGGATATGTGAAGATTTTATAAATTTAGCTCTAAAGTAATTGATTTAAAATAAAAAATACATTAAAAGATACTTTACCTTAAAATCGGGCAGTCCACTTCTCCCTAACCTACTTTCCGAAGCACAAATCAGTCTACGGATTAAATCCTTCGCTTCTTCAGATACCTAGAAAAAATAAACAATACATTATTATATATCCCGTCTCACACGTGTTAAGCACAAAATATGGTATAATTTCACAGTATAAACCACTGCCTAGTGGGCATGGGTGACATGTATACCAGTTTTCTTGTAAACCTATAATAGGCACGAGCTCTTACAAAGTTAAATTAATTTATATAAGTTACTTACACTGTGTTGCTACTTTTACATGTGATCTTTGTGAGATAATTATAAAAAAATATCGGAGAATAATTAATATTTTATGGAGGGTAAGTTTACTTGACCTAAGGGCCGTAGCCAAGTACGCCAAGCTAAATAAAGAAACCTGATGAAATTGTTGATGAATTGTTATAGTTCCAATTGAATGGGAGGATTGGGGGGTGAAAACACAAGGTCCGTTATAATAATAATACTGAATTCATATAGACAGAACCATTCAGACAATAAGTAGTAAAATATAAATTTCAATCATTAAACCTAAACATAATCTTGGCAATAACTTAATACCAGCTAGCTAAATATCACTACTATTATAAAATAAATTGTATAAATGTTTTAACATTCCGTGTACATAAATATCTGTAATAAGTAACTAGAAATAATAACTGTATTACTACAAACATGTACTGACTATTTACAAGCGCTTTTTTAAAGTATACGTGAATAAAAACCTTTTTTATTTTATTTAAATAAAAGTTGTATGAAAGTATCGTCATTTTAAGAGCTAGAACTTGAAACTTATGTTTTAGGCTGTATTAATATGGGATTCAAAATTTGTATGGAAATATGTTAGATTTACGTGAATGTTTTATAATTTTGCGTCAAGAGATATATTTGAGATATTCTGATGTAATTTACGGAATCATTACAAAATGTGCAGACGAAGTCGCGGGCCCAGCAGCCATAAAACTAACTCTGTCTTTTGACACCATAGTGCAAAATGCCAATGCAAAACCGTGGCAGTGAAAAAGTTTAAGCTGTACTGCATAATCAGAATAATATTTATTCACAGAATACAGGTTAACGTACAAGTTGTTACAGTGTTGGTATAGTGCTCTATATTCTACCTAAAAATAAGGCATGCGAACAGTATTTTTTATTTTTACATCATTTTTAGTAAATTTAGATATTTAATATTTTAACTAAACATGACATTTGTAAAATTGTGTCAAAAATCAACCACCACACAGGTGGTGGTTGATTTTTGTGAACTAATTATTTATATTTAAGATCCTCCTTGTACCAAATTTCACACAATATATATTGATTGATTGATCATCTCAAATAGTATCCATGTAGTGAAAATAATTAGTATTTAAGAATCAGTATATACATTATAACCACGCATTGCTTTGCAGTAAAATAACAATTCATTAAATGAAACAGTAAACGGTAAAATAATGTCAAAAGTAACAAAATTATATCAAAAGTAGCAAAATAATGTATGTCAGTAATGTAATGCATAGCCTTATTTCACTGTTATTTTTTAACTTTCTGACTTTTGTCTTGTTTTAATACAACAAGGGAGTTTATGGAAATGAAGGTAAAATGTTGTCAAAGTATAATAGTACCTGTGCCGCATGTTCGTCCGGCGGCGGGCAGTGGAACGAGCGCGCGTGGTTCATGATCTTCCCGTACGTCTCCACTAACGACTCTGCATAGAATGGAGTCTCGCCGAACAACATCTCGTACATACAAACACCTGGAATTATAAGAAATATATTAGGTCTTTACCTATGAAATTGCCGTTCTGCAGTACTGGCCATTTCAAATCAAAATAATTTTTGTTTGGCTAAGAATTCTAATTTCAAATTAATTTTATTTTAAAAACATGGATTCTTTTTTCCAAAAGTAGTCATTTCTTTATTGATTAGTGTTACATTTTCATCGCATTTCAATCTTTTTCGTCATCATGGATACGTTAAAAATTCGAGTAATTATGGAATATGAGTACCGTCGTGGCAGCAACGCGGCACAAGCGGCACGCAACATCAACGACGTTTACGGAGCTAACACTACAAACCAACGCACCACCTGTTATTGGTTTGCTCGCTTCCGTTCTGGAAATTTCGACCTGAAAAATGAACCTCGCGGTCGTCCGAAGACTTTGGTCGACAATGACGAATTAAAGGCGGTTGTGGAAGCTGATGATACACAATCTACGGCTGAATTAGCAGCAGCTTTCGACGTTAGCGTCAAAACAATATTGGTCCATTTGCGTCAAATTGGCAAGGTAAAAAAGCTTGACAAATGGGTGCCCCACGAACTCAATGATCGCCAGCGCGAAGTACGCGTCGAGACGTGCCTTGCACTGCTCAACAGACACACAAATGAAGGAATTTTGAACCGCATTGTTACCTGCGATGAAAAATGGATTCTGTTTGATAACCGCAAGCGCTCAGCAAGTTGGTTGGATCCTGGTTCAGCACCTAAACAATGCCCTAAACGAAAACTTACCCCTAGAAAAGTGATGGTCACTGTTTGGTGGTCTAGCGCCGGTGTGATTCATCACAGCTTCTTACCAAACGGGGTGAGCATTACTGCAGATGTGTACTGTGAAGAACTGAGCACAATGATGGAGAAGCTGGCGCATCTCCAACCAGCATTGGTCAATCGCTCGTCTCCGCTGCTCCTGCACGACAACGCGCGACCTCATACTGCACAGCAGACGGTCTCCAAGTTGCAAGAACTGGGGTTGGAAGCTCTCCGTCATCCGCCCTACTCACCAGACCTTGCGCCTACAGACTACTACTTTTTCCAGAATTTGGATAACTTCTTGGCGGGAAAAAAATTCAATACCCGAGAGGCAGTACAAAATGCCTTTGAAGAATTTGTTGCCTCCCGTCCAGCTGATTTCTTTAAGAAGGGCATCAATAAACTGCCACTGCGATGGCAAAGATGCATTGATTGCATGGGTGATTACTTCGATTAATACAAATAAAAAAATTCATGAAAAAAATTCGTTTAAATTTTTTCATACAAAACGGCAATTTCATAGGTAAAGACCTATTATATTACTAGCTGTGCCCCGCGGTTCTACCCGCGTTAAATTTTATAAATTATCATAGCACCTGCCCTGTAGGAGATAGCGTAGCAATATGTAGCCTATATATTGACCCGACCTCTTAGTCATATTCATGCAAAATTTGAAGTAAATCCATGCAGTACTTAATGAGTTTAGCCCGGACATACATACAGACAAACAGACACACAGACAAAAATTCTAAAAACTATATTTTTAGCTTCAATATCGATTGTAGATCACACCCCAAGTATCCTTTTTAAAAAATATTCAATGTACAGTTTTGACTTTCCTACGATTTTATTATACGTATAGATATAAAGATTGACACAATTTCAAAAATCTTTAAACATGTTGAGCCTGTCGCGTACGGCACTTAAGGTGCAAAACTACAAGTACAGACGCTAGCACATCAAGCTACTCCAATCTATCAAATTTCCCCAATTGAAAGTGAACCTTATGATTTTGTGATAAAGTTGAAAATCTATAAAAGAAATTTTACAGATTGGGGTAGATGTGCTGGTGTCTGTACATCAACGTCGGCGGAAAAATATTGTTACGGCAAAAAATATGATAATATAATTGAAAAATTTTGAAAATTAACCGACAATATTCATCAATACCAGGGCTTTTTTTGCCGGGGTGGAAAATCCTGCATGGATGTCCTCCGCCTTGGGGGAGGCGGAGGGGTCTGTCAGACTTCTACTGACTAAAAACCACCCCGGTGTTCCATCTCACACCTGCGCCGGGGGTCGCGGGAACGTACGATACTTCCTCAACCCCCGGCTGATCATTACCAGGCCTGCACTAGCTTACTGGCATGTACTTTGAAAAATGCTTACCTAAAGACCACCAATCACATTCTGGTCCATATCGGCCTTGACCGTCTTCCATAGCCTGGAAATAAATAAAAGCATTTTTATAAATTCAATTTGATTTGGACCATATAAAGTAACATATACGTGTCAAAATAGAGTGCACGCATACATAATTGAAAAGCAAGGCGATACAAACTAAGGAAGGAAATAAAAATAATACCTTTTCCTATTCAGGGATTCCTATGATTCCCACATAGAAAATAATTTATATTTGTTTTTTCCACTTTGAGTCCTTTTATGGCGACCACCGTGACCACGTTGGTAGTGAAGCTACCTTCTTATTTTATTTTATTTCATAGGTACAGTAAAATACTTATAACAAATTAATAATAACATTTTCTTATAACACTGTTAAATCTGAGGTCCAATTATATCTGTTCACAACATTTAAAGATTACACAAAATTTGTGAGTTAAATATAGAATATATCCAAAGGTTGCGGGTTCGATCCTCGCACAAGGCAAATATTTGTGTTCATGAACATGTCTATTTATCTTGGTCTGGGTGTTCCCAGTATTTTTAGGGTTCCGTAGCCAAATGGCAAAAAACGGAACCCTTATAGATTCGTCATGTCTGTCTGTCTGTCTGTCCGTCCGTATGTCACAGCCACTTTTTTCCGTAACTATAAGAGCTATACAGTTTAAACTTGGTAAGTAGATGTATTCTGTGAACCGCATTAAGATTTTCTAACAAAAATAAAAAAAGAACAATAATTCTGGGGGTTCCCCATACATAGAACTGAAACTCAATTTTTTTTTTGAAATCCGTTGTCTAGCCTACCCCTCTGGGAAACAGGCGTGAGTCTATGTATGTATGTATATAATTACAACATATAAAGTAAATAAGTATTTCTATCCAGCGCCTAGTATAGATAAGATAATTCGTTTTCAGGGGACAATACCAGTGAACCTCGATGGCCATATTTGCATACAGGCCTGGTGCAGCTCGTGGGTTCGATTCCCAACCAGGACAGATATTATATGTATGTCTGTTTCTCCTGAATATATAAGTATGTAATTACAAAATAAAAGTAGTACATGTAGTTATCTGGTGATCATAGTACGAGCTCTGCTTAGTTAGGGATCAGATGGCTGTGTGTGAATAATGTCCCAGGACATAATTATCATTATTATAATATATAATAGTAAGCAAATAAAATAACAGTATGCAATTTACCCTTAAAATTTCAGGCGATATGTAGTCCGGTGTGCCAACTGCAACATTACTCTGTACCTGAAAACAGAATACAACACATGTCAATTAAATCCCATGATCTATACATATAATAAGAAGAATTGCAAAACTGAAGTGGCAGTGGGCGGGGCACATAGCTCGTAGAGCCGACGGCCGCTGGGGCAGAAAGGTTCTCGAGTGGCGACCACGAACCGGAAGACGCAGCGTGGGCAGGCCCCCTACAAGGTGGACCGATGATCTTGTGCGAGTCGCTGGAAACTGCTGGATGCGAATAGCACAAGACCGGCAATTGTGGAGATCTTTGGGGGAGGCCTTTGTCCAGCAGTGGACGTCTTTCGGCTGATATGATGATGATGATACATATAATAAAATCGTAGGAAAGTCAAAACTGTACATTGAATATTTTTTTAAAGGCTACTTGGGGCGTGATCTAGAATCAAGATCGAAGCCAAAAATATAGTTCTTAGAATTTTTGTCTGTTTGTCTGTATGTATGTCCGGGCTAAACTCAAAAAGTACTGCATGGATTACTTCAAATTTTGCATGAATATTACTAAGAGGTCAGGTCAACATATAGGCTACATATTATCACGCTATCACTTACGGGGGAGGAGCTGTGATAATTTATAAAGTATAATGCGGGTAAAACCGCGGGGCACAGCTAGTTAACATATAGTTTGTTTACATACCTACTCTGTGGCAAAGCGCAGCGGTATCGTCCAACCGGGACAACCTTTTATATACATATGTCTTATTAGATGCATGCGATCATTCGTTGTTAGCTATTAAGATCTCAAAACATATGAGCGGATCTTTACTAAGAGGAGGCCTATTGATACAGTCCACATAACAAATTGTTTTTATTATAAGTTCAGTTACAAATAAACTATCAACCATAACCTATAATCAACCTTACATACTTTTTTTTTACTTTGTTTCGATTATTTAGATTCTGGTTGAGTGGAATTACCATCAGTTTCTAGGAGGGCTCTGGTTGTCAAGGTCATTAGAAACTCTCGTTACACTACACAATCCGATATATCGTTATGCCGACCGCGACTACTATTAGTTTCCATTCGTATCGAGAAGATGCTCTCTCCGATTTTGAATCGTCTATACTATCGTAGAGCGATAGTTGCAGAAAGTGTCCTAAAAAACCGATGTTCTCATGTGTCTCAAAGTCAGGTACAGCCCTGAGGCGGGGTAAGGAACCTAAAGAAGAAGGTTTTACTTAGTTTGTAGTTTTATTGAATTAAACTTCTTTACGCACGCTTGATTTAAGGAGTAAGCTGGTGAATGTGAGATAAGAGCGTTACGAAAAGTGAAATCGGGGGACGCAAACGGAAGTTGAGAAGGAGATACTAAAGAAGATAGAAATAGAGAGACTTACGTCTCGTTTATTATCGTAGGGGAAATAAAGAGAGAAGTGCGAGTATAATGCGAGCACACATTTTGTGTCTCTCTTTCGCTCATAGCCAGTTACGTATATCTAAGTTTTAATTCAGCCGTGTCGTCTAAAGCACACTCGATTTTTATTTATAAAACGGCTTAAGCCTATGTTCGTCTGTATTGTGCGGTGAAGCAGTCATCCCTTAAGATAACTGTATACGACAAGTTTACAAAATAGATACTGTTTCATGAGATAATGAGAATGTGTGTTTATAATAACAACTTCACAGAACACAGTAAATTATTCTGACCATAAGAGGAAAGACAATATAAGTATGTAATATAAAATCTAATATATACCATACTACCCGTTCACCATACTATTCATATTGCATACTACCCGTCTCCACAAAATAAGTAACTCTTTTATGGGGCAATGTATAAGATTTTATAACAAACTTCCCAATGATATTAGAGAATTGTCTACGAATAAGTTTAAAAGAATTATTAAAGCCAAATTGTGTAAAAGGGCATATTACAAAATTTCTGATTATTTAAGTGATAAAAGTGCTTGGGATTGAGTTGTTCTGAGTTCAACACACATGATTGTAATTAATCTTAAGTATATTTTATTTTAAAAAAGGATTCCTACTGAGTTTTCTGGCAGTGTTTCTCAGTATCTGCCACGTCATGCACTGCACGGTAGGGTAAAAAAATATGACGATTTCACATAAATGTAAATTTTTTACGGAATAAAGTTACTTTGACTTACCTTCCCATCATCACCAAGTCGTAAACATGAGCCGAAGTCGGCGAGCCTGATGTGACCGCTCGCATCCAATAACACGTTGTCAGGTTTGATATCCCTGAAAACAAACACACAAAATTTATACATTTCAGCCAAATATTACCAAGTCAAGCTAGTGGTAAGAAGTCAGAGATAAGGTATAAAACTTGACCAGGTCTTCAGGCAGTCTGTCTTGATTACTATACGACCTATAGCCGTGATGACTCGCTTATGGACATATCTCAACTCGGGAGAACGCTTTTGCCAATCGTATTTACGCAATATATAACTTGGCCATGTCTTTAGGCTTCGTGCACATATCCTAGCTCATGAACACCTCTATGTCCAGACGCCCCATCCAGGTACCCCAATCTGTCAAATTTCTTTTATAGATTTTCAACTTTATCACAAAAGCATAAGGTTGACTTTCAATTGGGGAAATTGGACAGATTGAGGTAGCTTGATGTGCATCTGTACTACATTCTTCTTTTTTGTTTAGTAAGTTCCCAAAACTTACAACTAATTACAAGTTTACGCAAATAACTAAATAGTATAAATTTTACAAACATAGGATAAATAAACATCGTTTTATTTAATTACAATATAAAAAATCTACTTAAACATAGTCCTATTCAGGTTTGAGACTCTTGTGTGAAATATATCGATGTCGTCTCTATGGCATTCAGTATTGTACAAACAACTTGCCCATATTAAAAAAGCATTTGTCTATAGTTGCTTTTGGTGGTAGTATGTTGTATTATGTCATATTAGGAATACTGAGGGTATGTGGAAACCCATTTAGTCCACCAGCTCAGTGACGTTCGTCGAGCCATTCATTATATATCAATCTACTCGTGTATAATCTGTATCGCTAACACCTTCGCGATACAAAACTTGGCCATGTCTACAGACAGTAGTACTGCAAACTTGGATAGAGCGTTGTTAGTTCTTGTGTCCAGTACTATAAAGCCACATATCCTAAACTGACCTATGCACATATCTCCGCTAGTGAACACTCTGTATCACCAACACCATCTCCGCGATATAGAACTTGGCCATGTCGACTGACAGTAGTACTCCATACTTGGATAGAACCCGTTAGTTCTTACGTCCTATACAAAAGCCATATATCCGAAACTCACCTATGCACATATCTGAGCTCGTGAACACTCTGTATCGCCAACACCATCTCCGCGATATAGAACTTGGCCATGTCGACAGACAGTAGTACTCCAAACTTGGATAGAACCCGTTAGTTCTTACGTCCTATACCAAAGCCATATATCCGAAACTCACCTATGCACATATCTGAGCTCGTGAACACTCTGTATTGCCAACACCATCTCCGCGATATAGAACTTGGCCATGTCGACAGACAGTAGTACTCCAAACTTGGATAGAACCCGTTAGTTCTTACGTCCTATACCAAAGCCATATATCCGAAACTCACCTATGCACATATCTGAGCTCGTGAACACTCTGTATCGCCAACACCATCTCCGCGATATAGAACTTGGACATGTCGACAGACAGTAGTACTCCAAACTTGGATAGAACCCGTTAGTTCTTACGTCCTATACCAAAGCCATATATCCGAAACTCACCTATGCCCATATCTGAGCTCGTGAACACTCTGTATCGCCAACACCATCTCCGCGATATAGAACTTGGCCATGTCGACAGACAGTAGTACTCCAAACTTGGATAGAACCCGTTAGTTCTTACGTCCTATACCAAAGCCATATATCCGAAACTCACCTATGCACATATCTGAGCTCGTGAACACTCTGTATCGCCAACACCATCTCCGCGATATAGAACTTGGCCATGTCGACAGACAGTAGTACTCCAAACTTGGATAGAACCCGTTAGTTCTTACGTCCTATACCAAAGCCATATATCCGAAACTCACCTATGCACATATCTGAGCTCGTGAACACTCTGTATCGCCAACACCATCTCCGCGATATAGAACTTGGCCATGTCGACAGACAGTAGTACTCCAAACTTGGATAGAACCCGTTAGTTCTTACGTCCTATACCAAAGCCATATATCCGAAACTCACCTATGCACATATCTGAGCTCGTGAACACTCTGTATCGCCAACACCATCTCCGCGATATAGAACTTGGCCATGTCTTCAGGCAGCCGGTCTTCGAATTTCGATAGTAACGTCAGCAAGTCACCTCCGCAATAGTAGTCCATTACCAGGTACTGATGAAAAAAGTTAATATAATGTTTATTAGTTAGTTTCTGGTGGGAAATCATTAAGTTGCTTTACAAATAATAATGTTGAAATTTGCACACAAACCAAAATAATCGATAAAGCCAGCGGAATTGCCAAGCTGAAGTGGCAGTGTGCTCGTTGAACTGACTGCACTTGGTGGAAGAAAGGTTGTCGAATGGCGACCACAAACGGGAAGACGGTGAGTGGGAGTCCATCCCTTACAAGATGCCGGTAACAGAACACCGTCAATTGTGGAGATTTTTGGAGCGGACTTTGTCCAACAATAGACGTATTTCGGCTGATACATTTTGATATATTTTAATAGCGGGTTAGTAGTTCGCTAGGCAACTGTTTTTGACGGGTACGTATGGAGTCAGCGAAGTTAAGCACTTAGGCACGCGGTCATTTTACGGTGACCACAAAATTTGATTAATTACTGAGCGACTCCGTCCTTCGGCGGCACGTTGAGCTGTCGGTCCCGGTTGTAATCGTTTAACAATAATAACATATATAGGCTTACTAAGCGACTTATACCATTTTGACTCTAGAGTAAGCTTACGGCAAGGTAAAAAAGCTTCTAGTAGAAATGACTATAACATTTTAATGCCTTTTAATAAGTTTATTTCCTTACAACTATAGTTTACTTTTTACTGTTGTTTCTTTTTCTATAAATGTTGTAGAAATCAAGTGTTTTTATTGACTACTAGCGGCCCGGTACGTGCTTCGCTACGTATAAGGCATAGTAATAAAAAAAAATGATTATTAAGTTCATTTATTCAAACAAAAAAATATTTTAAATTGCTAAAAGATGTTGATTTTACACTTTTTCAAGACTTTTTTTATTTTTTTTCTACGTACAAACCTTCCCTGGACTTCCACGAATAATTCAAGACCAAAATTAGCCAAATCGGTAAAGGCGTTGTTGAGTTATAACATTGCAACGAAAAATGGCATTGACTTTTATATATAGATTAGTATCAAGTGTTCACTTACCAAATTGTGTTCATCCTGGAAAGCATAGTGCAGGTTTGTGATCCACCGCCTATCGCCGAACACGAGGACGTCTCGTTCTTCTTGGAAACACGCCGTTTCCGCCCTCTGTGTAATACAAATGAGTCATTTACACTTAATTAAATATTGCTACAATACTTTTTTTTTAGTTTCTTAAATAGATAAAAACATAATTTAAATGTTATATAAAAAAATTCTTTTCTGTCTATTGTATGTAGATACATACAAAAATATTAAATAAATATTTTTATCCGTTGTCAAGCGTACACAGTACAAGCTTTGCTTAGTTTGACCTTATTTTTGAATATTAATTATTTGATAAGTAAAAAGTTAAAGACAGTTCTATGTATTCTATAAAATTAATAATTATTATAATCAGTTAACAAATATTTGTATTGGGTAGTTTTAATAGGCTTGTACTTTAAAAGAAATATTTACCCTTAACCAGGCTATGGACTCTACATCAATTTCAACCGTATCACTTTGCAATAAGGTCCAAAAGTTAAATAAGGTTCTAAGTTTTATAAATAGTAACCATAGACACCACCATCTTCCATGAGCACATGTGACGTCATAATGGTTTGGAATCGATAGTCAACGGTGAAGCCGATTGAACGAATGGTTTAGTAATGTTTAAACTTCATCTATTTCAACTACTTTGAGTGCTGAGCTGTATAAAAATGGATTACCTTGAGCATTTCCCATTTGTTGAGTATCTTCATAGCGTATACCCGTTCTCCAGTGGTGGTAGCCACTGAGCCGGCAGTCGCCACCGCCATATTAGCGCCGCCATCCGAACCCTGGACAAGGTAGTAACCAGTCAATTATAAACATACTTAATATTAGATTTGGGTGGTTTTCCTCCACTCTTACCGGACTATTTATGGGTCCGGAATCGATTTTCAACGTTGAAGCCGATTGAACGAATGGTAATTAGTAATTTTTAACCTTCATCTATTTGAACGACGATCACTATCACGATAACCGAAGACTTAGACGGTAGCTCCCCTGGCCAGGAAAGAGTTAATTACTTACATTAAAAAAAAACACCGGCTCTAGGTGATCTAATCCCTGGGTCGCGGGATACTTTACAAACATAATAGACGGACACAAATTACATCCAGACTCAGAACAACTATTTATGGGTCACACATATAGTTGTCCGGCACGGGACTCGAACCCGGGACACGAAGCGGCGAGGCAACTGTCTTCATTTAGCATACGGCTCACCTGATGGTAAGTGTTCACCGTAGCCTATGAACGCTTGCAACACCAGGGGCATCATTAGCGCGATGCTGACCCTTTAGAGACCTTACAACTCCCTTTTCGAGAGGGCCCATGCTGTAGTCTCTTGGGAAAACCGTAACAGGGAGTTCGTTTCACAACCTCAACGTACGTGGGTAGGAGTTCCGCTGAAACCGCACCGTATCTAAAAGGTTCGAGGATGAGAGCATGAACTCCCTGTCTGTGGAGAGAAGTTAAATTGGCACCTTGCTTTAGCTATCACACACAAATAACTTTCCTATATGAACATAGCAACTTAGGTACCTGCATAAACGATGCCCTGACGACACAAACTTCGCCGAAAGCGCCTCTCCCAATGACCTTGACGAGTTCGAAGTCATCTCGCGATAGACGGAGCCTCTTTAGAGCTGTTGCTACTGGTTTTACTGGAAAAAGAATTTTTTTACGTTACATTATATATTAAAGCAACTCAATATACCCATGAAACTGAACTAATAAAGAAAAGCAGCTTCTTACATATTTTAAAAATAACATAAATTAAGATATAGACCTCTTGTATGAAATCCCGCCTAGATCTGGAGGGTAGTGGAAGTACTTTTTTCGTGCAAAAAATATGAAAAACCATATCAAATTCTTTCGGTTTTGTCTACAAGAAAATTTATGAATGCGATAAGACGTTATTGGTCAGAGAATTTTATTTTATTAGATATTTTATTTTATTTATTTTAATCCCAAATACGATCGCCTTTTCTCTTTCTTAAGGACTGATCATAAAATACGTGGCGAAAATTGCAATTGCCTTTCCATACCTAGTCGCTACAAAAAGTTGCATATTCACGTATGCACTAGAATATTGGAATCTGTATTTTAAAGCAAGCCGTTAGATACAAGCGGTTCTCACCTACAGGCAGTCAATAGTAAATAATTTCAGTGTTGTTCACTCACCATATGATATAAAATCGGCAACCGCCTTCTCTCTCCTCAGACTGCTATTACAGCATTCATCGTAGAGAACCAGTAGCATATCCACCAGCGTCTCCACACTGAGCCCGTGAGTCCGAGGACCTTGCAGCCGCTTGGAGATGAACAGCGTCTCGATCTGCTTGAGACGCTTGATGCCCAGCACTGTAGAGTAACAGTTTAGTTAATAAATACATACTAATAGGCAAACCAAATGCTGAAAATTCCCTATGCAGCATCGCCGCATCAGTGGGGGTAACTTCGATGTCCTATTAAACTAATTTATTCGTGTGGTTTTTGGTAATACAGGGTCTTGAAATAAACATAGTTCCTCAAAAATCTGCCAAAAAAGGCGTACACGCTTGCTTTGATATTATATAGGCTATACAATCATTTGCTATACAATTTATTTTATATTACATAATTTTGTACTCTGGAATAACATTATTATCAAATCTATTTATCATTCAATACATTAATATATCATATTTAGTGGCACCAAGTTTAATACTAATCTTACTAATATTATAAATGCGAAAGTTTGTGAGTTTTGATCTATGGATGGTTTGTTACTCTTTCTCGCAAATATTAGGGAACGGATTTTAATTGTTATTGTAGTAATATAGCTTATATATCCGAATAACACATAGGCTATAATTTATAAAGTTCAACGCGGGTCCAACCGCGGGGCACAGCTAGTATGTTTATATGTCTAACTGTAGCATCATAGCTATTAAATCTGCTATCCACTTTCATTAATCTGCGCGAGTAAAAATAAAGCTAGTAGATTCATTCCCGTTCAGAAGAAATATTTCTTTCTACCCCCTTTTTTTAAAAGTTAATAGGTACGGTAACACTCGCCGGCAACCTCAACGAGAGGTAGAGGCTTATTTTGTGTTTTCAATGATAACACAAAATAAGTCACACTAATATTATAAAGGCGGAAGTTTGTGAGTGTGTGAGTTCACACTCACAAACTCATGTACATAACTTACTATGTTTGTTACTTCTTCTCGTCTAAACGGATGGAGCGATTTTAATAAAATTCGGTATGGAGTAAGCTGACACCGTGACGCTGGTAAAACCGCGGGGCACAGCTAGTAATGAATATATCTGATTGTGACAACTAACACACAGCCATCTGATCCCAAAATAAGCGGAGCCTGTATGTAATATAGCAACCAGACAACTGATAAACATACTTGCATGTATCTAAATACATACATATATACCAAAAAAAAAAAAAAGGTCCAAGCTTTGCTTAGTTTGGGGCTAGCATGATCTGTGTGACATTGTCCCCAGATATTATTATTATTATTCATTCTCATAATGCGGGGGTTTACTTTAATAAGGAGTGCGGGAATAGATATAGATATTTCTTTTCAAATCAGGCTAACGAGGAAGCGAGTCACCTCAGGCAACTGCCACCCTGGCACTCTCCTGCAAGCATCTTCTACACTGTTGCAAACCATCGTCCCAACAGAGGTCGCCCTGGTAGTTGCCATCCATCTAGAATGCACAACTGCAGTCTAGATGGATGGCAACCACTAGGATGACCTTCTAGTCTGCACAGCAGTCTAGATGGACGTTGGTTTGCAACCGTATAGAAGATGCTTTATAATATGTACTGCGTATACTAGTCTCCACAATTGCTGGTCTTGCGCTATACGCATCCAGCGATTTCCAGCGACCCGCACAAGATCATCGGTCCATCTTGTAGGGGGCCTGCCCACGCTGCGTCTTTCGGTTCGTGGTCGCCACTTGAGAACCTTTCTGCCCCAGCGGCCGTCGGCTCTACGAGCTATGTGCCGTGCCCACTGCTACTTCAGCTCGGCAATTCTTATGGCTATGTCGGTTACTTTGGTTCGCCTGCGGATCTCAACATTTCTGATTCGATCTCGCAGGGAAACTCCGTGGCCGAAATTTGAACAGTAGCTCTATAAATATTAGATATTCAAAGTTCTCCCAAAATAGTTATGTATGTATTCTCATTAGCATTAATACGTTCAGTACACAATGTTCACAAATTGCCCTATTATGCTAATACTCGGAAAGAACCAATCTAAATAAGTTCTGAATTATGTTTCAATCAATTTTCGCCTTAACCCATAACGAGAAGTAATCATGGTACTAAATAATACATTTATAACTAGGCCGCAGTGGCGTAGAGAACATAGAATAAGATATTTATCGATTTCGCTCTTGTTAAGACCCAGATTTCTGCGTGCAGCCATCTGGCTTGTACTTATAGATGTTTTACATGATATATAATATTTATAGAAGGAGGGCAAGCGAAAACAAGGCGGTCGATTCCTCCGATACAAAGGTGTGCTTAAGCGTCACTTGAAATATTGTGACATTGAGCCCTCGTGGTGGGAAATGCTAGCAGCCACACGCACAGAGTGGAGAGCTCTAATCAAAAACAAGTTTATCACTTCGAAGAGCGGCGTCGGTCTGAGCTTGATTCTTGATTCTAAGCGCGACCACCAGAGACGGTCAGATATAATAACATCGATGGTGTGCTTACATGTCCGCAATGTGCGCGGTCCTTTACAAATAAGATTGGCTATTGCAGTCATTATGAGAGCACACGTGAGACAAGATCTATCTCATCGGAGTTAGGAGTCGCCGCCGTGATCGAAATCGGTCTGGTAAGATCGTCATAATATTTATATGCACTTTCTAAGTGCTTCGGTCAGGTTGTATGCTTGTTCGCGTACATAATAGATTAAAAACAAAAGAAATAAGATAACCTAGAACGTTCACGATCTCATGGGGCTCCAATAGGGCTGCAGAATGAACTACCCTGAAACAGTTTCATCCAGACTACACAATTCCCGGCCCATCGATAAAATCACTTAGGTTAATATGGACAACTGTGGCAAAATTACAACGGTGTCAAAAGAGCAACTGTGCCTTTTCCATAAAGATAACTTCATAAACGTCCACTTCCCATAACGACAACTACACAAACTTCAACTCTAAACAAATGTTGCTGGGCAAAACCTAAGCATCGTTTGCTGACTTATACAAGATATCGGCTTTACTAATGAATCGTGTCAGCCTTCGCCACTGATAGGTCATAAATTATTTATACCCAATCAACAAAGAGGTAAATAAAATATGATTGGAGAGGAATGCATCCACAAGACATATATGGAGATAGCATCGTTCAACTTTTCTTAGAATTGGCAAACGATGACTTAGAAACACTTATGGTTCCATTTAATGGCAGACAAGTGATTGTTGAGAGCATTTGATTGTTCTAAGTTATGAGCAGTGTAGCCAGTATGACTACAGCGTGCAACCAATGAAATCAAAGAAAACAGCACGAATATTATCATTGCGCGGATGGGGATTGGTCTGCTAAATATACTGAACTCTGAAGTGCATCAAAGGAGCTAGCGAGCTGCCTTAGGCGCGAAACAAATATTTGTTTTAACAAAAATATCCTCCGGGAATCGAGCCTGTGAAGTCCCGCAAAATTCCGTAACACCAATAACCATAGGCAAAACATTAAGTTAATGATAAATTTAAAACATTTGGGGACTAAAACCATTTGGCTGTTGTTAGCCTCTTAAAAATATAATTGGCAACATTCTAACTAGGAAACAATAATTACGAACATGGGTATATACGATAAATTGGCAGCCAAACAATATTTTTATGGACATGTCAAACTGTGTCACTATGCCAAGTCCTCATAACTGGATATTAGGTCATTTTTACTCTCACACTGACCTTATTCCAAATAGTTCTGAAACTAGGTAAGTGAGTGCTTCGGGTCATCTTAGACTAAAACATTGGATATAAACTATGCCAATTCGTTTATATTAAATATTATTAAAGCTTTATGCAACGTCTTAGCGTGTTTATAAATGTTTCCAAGTCTAACTTTATAATCCAATTAGAACACAGTTTTTTATAGTTAGCCTGTGATGCCTTCACTGCTTCGCCACACAATAGGAAATACGTATAGCTATAGGATAGATTTGTTTTTATTTATGGTAATGCTTTCGAGATGAAGCATTACCTATAAAAAAACTGTTCATAAACAACGAACTACTCAGGTAATATATATATAAAAAGCGGCCAAGTGCAAGTCGGACTCGCCCATGAAAGGTTCCGTAGCAGCAAGTAACATATTATAATTTTTTATTATATTTGAGTTGATTGAATGAAAGGTAAATTTCGGTTTACGGTTTACAATGTAAGTATTAAAAAAAACTATTTACTAGATCTCGTTCAAACCAATTTTCGGTGCAAGTTTGCATGGTAATGTACATAATATATTTTTTTAATTTTATCATTCTCTTATTTTAGAAGTTACATAGGGGGGACACTCATTTTACCACTTTCGAAGTGTCTCTCGCGCAAACTATTCAGTTTAGAAAAAAATGATATTAGGAACCTCAATATTATTTTTGAAGACCTATCCATAGATATCCCCACATGGGTACGATGAAAACATTTTTTTTGAGTTTCAGTTCTATGTATAGGGAACCCCCAAAATTATTGTTCTTTTTCTATTTTTGTGTGAAAATCTTAACGCGGTTCACAGAATACATCTATGTACCAAGTTTCAACTGTACAGCTCTTATAGTTCCGGAAAAATGTGGCTGTGACATACGAACGGACGGACAGACAGACAGACATGACGAACTATAAGGGTTCCCTTTTTTGCCATTTGGCAACGGAACCCTAAAAATCGGCTAGGGAATTCATTTAGGCACTAGGTGAGCCTCAAACTGGTTTAATGTCTGAGTGACACGTACGCTGTCGGTCCTGGTGGTTGTGGTGAGAATAGAGTCATTAACTCATGTCAGAGACTAACTGGGCGGTTTAAACGACTCTGACACCAGGGTTCTGTTGTAAGTATGGGCCCCCAAAATTTATTACTTAAGTTTTTTCTGATTTTGTGTGAAGCAAGTTTCAACATTACAGCTCTTATAGTTTCAGGAAAAAGTGGCTGTGACATACGGACGGACAGACAGACAGACAGACATGACGAATCTATACGTGTTCCGTTTTTTACGGAACCCTAAAAACATCGAATTGTAACCTTCAAAATTTTTCCTCAGTCTCAATATTTTTAAGGGTGTGATATCGCACCTCCGATAGAATAGGGTTACAACTCGAAAAACCTGGATTTTCAGGAAAGCGAAAATAAACTTACGGATTTGTTAATCAGTCTTTATTCTCACACTATTATTATTATGTGACCAAAATTATACATACTTGAAAACCTTACATAAAATATGTTTTTTTGGCATACACTGTATTTCAATTTTCCTGAAAAACAACCGGAAAATTCCCAATTGTAACAGTATTTTAGATAACTATTCGAACTTCTTCTAACCTAAATACGATATGACAAATGTAACAATGCTTATAATAATAAAAATCAGGCCGTTTTTTAAACATTTTTAAACTTAATACTTTATTCATAAAACCGTAGCCTTGAAACAAAATCTACTTTAGCAAAAACATTCAAAGATTCTAATATAAAATCAAATGAACAATTGTAGTCATCACAATTTCAACGAACCACTTTTCAATACGATATATTTATATATACGCTATATTTATATAATATTTGTTTAATGTTCGCCATAATGAAATAATGTTACTAAATAGGAACTATAAACACTATAAAAAAACAAAATTACCGATTAAGTCTAAGTTTCAGTGGTCTCACAATTACGGTGTATAATTATAAAAAAATAGGTATTAGGTTATTCAATATTCGATTACAATTGGTTGTAAAATGGCGCATAGAACCGTGGTATATGATTACTATTAATCAAACTCATCAAATCAGATTTCTTCCTCTCGCTTATTGAGAGCTATCTGACGTAAGCAGGCTTTGTTTTTGAATGCAAAATGTGTTTGCGCTTGACCACGATCTCACCTGATGGTAAGTGAAGATGTGGTCGAAGGTGGACCGCGCGTACCCATAAGATGCCTGTTCACTCTAACCTTGAATAATCCCATGTTATATGAGTCTGGAAACACGTCGTTTGGGAGGTTGTTACACAGCTTAGCCGTGCGTATGATGAAAGAGGAAGTAAAACGCTTCGTAAGGTATAATGGGATGTCAACAACATAGCAGTGGAGAGCCTCCCGACGCCTTGTAGTCCGATGAAGTGAAGGAGTTTTGGGGTAACATATTATGTTACCCCAAAACTCCCTTTTTAAACTGCCGAAAACGATTACAAATAAAACTACCAGACACAAATGAAAAATCAATTCGGTTTCGGATGAAGAAATAGGAGAATCTGAAAACTCGATATATTGTTTTCTTTTTCACGCTTATGAATAGAGAGCGAGAAAGTCACGCCTTGCATAGGTTTTTTCCATCAAATTGCATTGATCTTAGTAGTTATAGGCCAGCCCATGAGTCCCATGACCAAGACTAATTGAGCTTGGCCGAAACGTCGAAAAAATAACAATTCATTTATTGCACACCATATGTCAGAAAAGTTGTTACAGTAAAAAGAAAAATAAAGGTTGGTCGCATTTATACCCATAAGAAATATTCTATAAGCAACTAGCTGTGCCCCGCGGTGTTACTCGCGGTAAATTTTATAATTTTTCTTTGCTATAAACCTCACGGAGCCCGAGACCTTTCCAACGAATGCAAAACCGTGGAAATCGCGTCGTGCGTTCTGGAGTTATAGCGTCAGGAAGGAAAACCCGACTTATTTTTATATAGTAGATAATAGCACCCAAAAGAGATAAATCCCGAAATGTGTAGAATACGAGTAATGAACACGTAACACATTGTGAGTATTGTGACCCTATAATTAAAAGAGGAAATCGAATAGGAGACACGGCTGTTGGCGGCAATGGCCCGTAACAATCGACTGGCTCTCTCGAATGGCTCTCCCGAACGGGGAAAGTGGTGTCATTTTGCAACAACTTAAGTACAGTCAAAGCCATAAACATGTTTTATTCGTTTTTACAGGTCTTGCCATTACATCATAACAGCTGTAAGAAGTCAACAGCAGGATAAAAGCCTCCCCCAAGAATCATATGCCAAAATCGCTACGCTTGGTAGACCGGGTTGGCGATCGCAGTGAGATGGTCATAGTACTCAGAAAGAAGCTGATGCCCGTCTTCTGGTAGATATTCCCTCGGGTCGATTTCTACGCCCCCTGCGGGATGATGATATTCTGAAATTCGCAGCAAAAACCCAGATAATGCTATTGAAATCCTATCAATCGCCTATATTTATTACTAGTTTTACTCGCGTTAAACTTTATAAAATATCACAGTTCAGCGAAGTTGAAGTAAATCCATACAGCACTTTTTGAGTTTAGCTCGGACATACATACAGATAAACAGACAAAAATTCTAAAAACTATATTTTTGGCTTCGATATCCATCGTAGATCACGACCCTAGTATTCGTTAAAAAAATATTCAATGTACAGTTTTGACTTTCCTACGATTTTATTATATGTATAGATTCTCAGAATAAAATTTTGAAGATGCCTAACATTGCATAAATTAGATACTTTATTGTTTACCTAGTTACCATTAAAATGATTATAATCTGATTTTTTTTATTTAAATTCACAACTTAATTCCATTCAACGTAACGAACAATGTAATGTAAGAAATATCATTCTATATATAATAAATTTATTACGATTGAGGAAAATGATGGGTAGGCAGAGATGACGGATGAGAATGACGGATATCCAATTGTTACGAACTTGGCACACATCTTTTGCCTCGTTTACTCTCATTATATTCTTCACAGATGCTCGCCTGTTTAGGGCACTTGTGAAATTTCTTACTTTTAGATAGATAGGGTGCAGTGTCCTTTCGCTTAAAGGGCCGACTGAGGAACTAAATCCCGCTTACAGTAGACATTCTTTAATAATAACATTAACAACTAAATATTGAACTTTCTGCGTATGAGTAATTATGGTCACCAGTGCTCATCGAGTGGGGGGAAGAGTCTCTTGTTAGCTGACTTTTTAAACGCTGGCAACGCACCTGCGACTCCTCTGGTGTTACGAATGTACATGGGTGGCGGTGATCGCTTACCAGATGACCCACTTGCTCGTTTGTATCCCTCTAATATAAAAAACCGGCCAAGTGCGAGCCAGACTCGCCCATGAAGGGTTCCGTAGCAGCAAGTATTTCAATTGATTAAATGAAAGGTAAATTGCGGTTTAAGATTTATGACGTATTAAAAAAAACTACTTACTAGATCTCGTTCAAACCAATTTCCGTTGTTAGTTTGCATGGTCATGTACATCATATATTTTTTTAGTTTTATCATTCTCCTATTTTAGAAGTTATAGGGGGGGGGGGGGGGGGGGGACACACCACTTTTTACCACTTTGGACGTGTTTCACGCGCAAACTATTCAGTTTAGAAAAAATATATTAGAAACCTCGATATAATTTTTGAAGACCTATCCATAGATACCCCACATGTATGGATATGATAAAAAAAAAATTGAGTTTCAGTTCTATTTTTGTGTGAAAATCTTAATGCGGTTCACAGAATACATCTACGTACCAAGTTTCAACAGTACAGCTCTTATAGTTCCGGAAAAAAATGGCTGTGACATAAGGAGGGACAGACAGACAGACATGATGAATCTATAAGGGTTCCGTTATTGCCATTTGGCTACGGAACCCTAAAAACAGGCCTTTCTTTAGAATATCTCCTATTTGGCCAGATAATGTTCTTGTCTTCACCTTTCGGTTGTACCATTCACACAGACCAGATATAACTTCTTTTGCCAATCTTCTTTCATGAATCCCTTCTAAATGCCCAAACCAAGTTAGTATGGTCCGTAAAGTAGCAGCTAGAGTCATAATGTTCCATGAACTGAAACTCGACTGAACGATTGCTCGAATATTGCGAAACAACCTTTTCTCGCCAAACGCTGCTTTGATTGAACGATTTTTCGAAAGTTTATTAATCGTTGGACTCCTTTTTCGAATGTTAAATTGTTGTTAAAGTTTTATCATTTTAGATGTTGAATATAAAAATGCGACGAAACACGTGTTTAATTGAATCTTTCAAAGAATATAAGTACCGATTTTGAAGTTCATCAGGCCAGAAATACACGTAGTTCCATACAAACTTTGCAACCCCTTAAGGTGGAATTTTTAAAAATCGTTTCCTATGGCACACTTACGTCACTTTAGGAATATTTGTTACATCATTCTAGACCCAACGGTTACCCTGGTGTCAGAGTTGTTTAAGCCGCCCAGAAGGACTCTGACACGGCTTAACTATGTTACCTAATGGCTACAACCGGGACCGACAGCTTAACGTGCCCTCCGAAGCACGGAAACGCTCAGAAATTAAACCACTTTCGTGGTCACCCATCTATGCACTGACCGTGACCGTGAGCCTAGTTGCTTAAACTCGCCAATCACACACCGATAAGAACATCTGGCTATGAGTGCCATTTTAAAAAACTAGGTATCACTAATCGAACAAAATTTATTTAAATACTAGCTGTGCCCGCGACTTCGTTCGCGTGGATGTCGGAACTTAACAATGTATTTTTTAGTGTAAAGCGCTGTGGGAGGATACCGATACAATTTCTTTTTTAATTTAATTTAGTGCTTCTTTATTTTACCTGTGGAACCATCTGGAACGTACACAAAAACGTTATTGGGGTCGTTTACGCGTGAAAGAGCTACGTATAGTTGACCATGGGAAAAGCATCCAATACTTAGGTCCATCCCCGCAACGGATAATGTCTAGCTTTATTAATCGTCATGGCATAACAGAGACTGACTGGGAATTGCACTGGTTTGAAAGAGAAAGGAAAGTTTTAAGGAATTATAGGTATCCTTGGAATAAAAACAATATCACCGGCGCCGCAACCTGTTAATATTTCAGCTTCGATAATGTTTTGCTGCAGATTTGTGACTTTGAGCCGAGTGCCGTTACAAAGTTTGGGGGGACATGAATTTCTGAGGAGAATTATTGGTACACCGATTTTTAAAACTATTTTGTGGGCTGGAAGTCCGGGTGTGCTGAGGGAATCCAAAAATTCTACTGGGTAATGCGTGGCGTCATCTTCTTCCATACCTGTATTTATTGAGCTATATTCTTTACTATTCCCGGACGCATGAGTCAATATTTTGAAATTAATTGCCGCAGCTTGGTCATTGCGGGGAGTCAAAATAGCTCGCTGACATAGCCAAGAACCAGCTTGATTGCCAATGTTTGTGGTATCTCCGTACACAGAAGAAATTAGCTCCAGCTGTGATGTAACGTAAGAGCAGAGATTACCAATCAATATAACTTTTCCATATTCTTGTACGGGGTATGTGCCATCGCCTATTTTTTTACAATAAATTGGCAAACTCCTGTGCATTTTCGCAGCCTCTGACTGATCAGGTTCCCTCCTATACTTATAACTATCTCTTGAATAGCCAATAAGGACCTGTTGTGACAAATTTCACGTACCTTGTCAGGAATTTCTCCATCAGTATTTAGTTGTACATGTCTCATAAAATCTTCAGCAAACTTGTCATGGTATTTTTTCCATAACTGGTTAGCACCCGATAACGCACATAAGGTCCATAAGATGGCAAACAAATGTCGCAAGCGATGTGGACTATCGCTCACGCATCCTTCCGCTAGAGCGTATGCTGACCTCCATCTAATAAATGGCGTGCTCGGCAAGCGGCCTGGTATGTGGGATGTTCAATATCATCCATTTTACGGAGCTCAGCTAAAGACGTAGGTCCTCGCACTACATGGACCAGACTGTGGGATGAACTCACACGTGAGCACGCCACGTGAACCTGCCCGCCTTCCTTAAGTCAATTCCAGCTAACTTGAGAGTTGGACTTTGCGATTTGTTGATGGTTATCGCGACACACACTTTTATAGGGAACTACAGTATTTTAAACTGAAAAGGGAGATCATTCGGCACTAACGGAAAACGTGACACGAACACTGTTTCTCCCTGGGCGGATCCAGACATAATAGTAGCCTCTATAACACGATGCAAAGCTTTGACTTGAAGCCTAGTGCCATTGCAAAGTTTAGGTGGCTTCAAATTCCTCAGAACCATTATAGATATACCCACACGCAACATACATAGGGGATGTATGTTGCGTGTGGGTATACCTATAATGGTTCTGAGGAATTTGAAATATTATTTGGAATATTATACGCCCTTAGGGGTGGAAATTCCTAAAATCCTGAAATACATATTTTTAATTTTAACGGAAAGGCCATACCAATTTTCATGCTTTTCACTTAAAAAATTACACACTTTTCATAAAAACTTACATCCCCTATTTTACGACCTTTGGGTGGAATTTCCAAAACTTCTAAAATATTTATTTTTATTTTTAGCTGAACTACTAAATATAAGTTTCAATGCCTTTAACTACAAAAATGACGGATTTTCATACAATCTTTCATTCTCTATTTTACCCCCTTAGGGTTAGTATTTCCAAAAACCCTTCCTTAGTGAATGCATACGTCATAAAAGTACCTACAGACGAAATTTCAAGTCGCTAACCCCAGCCGTTCAGGCTGTGCGTTGATATGTCAGTCAGTCAGTTCCCTCTTTTACATAGGTAGGTATATAGATTTGTGCTGAGAAAATTATGAGAGACAGGGTTAATTTACCACATTCAAATACATTCAATTGGACAGGCTTGATAAAATTCGAATCGTCTGTACATTCGCGTTACAAACGAACGACAGCACAAACTTTCGATCGACTGACATTTTAATTTAAAATTAAATTATAACAAATCCAACCTTCCACATAATTCAATTTGCCCAAAGAAAACAGATTTTTTTAATAACCAATTTTGGACAACAACATACTTCTAGGCAACCAAGACCTTATTTCGAAACAATTCAGTACATTCAAAACCCTACGTAATCATGCAATCAGCAAACACGGGCAAATAAATCCATGGGCAAATCTTAACACCGCGAGTCAAAATAAATGCACAACGACATCTATCGAAATAAAAATCAACTATCAACCTAGTTCATGCAGAAAAGAGATGTCATAATATGCACAATGACATCTATCGGACAGTTAGGTAGCTCAACTATAAACATTAGTTCATCTTGAAGTAATGAAATGTGTGTTATTTTTCTTCATGATTACTTTAAAATCTAATATCTTTTGATAGACTGAACCGATTGCAATAAAACAAAAACTAAATGTTACCTCAAGTTACGCTCAATCGTTGTGTATAAAAGTTATCTACATTGCTTTAGTATATTTTACGTGATACCCGAACATATAAACAGACAAACAGACAAACAGACACACAGACAAACAGACAAAAATTCTAAAAAGGCTGGAAATGGGTTCTATTGGTTGTTCTTTAATACCCTGGCTATTTTTTTTGGATTTTCTTTTGATGTACAAAAATTATTTTTCTACAGATTTATTATATGTATAGATATCAAACTGTTTTGGCTCCAGCGCATCCCAAAGAACTCAGAGCTGTATCGTTAATGTCCCCAATAATCAGTAGCTCGAGAAGTTATGTCTTTTTACCTTAAATGAAATTCTACAGTTGAGTGACTGAGATAGTCTCAATGTTGAAATAAATCATGTAAGCGGAAAGAAATCCCCTGCTTAACAAATTCTTCGGTCTTCATTCCCTCCATCTTATTATGGAAACCAGATAATTGATATACCACATTTACTAATTTTCTTTTGTAAATACGTACTTATATAGATAACTAGCTGTGCCCCGCGGTGTTACCCGCGTTAAATTTTATAAATTTTCTTTGCTATAAACCTCACGGAGCCCGAGACCTTTCCAACGAATGCAAAACCGTGGAAATCGGTTCGTGCGTTCTGGAGTTATAGCGTCAGGAAGGAAAACCCGACTTATTTTTATATAGTAGATTACACACAGACTCAGGACAAACAGACATGTTCATGCACACAAATACATATCTGTCCTGGGTGGGAATCGAACCCACGACCTCCGGCGAAAAAAGCAAGCATTTGCCAACCACGCCAACAGGCTTGCCCCCCACAAGCGCGTTTAGGCAACCTGAGCTACAGCAGGTTAGGTACCTCTTTTCAGGACCGCTTATACAAGACTATTGGAGTTTTTTTCCTCCCAGGGAACCGAATGAAACCTAGCTTATCCCAACATTCGGCAGAAAATGCAGGGAAAATATAAAGCAGCAAGACAACTTCGTCATGGAACTTCTTAATTTGATGTGTTTTCATATATATATACATAAGGACGCACGTCCTCATCGAATAACTCTATTTTCGTTCTTTCTTCCTTTCATACAATATAATCGCGGAGTCGATGAACTACCGTAACAGACATAAAGCTCATTACACAAACAACCGGACAGGAAACTACATAGCTAAATTAAAAGGACACACACATCCCATTACTAATAAGAACAATAATTTATGTACCTATGCACATAACCCGCGTACTAACCAAATGAATCACTGAAGGTTGATTCCATTCATACTATAACGACATCTATCGGAGGCAGGATTTATTTCTGCTGTTGAAAAGAAAACGCCCCCCCACTAATACACTATTATCGGACACAAGAATAGCGGACTTAACTTAAGAAGCATAATTTGCATTCTTTTCTATTCTGGATGGGGTTGCGCTTGACTACGATCTCACCTGCTGCTAAGTGAAGATGTGGTCGAAGGAGGACCGCGCGTGCCCATAAATGCCAGCGCAGACAGAGAGGAGCGCTAGCTATAGGAATAAAGTGCATATATGCTTTAACCTGACATAAAATGCTCGCGCAGTCTCGCGCATATAATGTTCAAGCATAAATGCACTTTATTTAAATAATTTTAAAGTTGATTTTCTACTGCCTTAATAAAATCCTCTCCGCTGCGCTCCTCTCTGTCTGCGCTGGCCCAAAGATGCCTGTTCATTCTAACCTTAAATAAACCTATGTTGTATGAGTCTGGAAACACGTCGAGGGTGTTCCACAGCTTAGCAGTGCGTATGATGAAAGAGGAAGCAAAGCGCTTCGTACGGCATAATGGTATGTCAACAACAAAGCAGTGGCGACCCTCCCGACGCCTGGTAGTCCGATGAAAAAAGGATGGAAGGAGGGATAAGTTCATGGAGGTCTTGAGCGCATTCTTCATGAAACAGTCTATAGGCAACCTGACGCCTATGAGCCAAGCTTTGCAGCTTTTTATTTGTTATGTTTGTTATCAATTAACCTGCGAGCGCGTCTGCCTATCGAATCCAAAGAGTCCAGCTGATACTTTGCGGAGCCATCCCAAAGATGAGAGCAGTACTCCTTACAGGGGCTCTACCGGCTAAGTCGCCGAACATCGTTTTTGTGAATGGCGTTCAAATAAATAAAGGTTAAAATGACTTAATCAATCGTTAAATCGACTAAAAAAAGTTAAAAGTTAAATGTTTTTGAGTGTGTGAGTGTGTATGTTTGTTACTTTTACACGTCTAAACGGCTGGGGCATTATAATAAAATTTGATATGGAGTTATCTGACACCCTGGATTAACACATAGGCTATAATTTATAAAGTTTAACGCGGATAAAACCGCGGGGCACAGCTAGTATATCATACGTTTGGTGAGCTTTTATGAAATGAGCATAGTATACAATTAGTATTTAGAATAGTTTCACCAAGTAATGTTAATTAAGTTTACATTTGTAAATCAGGTATGACTGCACACCATAGCCTTGATAATGTGTGAATAATAAATTTGAATCAGGTTTATTGAAATATTTCAATAGATTATAGTCTCTAAGTAATTTAATAGAGATTTCCTATGACTGGTAGAGTAGAGCAGCCATACTCATATTCTTCTTATAGGGGGGCCAAGAGCAAGCAAAAATTATTTAGGTCTTAATTAAAACATAATTACAAGTTAACGATGTAGTTACTTTATTAATGTAAATATTGTAACTTCAGATGAGCCAATAACAAAGGTCCAGTGGGTGAGTATGAGGTGGGTGGTTGAGTATAGCAGATATAGAGTATCTTTGAACACCTTGACTGATGAAGTAGACTGACTGCACGGGTGGTGCAGCGGCTAAGATAGTCGCCTCGCCGCCTCGTGTCGCCGGACCACTATTTGTGTGACCCATAAATAGTTGTTCTGAGTCTGGATGTAATTTGTGTCCGTCTATTATATGTTTGCAAAGTACGCCGCGACACAGGGATTAAATTCCCAGTGCTGGCATTGTTTTAAAAAAAAGAAAGAAAAGAAAAAAGCTCCACCTTATAGAATATGCTGCAGTTAATAGTTTAATTTGTTCTGGACCTGATAACACTAATTTGTTGCAAGCATTATAGTCTATCTATGGTAAACACTTACCATCAGGTGGGCCGCAAACTAGATTGTAATTTAAAATAAAATATTGGCCATGAAGCAACATTTAACCGTCGACCGTCTTTACCACGCTTCTATTCCCTTTATATCAATTTTAATAATATCAAATTTAGAAGTACAGTTAGATGAAAAAGTATCTTTTAAAATAAAAACATCATTTATTATACATATTTTATTACACTATATTGACTAAGCGAAATTCAATGACTCATTGGTGATTTTACTTAAATTAAGTACAGCAGTATTAAGACGTGGTTTTGGTGAGGTAGTCCACGAAGGGCACCCATCTGAATGGCACCTGCGCGAATGGCACCTATCAATATTTTTGGCAGGTGCTCTTCGTGGATTCAATTTATTTATTACATTCTTGTCCACGAAAGGCACCTACGTTAACCGTTACAGTATACTAGGTTATTAAATGAAAGATATCGACAAAAATCACTAGAACATTTATTAACATTACTAATATTACGCACTACTATTATTTCACAGTATTTTAACTTTGGTTACTGTAACGGTTAACGTAGGTGCCTTTCGTGGACAAGAATGTAATAAATAAATTGAATCCACGAAGAGCACCTGCCAAAAATATTGATAGGTGCCATTCGTGGACTAGGCTAGGTGCCATTCGCGCAAGTGCCATTCAAATGGGTGCCCTTCGTGGACTACCTCGTTTTGGTGTACCTTAAATAATATGTACCCAATGAACATATTAATTTAGGTACATTAACGGAACTCAAGTTCGAATATCAGGTAAGTCTTAGAATTCTAGGTTTATTTTTATATGTAAATACTAGCTGTGCCCGCGACTTCGTTCGCGTGGATGTCGGAACTTAACAATGTATTTTTTAGTGTAAAGCGCTGTGGGAGGATACCGATACAATTTCTTTTTTAATTTAATTTAGTGCTTCTTTATTTTACCTGTGGAACCATCTGGAACGTACACAAAAACGTTATTGGGGTCGTTTACGCGTGAAAGAGCTACGTATAGTTGACCATGGGAAAAGCATCCAATACTTAGGTCCATCCCCGCAACGGATAATGTCTAGCTTTATTAATCGTCATGGCATAACAGAGACTGACTGGGAATTGCACTGGTTTGAAAGAGAAAGGAAAGTTTTAAGGAATTATAGGTATCCTTGGAATAAAAACAATATCACCGGCGCCGCAACCTGTTAATATTTCAGCTTCGATAATGTTTTGCTGCAGATTTGTGACTTTGAGCCGAGTGCCGTTACAAAGTTTGGGGGGACATGAATTTCTGAGGAGAATTATTGGTACACCGATTTTTAAAACTATTTTGTGGGCTGGAAGTCCGGGTGTGCTGAGGGAATCCAAAAATTCTACTGGGTAATGCGTGGCGTCATCTTCTTCCATACCTGTATTTATTGAGCTATATTCTTTACTATTCCCGGACGCATGAGTCAATATTTTGAAATTAATTGCCGCAGCTTGGTCATTGCGGGGAGTCAAAATAGCTCGCTGACATAGCCAAGAACCAGCTTGATTGCCAATGTTTGTGGTATCTCCGTACACAGAAGAAATTAGCTCCAGCTGTGATGTAACGTAAGAGCAGAGATTACCAATCAATATAACTTTTCCATATTCTTGTACGGGGTATGTGCCATCGCCTATTTTTTTACAATAAATTGGCAAACTCCTGTGCATTTTCGCAGCCTCTGACTGATCAGGTTCCCTCCTATACTTATAACTATCTCTTGAATAGCCAATAAGGACCTGTTGTGACAAATTTCACGTACCTTGTCAGGAATTTCTCCATCAGTATTTAGTTGTACATGTCTCATAAAATCTTCAGCAAACTTGTCATGGTATTTTTTCCATAACTGGTTAGCACCCGATAACGCACATAAGGTCCATAAGATGGCAAACAAATGTCGCAAGCGATGTGGACTATCGCTCACGCATCCTTCCGCTAGAGCGTATGCTGACCTCCATCTAATAAATGGCGTGCTCGGCAAGCGGCCTGGTATGTGGGATGTTCAATATCATCCATTTTACGGAGCTCAGCTAAAGACGTAGGTCCTCGCACTACATGGACCAGACTGTGGGATGAACTCACACGTGAGCACGCCACGTGAACCTGCCCGCCTTCCTTAAGTCAATTCCAGCTAACTTGAGAGTTGGACTTTGCGATTTGTTGATGGTTATCGCGACACACACTTTTATAGGGAACTACAGTATTTTAAACTGAAAAGGGAGATCATTCGGCACTAACGGAAAACGTGACACGAACACTGTTTCTCCCTGGGCGGATCCAGACATAATAGTAGCCTCTATAACACGATGCAAAGCTTTGACTTGAAGCCTAGTGCCGTTGCAAAGTTTAGGTGGCTTCAAATTCCTCAGAACCATTATAGATATACCCACACGCAACATACATAGGGGATGTATGTTGCGTGTGGGTATACCTATAATGGTTCTGAGGAATTTGAAATATTATTTGGAATATTATACGCCCTTAGGGGTGGAAATTCCTAAAATCCTGAAATACATATTTTTAATTTTAACGGAAAGGCCATACCAATTTTCATGCTTTTCACTTAAAAAATTACACACTTTTCATAAAAACTTACATCCCCTATTTTACGACCTTTGGGTGGAATTTCCAAAACTTCTAAAATATTTATTTTTATTTTTAGCTGAACTACTAAATATAAGTTTCAATGCCTTTAACTACAAAAATGACGGATTTTCATACAATCTTTCATTCTCTATTTTACCCCCTTAGGGTTAGTATTTCCAAAAACCCTTCCTTAGTGAATGCATACGTCATAAAAGTACCTACAGACGAAATTTCAAGTCGCTAACCCCAGCCGTTCAGGCTGTGCGTTGATATGTCAGTCAGTCAGTTCCCTCTTTTACATAGGTAGGTATATAGATTTGTGCTGAGAAAATTATGAGAGACAGGGTTAATTTACCACATTCAAATACATTCAATTGGACAGGCTTGATAAAATTCGAATCGTCTGTACATTCGCGTTACAAACGAAACGACAGCACAAACTTTCGATCGACTGACATTATAATTTAAAATTAAATTATAACAAATCCAACCTTCCACATAATTCAATTTGCCCAAAGAAAACAGATTTTTTTAATAACCAATTTTGGACAACAACATACTTCTAGGCAACCAAGACCTTATTTCGAAACAATTCAGTACATTCAAAACCCTACGTAATCATGCAATCAGCAAACACGGGCAAATAAATCCATGGGCAAATCTTAACACCGCGAGTCAAAATAAATGCACAACGACATCTATCGAAATAAAAATCAACTATCAACCTAGTTCATGCAGAAAAGAGATGTCATAATATGCACAATGACATCTATCGGACAGTTAGGTAGCTCAACTATAAACATTAGTTCATCTTGAAGTAATGAAATGTGTGTTATTTTTCTTCATGATTACTTTAAAATCTAATATCTTTTGATAGACTGAACCGATTGCAATAAAACAAAAACTAAATGTTACCTCAAGTTACGCTCAATCGTTGTGTATAAAAGTTATCTACATTGCTTTAGTATATTTTACGTGATACCCGAACATATAAACAGACAAACAGACAAACAGACACACAGACAAACAGACAAAAATTCTAAAAAGGCTGGAAATGGGTTCTATTGGTTGTTCTTTAATACCCTGGCTATTTTTTTTGGATTTTCTTTTGATGTACAAAAATTATTTTTCTACAGATTTATTATATGTATAGATTAAGGTGGACCATAGATAAAACTAACAGTAAAAACAAAATTCAAATTACCGTAAAACTAAGTACCTTATACCAACTTATGACGTCACTTGTAGAGGAGCCATGGAAGCACCATCCTAAGTCTTTTTGCGTGCAAGGGACAAGGCATCCCACCTTTATTCCCTCCAAGAACTTAAAAGTACTTATATCTTAAAACTTCTTTTATATTTCTTAGTAAGTTTTATAAATTTAATAGATTTATTATTAGTCTCAATTCCCTATTGTAAATAAAAAAAACAATAAATAAAAAAAAGTTTTTATTCACGTAGACTTTCAAAAAGCACTTGTACATAGTCAGAACATGTTTGTAGTAATATAGTTGTATACATTATTATTTCTAGTTACATAGATACATATTTAGATACACGGATTGTATGAAAACATTTATAAAATTTATTTTATAATAGCAATTATATTATAATTTAATATAACCAAAAAATTGTAAAAGAACTGAAAAATAAAAATCTTATGACTTTCCAGAATGAGAATAATATATTCAACCCTTGCATTGACAGACTTTTAATATAACTGCACATATATACCACAAATGCAAATCCAGCAGGCATTTCATGGCTCACACACTCACAACATTAAATGCTTCAAGAACAGATTGGACAAGGAAAACATCTCCAAGCTATTTGATACTCACACATCAGCTAATTAGCTGCTAGTGTGTTACACAAAATAATAGTAATAATAGATATTGATGAGCCGTTTGGCATGGTTGGTAGATACTTGCCTTTCATGCTGCAGGGTGTGGGTTTGATTCCCACCCAGGGCAGATATTTGTGTCTATTTGTCCTGAGCCTGGGTGTAATTATCTATATAAGACTGTATTTACAAAAGAAAAGTAGTATATCAGTTAACTGATTTCCATAGTACAAGCTTTGCTTAGTTTGGGATCTGATGGCCATGTGTGAATAATGTTGCAGAATATTATTATTATATTAAGCTACTGATATTACTATATTTATTATCTGTAGTAGCGGGTATTTGGTAATATAATGGCTATCTTTGATCCTAATCTTTAAGTGGGACTGATATTATAATCATAGATTTTATACTTTGATTTCTTTGGAGAAATCTAAATGAATAATAAAAAGTATGTAAACATCCTCTAATCTATAAAATTTATATGATACCTTGCTGTAATTATTGTTAATGAAACTGAGATATGGCAAGGAATAAGAAATTAATTTATGTTATGTTAAATTTGTTGTTTAAATAATTCAGAATTACTTAATCTTTATATATGAAAGCGAAAGGTTGTCACACATTCATTGACTAAACATGAAATCTATTTGCATTTGTATTGATGAAATGCCATCTCTGATGATCTTGAATCAGACAGGTGGTCCATCTTCACAAACATATTTAGAGTGACAAAAGCACAAATGTCCACAAATACAGATCTGCTCATGCATGTCCAGTTCAGTAGCCACCCTGAGTCGAGGCTTGATTGAACTCTGAAGAGCATGGCCTCTGGATTGGGTTACTTTGTTTGTAACTTTAAGCGTCTTCTACATGGTTGCAAACCAACATCCTGGTGGTTGCCATCCATATAGACTGCACAACTGCAGTCTAGATGGATGGCAACTGACAGGGCGACCTCTGTTGGATGTTGGTTTTGCAACTGCGTAAAAGATGCTTTATTTGCAAGTCAGCTTGAGCCTTGAGCTTGAGATGTTCCGCTTTAAAGTCCCGTGAACCAGTATAAGCATGCAAATTGTGAAGGCTTGTAAAAAAAGGTAACCTTTTGACATAGGTCAAAAGATTTACAATTTTTTTTATGACAGGTGTGATGGACATGCATGCATGTTGAAATTTGGCTGGTAGGTAAAATAAAGGCAGGAGATGTCTGCTAAAATGATCAACATAAACTTTGCAATCTCACAAAGTCTGGACATATCCATTGATTTATATATTTAATTTAATTCTTAATTATTTAATGGCATTCCACATTATTCACCTATGCCAGGCCTGTGGCAATATTGCCAACATTTTAGTTTTTTTAATTATTAAGCAATGTAAATATATTAGTGTATGTATGTTGTAATAAATATTATTTATATACATATATATTATATATATTTAGTACTGAAACTGTCTATAGTATTAAATAAATTTATTAAAACAAGAAATGTCACTTACTTTACTTTTTACTACTAAGACTGTAATTTTCAATCATCACCATTTCATCAATTTGGCTGTATTTTTTTTCTTTGCTTATTTATATCATATGGGATTTCTCAATGTTTATGATTTTTTTTTCAATAGGGTTTTCCTTCAGAATGTTATCATATACATTTTGTATATATTGCTTGTTGCATCAAAAAAATTGCGGTTGGTTCCATCCATAAATAATTATTATGAGCCCAAAGTTTAATTACATAAATCACCTCCAGGGAAAAAACAATACCCTAAGCAGTATATCTCCTTATTAAGTAATACTAATATTAATATTCTTCACCCCATTATTTGTGATTCATTTCAGTGATAAAAGTTACTTTTTAACTCAATATCTACTGCTGTACTATTCTAAAATATAAAAAAATACAATATAGAACTCACCTGGTACACTGTTGGTTGGTCCCAATGCCCGGTCAGGCGACAAGTCCTCCTCGTCAGACATATTGGCTCCGTTCACACCATCAACCATTTAACACTCACTAAAGTTACTTTTTTTCAAAACTCACTTCATTTTCTACTAAGTTCTAAGAGATTCATGTAAAAAAACTACTTAAAAAAAAAGAATTTAAGGCATACACTTTATTGTTTTATGTGTGGTGTGAATTTCTTCCATGTTCAGCAGCTGAAAGATACTATTGTGTTGAGCTAATCAGCTTATACTCCTTATGTGGGGGGTAAATTGTGATTTGAGTAGTAAGTATCCATATAGTTGAGATAGTTTAATTTTAAATCCAAATTAAGCAATTACAATCAAGTTGCTTATACAATTTTTTAATATTTTATATTTAGTTTCTAACCTAGAAGGAATAACAGGCCACTCCTACCATCCCATAGGTGTTGTAAAGGCGACTAAGGGATACACCAGGTAGTCTGGCAACAGCACCCCCTGGGTACTAGCTATCACCTAACATTGCATGCCAAGTGCGCTGACTAAGGCATACACCTCCAAATGACAAAATTATAGAAACATTTGGGGAATGCCTATGTCCAGCAGTGGACAACTTCAGGCTGATGATGATTGGGATAGGTTTTAACAAGAGCAACATACAAAGTGTAAAAAAAATAGTGGATGAAACTAAGGAGCTTAATTTGCCTATGTGGGGTCTCATCATGAATCTGCCATAGAGGATGGGGTTCTGATAAGTATGAGAAAAATTTGACAGATTAGGTTTTTTATTTTTTAAATGACAACCGCGGAATTGTCAGTAATTTCTGCCAGTGTCAAGTAATGGGTATACATGGGTTTGAGAAGATGGCAAGAGTGAAAGATTATTTAAAATTTAATTGTGGAAGTATTTAAGTAGGACAGATTAGTTTTAGACTGGGTGGCAGTAAGTTATAGTCTGACAAATTTGGTAAGTCAACACTGCCATACTAAAAGTGTAGTAGTTACAGATGCTTTTGGATTTTTCCATATGGATACAGAATAAGGGAATTATGAGGATCATTTATATGGATAGGTGAGGTCTTTAAATAACCCATGTCATTGGAATCAAGACTAGGCTATAGATAACAGACAGACAATGTGTTCTATTTCCAATTAATTAATTTGATATTTTGGATAGAAAATATAGATAAAAATGTATGTGGCTCATGACACAAATATACCTACACAATTAAGTACACTGGTGTTACGTTTAGCCTGGCTGTAGCAAAATCTTGGGAGTAAATATAACTATGTATCATAAAAATGTATGTATGTAATCATATTATTAAAACAAAGTGTGATAAGATGTCTCCACCAATATTATTTCATTATTTTGCTATATTGTTTGTTTTTTTTGAATGCAGGAGAAAATATACGATTCCACTTTTTTATTATTCTAATTTTAAATTTGTGAATTATTCGCATTGTATGTTTATGAAGACACAGTCTACACAAAATGACTCACATAAATATTATATTGTTATGATTTCCGACTCGTAGCAGGAAAATAAGACTGTTGCTAATATAAATCGTTAAAAATAAGTCGTGTCATAAGAACTCGTCTCTGCACCTACAACTGCCTACAAAGAGAACGAAAGCTAGGGTCACCAGGAAATTATAACAACATTTTCGCCATTGTCTAACTAATCAAAAGGCGACAACTGCTTTCTATTCACTCATTGCAAGGTTGCGGGTGTCATACAACACTAGAGCGCTTTCGCAATCCTTTACAATTGAACTTTTATGTACATTTTTATACCAAAAAAAGACTACAGACCACCATGACATATCGATGCGATTTCCGCATCGCGACTATAAATAAACAATAACGTATACTTGCGTGTAGCTAATACAACATCCCGTTGATGCATTTCTATTTTCATTATATTTTTATATCGCTCTGAACCGAACACAATACCACTGAGATCTTAACCTATATTTTTTCTATCGATTGTTATGCAAAAACACTTGGATGAGTCATTGTTTGCACTTTTATTCGACACTACGGCTGCAGTTTTATGATATTCACCTGAACGTTGTCTTGGGTTTAATTGATTTTGGCTATGGCTACTAAATCATTTTGTATAAATTATTTTCGATCCCTACGAAGCAGACATTTTACTCGAGACATTGGCAGTATTGCTAGCTAACAAAATTTAGTAGTAGTAATATTTACAACAAAATCAAACAACAAATGTTGTTAAAATTATGAAATAATAATTGTGAAATCTCCCCCACCACCGGCTAGGATTGCTTATTTTATTTATTATTAATATAACATTATGGTTTTTGTATTACAAAATGAAACAAAAATCAACAGAAAAATGTGGCTACTGTTTGCTAAATTCAGAAGTCGTCTGACTGGCAACGTCTTTTCCGGAAGTGAACTCGGAAATACTTCAAATAATTTGAGCATTTAACAACCTTTTAATGATATAAGCCTTTTTTTGTATATCTTTTTGTAAACATCCTTCAATAATAAAAAAATAGCTTTATTTCTATTAATTTATTATACTAACAGAGATAATTTCGTAGCAAAATATTAAAAATTCCTAAGTAAAGAGTACTTTTATTGATAGAGCGTCATTCGTACGTAATGGAGTCGATGTTCTTTTCAACAAGTTGTAATTGAAGTAATTATATAATTTTAGAGGAAATATCACATAAAACTGTTTACTATTGTGTGTTATTGGATTGCAGTGAATGGTTATTGATAATTTATGGATACCACAAGCATTTACAAGCTTTCAAACAACCTCGTTCTATCAAAGGTATGTGTGACATCAAAATATTTTGGAAAGTTCTTTGAATATCACCTAAAGATTACTTATTAGTGCTTAATTTTGTGTTATTATCATTGAATGTGGTCTAAATTGTGTATTGCATATCATATCCACAACGAGCTACGTCGTAATTGAACAAAAATTCGAAGGCTTTGTCGCCCGCGTAATTGAGTAGCAAAACGGAAAGGTCATGCGTTAATATTCACCTTTTTGTTTCCAGAACGATGATCATCTTGATATAAAAACAATCTTGGTGCGCGAGCAACGTATATCGTAGTTTGAGCAGTCAACCAAGGCTAGTGTTCATGGTTTTGAGGGGGCACCTTTGTGGACCACCGTCAGATGAAGGTATGGCCTCAGATCAACCCGTTAAAAAGAAACAGCGAATCGACGCACCAGATATCGACGACGGTAGCGATAGATCCACTGAAGATGTACTTACCGATATATTCGACTCGGAGACACCTGCTGAGACTTCAGAGGAGTTCCCGACGAGGAATGGTGAGTCGCCAGATAGTGGCACCGTAAGCGAAGATGCGGTCGATTGTTCCAGTCTCTTACGGTTGCCCAGCGACACTAATGTAGAAATAATCCCTTCTTGTTCCAACTCTACACCACATTGGACCACTGCAGATGACCAGCTGCTTGCTGAGCTCCGGATACTGCAGGATGCTCTAGTTGGTCAATGTTTATGTAGATTTGAAGATAATTCATTATCACAACTATTTGATAGACGGCTAAACATTGTCTCCTGGCCTCTAACATGTTCACTTACATATTTATCTACAATGCAGCTAATGTTTGATATGTATTTAAAACAAAACAGTACAGGCACCATATGTTCAAAAATAATGCAAGCATGTGACATATTTGTTAGGAATAGGCATGATTGGATCACTGAAGTTGTTGAGTTAGCAGATCATAAAAGTAAATTTATAACATTTGTAGCCAGTAGAGTCCTAGCTAGCTTTTTAATAGTATCTAAAGACACAGTAGATGAAAACTGGCTTCAACAGATTGCCGAGAATATCTATCTATTTGACAGAATCAATAGAATCACAGTACAAAAGATAAACTTCAGTCTAGATATCATAAAGAGGATAGTTGAGTGGAAAGATGTTGAACAACATCCTCTAGAGGATAGTAGTTACATCAACTCAGCAGCAAATCTGCAAGTACAAGAGGATAATCCATTCAGGAGTAGTGTGGGGTATGGTAGTAGCAGTGACATGCCATCGAGTTCACACAGTAACCTGCATAATGCATTTTCAAATTTACAAACACAAAGTACTCCTTCAACATCCTCCGAACAAGAGAGGCCAGCCAACTTCAGGCTTCATGAGCCAGTATTAAAGTTATCTAATAATGAGCAGAGAGAGATGGAGCAATCAGAGTCACCTGAACCTCCTCAGTCAAGGATAGAGAGAGTGAATGAACATGGATGTGTCACTGTTATCCTCACAGACTCAGAATCATTTGATACTTCTCACATAAAATGTTTAACCATAAAAACATTGGAGCACCACTGGCCTGTGCTTGTTAAAAACATGAAACTTCTTCTACTAAGGTACCTGAATTTAGCGAATGCGGAAAACTGTATTCTAACATTTTTCTCATTGTGGGAGAATATAATAAGTGTTAAAGCGAATCTCTCAGTCATTGATACAAAGCCATTCTATGCAGATTTACAGGGTTTCGTAGATCTGTTACGAAATACAGTGTTGCCCAGTCTAATTTATACTCATTTGCTAAGCTTATTCAATGAAGTTTTATGTTATGGTTCCACACTAGCACTACAGGATATATTGCCTGAAGAGATATGCTGTCTGGCACACTCTATAGTGAGGTTCGTTAAAGATTTCAGATTGCTTAGTGATGTCAGAATACAGACAAGTAGAAGTGGTTTTGGATTTTTAGGCCATGAGTGTACAATTCTCAGAGACTACACCTTGGGGCCTGAGGTTGCACCATTGTCATCGTCTATACAGCTAGTTGATCAGAGTTATGGAGATGATGAGCATGATGAATCAGGACAATCTAGAGGTGAAGTAGACAAGACAATGCTGCAGAGAATGTCTTTACTAGTACTGAAATCTGTAGCTGTCACTGTAAAGGAAATGCGTTGTGATTCTTCCGATAGTTCAATAGATTCTTCAGATTATAATGCAATACAAGACATGCAAATCGTTGAAAGATCAATTCGAGATGTGCTAAAAAAGCTTGATGTTTTCATCAGAAACAGTATGGAATTCCATCCTGAAACACCTTTTACTAAAATGCTTATTCATCTATTCAGTGAACAAGATGATTATTTGATAGAATCAATGGTGTGCACACTTGATATTACTGTGGGGATAGTCTACAGGAACTCTATGTATCCTGACCTAGTACCCATGTTGAACCCTATATCTTCATTTATAGAGTTCCTAAAGGTTGTGTCACATGATAGTGATGTGTTGTTGGACTATTTGGTCAGCAATGAGACCTGTTTCCTGCTGTATTTACTAAGATTTTTGAAGTATGTGAGAAGAAATTGGCCTAAGTTCTTGGAGACTTGCCAACAAACTGATTCAGGGAACAATAGAGGTTTGGATGAAACTATGAGGGTCCTAATAAGACTAAGGTTGCAGATAAGTAGACTAGTATCAAAGTCTTTGTTCCCATACAACATAAGTCCTGTGCTAAGATTGCTGGAAGTGTGTGAGAGCTTATATGAAGGAAATGAGTTTAGCTGAATATACTCAAGTTTCTTGTTTTGTTTATTTTTTAAAGATACATCTGAAAATCTGTGCTTGACCAGATTACTGCTAGAATTTGTTATGACTCAATATTCCAAATAAATTGAATTCTTGTAAGTTTCTTTCAACTTTCAATGAAGATACTTTCTTAGAGATCTGGATGAACATTCTACCACTTTGACAGTGTTAAATGTTTTACTTGTGAAGAGAAAGAGAATGCCAGTATATTCAGTAATTAAATTAATTCTTATTATGTTGTATCAAATAAATCTATACACAGAATCATAACAAACAATGTCTAGCACACTTTTCTTGCATTGCAAAAAACTATCTTATCTACAAAGACTGCCAACTCATTTTACATTCCAAACTTTGCTTAGGATTTACATAGTTTTTAGTTATTTAGTAGTTAAAATTAATTTATATTAATTATAGTGTTGTAACATTTGTAATATTATGGACAAACTTAGTTCTGAAGTGTAATTATGTTACTAGGTCTTCCTTATAGAATATGTTCCTTTATTGCAATTTGCTAAAATTGGGGCATAGTTAGAGATAAGAAAAAACATTGATTTGATGAACTTAACATGAGACATAATAAAGATAATATAACAATATACTCACATAACAAATTGGAGGAATGGTCTCTGACTTAGTTTCAAGATAATATTTACCTCTTCTTCAAGCAAGCAGCAATCCAATATGAATGAACTCCCTCCTGAAGAGGTAGTTAGTTAGTGGGGTATTATGATTCCCCTTGATTGGGTCATAGTGCATTACCTTATTTGGCCATTCAAACAGTTTCAGTACCATCCTGTATTTGCACCAGTACTTATTGTTTGTTTTTTTTAAAGTCATCTCCCACACAATGGTATCTAATCCCTGTATCACAGGGAACTTTACAAACATATAATAGACAGACAAAAATTACATCCAGACTCAGAACTACTATTTATGGGTCACACAAATAGTTGTCCTGCACGGGACTCGAACCTGCAACACGAAGCGGCGGGACTTTCAGACTGTACATTTTTTGCAGTGCAGCAGCATATATGCTGGTGATTCCTCAATTTCTATGCACAAGATCCCCTAATTTCTTCTTGATTTCTTGATGCTAATCTTGAAAATGTGTTTCAGTCTGCAGGAAGGGGTACTTATATATTCCTTGATATTTAGTGAGACACCATCTATTGTACAGTACTTGTTATATGAGTAATATGTTACATACCATTATTATATTTGAGAAAACTATTTTTAACCATATTGTACTTATGTAGAATGAAGTTTTCTAAATAAACATTAATGTGCCTTACCATTGTTTAAATATAAGGTGCTCAGTATCATAATTTTATATAGAATTTATGTGCCGTTTTTTAAGCACAATATTTATATTTATGGCATCCAAGTTCTGAATAGTAGTTTGAAAATTAATCTTAAGCGGTTTTAGAATTAATTTATTTTAGACTTTCGGTTGTATTATAATAATATTAGTTTTGATATTGCATATAAAATGCGGGTCTAATACTTTTTGTTTTTAACTAAATTATATTCCATGCCACAATGATGTACATAAATGCCATCAATTACCATTTTATAAGTACATAATGTAATCAGTATTAATACAATATCCTAATTTATATCGACATTTTATTATAATAAATATCTGTGTTCCTTGGTATACTTATATAGAGAATGAAAAATATATATATTCAAGGCAAAGATATATAGTAATCTTGTAAATACTTATGTTGAAGTTGTTGGTTAAGGGGTCTGCATCCTAAAAACTATAGGTCCTAGAACATATGAAATTTTGTCGAAAAAAAAGTTAGTCTTAATTCTTGCGAATTTCAAAATATTGGTGGCAATTCTGTATTTTACACGATAAAATTAGTTGGAATGTCTTTACATCACTTTCAGCTATAGATTTTATGTAAAAGACAGACACATTTTTATTTTATGTCAAATTAGGGAAATTTTTAGACAGATATGTAACATAACGCTTACTGCCCCAGAGGGGTAGGCGACTGCAAAGAGAAGTTCAATTTTCTTACGAAGAACGAGTGAACAAATTTTTGTGATAATGGAACTTTCTAACGCCAGTGCACTCCGAGCACTTAATTCTCGCGTTTTCTGTAGACTCGTATTAAACCCACAGTTCTTTTCCTAAAAAAACTGAAATTTGTTGCTTATGGTTAGATATTCATATAGTCAAAAGGTTCACACTAAACATAAAAAATTGTCTACATAATGTGTACCAAGTAACAAGTCATATATCGACTACGGGATCTTATATTGTGTTTTATTATAGCTTTAAGTGGTAGAACAACAACAGACTGTTATGTAGGTATATATATGTGTCCATTTTGTTACTTCCATTTAGTTGATAAGGTTATTATTTTAGTATTTCATTGGTTAACTAACTGAATCTCAAATTATTAGACCTTTCAAAATCTTCAGCCACAAAGAGACAAAAGAAGACAAACACATGCTCTGCAATGTCTATATTATAACAAGAAAAAAATATTAAGGAAATTGTTAATCCATTATCTTGCCAGTTGTACTACCGACACATGTTAATATTTTTAAAAAATGTCTTTACATTTGATATATTTTTTTGTTACCTACAATAATGCTCTGAAATGTTTTAAAGTCAACTGAATTTGCAACTAAGCAGCTGCTATGGCTATTGCTAATAGAGAAAATAATTTATATAAAATATACATATGCAATTTATAATTCCATATTTAACAAACTTCATTTATATATAATGAAATTACAATTTGAATTTAATATTTGGTTATTAAGGCCTTCGTTTTGGATAATAATTATAAATTGTTGTGAAGGGAAAAATTCAAAATTTTGTATCTGTAAGTAGTAATTAATAATTAAAGTACTTGTTATTGTTAAGTAACAATAATTTAATTTAAAATAACGACATTAAAATGAAATATTTTTGTACATGACGACAATATTTTTGGTTTTATTTTTATCTGAATCCATTGAAATATTTCTATGAAAAGAAAAATCTCTGAGCACACAGTGACCTTTGATAGTGTGGTTAATATCAATTTGAGGAATAGTAATAATCTTTTAAATAATGCATGTATTATTTGTGGCCGAAAATATATAAATAGTACACACTGCCTTTTATTATAAGCTTAAAAATACTTTAATATATAATCAAATTGTTTGTTACTAATATGAAGTTCCACAGGGCGCAATTTTGGGACCACTTTTTCAATTAGTAGCTAGTTGAAATTAGGCTCTTATATCAGAATATTCCTCTTAACATGCAATAGAAAACTGTAATCAAGATAAAATTGAACGATTCAATAAAACTACCACAAATACGTATCACCAATTGTATTTCTAATCATAATTTACAACATATAACATACATTACCATTGTACATGTAGTCTAACGTTCTTACAATCATACCCTTTGCTCATATTGCTTATAAGTGGACGCTGTTCCATCGACGATGGTATAAAATCGTATAAATATACTTATATATTTATTCCCTTACTTTAGAAACACGAATCATCACTCGAATGGAACATCACATCAGAATGATTCACGTTTATAGGTAAAGGCGTTAGTGTTTGACAAATTTGATAAATACTTACATGATATATCATAAAAGGTTTAAATAATCTTAATATTAGATTTTGTGTGAACCAGAAAGTATATACAGTTGTATGTTACCCTTATTTGGTACAATACCAATAAACAATCTCTGGATAGTTATATCTAGTAGAGTTAAACAATGATTTTTATACTTCGTTGTAATAAATGAGCAGAAGCACGTATAGTTCGGCAAAGGTTTAAATTATGAGCTTGCTCACTCTCCACAGACAACAGATACTTAATTATTTATAATCTGTTGGTTGTAGCGTAAGAGAAATGGGTCATCGTGTACTTCCACGGAAAGGGAAGATGCGCGTTCTATGAATGTGGGTAAGAGGCAAATATTGCTATGCAGAGCTGATTCTGTGTTGTTTGTAGCCATCTATAGATGTAGCTGCGATATAATTCCAATTTATTATATTGGATTAAATTATTTACCGAACTGGAAGACGCAGCGTGGCCAGGCCTCCTACAAGATGGACCGATGATCTTGTGAGGCTCGCTGGAAGTCGCTGGATGCGGATAGCGCAAGACCGGCAATTGTGGAGATCTTTGGGGGAGGCCTTTGTCCAGCAGTGGACGTCTTTCGGCTGATATGGATGATGATGAAATTATTTACTGGATTACTGTTTGTGGGTGACGTTAATTGCTAAACGCCCGGCATGGATGTTTGAAGTGACTGAGCAGTCTAATACTGTTCTTAAACTCGACTCGTGTGCCAGCTAGAATATTTTAAGCATAATAGCGTTATTCATATATATCTATGTTTAGTTGGCATTTTATTGTAATGACTTAAGTTTTGTATGTTAGTGCCACAATAAATATTAAATCTGTCAGGAAAAGTGGTCACAGCAGTTGATCAAATAGCACACACGTAAACATGCGCACGCGCACGGGATCGTTAAGTTTGTATACGCCCAACTCTTAAGTCAATTTTTCTCAGCAATTATAAAACATCCAGAACTTATATTTGTGTATGTTATTTTATAGGTCTTAAACTTACTTTTGGTTGCAGAAAATATATCAAAAACTGCTCTTTTTTATTTTATTTTTTTATTGACACAAATTATATTATTTTACGAGGTAACCAGAACGAATAGTCTGCAAAAATGTCGGAGAACAAAATGCTTAATGCATATTTATCCTTGGTATGGGATTCAAATAAATTGGTTTCGCCTTCCTTTTTCGCCCTTTAGGTTATACTTATACCTAAGGGTCCATCGTGGTAATATGAGAACCAGCGCTCGAAATAGTGACCAATGAATAACCACCAGACACCATATATAAATAATTTATCATCTTAAAACGGATCTTTGATTAAGTCACAAGCTACTTTTTAACCGACTTCCAAAGGAGGAGGTTCTCAAGTTCACCGGTTTTTTTTTTTTTTTTATGTATGTACACCGATTACTCGGAGATTTATGATCCGATTTACGTGATTATTTTTTAGTTTGATGCGAAATAGTTGCCATTTGGTCCCATAAAAATTTTATTAAGTTTGGTCTAGTAGTTTTAATTTTATGGTCATTTTTGTATGAAATTTTTTGTTTATGTGGACGATGTAACTGTCTTTGGCACAGACGTTTTTAAATCTTAGCAAGTCAAGCTAGACTCATTCTGTTCAAGTGTCTTTTGGCATGAACATAAAGAACAATTTCAGACGACTAGCGTTTAATACGCGCGTATAAGGTTGTTTTTGGAAGCGCATGTAGGCGTACCTTTTAGCACAAGCGCATTTTTTATGTACGTACAGCGTAATCGACGCTGAGATTTATGAACCGATTTGCGTGATTCTTCTTTAGTTTGATGCGGAATAGCTGCCATCGAATCTTGGTAAGCAGATGTATTCCGTGAACCGCATTAAGATTTTCACACAAAAATAGAATAACAAACAATAATATTTGGGGGTTCATAAACCATATCTATGGATAGGTCTTCAAAAATGACATTGAGGTTAATAATATATATTTTTCCTAATTGTATAGTTTGCGTGAGACACTCTACCAAAGGCGTAACCTGTCAAAATAACTTCTAAAATAAGCCGTCTGCTCAGTAGATTCGTTGGCTAATCGATCATTAATAAGACCTAGTCTTCATAGACTCATGCCCTCTGCTCAGCAGACTTGATGATCGAATAGCCATTCGATCATTAGTAAGACCTAGTCTATAAGCCACAGACTCTTTAGCTAGATGGTCATAAATACGGCCTAACCTATGCGCTTGCTGTTCAGACTTTCACGAATCTTAGCTAGTCTAGACTCGTACTGTGCAAGTTTTCGTAGAGTGAACGTAATTTTATGTAGTTTTTTTTGCTCTCGATCATTCACGGTCTCACAAGAACGTGAAAAAGAGTTTCGGACAACATTTTTGTTGGGCACCTTTCGTAGTGCTACCCATAGCTAGACACTAAAAAGTAACAAATAAAAAAACTTCGTTTAAAAAAACCGACTTCAAAAACTGAAAAGTATAAAAAAAATATCTTAATAAAGATTTCATTTAATACATATCTTATGCAAACGTAATACCTTTAATATTAATGAAATAATATAATTTGTTTGTGCTACCCATTGATAGGTTTGAAGTCGGTGCCAAGCCCTAAGCAAAATAAAAGTTAATATTACATACTGCTTTCATAATTTGTGATGAAATTCCTACACTAAAGAAGTTTAAGAAAATAATCTTAAAGAACAATATGAATTAATATGAAACAGATGAAACTGTAGGTATCATAAAAAAATATTTAATATAAGTACCTAAATTTGCTACTATATTTATAATAAATATATATTATGCTTATATATGAATATATTTGTGGCCCTGAAAAACAAACAGATAAATTTATTAATTAGGAGACAACCATCAAAATTTTACAATATTTCGAACCGACCGTCAACGACGTCTGCACGCTTGGGTTTTTGTGTAGAAATACGAAGCTATACCGCTGAAAGTAACGTGCGGCGAGTGTGTTACCTACTATTACATTTGGCTTGGCACCGACTTCAAACCTATCAATGGGTAGCACAAACAAATTATATTATTTCATTAATATTAAAGGTATTACGTTTGCATAAGATATGTATTAAATGAAATCTTTATTAAGATATTTTTTTTATACTTTTCAGTTTTTGAAGTCGGTTTTTTTAAACGAAGTTTTTTTTTGAATTAATGGAAACTAGACATTATTATGCAATATACAACGTGTAACAGAAAGTGTGAACGTAACTTAAGGGGGTTATAGGGTATCAGGACGGCTACCTATGGACGAAACTTCAAACAGAAATAATCATTTTTTATTCAACTAGTAATTTATTTTTCTATCGACTACCTAAATCAACAAGTAAGATTACCGACATTATGAACAACACTAAAAACTCAGCCGCAAGGGTAATGAACCTTACCGCGAACTCTTTGGGTACCTACTACTTAGACTGTAAATAAAAAATGTGGTTCTGTACAGTCACATAATTTATTACACGTGTTTATTTTAAGATTCAATCAAATGTTTAACTGAATTTTTGCTCTAATTTTTAAAGGTTCTTTGTAACGACATTTTAATCATTCATAGAAATTTGATAACTAGGAAAAATCACTTAATTTAATTTAAATTGATATTCCGCAAGATGTTGGATCTAGGAGAAATAAATAATTTAATTGACTTATGTAACTGCAGATATTTTTTTGTGTGTTAAATAGTAAGAATATTAAATTTTTTCTTTCAGTATGTGAATTTAATCTGGCCGGAAACGAATAGGTACTTAATTTTTAATACAAACTATACAAACTAACCAGATAAATACACGCGGTACGACTACTGATAAATTACGAAAAAATAAGAATAATGTACTAGGCTCATATGAACATTAAGGGACATTTCGAATTCCGTCCTGATTTTGTCGCAACGAACTCTAATACAGCGGCGAATACAAAGGATTGATGTAGGTAAATAATAAATGATTAAATATTATTTAATATTCATCAAAGCGGGCCCCGCGCGTGGCGGCATCTTTGAGAGACTCAAAGACGCCGCCACCGCGCGCCGCGCCATTTGAATGTGTTCGTGTATAACTCATTGGTCTAGCGGTAGCGTGTTCAACTGCAGATAATAAAGTCCTGGGTTCAAATCCCGGGTCGGGCCAAAAAGTGATTATGGGAATAATGAAGTCCTGGGTTCAATCCCCGGGTCGGGCCAAAAAGTGTGCCTGACCTTTTTCCGGTCGTATCGCTAGTCGTCCCATCGGATCATGAGAGTGATGGAATAGAAAGTGCAGGGGCACTTTCAATTCCACCTTTAAAATTTAGAGTGATACACTCTAAATTTTAAAGGTTCTGTAACGACATAATTATTAATCATTCATACAATACATACAAATAAAAAAATATGAATAATGTACTAGGCTCATATGAACAGTAGGGGACATTTCAAATTCCGTCCTGATTATATCCAAAAATACACTATTATGGCGGCAAAATCAAAGAGTTGATGTAGGTAAATAATAAACGGTTAAATATCTTTTAATATTCATGAAGCAAGCCGCGCGCGTCGTCGATACCTAGGCGGCTCTTTTGAGTGGACTCAAAGACGCCGCCAAAGGGGCCGCGTTCGAAGAAAGCCGCCAAATTCATCAAATATTGTGCAATTTCATTTATTTAATAAAAATATTAAAATCATCAGTTGTTCGTAAACTGCTGTCTATTTAGGTCGTGTTTAGTTACTAAATCGTCTAAAATGTCGTTTAGTAATGAGTAAAGTGTTCCGCGAAATCCTTAACTATGTCGTTTAGTGATCGTAATAATTTTGAAAATTTCGTGCATTCATCTATGAAAGAATAGCCTCAGACGTGCACTTTGTGATGATGAGGATTCATAGGTCACAGAATTTAAGGCTGTTTAATTACGAGGAACCTATGTTGTGAAGGGTACAGTGTCGCGATGGATGCCACGCCTCTTTATAACTAAGAAACATGAAAGCTTTACGATTCTATGAATATGTTGTACATGAGAGAGACTCGTATTAGTTGGCAAGTCTTAGAGTTAAGCTTTCGGTGTCGGTGCAGATTTTAGTGAACGTGAAATAATGAAATTCTTCCATCAGTACTGAAAACAACTTCAACTAGAAGTTTAACTATAAAAAGGATCTCGTAATGTGTTTGTGTATCACGTACTTATACGATGTAAAGTATCCAATAGCTATTCAGCAGTGCTATAAATAAAAACATAACTCGAAAATAAAACAAAATATATTATTATGTTGTGAGTGCAATCGGAATCAAACTACCAGGCGTGCATAGAAACACAGAGGTATGTCAAACAATTTCTAGCGTAAATCAGAATCAGCTGTGCTGTGTTAGTACGGATGTTCGTTATATCGATAAAAATACTTGTCGATATATTGAATGGTATATTATTTTACGATCAAGATTAAAATGATGGTATTTCGGTATGAGATTTTGTGTATAGGTAGGCTTAAGGAGACCGTATATGCCCCTTAAGTTACGTTCACTCTTTCTGTTACACGTTGTGTAAAGCATAATTTGAAAGAAAACAAATCAGTCGACAATTGGTCGGGAGCGGTGTCGTATTTGATGCACTGAGTGTCGAACTTCGTATAAATTAATCTATGGCTCGAAACAGCATTGAAGTAAGGTTAACTTAGAAATGCTCTACCAAGCTATAAGATACTGTAACAGCTTATCGTATCACGTGCTGGTTTATTTAACAGACGTTTAAAAATCTATTAAGGGCACATCCTTGGGTGACTAAAGGATTATTTGTAAAACACCAACAAGCTATCATCATAAGCAACAACTTTTGTTCTACGAATACATAAAAAACATACATTTGTAAAGTTTTTGTTCTAGGTGCGGTGCGGAGCGGCGCGAAATGAAGCGAACGCGATCAGTTGGCTTGATATTTTCGCGCGAACTGGATGCGGTGCCGTCGTGTTTTTGTTTGTTTATAATGTCGGAGATAGAAATTTTAATTAATGCTATCCAAGAACGTCCTATATTATGGGATGAAAGAAGGAAAACATAATATTATCATCAACAGCTTATTATCGTACTGCGAAAGGGAGGATTTGGACAAATTAACTGGGACTACTAGGACTTGAGTATTTGATATTTAAGAAATGAATTTTCCAATAATATTCGTTTTCGTCCGTCCATGACAAATGCACAGTGCACAAGATACGATTCGCGTGCACGTAGGACGTAGCCACCGCATCGCATTGAATTCGCTTGTCACCGCTTCATAATCGCGTTCGCTTTGAACCGCCTATCTAACGCTACGTCCTACGTAGGCGGTTCAAAGCGAACGCGATTATGAAGCGGTGACACGCGAATTCGATGCGATGCGGTGCGACGCTGCGGCTATGTCCTACGTGCACTCGAATCGTCTCGCGCAGCCGCAACCGACTCCGCAAAAACACGACGGCACCGCATCCAGTTCGCGAGAAAATATCAAGCCAATTGATCGCGTTCGCTTCATTTCGCGCAGCTCCGCACCGCGTTTGGTCACGTAGGAAACTTCAATAGGTTTCAACTGTTTGTTGTTTACGCGCCGCTTCGCGTTCGCGTCTAGCTCGCTCACGCAGGACGTAGCGTAAACTAGCGCGCGTGTTCGCGTCTTTGCAATGCTCGTAGAGTTATAAATATTCAAGCGGGAAATTAAATTAATACTTATTTTAGTATGAAAACAAATTATTAATGTAAAAGAAACGTTGTTGCTTATGGTCTTAATTGTCTAGTACTGCGAGGTTGTTGATGTTTAAGAGCCTGTGCCACCACGTTTTTAAAACGCGCTTTAATCCTACAGAGCAGTTTGTTGTTGTTAGTGTCGATGCTAACGCGCGCGTTGATATCGCTACAAACGCGCGTCAACGGCGCACTTAAAAACGTGGAGTGCATAGGCCCTTAGAGAAGTAACCATGTATTAAGATTTACATGAAATTCGAACCATATAGGTGTGTAGTAAAGCTATTAGCCATTTATACGTTCCACTCTATACTCGTAAATACAACACATACTACTACATATACAAATAGTCCCACATTTTTAATGTCATCGTTTTTATATCAAATTCACTAAGGTTTACATTACAATTTTAACAACTAGCAAATCCAATTAATCCAACAAGATGTTGGCAATTCTATATTTGACACGGCTACTTTATGTCATTACACATTTCTATTAAATAGCGTAAGAAAAGAGCATTTTTAAAACATAATTTCCCTTTTTCAGGATTCAGTTGCATTGCGAAAATTCCCCTTACGTAATAAACACGCCATGAAGGTCCAAGCGTGTCCACAGACGTAGCGTAAACTGTACTAAGTGCGCCTCAAAGCCGAACATTTATACATATTTCAAACCATTCGATAAAAATTGAATTTTTATGTCAAATTGACATATTTACTTCATCTCAATTTGGCAAACTAAACGGCCAAATTGTACCATGTCAATAGACACATTGAGTTGACACTTCATGTAAAATTGCCATTTTATGTCAAATGACATATTGACCCTGATGTTTGATTTAAAATTGGCAACTCAAATTGTTATTTTGTGTGATTCAAATTATCATTTTATGTCAATTGACATATTAACAATGATAGATTATCTAAAATTTCAAAATACCGTCAAGTAGTTTTAGTAGGGTTTGGTCAGGCAGTTCATCGCTTTGCTGACCACATCTGTACCTACCTATTTTAGGTTAGATCCCCATACAGGACAGGTATACCCTCAAACTGATGTGTGCATTGATTCTGTACGAGTTTTCTGCCTGTAAACTGTATGTTTGCAAAGTCTCGATACATACATTTACACCGTGACGATATTGCCTGTAAATTTAAATATTGACGCATGTCGTTGCATGCTTGAATCTTTTGCACTAATGTGGACATATAAAAGCGATTTCATCTAAATATCATCGTATTTGACAAACTCCACATTAAAGCTATCAAATATGACATTTATTTGTATGTTGCATTAAGACTATTTTTCAATAACTATGAGTTAATCTGATTTTTTTTGTGGGTACAAATGTACTATTATTAAAACTGACGTGAGGAACTAACATACTGAAAGATAGTAACTTCAGGGCGAAAGCGACGACGTGCGGGTCGCATTCGCCGTAAAGATGACTTCCTGAAGAAGTCGAAACTGTTGGCCGAATCCAACATAAAAATATGCGAGTTCCTCTTACTATCTTTCATTATGGTACAAATTTAAACAAGACCTCTACAGTTATTCTAGGAGTATTCCAATGCTTCACCGGACAATATTGCGGTTATGTTACTTTCATTGGAACACAATAAATTGCCTGATGTTGGTGGCAACCATGTTAAATTAAGTTTACTGAAGTAAAATGCTATTAAAGCTACATACAAATAAAGCTCATATTTCAATGCTTCACTCAGACTTGGATAAGAGCCAAGCCGTTAAAATTAACTCTATGATGTTCATAAATCCATCAAGAATAGGGTTACCATTCATCCGGACTTAGGGCAACCGTCCGGATTCGTGACTTTCTAGAAAGATTGCATACACAGTTTTTACATCATGGTACTTAAAAATAAAATACAAGAAATATATTACTGACTAAAATGTCCCGCCTTTTTCTGCAATATCCCGCATTTTCACAGAGTTTTCCAACTATGAAATGGTAACCCTAATCAAATATCACATACTCACTAAAACTGACTGTTTTTAAACAAATTATAAGTTACGTTAGACACAATGTGATTCTACATTAAACAATCTCTTTCTTACGAAGAAAACAAACTAGCTCTCTTCAGAGCGCGGAGAATATTCTGAAGCTTTTTGGGGCAAATTTTTATGTGGATCATACTGATAGAATCATACCATAGAAGTGTGGACAATTTTTTTTTTTAGAACCATACATATAGCCTAACACTCTTCTATCGTATCTTCTCTTTCGTATGGGCAGTGGTCGTCTTGGTGACGGAGTTTTAAAGCCGCTGTTATCCCTCTGTCATGGCTTAACGACAACAACCGAGTCCTACAGCTTTACGTGCTCTCCGAAGCACGGAAACGCTCACGCGAAAGATATAAAACCAATTTGATGGTCTAGGTGCTTTACCTCGCGGAATACTATGAATACAAACGAAGATATAAATATTTACATATCATGTTAAATAAAGAACGCACTATACTTACTTATGACGTCACTTGTAGTGGAGCCATAGATTCTACATACTAACAGTCATTTCGAAAAAAAGGGAGAGAACATCCCTACTTTACCCGCATAAGAACTTGACACGTTTTACCAAGGTTTTATTATTATTAATCTGCTTTTATCAGTTCTACATCAGTCCGATACCGACATTACAACCTACCTGTAGTGCCATGTCGTGGCAATTGGATGATAGACAGCGCCATCTTGGGGCCAAATAGGGTAATTTTCATACAAAACAAAAAGTCATAAAATTTACTACTGAATTTCGGTCACTACTGATAAATTCCTTCTAATATTTTGTTGTACTTTTCTGTGATAACGACGACTTTGCACATATTTCTGAAGTGAAGTTAGCGGATTACCTCGTTGGTGTAGACCACGGAATACAGTAACATACAAGGTTTAACATAAGCAGTAGACAAAACTAAAGGAGGTCAAATCTTCTGTGATATTGAACAACATGTAGAGCATCTACTGGCCAAATACACAAAAACAAGTCTTCCCATACAAAAATATCGATCTGCTGTCGCATTTTGAATGGGAAGCCATTTTCATACTTCACTATTTAGTTCAGTATCACATCATCCTCCATATTCCACCCTGTATTAGAAACGAATTCTTCAATCCAGCATATAAAGCCACTAGAAGTGGCGAAAAAATGCCACAAAAAGCTCAAGAATATTCCACCAACCAGCGCAAAACAAATCATTCTACACAAAACTTAGCATCAATAACCTAAATTGGTAAACATTTTAACAACATGATTTGAACGCGATACCTGCTATCCGTAATAAAAAAAAAACAAAGTCCAACCGATTATGGTATTTGTTCATTTAAAAACCACATTTAATATGAAAATATACTTAGATAAACACATATATTCGATATTGTGCCTGACTAAAGATAGAAAATAACCTAGCCAGGAAAATAAAATTAACCAACCACTATTTGACTGGCAACACTGGCACTTAGTGTTTTTTTTTATTTTCCTAACACGGGTCAATAGGACTACACAACTTTAAAATCACAAGGAATGTAAAACAAAACTAATTTAACGTATACAACTAAATAATTAAACGTAAATACGGATAACAAATAGCGCGTCAAAAAAAACTTAAAACAAAACAAACAAACTTACGAACATACTCAGGTATCATAGTCTTCATCTATCTGTAGGTTCCCAGAATTCAAACTGTCTAAATTAGGATGAGGCAAAATGGGTTTAATTTCAATTTTTCTCACTTCAGGTTTCGTTACCTTTGAGTTTTGTCTATGGATTTGTCTTAGAGAATTCTTGTCATTCTTAGGTGCGACCATACTCGCCGCAGCCGTGTCTAGTAGTTTTATTTCTGGGTTTGCAAAATTTTTTGTAAAGTCTATATTTATGATAGGGGTCACGGGTGTCCTAGGAGACACTAAGGGCTTTTCGAATTGCTTTGGCACTGGATCTATTTTAATAGGTTCTGGTGTGAAACTTGTTGAAGGTTGAGGGCTTGTGTATGAGGGGTTCACTTTAATGACACTTCTGTGCGGAATTTCTTCTGTGACTAAGGTCTCTTGGTAGAAGTTTGCTGTTCTGACTGGTTTTTCTTCTGGTACAGGTTTCTTTGTTAGGTCTATGGCTGTGTCTAGAGAGGTTGAGGTGACTGTTTCTATCCTGGGCGGTCGAGGCTCATTCTCTGAGGAGATGGCCCGTTTGGTGAGAGCCTCCTTTACTAGCATTTTGACGTCACTACTGCTTGAACTATTCGAGTCTTCCCTGGCTATCTTTCTAGGAGGCGCCGGTGGCATCTCAGAAAATCTGGAAAATTAATTGTTGTAAAATACCAATTTTTTTCGAACAATATGAGTCTGTATTTATAAATCGAACTGAACTCAGAGCCGGGAGTATAACTTTACTGCCAATACTTCATTGGAGGGAAGTTACGCAATTCGTATTTGCATGAAGATAAATAAACTATTTATTAAATACCAATATGGTACAAATACCTCAAAAAACTTAAAGGAATTACTTGCTTTGTTTTGCACAAGAATCACGTTGATTCAGTTTCTTGTAGAAAATATGTTGATAAGGAAACTTTTCTCCTAGGTTTTTAATACCTCGGTGGTCTGGGTCAAAGTATGTTAAGAGACACGTGTGACATTGTTTGATTGATTCCGATTCTAATAAATGTTTAATAGCATTTACAGAATTTTTATAAAGATTTAACAGATTGGCGACGACGACGATGGGATTCGAATCCACGCGTGCAAGGCAAAGGTAAAATAAAAAAATGACTTTCATTGTGTTATGGTTTTTGGTGTGTATTTCAGTCTTTTATAGACTTAAAGTTTAAGCATTTTGAAAGTACAATTAATCCGTCAGCTATATTAGGATACTGCGGTCCAAGCAATGGCAATACGTCAATAATTACCTTGATGAATTTGGAGAACTTTCTTCACTCATCAATTCTTTCTCTTCAGCAGCGGAAACATCTGGTATATTTTTCACCTGTAATTACATAAAGCATACTTTATTAAAGAAAATTTGCTAGTACCCATAGGGGAAGAAAGATAGTACCATTACTGCGAACTACCGATGCATAAACTTGAAACCATTCTGGCCCTAAAACTTTTTGCTCCAGAGTCTTGACAGCATCCTGTTGTTAGAAGTGTTTGCTCGGACGCAGTGGTATTTTATCTGCTCCATAATAGAATTTTCTTTCATAATGAAGTTAGGTCAAACTTCATTATGAAAGAAAATTCTATTATGGAGCAGATAAAATACCACTGCGTCCGAGCAAACACTTCTAACAACAGGATGCTGTTGCTGTCTTAATAAGCAACTGAGCACAGTACGAATCATACACTTCAGATCCTGCAAGGAACGGATGAAATACAACTGTTATCTACTCTGCCACTCTTACTCTTTATGCATCAGTAACTTACTGATGCATAACGCCATTTTGGGCGTACACTTCTTAAACCAAGATGATATCAACCGCTGTCCTGTCTTAACGAGCCTGGCAAGAATCAAAGAATTCCCATCCTGTACATGCCACTGTCAATTATTGATATTTACATAAATGTCTTTTCCACAACAAGATGTTAACTGGCGTCTTAACAAGCTCCTAATTACAGTTAGAACTCAATTTTTCACGCACGAAGCTGATAAAAGACTTCCACTCAGAATACTTTTACATAATATGTTCATGGCAGAATAGTAAAACAATAGTGTCTACTATATACCGTCACCACGCCATTTGAAGGGATAAGCGTACTGCCATTTCATTGTGCAAGCTTTTTTCACCAGTATGATGTAAACGGTCTTGACAATCAATGAAAACTTGTCGATAATATTTCACAGAAAACAGTTGGGAGTGAAAGTCTATTAGAAGCATAATACTTAAACGATGCATACAGTGTACAGGCTGGAAACTGCTGCACCAGAAGAGCACGTAGAGCTAGTTCCCGATTAGTGTTTATTTGAATTATTATTATCATAGTCCGAGTATAATGTTACTATGAGACAAGGCAGTCTATTATATGCAAGTCGATCAATAATTCTCAAGGTTTATTCATATGCAAAACAGTTCAAACATTCTGTATGAATTGACGTAGTTTCGAAGGAGTGCGTTACATTTTGTTTGTGCAAGTGTAGTTAATTTTAGCATGTAACCAAAATTTCTTGTTTTTGCTAGTAAAATATACGCACTAGCTACCGTCGTGGCGTCGTAAGAGTATTTACTTTTAGGCCCCAAATTTTCTACACTTTGAACTTGGCCTCTAACAAGACACATTGCTTGACATGGGGAAGACTCAAGGTCTTTGCATATCTTGCCTCCATTACCTGCATCGAAATCATCGGGGCTCTCATAAAGGTGAAATAAGAATCATCTAAGCATTCAAGATCGTGCGCGTCTTGTTTTTTTCAGCTGTATCTGTTTATAACTACCCCTATAAACATCAGGTAGTAAACTTGCCCAAGAAGAGTCTAAGTTCCTTTACGACTAAGATAATGGACCTTGGGACTCCTTCATGAACTGCTTGACTAGACTTAAGATGAATGAATGAAATCAATATCTACGAAAGATCCTAATAAAACACAGACATTTGGTCAAATGTCATCTATTGACTTTTGGGAAATAGATATACCGAATGTCTGAATTTATTAGAATCTTTCTTCTCATCTCAACTCATCCTCTTAGGATATTTCTTCTTCCATCTTGAATGTACCAGTATGCATTGATTAACGTGTGAAGATATTTGCGTTTCTTGCTGTCGTCATTATCAGCATTTCTTGCTATCGTCACCAACTTTACTCCCACCACATCCTAAGCCTTTGTAAGTTTACTTTCCGTGGACTACACGGACTAAAGGCTTTGAACAAATCTAACTTCGACTCTGCCAAGATGCACTGCTTTACTAGTGAAAGACTCTAGGTCTTCGCATATCTTGCTTCCATCCAGTTCTCTTCTCCGAGACCTCATCCTTATACAGACCTTGGCGAGTAAATTTACCAGACCTCTCCAGAAGTCGTCAAACTGTGATTCTACTAGGTTCTGCTTGACATGCCAAGGAACCACCTACTAATACATCATCAACTTACCAGATCTCTCAAAAAGTCGAACTTCGACTCCGCCAGGATGCACTGCTTCACGTGTGAGGGACTCAGGGTTTTCGCGTTTCTTGCTACCGTCACTTGCATCGCTTTACTGAGGAGTGATTCCACGAACAACTCTAGCGTTCGGGGTGTTGGAGTGAATAGAGCTGAGTTAAGGAGTTTTTAGAGTAACAATAAATATAACAAAAATACATAAAAGCAAAATTTAAAAAAAAATTAAAATTTAAACTGTTTATTTCAAATAAATTACATAATACAGCGTACAATTATTAGGTCTACTGAAATCTTACATTTAAAGATTATATTGTAGTCCCAGAGCAGCATGAAGTAGCGCTAAGGAAGGTGTCATGATTATAGTGAGTGGTCCCGACATGCATCGCCTTCCAGGTACTTATCACTGATAAAGTATTTTTTTAATAAGTTTTTTACTTGTTCTATTTTTATTTTTTTTATTATCTGTCAACTAATGGTTTTGGCAGACTATTTAGTACTTGGGCCAAGGTGCACATCGTGACCCTCCTTCCGTAATCATTATTGTATTTTGGTAATTTGAACATTGGTATATATGACAAATTTCGGAGATATCTTGGTCTCATGTTAAATTCTAATTTACAATAATTTTCAATGTTTTCGGACACAACAGCCATTTTTAATTTGTCGAATACATTAATCACTTTACAATATTGGAACAACTTATCATAATTATCTTTATATTTATGCTTTATCTTAAGTGGAACAATGGTCTTTAAAATTCTTAATTGCAAGTTATAGATATTTGTCAGGTGGGTTTTATATGTGTTTCCATAGCTAGAAATACCATAATTGATTACTGAGTCTGCCATCGACATGTATAACAGTCTTAGGGTGTTGTATGGTAATTTATATTTGAGGATACTCAGTTTAGATAGTATTACTCTTAACTTATTACAGACTTTATCGATATGTGGAACCCAGTTAAATCTATTGTCAATGACTAGCCCCAGATATGTGTGTTGGCTAACTTTGTCAATTGATTTACAGTTGCATGATACTAACTGTGCATGCATACATTGATGTTCGTGAGCCACGATGTTTGGTGTTTTGTTAGTTTTAATGTAAGGAGAATGAATATGTAGTACTTTCGTTTTTTGGATGTTAATAGATAGTCCAACATCATGAGCCCATTTGAAAATGAAAAAAAATGAAAAATGAAAAATGTTTTATTTGTTATACAAGTAAATTTAACAACTAGTGATTGGAGTCTCCTTTTAAGCAAAAAAAAAGCCTGTGTTAGGAGACTCCGCTCTTCCAAAACTTAAAATATTAACATAGATTACTTGTTTTAAATGTTATAAAGACAGGCGATTTTAAAAAAAAAAAAAAAAGAGAAAATTAAAACTAGACAAGAAGCATGCAAATGTGTGAGTGAGAGTAGGGGTGTGTGAATGTGAGTATGAGGGTGTGTGAATGGGACTATGACTATGAAGGTGTGAGAATGGGGGTGTGTGAGTGTGAATACTAAGGAGTGTTACTGTGAGTATAAAGGTGTGTAAATGTGAATTTGAATGTTGAATGTGAGCGTCTGTGTGTATGAAAGTTAAGTGATTGCGTGGGTTTGTTAAATTTAATACAGAGTGAGTGTAAGTGGCAATGAATGAATCAGACTGTATACGACAAGTACGGAAGATTAAGTGTAAGGTTATATTTTATTCCAGTAGCTTCTCCGTGTCATCATAAGTAAGTGGTTTTATCCAATTACTTACTATTTTTTTACTGTCAGTTAATCGTTTATTGTATATGTAGATCTCTTTGTTTACTCGATTGTAAAGCTGAGCTGAGCGTTTGTCATATTGAATACGGGCGAGTTTGGTTTTAGTTTTAGGAACTTCAGCTATTATATCCTTTCTTCTTTTCAAGGTTAAGCTGGGATCAAAATTAAGAGTTTTATGTTTCCTGAGAATAGTTTTAATTATATATAGTTTGCGAACAGAGTGTAAATTACTTATTTGATAAAGACTTTGTGTAGGGTATCTTAGGTTTTTGAAGTACATTAATTTTATTAGAGCCCGTTGTCCCCGCTCCAGGTCTATGAATTTAGTCTTAGCCGCTCCACCCCAAACGGGGATGCAATATACTAAGACAGACTGGACTATAGCTATGTATATTTCATTGAGTAGATTTCTGGGTTTGTTTGTGTTAGCGGTTATTTTATTTGGCACAATATGCCTTAAATTTTTGAAAATCCAACTCAGTTTTCTAATTCTGTTGGTAACTTGTTCCAGGTGGGAGTACCAAGATAATCTTTGGTCAACAACAATACCAAGATATTTGGTCTGAGAAACTTTGACTAATGTTGGACATAGGCAGTTAATTGGATTGTCACACTCGTGTACCTTTATAATAAAGTCGGGGTTTGGTTGTGTCCTGTGCGATATGCTAAAACATATGTAATTTGTTTTAGCTGTGTTAAGTGTAAGTAAGTTATTTGAGAGCCATTTAGCAATTTGAGTCATACCAGCTTCAGAACTTCCAGCAACATCGTCCCAAGACTTCCCAGAAAACACTACTGCAGTATCGTCAGCGTAGGAAAAAACTCTAGCGTTATTTATTTTAAGGTTGCAGAGGTCATTTATATAAAGTAGGAATAATGTAGGGCCTAGCACACTGCCCTGAGGCACACCGAAAGTGACTTTTGCATCGTCACTAACGTATTCTCCTACCTTAACTCTTTGTTTCCGGTTCGAGAGGTAGTCGGTAAACATTTTAAGTGGAATTCCTCTTATACCTGACGCTTCTAATTTGTTCAAGAGGACAGGAACAGAGACGGTGTCAAACGCTTTTTTTAGGTCCAGAAAAACCGTCAGACATTTGTTACCGCTATCCAGGTTACCAGCCACTAGGGAGCTAAGAGCAGTAACTGCATCCTCGGTTGATAATCCCGGCCTGAATCCAAATTGCGAGCTGCTTAAGATGTTAAATTTGTGTAGATATTTTAAGAGTCTCTTGTTTATAAGCTTTTCAATAATTTTCGATATGGCTGGCAAGATGGATATAGGTCTGTAATTGTTGACATCGTCTCTGTCCCCACCCTTGTGAACAGGTGTGATTATAGATTGCTTAAGTGGTGCAGGGAAGCTGCCCTTTGCAAAGCAAAGATTGGCCAAGTGGGTTATTATGGGAACAATATCTTGCCTAATATGTTTTAAAAATCTTGTGGACACGTTGTCCCAGCCGGGTGCACTGTCGGACTTTAGGCTCATCAAGACCCCATCGACTTCTTCGGTATCCGTATCCAAAAGAACGAACGAGTTTATCTGTGTAGACAGTGTTTCAGAATTAAAAGAATTAAAGTTGTGTGCAGCTGAAGGTCGAACTTTTTGGGCTAGCTCTTTGCCAATATTTGCAAAGTAGTCATTAATGAAATTAACAGACTCAGTTGAATTTGATCTCATTTGTAATAATTCAGTGTTATGACTTTTTGTATTATTTGTGTAAGTTAAGGTTTTAATGTTTTGCCACAATAATTTATTATTTGTTACAGAATTAGCTAGTAGGTCTCTTTCAAATTTTCTTTTTAACTTTTGCATAATATATCGAATTCATGCTGCAGGAGGCGTTCCGCGATTTGTATATCTTGATGCGCTGTTATGATACATGTATCGTCAGCAAATTGGTATACAGAGCAGTGCCGAAATATGTTACACATGTCATTCACATATATTAGGTACTCTGTAGGCCCTAATATCGACCCTTGTGCTGTACCGGTTGTGGTCGGTATTAAGTCACTGTATTCTCCATTTACACAGACTGTATTAAACCGATTAGAATGATAGTTTCTAAACCATTGTAGCATGTGGCCCTGTATACCATTCTGTGACATTTTTTCATAAAGGGTTTCATAATTTAATGTTTCAAATGCCTTACTAAAATCTATCAAAACTATAAGCACATGCTTTTTATTATTAATATTTGTATTTACTTCATTAGTAAATGAAGACAATAATTGTGTAGTACTTTTTGATTTTTGAAAACCATATTGTTTTTCATGTATAATTTCATTTTGAGACAAGAACTCGTTAATTTTTTTACCTATGTATTTTTCTATAATTTTGTCTATACATGATAGTATTGTTATGGGCCTATAGTTATTAGTGTCCGTATATTTACCTTTTTTATGTATAGGTCTAACCACCCCAATTTTTAGTTTATCTGGGTAGGTTCGACTACATATGCATCTATTAATTAGATGAGTTAAAACTGGAGCAATTTCGATTGAAATAAATTTAATATCTTTTGCTCGTATTTTGTCTAATCCTGGACTTTTTTTGTCATCGATACTATTCAGTATTTTGAGTAGAATTTTTTCATTAATTTTTCCTACTCTAAGGGACACTTTTGGCTTATTTACGTATTCGTTCTCGTTTAGTAACGGTTTATCACAAGTACAAATAACATTTCTTACATTGTTTTCAAAGTCCGAAGCAAATTTGTCTGATATGTCTTTAGCTTTCATTTTAAAGTATTTAACAAGCAGTTCATCAACAGCTTTTGTTATTCTACCCGTTAAACGGTTAACTATTTCCCACATTTTTCTGGGGTTTTTAAAATTATTAAAGATTTCCCTTTTTGTTGAATCATTTCTAGCCTTATTTATTAATTTATTCGTTCTATTTCTATATCTCTTATATATATATTCATTTTGCTTGTTAGTTATGTCTTTTAAATACAATTGCAACAAATCATTCTTTTTTTTGTCATTTGAATTAATTTATCTGAGATCCAGTTACACGTTTTTTTTTTGTTTACATTTATTATTCTTGTTGTACTACATTTTTTATAAATTTTTTCGAAAATATTGGTTATTTTTATTTTATTTTATTAGGGAAGCTAACAGCTACATACAATTGGTTACAAATTTTGGTAAGTAAATGTCAATAACAAGCTTCCACAACTAATTAACTAAATGGATGCATCTCCGGTCTACTTAATTAATTACAGTAATAACAATTCTACAAATGGTTTTAAAAGATTGAGCAAATAGTGCTATACATAGATTTATACATTATCAATGAAATATCTAGTTAATTTGGATCTTGTAGAATTTTTGCTAGTAGTAAACAGATCAATAAAATCAAAACGACTGTCATCATTTAACTTGTTAAATTCATTGAATACTCTAGGCAGAAAGCTGTTGACTCTAAAATTGGTGTGGCATGGAGAACAGTTTAACAAGAGATTTTTACGTAATTTTCTTACAGGTATTGACAACTTGATTTTTGAAAGAAGTTCGGGACAGTCGATATCACCCTGGGCAATATTGAGAAGAAAAGTTATATCAGAAATGTTTCGTCTTACATGCAATGGTAGAATATGCAGTTTGACACAGCGCTGCTCATAGGTGATAGCGGCTAGGTGGTCTAATTTGAATTTAAAACCTAAGTAACGGATAAATTTTCTTTGAATCATCTCGATCTCATTGGAGTAGCAAGAATAGCGCGGATTCCAAATCTGTGAAGCGTATTCCAAGTGACTTCTCACATAGGAGCAATATAATACTTTAATGGTTTTCATATTTTTGAAGTCATTTGAACAGCGAATCAGGAAACCTAAAGCCCTAAAGGCTTTGTTGACTGACTCGCTGACGTGCTGATCAAATAAAAGCTTACTATCATGCACTACACCCAAATCTCTTGAAACAGTCCTCCTTTCTAAATTATGATTTTTGATTGCATAATCAAATACATAAGCTAGACGCTTTCGTGTGAAGCTCATTGCGAAACATTTAGAAGCATTTAAATCTAGTTTATTATAACGACAATATAAATCAAGACGTTGGAGGTCCTCCTGCATTAATTTGGCATCTTGAACACAATTAACTGTACGGAATATTTTCATGTCATCGGCAAATAACAAAAAATTGGAATGTATGAAACAGGGGCCAACGTCGTTGATAAAAATAACGAAAAGTAGGGGACCTAACAAAGAACCCTGAGGGACGCCAGAAGGAATTCTAACCCACGATGAAGTATAGCCACTCAACACTACTGCCTGAGACCTGTCTAGAAGATAAGACGAGAACCAGTCATGGAGTCTACCGTGAATACCGAGATCCAGGAGCTTAGCAAGTAGGATTTTGTGGTCTATACGATCAAAAGCCTTGCTGAAATCAGTATAGACCACATCAACCTGATTACCACTGTCCATATTATTGGTTAAGTATTCATTAAATACCAACAGATTAGAAGTGGTCGATCTGCCTCTTACAAAACCGTGTTGTTCTGGTATGAACACTAATTTCACTGAGTCATAAATATGATTATAAACTACACGCTCGAGAACTTTCGCTATCAAACATAATTTCGATATCGGCCTATAATTTGTAACAGCGTTTCTGGTTCCATTTTTATGGATAGGTGTAACGAAGGCTGATTTCCATATCGATGGCACGACACCTTCCTTCAGTGATCGTCTGAAGAGCAAAGTTATAGGCGCGGATAGTTCTTTAGCACACGCAATTAAGAAAGAGGCTGGTATTGAATCGGGACCAGCGGACTTGAATGGATCAAGAGCTTTCAATAGCTCATAGATCTGCTCTATACTCACCTGAACTGTGGAAATGTCACAGACCTGGCTACTAATTGAAGGGACTTGTGATGATGTCAAATGTATTAATTAAATATGTATTCAATAATATCATTGGGTTCACTTTTGTCGTATATTGGACCCCAATCCACCTGAGCAAGTTCCTGCCTTAATAATTGATTATCTATCTTGGTTATTGGTAATTTATTGGTTATTGAGTTTGAGCTGATAATAGCTAAACCTGTTATAAAGTGGTCGGCCAGTGCATTCTTTACAACGGCAGACTGAATAGAATGGCAGTGTCCACCTTTCGAATGAGACGTGGGTATAATATCCCTGATAAATATGTGATCTATGCATGTTTTTGATGTACCGAAAGTTGTTGTCTCAATTCTTGTATACTGAGTTACGCAACACTGAAAACCCACGCCGTTTAAATTATTAAGATAGGAACTTACCAATGAGTTACGAGTTTTTAAGTCAATGTTTACATCCCCAACTACCAAACAGTTAGTATTACAAGGATATTTGTTTAATAGGCGTGACAGTTCGTTAATAAATTTGTACTTCAATAGGTTGGGAGGGCGGTATATGGCACATAAATAAGTTTTATATCCTTTATCTAATATCACTTCACCAAATAAACACTCATAATTCAATGTTTAGCAAATTGACTATAGAGAACTACACGCTGTCCTCATAATGAGCTTGTTCTATGCTCACCCAGGTGTTAAGGGCCAGGGCAAAATGAGCTCCCATCAACATCATATCAGCGGAAAGACGCCAACTGCTGGACAAAGCCTTCCCCAAAGATCTCCACTATTGCCGGACTTGTGCTATCCGCATTGCGTCAAGAATTGTCAAGCCGAAGTGGCAGAGGGCAGGGCACTTAGCTCGTCGAGCCGTCGGCCGCTGGGGCAGAAAGATTCTCGAGTGGTGACCATGAATCGGAAACTCACTTGTAACTAGATTACTATACTCTAGTACAGCTTAAACGGATGAAATTTGCTGTCAATAGTTAACCCTCAGATGACTAATAATTGCTACATGCTTAAAAATAAAACCATGTATTATATTTAACATAATTAAGACAGAAATAAAAGCTCATAGTGACCCCATCACATAAAATTACATCATCCGATTAAAAATGATACAAAAACGGCACACAAATCATTTGCAATGTAAACACGAATGACTCAATAACGTACAGTCGGCGCCATGACGGTGGATACACTTGAAGTACGAGAATGGACCTTGGTGCCAAAGCAATAAAGAGGCTATCAAGGTCAAAGTATATCCATGCGATGATGTGTCATAGACACATCATCATATATGAGAAGAGGAAATGATAATGAAATGAAACAACGTCTGGTGCAGCGGCTAAGACAGTCGCCTCGCCGCTTCGTGTCGTGGGTTCGAGTCCCGCGCCGGACAACATTTGTGTGACCCATAAATAGTTGTTCTAAGTCTGGATGTGCCCGTTTATTATATGTTTGTAAAGTACCCCGCGACACAGGGATTACATTCCCTAATGCGGGCGTTGTCTTTTTTAAGATAAGAAGAAAACAAAATATGATGAAATAATGAAAGTTATTCGGCGCTTAGGTATTAAGTTACACTTGTACTTGTCAAGCTAATAATGCAGTATATAAACATAGTCATATAAAGTATTAAAGTAACAAAATAATTTTGAATTAGTCCGTTTGTGCCATATATAGCTACTATACTATCCCCTTCCCGGTGGAATTCACTGCACAAATGTGTGCGCAAACGCACTTAATTTCCTTACTGTCTCTACTTGAATTAAGTTTCAGAAATATAAATTATTATTATTCATCACCGTCATCATGTCAGCCGAAGAATGGGGGGATATGCCATAATCGCCACGCTTGGCAGACGGATTAGCGATCGCAGTTTGATGGTCATAGTTCACAGAAAAACGCTGCTGCCCGTTCTCTGGTAGGTATTCCCTCGGACGATTTCTACGCCCCCACTGGATGAGATGGAGTGATGATATTTTATGCTGTCACCACACAGCAAAATTTAAATGCAAAATTATTACTATACTGATTATATAATGTATAATATAAATATCTTTTTTTTAATGTCTACCTATTTATGTTCCACATTATATTCACTCTTATATCGCGCCATACTCGTAAACATGGCTCATCAGTACCAATTAGGTACATCAGTTAACAGACCTAAATAATAGACTTTGTGTAGTCCGCCAATGAAACCTTGCACCTTGCATGTATCAGGATAGTAGCTGTCCCGGAAAACGTACTGCCTAAACAATAGAAATAAAACCCGGAATCTCATCGCATAGCCAACTACCGGGTCCAATTGTGTAATAATGTATACAACTATATTACTACAAACATGTTCTCACTCTTTACAAGCGCTTTTTTAAAGTCTACGTTAATAAAAACCTTTTTTATTTTATTTTATTTAATTGTAAATCTAAAACATCGAGGGACCATATCAAATGATCAAAAAATTACATCAACGTCGGCAAAAAAAAATTGTATTAAAAAAATGTGGTTGGTAAGTAAGTAGAAGGGTGAAAAGTTAGGGTTGTATGTATTTCTTAATGCCAAATCATTATAAAATAAATTAATAATATTTATTTATTAAAAAAAAATTAGTGGTGGGTCGCCCTTATCATTTAGGGGTATGAAAAAGAAATGTTGGCCGATTCTCAGACCTACCCGATATGCATACAAAATTTCATACGAATCGGTTCAGCCGTTTTGGAGGATTTAAGTACCTAACATACACCGCGACACGAGGATTTTATATCAGGATATGTAAAAGTAGCCGTCTCGCAGTAGAGTGTTCAACCGCAGAATTGAGATTTAAAAAATCCTTAAATAAAAACCGGCCATGTGCGAGTCGGACTCACCCATGAAGGGTTCCGTAGCAGCAAGTATTTCAGTTGATTAAATGAAAGGTAAATTGCGGTTTACGATTTATGACGTATAAAAAAAACTACTTACTAGATCTCGTTCAAACCAATTTTCGTTGTTAGTTTACACGGCACGGTAATGTACATCATATATTTTTTTTAGTTTTATCATTCTCTAATTTTACCACTTTAGAAGCGTCTCTCGCGCAGTTTAGAAAAAAAATATATTAGAAACCTCAATTTCATTTTTGAAGACCTATCCTTAGATATCCCACATGTATGGGTACGATGAAAAAAAATTTTTGAGTTTTATTTCTATGTATGGGGAACCCCTTAAATTATTATTCTTTTTCTATTTTTGTGTGAAAATCTTAACGCGGTTCACAGAATACATCTATGTACCAAGTTTCAACTGCACAGCTCTTATAGTTCCGGAAAAAAGTGTCTGTGACATACGGACGGACAGACAAACAGACATGACGAATCTATAAGGGTTCCCTTTTTTACCATTTGGCTACGGAACCCTAAAAATCGGCTAGGGAATTCATTTAGGCACTAGGTGAGCCTCAAACTGTATTAATGTTTGAGTGTCACGTACGCTGTTGGTCCTGGTGGTTGTGGTGAGAATAGAGTCGTTAACCCATGTCAGAGACTAACTAGGCGGTTTTAACGACTCTGACACCAGGGTAACCAGGTGATATAGAATGAAATGAGGTCCAAAGTAGCCGATATAGCCCGAAGAATTAGCAAGTTGAAATGCCAGTGGGCATAGTACAGTCGCCAGGACATCAAGCTACCCCAATCAGTCAAATTTCCCCAATCGAAAGTGAACCTTATGCTTATGCGATAAACTTGAAAATCTATAAAAGGCATTTGGTTAGCTGGATGTGCTGGCGTCTGTCTGTACATAGCTCGTAAAACCGACGGCTGGTGGGGCAGAATCGTTCTCATGGCATATCCCCCATTCTTTGGGGAGGCTTTTGTCCAGCAGTGGACGTACTTAGACTGACATGATAAAAAAACTTGTGTGTACTTATGTACACGCGTTAGAAGTTATACTTCTTAATATACAACTTGAACATAGTTATCAATTTTCATACCACCTAGAACTAACGTCATGCTGTTAAATTTTTTGGTGTCGGTGTGCGCGCGCATCGTTAAAATTCACTCTCGTCATTTTTCTCCATCGCGCCAAAAGTATAATTTCAAAAAGAGTTCAAGAAATAATCGTAACAGACATGTTAAAAAAATACCAAATTGCTATTCCGTATTACACACTATTAGACCAGCTGGGTCGAGCGAGTTGAACAAAATAAGGAAATAGTCTAATAATATAATTTGACCCACATACTTTACAATATTTACATCAAACATATAATAGGTATATTCGTTATATGTTTATCATAACTTTATATGACTGCCCCGTTGGTCTAGCGGTAGCGTGTTCACCCGCAGAAAACGAGGTCCTGGGTTCAAATCCCGGGTCGGGCCAAAAAGTGATTTTGGGACTTTTCTGTAAAAAGAAAAAATTCTCAGCATCAGCCCGAAGTCTGGGAGTTGGCGGTATTATACCCCCGTGCCTCGGAGAGCACGTAAAGCCGTCGGTCCTGTACCTGACCTCTTTCCGGTCGTGTCGCATAGGCGTCCCATCGGATCATGAGAGTGATGGAATAGAAAGTGCTCCTGTGTTTGCGCACAGACTTGAGCACTATAATATGTCCCGCGCAGATGGCTAATCTCTGTTGAGACTGGCCGCCGTGGCCGAAATTCGGCTAGGAGGACATTATTATTATTATTATAACTTTTATAATGTAGTAAGCTTTTATTTTTTTTCTTTTCCTTGCTTTTATTATTTTAGTTCAGATAATAATTTATTACTTTGTCAAAATTTAATTTTAGCTTATAGATAAGAACTTATAGATATTATTGTGTAACCGTCGGTAAGAAGCGAGGCAGCCCCTACACAAGTATTACATTACTTACTGGGGATGTCTCAATTTTGTATAAATTGTTATTAATTAGAAACAATAAAGATTTTATTATTTACTAGCTGTGCCCGCGACTTCGTCCGCGTGTTAATTAGTTTATTTTGTTTTTTTTTTGTTTTTGATAAAATAAATGATTTTTTCTAAAATAAAAGTAGCCTAAGTTACTCCTTATTACATCAGCTACCTGCCAATGAAAAAAAAAAATCCCGTCAAAATCGGTCCAGCCGTTTCAGAGATTAGCCGGAACAAACAGACAGACAGACAGACAAAAATTGTAAAAAATGTTATTTTGGTGTATGTACCGTATATATATTCATATTTATGTAGTAAAACCGGTTATTTCAATATTACAAACAGACACTCCAATTTTATTTATTTGTATAGATTATTATAATCACAATGTTATGTAGCTAAGATTGCCTCATAGGTTTAGCGGTAGCGTGTTCCACCGCCGATTATGAGGTTAAAATCCCAGCTCGAGGTAAAAGCGTTATTGAAGACCCCCCTGAGCTGTGGCCTGAACCCCATAAGGGTGCCCAAGGTATTAATCGCTTAAATTAAGCTACTACCTGAGTCTTCTGCGCTAGCCAACTGCTCGTTGTCTTCAATTCTTTAATTTTAATATAGTAGTATAAACTCAAAAATAATAATAATGTCGTCCTAGCCGAATTAGCCCACACCAGAGATTGGCCATCTGCGCGGGACAAATTATAGTGTTCAAATGTGTGCGCAAACACAGGAGCACTTGCTATTCCATCACTCCCATGATCCGATGGGACGCCTTAGCGACACGACCGGAAAGACGTCAGGCACAGGACCGACGGCTTTACCTGCTCTCCGAGGCACAGGGGTATAATACCGCCAACTCGTAGACTTCGGGCTGATGCTGTGAAATGTTTATGTTTACAGAAATGTCCCAATATCACCTCGTTAACTGCGGGTGAACACGCTACCGCTAGACCAACGAATCAAATCAAAAATAATAGCTTAGTAACTTGTTATTTATTTAAGGATTTAAAAAATATAAGTATGGCGGCCTATTTAATTTATTTTTGTTACTTGAATACTGTATTGGACTATGTTTATGTCATCAGGTGCCGAATAACTTTCATTATTTCATTGAGATTTTACTGGCAAGTACTTAATATAAGTATCTATCTATCTATAACCAATCGTTATATTCTTTTTTTCCTAAAAACACAACGTTTGCATTAGTGAATCTAATCCCTGTTTCGCGGGGTACTTTACAAACATATAATAGACGGACACAAATTACATCCAATCTATTGTTTACATTTTAATGTGTTTCCACACATTCAGCTTAGCTGCGATCGTGTTTAGTTTTAACCATAAACGAAATTCAAATCTACTATATAAAAATAAGTCGGGTTTTCCTTCCTGACGCTATAACTCCAGAACGCACGAACCGATTTCCACGGTTTTGTATTCGTTGGAAAGGTCTCGGGCTCCGAGATTTATAGCAAATAAAATTTATAAAATTTAACGCGGGTAACACCGCGGGGCACAGCTAGTATATAATATTTAAATATCTCATTCACCTTTACAAATAAAAGCAGTTGGAAGTAGGCAGTAATAACGACACCAGACAACTAATATTTATTCATGTGTTATCGAATTTCATTAATTTTGTGGACTTTCCAAAATATTGTATAAACCGTCTGTGATACAGATATAAAATTTAAACTAAATTATCGAGGCCAGCAGAAACGCATTTTAGTTTTTAGTATGATAGAAAAAGGAAATTATGGACACAATTCATTGAGAAAGTCTTTTGGGGAGGCCTTTGTCCAACAGTGGATGTCATCAGGCTGACATGATGATGATGAAGGAAAAGGAGGTTTTATGGTTCCGTGTCTTAAAAACAAAAACCTTAGAAGATGACTTCGATGTCGGTCCGTCCGTCTGTCTGTCAAAGCTCTTTTTCTCTCAGGTATGAAATTGATTTTGTCGCGAGCGGTGGGTCAGGGGATTGGAAAGATAACCAGTTTTTCTATACGGAGCCTCTATTGCCGTCAACGGAGACATTTGGTGCAACACTAAGATCACGGAAAACACTTAGAGAAGAGTTCCGGCGACAAGCACGCGTGGGAATTTAGACGTGACACACTTACAGAGTCCCTGCGACCAGTACTGTGCGAGAGTCCTGATCGACGTAAACACAGTTCATACCTCCACCGAACACTTTCAATTATCACTTTGTAACTTTTCCATCTCTTCTTTTTATTAACACCCCCAGTCTAGTGGCGATATTTTTCCTTTCTAGAAGCTTCAGAGATGTACCAGATCGACTGTCGGTTTTCTTCAACTATCTCTTTTATTTCAATCAGGAATTTAAGTAGTGAATTGGCATCAACGCCTTTTTAGGGTTCCGCAACCAAATGACAAAAACGGAACCCTTATGGATTCGTCATGTCTGTCTGTCTGTCCGTCCGTATGTCACAGCTACTATTTTACGAAACTATAAGAACTATACTGTAGAAACTTAGTAAGTAGATGTATTCTGTAAACTGCATTTAGATTTTCACACAAATTGAAAAAAAAAATACAATAAATTTTGGGGGTTCTAAGTATGGATACTTCGAACTGAAACCCAATTTTTTTTTATCGAACCCATACATGTGTGGATAGATCAAAAATGATATAGAGGTTTCAAATATTATTTTTATCTAAACTTTTTTTTCTAAAAATAGTTTGCGCGAGAGACACTTGCAAAGTGGTAAAATGAAAAATTCTAACTAAAGTCAACGCAAGCGAAAGATTTTCTCACGCATTATTCAAGTTTTTTTTTTGTTTTAGCGTATGGACAGTTGTAATCCTAGTGTCAGAGATGTTCAAGCCGTCCTGTAGGCCTCTGACATAGCTTAATGACTGTTGCCAAACGAGAACAACCGGGACCAGCGGCTTAAGTGCCCTCCGAAACACAGAGACCCTCAGAAATTCAACCGCGTACCTAAGTACTTTACCACACCTATCACTTACGGACCGGTGATTGCAACTCGCTATGACCGATATTTTAAATCTCAGAAAGGATTCCCTATACTTTACTTTCAGTTGTCCTAAATCATCATAAACATTGATCAGACCCTATGCCTTATAGCACAAGTGAAGGGAATAATCATAAAACCGTAAATTTGCAGTTACATCATAAAATACGTATAAGTTTGTACGGAACCCATGTTGCACAAGGCCGACTCGAAATTATTTTTATATGACATTTACAACTTAGGAAGCTTTCATTGAACATGTCTGTTTGTCCTGAGTCTGGGTGTAATCTATATATATAAAAATCAATGCCACTTTTCGTTGTAATGTTATATTATAACTCAACAACGTCAATCAAGAACATTGACTTTAAAATAATATTTTTTTTTTTATTACTGTACCGGTAAGTAGCGAAGCACGTACCGGTCAGCCAGTTATCTATATAATTATGTATATACAAAAGAAAAGTAGTATATCAGTTATCTGGTTTCCATAGTAAAAGCTCTGCTTAGTTTGGAATCAGATGGCCGTGCGTAAATAATGTCCCAGGATATTATTTATTGCACAGTGGACACATCCTAAGTAGATCTTATTTTATAGTGTGGATAGTGGTTCAGTACCCTAGTGCCTGAGTTGTTCCTGACATGACTTAACGACTGCAGCCGAAACCGACAACGTGCCTATCGAAGCACTTTAGCTAATTGCCCTGGCCGATCACTGGAGCAACTCTTTAGTAAGAGTAACAAGTTCCTAAAACCTTTCGGTAGAACAATGACTTGACTGCAGTCAGTCATTTAAAAATAAATTAAGGACTAATTAATTAAAGTTTTTTTTTTACATATATAATACTAGCCCTGCCCCTAGGTTTTACGCGCGTTAAAATTTATAAATTATATCCTATGTGTTATTCGGATGTATAAGCTATATTACTACAAAGTTTCATCAAAATCCGTTGGGCAGTTTTTGCGTGAAATCCATACTCACCAACTTTCGCATTTATAATATTAGTAGGATTACGCGCTCATAGCTCTCACCGGTCCATAAACGCTGGGCAAGGTTAAGCAACTAGGCTCGCGGTCAATCCATAGATGGGTGACCACCAAAGTGATTTAATTTCTGAGCGTCTCCGTGCATCGGAGGGCACGTTGAGCTGGCGGTGCGTATATGTATATATGTAATATTGTGACTGCCATTTATACATTTATAAACATTCACAAAAACGGCCCCAAATATCACACTAATATTATAAAGCTTAAAGTTTGTGTGAGTGTGTATGTTTGTTACTTCTTCACGGCTAAACGGCTGGAGCGAATACAATTTGGCAGGCTGTAATTTATAAACTTTAACGCGTGTAATACCGCAGGGCACAGCTAGTTGGAAATATAAATAAAATATATATAAATAATTAATATTCAGTCGGCAGTAGTGCCGACTGAATATTTATTACTTTTTTATTTTATTATTTTTGTAAGTCGGTGAAATAAATAGCATCAAAACAATTCATTTGAAGCTCAAAAGGCATTGATAACAATGCGCGGCATGTTAATAATAGTATTACGATAACAAAGAGCAATAAGTGAACAAACATGCGCATGCAATTGGAATTAGCTAATTCGAAACCATCAATGACATGAGCACGCAGCTTACAATGACTCTGACATTGTCATCCAACGCCAGTTATAATCAATTGGCTTATTACAGTGCAAACAGCCAGTTAGATCAGGTAGCTCATTACAGTGCATAGATACTATAAGGCTGTGTCTGCATCAGATATGTGGCTTCATATTTGTGTACACAAACCTATTTAACCAACTTCAAAAGACAGAGGTTATTTGACGGTCACCGTAGCCTAGTTGGTAGTGGTCCTGCCTACGAAGCTGGTGGTACTGGGTTCGAATCCCGGTAAGTGCAGATATTTGTGTGATGAGCACGAATATTTGTTTCCGAGTCATGGATGTTTTCTATGTATATAAGTATTTATCTATCTATATAAGTACGTATATCGTCGCCTGGTGCCTGGTACCCATAGTACAAGCTTTGCTTAGTTTGGGGCTACAATAATCTGTGTGACATTGTCCCTTATTATTATTTATTTGGGCATCCACAAGTTACTACATAGTTTCTTAGATCTACATCACACTAATATTATAAAGACGAAAATTTGTGAGTGTGTATGTTTTTTACTCTTTCACGCAAAAACGACTGTGTGGATTTTGATGAAACTTTGTAGTAATATACTTAGCTTATATATCCGAATAGGCTATAATTTATAAAGTTTACCGTGGGGCACAGCTAGTATTATAAATGTGAAAGCTTCTATGTTTATATGGATGACTACCGGACAGATTTTGATGAAACTTTGTAGTAATATAGCTTAAATATCGGAATAACACATAGGCTAGAAGTAATACAGTTTAACGCGGGTAAAACCGCGGGGCACAGCTAGTGAGTAATAAATCTTCTGACACAGGTGTACGTCACTTAATCTTCTCAACAACAAGAACCAGACTGTACGATTGTGTTAATCATAAAAAAAAAAAAAATATATATATATATAGTTAGTGAGTTTAATTAATAATCTATTACCGTATAATAAATTACCGTCACCATTCAAATCCATTAATAGTTCAGATATGTTTAAAAATAAGCTTAACACCTATCTTGAAGAGAAAGTGTATTACTCAGTTAATGAGTTTTTAAATGATAATCATATTCAGTAGGTAGTCTATATTAATTATGTTATCCCAATAATTATTGTATAATCTCATTCTATCATAATAAAATTATATGTAATTGACTTAATTTTAAGATTTGCATGCCGAAATGGTGAAATATAGTTAGCACATTATTATAAGTTAGAACATCTTGTATCCACCTATATTTGCAAATAAAGATACGTATGTATTAATACGTATGTACGATATGTATTAATGTGTTCTGTGGCTGATGGCATAGAATATCACCACCCCATTTCATCCCTTGGGGGGCATAGAAGATGTCCGGAATATCTTCCAGGGAATGGGTCACTAGCATTATTTAAAATGATTGTCTATGGAGAATTCAATAAATAATTGAAATATAGGTCTGAATATATTTGACCCTCTATTTAGTATGTTCCTTTCCTTGTAATACTTAAGCTTAACAGTCAAACCTTCAAAATGACATGCACACAACAATTATCTATACATATAATAAAATCCTAGCAACGTCAAAACTGTACATTGAATATTTTTTTAAAAGGATACTTGGGGCGTGATCTACAATCGACATCGAAGCCAAAAAAATAGCTTTTAGAATATTTGTCTGTGTGTCTGTATGTATGTCCGGGCTAAACTCAAAAAGTACTGCATGGATTTACTTCAAATTTTGCATGAATATTACTAAGAAGTCGGGTCAACATATAGGCTACATATTATAATGCTATCACTTACAGGGGAGAAGCTATGATAATTTAAAAAATTTAACACGTAAAACCGCGGGGCACAGCTAGTAATTAAATATTACTTTATTTACTTTACAGAGTAAATATTTTGTACCCCTTTTTATGAAAATTATGTGGACAGAGGAGTATGTAATTTAGAACAGTTAAAATTCATTTGGTAAAGGCGTACAGAAAGCTCTTATTTGTATATAATAGGCACTAGAAGAAAATTATTTGCCGAAAATAAACATTTCATACTCTACCTTGCTTATGAGACTCTGAGAAGAGAGAATTGCTTATTTTTCCTAAGTATTTAAGACCAAAACTAAATTGAAACAATTAAAGATGCCCTGTTCTTTTTATGGGAGCTATGTTTGGTGTGGTTTGGAACTCATTCTCACAAATATCTGTCCTGGGTTTGGTATCCACACAGGACAGGTATTAGTGTGCATGAACATGTCTGTTTGTCCTGAGGCTGGGTGTAAGTATCTATACAAGTATGTATTTACAAAAGAAAAGTAGTATATGTTGTATATCAGTTATCTGGTTTCCATAGTACAAGCTCTGCCTAGTTTAGGATCAATAGCAGTGTGTAAATAATGTCCATGCTATTATTATTACAATTGGTTTAATTGGTATTGTACTCAGTAGCAACATTTAGCTAAATGGAACATACATTTGAATATATTTGCAATAATTCAATGGAAGTAAAATCTACATAATCTTCCCTCCTGTACCATCCCCACCCTGCGGAACCCCATGGTTACGGAGATATCCATGGTTAATGTTTTTCTTGTTTTTTTGGTCACCTAACGTTCTAACCTAACCCAAATTATTTCATAAAAGTACATTTTTGCAAAAATATCATGATAGTGACAATGAACAATTCAGTTTTGGGTATTTTCGGATAATTATATTTATTTATTTATTTACTCATTAACAATTTGCATTGTGTTTGAATCCATATAGAATACATATTAATTAAATTATACAATAGAAAAAACAATAAATTGAAATAATAACAAAACAACAAAATAAAATAATATGATACAATATTCCACACATTAAATTTAAATAATATATAAATAAATATATAACTTCTGAACACAAAAGCAATGTTTTAACGAACAACGCTTTAGGTATCGAAATGGTTACAAAATGTATCAAAATTGCGTTCTGTTTTATGCACTTGTATAAAGTGTGATTTTAAAAAATTTATTAAAAAATTTTGGTACGTCGCCAGCCGAAAAAAATGCATTTTATCACTTAGTATGAACCCCCTTAACCCCCCCATATACACACTTGACTCAAATTCAAGCGACTCAATATGAGATCCAACCTGTTTATTAAAAAGGTTCAATTCATAACAATACTTACAATAAAAAAAAAATACATATTATCAAATAATCATGCTCATCACACAAAGATTTGTCCTAAGTGGGCATTGAACCTACAACCTTTGGCTTAACAGTCAGGGTCACTAACCACCACACCAACAGGCCAGTAATATATATAAAAAGGTTTCATTTTATATATACCCCAAAAATATATATAAAAAGGTTTCACTTTATATATACCGCAAACATATGTAGATAAAAAGGTTTCATTTTATATATACCCCAAACATATACATATATATAAAAATGTCTCATTTTGTTGGGTTCCTAAAAGGACAGTCAAATGTTGATGGCTGAAGATACCATCTAGATGTACAGAGGTCATCACAAAATCCTTGACTCTATTAATAATTCATCTAATCAGAAAAATATCAATAACAATTTTTATACCATCCGCATTGATTAACTACTTATGCATATTAATGATTAAGCAGTTATGTGGACAGTTGTTCAGGATTATTCTCTAATAATAAAATTACTATCACTGGTTAAAACAAACAATTTAAATTGTGTGATTATATAAACCTTCAATAATATTAGGGATTCAGAATAATTATTAAGTTTAAAATGAATCAATTACTTACCATAAGCATTAATTTAGTGAATGCAGAAAGGAATATACGACCAAATAATAATATTGTCATTAACTCAATGTAAATACAATATGTGTTGTGCAAACAATAGGCGAAATTATGTTTCTATTTAAAAAGGATATAGATTATGATTGGTACAGCTTGGGCAACTTTCCCCACTTCCTCATCAGTCTGCATAATCTTCTTTATTCGCCCCTACAAACAAACAATGTCATGATATCACCAATCCCTCAAAAATATTGACGAAAACAAAACCCTATTTCTCTTTGTTACAGTTGCATATAAACGTTTTTCAACTTACAGCGGGGAACCTTGCATTGTATTTTCTCTTCTTAGAAGGCATTATGATAATCCGTTCACTTTAACACCAATTAAATGATAAAATTAGCTCACTTCACCATCAGATTGTTATACTTCTCGCGCATTTTTGAGGTTATAAAAGGGGGACGTTCGCATCCTACTTCATTTATATACGATTTTGACAGTTTCTCTACCATTTTTTATGGCCAATTTACGAATGACCACGTAATCTAGTACGATGGTGTATAACTAAAATAAAGACAAACATCTGAGAAACATTGTGCTGATGATTTGTTGACTTTTATTAGAATAATGAAATAAAATCAAAAAGAAAATTAATTTGGCTGTATGAATCTGTCTTTTGACCAGCATTCAAAGTAAACACCTAAAAAAATACATATTTCGTTCAGAAAACTAACATTTTAAAAAACAGTTGTTTCCTGTTTAATTTTAAGTGTATTAATCTACTAATAGATGTAATAAATTGTCATTTTTATATACATGTTTAAAATGAAATACTTAAGTGGGGAATCGTTCATATCAAAAAGCACTCAACGTTCGTTTTATGTAATTAAAAGTAAGCAAAAACGTAATTAAATTTAGTAAAAGATATTAAAAAGTAAAGAAAAAATATTTTATTACGAGATGGGTATGCACTAAACGCCATTTGTTACCAAACGAATTGTTAAAAAGTCATTTCAGTTAAAATGGCGTCGTTGACGAGGTTCGTCGTTGTGAAATTTATTTATTTACTTTCAATTTATTTGGCTCTATCAAATTAGTTTTGTAATTTAGTTAATTTTAGTAGTAAAATTTCGAATCGTTAAAACATTTGTAGTATTTTTTTTAATGTGCCTTTCTTAGTCAATATAATAATAGTTTTGAAAGTGTTCTTTACTTTCTGTAAGAATTATCTTTGCTAACATAGCAAAATTTCGCAATGAAGTCGATTAGCATGCAACGTTCTGTGGTTCCTACATCTCAATGTTTATATTATAGTCTAAAACGTACTTTATATGGATATAACCTCTCTTACCTTCCTTGGTTATCAATAAATACGAACTCATTACACATATTTCAGTTTACTACCAGCTCCCACACAACAGGTGTGGGACCGCGATGATGAGCGTAAAGCCAAGCGAGTTGGTTCAGCCCTTGTTGTGTCTCAGACCAGTGTCCCTCCTTATGGTCAGAGGAAAGGATGGGTGCCAAGGGCAGACGAAGATTATGGAGGTCAGTAAGACAATCTTTATAATGAATTGCTCTCATGACTCTTTATATCTGTGTCTTCGCTACATCTGCATGTATTTTATCAATACATGCTGCAGAAAATCATAAATAATTATTTATTTATTTCTCGCCACAATTCGTTAAAATCATCACAATCCATTAAAACTTGTGTGGCTTGCCAAATTAAGTCATAAATATTAAACAATTAATATAATTGCTATTACCTAAACTCATACATATTATATTAATTGTTTAATAATTATATTTCTGATTTATAATATCATATTTAATTACTATTACCTAAAATATTGTAATTTTTAATAATTTAATTCTGAATTTTACTTGTAGGCTTACATTACCAAAATAAATTACTATGATTATTGAAATTAAATGTTTCAGCTTCAGATACCAAATCATTGAATTCTGTTTTTTCATTTGATTTTAGATGGAGGAGCTTTCCCCGAGATACATGTGGCCCAGTACCCCCTGGGCATGGGTGCCCGTGGCAAGGAGAGCACTTCCAATGCTCTAGCAGTCCAGCTTGATGAGTCTGGAAGAGTTAAATACTCAGCTATAGCTAGACAGGGTCATAGTGCTGATAAGTTAAGTAATCAATTTGAACATAGTACTAAGCACAAATTAATTGGAAGAATTTTTGCTATAACAAGAATCCAATCTTTTCTTAGTCTTTGTACTTGAATAACAAACCATAAACTGATATTTTGCACCTAACACTGTCTAGCAGGGCATAATTGGTGGAAGTATTTAGTATAAGTAAATATGTGGTTTATTTATACTTCTTAAATTTCCTTTCAATTCTGGTGCATACAAAACCAAAAGTGCCAAGGCATCCTAAAGGAATTGTGTCCATCATTTGTGAGTTATGCCATAATTTTCAATGTTAGCAGACAGGTTGGTGATGTCAGTATGGTGCACATAGTACACAGAAAGACAGTGTTGCCTGTTACATATCCTCTCAGGACAACTTCTTTGTCTCCCATGGGATGAGGTGATCTTCATTGCCATTAACCACACAGCTCACATTAAATGAAAACTATATAATACTAATTGACCAATCTATACAAATAAATAAGTGTTGTTCAAAGTTAACATCAAACTAGCTGTGCCCCGCGGTTTTACCCGTGTTAAACTGTATAAATTATAGCCTATGTATTAATCCAGGGTATGGGCTAACTCCATACCAAATTTTATTAAAATCACTCCAGCCATTTAGACGTGAAGAAGTCGCAAACTTTTGCCTTTATTATAATAGTAGGATTAAAAAAAAAATTTTTGCATTGCCTTTCTGTTAATTTGTTTAATATTAAGGGAGACCAATAGCACATAAAAACTATCAATCAATATAAAAAAGACCAATTACAAAAAGACATTAACTTTGCTCTCGATAGTACCATAAACTGGCTGAACCACAATAATTTAAAAATTAACATGAATAAGACAAACATAATACAATTTCCGACATACAATTCAAATATTATCCCTCTGGACATAGAATATAATAACACAATTAAGTTGTGTGATGATTGTATATTTTTAGGCATCACTATGGACAAATATTGCAACTGGAAACCACATATTGTAAAATTAGTTGGTAAAATAGACTGTTTTGTATTCGTACTAAAGACAATTAGACAACTTAAGACAACTTAGAATTAGTAAACTTAAATACCGCACTAGTGGTGTACCATGCTTAGGTCTCTTCTTTAATTAGATATGGAATAATCATATGGGGCAACTCAGTAGAAGTAGATAAAGTTTTCATAGCACAAAAGAAGTGGATTCGAGCCCTGTGTGGGGCTAGTTTCTTGGACAGTTGCAAACCTTTATTTAATAAATTTAAAATTCTTCCATTACCGTGTATATATATATATATATATGAAATATGCATTTTAATTTTAAAACATCCGAATTTATTCGAACATTTTGATTCCATGTCTAGACATAAAGACAAAATTAAATTACCTAGAATAAGACTGAGAGATACCTAGAGAGATTTAAAAAAAAATGCATATTGCATGGCAATCAAAATATATAATAATCTTACATTACATATTAAAAAAATTACATTACCTCAATAATTTAGGAAGAGTTTGTTTAATTTCCTCAAAGAGAAATGTTTTTATAAAACTATATAATATCTAGATTATAAGTCTAAATAATAATGTAATTTAATAGATTAATTAATAGATTTCAAAACTATATGTACTCTTTGCAGGACTTCAGGTCAGAATATGTTGGATATAACCTTTTCATTAAGATCTTATGTACCATATTTGAGCAATTAAATATTTGATTTGATTTGATGATCAGTAGTAATTGAAGGCCAATTACAGGGTTCCACGAATTTTTTTGTTCTTAATTTATTTGTCTGTTAGGTTTATAAACTGTGCAGTTTCTTCAAACTGATTGGACTGTCTTGATGTTTGTAAAATGTTTGGTTTTCTTTTCTTACAGATAATCTACACAAAATTAACAGACTTGTTACCTTCAGAAGTGCTAGCAGAAGATGACCCTACACTACAGAAACCTGATGATGATGATATACAGGACATTACCGAGAAGACAAAGCAAGCTTTGGAGAAACTGACTAATGCCAAGATATCTGCTGCTCTGCCTGTAAAGGCTGCTCCTAAAGCTGTAAGTTGACTTTCGAGTGTATAAGACATGCATGCAAAGACAACAGACACAGCTAGAATGGTTTATTTCAGTTATTTTCATAGTATAATGTCCTATGGAATTCTTCTCTGCTGACATTTGCGCCATATTTATATTGCAAAAAAGAGCTGTAAGAGTTATCTATAATCTTGGCCCGAGAGTGTCTCTAAGAGAAAAGTTCAAAGAGGTTAACATTTGAACTGTACCTACTATAAATACTACTACTATACTATACTACTATAAAACCTACTATATTATGTGCATAAAAATATTGATTCCTTCTGTAAAAGGAGCAATGCACATAATGTAAGTACTAGATAAAAGAATAACCTCATATTGCATGCTACCCATCTCCACAAAATAAGTAACTCTTTTATGGGGCAATGTATAAGATTCTATAACAAACTTCCCAATGATATTAGAGAATTGTCTAGGAATAAGTTTAAAAGAATTATTAAAGCCAAATTGTGTAGCATATTACAAAATTTCTGATTATTTAAGTGACAAAAGTGCTTGGGATTGAGTTGTTCCGAGTCAACAGATTGTAATTAATCTTAAGTATATTTTATTTTAAAAAAGGATTTTCTGGCAGTTTTCTGGCAGTTTCCCACTAGCTGCCACGTCTGCATTGCAAGGTAGGGTAAAAAATATATGACGATTCCACAGGAATGTAAAATTTTTACAGAATAAATGATTTTTGACTTTGAAAATGTTTTCATTCTTATGCGTAGGGTGAAATAAGGATTATTTTAAAATTTTAATTACGCGGAATTGTAGTATCACGACGATATCTATTTTCAATTGCGGTAACAAACGCGGTTTTTTTCGCGATTTTTTCTCTGTTTTTATCGCGTTGGAACTTGTTTTTTTTGTCAGTATTATAAATTAGAAGACTACAGCATACATTTTGGCATAATTACTGTAATAAATAACAGAAACAGCTAAAGCATACAAGGAACGTATCATTAAGCATCCAAACACCTGGTAACAAGGAGGCTAAAAAGAAAAATTCCCCAAGATCTGATCATAAACAGACACATCAGTCTACGGAACAAGTCAAGAATACGCACTTACCTATTGCTGAATATAGAGCCAATGATAGATTGCAATAAAAATAAAATTAAAAATAAATATTGAAATGAACTATCCAAACTTCTTCTTTGTTTACAAAGGTTATTGGATTGGAATCCTTTTTATTAATATGTGACTGCCTCGTTGGTCTAGCGGTAGCGTGTTCACCCGCAGAGAACGAGGTCCCGGGTCGGGCCAAAAAGTGATTTTGGGACTTTTCTGTAAAAAGAAAAAATTCTCAGCATCAGCCCGAAGTCTGGGAGGTGGCGGTATTTATACCCCCGTGCCTCGGAGAGCACGTAAAGCCGTCGGTCCTGTACCTGACCTCTTTCCGGTCGTGTCGCATAGGCGTCCCATCGGATCATGAGAGTGATGGAATAGAAAGTGCTCCTGTGTTTGCGCACACACTTGAGCACTATAATATTTCCCGCGCAGATGGCTAATCTCTGTTGAGACTGGCCGCCGTGGCCGAAATTCGGCTAGGAGGACATTACATGTACAGATTAGATCTGCGAATAAGGATTTTTTTTGTCCGCGAACAGTGAAAACGCGAATGAAGGAAGCGCGAATAAAGAATTTTTACTGTATAGAAAAGTTCTATATTTTTTCTGGTACAATAAAGTGTTCTCTTTCATCTAACCGTAAGTTAACGAAGTGTATAGTATAAGGGAAGAACCCACCCTAACCAACCGCTGCGCTGATAGTAGTGTCCATCCACAGGCTCCTGCGCAATACATCAGATACACTCCTGCGCAGCAAGGCGGCGCCTTCAACTCCGGCGCTAAGCAGAGGGTAATTAGGTATGATGACTATTGCAATACATAATTTTAAGAATTCTCCAGTCCAGTTCAACTGTTTTGTACCTGACAGACTGGCTTTGGGCTAGTGGTAGAGAGTTCAACGTCAGGTATTGAGGTCCTGGGTTCAAATCGCCGGTCGGACGCCAAGTATCATTACCGCTGGTTAGCTAGGGTACGTTACACCGGAGCGGTATATGCGCGTTCTCGGGGCGTCGCGGCAGGTTAGGTTTAGTCGGTGCGAGCCCGACATACCCACCCGCAGCCACTTTTTGCGGGTGGAATGCGTAGGCATTCCTCCTGCCTTATAAAACAGAAAGCTAGGGTAGATTCCTGGGCGGCGAGGATCGCGTTGGCCCCTTAACACGTGATCCCGTGCAAGTGATCACACCCTCATTTAGAATTCCATCTTTTTGACGACAGAAAATCGTATAGTTTTAAGTATCTTATATGTTTAAATGGAGTTGTTCACATATTAAGAACGACACGATTTACTGTCGTCTACGACAGTTTTTGCAATGACGACACATTGTCATTCAGTGGAAACGGGTAGCACGACAGTCGTAAAACGATATAAAATCGATTACGACAAATCTATCGTAGCCACGATAAAAATTGTAGATTTGTAGCTTGCTAATCATGTGTAAACGACAAGGCGACTGCCTTAAAACGATAAAATGTCGCCACGGTCCAATGGGAACAGCTAGATACCATAGTCGTCCAACGATAAATTAATCGTTACGACATAGTGGGAACGCGCCCTTCCAACGTTACCAAATGCAATCCTTGGATTCACCGTGCGGACACCGGGTCCATCGCGTGATAGAGGAGGGAACACTCGACAGAGTCTGAGACCTGCGACTCAGATGTTTTAGGGCCCTTTGTGATGCATCAACGCTCACCTTCTCTGTCTCTCAGTTATCCCTTCTCTTCTGTCTGTGCTCAACTTCCAGTAACGAATATGAACAGACTGCTCACCACATCCTGTGGGAGTGTGATCTCTGGCAAAATCAGCGTGATATTATGTTAAACAGCTTGCAACCAATATCTGGAGTTGTTTATTATACGGATCTTGTGGCAACAAGGAACAACTTCCGTGCGTTTTTAGCGCTTTTGCCATACCTACTATTGGAATCAAATATAACAGCTCACTTAGGACCCTTAAATTGATCCTCGGTGCTTTTGCAGCTGGCTTCTCTAGTTGAAAAGCTCTCATTTTATGAGGCTATAGCCTCTTTACATAATTCTGTCTCCCGCTTTGCTCTGGAGGGAAGTGGAACTATTCATTTTTTAACTCCTCCTTTTTTGTCTTTCTGATTAAATTCGTTGCGGGATCCAAGACAGTTAAAGTGATTCCCCGGGACATGCCTGAGCTTCACCGCTCAGTGTCATTTTATTGTGTGCCACTGTTGATCCTGGCTTACAGGAGTTGCAGTGAGGGTTAAGAGGGAGGGACTAGTCCCGAAGTAATTATAAAAAAAATCCCTTCTCTTCCTAGCCAAATATGGCATGATGCCAATAATGTCGCATTGGATACTCGTTCCAATAGAGAACTTACGGAAGTTCTTGATAATCCTAAGTCTTTTAATAGGTTGTAGAGTATCAAAGTTTATGCAACCTTACACTACTATCTATAAATATCACACTCTCCGACTACACGTGTGGCGCAGCGGCTAAGACAGTCGCCTCGCGGGTTTGAGTCCAGCGCCGGACAACTATTTGTGTGACCCATAAATAGTTGTTTAGAGTCCGGATGTAATTTGTGTCCATTGATTGGACTCCCTAGTGTGGGCGTTGTCTTTAAAAAAAAAAGAAAATATAAAAAAAAAGATATATTACTAACACTCGATTTTATATACTTAATATAACCTTTGTTAATAACCCAATAATGTAGCAATGTTGTCCGAAATAATGATATTTTAATGTAATTTAATAAGTAAAGTATGTAATCCAGGATGGTTGAAGCCCAATCGGATCCGATGGAGCCGCCCCGCTTCCAAATAAACAAGAAAATTCCCCGCGCTGCCGCCTCGCCCCCCGCCCCCGTGCTACACTCCCCTCCCCGGCGTGTGTCTGTCAAGCAACAGAGAGACTGGAAGGTGCCTCCTTGTGTCAGCCACTGGAAGAACGCCAAGGGTAAGCAAGCAACATTATTTTCTTACATAACTGCTCTACTTGAACGGCTCATAACGGCTCAGCCTAGTTTGGGAACAGACCGATGTTAGTTATACTGTTTTTCACGGAATTATACTTTTTACTGTTGAACAAAAATAAAGTATACAAAATACTGTTTTCATCAGTCAGCCATGTTTCTAGAAAACAAAACCGATAAACAATACCTACATCCTCTGGAAGGGTGTTAGCAAGGGAATCCTAAATTTGATCTACCAGCGTGTATCGTTCGTAGCTTAACACAGAGCGCCTACCCCGGATTGGTAGATGGTGCAGTTTCGAGACCCGCCGGACGATTAAATTTATGATTTCCCATTTTTGAGATTAGATAAACGCTTTGCATTGCGAATAATGCGATAAAATTCAAAAATACTGTTTCCATTTATTTAGTCAAAGATTGTAAATTAGTAAGTTAAATAAAGTATCTTGCACAGCTCTAAAAATATGTATTTAAAACAATAAATAAATAAAATACTGTTCTTTTTTCTAAAATATTGTTTAATATTCTTCATAGACCTGAATATACTTTATTTCTCGTAAATAAAGTTGGCAACCCTAGTTGTCGCAATTTATTTACATATCGCAAGATATTTATTCGATTGTAAACGGGAAGAGGCGCACTTGGGTTCCAACTGTCTAGCAATATGAAATTACAAATAATATGTGTGTGGGAATCGAACCCACTGCCTTTGGCTTCGTAGTCAGGGTCACTAGAACAAAAGGCCAGTCATTAGCATAGAATACTCTTTATTGTACACAGTAAAAATACATATGCCTGTCACTGACCAAGAGCCGATATTATGAGGTGTAGTCTATACAAATTAAAATGACTCACCACTCATAACTTCTAAAGGACCGAATCAAATTGGACGAAGTTTTCTTTTATGTGCTATTGTCAAGAGGTGTGTATGAAAAAAAAACTTGAGAGGTGTCAAGGGACACCCGGATGGAACGAAGTTATTTCTTATTATTTATTATGTACAAAAAACCTGTATACACTCAACAAAAATAATCGTCGCGACACCACACTGTTCAATGCGATATAGAAATGAAAATATCTGGCTTGCTTTCTATAAGAGAGATAGAGACAGACAGAGAAACATGCGCACGCCGCACAGCTGCAAAAAGTGTTGTGACAACTTTTCGTAAGAATTTTTTATGTCTAGCCCCCTTTCACAACGCGCGATAAGGAACTTCGTTCCAAAAATTGCAAATATATAAAAATATCAGAAAAGTGAGTGTGCGAATGAGACTGAAGACTGTAGGATCGATCATAGCTAGATGCTCTCACCGGTCCGTAAGTTATCGACGTCGTGACGTGATCTTGACTTCGGAGGGCACGTTAAGCTGTCGGTCCCGGTTGTTGACTACAACCGGGACCGACAGCTTAACGTGCCCTTATCAAGTGGGATGGGCTAACCAACCCAATTGAAAAGAAATGAGTGCAGTGTTGAAAGCTTTTAGATTTAGGTGTTACCCATAGCCAGCTACCCAGGGTATAAAACCGCCGACTGCCAGTCTTAGACAACAGTCGTTAAGCCATCTCAGAGCTTGAACAACTCTGACACTAGGGTAACCACTGATACCATACGATACCTAAGTAAGTAAGACGTTGATTATTTTTGGTCACATACAGACAGTATTGATGGCAAAAATAGGGCGGTACGAAGATCGCCAGGATAATATAAAAGCTTCCACCCACGACACGTAATTCGTAACATCTTACTAAATCAAATGAAATCAAATCGTTTATTTGCATAACACAGGCTATAGGTGGTGGTAACATTGTAATACATGTGCACTGTGTTCTACCTCAAGGTGTGCAAATTTTGTCATAGGACAAAATTTGCACACCTACACCTATACATGTGTAGGTGTTGCATAAAGTATAATATGTAGTGAACAATCAGCAATTTAAAATAAATTTAAATAACGCGGGTTAAGTCGCGGGTGGAAACTAGCATTTAATAATTATACAGATAATGATAAGTACCTTTTTCTTTCCAGGTTACACTATCCCCCTGGACAAGCGCCTAGCAGCAGACGGTCGAGGTCTTCAGCAAGTCCACATCAATGAGAACTTCTCTAAACTAGCCGAAGCTTTGTATATAGCGGATAGGAAAGCGAGAGAGGCGGTAGAAGCGAGGGCTCAGCTCGAGAGGAGACTTGCACAGAGGGAGAAGGAAAAGAAAGAAGACCATTTGAGAATGTTGGCGCAAAGGGCCAGAGATCAGAGAGCTGGTGAGTTAAGTTATAGCTTAAGTCAGCCTAATGTTGTCAACTGCTGGACGTAGACCTCCCCTAGCATTTCACAACCTTGCGGCTGGAGCTTGGTGGTAGCTAGTACACACGCTACATACAACCTGGTGTAATCCTTTGTTATCTTTATAACATTGTATTGGGTGGTCCTGTTATATCTTTCTGATTAACCTTAACTGATAACCCTTAAATTGATCCTCGGTGCTTTTGCAGCTGGCTTCTCTAGTTGCAAATCTCACATTTTATGAGGCTATAGCCTCCTTACATCATTCTGTCTCCCGCTTGCTCTGGAGGGAAGTGGAACTATTCATTTTCTAACTCCTCCTTTTTTCTGTTTCTGATTAAATTTGTTGCGGGATCCAAGACAGTTAAAGCGATTCCCCGGGACATGCCTGAGCTTCACCGCTCAGTGTCATTTCATTGTGTGCCACTGTTGATCCTGGCTTACAGGAGTTGCAGTGGTGGGTAAGAGGGAGGGACTAGTCCCGAATATCTTTCTGAGCTGTGACTAAAATGGCTCAAGCAGTTCCTTGTGTACTACACGCTAGCCGAATCTCAAGGCAAAAGAGCTCAGATGGAGTAAAATAGTACAGAAAGAGATACATAATAATTTATTGAAGATGTTCATGCTGAGAGCTAGTGAGTTTAGTATTACAACTTCTCAATAACTTGGCTTCTTTAAACATTTAGTGTTAAGCTGACGATATTATAAATGCGAAAATGGATGGATATACGGATGTTTATTAATCTTCCACGCACTACCGAATGGATTTTGATGAAACTTTGTAGGTGATAGTGACGCGTGAGCTGGCTTTATTAAGACTTCGTCGGTCCAGCAGAGGCGAGCTAGCGACCGCCGCGGCTTGAGAGAGCCTCCGGTTGCAGCTCTAGTATGGGGATAGATGTTTGGCGGAGACTGCGGTGGACGGGCTGTCTTCATCGCTTACTATGTGTATTTGAACTCGTGCAACTCTTATCTTGAACCGTAGGGAATATTGCAGAAGATATTTGCAAGCGAATTTTATTCTAATAGATGGCTTTAGTACTTAGTTTAGTAGTGATAGAATTAGTACGTAGTAACATTATTATGCTGTGTAACTGACTGAATAGAATATCGTCAACCCATTTCATCCCGTTGGGAGCGTAAATGTCGACCTGAGGCTATATCTCTCAGAGAACGGGCAGCAGCGTCTCTCTGTGTAACCATTTATACTGCGATCGCCAACCCGTCTACCTGGCGTGGCGATTATGGCGTATCTCTCCAAACACTACTTCATTGTGGAAATCTTTTGAGGAGGCCTTTGTCCAGCTGTGGACGTCATTAGGATGACACGATGAACTCTCAAATATTGCTATGGCGGTCGCAGGCTATAAAAGCGTAATTTAATAGTTTCCAATGTGTTAAAATATTATAAATAATAATGTCCTCCTAGCCGAATTTCGGCTACGGCGGCCAGTGTCAATAGAAATCAGCCAAGACAAGTGTGTGATTAGCCATCTGCGCGGGACTCCCGTGCAGATGACTAATTACACACCCAAAATCAACTTATCGTCCCAAAATCACTTTTGGCCCGACCCGCGTTTGAACCCAGGACCTCGTTATCTGCGGATAAACACGCTACCGCTAGACTAACGAGGCAGAGCAGTAAATATAACTGTGTTCAAAGAATCAGATTTTTAGGAGTACAGTCAATTCTGATTATAATGTAACCAACAGTTTTCTTCATCATCTCATTCAGAGTTTAATTTCAGGTATCCGAGCACCTGACGACGAGCCTGAATCTAATGAAGTGGACGAGAGTGGTCTGACGGCTGCTGAGAGAGACAAGCTCCGAGCTGACAGACATAAGGAGAGACAGAGGGACAGAAACTTAGCGAGAGCCGCGCCAGACAAGAGGTAAAGATTTTATTAATCTGTACAAGGTACAACATAAACAGCCGAGGAATGCTACCTGCCTTAGGAGCGCTACCTATCCATGGGACTGAACATATTAAAGAAATCCAGTAGTCCACACAAGGTGCATTATGTGGTCGTTTGTCTTACATAAGAAGTAAATCTATTATTTGTGTATTTGCATATTGATTTGCTAAACACACCATCCTTCAGTTTTATCGGCAGTTTCTCCATGAATTACATTCTCTGAGAAGTAAGCTGAGACAAGATATTTCCATTTGTTCTAGCACACCTCTTTTTCCTTGTTAACTTTCATAATATTTTTCACAGATGCTCGCCTGTTTAGGGTACTTCTGACCTGGCCTTTCTTGATCACATCTCCAACTTGCTCAGAGAATGTTTGATGAGTAGAATACCTCGTCGTATGGTATGGATGTATGGATATTAAAAGAAAAAACAGGTGTTTTAATTTTGTTCCTCAAAGATTTGTCTCAACTTGAAAGGTTACAAAGTAATCTTATATCTGATGTAATTTGTTTATTGTTAATCCTTTAGATATTAATTTGCCATTCAATGTATGAATCAGATTCTGATTTAATTTAAGAATAACTTAGGGTCTAATGCGCTACCCTGCAGGACTCTAAATGTTATTTGAAAGTTAGCACTCTACGTGACTCTCTATCTGAGTGGGTTGTAAAGATTTGGAAATATAACAAATAAACAAGTTTAACCGTGAGCCCAATATACCTAAAGTGTAGGTTTGACAAAAGTTAGGGTAGCATGACCGTATCAAAAGCTATTGCGAGATCTAGAAATATCTTTAGGCATTTTATGTTCGCATAGGATAATTGCAACATAATTAATGCCAGTATGATATCGGCGGATGATATTGACAGCTTAAATAGCATTTTAAATAAGACTTTGGATAATTTCTACCACTGGTTCACAGTTAATAGCCTAAGAGTGAATGCTAGCAAAACTAATATTCTTATTTTTAACACAACATACAAAAGCAATCCAATAATTAATTGCGTAATGAACGGAGAAGCAGTTAAACAGGCTAACTTTGTGAAGTTTTTAGGAATTCACATAGATAGCCATTTAAACTGGAAACAAGAGTTAATACATTTGGAGAAGACTATCAGCTCAGCCTGTTACGTTTTAAGAAGTCTTAGAGATGTGGTGGACATGAGATATCTAAAAATGGTATATTATGCGTTAATTGAGTCGAGGCTGAGATACAGCATTCTTTTCTGGGGAGGAAGCTATGACTATAACCTAAAAAAAGCTTTTGTGTTACAGAAAAGAGCAATAAGGACTATAGTCAGGATTCGACAACAGGAGTCATGTAAACCGTATTTTAGTGACTTAAAAATACTGACTGTCCCTGGTCTATACATCCTAGTCTTACTGAGTCATCTTGCTAAATATGTCCATGAATATGAGACGGAAGAAGAAAGGCGGATAAGAGAGGAATCAAGGAGGAAGGATCTGCCAACGAAAAATGTGCCCCGTCTTGATATTTACAAACATAGTGCCTATTATCAATCAATTAATATATTTAATAAATTGCCAAAACAGATAAAGAGCTTACTCTATACCAAGGACTTTCAAAATACACTCAAAAAATCCTTGTTGAATCAATGTTGCTATAATATTAATGATAATCTAGTAGATGAATAAATATACTTTTACATTGTATTTTGAAATTGTAATTACCTATATAATTTTTAATTTGACATCACAATTAATTATTAAATAAACTTGACATTTTCTTTGCTAGCTTTATTAGGACTTACAATGTTGACTAATTACTAATCTCTTTGACTACTACTCGTATATATTTAACTATACTAATAACTAAGATTGTGTGTTTTTACTATAATTATTGTTTGTAATATTGTGTGTAACATGTAAATCTAAAATAACACAAAAATTATATGTAATTAGGTTTAAAATATTCAGACACGATGTAAAAATTGTTATTGAATTGAATAAAATTGAAAATTGAAAGTATATTAACGTGTTATTTTTTCTTCTAGGTCCAAATTAGTCAAAGACCGCGAGCGTGACATTTCAGAGCAGATCGCTCTAGGCCTTCCTGCCAAGAGCGCACAGGGGGGTGAGGGGATGTTTGACCAGCGATTATTTAACAACAGCAAAGGCATGGATAGTGGTATGTATATAATTATTAATCTAATAAACATGGTATTTGCTGGCCCAATTTGCATTGAGTCACTTTAAATATTTAAACATAATAAATAGGTCTGGGTGAGTCATCAAAGCTCATACCAAAGCCTTGGATCTAAAAAGATTTTAACTCTGAAGATCCAATTATGATGTAAAACAAAGAATAAGACCGCATGTTTCGACCTTTCCATGGGATAGTGAATTCATACTTTCAACTAAAGATTAATAAATAATAATTTAATTACGCAGACGAAGTCGCGGGCTCTTATTTCGAAGTTCATATATCTACACTCGCTAAACCATCATAATTGTTTCCCACTACTATCCTAGGGGTTTGGTTTCCGCACTAAGTTCCTGATAATGGACCATTGTACGTGATCGCTAAACCATCTAGTAACGTGTGTGTGCTGGACCGGGTTCATTTTCTCTTTTAAAATTACGAGGCATATTTTATTTTTCTCGCTTTGAACTTTAATATAAGGAAATAAAGCTCAAAATATAGTGAGAACTATTTTATTGTTATGTATATTGTAATATCTTCTCATCCGAAATACCGCAGTGTCTTAAGTCGAAAACTTCGACCAGTGTGTGTTGCCAGTGATAACTTATGGAACAGACGTGGTTGCTTACTATAGGCCTCATAAGAAGGCTCAAGGTCACCCAAAGAACAATGGAGAGGGATATCCATGCGCGATCAAATAAAAAGCGTCGAGATCCGCAGGTGAACCAAAGTAGCCGAAATAGCCCAAAGAATTACCAAACTGAAGTGGTAGTGGGCAGGGCACATAGCTCGTAGAACTGACGGCCGTTGGGGTAGAAAGGTTCTCGAGTAGCGACCACGAACCGGAAGACGCAGCGTGGGCAGGCCCCCTACAAGGTGGACCGACGATCTTGCAAGGGTCGCGGGACGCCGCTGGATGCGGGCAGCGCAATTGTGGAGATCCTTGGGGGAGGCATTTGACCAGGAGTGGACGTTTTTCGGCTGATATGATGATGATATGTCCAGGTTACGGGGACGACGAGGCGTACAACGTGTACGACAAGCCGTGGCGCAACCAGGACAACGTGGGCGCGCACATCTACCGGCCCAGCAGGAACGCGGACCGGGACAACTACGGCGGGGACCTGGACGCCATCGCCAACACCCGCCGGTTAGTTCACGCACGCGATTTTGTACCACTATTTGTGTAGGACCGAGTTTTGCTGTGATACTGACAATAGCTCATAGCTATGAGCAGCTAGATGCTCTCACCGGTCCGTAAGCGATCGGCGAGGTTAAGCAGCTAGGCTCGCGGTAAGTCCATAGATGGGTGACCGTCAAAGTGGTTTAATTTCTGAGCGTCGCCATGCTTCGGAGGGCACGTTAAGCTGTCGGTCCCAGTTGTAGTCATTAGACAACAGTCGATAAGCCATGCCAGAGGCCTACCGGCTTGAGCAACTCTGACACTAGGGTTTTTTTTTATTGTACCCTGTTTCTTTGATAGGGAACAGACAGTTGGCTCCCCTGACTAAATCAGAGTCCTTGGTTATCGAGTGAATTTAATTTTTGTTGGTAAGGTTTTGTTAGTTACTATTATAATATATTTATGTTTATTTTGTTGGATATGTTTATGGTTATTTCTTATGTTTCATTTTGGATATATGTTTTATTTAACAGTTTTTATCTTCTACACGTTTGCAATCCAACTTCCCAACAGAGGTCACCCTGTTGGTTGCCATACATCTGGACTGCAGTTGTTCAGTCTAGATGGTCACCCTGTTGGTTGCCATACATCTAGACTGCAGTTGTTCAGTCTAGATGGTCACCCTGTTGGTTGCCATCCATCTAGACTGCAGTTGTTCAGTCTAGATGGTCACCCTGTTGGTTGCCATACATCTAGACTGCAGTTGTTCAGTCTAGATGGTCACCCTGTTGGTTGCCATCAATCTAGACTGCAGTTGTGCAGTCTAGATGGTCACCCTGTTGGTTGCCATCCATCTAGACTGCAGTTGTGCAGTCTAGATGGTCACCCTGTTGGTTGCCATACATCTGGACTGCAGTTGTTCAGTCTAGATGGTCACCCTGTTGGTTGCCATACATCTGGACTGCAGTTGTTCAGTCTAGATGGTCACCCTGTTGGTTGCCATACATCTAGACTGCAGTTGTTCAGTCTAGATGGTCACCCTGTTGGTTGCCATACATCTAGACTGCAGTTGTTCAGTCTAGATGGTCACCCTGTTGGTTGCCATACATCTAGACTGCAGTTTTTCAGTCTAGATGGTCACCCTGTTGGTTGCCATCCATCTAGACTGCAGTTGTGCAGTCTAGATGGATGGCAACTACCAGGGTGACCTCTGTTGGGACGTTGGTTTGCGACCGTGTAGATGCTTAAAGAAAACGCAACAAAACATGCCACAATAGATGATTTGAATTTATTAAAATTTTCAACCACTAGGTACAGATTTACACAGCTATAGCTAGGAACGCGCCTCGGTTTCAATATAGGACCGCGCTGGGCGACTGCTGCTGCGCCAGTGTGTCGCGCGCCGCCCAGCCGGGGAATCTTAACTCCGTCAAGCGCCGGCAGATGGCGCTAGCGTTCCAATGATGACTCTATTAACCCGTCGGCTAATGAGAGTGATGGACTCGGGACATAATAATGTCCTCCTAGCCGCATTTTGGCCACAGCGGCCAGTCTCAATGGAGAATAGCCATCTGCGTGGGACATTTTATTATGCACAAGTGTGTACCCAGGACCCAGGACCTCTTATCTGCGATTCAACATTCAACCCCTAGATCAAAGAGGCACAACTATTTCTGTGAGCAACAAATAGTTGTCCTGCGTTAGTTAAATTTCCCTAGTGCGGGCGGAGCAATTTTTTTTTAACAATTATGTGTTGACTTGGAAGCACGCAACATGGCGAGTAAAAGGTGCTTACTTTACCTCTGCCAATCCTACAGTAAATAATTCTTGTAACGCTGATCTTCCGATAGCGCCAAAAAGACGACAGCTACGGCTAATTACGCGTAATTACTTGGTAGCTCATTTATTTAATATTATTAGGAAGACCGACCAACTTACAATAACTTATTAGATTAGGTATACACAGCAGATAGCCATTTATAGGTCTCAGCAAATTTCAATTCCGATAGAGTTTAGATGTGAGTCGTATAAGGATGAAACAAATGATTATTGAACACTAAATTTAGAGAAAAAGTCTTGACTAAGGTGCCGTCTCACTGTTTCTGGTTTTGAATTGTAAACATCAAAATCAAGTTTGTTCTTCTACGTCTTCTTTTTATGACTTTACCATGGATTTTATCGTGTAAGAAACAGAGACAGATTCTTCAGTGGAATCTATACTTGATGTGAAGCTTAGGAATTATTGATATGTCAATTTAATTAGATTTTGTTTTTGTATAGATTCGTGGCAGACAAAGAATTCGCGGGCACCAGCAGTAACAACACGCGCGCGGGGCCCGTGCAGTTCGAGCGGGACGGACCTTCCAGCAGAGACGAACCGGTAACTAGAATAATATCCTGGGGCATTATTCACACACGGCCATCTGATCCCAAACTAAGCAGGGCTTGTACACATGGCTACATATCAAGCTATACATTTCCAACATAAGCTGACCTCTCATTGTATCGAAATCCTATACAACGCGAGGTCTTAGCTTATACTGGAAATGTATAGCTTGATACGTAGCCGTGTGTACTATGGAAACCTGATAACTGATATACTACATACACTACTGTTCTTTTGTAAATACATACTTGTATAATCTCAAAAATGGGAAATCATAAATTTAATCGTCCGGCGGGTCTCGAACCTGCACCATCTACCAATCCGGGGTTTCTCTGCGTTAAGCTACGAACGATACACGCTGGCAGATCAAATTTAGGATTCCCTTGCTAACACCCGACAACCCTTAACAACCCTTTGCATTGCGAATAATGCTATAAAATTTAAATTTAAATGTAATAACATACTCTTGTATAGATACGTACACCCAGACTCAGGACAAACAGACATGTTCATGCACACAAATATCAGTCCTGGGTGGGAATCGAACCCACGACCTCCGGCGTGAAAGGCCAATATACCAACCACGTCAACCGGCCTGTCTTAACTAATATGCTCGTATAAGTTAAGTAAGTGAGGGTCGATGGAAGAAGCAAGACCGGCAATTGTGGGGATATTTGGGGGACGCCTTGTCCTGCAGTCGACGTTTTTCGATGATGATGGTGATGATATTGACACCATGTGCCTCACAAAACCGTCTTTTACCTCAGTTTTTCCGGTTGTGTCTTATCCGTCAAATAATATATCCTGGGACGTTATTTACACACGGCTATCTGATCCCAAACTAAGCAGAGCTTGTACTATGGAAACCAGATAACTGATATACTACATATACTACTTTTCTTTTGTAAATATATACTTGAATAAATACTTACACCCAGACTCAAAACAAACAGACATGTTCATCCACGCAAACATTTGTCCTGGGTGGGAATCGAACACACAACCCACGACGTGAAAAGCAAGAATCTACAGGGTCGCCAGTCGCCACTGGAGCGTATGACCATCAATTGTGGAGATCTTTGGGGAGGACTTTATAGAGTGGACGTCCTTTGATGATGATAGTAACACCATATGCCTTATAAAGCTCATAAAATTGTCTATCACCTCAGTTTTTTCGGTTGTGTTCTGTTGACTTGGACTGGACTTGAAAACATACCCTATGAAATAAAAAAAATATTATAAGGTCACAAACACGGTAGAAAATGCACACTGCACTAATATTCAGTGAAGTTAAATGAGTTCTGAAATAAATGTATTGTAATTTACATTTTACTGAGTTACAATTTGCCGCTTGGCGTGGTTGTGAGTTCGATTCCCAACCAGGATAGATATTTGTGTGCATGAACATGTTTGTTTGTCCTTAGTCTGAGTGTAAATATCTATATAAGTATGTATTTACAGAAGAAAAGTAGTATATCAGTTATCTGGTTTCCATAGTACGAGTTCTGCTTAGTTTGGGATCTCTTGATCATGTATGCATCATGTCCCAGAATATTATATTATTATTATTGAGTAACATTTTACTGAGTAACATTTTATTGACTATCATTTGAATGAGAAACATTTTACTGAGAAACATTTTATTGAGAAACATTTTACTGAGATACATTTTACTGAGTAACATTGTACTGAGAAACATTTTACTGAATAACATTTTATTGAGTAACATTTTTCCCACAGCCTCGGCGCAACCAAGCTGACGCCGACTTCGATCCGTTCGGTCTGGATCGGTTCTTGAACGAGGCCAAAACCACGGGCCGTAAGCGCGACCACCACGACAGACACGACCAACACAACAAGAAGAGGAGGGATTAACCGGTAATCGCTTTAGTTTATCATTCGTATTTAACGAAACTAGTACCAACATTTTTGGAACGAAGTTCCTTATCGCGCGTTGTGAAAGGGGGCTAGACGGAAAAAATTCTTACGAAAAGTTGTCACGACACTTTTTGCAGCTGTGCGGCGTGCGCATGTTTCTCTGTCTGTCTCTCTCTCTCTCTTTCTCTCTCTCTCTCTCTCTCTCTCTCTCTTATAGAAAGCAAGCCAGATATTTTCATTTCTATTTCGCATTGAACAGTGTGGTGTCGCGACGATTATTTTTGTTGAGTGTATACAGGTTTTTTGTACATAATAAACAATAAGAAATAACTTCGTTCCATCCGGGTGTCCCTTGACACCTCTCAAGTTTTTTTTATATCAGAGGGCGAGAAACGAATAAGTGGGTCACCTGATGTTAAGTGATCACCGCCGCCCATGGACACTCACTACACCAGAGGAGTCGCGAGTGCGTTGCCGGCCTTAAAGAGTCAGCAAACAAGTGTTGCTGGCCCTTTCCCCCACCCCAATGAGCTCTGGCGACCATACTCACACGCAGAAACACAACATTAAAATGATTAATGTTATTATTAAAGAATGTCTTCTGTAAGAGCAGCCCGACTGGGGAAGTACCTCCAGGTACTTCCCCAGTCGGGCTGCTCTTTGAGCGAATGAACGCTATGCCCTACCTCTCTTAAAACGCCTCCAATATAAACGCTTGAGCCAATAACCTACAAAGAAACCCACCAGCAGATAATATTTAATTCATTTAAAACATCGAAATCCACCGGCGAACTAAAGTAGCTGACATAGCCTAAAAGAATTGCCTAACTGAAGTGGTGGGCGGGACATAGCTCGTAGAACTGACGGCCGCTGGGGCAGAAAGGTCCTCGAGTTGTGACCACGAGCCGGAAGACGCAGCGTGGGCAGGCCCTACAAGGTTGACCGATGATCTTGCAAGGGGCGCGGGAAGCCGCTGGGTGCGGGCAGCGCGGAATCGGCTATTGTGGATATCCTCTGGGGAGGCCTTTGTCCAGTAGTGGACGAGTTGATGATGACATTTAACCCTTTCTAATATTCTTATGGATAATGTAGATGCAATCGCTAATTTCGTTCTAAAATAGCTGCTTTATATGTCTATAATAATAATAAATTATAAAAATGTATTTATTTTCCACCACACAGTAAATACTAGATATAAATAAAGAAAACAGGTACTTCTAATTTTATATACTAAAGAGGTGGACTGGAGCCTAAACTAGGGAAACCCTGTATTTGAGGACTCTAGGACATTCGTCCGTGGAAAGTTTTGCTACAAAATTAGATGCATGGTGATCCTCGTTATGGTGCGAATTGTGTGAGTGTGTGTACGAGTGTATTCCCCTTCCCCCTCGGACTCGGCTCAGGTCAGACGTGTTGACGTGAATATATTTTATATTTTAATTGCAAAAAGTACAAAAAATAAAATACATTAAATTCATCAAAGTACTAGGAGTGCATAGCCGCAAGGACATAGCAGCGTTAGAACGGGACAAAGCAACGTGTGGATAAGACAAACATACAACGTGAGTTCATCCATCACTGGACACACCTTTCACTCTGTACCACCGCGTACGCACACATACACAATCACCGCTTAGTTAGACTGCACGTGCGTAAGCTCTGCTTACCGCTGCGCTCCTGGTAGTGTGTTGGATAAATTAGTGCAGGATGTCAGTGCAGCGCTCTCCACCCACCTCAAAACTTACCCTGAGTTCATCCAGCCCTGCCATAAATTACAACTCCGACACAGCAATTAATGAAGCTTCTACATCTGAATCTGGAAATTATTTTAACGTGACTAAACGTCAAAAGCGCGACTTCGGTGTTATCTCACCCCCTTCTTCACCCTTGGATATTAGAGCTTTGTTTGCCGAGTTCCAAGCACACCATGAAAAAATGTTTAACGAACTTAATGCCAAATTAAATACAATTACTACTCAAAACCTAGATATCCAAAAATCCGTCTATACGATTTCTTCGCAGCACCAAGAGCTATTGCTGAAAATTAACGACATAGAACTTGAAAATAAGGAGTATAAAAATCGAGTGGCAATGCTTGAAAATCAGCTTGACTTGCACGAAAAACATGTCCGTTCCACAACTATAGAACTTCGGAACATACCTAAACAGTAAAATGAAAACAAGAGACTACTCATTAATATTATACAAAACATTGGCTCAACATTTAAACTGGTACCACCAATTTCTGAATCGGAGATTAGAAACGTGTATCGCACTAGATCTGAAAATATTATTGTTGATTTTACGACCACGACACGTAAGGATTCCATCATTGCTTCAATAAAAAATTACAGCAAACTTAAACGCGCCAATAAAGAACCACAGCTTAACACGTCACTTATAAAGTTACCTGGAGAATTGCGTACTATATACATATCGGAACACCTGACTAATCGATCTAGACAACTATATTATACAGCCCGACAACTTGTCAAGAATAAAACGTTAATTGCAGCCTGGACATCATACGGGAAGGTGTACATTAAAGAAAAGGAAGGGTCATCACCTAAACGTATTGATAATGAGTCGGAATTGAATAAATTGATTGCATGACTAGGTGATACCCATCACTACCAAGCTTTAGTTTTTGTTTTGTTGTATAAGTTCATGTTATTGTATAGTTTCTTCTACCATATCCTATTTTCAAGTCTATTTTTTATATATTTGTGCTTTAATTTTAAGTTCATTGTAATAGTTATATTTACTTTAATTTTTTATAGCAGAATTACTTACATACACTCAATAAACACACACATACACAAAGTAAACACAAATAATACTCACCTCCCACAAATATTACATAACATACAATACGTGCGAGCCCCCTCTATCAATATTCACCACCCTATTGCTGCCAGTTCACCAGATCTAAGTTTATTTATTCTTATATACAGCATCACGTCAATCTCAAGACGTGACGCCAGATATTTTAACTATTTCTTTATTATATTCATCTATTCGCAATATTAATATGCAAAATATAGAAACGATAAACTTAGATCTGGACTCAATACAAGTAGCTAGAACCATCTCATGTGACATAGAGAGTGCAAAAAATAAAATATTCAAAAATAGTCATAGTCTCAACATTTTGTCCCAAAATATTCGTAGCATTAACCGTAATTTATGTAACTTTTCTACCTTTCTTCAAAGATCTGAAATAGCTTGGGACATTTTAGTCCTTACCGAATGCTGGCTCCCATCTGCAAAAACCATACCCACACTCTATTACTACAACCATGCAGCCACAACTTTAAATAGATCTCAGAATGAAGGAGTTGTTATCTATTACAATCAGCACTTAAATGTGATCTGCGAAGAACATACAGTCACAGATGCTAACTGTCTTGTTCTAAAATTGGGGCGCGACACTTGTATCATTGGAATTTATCGCCCTCCTAGTCAGCATAACCCCACTAAGTTCTTAGACTCTATAGATCTGCTTCTATCAAACCTGAAAACATTTAAAAACATCTTCCTTTGTGGAGATATCAACATAGATATAGTACCGAACAGTTCTGATCCACGCTCGTTTAATTATCTTAACATCTTAGCCAGCCACGGCATGCTTCCTGGCCATACTTTGCCAACATGTCAAGGATTAACGTGTTTGGATCACATGGTTCTTAAAACTAAAATGGATGCTATATGTTTTGTGTTTGAATCATCCACCACTGATCACGAATGTGTGGGTTTAAGTTGTAGACTAAAACCACGAATGAGCTACCTCAATAAAACATATTGCAAAGTTAATTTTGTAAATTTAGATTTAGATGTACAAAGCATGGACTTCCAGCCAATCCTTGACTGTTTAGACGCAAACATATGCACTGATCTATTGGTGAAATACCTAGCTACTGCCATTAAAGAAAACTCACAAGTGCTTAAAACGACCAAAAAAAAGTTAATTATGAAACCGTGGATCACAGTAGGGTTACTTCGATGTATGAGAAATCGTGACAGTTTGTATAAAAAACTAAAACGGAATCCAAGTGATGAAATAATTAAGACCACATACACACGTTATAGAAATTTTTGTAACTCGCAGATTAAAAAAGCTAAAAGAAGATATGAACATCAAGAAATTGAAAAAGCTAAGGGTAATAAAAAACAGCTTTGGGACGTTATTAAGAACATTTGCGGATCGAATAATAAATCAGACTATTCATCGTCTCTTCTGACGTCCACCAACCCTCAATCTGATATAAACGAAGTTAATCGGTTCTTTGCAAACGTAGGAGCCAACTTGGCCAAAGATATAACTGTGTCAAAACAAATACCAACATCTTCTCAGTCCAATGTTTACCCCTCGACTATTCCACTTAATTCATTTGCCATTTTTCCCGTGGATGAGGTAGAAATATTTTCCCTTATAAAAGGCCTAAAAGATAACTGTGCTATGGGAAACGATCAGATTAGTTGTAAAATGATTAAAAGATATGCGACGGTTCTTACCCCTTCAATTACACATATATGCAACCTGGCTATTTCAACAGGAGTCTTTCCAATGGCTTTTAAAACGGCTGTCATAAAACCCATTTATAAGAGCGGCGGAAAAGACTGTGTCAATAACTACCGACCAATCTCTATTCTACCAGCTCTTTCCAAGGTCTTGGAGCGACTGTTGAATCAGCGTCTCACCAAATTCTTAGAGACACAAGCACTTTTGTCTCCCGCACAATTTGGATTTCGTACTGGCAAGAATACCAATGACGCGGTTCATGAGTTGGTGAATTCTATCGTCTCCAATCTGGATGACAGAAAAAAGTGCATAACAGTGTTCCTGGACCTTGCGAAAGCATTCGACACAGTCTCTATTCCGCACCTTATAAAAAAGCTGAATGCACTGGGTATCAGGGGTATACCTCTTAAGTTGATGGAAGATTACCTAACTGGTAGAAAACAAAGAGTTCGGATCAACAATACTGTAAGTGACGAGTTGACTGTTAAGTATGGCGTACCTCAAGGGAGTATAATGGGTCCAACTCTTTTCTTGGCGTATATCAACGACCTCTGCCGACTTCCTCTGCATCAAGGGAAAATCATAACTTTTGCTGATGATACCGCCCTGTTTTTCAGTGGTGACACTTGGGACGATGTTTTTGAGTTTGCACAAACGGGCCTTAACCAGGTTAGTGATTGGTTGCAAAGTAATATCTTAACGCTCAATGTTTCCAAAACCAAATACATGGCCTTTGGGATCAGATCCGACCTGCTGCCACCGCCTTCTCTTACTATTACGGCACATACGTGTGATTATGCTATAGAGAAGTGTACTTGCCCTATTCTTGAGAGGACTGATAATATTAAATATCTTGGCATAATCATTGATCAACACCTATCCTTCCAACCACACATACAGACCCTTGTACCCAGATTGCGTAAACTCATATACATATTTAAAACACTAAGACATTCCACCGACCGCAGGATTACTAAGATGGTATACTATGCTTTATGCCATTCCTTAGTAGAGTATTGCATCGCTTCATGGGGAGGTGCTGCCAAAACTTTCATGATTGAAGTTGAGAGGGCACAGCGAGCAATACTCAAAGTTAGTGCAGGTCTCCCCTTCAGATACCCGACTGCAGATCTTTATAGAGAGTGGGACATTCTCACGGTCCGCCAGACCTTCATTCTGCGTACTATTATTAGAAAACATTGCGAACTACAATTTGACGCAAATCTGCTGCAACAACGTAGAGCCAAGGTGTGCCCAGACATTTTATGCCGAACGTCATTCTCCCAAAAATTTTTCTCCTTTCTTGGTAATTATTTATATAATAAATTAAACAAAACGCTTAATATATACCCTAAACCAAAATCTTATTGTATCACAACTTTAAAAAGATATCTCAAAACGCCTTACTATGAAGCAACTGAGAATCTCCTATCGATCCTCTCATAAAAAAAAAATATGTCAATTCCATTAATATTCAACCATCCCATCGCATCACACTCGCATTTGTTACACATTCATGACGATGATACATAATCATCCATTTATCTACAATCTTCACACATTATACACAACATTCACATTTGCTTCTGCTTAAATTTCTTTATTTTATGTTTATTATTATTTAATTTTTTCACTCAATGTCTGGTAAAATTAAAGTTGTACCTATTTATTTTTAACAGAGGGTGGGGGCACTGGTGACCTGTAACACAGGTTTTCGTTTGGAAACCTACATCAGGCACCAGTCTCTCACATAGGTGAAATTTTTTTAAGGTTATCTAATTGTAAGACCTACTGGACCTAGACCTAATTGTTGTGAGAGAAAAATAAAATGATTTTATTATTATTTATTATTATTATAGTGTGTATGTGAGTGTGTTTCTGTGTGTATTATATAATATAACCAGGTCGCTGAAATAGTACACATATTCGCTTGCTCACTGAACGACTTCACAAGGGCGGCTTATTTGATTGTATGTTATTAGTTGTTAAGAAATGTACATAATACGCGATTGAATTGTAATTGTAACTTTTCTATCGCATTAAGTTCCCTGTAATGGTAGAATTAAGTTGAGTCCAATAAATAAATAAATAATAGGTCTCCATTTCTTAGACGTTTTAAGAAATACATTTAGAAGTTTGTTATAAAGACATGGTGCAAGGAATAAAGATTTTCTTCTGAAGAAAGTGGTTATAACGACGCCGCCGTGGCCGAAATGCGGCTAGGAGGACATTATTATTATTATATATATTATTATATATAAATATGTATTATATTAGATGGTATGTGACTTTACCTACGTAGATAGCCTTCTTTTAATTTCATTAAAAGTCGCATTATTAGCTAGAACATTTTTTTTCTACTACCTCTAAGTGGGGTTCCAGTTCTGTAGGACGATGAATATGTAATTTCCCATTTTTCAGTTTTGCTCGTAAAATCGAAGTTAGCGGCATACTCATAAACAAACATAAAAATACCCAGTTTACTAGGTTTTTTGATTCTCAACAACTAATACTTAGGTTTTCCTTATATTACTAAATTTACCTTTGATATAGTTGTACCACACGTGAGCCCCTATATCACGTACATATACGAGAATATATGCGCCTACGCAGTTTCTAAGTTTGGCACGGTCATTGGATTACACTATGGAAACCTTCGCCTTCCATGACCCTTAGTTTGCATTCGTAAAGATGAAATAATAACAATATCCACGGACATTATTCACACACGGCCATCTGATCCCAGAGCAGAGCGTGTACTATAGAAACGAGATACTATGGAACTGATATACTACACACTATATACTGACATACTACTTTGCTACTGTAAAAACATACTTATTCATATACACTCTTATTTAAAATAATTCCGTGATCCGCCGCTTAACCATGTCTCAGCTAAACCTTGCTCAACCACTTAAACCCCGCTCAACTGTTTCTTTATTTAAAAACCCTACTTTAAGGTTTCTCAGCCAAGTAACGTCATTTTATTTTACACTGTCAACATTTCTGGGACTGGTATAGAGCTTGACCAAAATTAATCGACTAAATCGGATTATGTATCAAAACTTTATGATTTATGATCGTAACAGTGCATTTTCAAGGACTATTGATTTTCTTCGGTGGATTTTGAAGTTTGTGATAAGATTCCAACTGGAATTCTGTATTTATTTAAAAATTAAAACGGTTAGTAACTTCAATAAAACCTCCATTCACAAACAAACGTCAAACAAAACGTCAGCTGTTGCAAATAAAATCCGCCATATTTGAGCAAGGTTTAAACCAGGGGCCGACGTGGTTTAAATTTTGACATGGCTTAACCGCGGGTTAAAGTTAAATCGTGTTTTTAAATGAAAAATTAGATAAACCATGGTTGAGCGGCTGGCTTAAATTTAAGTAGCGTTTTTAAATAAGACTGATAGATAATAACACCCAGACACTGGACGAACAGACATGTTCATGCACACAAATATCTGTCCTGGGTGGGGATAGAAACGACCTGCGGCGTGTAAGGCAAGCATTTACCAACCACGCCAACCGGGCCGTCTGCCTCCTCCTTTCCTCAATCTCTCCAATGGCGTCTTTGTGTATTAATGTAGAGCGACTGTTATACAAAAGGTCCCTAGAGACCAAGTATCTTATGCATCTTCACGTCAATAAATGCTCTGGCGCAGGTTACTTACAGCCTTATTTAAAAACGTTACTTAAATTTAAGCCGGCCGCTTAACCATGGTTTATCAAAATTTTCATTTAAAAACACGATTTAATTCTGACCAGCGGTTAAGCCATGTCAAAATATAAACCGCGTCGGCCCCTGGTTTAAACCTTGCTTAAATATGGCGGCTGTTATTTGCATCACCTGACGTTTTGTTTGACGTTTGTTTGTGAATGGAGGTTTTATGGAAGTTATTAGCCGTTTTAATTTATAAATAAATACTGAATTCCAGATGGATTCTTATCACAAACTTCAAAATCCACCGAAGAAAATCAATAGTCCTTGAAAATGCGCTGTTACGCTCATAAATCTATCATTCCATGTCTACCATAGAGTAAAAATCATAAAGTTTTGATACATAATCCGATTTAGTCGATTAATTTTGGTCAAGCTCTATACAAGTTCCAGAAATGTTGACAGAGTGAAATAAAATGACGTTACTTAGCTGAGAAACCTTTAAGTAGGGTTTTTAAATAAAGAAATAGTTGAGCGGGGTTTCAGTGGTTGAGCTGGGTTTAGCTGAGACATGGTTAAGCGGCGGATCAAGGAATTATTTTAAATAAGAGTGTTAATGTCTAGTCTTATTGCTGGACGTATTGAGTCCCCGTTATATTGCCTGGTGCAGCAGTGAAGGTTAACGTTAAACAAAACACAGCCTATTGCTAGACGGTATAGATGGGTTACCGCCAAAGTGATGTCCCGGTTGTAGGCATTAGACAACAGTCGTTAAGCCATTTCGGAGTCCTACTGGACGGCGTGGATAACTTTGACACTAGGATCACCACCGCTCATAAGATAAAAAAAGACAAAACCTGTCGTTAAGATTAATATTATTCCAAATTTCTGTACAAAACCCCGGTACATTGGCTCTACCGGCTAAGTCACCGAACATCGATTCCTTAAATGGCGTTCAAATAAATAAAGGTTAATAATGACTTAATCAATCGTTAAATCGGCTTCTATGAGCACATGTTAAGTCATAAATGATCCAGAATCGATTGCCAATGTTGAAGCCGATTTAACAATTTATTAAGTCATTTTTAACCTTTATTCATTTGAACGCCATTTAAGAAATCGATGTTCGGCTTCTTAGCCGGTTGAGTCCCAGGTGCCGTCTTGGTTAAAGCTCATCATGCCAATTTGTCCATCTATCATCCATGGTAAATAAAAAAAACTTGAGAGGTGTCAAGGGACACCCGGATGGAACGAAGTTATTTCTTATTATTTATTATGTACAAAAAACCTGTATACACTCAACAAAAATAATCGTCGCGACACCACACTGTTCAATGCGAAATAGAAATGAAAATATTTGGCTTGCTTTCTATAAGAGAGAGAGAGAGACTGACAGAGAAACATGCGCACGCCGCACAGCTGCAAAATGTGTCGTGACAACTTATCGTAAGATTTTTTCCGTCCAGCCCCCCTTTCACAACGCGCGATAAGGAACTTCGTTCCAAAAAAAGAAAGAAAAAACACAAAACCTGCCGTTAAGAATAATATTCTTCCAAATTTCTGTAAAAATCCCGATACAGGTACCGAAAACAAATAATAATAATACGAGGCATGCCATTTAAGTTTTGAGCTAACATCTTTGTTCAGTGATGAAGCTTGATGTCTGACTGACTGTCGAACGCTGGAATTCTAAATACCAGCGCTCGACAGTCCGCAGACCTGAGGTTTCATCACTGAACACAAATGATAGCTCCTCAAAACACTGAAGCTGTGTCAGGCCTCTTCTAAAGGTGTAGAAAATTATTGCACGAACATTTTCCTTAGAAAGAATCTTTTCGTACGTTACCTGAAAGATTCCAATCGACGCTGTGACTAAACAATAGCATTAATCCTAATACTTAACTGTTTCGAGTTTCAAAATTGCCGGGAAATATGGAAACGACAGAACTTAAAAGGCATGCCTTGTATCCTCCTAGTATCCTATTTCCTGCCTTACCATAAAACTACGCTTGCTCAATTTATGCTTCTATGCAGACGCCAGCTAATTCGATTTGACCAACATTTTTTTTTTGGTTTTTTACGTGGTGGAAAAGCTTTAGTCGCACTTGATGTGGGGCTCGCTCGACCCACTAAAACCACCACGGTAGCCAGCCTCACAGCCCCTCCCCAGTAGGCACAAGCGTGTTACCTGAGCTACAGCAGGTTACCCTTCCCGGGACCGCTGGCGCTAGGAGGAAAAGAACTCAACTCGTTCCCTCCCCCCAGACGCCAGCGGTCCCAGAGGCGGCGCTCAATCGGGGAGAAGCCAGCCGGCGCCGCATACCCTCTCGCGCTGGGATTAGCTCCCAGCGCCGGAATTCAATTTGACCCAGTCCAATCAGACAAACTTGAGCGTCTCTTAATTGTCTGTAACAGCTTCGTATATGATTTCCGTAAATAAATATCTAGGGACAATGTCACACAGATCATCCTAGCCCCAAACTAAGCAAAGCTTGTACTATGGGTACCAGGCGACGATATACATACTTATATAGATAGATAAATACTTATATCCATAGAAAACATCCATGACTCAGAAACAAATATTCGCGCTCATCACACAAATATTAGCACTTACCGGGATTCGAACCCAGGACCACCAGCTTCGTAGGCAGGAGCACTACCAACTAGGCTACGGTGACTGTGCCTTATTGAACTAAAGTGCCTTCCGGCGCTGGGAGCTAATCGTATGCGGCGCCTGGCTGGCTTCTCTCCGGCGCCGCCCCTGGGATCGCTGGCGTTTGGAGGAGGGGAACTCCATTTGTCTTGTACAAGCGTTCCCGGGAAGAGGTAACCTGCTGTAGCCCAAGTTGCCTAAACACGCATGTGCTGGGGAGGAGGGGTGGCATTCATGCCTCCCCGGGTGAGAACTGAGGCTGCAGTGTACGGCGGGGATACTGGTGTGATCGTTCATGTCTACCCGGAGCCCCCGCTACAAGCACTGTGGGGCTGGCTAATGGGTGGCTAAGTGGGTCGAGCCCTACATACCCTGCCGCCTTCCCAAGCGACGGACATGAGATTTGAGCATTTCCACCACGTAAAAATATGTGTTATTCCGTTGTCAGCTAACTCCATACCAAATTTTATTAAAATCGCTCCAGCCGTTTAGACGTGAAGAAGTAACAAACATACACACTCACAAACTTTTGCCTTCATAACATTAGCGTGATTAGGTTTTGGGATAGATGTGGAATTTGTTTTTACTCTAAATGTTATGAATTAATTTATTCAATAAACAAGAATTTATTTATTTTTTATTATATTTATTTATTTATAGTTAAATAAACGGTTAATAACCAATTACATTAATTAACATAGAAACAATTACATTACTTATTTGTAGGGTTACATATAAATTTCAATACAAAATACTGGACATCCTTGCATACTTTCTTTCGCAGAAAACCAAACATATTCGCCTAATGTCTGTCCATCTACCGGCAAACACATCGCATTCAGGATAGGCAATCAGGAGGGCGTTTAGCATATCTAGGGTTCGACATACTGGAGACTTGCGATGACTTGGATGCAGCGGCTTCGCGAATAATTCACGCTGGTGGCGGCACTGGTGATGCCTACGACCAGGCACAACCGACAGAATAAATTAAGGAGCTCAGGACAGTCGATTTCTCCACGAAAGGTTTTACAGGCTACCGTAAGCTGATCAAAGCCTCTTCTCACCTCCAAAGAATTAAAACCTAACATTCCTAAAAGATAGTTAGTAGGGTACATATAAGGATAGTAGTTGTATATCCTTTTAAATAGAAATCTAAGGTTTTTTGCACCTTTTCGATAATCAATATTTGGGTCGCTGTATGAGGGTTCCAGACACAGGCACTAGCCTCGAGTTTGCTTCGAACCAGACAATTGTAAAGAAGGCTGATGACTTGTGGGTTCTCAAAGTCACGGACATTACGCAAAACAAAAGAAGCGTACATAAGAAACGATTAAACGATAAGCCCTTTGAACTAACGTTAATAAATTAAAATACATTTTACTACGGAGATGTACATTCTAATAATAGTCATATTTTATTATTGAAGTATTTGTTTGCTGTTATAATTGCTTTTTTACTATATTTTAAACTTACATACTAATAATTTTTACTGACTGTACCTTATATCTTGTTTTGATATTCGTATAAACAATGTTATCCTTTCAGGGGCTCTACCGGCTAAGTCGCCGAACATCGATTTCTCAAATGGCGTTCAAATAAATAAAGGTTAAAAATTACTTATCAATCTTTAAATCGGCTTCAACGTTGACAATCGATTCCGGACCATTTATGACGTCACATCACAGTCATTTTTAACCTTTATTTATTTGAACGCCATTCACGAAAACGATGTTATGATGATGTAGCAAATATCATATATCATATCAGCCGAAAGACGTTCACTGCTGGACAAAGGCCTCCCCCAAAGATCTCCGCAATTGCCGGCCTTGCTCTATTCGCATCCAGCAGTTTTCCAGCAAATATATTTGAGTTGAAATAAATACCAGTGCCTCTACCTCGACTACATATAGCTTACTTACTCGATGAAACTTAGGGTTTTTAGTATAGACAATTTAGGTTCATTGGAGTTCTGTCACAAAAAGTATTCTATACATATAATAAAATCGTAGGAAAGTCAAAACTGTACATGGAATATTTCTTAAAAAGGATACTTGGGGTGTAATCTACAATGGATATTGAAGACAAAAGTATAGTTTTTAGAAATTTTGTCTGTTTATCTGTTTGTCTGTATGTATGTCCGGGCTAAACTCAAAAAGTACTCCATGGATTTACTTCAAATTTTGCATGAATATTACTAAAAGGTCGGGTCAACATATAGGCTACATATTATCACGCTATCACCTACGGGGGGAGGAGCTGTGATAATTTATAAAGTTTAACGCGGGTAAAACCGCGGGGGACAGCTAGTTCTACATAAAATAAGGTAAATCAACTTTGTCACGTACACCTAAGTATTAGGTAAAATTCATAACATGATTCAAGTATTTATTTTTTATATATTCAATTAATATATAGTTTTCTTTCCTGTAACATTCCAAGAACAATAAGGCCATATTTACCTAAGGTGCAGTCGATCAAAAGAAACATTTTTATATGAAAATGAACCTTATTGTTAAAGATTTATGGTTTTATGTGATAGTTGTTTGCGTTTTCCAGATGGGAATTTAATTACGACTATTTTGTAAAGAATATGAAGATTTAACCTGTTTATTTTCCTTGTTACAGGTCGGACGGTGTATATAAGGACCCTAGGTATATTCTAAGTATATAAGGAACACTTTATTATGTACAATTTTTGATTCAAACTAACAGCAAAGCCAATTAAATATGTTAAATGTCATTGCTTTTTTTTGTGAACAATTCTTATCACAACTCGGGGTATTTTCAGGTTTATTTTTGAAGTGTAAATTTCTTTAGGCGCCTTGAGCAATTTTTGGTTAAACTAAAATCATGGAACTCACGTCATCGCCACGTCATGCATCCCATGACCTATATTTTGTGTATAATGTGTATGTGTGTAATTTTTGGGTGAACAAAAAGCATGGAACTCGCGTCATCGTCACTTCACGTGCGCTTACGCCGCTTTTTTCTGTCTAATAGGAGCTGATGTTAATTTACTAAAAAATATTAATAGGTTGATAATTTGTTTTAGATATAAGCATAGCCAATTCTTGGCGGGGATAGAGGGGATTCTCTGTCCCGTTTGGGTGAAATATTAATGATTTATCAGCCTTACTTGAAAAAGCTATTTTAATTTGTTTTATATATAAGCATAGCCAGTTCTTGGCGGGGATAGAGGGGATTCTTTGTCCCGTTTGGGTGAAATATTAATGATTTATCAGCCTTATTAAAAAAACGCTAGTTAAATTTAAGGCGGCCGCTTAGCCGTAGGTTATCAAGATTTTCATTTAAAAACCATATTTAACTGTAACATACGGTTAAGCCGGTTAAGTAATGTCGACATTCAGTCTACCATAGAGAAAAATCATAAAGTTTTGACACATCATCAGATTTTCATTAATTCCGTTTGGCGAAAGATATAAAGATAAGAGATGTAAATAAACGAATTAAAAAAAAATTGGTGATTAATTTTGGTCAAGCTCCATACCAGTCCCAGAAATGTTGACAGAGTAAAATAAGTTTCTTAGCTGAGAAACATTTAAGTAGGGTTTTTAAATAAAGAAATATGTAGTTTATCGGGGTTCAAGGGACTAAGCGGGGTATAGCTGAGCCATGGTTATGTTAAGTAAGAACGTATATGTCTAAAACCAACAAACTAAATACCAATGTTTATGTCTCAACGGCTGCCGTTATATATAAGTGCCGTGAACTCTGCATACAGATTACATATTAATACAGGTAATGTTCTTAATTGCCCTGTACTTCTCATTCAGATTTAGATATTAATAGTGTTGTTGAAATTGCTCTGTATTTGTCTTAAATATTTAGATATTAATAAAGGTAATGTTGTTCAAAATGTCCTGTAGGTATTCATACAGGTCTATATGTACATAAAAGCAATATTTTTAACTTTGCTTTGATTAGTTTACTCTAGAATTATTCATAGTTAAGTAGTGTAAGGTGTGTCTAAAAGGTGATTTATCAGTAATAAAATTAGTATATTTACCTTAACTTGGAATTACTGTATAAGTGGAGACTTCATTACGGCTATGTTTTTTTTTCCGGGATCTCTTCGGATGTTTGGCAAATGCTTGCTTTTCACGCCGGAGGTCGTGGGTTCGATTCCCACGCAGGACAGATATTTGTGTGCATGAACATGGTCACCGTAGCCTAGTTGGTAGTGCTCCTGCCTACGAAGCTGGTGGTCCTGGGTTCGAATCCCGGTAAGTGCAAATATTTGTGTGATGAGCACGAATATTTGTTTCTGAGTCATGGATGTTTTCTATGTATTTAAGTATTTATCTATCTATATAAGTATGTATATCGTCGCCTGGTACCCATAGTACAAGCTTTGCTTAGTTTGGGGCTAGGATGATCTGTGTGACATTGTCCCCAGATATTATATTATTGTCCCCAGATATTATTATTGTTTGTCGTGAGTCTGGGTGTAATTATCAATGTAAGTTAGTATTTGCAAAAGAAAAGTGGAAAATGTAGTATATCAGTTATCTCTTTTCCATAGTATAATCTCTGCTTAGTTTGGCATCAGTTTGCCGTGTGTAAATAATGTCCCAGGATATTATTATTATTTAAGAGTCGCACTCTATAAAAGCTGATGACAGAATATCGTTACCACATCTCATCCCTTGGCGGGAGTAGAAGTCGTCCGGAGGGAATATGTACCAGAGCTCGGGCAGCAGCATCTATCTGAGTACTATGTGGCGATTATGGCATATCCCTCCAAATGATGGTCACAATTCCATTGTGGAAATCTTTTGGGGAGGCCTTTGCAGTGGAGGTTCTTCGGCTGACATGATGACAATAAAATGTTATATTATTACTAGAAATTATACTATTGTTGCCAATAAATTATAGTTTAATAAATAATTCGCTGTTCTTAAATCCTGGGATGTTAACAGAGGAACAAATAATATTTGAGACATCTTTTTTTAGATGATTTTTACAAATTTAAGCGAATCGAACCCTCGAACCACGGGGTATCTGGCCCCATGTTATATAACATATTTGTTGTTACAAAAATAGAGGTTGGATTTAATATTTTTACCGTTAGATATTATTTTTTATTATGCTAAAGTATGTCTCGGAATATATTCCGGGAAAATATATAGTCAAGGGAAGTCTCCGCTGCTCTTCTGTTCTTCGAAGTTAGGGGTAAATATATTGTAAGAGCCTTACATTATTATTAATAAATCAAGTTAATAATTGCCAAAAATGTACATACTATGCAAAGAAATATCATAATAATAACTAATATCCTCGTGGCCGAATTTCGGACGCGGCGATCTATAGAGATTAGCAATCTGCGCGGGACATGTTATAGTGCACAAGTGTGTGCGCAAACACAGGGGCACTTTCTATTCCATCACACTCATGATCAGATGGGACTACTGGCGACATGACCGGAAAGAGATCCGGTCGAGAGAGAGCGATCGGTAGGATTTTAAAGACCAGGTGACAGATTCCATATGACTCCTGAATGCGACGTTTTTCATAGATGTTTTCATGACCGGGACCGAAGTTACAAGTGATATCAGGTACACGAAGGGTACCTTCAGCCAAGCAGACCCTGAAAGAAGTCTTTGTTATTACACGAAGATTGTTAGGCGCGGTAATCTGATACTCATCGTAATACTAAAATTAACCTTATTCCGATGAGACGCTGGACACTTTATATTAAACCTTGTATATAATCGGATGCGCCTGCCAAATCGAACGCCAAGTAATCGAATGTCTAAATACTCGAACGTTAATAAATGGAACATTCGTTACTAGAAACGTAGGTTAGGTTAGAACTGCGACCATATAGTGAGAAACAAATGAGTGGTATAAACGATTCATTTGTTTCACTTTCGTTTAATTTATTAACCATTCGATATTATGAACGTTCCAGTATTGAGACAGTTCGTTACTTAGCGTTCGATTTGGCATAGTACACTCGTATATATGTATGTGGCATTCATCTGAATGTTTGATAACGAAATAAACCAAGATTGAGTTCCTTTTAAACTCGCACTACGTTGTTTTTAGATATGTATCAAGAAAAAGTGCACTTCAACTTATGTAAAGGTTCAAATATGTTAGGCCTCCTTCGCACTATGCGGCTAGCCGGAATGCGCTCAGCCGTCAGCAATCAATATTGCTGACCGGCTGCCGCATCACAGTAAGAATAAAAACTACTTTCTCGTACAAATATCTGAGTACGATCGGCCGTACGGCTGGCCGCATTGCGGCTACCCGCACAGTGCGTAGGAGGCCTTAGTACTTAGAATATTGTGCCGTGCTTTTGCAGAAGATTCTTTTAGATTTAAGTATGTTTTATTTCATGTATGACTTCTATGTTTTATATGACTAGTATAATAGATTTTTATTCCAACTTGCTTTGTTTTATTTACAATACTCACCTCTCATTTTCTTTGTTTAGAAGTTCTAAACCCTCTGGAGTGACTCCTTTCGTTTTGCCCGCTGGAGAACAGTTCCTGTAGGGCTGGTAAGTATTAACTTTTTGGACTGCACGTGTGGCGTAGCGGCTATGACAGTCGCCTTGCCGCATCGATTCGCGCGTCGGACAACTATTTGTGTGACCCAGTCTGGATGTACGTCTATTATATGTTTGTAAAGTACCCCGCGCACAGGGTTAAGATTCCATAATGCGGGCGTTGTCAATTTTTTTTACAAAAAGGACATCCTTGAAATGTCATGAAAACCACCAAAAGCAAGGGATTTTGGTGGTTTTGTCACGTTCCAATAACGACCAATAAGGACCGGTACAGCACAGTTTAGTTTATAGAGATTTCTTCAAGAAAATATTTCGAACCTATTCTAGTAAAAGGGAATGCAATTTACTAAATAAACATCGTAAAATCAGACTATTTTTTTGATGGCATATGTCGACAAACGAGCAAGCGGGTCACCTGAAGGTAAGTGATCACCGCCGCCCATGGACACTCGCAACACCAGAGGTGTCACGGGTGCATTGCCGGCCTTTAAGAGTCAGCAAACAAGTGTTGCTGACCCTTCCCCCACCCCAATGTGCTCTGGCGACCTTACTTACACGCAGAAACACAACATTAAAGTTATTATTAAAGAATGTCTTCTGTAATGTGGAGGTTCTTCCCCAGTCGGGCTGCTCTTTGAGAGCATGAACGCTGTGTGCCCTACCCCTCTGAAAATTTATAGTTCATTGGACTCTAGTATTTATAGTTTAATTTCCCCCTAATTTGGTGTAGGTATTTGGCAATCTGAAAACCTTACATCATCTTAACAGAAGTTGTAAGTTGATACAGCAGTGAGTGTTGACCAAACCCCACAGGAATTTTATTTACCTGATTTGTAATGGACTATTGTCACAGGTTCGCGAATTGGTAGGTATCATAATACATTAAGTTTTAATACATAATACCTACATATGAATCACGAAGCAACGTGTGGGCGAGCGTTCGCTTGCTTGTGACAGAACCAAAACAGGAAAATATTTGTTGTCTATGACCTATTTAAGTAAGAGTCTTCATAGAATGCAACTTTAATCATAGTTGCATCATTGGTTAAATGCTCTTTTATCCAAATTAAAAAAAAATCCTTATAAAATGATATGTTCTAAGTTTGAAGTCTCTATCTTATTTTATTGTTTTTTTTTATGTTATTTGTTTTTAATCTGTGAGTCTCTTGAATCATCTGTGCCATATATATTTAATGGTAGTTGTCTGCGCCAATAACTTGGCACATCAGATTTATTAGGGCAACAGTATAATGTTGTAGCCTGGGCTGATATGTAGCCATTTTGGACTACTTGTACAGGTAATAAACTTTGACGGCGCTTGCCCATGATCTCACCTGATGGTAAGTGAAGATGTAGTCAAAGGTGGACCGCGCGTACCTATAAGATTCCTTTTCAATCTAGCCTTGAATAAACCCATGTTGTATGAGTCTGGGACCACGTCGTTCGGAAGGGTGTTCCACAGCTTAGATGTGCGTATGATGAAAGAGGAAGCAGTCTTTTGATTTCTTGGTTTTTGTTCTTATTGTCTGTGCAATTATGCAGATTTTTTCTTTGTATCTTGGTTTCTAGCCTAGTAATTAGACCGTTGGACTGTAGAGTTCGAACCCAAGTCAGAGATCGGGCGCACCACTGACTTTTCGAATGCATGTGCTTAAAACGGCGAAGGAAAACATGGTGAGGAAACATTGCGGGCTACCGCCTAAGTCACCGATCATTGTGATCGTGATCGCCGGTCAAATAGATGAAGGTACTAAATCATTAATTCTATCGGCTTCCACGTTTAAAATCGATTCCAGACATGGAAGCCTTAACAAAAGATTTAGTCATTCAACGCCTATTACGATCAAGATGACGACTTGCGGTAGCCCCCCCGCATGCCTGGGGGTTTACAAAAATGTTTTTGATGGCATATTATTATGAAGTATGCCAACCCCTCCTATTGTGAGAGGAGCACTGCAGTGGGACAGTAATGAGATGTTAAATAAAATACCAACAATATTTTAAAAAAATACGAGTGTCCTTTAGACCACACGACTGAAGTAAAACTTCAAACTTAACTGAGCGAAAGAGGGATAGACAATTGGTGCTGGTACCTTTTTCTTACCCTTGAGTCATATATCTACGAAACGTAACCCTTTATATCTTCACTAATTTATATCTGCCTCTCAACTTCCTTTCGCCTCGCCGATTTGATGGCATATGAAGTATGCCAACCCCTCCTATTGTGAGAGGAGGCCGTTGCCCTGCAGTGGGACAGTAATGAGGTGTTAAATAAAATACCAACAATATTAAAAAAAAATACGAGTGAATATCTACGAAACGTAACTCTTTATATCTTCACTAATTTATACCTGCCTCTCAACTTCCTTTCGCCTCGCCGATTACACTTATCGAAACGCTCTCGTCTCGCATTCACCAGTTACCCCAAGCGTGCGTAAAAAAGATTTACTTAAAAAATAAGAGAATTGAAGAACTGTAGGTAATTTATTTGATGTATGAAAGTAGTAATTAGACGCCATCTTCTTTAGATAAGAGTCTGTATTTAGTTATAATTTATTTATGTGTATAATAAACTTGTACTTATTCTTTGTTTTTTTTATTTTTACTATCCAATGTTATAATAACTTTTAGAGATATTTATGTCATTTATTTATATTGAATGAAAGTGGTTAATTCGTGTTTTGTGATCAATGATGTTCTTAAAAATATAGTCATTTGGCGTATTATATGTTTACTAACACAGTGAATCTCATAGTATTTGCTAAAAACTTCCGGAGGAACACCAATTTGCTATCTGCGCCTTAAGAGCTTAAAGTATTATAAATCCCTCAATTTCTTTCGGCTGATATGATAAATAATTGTCACGTTAATTGTGTTATAAGCTCCGTTGGTTCAATTAGAGTACAGAGTAATTAGTATTAATTTATAAAAATAGAATAATTAAATTTAAATATGATATTTATAATAACATTAATAACTGCCAATATGGAAAGCATGAATATATTATTGATGAATATAACGGCGCGTCTAGGGTATATGAAGACATGCCTGGAACACTATTTTCCTAATTACCCGACTGCGGGACGCAAAGGGTAATGTGTTTATCAGGCTATGTATGTATGTATGTTCCTTTGAAGCGGTTTGACCGGCCGTTTAGGAGCTATATCGATTTAAAGTTGCGTAACAACTATCATGTAGGTTCATCATAACATCATAACTATCACATGTAGGTTTTAAAACAATAGAAATTTACGATGAAAAGACGAAAACTTCGTATGACTGTGCGTGTGAGTGTTGATGGACATATACTAAAGTATCTATTAGGTATATTGGACTTCCTAAAGTATCTAACGTCAAACACAGTCGCCCATCTCCAACTTCAAACGGTTTAGTACTTAACTTCACTTGAAAAACTATATATAGGTAGGTACCTACCGAAATCGAATTGTTTTAAATGCAATGACAAAGATATAAAGAACAACGTCCCTTTGGTTGGTGTGAGAATCGAACTATCAACAACCGAATTTCATGCGCTTTGTGGACAAGGTAAAATTTAAAGAAAAATGTTACCTTTAATATTATGTTGGGGAGTAACTGTACACAAGTTGCAAGGGACTACTTTGAATCGAGACGTTGTCGATCTCAGTTCGTGCATTTTAATTTTGAAATGAATTGAATTTTTCATAAAGCCAGGTTAAGTCTTTAGATGGTTTAATTATTAGTACTCTGTACCACCGCAAGCTACTAAACAATCCTCATGATATCAAATCTCTCAATGAAATCACAAGATTGCGAAATTTGCAGTCATATAACAATAACAATGACTGACTTATCTCTCAGCTTAAAAAGCTGCTTGTATGAACGTGATATTTGGCCCGGATGTTTATTTATTCATTATCATATCACAGATTAAAAAATATAGATTAAATAGAAAACAGTAAAAGAAAAAAAATGCTACTCTGGAAAGTGGAACTCTAAATAAATATTGCCAATCGGACTATCTCGTAAATAAGCATGGACTCTTTTTCTTTTCTATATTAATGTCATACCAGATATATTATACATGCACTTTGTTTGCAGACGACATCCTTATAGTTTTGGCATAGAACCTGTTAAATAACTTTGACTTAGAAATTAATTACGATAGAAATTAATTCACTTGATAAAAATAATCTGACCGCGAATTTGAGCAAGACACACTTTATTAAATTTTTGAGCAAAATAAGTAAATCATATTTACTAAATATAAAATACAATGGTCATAAACAAAGTAGAGAGTGTGAAGTTTTTTGGTATATAGTATAATTAATAAAGTAGTTGTAGAGTGCGTGAGCGGGAACCTAAGCGATTTCTTCAGAAACTTGTTCAGAGTACTTAGAGAGAAAACATACTAAAAGTCCTGATGTTCAGGAGGTGAAGCGAAGGGAGGGGAGGGGGACAAAGACCTCAATTTTAGGTTTTACGCTAATATTTCAAACATATCGCGTTTTAGCAAAAAATATTCTAAGATGAAATGAAAGCTTATAAAATTTTCTATAACTTTGATACTTTTCCATATCCCATCCGTTTTCAAACTACAGGCTCTGGAAAAGTGCAATTAAAAAATGTTTTGAAATATTAGTTTCTAAGTCCAATTCTGTGAATGATTCACATTTTTATTCTCTTAGGTCGTGAGCGTCCTGGAAAAAGATCGTTTTCTGTGGTATCTTCTTCCTCGCCTTCCTCAGTGGTAAGTGGTTCTTGCTGAGACGGCTCTCAATCATCTTTATGGTCATTCTCGTCGTCTTCCTCGCTAAAAGACACGCCGTTGAAGCATTTTCCTTGGCAATGAAGGCACGCAGTAGAAAATTTCAGCATAGCTTTGCGACATCCACATTTGCTGCTGCTACAATACTTGGTGCAGCGACAAAATATTGTTTTTAGTAAAACCTGGGGCGCCGGTAAATCTTTTGTTGTTCTTGGCCCCAAGATATCACCATAAATTTTTCCACCCCCACTCTTGAGGGAGCAGCTCATTTCCGAGCCACTGCTGCACTTGGTGATATGTGCTTCAGGAATTATATTTAGCTACTCTCTTAGTGGCTCTTAGTGGCTGTGTGGTGACGACTTAGAGAATATCGCCACCCCCTCTCATCCCGCGGGGGGACGTAGAAGTCGTCCCGAGGGAATATATAACAGAGAATGGGCAGCAGCGTTCTCATGAGTACCGAAACCGAACCGCGGCCCCCAGACCCCGGCAGCCCTGCTATTCCCAGCCGTGGTTACGGCAGGGCAGGGGGTGCTAAGAATCCCCGGCAGATTCCGCGTTACCAACACCGACGACCTCTGGCCCTGGCAACATATAACACACGTACACTGCGGTCCGACGAGAAGATAACCGAACTGGAGGAAGAATTGAGCAGGTTACACTGGGATATTGTAGGATTATCTGAAGTCCGAAGAGAGGGGGAGGACTCGATAATACTGAAATCCGGAAACCTGCTCTATTACCGGGAGGGTGACCAAATATCCCAAGGTGGTGTCGGGTTCATAGTCCACAAGTCCCTCGTGAACAACCTAGTGAAAATCGAGAGTGTGTCAACGAGGGTTGCGTTCCTTATACTCAGAATCACCAAGCGGTATTCGTTGAAGGTTATACAGGTATACGCACCCACTTCGACACACTCCGACGATGAAGTCGAGGTTATGTATGAGGACATATCCAGAGCCATACATACCTCTAACTCCTATTTCACTGTGGTCATGGGGGACTTTAACGCGAAGCTGGGCAAACGATTCGGTAATGAGCTGAGAGTGGGGCAATTTGGAACTGGTGACCGGAACCCCCGGGGCCAAATGTTGGCCGACTTCATGGAGAAGGAGGGACTCTTTATGATGAATTCCTTCTTCAGGAAGCCGGATCACCGCAAATGGACCTGGGTGAGCCCGGATGGTAAAACTAAAAATGAGATAGACTTTATCTTGTCGACGAGACGACAGATGTTCAATGATGTCTCCGTGATCAATGCGGTTAAAACCGGGAGCGATCACAGACTGGTCAGAGGCTCATTGAACCTTAATGTCAAACTCCAGAGGTCCCGACTGATAAAGTCTACGCTCCGACCTTTACCTATCCACGCCACGTCCAAAACCCCGAACCATTTCAGCTCGAACTGCAAAACCGTTTCGAATGCCTAGCAGACTGCGAGGAAGTGGACTCATACTATGACAGGCTCGTAGAAGCTGTCCATACGGCTGGGTCTAAGGTCTTCAAGGCCCGCCGTACAAACAGAACTAAAAAGATCTCTGACTTGGTTCTGACATCCTCAGATGATGCTACCAGATATCGGCAGCTCAACAGACAGATCTCAAAGTCTTTGACTCGCGACACGCGGCAATTTAATACAATTAGTATTAAAGAGGCCATTGAGCGGAACAAGGGCGGAAAGAATTGGCTCTGTCCAACAAACAGAGCTCTTGCGAACACTCTCCAAGGTGTTCGCAAGAGCCCTGTCTGTTGGACAGAGCCAACTGACGAAGCTGAAGACTGAGGATGGTAGAATCGTCACGTCTAAACCTGAGTTGCTGGGAGAGATCGAGAAGTTCTACGGACAGTTATATACGACAACACAGCCACCTGTCAAAAGTCATGCCTCAGATCCCAGAGCACGACTAACCCGACATTACACCGAAGACATCCCGGACGTCAGCCTGTACGAGATTAGAATGGCTCTCAAACAACTCAAGAACAACAAGGCGCCTGGTGATGATGGAGTTACAGCAGAGCTTCTGAAGGCGGGTGGTACACCAATCCTACGGGCCCTTCAGAAATTATTTAACTCCGTCATACTAGATGGTCAAACGCCACAAGCGTGGCACAGAAGTGTGGTGGTGCTCTTCTTCAAAAAAGGCGACAAAACCCTATTGAAGAATTATAGACCCATCACACTGCTGAGCCATGTTTACAAGTTGTTTTCGAGGGTCGTTACGAACCGTCTCGCGCGCAGGTTTGACGACTTCCAGCCTCCCGAACAAGCCGGTTTCCGAAAAGGCTTTAGCACCATAGACCACATACATACGCTGCGGCAAGTTATACAGAAGACCGAAGAGTATAACAAGCCACTGTGCTTAGCGTTTGTGGACTATGAGAAAGCCTTTGATTCTATCGAAACATGGGCCGTGCTGAGGTCTCTCATAAGGTGCCAAATTGACTACCGGTATATCGAGGTGATAAAGTGTTTGTATGAAAACGCCACTATGCCAGTGCGACTCCAGGACCAGATCTCGAAACCTATCCACTTGCAGCGAGGCGTGAGACAGGGAGATGTTATATCTCCGAAACTGTTCACCGCTGCATTGGAAGACGTCTTCAAGCTTCTGGACTGGAAAGGCTTTGGCATCAATGTCAATGGCGAGTACATCACTCACCTTCGATTTGCCGATGACATCGTAGTCATGGCTGAAACCATGGAAGACCTCGGTACAATGCTCGATGACCTCAGCAGAGTCTCTCAACAAGTGGGTCCGAAAATGAACATGGATAAGACGAAAATCATGTCAAACGTCCATGTTGCACTCACTCAATTGAAAGTTGGTGACTCTGCACTCGAAGTTGTAGAGAACTATATTTACCTAGGATAGACCATCCAACTAGGTAGGTCCAACTTCGAGAAGGAGGTCAATCGTAGAATCCAACTCGGATGGGCAGCGTTCGGGAAGCTACGTAACATCTTCTCGTCCAAAATACCGCAGTGTCTCAAGTCGAAAGTCTTCGACCAGTGTGTGTTGCCAGTGATGTCATACGGAACAGAGACGTGGTCGCTCACTATGGGCCTTATTAGAAGGCTCAAGGTCACCCAAAGAGCAATGGAGAGCTAACGGACACAAAGGGCGAACTGCAACCACTTTAATTAACAATTTTTAAAAACAAACTACGACATTTGAAAATGGAACGGCTTTCACACGCAGTGTGTTCAATATATTTGTACCTTGATTTTAAATTCTGGCGCCATTTTTAATTATTGCGTGTCACCATGGATTTCACTCGAAATATACATTTTCTAATTGACTTTATTTAGAAAAACAAGTACATACTAAAATTAAATTACAATGTAATATTAGTAGCTTTTTAATAACACTCTGGCCCCCAAAGTAAGATTGAACTTGTGTTATTATGTATTAGGTAGGTACACACGGTACCTCGACACCTCGGTAGGGTCTCGCTCGTCTTAAAACCGCTTTTGACGATGAAGCAAACCATGCAAGACGACTACTTCAGCTGGTTTGCAGAATTTAAATAAGTACAGTCTACAATCTCAGTGACGAGTTTCGTGATGGTCGTCCTCTGTAAACATCTAAAACAAGGATACTGAAATGACGTTGATCTAAGCAGACGAGCAGATTCATCAATCCTAAAAAAAAATTGGTGTGTGAGAACGAATCATTTAGTCATTATTAACTTTCATTCATTTGAACGCTGATTATTATCACGATGTTCGGCGACTCATGCAACACCGAGTTCGGCGAGCCGTACCGCCCGCTGGAAGCTGACCTCCCGGGCTATAACCACAGAATAAAAAGTACTTACGCTATAACGAGCGTGTCGTCCGCATAGCAGACGACGCTCACTCCGAGAGGGAGGACAATCTGAAGGACCGCATCATAGGCGAGGCTCCACAGCAGAGGTCCCAACACAGACTCCTGAGGAACCCCGCATGAGAGCTCCCTCTGGATCTCAATTCCGTTCTGACCAGCGAACTTGATCGTCCTGTAGCGCAAATATGCCCCGACTACACCACGCAGATAGCCAGTCACGTTATGGAAGTGACACGTACAACTAATTGGTTTGAGTGAGCCAAAAAAAAAAAAAAACCTACCTATTTCTGAGGTTATCACGAAGGAATAGCATAGAAGTTCTAAAATCAGTTTATTCATATGAAAAAGTGCATTGAAACAAAGGGAGAATATTTTCTGAAACTATATAATACATTTTTCATCATAATATTTTTCCTTATTTTGCCATTCCTCAAATATTTATAAGTCGGCCGTTTTTCTAGAAACAAAGTACCTAAATGGCACCTACAATACCCGCAATGTCTGAACACCCAGTTTGTATCCTTTGTAGCTTAATGGTTGATCGCATACCTTGATAGAGGGTGCTTGTTCAGGTGAATTTTGATTGTTACAGCTATATTTTCATCGCGAATAATGCTATATAACTATGATTTAATAGGTATAGTACCTTATTACAATTATTTTATCCTTGTTATGCGGCTAATCCATTGTCTCAGTGATTCATAAAATACTATATGGTAAACAAAAATTACGTGTATGGCTAAACCCAGACCACAGCTACGTTGCGTACGCGCAGCTAGTGGTGTACTCCAATACATTCATAACTTATTGCAGAAGTTAGTAGGTACCTATAGTACAGAAGAAAGTTCAGCCTTCCTTATTACCAGGAATTTTATGGTTTCTCATACTTTATAACCAATAAATATGTAAGGAATAAGGAATTCCAACCAGTGCAACATTGATGCGGGTGCAATGTGGACCTGCTTTACTGATTGCTTTTGTTTTTAAATAACAAAAAGTAGAAAAGAAACTACAAAGATGCTTGATCTTTTTACGCCTTTTAAGAGCGTATTTCTGAAGTTCGGAAATGTGACCACTGATAACCATGCGTTCCGCTTGCATTATCGGGTTACTTCGGTAATGTTTCTGGTGTTCTCCTTGCTCGTGACTACAAAGCAGTTCTTCGGTGAGCCGATACATTGTATTGGCAACGACGGTGACGGTTATAAAGATGCCATGAATAGCTACTGTTGGATCTACGGGACTTACACGTTGAAGAGTACAGCAGATGAAGTGGCGGCTTCCCAAGGAGTGCACACCGAGCGTGATGGTGATATACGATTAACGCATACTTACTACCAATGGGTCTGTTTCGTACTCCTCGCACAGGCGGTGATGTTCTACATACCACGTTATTTGTGGAAGATGTGGGAAGGCGGCAGACTGAAAGCGTTGGCGGGTGATTTGAATGGTCCAGTGGTAACGAAAGATTGGTCGGATTGTCGCCGGCGCGATCTGGTGGCGTACTTCAGCGAAGTTGATTCACAAACACACAAAATGTACGCGCTCAAGTATGCCCTATGTGAGTTCCTCAACTTGGTCAATGCTATTGGACAAATATTCCTACTGGACAGTTTTCTAGGCGGTACTTTCCGCAACTACGGCGCTGCGGTGGCTGCGTTCAAGCACGTTCATCACCTACCTGGAGTTAGTGTGGACTTTAATGAGGCCAACCCCATGGATGTGTTCTTCCCTAAGCTCACCAAGTGCTGGTGGAGAGACTTCGGGCCTTCGGGCTCGTTGCAGCTCAAAGATCGTCTTTGTGTTTTGTCTTTAAACATTGTAAACGAGAAGATATTTATAGTTATTTGGTTTTGGTTGGTAATTTTAGCCTGTGTTTCTGCATTAGCTGTAGTGTTTCGTATTCTTGTTTTTTCTGTGAGTTCATTCCGGTTCTTATTGATTTCTGGCAGACTTAGGCGCAATAACATGTCGGGCAATGTTGTATCACGTTTAGTCAATCGTTTTAGTTTCGGAGATTGGTTTGTACTCAATTTAATGGGTAAAAACATGAATCCCATAGTTTACAGAGATTTCTTAGCTGAATTATCAAAAGATTTAGACGAAAAGAAATTAAAGGTTTAGTTTATAGGCAAAATAATTGTCGATTTCGATGTTTGTTAAATTTATAGATGAATAATTATTTAGATAAAGCCTTATTAATCATAGAGAAATGTATAATAGAATCTTAGAAATTACACGTACTTCCCAAGTAGTGGGCGTCTCTAGTCTTTCAGTTTATGAATATGACTGATACCATTTTATAATTTTTTTGTGATTTTTCCAAAGAGACTTTGATAATTATTTATGTTGGACAGGGAAGACTTTCGAGATGGTGCCAAATAATTGCTCAAATCGGATTATGAACTAAAGATAAGGCAGTTGTATAACTTTTTTTATTGATGAGGAAATAAGTTTGCGTGTGCGAGTAACGTACAAAAAACCATAGTGCAGTCTACATAGTTTTTATTTAAGCGTGTTGTACATGACCCTCAAAAAAGATTGCAGATTGTTTAGCTTCTAGAATTACTAAATGTTTTTTTAATATATACATTATTTTTGTGTGTGATACTCACAATTTATATTGTTATTTTTCGTGGACATTGCCACTTTGAGTGCGTCTAGGGTGGCAGTACATAATGCGCTCAGAGCCTTGCGGAATTACTTTATATACTCTTTCTTCATTGGCTGCGTGCGAGCGTGGCTATAGTGCAAAGATATCGTGTTGTCTATCTATGGTTCGTCCTATTTATTTTTTTATGTTAAGTAGGTAATACTAGTAATAAATGTAGCTTAAGAAATAATTCTGTAATGTTAATTTTAACAAGCTTGTACTGTATTATTCTTTTTCAATACAATGTTTTTGTACAATATTGTTTTTTTTTTAACATGACGTTAATCGTTACCAGAGGAGGCTTTTACTAGGTACTTCAAAAACCAATTATGACGTTTGGCGCCAACGCGGAAAGGAAACATCGAGGTTTTGTTTCATTGTTTAAAAGTGGTGTAAATGATGTTTATTTCTTTATTGGGGAATGGGGAAAACAAACAGATATACATTGAATATTAATATTTTACGTAATTAAGCACATTATAAAACATTATACAGCTACGTAATCCAGGTTAAAAGAATAACAATTTGATGAATAAAAAACAGTATACAGCGGCAACATATTAAATTAGGTATATCATACAATTTAGGAAAGTACCTTCCAGCTATTTTAGTTGTTTTTATGTTCGAAATGCTGGATTCTTAAATAAAACGTTTTCAACAACGTAGGTAAGTACAGGAATTGGTGTACCTATTACCGTGAATTATGATTTTCCGGGTTGATTCCAAAACTTCATAAAAGCCAAAGTAAAATCCCTACTTTATTGGGCTAGGACTTTGATTTATTATATAACTTATCACTAATACTCTAATCGAGTTAGTACCCATCAAAGAAAAAAAAACTTGTGTGTACTTATGTACATGCGTTAGAAGTTATACTTCTTAATATACAACTTGAACATAGTTATCAATTTTCATACCACCTAGAACTAACTTCATGCTGTTATTTTTACGATGCGCGCGCATCGTAAAAATTCACTGTCATACCACCTAGAACTAACTTCATGCTGTTAAATTTTTTGGTGTCGGTGTGCGCGCGCATCGTAAAAATTCACTCTCATCATTTTTCTCCATCGCGCCAAAACAAGTATAACTTCAAAAAAGGAAATCAATTGTCTAAATAAACAGATGAAGGGTAGTAAACTTAATCAGTTTAATAAGACGTAATCCTTACTATATCATAAATGCGAAAGTAAGTCTTGTCTGTCTGTCGCTCTTTTACGCCAAAACTACTGAACCGATTTAAATGAAATTTGGTACATCACAGACCCTAAGAAAGGAGTAAAAGTAGTAAAGGCTACTTTTTACTGCGACAAAAGGGTTGTAAGGGGTTGAAAGGGGGGATGAAAAGTTGTATGGAAGTACCGTGATTTTTAGAGCTTTTTATTTTATTTTATTTTATTTATTAGGTTTACCAACAGAAGCGACAATGTTTCATTTACAGATACAGTATACAATTAAACTTAATTCTAATTGCGCATCTAATTATAGGTAAACACCACATTTTTAGATACACTCTATAGGTAGTAAATTAGTCTATATATCATGTTTTATAGGAAAATATTATAAAACAAGTACTTACTTCTATTAAAATTAAAAATAAACAAGGAAACAATCAATAACAGTTATAAATATTTATAAATATTATTAAATATCTAAATTAAATTAATTACTAGAATTTTTCTATGTGTCTGGCACTATTTCAAATATTGTTTTACGCAGTGCACTTGATTTCATGCTGAAAAGGTCTATTGGCCCAGTAAAATACCTGTTAAATTGTCTACACAATCTTGGTATAGGAGCATTGTAACCCAGAACCGTTCTACGAAAGAGAGGCACCAACAGCGCAATAGGTTTACGAGGTGGTCGTCGTGGAACATTAAAATTTATTCGTTTTAGAAGCTGTGGACACGATATATCATATTTTAAAAGTTTGCATAAGAAATGTAGATTCGCTTGTGTCCTGCGTTTATCCAAAGAAGTTATTCTGAAATGTTTAAGCCTATCTTGATATGTCTTGTACTTCTTAGTCGTGCCTGTGGAATAGGCAAGATGCCACAAGAATCTTTTTTGTATTCTTTCAATACGAAGTATGTGTGTGGCGTAGTGTGGTCTCCATACGACTGTGCAGTATTCTAATAGACTACGAACTAAGCTATTGTATAGTAGGATTTTAGTTTGCGGTTCCCGAAAAACTTTACCATTTCTTATTATAAAGCCTAACATTTTAGAAGCTTTTTTGATGACTTGGTCCATGTGAGGTATGAATGTCATTTTTTCGTCTACTGTAACCCCAAGATCTTTATGTATGGCAATTTTTTTCAAAATATTCCCTCCTATTTTGTAAGTAGCATTGTTATTATTGTGTTTTCGTGAAAATTTCATATGATAACACTTTTCTGTGTTGAGGTACATTTTATTGGTGCAACACCATTCATTTAAATTGTCTAGGTCAGTCTGCAAATAAGCAACGTCTATGTCGCTCTTTATTACCCGCATTATTTTGAGATCATCTGAAAATAAAGATGGTTTAGAATACTGAAAACATTTGGGGATGTCATTTATAAAGATATTGAAGAATATCGGTCCCAAGTTTGATCCTTGTGGAACACCTGATGCAATATTACGTAAGTCGGACCTGTATCCATTTACTGCTACAAAATAAAATCGTTTACTTAAGTAGCTTTTAATCCAATTAAGAAAAGTACCTGTGAAACCATAGGCAGAAAGCTTACTGAGTAGCACGTAATGGGGACGCGATCAAAAGCTTTACTAAAGTCGGTGTAAATGTCATCTACTTCTTGATTACCATCTATAGCCTCAGTCATTTCTTCCACAAACGTTACCAAATTTGAAGACGTTGATCTAGCTTTAGTGAAGGATGATCAGTAATATATTGTTGAAAATAGGTTTTAATTTTGGTACAAACTATTGATTCAAATACTTTTGCCAGTGTAGAGAGGATAGATATGGGTCTGTAATTGCTAACAGCAGTTTTGTCACCAGATTTATAAATGGGAATTACCTTGGCACATTTCCACTCATCTGGAAAGACCCCAGCAGTCAAAGATTTATTAATAATTGCATGCAATGGCTTTACTAACTGAGAAGCGCAGTTTCTAATAAATATAGGAGGAACTGCATCAGGCCCGGCGCCTTTAGTAATGTCTAAATTTTTAAGTTTTTCATATATAATTTTATTTGAAACTGCCAAATCAGAGTATTTAGCGCTGCTGTGGTTGATCCCGAGTAAATGTTTAGGTAACTGATGACGGAATAAATTTAAATTTGTGACGTCGATTTCGCTATAATTTTTTTCAAATGTATCTGCAAATAAATTACATATACCTGGTCCGTCATTTTTAATGCTAAGTCCATCGGTCATTGTACTAGGATAGGTATTGGGATTATCTTTTTTGGATTTTATGAAGGACCAGAAACATTTAACATTTTCCGAAATCCTACATTCTACTTCATTTATATATTTATTATAACAGTTTTCCGCCATTTTAGCACATCGGTTACTTAAAAGGCGGAACTCTAATTTGTCTCTAGGATTTCCATACTTTTTTAATCTATTGTGCACATTATTTTTCTCTCTAAGAGTATTGATGAGAGCTTTATTGAACCATATGGGATGTTTCTTATCCCTGTATATGGTAGACGGAACATTTCTATAAATTATCTCTTTAATTTGAGCATAGAATAAGGCTATCATAGCATTGACATCATGACATGTAGAGAATAAAATATCCCAATTAATATCTGATAGCTGACTTATGATAACTTCATAGTCAGCTTTATGGAAATTTAGTTTCCGTTGGTTTGTGTTAGATTTCAACTCGGTTACATTCGGAGCTATTGAAATTTCAATTTGTAAGGGTGGATGTAGTGGGTCAACAGGGCATAGAAAATCGTTACTTGAAATCACAGTGCACTGCGGCGCGTCAGTAAGTATAAGGTCTAGTATCTTCTGCTTGTGGTTCTCTACATTATTATATTGACGTAGGTTTGAAATATTTGCAAAATCGATGAACATGTGATTCAGCTGAGTAGTTTGGAAATTTTGCTTAGTCCAATCGATATTGCTGAGATTAAAATCACCCATGATACACATGTTACCATCATAACGTTCCAATATTGAATTACAATTTTGGATGTAATGTTTTAAAATCTGACTTTGTACAGGAGGAGGGATGTAAACGGCACAGATTACCAACTTCTTTTGGAATTTGGAATGTGGGATATCTATCAAAACCCAAACGTCTTCGCACATACTTTCCCAATCATGCATTCTCTTTGATGAAATAGATTTTGAGACAGCTATAAGTACTCCACCCCCCTCCTTTTCACTGTGAAAGCCTGAAGACTCTCTATCTCACCTATAAACTATATAATTATCACTAAATAATTCGGAACTTAAAACACTCGAGTTCAACCAAGTTTCAGAAAGTACAATAACATCAAAATTACTTAATACTAAGTTTCTATAAAAAATATGGGTCTTGGTTCTCAAGCCACGAGTGTTTTGATAAAATATGCTTAATGTCTTGAATTTAAATGTAATATACAAAAATCTTGCAATTACTAATTCTACTAATGATCCTTAAAGCTAATAATTATTTTAAGTTTTCCAGTGTACTCATGTTCCTAACAATAATATACCTTGTCTCTTCTTCTTTGCGCATAAAAATGCGCCCATTCCTGATCCACACGAACTTATAACCTTTTTCTTTTGCTGCTACTCTAGCTGCAGCATGTAGAGCTTTATTGGATGGTGACAAGTGCTCACTTACGTAAATGGGGGTTTTAACACCGGTGCAACCCAAGTGTGCACTGTTGAGCTTCTCTGTAGGATTTCTTTTATTAAATTGTATAGTTGCAGCCAGCAAGGAATCTCTCATAATAGGGCTGTTGAACTCTACTACAATGGATCGGGGCCGTGTGCTATCGGTGTTCAGCTTGGCTGTTCTTGTGATACGCATTATATTTTCGTCTTTTATTTCCGATTTCACGACTTTACCCAGGTTTTTAACGATGGTAGTAAGGTTTTCTGTTTTCTTTTCAGGAACGCATTGGATTTCCAGATTTCTGCTTCGTGCATTTTGTTCCAGTTTATTGAGACTTGTTTGTAAATCCATAATTGTTACTTTCATATTTGTATTCTCTTCTTTTATTATTTTCATTTCTGTTTTGGTTTTAGAATGTTCTGCTTTCATTTCTTCAAACTGGTTACTCATATATTGTAGACTAACCTTCATATCTTGTATTTCATCAGTGACTTTCTTGAATTCACTGCCAAGAATAGTTCTCATTTTTGAGCTGAACTGATCTACCAAGACATCCAAATGGTTCTTCAGTGCTTCATCCAGAATATCGCGGACTTCTTCCTTCGCGTGATATTGGAGAATTGGGCGGAGGGGACGACAATGCCGGCCTTTTTGTGCGCCTACTCGTAACATTCTGATCCGACCGTGTATTGTTAGCGTCGGTAGTTTCCGACATTTTGAGCTAGAAAGCTAGAAGCTTGAAACTTAAAATTTCGAGTCTTGATGCGATATAAATGAATATGAAATTTTAAGTTTGTAAATGTTGTACCCTCCAGGGTGTAAAATAAGAAATATCTAGGGGATGAACGTTTATATGGCGATATGTAAGGTTAATGTGAATGTTTTATAAGTTTGCGACAAGAGACAAAATATAAGAGACATTCTGATGTAACATTTATGGAGTAACTTGCTGTGCCCCGCGGTTTTACCCGCGTTAAACTTTATAAATTATAGTCGCTGTGTTAATCTAACTAAAACTTAAGTTAATAAAACTAACTCCATACCAAATTTTATTAAAATCTCTCCACCGTTTACACTCACAAACTTTCGCCTTTATAATATTAGTGTTGATTGCAAAATGTGCGGACGTAGCCGCGGGCACAACTGGAATTTTTTTTTTATTTATTGTTTATTTTATTTTTATAATAATATAATATCTGGGGACAATGTCACACAGATCATCCTAGCCCCAAACTAAGTAAGGGTGGGTAACTGGTGGGTAAGAGGGAGGGACTAGTCCCTTATAAAAAAAAAAAAAAAAAATAGCCCCAAACTAAGCAAAGCTTGTACTATGGGTACCAGGCGACGATATACATACTTATATAGATAGATAAATACTTATATACATAGAAAACATCCATGACTCAGAAACAAATATTCGTGCTCATCACACAAATATTTGCACTTACCGGGATTCGAACCCAGGACCACCAGCTTCGTAGGCAGGATCACTACCAACTAGGCTACGGTGACCGTCGATATTATATGTACGTTATAAGATATTTACGATCTTATTACTAAACCTGTCGTGCAATGTTATATCACGTAGGTAAGTCAATCGTTTTAGTCTCGGAGATCGGTTTGTACTCAATTTAATGGGTAAAAACATGAACCCCATTGTTTACAGAGATTTCTTGGCTGAATTATCAAAAGATTTAGACGAAAAGAAATTAAAGGTTAGGTAAGTTCAGCGGTAAAAATGATTGTCGATTTAGATAGTATATAAAGCCTTATTAATCATATATAGAAATATATAATAGAATTAAATACATATAATAGAATTAAATACATATTTTTAATAATATATCCTCATCTACTCCTGCTGGTATATGGAAAGTTCTTGGAACTTTAGTTATCGGCAAGTCGCGGAATTTAGACCTTCCCAGCTCCATTGCTTTAGATGATCTTAATGTTCATTTCGCTACCTCTACATCCATAGATCACCTCACCACAATGCGAACCATCGCCTATGTAAATGGTCTAACGCGCTCTAACGTCACACCGTTTTCTTTTTCTCCAGCCGATTCGAATGAGATCAAGAAGATAATCCTTTCTATCAAATCCAATGTGGTTGGCTGTGATGGTATAAGTCGACGCATGATCACAGCAATCTTGGATCACCTCCTTCCTGTGATTTGTCACATTGTCAACTTCTCTCTTGATTCTGGATCATTTCCCACTGTATGGCGTCAAGCTTACGTCCATCCTATCCTATCCCTAAGACCTCTAATCCCTCTCTTCCCACACATTATCGTCCTATATCAATCCTTCCTTTTCTATCCAAAGTGCTGGAGTCCTGTGTTCACAAACAGTTTTCACATTTTATACTTGCCAACAGCCTGATTAACCCGCTACAATCTAGGTTCAGGCCTGGCCACAGTACTTCCACTGCACTCCTCAAAGTGACTGGCGATATTAGGACTGCCATGGATGATACCAAAGTCACAGTCTTGGTTTTGGTAGACTTTTCCAATGTTTTTAATACCGTCATTCACGACATCCTTTTATCTATCCTGTCACATCTTATGGTCTCTGACAACGCGTTGGAATGGTTTTCCTCTTATCTTCGAGGGCGTCAGCAGTCAGTACGCGTCGGTGAAACCTCATTGAACTGGTATCATCTATCACTGGTGTTCCTCAAGGCGGTATTCTCTCTCCTCTTTTATTCTCTGTTTTCATAAACCTCTTAACAAATGATCTTCAGAGTGCGTATCATCTTTACGCCGATGACCTACAACTGTATAGACATGCAAGCTTGGACGGTTTGTTAGAAGCTATTAACAAATTGAATTTTGACTTAGACTTTATACAAAACTGGTCGAATAGGTTTCATCGTTGGTAGTTCTCGCTTGATGAGCCGAGTTGACTTCGATAGTCTACCACCTATAATATTTAATAACCTAGTTATTCCCATCAGTAGAAATGTAAAATATCTAGGCTTGCACATTGACATGGCATTTAGTTGACAGGGCCAGATGGCTAGTGTCTGCCTGAGGGTTACAAATGTTTTGCGGAGTCTTTTTCGTCTCAAAAACTTCTTACCTGAAAAAACAAAGATATTGCTCGTGCAGGCCTTAATCTTTCCTATAATTGACTATGGTGATGTGTGCTACATTGACCTGAATGCAGATCACCTCAATAAACTAGACCGACTTCTGAACAACTGCATTCGATTCCTATTCAATCTTCGTAAATATGACAATGTGAGTACCTACCGAGCTCAACTGAAGTGGTTCCCTATTCGGCAGCGCAGAACCTTGAGAACCTTAACTACCCCATTTTCTCTATAAGACTCGCCTTCTTCTCCTTCTTATTTGACTTCCCAATTTCAATATCTTCATAGCAATCATAGCAAAAATCTACGCTCTTCTCACAACCGTCTACTTCAATGTCCACCTAATCGTACTGATTTTCTTCATTCTTCCTTTTTTGTTCAATGCATTCTTCTCTGGAACTCTCTTCCTTCCGAAATCAGGATGGCAAAGAGTCCTTTTTCTTTTAAAAAGAAAATGCGCGGACACATTACCAAAAAAATGTTGGCAAAATCAGCTCAATAGCACTCTTTTCTATCGTTAATTGTTCTCTAGGTATATTTATTTATAAATATATATTAGTCTATTATAGTTTTTATTTATGTATTGTATGTTTATTTATATTCATAATTATATATTTTTACAATGATAATCCACACAAGACGTTTATACGTGCACCTACCTTGATTTTCTCTGCATCACCCAAAGGTTGACTGGTAGAGAATACCTACGGCATTAAGTCCGCCTGTGTACATTCATGGGCAAAAGTTAAAAAAATAAATAAATAATAGAATTAAACCATGTGAGTTGAGAATACCTACCAGTGAACGGGCAGTAGCGTCTCTCTGCGTACTATGACCTTCATACTACGATTGCGACGGTCACCGTAGTAGCCTAGTTGGTAGTGCTCCTGCCTACGAGGCTGGTGGTCCTGGGTTCGAATCCCGGTAAGTGCAAATATCTGTGTGATGAGCACAAATATTTGTTTCTGAGTCATGGATGTTTTCTATGTATTTAAGTATTTATCTATCTATATAAGTATGTATATCGTCTCCTGGTACCCATAGCACAAGCTTTACTTAGTTTGGGGCTAGGATGATCTGTGTGACATTGTCCCTAGATATTATTATTATTGCCAACCCTAGATGGGTTGGCAAGTAAAGCCAAGTAGGTGAAAAATCAATAAAATTCGGACAAAACCTAAACACTTAAATATGGAATTATATGTACTTAAATAAAACAACGTAGAAACTAGTTTTGAAAAAAATATTTAATATCAGGTTCGTCTAGCATACTTATTACATCTGTACACAATGGATCCGATTTTTTACCAACAATTTTTCGAAGTTATACTTCTTTTGGCGCGATGGAGAAAAATGATGAGAGTGAATTTTTACGATGCGCGCGCACACCGAAACCTAAATTTAACAGCATGAAGTTAGTTCTAGGTGGTATGAAAATTAATAACTATGTTCAAGTTGTATATTCTAGTATTTTTATTTAAATAAAATCTTTTTGATTAATTTTAATATTTATCGTTAATCACTACTGCATTTTAGTTATTTTTTTTCCATACGCCAAAGAAGTATAACTTCTAACGCGTGTACATAAGTACACACATTTTCATTTTTTTTAAACCAGTTACAAAAGGATCGGATGACACCATTAATCTTTTAAATGTATCTTCCACTGCCATCTGTCTTGAAAACTTCCTAGAAAATTTCTCCCTGTACTTCCTAAGATCTTTGTTTCGGCTTTCTTGTGCGTCTTCACTCATTAATCCTATAGCTATTTCCAATTTTTCTATTATGATCGAACCATGGATAAATACTTTATGTACCTACCGTTGTTGGCATGTGGTACCATGGATAATACCATACAAAAACAGCCGCTGTTTTTGCGCAGTATATTTTAAACTTATGTAAAAAAATTTTATGACCACTAGACATAACTTTTAAAATTAGGTAGGGTGAATGGGGGGAAGAACGAAGCGTTTTGCGACGAGATTAGTAGTAATGTATTTAAATTTAAATTTGGTGGAATAATACCTAGTGACTTAAAATATTGTTAAATTTACTTTTAATACAGAGCGAAGAGTGTAGTTTTATATAATATTTATTACAGCCCAGTAAAACAGTACAAAACTAGAAAAAACAATTAAAACACAATGTATTTACAAAAGTGAAATCGGTGAAAGATGAGAAGAGGACAGGGCAAGATTGAATTTTTTTTTAAACTGTTTAATCAAATGCAAGATGTCGTTGAGGCTTACTAATCTATTGTATTTTGTGCATTGGTAGCGCAGATCTGAGTGCTTAGTGCGAGTTACATCGAACAAATCGAATAACTTAACCACAGCGTAAATCGAGTATCCGTTTGACACGATGTAAAGTGAGTAAGTCTGAGTGTGAGTAACAAACTAGTTACTCGATTCAAACAACGTTTCCTCACCAAGTACAGCGTTTTTTTATTCATTATGTTGGTAGCACGTAGTTTCTATGCGATAAACCGACCAAATTAAATACAATGATTTTTAACGTTATTTGTATAGAGGTGTTGTACTATCAAAAATAGTCGTGTTATGCTCGGCGTCACTTCTTCGATTTTGTTGTAAACAAACTGTATATGTACCTCTACCTATGAATATCTGTGAATTATTGTTTAAAACTCAAGATTTAAAATAAAAGGGAAATTAAAACAAGTCAGCATCAATTTGACTTGTTGGTAAGTTTTGTGGAAGAGTAAGCATGAAATGTGTACAATTTCTTTTTTAATTTTTTTATCATTAAAAGGAATATACCTACATTATAATCTCTATATTAATCGCATCCAAATACCACTAAGGTTTAAACCGCGGTGATACAAAATCCACAGAGAAGTGGAAAAAGGTTTAAATCTCTTCCATCATATTTTTTCTTCAATGAAAACACACAAATAATTTAATTCCGTAAAAAAGATGTTCGTATTCATATCGTTTTCACTACCAAAAGCTTCGTGACAAAGTTCACTCGCTCGAAAGTGAAGAAGTTCACGAACGAACTGTCAAAATTAGCTAATATTCTTTAAACTCGCACTCGCAAAAACGTCATTCGAGCTCGTTTCAATGCTCACATCGATAAAGTTAGTCGATGGTCACGATCGTTACGTTAACAAACGATCTCGCACTCACAAAATATGGTTTACAAACGTTTCGCTAGATGGCGCTGATTAAACTCCATACAAATTGAAGTTTACTTTAACGCGACCGAGTAGTTTAAAAAACTCACACTAAGCACTCTGTCTATAGTGTAAAAATATCGTAATTTACCATAAATAAAATGAAATTATTATTTTTAAAATTTAATGTAACCCCGCCGGGGCAAGATCAGAGTAAAGGTACTCAAACTTTTATCGATTAAAGCAATATTTCGTTCTATTTCTTCATCAAAAACCAGGGGGCGACCTAAAGACACACTTTTTATGCCTGTTCTTATGTGTAATCGATTGTGCAAAGTAGCAATAGTTATAATATATTGTTTACTGGTTTCTTATTTTTTACTTTTTATATGGCTTCGGTGATATCTGTTTGAATGTAACTAGCATGTTGCACGTAAATACTTACCGTGGCATGATAATTCTGAAAAAAGTAAGTACGCATATTTAACATACATACGTTATTTAAGAGTAATTATTAACAATAAATTTTTATTCGAATTAAACACCTCCAAAACTGCAACTGTTATCAACGATACTTTTCATAAACGATATTGCGTAAGTATATAACGTGCACGTAGTATACACAGTATAATAAGAAACATTTTTTTTTGTACACTGAGATTGAGATCTAAAGTTTGAAAACGTATGACTTTTAGTTAAGATTTTAAAACTGGGGTAAGGTAATTTTGAAACTTTGATATTATGGTCTTTCCACACAATTATTTTTGGGTGTTTTTAATCCTAAAATAAATATAATATTCATCTTTTGAGGTAATAATATGACTAAAAATTTAAAATATTAAGTAGATATTCTAATATAACACTTGTACCCACCTTAGATACGAAGTTACAGGACACGGGGAAAGATTGAAGAACTTTACTTGTTTGCCAAAACAACAGAGTACTTAGTGTGAGTTTTTTAAACTACTCGGTCGCGTTAAAGTAAACTTCAATTTGTATGGAGTTTAATCAGCGCCATCTAGCGAAACGTTTGTAAACGTAACGATCGTGACCATCGACTAACTTTATCGATGTGAGCATTTAAACGAGCTAAAATGACGTTTTTGCGAGTGTGAGTTACAATATTAGCTAATTTTGACAGTTCGTTCGTGAACTTCTTCACTTTCGAGCGAGTTAACTTTGTCACGAAGCTTTTGGTAGTGAAAACGATATGAATGTGAACATCTTTTTACGGAATTAAATTATTTGTGTGTTTTGATTGAATAAAAAATATCATAGAAGAGGTTTAAACCTTTTTCCACTTCTCTGTGGATTTTATATCACCATTGCCATCACTGTTGAGCAGTGATGTAAGGTCCTCTCAATGCTGAATAGTCACAATCCTACCTCTTCAATTGATTATAAACTACTAAGATCTCCATATCTACTTAAAAATGAAATCAGAAAATATATAACAAATTAAACAAAATTAAACAAGTCGGTTTAGTAAGTAAGTTAAAATCTTAGTGGTTTTGGTAAATGATGAAAAAGTTGTAAACATTTCATTGCTTACTCTTCCACAAAACTTACTAACAAGTGAAATTGATGCTGACTTGATTTCATTTTCCATTTTATTTTAAATATTGAGTTTTAAAACAATAATAATTCACTGATATAGGTCCATAGGTAGTCACAGACACAGTTTGTTTACTCAACAAAATCAAAGAAGTGACGCCGAGCGTAACACGACTATTTTTGATAGTACAACACCTCTATACAAATAACGTTAAAATCATTGTATTTAATTTGGCCGGTTTATCGCATAGAAATTACGTGCTACCAACATAATGAATAAAAAAAACGCTGTACTTGGTGAGCAAACGTTGTTTGAATCGAGTACCTAGTTTGTTACTCACACTCAGACTTACTCACTTTACAATGTGACCAACGGATACTCGATTTACGCTGTGGTTAAGTAAATCGATTTGTTCGATGAAACTCGCACTAAGCATTCAGACCTGTAAATATGATGTCATATTTCACATCCACGCACGCCAAGGGTTAACGAATGACTGATGTGCGGGACGCGATGAAATGGCGGCTTAGAGAATGTTGCCAGCAAAGTAAAAGATGTGATACATTTGGCGTTATGGATATTTTTTTGTGTTGCCCCGTTTTTTCCCATCCATCATGGTCATAATTAGTTTGTGCCGAACCACACATTCTTTCTCCATTCCAACTATTGCTGGCGATAAAACCTTAATTTGGCCTTGAATGTCCTGTGATACAGATATTGATAAATCTGTAGTTTCACGACCCATTTCTAATTTCAAAGGCCGGCAGTACCTTGGCGATGAAGGACGGGGATTTTGCCAGATTACTATGGTATGGCTATCATCATACACAAGCTGGATTGGCACCACAGAAGTTATGAACATATTTGAATCTGACTGCTTATTATTTTCAATTTTTTGTTTATATTCAGAATAGCAGCCAGATCCATCGCACCCCATTTCGATATCAATCGCCGATTTTTCAACTGATCAGCTGTAAGAGATTGCAGGACTTTATTAAGTGTTAAGCACAGTCTTCAAGTGGTATGGTCCATTAAATTTTGAAGAGGAACTTCGGCAGTTATTTCGTTGCAAATGATACCTTCGGGGTAGCATCGTTTTTTAGCTTCTGTTATGGTATCCTAATTAGGATAGAGACCACAGTTTGCCGCAGTTCGTAGTATGTTGTACTGAAATTTGGTCAATTGGCCTTCAATGACCAAGGATAGAGCTTTGTCTGATGAAATGACAAATGAAAAATGACGATTGTACGTCACCACGTGCACGATATTCAATCTGGGCTGCAAAGTTCCTCGGGCCGTAATTGTTTTCGAACATCCTCTGTCTTTCTTCGTTTCGTGCGTTCGGTACAGTCATCAAAATTCTTACTAGGTCTGCCACCAAGGCCACCAATCTTGCGGACGGTAACCGGAAATGTGACATACGTCTCAAACCACTTTTTGTTCCCGTTAACACACTGATCAAAATTTCTATGTGCCTCTAGAAGATTTCTCTTGTAATCGCTGACTAATCTTCCTAAGCAACTCTATACCATCTGGAAGTTGGTCAACTTGGCCTACTTGCTAAAAAGTCCAATGTGCTTTACATTGGACTTTTTAGCAAGTAGGCCATTTTATCTTGCTCCTTTCGAGAAGTTGCCTCCCTATAGAAGCCGATAAGAGTTGCTCTGCTAAAGGATATTTCCTCGTCCGTTGATCCTAAAACAAAATTAAACAAGCATTGGTTCCAATGAAGTTCTTTTTTACACGTAATATTTTTACTCAATTGAAATAATATAGGGCAAAAATCACTCATGATAGTTTCAAAAGACAAGTTTGTAAAAGCGTCGCGTACGGACGCATTAAAATAAGATTGCCTATTATGAATCAATGTTTATATTTTCTAAATTTACTAGATAGATACCGCGGGGGCTCCGTACCCCTTCTTGAAAATCAAAAAAATGCAAATATATTAAGTTTCTTTAACATTTTTTTTTAAATCTATAACTGAAGTATTCTTATAAAAATATAAATAAAAAACTTGAGAGGTGTCAAGGGACACCCGGATGGAACGAAGTTATTTGTTATTATTTATAATGTACAAATAAAAATTGGTAAAAAAACTTTTTAAGTTAAACGGTTTTATGTTAAACATACATTGTAATGTTTAAGAATGTACTAAAAGCTAAGAAATAATAAAATAGATACAGTCGTGGGCATTATAAACATATGCATAGACTAGACTAAAATAAAACCGTGGGGCACGTCAATTGTCTACAACTATCGATCAAAATGTGCGATAGAAGAATCGTTTAATTCGTCGCTAGGCAGTTGGCCCACCGACGACGGTGAGAAAATTACTTACTATTTTCTTGCTCATTGAAAGTCCGATAGTTATACATTCCATGTAAACAAAAGAGATGTTTCAAATAGTTCACACTGCTAGGCTGGCGAGGAATCGCTTCACTACTCGTAGTTTGTCTTTAATCGACAAAACTTATGATTAAAGTAAACACTCGCTCAACACTATGAAACCCTAAAACTCGCTTATAGTCGAGCTCGCTAGCTTGTTTCCACATGCTAGCCCTACTTGCCACTCGTCCATCGTGGTCGGTTGAACAACTGCCATATTATCGCGTGACACTACAAAACGAACATTTTCCACGATTGTAGACAATTGACGTGCCCCACGGTTTTATTTTAGTCCAGTCTATGCATATGTTTATAATGCCCACGACTGTATCTATTTTATTATTTCTTAGCTTTTAGTACATTCTTAAACATTACAATGTATGTTTAACATAAAACCGTTTAACTTAAAAAGTTTTTTTACCAATTTTTATTTTCTAGTTTTTAGTTTTTATTTCGCATTCTGTTTAATTCATTTAGGTAGTGCCTCGTTATTGCAAGGTTTCTTGCCCGTTAGTTTATTGCAGTCCAACTCCTCTATACGTAGTCCCTGCAAAGATCTTACTCTACTAAGAACCACGTAGGCTTGACCTTCTTCAAACAGTTTCGCATCTAAATATACGACTGCGTGATCCACAGTGCTGACCTGCATTTTATGTATTGTAGAAGCCCATGATAGTATTTAAGGGAACGTTCTTCTTTCAACCGCCCCGTAATTGTACTTAGCTGGAAACTGTATGGCTTTCTAAGATGAACGCCGTCTCTTGCGAAATCAATTCGAACGGAAGGTACATCTGTTGCATACATCTGAGTTCGAAGATATTGAGTTTGTGGCAGGGCCCATCTTAAAATTTTGAAGTTGTATAGTGCACTGTATTTTACTTGTTGAGCCCTTTCATTTAATACCCGTATTGTTGGGATTGATAAAACCTAGGTTATCCGCCATTTAAACCTAGGTTATCTGCCATTTTGTAGAGGCTGGAGGAATGTACTATACAAAATTGAAATCTTGGATTTCAATTTTGTATAGTACATTCTATTCTACTTGTTGAGCCCTTTCATTTGATACCCATATTGATGGTATTAATAAAACCTAAGTTATCCGCCATTAAAACCTAGGTTATCTGCCATTTTGTAGAGGCTGCCATCTTGGATTTCAATTTTGTATTGTACATTATATTCTACTTGTTGAGCCCTTCCATTTGATACCCATATTGTTGGGTTGATAAAACCTAGGTTATCCGCCATTTTGTAGCGGCGGCCATCTTGGATTTCAATGTTGTATAGTACATTGTATTCTACTTGTTGAGCCCTTTCATTTGATACTCATATTGATGGTATTAAAAAAACCTAAGTTATCGGCCATTTTGTAGCGGCGGCCATATTGGATGTACAATGAAACAGAATTGATTTAATTGTATTGATAGCTTATTGTATTCTACTTGTTGAGCCCTTTCATTTGATACCCGTATTGTTGAGATTGATAAAACCTAGGTTATCCGCCATTAAAACCTAGGTTATCCGCCATTTTGTAGCGGCGGCCATCTTGGATTTCAATTTTGTATAGTACATTGTATTCTACTTGTTGAGCCCTTTCATTTGATACCCATATTGATGGTATTAATAAAACCTAAGTTATCCGCCATTTTGTAGCGGCGGCCATATTGGATTTCAATTCTGTATAGTACATTGTATTCTACTTGTTGAGCCCTTTCATTTGATACCCATATTGATGGTATTAATAAAACCTAAGTTATCCGCCATTTTGTAGCGGCGGCCATATTGGATTTACAATGAAACAGAATTTATTTAATTGTATTGATAGCACATTGTATTCTACTTGTTGAGCCCTTTCATTTGATACCCGTATTGTTGAGATTGATAAAACCTAGGTTATCCGCCATTAAAACCTAGGTTATCTGCCATTTTGTAGAGGTTGCCATCTTGGATTTCAATTTTGTATTGTACATTATATTCTACTCGTTGAGCCCTTCCATTTGATACCCATATTGTTGGGTTGATAAAACCTAGGTTATCCGCCATTTTGTAGCGGCGGCCATCTTGGATTTCAATGTTGTGTAGTACATTGTATTCTACTTGTTGAGCCCTTCCATTTGATACCCATATTGATGGGATTAATAAAACCTAAGTTATCCGCCATTTTGTAGCGGCGGCCATCTTGGATTTCAATTTTGTATAGTACATTGTATTCTTCTTGTTGAGCCCTTTCATTTGATACCCATATTGATGGTATTAAAAAAACCTAAGTTATCGGCTATTTTGTAGCGGCGGCTATATTGGATGTACAATGAAACAGAATTGATTTAATTGTATTGATAGCACATTGTATTCTACTTGTTGAGCCCTTTCATTTGATACCCGTATTGTTGAGATTGATAAAACCTAGGTTATCCGCCATTAAAACCTAGGTTATCCGCCATTTTGTAGCGGCGGCCATCTTGAATTTCAATTTTGTATAGTACATTGTATTCTACTTGTTGAGCCCTTTCATTTGATACCCATATTGATGGGATTAATAAAACCTAAGTCATCCTCCATTTTGTAGCGGCGGCCATCTTGGATTTCAATTTTGTTTAATACATTGTATTCTACTTGTTGAGCCCTTTCATTTGATACCCATATTGATGGGATTAATAAAACCTAAGTTATGCGCCATTTTGTAGCGGCGGCCATATTGGATTTACAATGAAACAGAATCTATTTAATTGTATTGTCACCAGAACCAGAAGCGTGTACCAAATTAGAGATCAATCGGTCAACAGGAAGGGGGTCAAATTTCAGTTACTAAATTTGACCCAAGAAAGAAAAAAGAATAAAACAAACAGGGTAAGCTAAATAAAACCGTTTAAAAACACACACACACACTGTTCAATGCGAAATAGCAATGAAAATATCTGGCTTGCTTTCTATAAGAGAGAGAGTGAGAGAGAGAGACAGACAAAGAAACATGCGCACGCCGCACAGCTGCAAAAAGTGTCGTGACAACTTTTCGGAAGAATTTTTTCCGTCTAGCACCCTTTCACAACGCGCGATAAGGAACTTCGTTCCAATACATGTTTGTTGCCTCCTGGAAGGGAATCCATCACAAAAACTTTAACTTTCACGACACAAATGATGAAAAAGCTACCACTTAAGTAACACTGAGCACCGTAAACACATCCGCTGTTGAACAAGTCAAACTTTGGAATGACAACAAAACTCATAACCATTGCAACCTGTGCATGCCGATAAGAACAAGTTCTGATATTTTTGAATGCCTTTGTGTTTTTTGGTATTGTCCGACTTTTATTGATTTTTCGCCTGTGTGAAGCGTGGCAATTATAGTATATCCCGCCATTCTTGGGACAAGCTGTAGTCCAACTGTAGACATCATTCGGACGAAATTATGGAATGTGACGAGTTGATCAACATGGCCTCTTTTTAGGGTTCTGTAGCCAAATGGCAAAAAATGGAACCCTTATAGATTCGTCATGTCTGTCTGTCTGTCTGTCCGTCCGTATGTCACAGCCACTTTTCTCCGAAACTATAAGAGCTGTACTACTGAAACTTGGTAAGTAGATGTATTCTGTAAACTGCATTAAGATTTTTACACAAAAATAGAAAAAGAACAATTATTTTGGGGGGTCGCCATACATAGAACTTAAACTCAAAAATTTTTTTTTCATCGCATCCATCCATGTGCGATGTTTATGGATAGATCTTCAAAAATGGTATTGAGGTTTCATATAATTTTTTTCTTAACTGAATAGTTTGCGCGAGAGACACTTCCAAAGTGGTAAAATGAGTGTCCCCCCCCCCCTCTAACTTCTAAAATAAGAGAGTGATAAAACTAAAATAAATATATGATGTACATTGCCATAGAAACTAACAACAAAAATTGGTTTTAACGAGATCTAGCAAGTAGTTTTTTTTAATACGTCATAAACCGCAATTTGCTTTCATTTAATCAACTAAAATACTTGCTGCTACGGAACCCTTCATGTGCGAGTGCGACTCGCACTTGGCCGGTTTTTTATTATTAATACACTAGTAGAATGGGAATGTACATATGCGGACTTAATGCCAAAGACATCTTCTACCAGTCAACCTTAGGGTAGCGCAGAGAGATTATGGCAGGTGCAGGTGCTATAATAAATGTATTTAATAATAAATCTATTAGGTACAATGATTTTAAATAAGTAGGTATTAATTTGTAATAACAAATTATACAATACTAGCGGCCCGGTACGTGCTTCGCTACGTATAAAGCATAGTCATTTTTAAAATTTTCTCTACGTTCAAACCTACTCTAGACTTCCACAAATAATTCAGGACCAAAATTAGCCAAATCGGTAAAGGCGTTGTTGAGTTATAACATTACAACGAAAAGTGGCATTGATTTTTATATATATAGATATGCAGACAAACATATATATATATGTATTATTTTTACAACATTTATATATATATATATATATATATATATATATATATATATATATATATATATATATATATATATATAAAGATAAACTTGTATTTATCCAACATTACCTTTATTTACATTTTAGTTCTATAATATTCTTATTGTTACATAATTGCATCAATATATAATATTTCGTATATATAATATGTATATTACTTCTCGGCTTTTAGTAGTAAGTCGGTGTGTAATAATTTATTTAAATGTAGTTATTATGTGTCATAGCAACTTGTGGTCAATGTTGTTATGCAGACAATTCTTAATATTATAGTAAGCTTTATTTACTAGGAGACGTTGTGATGCTTGATATATCTGGGTTAAGGACCATAACAATAAATAAAGTACTATAATGCTTCCCCTCAGGGTTGCGGTGGCAGTATGGGAAGTGTCCTCTACAGTCGCGACGTGCAAGCAGGGAAGACAGCGATCGAAAGGAGAGTCGGCAATAAGGGAGGGCAAAATAGAGCCCTCCCAGGGTACAGCCCTGGAGCAGCATACCCACGTTCCCGGGGCTCCCCCCATCAGGCCACGGCAGATTAGGTTTAGACGGTGCAAGTCCGACATACCCACCCGCAGACACTTTATGCGGGTGACATGGGTAGACTTTCCTCCTGCCTGTCAAAAAAGGAGGACATTAATATAGATAAATAACAATAAACAGACAATCGTGCTCATCACTCAAAGATTAGTTCGGGGTGGTGTTCGATCCCATGACTTCTGGTTTAGTAGTCAGGGACACTAACCACTAAACTAAAATGCTGGTCTGGTCCTAAGTATGTCATCCGTTATCTTGTATCCATAGATAGATAGATAACTCTTTATTGCACACCAAAGACATAAACTTGGAGTAAAAAATTACATTAAAATGGAAATAGTACAAGTGGCGCCTTAGCCTTATCGCTAAAAGCGATGTCTTCCAGGCAACCGATGAATGGACCAGAACTGTTAGTGAATAGAAAGACGGGGGTAGTAGGTGGTGTACAGAACAAAAGATGGCTGAATATACCGAAGGTACATTCAATGGCAGAAAATTCATTTGAATATTACGAAGTCAATAAAATAATATAGAAAGACGTCCAGCAGTGGACGTCTTTCGGCTGATATGATGATGATGATGATGATGATGATACATATAATAAAATCGTAGGAAACTCAAAACTGTACATTGAATATTTTTTTTAAAGGATACTTGCCAAAAATATAGTTTTTAGAATTTAAGGCTATAAACCCAAAAAGTACTGCATGGATTTACTTCAAATTTTGCATATTTGCATATGCATTGCACCGAGGCAGTGAAGTTGGCGCAACAGAGTACAGGACAAATCATTTATGAAACTGTGAATATTATTTAATTTTGCACGATCCGTATGCGGCCAGTGATCTTTAGTTTGGAACTTGTATGAATTAGAAATTTTTCAACAATTAATAATAATATCTGGACAATGTCACACAGATCATCCTAGCCCCAAACTAAGCAAAGCTTGTACTATGGGTACCAGGTGACGATATGCATACTTATATAGATAAATAAATACTTATATACATAGAAAACCCCAAACCGATTCTTGAGGGAGGCTTGTCCAGCAGTGGACTTATTTAGCTGTAATGACTCCAACATCCATGACTCAGAAACAAATATTCGTGCTCATCACACAAATATTTGCACTTACCGGGATTCGAACCCAGGATCACCAGCTTCGTAGGCAGGAGCACTACCAACTTGGCTACGGTGACCGTCATTGACCCAAACCTAATATAATCGAACCAACGTCTACGCAAATACCTAATCCTAAACAAATAACTAATACATTAATGATCAACTATCATTATGTAGGTATTAAAACATGTTGTGTCATAACCACTAAACATATTTTGTTCAAAATTATAAGGAATACGACAACATAAATAGGAAAGGATAAATGAAATTAAAGCCAGTTGAACGTTTATCGACGCCATAATTGTACGTATAACAATTGAAATCAAGAATTGTCTATAGTGCAGTAAGATCAAAAAACTAAAAGATGATTGAACTTTTTAAACCCTTTAAGAATGCTTTTCTCAAGTTCGGAAATGTCACCACCGATAACCTCGTTTTCCGCCTGCATTACCGGGTAACTTCAGTGATGTTTCTGGTGTTCGCCTTGCTTGTCACTACGAAGCAGTTCTTCGGCGAGCCGATACATTGTGTTGGCAGTAACGCTGGCGAATCCGATGAATACAAGAAAGCTATGAATAGTTACTGCTGGATCTACGGGACTTATACGCTGAAGAGCACGGCGAATCAAGTGGCGGCTTCCCAAGGAGTGCACACCGAGCAGGATGGCGATATACGTCTAAGTCATACTTACTACCAATGGGTCTGCTTCGTACTCCTCGCACAGGCGGTGATGTTCTACATACCACGATACTTGTGGAAGATGTGGGAAGGCGGCAGGCTTAAAGCGCTGGTTGGGGATTTGAATGGTCCATTGGTAGCGAAAGATTGGTCGGAGTGTCGCCGGCGGGATCTGTTAGCATACTTCGATGACATCGATACATATACGCACAAAATGTATGCACTGAAGTATGCCTTCTGCGAGATCCTCAACTTGATCAATGCGATTGGACAAATATTCCTTCTGGACAGTTTCCTGGGCGGTTCTTTCCGCAACTACGGCGCGGCGGTCGCTGCGTTCTCGCACATTCATAAAGAACCTGGGATTAGTGTGGACTTTACTGAGGCCAATCCCATGGATGTGTTCTTTCCTAAGCTCACTAAGTGCTGGTGGCGAGACTTTGGATTTTCGGGCTCGTTGCAGCTCAAAGACCGTCTCTGTGTTTTGTCTTTGAACGTAGTAAACGAGAAGATATTTCTGGTCATTTGGTTTTGGTTAATCATTCTGTGTTGTGTGTCTGGTTTAGCCGTATTTTTCCGTGTTCTTGTTATATCTCTGCGTTCACTCCGGTCGTTATTAATTGCTGGACGACTTAGACGTAATAATATGGCTAACAAAATGACGTCGCGTATCGTAAACCGTTTTACCTTTGGAGATTGTTTCGTTCTTAATTTGATGGGCAAAAATATGAATCCCATAATTTACAAGGATTTCTTAGATGAGATTTCAAAAGAAATGGAAGAAAAGAAACTCAAGGTTTGATAATTGATAAAATGGGTATGGATTATATATTCGTGACCAAAGTGTTTAAGGTTCATTACATTTATATATTTATACATAAATGACAGGACAAGAGGCTTCTAGCACAAGGAAAGGGGATATGGACCATCCCACCACGCTGGCCTAGAGTCGGTTAGCGCTTCAAATGCCATCAAGAGCTTTTTGGAGAACTCTTAGGCTTGCAGGTTTCCTCACGATGTTTAATTTCACCGTTTTAAGTACTTACATAAATTATTTCTAATAAAAAAGTCAGTTGTGTGCGCCAAGGTTTCACTCGAGACCTTGTTCTGTTTTATATTTTCTAATTTTTTACTTTTATCTAGTTTGTATGTACCTGTACATTTAAGTCTTGTATGTAATTCTTTATAAATGTAAAAGTTTTTTTACTACATATAATTGAATTTGACCTTCGTTTTATTAACTTTGTTTCAGCTCCTAATAGCAGAATAACTAAAACATTGAAAACAATGGGTGGTTTCGGTCTAGAAAGAATAATAGGGCCATCCCATACCATCCCATGAGTGTCGTTAAAGGCGACTAAGGGATACAGCAGGTAGTCGCGCAGCAGCGCCACCTGTGTATAGATACCACCTAACGCATATCAAGCGCGGTGACGACGGCAAACGCCTCCAAATGGCAACGTTCTAGAAACCTTTGGGGGAAGCCTAAGTCCAGCCGTGGACGATATTAGGCTGATGATTTGATATAGATACTCGTACATAAATGGTTGTTATAATATGTGGTGCAAGTAATATTTAGCAAAACCTTGTATTAGAAATGAAATATATTTATTCGCCAGCAACATGGTTACAAGGTGTTACATAAAATTGTATAGGTTCAGCATGTTACGCCGATTTGACGGCATGCAAATTTAAGTGACATAAAAAGTTATTAATTATTATAAAGTAATTGAATAATTTAAAAAATAACATATGTTAACGCGGTAAACCGGCTAACAGGCTCACAGAGGGGCCTCACCACCGCCGAGGGAGGGGGGGTACCAACGGTCGCTGCGCGCGCGCCGCTTCGCCCAGCGCCGGCGGCCAATCGGCCACCGACACTGTTACAAACCGCGTGTATAACTAAATTCATTGTATTTGTATCTCCTAAAACAAGAATACACGTCTTGGTATCAACAACTAAATCGTGTTAATTACATATAAATCGTCTATACTTACAATAAAACCACATTGATTAATATGTCTATCAGATCTTGTAAGTTTAAAATTAATAACATTTGTTTACATCATTATAAGCACATAAAAGTAATAAACATTTTATAATGTCTGATATGAATATTAAGGAGTATGTTTAAATAAGTACCTATGTCAAATTATCTATTTTTCATGTAGATTTATTTTATCGCAATTAATGATTTAGAAAGGATGAAAGAAAGAAGATAAACAAAAGAAGTATACCTGGCCTGTGTGAATGGGATTATAATGACAGTAAAAGAGGCAAAAGAGGTGTGAAAAGATCGTGACAAATGGAAATCCGTTGTCTCTGTCTACCGCTCTGGGTAACAGGCGTGAGTCTATGTATGTTTTCATGATTGTCTGTTCGCCCAATTTTTTTTACCCGTTTATATGTGGGAGTAACTAGTTTAATCGAGGTTGCGACTTTAAAAGAATACAAAATATTAATTGTAGAGAAGATAATATGAAAGAAGCGAATATTTAGCCTACCCGGTCGTATGGAACCTTCTGGAATATATGAACGCGTAACTAACTAGTGTGGTGAGATAAAATTGGTTGTTGTCTACAGAGTAAGTTTTTGGAGAAGTAGGGCACAGTATTCATTCGCTCGAAAAGCAGCCCGACTGGGGATGTACCTCCACCTTACGGAAGACATTCGTTAATAACATTAATAATTTAATTAAATGTTTCTGAGTGTGAGTAAGGTCGCAGGTCGCCAGAGCTCATCGGGGGGGGGGGGGGGGGATAGTCAGCAACACTTGTTTGCTGACTATTAAAGGCCGGCAACGCACCCGTGACTCCTCTGGTGTTACGAGTGTCCATGGGCGGCGGTGATCACTTACCATCAGGTGACCCACTTGCTCGTTTGTAGACCTCTGCTATAAAAAAAAAAGTAACTTGTAGAACACCAACAAGCTCTCAGGACTAATAAGCACTACTGCTACACTAATAGCACCATAAGCATAAGCAACAACTATCGATGATTTGTTATATTTTATTTTAGTACAAAAATAAGTAGTAGTACCTGTCATTTTGTCACTAGATGGCGTTGATTAATTTTTAAAAGTCGCTATAGAGATTTTCCGACGTAGATAGTAGTCCCTGTGGCAACATAAATATTTACGAGTCTCGTTTTGACAGTCGACGCGCACGGACACGTTCGTGCGCTCCTGCCTCTACCCGACTATTTCCGACCATACGTGCTCGTGTGTCAAAACCACCAGGGATGGCGCGGAAACCAAAAAAAGGAACCCTAAATATAGGGAACCCATGGGAAAATATAAGGATGGGGCCAAGAGAAACAGAAGACTTCTATCATGCACAGGATTGAGCGAGCCGGTGGAAGACTTCGTTGAGCTCACTGATGAATATCATATGGACTACGAAGAAGCCTTTCTAGCCCTTCCACGGGCAGGCAACATTAAGACCGAAATCAGGGAGCTCATCGAGGACAAGCTGGATCTCCTCTACATCAAGTTTTCCGATGTCGTCTTGTGGATGAAAGAGGCACAAGACAAAATCACTGGACTCCGGAAAAATCTCGAGGATGTAGAGGAAACCAAAAAGTTAAGTCCAGATGGAAACCCCTCTAGTGAAGGGAGGGGGGTGGACGAGAGGGAATCTGTGATACTGATGCGGGAGGCGTTGGGGGAGCTGAGAGAAGGCAGAAGAGAAATGGCAGAGTGTGCGCAAACCACGCGCACACTCCTGGAAAAGGTCCACACGATGCCACTCTCCGCTCCCACAGCCCCACCCGTAGAAAGAATGTCGTATGCAGGGGTCGTGGCGGCGAGGGGGTCGAACAACCTTAAATCGCTCCACTCTATTATCGTGTCGTCAGAGGACGAGGGGGACACAAGCGTCGCGATAATGGAAAAAATTAGGAGTACAGTGGCCGCAAGGGACACCGGGATGAGGGTGGACCGCGTCAGGAAGGCGAAAAACGCCAAAGTCATCATTGGCTGCCACACAAAGGAGGACATCCAGCATGTGGCGGACAAGCTGAGGCGGTCCACAACCACCCTAAAGGTGGAAGAGGCGGTCAACAGGAACCCCTTGGTCGCTCTGACCAATGTCTTAAAATATAATACAGACGAGGACATAGTCAGGTCCATCAGAACACAGAATGCACACCTACTAGGCGACCTTAATGAGGAGGAGGTCACCGTCGCGGTGAGGTACAAAAAGAGGGCACGAAACCCACACGAACACCATGTGGTGCTCGAGGTGTCCCCCCCGGTGTGGAAGCGATTGGTCGGGGCGGGAAAGGCGCACGTCGACCTGCAGCGTGTACGGGTCTATGACCAGTCCCCGCTGACACAGTGCACAAGGTGCCTCCGCTACGGCCACGGTCGAAAGCTGTGCACGGAGAAAACCGACAGATGCTCTCACTGCGGCGGTGACCACATACGCTCGGAGTGCGAGGAATGGCAAAGAGGGCAAAAGCCAAGCTGCCTAAATTGCAAAACGGCCGGAAATGAGGATGTGGGGCACGGCGCATTCAGCGAGGACTGCCCGGTGCGTGGGAAGTGGGACGCCTTAGCTAGAGCGAGGGTGGCGTACTCCTGACGCTTAGCCGGAGCGGTGTTGGCTGGATGCGCTGTGCGCCAACTTACGACTACGGGGGGATGGATCGCTAGCACCTACAAGCTGACCTATTATAACGATAGAATTAGTTGTAAGAACGCCGAAGACAAAAAGCGGTCCATCCTGGCGAGTGTGGGCCGAAATAACATGCAAAAAGCGACACACGTAATGGTGGATCTGACTGTGCCCCAAAAGTATCACCAAATTATCTGTATAATGAAACCTGGACCAACCCCTACAAAGTCAATCAGAATTCTTTATAAAACTTGTGAGTGTATTGCTAGGGCAATAAGGCACTGTAACAATTAAAATTGTAAGGCAAAATTTTTGAAAAATTGGCCAACAATTAAGATTAAATAATTATGTATCGCCCATATGTATGTATGTATGTGTAAGTGCATGTAAGTGTATATATGTACATATATATATGCGTGTGTTTGTGCACGCATGTGTGTGTGTGTATGTACATATAAATACTTATAGTTACAGGATTGCGAAAGATATGTTAAAAGAGATAGTTGTAAGAATATATATTGTGATAATATATAGAAATTACAAAGGAAAGCGTAATAGAATGGTATATGTAAAAAGAATATGTATAATAACAATAACCACACTAACAATGTACAACTAGAATATATAATATGTATAATGAATGGTATATGTAAAGAATATGTAGAATAACAATAACCACATTATCAACTTACAGCTTGAATAAAAATTTGTTTAATGAAAGGTATATGTATAAGAATATGTAGAATAATAATAAACACACTATCAATGTTCAACTAGAGTATATAATATGTATGACACAAAGAGATGGCAAAAAAAAAAAAAAAAAAAAAAATGGAAAGTAAAACAGAAGGAAAACAAAAAGAGGAATGACGAAAAGAATAAAAAATAATAAATAAAATAATATATAATGTATCCCATATATTTATTAAGCATATAAGATAAGTTTATAAAAGTTAGTATGTAAATAATAGTTATATGTTAAGTATATAATAATGTTAAGTACAGATAACCAGAGTGCCCTAGCATACCAAATAAAATTTCACTATGAGTTAACAGTAAATTCGCTAGTATATATAAACCATATATACACAAATATGACTTTATACATATTTGGTAATTTAAAGCAAAAACAAAAATTGAACAAAACACAACCTACTCTTAAAATACTAACAAACAATAAGCAAAAATTTACCACAACATAAATTAAACAAACGAAATAAGCTAAAATAAAGTCATATGCATCAACGAAAATAAATATTTATTTAACTAGTATATATATAGCTATATACACACAAATATGATGTTATACATATTTGGTACCATATAAAAGCAACCATAAAATTGAGCTAAAATAAAACCTATCATCAAAGTAATATAAAGAAAAAAATAGAACATTAATAAAATATGAGTCTTCAAACAAACTAAACAAAGATTCAAAGATTTTTATTGCGGACTAAGTGTTCAACAAGAACGAGTATTAAAGCCGTTGGTCCAGGCAGGAAAATACAAACACCATAAAATAAATATATAAATCAAAAACAATATATATTCAGGATACAGCAAATATAAAATGAAATGGTTAACCCAATCAATAAGTGAAAATAGAAAACAATATAGACAAGAAATATATAACAAAACGTTCAAATAATGATAAAAATCAATCAATCAATGCTAAAAATAATTCAAGAAAGCTGTTGGCTCAGACAATACTATAAAAGAAATAAATATATTAAATCAAAGTGAATCACAAATATATACAACGAATTAAGAATAGGTAAGCCACAAGAAAGTATAAAACATAATAACATAAATAGGAATTACACTTCCTATATATTCACAAATAAAAACATATAGACAATATAAAAATATTAATATAACAATGTAAAATAACCAGACTAAAAAACGTCAAGTAATAAAACAAAATAAAAACTGCCAAATCTCACAAAAGACATATAATTAAAAGCAAATAATAAAAAAAAAAAAAACAATAAAAAAATAAATAATATTAGGTCTTTACCTATGAAATTGCCGTTCTGCAGTACTGGCCATTTCAAATCAAAATAATTTTTGTTTGGCTAAGAATTCTAATTTCAAATTAATTTTATTTTAAAAACATGGATTCTTTTTTCCAAAAGTAGTCATTTCTTTATTGATTAGTATTACATTTTCATCGCATTTCAATCTTTTTCGTCATCATGGATACGTTAAAAATTCGAGTAATTATGGAATATGAGTACCGTCGTGGCAGCGACGCGGCACAAGCGGCACGCAAGATCAACGACGTTTACGGAGCTAACACTACAAACCAACGCACCACCTGTTATTGGTTTGCTCGCTTCCGTTCTGGAAATTTCGACCTGAAAAATGAACCTCGCGGTCGTCCGAAGACTTTGGTCGACAATGACGAATTAAAGGCGGTTGTGGAAGCTGATGATACACAATCTACGGCTGAATTAGCAGCAGCTTTCGACGTTAGCGTCAAAACAATATTGGTCCATTTGCGTCAAATTGGCAAGGTAAAAAAGCTTGACAAATGGGTGCCCCACGAACTCAATGATCGCCAGCGCGAAGTACGCGTCGAGACGTGCCTTGCACTGCTCAACAGACACACAAATGAAGGAATTTTGAACCGCATTGTTACCTGCGATGAAAAATGGATTCTGTTTGATAACCGCAAGTGCTCAGCAAGTTGGTTGGATCCTGGTTCAGCACCTAAACAATGCCCTAAACGAAAACTTACCCCTAGAAAAGTGATGGTCACTGTTTGGTGGTCTAGCGCCGGTGTGATTCATCACAGCTTCTTACCAAACGGGGTGAGCATTACTGCAGATGTGTACTGTGAAGAACTGAGCACAATGATGGAGAAGCTGGCGCATCTCCAACCAGCATTGGTCAATCGCTCGTCTCCGCTGCTCCTGCACGACAACGCGCGACCTCATACTGCACAGCAGACGGTCTCCAAGTTGCAAGAACTGGGGTTGGAAGCTCTCCGTCATCCACCCTACTCACCAGACCTTGCGCCTACAGACTACTACTTTTTCCAGAATTTGGATAACTTCTTGGCGGGAAAAAAATTCAATACCCGAGAGGCAGTACAAAATGCCTTTGAAGAATTTGTTGCCTCCCGTCCAGCTGATTTCTTTAAGAAGGGCATCAATAAACTGCCACTGCGATGGCAAAGATGCATTGATTGCATGGGTGATTACTTCGATTAATACAAATAAAAAAATTCATGAAAAAAATTCGTTTAAATTTTTTCATACAAAACGGCAATTTCATAGGTAAAGACCTATTAATATAACTTAACTAACTAACAAAAGCCCAATACAAATAAACAAAACAACCTAAAAAAGGAATCGGCTTAGGGCTGATGTGCCAACAGCTTCTTCCCAACAAAGTGGAAGAAAAAAAAAAAAAAAAAACATCCAGTTGGCCATCGACGCGGCACGCGTATACCGCCGCTTTATTAAATCAATACAACCGTAATGGCTGTACACCCGTTAATGACTCCCCAATTCACTTGCAGGCTAAAACCCAGATCTCTAAAGATCGGGTTTTACAATGCAGACGGATTAGCGAGACAACGCGATGAAGTCGCAGAATTCCTCTGCGATCATCAAATTGATCTCTTCCTCGTTCAAGAGACATTCCTCAAACCGAGCAAACGGAGGAGTCCTACAGTTGCCAACTATCGTATAGTTCGCAACGATAGGACCCACTCCGTCAAAGGGGGCACGCTGATTTACTTTAAGAAATCACTGCATTGCGTACCTTTGGACCCTCCCGTGCTGAAGAACATTGAGGTCTCTGTCTGTCGAATAGGCATGACAGGCCATCAGCCAATCACGATAGTCTCGGTCTACCTCCCCCCAGACAAGGAGATGCTACTTAGCGATCTCCAAGCACTGTATGACTTAGATGGCTCTGTCATAGTGGCAGGCGATCTAAACTCCAACCATGAGCAATGGAGCTGCCGTACGAGCAACTCGAGCGGCCGCGCACTTGCTAATCACTTGGCAATCATACCGTTCGACCCTATAGTCCCTCTCGAACCGACCCACTTCCCCAGAATTGACAGTCACCGACCCGACATACTCGACATAGCGCTCCTTAAGAATACAAACCTACGTTTGGCTTCTGTAGAAGTGCTACACGAGTTAGACTCTGACCATAGACCGGTCGTCCTTAGCCTTGCCTCCCGCACTAGCCACTCTGGCGCGGATAGCAACCTCCCACCCAGATATGTAACAGACTGGCAGAAACTTGAGGGTAAACTCAAGTCAGCCACGTCGGAGCACTTAGATTCGATACCGTCGCTCATAGAGACCCCCGAGCAAACGCTCGCAGCTATCGGCTCTTTCACGACTCACGTCCAAATCCAAGTGAACGAATGTTCCCGGGAGGTCCCAGCGGCTGACGCGCTCAGACGGTGGAAGCTCCCGGAGGATTTGCGTGAGTGACTGAGAAGAACGCGGCCATCAGAGCCTTCGACTCCTATAACACCTTGGAAAACCGCACTCGAATGCGTGAACTACAGCGTACTGTACGTGAACGAATGACCGAGAGGCGGGATTCCGGGTGGGATAGGACGTTAGCCGAGATTCAACCCTCGCGGAAGGCCTTTTGGAATCTCTGCAAGCGACTCAAGACAGACACCGACTGGACCATCCCCCCACTGACGCGTCCGAATCAACGCCCCGCGTTCGATGACGACGAAAAAGCCGAATGCATGGCCGACAATCTAGAGTCCCAATGTTCTCCCAGCAACCTACCAGTAGACCCGGAGCACCTCAATGAGGTTGACTCTGAAGTAGAACGTAGGCTCGCCATCCCTCTCCCTCCGACCCCAACTGCCCCCTCCCGGGAGGATGCAGACGTCGACGACGTTCGATGGTCACTGGCCTCAGGGGATCGTCGCGACGATCCCCTGAGGCCAGTGACCATCGAAGAGGTTAAAACTCTGATCATGAAACTCCACCCTCGTAAAGCCCCCGGTTATGACGGACTCACCAATCGCGTTTTCAAGCAACTCCCATTGCTTCTACTTAGCCTGATGGTCGCGATTTTCAACGCGGCCTTTTCCAACAACATCTTTCCACACCAGTGGAAACAGGCGAACGTGATTGGCATCCCGAAGCCGTTTAAATCCAAATCCGATCCGGCGAATTACCGCCCCATTAGCCTTCTCTGCGCCATGGGGAAACTCTACGAGCGCATCATCCACGCCCGTTTGTCGTCGTACATTCACGCAAACGATAATCTCCCAGACGAGCAGTTTGGCTTTCGAGCCAGACACTCCAGTGTCCAACAGGTGCATCGCATCGTTGAACACATCCTGGTAAAAGCCGCCCGAACCCGTAGTCATACTGGAGCAATCTTCTTCGACGTGGCCAAAGCGTTCGACAAGGTCTGGCACAACGGCTTATTATATAAGCTGATTAAACTCAAAGTGCCTGACCGTCTCGTGCACATCCTACGAGACTTCCTTACGGATCGAACGTTTCGCTACCGCGTCGAGGGAAATTACTCCTCCCTCCGACCGATACGTGCAGGAGTTCCCCAAGGCTCAGTCCTTGCCCCGCTCCTGTTCTCGCTGTACACCAGCGACATCCCCAGACCCAAGAAGGCTCATCTAGCCCTCTTCGCTGACGACACAGCTCTCTACTACTCCAGTAGGGACCCGTCAGCCATTCACCGAGAACTCCAATCCTCAGCCGATGCCCTCGGCAAATGGTTCAGGAAATGGAGGATCGAAGTCAACCTGACCAAGAGCGCAGCCGTGCTCTTCTCTAGGGTAAACCCCGCGCCCACCACAGATCCCGTCCGAATGTTTGGTAAACCGATCCCCTGGGAGAGGAAAACCAAATACTTGGGAGTGATCCTCGATCAGAAGTTAAACTTCAAGGACCATTTGAGATACGCTCGCAACCGTGCCTCATTTGCCCTTTATCGATTACACAGCCTCCTGAATGCACGCAGTAAAATGTCCCTTGAAAACAAGGTGAGAATTTACAAGACGTGCATTCGACCCATGATGACCTATGCGAGCCCGATCTTCGCGCACGCTAAGGAACATCTCATCCACCTCCTCCAGGTAGTCCAGAACAAGTTTATGCGACGAGCCGTGGGTGCACCATGGTTCGTCCGTAACAAAAGCCTCCATGCCGATCTCCAATTGCCTACCATCAGGCATTGGATGAAGCAAACGTCCAAAAGGTATTTTGACTCTGCCACTCACCATCCAAGTAAATTGGTGGTACAGGCGGTCAACTACACTCCCCTCCGACTCACAATTAAGCACCGTCGTCCGAAGCACGTCCTAGACGAACCGGACGACGAGATCACCGTTTACCTTGAGCACATCAAATCGATTAGAGACTCTCGCAACACTGCACAACCGATATTTCGTACTCGCCGGACGCGAGTACGACCGCGAACGCGTCGCGACCACCAGCGTCCTCCATGACCCTTAGTTTACATTCGATCCGATGAATGCCCGCTCCGGACCTAAACCGGTAGCGAGGCCCGCGTCGCGCATTAACGTAGAGCGACAGTTGCACAAAATCCCCTAAAACCACGATATCTTGCCCTCTCCACGTCAGTATCCGCCCAGAGCCGAGGTTCGAGCCCCACAGGGGGCGCCCTCCGGCGCGGGTACTTAGCTTGTAGTTTTGAATTTTGCTAGGCGGTTAGAGCCCACGCTCACCCCTACTGTCCGGTGAAGCAGTAAAAGCCGAGAGGCTAACTGCACGCGTCACGTTAAAAAAAAAATATTTACGTTAACAAGATCACCCGTTAATAAGATATGTGGTGAAACAGTATAAGCGAATTCGTGTTATCCAAACCAATGTGATCAGTAGTTATAAACTTTGACTTTGACTGTAACTTTGGTGATTGAAATAAATCAGACGGGGTGTTGGTTCCACTCCCGTATTCACTGATTTTTTTGGTTTTATTCAAATGGACCCTAGTCCTAGGGTTCTTCAGTCCATGTACGCGCATCACAAAGATTACGTAAATACAATGTGGCTGAGGAGTTGACGTTCAAACGCAACATTATTTTATTTTAAACTGTTAGGGTGTTAGGTTAAACTATGCTAATTAGTTATTACAAAAAAAACTGAACCAGAAATGTTCAATAAAACGAGAAAAATATCGATAACTGATGTTAGATGAAATTTACGAAAAATAACATTATTATTATATTTGAAAAAGGAATGCTGAGATGGTTTGGCCATTTAGAGAGGATGAATAAAAGAAGATTGACCAAAGAAGTATACCTGGCCTGTGTGAATGGAACAACTGGAAGAGGAAGACCTCGTCGAACATTCTCTGACCAAATCGGAGACGTTCTCAAGAAAGGGCAGGTCAGAAGTACCCTAAACCGGCGAGCATGTATGAAGAATATAATGACAGTAATCGAGGCAAAAGACGTGTGCAAAGATCGTGACAAATGGAAATCCGTTGTCTCTGCCTACCCCTCCGGGAAACAGGCGTGAGTCTATGTATGTATGTATATTATACAGAAAAAATTCTATCTCGAAAGCTACGCAAAATCGTAGAACATACATGGGCAGTGGGCACCCCCATGTATGTTCTGGGGCGATTCGGATATTCTTCATCGTAAAGTATCTAAATTTTGCATTTGAACATCAACTCCTCGGCCAGCCTGTATACCCTTGAGAGGGCGCGGGGAAGGGGTGCAATGCTAGCGCCTTTGAACTTGACACATTTCTCTAGTCGCCAGTCGTCCATGTAAAATAATTTTTAATATCATGTATTGAGTTATGTCTGAACTCGTTTAACAGAAGTTGTTGGTGTTTTATTAGAAACCCTGTAGGCCCACACGGCTACTATCAAGCTATACACATACAGCACATACAGAACACATTAACTCGTTAGTAATGGTAAGTATCGTTTTTTTACTGCTATTTTGAAGTTTTTTTTTTCTTATGATTGTAATTTTTTGTAATATTTTTTCTCTTTTTAATATTTTTGTATTTTTTTTTATTTAGTGTGTATTAAGTTTTACCTATCTTAATTAATTTAGTACGTTAAGGAGAGTGCCCTGATTCCCAAGATACAAGTTTACTTAGTTTGGGAATCAGGAACTACAACTTTTTAAATTATTTGTTTTGTGTGAAAATAAACAATTTTTATTTCATTTTATACATTTCCCAGCTGACCTCTCATTGTATGGAGATCCTCTACAACGCGAGATCAGCTTATACTGGAAATGTATAGCTTGATATGTAACCGTGTGTACCTATCTATACTCTGCAGTCGAAGCCATTTACAATCGCAGTGGACTTGATACCCATATTCGGTGCGAGTGTAAATTGATATAATATAGGTTCACAAGGGATTAATCATTAATGCCTCGTTGTCTGCGGTTCGGACTACTTATGTATTATAATTATTCATTTGATGAGAACGATAATTGTATAGTATATAGTCTAGTATTATTATGGTCATTATTACCTATTTTGTACTAACATCTGTTAATATTACGTAAATACATGTTTTATGAATCATGTTGTATTAATATGTATTAGTTTTTAGGTACATACATCACACTAATATTATAAAGGCGAAAGTTTTGTGAGTGTGTATGTTTGTTACTTCTTCACGCGAAAACGGATTTTTATTAAATTTTGTAGTAATTTATCTTATTCTAGCTGGTGCCCGCGACTTCGTCCGCGACAATTTTGAATGATAACCAATATAACTACTTACTTCTAGCTTAATCTAAAAACTATAACTTTTAAAAGAAATAAGCAATATAAATTTAAGAAAACCTAGCTATGAAATAAACGTAAGACTACTTTGCTACTGTTAATTAAAAAAAATTACCCGATGTCATCAATTGTCCTTAAGTAAAGTCAGTAAGTCAAATAAAGTAAAATAATAATCAACGATGCATTAATCACAAAGGTAACTCCCATTAGATTAGGTTGACCCGACCTCTTAGTAATATTAATGCAAAATTTGAAGTTAATCCATGCAGTACTTTTTGAGTTTAGCCCGGACATACATACAGACAAACAGACAAAAATTCTAAAAACTATATTTTTGGTTTCGATATCGATTGTAGATCACGCTCCAAGTATCCTTTAAAAAAAATATTCAATGTACAGTTTTGACTTTCCTACGATTTTATTATATGTATAGATAAGATCACAGCTCCTCCCCCGTAGGTGATAGCGTGATAATATATAGCCTATATGTCGACCCGACCTCTTAGTAATATTCATGCAAAATTTTAAGTAAATCCATGCAGTACTTCATGAGTTTAACCCGGACATACATACAGACAAACAGACACACAGACAAAAGTTCTAAAAACTATATTTTTGGCTTCGATACTGATTGTAGATCACGCCCCAAATAATCTTTAAAAAAATATTCAATGTACAGTTTTGACTTTCCTACGATTTTATTATATGTATAGATGTATTAGTTTTTAGGTACATACATCACACTAATATTATAAAAGCGAAAGTTTTGTGAGTGCGTGAGTGTGTATGTTTGTTACTTCTTCACGCGAAAACGGATTTTGGTGAAACTTTGTAGTAATTTATCTTATATATCCGAATAACACATAGGCTATAATTTATTAAGTTTAACGCGGGTAAAACCGCGGGCCATAGCTAGTATCAATTTATTCTTAATACTAGCTGTGGCCCGCGGTTTTACCCGCGTTAAACTTAATTAATTAATATACCTTATTAAGGATAAATTGTACCTATCAATTAATTAAGTATACAATTAAAGTTCATTTACATTTTCAAATTGTATTTAGATAAGACAATTAATAAAATTGTGATTGTCTAGTAAAATATAGTGTTAGTATAACTTAGCCTAATGTCAGTATCAATTTCATTCAGGATTAATTAAATTAAGGGTGTCCGGACTCTTACCCACCTGCGTAAAAGGGGAGAGTCCCACCTGTCTGAAAACACATTCAGGATGCCATTGGAGGAGAAGCCCATGCGCTCCATCATGGAAGCGCAGCGCCTCCGCATGATCGCGGCGAACCCGTCGACGCACGACTCCGCAAACATCCCTGACGCGCTACACCGCCACGGCAACCCCAAGAGCACCCTGAATGCGTTATTGTACTGTACGCGCAGATCGCTGTATGCCTGAGAATACTTGGTCCACAGACTACACGTGTAAAACGACTGGCAGAAGGCCTCAAAGAGCGTTATCTTAACAGGGTTAGTACAACTTGCAAACCTGCAGGCCAGCATGTTGCAACGGACAGCCAGCGACCTGCGCTCCCTGTCTATGTCTGCATTGTGTGTCTGGAAGAGATCGCTTTTAGCGATAAGGCCGCCGATTGCATAATAAGTTTATTTCCTTGTAAGTATGTAACCATTGTTTTGTTTTACTTATTTTTGCAATAAAGTGCACTTCTTCTTCTTGTCTTTCAAGTCGGCAGTGACCCAGTGACCCAAATACTTAAACTTCGAAACCCGACCTAAAGGAGACCCAGAGAGTGAGATTTCAGGCATCTGTTTGTATGCTAACGTACCGGATTTAAAAAGCAACCATTTACTCTTATCGGTATTGTATTTAAGCCCGTAATAATAAGAGTACTTTTTCAATTCTCTTCACTATTAATCTTACCTCAAATAAAAGATTAAATGTACAACTTGCATTTGTTTTTAATTAATTTATGTTGCTTTCAAAATAAATATACTTATAGAATAGCGGTTTTATTCGAGTTAAACATTATAAATTATGTGTTATTTTATTTTATTTTTTATTTATTTAGGGACAATTAATAGCTACAATATAATACATACACATAGGATTTACAAAATTATTAAGTAATGTTGCAGCCCACGACATTATCCACAGAAAAACACAATCAATAAGTCGGTGAGTGCAGTAGCAAAGTAAATTTACCTAATTAAAATATACAGTATAAAGAACAAAATTGTACTAAAATTCCATTTTACATTACATTCTGTAGAATGCTATAGAAGTGATGTTAATATTAAAGTTATTCGGATATATAAGCTATATTACTACAAAGTTTCATCAAAATCCGTTCGGTAGCTCTTGCGTCAAATAATAACAAAAATCCATGCACGCCCAGGGCGAAGGTCACACACGGGCGCCGCCGCAGGCGCTCCTTTGTGAATGGCGTTTATATATTTATATATAACTTCAATAAAAAAAAAAAAAAAAACATGTGTGTACTTACACGCGTTAGAAGTTATACTTCTTAATATACAACTTGAACATTGTTATTAATTTTCATACCACCTAGAACTAACTTCATGCTGTTATATTTTTTGGTGTCGGTGTGCGCGCGCATCGTAAAAATTCACTCTCATCATTTATCACCATCGCGCCAAAAGAAGTATAACTTCAAAAAAATGTGCAACACATACAACTTTTAGCACTCTTGTTATGGATATATCTGATCCAGCCAATTGGCCACTTACCTACTCGAAATAGCAAAGAATATTTTATTTTATTTTACATTTTTTGGGATACTTACAGCTAGCACATAACTTAAACATAACTTATAGAAATCTAAAAGCCATTTACAAGTTTCCACTGATAGAGATATGATCATATAATATCTAATGGCCCAGTACAAACATTGAAAATTATCCGAAGAATGATACAGGGCGACATATCTCTAACTCCCATTTCACAAAAAATATTGCAAATAACGAAACAATTCAACGTCTTTGGTTAATGTACTCCGTTTCAAGGGTTCGAGTTTATTGATTTTACACTATCAAATAGCCGATAACAAGGCTATTTGATAGTGTAAATGTTAAGAATTCACGAGAATAGCACTTGTCATAAGAAGTTTTACCTTTCATGGATTGATACAGAATTACAATTAAAAACAGGAAAAACAATAGATGGACAAGAGCAAGAACTGAATAGAAAAGAAACTACAAGATGGAATAAAGTTTTGTCTGTGAATGTTTTGAAAACAATATGGAGTTTAGAGGTACTTCTGATAATCTATATACGCTAAATAACGGAAAATTCCTGGTGTGCGTCACGATTGCTTCGCCACGTTATCCAAACAGAAAAAGAAATAGCTATATTTTTTGTCAAAATTAGTCAAAATCGAAAGGAATAAACCAAAACTTTGTCAAAGCAGAAACAAAGAAGTTACAGGGGTTTTAAGTTGACTCCTAATTTGTAATACATATTAAACTAGGAACCAAATGTGGGAACCAATCGCGTTATATTTCGTATAATTTATGACCGTAAAAACATTATACTTCACCATGTCAGCCAAATTACGTCCACAGTTGGGACAAAATCCTCCGCAAAGTTCACAGAAAAACGCTGCTACCCGTTCTCTGGTAGGTTTTTCTTCAGGACGATTTCTAGGCCCCCCACAGGATGAGATGGGGTGATGATATTCTACGCCGTCACCACACAAAGAATTCGTAATAATTATACTTACTTTATCGATTTTACGTAAATGGTCGAAACTCCAGCTCAAGAAATACTGTTGCCATTACCATCACTGTTTCATTGATAAAATTATAACTCGTCAATACATAACAAAACATAAAAGTCGTTTGACAAACGGAAAAAGGAAAGTATATTTTCGTCTAGTAGAGCAATAGATATCCCCATATTTAACAGAAATTATGGTCACTCTACTCGAACATTATAAGAGATATCATTATTTTTGAGATTACACGCGTAGTAAATTGTCCTGAGGGTAAAACGTTATGTCAATCTGATTAGGTTAATATTACGAATAAATGGATGTTAACACCGAAATCTTAACTATTATAGATAATGAGATATAAGCGTTCAAAGTAACGTTACGATTGCGCGGCCACGAAACTTTTGTTTTGCCTTGATTTCGTCAGTTCAAATAAACTTTGGTGGCATGAAATGCTTTCGGTACTTTTGACATATTAAAACCTTTCTTCTAGTAACAGTTTTACTGCATGATATCTTAAGTTTTAAGAAATAAACGAGATTAAAGAAACATCAAGTGCACGATTGCGCGGTCATAACTTCAAAGGTGAATATTTCGTGAAATATTGATCTTAGTCTTATAACTCTTTTTTTGACAAAAGAAATGTTCAATTAACAAAAAGATTTAGATCTCTATCCCAAGTAGTTACTGAGATCTCCATGGCCGCGCAATCGTGCACGTTACGTTCGCGCGGCCAACTTAAAACCCCTGTAACTTCTTTGTTTCTGCTTTGACAAAGTCTTGGTTTATTCCTTTCGATTTTGACTAATTTTGACAAAAAATATAGCGATTTCTTTTTCTGTTTGGATAACGTGGCGGAGCAAGCGTGACGCACACAAATTCCTGGGTTTAGTAAAACTACTAGCTAAATTTGATCCAGTTATGCAGGATCCAGTTGCGATTACCCATGAAGGGTGATGTTTCAGACCACTATTGCGGTAAAGATATTCAAAATGAATTGATACAGCTGATGAGCGAAAAAGTTAAGTACAAAATTATATCGCGTGCAAATAAATTGAATTATTATTCTATTATAGCTGACTTTACTCCTGACATTATTCAAGTAGAACAACTTTCACTGACACTACGATTTGTTGATTTATCATCAGATGGCAATAAAATATCAGTAAAAGAACATTTTATAGAATTTATACTTGTCAATGAGTCGACTGGTGTAAGACTGACTGACGTTATTATTGAAGTTTTAAATAAATACGGACTAGAATTGAACGACTGTAGGGGTTAGAGTGATGACAACGGGGCGAACATGAAAGGAAAAATATTGGTGTTCAAAGGAGAATTTGGACTTAAATCCCTTAGCTGTTTATATAGAATGTGGCTCACATAGTTTCAATCTTGTAGTATGTGATGCAGCTAAATCAACAGTAAAATCAGTAAATTTGTTTGGGTGCTTCAGAGGGGTTCTCATTATTTTCAGCTTCTGTGCATCGATGGAAAATTCTAACCGATCACTTGGGATTATATTTTATACCTACTATAAAAAAGCTCAGTGACATACGTTAGGAAGCAAGAATAAGTAGTATTAAAGCAGTTCGTTATCAAATTAGTGCCGTCCATGACGCATTAATTACTATGGATATTGAAATTCAGAAAACTGATGTTCTAATCTCTCATGAGGCCACTACTCTTGCCGAACAATTAAAAGATTTTAGCTTTATAGTTTCATAGGTTGTTTGGTATGACATACTTTTTCAAATTAATATCGTTAGTAAATCTCTTCAATCTACGGATATGGATCTTGGTAAATGCACAAAAATATTGAAAAAGTATTGTGATTTCTAGGAAGGACATAGAAATACTGGCTTCAAAAGCGCCATTTTAACAGCGAAAGAATTGGTTCAGGGACTAGAAATTGAACCTGTGTTTAAAGACTCAAACAAAATTAGATATGTTAAGAGGCAAGCTGGTAAAACAGCGCTTGATGAGCATATAACTTCTCCAGAAAAAAATCCAGAAAGGAAAAAACGGAACAGTTAAAGATCACTTTGCTGTCCGTCTGTCTGTCTGTTTTTTGTTTGCCAATTCGTGCTTGGGCAGTTTTTCGAATGGGTTTGCAGTTAGAAGGCGACCGTAAAACAAGGGAGAGGGGGGCGCCGTATGAATCTTGCCCAGAGCGTTTGTAGTGCTAAAACCGGCACTGCGTAAGCGATCGGCGAGTTTAAGCAACTAGGCTTGCGGTCAGTCTATAGATGGGTGATCACCAAAGTGGTGTAATTTCTGATCGTCGCCGTGCATTGGAGGGCACGTTATGCTGACGGTCCCGGTTGTTAGACAACAGTCCTTAAGCCATTTTGGAGACCTACTGGGCGGTTTGAACAACTTTGACACCAGGGATAACCACTGCTCATACAAGTATTTTGGAAAAAATTCTCATACTATCAGGGGCTATAATTTTTAAAGTTTAAAGCGGGTAAAACCGCAGGGTACCTACAGCTAGTAATCAATAAAGCTGAGAACGGTGTTACTTATTTAAGAATTTCTATCTCAGCATTTTATGGCACACAATGGACCTCACGGACGGAATAGGTCAAAAATCTTGTTACTTCAATAATGTATATCTATATATATAAAAATCAATGCAACTTTTCGTTGTAATGTTATAAGTAGTTATAACTCAACAACGCCTTTACCGATTTGGCAAATTTTGGTCTTGTATTATTCGTGGAAGTACAGGGAAGGTTTGTACGTAGAGAAAATTAAAAAAAAGTCTTGTAAAAGTGTAAAATTAACATCTTTCTATACTCCCATATACAAACAATTTGTACTAATACTTAAAAGCGTAGCGAAGCACGTACCGGGCCGCTAGTTGTATATATATATATATGTACCTGCCTTGCTTCTGATTTGTGTGCTTGAAGAGTAGGCTCAATACCCCTGGGCACCGGAGCAGCATACCCGCGTTCCCCGGGCTCTTCCCATCAGGCGCCAAGAGAAGTCCACGGCAGGTTAGGTTTGGTCGGTGCGAGTCTGACATACCCACCCGCAGACACTATTTGCGGGTAGCATGCGTAGGCATTCCCCCTGCCTTATCAAAAAGGCCTTCTTAGCGGTGGCGGAGGCGGATGCGAAGGCGACGAATTTCACCTCCGCGGATGCGGGGTTTAACGGAGGCGGATGCGACGGTGTAAGTGGATTTTAAAAAAATAGTAATTTATGAGTAATATTGATGTTATTTTTATCTATTTATCAAAAAGCTGCCATATCTCACTTGTTTTTGGCTTCTTCTTTTTCTTTTTTAAAAATGGCAAATAAAACCGATGTCGACAATTCTGCCAATTCTGGAAATCGTGTAATAATTTAATACAATTTTGACCACATCATGTGACTTAAATAAACAATAACAATTACTTTATACTAAAATGAAACAAAAGCGGCCGTACGGCTGAGTCGTCGTCACTGCTACCTAGTTGGACGGTCAAACTTCGAGTGTCTCCAACCTTAACTAGAGTGGGTGCAACATGGATGTTCGACATGATGCCTTTGTACACTTTTGTGCAATAAGCGTAAATAAAATCATATAAAAATAAATCATAGAATAATAATAACGCACGTATTATTTATTATACTATGATTTATTTCGAAAAGGAGGACAATCGTAGAATCTAACTCGACACGGCAGCGTTCGGGAAGCTACGTAATATCTTCACGTCCCAAATACCGCAGTGTCTCAAGTCAAAAGTCTTCGACCAGTGTGTGTTGCCAGTGATGACTAACGGAACAGAGACGTGGTCGCTCACTATGGGCCTTATCAGGCGGCTCAAGGTCACCCAAAGAGCAATGGAAAGGGCTATGCTTGGAGTTTCCCTGCGAGATCGAATCAGAATTGCTGAGATCCGCAGGCGAACCAAAGTAACCAACATAGTCCTAAGAATTGCCAAGCTGAAGTGGCAGTGGGCAGGGCACATAGCTCGTAGAACTGACAGCCGATGGGGCAGAAAGGTTCTCGAGTGGCGACCACGAACCGGAAGACGCAGCGTGGACAATTTGCGTCCTAACCGACGATCTTGTGGGGGTCGCGGGAAGCCGCTGGATGCGGGCAGCGCAGGACTGGCTATTGTGGAGATCCTTGGGGGAGGCCTTTGTCCAGCAGTGGACGTCTTTCGGCTGATATGATGATGATGTAAAAAGGCGGTCTTAATGCTAAAGGCATTCCCTGCCACTCGACCTTTGGGTGATCCAGAGATATATTTTTATGATAATATACCTCAGTTACAACTCCGCAAAAAAATCAACGGAGGTGAAGGCGAAGGTACACACGGCTACATGTCAAGCTATGCATTTCCAGTATAAGCTGATCTCGCGTTGTATAGGATTTCCATACAATGACAGGTCAGCTTATATTGGAAATGTATAGCTTGGTGTGTAGCCGTGTTTACGGTTTCTTGCGGAGCTTCCGCAGTAACGGAGGCGGAGGCGAAGCTCCGTTACAATGTAACAACCCTATACCCAAGTGCTGAATAAATTCATTATATCATTATCTGCGAAGAATAAAATAACGTTTGTTCCCTCATCCCAAAATAAAGCCTCATCACTCACACATAATTAAACAGATAGGTAGGCAAGTAATGTCTAAGAACTTAATTTTAACATGGTTTATACAACATATGTCTGGGACAATCGCTTTTTATATTAATAGTTACCTATTGAAACGACTTCCTCATTTGCCGTGGAAACACATATAAAAATAACAAGAAACGACGCAAATCCAGAATAACAAACAAAACAGGAAAGATGAGGCAAATATAAATTGTCTATTATTGAGTAATGCCACAGATAATAATATAATACTAACGTGAAATCCCCGCAAAAAGTATCTGCGGGAAGGTATAGCTCGTACCGACTACACTAACTAAAATGTGTAAGATTCTATAACAAACTTCCCAATGATATTAGATAATTGTCTAGGAATCAGTTTAAAATAATTATTAAAGCCAAATTGCGTAGCAATTAGCATTAGCATTACACAATTTCTGATTATGTAAGAGACAAAAGTGCTTGTTCTGAGTCAACACACATGATTGTCTTGTGTATATTTTATTTTTAAAAGGATTCCTTCTGAGTTTTCTGGCAGTGTTTCTCAGTAGCTGCCACGTCATCCACTGCACGGTAGTGTAAAAACATTGACGATTCCACATAAATATATTTTTTTTACGGAATAAATGATTTTTGACTTTGACTTAAACGTAACCTGCCGTGCCCGCCATTAGGCTCTAAGAGAAGATTCTCTTAGAGCCTAATGGGGGGAGCCCTGGGAAAGCGGGTAGGCTGCTCCGGTGCACCCCTTTTGCACCATGTCCCAGATGGTCGGGACACGTACCCTGGGAGGGCTTCAGGATTGCGCTCCTCTGCTGATTGCCGACTCCTGCCAGTCCGGCACAGCGACTGCGCCACAAACAGATCGCTGTCTTCCCGGTGCTATCACGTGGCGGGAGTAGGTAGAGGACACTTCTCAAACTGCCACCGCAGCCCCGAGGGTACTATTGAGTAATGCCAAGGATAATAAATCCTACTATATTACATTAATATTCTCAAGTCGAATGTTAGTGAGTGTGTGAGTGTGTAAGTGTATGTGTGTTACTTCTTCACGCCTAAACGACTGGAGGGATTTTAATAAAAATTGGTATGAAGTTAGCTGACACACTGGGGTAACACATAGGTTATAATGTATAAAGTTTAACGTGGGTAAAATCGCGGGGCACAAGTTTGTAAGTATGGATGTTTGTTACTCTTTCACGTCAAAACTTTACAGTAATATAGCTTATACATCAGAATAACACACAATTTATAAAGATATTGTGTGAATTGTCCAAAATATGACGATAAGTGTCAAGTAAGTAGGAAAAAATCTACCATCTGCGAGCTATTCCGGCGTGCACTGCCAAAACCCCTACACATTCTACTAATATTATAAATGCGAAAGTTTGTGAGTATAGATGTATGGATGTATGTTTGTTACTCTTTTACGCCAAAACTACTTTAACGCGGGTGAAACCGCGGGGCATATCTTATGATGATGATGTTGATGATGTTCTTTGATTCTCAATGGAGATGAGCCAATTGCGCAGGACATATTATAATGCACAAGTGTGTGCGCAAATACAGGGGCACTTTCTATTCCATCACTCTCATGAGCCGATAGGACGACTAGCGACACCACGATCTACTATACTAACCTATAACGCCTCGAAATTCCTCATTCCCCTCCCTCCTCAAGCGCCAGAAGCGACATCTATGTTACTACTGTTGTTAAATGTTTGAGGCCGGCACGGATCATAAAAGGTTTTACCCTCGTTAAACTTAATACATTATGCCTTGATGAAAAAAATCACAAACAAAATAAGAGAAAAATTTGAATTGGGTAAGTATTATAAAAAGAGCCCCATTTAGATATTCATCATCATCATATCAGCTGAAAGACGTCCACTGCTGGACAAAGTCCTCCCCCAAAGATCTCCACAATTGCCGGTCTTGCGCTATCCGCATCCAGCGATTTCCAGCGACGCGCACAAGATCATCGGCCCATCTTGTAGGGGGCCTGCCCACGCTGCGTAGATATTCAGATATTAATACTTAATATTAATGATATATTTAAACCAAAAAAAAACAATCTATAATTTTTGCACATATAAGAAAGATCATTAGTTATCGCAAATCCATCGCAAAATCCATTGTGTGTTAATGCTTGCGGTGGCGTTGTGGGTCGGGTCGTTTCCTTCCCTCTAATATGGCGAAGGAGGCGATGGCTGGCCCTCACGTCATACTCGTGAACGGGTGCTGCTTGCGGTTACTGGTAGAGCTGCTGCTGGGGTACTCTTTATTTTTTTGTCTCATACAGTCGTCGCCTTTAGTCGACTTCGTGTGACTTGTTAATTTTGTAAATGTGCGCGGATGCACCCACCGTTTGTTCATCTTGTAAGAGGTTATTTTAATTGCTTGAGCTAAATGGAATGTTATTGTTCATTACCTCATAATTATTTTGATTAACTAGATGTCATCGGTTCTGTGCGTGCATTAGCCCACATACCAGCCAATCACAATGTAAAAACAAAAACAAAGTTAAAAAAAGATATAAAAAAAAAATCGAAAACAAAAAGCAAAAGAAGACGAAAAAAGCAAGCCCGGAGTTTCTTTGTGGCTTTCTTCTCCGGGTCGTCCACCTAGGTAGCTAGAGAAAGCCGCAGGCTAGCTAGGGTAGGATCCTCAGCGCCGAGGATCGCGTTGCCCCCTTAACACGTGATCGGTAATACCGTGGAAGTGATCTGACCCCCATTTCGAATTCCATCTTTTTACTTCAGTGGCCGCCTGAGATGTGGCCCATAAGGGTGCCCTCAGGTATTAGTCGTTTAAATTAAGCTACAGGTTGAGAGCCTTTTGCGCTAGCCAACTGCTCGTTGTTTTCAATTCTTTAATTTGATATACTATTGCTAAATGCTTAGTAACTTGCTATTTATTATTTATTTAAGAATATTAAAAATACATGTGACGAAACAGACTGCACGGACGGACTAATTTAAAATATTTTGTTACTTTAATTACTGTTTTTAAACTGTGTTTATGTAATACATTGTGAGCTTGACAAGTACAAGTGTATGTAAATACCCAAGTGCTGAATAAATTTCATTATTTCATCCTTTTTTTTAAGACAACACTCGCATTAGTGAAATTAATGTGTCGCGGGGTACTTTACAAACATATAATTGACAGATACAAAGGATTTAGGAGTCAGGACAATTATTTATGGGTCACACAAATATTTGTACTGCGCGGGAATAGAAACCGGGACACGAAGTGTCGAGGCGACATACTTAGTATGTGTATATTATATCTAACTAGCTGTGCCCCGCGGTTATACCCGCGTTAAATTTAATAAATTATCACAGCTTCTCCCCCGTAAGTGATAGCGTGATAATATGTAGCCTATGTGTTGACCCGACCTCTTAGTAATATTCATGCAAAATTTGAAGTATTTTTGAATTTAGCCCGGACATACATACCTACAGACAAACAGACACACAGACAAAAATTCTAACAACTATATTTTTGGCTTCGATATCGATTGCAGATTACGCCCCAAGTATCCTTTTTAAAAAATATTCAATGTACAGTTTTGACTTTCCTACGATTTTATTATATAATTTTATTCATTACTAGCTGTGCCCCGCTGTTTTACCCACGTGAATCTTTATAAATTATCACAACTCCTGCCCCGCAGGTGATAGGGTGATAATATGTAGTCTATATGTTGACCCGACCTCTTAGTAATATTCATGCAAAATTTTAAGTTAATCCATGCAGTACTTTTTGAGTTTAGCCCGGACATACATACAGACAAACAGATAAACAGACAAAAATTCTGAAAACTATATTTTTGGCTTCGATATCGATTGTAGATCACGCCCCAAGTATCCTTTTGAAAAAATATCCAATGTACAGTTTTGACTTCCCTACGATTTTATTATATGTAAGTATAGATTATTTATTTCAGTGGTATAGGACCCTAGTTTTAACGTTTATGTTTGACATGATAGTTTTTTAAATAATATTTACGCGCTTAATACATGATAAATAATTAGGAGAGCATTTTAAAATGTGATTTTTATATGTTGAGATATCTTAACGATTTTGATGGCAAATGACAAAGATGTTTCAAACGACCAATCCTCTTGAGTCGGGACAATCCGCCCACGCGTATTAGTTTAGTGAAAACAATTCTTAGTTATCTCTTAACAAAAAATGAAAACAACCAGATTTTTGCGGCAAGCCGACCCTAGCGCCACGGCTAGCGCGGCAACACTCCGGCAACGTTTAAGTGAATACCTATCACGTTAATAGGCACTAAGCGCTTATACTCAAAACATTAAGGCTGAGATCTATAGAGCGTACTTAGACTTTGCTCAAACTTTACTTACGTAAAACTTTGCTAAATGTATGCTAAGCTTATACTTTGATTTGGTATTTATAGACTTTTTGAAGTTAAGATTATGCTTAGCATAAGCTAAGACAGACAAAGTCAAAACACCAATTGTAATTTCGTTACATGCATTAACTTTTGTCTAAGTAAAGTCTGAGCAAAGTCTAAGTACGCTCTATAGATCTCAGCCTTAAAGTTTACCTTGGATGATATATTTTTTCATTTTTACACGTATGATCTCATTCATCTGACTTAGCGGTTGGTTTAAAAAAATAATGCTTATATAATTTTAGGTACCCACATAAATACCTTCATAATTGGGAAGGTAAATTGTATTATATTTAGATAAGCACTATTGCATTGAACTTATACCTGTAATGATAGATGTAAGAGGAAATAAATAAATAAAGAATAAATGACGGTCATCGCATCCTAGTTGGTAGTGCTCCTGCCTTCGAAGCTGGTGGTCTTGGGTTCGAATCCCGGTAAGTACAAATATTTGTGTGATGAGCACGAATATTTGTTTCTGAGTCATGGATGTTTTCTATGTATTTAAGTATTTATCTATCTATATAAGTATGTATATCGCCGCCTGGTACCCATAATACAAGCTTTGCTTAGTTTGGGGCTAGGATGATCTGTGTGACATTGTCCCTAGATATAATTATTATTAAATAAATAATGAAATACTAATTGGAAGCTAACTTACTTTATTCAGTATTCCCCACATTACACATAATAATTAAAGTTTACGCTACATAATATAAAGTATCTTTTAACTAACTATAGGTGCACTTTAAACAGTTTCTGAAAAGAGGCGAACTATGACACAAAAAAATAAGTTGGTGGTAAACTATAAACAATGTCATCTACAGACGCCAGCACATCCAGCTACCCCAATCAGTCAAATTGCTTTTATAGATTTTCAACTTTATCACAAAAGCATAAGGTTTACTTTCAATTGAGGAAATTTGACAGTTTGGGGTCGCTTGATGCGCTGGCGTCTGTACCTATATGTGGTTAGATACGAGCCAGAAATAAGGCCAATTAAAATGAGTTTCTATGCACATATTCCCCTTAGTGCTTTATAGTCTTCTTTATTACAATTAATAATTACTACACATTGGGATTTTCCTTCCCGTTACCAGGACGCCACATATTTAAAACCATGCACTGATTTATAAATTTTATATTATTCCATGGTCTTGTGCCGTCAACATGTGCTCGAAATAGATTTGCAATTAAATACAAATATATTTAATTAAAGTGACAGACTCAAACTTAAATAGTGCGCGGTGTGACATATAATCAAACACGATGATTGATCTTTTTACACCGTTCAAAAGTGTATTCCTGAAGTTCGGAAATGTTTCCACGGACAATTTCGCGTTCCGCATGCATTATAGATTAACCACTATAATGCTGCTTGTCTTCACGCTGCTGGTCACTTCGAAGCAGTTCTTCGGGGAACCAATACACTGCATGAGCAGTGGTGACAACATCGACAAGGACGCCATCAACAGTTTCTGCTGGATCTATGGCACTTACACGCTTAAAGTTAAAGGACAGACTAACATGCCATATGCAGGAATAGGTCCCGATAGAATTAACGATGAACATATCAAGCATGCTTACTATCAATGGGTTTGCTTCGTTCTTCTCGGACAAGCGGCGTTATTCTACACCCCCCGTTACTTGTGGAAGATGTGGGAAGGTGGAAGACTGAAGGCTTTGGCTGGTGATCTGAACGGCCCCATAGTGACCAAAGAATGGCAGTTCCGACGCGGTGATTTGGTGGCATACTTACGAGATGCCTGCAATCATTCACACAGCATGTACGCCTTTAAATTCGCCTTCTGTGAGGTACTTAACTTTGCCAATGCGGTTGGCCAGATATTCCTTTTAGACAGCTTCCTGGGTGGGGCTTTCAGAAATTATGGAGTTGCAGTCTCTTCATTTACTCATATTCCGCGCTTGCCCATAAATGATCTAAATTTTGCTGAAGTGAATCCCATGGACGAGTTCTTTCCTAAGCTGACCAAGTGCTGGTTCCGACGTTTTGGTTCTTCGGGTTCCTTGGAACTTAAAGATCATATCTGCGTGTTACCTCTGAACATAGTGAACGAGAAGATCTTTGTTATTCTTTGGTTCTGGTTGATTATTCTGTCTTGTGTTTCTGGATTGGCTATTTTGTGTCGTGTTTTAGTTTACTTTTTCGTTCCACTTCGGTCGATAAAGTTAGCTGGACGGCTGAGGCATGTGGAGAGGAAAGTGGTGTACAGTATTGTAGATCGGTTCACCTATAGCGACTGGTTTGTACTGCACTTGCTCGGTAAAAATATGAATCCTGTCATGTTTAAGGATCTGATTGAGGAACTTTCTCAGGAATTTGATGAAAAAAAGGGAAAGATTTACCCGACTTTGAATAATTAATCACTACAGGATTAGCTGGATATAGTCGCGATCATAAGTGTAGTAGCAGGTTTAAAAAACAATAATATCCTGGGTTGAAATTTTAGTTTTCAATCGTATTGAACTGATAGATAATATCTTTCGAACAGTACCTATATGATATATTCCTTTATATGTGCTTTAGACCACAGGAAATTATGTTCTTCTAACTTGCTAATGTACTTTTGAATGATTACTACTATAACAACTAATTTTATAAATGGAATCGCTTAATAATTGATTTTGGTCATTAGATACATTATATTTTAGAATAAATATGCAATATATTTTGGGCATTGGACACATTATATTTTAGAATGCATATACAATATATTTTGGTCATTGGACAGATTGAATTTTAGAATACATATATGTACAGACGCCAGCGCATCAAGCTACCCGAATCTGTCAAATTTCCCCAATTGAAAGAGAACCTTATGCATATGTGATAAAGTAGAAAATCTGTAAAAGAAATTTTACAGATTGGGGTAGCTAGATGTGCTGGCGTTTGTACAATATATTTTGGTTATAGAACATTTTATATTTTAGAATAAATATACAATATATTTCGATTTCTATACTAATTATTGAAGGCATAGACAATACATGATTTAGATCTCATACCTGATACGACGTTATGTTAAGTTATAAGTGTAACTGCGATGTCTTTAGTTAGCGTGTCTTTAAAGTACAGTATTTTTACTGCACTTACCTATCTAACTAATCACTTAACACTTACACTTGTAATTTAACAAAGAGGCAATATTCATAATTAGGTTTTACTCATAATTCTATGTTTATACAAGGTGGGCCATAATTTTTTTGACTGCATGTGTGGCGCAGCGGCTAAGACGGTCGCCTCGCCGCTTCCTGTCGCGGGTTCGAGCCCCGCGTCGGACTACTATGTGTGTGACCCATAAATAGTTGTTCTGAGTCTGGATGTAATTTGTGTCCGTCTATTATATATTTGTAAAGTACCCCGCGACACAGGGATTAGTATCCCTAGGGCGGCGGGGATTGCGTTTAAATAAAAAACGAAAGTAGACGTTACTTAATTAATTTGCCTATGAAATTAAGTAACATGCAAAAAAGGCAGAAATAGTTATTGTATACTAGTAATGTATACTATTTATGTTACATCTTGTATAATAAAATAGTTGGCGGAATGATTGTTGAGCCGCAATACATTCCCTATAAGAAAATGTTAATTATTAATTATGAAGATGGTTTATTTGATTATGACAGTGGTTCAACAATTAAAGTCCCCGGCTGTACACCCGGCGACATATCAAGCTATACATTTCTAATATGCTGACCTCTCATTGTATGGAAATCCTATACAGCGCGAGATCCGCTTATACTGGAATTTGGCCGTGTGTACGTAGTTAAGTAATGGTAGTAGACGCCACCACATCAAGCTATCCCAATCTGTCAAATTTCCCCAGTTGAAAGTGAACCTTATGCTTATGTGATAAAGTTGAAAATCTATAAAAGAAATTTGACAGATTGGGGTAGCTGGATGTGCTGGCGTCTGTACGTAACGATTCCTGTGAATTCTTGGACGTAAAGAGCATGTAACTTGTTTAAGTTTAAGTTGGATGTTATTCATGGAAACCAAGCATTTATTAAGTTAAGAACTATGTATGTACATCCGAAATTATAACAATTGCGTCATAGAACTGTGTTTTATTTATTATCTGTGGCAAGTCTGTTTATACATTTCAAAGTATTAGTAGTTATTAGAATAACAACTTCATACCTCATAATAAGAATAACAATAAATTGACTTACCGCGAAAATAAACCTGACCAAACATAAAAATTATGAGCATACAGAATTATTGTTTTCTTAATTTATACAATCCACAAAACAAATACTTAGTGCTAAAGAAACAACAATAAAAAAATTCATCATTCACACACTCACTTTCAAATATTAGCCAATATTTATAACTCACACATAAAATAAATGAAATTATGAATTTTACTTGGAGAAAAATATTGGCAACTATCTTGTCCCCGCGGTTTTACCCGCGTAAAATTTTATAAATTATCACAGCTCCTCCCCCGTAGGTGATAGCGTGATAATATGTAGCTTATACTATGTCGAGGCGACCTCTTAGTAATATTCATGTAAAATTTGAAGTAAATCAATGGAGTACTTTTTGAGTTTAGCCCGGACATACATACAGACAAACAGACAAAAATTCTAAAAACTGTTTTTTTGGCTACGATATCGATTGTAGGTCACGCCCTAAGAATCCTTTAAAAAAATATTCAATGTACAGTTTTGACTTTCCTACGATATTATTATATGTAGGTATAGATGCTTCCCGAGACCCTTGGTCGGTCGACCTTGTAGAGGGCCTGCCCATGCTGCGTCTTCCGCATCATCTTCAGCCCTGGATGCGAGCAGCGCAGGACTAGCTATTGTGGAGATCCTTGGGGGAGGCCTTTGTCCAGCAGTCGACGGTTTCCGACTGATATGATGATGACTGGCAACGCAAAGCGTTTATCTATACTATCTATCTATACTAATATTATAAAGAGGTAATGTTTGTGACTTTGTGAGTTTGTGACGTTGTAAGGGGTAATCTCTGCATCTTATGAACCGATTTTCAAAATTATTTCACCAATAATAAACTACGTTATTGTGGAGTTTCATAGGCAATGTATGATTCATCATCATAATTTTTCTTTAACCCGAACTTTCAACCCGAAGTATTACGCGGGACAAACGGGCAGGGACAAAAATATTACGAACGAAGTCCGCAGACACTGCTAGTCTAATCATAAATAGTATGAGTATATTAAAAACAGAGGGTAGTGAAACATGTATTATAGAATACATAGAAAAAAAGAGCGTGAAATAATAACTTATGTAATTAAAACTATACGAAAGTAGGCTGACATGACCGGAAAGAGTTCAGGTACAGGATCGACGGCTTTACGTGCTCGCCGAGGCACGGGTATGTAACACCGCGAACTTCTAGACTCCGGGCTGATAGTGACAATTTTTTCTTGCAGTAAAATCCCAGTATCTCGTTTTTTGGCTGACATCATATCAGCTACAAAGTGCACTGCTGGACAAAGGCCTCCCCAAAAGATTAACACAATGGACTTGTGTCCATCATTTGGAGGGATATGCCATAATCGCCACGCTTGACAGACGGGATAGCGATCGCAGTCTGACACCCGTTTTCTAGGAGGTATTCCCTCGAAACTACTTCTACGCATCCCATGGGATGAGACGGTGTGACAATATTCTATGCCTTTAGCCACACACCCTATTTATTTGAACCTAGATCCTCATTATTTGCGGTGGAACACGTAACCGCTAGACTAATGAGGCAGTCACCAAGTATAAAATGAACTTCATAATAATAAATAATGTCCTCCTAGCCTTATTTCGGCCACGGCGGCCAATCGCAATGGAGACTAGCTATTTTCGCGGGGCATATTATAGTGCACAAGTGTGTGAGCAATCACAAAGGCACTTTCTATGCCATCAGTCTCATGATCCGATAGGACGACTAGCGACTCAACCTTAAAGAAGTCAGGTACAGAATCGACGGCTTTACGTGCTCTCCGAGGCACGGGGGTGTAATACCGCCAACTTCCAGAGATCGGGCTGATATTCAGATTTTTTTCTTTTTACAGAAAAGTCCCAGATCACTTTTGGTCCGACCCAGAATTTGAACCCAGGACCTCGATATTTGCGGTTGAGCCCGCTACCGCTAGACAAACGAGGCAGTACTTATTGCAGGACTGTGTCTGTATCTGTATGACGCTGCCAGGGTATTCCCTTCGCTACCCGTGACGCAGATTAATTTCTAGAACGGGAGCGAGGTGTTTTCCCCTTGTTTAGTTTGAATATTATAAAATAAATAAAAAAGGTATTTTGATCACGTAGACTTTAAAAGAGCGCTTGTAAAGTGCCCATGTGAGTCAGAACATGTTTGTAGTAGGTATACCTAATTAAGTGAGCATAATTATTTCTAGGCACATATAGATCCCCCGAGTGCGCCGGGTAACCGGTGCGTTACACCGGCTTTTGCCGAACCTCGGGGGTCCCAGGGAAGAAGTTCGCCGCCTCTACGGAGGTGTCGTGCGATCCATGGTCCTTTATGGGGCGCCCGTCTGGTCTGAACGCCTGACGGGCGCCTCCCGCTGCACAGCTATTTTGAATAGCCTGCAGCGTGTGGTGGCCATACGGATCGCACGAGGATACCGGACGGTATCCTTTGAGGCGGCGACACTCCTAGCGCGCCTCCCGCCGTTTGATCTCCTGGCGGCAGTCGACGCGACGGTTTATACCGAGATCCGCGTCCGCCGGGAGAGCGGTGAGGCGCCAGAGCAGACGCTCGTTGCCTATAGGCGGGATGCACACCGGCGCGTACTAACACAGTGGTGCGCACCGCTTGAGTTGCGCCTGAACGCGCGCCAACGTGCCGTTGGTGCTATCCTGCCTCATCTCGAGGCCTGGGTGGGAAGGAAGGGCGGTTACGTCACCCACAGACTGACTCAGATACTCACCGGACACGGGTATCTGTGCCGGATCGGCCGAGAAGTGACGACACATTGTCACCATTGCGGGAGCGACCTGGACTCTGCCCAGCATACGCTGGAGGAGTGACCGGCCTGGGAGGCCGAGAGACGAGTCCTGGTCGCTGAGATCGGACGGGATCTTTCGCCGCCAGCAGTCGTGTATGCGATGCTGGCGATGAATGAATATTAAACTCGCAAAATTATTCAATTTTTACGAGTTAGGAGATATGAGATATGTATATGGAGCGACATCTCTGAGCGATTACTTAAACTATGGTCCATAAATAATATACATAAGTACTAAACCCAAAATAGAGATGGCGCTGGTAACTAGGAATAAACAAGGAATAAATCTTAATATTTTTCTTCTTTAGCTGCAATTAAATATACGTCGCTGGTTTCTATATAGGTACTTATAACCGAATTTTGGTTGGTAAACAAAAACCAGCGATGAGTAAGCACAAAGCAACTTCTTCGACGGATTAACACCGAAGGATGATATAAAAATTTTAGAAATGCTGGAATTCTTAAGGCTTCGCTTTGCAGATAACATGTTTCAATAATTCTGAACTAAACTGGTATTTTATTTAATTATCAGATCCTAGAATCTCATTGATCAGATTTTTGACATTTGACCAACATGATCGGCCAAATTTTACAACCTTACCTATAGCCGTCCAATCGGATTATGAAAGTGAATCTTTTTTTTTTTGTTAAGGCAGGGGAAATGCGTATGCTTGCCGCCCGCAAATAGTGTCTCTGGGTGGGTATGTCGGACTCGCACCGGGGAATCCTAACCTGCCGTGAACATCTCTTGGCGCCTGATGGGGGAGCCCCGGGAACGCGGGTATGCTGCTCCGGTGCCCCCCTTTGCCCCAGATAGTCGGGACACGTTTCCTGGGAGGACTCTGGATTGCCTTCCCCTTTTGTCGACTCCTGGGGCTCTACCGGCTAAGTAGCCTAACATCGATTTCTTAAATGGCGTTCAAATAAATAAAGGTTAAAAATGACTTAATCAATCATTAAATCGGCTTCCATGGACACAAGTCATAAATAATAAATGGTCCGGAATCGATTGTCAACGTTGAAGCCGATTTAACGATTGATTAAGTCATTTGGAACCTTTATTTATTAGAACGCCATTTAAGAAATCGATGTTAGGCGACTTAGCCGGTAGGGCCCCTGCCAGTCCGGAACACCGACTGCGCCACAAACAGATCGCTGTCTTCCCGGAGCTGCTTGTACGTGGCGGCAGTAGAGGACACTTCTCACACTGCCACCGCAGAAGCGAGGGGAGTTGGGTTACCGGCTACCGCCGCCGCCCCGTCGCCCCCTCTGTCTGCGAGCGGGCTCGGCTCGCTCTCGGAGGGATTGCAAATATCCACCACTCAGCTAATCCTCTATTATCTCTTCTGCGTACTTGGCCTGACTACTTCAGGATTGTTCACTATAGGCGGAAACGGACAGGACTATTACTCTATTATCTCTTCTGCGTACTTGGCCTGACTACTTCAGGATTGTTCACTATAGGCGGAAACGGACAGGACTATTACTCTATTATCTCTTCTGCGTACTTGGCCTGACTACTTCAGGATTGGTCACTATAGGCGGAAACGGACAGGACTATTAATTTTATTAGTAGTGTTTGTTAGGCTCACAATTACACAGTAAAGGCTAATATAATATTAAGCTTCAATTATAAGAAGCCCGATTTAAGGCGATAGGCTCAAATACAAATGCCTTCGAGCATATGGCAAATGCACATTTTTTAAGTGAAAACTTTTTTAGGCGCATTGAGTACTTTCGGCTAAACTAAGTGTGAAACTCGCTTCATGCTAGCTAGCTAGCTATATGGATATACCTTCAAGCGTTTCAGATCATTATTATCTTAAATAATAATCTAATAGCCCCGAGATACAATTCACAAGTCACTAAGTTTTCACTTCTATTGGAAATCCCCAGACTGCCCTTTTTTGTAACGCGTAGAAGTTGTTTCGAAGGAATAGGTATCTACCGAGAACAGGCACAGCGTCTCCGTGTACTACTGAGCATTAAACTGCTTTCGCCCACCAATCTGGTGTGGCGATTTTATCACATTCCCATTATGTGGGAATCAAATCTGCGAGTGGCGAGGCGACTGTCCAAACTGCTGCATCACACGTGCAGTGGACGTTATTCCTCTGACATGATGATGGTGAATTGTAGGGTGCGCAATATTTTATGGACAGATGTCAGCACATCCAGCTACCCCAATCTGTCCAATTTCTTTTATAAAATTTCAACTTTATCAAAAAAGCATAAGGTTCACTTTAAGAGAAATTTGACAGATTGGGGTAGCTTGATGTGGCAGGCGTCTTTACTTGTAGACCCGGGTTCAAAGTGCCGGGTTCTTTATTTAAATAGTGTTTAGCTGTCTATGGACGATATTCAAAAAGACCCAATATAAATAAAACTGACACAAGTCGCCTTCTTCTATTCTATTGTATTGATGATTTTAAAAAACAACACTAACAAAGGTTAACACCAAAGTGCTGAAAGGAGAATTAATATTTTAAATTCTCCTTTCAGCACTTTGGTGCTAACCTTTTTACCACTGGCCACTACCACAGCTACGATCGATGCACAAAAAGCGAAGACAACCATAAGGTAAGGTAAAAACAAAAGAGGAGCAAATTCATCACGCCATAAGGCGTGATAAATTTGCTCCTCTTCTGTTTGTCCCGCCAAAGGAAAAATTACCTCCGAGACATAATTTGCCATGGCCAACCTGGAGGACTCTTAATACACTACGTACCCAGGTTGGTAGACTCAAAGAAAACATGTGCAAATGGGGTTACATTTCCACATCACAAAACAGCGCTGCGAGTGCGGCGTGTCACCCCAAAGTATGACATATTTATCTGTTTGTCCCTCTTACCCAGTCTCTTGTTCCCTTTAGGACTTGTATGACGCTTCAGCCAAAGCGCTCGGCGTTGCCCAATTTTGGGAAGATAAAATATAATTCTTACCATCGACACGATAAGAAGAAGCACTTTGGTCTCGAGAACGTGTACAAACCAGAAACAATGGCGAACAAGAAACCCTGCATTTGTTTTCTTTTAACATATTGGGGTAGCTTGATGAGCTGGCGTCTGTACATCAGAACGTTCGGTCCATCGAGATAGGGAGACTGGTTGCTACTCAAGCGGATTGTGACACATAAAAATACCTGTTAAGCCAATGTATGGCCGAACGTCCTGATATCAGAGCGTTCGGTCTTCCTCATCATGTCAGCCAAAGTACAGACGCCAGCATATCCAGCTATCCCAATCTGTCAAATTTATTTTATACATTTCCAACGTTTATCATATAATCATAAGGTTCACTTTCAACTGGGGAAATTTGACACATTGGGGTAGCTTAATGTGCTGGCGTCTGTACGTCCACTGCTATAAAAACCCTCCCCAAAAAGAATGGGGGAAATACGACACAATCGCCACAATTGGCGATCGCATTTTGATGGTCATAGTTCACAGAAAAACGCTGCTGCTAGTTCTCTGGTAGATATTCCCTCGGAAGAGTTTCTACGTCCGCCATTGGATAAGATGGGGTGATGATGATTCTATGCCGTCACCAACTAAAGACCTAAGAGAAAGTGTTAATGACTAAATACTTAGTGACGATATTACATACAAAAGTAAAGCAATCGTTGCGCGTCACAAACCTATTTTTATGCGCCACAATCCGCCTGAGTAGCAATCATCTCCCTATCGCTATTAGCCGAATGTTCTGATGGACAGACGCCAGCACACTACTGGACTACCCCTATCTGTCAAATTTCCCCAATTGAAAGTGAACCTTATGCTCTTGTGATAAAGTGGAAAATCTAGAAAAGGAATTTGACAGATTGGGGTAGCTGGATGTGCTGGTCTCTGTACATATAACTATTATAATAATAATAAATCTTTATTTGAGGCATAACCCATAATTCGTTAGTTTTGTGTTAGTACCTAACCAGTTATGCTTACATGCTATATTAGTATTGTTAGTATTAAGTTTACTAATTTATAAAACTAATTACCACCTATAACCGTCTCCACCCAGTGTCTCTGGATGGGACAGTCGGGTCTACCAGCTATCATTTTTATACATCATACTATTACTTCTTGTCTTTTATTTATCGTATGGGCAGTGGTTAGCCTTTTGTCAGAATTGTTCAAGCCGCCCAGTATGCCTCTGACATGGCTAATCGACTGTTGTCTAATTACTACAACCGGGATCGACAGCTTAACGTGCCCTCCGAAGCACTAGACGCTCAGAAACCACCAATTTAACGGTCACCCATCTATGGACTGACCGCGTGCCCAGTTGCTTTACCTCACCGATCACTTACGGACCGGTGAGCACAACTGGCGACTTTAAACTTTTACTAAAAAAAAAACATGTTAATATTTAGACAATATTTTATTGAAGTAACAATATTTTTAACATACATATAATGAAAAATACACAGCAAAATAATACAATAAAAACTGGAGTCTGTACGCTCTACCCAAATAGATGGTGCTAGATATATAAGCACAAACAGACACATGCAGTACAAAATATGCTCCCTACACAAGCAATAAACAAAACAAAATTGTGATCCTTCTTAAGGCTGTTAAATCAACATATTATGCTCTAGTGCCTTTTGAGTTCTTCAAACTACCCTCGACGGAAAAACTTGGTAAATCCATTCATTGACTACAAAAATATTGGAAATTTTCTTAATTTTAATATAACTGGGGCAATCGTATGCGATAGAAGCATTAAGTCCACATACATACATACATTTAGTCAACCAGCAACTAAACATGCTGATTTAAAATAACTTAAAATATAAAATAACATTTATTTCACATGTCAAAAATGCTGTTAAAAAGCTTATTGCAAGTTTATCCGGTAAGGGCACTATGGGCGTACAAAACTCGAGTACAAGGCGTAGAAATGGCAGGTAGGCCAGATGTGATGGGCCATGCATTTGTAAGGCCAGATGTGGTCGGCCACGCATTTTTATATGGCATAACTTGTTGTGCCATTTATTTACAATGCCAGATGTGGTTGGCCATGCATTTAGGTGGACAGATGTGGTGGGCCATGTAATAATGTGGCCAGATGTGGTGGGCCATGTAATAATATGGCCAGATGTGGTGGGCCACTTATTTATCTACGCCTATACTGTGTAGTGTCTACTTCAGCTTGACGATCGTGTTTCTAAGCTTGTCGGCGTTTGCCCCGGAGAACTCCTCGATTTTCTTGCCGGCTTTGACGAAGACGAAGGTGGGCATGGAGTTGATGTTGTACTCGGTGGCGATGTCTTCACATTCGTCAACGTCGACCTGGAAATGGGAGAATATAGATTTGAATACATTATACCAGAAATCACTGCACCATTTGACCAAGCAGGCGTCACAGAACAATAATATCTCTTAAAATGTAGGTAAAGACCACATCATCCACAAAAAAAAATGTATTTCCCGAAGGTGTTCTTGGAAATAATTTAGATAAATTTACTATGGTAATTTTACCGGAAAACCTGACTTGGCTTTTATTTCAATATAAGTATTTATTGTTATTAAAGCGACTGTTAATACGTTTTAGAGTACTTCTGACCTGGCCTTTCTTGAGAACAGCTCCGATTTCAGAGAATATTCTACGAGGTCTTCCCCTTTTCGTGTGGTATTCTCAAAGGCCAGGTATACTTCTTTTGTCAATCTTATTTCATTCATTTCTACATACCCTTACAATTTCACCATACCTTTTTCAATCTTTGTGACTTTGTTAACACCACAACGCTCTCACGTCAGTATTTCGTATTCTGTCTCTCAAAGTCACACCACACATACTTCTCAGAGGTCTCGTTTCCACGGCATTTATTCTACTTTCATTATTTTTCTGCTATACCCAACTTTCACTACCATATATTATACTTTATTCACAGTATTCTCATAATGAATTCGTAATGATCATTAAGATGACTCATGCCCTCAAATACCCACAGATACTTGGCAACGAAACCAAAAATACGTGATTTGTCTGTCTAGGTTTTCTCAGAAAAGATTGTACTGAATCAAAACATTACATAACACGAGATTTTTATATATTTTTTCAGTATTCAGTTCATTCCCTCGTCAATCAATCATGTACGGCTTCGCGTATTAACGAACCCTCTCATGTATCGCATCATGTCAGCCGAATAATATCCAAAGCTGGACAAGTCTCCCCAGAAACGGGAATATGCATGAATCGCTTGGCAGACGGGTTGGCGATCGCAGTATGATGTTCATAGTTCACAGAGGGACGCTGCTGCTGTTCTCTAGTAGGTTTTTCTTTAGGAAGCTTGAAATGCGATGGGTGATAAAATTCAACAACCATATGGCGTGGCCAGACTCCATTTTCTTACCTAGCCCAGTAAAGCAGTGGAGACAGACATTACTAGAGGCGTCTATGGAGATGTGGATTTAACACAGAAAATCACAATTCACAGTAATATGCCACCTTTCTACGCTAATGTTACGTTAACGTTGTTGAAGACATAAATAAAAACTCGAATTTACACCAGTTATAGAAAATGTTACAAAGCCTAGACGGCTCTTTTTCGCGTTGGCGCCAAAAAAACCATCATGGCGTTTTAAGACAATGTCGTTTCTGTTTTATGTTCCCATTCAATTTTATCTACAAATATAATTATTGCCATGACAATTGCACGCATTTCGACGATTGCTTCTTATCTACGTTAGCTGTATACCTACTTTAAATTGTAGGCGAAACGCTTATCTATGGTGTATAGCCTCGGCTGCACTGGTACATAGATGGAATGATAAATTAGTAATATGATACGTGTAAGCGACTGGGACTGGTAATTATAAAAAGAGCTGGTTCAGATATAATATGGTATAATATTTTTTCTTCCTATAGCCAACTGACATAACAAAAGACGACTCTTACAATAGAGTGGCGATGGATCCCGAGTAATTTAAATGTTGCGGATGATGCGACACGCATTAGCCGAAGATAGTTGACTACAGAATCCCGCTGGATCTCTGGTCCAGATTTCTTGCTCTCCTCTTCTTGGCCCAGTGAACTTTGTTACTCTAATTATCCGCAAATTGACGAGGAGAGCAAAAAGACTGTGCCCATCATATCAGTTCACCTCATTCATAACGTTGAGAGGCCTGTACCGGTTTCAGCGGAGCCTAAGCGTTTTAGCTCTTGGCTAAGACTAGTACGAGCTACTTGTAGAGCTCATAAATATTTAACACAGCTTAGAATTCATTGCTTATTTCGTAGGGGGTTAAATGTGATGATGATGATGTCCTCCCGACCGAATTTCGGCCACGGCGGCCAGTCTTAATAGAGACTAGCCAATTGCGCAGGACATATTATAGTGCACAAGTGTGTGCGCAAACACAGGGGCACTTTCTATTCCATCACTCTCATGATCCGATGGGACGCCTAGCGACACGACCGGAAAGAGTTCAGGTACAGGACCGACGGCTTTACGTGCTCTCCGAGGCACGGGGGTGTAATACCACCAACTCCCAGACTTCGGGCTGATACTGAGAAATTTCTTTTTACGGAAAAATCCCAAAATCACTTTTTGGCCCGACCCGGGATTTGAACCCAGGACCTCATTATCTGCGGTTGAACACGCTACCGCTAGACCAACGAGGCAGTCAAATTTAGTGTTAAATGTAGTGAATTATAAAATACATAATAATGATAAATATCTTTGGACAACTAACATACTGCCATCTGATCCCAAATTTGGCAGAGCCAGTTCTATGACAACCTGACAACTGATAAACATACTTTACTTATACATTTCAAACTAAGCAGAGCTTATTCTATACATACATAGACTCACGCCTGTTTCCCAGAGAGGTAGGCAGAGACAACGGACTTCCATTTGTCACGATCCTTGCATACCTCTTTCGCGTCGTTAACTGACATAATATTCTTCATACATGCTCGCCGGTTTAGGGTACTTCTGACCATTAAGATGACGCATGCCCTCAAATACCTACAAATACTTGGCAACGAAGCCCAAAAATAAGTGAATTGTCTGTCTAGGTTTTCTCAGAAAAGATTGTACTAAATCAAAACATTACATAACACGAGATTTTTATATATTCATTTCAGTATTCAGTTCAATCACTCAATCAACTTTTTGTTCTATGTAAATCATATAACTTATATACTAAATATACGAATTTTATTTTGTAAACACATACTTATATAATTAATTACATCCAGACACAGAAACAACAGCCATGTTAATCCACACAAATATCTGCCCTGGGTGGGAATCGGACCCACGATTCAAATATTGATAAATATCTTTGTTCAACTAACATACTCGCATCTAACATGTTCCACTAACATGTTCCCAAACTAGGCAAAACCTGTGGCCATGGCAACCAAACAATTGATAAACGTACGTATCATCATATCAGCCAAAAGACGTCCACTGCTGGACAAAGGCCTCCCCCAAAGATCTCCACAATTGCCGGTCTTGCGCTGTTCGCATCCAGCAGCTTCCAGCGACCCGCACAAGATCATCGGTCCATCTTGTAGGGGGCCTGCCCACGCTGCGTCTTCCGGTTCGTGGTCGCCACTCAAGAACCTTTCTGCCCCAACGGCCATCGGTTCTACGAGCTATGTGCCCCGCCCACTGCCACTTCAGTTTTGCAATTCTTCGGGCTATGTCGGTGACTTTGGTTCGCCTGCGGATCTCGGTATTTCTGATTCGATCCCGCAGGGAAACTCCGAGCATAGCCCTCTCCATTGCTCTTTGGGTGACCTTGAGCCTTCTAATAAGGCCCATAGTGAGCGACCACGTCTCTGTTCCGTAAGTCATCACTGGCGTAAGACATCAACGTACGTATACATATTCCTAAATACATGCATATTATAGACAACTACACCCAGACACTGAACAAATCATCGTACTCATCGCACAAAGATTTGTCATTCACGGACACTAGCCACTAGACCAATAGGTTAGTCAACCAATGTCATCATCTATTGATATTACACGTTTTTTGTTCAAACCAGTCTATGATTTGAACGAAAAACGACTATGCTTTAAACCAAACGACTGAAGTAAAACTTAGATATACGAAACGTAGCGCAGTTTTACGTTTCGTATATCAAGTTTTACTTCAGTCGTGCGGTTTATAGCATACTAGTTACTCATTCATTAGAGAAAGTAAATGAGTTCGCATTTCTCCCTCTTGCCCCTATAGTAATATACGAAAAGTAACTCGGAGAGTTATCTTTCTATCTTTACTTCACTAACTTATATCTCCCTATCGACTTGCGGTCGCCTCGCCCGATCACACTTTTCATAACGCTCTCACGCTCTCCCTCAAGCGTACTGTTAAATCCCTATTTCCGCTGTTTACTGCTGAGTTGCAATAATCGCCGCTTGACGCAAATGCCAACCAGAAAATCAGCAGTAAATACTGTATATAAACTCGCGTTTTTACTAATTCCATCAGTGTATTATTCTCTGGTGAAATTGCTGCCCAGCTACGCAATGGTCATAGATCTGCCGGCTGGCTTTCAGCAAGGAAACTAGAAGTAATATATTCCGGGTCGTCACTCTGCCCTTCACTAGGGCTATAGCGCAAAAGAAGTCCAAATAACAAAGTTATTATTGTTCCCCATATTAAATACAGTGTAGTGTTAAAATAAAAGTAGTGCTATTCACTTATGTAGTTATTTTTTAAAACTACCGAGTCGCACAAACTAACAAACAGTATGTAGTGCGAAATTTTACTTCAAAAAACCGTTATTGTTTGAGTATCTCTGTTACGCCACAAAACAAATTTAAACTTGCATTGGTTTCCCAGTTTATTTTTGTCGTGGACGTTTCCTTATAAGTTTTGCTAGTTATTATAATAATTCTAATAATAGCCGGATGGATATCATGACCTATTGTGGGCCTGGACATGATTCACGCATGAGACATTCATTATAAACCCACTAAGTCATTACAAATATTCAGATTTGAATTAATTACGTCATCAGTTCGTCCAATCATTTACACAGCATCGACCACTGCACAGCAGTACTTATTTCTAACTATATCATAATTATGATCTATGAATCAAAAGTCTACCTCAATAATTAGGGGATGTGTAACAATCGCCATGCTTGGCATGCGGGTTAGCGAACGCCACATGATTTGTTTTATTTGGGAAGTAATATTCAACATTTTATTTTTTGCTCAGAGAAACGCTGCTTCCGATTCTCTGATATATATTTCCTCGAGCTGGGGCTCTACCGGCTAAGCCGCCGAACATCGATTTCTTAAATGACGTTCAAATAAATAAAAGTTAAAAATGACTTTATCAATCGTTAAATCGGTTTCCACGAGTACATGTGACGTCATAAATGGTCCGGAATCAATTGTCAACATTGAAGCCGATTTAACGATTGATTAAGTCATTTTAAACCTTTAGCCGGTAGAGCTTTACCGGTACCTTTATTTATTTGAACGCCATTTAAGAAATCGATGTTCGGCGACTTAGCCGGTAGATCCCCAGGACAAACAGACATGTTCATGCACACAAATATCTGTCCTGGGTGCGAATCGAAACCACAACCTACAGCCTGAAATGCAAATATCTTCCAACCAGCCTATCGTAATAAAATATACAGTTAACATTGTTATACGGCCTAATTATGTGTAAATACCTACTTGGCTCGAGCAAACGGAAAGGAAACCTCACAGATAGGCCAATAATGGAGGAGTGTCTGAATAATCTATCACAAAGTTCGCGACCTTTCGACCTCACTACCCACCATGACGTCATGCTGCGCTATCTTGCGCAACATGGTGACGTCACACTACTAGCCTCCTGCCAAAGTGAGAAAACAAAACCTATATACAAGGTATAGCGTGAATATTATTATAGAGGCGGTCACAGCTAGATTCTCTCATCGGACCGTAAGTGATTGGCTAGGACAAGCAACTAGGCTAGCGGTCAGGTCATAGATGGGTGACCGCCAAAGTGGTTTAATTTCTGAGCGTCTCCGTGCTTCGGAGGGCACGTTAAGATGCCGGTCCCGGTTGTAGCCATTAGCAACAGTCGTTAAGCCATGTTAGAGGCCTAATGGGCGGCTTGAAGAACTCTCGACACTAGGGTAGGTACCTACCCACAGCCCACACGATAAGTAAGTAATATTATTATAACATAATATATTATACATACTAATAGCTGTTCTGCGAGAAAGGGACAGAGCCACCTCACTTTTTATCACAAATAAATAAATTTAATTTTTATAAAATATATAATAAAGATATCAAATCTTTATTATATATTTTTATTATATTTTTCTATATTATATTAATTTTCATTTTGATTTCTATATCTTATTAAGTGCGCTATCTTAAATCAATTTAATACCATTTCGATCCCCTATTGTAGGCGTAATCTAAGCGAGATTCCAATCTTGTTCTACATGAGGTCTACAGTTTTCACTACTACACCGGACAATTGAACCTACCTACCTGCCGAAGTACAGTATACCTAATGTATTATGGAAATAAAAATATTACTTTGCAAGAACGTTGTCTATAACTTTATTAATTAACCAGCCTTGACATGAACGGTATTCGAAATAACGTGCTAAGTATTTTAAATTAATTTTAAATTTAGAACTTTGAAAAATCAACAACAATCTAAATCATTTTTAAAAATTGTATTAAATCTGAATTATAGTTAAATAACGTCCGTGATCATTCCAAAGAGTACCGATATAAAAAAAAAAACAAAAGAAAAATAAAAAAGCGCCCTCGCCTATATTCCTTTTTTTTTCTCAAAGTAAAACTGCCTGGCTTATAAGAATACGAACTAAGTAGCGAGTGTGAGAAGGCACCCTGTCTGCGGTTGTTAACTCGACTCAGAGCGGTCGTAGAGTCAGTATAATACAACATGTAACGTAATTAACGCACACCCTCAGACACCCCAATTAGAATATTATGTTGTAATCATATTACATACACTAAATTTTAAATTTAACATGTATATGCATTGTTATTTAATAAATTAGTTTCTTGGAATAAAGTTTATTTTTCTTTATTTTGTATTGAATGATGGAATTTGTATGAATATGTACCAATAAAACTGCGATTTTAAAAGTCTTATTACTTTGACTAACAGTCCTTTTCAATTTGTTTTGACTGTTCGGGGTTAATATGACAATAATTTCCGTAGTTTTAATTATTTTGGAAAAAAAAATACCTATATTAAAAATGATATAAATCGATTCAGTAAACGGTTCTGAACAAACTATTTTCAGGATGTGCGTTAATTACGTTACATGTTGTATATCTACACTAATATTACAGAGGTAACGTTTGTGAGTTTGTGACATTGTAAGGGGTAATATCTGGATCTACTGAACCGATTTTCAACATTATTTTACCAATAGAAAGCTACGTTATTGTGGAGTATCATAGGCTATGAAAAATTCCAAAATGTATCCCGAACTTTTAACCCGAAGTATTGACAAATGGACAGGGACAAAAATATTTATAACGCGGAACGAAGTCTGCGGGCACTACTAGTCTACAAATAAATGGCGAAACTCAAATTGAAGTAGAGATAAAGTGAGACGTTATCACATAATACCATTATCTCAATGTCTCAAACAATTTAATAATATAGCAGAAAAGATAAGTGGCTTTTAAATCGTATTACTTCATAGTATACTGTATACTACTACTCATTGTATACGGATAGAGTGGTTTTTTTTATCTTAATAATGTCCGTGTGGTTTCCGGGTCAGAAAGAATGAAACCGGCCAAGTGCAAGTCGGACTCGCGCACGAAGGGTTCCGTACTTATATTTGGTCACCGTATTTTTTTTTAATTTTGTTTTTTAATATTTGTTATAACAGCGGCAACAGAATAACATCATCTGTGAAAATTTCAACTGTCTAACTATCACGGTTCATGAGATACATGCTGGTGACACACGGTCAGACAGTCAGTAATAGGGTCCCGTTTTACCCTTTGGGTACGGGACCCTAAAAACTTGGAATTACGTCTTAATTAAGACCCTTAATAATTCTTGCTTGTGGGCCTTGACAACATGACTTTAACGTGTTTGTGGCCTCTATTAAAAAAGTTTGAGTATATACATATATAATAATAATGTCCTGGTTCATTATTCACACACGGCCATCTGATCCCAAACTAAGCAGAGCTTGTACTATAGGAACCAGATAATTGATAAACTACATATACCTACTACTTTTCTTGTGTAAATACATATTTATATAGATACTTGGCTGTGCCCCGTGGTTTTACCCGCGTTAAACTTTATTAATAGGCTATACCTATGTGTTATACGTATATATAAGCTATATTAAGTACTACAGTTTCATCAAAATCCGTTCGGTAGTTTTTGATTGAAGAAGTAACTAACATACTCGCTCACAACCTTTCGCCTTTATAATAAAGTTGTGCCACGCGGTTTTACCCGCGTTAATAAGCCTATGTCTTAATCCAGGGTATCAGCTAACTCCATACCAAATTTTATCAAAATTGCTCCAGCCGTTTAGACGTGAAGAAGTAACAAACATACACACTCACAAACTTTCGCCTTTATAACTTTATTGTGATTACGGATGGGACGACTAGTGACATGGCCCGGAAGAGTTCAGGTACAGGACCGACGGCTTTACGTACTCTCCGAGGCACGGGGGTGTGAATACCGCTGACTTCCAGACTTCAGACTGATCTTCAGACTGAATTTTTTACTGAAAATTCCCATAATTTCGTGTTGGCTCGACCCGGGATCCCAGGATTCCGATGAACCCAGGATCTCATTAGCTCTGGTTGATCACGCTCGCAGGTGTACAGCTCCTAAAATGTATGTAGACTCACCGTAGCCTAGTTGGTAGTGCTCCTGCTTACGAAGCTGGTGGTCCTGGGTTCGAATCCCGGTAAGTGCAAATATTTGTGTGATGAGCACTAATATTTGTTTCTGAGTCATGGATGTTTTCTATGTATATAAGTATCTATCTATCTATATAGGTATGTATTTCGTCACCTGGTACCCATAGTACAAGCTTTGCTTAATTTGGGGCTAGGATGATATGTGTGACATTGTCCCTAGATATTATTATTATTAAAAAAAAACTAAAATAAAATGTTTCTCACCTTAAGGACTACAATGGAATCGGCCATCTCCCCGGCCATTTCCTCTAGTTTGGGGCCGATCATCTTGCAAGGCCCGCACCAGGTGGCCATGAAGTCGATGATCACCAACTTCTCACCGGCCTCGGACAGCCTCGTCTTCAGGTCATCGGAATCCTTGATGTGGATAGCCATTTTATCTGAAGACAATGATTCATACTGTTAAAATTGTATACATTTTTATATCATTTCAGCGTGTACACTTTAAGCTCTTATAGTTTCGGAAAAAATACTGTATTAATATATGGCTAATAATATATGGCTGTGACATACGAACGGACGGACAGACAGACATGACGAATCTAGAAGGGTTCCGTTTTTTGCCATTTGGCTACGGAACCCTAAAAAAGGGAGGAGTTAGAAGAGTTACCTACATAAGTTGTAACAATATATAGCTGTGTGGTGACGACAGCGAGTATCAGAATATCATCACCCCATTTCATCCTGTGGGGGGCGTCGAAGATACATTTTTTTTTTTAGGACACTTTAAGTTCTCGGTCCTGGTTATAGCCATTAGGCAACACTCGTTAAGCCATGTCAGAGGCCTACTGGGCGGCTTGAACAGCTCTAACAAGATAAGTAAGTATAATTTTAGCGGACGCCTGAGCTGTTGCCCGAACCCCATAAGGGTGCCCTCAGGTATTAGTCGCTTAAATTAAGCTACTGGTTGAGAGCCTTTTGCGCTAGCCAACTGCTCGATGTTATCAATTCTTTAATTTTAAATATATTATTGCTAAATGTAACAATAATAGCTTAGTAACTTTCTATTTATTGTTTACTAGATGTGCCACGCGGTTTTACCCGCGTTAAACGTTATAAATTATAGCCTATGTGTTAATCCAGGGTGTCAGCTATCTACATAGCAAATTTTATTAAAATCGCTCCAGACGTTTAGACGTGAAGAAGAAACAAACATACACACACACACAGGCACACACTCACAAACTTTCGCCTTTATAATATTAGTGTGATTTAAGGATTTAATAAGAATATATGTGACGAAACAGACCGCACGGACAGACTAATTCAAAATATTTTTGTTGCTTTAATTACTGTATTAAACTCTGTATATCAAGCAAATTTATTACACAAGTAATAAATTGTGAGCTTGACAAGTACAAGTATGTAAATACCCAAGTGTGAATAAATATCATTATTTCATTTCATACTATTTAATAGTGCTCCTGCAAAATTCAGACTACGGTGACCTAGTGGAATCGTAACACTCTTTTTTCCCCTCTTATATAGAATCCGATGAACAGATAATATTAAAACGATATTTCTGTTTTATTTCGATATACTGTGCTACAAACTTATCTGGCCCGGTGGCCAAAAGTAGAACTAATGACGCCAGTTTGAAATGTCAATCCATGACATTCCTGCCATTGATTGTTTGTTGCGCGTATTTATTTTTCTCTTTGTGGTTTTTAATTGTGAAAAATGCCGAAAGCTTTAAAAATTGATGCGGGGAACGTTATATTACAAGTATTAAATTATATGAAGGAAGAATAACGCCTTCAGGCACCAATTATACCCTTCAATAAGTTGTATGAATGCGTAGCTGCTGCTACAGGTTAGTGTTGTCAGCTTCTGAAAAACTACGAAATTCCCCCTCGCTCTTTAAATTAAAATACATATTTTAAAATATTCATTATTTATTTAATTTTAGCTGTTTCCTTTGTAGGTGTCTGGGAGTGATGTGTAAGAAAACTTGTGAAAGAAAAAGAGCATGGTAGATAGAATTCTGAAATCCTATCATTCATTGCAGAAGCTTTTGATAAAATAATAGTCAATGAATGGCAAAAGCATTGCAATAATGTACAAAAATATTGAAAATGTGTATCGAAAAAGGGATGGATACTTAGACGAGCCTTTCATCATTCATGGTAGTGATAGTGAAAGTGAAAGCAGTGATTGCGATAATGATGATGATGAAATGACTTCTGAATTAAACCATTCCGGTCACATAATAATACCTGGAGCATCTCCGTTAGAGAACACATAGCATACATTTTATGTAAATGATCATAATTATTGTATAAAAATATAAAGATGTTATAAAGATTAGTAATGACAGTATTTGTTTGCTTTTTAGTGAAGTAACATTCACGTTACAATGTGCATATTATTTTTACCCACTTTATTGCAAAAAATATTTACTAGCAACACTAAATGCGATAACAGCGACGCTGCCACCGGGTCAGAAAAGTTTGCGGGACTGTACTACCTTTTATGACTAGGAAACTACTTTATGATTATGTTGGTAAAGAAAAATTTTAAAATTATTCGAGACGAGAGTGTAAAGTCTATGCCATTGACAATTTAAAAAAAAAAAGATTCTTTTTTAGCAAGGCAAACGACCTGATAGTAAGAAAACATGACAAATTTATTTTTGTAGCCGCCTGTAATTGTGTGAAACTGAAATATAAATATGTAAGTGTGCCAAATAAAAGAAAACTATCAATATTTAAAAATAGAATTTTTGCTTCAAAACGCAAGCCGGAATGTAATATTATACTTTTATTTATTTAGTTAAATAGCTATTCTGAAACGGCGAATCTAACCGTATTTACGACTGGAATACAAAAAAAAAACGCGCAACTGCTCGGCTATTTTCCCGGCCGACTCATAAATGAAGATTTTCTTACCATTGTAGAAGATAGTCATCATTGTATTCATTTCGTAAACATATACTTAACACTCTAGCATGACATTTTAATTTTGTATACTCTTAATTTTTAACTTTATAATTTATATAATTTACATTCAATTGTTCATCATTGCCGCAAAATGTATGTTTTTTTTTTTTTTAATTTATGTTTTCTTAATTTATTGTAGATTGTTATTTAGTTTAGTCATTTTAGTTTAATTAAGAATTGTACCCCACATTATGTATATTGAGCTTGTGGTGCTTGCCTATAAGAGGTAACTATACTGGAATTTGTTCTGTGTACTGACTATTTCATATGTATTAGTATAAGTTACTGTTGGTAAGCCAAAAATAAATAAATAAAAAATAAATAAATAAATAGTCAGGCATAGAGCAAACAACATGAATAAAAATCACGTTATTTTTAACTTTATTATATTTATAGCTTCTATAGCAAAATACACACTCAACTTTCAACTGTCACCTATTACGGTTCCTGAGATACAGCCCGCTGACAGACAGACACACGTATGGACTGCGATGCGACGGCTTAGTAATAGGGTACTGCCAACACCCTTCGGGTACAGAACTCAAAGAGTATATAAATAAAATTAAACGTCTTGATAATGATTCTACGTCATATAAGGAAAACATTACCTCTAAGAATAGAATTCCAATTTTAAATAAATGACTTTATATTCTTAGACAATTTCAATTTAAAATAAGAACATTTCTTGACAATTTCCATTTAAAATAAGAACAATTCAGTTGATAAATATGTGGGTAGGGCTTGTTCATATTATGTTAAGTTTAAGTGGCTGATGTAATCAGTAAGTTCGGCGGACGATCTATAAAAGGGTGACAGCAGTGGTTTATTTTCAGAGCGTCTCGATGCTACGGAAGCCACGTTAAGTTGTCGGTCCGGGCTGTAGTCTTTGGACTACAGTCTATAAGCTATGTGAGTATATATAGGTAATTTTTGCCTATATGAATTAATTTATAAGTGATTAGTGCAAAACACTTCACAGCATATAGAGCAGCCCACTAATCACATATTTTATTAAGTACTCGAAACTCTGTTGGGGATAGGGCTACCATATGACAGGCGTTAGCCGCATTTGACAGGTATTTTAAGGTTTAGACAGGCGTGCGGCCGGCATTGGTCTGAGACAGGCATTTTCGCAGGCTCTCGTCAACGCCCAGTGGAGTAGAGACAGAACTCGGCTGACAATTGAATCAATAAAAGCAATATTGATTACACAAGAAAACTCCAAAACTGTATCTTGTCAAGATTTTTACGTTTTTATATTAGAAAAGAAAGAACTATTAAAAAAATTATGTCCTCTGACAAATATCAGTAATAATAATATATTTCTTCATTATTATCTGATGGCTTTAACTTATTACCTACAGCGTTTTGCTTCAGACAAGCATTTTAGGTACCATAGACGGGCATCCCACTATTTATATATGGTAACCCTAGTTGGGGAAAAACTCGAGTGCCAATACCAAATACCATCTCAAAGATATCGAAAAAAAAAAATCCTTTTTTATATAAAAAAAACTAGCTGTGCTCCGCGGTGTTACCCGCGTTAAATTTTATAAATTTTCTTTGCTATAAACCTCACGGAGCCCGAGATCTTTCCAACGAATGCAAAACCGTGGAAATCGGTTCGTGCGTTCTGGAGTTATAGCGTCTGGAAGGAAAACCCGACTTATTTTTATATAGTAGATGGGGTCTTTCCATAATATCTGAGACCTATAAAAATTTTAAGGACTTATAAGAAGTCTTGTAGGTATTTTACACGATTTCTCTAATATTAATGAACCGATTGTGATGATTATTATATTATGTTTTAATCAATACGCTTTCTAGAAAGTCCACTTTATGTAATATATATGATATATATCCTGGGACATTATTCACACACGGCCATCTGATCCCAAATTAAGCTGAGCTTGTACTATGGAAACCAGATAACTGATATATTACACTATACTACTTTACATACTTATACAACATGTAACATAGTTAATTTTTTAGCAGCATCACCACATCCATCGAATTCACAAGAATCAACTGTGAACATTTTATTTATTCTTTATACCATAAAAAACATTATTTAATCACATAGCACTTGCATTACCAACTCAACAATGTGTCAAACAACCGCTATACCCAGCATAGCAGACAAATTTCACCTTTATATGCGTTAACATAAAGTTTATTATGGTCTAGGTTTCAGCAAGACGCCACCGCTCAATAGACAATGACCGGTAGTCTTGGTTATGAAATCATAAACAAGACTTATTTGTTTGTCCATATTTACGTACATAAGCTAAGACATCTTTAGTACAAATTAGAAGCATACTTTACGAAGTATTGACGATGATTAGACATTTTTTATTCCAATCACAAGTTCACCTTGGCTACTCAGGCACGTATTAACAACGTGAACAACTATGGACTTAATTACAATCAATTACCATCGCTAATTCCACGAAATAGAATACACAATTAACTGCACACTGTATTTAACAACTTCACTTACCAATTAAAACAAATGTTACCCCTATAATAATATCACAGTTAAAAAGGAAAATGTCTTTCGAATAAATGCCTTTCCGCAACACGTCCACTCCAACTCACAGATGAATAAATACTAAAGCGTTGGTATACGACGTAGCTGTATTTGTATTTTGGCGCGCTTATAAATTGGGCGATTCACAAACGATTGCTGTCTTTCTCCCACCCATTAGAACTACAATATGAGTAACAGAGACAGCGAATACTAGACTATTTTGACATTTAGCTTGTCGTACGTGTCTGGGAACTCTAGTACTGGTAGAAACTACGATGTACAAGTGACGTCATTGACTTTTTTATTACTGAGTCACAAGCCACTGACGGGGAACAGATGACCTTCGGTTTGTAGTTATGATTCGTTCTAGCAATGAATACGAGGCGATAAGTAGGTGTATAAATAAAAATATTGCGAAATTTTCTAGATAATAATGAACGTATTATAAAAAATAATTTTAATTTTAACAATACTTCTTCTTTATGGTATGGGGAGTGTCAGGTGTTGTTCAAGCCGCCCAGTAGACCCCTGTCATGGCTTAACGACTGTTGTCTAACGAATACAGCCGGGACCGTTAGCTTAACGTGCCCTCCGAAGCACGGCGACGCTCAGTAATTAAACCACATTAGCGGTCACCTATCTATAGACTGATCGCGTGCCTAGGTGCTTTACCTCACTTACGAACCGGTGAATGGCCATGAGCAATATTCAGAGAACATTTATATCTAATTAAAAAAAAAACAATAATGCTCACAAAAAACGGCATAATCGTGTAACAAACATACAATCGAATTGATAATTCCTTCATATGAAGTAAGTTAAAAATATTACTAATATTCAAAATGTGAAAAAACAACAGAAGTAAAGAAGAATTATATTTAACTATTATATTTAATAATAGTATTCCAAACAGAATTTCGGTTTCGGAACAACTACGCAGAAAATCACACTAATATTATAAAGGCGAAAGTTTGTGAGTGTGTATTTTATAACAATAATATCTCGGGACAATGCCACACAGATCATCATAGCCCCAAACTAAGCAAAGCTTGTACTATGGGTACCAGACGACGATATACATACTTATATATAGATAGATAAATACTTAAATACATAGAAAACATCCATGACTCAGAAACAAATATTCGTGCTCATCACACAAATATTTGCACTTACCGGGATTCGAACCCAGGACCACTAGCTTCGTAGGCACTACCAACTAGGCTACGGTGACCGTCCATTTTGTTACTTCTCTACATCAAAACAAAGTTAGCTAACATCCTGGATTAATACATAGGCCATAATTTATAAAGTTTTCAGTACACATTGGAATAAAAGTCCTCCTAGCCGAATTTCGGCCACGACGGCCAATCTCAAATGAGACAAGCAAACCGCACGGGACATATTATAGTGCACTGGTGTGTTCGCAAACACAGGAGCACTCTCTATTGCATCACTCTCATGATCTCTCTCTCTCATGAGCGACACGACCGGAAAGATGTCACACACACAGGTCCGACATACTATATTTCTTTTTTTTATTTGCTCTTACAGGCACCGGCGTATAACACCGTCGATTTCCAGACTAGAGACTTTTACTTGGTGCTTTTTTTAAGGTAATATATCTAAAAACTTTATTGTACGACCGGATTGGAGAGGTAGTCCACGAAGGGCACCCATCTAAATGGCACCTGCGCGAATGGCACCTAGCCTAGTCCACGAAAGGCATCTATCAATATTTTTGGCAGGTGCTCTTCGTGGATTCAATTTATTTTTTACAATCTTGTCCACGTAAGGCACCTACTTTAACCATTACAGTAACCTAGGTTATTAAATGAAATATTTCGATAAAAATCACTAGAACGTTTATTAACATTACTAATGCTAAGCACGTTAAGACGTTAGTATTTTCTTATGTTTAAGCGAAATTTCAATGTGTAACATTCGCTTAAACACCTGCCAAAATATTGATAGGTGCCTTTCGTGGACTAGGCTAGGTGCCATTCGCGCAGGTGCCATTCAGATGGGTGCCCTTCGTGGACTACTTCGGAGTGGAACTCGCAAGAATAACATGGCATTTATAATGTTCATGATTGTATTCTGGTGTTTTTTTTTTGCAAGAAAAATCTCAAAAATAGCTTTATGGACCGGATTCGAACTCGATGATTGTGTGACAAGTGAATGTGAGCCCAGTTGTTTCAAGAATAAAAATACATACTTAATTGCGTAGCATAACAAAACTTCTTGAGATGCAGTTGTTCTAAGTCAACATATATTAAAAATATTTATACCTATAATATCTTAATCTTACAAATTTATAAAAAGAATAGGCCTGGGTTTTCTGGCAGCGTTTCTGAATAGCTGCCACGTCATGCACGGTGGGGGAAAAAATGACGATTCCATAGATAGGTATGTAACAAATTAACGGAATAAATGAATTTTGAATTTGTCATCTACCAATGAGATTCTTGCGGGCCACATAACGAGCATGACTTGAGATTATTGTCGATTAGGAACTAGATAAATGGGGCAAATTAGCGACCCAGAACTTTAATAGGCGTAATGGAAATAAAAGGTCTTGTTTTTTTTTTCACTTGGCTACCCACGCGCCTACACTTGCGTTTGAATCGCGTCTGTATCGCTAGTCGCTACACACAAGCGTTTGCATCGCGTCTGCTGTATCGCTCGTTACAAACGCGCGTTTGTATCGATGCAAACGCGGATTTAAATTTATACAGGTGTGCAAAGGTCCACAGGCTGCGTCTAACTTGTCAACAGCGGGCTTAATAACGTGGTTTGCATAGGCCCTTAGACTTCTCTAATTTTCCGGTGAGGCAGTGAAACCTTCCTAGGTTGACTATAAACGTCATGTATACAACTTAATTAACGCACACCCTGAAAATAGTTTGTTCAGAATCGTTTACTGAACCGATTTATATAATTTTTAATACAGTTAATTTTTTATTCCAAAAAGTTACGGAAATTTAACCCTAAGTACTTTTTATTCTGTGCCTGTACAGTCAAATCAAATTGAAATGGACGTAAGTCAAAGTAATAAGACTTTTAAATCGCAGTTTTATTTGTATTCATACAAATTCCATCATTAAACACAAAATAAAGAAAAATGAACTTGATTCCAAGAAACTAATTTAGTAAATAACAATGCATATACATGTTGAATTAAAATTTTAGTGTATGTATTATGATTACAACATAATATTCGAATTGGGGTGTTTGAGGGTGTTTGCGTTAATTACGTTACATGTTGTATATAGAATATATACAAGACCTAACATAATAGAGGACGTAACTTAAGGAGCGCTAGTCAAACAAAACTTTTTCAAGTTAAACTTTTCACTTTCATAGGCAAATTAAGCTCGTTAAGTTTACACCTTGTATATCACCGTAGCCTAGTTGGTAGTGCTCCTGCCTACGAAGCTGGTGGTCCTGGGTTCGAATCTCGGTAAGTGCAAATATTTGTGTGATGAGCACGAATATTTGTTTCTGAGTCATGGATGTTTTCTATGTATATAAGTACTTATCTATCTATATAAGTACGTATATCGTCGCCTGGTACCCATAGTACAAGCTTTGCTTAGTTTGGGGCTAGGATGATCTGTGTGACATTGTCCCTATATATTATTATTATTATATTATCTATAAGACCAATGTTAGAATAGAACATAGAAGATTCACGCGGTAGCTGAATGCATAAAAAGCTATCTACGAACCTTCAACTGGCTTCGCATATTAATTGAATTTCAGGCAAAAAAAAGCAACTGCAAAATACTTGGCTCCCCTAACCAAGTAAAACGGTGCGACACATAGGAAGGAAGACTTAACATCTATACATATAATAAAATCGTAGGAAAGTCAAAACTGTACATTGAATATCTTTTTTAAAGGATACTTGGGGCGTGATCTACATTCGATATCGAAGCCAAAAATATAGTTCTTAGAATTTTTGTCTGTATGTCTGTTTGTCTGTATGTATGTCCGGGCTAAACTCAAAAAGTACTGCATGGATTTAGTTCATATTTTGGATGAATATTACTAATAGGTGGAGTCAACATATAGGCTATATATTATCACGCTATCACTTACGGGGGAGGAGCTGTGATAATTTATAAAATTTAACGCGGGTAAAACCGCGGGGCACAGCTAGTGCTGAATAATTGCCACTGCTGTTTGACTATCCAAACTAGCTGGTCCAGCGTAATGTGCTCGAAGAATAGTCATCGATAGTCATGGAAGGAATGGTCATGGACCTATTTTGAAAGACATACTGCATTTGGCGTTGACCAGGCTATACAGCATTCTATAGGTTTGTATCTTAACCAATAGAATGCTGTATAGTCTGTGCAACGCCAAATGCAGTATGTTTTTCAAAATAGGTCCATGATGGTCATGGACCTCCATACCAATCCTGGCATCGTTTCGCCAAATTTGTCTTAGACATGTCGTTCTGCCCACTTAGAATTCTGCTTTCTCTTGTGCGGTGGTAATGTCTTCATCATCATCATCATCATATCAGCCGAAAGACGTCCACTGCTGGACAAAGGCCTCCCCCAAAGATCTCCACAATTGCCGGTCTTGCGCTATTCGCATCCAGCAGTTTCCAGCGATCCGCACAAGATCATCGGTCCATCTTGTAGGGGGCCTGCCCACGCTGCGTCTTCCGGTGCGTGGTCGCCACTCGAGAACCTTTCTCCCAACGGCCGTCGGTTCTACGATATATGTGCCCCGCCCACTGCCACTACAGTTTTGCAATCCTTCGGGCTATGTCGGTGACTTTGGTTCGCCTGCGGATTTCGACATTTCTGATTGGATCCCGCAGGGAAACGGTAATGTCTACCGGCAACTATTACACCTGATACTGTTCATCAAGTCAGCCGAAAGCCATCCACAAACGTGTTAGACAAACTCTTCGCCCAATCGCTCCTGATTTCCGCAATCGCCGGTCTTGTGCTACTCGTATCCAGCGCTCCACCTTGTTAAAGAGTCTTCCGGTTCGTGGTCACCACTAAAGAGCCTTTCTGCATCAGCAGCCGTTGGTTCTACGAGATATTTGCCCCGCCAACCGCCACTTCAGCTTGCTAATTGCTATGCCGTTGAACTTTGCCTGCAGACTTCGATTTAGCAAGTCTCAAGGGTCGAAACAATAGTACTTGTACGGCCTAACGCGATACACCCACACTACTACGAAAATTATCAAATGTATATATATAGTTTTTTGTTTGCTTTGCCATTTTACCCCCGACATTGGTCGGAGATGTTACACAGCTAAACATATTTGGACACGTTTATTTTATTTTCTTTTTTACTCCAGATTTATTCTGCAGGAGGGGGCCAGCGCAATCCAGGATAAGACCACGATGGCAGCTCTAATGTGGTGGCATTTTACAAGTTTTATATTAGACTTTATTGATATAATACTTAAGTTATGTAGGTACTTATTATTAATATATTTATTAATATTTTGTGTGGTGTAGTTACGTTTACCATATATGCTACACCTTGTTGATATGTATATTTTTCTTATTTGTCTTTTATTTTCTTTTTTGTATTATTTTAATATAAATAAGTTTCTTTATTTCCTGTTATTACTCTTTGTAAATAATATATTTGCTACATAATATATATTCCTACAGTTTTTTTTATCTATCTTATTTTACGAATTATTCATTTAACAAATCTAAATTACTGTACTGTACTTATTTATTATTATCATTATGTTTTATCATTTTGTATATAATACATACATTTATACAGATTTGTTCCTTTTTATGGTTTCAATAGTTATTTTTGTCACATATTCTATAAATATTTCTAATTTATTTGACTTCATTATTGCAAATAATTTATCTTTTGTTATCTCTTCATCTAATTTCATTTCAGCCTTGAATCGGCCTAGACTATATGTCGGACAATCTGTTATTAGGTGTATTATTCTTTCCTCGACATCTGGGTCGCAAATACACGCGGGATTTTCCTTACATTTAAACCTGTGCAATTGATATATTGGAAATGCCAAACTTATGAATAATAAAACTACTGACGATTTTATAATGCAATGAAGGATAGATCCCACATGATGGTTATCAGACCCTATGATGTTTGCATTCTACCTTCCCTTCCATCGATAACCTCTGGCGACCATATTCACAAGTGTGTTCATGTACCTGGATTGTCTGGTAGGTAATTCCGCAGGCTTCAAATAGAGGGGAAAGAACCTTACGCTCTGCTTTGAATTTTAGGTTTCCAGTTATTACCGCAAATCAAATTGAATAAGTTAATTAACAACACTTTCAATAATAATGTTTATTGTGGTTCTAAAGACCTGATAAGAGCTTGCTAAGAATACCCCATGTGAATACATATTCACTACAAAAACATTTAACATTATTTAATATAACTAAATTACATTTTTGTTTAATAGCATTATTCGCCCTGGAAAGCGTTAATTTAATCTCAAGTAAATATACAGTATGGCAGATTTCGCCGTATATGATGATGTCCTCCCGACCGAATTTCGGCCACGGCGGCCAGTCTTAATGGAGACTAGCCAATTGCGCAGGACATATTATAGTGCACAAGTGTGTGCGCAAACACAGTGGCACTTTCTATTCCATCACTCTCATGATCCGATGGGACGCCTAGCGACACGACCGGAAAGAGTTCAGGTACAGGACCGATGGCTTTACGTGCTCTCCGAGGCACCGGTGTAATACCGCCAACTTCCAGACTTCGGGCTGATACTGAGAAATTTCTTTTTACGGAAAAATCCCAAAATCACTTTTTGTCCCGCCCCGGGATTTGAACCCAGGACCTCATTATCTGCGGTTGAACACGCTACCGCTAGATCAACGAGGCAGTCGTATATTGTAACGTTATGTTACATATATTTAAAATAAAATATTAACAAAACACATTTTAGTTCCTCAACACGTATAGGCGACATTTTATTGGCTCTGGGCGATGCGATAAGCCGGTCTCGGTGCGCACGCGCCGATCAGTCGCCTGAGCCTCTCGAAGCGAACGCACGTCCTGTTTTTTATTTATCGCTTTCTATAATTAATCGAGTTCAGTGGCGTCACTTAACGTGTTCGAAAGATTAATTTATATGCTAATATCTTGTTTATTAGTTTGCTTAATTCGTGTGACCGACACCCCAGAATTGGGTAAGTGGTATTCAATAAGTATAGTGTAGATAGCAACGTACTTTGCTCGCTTGGGTTTATTAAGTGCAAATCATCCTCACGCCATTTTGTATGTTTGTAATTTAGATAATAGTTGGCACCACATATTCATGTTATCATATTCATTCTCACCCTCGCATTGTAATGAAGTATTGTAACTATTCATATTTCATATTTCTACATACTTCACCATACTTTCTATTCTTCTTTCTAATTGTCATCTCCGTTTCTGATTGTGAACATCCGCGGCTGCACAGCTATGCTTTCTCTCGCGCTGCTGCCGTGGGTGCTCACACTACTGAGCTGGCCCTAATGCCTCGCTTCATGCGCATTCCAGGGTCCAAAGTCCACGTTGGACTTTAACACGCTCGCCGATCCTTTCCATTGGGGACTTCCAAGGATCGACCTGGTGCTTCCCGTCTACCACAGTGGCCACGCGGCTACCCCACATTCAGCGAACATCGTTTGGAGGATTTTGAGCGCCAGACCATCGACGGCGGCACGCAGCCAGGGGAGTGCATTACCAGAGAACAATTAACAGAATCGGGTCTGGTTACGAATCCACCTTATTGCCCCTACCGGCGTTTATAGCTGTGGCATTTATTTAATAATAAATTATGTGCTCGGAGATTTGCCTTCTCATTTAATTAAGACCCTAAGGTAGACATCCGTGACACTTGGCGCCCGTAATCGTGGAAGTAGTACACCTGATTCTGTTTTTTTGTTCTCTTGGTTATATTGTAGTTAGTGTATGTTGTGGTTGTTTTAGATGTAAAACGTAAATCAGTGTGATTAATGTTACTAAAGTGTACGTAAGTAAGTGCTTTCAATATTTAACATCGTAAAATTACACAAAATACATCTACTTTATATTTACATACATATATTGCATTTATTCAAATAAGTTTCAACTCATATTATTATTGTTGTTATTTTACGTCGTACAAATATGGGGGCCTAATATGGCGCTTTCATAGTATTATTTATTTAACTTATAACTTTCATATTTTTTTTATTTTAGAGGTCAGTACACTTTAGTAGCATACTTGTTTTGATTTTGCTTGTTTTTTTTTAAATAGATAAATAATTATATATTTTATTATATATATAATAATTAAAAAAAAAAAAAAAAAAACAAAACAAAACAAAACAAAACAAGACGTTCAGTAATTATTTTGTAACAGAACGGGGAACGTGTTTTTTTTTTGTTGAATATTTATTACCACTTATCCATATCTGGTTTGGTGTTTTCACATTTCCATCATGTTGTCAATTAAATATTTGTCACTTCAAAAATCCGAGTTGGAATATGAGGTTCGCATTAGAGGTGCTACTCCTGCGCCTTCTGTTGAAGAGTTGCGCAAACAGATAGTAAAATTAGCTTCACTTTTTCCGTCAGATCATATTTTAGAGTCTCCACTTGAAGTAGCACAGGATCTTAAAGGTTGCCTAGATGTTCTAACCAAAATTCAAAATAATTTAGAAGCAACAGATCCTAGTGTTCCTGCGCTTATGAGAACTCAAAATATGTTGAATCACTTACATAATCGTCTTGAGAGGATAACGTGTAGTGACGCCAATCGAACAGATTATGAGGAGATTGTGAAAGTTTACAAAATATTTTCACAAAAGCTTTCGATTCATCAGGCTAAAGGGACTTCGACTTCTTCTCTTAGCGGTAGTGATGGGTCTACTAGAGAATCCATATCTTCAGTGCCGGAAGTGCAGAACTTAACTGTGACTTGCGATAGAACTTCTTCCGATTTAGGTAAATTAAAATTTAATGGGAAATCTTGTGTTCGTTCATTTATAATACGTGTTGATGAATTTTTAGAAGCTAGAAATATTCCTTCAGCTAAAATTTTAAGTTACGCTTCTGAAATATTTCAAGATGATGCCCTACATTGGTATCGTGCCATTAAAAGCAAGATTAATTCTTGGTCCGAATTAGCAACTAAATTGAAGGAAGATTTTGGACAGTCAGACTATGACTATCGGCTCATTTCAGAAATTCGCTCGCGTACTCAAGGGGAACGTGAGAACATAATTATTTATCTCTCCATCATGAATGGCATGTTCTCACGTCTATCTAAGCCTCCTTCAGTAGCAGATCAACTTGAGATTCTACTTCATAATATAAGACCTTGCTATGCCAGCACCTTAGCTTCAGCGTCCGACATTTCAACTATAGATGCTTTGTGTACTTTATGTCGTAATTATGAAATTATTCAGGATCGTCTTTTACATTTTAAGGAACCACCTAAAGTAACTTCTGATACACTAGCACCAGAATTTGCATACACAAAAGATGCAAATAAAACAACTAATAATACGACTAGTTATAATCATAATAAATATGTACAGTCTAAAAATCAAAATTACAATAATTACACAAGATATAGTCAAAATAACAAAAATCTAAATGAGAAATATATACAAGCAGTGGGGGTAACGAAAAGGGAACCTTTTTGTCCCAGGTGTCGTAATAACACTCATCACTTTCGTCAATGTCAAGCTCCTCGTGATATAATTATTTGTTTTAAATGTGGAATGAAAGATGTAAAAACACCTGACTGTCCTAATTGTAACTCAAGTTCAAAAAACTAATTAGGCAGAATTTTAGTCACTTCGACAAGCAAGATTGGGAAACTTGGCTTGCGTTTATTAGAACCTTTTCTTCTACTTATAGAGTGTCTTCAATTCTGCAAACTAAACCTTTAAACGACTCTAGACCTTATGTTAATATTAAAATTAACGATATCGAAGCATGTGGCTTGCTTGATTCTGGCGCAGCAGTTACTATTTTAGGCAATGACTCCCATAAACATTTAGTCGACTATCCTTTGCATAAGGACGACAACATTAAAATGTTGGCTGCTGGTGGTCAAATGTTAAAAAGTCTTGGTTACATAAATTTACCGTTAACATTTGAAGGTCAGTTTCACATTATTAGGGCTTATGTAGTTCCTGAAGTAGAAACGTCTGTTATTTTAGGTGTCGATTTCTGGCGCGCATTTAAAATCTGCCCAAAATATTTAGGTAGTATAAAATTGTCGAATGCTTATTTGGCGGAAATTAAATGTAGCCACAATGAAACGTTTATACATTCTTATAATAATTTAGATGACTCACAAAAAGCTATAGCCGACAATGTAATCTCTCAATTTAAGTCTGTCTCAACCGAAGAGAAAGGGTTAGGCAGAACCAATTTAATTTGTCATCGTATAGATACTGGTGATGCCCAACCGATAAGACAACGCTATTATAGGATGTCTCCTGAAAAACAGCGTATCTTACAGGAGCAAGTGGATGAAATGCTTTCACTTGACGTTGTGGAACCATGTGAGAGCGCGTGGTCTTCTCCCGTACTTATTGTTAATAAGAAGAATGGACAACCTAGGTTTTGTCTCGATAGTCGTAAGTTAAACGCAGTAACTAAGCGAGACGCCTACAGTTTGCCCTATGTTTCCGAAATCTTGGATAACCTTCGCGATGCAAAATATCTGTCCAGCATTGACTTATCCAAGGCTTTCTGGCAAGTGCCTATAGCTCCGGAGGACCGTGATAAAACCGCTTTTTACGTACCAGGTAGAGGTACCCTTAGGTTTAAGACCACTGCTTTCGGTTTAACTAATGCTCCTGCTACTCAACAGCGTCTTGTTGATCATTTATTTAGCGTCGCTGAGTCTAAAACGTTTGCCTATCTTGATGACATCATAATCATCAGTTCGACATTTGAAGAGCATGTTTCACGACTGTTAAGCGTTTTGGATAAACTACGTCAGGCCAACCTAACTGTAAATTTTGAAAAATGTAAGTTTTTCCGTAGCGATCTTAAGTATCTAGGTTACATTGTGGATGTCCATGGCCTACGCACTGACCCAGAAAAAGTGGAAGCCATTATTAACTTCCCAACTCCCACTAATAGAAAGGAACTAAAACGCTTTCTCGGTACTGCAACTTGGTACCGTCGTTTTGTTCCGAATTTTAGTACCGTTGCTGGTCCTCTAAATAGACTTGCAGCCAGTGGTAAAAAGGCTCCTCCCTTTCGATGGACACCAGAAGCTGATATAGCTTTTAATTCCCTTAAAGAATGTTTAATCTCCGCTCCAGTTCTTACCTGTCCGGATTATTCAAAACCGTTTGAAGTACACACCGACGCAAGTAATTACGGGGTTGGTGCCATGTTAACGCAGAATATTAATGGTAAGGAACACCCGATTGCATATATGAGTAGGTCACTAACCAGTTGCGAAAGAAACTATAGTATCACTGAACGAGAGACTCTTGCGGTATTGACAGCTCTCGAACACTGGCGCTGTTACCTTGAAAATGGGCAAACGTTTACGGTGTACACTGACCATTCCGCGTTGAAATGGTTCTTGTCCTTAGATAATCCAACAGGACGATTAGCACGTTGGGGAGTGCGATTATCATCATTTAATTGCGAAATTAAACATCGTCGTGGAGTTGATAACGTGATCCCTGATGCACTCTCAAGAGTTTTCCCAAATGCTGCTATATCTCTTTTAAATTCTATACCTCATACGGCCGATGAATGGTATAAAAAGATGTTTAATGGTTGTCTTAATACACCAAGTAACTTTCCAAATTTCTTAATAAAAAATAATTCTTTGTTTAGGCTTTCAAAAACTAATTCTCAATTGACCTCTGAATTTGCATGGAAACAAGTAGTTCCCAAAGAATTTCGTCATAAAATTATAGCAGAAAACCATTTGGAACCGACAGCAGGACACCTTGGCATTTTCAAAACCTATCGGCGTTTGTCGTTGACATATTACTGGCCGGGAATGCACCAGGATGTAGTTAGGTTCATAGGTTCTTGCTCTATTTGCTTATCGTATAAGGCACAAAATCACACTACGTTAGGTGAAATGGGTCGACCAAAACAATGTTCAAGGCCCTTTCAAATGATTTCCATTGATTTTGTAGGCCCTCTGCCAGTTACTCGCAAGCAAAATAGTTATATGCTCGTAATAACATGCTGCTTTTCTAAATATTGTCATGTCTTTCCTATACGCCGTGCAACATCAGATATTGTTATTAAAATTTTAGAAGATTCCATTTTTCTTGTACATGGAATACCACAAACTATTTTTCTAGACAATGGCAGCCAGTTCATTAGTTCTGCTACTGACGCTTTGTTTAAGGAATATAAAATACCTAACGTTTATTTTACTCCTAAGTATACTCCGCAAATTAATCTAGTTGAACGTTTCAATAAATCGATCGTCACTTCTTTGTCCACTTTTGTTGAAAACGATCACCGGACTTGGGACACTTTTATTCCTAAAGTTCTATTTGCGATCAACAACTCCGTTAACGAGTCTACCGGTTATACACCCTCTTTTCTTGTATATGGTAGGGAGCTAGTTTTGTGTGGATCGCACTATATGGACAATGATTTGGGTGACGAAGTTTTGTTCCTACCGCGTGATTTATATGCCGAAAACCTCGGATGTCTTTCATCTATATTTAATGATGTGCAAGCTTTTTTATGGCATGCACATGAAAAGAATACTAGGCATTATAATTTACGTAGGAAACAAGCAGAATTTAATGTAGGTGATTTAGTTTTTAAGCGCACATATGTATTAAGCGATAAAGACAAATACTTTAGTAAAAAATTAGCTCCAAAATTCATAAAATGCAGAATCATTGAGAAACGGTCTCCTCTCGTGTATGTTTTAGAGGACATGGGAGGTAAAAATATCGGTGTCTGGCATATTAAGGATTTTAAACTGATAAAGGCGCTACAGTAGTTTGTTTTTGTTATTAGTCAACGTTCTTTTATTAAATCACCACCTATTTTTTTTTACAACTTATTGCCGCTAGTAGTAGTCATCTGTGCAATGTATCACAGATGCCTTTTTTATGTAAGGAAGCGTAGATAATTGTTTATAGTTGCTATGCTATTTTATGTTCTGATTGAATGTTTGGTTGAATGTAAGGGACCTGTATGAGATATGAAGAATGAAGTGATACTAGCCGTAATTATAGCCGGGTTTAATTTTAGACTAAAACCCTTTCCGTGACGAGGGGGGTAATGTAACGTTATGTTACATATATTTAAAATAAAATATTAACAAAACACATTTTAGTTCCTCAACACGTATAGGCGACATTTTATTGGCTCTGGGCGATGCGATAAGCCGGTCTCGGTGCGCACGCGCCGATCAGTCGCCTGAGCCTCTCGAAGCGAACGCACGTCCTGTTTTTTATTTATCGCTTTCTATAATTAATCGAGTTCAGTGGCGTCACTTAACGTGTTCGAAAGATTAATTTATATGCTAATATCTTGTTTATTAGTTTGCTTAATTCGTGTGACCGACACCCCAGAATTGGGTAAGTGGTATTCAATAAGTATAGTGTAGATAGCAACGTACTTTGCTCGCTTGGGTTTATTAAGTGCAAATCATCCTCACGCCATTTTGTATGTTTGTAATTTAGATAATAGTTGGCACCACATATTCATGTTATCATATTCATTCTCACCCTCGCATTGTAATGAAGTATTGTAACTATTCATATTTCATATTTCTACATACTTCACCATACTTTCTATTCTTCTTTCTAATTGTCATCTCCGTTTCTGATTGTGAACATCCGCGGCTGCACAGCTATGCTTTCTCTCGCGCTGCTGCCGTGGGTGCTCACACTACTGAGCTGGCCCTAATGCCTCGCTTCATGCGCATTCCAGGGTCCAAAGTCCACGTTGGACTTTAACACGCTCGCCGATCCTTTCCATTGGGGACTTCCAAGGATCGACCTGGTGCTTCCCGTCTACCACAGTGGCCACGCGGCTACCCCACATTCAGCGAACATCGTTTGGAGGATTTTGAGCGCCAGACCATCGACGGCGGCACGCAGCCAGGGGAGTGCATTACCAGAGAACAATTAACAGAATCGGGTCTGGTTACGAATCCACCTTATTGCCCCTACCGGCGTTTATAGCTGTGGCATTTATTTAATAATAAATTATGTGCTCGGAGATTTGCCTTCTCATTTAATTAAGACCCTAAGGTAGACATCCGTGACAATATACATATAATATATATATATATATATATATATATATATATATATATATATATATATATATATATATATATATACCCGCGCAACCTGATAAGACCTCGCCAGGCGAACCCTATATGTATGGTGTTTTCCTGGCGAGCTCTTATCAGGTCCATTGTTCCAACAATTGACCACGATACATATTGTTATTCAAAGTGTAATTAATTAGTTTATTCAATTTGATTTACGGGAATTCATGTAAAGATGGTTTTTTTAAGCTAGGTATAGGCATAGCGTATTTTGTCCTTTAAGAGGCGTCTGTGGAATTACGTCCCCTTTACACCCCCAGAGTACACTCTAGGTACACTGTTAATGTTATGATTGAGCTCATCAGTAGAGAAAAGGTATGGCAAACAAACGTGTTTTGAAAAACATCATTGGCTACGACAACGCTTACCATCATGTATGATGAACCCTTGTTTTTTTTTTATTCGGGACTAGTCCCTCCCTCTTACCCACCACTGCAACTCCTGTAAGCCAGAATCAACAGTGGCACACAATGAAATGACACTGAGCGGTGAAGCTCAGGCATGTCCCGGGGAATCGCTTTAACTGTCTTGGATCCCGCAACGAATTTAATCAGAAACAGAAAAAAGGAGGAGTTGAATAGTTCCACTTCCCTCCAGAGCAAAGCGGGAGACAGAATGATGTAAAGAGGCTATAGCCTCATAAAATGAGAGATTTGCAACTAGAGAAGCCAGCTGCAAAAGCACCGAGGATCAATTTAAGGGTGCTAAGTGATGACTATGAACCCTTGTTTGCTGACTTTGTTGCATCTCAAACTTTGCCAGTAGGCTTATTATTCATAAGTTTCCACATAGTCATAATTCCAACCACACTATTAGAACCACGTTCGGCCCCACAAGTACTTATGTTTCTGGCCTTGAGACTTGCTAGATCGAATCATAGTATAAAATAATTACCAAGTACTGAAAAAAAGGCACAGTTGTTAGATTATGCCAGCATTATATTATGGTCTAATTCATATTTAGCATCGTTTTTTCGTCAACTGAATAATAATAATAGACAATTAAATAGTTTGTTTTTAAATGTCCAGGGATTTAGTGTTTCGGACTCGCACCGACTCAACCTAACTGCCGTAGACTTCTCTTGGCACCTGATGGAAGGAGGCCCGGAAACACGGGTCTTCTGCTCCGGTGCTCCTCTTTTGTGCCATGTCGGGACACGTACCCTGAGAGGGCTCTAGTTTGCCCTCCCAAATTGCAGACTCCTGTCAGTCCGGCACAGTGACTGCGCGACAAATATATCGCTGTCTTTCCGGAGCTGCTTGAGCTAATTACGCGGGGCTAACGAGTTCGATTAGTCAAATAGCAGTTGCAGTGCAGTGCTAAGGATAAGTAATCAATACTCTGGAATTCCACATTAACATACGTGTTTTTTCCTATATGACGCAGCGTTTTACTTGGTTGAGGGTGCCAAGTTTTTTTGCAGTAGTTTTAGGCTTTCCTCAATGGGACGATAAAAATTCTATTATTTCGAGATGATTCGAAATCGGTATTAACAGAATGTATGACGCAAGAGTATGGGCATGTGTTTCAGTGGTAAGTATGTGTTTCGTTTTGCTGTGTGGTGATGGCGGAAAATATCAGAATATCACCCGAACTCAACTCGTGGGGGGCTTAGAAGTCGACCCGAGGGAATATCTAACAGAGGACGGGCAGCAGCTTCCTTCCGAGTACTTTACCCATCTTACTGCGATCACCTACCCATCTGCCAAGCTTGACAATTATGGCTTTTGTCAGCAATGTACTTCTTACAGCTGTTATGATCTTTAAACTCAATTATACTGGTCGTACTCTCTTTTACGCACTAATTAAATCTTATATATACCGTTTTCTAAAATAGCTCATTTGAAAAAAACAGGGCAAACATAGAACTAACTAGTATGATGTTTTTGGTACATAATGAACTTTTGGAAGTTATCCAGGACCTTCGTATACGACAAGTTCTCAGAGAGTTGCGCGAATATTTTTATGGATACATTTATCTGTATTATATCGTTAGCCTAGGTTGTTTTCACTGCTTCACCGGACATTAGAGGCAAGCTAGGACTCAAGCCATATAGTTAACTAAAACTACAACTAACATAATCATCCGGCGGATTTCGAACCAGCTCCCACAATCGATAGATAATAAAATTGTCACATATTAATTTGGCACAAATTCGTGATTATGAAAAAGCTGAAATCTGTTTTATATTTTTAATTGCAATTTTTTGCCATTATTTTCACGAACTAGGAAGCAATAGTTGACTTTTACGACACGTGTTTATCCTAGCGTATGGTGAGGAAATGGATTGAATATTCCGTCCCGTCTACCTAATGAGGTTAACTTCATCACAATGATGACTGTAGTGACTTAAACGACGTGTGTATATCTTAGAGTTAAATGTGAGGAAGTGGGTCGAATATTCTATCCAGTCTACCTAAGGAGGTTAACTTAATCGACAAAAACCTCGACTCTAAAAACTTTTCAACAGATTGTCATGAAATCAGGTGAATATATCGTATATAAATCAGTCCACGAGTTTCGGAGTTACTACTATACAAAGGGCCATACTCCTAAACATGTCTTTCAAAATCATAACAGCTAGTTGGGATATTAAATATTCTCTCTAATAGTCCCCAAATTCAATACTCAGTTGTATTTTAAACTGCTGAGAATCGAATTTTGACCGATAACCAGTCGATTTATCAATTATATTATAGGTGTAGAAATAACTACAACATTATCTGTAATGATGATAACCCAGTGGTTAAGTGAGAATTATCATTGTGGCTAGCGATAAGAGCCTACCTATTACAGATATTGTCAAATCATGACAAAAATATAACCTACAGATAATAGATTTTGGCAAACTGTATGTAATCGGTGGAAAGATATAGGTATTCTATCCAGTAACATATGTATTCATAAGTAACGAAACGTTACTTATGAATACATTTCGTTACTCGTATTTTTCGTACTGATGTTAGTTTAATCGATTCTTTATTCAATAAGTACAACCGTAGTTCGCGCGAAACGTGGCTCGAGACGGTTTGGTGATCGTACGTAAAAGAAGACATACGTTACGAGAACAACTTTATTATTTAACTAGCTATGCCCGATACCCGATACTTCGGGTACTCTGGCGCATTGTTATTGGAGCAGTGACGTTCAAGCGCAGCCACGTAAACAGTCTTACTTAACGTGTTGAAATTGTAACATTCGCTTAAACATAAGAAAATACTAGTCTTAACGTGCGTAATATTAGGAGTGTTAATAAACGTTCTAGTGATTTTTATCGATGATGATGATGATGTCTTCCCGGCCGAATTTCGCCCACGGCTGCCATTCTCAATGGAGATTAGTCAATTGCGCAAACACAGGGGCACTTTCTATTCCATCACTCGCTTGATCCGATGAGACGACTAGCGACACGACCGGAAAGAGGTCAGGTGCAGGCCCGACGGCTTTACGTACTCACCGAGGCACAGGGGTGTAATACCGCCAACTTCCAGACTTCGGGCTGATACTGAGAAGTTACTTTTTACGGAAAAATCCCAAAATCTCTTTTTAGCCCGACCCGGGTTTTTTTTATATTTCAGAGGGCGACAAAAGAGCAAGTGGGTCACCTGATGGTAAGTGATCACCGGCGCCCATGGACACTCGCGACACCAGAGGAGTCGCGAGTGCGTTGCCGGCCTTTTAGAGTCAGCAAACAAGTGTTGCTGACCCTTCCCGCCACCCCAATGAGCTCTGGCGACCTTGCTCACTCTCGGAAACACAACATTAAAATTATTAATGTTATTATTAAAGAATTTATTCTGTAAGGTGGAGGTACTTCCCCAGTCGGGCTGCTCTTTGAGCGAATGAACGCTATGCCCTACCTCTCTTAAAACTCATTTGAACCCAGGATCTCATTTTCTGCGGTTGAATACGCTTCCGCTAGACCAATATCTTTCATTTAATAACCTAGGTTACGGAGTCGTAGGTGCTTATCCTGGACAAGAATGTAAAAATGAAATGAAATTTTTTATTCAGCACTTGGGTATTAACATACACTTGTACTAGTCAAGGTCACAATGCAGTACATAAACATAGTGGATAGTAAAAAGTTACAAAAAAAATTAATTTGTCAGTCCGTGCGGTTTCTTTTATCGCATATATTTTCTGAAATCCTTAAATAAATAACAATTTACTAATATATTATTATGAAAATTAGTTCTACTATATTAAAATTAAAGAATGGAAGACTAAAGCAAAAGACGAAATTCTAAATGAGGGTGTGATCACATAGATCCCGCGTTAATGGGCCAAAGCGATCCTCGCCGCTGAGGAACCTACCCTAGCTAGCCTGCGGCTTTCTCTAGCTACCTAGGTGGTCGACCCGGAGAAGAAAGCCACAAAGAAACTCCGGGCTTGCTTTTTTCGTCTTCTTTTGCTTTCAGTTTATGATTTGAATTGGATTTTGAATTGGATCCACGAAGAGCACCTGCCAATAATATTGATAGGTGCCTTTAGTGGACTAGGCTAGGTGTCATTCGGGCAGGTGCCTTTCAGATGGGTGCCCTAGATGGACTACCTCGAATAGCATTCCCGCTCGCTCGCCCGCAAGCCTCTATGGCCGACCACTAAGTTTTTAGAAAGCGTCACAATACTTAAACATAACCAAAGTTCACGGTTCCTATTTACAAAAACAATGGCTAATTAATCGGACTAAAATGGTGGAAAAAACGAGGAAAGGTGGGGCATACGACTCATTAGATCATTCTGGTAATTTATTACTTCGTTTTGTTCTTATGGTGACCTTGTTATGATCCACAAGGTGACCTACAAGCAAAGTAGGTAACAATATATCGACTTATTTATATATTAATTACGTCAATAACAGGCGTAATATGTGACAAATGGTATCGATTTAAACATTGCCTCGAGTGTAATGAGGACCTATGCTGATATCCAGTGATAGGCTTATCAAATGAAAAAAAATACACAAAAGTCCAGGGTAAAGGTCTGAGATTCGCATAATCCAGCCGCAATCCTGAGAATAGTCAAAAATCCTGAAATCTCAGGATAAATCCTGAGTCATGGTAACTACAACCGAAGACTGTAGGTAACAATATAATTATTGACAATTACGTCAATGACTGGCGTAATATGTGACAAATGGTATCGATTTAAACATTGCCTCGAGTGTAATGAGGACCTATGCTGATATCCAGTGATAGGCTTATCAAATGAAAAAAAAACACAAAAGTCCAGGGTAAAGGTCTGAGATTCGCATAATCCAGCCGCAATCCTGAGAATAGTCAAAAATCCTGAAATCTCAGGATAAATCCTGAGTCATGGTAACTACAACCGAAGACTGTAGGTAACAATATAATTATTGACAATTACGTCAATGACTGGCGTAATATGTGACAAATGGTATTGATTTAAACATTGCCTCGAGGATAATGGGGACCTAAGCTGATATACAGTGATAGGCTTACCAAATGAAAAAAAAAAACAAAAAAGTACAGGGTAAAGGCCTGAGATTCGCATAATCCAGCCGCAATCCTGTGAATAGTCAAAAATCCTGAAAACTCAGGATAATTCCTGAGTTATGGTAACTACAACCGAAGACTGTAGGTAACAATATAATTATTGACAATTACGTCAATGACTGGCGTAATATGTGACAAATGGTATCGATTTAAACATTGCCTCGGGGGTAATGAAGACCTAAGCTGATATATATAAAAACACAAAAGTCCGGAGTAAAGGCCTGAGATTCGCATAATCCAGCCGCAATCTTGAGAATAGTCAAAAATCCTGAAATCTCAGGATAAATCGTGAGATATGGTAACCCTACCTACAACCGAAGATGGTAGGTCTGATATCCCGTGATATGAGGGTTACCAAATGAGAAAAAAAGCAAAAGTCTGGAGTAAAACCCTGAGATTCGCATAATCCAGCTGCAATGCTGAGAAGAGTCAAATATTCATGAAATCTCAGGATAAATCCAGAGATATGGTAACCCAGGTAGGGTTACCATATCTCTGGATTTGCAACCGTAGATGGAAGGTAACAATATATTGATAATTACGCCAATGACAGGCGTAATATGTGACAAATGGTATCGATTTAAAAATTGTTACGAGGATCCTATGCTGATTTCCCGTGATATTAGACGTAACAAATGAAAAAAAAAACACAAAGGTCCGGAGTAAAGGCCTGAGATTTTCATAATCCAACCGCAATCTTGATAATAGTCAAAAAATTCCTTAAATCTCAGGATAAATCCTATGTTATGGTAACTACAACCGAAGACGCCAGTCATTGACAATTACGTCAATGACTGGCGTAATATGTGACAAATGGTATCGATTTAAACATTCCACAAAAGGTCTTAGCCAGATCACCCTAACAAACTGAGCAATACCCTTTCAGGATAAATCTTGAGATATGGTAACCTACAACCGAAGTTAATAGTAACAATATATATGTGAAAGAATGTATCGTATATACCGTAATATGACCTATGCTAATATCCAGTGATATTAGACTTACCAAATGAAAAAAATCAAAAGGCCGGAGAAAATGCCTGATTTCCATTGAAAAATCCTGGAATTTTCGCTCAAACGTACTTAACAATTCAAACGTAAAATCATTTTATCGTTATACACTGCTCCCGCTCACGTGTTGCACATCGCACTCAAAGCCAAGGCTTTGCTACTGAATTAAATTGAAAATTTATATATATATTAAATATATTTTTGAAAATCCAATCGCAATCCTAAAATAGTCAAAAATTCATTCATTTTATTTAACACTAAACATTTAAAGAAGATAAGTTACTGAAATTGTTCCAAAGTGTTAAATATCTAATGACGGTCATCGTAGCCTAGAGTGCTCTTGCCTACGTAGCTGGTGATCCTGGGTTCGAGTCCCGGTAAGTGCAAATATTTGTGTGATGAGCACAAATATTTGTTTCTAAGTCATGGATGTTTTCTATGTATTTAAGTATTCTATCTATATAAGTATGTATATCGTCGCCTGGTACCCATAGTACAAGCTTTGCTTAGTTTGGGGCTAGGATGATCTGTGTGACATTGTCCCTAGATATTATTATCTAGATATGTAGGTATACAAAAAAAATTGTCACTAATATACTTAACAAAATTGAAGAAACAATATCATAAAACTATACTACTAATGCAACTTAAAATACCTAACCTAAGAATAAACATTTAAATTTGAATAAAAGTAAAATAAAGAAACAAAAATACTGAAGTCTCAGGATAAATCCTGAAGTCTCAGTATAAATCCTGAAGTCTCAGGATAAATCCTGAAGTCTCAGGATAAATCCTGAAGTCTCAGGATAAATCCTGAGATATGGTAAACCTACTGGCGTACTGGCCACTATGTGATAAAAATGTATCGATTTAAACAATACCTCGCGGGCTGGCGGTTTGACCGCAGATAAAGTCCAATACACATATCCTGTGATATGAGCAGTGGTCAAAACAAGTGGTATTTTATTTCTCTGGCAATATCACAAAATAGGCGCCTGGTGTCACTTTTTGAGTAACCTGCTGTACATACGTGTCGTAAGCGACACGAAGAGTTATCGGGCGAGGCGAACGGTAGTTGAGGGGTAAATATAATAATATATTTATTTATTTTGCTCACCACAATATAACGTTTACAATGTACAGTTACAGATTACAGTTAGATATAATTAGTTATTGTGGGAGACTGGTGCTTAAACTAGACGTTAGCCTGTATTTAGGTCACCAGGCCTCCATCCCCACTATTCTTTAGGATACAAGATATATATGTTGCCGGCCAAACCCGATTTCAGGACAAACTAGTTTGGCCTAGGATAAACAAGTTCTTCCTATAAGCGATAGGATTAACTAGTATAGCCTAGTCCAAACTAATTTGTCCTAAGCCCGATAGGATAAACCAGTTTAGCCTAGGCCAAACTAGTTAATCCTGACACAAACACGAACACTCTAGGATAAACTAGTACGGCCTAGTATCATAGAGTATCTAGAAAGACAAAATAAATAGATTAACTGAATAAAATACTCCATAATTGGAAAAATAATTGAGATATGACTATTGCTTCTATTCAAAAAACACTTATTATTTGTTATAGTATGATTGTTTGTATTAGCGATTATCCATAACTTTTAACGACGAATCATTATCATTTTAATAAATGTAATTATTTTTCCAATTATGGCGTATTTTATTCAGTTTATCTATTTATTTTGACTTTCTAGATACACTATAATACTAGGCCGTACCAGTTTATCCTAGAGTGTTTGTGTTTATATCGGGAATAACTAGTTTGGCCTAGGCTAAACTGGTTTATCCTATCGGGTTTAGGACAAATTAGTTTGGACTAGGCTATACTAGTTAATCCTATCGCTTATAGGAAGAACTAGTTTATCCTAGGCCAAACTAGTTTGTCCTGAAATCGGGTTTGGCCGGTAACATATATATAGTTATCTAAGGTAGAAAGAGAGAGAGATACGTTTCGTATATTAGTGAAGGGGCAAGAGAGAGAGGTGCGATCACACATATTCTTTCTCTCATATCCAGTTAAGTTTCGTACATCTAAGTTTTACTTCGGTAGAGTAATCTAAAGCACATACGTTATCTATACATATAATAAAATCGTAGGAAAGTCAAAAATGTACATTGAATATCTTTTTTAAAGGATACTTGGGGCGTGATCTACATTCGATATCGAAGCCAAAATATAGTTTTTAGAATTTTTGTCTGTATGTATGTCCGGGCAAAACTCAAAAAGTACTGAATGGATTTAGTTCAAATTTTGCATGAAATGAAATGAAATAATGAAATTTATTCAGCACTTGGGTATTAACATACACTTGTACTTGTCAAATTCACAATGGAGTACATAAACAATGGAATACAGTATAAAAATTACAAAAATATAATTAGTCTAAAAAAATTAATCTATTATTTTGAAATTTAGTTGTACAATATTAAAATTAAAGAATTGAAGGCAATGAGCATTTGGCTAGCGCAGAAGGCTCTTAACCAGTAGCTTAAATTAAACAATTAATACCCGAGGCCACCCTTTTAGGGTTCGGGCCACAGCTCAGGGGGCCGCTGAAGCAAAAGGACAGAATTCTAAGAGAGGGTGTGATCAGTTGCACGGGATCACCAATGACGTGTTAAGGGGCCAAAGCGATCCTCGCCGCTGCGCGCTGAGGAGCCTACCCTAGCTAACCTGCGGCTTTCTCTAGCTACCTAGGTGGACGACCCGGAGAAGAAAGCCACAAAGAAACTCCAGGCTTGCTTTTTTCGTCTTCTTTTGCTTTTTGATTTCGATCTTTTTGTTTTTTTTTTTAATCATGTATTTTCTTACATTGTGATGGGCGTTATGTAGGCTAATGCACGCACAGAACCGTTGTCATCTAATGAATCAAAAGTAAATTGTAAGATAATAAACAATAACATTAAATTTCACTCAAGCAATTAAAATAACCTCTTGCTAGATGAGAAAACGGTGGGTACATCCGCGTACATTTACAAAATGTACAAGTCACACGAAGTCAACCAGAGGCAACGACTGTATGAAAAAATAAAATATTATGAGTACCCCAACAGCAGTTCGACCAGTTACCGCAAGCAGCACCCGTTCACGAGTATGACGTGAGGGCCAGCCATCGCCTCCCTCGCCATATTAGAGGGAAGGAAACGACCCGACCCACAACGCCACCGCAAGCATTAACACACAATGGGAGCATGACGAACTTACAACGGGTAGTTCATGTTGAAGTCGTTAACAGCCTTCGGCCGAACAGCGTTTGACATGTTCGAGATAATATACATTTGTTTAATTTAAGAATATGCATCTAAAAATCTATGATATTACAGAATTATTTCTATAGTCAGTTGAGTAAAATATAAATGTATGTCCTTGATGTAATATTAAGATGTTGCTCGTGTTCAACCAAGCGACCAAGCGTTTTTGTCGTTTAAATAATCATTGAGAGTGTAATAGGCCTTTTTCATTAAAATATTCCTGACCTCTGACTTAAACTTAGCATAGGACAGTTCCTGAAGATTTGTAGGTATTTTGTTATATATTCGGATACTCAGTCCGACAAAAGAAGAATGAACCTTTTGTAAACGATGAGATTCGGCACACAATTTGTGTTTATTTCTAGTGTTTATTGTGTGCGTGTCACTTCTCTTTTGAAACAAATTCAGATTTTGCCGCACATAAATTATATTAGCATAAATATATTGCGAAGATACCGTTAATATACTTATCTCTTTAAAAAACTCTTTTAAGGAGAATCTCGCGCCTAGCTGATAAATAGCTCGTACTGCACGTTTTTGTAGAACAAAGATACTGTGGATGTCAGCCGCCCTACCCCACAGTAGTATACCGTAAGACATAATACTGTGGAAGTAGCTAAAATAAACCAGGCGCGCAGTATCTATGTTAGTAAGTTGTCTAACTTTTCTAACAGCATAAGCAGCAGAGCTTAATTTTCCAGCCAAGCTGGATATGTGAGTACCCCATTGAAGTTTACTGTCTAAAGTTATGCCCAGAAAGGTAGTATATTGAACAGATTCCAACACACATGAATATTACTAATAGGTGGAGTCAACATATAGGCTACATATTATCACGCTATCACTTACGGGGGAGGAGCTGTGATAATTTATAAAATTTAACGCGGGTAAAACCGCGGGGCACAGCTAGTTTTTAAATAAAACGCAATGTTGACTTGAGCAGTAAACTGGTGAATGCGTGACGAGATCGTTACGGATAGTGTGATCGGGCAAGGCGAATGGAAGTTGAGAGGGAGATATAAGTTAGTGAAGGTAGAAAGAGAAGGGAGTTACGTTTCGTTTAGGAGTTCAGTTTTAATTCAGTGGTGTTGTCTAAAGCATACTAGTTTTTAGGGTTCCGTAGCCAAATGGCAAAAAACGGAACCCTTATAGATTCGTCATGTCTGTCGGTCTGTCCGTCCGTATGTCACAGTCACTTTTTTCCGAAACTATAAGAACTGTGTGTGATTTTCTCACAAAAATTGAAAAATTACAATAATTTTCGGGATTACATAGAACTGAAACACATTTTTTTTTCATCGTACCCATACATGTGGGGTGTCTATGGATAGGTATTCAAAAATTATATTGAGGTTTCTAAAATCATTTTTTTCTAAACTGAATAGTTTGCGCGAGAGACACTTCCAAAGTCGTAAAATGAGTGTCGTCCCCTCTGTAAATTCTAAAATAAGAAAATGCTAAAACTAAAAAAAATATATGATGTACATTACCATGCAAACTAACAGCGAAAATTGGTTTGAACGAGATCTAGTAAGTAGTTTTTTTTAATACGTCATAAATCGTAAACCGCAATTTACCTTTCATTTAATTAACTGAAATACTTGCTGCTACCGAACCCTTCATGGGCGAGTCCAACTCGCACTTGGCCGGTATTTTTTTATATTTTTATCTTTAATTTAGTGCTTGGGACTATGAACAAAATGTTTTGAATTAAGATGACAGGCAAGAGGAATTCTCCTCTAAGAATATCCTCATTCTTATTCAACTACTCATTCCGATGAATCAACGTCCAGGAATTTCCGTCTCTTCAGTCTAGACACAGTTTGTGATACAGTCAGTTGCATAGCAAGCTGGTTTGCGTGTTTGGACAGCAATGACACTAATAATAATTGTTTAGGCCCTAACGGGTGTTCTCAATAAAAGCAGTGGACTGTATAAAGTAGGTATATTGGTAATAGTTGGTCAAGTTTACAAAAATAAGACGTACCCGTTCCCTGGCTCGCGTGGAAGGCAAGTAAGTCCAGCGGAGAGGAAAGCTGGCGCAACGTGAGGGCTAGTGCGGGGGCGGGTGCGGGGGCGGGCGCGGGGACGGGATAATATGTACCTACTTATAAAATACTAAATGTGCCCCGCGGTTATAGCCGCGTTAAACTTTATAAATTATCACAGCTCCTCCCCGTAGGTGATAGCGTGATAATAAGTAGCCTATATGTTGACTCGACCTCTTAATAATATTCATGCAAATTTTTAAGTAAATCCATGCAGAACTTTTTGAGTTTAGCGCGGACATACATACAGATAAACAGAAAAAAAAACTTAAAAACTATATTTTTGGCTTCGATAACGATTCTTGATCACGCCCCAAGTATCCTTTTTTTAAAATATTCAATGTACAGGTTTGACATTCCTACGATTTTATTATATGTATAGATATGACGGGCCTGTTGACGTATTTGGCAAATGCTTGCTTTCCACGCCAGAGGTCGTGGGTTCGATTCCCACCCAGGACAGATATTTGAGTGCATGAACATGTCTGTTTGTCCTGAGTCTGTGCGTGATTATAAGTATATGTTTACAAAAGAAATGCAGTATATGTAGTATATCAAAGATCTGGTTGCAATAGTACAAGCTCTGCTTAGTATTCCATTGTACAAGCTCTGCTCAGTGTGGGATCAGGTAGCCGTGGGTAACGTCCCAGGATATTATTATTATGTATCCCTTGTATCTGTAAATAAATCAAACTACGTCAACTAACAGATGCAACCGTTTATGCCGCAAATGTTCAACACACGCAAGAGAATCAAAACCTACAGGGTACTTCCTGTGAACTCAGAATCTATTTTCGTAGCAACATCTTATAGCACAGATAAAGGAAAAGTTGCGAAAACCGTAAATTTATAGTTCCATCATATTAATAGCAATATTTTTAGTTATTTAAATTTTACTACCCCTTTCCTCATGAAAGCGTACAGATATTAAATTGAAATTCATATCAAATACTCAGGTCTGTAATAAAATAAAATAAAAAAGGTTTTATTCACGTAGACTTTAAAAAAGCGCTTGTAAATAGTCAGAACATGTTTGTAGTAATACAGATATTATTTCTAGTTACTTATAACAGATATTTAGGTACACGGAATGTTAAAACATTTATACAATCTTCTATATAAACCCTAAGGGGGTAAAACAGGGGCGCTAAGTTAGTATGAAACTTTGCCGTTTTTGAAGTCTAAGGCATAAAAATTGGTATTTGCCCTTCCAGTTAAAAATAAAAATCATGTATTTCAGGGTTTTTGGAAATTCCACCCCCAAGGGCGAAAAATAGGGGATGTAAGTTTGTATGGAAAATGTGTCAATTTTTAAGTTAAACGCATGAAAATTGGTATTTGGCCTTTTAGTTAAAAATAAAAAATATGTGTTTCAGCATTTTTGGAAATTCCAGCCCCAAGAGCGTAAAATACCCCCTATTTTACGCTCTTGGGGCTGGAATTTCCAAAAATGCTGAAACACATATTTTTTATTTTTAACTAAAAGGCCAAATACCAATTTTCATGCGTTCACGCATGAAAATTGGTATTAGGCATTTCAGTTAAAAATTAAAAATATATATTTCAGGATTTTTGGGAATTCCACCCCTTAGGGCGTAAAATAGGGCATGTAAGGCTGTATGAAAAATGCGACATTTTTGAAGTTAAACCCATGAAAATTGATATTTGGCCTTTCAGTTAAAAATAAAAATATGTATTCCAGGATTTTTGAAAAATCCACCCCGAAGGGCATAAAATAGGTGATGTAAGTTTATACTGACTGACTGACATATCAACGCACAGCCTAAACGGCTGGAGTTAAAGACTTGAAATATTGACAGAAGGTACCTTTTATGACGTAGGTATCCACTAAAGAAGGGTTTTTGAAAATTCCACCCCCTAAAGCGTAACATTGGGGATGTAAGTTTGTATGAAAAAAGTGAAAAGTTTTAAGTTAAACGCATGAAAATTGGTATTTGGCCTTTCAGTTAAAAATAAAAAATATTTATTTCAGGATTTCCGAGAATTCCACCCCTAAGGGTGACAAATAGGGGATGTAAGTTTGTATGAAAAATGTGACAATTTTGTGGTAAACGCATGAAAATTGGTATATGGCCTTTCATTTAAAAATTATAAATATATATTTCAGGATTTTTGGAAATTCCACCCCTAAGGACGACTAGAATAGGCGATGTAAGTTTGTATGAAACTCTGTATTTTTTGAGTTAAACGCATGTAACTTGGTCTTTCAGTTAAAAATAAAGCAATCCAGGAAATAATTTTTTGTTAAAAAAAGGTAAAACAAAACTGATTCAATAGATCGCCACTAACAATTTAAACAAAAACTCAAATTTTAAAAAATTAGTTACTTTTGCCAAGTAGCTTAAAATGTCCTCAAAGTAAAGATTTAGCGTTTTATAAGATTTGTAACTTCCTTTTTAGTAAATTTTATAACAAATTAAAAAAAACGACATTTTAATCAAATTGGGATAAAAAACGAATTTATCTAAAATTCGAGTTAGCGTAGTATAAATTGTTGGTGTCGAGATGATCGCACCCAAAAGCATCATCTTAATTTTACTGATCTACAAGTTCACAATTTTGTAACTAGATGGCGTTAATGTCGTTTCAGATCGCGGAACTTAATTGGCATATCGGTTATAATAAATAAATGCTTGAAATAAAAGGTAGTCCAAAACTGAATCAATAGATGATCGCCTAAATCTCACCCAAAATATATGCACACATCTTAATTTTACCGCTTTACAAGTTTATATTTTTGTTAGTAGATGGCGTAATCATCGTTTTAGATCGCACTATGGTTTCGTTCACAAATGTCGCAACCTAATCTAATGGGAGTTACCTTTGTGATTAATGCATCGTTGATTATTATTTTACTTTATTTAACTTACTGACTATACTTAAGGATTAATTGATATGTTTCTTTGATTTTTGCTTGATGATATCGGGTCCTTTTTGTAAATAACAGTAGTAAAGTAGTCTTTCATTTATTTCTTAGTAAGGTTATTTATAGGTTAGGTTTTATTCAATTTATATTGCTTATTTGTTTTAAAAGTTATATTTTTTAGATTAAGCTAGAAGTAAGTAGTTACATTGGTCATCATTCAAAATTGTCGCGGACAAAGTCGCGGGCACCAGCTAGTTTATTATATAATGGTAGTGATATTTAGCTAGCTTGTATTAAGTTATTGTCAAGGAGATTATGTTTAGGTTTAATTATTGAGATGTACATTTTACTACATATTGTCTGAATGGTTTTGTCTATGTTAAGGTATGAATTCAGTATTATTATTATAACGGACCTTGAGTTTAAAACTACGATCGCGCTTTAATGCTACCACCGGATCCAATGCGCCCCAACTGAGAAGACCCAGCGAAACAACTCAGCAGAACACATTCGGAACCTTCGGTGCGCAAGTCCGACATGCACTTGGCCGGTTTTTTTTTATATATTCCCCCAACGCCCTTAACATACAGGCGAAATCGTCGGCAAAAATCCTTGGACTCACCAGACTGAAACAGCGTAGACAGAGGGGAATTTTAAACGAAACTTACAAAATCCTTTCTAATAATTATGATGTGCCTAGCCTTAAAGACATGTATAAGCTAAATGATAATAAACATCTACGAGGTCATCCATTGAAACTTTGGTAAAACTCATCTAAAAAGAAACCAATGAAACATTTAGTTAAATTAGTTGTAAAATCATGAAACAAACTACCAGAAAGAGTAGTCATGGCTCCGACATTAAATTCCTTCAAGAACAGAGGTTCTACCGGCTAAGTCGCCGAACATCGATTTCTTAAATGGTGTTCATTACATAAAGGTAAAAATGACTTAATCAATCGTTAAATCGGCTTCAACGTCGACAATCGATTCCGGACCATTTATGACGTCACATGTGCTCATGGATGCCGATTTAACGATTGATTAATGTCATTTTTAACCTTTATTTATTTGAATACCATTTAAGAAATCGATGTTCGGCGACTTAGCCGGTAGAGCCCCTGATTGGACAAGGAAAACAACTCCAAGTTATTTGATGCTCACGCATCAGCTAATTAGCTGCTTTATATAATATTATTATTATTAATAATATATATATATTATAGTGAGTTACACAAAATAATAATAATAAATAAAAACATGTTTGCTAAACAATTATAACACTTACCTTGAAAACATTAAAGTGAAAAATTGACAATGCGGTCAAAGACGTTCTGTTATACAAAAAAAATACTTTTATAGCGCTAGCCGCGAATAAATCAACGAAATAGTCGGTAAACTGTTTACTACGCAATAAAAAGCCTTAATTAGAAGCCTTGTTCTCAAGAAAGGAAGAAAGGCCCTACCGGCTAAGTTGCCGAACATCGATTTCTTAAATTACGTTCAAATAAATAAAGGTTAAAAATGACTTAATCAATAGTTAAATCGGCTTCCATGAGCACATTGTGACGTCATAAATGGTTCGGAATCGATTGTCAACGTTGAAGCCAATTTAACGATTGATTAAGTCATTTTTAACCTTTATATACATATTTGAACTTGAACGCCATTTAAGAAATCGATGTTCGGCGACTTAGCCGGTAGAACCCCAGAAGTACCCTAGCTGGCGAGCATGTATAAAGGTGTGCAAAGATCGTGACAAATGGAAATCCGTTGTCTCTGTCTACCCCTCAAACTCAAACGCAAAATCAAATTTACAGCTACATATGTGCTTTAAGAATATTTTTTGTTTGATTGCCAGCGCATAGATTAGCTAAGAATTTTTATCTTACACGGAAAAAAGGGAAATCAAAAAATTAAAACCTTATGGAGCAACTATTACACATTCAAGTTCTATCTAAACGTATTGGAGATCAAATTTCAATGACAATTTTATAAGGAAATAATTTTAATAAGCTGATTTGAGCTTAATTATTTGATGTATCACGAATTGTAATGAAATTATTTTAGAGATAAGTTCTAGGGCTATACCGGCTAAGTCGCCGAACATCGCTTTCTTAAATGGCGTTCAAATAAATAATGGTTAAAAATGACTTAATCAATCGTTAAGTCGGCTTCAACGTTGACAACCGATTCAGGACTACTAATGACGTCACATGTGCTCATGGAAGCCGATTTAACGATTGATTAAGTCATTTTTAACCTTTTTTATTTGAAAGCCATTTAAGAAATCAATGTTCGGTAAATTAGCCGAGAGAGTACACTTTTATGCCTATGATATTATGAATTTTTCAAGATAACTTTTAGGCCCGACCTGGGATTGGATCCCACAACCTCAAAAGGTATCTGCGGCTAAACACGCTAACTAGCTATAACACGAGGCAATCAAAACTATTACATACACGAGAATCCCAATTGTCAATTTGCCAAGGGGAATCCTGCTGAGTAATAATTTTGGCTTACATTATCCGATGTATCAGTATATATGAATCAGCCCATTTCAATAGAATAATGTTGATTGCGATTCTGTTTTATACACCAATAAACTAATTAAAATGTCATTATATATCTCTCTCTAATGTTGCCTGTATGAAAAGGAAAGAAGATACCAATAACTCGAAACACGCACCGGGCGCATAGTTGATCGACATTTCTCAGTTATTCGCGCCAAATCTAATTGAAACAAGTAACAATTATACCCTGACCTATTTTAAGAAAATAAATGTTAATAAAAGTTTAGTTTGTATTGGATGGAACCGGAGGCATTATACTGAGTTTTATTGCACTGGGATTTCTGAGTTGAGAGATCGTTTCGTGATGCTGGGTTTTCCTACAAAAATATGTTTACTTTTTGCAAAAACAAAAATATTTATATAATTAAATGCAGAAATTCCGACGGCATAGGTATACTTATAATCTCTACATTGGAGTTTTGACGCCAAAGCGGAAAAAGACGCATCAAGGCATTGTTTGATTTTCAAAAACCGGTGAAAATTCCAGTTATTAAGGTGTAAATATGGCGGGTTTTTATACATAACATCTTCGACAACGTACGTAGGTACACAAGTGGAGGAAAGTGCCATATTGCCATGAATTGAGATTTTATGTGTAGAAGCTAAAACTCCATAGAATTCTCTGGCAAAGTCTCCACTGCTTTACTGGGGTAGATCATGAAGGAATATGGCGAAAACTAACGAAATGAAATATACCTATACTACTGAAATTGGCTCATAAGGCCGAAGAAGCCAGTGCCGTAAAACTGAATTTAAAAAAAAGCTCTACATAATTTATTGGATAATTCAAAATTTAAATTCAAATTTGGAACCGAGTTACACCAATTGTGTAAACTGACAGCTTTCATTGGCGTATTATCTTGAATGATATCCTCGAATGAGGTCCTCTTTTTATTTAAATGCAGCCTATATTTAAAAAACATTTAAAACAAGATATAACAGTAAAATCGCAAGATATTTTTCGTTATAATGTACTAATTTATACTTTATATTAACATACAATAGCGGTTACGAAGAGAAGAATAGGCAATGGATAAGTAGTGTTTTACTAATTGAGTGAAGTCAGGGATTTTACATACCTTATTTCTAAAAGAAAATAATATTCTAAAACTGAACTGCTTGGACAGAAAAAATTAAATAATCTATAAAGTGCGCTTGGATATGTATTTAAACCCCTAGTTAGACAACAACAAATGAGTAAAAAATTTGGATTCTTAAGAGTATTTTTGTCAGTGATTTAGTAGCTGCCATGTACTGCACTGCACCACAGCAAGAATAGAGAAGAAGCAAGTCAAATTATAATAATAATAATATAATAAATAATATCCTGGGACATTATTCACACACGGTCATCTGATACCAAACTAAGCAGAGCTTGTACTATGGAAACCAGATAACTGATATACTACATATACTATTTTTCTTTTGTAAATACATACTTATATAGATAATTTACACCCAGACTCAGGACAAACATACATGTTCATGCACACAAATATTTGTCCCGGGAGGGAATCGAACCCACGACCTCCGGCGTGAAAGGCAACGTATCATACATAATAATTTGTTGGCGTGGTTGGCAAACCACGCCAACAAATTATTATGTATGACAATCAATTTAAACACAATTGCTTTAGGACCAAGTTGTAAGAAATCGTTATAATAAAGTAGGTTTACTTAATTACAAGGATTTCTTCCAAGCGATAATGTTTTATTTATTAAAAAAAATTGCACACAATCTGTACAAACATGGATTACCAGTCAACCTTTGGGTGACACAGTGATAATATGGCAGGTGCACAGATGAATGTTCAAGAAAAGTGTAGGTACATATTTAAACTCTAACTCTGTAAACATAAATGCATAACTACTATAAATATAATTACTATACATATCTACATAATAATACAATACACATTATTTTAAGTATACTCTAGTTTATAAGTTTTAGTTTATAATTCTATAATGTAAACTAATTTAATTTAATATTTTTTGAATTAGATGAAATAGTTGTCATAATTATATTATAACTAATAAATTGTTTTGTAAAATTTTATTGCATGCTGTGGTCTCCCATAACTGAGGAAGCATAAGGAGTTTAATTATTGTTATCAAATTATAGCAAGTACAGTGTATTCCTTGTTAGACATTAAAATGAAATAAAAAAGTATTGAAATTAATATATACATAAAAAGATTACTGATGAGAAACTCCTGCCTTTATTTTATTTAAAACTAGCTGTGCCCTACGGTTTTACCCACATTAAACTTTATAAATTAATGCCTATGTGTTAATCCAGGGTGTCAGCTAACTCCATACCAAATTTTATTAAAATCGTTCCAGGCGTTTAGACGTGAAGAAGTAACAAACATACACACTCACACAGTCACAAACTTTCGCCTTTATAATATTAGTAGGATGAATACGCTTTGCTTTTGCTAGATTAAAGAAATTATTTTCAATTCTGCTGAATAGTTTATGGCAATAAATGGCATGCCAAGTTGCTGCACATAAATGATCCCATTTATTATTATGACGATAAGCACTGTTTAAGTACCTACTTTACTTTTGTTTGACATTTGGTCAGTGTGTATTCTCTACTCTATACTCTTCAGTCAGAGTTGTTCAAGCTTCTGTAGGCCTCTGACGTAACAACTGTTGGCCATATTACAATACCTTTCTGAAATTAAAACACTTTAGCCGCATGCCTAATTGCTTTCCTTCACCAATAACTAAAGGAACAAAAGTGCCAATGGCTATGGACAGTACATAATGCTGAACTTCATACTAAACATGAATCAAAATACAAAATCAATATGTAGTAGTAAGTAACATTTGATTGTTATGGATTTCCGCAAAGTAACACCTGATTCCATTACTTAACTAAACATGAAAATATCATGAATTAACCAGAAACCGCATTGTGGTTAATCTATATGCTGTGGAAGTGGGTGCCAGGGGTATACAAGCAAAGTCCCTCTACAACCTATTAAAAGACCTAGGATTATCAAGAACATCCGTAAGTTCTATATTAGAACGAGTATCCGAAGCGGCATTGTTAGGATCATACCAAATTTGGCTAGGAAGAGGGGGAACACTGAGAGACAGAGAAGGTGAGCGTTGATGCATCACAGGGGGCTCCCTTAAACCTACATGTGAGTCGCAAGTCTCAGACTCTGTCGAATGTTCCCTCCTCTACCACGCGATGGATTCCACACAGTGAATCCATGGAATTCTAAGAATTAAGTCTTCTTAGTTTGATCATGTCACCGCAAAATTAAAAATTCTACACACACTTAATTTTAGACATCTTCTTTCATTTTTCCTGACCCTCACATTATCAACATGTTTATTAAATACAAACATACCTACATACAGTGGCTTATTTAAGAAATAAAAATAAAAAAGGTTTTTATTCACATAGACTTTAAAAAAGCGCTTGTAAATAGTCAGAACATGTTTGTAGTAATATAGTTGTATACATTATTATTTCTATTTACATGGATAATTAGGTACACAGATTGTATGAAAACATTTATAAAATTTATTTTATAATAGCAATGATATTTTGTATTAAGTTATTGTCAAAGAGATTGTTTAAGTTTAATTATCAAAAATTTTATTATAGATATAGGTGTTGAAATAAACATCTACACTTAGCAATTAACATTTTGGTCTATTTAATGCACTAAGAAAATTAAGCAAACTAAATGATTACAATACCGCCCCTAAGGATACCCACTGACCACAATAGGTTCTATGATAGTAATTATTATAAGCAAACACTTATATAATCAATAACTTACGACCGCGGTAATGAATAGTAAAGTTAACTAAACGAACAACTACCTTCAAATACCTGTTTTCAATAAGTACTTACCTACTTGTAAATAGGTATGTAATCACCTACCTACTAAATTAGTGAAACTGTTTTTAAAACATTAAAATTATGAACAAAAATTATATTTATTCAACGAGAAATTAGCAAAGAATTAGTATTTCCCACGAATACGGACAACATTACAATAAAACCGCTAAAACTATTAATAAGACACAAAAAATCAATGGATACGAGAGGTAGGTACAAGGTCATTGCAAAACAGCAATCACATCGTTTACAATGCGTAATTTCTAAAACACATAGAAAATTCACGGTAAATCTAATAAAGTTGTAAATTATTGAAAGTACTCACCAGTTGTGTAGATAAATATCAAAGTTTTTCCAACCGGTGAAATAGCAAACACGCGGTGACAAGCTATCAACGTAGAGTGAAGTACCAAAATAGTGATGCGATCAAAACTATATTCTGTCAAATAGAACGATCTAATCTAAAATAATCGATTATATAAGTCTTGAAATAAACAAAGTGACAGATTATAGGTTTCATACTAAAAAAATAATAAAACATGGAATGAAAGTCATAGTATTCACTATGCGATATTTGTCTAATTAATCACTAACTACACGAATGCGTAAAATTATATTTATTTTTAAAACCCTTCGTCATATCGCTGAGGCCCGCCTATTAAAAGAGTCTACCTATCACTTTCTCAATCAATTTTAACCTATTACATATCAATTTGGTGAGGGGCACAAAAGACAGCAATCTTGAAACTAGAAAGAGCCCAAAGAGCCATTTTAAATGTAAGTACCTACTTTCCGACCATTTCTCTTTCCAACGGAAGAACTGTACAAGTCTTGTGAAGTACTTACAGTAAGGCAACTTTTTGTAGTTAATATAATACTATTACAACATAAAAACACGCCTTTTCATGAAATTACCAAGCGCCGCAAGGACTTGGTGTGTGACACATTTCAAAGCAACTTCTCTTTTACACAACGCTTTATCTGGTATTTAGTACCCAATCTTTATAATAAAACTAGCTGTTTTGCGCTTTGCCCCGCGGTGTTACCCGCGTTAATTTTATAAATTTTCTTTGCTATAAACCTCACGGAGCCCGAGACCTTTCCAACGAATGCAAAACCGTGGAAATCGGTTCGTGCGTTCTGGAGTAATAGCGTCAGGAAGGAAAACCCCACTTATTTTTATATAGTAGAGATAAACAAGAAACTGAGCATTTACTCTCTCTCTTTACATGCACGTAAAGAAGCCGTCACAAAACTGCTGCTAACTATGAATTATCAAGAAACAGAACAATTATTACAGCAAGTTTTCTAATACCGCGCACACACCCACGCCCACTCACATACGTACACACTCACACGCGCGCACGCACACATACACTCACACACACCCACACACACACACACACACACACACACACACACACACACACACACACACACACACACACACACACACTAATATAAGAGCTTTCTATTAACATCTATTAACAAATATAAGTTTTTGTATTTTGTTCATATTATTACATTTTCTCTTTTTATGTTAACTTTCACCATATAATTGATGAATAATGATGGAACTATATAAACAAAGTTGGGCCTAGCACCTTTAATACAAGTTATCTCCGAATAACTTAGCTAAGGTGCTAGCCACCGCAAAGATTGCTAAATATAATAATATTGTAACAAACAAACAATTTTGTTATGTAAAAATGTGTTGCATTTAACAGTACGCACCTATTATTGTTATAGTTTTATGTTATGTGGTGAAATAAACAATTATCTTATCTCATCTTAACAACGAATTACCGAATAGAAACCTCCTTAGTTATAATAAAATGTAGCAAACAGAGATGTAGTCATTAATTTAATAAAATGCAACATTTAATAGAAAAATAACACGTACTAATGTCGGTTAGTGCCTTTTTGTTGCATTTGTGGATATAGAATGGCAACTATGTTACTACATAATGTTGTTTCTCGATTTATATATCTATTGTTCTGCAGTTCAAGTGGTGTTACTGCCGACATGAAATACTTCTCTATGCATGTTTATGATTTACTCAATAATGCGAAGATTGATTTTTGTAAATCTTGGCAGGCATCCTGGGGTAACTCAAGTAAGAGAAACTAAGGGTAGTAAATACTTTTCCATCCGGTTGGATGGAAAAGATTAGTGGTTAGTAATCCCGTTTAATGGGGATATAGATAAACAGAAGATATTAGAAAAATTTGAGGAAAACTGTTACATCGGTTATTACGTAGAATTCGTCTTGGTTTCTAGTTTTTTTAATGACCCTGACTCTGACCCTCAAATTCATCAATTAATCAACATATTTATTAAATACATATAAGGTATATACAATTTGCTATAGTATGCATATATTAATCTACTAACACTTATTTTGTGTATGTCTTCGTAACAGGTCTATAAATACTTCCACAATTAGTAAAAAGCTATGTCTTCAAAATTACTCATGAACAACCATAACTGCATTTATTAGTGTTCAATCGTTTTAAAATGTTTTCATGGTTGATGACACCTGTCAGTTCAGGCATTTTATGTTAAATTTAAGCAAATTTCTTCAAGTGACCAGATATTACCTAAGCGACACGAAGTGAAGGTGACCACTAACGTAGCGTGGACTAAGCTGTGCAATTAAAAATATCCTGTTTTTTATTAAAATATATTTGGTTATAAAAATAACAAAATCTATTGAAATCTAACACACGGAAATATTAAACTAATTTTAAAACTGAAAATTTCCATTATTTTCCCTCGTTGTCAATTTGATTAACACATTTTTAATTACACAACTTATTTTATTAGATAATTATGTTCCGAGTGATAATATGCTTAATTAGAAGTGTGATTCACATGGTATGTAATCTGCATCATAAATTGACTATTTTTAATATTATTGTAAAAAAAATCAATACTATAATCTGCCAGCCCTAGCTTATTGCTTAATCGCAATCTTTAGTCATCAATTTTGTATACAGATAGAATGGAAAGCAAATTATTCAAATACGTTGTAGATGTAGTTGCTCGATTTATGATTTCTTAACTTGTTATACAAGATAACGAATATTATTGGTTAAAGCATTCTTCCTCAGTTATAATAGTTTTTGTTTTAACTTCGTTTTATATAGTCAAACTAATATTATAAAGGCGGAATAATGTTTGTTACTTATTCACGCAAATACTACCAGATGTAATATGATGAAACTTTGTAGTAATATGGCTTATATGTCGGAATAACACATAGGCTATAATTTATAAAGTTTAACGCGAGTAAAACCGCGGGGCACAGCTAGTTAATTCATAAAGCACGATTTATCACACGGCGGAGGGCCTTGGTTACCATAAAAACAATGATTAAAGCTTAATCTATCGTGAGTGGAAGTTGTTAATTGAAACAGTCGAGCCAACCCAATCATTCGCACATAATGTGTAAAAACTATTTTCAAAAGATTTTAGTACCTACGGTTTAATTTTATAACTTCGTTGACAAATATGTATTACAAGGCGGAAGGCTAAACAGGCAGATCTAACAAAACTAACTATACCTAACAATTCGATCATTCATATTGCGAACCCTTTCAAAAAAAGACAATCTCTTACCGCAGCGTTGGAGGCGTAAAAGTCTTCCCGAGAGATGCGTAGATATCAAAAATGTGTAATTATCTTTCTTTCATTCGTTATATACAAACATAATTATAGTTCCAAATAAAATCTAAATTTAGTCAAATATAGTGCTTAAAATTATATTTGTTTTTCAATTTATCTTAATCACGGAATGGGCAATCTTAATCCTGCTGTTTGAGCAAAAGTCATTTGGCAAAATTACACTTAACAAACAACGTTTGGTGAAACAATGGTTTCGCCAATTGATCATTTTACTACAAATCATTTTACAAATTACTCACTTTTCCAAGTGATCAACACTTAAATTTACATTTTATAAATAAATTATTTTACACAATGAACATTTAGCAACTGAGTTATCAAATAAAACTACAATTGGTCTTAAAACGTTAAAATGTATTGAGTGACAAGTTAAGGTTAGGTTAATATTAGCACAGTGCCAGAAGCGGGGGCGCCCGTACAGAATGGTACTGGGGAAGCTCAGACCGTAGGTCCCTCCTTTGACGAGTACCCTGGACCCGGATTACCTGAGGAGGGTGGTGGACACCCTCTTCCCAAGGGTCCACTACAGTCCCTTGGATCCCCCATCACCGTCGTACCATGATTTGGACGACCGGTTGGAGGTGACGGAGGGGGAGTTAGACCGAGCAGTACGGTGACTTGTGGCCCGAAATACCGCCCCTAGCCCGGATGGGATACCGGGCAGGGCGTGGGTTTGCGCCCTGGCAGTCCTGGGGGACTGGTTGAGGCAACTGTGCACCAGCCTCAGTAGTGCCGTGTTCCCCACCTGCTGGAAAGAGGCAAGGCTAGTGCTTCTGCAGAAGCCCGGCAGGACCGCCGATTCTCCTTCGGCGTTCCGACCAATCTGCTTGCTGGACGAGGCGGACAAGCTCTTTGAGCGTGTCATAGTCCCTGTCGGAGCCCGCCGTTTGGGCGGGGAGGGTGACGTTGGCGGTGAGCTTAGACATTGTCAACGCCTTCAACTCCGTCCACTGGTCCATCATAACGTACCTCCCTATCTCCGTGGTATATTCGGAGCATATTTACGCGACAGGACGATAAAATTAGTCGGTCGGAACGGGATTGAGATCCAGAGGGAGCTCTCCTGGGGGTTCGTCAGGGGTCCGTGTTGGGACCTCAGCTATGGAGCCTCGCATATGATGCGGTCTTGCGAATAAGCCTCCCTCCCGGAGTGAGCGTCGTCTGCTATACGGATGACACGCTCGTCATAGCCCGGGAGGTAAGCTTCCAGCGGGCGGTACGGCTCGCCGAACTCGGAGTTGCGTGTGTCGTCGCGGCCATAAAGAGACTGGGCCTTCGGGTAGCGCCTCACAAGATCGAGGCGCTATGGTTCCACGGATTACGCCGTAGGGAGGAACCACCCAGTATGTCGATGCGTGTAGGTGACGCAGAAGTCAGGGTGGGGCGGTACATGAAGTACCTGGGCCTCACCCTAGACAGCCGATGCGGCTTCGAGGAGCACTTCGAGCGTCTGGCCCCCCGGGTGCGCCGGGTAACCGGTGCGTTACACCGGCTTTTGCTGAACCTCGGGGGTCCCTGGGAAGAAGTTTGCCGCTTACACGGAGGTGTCGTGCGATCCATGGTCCTTTATGGGGCGCCCGTCTGGTCTGAATGCCTGACGGGCGCCTCCCACTGCAGAGCTGTTTTAAACCGCCTGCAGCGTGTCCATACGGACCGCACGAGGATATCGAACTGTATCCTTTGAGGCGGCGACATTCCTGGCGCGCCTCCCGCCGTTTGATCTCCTGCAGGCAGTCGACGCGACAGTTTACACCGAAATCCGCGTCCGCCGGGAGAGCGGTGAGGCGCCAGAGCAGACGTCTACAGGCGGGAAGCACACCGGCGCGCGGACACTTGCACAGTGGCGCGCGCGGCTCTAATTGCCGCGGAACGCGCGCCAGCGTGCCGTCGGTGTCATCCTGCCTTACCTCGAGGCCTGGATGGGGAGGAGGGAGGGTTACGTCACCTACAGACTGACTCAGATACTCACCGGACACGGGTGTTTCGGTGAATACCTGAGTCGGATCAGCTAAGAAGCGACGACAGCGGTAGCGACCTGGACTCAGCCCAGGATACGCTGGAAGAGTGCCTGGCCTGGGAGGCCGAGAGGCGAGTCCTGGTCGCTGAGATTGGACGGGATCTTTCGCCGCCGGCAGTCGTGTATGCGATGCTGGCAGGCAACTCCACCACATGGGACGCCGTGGTCTCCTTCTGCGAAGCAGTCATGGTCCAGAAGGCCACCGAGCGGAATCGGGAACGAGCTGACCCCGCTCGTCGACGGAGGAGGCGTCGGGGTGGTGGCGGCAGCGGTTAGCCCTACACCCCTCGGGGCTGCGGTGGCAGTTTGAGAAGTGTCCTCAACAGCGGCCACGTGCAAGCACCCCCGGGAAGACAGCGAATTGTTTGTGGCGCAGCCGCTGTGCCGTACTGGCAGGAGTCGGCAAATGGGGAGGGCAACCCACAACTCTCCCCGGGTGCGTGTCCCGACCATCTGGGACACGGCGCAAAAGGGGGGCACCGGAGCAGCATACCCGCGTTCCCAGGACTCCCCCTATCAGGCGCTAGAAGAAGTCCACGGCAGGTTAGGTTCAGTCGGTGCGAGTCCGACATACCCACCCGCAGACACTTTTTGCGGGTGGCATGCGCATCCACCTGGTTATAAAGGTCCCTGCCGTATCAGAAAAAAAGTGTCAGAAGTGACTTTAGGGTGTTTGACATTGGAAAAATGCATTATTTGCGAAACATATAATTAGGTGAAATGAAAAAAGGTCAATTGTCATTTTAATATTTAACACATTTATCAAGTGTAGTGTTTGCTAATGGATCATCTGCTAAATGATTTTTTGTAAGATGATACTTTTGTCAAATGTCTCGTTTGCCAATTGTACATTTCGTGAAACGTTTTGTCAATATTATTTTGGTCAAACATTAGTAATCCTCGCGGAATACTACAAAATAAAGTATCTATCGCAATAATAATACCGATCTTTACAATATAAAGGAAAATAAATGTAACTGTCCCGTGGAAATTAAAGCTGGATTTTGGCAGGTTGTTTTACCTTTAAAAAAATTAGAATGATTTTCACTGGTGATTAAATTTATGAGCAATAGCCTTGGATACCAATTGTTCCCTCCCCAACATTCTACTTAAGGTTTCCTAGTCTTAAGTTTTGTTTACATAATCTGACAATTCTAATGATTACATCTAATTGATTTAACAATTACTATATCGACAAACGGAAACGGGGTAGACTGCAAAAAAGATGGGATTCCGACATAAGACAAGTGGTAGGCGTCACATGGTACAGAGTGGCTCAAGAAAGACATGAATGGAAAAGGTTGGAGGAGGCCTTTGTCGACTGGCAAACAGATCAACTGAAAATATGTAAAATTCAAATAAGAGACTAGATTAGGTTAACATTAAATTTAAGTTTTCTATGTATTTTAATCATATAATTGTAATATGGATCTGAATAAAAGTCTATATTATAATTATATCGATAATTATATCGACAATCGATTAGAATTCTGCATCACTATAGAATAATTTATGTTTTTGATTGCTGGACTCATAATTATCATTAGGTATAAGGTATAAAGAAATATTTTTTATTTATTACCAATCGTAGCCTAGGTAGTTTTACTAGACCAGTCAAAAACAGCGAATTGTCTGGACATCCAATAAAAAATAATATTAGTTTCATTCATTCAATATAGAGTCAATGTTCTTGCTCGTTATTGGTAAAAAGTGTCGTTCAATAATTCACTACGAAAACCAGTACAGTGTTGCCATATATTTAAAATTTCCTTCAAACTCGAGGTGATGAAAAACCCATTACACGTTTTTCAGTATTCTTGCAATAGATATTGAATCTATTCTGAACTCCAAAAACGGGCGACTTTTCTAGAATGGTTTTATCATAACTTTTCTTACGTTTGGAACGTTGTTGAGAAGTATGAAAACAATTTTTATCGGGATCTTTAATTAAAACATTTTTCCTACTTAATGATCTTTATTGTCAAAACTATATTGAGATTTGGAATAAATATAACGAATTGAAAATTTGAGAAGTTGTCAATTTACATCTTTAACATCAATTCAGATTGTTATAGTATGATGGACTTTATTCAGGTTGTATTATTTTACTTCGCCAAAATCCAGGCTAATAAATAACCCTCCTTAGTTGGTCCGCCTATGCTCTGACCAATATAAAAATATATTTATTACTGTCTACTTTCATATGTATTTCGGATTATGAATACATAAAAAAAAATAAACACAAATGCTCTCGCTAAAGCAAATTAAACTGGCCAACTTTAGCAACAATGGACGTTACATAAATGAGTGCTTTCAATTCTGGTTATACGTATCTTGATTACTAACTGTTACAACAAGGCATTAAGATATATTGTATTGATATTATTTCGTATTTTAATAGTACCATGCTATACGTCACTTATGAAGAGAATTAGCAATAGCTATATAAATATTTCCTGCTCTATGCTCGTCATGTATTGTGTCATGACGATGTGGGGTGGATCATCTCCTTCCCTTTAATATTGTAAGAAATGCGATGAGACTTTGATAAGTACATTTGTCTAACACCTAAATACTGAATATTCATTACGCATTCTGATTCCCTCAGTGAATCAGAATACATCAAGCAATTAAGACGCCACTAGCTAGACCAGGTTTTTCTTTTTCAAGTCCAGTAGTTTTTAGGTATCAGGTTTATAAATTGTAATAAAGTTGATGTAAAAAACCGGGAGCGATCACAGACTGGTCAGAGGCTCATTGAACCTTAATGTCAAACTCCAGAGGTCCCGACTGATAAAGTCTACGCTCCAACCTTTACCTATCCACGTCCAAAACCCCGAACCATTTCAGCTCGAACTGCAAAACCGTTTCGAATGCCTAGCAGACTGCGAGGAAGTGGACTCATACTATGACAGGCTCGTAGAAGCTGTCCATACGGCTGGGTCTAAGGTCTTCAAGGCCCGTCGTACAAACAGAACTAAAAAGATCTCTGACTTTACCCTGCAACTTATGGAAGAAAGACGGAAAATGATTCTGACATCCTCAGATGATGCTACCAGATATCGGCAGCTCAACAGACAGATCTCAAAGTCTTTGACTCGCGACACGCGTTAATTTAATACAAAAAGTATTAAAGAGGCCATTGAGCGCAACAAAGGCTCCAAAGTGTTCGCAAGAGCTCTGTCTGTTGGACAGAGCCAACTGACGAAGCTGAAGACTGAGGATGGTAGAATCGTCACGTCTAAACCTGAGTTGCTGGGAGAGATCGAGAAGTTCTACGGACAGTTATATACGACTACACAGCCACCTGTCAAAAGTCATGCCTCAGATCCCAGAGCACGACTAACCCGACATTACACCGAAGACATCCCGGACGTCAGCCTGTACGAGATTAGAATGGCTCTCAGACAACTCAAGAACAACAAGGCGCCTGGTGATGATGGAGTTACAGCTGAGCTTCTGAAGGCGGGTGGTACACCAATCCTACGGGCCCTTCAGAAGTTATTTAACTCCGTCATACTAGATGGTCAAACGCCACAAGCATGGCACAGGAGTTAGGTGGTGCTTTTCTTCAAAAAGGGCGACAAAACCCTATTGAAGAATTATAGACCCATCACACTGCTGAGCCATGTTTACAAGTTGTTTTCGAGGGTCATTACGAACCGTCTCGCGCGCAGGTTTGACGACTTCCAGCCTCCCGAACAAGCCGGTTTCTGAAAAGGCTTTAGTACCATAGACCACACACATACGCTGCGGCAAGTTATACAGAAGACCGAAGAGTATAACAAGCCACTGTGCTTAGCGTTTGTGGACTATGAGAAAGCCTTCGATTCTATCGAAACATGGGCCGTGCTGAGGTCTCTCCAAAGGTGCCAAATTGACTACCGGTATATCGAGGTGATAAAGTGCTTGTATGAAAACGCCACTATGTCAGTGTGACTCCAGGACCAGAACTCGAAACCTATCCACTTGCAGCGAGGCGTGAGACAGGGAGATGTTAAATCTCCGAAACTGTTCACCGCTGCATTGGAAGATGTCTTCAAGCTTCTGGACTGGAAAGGCTTTGGCATCAATGTCAATGGCGAGTACATCACTCACCTTCGATTTGCCGATGATATAGTTGTCATGGCTGAGACCATGGAAGACCTCGGTACAATGCTCGATGACCTCAGCAGAGTCTCTCAACAAGTGGGTCTGAAAATGAACATGGATAAGACGAAAATCATGTCAAACGTCCATGTTGCACCCACTCAATTAAAAGTTGGTGACTCTGCGCTCGAAGTTGTAGAGAACTATATTTACCTAGGACAGACCACCCAACTAGGTAGGTCCAACTTCGAGAAGGAGGTCAATCGTAGAATCCAACTCGGCTGGGCAGCGTTCGGGAAGCTACGTAACATCTTCTCGTCCAAAATACCGCAGTGTCTCAAGTCGAAAGTCTTCGACCAGTGTGTGTTGCCAGTGATGACTTACGGAACAGAGACGTGGTCGCTCACTATGGGCCTTATCAGGCGGCTCAAGGTCACCCAAAGAGCAATGGAGAGGGCTATGCTCGGAGTTTCCCTGCGGGATCGAATCAGAAATCCCGAGATCCGCAGGCGAACCAAAGTCACCGACATAGCCCGAAGAATTGCAAAACTGAAGTGGCAGTGGGCGGGGCACATAGCTCGCAGAGCCGATGGCCGTTGGGGCAGAAAGGTTCTTGAGTGGCGACCACGAACCGGAAGACGTAGCGTGGGCAGGCCCCCTACAAGATGGACCGATGATCTTGTGCGGGTCGCTGGAAACTGCTGGATGCGAACAGCGCAAGACCGGCAATTGTGGAGATCTTTGGGGGAGGCCTTTGTCCAGCAGTGGACGTCTTTCGGCTGATATGATGATGATGATGATGACTGTAAAAATATATATTTTATTTCGTTACTTTAAAATACATCCATCTACGAATTCTGTATTTAACTTGGAAACACTAGCCAAACGTCAAAAAATCTGAAATCATTCGTTCACCCGAAATCTTTTATTTATTCGTTCAGTAATTTCAAATGCTTTACTAGCGCAATAACATTTTCGAATATTTTCTAAATTAAAGTATATTCATCGAAGTTTACCAAAACTAAAATGTCTACCGATATCACTGAGATTGGAAATCAAAAAGTTAAAAGCGTCGCCAGTGGAGAGGTAAAATATGTTTATATTCTTTTTTGTTTCAATTCTGTATCTTGAAAGTTTTTTGCGGTGGACAAATCTGAAATTTACGAATAATCTTAGTCTCAAATATATTTAACCGGATTCTAGTGCTATTTATTAGTATCATACCTTTTTTTAACAATGAACCAAACTTCCTTATACTGTTTTATAGTATATGAAAGTAGAACATGACCCAGCATTTCATAATAGACTTGCATTTCAATTGAATGCACACTACCAAAGAGTATCATCATACATAATGTACATTGTGATAACTATATGTAGCATATTTAAATTCTAATTTCAAATAGAAAAATGGAATGTGAAATAGGTACTTTATATTTACTTATGCTATTATGATAATAAATCCATAATTTTTTGGACAAGTAGTCGATTAATTCTTGAAGACTTTTAGTTACATATATTGATAAATGGGTTAATTTGCTAAGCCTATTATGTTGCTTACCTTTTTTATGTTGTTTGATAAGTAATTTGTAATAAATTCTATATAAAAAATCCTATCCTGCAATGTTAATATAATCCTTTTTTTATTTTATTTCTTAATGGCAACCTGCTGATAATTTTAGCACTTATTTTATTTGATGTATGCAGTTAATTCCTCCTAGACTAATCATATCAAAAATCAAGTGTGCCTTAGACTACACAATTTACTGAAGTAAAACTTCTTTTGTTCAGCCTACTTGTATGCTATGAGAAAAAAAGAAAACACGTGTGCTTGCACCTCTCTTGCCCATAGAGTAATATAAAAAACATAACTCTATAACTTTACTAACTTATATCTCCTTCTCAACTTCTGTTCACCTAACCAATCACAATTTTTGTAACACTCATCGTGCATTCACTAGCTTTCTCCCAAAGTCAAGCTTGCTTAAAGAAGTTTTACTTTAACAGAAAAGTGTGCAGCTCACACACAGCAGGAGTGAAACTTTACTTTTTAAAACTTTCACTTCTGATGTGTGTGAGTTGCACAGTTTTTTGCCTACAAGAGAATGAGATAAGTATATACTTATTTCATTCTCTTATAGGCTACTACAGTATTAGGATAATTAAAAATGATATTATTTTTATAATATTTTGACCAATATTAAAAATAATTAGAAATTGAAAAGCAAAGTATTGTATTTCATATATTTACATACTAGCTGTGCCCCACGGTTTCACCCGTGTTAAACTTTATAAATTATAGCCTATGTGTCAATTTGACAATCCAGGGTGTCAGCTAACTCCATACCAAATTTTATTAAAATCGCTCCAGCCGTTTAGACATGTAGAAGTAACAAACATACACACTTACAAACTTTCGCCTTTATAATATTAGTGTGATAGTGGGATTTAAGATGATATCACATTTTATTCAGATTCAATGTTTTTCACTTTGAACAAATGACATGAGAGGTATAAATAATAATTACTGGTCAATATAAAACAGTTGTATCATTTTCTGAAGGCTTTGTTGTATGCAGGTGCAAACCATAATATGATAGCATTCTAATCTATCTCATTCTCCCACAGGCTAAATCCTAATTATGAATGTATGTCTCTATTAACTGTTGCTTGAAAATTCGATAAATGAAACTCATTGAATTTTTAAATCACAATGGTGCTAGAGTTAATCTAATAAAATAATTTCTAATGAATGTGCAGTGAATGACATAAGATATTTTGTTATTTCATCCGTGATGATATTAATGACAGACTGGTTAACTTAGTTGGTAGATACTTGCATATACAGGACAGATATTCATGTGCATGAACATGTCTGTTTGTTCTGAGTCTGGGTGTAATAATCTATACATACATAGACTCACGCCTGTCTCCCAGAGGGGTAGGCGGAGACAATGGACTTCCATTTGTCACGTTCTTTGCATATCTCTTTCGCTTTGTTTACTGATATTATATTCTTCTTACATGCTCACTGATTTAGGGTACTTCTGACCTGACCTTTCTTGAGTACGTCTCCGATTTGATCAGAGAACGTTCTATGAGGTCTTTCCCTCCCGGTTGTACCATTCACACAGGCCAGGTATACTTCTTTTGTCAATCTTCTTTCATTCATCCTTTCTAAATGGCCAAACCGTCTCAGCATATGCATGTAAAATATCAGTTATCTGGTTTCCATAGTTCAAGCTCTGCTTAGTTTGGGATCAGATGGCTAGGTGTGAATAATGTCCCAGGATATTATTGTTTATTATTGTTAGTATTGAATTTATTTGATCTTAAAATTATCTTTTTTTTTCCAGACTGTGGACCTGAAGAGTTTTTGGGAGAACCAGAATGTAGCAATAGTGTTCTTCAGACGCTGGGGATGCGCGCTGTGCAGATTGTGGGCTAAAGAGGTAATATGTTTTTTTATGGCATTCTGCTGTTTTCCCCAGCAATGTTTGCCAGTGTCATGTAGTGACAATTCATGGGAATTCAAAAGCAAAAGAATTTATTCTAAATATTACAATTGAAGCGTCAATATGAACCATTTATTATTATAACTTTATCCTGTTCATCATCATTATCATATCAGCCGAAAGACGTCCACTGCTGGCTAAGGCCTCCCCAAAGATCTCCACAATTACCGGTCTTGCGCTATTTGCATCTAGCAGTTTCCTGTTAGTGAAAATAAATTTAATAAAAGCAACAATTATATGAGCATATGGAAAGTCTGATAGCAAGTGCGGAACGTTTACTGGTAACTGAATATTGAAGGGTTTATTTAATGGAGAACTAAGAAAAATGTGGTGCAGGGTACCATCGTCCAGCCCACATTCACACAGTAAGTTGTCTCCGACTCTAATTTCATGGATAAATACTGGTGTGCAGCAATGGTACAGGTAATAGTACAGCAGGTAATATGTTATCTATACATATAATAAAATTGTAGGAAAGTCAAAACTGTACATTGAATATTTTTTAAAAAGGATACTTGGGGCGTGATCTACAATCTATACATATAATAAAATTGTAGGAAAGTCAAAACTGTACATTGAATATTTTTTAAAAAGGATACTTGGGGCGTGATCTACAATCTATACATATAATAAAATTGTAGGAAAGTCAAAACTGTACATTGAATATTTTTTAAAAAGGATACTTGGCGCCTGATCTACAATCTATACATATAATAAAATTGTAGGAAAGTCAAAACTGTACATTGAATATTTTATTAAAAGTATTATGTATTTGAATACAAATAAAACGGCGAGCGGACATTATCGCACTGACGTTTATTTATGTCAATCATGTACAGGCAAAGGTCCCATGTTATTATGCCAAACAGCCAGTACATACGTTACATTCCTCCCTCTAGTTAACAAATATAGAAATAACTAAACATAACATCACATTTTAAACATAGGAGATCATAAAATTATAATATATATTTACAAAAATGGCTTATAATTAACCCTTGGCTTTTGACGAAGAACTCTATCACTTGAGGGATTTTGTGGTGGATCCGAGACTTGCGATGGTTCCGAATGAGACGTTTGAGAGTCACTGTGATCTGAAATAGGATCATGATATTCATCTACTGTAATCTCCTCCTCCAACGCAAAAGGAAGCTGAGTATTCAGTGGGCTTGCGGAACTGGTGATTTTAGATGAAACAGAGTCTTCTGGATCAAAATTGCTGTCCCAGACTATACCAGTTGCACCAAACTCATCACCTTTGAATGCTGTCATTTGATTTTTGTGCTTTTTAGTTATTGCACTTGATACATAGTCACGCACTAAATAAACTACTGAACCTAATCGTTTCAAAATTATGCCTTTACACCACACATATTTTTTGTTGTTTAACTGTTTCTTATAAATTATTAGGTCACCGATATCAAAAAATTGTTTGTTTTGTCCACCGTGATGTTCACTCTGCAAACACTGCTTGTTATTTACATTATTAGTTAAGTTTGTAGACGAAGACGGTGACGCCGTCGTCAATAGATCTAGCCTAGATCTCAGATTTCTTCCATATACCAGTTGGGCAGGTGAAAAGCCAGTAGTTGAATGAACTGAGTTTCGGTAATCAAATAAATACTTCAAAATTTTCTTTCTACAAGTGTGAGAGTTATTACTGCTAAGAATGCTCGATTCAATTCCCTTTTTTACTATCTTAACATAGCTTTCTGCCTGCCCATTGCTGGCTGGGTGATAAGCAGGAGATGTCATATGTTTAATACCATTCAATGAACAGAATCTCGAAAATTCATGAGATGTGAAAGCCGTGCCATTGTCACTTACTATCGTGTGCGGTATTCCAAAACGCGACATAAATTCATAGATATTATCTATAACCGCTGCTGTTCCCGAAGAACTACTCATAGGATACATTTCTACCCATTTACTATATGCATCAACTACAACCAAATACATGTTGTTATGAAATGGACCCAGAAAATCAATATGGATTCTGTAAAATGGTTGTGGTGGAAACTCCCAGTTAGATAGAGGCGCGCGAGCAGGCGTCGGATGTAGTTGAATACAGATGTCGCAAGAGTTTATCATTTTTTCTATAGCTTCATCTATACCAGGAAACCGGAATCTAGAACGCGCTTCCGCCTTAGTTTTAACTATGCCTATATGAGATAAGTGTAATTCTTTTAAAACTTTAGTTTGTAAACTTTGCGGTATAATAACCTTATGTCCTCGCATCAAACAACCGTTTTCATAAGATAATTGCGTTTTACAATTAGAATACGGTTTAAGCGACACATTTGCAACTTTCTTTGGCCAACCCTTACAAACATATTGAATAACTTTTTTAAGTGTAGCATCTGTATTTGTTTCTGACTGCAACACTGGTAAAGTAATTGGCAGACTTCCTTCCAAAACAAAATTAATGTAAGAAGCACGGTCTTCCGTACCATCATGACTCTCTAAAGTACGATCGTTGTCGACAGTTGGTATTGAAGCACGTGACAGATAATCGGCAATATTATCACCGCTTCGTATAAATAAAATCTATTTCATAATTGTAACCACTTAAAAATATGGCATATCGTTGCAAACGATTTGCAGAAACCTCCGGTACACCTTTAAATGGCTTAAAAATGGAGATCAGTGGTTTGTGATCAGTCCGCAAAATGAAAGGTACTGCCCTACCATATAAATATTGGTGGAAAGGGCGAACTCCAAATATAATAGCTGTGGCCTCTTTCTGAATCTGAGAATATTTCTTTTCGGCTGAATTTAGTGTGCGAGATGCAAAAGAAATAGGACGTTCAGATCCATCTACCTCAATTTGGGACAAAACGGCCCCTAGCCCATTCGGACTAGCATCTACTGTTAAAATGAGCTTAAACTCTGGATTGAAATGAGTTAAAACCTGTTCAGATGCCAAATACTGTTTAACTTTATTAAAAGCAATGTCGTGCTTAGATTTCCAGCTATATTTCACTCCCTTCTGTAAAAGTTCGTATAAAGAACTTAACATAGATGAAGCATTAGGAATGAAATTTCTGTAGTAATTCACTAGACCTAAAAACGACTGCAACTGCTTTACGTTTGTCGGAACAGGTGCATTAACTACTGCTTTTACTTTATCTGGAGACTTATGCAACCCATTTTTATCTATAACATATCCTAAATAATTGATCTGGTCTTTAAAAAATTCACACTTGTCTTTCTGTAATGTTAAACCAGCGTCTTGTAATCGTCTTAGAACATCATGCAACCTCTGTAGATGAACGTGCTTGTTCGGTCCCGTGATCAAAATATCATCAAGCAAACAAAGTACACCATCCATTCCTGCAAGTAATTCGTCCATAGCGCGTTGAAAAATCGACGGTGCTGATGCCAAACCAAAGACTAGCCTTTGAAATCTAAAAAGTCCACGATGGGTATTTATACATGTAAGTTTTTGTGACTCTGGATCTAATTTGAACTGTGTATAAGCCATAGACAAATCTAATTTGCTAAATTGTACTCCTGAATGTAATTTTGTAAACAGTTCGTGTATAGTAGGTAAAGGATATTGTTCAATGACTAACTGTTTATTTATACTGACGGAATAATCAGCACATATTCGAATAGATCCGTTACGTTTTAACACTGGTACAATTGGAGATGCGTACTCAGCATGATCTATCGGTACAAGAATGTTAAGACTAACTAATCGCTCTAGTTCCTCATTAACTCTGTCTTTTAGAGCAAATGCTAACGTCATCAAAGATTTAGAAAATGTATATCCTAAACTTTTTTCTGGTGAACTCGGGTTATTCCAAAAGTAAGACTAACTAATCGCTCTAGTTCCTCATTAACTCTGTCTTTTAGAGCAAATGCTAACGTCATCAAAGATTTAGAAAATGTATATCCTAAACTTTTTTCTGGTGAACTCGGGTTATTCCAAAAGTAAAAGTTCGTATAAAGAACTTAACATAGATGAAGCATTAGGAATGAAATTTCTGTAGTAATTCACTAGACCTAAAAACGACTGCAACTGCTTTACGTTTGTCGGAACAGGTGCATTAACTACTGCTTTTACTTTATCTGGAGACTTATGCAACAAGGCGTCGTGCCTTAAAGAATACTGGTTTGGCATCTGGTGTAAGCCGCAATTTGACATCATACTTTTGGAATAACCCGAGTTCACCAGAAAAAAGTTTAGGATATACATTTTCTAAATCTTTGATGACGTTATTCTCTTGAGAACAATAATTAATTGGTGATAACGCTATTTTAAATGTTGATAAAAAATTACGTCCAAGTATCGGTGGCCCGCCACCGCACACCACATAAACGTCTATGTCATGGGTTTGCTCAGCGTATGTCATCGGTAATCGAACAACTCCTAAACATTTCATCGGGACACCTGTATAGGACATTAATCTTTTGTTTACCCTTGACAAAGGCACGTGTTCAAATAATTTTTTGTATGTGACATCGGAAATAGCAGACACTCCGGCACCACAATCAAATTCAAATCTGATATCTTTCCCCAACACGGAGATCATGCTGGTCATGGGCTCTCCACGCTCGGAGCAAATATGGAAATAATACAACTCACCGTCGTCGTCACCGTCATCGTTCACATGTGCACCAGAAACAAAATTAACATTCTTGCACATCTTACTCAAATGCCCTTTTTTATTACATTTCGTGCATTTATAATTGGAGAAACGACACTTAGACGAAGCATGATTTGTACGACCGCATACTGAACACCCATCACGCTTTTGGTCGCACTGCTTAACAGTAGGTGGCGAGATTTTGAACACCCGCTCCTCAGTACGATTGACCACCGACATTGACACTGCAGCGCCAAGGCGCGCACAACGAGTATTTTCAGCCAGTTCTAAGGCTTTCAAAAGTGTAAAGTCCTTGAGGTCGTGTGCGAATAATTTTTCCCTTTCTAAGCCTGGTACCATGCCCACAACAAATCGATCTCGTAACATCTCTTCCAAATTCTGAAATCCGCAGTGCTCAGCTAACCCTCGTATGCGCGCGGCCCATTGTGCATACGACTCCGTAGGAAATTGCGCAGCCGTATAAAATTTGTACCGCTCGGCAAAACCACAATGTTTAATGGTAAAGTGATCATCCAGCAATTTGATGATGTCTTCAAACGGCACTTCTTTCAAAGTCTTGGGTAAAGCTAGATTCGACGTTAACTTAAACGTGCCGTCACTGAGTGCGCTTAGTAAGACCGCTCTTCGCTTGATTCGCGTTGTATCGGTCGAATCGTTAATATCGTTGGCTATGAACCATTGTATCAACTTATCTTTCCATGTTTCCCACGTTTGGATATTATGATCAAACGGAGAAAGAAATCCAAAAGAACTTCCGACCGACATTTTCTTATGTTTTCTTTAGTTTATCCTCGTCGCCAATATTATGTATTTGAATACAAATAAAACGGCGAGCGGACATTATCGCACTGACGTTTATTTATGTCAATCATGTACAGGCAAAGGTCCCATGTTATTATGCCAAACAGCCAGTACATACGTTACAAAAAGGATACTTGGGGCGTGATCTACAATCGTTATCGAAGACAAAAATATAGGTTTTAGAATTTTTATCTGTTTGTCTGTATGTATGTCCGGGCTAAACTCAAAAAGTACTGAATAGATTTACTTCAAATTTTGCATGAATATTACTAAGAGGTCGGGTCAACATATAGGCTACATATTGTTACGCTATCACCTAAGGAGGAGGAGCTGTGGTAATTTATAAAATTTGACGCGGGTAAAACCGCGGGGCACAGCTAGTAATATCATATACTAGGCGGTTCTGGAAAACAGCTTCAAAATTCAGTATTATATTTGGAGGCAAAAACTATTTATTTTTAAATGTACATTAATAAGCATGGATGCATGCACAAAAAGATTAATCAGGTTCACAAGTAGCAGTTGAAAGATCTTAAATTTACTGTATGTAAGAGAGACTTACTTATCATATGGGCAGTGGTTACCCTAGTGTCAGAATTGGTCAAGTCGCCCATTAGGCCTCTGATGTGGGTTAACGACTGTTGCCTAATGTCTACAACCGGGACCGTCAGCTTAAAGTGCCTTCCGAAGCACGGAGATGCTCAGAAATTAAACCACTTTGGCGGTCACCCATCTATGGACTGACCGCCAGCCTTAGTTATGGAATGGTGAGAGCATCCGGCTTGTAAGAGATAGCGTAATGGAGACTGTCACTAGTGGTTCATTACATACATACATCTGGACTTCTGCTGCTGAAATTTCTGGTACAGTTCTTTTGGTAAAGTTCTTCCTTCCGTAAGCTTTTCCATAATTTCATTGACGGTATTTATATAAAATAAAATAAAAAAGGTTTTTATTCACGTAGTCTTTAAAAAAGCGCTTGGAAATAGTCCGAACATGTTTGTAGTAATACAGTTATTATTTCTATTATTTCTTTCTTCTATTACTTATTTTTCATTTTTCGATTTTTCGAACTTGATATACCCCCATATAAAAGCCAAATTGTCAAATGTGAAAGCGGGGGCCTATTCTAACTTAGTTTGCTAAATAAACGTTAAAATCATAAATATCCTGGGACATTATTCACACACGGCTATCTGATGCCAAACTTAGCAGAGCTTTTACTATGGTAACCAGATAACTGATATATTACACATACTTCTATAGATAGTTGCACCCAGACTCAGGCCAAATAGACATGCTCATGTACACAAATATCTGTCTTGGGTGGGAATCGAACCTACGACAAGCATTTACCAATCACGCCAACAGGTCCGCCAAATCATGTACGTGCATCGTGCAGTATCATATAGCAGGTTATTATTATTTGTATTTTAAATGACAATAATGTTTGGGATTGAATCTCTTTATATCAATGCATTAATGTAAAAAATATAAATAAATGTAATACTTTTACTGATAACCTTCTCTTTAATTGACCTCAAACGAAAGGTTATCATTTCTACTGTATTTTTATTATATTTACGTACATTACGCGATTTTTCCATTGTTTATGAAGCCATTTTGATTATTTCTCTTTTATTCTATAGCGAAAGCTTTCGGTCTCATATATATTTTGTTAAAGTCGTATGTAATAAAGAATCGAAGTTGTTAGTGAGTTGTTTTCGGTTATTATTTGTCATAGCCAGATGCTCTCACCGGTCCGTAAGTGATGGGCGAGGTTAAGATACTAGGCTCGCGGTCAGTCCATAAATGGGTGGCCGCCAAAGTTTTTAATTTCATTTTTTATCATTTTTTTTTATTTATTTAAAGGGTTTTATGCATACAATAACAATAATAGCTTAGTAACTTGCTATTTATTATTTATTTAAGAATATTAAAAATACATGTGACGAAACAGACCGTACGGACGGACTAATTTAAAATATTTTGTTACCTTAATTACTGTTTTTAAACTGTGTTTATGTAATACATTGTGAGCTTGACAAGTACAAGTGTATGTAAATACCCAAGCGCTGAATAAATTTCATTATTTCATCATTATTTCATTATTTAATTTCATAGCATACGGCAGTCCCATCCTATCCTAATCAATTGAACTTTCACAAAACGTGGGCCATGAACGTGAACAAACCCATGGCATCATCACTATTTGGTTGGGATGGAATTTTATGAAACATGCCCACATCGGTTCCGTTCAAATTCAGGGACCTTATTAAATGTGTGTGTAGTAGGTACCTAACCTACTATGCCAAATCGAACGCAAAGTAAGAATGTCTAAATAATCGAACGTCATAATATCGAATGGTTAATAAATTAAACATTTAATCGAATGTGTCCTTTAGCTTACGTATTGGCAGTGGTTACCCTAGTGTCAGAGTAGTTCAAGCCGCCCAGTAGGCCTCTGACATGGCTTAACGATTGATGTCTAATGCCTATAACCGGGACCGACAGCTTAACGTGCCTTCCGAAGCACGGAGACGCTCAAGAATTAAAACCACTATGGCGGTTACCCGTCTATGGACTCACCGCGAGCTTAGTTACTTAACCTCGCCGATCGCCTACGGACCGGTGAGTGCATCTAGCTATGATCGCCTCGATGTGCTTTAGTGTTAACACTATATGGTCGCAGTTCTGACCTAACCTACTTTTCTAGTAGCGAATGTTTCATATATTAACCATTCGACATTATGAACGTATATATTTATTCGATTACTGGTCGGTCGATTTGGTGTGGGGGATCGTTAATAACTTATTTCTACGAGATTCATATCGAAGACATTAATAATAATAATAATATCCTGGGACATTATTTCCATACGGCCATCTGATCCCAAACTAAGCAGAGCTTGTGCTATAGAAACCAGACAACTGATATATTACATATACTACTTTTCTTTTATAAATACATATCTACTTATACATATACATAACTAGCTGTGCCCCGCGGTTTTACCCGCGTTAAATTTTATAAATTATCACAGTTCCTTCCCGCGTGATAATATGTAGCCTATATGTTGACCCGTCCTCTTAGTAATATTCATGCAAAATTTGAAGTAAATCCATGCGGTACTTTTTGAGTTTAGCCCGGACATACATACAGACAAACAGACAAAAATTCTAAAAACTATATTTTTGGTTTCCATATCGATTGTAGAACACGCCCCAAGTATCCTTTTAAAAAAATATTCAATGTACAGTTTTGACTTTCCTACGATTTTATTATATGTATAGATTACAGGACAAATAGACATGTTCGTGCATACAAATATCTGTCCTGGGTGGGAATCGAACCCACGACCTCCGGCGTGAAAAGCAAGCGTTTGCCAACCACGCCAAAGACCCGTCAAATTCTCATTCCATCTATAAATGTTGTAGATCCTCGACAAATCCACATTCCTCTCAATTAGTCTTCAAAGTTGAATATTATTTTATTACTGCCAAATAGTTATAAGATTTTTTTATCGATCTGATGCCTAAGTAAAATTGATATACAGATTAGGTTATATCAACGAACGATATGACGGTGATAAAATATGTGGATTTTATTCAATAATTCTTGTGATAAAAACGTAGGTATCAAATCGATTTTGACATGATATTACTAGCCTCATTTGTGGAATATAGAATCAAATATTATCTAATATTTAATCTACTAATCTAGGAAACGAAGCGGATGAATATTATTATTGACTGCACGTGTGGCGCAGCGGCTGAGACAGTCGTCTCGCCGCTTCGTGTCGCGGCTTCGAGTCCCGCTCCGGACAACTATTTGTGTGACCCATAAATAGCCGTTCTGAGTCTGGATGTAATTTGTGTCCGTCAATTATGTTTGTGAAGTACCCCGCGACACAGCGATTAGATAACCTATTGCGGACGTTGTCTTTACATACATAGACTCACGCCTGTTTCCCAGAGGGGTAGGCAGAGACAACGGATTTCTATTTGTCACGATCTTTGCACACGTCTTTTGCCTCGATTACTGTCATTATATTCTTCATACATGTTCGCCGGTTTAGGGTACTTCTGACCTGTCCTTTCTTGAGAACATCTCCGATTTGGTCAGAGAATGTTCGACGAGGTCTTCCCCTTCCGGTTGTTCCATTCACACAGGCCAGGTATACTTCTTTGGTCAATCTTCTTTCATTCATCCTTTCTAAATGGCCAAACCATCTCAGCATTCCTTTTTCAATCTTTGTGACTACATCCTCTTTCACACCACAACGCTCTCTTACATCAGTAATTCGAATTCTGTCTCTCAAAGTCACACCACACATACTTCTCAGAGCTCTCATTTCCACTGCATTTATTTTACTTTCATTCTTTTTCTGCCATACCCAACGTTGTCTTTAACATAAAAAAAAAGAATACGAGAATATTACTCAGTCAGACGATACTCTGTAGTATGAAAAAACCGGCTAAGTGCGAGTCGGACTCACACACGATGGGTTCCGTATCGTTATCTATAAAAAACGGCATAAAATATCACATTTATTGTATGGGAGCCCCCTTAAATATTTGATTTATTTTAATTTAATTATTGTTCTGGTAATAGGGTTCAGATTTGTTTGTCAGGAAAATCACAACTACGAACAGGTGTTGACTGGATGCTTTAATTCTCACAACTGTCTAACTTACATCGATATAATTCTTTTTAAAGCAAACATTTCTTAACACACACATAGACAAGTACACGTACATATAAACTAACGCGAACATGCCGCCCACCAAAGGGCATGTAATGACCTTTACACAAACATAAGTAGAAAAAAAACTAACATCAATCACGAGTTTATATGCACAAGTCATAGATACTGTATCGATATAATATTAAGTAGATTTTACATAACATAATATAAATGAATTTAATTAAAATTGAATATAAACTAATCAGCTTCTATATCTATTGGTAAAGGACATAATTTATTAAAACTTCGCTTAATTACACTATCACCACTTTTAACACTATACACTCTTGATATACCATCATCACCTGGATGCTTTGCGACAATCCGACCTAATGTCCATTGACCAGGAGGGAGTTGATCACTCTTTATAATAACAATGTTACCGATCTCAAACTCCTTACATTTCTTGAACCATTTTGGGCTCTGTTGCAGGCTGGTCAGGTATTCTGTTTGCCATCGGTTCCAGAAATCTCCTAGTAGTTTTTGCATGTGCTTCCAGCGTGACAATCGATTTACTGGAATGTCTTGAAGAGTGGACTGTGGGACAGTAATCGGAGCTTCGCCAATCAAAAAATGACCAGGTGTTAAAGTCAAGTTATCTGGGTCCATATCGTCTATTGGTCTTATTGGCCTGGAGTTAAGGCATGCTTCGATTTGGCATAGTAGGGTGCTCAATTCTTCAAAAGTCAAATGACTGGTTAAAATCCTTTTCAGGTGATGCTTCATGGATTTGACCCCTGCTTCCCATAAACCTCCTATATGCGGACTGTATGCGGGTATAAAGTGCCATTGCGTTCCATCTAGTGCAAGAGATTCTGCTACTGAACCTTCAAGTTCAAATTTGGCTTCTTTCCAAGCCTGTGCCAGCTCCTTGTTGGCTCCTACAAAATTTCTCCCTTGGTCACTCCATATCTGTGAACATCTTCCACGTCTGGCGACAAATCTTTTAAATGCACCGATGAAGGATTCAGTTGTAAGATCGCCAACCAATTCCAGGTGAACAGCCTTGGTGGCCATACAAACAAACACAGCAACATAAGCCTTATTAGTTTTTACTCCTCTGCCTTTTGAAGCTAAAACTTGGTATGGTCCAGCAAAGTCAACGCCACTGTTTAGAAAAGGCTTGGCTGGAGTTACTCTGACTTTGGGTAAGTCACCCATTAGTTGGTTTTTAGCTGCAGCATTCTGTTTAGAACATATTAAACATTTGCGGATTCTGTTTTTGATCATATGTTTGGCCTTGATTATCCAAAACTTGGTTCTTATGTAGGCCATTGTCATTTGAATTCCTCCATGCAGTGTCTTCAGATGAGCATTCTTTACTATTAGTAATGATAAATTGCTATGACAGTCTAATATTACTGGATTCTTTGTATCTTCTTCGATATCAGCATGTCGCAATCTACCTCCAACTCTAAGAATATTTTCACTATCCAGGTAGGGTTTCAGTGATTTTAATTTGCTATCTCTCTTTACTTCTTTCAGTTTACGTAAATTCATAATTTCTTCTTGAAAATTTGCCCTTTGTGTTATTCTAATGCAGGCCTTAAGTGCTTCATCTATCTCTTGAGTAGTTATGACTGTTTCTTTGTTAGGCATTTTCTTCCCTTTAAGAAATCTTTTGCAATATGTAATTGATTTTAAAAGTTCTTCTAAACTATCATACTGTTGAAATTTATTTTCTAAGCTTTCTCTTTTGCTTTCTACTTTCAAATTTGTTTGTATAACTTCTCTTCTTTCTAAATTTGTAGTTAGGTTGTTAGGTCTATTAAATACGATTGCTTTCTCTCTGAGCCAACCTGGGCCCTTCCACCATTTCTCATCATCTTTTAATTGCAGAATATGTTCTCCACGTGATGCAACATCAGCGGGATTGTCGCTTGTTTGTACGTAAAACCAATTAGTTCCTACGTTGTCTAATATTTCAACAACCCGATTTCTTACAAACACCTGCCATCTCGTGGGATCACCAAGCAGCCAGGAAAGTACAATCGTAGAATCGCACCATGCGAATATGTTGTCATCAGGTATTTTCTTAGCGGTCTTTATTTGTTTAAGCAGGCGAGACAACAGCAGAGCTCCGCATAGCTCCAACCTTGGCAGAGAAACTGGTTTGACTGGTGCTACACGAGTCTTAGCAGCTATAATTTGAGTTTGAATTTCACTGTCTTCATGCTTTACTCTGACATACGCAACAGCAGCGTAGGCTTTTGTAGAGGCATCACAAAAGCCATGGATCTCTATGTTTGCTGGTGTATCAGTTACTATTCCCAACCATCTTGGTACCTCAATTTCATTAATATGCTGAAGACTGTCTCTTAATGTATTCCAGTCTTGTCTAATGTTTGTATCTACGTCGTCATCCCAACCAATTCTCTGCAACCATAATTTTTGAATCAGTAGCTTGGTGGGTAGCATAGCTGGAGCTAACCAACCCAATGGATCAAAGAGTCGTTGTACGTCGGCAAGAATCGTACGCTTGGTAACTGTATTGGTCATAGCTGGTAAATTTAAACTGTACTGAAGCACATCCTTGCCCATGTTCCAATGGAGGCCTAATGCCGTGATCGTACCATGAATAGTGAGATCTAGACTAACATGCGATGTTCGTTTAGCAGGTTCGAATTGTGACAAAAAATCAGCGTTGTTTGAACTCCACTTTTGTAAAGTAAACCCTCCTTTCTGCAATATAGCTTCTATATTTTTTGCTGTGCGTATTGCATCCGCTAGATTATCTTTTGATGCCGTTAGATCATCAACATAAAACTCTTCTTTAATCATTTTAGCAGCATCAGGGCATATACCTCCTTCATCATCAGCAATTTGGTGTAAAGTTCGAACGGCTAAGTATGGAGCAGATGCCGTTCCGAAAGTAACTCGTGTAAGTCGGTAATCTTTTACAGGTTTGTTAGGGTCATCTCTCCACACTATTCTTTGTAGATCTTTGTCTTCATTGGTCACCAATATCATACGATACATGCGCTGTATGTCGGCCACAAAACATATCTTCTTCATTCGCCATCTCATGATCAGACTTCTCATATCGGTTTGTAGTTGGGGTCCTATCAGAAGTTCGTCATTCAATGAAACATTATTGTAGCCCTTTTGTGACGCATTGAAAACTATTCGGACCTTGGTAGTTTCTTTGTCTTCTTTTACTACTGCGTGATGTGGTAAGTAGACACTATCTTTATTTATTTCTTCTTTAGGTATCTCTTCCATGTGGTTCATGTTTATATATTCATCAATAACCTTTTTGTATTCTATTTTTAGTGTAGGATTCCTTTCTAATCTTTTTTCTAATTGATAGAGTCGTTTTACAGCAATATCTCTTGTTCCTCCGTGTATTGATAGTAAATTGTTTGTTTTTGTTGGTAGCTTGACGACATATATTCCTTCTTTCGTTCGAGAGTGAGTTGATTGATAAATTTGCTCGCATGTCCTTTCTTCTGGGGTTAGTACCGGTTTAGTTTCACTATCTAACTCCCACATTGTTTTCAACATATTGTCCAGCTCCAAACTATGATGCATCACAGTGATTTCATTATTATTTCCTTCTTCGTGTATGTTTCCAAAAAGGATCCACCCTAGGTTGGTATTCTGAGCACATGGGGTACCTGGGGGGCCTTTGATAATATTACTTGTCAAGATTTGGGCACATACCTCGACACCTAGCAGTAAATCGATTTGCCCTCGCTTATTAAAGCTTGGATCAGCTAAGAGCAGACCTTCTAAATGAGACCAGGTGTTGATTGGAATGGTTTGTGATGGCAATTGAGTTGTAAGGCGCGTGGACATGATGTAAGCTTTCACTCGTAACTTGAAACATTTGTCGTGTCTTGATCGCAGCTCAATATAGGCAGCGTGCTTCACGGCGGTTGTGTTCGAGCCCACCCCAGTTACTGTTGCGTTAGCGGGCATTCTCTTAAGTTTCAGCAGCTGTGCTGCCCTTTCACTGATGAACGTGGCTTGTGAGCCCTGGTCAACTAACGCTCTTAGTATAGTTAGTCGTCCCGACTCATCACTGACTGGCACTAGTGCTGTTGCCAACAGTGCAGTAAACGCGCTTGTGGAGTAATGAGACGAAAGCTCAACTAGCTCGTTTGCATCTTTTGTCTGGGTTTGTTCTTCAACTTGATGGTGTTTGGCTTGCATATTATCTGGTTGGTTGGTGTTATTCCTTGGCATATGTTGGTGAACCAGAGAATGGTGACGTTTTTGACATATGCGGCAGGACATATTTAGCCGATATTTCTGAGCAGTGTGGCCAGGACCCAGACAATTGTAACATAATTGTTTGATCTTTGCATAATTACACCTCTCCGTAGGTTCCATCTTGCTAAATTCCTTGCAGTGTGATAACGTGTGATTTTCCTGACACATCACACACAATCTCGGTTTATTCACGGCTGGTATTGTTGTGGTGTGGACTGTATATTCTTTACTTCTTGGTGGTTTCTCTTTTGCAGGTGGGGCAATCAGTTCTAGTGTCCGAAATTTAGTTTGTAGGAACTTCACTAAGTCTTCCCATTTAGGTAACTCATCCAGATTGTCTTTGTATGCAAACTCCTCCCAATCTCGGTGTGACTCTGGGTCCAATTTCTGCACAGTCAGAAATATGACAAGTGGATCCCAAGAATCTGTTGATACTTCAAGATTTTTCAAGCTGTTGAGGCATTCACTAGTTGTATCTAACAATGTTTTTATATGATTGGCAGTTTGAGAAGGTACTTTCTTCTGCATAAATAACTTTCGCAAAAGAGAATTCACTATGAGCCGCTTATTACCGAATCTTCCTTTTAATAAATCCCAAGCTTGGTCGTAATTACTTTCTGTTACTTGAATGTATCTTAATAATGTTTCTGCTTCTCCAGTGACACTACTTTTTAAATAGTGAAGTTTCTGAACTTTCGGCAGCGTGGCATTATCGTGAACTAATGATGTAAACAGGTCTTTAAATGTGGTCCAATCTTCGTAAGCGCCAGAAAATGTTGGTAACTGGATTCTAGGTAGTTTGACATTACCTTCATAGTAGGTGGCGGTGTTTGTACTACTAAGTTGCGGCGAACTCACTTTCGTTAGTAAATCCTTTAGGTCGCCTTGTAAACATAAATACAAATCTTCAAAAACAAAGTAGTCTTCATTCACAAAATATGGGATTTCGTTCTTCTTTCCCTTTGGTACCACTTTCAAAACATTATGGTGAGCCGTAGTAAACTTCTTCCAATACTCGTCAATGGATTGTAAGCGTGTTTCTATATATCCTTTAGTTAGCCTTTCTTTTGGGCATTTCTTTAGGTTAGTTTGCGCTTTTTGTAGTAATAACGCAACATCTTCCAACTCCGATAGCAATTGCTCCAAAGACGTAGACATAATTTCCAAAAAATATCCGCTATAGTTCACGTAATTACCACGATAAATGCAGTTGTATTATTTGTAAGACAGTTCGTTATTAGTTTTCTATAATAATTTGCACAAATAACTCGTAACACACCAGTTCATTATCTTAGGAATGCACTCTTTTGTTCTCGGGTCGCTCATTACACCACCCAGGTAGATTTATAATCCGGTTCGAAATTCGACCATATGTTATGGTAATAGGGTTCAGATTTGTTTGTAAGGAAAATCACAACTACGAACAGGTGTTGACTGGATGCTTTAATTCTCACAACTGTCTAACTTACATCGATATAATTCTTTTTAAAGCAAACATTTCTTAACACACACATAGACAAGTACACGTACATATAAACTAACGCGAACAATTATTTATTTTGAATGTGTGTGTATTATAACTAAATCTTCTGTATATATAATCTTATAATCACATTTTGGCCCGACCCGGGATTTGAACCCAGGATTTCATTATCTGCAGTTGAACACGCTACCGCTATACCCATGAGTTATACACGAACACATTCAAATGGCGCGGAGCGCGGTGGCGGCGTCTTTGAGTCCCTCAAAGGCGCCGCCATGCGCGCGGCTCGCTTTGATGAATATTAAAAGATATTTAACCGTTTATTATTTACCTACATCAACCCTTTGAATTCGCCGCCGTATTAGAGTTCCTTGCGCCAAAATCAGGACGGAATTCGAAATGTCCCCTAATCTTCATATGCGCCTAGTACATTATTCATATTTTTTCTTAATTTATCAGTAATCGTACCGCGTGTGTGTGTTATCTGGTTAGATTGTATGGTTAATAATTAAGTACCTATTCGTTTCCGGCCAGATTAAATTCATTCATACTGAAAGAAAAATGTAATATTCTTACTATTTAACACACAAAGAAATATCTACAGTTACATAATAAGTCAATTAAATTATTTATTTCTCCTAGATCCAACATCTTGCGGAATTTCAATTTAAATTAAATTAAAAAATAAGTGATTTTTCTTAGATATTAAATTTGTATGAATGATTAAAATGTAGTTACACGGAACCTTTAAAAATTAGAGCAAAAATAAACTTCGAATTCAGTTAAACATTTGATTGAATCTTAAAATAAACACATTTCTTTCTTCTTTCTTTCTTAATAAATTATGTGACTGTACAGAACCACACTTTTTATTTGCAGTCTGCCAGTACCCAAAGAGTTCGCGGTAAGGTTCATTACCCTTCCAGCGGAGTTTTGCTAGTGTTGTTCGTAATGTCGGTAATCTTACTTCTTCATTTAGGTTGTCGATAGAAAAATAAATTACTAGTTGAATAAAAAATGATTATTTCTGTTTGAAGTTTCGTCCATAGGTAGCCGTCCTGATACCCTACAACACCCTTAAGTTACGTTCACACTTTCTGTTACACGTTCTATATTTTTTTTAAATATTGTCGATATCAATATCGAGCAAAAATAGCAGAATAGTCGCGTTTGTTGGATGACAGCCCTCTTAAATATTTATCTTATTCTGTTCTTTAGTGTTTGTTGTTATAGCGGCAACAGAAATACATCATCTGTGAAAATTTCAACTGTCTAACTATCACGGTACATGAGATACAGCCTGGTGACAGACGGACAGATAAACAGACTGCAGAGTTTTAGTGATAGGGTCTCGTTTTACCTTATGGTTACAGGGATTCGTAAACGTATTCTGAATTAAACATAATAAAATATATATTTAAGGGGGCTCCCATTCAACAAACGTGAGTTTTTCTCGTTTTTATAGAAAATTGTACGGAACCCTTCGTGCGCGAGTCCGACTCGCACTTGGCCGGTTTCTCTACTATCTGTGTACCAAATTATATTCAAATCCGTTCAGTAGATTTGGCGTGAAAGCGCGACTGACAGGCAAACACGAGTTACTATCGCTTTTATAATATTAAACCGTATTAAACCGCATCAACCAAATATCGAACTGGTGGGCCCTTTATGTACATCTTTGTTTCCAGTTGGGTGAAATTGCTCCAGTGCTAAGCAAACACAACATAAAGCTGGTGGGAGTTGGTGTCGAAGAGCTCGGCTCCAAAGAATTCGTCAAAGGCAAATTTTTCGATGGAGGTAATGAAATAATGAAATTTATTCAGCACTTGGATATTAACATACACTTGTACTTATCAAGTTCACAATTTAGTACATAAACACAGTCGAATACAGTATAAAAATTACAAAAAATTAATTAGTCCGTCCGTGCGGTCTGTTTTATCAGATATATTTTCTTGAATCCTAAAATAAATAACAAGTTACTAATCTATTATTTTGAAATTTAGTTGTACAATATTAAAATTTAAGAATTGAAGGCAATGAGCATTTGGCTAGCGCAGAAGGCTCTTAACCAGTAGCTTAAATTAAACGACTAATACCCGAGGCCACCCTTTTGGGGTTCGGGCCACAGATCAGGGGATCAAGAACAGAATTCTAAGAACCCCCTCTTAGAAATCAGTTGCACGGGATCACCGATGACGCGTTAAGGGGCCAAAGCGATCCTCGCCGCTGAGGAGCCTACCCTAGCTAACCTGCGGCTTTCTCTAGCTACCTAGGTGGTATGTATAAAGAGTGTGGTTTTCGCCCGGAACAGAATAGCACCCTTAAATTGATCCTCGGTGTTTTTGCAGCTGGCTTCTCTAGTTGAAATTCTCTCGTTTTATGAGGCTATAGCCTCTTTACATCATTCTGTCTCCAGTTTTGCTCTGGAGGGAAGTGGAACTATTCATTTTCTAACTCCTACTTTTTTTTCTTTCTGATTAATCCGTTGCGGGATCCAAGACAGTTAAGCGATTACCCGGGACATGCCTGAGCCTCACCGCTCAGTGTCATTTCATTGTGTGCGTCTGTTGATCCTGGCTTACAGGAGTTGCAGTGGTGGGAAAGAGGGAGGGACTAGTCCCGAAAAAAACTTGAGAGGTGTCAAGGGACACCCGGATGGAACGAAGTTATTTCTTATTATTTATTATGTACCATAAACCTGTATACACTCAACAAAAATAATCGTCGCGACACCACACTGTTCAATGCGAAATAGAAATGAAAATATCTGGCTTGCTTTCTATAAGAGAGAGAGAGAGAGAGACAGACGGAGAAACATGCGCACGCCGCACAGCTGCAAAAAGTGTCGTGACAACTTTTCGTAAGATTTTTTTCCGTCTAGCCCCCTTTCACAACGCGCGATAAGGAACTTCGTTCCAAAAAAATTGTACGGAATAGCAGCGCCACCGATACCATTGTCAAAGGCGACTAAGGGATGCAGCAGGTATTCGGGCAACAGCGCGACTGTGTATTAGCTACTATCTAACTCGCATGCGAAGTGTGGCAACTACCCTCCAAATGACAACGTTGTAGAGAACGTTAGGGGAGGTTTATTTCTAGGAGTGGATGATATCAGGCTGATGATGTGATATATAAAGAGTGTTATGGCAGACGTCAGGCGTGTTATGGCTAGGGTATGCATAAGGGTTTCCTTCGGAAATTGATAGCAAAAACCCCTCAATTATAAATCACACTAATACTATAAAGCTGAAAGTTTGTGAGTGTGGACGTTTGTTACTTCTTCACGTTTAAATGGCTGGTGAGATTTTAGTAAAGTTTGGTATGGAGTTAGCAGACATCCTGGATTAAGACAAAGGCTGTAATTTGTAAAGTGTAAAGCGGGTAAAACCGCGGGGCTCAGCTAGTTGAACATAGGTTTACATAATCCGATTGTATAGTATACTATTATAACTAATTTAATGTATCTAATATTAAACACTACCATCATCGGCCAGGCGCGGTGACTACAGCACTCCCACCCACTGGCAATGTTGTGGAAACCTTTGGGGAGGCCTATGTCCAGCAGTTATCGTCCACTGCCATGTGTGCCATGCGCCACCGCGACCGCAGTTAGGTGGTAGTAATTACACAGGTAGCGCTGCTACCTGATGTATTCCTGTGTGTATGTATGTCGCCATTTACGACACCCACGGGATGTAATGGGGTAGCTCTGTTATTGTTTCGCGGCCGGGAACCACACCACAACAAAACACTATTAAATCTAAAATATTGGGCGTACGTTTTCATGTAAAGATTTTTTTTTATTAATTGAAAAATAATAATAATTATAATAATATCTGGGGACAATGTCACACAGATCATCCTAGCCCCAAACTAAGCAAAGCTTGTACTATGGGTACCAGGCGACGATATACATACTTATATAGATAGATAAATACATATATACATAGAAAACATCCATGACTCAGAAACAAATATTCGTGCTCATCACACAAATATTTGCACTAACCGGGATTCGAACCCAGGACCACCAGCTTCGTAGGCAGGAGCACTACCAACTAGGCTATGGTGACCGTCAAATGTTATATAATATTCATGATTTCTTGAATGAAAATAATAGTTAATTTTAATGTTTCGATAATAATGGATAATAATGAATCATAATGCCTATAATGTATAGTTTAATTTGATATATGTGCAATTAATCTAATGTTATAATTAAATTAAAAGTATGTACCTACTATATTATTAGATAAGAAAAATATTGTATGCCAATTTGGCGGAACATGGCTGAACAATCTACTAATGTAACACCTCCTATACCTTATATTTGTATTTATTTTTAATAATATCGAAACTCAAACTACGTAATAAATTAAGATAAAGTTGCCTGTATTTATACCAGAAATGTGGAGTGTTGTATTAAGTTTAATTAGATATAACGTTTTTCCAGTAAAATTTGTATTAGAATTCTGGACTGGTACATTTAGATTATTTCATGTCATTTCATTTATTTATTGATAGCAATATTTAGAAGTCACAAATTCATAATTTCAATAATTGGATGAATATATAATAATAATTATTCGTTTACAAAAAATAATTTATGTTGTGTATTATGCAATGATATTATATATAAAAAGAGGCAGATATGTTACTAGTGCGCGCAAAGTGAAGAATCAAAAACGTCCCAATCGGTACGTTATGTCTTCAGTCCGCGCTGTGCAGGGCGACGAGCTTAACATTATAACCGCAATAGTTTAAATGATATCTTTCTCTTTCATTTACATGCCTATCCTATATTTTGAACTATTCATTAGAGCAGTGTTTTTCAACCTTTTTCAACACGCGACCCCCCTACCCGTTTTTTACCCGCTTTTTTCCATGGTTCTTTTAATTTGTGACACATATTGGATTCAACATTTTTCATTCATTTTCATAGGGTTCGGATAAATACATCATCAAATTTTTGTGAAGAATTGGAATAGAAAGCACTCCACCAAAATTTACTTTATCATTCAGAGGTTAGGTGGTTGTCAAGAGACAAAGTACTAGCCAGAGTTTTGGAATTTCGCGTTAAACTTTTAATGTATTTGCAAAAGGCCTAATCATACTCAAAATTCATTTGCGACCTTGATGACTAGCTTTCCCAACTTTTTGCAATTTCCCTATAAAAGTTTCGCGACCCCCCTATGGAGGCTACGCGACCCCCCAGGGGGTGGAGACCCACAGGTTGAAAAACACTGCATTAGAGCAACTTATCAACATGTTGCACTGTAACGGTATATATATTCCAGCGCGATCAATGACGTAACGTATCTTGTATACAATATCATTGGTATTATGTAATTTTCTTTTTTATTAATTATGTACACTAATAGATAATTAAGTCATCAGTAGTTTCATAAACTCTTGAGTCATAATTGTAGAATTCTTTATCTGTCAGCTAGCTTTTGAGTCTGCTATTGTGTATCTTGGTGAAAACTGCATCTGCATGGATTAGGTTTTATATGAAAGCGTGCATTTGGATAAATGAGCCCTTTAAGAAATTGCATATTCAGTTCCTTTTATGCCGTTTCAGATCTGTACTACGTGGAGAACATCTCAACATACCAAGTGCTGGGCTTCAAGAGGTTCAATACTTTCTCCCTCTTGACATCACTCTTCTGGAAGCAGTCCAGGGACGGAATTTTCAAGGCACGCAGCATGGGTGAGTGAATTGATTAAATCTGTCAATATCACTATATACTATACTACCCCTCTAACCAACAACTTTACTGTCCAACTGTCCAAGCCTGGAACGTACATGAATTGTAGAATATTTTTGCCATGAGAGACGCTAACATCATTTTTACGTTTGCGCGAAATGTATGACCCAGACACTACTCTCACTGGTATGGGAAAAGGATTGATAAAATAGCATTATCATCATAACAGCCGAAAGACGTCCACTGCTGTACAAAGGCCTAGCCCAAAGATCTCCTATCAGAAATATCGAAATCCAGGGGACCAAAGTAACCGTCATACTCCGAAGAATTGCCAAGCTGAGGTTTCAAAGCTCCTAGACCTGACGGCTGTTGGGGCGGAAAGGTTCTCGAGTGGCGATCACGAACCAGTAAACATAGCTAGCACATGCTCGGCAATAAAATTTACCATATAAATATTGTAAATGTGAAATGTTGTAAATTTGAAAGGCTGTGTAGCTGATGGGGTAATGATCGGTATCATCACCCCATCTCATCCCGTCGGGGACCGAGATTAGGGGGGGACGAGAGGTCATTCTGAGAGAATATCTACCACACAATGGGCAGCAGCATCTCTGTGTATTATGATCCATCATACTGTGATCGCCAACCATATATCTCTCTTAATGATGGACATAATTGCATGGTCTATTGGCATTTCGGATGATGATGAAAGTTTGATTCTCATAATATATGATATATGTAATATATTCTCATATAGTATGATGACTCAAGTACCCAGAAACGGCTAAACGGATTTTGATGAAATTTGCAGTGCGTATAACATATACACTAAATTAACAAATAGTTAACATTGAATTGCTAAATTGCGTGAAATACCGATGGGTACAGCTACTGTAAAATAAATTAGGTGCTAGGTGCATTACAGTACAGTTTGGATTCACGAAGGGTTGTTCAACTATAGATGCAGGAGTCAATCTGTTAAAAAGTATATTCGCGGCTTGGGAGGACTCGCAGGATGCATTAGGTATCTTTTGCGATTTGTCCAAATCATTTGACTGTGTTCATCATGACACTCTTGTCAGGAAACTACACCACTACGGTATCAGGAACAAGGCTCTCGAACTTTTGACTTCTTACTTGGGCAATAGAATTCAGAAGGTCGATATAAATGGTAAAAAATCTGCGGGCTCCCCAGTGGTAATGGGCGTTCCACAGGGATCGATTCTCGGCCCATTCTTATTTTTAATCTATATTAATGACTTACCCTACTATGTAAGGGATAAACATGAGATTGTTTTGTTTGCGGATGACACTTCATTGATGTTTAAAATAAATCGACAATTACGCAATTTTGACGAAGTAAATGACACAATCTCTAAAGTTGTTCATTGGTTTAATGGTAATAATCTTTTGCTAAATGACAAGAAAACTAAGGTCATCAAATTCTCTACACCTAATGTGAAACAGGTGGCTACCAATGTACAGCTTAATGGGGCTGGATTGACCCCTGTTAAGTCAACTGTGTTCTTGGGTATCACAATTGATTCAAAACTACAATGGGGCCCACAAATAGAAAAACTATCAGGCAAATTAAGTTCTGCTGCATATGCTGTTAAAACTATAAGACGGCTTACTGATGTGGATACAGCTAGAATGGTTTATTTCAGTTATTTTCATAGTATAATGTCCTATGGAATTCTTCTCTGGGGTAGCGCTGCGGACATTAACACCATATTTGTATTGCAAAAAAGAGCTGTAAGAGCGATATATAAACTTGGTCCGCGAGAATCTTTGAGAGAGAAGTTTAAAGAGATTAACATTCTGACTGTAGCATGTCAGTATATATATGACAATCTAATTTATATCCATAAATATAAAGACTCCTTCTGTAAAAGGAGTGATACTCATAATATTAATACTAGATATAAGCATAACTTTGTGTTACATACCACCCGTCTCCACAAAGTAAGTAACTCTTTTATGGGGCAATGTATAAGATTCTATAACAAACTTCCCAATAATATCCGAGAAATGTCTATGAATAAGTTTAAAAGAATTATAAAAGCCAAATTGTGTAGCAGGGCTTTCTACAAAACTTCTGATTATTTAAGTGACAGAACAACTTGGGATTGAGTCGCTCTTTAAAAAAAGGATTCCTACTGAGTTTTTTGGCAGTGCTTCCCAGTAGCTGCAACGTCATGCACTGCACGGTAGGATACAAAAATTGACGATTCCACACAAATGTAATGTTTTAACGGAATAAATGACTTTTTCATTTTTTGTAGGTGAATATTTATTTTATGTGCATAGATAAAAAAATAACGATATTAACAAAACGTGATAACAGGTTTCGACTCCGACATAGTCGGCGACGGACTTCAAACTGGTGGCGCTTTACTAGTACGAAAGTACGGGAAGTGTGTGTACCGCTTCGCCCAAAGCGGGCCCGCGGATCATATGCCTAACGTGGATATAGTGAAGGTTTATTTTAAATATTTTTGTATGTAGTCTACGAAATGGCGCTGTATTAATACGATGACGTGGCGCTGTTCTAGTACAAAAGTGCGGGACGGTTGTGTATCACCTTGTCGAAAGCAGACCCGCGGATCATATGCCTAACGTCGATATAGTAAAGGTTTATTTTAAATCTTTTTGTATGTAGTCTACGAAATGGCACTGTATCAATACCATGACGTGGCGCTGTTCTAGTACAGAAGTTCGGATCAGTTGCTGATCATATGCCTGATGTGGATAAAGTAAAGGTTTATTTTAAATATTTTTCTATGTCGACTACGAAATGACGCTGTATTAATACGATGATGTGGCGCTGTTGTGGTACAAAAGTGCGGGACGGTTGTGTACCACTTCTTCCGAACCGGGCCCGCTGATGATATGCCTAACGTCGATATAGTAAAGGTTTATTTTAAATATTTTTGTATGTAGACTACGAGATGGCGCTGTATTAATAAGACGACGTGGCGCTGTTCTAGTACAAAAGTGCGGGATGGTTGAGTATCACTTCGTAAAAAGTGGTCCCGCGGAACATAATATGCCTAACGTGGATATAGTAAAGGTTTATTTTAAATCATTTTGTATGTAGACTACGTAATGACGCTGTATTAATACGATGATGTGGCGATGTTTTTGTACAAAAGTGCGGGACGGTTGTGTTCCACTTCGTCTATCCGACCCGCTGATCGCATACCTATAATGGATATAGTAAAGGTTTATTTTTAATTTTGTTGTATGTAGACTACAGCATTCAACTGTGTAAATACCACAAGATGGCGCTTTATTAGTACAAAAGTACGAGAAAGTTGTGTATCACTTGGATCAAACCGGGCTCGCTTATAATATGCTTGAAGCGGTGTCAACGGAATAGTAAAGGTTGATTTTGCATTTCATTGTATGTAGACTAGAAATGGCGCTGTATTAATACTACAAGATGGCGCTTTATGAAAGTACAGGAAGTTCGTGTATCACAACGTCCAAACTGGGCCCGCTGATCATATGCCTAACTTGCCTACAATAAAGTTTTTTTTTGTATCTAGACTATACATGGCGTATTAATACTACAAGATGACTCTTTACTAGTACATAGTGCGGGATCGATGGGTACCACTTTCTCCAAACCAGGCCCGCTGATTATATGGCTTACGTGGATATAGTTAAGGTTTATTTTACATTTCTTTATATGTAAACTGGAATGTATGCCGTAAAAGGAAACATATTGGTATAGGAGTCCTGGAAGTTAAACTGTGCTGGTGGCTCCGCTGACCGCATATGCATGTGGATTTATTAAAGGTTGATATGCTATTCCTTTGTTTGTATTTAGCGTTTAAGGTAACTCGCGGTAAATATCTTAATCAGAGAAAGACGTGTTGTAAAAATATGTTGTTGGTATTCAAACAGAATATAATACTAGTCAGAAAATGTTTATGATTACATTAAACTAATAAATACAATAATAATTCTCTATTAGAACAAAAAAATTCTGTTCCAGTTTAGGTGTATTCGATAATAGCTGCATTAGCTATGAACGGTAGTTATGAAACTTGTTACGACACAGTTCACAACTAACTTTACGAACTGTGTGGTAATTAAAGAGGAAAAAAATAGCATACAGCAGTTTATATGACATATTACTAAATTCAATAAAATTAAGTTACTAAAAAATCCGCATTTATTACGATAAATTAAATTTATATTTCGTGATGCTCGCGACGAACTGATTTTTGTTATAAAGTTTTCAGAAATTATAACTGGAGCATGATCAGTCATAAGGAATAACTTTTGGACAGTTTATTCGACTTCATTAAATGCAGCTATGGTTGCGTGTAGGAAAAAGATGCAGCAGTATTTAAATAAACATATGAAATTGTATCAGAATTATGTACATATTTCGTGTTATATTAATATTAATGCATTTAACTTAAATTCTTGCTATCCATGCATATAAGGAGTGAAGTAATGAATCTAGACTAGTAACAAAATATTGAATAAAGGCTTCTTTGGAAATTTTCCAAAAGTTATGTTGCCGGTCCTTCATATTCAATCATCAGTCATTAAGATCAGAGTAGCCGGATATAAAATCAGTGCTCTGATAGAATTAGAATTTCAGATGGGTCTCAAATAAAAGTAATATGTCTGTGAAATGTGAAACTAGAAGAGTGCTATTGTAGAAGTGATATATTATGTAAATATGCGTAGCGATTTTTTTAATTATTAAAGTACTGCCACATGACATAAATAAATAAAAAAGGTTTTATTCACGTAGACTTTAAGAAAGCGCTTGTAAATAGTCAGAACATATTCGTAGTAATATATAATTAATTTACAATTATTTCTAGGTACATATAGATATTTAGGTACACGGATTGTAGGAAATAATTTACAATAAGATTTATTTTATAACAGTAACGATATTTAACTAACTTAAATTAAGTTATTGTCAAGGATCATGCAATTATCAAAATTTTAGCTATATTTTTACTACATATTGTCGAATGGTTCTGTCTATATTAAGGTACGAATTAAATGTTATCTTTATGGCGGACCTTGTGTTTATAACGGCTACCACCGGATCCAATGCGCCCCAACTGAGAAGACCCAGCGAAACAAACTCAGCGGGTGTCTCTACTACCGGTTTCAACACGGCCCAGTTGAGACGCTCCGGCGAAACATACTCAATGGGGCATATACACGAGATTTGGTCCACTTACTGAAATTATTTAGCAGGCAAACACAATATATGCTCGATCGATTTTAGGTTAAATATATTAAAAAGAGAAAATAAAAACGTCATAATAAAAGTAACATTAATAATTTTGAGACACAACCAACAGTTCTGAAATTCGTAGAATATTTGAATAATAGATAGTTTTATTACAGATAGTTCATGTAACATAAAAGATTACTCATGTCTATATGGCTATAAGATCCCCAGTGCAGCTAGATGCCGACCGCCAAATGTCTTTATCGTCAATGTAATCCTTAGTAGTGTAGTAACCCTTAGCCATAAGGTCACGTTTAATGTGTGACTTAAACTTATTATCAGGTAGTTATATGAATAGGGAGCTTGTTATAAAACCTAATACAATTTCCCATGAATGACTTATTAGTTTTGCTAACTCGAAAGGCTGGTATAGCTAGTTTGTCCTTATTTCTAGTATTGACATTGTGCAAGTCACTCCGTTTTTTATATTTATATATATTTTTCCGTACAAACATTATATTCTGGTATATATATTCAGATGGAACAGTAAGTATATTTACCTCTTTAAAAACGCTTCGTAGAGACTCGCGACTGCCTAGATTATAAATAGCTCAATAGACACATATTATAAGTACAGAATTAAATCTATAATACATGTTCTGATATGCATGGCAATAACGGCGTACAGAGCTTTGGCACTAATTTTGTAACTAACGTATAACTGGTATTAGTGACGACAATTTATATGTGTAGATCTAAATTAAATTACATGAATTAGGAGCCAAACACACAAATATAAGTTTTACCCGCGTTAAACTTTATAAATTATCACCTACGGGGCCCTCCCCCGTAGGTGATAATTTATAAAGTTTAGCGCGATAATATGTAGCCTATATGTTGACCCAACCTCTTAGTAATATTCATGCAAAATTTGAAGTAAATCCATGCAGTGCTGTTTGAGTTTAGCCCGGATATGCATTCATACAAACAGACAAAAATTCTAAAAACTATATTTTTGGCTTCGACTTCGATTGTAGATCGCGCCCCAAGTACCCTTTTTTAAAATATTCAATGTACAGTTTTGACTTTCCTACGATTTTATTATATGTATAGCTAACTGAACTTTGATATGCCATCATCAGCGCAGCGATGTTGTTAACCCTAACATAAGTTTACGCATTGTAGTTTATGTTTGTTATAACTGGATCTAAATGTAACCTCCTGCTGTTGTATCATCTGTGTTATGGTTTTATGAATAAAATAAATAATAAAAAAGCAGCTTGATACTAAATAAATAAATAAAATGAAACTGTTATTCGATAAGTTTTAAGTAAATAATGTCCTCAATGGTAACAAACTAATGCGAACAAACCTAAAAACATACATAAATTAGTAATTTCCATTTTTAGCCCAATAAGGGATCTGAACACATGATTTCAATAAATTACACTAATTTAAACTCCTGTATGATTTTAATAAGATTTATTATTACGGTTTCCAGTTAAGATATTACCGCTAGTTACCTAAACCGTTGTATTTTTTTTAATAATAGGAGTGGGTGGTGATTTAAAAGGCGACTACGTTCAGACGGGAGGTTTATTGCTCGTGGAAAAAGGCGGGAAATTGATCCATCATTTTGTACAAAAAGGACCGGGTGAGTATTTGCCCAACGTGGAGATTTTGAAGGTACGTGTAGCATTTTTATTTATTTATTAGGTTGGCAAACGAGCATTTGTGTTACCTGATAAGTGATCACCGCCGACCATGGACACTCTCAACACTAGAGGAGCCGCAAGGAAAATTGATCCGGCATTTTATACAAACCGCACCAGGTGAAAATTTTTAAGCTAGGTGTAGAAGTCATTTGAATCTATCTGTTGTTATTTTATTTTTATAATTAACTTGAAATTTTTAACATAAATATGTTTTTACAGCGACGATATAATCATTTAATATTTAAAAGAATGTTCTAGTGAAACTACCGGATGCGGTATTTATTAATAAAAAAAACACATACTAATAAAATGTCCCACAAAATTATTCAAAATCGTTATGTCGTTTTCAATCTTATTTTAATGTGAAAATATCGTCCATTTGCAATCTGTCCAGCTTGCGTGGGCGCAGAATGCATTTGATACAGTACAGATCTACACTAGATGGTTTCTCAACTCATGTTAAACATGAAGCTTGATGAACTTACTGAAAGACCATCTACGAACTGCAATAACCAACTAAGTAAGCATGGAACTCGAAATTCACCCGTTTTTAGGGTTCCGTACCCAAGGGGTAAAACGGGACCCTATTACTAAGACTCCGCTGTTTGTCTGTCTGTCCGTCTGTCACCAGGCTGTATCTCATGGACGGTGATAGTTAGACAGTTGAAATTTTAACAGATGATGTATTTCTGTTGTCGCTATAACAAAAATACTAAAAAGCAGAATAAATTAAATATTTAAGGTGTCTCCCATACAACAAAAGTGATTTTATTGTTCGTTTTTGCTCGATATTTATAACAGCAACATGTTCATGCTTGCAATTTTTCACAGAGTATTTATTTGTATAATTACTTTAAAAATAAGTTATGGGGCAACCATACCAAAATCAGTTTTTTGTCCTGTTTTTATAGATACTCGTACGGAACCCTTCGTGAGCGAGTCAGACTCTCATTTGACCGAATGTTTATGAGCGCCAAAAGAGATTGCAGGCAAATATATCTCAAATTATTAAGCATAAGAGTTTCTTTTGCTCTGGTGCTTGTGCAGTGTACAGACGCCAGCACATCCAGCTACCCCAAACTTCATATTTCTTTTATAGATTTTCAACTTTATCACAAAGGCATAAGGTTCACTTTCAATTGTGAAATTTGACAGATTGGAGTAGCTTGATGTGCGGGCGTCTGTACTTGTAGATTCGGGTTGAAAGTGCCAGGTTCTTTAGTTAAATGGTGTTTATTTGTCAATGGAAGATAATCATATGTCGTTAGACACAATTTAAATATAATTGAAACAAGTCGTCTACTTATATACTATTGTATTGATGATTTTAATTCTCCTTTCAGCACTTAGGTCTGGAGAACGAGTACAAACCAGAAACAATGGCGAACAAGAAACCTGAGGAGAGGCAGTGCACTGTATGTATTGCATTTGTTTTCTTCTTCTACTTTATTCATTATTTTTATATGTAACCTGTAATGAAATTAGTTTTGCTGTTTATCTATCTATACATATAATAAAATCGTAGGAAAGTCAAAACTGTACATTTCATACTTTTTAAAAAGGATACTTGGGGTGTGATCTACAATCGATATCGAATCCTAAAATGTAGATTTTAGAATTTTTGTCTGTGTGTCTGTTTGTCTGTATGTATGTCCGGGCTTAACTCAAAAAGAACTGCATGGTTTTACTTAAAATTTTGCATGAATATTACTAAGAGGTCGGGTCAACATATAGGCTACATATTATCACGCTATCACCTTCGAGGGAGGAGCTGTGATAATTTATAAAATTTAACGCGGGTAAAAGCGCGGGTCACAGCTAGTATGTATAATAAAACATTTTTGTCTGTATGTCCTTTATAGAATCGTAAACTATGCATTTGATCATGTGATGATCTTCAGCAAAGTGTTGTGCATGAGCCCACGATGGTTTCTGAGGTGGTACGACCAATCTTCGACAGATGGCGCTACTATCATTCCAATTAATTTTATATATTGCCGTAGCAACGTGCGCAGGGTACAGCTAATTCCAAATAAATTTCATTTATTCAAAGCACTACAAATTGGGCTTATTAATAATGATATACAATGGCCTTTTTTTTTTTGTTTTACACGGTGGAAATGCCATTCGCACGTTGTGTAGGGCCGACCCACTAAAACCACCACGGTAGCCAGCCTCACAGTGCCTGTAGCGGGGGCTCTGGGTACTCGTGAACGATCTCACCAGTGCCCTCGCCGTACACTGAGCGTCTGAGACTACGTCTAAATAGAAATTGCCATCTGCTTGGTATATACACACACGTGTATATATGCCAACACAGGAGCACTTACTATTCCATCTATTTCTTGATCCGATTGGATTATTATTGACACGACTGGAATGAGGTCCGTAACAGGACCGACAGCTGCGGTGTCGGGCTGATAATAAGAAATTTTTCTTTACAGAAAATCACACTACAAGGTTATGTTGGCCGGTTGGCGTGGTTGGTAGATACCTGCCTTTCACGCAGCAGGTCGTGGTTTCGATTCCCACCCAGGACAGATATTTGAGTGCACGAACATGGCTGTCGGTCCTAAGTCCTGAGTTACACCTTGTATATCCGAAAATTTTTCTAAAAATTTATTTTACATGTTCCCTGCTTAATTTTTACTTTTATCGTACTTTGATCCCGCAGAGTCAGAAAAGGCATCTATCCTTTTGCGATTTTACCTCCATCCGGTAATAAATGATCTGTGCCTTATTCCAATTAGCAAAGGACTAGGAGTAAACAAATACCTACCCACTTTTTTAATGTTTTTTTTTAAGATTAAAGTGATTAATCTGTATCTATAGTCCCAATTACTTTATAGTTTACAAATTAGTTTTTTTCTATATAACATACAAATGTGTTTATTTATGGTCTTTAACTTAACAATCATGCAATTGATGGATACTAATTGTACCCAGAATTGGATCCATTATATAGGGTTATTTGTAAAACACCAACAACATCGCAGGAATAAATTGCTAACATCATAAACAATAACTTTTGATCTACGAGTTCGGACAAAACTCAATAAATGAATGAAAAAAAAATTGTACTGTTGTGACATTTGTAGGTCTATGTTTCATTCATAAATGAAAAGACGACGCGCGAACAACCGCGACGTTAAGCTTGCGCGCGTGTGTGCGTCTTTGCGATGCTCGTAGAGTTATAAACATTCGAGCGGGAAATTAAATTAATACACATTTTGGTATGAAAATAAAATCTAACAAATTATTAAATGTTGTAGAACAAAAGTTGTTGCTTATGGTGTTAACTACCTAGTACTGCGGGGTTGTTGGTGTTTTATGAGTAACCCTGTATATAGTTGTCCTGTGCTCCTTAAGACCGCACCACAAGTACAGGTATATAGATAAGTACTGGACGGCTTACATTAAAATAGATTCACGTTTTTTCGTAAACTCGTCGTTCACAAATTTGTTAAATACCCACTCTGAACCTCAATTGGACTAGTGGATCACGTCTTAGCGCATCAACGTAAAGCAACGGTTGCATTAGACGTCCTATAAAACAGAGGCCGCTCTGAAGTTCAAACCCCACTGTGTAGTTTTATTTGCTACTTAGAGACCCCGCTCTTCTTTACTCCCCGGTGAACCAGACGAGTGTACTTTAATATGTTTGTAAAGTAACGCGCGATACTGGGATTCGATTTTTTAGTGCGGGCGTTGTCTTTAAAACAAAAAATTTTAAACACTGGTAGGTAGTATTCGTTTACTTCTAGTCTTCAGCTTTCGTGAATAGTATATAATTTTGATTAAAATAGTGTTTATATTTGTTAGATTGTCGAAGAGTATTATTTCATCAACGTGCTCGCGGGGCTATGTGTGCTAGAGAGATAGCTACCTCTCGCGGTCACACATAGATAAGAAAAGTACCTTATTAAATAATTTTTTGTAGTACCAAGCGCTTACGTGATCGTTGCGCGCGAGTTAAGAGTACATTCTTTGGACAAGTTTATATGGATGTTTTTTTATTATAAAATCATTAACCTCGATTCCATGCAATACTACTAACTAAACTTAATATCATTGCATCCCTTTCTGACATTATTCTTATGAAAAGGACAAGGCAGCCTTAGAGCTTATGCACACCACGTTATTTAAAACGTTGACGCGCGTTTTAGAAACGCGCGTCAACGTCGCGCTTTTGTCCTACATAGATAAATAAATAAAATAAAATAAAAAAGGTTTTAATTCACGTAGACTTTAAAAAACCGCTTGTAAATAGTCAGAACATGTTCGCAGTAATATATAATTAATTTATAATTATTTCTAGGTACATATATATATTTAGGTACACGGATTGTAGGAAATAATTTACAATAAGATTTATTTTATAACAGTAACGATATTTAGCTAACTTAAATTAAGTTATTGTCAAGGATCATGTGTAGGTTTAATTATCTAAATGTTAGCTATATTTTTACTACATATTGTCTGAATGGTTCTGTCTATATTAAGGTACGAATTAAATGTTATCATTATTACAGAGCAGTTTGTTGTCGTTTATATCGATACAAACGCGATGCTAACGCGCGTGTGTATCGCTACAAACGCTCGACAACGGCGCGCTTAAAAAACGTGGTGTGCATAGGCTCTAAGTGCCCTGTTTTAGTTGTTTGGCAATTGCATGTAGGTATGCCCTGTTCTTTTCATACGAGGTATACTAGAGTGAGATGTGATGACATTTAAATTAGTTTAGTGGTACATAAGAACCGACAGCATTGTCATTTTTCCAACCTTACATACACATTGACCCGCGCGCACAAATGTTTGTAGGATTTTGCACATGGACCAACATCCTTTTTGAGATATAGTGGTGGTAATTTACTTGCTTGGCCTATACATTTCCTTAATGTTATCCTGCTGTAAACTGTAATGTATGTTGGGGCAGAACAACTTAATTAAACACAGGCATATATGCTTAGCTAGTATATTATGGACCGCCGGCGCCTGGCCTTCCCACATTACCAATGAGATTTATACCCAACGTTACAGAAATAGGAATTTTTCAAATTTAATTTTTCTATACAAAATTACGATATCTTAAACAAAAAAAAAAAAATTAATACTGCAATAATCTTATTAAATTAGTGTATTGTCGTCGGTCCTCGATAAATTTACAAATTTTTAATGAAATCTGACCGTTTATAGTGGCTCAAAATCTCGCCCAAAGGAGTCTGTTACAAACTTACATAAAAGTGAAGCTAATATAAAGCGTGTAAAAACGCTCGATTACTCAACATATATTCATTTAAAAAAAAAAAAAAAAAAAATTGTGTTGTATCTGTGTTGGTCAGTAATAATGTCAATAAATGAATTTCAGTCTTTCTTTTTTTTTCTATGTTTTAAAATATTTTTGAATATATTACCACCACTAAATACTCGAATTGTAGATCCATGAACGAAACAGCCCGTAAAGTAGTCAAAGATGTAATCATGTAATATAAGACTGTAGATTAACTTCAAATTGCCATTGTCCTGGGCGGTATACTATAGTTTCATCTATTTGTAGGTAAAGATTTTCATCTGTAGTTAGTATCAACTACAATATACGGTGTCGAACAGAACGCAAAGAAAACTAATGTAGGCGATTAGTACATGCTTCTAGACCTTGTAATATTGAATTGTAGGATTAATTTTTAATATAAGTTGATATATGTTACCCCATCTCTGCCCATGGGGGGCGTAAAAGTCATCCCGGGGACATATCTCCGAGAGAACGGGCGGCAGCTTCTCTCTGTGTATCATGACCATCATACTGCGATTGCCGCCCCGTCTGCCAAGCCTGTTGATTATGGCATATCCCCCCAAATGAGGGACGATGATGATGAAGCTTAATATTGTATTAGGCTTTTTTATTTAATTTTGAACATGACAAGTGAATCACACTAATATTATAAAGGCGAAAGTTTGCGAGTGTGTGACTGTGTGAGTGTGTATGTTTGTTACTTCTTCAGGTCTAAACGGATGGAGCGATTTTAACAAAATTTGGTATGGAGTTAGCTGACACCTTAGATTAACACATAGGCTATAATTTATAAAGTTTAACGCGGGGGTTTAAAACCGCAGGGCACAGCTAGTATTTCATATAAATAAACAACCTACGTATAGGATGTTTTTGTTATAGATAGTACTAAAATCAGCGACCTTGTTGGTCAAAAAAATGTACCTATATAATCATGTATCCATAGCAAGTCGTGTAACGCCTAAGTTAATGAGAAAACACCTTTCTTTTTTCTTTAACCGGTATTCTAAATTAACCAGTTTTGAGGTAATTCCTCAAAAGATTTGTCCAATGGAGTTGCGTCCATCATTCTGAAGGGTATGCCATAATCGCCACGCTTGGCAGACGGGTTGGCGATCGCAGTATGATGGTCATAGTAGACATAGAGTCGCTGCTGCCCGTTCTCCGGTAGATATTCCCTCGGGACGGCTTCTACGCCCCCCATGGGGTGAGAGGGGGTGGCTATATTCTATGCCGGCAGCCACACAGCAATTAATTTACTAGCTTTTTGTCCAATTTTCCCTACCGCACTGTGTACGCATACCTTGTTGAAATTAACTACCTAATTCAATCATTCATACAAGGCAATGCTACGTTAGCGAACGATCTAGGATTGTATCTAGTATTAACCGGTTAGTTTGGGTTATTCGTTTACCGGTTTCCATATTTCCCCGTGTCCCACTTTACCCTTAAGTTCTGCCTGCGATACCGTGTAGTAGATATTTGGCAGCTGTCCTGAGCTCTCTCAAGGTTGTAAATTTTTGTTATCTGTGTTGGTCAGTAATAATGTCAATAAATGAATTTCAGTCTTTCTTTTTTTTTCTAAGTTTTAAAAATATTTTTGAATATATTACCACCACTAAATACTCGAATTGTAGATCCATGAACAAAACAGCCCGTAAAGTAGTCAAAGATGTAATCATGTAATATAAGACTGTAGATTAACTTCAAATTGCCATTGTCCTGGGCGGTATACTATAGTTTCATCTATTTGTAGGTAAAGATTTTCATCTGTAGTTAGTATCAACTACAATATACGGTGTCGAACAGAACGCAAAGAAAACTAATGTAGGCGATTAGTACATGCTTCTAGACCTTGTAATATTGAATTGTAGGATTAATTTTTAATATAAGTTGATATATGTTACCCCATCTCTGCCCATGGGGGGCGTAAAAGTCATCCCGGGGACATATCTCCGAGAGAACGGGCAGCAGCTTCTCTCTGTGTATCATGACCATCATACTGCGATTGCCGCCCCGTCTGCCAAGCCTGTTGATTATGGCATATCCCCCCAAATGAGGGACGATGATGATGAAGCTTAATATTGTATTAGGCTTTTTTATTTAATTTTGAACATGACAAGTGAATCACACTAATATTATAAAGGCGAAAGTTTGCGAGTGTGTGACTGTGTGAGTGTGTATGTTTGTTACTTCTTCAGGTCTAAACGGATGGAGCGATTTTAACAAAATTTGGTATGGAGTTAGCTGACACCTTAGATTAACACATAGGCTATAATTTATAAAGTTTAACGCGGGGGTTTAAAACCGCAGGGCACAGCTAGTATTTCATATAAATAAACAACCTACGTATAGGATGTTTTTGTTATAGATAGTACTAAAATCAGCGACCTTGTTGGTCAAAAAAATGTACCTATATAATCATGTATCCATAGCAAGTCGTGTAACGCCTAAGTTAATGAGAAAACACCTTTCTTTTTTCTTTAACCGGTATTCTAAATTAACCAGTTTTGAGGTAATTCCTCAAAAGATTTGTCCAATGGAGTTGCGTCCATCATTCTGAAGGGTATGCCATAATCGCCACGCTTGGCAGACGGGTTGGCGATCGCAGTATGATGGTCATAGTAGACATAGAGTCGCTGCTGCCCGTTCTCCGGTAGATATTCCCTCGGGACGGCTTCTACGCCCCCCATGGGGTGAGAGGGGGTGGCTATATTCTATGCCGGCAGCCACACAGCAATTAATTTACTAGCTTTTTGTCAAATTTTCCCTACCGCACTGTGTACGCATACCTTGTTGAAATTAACTACCTAATTCAATCATTCATACAAGGCAATGCTACGTTAGCGAACGATCTAGGATTGTATCCAGTATTAACCGGTCAGTTTCGGTTATTCGTTTACCGGTTTCCATATTTCCCCGTGTCCCACTTTACCCTTTAGTTCTGCCTGCGATACCGTGTAGTAGATATATGGACGCTGTTGTGAACTCTCTCAAGGTTGTAATTTTTGTTATATTTTAATAAAGGAATATTTTTCAATTTTCAGACCGATTCGTCGTAATTCCTGGTACTGCCTTCTACAAGAGCACGCGGCTCCCATTCACAATATATGGCTGGAGCGGAGATGTAACACTGAGGTTTAGTAGTCAATCCATTGATTTTTGGCTATGTTACTTTTGTTAACGAACTATTTCACAAATTACGAACTTGCACTTCAATTATATCAAAGTGCTATTAGGTTATTTAGGTTTATAATGCATTATTGAGGAAAACTAATTGAGTCATTTAGTAGTAGTATTGTAGAAATTAATTGGCTATGGTTATTTGTAATAAATTGGCGATTTAGCCCTGTATTTTTATATTTTAGAATATGAGGGTATATTGAGATTTTAAGTGCCTTTAACGCCACGGTCCTTCTGTGATTATTTGTGGGTAGTCTATTTTCCTTTATTGCTGTGTGTTTGTAGTGTTGAATAATAGGGAATTGTAAATGCGACAATAATTTGTGTGTTCCTGCGTACATAATATATCCATTATGGTATATTGTTATCAGTTTCTGAGTACAAGTCCGGTCTCATATTGGCCGTATCAATAGCACCTAACTTTCAGATGTATTTGTACGTGCTGAGTGAAACAGGTAAAACACGTGCATTAATATATTCGTAACAAAAATGTTTAACTGTTGTGCAAGTTCGTTATTAACATATTCTATATACAAGATGTAAAATAAATCGTGTACGAAACTTAAGGAGCTCAATTTGTCTATGGTACCTACTGAACAACGTGTAAAACATCGACTTGCAAAATACAAAAACTAAAAGAAAAACTTCTCATACTCACTTTGTGTGAATTGGAGTCAATATTTTTTTCACTAAATCATACTTATTTATATTAAAAAAAACCGGCCAAGTGCGAGTTGGACTCGCCCACGAAGGGTTCCGTACCATTATCTATAAAAATGAGCAAAAAATTCACGTTTGATGTATGGGAATCCTCTTAATTTTCTTTTTATTATTTGTTGTTATAACAGCAACAGAAATACATCGTCTGTGAATATTTCAACTGTCTAACTATCACGGTTCATGAGATACGGACAGACCCACGGTGCCTGGTGACAGACGGACAGACATACAGACAGACAGGGAAGTCTTAGTAATAGGGTCCCGTTTTATCCGTTTGAGTACAGAACCATAAAAAATAAGCAATTTTGCGCTCTTTAAGTTTTCTCAACTGTGTATGTTATACCTTGTATAGTTAATATAAACAAAAAATCAATGGACTGGGTATCTTAAGACTGAAATATTTAATAAAATGTGTTTTTTTATATATATGGTGACAGGTAAATATATGCTAAATGTATAACGGTAATCTTGGTAAGCAAGGTAAAAATATATTTATTTATAATAAATGAAAAATAGTATATTGTTCAAAGTATTTCTTTGTTGTGAAATAAAAAAAACATGACGTCCAGTTATATTTTAATTGTAAACAGTTAAAATACGTTCGAATACATGACGTAATGTCGAATTTATGTAGATATCTATGATATCGTCGGTGTTGTTAACTTGCTAATATATCGTTAGTACAGTTAACTTGCTAGCATATAGTCGGTGTAGTTACCTTGCTAACATATCGTCGGTGTAGTTAACTGGCTAATATATCGTCGGTGTAGTAGTTAATTTGCTAACATATCGTCGGTGTAGTTAATTTGGTAACATATAGTCAGTGTAGTTAACTTGCTGACATACCGTCGGTGTAGTTAACTTGTTACCACATCGTTGGTATAGTTAACTTGTTACAACATCGTCGGTGTAGTTTTCTTTTTAAAATATCGTCGGTGTAGTTAATTTGTTAACATATCGTCGATGTAGTTATCTTGGTAACAAATCGTCGGTGTAGTTATCTTAGTAACATATCGTCGGTGTAGTTAACTTGCTAACATAACATCGGTGTAGTTAACTTGCTAACATATCGTCGGTATAGTTAACTTGTTAACATATCGTCGGTATAGTTAACTTGCTAGCATATAGTCGGTGTAGTTAACTTGCTAACATATAGTCAGTGTAGTTAACTTGCTAACATATAGTCAGTTTAGTTAACTTGCTAACATACCGTCGGTGTAGTTAACTTGCTAACATATCGTCGGTGTAGTTAATTTGGTAACATATCGTCGGTGTAGTTAACTTGCTAAAATATCGTCGGTGTAGTTAACTTGTTAACATATCGTCGGTATAATTAACTTGCTAGCATATAACCTGCAAACTTCCATATGTGAGCTTCCCTCATTTTGCTAGATCAATATCCTTAAATATTTATAACACAAGTACATGAATATCCAAACATTTAAGGCATGCCTAATTTACGTTCTACTGTTGACCTTATTATGGAAAGAACTGTTTATTGATTTTGGACTTAATTCCAAGCCAATAATGTTGAAAATGTCGTGATATCTATGTTACTCGGCCTTTAGTAGTGTGAATATCTTTGAATATTAATCTCGCAAGAACCGAATACGTTTTCAGAAAACGCATACAAAATTTATATGAAATAAAAAGAATTCTTCCATACCATAAATGTAGATGTCTTAAGCGTCCTAATGATTAATCTATTTAATATATTTTATTCTGTTGGTTGGCTCAAATTTGTTAAATGTAATAAATTAAAATATTTTTGTATAAAAAGTTAGTTTTATTTGCACACGGCGGGGTGAGCAGTGCTGGCGGGCTATTCATGGTCCGCCATCTTGGGCTTCGTCGGTGCGTTCTGTCAACGTGACAAGATGACGAATTATATGTATATTTCTTTTACAAAATAGGCGTGCGACATGTTGCATTTGTGGCTGTAATCCCTAGTTGTGTCGTGATAAAGAATTGAGATCCTTCATTGTACCGAAACCGTCTAGGTAAGGTTTTATGTATTTGTCTTTTATATTAATATCGACGCCATTTTCTGTTAATGTCAAACTTTTGGCGCGAAATCTTTAATTTTCGGTTGACTATAACCTCGACAATACTTAATTATAAAACTACATTCGACGAATATTAGAAATCGTTATTAATTTATTATTTTGAAATCAAAATAATATCCATTCAAAGTATTTTATTCCATTGGTTGGATTAACTTTTTTATTAAATATTAAATGTTAAAAAAAATAATTTATTTTGATATTCACACGGTGTAGTACATTGTAAATTATTGTTTTGAAGACAATATGGAAATTATGCTGCATTATGGACCTAAATTCTGGTGACGAGGGTCACTTTACACATAGCGCACACATCCAGAATCAGAAAATCTACCTACATATATAGGAAGCTGTGCGGGAATCGAACGCCAAACGCGTAGAAGTGAGGTGACTACCTTAAATACTATGCCACACACATAAACTGCGTTTATATGTAACTATAGAAAAATCTGATTCAATAGTCACAAATGTACATGGTAAAATATTTTGTTTAAAATTATCTTGTTGCGTTACTGGAAATTTACTAGAACTCTATAATAATACGCCGGGTTTCGAACCAGCACTCTCTACCCCTGGGTAGGGGTTCGGCCGCTACGAACGATACACACTGGTAGAGCAAGTTTTTCCAAATTAACCAGCAAATTCTTGGCCCAGCACGCCATGAACAAAACTAGGTATGTAGATAGTGGCCGTTAAGTGCTGGGTACCGACATTTTGGTTTATTATGTTTTTTTTTATATCAGAGGGTGACAAACGAACAAGCGCAACACCAGAGGAGTCGCGAGTGCGTTGCCGGCCTTTGAGAGTCAGCAAACAAGTGTTGCTGAGCCTTTCCACCACCCCTATAAGCTCTTGCAAGCTTACTCACACGCAGAAACACGTTATTAATGTTATTATTAAGGAATGTCTTCTGTAAGGTGGAGGTACTACCCTAGTCGGGTTGCTCTTTGAGCGTATGTAGGGGAGGTAGGGGAGGGACGGGCACTTTTTAACAATTTAATGCATAAAAAATCAAATTTTATAGATAATTAACATTTAATGCCAATTCTTATTGCAGCACACATTTGGCTAGACATCTTAGATAAAACTTTCTTAAAATTATTATGAGTCTTAACATTACGAGATAATTTCAGGAATTAAGTCCAAGTGCCCAAACCTCCCTGCCATAGGGAGGTTTGGACACCCCCTGTGGGAGGCTTGGGCATGGCCTATAAAACACTTTATATCCATAATAGAATCTAAACATAAAAGTTAACAACAAATAAAAAATCTTAAATTGTATCTTAACTTATCTAAGATTAGGTACAACCCAGAATGGTTTATCAAATGTGTACTTAGAGCTACGATGTTTGGTTTTATTCCATGTCCAGGCAATTTAATTTTGATATCTTCTAGTGGGACACTTGCTATATCATCAACTTCAGGAAAATAAGGTGTTTCTTATCTTACCCAGCCTCATAATTTTTTGTAGTCATGGTATGACTTATGTCTTCGATTCGGCCGACATAATGCACAACAGTCTTTTTTGTATTAAATTTAAAGTGCACAAAATCATTCATTTGAATATCTGTCAATCATTATCACATCATCTTCATCTAACTCTTCTTCTGACGTTTCTCAAACATTTCTAAACATTTTCTATATCACAATCACTACTACTCATTTGCCTTTTCTTTACTCTATTCGATGTTAGTTCTGGTGGAATCTAAATAATCTTCTCTATATTTTTAAGAATATAGCTGCTTCTCTCTACAGTTGCAAATTCAATCTAGGGATTTGATATTAATCAGCTGTTGTTTTTATTTTTGATCCTTTTGATACCTCTTCTAAGGCTCATAATATCAAATCTTATGGAATTTCTCGTCGCATACCTTTCTTTTGGAATTTAATGGACATATTTCTGTAATTAAAAATAATTGAAATGGTATAATTAAAGCAAGAAATTAGAATTTAAGTAAATCTTCCTATACTCAACATACAGGAGGGAGCATTGGGCATGCCGAAACCTCCCTCAGATAAGAATGCCCATTGCTCCCTCTGTATACATTTTCGACATAAGTCACCGGTATTTTTTTTTATCTAGATATCTAAGCGTGAATTTCAGTTTAATTTATAAGTTAGTAAATATAGAATAGATATATATTTAAAAATAGACAAACCTTTGGTTAGTTTTCTCTTTAACACGATTTCGAACCACCAAAAATATTCACTTTTACGACCGCATAACCTTTCAACGTGGCTGTGTTTAACAACTGATAGAAATTACATATAGTCTATGGATGAAAAGTGTTGCCAGTCGGTAAAGTAAACTATCAAATTAGAGAAAATTTAAAATCTGTGACCGGATCAGAATAAAAGGGGGGTGCCCATGTCTCCCGACTGCCCGTCCCTCCCCTACCTCCCCTACACCGAAGTGAATGTGCCCTACCTAATTGATTCATGACCGGCAGTCAAAAGGTTAATGTTTATTGGTTCGATTTGTAAAAATGGCTCCACCACTCTGACACCGTAACGTGGTTGATCATTATGTCAAACTCCTAAAAAGACCATCATCTCCAACCTCTAAGAAATTGCGTGGTGACTTCTTCCACCAGTAAGATCATGAGCCAGTAGTAATGGTTAAATCTATCTATGTATGTAAATAAAAATTAATGTGCGAAATGTTTGTACGCTCATAACTTCCAAACGACTGCACCAAATTGGATAAACCTTTTTACGCGCGCATTGGGGAATATAATCCCTGTGTCGCGGCGTACTTTACAAACATATAATAGACGGACACCAATTACATCCAGACTCAGAACAACTATTTATGGGTCACATAAATAGATGCCCGGCGCAGGACTCGAACCCGCGAAACGAAGCGGCGAGGCGATTGTCTTAGCCACTGCCCCACACGTGCAGTCATCTTTCTTTTGTGACTTCGTTATTGTCAGGAGAAGGTTTGTATAAAACAAAACGAAAATAATAGCAAATATTTAAAAATATCCAATAAGTCTCATTACTTAATAGGAATTTAATTCCTAATGAGTCTCACTGTTATATATCTAGGTTTTAATGAACGGGATTCAATCAAGCTACAAATAGCTAGCGGTTCTCGACCTTTTCGACCCCAATCTTTCAAATTTCTTTTATAGATTTTCAACTTTATCACAGAAGCATAAGATTCACTTTCAATTGGGGAAATTTGACAGATGGTGGTAGCTTGATGTGCTGGCATCTGTACTGAAAAGGAAGTACCTACGCACAGAGCCGTAGGGGAGCACCGGGTGACCTGGAAGACTACAAATTTTGAGCAATGGATTGCATGTTTGTAGTTTCATAAATAGCATACTCATCGCTGATGTTCAGCAGCCGCCCTGCGCTTATCCCCACCACGATTTTACTTCACGCTATTCTCGTGATTCGCCTTCGATTTCACTCGAATTTAAACTCACCGTTCTGTATCGATATACTGCTTAATTGTTCCAAAAGTAATTCTTTTTGATGTAGAACCTTCACTATTATTGAAATACTTCTGTCCTTGTCTTCACCTACGGTTTTCTTTTCATTCTAGATCCCTGTAATGTCCATTTTTTCATTAAGACTTGTATGACCTTTTCATCAGCTATCCTTGTTCTTTTGTACAGGAAATTCGCACCATCTCATTCTTTTTTTTCTAGAGCCATCTAATTTGAACCCCATAAGGGTGCCCTCAGGTATTAGTCGCTTAAATTAAGCTACTGATTGAGAGCCTATTGCGCTAGCCAACTGCTCGTTGTTTTCAATTATTTAATTTTAATATAATATTGCTAAATGTAAGAATAATAGCTTAGTAACTTGCTATTTATTTAAGGATTTAATAAAAATATATAATATGTGACGAAACAGACCGCCCGGACGGACTAATTCAAAATATTTTGTTGCTTTAATTAATGTATTTAACTATATGTATGTATTGCATTGTGAGCTTAACACGTACAAGTGTATGTAAATACTCAAGTGCTGAATAAATTTCTTTATTTCATTTCATTAATCTAAATTTTGCATTAAGAATTTTCTGCTTCATCAGGTATCCAGTTTCTTTTGTTCTAGTATTACCCAACGTAGGAAGTTCTCGAAATGCTACAAAAGGCACCAAAAGCCCTTACTGGTACCGGGTTCGAACCCTGAAAGTGACATATGCTTTTTTCATGCAAGTGGAAAATGTCTTTAACCTTTCATACGCATGATGTTGATTGTGTTCAACTTTTGATTGACAACAGAATTATTATTCATCTCCGCTTTGGGGTCAATGAAGGTTATTTCTTCATTATCACTGCTGATAAAATATTCGATTATTTAACAAACATAGTTGGCATAGGTTAGCACGTACGGCGAACTTATAATGCACTCGGAATAAGTTAAGTCTATTAATATATAAATATTATTTTATTTGAGAAGAGTAATTATAAACGTAAGCAATATTGAAAATTAGGAATTATAAAAATAGTAGTAGTGATAAATCGGAGTAGTGATATTCGGAATTTTGAACCATTACGAATTATGGAAATCGGTATTTTGAAATTCGCATTACAAATGCGAATTTCAAAGAATTGCTGTCGGAAGAAAGTTTTTCGTATTAATATAGTGTACCCCTTTTCAAGAGAGCAAAAAATCGTTTTATTTATCATCAAACTACTGTTTATAGTTAGGTTTGTTAAATATAAGAATTAAAAAAACATATTTTAATTGATATATTGAATAAACCTAACTATAAACACTAGTTTGATATATTAAACAAAACAGTTTTTATCTTTCCTGAAAAATTACGTACTTTGACATCCGCGGTGTTAGAATTTAAATGACGATTTGCGGTTCACACACCCCTCTTCCAGCGGCGCTAAAATTTTAGTAGCTGATATTGCTTTTTCTGCCATTACAATCGACACAAATATATCCGTTTTAAGTTACAGTAACGCAGGATTAAGGGACATACATAAATTATTCTAATAAAAATAATGAGAAGTTATTTTTATTGAGGCTTATGTCACAGGTCTCAAAGAAACCTTGTACGAGGAGAACAAGTTACCCTTAGGACAGTGAGGAGGAGGCTTTTAGGGGCTGATATAGGCAGTCGTCGACCAGCGCGGGTCGCCCAAGTTACTCCGGCAGCACCGGATCTTTCGATTAAGTGTTAGTAACAGGAATAACATACTCTTCTCCGATGAGGTTCGAATTTGTCTGAATGGTGAAGACCAACGTCGGTGCTGTTACGAAGACGAGGGGAGCGCTATGACGGCGTGTGTTTTGGAAAGATCCCCTTATGGTGGAGGGTCCGTTGTTATGGGCGGGCGTAACTTCCAGCTATGGTACCGAGATAATATTAATTGAAAATGGCTAAAGAAATGCGCAAAGGTAAATAACATAAATTCTTTGTCAACATGCACAACTAGCACTGACTGTAAGTTAGTTATATAACTTTAGGAAGACCAACAGCGTACAATAACGAATATGAATTCGGATAGAAGTTAGATGTGAGTCGTATAAGGAACAAACAAATGATTATTGAACACTCTATTTAGAGAGTCTTGACTGATCTGCCATGTTTCTGGTTTTTAATTAAAAACAACAAAACTAATTTTCCTAATTTTTCATCATCATCATCATCATATCAGCCGAAAGACGTCCGCTGCTGGACAAAGGCCTCCCTCAAGGATCTCCACAATAGCCGGTCCTGCGCTGCCCGCATCCAGCGGCTTCCCGCGACCCGCAAAATATCGTCGGTCCCCGTGTAGGAGGCCTGCCCACGCTGCGTCTTCCGGTTCGTGGTCGCCACTCGAGAACCTTTCTGCACCATCGGTCGTCAGTTCTACGAGCTATTAGCCCTGCCCACTGCCACTTCAGTTTGGCAATTTTTTGGGCTATGTCGGCTACTTTGGTTCGCCTGTGGATCTCAGCATTTCTGATTCGATCTCGCAGAGAAACTCCAAGCATAGCCCTTTCCATTGCTCTTTGTGTGACCTTGTGCCGCCTGTTAAGGCCTATAGTATAATTTTTACGTTTAACGAATTACTCGCCCGCCACCAGGAACGCATTTTGGCGATGGTTAGTAGATACTTATGGAAGATGGAGTGTTATATGGTGTCTTACAACTTTCGTGGGCACGTTGAAGTGGATATTTGAAAAGAGATTAGTACAGTCAATTGAACCGAATACCTACAATGCTCATCAGATACGTTCATCGTACCTAATTGGTGAAGATGCCATTTACATGGACGATAGTAGTAGATTCTTATATGCAAGAACTCGGTGTTCGCCGTTTGGATTAGCCAGCGCAGAGCCCCGAATTAAAACTCATTGAGCATGGTGTCTCTTAATGAGGCAAGTACGATCCGTCCAAGTCCACAAAACATCAGGGAGCTTAAATGTGTGATTTCATGTGAGTGGACAACATATTTCACAGACACCCACAAAAGCCTGGTGAAAAGCATGTCAAGACGATTACATGCCGTGATCGCTGCAAGGAGAAGGTATAGATAGTCCACCACGCTGGTCAAGTGCACCTTTGCAGACTACACATGCCTTTAAGAACATTTTCGGAGAACTCTCGGAGACATTGCGGTTTCCTCACGGTGTTATGTACGAGACAATTCAGCCGAAAGACGTCCACTGCTGGACAAAGGTCTCCCCCAAACATCTCCACAATTGACCCTCTTGCGCTATTCGCATCCACCGGTTTCCGCGAGCATCTTGTAGGGGACCTACCCACACTGCGTCTTCCGGTTTGTGGTCGCCACTCGAAAACCTTTCTGCCCCATCGGCCGTCGGTTGTAAGAGCTATGTGCCCTGCCCACTGCCACTTCAGCTTGGCAATTCTTCGGGTTATGTCGGTGACTTTGGTTCGCCGGCGGATTTTTACATTTAGTAAATAAAAAAAAAAAATGAATTAACATTGAGTTAACTTCACTTATTAACATGTTTTTTAGATATTTCTTAATATCTATGATAGTATGATCTTATTATAGCCGCATTAAAATATGGATTTATTACTATAACAGTCTTTGGGGACTGCGGATATACGTGAAAAGTATATTTTCATCACCCCATATCGGAAAGAGTATTTCTACTTTTCGATATCTGAGTGGAAAAGTCATTTTTATCCTCTAGCTAGAGATTAAAGTAAATTTGAATTTAGAACATCGTGTGCATTAAGTTTGTGAATGTAAAATATCATTGAACCTATTTACTTCTACCTCTATAGTGGCGAATCTATCATACAACAAGTAACAAAGTACGTAACAAACATTCATACTTACAAACTTTCGCATTTATAATATTAGTAGAATTTCATCGACAAATTCTTTCATCACCTAAATCTATGCGTATGATTATGTAGTTCTAAACAAAAACTGCACAGTCGTCTGATTAGTTTTCTTAATGATATTTAAATGGAGCGGCAACGAGCAACTGTTTAGCATTGTTAATTACATGTTAATATTTTTCGGTGCACTATAAAAGTGCACGCATTTAGTAGGAAGCAACAATCAGTGCTAACAGTTCAATTGGAAGTCATTGGGACCAGCTACACTTAAACTAACCATGTCTCCACTTACGGTAAGATGGGACATCTATACATAGAATAAAATCGTAGGAAAGTCAAAACTGTACATTGTATATTTTTTTAAAAGGCTACTTGGGGCGTGATATGCAATCGATATCGAAGCCAAAAATATAGATTTTAGAATTTTTTGTCTGTGTGTCTGTATGTATGTCCGGGCTAAACTCAAAGAGTACTGCATGGATTTACTTCAAATTTTGCATGAATATTACTAAGAGGTCGGGTCAACATATAAGCTACTTACATATTATCACGCTATCACCTACGGGGGAGGGGCTGTGATAATGTATAAAATTTAACGCGGGTAATACCGCGGGGCACAGCTAGTATATAATAACTAGCATTTTCCCACGGCTTCACTTGCATTAAGTAGTATTATTATTAATTAGGGGTTGCCTACGTCATAGTAAAGCCCGTAGTCAACCCGATCGGTTTAAAATTGACAAAGTTTCATCCCCTATTTTATCCCCTTGGGGGTAGAATTAATCAAAATACTTTCTTAGTGGATGCCTACGTCATAACATCTACTTGCATGCCAAATTTCAGCCTAATCCGTCCAGTGGTTTGGGTTGTGCTTTGATAGATCACTCTGTCAGTCAGTCACCTTCGAGTTTTGCATATTTGTTTAGATATTATTGTTTTGTTCTATATCAATTCTATAATTATAAATATGTAAAAAATAATAATTTAAATTAATAATTTGAAATAATAATAATATCCTGAGGCATAATGAAATACTGAGAGAATTATTTTTAACAGAAAAATCTCAAAAATCCGTCCTCTTTGGCCTGACCCAGGATTTGGACCTCATTTATCAGCGAGGCATTTTTTTATTAATGTTTTATGTATTGCTAGTATCGTGCATTTATAAAAAACTACCAAAGGAAATTTACACAAAGAAAAAAATACCAACAAAATCATTATTAAATTAAAAAGTTAGTACACAACAAACCGACATAAAACAGTCTCATTTATTATTTATAACAGAAATTTGCATAGGTAAATATTTATTACTATCAGAAGTGTAACAAATAAAAACTACCTACGTTGCATAAACTAGTCATAATACAATAAATTAAAGTTTAGTAGAATTGAAAAAAAATAACGTGCATGTGTCCCCCCTCTCCTATTTACATTGGTAAATTTTATAGGATAGAATCTGAAAAAAAGTGCACATTGCATTTATGTATAGACGCCAGCACATCCAACTACCTCAATCTGTCAAATTTCTTTTATAGATTTCAAGTTTATCACAAAAACATAAAGTTCACTTTCAATTGGGGAAAGACAGATTGGGGTAACTTGATGTGCTGGCGTCTGTACCTATAAGTAATACCATATTTCTGCAGATAATCTTATTTTTAACAAAATTAAAATTTGTCCTCTTTGGCCTGGCCCAGGATTTGGACCTCATTTATCAGCGAGCGTTTGATCAAGATGCACAACAAGGCATTTTTTTATTAATGTTTTATGTATTGCTAGTATCGTGCATTTATAAAAAACTACCAAAGGACATTTACATAAAGAAAAATAAAATACCAACCAAATTATTATTAAATTAAAATGTTAGTACACAAGAAAACGACATAAAACAGCCTCATTTATTATTGATTACAAAAAAAATGCATAGATAAATATTTATTACTATCAGAAGTGTAACAAATAAAAATTTCCTACGTGGCATAAACTAGTCATAATACAATAAATTAAAGTTCAGTAGAATAAAAAAAAAATAACGTGCAAGTGTCCCCCCTCTCCTATTTACCAATGAATCTGAAAATAAGTGCAACACATGGCATTTATGTATAGACGCCAGCACATCCAACTACCTCAATCTGTCAAATTCCTTTTATAGATTTCAACTTTATCACAAAAGCATAAAGTTCACTTTCAATTGGGGAAATTTGACAGATTGGGGGTAACTTGATTTGCTGGCGTCTGTACCTATAAGTAGTACCATATTTCTGCAGATAATCTTATTTTTAGGTATTAAATTTATATTTGAGAAAATATCCTTTTTGCGCAACGAAGCTATCAGTAATTTTAACACTCTGTAATTTGACTGAATGCATTATAATTGAAATTGCCAAGCTGAAGTGGCAGTGGGCAGGGCACATAGCTCGTAGAGCCGACGGCCGCTGGGCCAGAAAGGTTCTCGAGTGGCGACCACGAACCGGAAGACGCAGCGTGGGCAGGCCCCCTACAAGATGGACTAATGATCTTGTGCGGGTCGCTGGAAATCGCTGGATGCGGATAGCGCAAGACCGGCAATTGTGGAGATCTTTGGGGGAGGCCTTTGTCCAGTAGTGGACGTCTTCGGCTGATATGATGAGCATTATAATTCTGTAGAACAAATTTTGCAATTACACCTAGTCTAAAACTAAACCTTAACAAGTAATAGGTACAATTAATTATACTATACCTATGGTAAGGTTAAATCAGTAAGCAAATATTTGTATGCCAAGAACTAAATATGCCAAATCTGTGAGGCAACAAAATTAAAATTTGTACCTACATTCACGCAAATAAATACTTAGGTATAATATGATCTCTAATTGCTTACTAAAGTTCATTTGGGTTTCAGATTTTTATGATTTTCGCTGTGGCGTATGAAGTTATCGGTGATGGTAAGTTTCTAGTCACACTAATATTATAAAGGTGAAAGTTCGTGAGTGTGTTTATTTGTTACATCTTCACGTCAAAACGGCTGGAGCGATTTTAACAAAATTTGGTACGGAGTTAACTGACACCCTGGATTAACACATAGGCTATCATTTATAAAGTTTAACGCGGGTAAAACCGCGGGGCACAACTAATCAATAATAATATCCTGGGACATTATTAAATAAGTAAATAAAAAAGGTTTTTATTCACGTATGCTTTAAAAAAGCGCTTGTAAATAGTCAGAACATGTTTGTAGTAATATAGTTGTATACATTACTAGCTGTGCCCCGCGGTGTTACCCGCGTTAAAGTTTATAAATTTTGTTTGCTATAAACCTCACGGAGCCCGAGACCTTTCCAACGAATGCAAAACCGTGGAAATCGGTTCGTGCGTTCTGGAGCTATAGCGTCAGGAAGGAAAACCCGACTTATTTTTATATAGTAGAAGATTATTTCTAGTAACATAGATATTTAGGTACACATTGTATTGATTGTATGAAAACATTTATTTATTTTATTATAGCAATGATATTTAGCTAGCTCGTATCAAGTTATTGTCAAGAGATTATGTTTAATTATCTAGTTTAAGTGTAATATTTTTACTACATATTGTCAATGGTTCTGTCTATATTAAGGTATTATTATTATGAAGGACCTTGTGTTAATAACCACGGTCGCGCTTTAATGCTACCACCGGATCCAATGCGCCCCAACCGAGAAGACCCAGCGAAACAAACTCAGTGGGTTCATCTACTACCGGTTTCAACACGACCCAGTTGAGACGGTCCGGCGAAACATACTCAAGTTATTCACGTACGGCCATCTGATCCCAAATTAAGCAGAGCTTGTACTATGGAAACCAGATATTTTTTTTTTTTTTTACAATGTCTCACAGATCATCCTAGCCCCAAACTAAGCAAAGCTTGTACTATGGGTACCAGGCGACGATATACATACTTATATAGATAGATAAATACTTATATACATAGAAAACATCCATGACTCAGAAACAAATATTCGTGCTCATCACACAAATATTTGCACTTACCGGGATTCGAACCCAGGACCACCAGCTTCGTAGGTAGGATCACTACCAACTACGCTACGGTGACCGTCATGTACATACATGTACCCACCTACTACTTTTCTTTTGTAAATACATAGATAACTTAAATAGATAATAACACACAAGGAAACAGACACACACAAATATCTGTCATGACCTGCGGCGTGAAAGGCAAGTATCTACCAACCACGCCAACCGGGATCTTATGTCGACGGTCACCGTAGCCTAGTCGGTAGTGCTCCTGCCTACGAAGCTGGTGGTCCTGGGTTCGAATCCCGGTAAGTGTAAATATTTGTGTGATGAGCACGAATATTTGTTTCTGAGTCATGGATGTTTTCTATGTATATAAGTATTTATCTATCTATACGAGTATGTATACCGTCGCTGATACCCATAGTCCAAGCTTTGCTTAGTCTGGGGCTAGTATGATCTGTGTGACATTTTCCCTATATATTATATATTACTAGCGGCCCGGTACGTGCTTCGCTACGTATAAGGCATAGTAATAAAAAAATGATTATTAAGTTCATTTATTCAAACAAGAAATATTTTAAATTGCTAGCTAGTAAAAGATATGATTTTACACTTTTTCAAGACTTTTTTAAATTTTCTCTACGTACAAACCTTACCTGGACTTCCACGAATAATTCAAGATCAAAATTAGCCAAATCGGTAAAGGTGTTGTTGAGTTATAACATTACAACGGAAAGTGGCTTTGATTTTTATATATATAGATTATTATGTGATCTTTATTTGGAACTATTTATTTTTGCGTGAAGTTTGTATTGATGTCTTCATATTTCAGATAAAGTTGCTGACTCCCGTCCGGCACAGTCTGGCATCTCGCCGGTAATCGCTGGCCATTACGGAGGCGTGGGTCTCGGTTATGGCGGCGTCGGGCTGGCTGGCGCAGGGTTAGCAGGTGCTGCATTGGCCGGTGGTGCTGGCTTAATCGGTGGCCCTGCTGTGGTGGCAGGGCCTGGACTTGGCTCCGGCGCGGCCCTTAATAGCGCTGCCGCTGTAGGTGCCGCGCAGCTCAGCGCTATCCAGAACGCTCAAGCTGTGCAGGCTGCTCAGATCGCGAGTTCAGCTGCCGCCGCTATTCAGGGCGCTCGCGTCACCGAAGCAGCGGCTCGCAATGGACAAGCCAACGCTATCAATAACGCTGCTGCTCTCGATGCCGCTCGCGTTGCTAACATTCAGCGCGCTCAAGCTGCCGCTTGGGAGAACGCTCGTGCCACGGAGGCTGCCCGCCGAGCTGGCGCCGCCAGTGCCAACGAGTTAGCTCGTGCTGCTGAAGCTGAACGTCTTGCCCACGCCGCTCGTGTACAAGCTATCGCGATCGCCAATACTCGTGCAGTTGAAGCTGCTCGTATCGCTAATGCAGCACGCGCTCAGGCTGCCGCTGTTGCTACTAGCGCCGCACAAGCGCAGGCCGTAGCTGATGCTGTTGCCAGGAATGCTCAGGACGGTGCTCTTTTGCTCGGAGGAGGTGCAATTGTCGGCACTGGTGGAGTAATTGACGCGGCGCCTGTAGCTGTTGCTGGAGGTCTCGGCGGTATTAGCGGTCTCGACTACGGCTACGGTGGACTTGGACACGGCAGACTGATCCATCACTAAGAAGTCACTGGCATCCTGACCCACTAATTCCTTGTAAGATATTCTACGAAGATTAATATCTACAAATTTTTCCACTTTTCCAATGAAATATTAATTTTGTATATAAATTCTGTAAATATAATTTTATAATATGTTTATCATTATGTGATTATGAATACGGACATGCATTTCGAGGGTCTATGATTGTATGGAAGATGATTTGGCTGTCGCTGAAGATGAAACAATCATTTATGAACCCTTTTTTTGTACCCCTAGAGACGCCTTATACCGTAAACTATAATATATACGCCTCTACACAATCTTTTGAAGTATATAGTACCTACTTTATTTACTACTAATTGTACCCGCGGTTTTACCCGCGTTAAATTTTATAAATTATCATAGCTCCTCCCCCGTAGGTGATAGCGTGATAATATGTAGCCTATATGTTGACCCGACCTCTTGGTAATATTCATGCGAAATTTGAAGTCTCCCATGCAGTACTTTTCGAGTTTAGCCCGGACATACATACAGACAAACCGACACCCAGACAAAAACTCTAAAAGCTATATTTTTGCTTCGATATCGATTTTAGATCAAGTCCCAAGTATCCTTTTAAAAAATATTGAATATACAGTTTTGGCTTTCCTACGATTTTATTATATGTACCTATTTGAAGTAAATAGTACCTACTTTATTTACTATTTCAAAGCTTTTAATGCATGCAAAATTTAATTATACCCGAACAGTATTTGCGTGTGCGTGATGAATTAACTAATTGTCAGACTGACAGTCTAAATTACTAAATGCATATATTATATACTTATTTAGTCTCTATTTCCAATAAACATACACAATTTAACTAGAGTTTTATTAACTGTATGTTTTGTTACTAATAAATTTTAAATATTATACCGTTAAATTTTAGGTTACCTACTTCAATAGGGGTTGTAATAGGTAATTGCGAAATTGAAGGTTTGTTTGGCACTCGGACGAATATTTTCATCATGTCAGCCATCATGCTTGATAAAAGCCTCCCTAAAGAATGGGGGTCGCCAAACCACCTTTTCTCGCCAAACGCTGCTTCGACTGAACGATTCTTCGAAAATTTGTTAATTCATGGACGCTCTTTCGAATGTTTACTTTAGATTTGGGTTAGGTTAGGTTAGAATAGTGACCATCTAACGCGCGAAGCCAGTATATGTTTACAAAAAAACCCTAATCGTTTAATACAAATAATTTTCTAGACCAGGGTTACCAAATCTCATGATTTTTGGACTCGTGTCAGGATTGCGGCTGGATTTTAATCTCATGAGAGCACAGGATTTTTAGAATCTATACAAATAAATAAAACTGGAGTATCTGTTTGTAATATTGAAATAGCCGGTTTTTACTACATAAATATGAATATATATACGGTACATACCTACACCAAAATATTTTTTTTTACAATTTTTGTCTGCCTGTCTGTCTGTTTGTTCCGGCTAATCTCTGAAATGGCTGGACCGATTTTGACGGGACTTTTATTGGTAGGTAGCTGATGTAATAAGGCGTAACTTAGGCTACTTTTATTTTACAAAAATTCTTTTATTTTACTAAAAAACTAAATAAACTAATTAACACGCGGATGAAGTCGCGGGCACAGCTAGTTTTATATAAAATACAGCCGTTAAAGCTTTGAGAGCAATATGTGTGTGAACGAGATCTGCAGCATAAAAAATGAAACATTTACGACTTTTTTTTAATTGTTAAGTACAGTTACTGTGAACAATTTGAGAGAAAATTGTCAAACTGTAAAAAATCTCAGGATTTTTCAATGAAAATCGGGCCTTTTCTCTGGAATTTTGAGTTTCTCATTCAGCAACCCTATGTGTGACCTCAACATTTGGACCAGAATCCAGTTTCATTGCCAACTGGGGGGCTACCGCCTAATTGATCGTGATCGGCGTTCAAACACATGAAGGTTAAAAATTACTAAATAATTTGTTCAATCGGCTTCAACGTTGAAAATTGATGACTGATACATAATAATATCCTGGGACATTATTTACACACGGCCATCTGGAGCTCTACCGGCTAAGTCGCCGAATCGATTTCTTAAATGGCGTTCAAATAAATTAAGGTTTAAAATGACTTACTCAATCCTTAAATCGGCATCAACGTTGACAATCGATTCCGGACCATTTATGACGGCACATGTGCTCATGGAAGCCGATTTAACGATTGATTAAGTCATTTTTAACCTTTATTTATTTGAACGCCATTTAAGAAATCGATGTTTGGTGACTTAGCCGGTAGGGCCCCTGATCCCAAACTAAGCAGAGCTTTTACTATGGAAACCAGATAACTGATATACTACATATACTACTTTTCTTTTGTAAATACATACTTATATAGATAATTACATCCAAACTCAGGACAAACAGACATGTTCATGCACACAAATATTTGTCCTGGGTGGGAATCGAAAACGACCTCTGACGTGACCCATTCGTCCCTCCCGCTGAAAACCTTCCGCCTGGACACAAGTTGCCGTGGCCATCCTGGAAGTCCCTGAATAGACTCCGGACCCAAGTTGGTCGAAGCAAGGAAAACCTGCTCAAGTGGGGATTTTTAAACATTTCCGTTCTGTTCCTCAAACTATGGCACACTTGTTAAAATGTCCTGCGTGCCCTAATGCCTGCACGTTACAAGATCTAATGGACGCTACTGACAACGCTCAACGCGTAGCTGCATTCTGGGCTGACTTAATTTAGATTGTCATCGACACGCTAAGAAGAAGGAGACGTGAAAAGCAAGCATTTGCCAACCACGCCAACAGGCCCGCCAGTATATGACGAATACTCATGCTCAAGTAAGCCTAATGAACTAATGATTTAGTAATTTTTAACCTTCATTTATTTGAACGCCTATCACGATCACGATTCTTACGCGCCTTAGAGGGCACCCCCCTGAGTAACGCCGTCAAACTTATAAATAAATCAAATATTGCTCGTTATAATATTAGTCCAGATAGTTCAGATTTCGTCTCAGACCCGTGTGACATCAAGTGAACACTATCATTTTACTGATAACTGTACGTATGATACACATATTGCGTTTTATTTACACTTGTTATTAGAACTTGGGATTTACAATACCTACTATTTTAAATGTTAAATTCTATTAAATTACGAGAATCTTATTATAACTGTGATAAGATAATTTAAATGTCAAATTCTGTTAAATTAGGACAGTCTTGTTATAATTGTGTTAACAAATTTTAAATGTTAAATTATGGTAAATTAGGAGAGTCTTATTAAAATAGTGTTTACAAATCTGATTTTTGAATACTGTTAGTAGATATTGATTTATTGTGCAGTAAATTGATTGTCGAAGGGAGGACGCCAAGTCAAAGTACAAGAATTATGGCATTTGTTTGTAGTTATGTATTTGCCTACGTTTGACAATCGATAGATTCAGCTGCGTTGTCCCGACTCGTGAAATTTGGTAAGTACATTACATAATTTTTTTTAAAACAATACTTTTTTATGATTTTTTATCAGAATAATAAAAAAACCGGCCAATGCGAGTCGGACTGGTCCATGAAGGGTTCCGTAGCAGCAAGTATTTCAGTTGATTAAATGAAAGCAAATTGCGGTTTACGATTTATGACGTATTAAAAAAAACTACTTGCTAGATTTCGTTTCGTACCAATTTTCGTTGTTAGTTTGCACGGTAAGGTACATCACATATTGTTTTTAGTTTTATCATTCTCATAAATTAGAAGTTACAGGGCACTCATTTTACCACTTTGGAAGTGTCTCTCGCGCAAACTATTCAGTTTAGAAAAAAATGGTATCAGAAAACTTCTTATCATTTTTGAAGACCTATCCATAAACACCCCACATGTATGGGTACGATGGAAAAAAAATTTTTGAGATTCAGTTCTATGTATGGGGACCCCCCAAAATTATTGTTCTTTTTGTATTTTTGTCAAAAATCTTAATGCGGTTCACCGAATACATCTACTTACCAAGTTTCAACAGTACGGCTCTTATGGTTTCGGAAAAAAGTGACTGTGACGGACGGACAGACAGACAGACATGCCGAATCTATAAGAGTTCCGTTTTTTGCCATTTGGCTACGGAACCCTAAAATCATATTCTATCTTCATATTGTGATCGCCGAACCATCTAGCTACCCGATACAAATAAGCCGGCCAAAAGCGAGTCGGACTCGCGTACGCAAGGTTCCGTACATCTACAAAAACGTCAAAATTATGGAATGTTTGTTATGTGGAAGATAATATCTGGGGACAATGCCACACAGATCATCCTAGCCCCAAACTAAGCAAAGCTTGTACTATGGGTACCAGGCGAAGGTATACATACTTATATAGATAGATAAATACTTATATACATAGAAAACATCCATGACTCAGAAACAAATATTCGGGCTCATCACACAAATATTTGCACTTACCGGGATTCGAACCCAGGCAGGACCATCAGCTTCGTAGGCAGGATCACTACCAACTAGGCTACGGTGACCGTCAATTCCCTTAAATATCTATTTTATCCTGTATTAGAATGTTTGTAGTGGGGGAGACCCCTTAAATATTTATTTATCATGTTTTCTGAAAAAAAGCAAACAATAGTAATACATCATCTGTGAAAACAACTGTCTAACTATCACGGTTCGTGAGATACAGATAACACATACAGTTTATACCTACATATAACTTTTACAAAATGTTCCTTGTTCAACTTTTCTTCTTAAAAGCAAGTAAAGAACGGAATTGACAAAAACAATAGAATCGCGATATCTCCGGCTGGTTGCCATAGACAAAAATCTATGATCAATTATTATTGATCGTAGATAGTTTGTTTATTCATGTGCAGCTTTATTTTGTCAAAGACTAAAAGTTTTTGACTAAATAAAGCATGAATAAATGAAGCCATCCATTCACTTACGATCCTAATTATAGTGTATGATTTGTGTTACTTTTATTTTACTTTTATTTGTGAAGTCATACTAATTTGGTATGCAATAAATCTATATCATTTAGTATAATTTATTTATTGCTCTCCTCTTACTGCTTACTTTACTTAGAGTTCCTATCCATCCAAAGGTTGTCAGGAAAAGATCGCTTAAGGCCATGACATTGCATACGTTGGATATAAATAAGATAATGTATTTTTTTTTCGGTTGTGTGTATGCAATAAAGAGTATTCTATCTGTCTATCTATCTTTTGTTTAAGATAGGCTATGCTTGGAGTTTCCATATGAGGTCGAATCAAAAATACTGAAATTCGCAGGCGAACCTAAGTAACTGACATAGTCTGAAAAATTACCGAACGGAAGTGGCCGTGGGCAGGGCACATAGCTCATAGAGCCGACGGCCGCTGGGGCAAAAGGTTCTCAAGTTGCGACTATGAATCGGAAGACGCAGCGTGGGCAGGCCGCCTACAAGATGTACCGATTATCTTGTGAGGGTCGGTGGAAGTCGCTGGATGTGAATAGCGCAAGACCGACGATTGTGGAGATCTTTGGGGGAGGCCTTTGTCCATCGGAGGGAGTCTTTCGGCTGATACGATGATGATGATTGTTTGGATCCAGCGCGCCTAATATATGACGAAAGGCTGGACTTAAATTAAAGCAAGTGAACTGTATAATACTTTTGTATAATAAACAAATGAATAGTACAGTTTGGAACTGATAAGTGCGACAAACGTGTGTTACGTGCGTTCGGTATTGCTTATAGTTTCACACTCATGTGTGATGGAAGGGCGGTTAGCTGACCGGCCGCTGCGTGCGCGGCGGTGCTGGCACGAGCGTACACCCGCGCCCCCGCCGCAGTGCCGTCCCCTCTCAGGCCGGTTGCGATGTGTCACGAACAATGATCGATCTAACCTTGCAGCAGAGCTGCATAGCTCATATCTGGTGGAAAAGCATCCATTCCCTACTTCACCTGACATCTAGAGCCCTGTGTACCTACTCCTTAGATTTGTTTACCAACACAGCCCTCCGGTATCGTATTAATCGTAGTAGCCCTTGCCCTTTGCCCGATAACCCTTTACTTCCCAATAGTTATCGTAATTGGTTAATTTATTGCCTGACCCGGGTTCAGGGTATCGAGAAATATCTACTCCCAGTGTTGAGTCGATAGAAGAAACACAATATTAAGTTAAGGTATTTAGAAACTCTTGTGGCTCTGTATACAATTTGATATTTATTAATACTAATAAATTGGGGTGGTTGGTAAATACCTTTCACGCCGCAAGTCGTGTGTTCGATTTCCACCCAGGTCAGATATATGTGTGTATGAACATAAAAAAATAAAACCCGGCCAAGTGCGAGTCGGATTCGCGCTCGAAGGGTTCGGTACCATTATCAATACAGACGACAAAAATCACGTTAGTTGTATGGGAGACCCCTTAAATATCTATTATATTCTATTTTATAGTATTTGTAGTTATAGCGGCAACAGAAATACATCAACGGTGAAAATTTCAACTATCAATCTGTCCCAGTTCATGAGATGCAGCTTGGTGACAGACGGACAGACAGACAGCGGAGTCTTAGTAATAGGGTCGCATACCCTTTGGATACAGAACTCTAAAAATGAAACTTGACAGGCAGATGTTAGAGCTGACACACGTACGAGGAAATGGTTTTCTATTCATCATTTTTTAGGTGGTACAGAACCTTAGTTAGTTAGTTGGGCGATTGGTTTCCGCACTTAGCCTTCTGATTGGGCCATTGTACGTGAACTTATTAGCTACTCGAACCATTTCAGTTCCTTCCAGAAGTCAAAGAGGCCTCGAAAACTTGGCTTGAGTGCTTCCTTCAGTGTCTTCGGATCGTTTAGGAACTTTGTCCGTTAACTATCAACGCTTACGGAACCTTAAAAAGTGTCAGAAATATTAAACGACTCCGTGCTGAAAATAGCCCCTTTGCAAACACTCCTCTTTTCATAATTCGCGTTGAAGACCTCACAGCAATACAACCTTTCATGTAATATCACCGACATTTCATTTCAGAGGCAACTTTCAAAGGCATTCAATATAAAATTTCTTTTTCAGGACCGACATGAAGCACTTTTTATTTCTGTCAAGCCTCGCGGCGTTTACGACTGTAATATCCGGGCGGGCGTATTGTGACGCCTGTTTCGATAGAATCTGCTATTCCAAAGAGACAATATTCGAAAACTATCCGATATCCGGCCAATTAGCTGTCGATAGGGGCGAAAATATCGTCTACTTTCACTATGAAGATCATGAGAACCATACTTTAGGTTACGATTTAGTGGAGAAAACATTCCTTTATCTGCCTGGAATTCAATTTTCTTTCGCTAAAACTGTCGATGAGTCAACTAGAGATGTTTACGTCGCGGATACTAAAGGGATACTTAAGTACAGCCCTATCATTAACGCGACTATCCGCTTCGGCCTTTTTAATGAGACTATCTCGCATATGCAATATAAAGACAAAATTTATTATACAATTTCCATGAGAAAAGGACTGTTTACTTTTGACGAACAGTCTCAAACCATTGGTGCGTTAAAAGACTTCTATATTACCGAATTTATTGTGGATAAAAGAGACGACATATATTTCACGAGTGAATATGTCTTGTATTGCTTGAGAAAAGGAGATACGAAGCCATCTTTAACATCGTATATCATATATTCTTTGGCAACAGATATTAACGACAATGCTTATTTTATACAGAGAGAAAACAGAGGCTTGTATAAAATTGACTACAGAACTGGAAAGCTGAACGAAGAGCATGGAATTGGCGCGTTTACGAGAGGGTCTCCTTATACAGTAGTATTTGACAATTATAATAATTTGATTTACTTTGACAATGGGTCAGATAAACTGTTATACTTGAAGCCGAACTACGCTAGATGTAACGTGACAAGCGAAGGCATTGGCAAAGCAATGAGAAAGAAAGTTACACGTTATTAGACAGATATGTCTAGCTATTCGGCTTGAGTATTCGGCGAAACGCTAATAATATTTGTGACTGAAGAAGAGTTTGTTATAAATTATATTTCTTGTTTTATTTTATTGTTCTTGTTTTGAATCATTATTCACAATATATGAATTACATAAAAATGCGTCGTATGTTCTTTCTTATAAATAAAAATAAATTATAACTATTAAAGTACTTGACTCTGAATTAGGGATATCCTACCCTAATTGCCTAGTTTTTATAAGAATATTATTGGAAAGAAAGTTGTACGTTAAAGACGGATATCTGAAACCATTTGAACTGATTTTCGGAAATTATTATTATATCTGTCTAAAACTATCCGGATTACATAAAATAGTTTATTATAAATAGTTTAATAACGAAGTATATTTACCTACTTAGCATTTTTTTAAATCAATGTTCAATTTTATTTAATATTTTTTTATTTAAAGTAATATTATGTAGTTTATCAGTTACCTGGTTTCCTTAGTACAAGCTCTGCTTAGTTTGGAATCAGATGACAATGTGTGAATAATGTCCCAGGATATTACTATTATTATAAATCATTTACGAGCTCTATCCTTCCAAATTGCAATTGTTTAATAATAATGAGTAACAATGAATTTTATTTGTATTTAATATTTCCAGTGTAGTATTTATATCAAAACGAATTGTATTAATAATCGCCGTTCTTTATATATATAAAGAACGGCGAATATATATTTAGCATATATATATATATATTAAAACATAAGTTGTTTGTTTAGGTTATAAAGTATATATGTTGGCTGGTTATACAGACGCCAGCACATCAAGGTTCCCCAATCTGTCAAATATTCCCAATTGAAAGTGAACCTCATGCTTTTGTGATAACGTTGAAAATCTATAAAAAAAAATTGACAGATTGGGGTAGCTGCATGTGCTGACGTCTGTACTTTGTATTACTGTGCAGTCGGTATAGTATTTTTCTAGACAAATTAGTTAGTATATTTTCTAAACAAATTATTTCACAAATTATAAATCGCTTTTCGCCTCTTATTTGACTCCCGTTCAGCGTTTTTAATTACAGAATTATAATAATGTTCTCCTGGTCGAATTTCCACCACGGCGGCCAGTTTCAATAGAGTCTTGCCATCTGCGTGGGACATAATTACTATATTACTAGTTCGGTAGATTTTGAGTGAAGAAGTAACAAACATTCATAGTCACACAGTCACAATCTTTCGCCTTTATAATATTAGTGTGATTGTGATATGCATGTATTTTAAACTAGCTGTGCCCCGCGGATTTACCCGCGTTAAATTTTATCAATTATCATAGCTCCTCCCCCGTAGGTGATAGCGTGATAATATGTAGCCTATGGTGTACCGCAAGGTTCGCACCTAGGACCCTTATTTTACAATGCTTACTTGTTCGATATTAAAGATTCTTTTTTAAACTCAAAACACTTAATGTACGCAGATGATAAAAAAATATTTTGTAAAGATACTAATATTCATGATTGCGAAGCTATTCAAGCAGACCTTTATAGGCTTAGTAATTACTACAAAACAAATAAAATATCAGTCAATATTAATAAGTGCCAAAAAATTAGTTACTCTCGAAAAAAACATCCAATACAGTTTACATATACCTAACTTTGATGGAACCATTATAAGTGAAATCAATACAGTTCGTGACTTAGGAGTTGTATTTGATTGCAAATTATCGTTTTCAGAACACATAGACTTCATCACTATAAAAGCATTTAAAAATCTGGGATTCGTGCTAAGAACTTGCAAAAAAATTAAAAATATTGAGTCACTTAAATCTATTTATTTCGCATATGTGCGTAGTACACTCGAATATGCAAGCCCTATCTGGTCACCGATTTACATTATTTATACAAGTCAAATAGAGCGCATCCAAAAAAGAATTGTCAATCATCTAAATTATCGCCTTCGAAAACTCCCAATATCTTACCAACAAAGTATCAGCTCGCATGCCATATTAACCCTCGAAGAACGACGCAAAGTATTAGACATGTGCCTGCTATATGACATCCTCAATGGACGCCTTGACTGCTCCGAGTTGCTGTCTCAAGTGACATTTAACATACCTCTCCGACGAACTCCTCACACTCCAATGTTGCACGTATCCCGCACGTAAATATGCCCAAAATAGTGTGCTTACACGAATTGCTCGAACACACAATACAACCTTCAAAGAAATTGATATCTTTTCTTCTTTAAAAAATCTTATAAATCCCAAATTATAAGCACCATAAAAACAAACGACTAAGATCTAATAATCCTATTTGAATTTGTATATATTCAGTCTTACTTTAGAATGTATAATAATAAATTAAAATTAACTATGTATACTTACAACATTATATATATCTTTAATATCATTGGGTGGACATCGATGTATCACATCACTTCATTTCTCGCAATTAACACCTACTTAATCGAGACTACCTACTGCATACATTAGCGTGCAGTAGTCTCACCACATCAATGTCTGATAAATGATTGGTGTCAGCATTATATTTTATGTCCGTTTTTTAGCCAACTACACTTTTAATGTTACACTAAGGAAAACCTGTCATTGGCCTTCCCTTTATATTGTATCATGTAAATTGTGTCATTATCTGTATCGTTTTTGGTTTTCTTAATAAATAAATAAAATAAATAAACTATATGTTGACCCGGCCGTATGTTGTTCATGCAAAATTTGAAGTAAATCCATGCTGTACTTTTTGAGTTTAGCCCGGACATACATACAGACAAACAGACACACAGACACACAAAAATTCTAAAAACTATATTTTTGGCTTCGACTTCTATTGTGGATCACGCCCCAAGTATCCTTTTAAAAAAATATTCAATGTACAGTTTTGACTTTCCTACGATATATATATTCGTGCTCATCACACAAATATTTGCACTTACCGGGATTTGAACCCAGGACCACCAGCTTCGTAGGCAGGAGCACTACCAACTAGGCTACGGTGACCGTCAATATATAGATTACACCCAGACTCAGGACGAACAGACATGTTCATGCACACAAATATCTGTCCTGGGCAGGAATCAAACTCACGACCTGCGGCATGAAAGGCAAGTATTAATTTACCAACCACGCCAACCTAAATAAATGCATTACCTATTATAATTATAGAGGTACATGCCCTCTCCGATTCCAATGGGTTGAATCTTCGATCAATAAATTATTGATCGAAGGGTTGAATGGATAATAATGTAGAACGCCAGTTGCACATAACGACCCTCTCATGCATCTCTACGTCAGTCACCTGAGCCTGCGCTAACTATCCCTGACTGCCAAGGTCTGAGGGGCGATCTAGCTGTCATGACCGGTAAGAGTTTGGGTACAGGACCTTTACGTGGGCTCTGGGGCACGGGGCTGGAACACTGCCAACTTTCAGGCTCAATAAATGGGTGCTAATTTAACAGACTTACTTTTAACTAGCTGGGCGCCGAGGTTTTACCCGCGTAAAATTTTATGAATGATCACAGCTTCTCCCACGTAGGTGATAGCGTGATAATATGTAGTCTAAATGTTGACCCGACCTCTTAGTAATATTCATGCAAAATTTGAAGTAAATCCATGCAGCACTTTTTGAATTTAGCCCGGACATACATACAGACAAACAGACAAAAATTATAAAAACAATATTTTTGCCTTCGTTATGGATCGTAGATCACGCACCAAGTATCCTTTTTAAAAAATATTCAATGTACAGTTTTCACTTTCCTACGATTTGATTATATGTATAGATATAGATAGCATTATTCACCTCTAAAAATTTACATTGCCATCTAAATTACTAAGTCAGCCACAATTAAAGAGTTATCTTACTAGTTATCTTCTATGTAGGCCACTCTAAATACAACATGGTGGTTATTTCACCTACAATCATTGTGATACTCGTATATTATCTAGTTCCAAATAAATGTTTTTTGTATTTATTATAAAATGACATATTAATAAACCAGGTACCTAAAAAAATTCGCAATCATCCAAAAATAAAGATCTTTTTTAAACTTTCCACCAATCTTCACCAAAAATAGTGTATCTAGCGCTCGGCGGCCGCTGCCGCAGCACGCTCGCGCGCCTTCGCCCTCTATATGGTCACAGTTCTAACCTAACCTAACCCAAATAATTTCCTATTTTTATTTAATAAATTAGGTGGCAATGTATAAAGAAGAAGGACAAGTTAAGACTTAAGATAATTGTTGATTATTTTCGCTTTCTATAGAATATATAGTTAACGTTGTAAAAAAGACGAATTACTTTGTTAGAGGCGATCTCATTAACTTGTGGCTTAGTTATAAAATGAGAAGTTTGATCATGTGGCTAATAAAGACATGTGTGGCTTAACTTATAATTTGTCGTAAACAATATCTTATACCAACATGAAGTCGAAAGTCAGTCCGTGGTCAGTCGTCAGTTGGGTTTGAACTCGAGACCACTGACTCCACGCTACCACGCTGGCTATTTATATAGCTTGGTGTATTTCCTTAGAAATTCCCCGATACAGATAAACACCGGTTAATAAACAATAAACATATTATTGTTTTGATAAATTAATTAATGAACTATTTATCAGGAATGTTTAATAGACGCAAGAAGAAAATATAAACAGTACTAAGTTCAACTATAAGTGTTAATATGCCTTTCAATTTATTTCGTTCATAAATCATTAATTTTAATTGGCTCTGTAATAATACAAAGAAGGGTTTAAATATGGTTGTACGGTTAGGCGATTGTTCTTCGAAATCTAGCTCAAATAATTAAATAAATTATAATCTTGAGACAACTAACATTCTGCCATCTGATCCCAAACGAGGCAGAGCCTGTACTATGGCAACCAGACAACTAATAAACCTACTTACATATCTATTATACATATAATAAAACGTAGGCAAGTCAAAACTGTACATTAAATATTTTTTTAAAAGGATACTTGGGCCGTGATCTATAGTCGAAGTCGAAACCAAAAATATAGTTTTTAGATTTTTTGTCGGTGTGTCTGTTTGTCTGTATGTATGTCCGGGCTAAACTCAAAAAGTACAGCATGGATTTACTTCAAATTTTGCATGAACAACACACGGCCGGGTCAACATATAGGCTACCTACATATTATCACGCTATCACCTACGGAGGAGGAGCTATGATAATTAATAAAATTTAACGCGGGTAAAACCGCGGGGCAAAGCTACTTTAAAATACATGCATATCACACTCACACTAATATTATGAAGTCGAAAGATTGTGACTGTGTGACTGTGTGAGTATGAATGTTTGTTACTTCTTCACGCAAAAACTACCGAACTGGTAATATAGTAATATGTCCCACGCAGATGGCAAGACTCTATTGAAACTGGCCGCCGTGGTGGAAATTCGATAATTCTGTAATTAAAAACGCTGAACGGGAGTCAAATAAGAGGCGAAAAGCGATTTATAATTTGTGAAATAATTTGTTTAGAAAATATACTAACTAATTTGTCTAGAAAAATACTATACCGACTGCACAGTAATACAAAGTACAGACGTCAGCACATGCAGCTACCCCAATCTGTCAATTTTTTTTTATAGATTTTCAACGTTATCACAAAAGCATGAGGTTCACTTTCAATTGGGAAAATTTGACAGATTGGGGAACCTTGATGTGCTGGCGTCTGTATAACCAGCCAACATATATACTTTATAACCTAAACAAACAATGAGTTTAGCCCGGACATACATACAGACAAAAATTCTAAAAACTATAGTTTTGGTTTCGATATCGATTGTAAATCACGCCCCAAGTATCCTTTAAAAAAAATATTCAATGTACAGTTTTGACTTTCTTACGATTTTATTATATGTATAGATAAGATCACAGCTCCTCCCCCGTAGGTGATAGTGTGATAATATATAGCCTATATGTTGACCCGACATCTTAGTAATATTAATGCAAAATTTGAAGTTAATCCATGCAGTAGTTTTTGAGTTTAGCGCGGACATACATACAGACAAACAGACAAACAGACAAAAATTCTAAAAACTATAGTTTTGGTTTCGATATCGATTGTAATTCACGCCCCAAGTATCCTTTTAAAAAAATATTCAAAGTACAGTTTTGACTTTCCTACGATTTTATTATATGTATAAATAAGATCACAGCTCCTCCCCCGTAGGTGATAGCGTGATAATATATAGCCTATATGTTGACCCCACATCTTAGTAATATTAATGCAAAATTTGAAGTTAATCCATGCAGTCGTTTTTGAGTTTAGCCCGGACATACATACAGACAAACAGACAAGTATTCTAAAAACTACAGTTTTGGTTTCGATATCGATTGTAGATCACGCCCAGAGTATCCTTTTAAAAAAATATTCAATGTACAGTTTTGACTTTCCTACGATTTTATTATATGTATAGATAATAATAATAATATCCTGGGACATTATTCACACATGGTCATTTGATCCCAAACTAAGCAAGATCTCAATGCCCTCAACACTTACTTTTCACAGCCACCAGTCGCATTGGGTGCCACCACCAAATCTTCAACTCTTAGATACCTCTCTAACCTTTCAATGCCAGATTGTACTTCTTTCTCTTTTACAGCAGTTACTGAGCGAGATATCAAACACTCCTTCCGATCTATATCCACCAAAGCTGTAGGAGTTGACGGGCTCCAGCTACAGATTATCTTCCTTATCCTAGAGGAACTTGCTCCTATCATAACTCACCTTATTAACTTCTCCCTGGAGACAAGTTCCTTCCCTTCTATTTTAAAAAAGGCCCTTATTCTACCGCTTCCTAAATCTGCCAATCCTTCTTCTTCCTTATCCCAGTACCGACCAATTTCTATCCTTCCTATCCTATCCAAAGTCCTTGAAAGAGTTGTAAACCAGCAACTCTCTTGGTATCTCGGTTCCGAAGGCCTGCTGAGTCCCTTCCAATCAGGTTTCCGACCTGGCCATAGCACTGCCACAGCTCTGGTCAAAATAACAGATGACATCCGATTGGCCATTGAGCGGAAATCACTAACGGTTATGGTGTTACTGGATTTCAGCAGCGCTTTTAATTCAGTTGACTTTGACATCCTTCTCGTTATCCTGTCCTCTCTAAATATCTCGTCTTCAGTAATTTTGTGGTTTGACTCTTATCTTCGAGGGTGCTCGCAGTCGGTGCGTCACGACGAGGCTACCTCCGAGTGGTGTAATCTTGCTGCAGGTGTTCCTCAAGGTGGCATACTCTCTCCTCTTCTCTTCTCGGTATTTATCAATGCTATTACCAAAATTAGCTCTTCTAATTACCATCTTTACGCAGATGACCTGCAGCTTTATCGTCACTTTAAAGTGGAGGATTTTAGTTTTGGGATTGGGCCAAAAGCTTTGGCCTTCTGGTAAACCCATCTAAGGCACAAGCTCTCATTATTGGTGGCCAGTATATGCTTAACACGATAGCATATATATGTCCACCTCCAGTAATTTATGATGACGTTCCCATAACTTATTCCAAATGTGCCAAAAACCTTGGAATATTTATTGACTGCACATTATCATGGTCCGAACACGTTGCAGAAGTAAGCAGGAGAGTTATTTAGAGAGAATTAGCACCCATTTATTGAGTCTGAAAGTTGGCAGTGTTCCAGCCCCGTGCCCCAGAGCCCACGTAAAGGTCTTGTACCCAAACTTTGGCATTTAGCATTTTCTAAAGGCAAAGCAAAGGAGCTCACCTCGTATAACAGCCGTTTACAGTATTTTAAGATGCACACTTTATCTATGCGTAGAAATATCACAGATGCTCTCTTCTTTTACAAGCTGGTAAGAAACAAAATTGACTGCTCTAACCTATTGAACCAAATAAGATTTCACGCACCTTCGAGATATCCTCGCAATACTATCACACCGCTTTGTCCACCCCTACGAAGAACCGTTCTTGGTGCTAATTCCCCAATACCCAGATTATGTAAATTGTTAAACAGCTGTAGTGACATTATTGATTTGCATCACGACAATATTACTAAATTTACCAAAATTATAATTCAATATTTTTCCCAAAAATAAAATGTGTGAGTTTAATCTATTAATTAACAATTTTAATTAAGTTATTTTAAATTAATTAATTATATGTTAGATGTAAGTAGGTATATAAAAAATGTTGTACACTTTGTTCTATAGTATTTTTTATTTATTTCTATGTATACTAATAATATGAATATTTTAGATTTTAATTTAATATTAAGCTATCTTATCTGAATTATGTATTATTTTAAATGTTGATTTTATTTGTGTTTAGATGTTTTATTTTTATCATGTTATAATTATAATTATTTTTTTTGCACTGTTAACTGTATTTTTGCATGTGGTGTTAACCAGTAAGTGATTGTTACATTTAAGCAAGCATATTGTCATCACAAACGAATAATAGTATTAATGTAAACAATCGTTGGTTAATCAAATAAATAAATAAATAAATAACTCTTACCGGTCATGACAGCTAGATCGCCCCTCAGACCTTGGCAGTCAGGGATAGTTAGCGCAGGCTCAGGTGACTGACGTAGAGATGCATGAGAGGGTCGTTATTAGGGGCGTTATGTGCAACTGGCGTTCTACATTAATATCCATTCAAACCTTCGATCAATAATTTATTGATCGAAGATTCAACCCATTGGAATCGGAGAGGGCATGTTCCTCTATAATTATAATAGGAAATGCATTTATTTAAGTTGGCGTGGTTGGTAAATACTTGCCTTTCATGCCGCAGGTCGTGAGTTTGATTCCTGCCCAGGACAGATATTTGTGTGCATGAACATGTCTGTTTGTCCTGAGTCTGGGTGTAATCTATATATTGACGGTCACCGTAGCCTAGTTGGTAGTGCTCCTGCCTACGAAGCTGGTGGTCCTGGGTTCAAATCCCGGTAAGTGCAAATATTTGTGTGATGAGCACGACTATTTGTTTGTGAGTCATAGATGTTTTCTATGTATTTAAGTATTTATCTATCTATATAAGTATGTATATCGTCGCCTGGTACCCATAGTACAAGCTTTGCTTAGTTTGAGACTAGGATGATCTGTGTGACATTATAATATATATATATATATATATATATATATATATATATATATATATATATATATATATATATATATATATATATATATATATATATATATATATATAAGTATGTATTTACAAAAGAAAATGAATTATATGTAGTATATCAGTAATATAGATTGGTTTGGGATCAGATGGCCGTGTGTGAATAATGTCCCAGGATATTGATTACTAGTGTTGCTGTCCAGTTATTAAGTTCATCCATTTACTTTGGATAGAACAGTCTAGACGCGATGTTATCATGATGACATTGCTATCGATGGCCCGTGCAGAACGATAGTTCAAGTTCAAGTTCTTTATTGCATTCATGTGTTACAATAGGTGTTTATGTACAAAATTTGTGTCAAACATGAACCCTGTTAGGGTGCTGCAAATACATTTTGTTATAACAATCTTCAGCATTATTCTTAACATTGTTAGAGAACAATTTTTTTATTTTTTTTATTAATAATAATATCTAGGGACAATGTCACTCAGATCATCCTAGCCCCAAACTAAGCAAAGCTTGTACTATGGGTACCAGGCGACGATATACATACTTATATAGATAGATAAATACTTATATACATAGAAAACATCCATGACTCAGAAACAAATATTCGTGCTCATCACACAAATATTTGCACCTGCCGGGATTCAAACCCGGGACCACCAGCTTCGTAGGCAGGAGCACTACCAACTAGGCCACGGTGACCGCCATTTTACCATGACAGCATTGAAACCATCCGTGCCTCCTCCGCAACTCAGTGCACTAGTCTCTAGGAAGCTTCCTGATACTGTTATACTGACTTACTTAAACATTTGGGCAGTGGTTTCTTTTTAGGGTTCCGTAGCGAAATGGCAAAAAAAGGAACCCTTATAGATTCCTCATGCCTGTCTGTCCGTCCGTATGTCACAGCCACTTGTTTCCGAAACTATAAGAGCTGTACTGTTGAAACTTGGTAAGTAGATGTATTCTGTGAACCGCATTAAGATTATCACACAAAAATAGAAAAATAACAATAATTTTGGGGGGTCCCCATACATAGAACTGAAACTCAAAAATAATTTTCATCGTACCTATACATGTGGGGTGTCTATGGATAGGTCTTCAAAAATGATATAGAGGTTTCTAATATCATTTTTTTCTAAACTGAATAGTTTGCGCGAGAGACACTTCCAAAGTGGTAAAATGAGTGTCCCCCCCCCCCCTGTAACTTCTAAAGTAAGAGAATGATAAAACTAAAAAAATATATGATGATCTAGCAAGTAGTTTTTTTTAATACGTCATAAATCGTAAACCGTAATTTGATTACATTTAATCAACTGAAATACTTGCTGCTACGGATCCCATCATGGGCGAGTCCGACTCGCACTTGGCCGGTTTTCAGTATTTTTTTCGTCGCTCACCCCAGCCACACCACTCCCTGCCCTAAACAGAGTTATTGTTTACATATATTGTATAAATAACTTATAATTAAGGTATAACAATGTCAATATATATATGGACAGTGGTTATCCTAATGTCAGAGTTGTTCAAGCCGCCCAGTAGGCCTCTGACATGGCTTAACGACTGTTGTCTAATAGCTACAACCGGGACTGACAGCGTATCCATCGTCACCCATCTATGGACTGACCGCGAGCCTAGTTGCTTAACCACGCCATTCACTTAGTACTATAAAATAAATAAAATAAAAAAGGTTTTTATTCACGTAGACTTCAAAAAAGCGCTTGTAAATAGTCAGAACATGTTTGTAGTATTATAGTTGTATACATTATTATTTCTAGTAACATAGATATTTAGGTACACATGTATTGATAGTATTAAAACATTAATAAAATTTATTTTATAACAGCAATGATATTTTTACTGACGAGAGCAACTGGTTATGAGCGTGTAATTATCAGTATGTTATACTGAAACTGAAACATACAGTGTTTTTGGAACGAAGTTCCTTATCGCGCGTTGTGAAAGGGGGCTAGACGGAAAAAAATCTTACGAAAAGTTGTCACGACACTTTTTGCAGCTGTGCGGCGTGCGCATGTTTCTCTGTCTGTCTCTCTCTCTCTCTCTCTCTCTCTCTCTTATAGAAAGCAAGCCAGATATTTTCATTTCTATTTCGCATTGAACAGTGTGGTGTCGCGACGATTATTTTTGTTGAGTGTATACAGGTTTTTTGTACATAATAAATAATAAGAAATAACTTCGTTCCATCGGGGTGTCCTTGGACACCTCTCAAGTGGTTCATTATAACTGACTCCCAGCTGATTTGTAGACCGCATCCTCTATGTGGGGTCTACTGGTCTGATCACTGGATTAAGCCTCGATAATGTCGTTCTTTAAACGAGGTTTAAGAAGAGTACTAATCTCACGCTAGGCAACGTTTTGCTGAGCCCCATGGCATCGCGAATGTCCATGAGTAGCGCTTACCACTTCCCATCAGGGGCTCTACCGGCTAAGTTGCTGAACATCGATTTCTTAAATGGCGTTCAAATAAATAAAGGTTAAAAATGACTTAATCAATCGTTAAATCGGCTTCCATGAGCACATGTGACGTCATAAATTGTACGGAATCGATTGTCAACGTTGTAGCCGATTTAACGATTGATTAAGTCATTTTTAACCTTTATTTATTTGAACGCCATTTAAGAACTCGATGTTCGGCGGCTTAGCCGGTAGAGCCCCAGGATGTTCGCTAGCTCATCTGCCTCGAAAAGCAATAATAATAATAAAAGTACCAAATATTATTCACTGTTAGTGTCGCTCTGCAACATGCGCGCTAGGGTCACCACTGGAGATCATCCGAATGTAAACAGAAGATATAATTTTATAAGAAATAAAATATCCACAGAAGGTTCACTTTAAATTAATAAATAAGAATAGAGGCTATAATGCCCGCTTGAGTATGTTTCGCCGGACCGTCTCAACCGGGCCGTGTTGAAACCGGTAGTAGATCAACCTGCTGAGTTTGTTTCGTTGGGTCTTCTCAGTTGGGGCGCGTTGGATCCGGTGGTAGCATTAAAGCGTGACCGTCGTTTTAAACACAAGGTCCGTTATAATAATAATACTGAATTCATACCTTCATATTGACAGAACCATTCAGACAATATGTAGTTAAATTTAAATTTCAATACATAATATTAAAAACTTCAACTAAACATAATCTCCTTGACAATAACTTAATACAAGCTAGCTAAATGTCACTACCATTATAAAATAAATTGTATAAATGATTTAACATTCCGTGTACCTAAGTATCTGTAATAAGTAACTAGAAATAATAACTGTATTACTACAAACATGTTCTGACTATTTACAAGCGCTTTTTTAAAGTCTACGTGAATAAAAACCTTTTTTATTTATTATTTATTTTAATACCTACCTGTTCTAGCTGTTATAAAGTAGGTATAACCTGTCCTTTTTTCGCAAAACTTTTAATATGGAGCTACTTGTCGGGGCCAAATGCTGGCCGACTTCATGGAGAAGGAGGGACTCTTTATGATGAATTTCTTCTTCAGGAAGCCGGATCACCGCAAATGGACCTGGGTGAGCCCCGATGGTAAAACTAAAGATGAGATAGACTTTATCTTGTCGACGAGACGACAGATGTTCAATGATGTCTCCGTGATCAATGCGGTTAAAACCGGGAGCGATCACAGACTGGTCAGAGGCTCATTGAACCTTAATGTCAAACTCCAGAGGTCCCGACTGATAAAGTCTACGCTCCGACCCTTACCTATCCACGTCCAAAACCCCGAACCATTTCAGCTCGAACTGCAAAACCGTTTCGAATGCCTAGCAGACTGCGAGGAAGTGAACTCATACTATGACAGGCTCGTAGAAGCTGTCCATACGGCTGGGTCTAAGGTCTTCAAGGCCCGTCGTACAAACAGAACTAAAAAGATCTCTGACTTTACCCTGCAACTTATGGAAGATAGACGGAAAATGGTTCTGACATCCCCAGATGATGCTACCAGATATCGGCAGCTCAACAGACAGATCTCAAAGTCTTTGACTCGCGACACGCGGCAATTTAATACAATTAGTATTAAAGAGGCCATCGAGCGGAACAAAGGCTCCAAAGTGTTCGCAAGAGCTCTGTCTGTTGGAAAGAGCCAACTGACGAAGCTGAAGACTGAGGATGGTAGAATCGTCACGTCTAAACCTGAGTTGCTGGGAGAGATCGAGAAGTTCTACGGACAGTTATATACGACAACACAGCCACCTGTCAAAAGTCATGCCTCAAATCCCAGAGCACGACTAACCCGACATTACACCGAAGACATCCCGGACGTCAGCCTGTACGAGATTAGAATGGCTCTCAAACAACTCAAGAACAACAAGGCGCCTGGTGATGATGGAGTTACAGCAGAGCTTCTGAAGGCGGGTGGTACACCAATCCTACGGGCCCTTCAGAAGTTATTTAACTCCGTCATACTAGATGGTCAAACGCCACAAACATGGCACAGAAGTGTGGTGGTGCTCTTCTTCAAAAACAGCGACAAAACCCTATTGAAGAATTATAGACCCATCACACTGCTGAGCCATGTTTACAAGTTGTTTTCGAGGGTCGTTACGAATCGTCTCGCGCGCAGGTTTGACGACTTCCAGCCTCCCGAACAAGCCGGTTTCCGAAAAGGCTTTAGCACCATAGACCACATACATACGCTGCGGCAAGTTATACAGAAGACCGAAGAGTACAACAAGCCACTGTGCTTAGCGTTTGTGGACTATGAGAAAGCCTTTGATTCTATCGAAACATGGGCCGTGCTGAGGTCTCTCATAAGGTGCCAAATTGACTACCGGTATATCGAGGTGATAAAGTGTTTGTATGAAAACGCCACTATGTCAGTGCGACTCCAGGACCAGATCTCGAAACCTATCCACTCTCAGCGGGGCGTGAGACAGGGAGATGTTATATCTCCGAAACTGTTCACCGCTGCATTGGAAGACGTCTTCAAGCTTCTGGACTGGAAAGGCTTTGGCATCAATGTCAATCTCTATCTATAATCTATCTATAATCTTGGCCCGAGAGTGTCTCTAAGAGAAAAATTCAAAGAGGTCAACATTCTAACTGTACCATCTCAGTATATATATGAAAACTTACTATATGTGCATAAAAATATCGATTCCTTCTGTAAAAGGAGCGATACACATAATGTAAATACTAGATATAAGAATAATCTCATACTGCATACTACCCGTCTCCACAAAATAAGTAACTCTTTTATGGGGCAATGTATAAGATTCTATAACAAACTTCCCAATGATATTAGAGAATTGTCTACGAATAAGTTTAAAAGAATTATTAAAGCCAAATTGTGTAGCAGGGCATATTACAAAATTTCTGATTATTTAAGTGATAAAAGTGCTTGGGATGGAGTTGTTCTGAGTCAACACACATGATTGTAATTAATCTTAAGTATATTTTATTTTAAAAAAGGATTCCTACTGAGTTTTCTGGCAGTGTTTCTCAGTAGCTGCCACGTCATGCACTGCACGGTAGGGTAAAAAAAATATGACGATTCCACATAAATGTAAAATTTTTACGGAATAAAATTACTTTGACTTTGACTTTGACTTTGAATGGCGAGTATAATAGTAATATCACTCACCTTCGATTTGCCGATGATATCGTAGTCATGGCTGAGACCATGGAAGACCTCGGTACAATGCTCGATGACCTCAGCAGAGTCTCTCAACGAAAATCATGTCAAACGTCCATGTTGCACCCACTCAATTGAAAGTTGGTGACTCTGCACTCGAAGTTGTAGAGAACTATATTTACCTAGGACAGACCATCCAACTAGGTAGGTCCAACTTCGAGAAGGAGGTCAATCGTAGAATCCAACTCGGGTGGGCAGCGTTCGGGAAGCTACGCAAAATCTTCTCGTCCAAAATACCGCAGTGTCTCAAGTCGAAAGTCATCGACCAGTGTGTGTTGCCAGTGATGACATACGGAACAGAGACGTGGTCGCTCACTATGGGCCTTATTAGAAGGCTCAAGGTCACCCAAAGAGCAATGGAGAGGGCTATGCTCGGAGTTTCCCTGCGGGATCGAATCAGAAATGTCGAAATCCGCAGGCGAACCAAAGTCACCGACATAGCCCGAAGAATTGCCAAGCTGAAGTGGCAGTGGGCAGGGCACATAGCTCGTAGAGCCGACGGCCGTTGGGGCAGAAAGGTTCTCGAGTGGCGACCATGAACCGGAAGACGCAGCGTGGGCAGGCCCCCTACAAGATGGACCGATGATCTTGTGCGGGTCGCTGGAAACTGCTGGATGCGAATAGCACAAGACCGGCAATTGTGGAGATCTTTGGGGGAGGCCTTTGTCCAGCAGTGGACGTCTTTCGGCTGATATGATGATGATGATGATGGAGCTACTTTAGCTTTACTACGAGTGACCTCATTTGTTAGTATAGGGCGTTATTTATCTAATATGATTTCGAACTGCTTACAACTTACCTATTGACGTACAAATTATGATCGAGAAAAAACAATAGATCGATAAACTATGACTACACTTGTGGCGCTGCGGCTAAGGGTCAGCGCAGACAGAGAGGAGCGCAGCGGAGAGGATTTTATTAAGGCACTAGAAAATCAACTTTAGAGCTATAGGAATAAAGTGCATATATGCTTAAACCTGACAAAATGCTCGCGCAGTCTCACGCATTACAATATTCAAGCATACATGCACTTTATTTAAATAATTTTAAAGTTGATTTTCTAGTGCCATTATAAAATCCTCTCCGCTGCGCTCCTCTCTGTCTGCGCTGACCCTAAGACCGTCGCCTCGCCGCTTCGTGTCCATATTTACGGGGTTACTTGTAAAACACCAACAACCTGGCAGGACTAGATAACTAAAACCACAAGCAACAACTTTTATTCTACGAGCTCGGACATAATTCAATATATCAAAAAATAAATGTTTATATGGACAAGTGGCGACTAGAGAAATGGGTCAACAAAGGCGCTAGCGCTACATCCCTACCCTGCGCCCTCGTAAACATAGAAATAATACTTATTTTTGTGCGAAAATAAAATCTAATAAATTATGATAAGTTGTAGAACAAAAGATGTTGGTTATGGTGTTAGCTATCTATTCCTGCGAGGTTGTTGGTGTTTTATAAATAACCCTGCTAAAGACAACGCCCGCACTAGGGAATCTATAATATTATGTCCCGCGCAGATGGCTAATCTCTGTTGAGACGGGCCGCCGTGGCCGGAGTTCGGCCAGGTGGACATTATTTTTTACGAATGTTGTATACATCTGTAGAGATTTAGCACTTTGTCTTAATCTCAATTACTTGTCTTCTTTAAATGTTATGTTAAGTTGATGATGTATCTATTATAATAAATAAATATATAAACGTAATTATGGTCAGTCAAAGTCGGGCGGCCCGTCCGTTAGACTTTGAACTTTAACCCGGCTTTGCTATATTTTTTATTTCATTGCTTTTGTACCTTATTCCAAAATGATAAGGTTGAATTTCTTTTTTCTGTTTAAAAGACAACGACCGCACTAGTGAATTTAATACGGGGTACTTTACAAACATATAAGAGACGGACACAAATTACATCCAGACTCAGAACAACTATTTATGGGTCACACAAATAGATGCCCTGCGCGGGTCTCGTACCCGCGACTCGAAGCGGCGAGGCGACTGTCTTAGTACTAGTAACATTGTATATAATTAACTAAATCATCAGTTCTAAGTTCAACGGGGAGAATTTCTGAATATCCGTAGTGGTTATTCTGTACATTTCTTATCTGTCCCGTATCTACTGTACCAACTTATGTAAACAGCTCTCAACTGATAACCGAATATGAATAATTATCTTCACTACCAATTAGGACTTCAAACTCAGAGTAACTTAAAGTATCAAGGAATCGTGAATTTATACTAAAACACGATAACTTCACGCTAATAAATAATTGAAGACGGTAATTTTGAATTATTGTGGAGAAAATTGTGTGTTTTACTTTCGGATTGTTACAATGTATTTGGAGATAAATTTATGTGAGTTTTTGTTAAATAATTCATGATAAAGTTTTGTTTTATTGTTCTAGAAGTTTTCTTTGGGCATTGTTACTTTTGACTAATAACAAATTGATTGCAACTTTGGTGTCGCGATAACTTGTTTAATCGCTGTTAATACGGTCTTAGGTTCAAATTCATTCAAATGCACGTATTTTGTGCGGTGGTTCAGTGATTAACTTAGGTGCTTCGCTCCTATTACATAGTAAGAATTCTTATGTGACCCATAAATGAGTTTAGACCACAGTTTGGGGTGTTATGTGTTCGTGAATTACATATTCATAAGCTTACCAAAATAGCCCGAAGAATTGCCAATCTGAAGTCGCAGTGGCGCACATAGCCCATATAACCGACGGCCGCTGGGGCAGAAAGGTTCTCGAGTAGTGATCACTAACCGGAAGACGCAGCGTGGGCAGGCCCCCTACAAGATGGACCGATGATCTAGTCAGGGTCGCTGTAAGCCACTGGGTGCGCAAGACCGGCAATTGTGTCTCTGAGGGAGGCCTTTTTCCAGCAGTAGGCGTCTTCCGGCTGATATGATGATGATGATAATGAAGTTTCCCCACGATAAAGATTTACTTCCCGAGTGCGGGCTTTGCTTTTTAAAAAAAGGATGGAGAATAAGTCGGGGTTTTTTTTTAGAAAAGTCTTGTCTCTGGAATTTGGCGGTGTTAGTTGCCCATACTTCGGATGGCATATGGAGTTTCTGGCAGTGTGTCTTATCTCTCTACTCGGGTGGTGTCGGATTGTCTAAATTGCCTTGCTATCGTTGATGGATGAGTGTCGGGAGATATAGAGTTCATCTGTGTTGTTTTTCCACGTGTTTCCGCTTCTCTGTCGTAAATAGTTGCGTGGCAATAAACGCGTATTAATCTATATTTATTAAATGAATTAAAATTAAGATATAAATATTGCAAATAGATCAAAACTACATATATTTTAATTTCAGTTTTACTAAAATTATAAACTTAAAATCAAGATACTAAATTACATATAAAAGTGTAACTTATAGTAATATATATAGTAAAATTAAGATTAAGACTATTAATTTTACTTAATCAAAGTTCCAATAGTTAATTATTAAACCATATCTTTTACTGAGGTTTGAGACTAAACTAAAAGAAAGATGTTTTATTCGCTTCAATTCTTCGCATTTCAGTTAATTGAGATTTCCGAAGACTACTCGAGAATTTCTATAAATGGATGTTTACGTCTGCGAAGTAAACTGGTACTTTTATAAGAAAATTACTTAGATTGTTATCATTAGACAAAACATCAAATTCAAAACACCTATTCAAAAATAGGTGTTTTGAATTTGATGTTTTGTCTAAGAAATAGGTGATTTTTATCTCTTAATTTCCATTAATACCTATATTTTAAGCTCTATACTTTCCCGGATTTAAAAATTACAGAAAATTTTATGAATCCCAGTCACCATCATAATCCATCCACCATAGTTCCTAAAAAGTGTAAATTTTATATCATTCGATTTTAATATTATAATATTTATAAGGACCCATTTTAAAACACCTATTTTGTAGAAAGATCCTACAATATCTAATATATCCTATTATATATCCTATATTAAAAAAACACCCCTTCTCCAACATGTTCACTTTTACCTAATCTGTTAAAAAAATATAAAATTTATTTTTCAGGTCAACCATGAAATATATTGCAATTTTTTTAAGCTTGTCTGCATTTACAACCGTAACAGACAGTCGAGTTCACTGTGATGCCTGTTTCGACACAGTTTGCCATTCCAAAGAACTAATATTCCAAAACTATCCAATATCCGGCCAACTAGCCGTTGACCGAAGTGACAATATAGTCTACTTCCATTATGAAGATGACCGCAAAACAGACCACACTCTAGGATTTGATGTGGACGACATAAGATTCCTGTATATTCCTTCTGTTCAGTTTTCTTTCGCAAGAACAGTTGATCAGGTAACTAAAGATGTCTACATTGGCGGTACAAATGGGATATTCAAGTACAACCCTAACACGAACGAGACTATCCGCTTCGGCCTATTTGACAAAACGATCTGGCATATGCAGTATAAAGAGAAGATATATTACACGATTTTCTTGACAAAAGGACTTTATACTCTCGAGAAAAAACAAAGCAAAAGCATTGCAGCACTAGCTAACTTTTATATCGATGATTTTATTATCGATAATCAGAACGACATATATTTTATGAGTAATTTCACCATGTATCTATTAAAGAAAGGAGAGAAAAAACCTTCTGTATTTTCGAATATCATATATTCTTTAACGACCGACATAAACGGTGTCGCATACTTCGCGCAAAGAGAAAATAGAGGGCTTTACAAAATTGATGAAAAAAGTAGAAGAATGACTGAAGTTGGCGCTTTTGCAAGCGGATCTCCATTTAAAATAGTATTTGACACTTACAATAATTTAATTTATTATGATTTTGATACTGATAAGCTATTTTATATGAATCCTACCTTTGCTAGATGTAAAGTAACGAATGAAGGCATAGGGAGAATGCTTAGAAAAAAAGTATCACATTATTAGTGTGATATTATTAACTATTCGGCCTTCGGCGTTCGGGAATGGGGATATTCGTAACTATCCTGTAAAGAGATGATCATAGTAAATTTAAGAAAAAAGAACTGTAACCTAAGCATAAGTATTTAAGTTTTATAGATATATTTATAAAAATAATATATTCTTTATTTATATTAATTTGTGTGCATGAACACATCTGTTTGTCCTGAGTCTGTGTGTAATTATCTATATAAGTATGTATTTACAAAATAAAAGTAGTTATCTGGTTTCCAAAGTACAAGCTCTGCTTATTTTGAGATCAGATGGCTGTGTGTAAATAATGTCCCAGGATATTCTTATTATTCCAAATTATTTATTTATAGTTCTTATTTTTTACATATTTATATCTATAAAATTGAAACAAAAAAGAAAACAATAATATATAAATAAATATTAAAAAAATAGAGGTCCTCCAGCGGCGAGGTTTGACGCCCTAGGCCGCCGGTGGTCAGGGCGACAGAGTAAGGAACCTCCTTACAATGCGTGCCGTTCCCATTATTGCCGCCTTTTGTATCCGACCCTTGACCCAGTGATCTAGCGAAAGCCTCTTGATGTTGGTCGAGGCTCTTCGCTATGAGACCGTTTACGGAGACGACTATCGGGACAATTATTGTTGAGTCCACATCCCACATGGCGGTAACCTCGTGAACCAAATCTAAGTATTTTGACAACTTATTATTATTATCTTGAATTAGAATTATAAGCTACGGGTAAGTATGAAAAATATCTATGATCCTACTCATAAGTGACTATCACAAATATTTATCTCCTTTCTTCATCGTAGCTGAAGTGGTTACCTTAGTGTCAGGAGTTGTTCAAACCGTCAAGTAGGTCTCTCAACTATTGTCTTATGACTACAATCGGCACCGACAACTTAACTTACCCTCAGAAGCAGCGATAATCTCAGAAACACTTATAGTCCAAGAGCTGGCACGCATTTTTGGGTAGGTATTTGAGGCAAGCTGAAAACTTGTCCTATAGCTCTTCAGACACACCCCAACACGGAACTGCAGACCTGGCTGGCGGGTAGCGGGTCTTAACCAACCCCTAAATTTTTGAATTTTTTTTAATCCAAAAAATGTATTTGAGGCAAGCTGAAATTTTGATATGTTGTAGTTTAATGTTTATACAATAAGTACATAAATAACATTCAAGTTGCCTCAAATACATTTTTTCGATTTTTTTGCAAAATATTTTTGGACACGCCTGGCAGTGCTAAAGACCCGACAGAATCGCCTGTCTTTTTTTTTGTATTGTATAAACATTAAACTACAACATATAAAAATTTCAGCTTGCCTCAAATACATTATTTGGTTAAAAAAAACAAAAATTTAGAGGTTGGTTTAGACCCGCTACCCGCCTGCCAGGTCTGCAGTTCCGTGTTGGGGTGTGTCTGATGAGTTATAGGACAAGTTTTCAGCTTGCCTCAAATACCTACCCAAAAATGCGTGCCAGCTCTCCTACTATTAGATGGACAACCATCTAATAGACTGAACGCGCAACTAGAAGCTTAACTTGACACATCAATCGGTAAAGGCTTTATCCCATATTACGGATTTATGTAGGTTTCAACGAAATCAAATAATTCCATGTTATCATTATCTTAATGACAGTAATAAAAGGAATTTACCAGTCGATTCTTATCCAGAGGTCGTTACGAACAAGGGGTCACCATTCTACGTAAAACTGTAGGTCTTCTATTATTTATAGTTATAATTTTATTTCTAAACTATATTACTATATTTTATATATGGCATGGTATACATAGGTGTTTGGTACATGGACCGACACAATATTAGGGGCATGGTAGATTTACTACTTAGATCCGATTTTCTATGTATTACAGGGATTTACTTGAATTTGTTTTTTATGCTATTGGTTGCTTAAAAGCTGCAATGGTGAGTAAAAGGATGGGACTAGAAGCCTGGTACTCTTACCCGAGGCTGTTTTCTTTTACATCATAGGGCGACAAACGAGCAAGTGGGTCACCTGATGGTAATTGATCACCGGCGCGCCGCCCATGTACACTCGCAACACCAGAGGAGCCGCGGGTGAGTCAGCAAACAAGTGTTGCTGACCCTTCCCCCACCCCGATAACCTCGGGCGACCTAACAAAGAAACACTACATGAAAATTATAATGTCTTCTGTACGGTGGAGGTACTTCCCCAGTCGGGCTGCTCTCGGCGGACCATTTTAGAGGAGAAGTATTCTACAGACTAATGAACCCTTTATCGGACAATGATATGGTGGTAACAGTTACCAACTCATTTTAAACTCTATGATGTTGTAATAAGAACTAAATATACTGTGACCTACTAAGGGTAAAAAGGTAACTTATATAAATTTAAAGATGTTCAAAGTTATGCCAGTTATGTGAACAATTCTCATCAACATGTGGAACTCTTTTTTACCATAAACTGTGTTTGTAAGTAACTAGGCTCGCGGTCAGTCCATAGATGGGTGACCGCCAAAATGGTTTAATTTCTGCGTGTCTTCGTGCTTCGGAGGGCACGTTAAGCTGTCGCCCCCGGTTGTACGTTAAGCCATGTCAGAGGCCTACTGGGCGGCTTGAATAACTCTGACACTAGGGTAGCCACTGCCCATACGATAAGTAAGTATTTTAGTTTGAGCGCCTGCTAGTGTGTTTACTATCCGTAACGTGCACTACCTTATTGCTAGTAATACTGTATCCAATTGCGCATGAGTTGAATGTTATAATCACAATTATGTTTTGACTGATTGCAAGTCGTGGCGCGTGGGTTCGATCACCGACCAGAATCGATACCTTTGTGTAATGAGCACGATTATGTGTCTTGTGTCTGGGTGTAATTTATCTATGACTAGCTGTGCCCCGCGGTGTTACCCGCGTTAAATTTTATAAATTTTCTTTGCTATAAACCTCACGGAGCCCGAGACCTTTCCAACGAATGCAAAACTGTGGAAATCGGTTCGTGCGTTCTGGATTTATAGCGTCAGGAAGGAAAACCCGACTTATTTTTATATAGTAGATATGTAAGTGCTAATTTCTGAGCGTTACGTACTTCGGAGGGCACGTCAAGATTCGATTATCTTATGCAGGCCGCTGGAAACCAATGGATGCGCATAGCGAAAGACCGGCAATTTTGGAGATCTTCGGGGAGGCCTTTGTCCAGCAGTGGACGTCTTTTAGCCAATACATTTCCAGATGGTGATGTACGAGTATATCGTGGTGTAACTTGTACGGTCAGTCTATTATACCGCGCCTTAAGAACTAATCCTAACACTAAACCATTGCATATAAAAGAACTTGTAATGGGCCTTCTGTTACTATTCCTTGCTTTTTAGGGTTCCGTAGCCAAATGGCGAAAAACGGAACCCTTATAGATTCGTCATGTATGTCTGTCTGTCTGTCTGTCCTAGTCTGACTGTATGTCACAGCCATTTATTTCCGAAACTATAAGAGCTGTACTGCTGAAACTTGGTAAGTAGATGTATTCTGTGAACCGCATTAAGATTTTTACACAAAAATAGAAAAATAATAATAATTTTGGGGGTTCCCCATACATAGAACTGAAACTCAAAAATCTACCCATACATGTGGTGTATCTATGGATAGGTCTTCAAAAATGATATTGAGGTTCCTAATATCATTTTTTTCTAAACTGAATAGTTTGCGCGGGAGACACTTCCAAAGTGGAAAAGTTAGTGTCCCCCCCCTGTAACTTCTAAAATAAGAGAATGATAAAACTAAAAAAAAAATATATGATGTACATTACCATGTAAATTAATAACGAAAATTGGTTTGAATGAAATCTAGTAAGTAGTATTTTTTTATGCGTCATAAATCGTAAACCGCAATTTACCTTTCATTTCATCAACTGAAATACTTGCTGCTGCGGAACCCTTCATGTGCGAGTCCGACTCGCGCTGGGCCGGTTTTATTTAAATAAAAGACAACGCCCGCACTAGGGAATCTTATCCCTGTGTCATGGGGTACTTTATAAACATATATTATAATAGACGGACACAAATTACATTCAGACTCAGAACAACTATTTATGGGTCACACAAATAATTGTCCGGCGCGGGACACGAACCCGCGACACAAAGCGGCGAGCCGCTGCGCCACACGTGCAGTTATTTATAAACTCTAGCTGTAAGTTTTGTTGAGAAATAAAATAAAATAATTTATACTTGTTTTGTATTTGTACGTAGTTGATTAGACATAGACAATAACAATCGGCGCTGAACGACAACATAGTTAGAAAAACATCGAATAAGGCTAGAACTAACTTGGCGGTAGTATTGAGTTTCAATAACTATACGATTTCCATTGAAAATCATGTGATTTTTACAGAAGCATTTTCTTCATAAATTCCAGCTCGGTATTTCGCAAAACGGATAATAAACTATTAAACACATAAAAAATCATAGAAGTTTCGGAGGAATCTGGCTACAAACACGTGTAGCCAGACGTGTTACACGAGAATTATATATATATATATATATATATATATATATATATATATATATATATATATATATATATATATATATATATATATATATATATATATATATATATAAATATTACTACTGGTACTGACGCCAGCACATCCAGCTACCCCAATCAATCAAATTTCTTTTTATAGATTTTCAACATTATCACTGAAGCATAAGGTTAACTATCAATTGGGGAAATTTGACAGATTGGGGTAGCTTGATGTGCTGGCGTCTGTACCTACTATATAAACTGAAGATTTAAATGATAATATCCTGGGACATTATTCTGACATGGCCATCTGATCCCAAACTAAGCAGAGCTTGTTCTATGGAAATCAATTTTTTTTAATATAACTGATATGTTACATATACTAATTTTCTTTTGTAAATACATACGTATATAGATTATTATTTTACATGTGTTATATATTATTTATTCCATGTCACGTTCGATATGTTTAACAAGATTATAGACACGTGCACGTGTGGTGCAGCGGCTAAGACAGTCGCCTCGCCGCTTCGTGTCCCGGGTTTGAGTCCTGCGCCGGACAACTATTTGTGTAACCCATTAATAGTTGTTAAATAGTTGTTCTGAGTCTGGATGTAATTTGTGCTCGTTTATTCTATGTTTGTAAAGTACCCGGCGACACAGGGATTAACATCCAAACTGCGGGCGTTGTCTTTAAAAAAAATTGTGGTGAATGACATATTAATTCTAATTATATAATATAATAATATAGATGTATAAGATAATAATTATATAGATAATATGCTAAGGCGGCCACTCTTAATGGCTATACTAGCCATCTGCGCGAGACATTTTATACTGCACAAGTGTGTGCAAAAACACATTAAATTTCATCCCACTCATGATGCGATTGGACGACTAGCTACACGGCCGGAAAGAGGTCTGGAATTGGCCTTCACATGCTCTCCGAGGCACGGTAGTCTAATACCACCCCAGACTTCAGGATGACAGTGAGAAATTTTCTCTACCGAAAAATTCTACTATCACTTTTTGGACCGATCCGGGATTGGAATCCAGAATCTCACTATCTACGGTTGAACATGCTAACGATAGACTACCGAGGTAGTCAGCTATAAGTACCAAACTCAAGAACTCACAAGCTTTACGAAACTTGTGCTAAGTTTCCAACTGAAAACAAGTCAAAAGTTGACTTGTTTAACTTAGCAAGCAACTGACAACTTTTGTTGTAGTATACAGGGTGGCCAAGGAGTTGACGTTCAAACGCAAAATTTAGATACTTTATGATGAGGAGTATCCGAACCACCCCCATGTATGTTCTCCGAATTTGCGTAGTTTACGAGATATAATTTTTTAATAATGTTTTTCGTAAATTTCACCTAACATCTGATTTCAATTTTTTTCTCATTATGTTGAACATTTTTCGTTCAGTTTTTTTGTGATAACTTATTACGACGGTCACCGTGGCCTAGTTGGTAGTGCTCCTGCCTACGAAGCTGGTGGTCCTGGGTTCGAATCCCGGTAAGTGCAAATATTTGTGTGATGAGCACGAATATTTGTTTCTGAGTCATGGAGGTTTTCTATGTATTTAAGTATTTATCTATCAATATAAGTATGTATATCGTCACCTGGTACCCATAGTACAAGCTTTGCTTAGTTTGGGGCTAGGAGGATCTGTGTGACATTGTCCCTAGATATTATTAGCATAGTTTAAACTAACACCCTAAAAAGTATGGTTTATCTAATCATTGCAGAACTGACTTAAAATTTATTCAAAAGTTCAAAATTAGGGCTTGAGCTCAGGAGTCAGAAATTCTCAAAGAATCAAAAAAAATTAAAATAAGAACATATATGGGTGTGATTCGGATACTCCTCATCATAAAGTATAAAAATTTTGCGTTTGAACGTCACCTTCTCGGCCAGCCTGTATATACGGATATTTCATCACTGGCAATTCCTTGTTATAAAATTATAAAGAATAAAGAAAAACAAATTAATTCCCCATGGGGTAAACGAACATTGTATTTATTAGACTGAAGAACATCTCATTTGTCAAAAGTGAAAGAAGATTTTGCGAGGGGCTTATGAAATTTATTTTCTTTACTCAAAGGAAAGTTGGTCTGCTTTTAGCCGACTTCAAAAGTAGCAGGTTATCAAGTCTTATTATGATTGTTTTTGTTGGATATTCGTTACGTGATTTTCCATTATAACTGTTTGTGTAACGAATTAGATTTTTTTTAAAACAGGAAATGCTTTCTAAATGGTCATTGGAAACGATTTGGGAAGAAACATTTCAGTTGGTAGTATTTTTACTTATGTATTAGTAAACATATTATAGATTACTCTTTCTTTATTTCCTAACTGAGTAACTGCACTCGATAAACAGATATAATTCCCATATTTGTTTCCTAACTAATCATTTGCGATAAGTAAGCAAATAGATTTCAAAAATGTGTTACTTAACTGGGGAAGTGTACTCAGTAAACGTAAGGATTTCACGTTTCCGTTTCCTAACTGAACAACTGTAATCAGTAATCAGATCGATTTCTCATTAGTGTTTCCTAACTAAACAACTGAAGTTAGTAAACAGATTTATTTCTCGTCTTTCACGTATCTGTTTCCTCAGTGAACAACTGCACTTAGTAATCAGATTGATTTCTCATAGTGGTTTCCTAACTGAACAACTAGTGGTTTCCTAACTCAGCAACTGCACTGAGTAAACAGATTGATTTCTCATATTGGTTTCCTAACTGAGTAACTGCACATAGCAAACAGATTGTTTTCTCATAGTGGTTTCCTAACCAAGCAACTGCACTGAGTAAACAAATTGATTACTCATATTGGTTTCCTAACTGAGCAACTGCACATAGCAAACATATTGATTTCTCATAGTGGTTTCCTAACCAAGCAACTGCACTGAGTAAACAAATTGATTTCTCATATTGGTTTCCTAACTGAGCAACTGCAATAGCAAACATATGGATTTATCATAGTGATTTCCTAACTCAGCAACTGCACTGAGTAAACAGATTGATTTCTCATATTGGTTTCCTAACTAAGTAACTGCACATAGCAAACAGATTGTTTTCTCTTATGTGTTTCCTAACTGAGCAACTGAGGGACTGCTTTAGCAATACAACAATAAAGTCGACAAGTCTATTGTCAGCCTTAACGTGAATGTTTATACAATTAATCAAAACAATTTGTTTTCACTGCATCAATTGTATTGTTGCGTTAGAGCAGTTTGCGTCCTCACTCGTTAAAAATAAGTCTAATGGTAAGAGTTGATTTTATATTTTCCGTTTCAATTTGCCTGGAACTGTTTGTTGTGACTAGTTTTAGATTCCGCGTTTTCGGTGTCGTTGTATTTGGAAAATAAAACATGATTTGCGAATTTGTGTGTCGTTATATCGCTTTTGGAATGGTTTTTCGATCACTACCACACACATTCTATCAGCGACCGAGCTTTAAGGAATATTTTAGATATAATCTGAAGTAAAAACTGCTTATATATTTTTTTTATGCTAGGTGAACATTTTAATTTTTGTGGACGATCTTGCAACGGGAAGCCGTTGGATGCGGGCAGCGCAGGACCGGCTATTGTGGAGATCTTTAGAGGAGGCCTTTGTTCAGCAGTGGACGTCTTTCGGCTGATATGATGAACATGATGATGATGACTGGAATTGCTGTGTGGCTGACGGCAATGAATATCACCATCCCATTTACTCCCGTGGGGGCGTAGAAGTAATGCCGAGGGAATATTTTTCAGCAGCGTCTCTCTGAACTTTAACTATCATACTGATTTTGATTGTATTTTATATTTTTTTTATTCAGTTCGCCATGGTGGTGGTTGCTGCAATCACAAGGCTAGCTTCTGTTCACACACATCCCTGCAAGGAGTCATGTGCTCACGTAAGTTGTAATACCCTGTAATACAATGGCTAACATACATATATGAATACAGGTATAGCCATGGAATTGCTAAAGTCTATTATGTGTATGTAAACTTAATTCTAAAATAAATATTGTTAATGATTCCACCGTGTATCAATTGGTAGTGCACATGCTTTCTGATGGCTGCGAGTTCGATCCTCGCATAATAAAAATGTTTGTTTTCACGAAATATCCTGGATTGGATGTTTTCTGTGTATTAATTTTACAACCGGGACCGACAGCTTAACGTGCCCTACGAACCACGGAGGCGCTCAGAAATTAAATCAGTTTGGCGGTCTGACCGCGATCCTAGTTGCTTAACCTCGTCAATCACTTATTAACCGATGAGAGCATCTGTCTATGAGCGCCCTTAATAATTAATAAATCTTATCTTTCAATTACACAGAAAGATATTTCGCAAGAACTCTCCTTCCACGACAGTTCAGCTGATTATCTGGACATGTTCCTGCCGTACTGCGAAACGAAGATAAGAAAACGGGACTACGGACGAAACCTGGAAGCTCGAGTAATAGACCAAAGCAAAGACAAAGAAGCCACCGATGCCACAGAAGTAGAAGACCGAGAGGACCACGTGACACAACATTTAGCTGAGCTTCTGGTGAACACGGAACAAGAGATTACGGGGTTACAGGTAATTATTTTAATTCATAGTCAGATGCTCTCACCGGTCCGTAAGTGTACAGTCCATAGATGGCTGATCTGCAAGGTGTACAGTCCATAGATGGGTGACCTCCAAAGTGGTTTAATTATCTATATGTGCCTAGACATAATTAAGTATACTTATTATATTTCTACAAACATGTTCTGACTATAGACAAGCGCTTTTTTAAAATCTACGTGTAAGAAACTTTTTTAAATGTATTTTTTATTTACTTACTACGAAATATTTATCTCCATTTTAATGTAACGATTTTCAAATCCGAATGTCATAATACCTAACTAGAACTTTCACATAGTTATGTTCTATCCAATTTCGCGCGATCATTATTATTAAAACGGCAGCGGTCGCCGAGCGCCAGATCTAAGAACAAACCGACTTTCAAATTACTATTTATAAGTTAGTTAGCCTAGTTAGGAGTGCTCCTGCCTACGAAGCTGGTGGTCCTGGGTTCGAATCCCGGTAAGTGCAAATATTTGTGTGATGAGCACGAATATTTGTTTCTGAGTCATGGATGTTTTCTATGTATTTAAGTATTTATCTATCTATATAAGTATGTATATCGTCGCCTGGTACAAGCTTTGCTTAGTTTGGGGCTAGGATGATCTGTATGACATTGTCCCTAGATATTATTATTATTATTGATTATTATATTTATAATGTCAGCTGAATGAATACTCTACGGCTTTGAAAAGAGCCTCGAATTATTGCCCCGCTTGGCAGACGGATGGCGATCCTAGTATGATGGTCATAGTTCATAGATAGACGCTGCAGCCCTTTGTCTGATATGTATCCTCTTGGGTCGACTTCTACTCCCCCCACGAGATGAGATGGGATGGTTTTATTCATCGGTGTCAGTTACGGGGTCAATATTTTACTAGCGTTATTTTTATCTTTCAGGTCAACGACAATGAAGAAAGAGTGTATGAACCTGAGTAAGTATTTAAAGATATTTGTTAACATAATATTTTTTTTTTAAGTGAGAACCCCCGCTCTAGCGAATCTAATCCCTGTGTCGCGGGGTATTATACAAACATATAATAGACGGACACAAATTACATCCAGACTCAGGTCACACAAATAGTCGATCACCGTAGCCTAGTTGGCAGTGCTCCTGCCTACGAAGCTGGTGGTCCTGGGTTCGAATCCCGGTAAGTGCAAATATTTGTGTGATGAGCACGAATATTTGTTTCTGAGTCATGGATGTTTTCTATGTATATAAGTATGTATATCGTCGCCTGGTACCCATAGTACAAGCTTTGCTTAGTTTGGGGCTAGGATGATCTGTGTGACATTGTCCCTAGATATTATTATTATTTATATTATTATTTAGTTGACCAGCGCGGGACTCGAACCAGCGACACGAAGTGCCGAGGCGCCTGTCTTAGCCGCTGCGCCACACGTGCAGTCATTGTTGATCAGTTTATTTTAACTTGTGATCTAACACCCTTATTTAGAAACGAAGTCTAAAGTTAAACTGCAGTTGATCCTTAGTTTAGTTGAAAACCAGCCAATGAGAATGCTTGATCCATAGTTCAACTGCAGTTTAACTTTAGTGTTCGTTAAATAAGGGTACAGTGTAACTGTTTATAAGGTGTTAATTCTGAGAAAGATAATATGCTGAACAATCAAAATATTATATTTGTTCAACACCTAATATTCTATATTTTTATTTTATCTCTCGTTTTATTATTATTTAATATTTTTGTTGTCTGTGCAATTTTTTGAATAAATCTTTTTCTTTCAAATCAAAATCAAATCTTTATTTGCTCAAATATGGTAGGTACATACGATCTTAATGAAAAGGTTGTATCCAACATATTCTGACCTGAATTCGTGCAAATATACGAGTACATATAGTTTTGAAACTTAATCTATTAAATATCTATATTTATCTATTTTTCTTTCTTTCTATGACAAAAATTTGCACACCTAGTGCTAGAACACAGTGTACAGACGCCAGCACATCAAGGTATCCCAATCTGTCAAATTTCTCCAATTGGAAGGGAGCCTTATGCTTTTGTGATAAAGTTGAAAATCTATAAAAGAAATTTGACAGATTGGGGTTGCTGGATGTGCTGGCGTCTGTACATTCATAACAATATTTCCACCACTTATAACCTGAGTTATGCAAATATACGATTTGATTTGATTTAATGAGCCAATTTAGGAGGACCGGTTGACGTGGTTTGTAGATACTTTCCTATATAATGTCCTCCCAACCGGATTTGGGCCACGGCGGCCAGTCTCATTGGAGACTAGCCAATTGCGCAGGACATATTATAGTGCACAAGTGTATGCGCAAACACAGGGGTACTTTCTATTCCATCACTCTCATGATCCGATGGGACGCCTAGTGACACGACCGGAAAGAGTTCAGGTACATGACCGACAGCTTTACGTGCTCTCCGAGGCACGGGGGTGTAATACCGTTAACTTCCAGACTTCTGGCTGATACTGAGAAATTTCTTTTTACGGAAATTTCATATATATTATAAAATTATAATTTAGTAGAGGTAGGGCATAGCGTTCATTCGCTCAAAGAGCAGCCCGACTGGGGAAACCTTTCAGAAGACATTCCTTAATAATAACATAATAATAATGTTGTGTTTCCGAGTGTGAGTAAGGTCGCCAGAGCTCATCGGGGTGGGGGAAAGGGTCAGCAACACTTGTTTGCTGACTTTTAAAGGCCGACAACGCATCCACGACACCTCTGGTGTTGCGAGTGTCTATGGGCGGCGGTGATCACTTACCGTCAGGATTAGAGATGTAAAATGACTGAATATGACTAGTCACAATTGTTATAAACCTTAAATGACCGGTGATTTACTGTCAAATTCAGTCAATTTGACTCAAATATTATTATCCATTCTCGACTACCACCCTATTATTTATTTATTAAGCTATGTACCCAATTTATATGCAAGTTTAAATGAAGCAACGTTTTATTTTGTATTATATCATGAGAGGATAAGACGACATCAAAGTCGATGCGCGAGGCGTTGCCATTTTGTTTAAATGCACGCATGATTAAAAATGTAAAATGATTAACACTATATAATAATACTATAAGTCATAAAAACAATTTTTGGTTCAATTTAGAAGTTTTAGACTTTTATCAACGACAAAAACTTAAAAGGTAATAATACATTACAATTGTCAGACGAACCAACTGCTAGACTAGTATATTTTGCTTATTTCCATAGCATTATGTCCTATGGTATTCTGCTGTGGGGCTCAGCAGCTGACATAAGTGCTATTTTCGTATTACAAAAAAGAGCAGTCCGAGCTATTTATAATCTAGGCAGTCGCGAGTCTCTACGAAGCGTTTTTAAAGAGGTAAATATACTTACTGTTCCATCTGAATACATATATCAGAATATAATGTTTGTGCGGAAAAATTTAGATAAATATAAAAAACGGAGTGACTTGCACAATGTCAATACAAGAAATAAGGACAAACTAGCTATACCAGCCTTCAGAGTTAGCAAAACTAAAAAGTCATTCATGGGAAATTGTATTAGGTTTTATAACAAGCTCCCTATTCATATAACTAAACTACCTGATAATAAGTTTAAGTCACACATTAAACATGAACTTATGGCTAAGGGTTACTACACTACTAAGGATTACATTGACGATAAAGACATTTGGCGGTCGGCATCTACCTGCACATAGTCCGCTGGAGATCTTATAGCCATATAGACATGAGTAATCTTTTATGTTACATGAACTATCTGTAATAAAACTATCTATTATTTAAATATTCTACGAATTTCAGAACTGTTGGTTGTGTCTCAAAATGATTAATGTTACTTTTATTTGACGTTTTTATTTTCTCTTTCTAATATATTAAACCTAAAATAAATAAATAATCAGACAACCGATCGAGCATATATTGTGTTTGCCTGCTAAATAATTACAGTAAGTGGACCAAATCTCGTGTATATGCCCCATTGAGTATGTTTCGCCGGAGCGTCTCAACTGGGCCGTGTTGAAACCGGTAGTAGAGACACCCGCTGAGTTTGTTTCGCTGGGTCTTCTCAGTTGGGGCGCATTGGATCCGGTGGTAGCATTAAAGCGCGACCGTCGTTATTAACACAAGGTCCGTCATAATAATATCACCTTAATATAGACAGAACCATTGCCAATATGTATTACAAATATTAGACTTAAACTAGATAATTAAACTTAAACATAATCTCTTGACAATAACTTGATTCGAGCTAGCTAAATATCATTGCTGTTATAAAATAAATTTTATTAATGTTTTAATACTATCAATACATGTGTACCAAATATCTATGTCACTAGAAATAATAATGTATACAACTATAATACTACAAACATGTTCTGACTATTTACAAGCGCTTTTTTGAAGTCTACGTGAATAAAAACCTTTTTTATTTTATTTTACATTACTGAAATAAAATTGACTGAAAATGACCATTTTTGACAGTTAATGACCATTTTAGACCAATTTGACCGTAAATGACAGTCAGTCTGATTCAGTCATTTTCATCACTAATCACGATCCACCTGCTCGTTTGTAGCTCTCTGATATAAAAAAATAAACCACTTAATAAAATTTTATTCCAAATGTTTTCATACAATCCGTGTACATACATACCTACCTTTATTTTATTTATTATGGAACTTAGGTACTGTTGTAATATTTCTATTAAATCCATTATAGCATATGGGTAGAAAACGAAAGCTTGTTGATTTGCGTGCTTTCCTATCTATATATATAAAAATCAATGCCACTTTTCGTTGTAATGTTATAACTCAACAACGCCTTTACCGATTTGGCTAATTTTGGTCTTGAATTATTCGTGGAAGTCCAGGGAAGGTTTGTACGTAGACAAAATTTAAAAAAAAACCTTGAAAAAGTAAAAAAAATCAACATCTTTTAGCAATTTTAAATGTTTTTTTGTTTGAATAAATGAACTTAATAATATATTTTTCATTACTATGCCTTATACGTAGCGAAGCACGTACCGGGCCGCTAGTATATTATAAAAATATACTACAACATTCTGCATTTTATTTTCTTATTTGCAGCAATAATGAAGATCGCTCGTTCGTCTTCTTGACAGGCCAGGAGAAGAATTTAGAAGTTGAAGGTGCATGGTCGAGATCTGAAGAGGTATCCAAAAGATAATATTTTTTTAAATAAATTGTTTCTTTTACCGTCCGCTGTATTTTTTTTCCTCTTAATTTTCGGTAGCATTAATTACTTCGAGTGTCAGTTACATGACATATGTCATGATCGAAAAATAACAATCGTTTAAAAAACATAAAACCTACTCAAGCTTTATGACATCAACCAATAATGGTTAACATTCTAACTGTACCATCTCAGTATATAATAGGTCTTTACCTATGAAATTGCCGTTTTGTATGAAAAAATTTAAACGAATTTTTTTCATGAATTTTTTTATTTGTATTAATCGAAGTAATCACCCATGCAATCAATGCATCTTTGCCATCGCAGTGGCAGTTTATTGATGCCCTTCTTAAAGAAATCAGCTGGACGGGAGGCAACAAATTCTTCAAAGGCATTTTGTACTGCCTCTCGGGTATTGAATTTTTTTCCCGCCAAGAAGTTATCCAAATTCTGGAAAAAGTAGTAGTCTGTAGGCGCAAGGTCTGGTGAGTAGGGCGGATGACGGAGAGCTTCCAACCCCAGTTCTTGCAACTTGGAGACCGTCTGCTGTGCAGTATGAGGTCGCGCGTTGTCGTGCAGGAGCAGCGGAGACGAGCGATTGACCAATGCTGGTTGGAGATGCGCCAGCTTCTCCATCATTGTGCTCAGTTCTTCACAGTACACATCTGCAGTAATGCTCACCCCGTTTGGTAAGAAGCTGTGATGAATCACACCGGCGCTAGACCACCAAACAGTGACCATCACTTTTCTAGGGGTAAGTTTTCGTTTAGGGCATTGTTTAGGTGCTGAACCAGGATCCAACCAACTTGCTGAGCGCTTGCGATTATCAAACAGAATCCATTTTTCATCGCAGGTAACAATGCGGTCCAAAATTCCTTCATTTGTGTGTATGTTGAGCAGTGCAAGGCACGTCTCGACGCGTACTTCGCGCTGGCGATCATTGAGTTCGTGGGGCACCCATTTGTCAAGCTTTTTTACCTTGCCAATTTGACGCAAATGGACCAATATTGTTTTGACGCTAACGTCGAAAGCTGCTGCTAATTCAGCCGTAGATTGTGTATCATCAGCTTCCACAACCGCCTTTAATTCGTCATTGTCGACCAAAGTCTTCGGACGACCGCGAGGTTCATTTTTCAGGTCGAAATTTCCAGAACGGAAGCGAGCAAACCAATAACAGGTGGTGCGTTGGTTTGTAGTGTTAGCTCCGTAAACGTCGTTGATGTTGCGTGCCGCTTGTGCCGCGTTGCTGCCACGACGGTACTCATATTCCATAATTACTCGAATTTTTAACGTATCCATGATGACGAAAAAGATTGAAATGCGATGAAAATGTAACACTAATCAATAAAGAAATGACTACTTTTGGAAAAAAGAATCCATGTTTTTAAAATAAAATTAATTTGAAATTAGAATTCTTAGCCAAACAAAAATTATTTTGATTTGAAATGGCCAGTACTGCAGAACGGCAATTTCATAGGTAAAGACCTAATATATGAAAACTTACTATATGTGCATAAAAATATCGATTCCTTCTGTAAAAGGAGCGATACACATAATGTAAATACTAGATATAAGAATAATCTCATATTGCATACTACCCGTCTCCACAAAATAAGTAACTCTTTTATGGGGCAATGTATAAGATTCTATAACAAACTTCCCAATGATATTAGAGAATTGTCTACGAATAAGTTTAAAAGAATTATTAAAGCCAAATTGTGTAGCAGGGCATATTACAAAATTTCTGATTATTTAAGTGATAAAAGTGCTTGGGATTGAGTTGTTCTGAGTCAACACACATGATTGTAATTAATCTTAAGTATATTTTATTTTAAAAAAGGATTCCTACTGAGTTTTCTGGCAGTGTTTGTCAGTAGCTGCCACGTCATGCACTGCACGGTAGGGTAAAAAATATGACCATTCCACATAAATATTATTTTTTACGGAATAAATGATTTTGACTTTGACTTTGAATACAAACAATTTATAAATCGAAATAAAAAAAAGGTGTTTACTAAATTTGTTCACAAGTTAAAGTTTTAATGATTTTTTATTATCACTCAGGACACAGTCACTTACGTAATAACATAATTAAGTAAAAACAATAAAGCTTTTGCCGTTGTCTTAAGCATAGGTTCATTAGAGGACTGGAGGTCTAAAATACAGGCCAAGGCATAGTTTAGACTCCAGATCTGCCACAAATTACAAATGTACGAAATGAACAAATTGTCAACTTAGATACTAAATCGTATATAATTTGTGGAGATAAATAAAACCAACTTTTTTTATTTTATTTTATTATATTAAAATAGAACAAATCCCGTAAAATAGAATCAGTCTATTTAAAACTTCATTCTTTCGATGTTTGTTCAAAATCGCAATAAAAGTTAGCACCCAGTGACGTCACATATGACAATGTGTCGCCATAGCATTGCTTTTCAACCAAGGTCCAGACATCTTTAAATTATATAATAATAAGATTATATTACTAAAATGACTAATTATTTAATAAATTAAAAGAAAAAGTTTTTTTTACTTAAACTAGCTGTGCCCCGCGGTTATACCCGCGTTAAACTTTATAGATTATAACCTATTTTTTTACTTTTTCAAAAAGACAACGCCCGCACTAGGGAATCTGATCGCTGTGTCGCGGGGTACTTTACAAACATATAATAGACGGACACAAATTACATCCAGACTCAGAACATCTATTTATGGGCCACATAAATAGTTGTCCGGCGCGGGACTCGAACCCGTGACACGAAGCGGGGCGACTGTCTTAGCCGCTACGCCTACATGCAGTCAAAACCTATGTGTTATTCGGATATATTAGCTTTATTACTACAAAGATACATCAAAATCCGTCTGGTACTTTTCGAGTGAAAGAGTAACAAACATCCAAACATCTATATATCCATACTCACAAACTAATAACTAATATTATAAAATGCGATCTGAATACTTGCCGCCGAAAAAATTCTAAAGTAAAGTGCTCTTAAGGCTGGCCACAAATTCGTTGTATAATATTAAGAACAGTGGCAACCGAAGCAACAAACCACGAGATATACAGACCCTATATGCGATAACCACTCTGCTCCACCACCACTCGAATCGAAATATGTCACCGTAAAATTATATACCGTTATATATACCGTTTATATACCGTTAGAACTTATCTTGCTTGCGAGATTGTAAACAAAATAATTGTAGAAAGACTATAAAATACTCCTTACAATTTAACGCATAATTTTTAGTAGATTATAATCTATCGCAGTGAGACTGTTAAATCCCAATCCTGTTTGTGTGAATACATTTGTTTCTGGCACCGGCCGGCCGCTGCCGCGGCACGCTCCCTTTTCTCACGCGGCTCGTGCGTTGTATGGTTGCAGTTCCACCCTGACCTAATCTAGAGAGATTTTCTAGTTGCGAAATATTCCCAAATTAACAGTATGTTAGGTATGGAAAGGGCTATGCTTGGAGTTTCCCTGCGAGATCGAATCAGAAATGAAATCAGGCGAACCAAAGTAACCGCCATAGCCAAAAGATTTGCCAACCTGAAGTGGCAGTGGGCAGGGCACATAGCTCGTAGAACTGACGGCCGATGGGGCAGAAAGGTTCTTGAGTGGCGACCACGAACCGGAAGACGCAGCGTGGGCAGGCCTCCTACACGGTGGGCCGACGATCTTGTGCGGGTCGCGGGAAGCCGCTGGATGCGGGCAGCGCAGGACCGGCTATTGTGGAGATCCTTGGGGGAGGCCTTTGTCCAGCAGTGGACGTCTTTCTGGCTGATATGATGATGATTATGATGAACAGTATGTTATGGTTCATCCCCTGAAGAAAATAGAATTCCCGAGTGAACATCTACCAGAGAACGGGCAGCAGTGTCTCTACGTACCGGGAGCTGGTCGCCAACCTGTTTGCCAACCGATTATAGCAAATCCCTCTAAAGATGGACACAGTTCCATTGTGAAGATCCTCGGGGGAGGCCTTTGTCCAGCAGTAGACGTCTTTCGGTTGATATGATAAGTTAGAATTGTCCAGAATAAAATACATGCCCTATTAAACTCCTCTTCCGGTCTTCGACTACTCTTTTTTTTATATAATAGGATGGCAAACGAGCAAGTGGGTCACCTGATGGTAAGTGATCACTGCCGCCCATAGACACTCGCAACACCTGAGCAGCTGCAAGTGCGTTGCCGGCCTTTAAGAAAAGAATAGGCTCGCTTCTTGAAGGTTGCCATGTCATACCGGATCGGAAATACCTCCGCAGCTAATTGATTCCACAGAGCGGTAGTTATTAACTTTCTATTTGGTACATTTTTATTCCACTGAATTCCAAATAACTTTTAAGTTAATTATAAATTCCCCTAACAAAAAAAAAAAAGAAATATATATAATAAATTCCGGGTGCGCTTGCCAAATCGAACGCGAAGTTATCGAATGTCTAAATAATCGAATGGTTAAAAATGGAATATTATAATTCACCTCTACCTACATAACTAAATTTTTAACCACTTGTTAATGTTACGTTTAGCAAATTTATTAATTTATATTATGCGCTGTGGAAACTGTTCAATTAAGTATGTTATATTTATAGTTTAATTGTGTACAAATATCTTATTTCTCCTCGAAGTGATTGTAAATCTTTGAGAGATAAAGAAATTCCAACCGTTAAACATTCGCTACTAGAAAAGTAGGTTAGGTTAGAACTACGACCATAAAGTGGGAAACAAATGAATGGTATAAACGATTCACTTGTTTTTCTTTCGTTTAATTTATTAACCGTTCGATATTTGAAACGTTCGAGTATTTAGTAGTACACCCAATAAATTCAGGGCTATGTGCAGTCTTTTCTGCAAGTCATAAGACTTTTTTCTGTCTGTTATGACTCATTATAGGAAAAAGTCGGGGTATTTCCACTACAGCCAAGAGTATGTGCGCATAATATCATTCCTTATTCGTCCCACTGTTTAATTTAACAATTTAAGACTACACAGTGTCGAGGGCAAGTATTGCTATGCGTTCAGCGTTCGGGTCAATATCGAAGCGTGGTCTGACTATATTAACACAGTGTAGAGTAAATGGTAAGTCTATGAATTTCGTTATAATAATAATATTTTTATGTCTCAGTATATGGTGCATTAACAAGTTTGACACTAGTACCCTGGTGCCAAACTTATTTGTAGGTAGACTCCAAATATTGTGATAAGGGGCGATTTATGGTATATGTCGACATATAAAAAAAGCTTTAACAATGATCAGTAATTAATAAATTGTGATGAGTCTAAATAACTTTTCGGTTACAGGTGTAGTTGATTTCAACCTACCAAAGATATTTATTCTAACTACCTTTAACTATCACTATAAACTAAATGAGCGCAAAGCTATTGTAACCTGAGTTTCATCATCATCATATCAGCCGAAAGAAATCCACTGCTGGACAAAGTCCTCCCCCAAAGATATCCACAATTGAAGGTATTGCGCTATCTGCATCCAGCGGTTTCCAGCGATCCGCACAAGATCGTCGGTCCATCTTGTGGGAGGCCTGCCTACGCTGCGTCTTCCGGTTCGTGGTCGCCACTCGCGAACCTGATTTTAAACTCTGTCAATTGCTCCAAGAAAACGGTACTACGAGTAAATGATTAACTATTGAAAAATTAAGGGGCCTTTTACAGTCCACTAGCGCCACTTGAATCAACACTTGAAATATAGCTGTTTAGCTATATCATGCATTCAAAACATAAACGGCCGTTTTTGTTACAAATGCACGATTTAGCTAAACAGCTATATTTCAAGTGTTGACAATGTGTTATAAAATTACGTTATTGCCTTTTCTACAGTAACAATAGACCACATTTTGTATTTTTGATTCTATTTACGAGTTATGACATTTTTTCGATTGGCGGCGCTAGTGGACTGTAATAGGCCTCTTAACTAAATTCATCTTTGTCGCTTTACATTTTCTACACTGCGACTCGCTTACTATTAGAGTAAAAACCTTTGATTACATAAACATACGAGTTTTGCGAATTTAATTACGTTTAAGGTATTTAGATTACGCCATGGACTACCATTGTTTAAACACATTTATATGGACAATATCATTAGGGTGGGATAATCACACTTTCATCACCATCACTCTCATGAAGCAAAGGGACGACTAGTTACGGGACCGACGGCTTTACGTGATCTCCGAGGCACGGGGGTGTGATACCGCTAACTCCAAGACTGATACTGAGAAATTTTCTTGCAAGGGTCAATAATCCCTTTTTGGTCTGAGCCAGGATTTGAACCCAGTAACGTTGAATACGCTGCTACAGTATTATACAAGGTGTAAAAAAATAGTGCACGTTACTTAAGGAGCGCTATCTACTCTTGAAACTGAAGTAATGTAACACAACTAGTTTGTGAAATATGAAAATAAAAATTGGGGCCATCATGTCAGCAGCATCATCAGCTGATCGTTATTGTCTTGTGGAATTAATTTTCCCTACACCCTATGTGTTATTCCGATATATCCCACTAATATTATAAACTAGCGGTGCCCCGCGGTTTTACCTGCGTCAAACTTTATAAATTATAGCCTATGTGTTAATCCAGGGTGTCAGCTAACTCCATACCAAATTTTATTAAAATCACTCCAGCCGTTTAGACGTGAAGAAGTAACAAACATACACACTCACAAACTTTCGCCATTATAATATTAGTGTGATGCGAAAGTTTGGATGGATGTACCTACCTTCCGTTGTTACTCTTTCACGCAAAAACTACCCAACGGATTTGGATGAAACTTAGTTATGATAGTAAAACCGCGGGGCACGGCTAGTAAATTATATTACTACAAAGTTTTATCAAAATCAGTTTCGTAGTTTTGCGTGAAAGAGTAACAAACATCTATACATCCATACCAAATTTCGAGCACGCCAACCAGTCACAATGGAGACTAGTCAACTGCGCAGGACATACATAATATAGTGCACAAGTGTGTTTGCATCACTCTCATGATCCGATGGGACGACTCGCGATACGACTGGAATGAGCTCAGGTACAGGACCGACGGCTTTACGTGCTCTCCGAGGCACCCGGGGTGTAGTGCCGCCAACTACCAGACTTCGGGCTGATACTGAAAAAAATATTTTTACAGAAAAATCCCATAATGTATTTTTGGCCCGACCCGGAAATAGTCAAAGTCAAAAATCATTTATTCCATAAAATTTTTACATTTATGTGGAATCGTCATTTTTTTAACCCTACCGTGCAGTGCATGACTTGGCAGCTACTAAGAAACACTGCCAGAAAACTCAATAGGAATCCTTTTTTAAAATAAAATATACTTAAGATTAATTACAATCGGCTTACTTAATTTGGCTTTAATTATTCTTTTAAATTGATTTGAACCCAGGACTTTATCATATACGGTTGAACACGCTACCGCTAGACTAACGAATCTAGGATAACTAGTGGCTTATCCTACTATAATATTAATAGGATAAGCCACTAGTATTCACTTCATTCAATTTTATAAAAATCTCTTCAACGACTTGAGTTCATTTACGAAGTATCATAAATCTAGCGGCTCACCACTGAATTTAAAAGATAACAAATGTTGCCTATTTCGAATAAAATATACAGACTAAAAATGGCACGCCCCAGTTTAGAATTCATAGCACATTCTTTATATCTACAATGAAAAAGCCACTTCTTTGGTCCAAGAGTTATATCTTGGAGATTAGGGGTAACTTGATAAATCTTTTCTAAAGGTAAGCCAAACTTTTTTCTTTCGGTGGTACACTGAAGTTGTGGAATGAGTTCCTTGGCACCGTTTTCTCAAGAGGCTACAGCTTGGGTCTCTTCATAAAGGAGTGATAAGGTTTCTAAAGGGTCGGCAACGTGCAAGTTATGACGCTGATCCGCTGAAGTTGTGGAATGAACTCTTTGCCTCGGCTTGCCCAAGAGACTATGGCATGGGGCCTTTCAAAAAAGGAATGATAAGGTTTCTAAAGTGTCGGCAACGTGCAAGTGATGCCTGTACTGCAAGTGTCCATAGGCTACGGTGACTGCTTCATAATAACAGCTTTAAAAACTCCACTGCTGGACAAAAGTCTCCCCCAAGAATCTTCTTGCGGTGATATGCCATAATCGCCATTTGCTGTGTGGTGACAGAGGTGAATAACAGAATATCATCACCCCATCTCATCCCGTGGGGGAGGTAGAAGTCGACCCGAGGGAATATCTACCAGAGGACGGGCAGCTGCTTGATTCTGTGTACTATGACCATCTTACTGCGATCGCCAACCCGTCTGCCGCTTACCATATAAAAAGTACTGCCAATTAACGGAATATTCAGTACTTTTACCTTTTCCCTTTAATAATTAAGTTAGTTCAAATTCAGTGACATAATTATTTATATGCATACAAGGCCATTTCTTTCGATTTCATTGAATCAAATCTATTATTATAAGTTAATGTATTAAAGTTGAATGGCAGAATCCGTACCGCATACTTCTTTTGTTGTTCAGCTATATAATTTGTACCACTTGTTAAGACAACCAAGGTATTGATTTTAATGAAAGTATAATATTATTAGAACTTGGGATTAATTAATAAAATCAATAATAATATTTCAATTATTTTCAATCAATAAACGTAATAAAATTGTAAACTAAACGCAGTTACGTTTACAGAAATTGCCGTGTATAAAATAATAGAAATATCGAAATTATAATTAATTATTTATAAACAACATTACATATAAATCATATAATTATAGACTTATTTATTATACCTATGAAAGCACACTAGTTGCATTAAAACGTAATAATTAATCATTTAGAATAGGAACGATTTTCGTTGTCAATATTTTTTTTGTTCATGGCAATTATTTATTGACAGGCAAAGACCATCTGTCAGTTATTTATTGCTATTGTTTTGACACATACTTACTTTTTCACCATATCAATGTTTATGTAAATATAATATGTAACAATCTTCATTGGTACACTAGTTAACACTAGCATTTCATTGCCACATCAGTAGACACACTTTGATATTTATTGTATCTTTATTACTTAGGCAATAAGAGTGATTTTCGAACTGCAATGTATCCACGGTCACGGGGTTGACCCACAGATTACCAAACGTAACCTTAAAATAAAACTGGCTATAACTTTTATATCCCAAGGTCAAAAAATCTAAGAAATTAAAAATGCTTTTTCTATCACATTAACTACCAATTAAACCATAAAATATCCCGTAACACGAAATTTTACTAGCGGTTCCAAAGTCCCATAGAAACTTGCGGTTTACCTTTAAGATGATATAAATAAAAATATTTTATTTAAGTCTATATATACATACATAAGAATTATATAAGTAGACTACACTGTATTAACCGCGTTCCTATCTCAGTCTTTTGGTCTACCCATTGGTACTAAGAGGGGCACCCTCTTAGTACCAATGTATGTACAGACGCCAGCACATCCAGCTACCCCAATATGTCAAATTTCTTTTATAGATTTTCAACTGCTTATCACAAAAGCATATGGTTCACTTTCAATTTGGGAAAGTTGACAGACGTCTGTACACAATAAAATAAAATAAAAAAGGTTTTTATTCGCGTAGACTATAAAAAAGCGCTTGTAAATAGTCAGAACATGTTTGTAGTAATATAGTTGTATACATTATTATTTCTAGTAACATAGATATTTAGGTACACATTGTATGAAAACATTTATAAAAAATATTTTATTATAGCATTGATATTTAGCTAGCTTGTATCAAGTTATTGTCAAGAGATTATGTTTAATTATCTAGTTTAAGTATAATATTTTTACTACATATTGTCAATGGTTCTGTCTATATTAAGGTATTATTATTATGACGGACCTTGTGTTAATAACGACGGTCGCGCTTTAATGCTACCACCGGATCCAATGCGCCCCAACTGAGAAGACCCAGCGAAACAAACTCAGTACATAATTGTATTACAAGCTTATTGCAAGAGGGAAGGTGTCAGTGAGGCTAATGTTCCGATACCCTATGTGTTTTTGAACAACATAACTCCGACAAGGCTTGCAGAATTCTGTGGTTAGCTCCAAAGGTTAAGGGAGAACTTTACAGAGGGCACCAAGCTGTTCAAAAGGAGTTACCAGTGCTCTTCCAGGTGTCAGGAGGCCACTTTGGTCTTTTAGTCCGTTAGTCTGACATAAGTGGTTATTCTACCTAAGCCAACGGGTATCCATGATGGATTTGCCCACGGAAAAAAGTGGTATCTACTTATGTACTGCGCTTATGTATTCAAGAAGCTTGCCATTGCCAAATGTTAAATATTCGTACTGCGAATACCAAGTACAACTAGATACTGATTCATTACTTTGTAGCGACTAAATAATGGTAGAGAATATGTAAATAGTAAGTTTATTAGATGTGCAAGGTGTAAACTTATCAATGTGAAAGTCTTAACAAAAGAACGCTGATGGCTAACTTTTCTTTTATTTTTAGCAAGACAACGCAATATGTATATAAATCTCTGTATCGCGGGTCACTTTACAAACATTAAGGACACACCGCACAACCACACACAAACCAATGAACTCCTTGCAAAAATAACTGGAGGATTTTGATTTTTGAAGTAAAACTTCTTTAAAGGTAAAATTGTGATCGACGAACGGAAGTTGTGAAGGAGATATAAGTTAGTGAAGATAGAAAGAAAGAGTTACGTTTCGTATATTGCTGTAGGACAGAGGGCAAGAGAGAAAGGTGAAGCACACATTTTCTTTCTTTCTTTCTCTCTTAGCCTATTATATTTAGCTGGTTTTTATTCTATACTAGCTGACCCGGCAGACTTCGTACTGCCTCAATCGATAAATAAAAGACTTTTGTATTAGAAAACGTTTATATGGGAAAAACAAAAGGGCTGTTTTTAGGGCTTTCCCGGCAATTATTCGAATTTTTCTCACCTTTTAAACCTTCCCTAGACCTCCACAAATAATTCAAGACCAATATAAGATAAATCCGTTTAGCCGTTCTCGAGCGAGACTAACGAACAGTAATTGATTTTTATATATACATATCGACTAGCTGACCTGGCAGACTTCTTACTGCCTCAATCGATAAATAAAAGACCTAAACTTGTGTATAAATATCTTAATGAAAACGTAAATATGGGAAAAAGAAAAGGGTTGTTTTTAGGGGTTTCCCGGCAATTATTCGTACTATTCTCACCTTTTAAACCTTCCCTAGACCCCACGAACATTTCAAGACCAAGATAAGATCCCTTCAGCCGTTCTGAAGTTTTAGCGAGACTAACAAACAGCAATTGATTTATATATATTATATATATAGATTATTGGTAATAATTTCATTCTAAACAGGGCCTAATAGCCAACATATGTTACTTATCTTTATAAACTAAAATTTTGAATTTGGATTATTCATTTTTTCATACTGTTAAATACTGCCAGACTATTAAGTGCCAGTAACAGTATTAAAAAATGAATAATCCAAATTCAAAATTTTAGCTTTTAAGATAATAATAATAAATTTTTAAGTTTGTGAATTTTTACTTACTTTTTGCGGGTTTGCGGTTAAAAAGTTTAGTAAAAGTAACTTCCCGTTATTTTTAGTATAATAATGTATGTTTGTCGCATAATCCTGTCTTATTGTGACTTGAATATTATAAACAGCTATCTATCTAAGAAGCAATAAGAGCTAGAAAGTAAATTAAGCTAGCGCTGCTTGAAGAGGGGTGTAGCTATGAGAATCATAGCGGTTAAACATGAGTATTCGGCCGACCAAAGAACCTGGTCTCTATACTAAAGAACGAAGAGACAGATTCTGTACTGGGAAGGCAAGGTTCTGAGAGAAAACGTTGCACACAACCACTAGAGGACCGCTTTTAGTGTCTCAGGCTCTGAGGAACCACAAATGCAGTTACATTATCAAAATAAACCGGTAGTAGAGACAACCGCTGAGTTTGTTTCGCTGGGTCTTCTCAGTTGGGGCGCATTGGATCCGGTGGTAGCATTAAAGCGCGACCGTCGTTATAAACACAAGGTCCGCCATAATAATAACATTTAATTCGTACCTTAATATAGACAGAACCATTCCGACAATATGTAGTAAAAATATAGCTAAAATTTAAAATTTAGATAATTAAACCTACACATGATCCTTGACAATAACTTAATTTAAGTTAGCTAAATATCGTTACTGTTATAAAATAAATCTTATTGTAAATTATTTCCTACAATCCGTGTACCTAAATATCTATATAGGTAGTACCTAGAAATAATTATATATTACTACGAACATGTTCTGACTATTTACAAGCGCTTTTTTAAAGTCTACGTGAATAAAAACCTGTTTTATTTTATTTATTTATTTAAAGAAATTTTGAAGAGTTACGAGGAGCATAGGTTAGCCTATGGACAGCGAGGAGGAGGCTTTTTACAACTGATATATGTAGTCTCCGACCAGGGGCTCTACCGGCTAAGTCACCGAACATCGATTTCTTAAATGGCGTTCAAATAAATAAAGGTTAAAAATGACTTAGTCAATCGTTAAATCGGCTTAAACGTTGACAATCGATTCCGGATCATTTATGACGTCACATGTGCTCATGGAAGCCGATTTAACGATTGATTAAGTCATTTTTAACCTTTATTTATTTGAAGGCCATTCACGAAAACAATGTTCGGCGACTTAGCCGGTAGAGGCCCAGCACGGGACTCCAAGTCACTCCGTGAGCACCGGATTCGCTAGGAATTGCCTATCTTGGATATTAAGTAACTGCAGTAGCATAATCTCTTCCGATGAAGCTCGAATATGTCTGAATGGAAAGACCGACGTCGGTGTAGAGTTATGAAGACCAGGGGAACGCAATGCCGATGTATGAAGAAATAACCCCTTTTGGTGGAGGTTCCGTTATGTTTTGGGCGGGCGTAACTTCCAGCTAAATCCGCAATGGTATCATGATGCACTTAATAATTTAGAGGTAGGCACAGCGTTCATTCGCCCGAAAAGCAGCCCGACTGGGGAAGTACCTCTACCTTACAGACGACATTCCTTAATAATAACATTAATAAGGAATGACTGCTGACTCTTAAAGGCCGGCAACGCACTCGCGACTCCTCTGGTGTTGCGAGTGTCCATGGGCGGCGGTGATCACTTACCATCAGGTGACCCACTTGCTCGTTGGCCGGCCTCTGCCATAAACAATAAATTCAACATTTTACACGATTAAGTTGGAGCCTTGTAAGAATAAATGACTTGTACTTAGCTTTAAAATGAATTAGGCTTACGAGTTTTAGAGATAAGATTAAAAATCAACGACATTAGTTCTCGATGGGCCGGTTGGCGTGGTTGGTAAATGCTTGCCTTTCACGCCGTAGGTCGTGGGTTCGATTCCCATACAGGACAGATATTTGTGTTATGAGTATTAATTATCTATGTAAGTATGTATTTACAAAAGAAAAGTAGTATAAGTTTGACTGTACGTGTGGCGCAGCGGCTTAGACCGTCGCTTCGCCGCTTCGTGTCGCGGCGTGAAAGGCAAGCATCTACCAACCACGCCAACGAGACCGTCTATAATCGTCAGCTTAAAAAATACGCTTTTTTGGGCAGTCGATCATGGAACCACAGATTTTATGGGAATCCAGTAAGAAGTTTTGTGTGTGTGTGTGTGTGTGTGTGTGTGTGTGTGTGTGAGTGTGTGTCTGACCGTTTGTATGTGTATGCGAGAATTTGGGGCCACGCTGAGTTATGAATTCTCGCACTTACAAGGGGGGCCAATGATCTTGTAAGGGTCGCTGCAAGTCGCTGAATGCGGGCAGCGCGAGACCGTCTGTTGCGGAGATCTTTGGGGAGGGCTTTGTTCAGTTTGACATCATGATGATGAAGTTAGATTTATATCGCTTATATTATATTTATGTACAGACGCCAGCACATCCAGCTACCCCAATCAGTCAAATTTATTTTATAGATTTTCAACTTTATTAATAAAGCATAAGGTTTTCACCTTCAATTGAGGAAATTTTACAGATTGCGGTAGCTTTATGTGCTGGCGTCTGCACATACACAAATCTGATACAGGGTTATAATATTGTAGAGTAGACAAGACAGGTCTTAAAGAGAATTAAGTACTAAAAGAACATGAAATAGTAATTATTTATTAGGTTTATATATATTAATCGTGTTCTGAGAACTTCTAAGTCTAAGTTAACATGTGATCGGCTCAAATTAATGTAGTGTACCTAATTACTTAAACATCGTGTAGCAATAAAAGGTTGTAATATTTTATAGTTATTTTTTAAACGAAATCCGCGTCCACCGTCATGGTTGAGAGGAAACGCCTTCGCATGTCCTCCGCAAAAGGTGTTTGCGGGTGGGTATGTCAGACTTCCACATATACATACACACATATACACAAGACCGCTTTTAGTGTCTCAGGCTCTGAGGAACCACAAATGCAGTTTCATTATCAAAATAAACTTTGAAGAGTTACGAGGAGCATAGGTTAGCCTATGGACAGCGAGGAGGAGGCTTTTAGCAGTTGATATATGTAATCTCCGACAAAGGGCTCTAGCGGCTAAGTCGACGAACATCGTTTTCGTGAATGGCATTCAAATAAATAAAAAAATGACTTAATCAATCGTTAAATCGGCTTATATGACCACATGTGACGTCATAAATGGTCTGGAATCGATTGTCAACGTTGAAGCCGATTTAACGATTGATTAAGTCATTTTTAACTCAGACTCCCACCGACTAAACCTAGACTTATTTTGGCGCCCGATGGGAGGAGCCCCGGGAACGCGGTTATGCAGCTCAGGTGACCCCTTTTCGTACCATGTCCCAGGTGTTTAGGACACGTAGAGGACACTTCTCATAATACCACCGCAAGGGTTGATAGCTGCCTAATCAGACGCTCATTAAGTACATAGGTACGTACACACGGCTACATATCATACTGACATCATATTTATAATGTATCACTTTAAGTTTTGGGGGGGCCTGGAGTGCTAAAATACAGGCCTAGGCTTAGCTTAGACTCCAGATCTCCCACAAGTTACAAATTTTGTCAAACCTTTTGTCAACTGTATTTGCTAATACCTAAGAATGTAATTTGTGGAGATGCAATAAACCATTTTTATTATTATTATTATACATTTCCAGTATAAGCTGATCTCGCGTTGTATAGGATTTCCATACAATGAGAGATCAGCTTATATTGGAAATGTATAGCTTGATATGTAGCCGTGTGTACTAATTCAATGGCGCGTGAAGCAAGAACTGAACGTGAACGTGCAGTCAGTTCCATTCTGCGTGACCTTGAAGCCTGTGAGGGAAGTAGGGACGGTTGCGCCAGCTGCAGACTGACTCAGAAACTTACTGGTCACGGGTGTTTCGGTGAGTATCTGAGCTGGATACCGGGAATCAAACCCGATCCCCGAAGTGGCCTCTGCACCATTCTTTTTGTCTGAATAAAGTACTAATTTTAAATACTTAATTGACTTACGATCAACTCGTATGAAGCCGGGGCGGGTCACTAATCTATACATATAATAAAATCGTAGGAAAGTCAAAACTGTAGTTGGAATTTTTTTTAAAAAGGATACTTGGGGCGTAATCTACAATCGACATCGAAGCCAAAAGTATAGTTTTTAGAATTTTTGTCTGTTTGTCTGTATGTATGTCCGGGCTAAACTCAAAAAGTACTGCATGGATTTACTTCAAATTATGCATGAATATTACCTACTAAGAGTTTGGGTCAACATAATAATATAGGCTACATATTATCACGCTATCACCTACGGGCGAGGAGCTGTGATAATTTATAAAGTTTAACGCGGGTAAAACCGCGGGGCACAGCTAGTCTGTAGTAAAATGATTTGTGTTAACGCGAGTCGAAAAACAACTTGTACATTAAAGATGTTGACAATTTGTTTGTAGGGACCCCCCTACAAACAAATTCCAAACTTCCCAACTTGTGTCTTAGGGATAAAACTTACGGTTTAAATATATATATATATATATATATATATATATTATTTTGCTATATAAATCCACAGTTTCCGATTTAAACAGAGTCCGTAAGGAACCATTTCGAAAACAGCCTCTATAGATTTGAAAAAAAATTTAATCGGTAATCAAAACCAACAGAAGACAAATCGCGCAAAATAGTAATAATATAAAAAAGGTGTGCTCATTTAATTTGGTACTTTAATGACTATTTTTGTACGTTACATGTTGTATATACTTAATTAACGTAATCAATTATTTAATCAGCTCTCCTGTAATCTTATTAGTGTTACAATTAATTCCTTATAGCCTATGTACAAGGTCTTAGGCACTTACGGGATATTACAAGCAGATCGTAAACAAACTGACAGCTACAAACAAAACTACAAACGGAGAGATAGAGGGTATCTTCTAGTTCAATCAATTATTTGCTGTATCAGCCGAAAGACGTCCACCACCCCCCACGTCAAGCTCTGTATGAGAGTCAATTGTTTTTATTGATTTTGATTTTTTTTTCCTTTTTAATTCTTTTTATATCAGAGGGCGACAAACGAGTAAGTGGGTCACCTGATGGTAAGTGATCACCGCCGCCCATAGATACTCGCAACACCAGAGGTGTCGCGGGTGCGTTGCCGGCCTTTAACAGTAAGCAAACAAGTGTTACTGACCCTTCCCCCCACCCCAATGAGCTCTGGCGACCTTACTCACACTCGGAAACACAACATTAAAATTATTAATGTTATTATTAAGGAATGTCTTCTGTAAGGTGGAGATACTTCCCCAGTCGGGCTGCTCTTTGAGCGAATAAACGCTATGCCCTACCTCTCTTAAGATAACACCCGCACTAGGGAATTTAATCCCTGTGTCACGGGGTACTTTTCAAAGTACATCCAGACTCAGAACAACTATTTATGGGTCTCACAAATAGTTGTCCTGCGCGGAATTCGAATCCGGGACACGAAGTGGCTAGGCGACTGTCTTAGCCGCTGCGCCACACGTGCAGTCAATGATAAATATGTCTGATATTACTCATATTACCCATCGAATGCGACTGCTGTAAAGCTCGCTCGTTTTTCTGTAAAGGTTTGGACATAACTTATGTAGGACGGGCCTGTTGACGTGGTTGGCAAATGCTTGCTTTTGACGTTCCATGGATTAATTCAATCTATGAGCAGAGTTATAAAAGATTTAGTCTTAATAGAGAGGTTATGTACCAACCTATACTAAACAGTTGATTTTTAAGGGCAATTGCTATTTAATAGTTATCTGTGTCCAGTATGTTAGCAAAAGTCGTACACGTTAAGCAATATCAGAAGTCCGTAGATAGAATGCAGTTGTCGAGGGATATATAAACAAAACAATAAAAAATACTAAACACACAAGCACTAAACGATACGAGAAACGATTGACCGATCATAGATTAAGATTCAAAATCTATCACCCATCTCATAGATTAAAAATATAGTTGCCAATTACTAATAAATCGATTTGATCGATAACCGATATTATGATATCTATTTATTTTGTTGATATTAAATTTTTTACTGTTGACATTATATCAACGTATGGTAGGGGAGGTAGGGGAGGAACGGGCAGTCGGGAGACATGGGCACCCCCCTTTTATTCTGATCCGGTCACAGATTTAAATTTTTCTCTAATTTGATAGTTTACTTTACCGACTGGCAAGACTTTCCATCCATAGACTATATGTAATTTCTATCAGTTGTTAAACAGAGACTCGTTTAAAGGTTATGCGGTCGTAAAAGTGAATATTTTTGGTGGTTTGAGATCGTGTTAAAGAGAAAACTAACCAAAGGTTTGTCTATTTTTATATGTATATCTATTCTTTATTTACTAACTTATAAATTAAACTGAAATTCACGCTTAGATACCTAAATGAAAACAAATACCGGAAACTTATGTCGAAAATGTATACAGAGGGAGCAATGGACATTCTGATGTGAGGGAGGTTTGGGCATGCCCAAGGCTCCCTGCTATATGTTGAGTATAGGAAGATTTATTAAAATTCTAATTTCCTGCTTTAATTATACTATTTCAATTATTTTTAATTACAGAGAGATGTCGATTAAATTCAAAAAGAAAGGTATGCGGCGGGAAATTCCTAAAGATTTGATATTACGAGCCATATTATCATGTTAAGGTATCAAAAGGATCAAAAATAAAAACAACAGCTGATTAATATCAAATCCCTTGATTAAATTCGCAACTGTAGAGAGAAGCAGGAAAAGAAGGTTCTTAAAAATATAGAGAAGATTATTTAGATTCCACCAGAACTAACATTGAATTGAGTAAAGAAAAGGTAAATGAGCAGTAGTGATAGTGATATAGAAAATGTTTTACTCGCTGACAGTTCTGATGGATCATTTGTTGGAGAAACGTCAGAAGACGAGTTAGATGAAGATGATGTGATAATGATTGACAGATTTCAAATGAATGATTTTCTGCACGTTAAATTTAATACAAAAAAGACTTTTCAAATGAATGATTTTTTGCACGTTAAATTTAATACAAAAAAGACTGTTGTGCACTATGTCGGCCGAATCAATGACGTTAGTCATACCATGACCACAATTAAATTTATGAGGCTGGGTAAGATAAGAAACACCTTATTTTCCTGAAGTAGATGATATAGCAAGTGTTCCACTAGAAGACATCAAAACTAAATTGCCTGGACATGCAATAAAACCAAACATCGTAGCTCTAAGTACTCATTTAATAAACCTTTCTGGGTTGTACCCTTATCTTAGATAAGATACTATTTAAGATTTTGTTTTATTTGTTGTTTACTTTTATTTATAATATTATATTATTATATTTTTCTGTTATGGATATAAAGTGTTTTATAGGCCATGCCCAAGCCTCCCACAGGGGTGTCCAAACCTCCCTATGGCAGGGAGGTTTGGGCAGTTGGACTTAATTTTTGAAATTATCTCGTAATGTTAAGGCTCATTATAATTTTAAGAAAATTCTATCTAATATATCTAGCCAAATGTGTGGTGCAATTAGAATTGGCATTAAATGTTGATTATCTATAAAATCTGATTTTTTATACATTAAATTGTTAAAAAGTGCCCATCCCTCCCCTACCTCCCCTATACGTATGTGTGGGTTCGATCCCCACCCACGACAGATATTTGTGCGCATGAACATGTCTCTTTGTCCTGAGTTTGGGTGTTAATATCTATATAAGAATGTATTTACAAAAGAAAAGTAGTATAGCTGTTATCTGGTTTCCATCTAACAAATTCTGCTTAGTTTGGCATCAGACGGCCGTGTGTAAATAATGCCCCAGGATATTATTATTATTACTGTATTGGAGTAGAATAGAACTTTTCTTTATTCGAGTAATCAAGACTCAAAAAGATTTTTAGTATAAACTTACGACTATGTTTGTAATTACAGACATTATTAGTTTAGTCAGAGGATCAGCATTGCCATCTTTTTTTTTTTATTCCGTTTTACGGCTCTGGCTTCTTCGGCCTTATGAGCCTTCAGTAAATTTTTATATCATTTATTTCCGTCATTGTCAAGTAAAGTCCGTCACAGTCAAGTCATACATAGTCCTTGTCCAACCCCAGTAAAGCAGTGGAGACTTTACAGAGGCTTATATAGAGTTTTGGATACATGACAGAAAATCGCAATTCACGGCAATATGGCACTTTCCTTCACTTGTGTACGTTGTCGAAAATGTTATGTCTAAAAATCCACCATATTTACACATAAAAACTCGAATTAACACCAGTTTTTGAAAATGAAACAATGCCCTGATGCGTCTTATTCCGCGTTGGCGCCAAAACTCCCATTGCCATCCCGCGTGGCAATGCGGCCAGCCTTCTGGCCAATTTTCCCATTAGCGATGCGGAGGGATTATTGGACGCCTTTTAGGGTAAATAGTGTACCTGTAGTTTTTCTCATTTTTAGCATAAAATTTAAATTATTTAATTTAATTATTTACTATTGAATATATACATTAGTTTAGTTAACATCGGTTTTTGTCGGTTCTTCACTTAAAACAGTGATTATTGAAAGTTAAATTCGAATTTGAAATTTGCGATTTCACCGTGGTCTGATCTATAGCCCAAGCTAAAATATAAAGATGGCGTTCTTGGTCTGGCTGTGATCCAAGCGATTCCATTGTACCTAATATTTGGCGCTCATCCTGCATTGGAAATAAACTATAGATAGGTATTATGTTTAGAGTTAACGGATTGTTATAAAACTTGGCTATAAACTATGCCGATAAGTAGCTTCCATAAAAAATATCTCTCAGTCTCAACGTAAGTGATCGGTGAGGTTAAGCAACTAGGCTCGCCGTCAGTCCATAGATGGGTGATCGCCAAAGTGGTTTATAATTTCTGAGCGTCTCCATGCTTCGGAGGGTATGCTAAGCTGTCGGTTCCAGTTGTAGTCATTAGACAACAGTCGTTAAGCCATGTCGGAGGCCTACTGTGGGGCTTGAACAACTCTGACACTAGGATAACCACTGCCCATACGATAAGTAAGTATATCTAACAGTCGAATAGGAATGCGTGTTGACGACACCCAGTTTTCTCGTTTGATATACTTTTCTTTTCTTTTACTTCTTCCGCACAAGGGAAATTAATCGTGATATCCCGAGGTACTTTACAAAAATATAATTAATGAGCACAAAGCTCAAATCTCACCCTTATACGCCAAAGAATACGAATCAAAGTAGAGTACTCAGAATACTATCATAATGAGTAACTAGGTAAAAATAAACAAAATCATTAATTGCAGGCAAAATATAAATTTAATAACAGATTTAAGACTACATACATATTTCTATCTACAGATTAGTGAAATCTGTAGATAGAAATATCGCTTTTACAAAATAGTAAGTTCTTATATCGTAAGGTATTATTAATATGATATAATCTTTCACATGCAACTGTGAACATATAAGTCGGCCATGTTTCTAGAAAACAAAGCCGATAGATAATACCTACATCCTCCGGAAGGGTGTTAGCAAGGGAATCCTAAATTTGATCTGCCAGTGTGTATCGATAATATTGGTGCAGGTTCGAGAGCCGCCGGACGATTAAAGGAGAAGGAAACTTCTGGGCCCAGCAGTTAACTAGTTGAAATGTGAATTAAAAAAAACCGTTATATTTTTCTAAAAGAAATCACAAAATATGGTATCATGTTTCTATCTAGGAAGCGAGAAAACTTAAATTAAGTTATGAAACGAAATAATCGATAAAATAATGATGAATTGCTTGCAATCGATTAAGAATAAATCGGTAAAACCTCAGAATATGTTTGAAAATCGAGTGACAAGTGTTTTTCGTGGAATCGATTCATAGCGGATCTTATTCCTTTATTACTCTTCGGGCAACACTTCTCTGCCTGACAGCAGCTTCACATACTCTTTGACTGTCACTCGTTCGTTGTCTTTCGTTTTAAGTGCGCACGTATTTTCCATGTTTTATTTGTGGTTTTCTTCGATTGTAGTGACTGCACGGGGGATCCAAACGTGCCGGATCTTTGACATGTCACACTCTCCATGCATAAAACCATAACACAACCGAAGACATTCAAAAATATTTTGTAAAAAACTACAATATTATAATTTAACCTCACTTTTACTATACTTCATATAACTTGATTCCTGGATAGCCAAATTTCACCAAAATTTCAGTGAGGTCTTGTTATTATATCCTCTCACAAATAAGGCTAGTTTGTTTCAGTTAACAACTGGGCCCAGGAATGTATGGAGTCATTTCCTTCTCCTTTATGATTTCTCATTTTTGAGATTAGTAAGTTCTATATTAGAACGAGTATCCAAAGTAGCATCATTAGGATCATACCTAATTTGGCTAGGAAGAGGGGGAAACACTGAGAGACAGAGAAGGTGAACGTTGATGCATCACAGCAACCTCCTTAAACATACATCTGAGTCGCAAGTCTCAGACTCTGTGAGTATTCCCTCTTCTAGCACGCGATGGACTCGGTTTCCGCACGGTGAATTCATGGTCTTCAATTGAGTGACAATATTTCGAGTTCCTTTTGCTTTAAGGCTTTTTATTAGCTAAAATCTTACGGAAATAACATATTTGTCTGTTGTAAGCTTCTTAAGAGCAAAATCTATGCCTATTCATAATTTATTGGCCTAGTCTAAAAATCCAAGGAGGATAATCTGGAACACATTTTTCCTCCTTGGATTCCTAGATCCTGGAGATAGATAGAGACACGACGCAATATAGACTGCAATGCTGAGTTTGTTTCGCTGGGTCTTCTCAGTTGGGGCGCATTGGATCCGGTGGTAGCATTAAATCGCGACCGTCGTTTTAAACACAAGATCCGTTATAATAATAATACTGAATTCATACCTTAATATAGACAGAACCATTCAGACAATATGTAGTAAAATTTAAATTTCAATACATAATATTAAAAACTTCAACTAAACATAATCTCCTTGACAATAACTTAATACAAGCTAGCTAAATGTCACTACCATTATAAAATAAATTGTATAAATGTTTTAACATTCCGTGTACCTAAATATCTGTAATAAGTAACTAGAAATAATAACTGTATTACTACAAACATGTTCTGACTATTTACAAGCGCTTTTTTAAAGTCTACGTGAATAAAAACCTTTTTTATTTTATTTTATTTTATGCCTGGCCGTTTCGTTTTTGTGGAATAAATTAGAACAAAATTCCCAAAGCAATGAACCACCTGCGCTACCTGCGACCTTCGCAATATCTTCAGACCACATTGTGGCCTACCACCGCTGTGTCTTCCAGTTCGTGGTCGCCACTCAAGAACCTTTCTGCCCCAGCCCCCGTGGGTTCTGTAAAGGATGTAAATATTACACCCACTGCCATTTTAGTTTGGTAATTCTTTGGGTAGTGTCGGTTATTTTAGTTTGTTTGTGGATTTTGAACTCCCATACAACAAGCGTGATTTTTTGTCGTTTACGGAACCATTCTCTTTTATTCTGAATTATAATCTGTGCTAGTTATTACTGAATAAACGTATTTTCTTTCTTTCTTTCTACCTTTAATCTATACATATAATAAAATTGTAAGAAAGTCAAAACTGTACATTGAATATTTTTTTAAACGGATACTTGGGGCGTGATCTACAATGGATATCGAAGTCAAAAATATAAATTTTAGAATTCTGTTTGTCTGTATGTATGTCCGGGCTAAACTCAAAGTACTGCATGGTACTTAAAATTTTGCATGGATATTACTAAGAGGTCGTCAACATATAGGCTACATATTATCACGCTATCACCTACAGGGGAGGAGCTGTGATAATTTGTAAAGTTTATCGCGGGTAAAACGCGGGGCGCAGCCAGTAATTTCAATATCAGTCGATTCCCCGATTATTATTATAACACCTATTACTGAGAAGATAACAGTGTCCAGGCTAAGGTGGTATGGCCATATTATGCGTAGAACCGATGACCATATCGCAAGAAAATACCTTTCCATGCCTACAAGAAAGAGAGGGAGAGGTAGACCGCAACTTACCTGGATGAAAAATGTCCAGACGGACATGCAAAAGCTATGCCACACTTATCAGCGAAGTTATTGGCGCCGGAAGATTAAGAAAGAACGGGTAGAGGCGAGAGCAAAGAAGAAGCAGAAGTCGATTCCCCTATTGTGGAGATTTTCGGGGACGCCTTTGTCTATGGACGTGTACACCACATAACAGCATTGTTTCATAAAAGTAACCACTTTTATGAAACAATGCTGTTATGTGGCCGTTTACCTGATTCCTGACATATATAATAAATTACCCAAGACCATTAGAGATATAAGAGACATTAAAGTTTATAAAAACACATTATAAACCTTTTTAATTGGAAAATGTTATTATAGTATAAGTGAATATTTTAATGATTATAATATGTAGACTGAATAACTTTATTATTATTGTATGCCAGTACGCCGGGTCATAGCTGAACATTAATATTATTATATAATAACACCCTATGTACCAGAATAAAAAAAACTACTTTGATTTGACTTTGACGTCTTTCTATGATGACTATGAAGATGATGTAAATCATTATAATAGGGCCTTTCCATCGAGAGCCATGGTTCCACATATACACATAAACATAGATCTATAACCCCTTCTTCCCATTTCCTACGAATGAAAGGAGCACTAAAACAGTGGCTTTTTAGTAATGTTTTTATAGTTTAAAACAATTATTTGATCACAAGGAGGACAACTCCTCATATAAAGATGTGCTTAAGCGCCACATGAAGAACTGTAGCGTAGAGCCCTCGCAATGGGAACAGCGGGCAGCCAAACGGTCAGAATGGCGGACTTTAGTCCAGGCCAAAGTCGACTGTTTCGAGTCTGGAAGGCGCGCTGAGCTGGATACCAAGCGGGATGAATTGAAAGCCAGACCACCTGCGGCGATCAATTACAATTATGACAATGGTGTGCTCACATACCCGCAATGTGCGAGGATTTTTTCAAATACAATTGGCTACATAAGTCACATGTGAGCACACGAACGTCGGCTACAGTAGGAGAAGAAGCGGTCGCCGTGGCCGAAATCGGCCGGGACCACATCATCATCATGTTGAAGTTTATTTTATAGTGACTATGATGTTGACGTGAATATTAAGATAGATGACATAATTTTATTTTTAGGGTTCCGTACCCAAAGGGTAAAACGGGACCCTATTACTAAGACTTCACTCTCTGTCTGTCTGTCCGTCTGTCATTAGGCTGTATCTTATGAACCGTGATAGTTAGACAGTTGAAATTTTCACAGATGATGTATTCCTGTTGCCGCTATAACAACAAATACATAATAAAATAAATATTTAAGGGGGCGCCCATACAACAAACGTGAATTTTTGCTTGTTTATATAGATAATGGTACGGAAAGCTTCGTGGGCGAGTCCGACTCGCACTTTTTATATTATTAATTAATTTGTTAGGAACAATTTATTAGAATATTATAATTAAAGTTAGCTGTACATGATTTGATATAATTTCGCATGTCATTGTCATTGCAGACAAAATATGTGAAACTTTAATTGTGACTAGCTGTGCCCCGCGGTTTTACCCGCGTTAAATTGTATAAACTATCACAGCTCCTCCCCCGTCGGTAATAGCGTGATAATAGCCTATATGTTGACCCGACCTCTTAGTAATATTCATGCAAAATTTGAAGTAAATCCATGCAGTACTTTTTGAGTTTAGCCCGGACATACATACAGACAAACAGACACACAGACAAAAATTCTAAAAACTATATTTTTGGCTTCGATATCGAATGTAGATCACGCCCCAAGTATCCTTTTAAAAAAATATTCAATGTTCAGTTTTGTCTTTCCTACGATTTTATTATATGTATAGATATAGAAGATGACTATAAATCTTGTCTTTACCATATTTTGAGCGAAATAAAGATTACTTACTTACTTACTAACTTTATGTCTTGAGGGTTAAAAGAAACACTATCTAATCTAAACACATAGCCACAGTAATTACCGTCAATAGTGTTTCATAACGATAAAAACTATGTCAAAACTTGTACTACAGACGTACGGAACGTGTCTCAAATTATAAAGGGTTTAGTACCCGCTCGCGGAATGCCAAAGTGTGTGTTGTCATCGAAAATACCTTATGATTGTTATTTGTATGACTGTGAATGTAATGTGTAGCGAAAACCTTTCATCTTCATCATTTTGAGAGATATAGGGCACAGCGTTCAATCCCCCAAAGAGCTGGGGAAGTACCTCCACCTTACAGAAGACATTCCTTAATAATAACATTAATAACTTAAATGTTGTGTTTCTGCGTGTGAGTGTCGCCAGAGCTCATCGGGGTGGGGGGAAGGGTCAGCAACATTTGTTTGCTGATGAATTTCTGTAAAACTCTAAATTTTGTACCTATAAATTATAAGAGTATAAGAAAAACGTGAATGAATAAATAATAATTATTTTATATGGAACTTCTTTCATTTAAATCCACTAATTAATTCGTTATAATAAAAAATATGGCTGTGTGGTGACGGCGACAAATATCGGAATCAGAATATCATCACCCCATCTCATCCCGTGGGGGGCGTAGAAGTCGACCCGAGGGAATATCTACCAGAGGATGGGCAGCAGCTTCCTTCTGATTACTATGACCATCTTACTGCGATCGCCAACCCGTCTGCCAAGCGTGGCGATTATGGCATATCCCCCCAAGACGATTCTTGAGGGAGGCTTGTCCAGCAGTGGACTTATTTAGCTGTAATGATGAATAAAAAATAAACGAAAAAAAAAAAAAAAATATTATACAGTTCATTAAGATAAGGGTATGTCCCACCCTGCCACATTCTTAAAGTAACTTTTTTTCACCTCATGCTCGCCGGGTTAAAGGCCGGCAATGAAATCCTCTGGTGTTGCGAGTGTACATGGGCGGCGGAGATCACTTACCATCAAGTGACCCACTAGCACGTTTGTCGAACATTGATATAAAAAAAAAATTGCTGAAAGACGACCACAGCTTTACAAAGGCCTTCCTAAAGAACCTCTACAATGGCCGGTCTTATGCTGCTCTCATACAGCGGCATCCCGTGACCCTTGCAAGATCGTCGGTCCACGTTGTAGGGGGCCTGCCCACGCTGTGTCATCCAGTTGGTCGCCACTCGAGAACTTTTCTGTCTCAGCGGCCATCGGTGTCGTCGAAAAGCTTTAGAAAAATTAAAATAACATCTTTCTTTCTTTATGGTATGTGCAGTGGTTAGCGACCCTCACAAGATCATCGGTCGTTCTTGTAGGGGTCTTGCAAAACGGCGACTTCCGGTTCGGGGTCGCCATTTGAGTATCTTTCTGCCTCAATGACCGTCATTTATTAGAATGCATCAAACGCTTTCTATAACAACTATATATAATACTAGCTGTGCCCCGCGGTTTTACCCGCGTTAAACTTTATAAAATTATCACAGCTCCTCCCCCATAGGTGATAGCGTGATAATATGTAGCCTATATGTTGACCCGACCACTTAGTAAAATTCATGAAAAATATGAAGTAAATCCATGCAGTACTTTTTGAGTTTAGCCCGGACATACAAACAGACACACAGACAAAAAATCTAAAAACTATATTTTAGGCTTCGATATCTATTTTAGATTACGTACCAATTATCCTTTTAAAAAAATATTAAATGTACAGTTTTGACTTTCCTACGACTTTATTACATGTATAGATATAGATAGATAACCTTATTGTATTTTCTTTGCAGGAGGAGTGACTTTAATTTCCAAGTCTGCTTTTGTTTATTTTTATGCCATTAATATTTTCAACTGACACGTTGGCCAGTAGCTGCCCTGGAAGTAGGCGATGCTATACGCTCGTGCCTCGGAGAGCGTGTAAAGCTATCGGTCCTGATCTTTCCTTGGTCGAGTCGGATAGCTGTAATAGCTGATTATTAGAGGGAGCGAGTACACCTGCACTATAATAGGACCTGGGTAGTTAGCTAGTCGCGACTAAGTTTAGTTATTTTTAAACCTTCTTTTTTATATCCTTAGAGACGAAATTTGTTACTTTTTCTTCTCTTAATCATTTTAAATGTTTGGATTTTGATTAATCTTTGTAGTAATAAGTATAGGTTACATATTTATCCTAATAACACTATAATTTATAAAAGTTTATAAATTATAGAATATGTTATAAAATAAATTTATAAAGAGCCCTGGTACCCATAACTCAAGTTAAATCTCATCATGGGTACTAGAGTTCAATTCTATTTTTGTCACTATTTAAATGTTATAATTTATGTGTAAATCGTGCACTTTTTTGGGAAATATATTATTATTATTTATTATATTATAAAGTTTAACGCGGGTGAAACCGCGGAGTACAGCTAGTATTAAGTTAAACTCGTTATAAAAGCCACCTAGCTCGTAGAACCGATGCATGACCGTTGGGGCGGAAGGTTCTCGAGTGGTAATCACGAATGGGCCCCAGCACGGGGAAGCGATATTGAGCTATCGATTAAAGCTTAATATTTTCGTCAACAGTTTTTATTGCTTTTGTTTAGTTTCTCTTTCATATGAATATCGAAACTACGTGATAGACCCACGTGTAATTCATATATACAAGCGTTATTGATGCTAAGTTTCCCGAAATTCGTTCTGTGATTTTTGCGTGAAAGAGTAAAAAACATCGATACATCTATATCTACTCACAAACTTTCGTTTTTTTAATAATAAACTGTGCCACGCGGTTTGACAGGCATTAAATTTAAAAAATTATCACGGCTCCTCCCCCGTAGATGAAAGCGTGATAATAATATGTAGCCTTATGTTGACCCGACCTTTTAGTAATAGGTATTCATGCAAAATTTGAAGTAAATCCATGCAGTACTTTTTGAGTTTAGCCCCGACATACATATGTACATACAGACAAACAGACATTTTTTTTAAATGAATACTATATTTTTGGCTTCGATATCGATTGCAGATCATGCCCCAAGTATCCTTTTCAAAAAAATATTCAATATATAGTTTTAACTTTCATACAATTTTATTATATGTAATATATACATATGTATAGACTGTATAGATTAAGTTGAAGTTTGGTATTGTCTACTATATATGTTGCACGTTGTAGAATCAATAATGTTACATCACACCAACATTAGAATGTATAACCATTGTTGTTGTCTGCCAAAACATTGTTGAAATTATATTTGGCACCAACACAACTCAGTAACAATATTATTCATTAGTTATTGCTTTCCAAACACTGCAAAGACTAGCTTACTTGTTATTGCTAACATTTGTTGGAAACTTTCCCCGCTTGGAGTAGGTATACCGACTTACAGGCGCAGTCAGATTTATATTGAAGAGGAAACTGTCTGCCTCAACATGTATAGAAACACATAAAAAATCGAAAATATTCTTTTGTATGAGTTTGTCTATTTATTTACATAAAATGAAAAACCGGCCAAGTGTGAGTCGGACTCGTGCACGAAGGGTAACAATCATCTAAACATCCATACTCACAAACATTCAAATTTATAATATTGCAAGCTGTGCCCCGCGGCTTTCCTTTATAAATTATAATTTCCAAAAAGTGTTAACATGTAACTTGATTTGATTTTTACGAAATCTCATAGATGGCGCTGCTTCAAAATTGTTTTTATACTACTAACATTTATTAAACTATCATTCTCTGTCCAAGTTACTTAAATGGCGTAGTTTTTATAGTATAAAGCTAGATAATAGCATGGCTTACTCAAAAACAACATTCAAATATGCGTCGTTAGATTAAACGCTGTCACAGAATGCGTAAGAAAAAGAAAGATTCACAGCTCCTCCCCCCGAATGTGATAGCGTTATAATATGTAGCCTATATGTTGACCCGACTGTTAACTAAGCTGTGTCATAACCTACCAAAGAGGTTGTCCATGTGAAGTATTCAAATTTAGAGAGAGACAGGGTCATATTGAAGTGGAATTGGAACGCTCATAACCGTCGCGCTCGTCCTGTATTGACACTTCACAACAAAAATATCGAAACACGTCCGAAGTTTACATTATTTATGCATATTTAAAAAAATAGTGCGCATAGACAGTTGACAGTTTAGTCCACACAATTCCAAATTTGAATTTAAATTTTGAAATCTTCATCCAATACATGAACGTGGAGATTATTTTCAATGTGTATTCCATATTTGAATTATTGAATAAAATCACTTTTTTTAATATATAGTTTTTATAGTTATGTAGTGATTGTTAACTAAGCTGTGTCATGACATGACCTACCAAAGAGTTTGTCCATGTGAAGTATTCAGACCTTTTAACACTAGTTCCATTTTCTTGTTATGGCATGGGGAATGCCTACGCATGCTACCCGCAAAAAGTGTCTGCGGGTGGGTATGCCGTGAGTTGCACTGAATAAATCTACCTGCCGTGGACTTCTACTTGCGCCTGATAGAGGGAGCCCTCGGAACGCGGGTATGCTGCTCCGGTGCCACTCTTTTGCGCCATGTGCCAGGTCGGGACACGTACTCTTGGAGGGCTCTGGATTGCCCCTCCGTAATCAGTTACAGACATGTTTATGGAAATGTGTCCATGTAAAATATGCTTAGGTACCCCACACTATCCTACTAATATCATAAACGCGAAAGTTTGTAAGTATGGATGGATGGATGGTTTGTTTGTTGTCACGTAAAAATTACTGAATGGATTTTAATTAATCTTTACAATAATATAGCTTCTACGTCAGAATAACACATAGGTAGGCTACAATTTATTAAGATATTGTGTGAATTGTCCAAAATATGACGATAAGTATCAATTAGGAAAAAATCTACCATCTGCGAGCTATTGTGGTGTGTACTGCTAAAACCGCTAGCGGTACACATCCTGCTAATATTAAAATTTGTGTGTATAGATGTATGTTTGTCACTCTTTTACGCCAAAACATCTGAACGAATTGTGATAAAACTGTAGTAATATAGCTTATATAATGTGAATAACACATAGGCTATAATATATAAACTTTAATGCGGGTGAAACCGCAGGTCACAGCTAGTTTTATATATATTTGACGGGCCCGTTGGCATGAATGGTAGATGCTTAGCTTTTACACCGCAGCTTGTAGGTTCGATTCCCACCCATGACAGATATTTGTTCTGATTCTGGGTGTAATTATCTATAGGTATAAGTATGTATTTACAAAAGAAAGTATATGTAGTATATAAGTTATTTGGTTTCCATAGTACAAGCTCTGCTTAATTTGGGATCAGATTGCCGTGTGTGCATAATGTCCCAGGATATTATTATTATTACTTATTTGTGTAAGTTTTTGTACCTGATTATATTCTGTGTCAAGCCCTTGATCTAGCTGTTTCTGTTGAGTGAGATCATTGTTGATGCTTTTATAGTACGAGGCGTGTTTCGACTCTCATTACCCTTTGAATTTTAAGGTGACGTAATTCACTCAAGGGCGGCTATTCTAAGAAATGGATGAATGATAAATAAATAATAAATATCTTGGGACAACGAATACACTGCCATCTGATCCCAAACGAGGCAGAGCCTGTACTATGGCAACCAGATAACTGAACTACTACATAATATACTACTTTTCATTAGAAATACATAGATTCACTCTAATTATACTCATACTCAGGACAAACAGACATGTTCGACACACAAATATCTGTGCTTGGTGGGAATCGAACCCACGACCACCGGCGTGAAAAGCAGCGCAGCAGTGCCCTGCGATTACCTACCACCGCATATTTTTTTTAAATTATAGCCTTTGTGTTATTCGGATATAAAGCTATATTACTACAAAGTTTCATCAAAATTCGTTCAGTTGTTTTTGCGTAAAAGAGTAACATACATGTACCCATACATCTATACTTACAACCTTTCGCATTTATAATATTATTAGCTGCTCCCACGATTTTACCCACGTTAAACTTTATAAATTATCGCCTATGTGTTAATCCAGGATGTCAGCTAAGTCCACACCGAATTTTATAAAAATCGCTCCAGCCGGTTACACGTGAAGAGGTAACAAACATACACACACTCACAAACTTTTGCCTTTATAATTGTTAACGCATGAGACATCGGGCGGTGTCGGCTATCTACGGCAACAGTCGTCGCCCCGCTCCGCCGCCGGCGCTCGGCGGTCAGCGGGCGGATGCGAGGGCGCCGCCATCTTGAAGACATCACGGCGCAAGCGCGAACCTCATGTCATTACATTGTTATAATTCATCAAAAAATCATTATACGTTCAAGACAAGAAGCACAGGTTTTTATTTCACTCCATACAGTATACACCTTGGCTCAACGTGCGGACGACGAACCTCACCAAGGATTCGAGCCGGATTCTGCCTTGGAGAGCCTGCGTAATCAGTTCCAAGACTTCTAACCAAGGACGAAGCGGTGAGGTCAGACAGACGGTGGGCCAAGCAATTCAAAATTCGGAATTTTGGCTACAAAGGTGAAACAAAAACCAAGAAAGGGATTGCAGTGCATGTGCTGTGAGTTCGTTCCAATATTTACGTATATAACCTATAAACCTAAATATCCATCCTTCCGAAATTCCTTTTTTTTTCATAGGTACGTTAACAACGTGCTTTAATTTCGAGTTAACATTCCCGATTTCCAATGTTTGCCTCGTAATTTTCATTAAATTCAGTACGTAACTTTTGAATAATCGTCAAGTTGTTGGAATATTCATACGACTTACCGTACGGTATAACTGTACAAGTTCATAATTATTTTTTTTTCCTTGTGTTATTTAAAGGTTAAACGCGTCATTGTCTCAACCGTTAGATACATCCCAAACATTCAGGTTTTTAAAATATAATTATAAATATCAAATAGGTAACATAAGTTTTCTCAAACATTCCAGTGAAATTACGGTTGCTGGCGCATGATTGGTTGCATCTGATTGGTGTGACACCGGGGGCTTGATGCTTCAGAGAGCACGCTTCAGAAAGTAATCGTGTGGCGTCTTTGCTGGCTGTTGTTTCCGCCATTTTCTGCACCGCATGTTAAATTTAAGTATCTTTTCACTTTCATTTTTCATTTCAAATTTACAACAATAGTTTATTCATACCGTGCCTTACATTTTCAGCTGGATATGTCTATTTATTATTGATACTGTGTTCATTTTAATTCTCAGCTAGTTACCATATCCATAATCATTTGAAATTCAATAATCATTATACCTTCATAATGGATTTAAAAACATTAAAGAAATCTCGAGCATCATTAAAATCAAAGCTTACCATTTTTAAAAATTATCTTGAACCATTAGTGTCATGCAAGTGCTAAATAAATTGCAAATTCATGAATTACAGTTAAGGGTGGATAAAATACAGGAAATATATAATGAGTTTGACTCAACACAATCTCAAATCGAAACTTTATGCGAAATTCCAGGTGACGAGTTTAACGAGCGAGAAACCTTTGAAAGTTCTTATTTCAAAACATTGGCAGCTGCGCAGGAGCTGCTCAGCCGAGGCACCAGTCCTGTGGTACAGGGCGACAGCAGTTCAGTGACAGGTTCTAGTGGTAATGCCGCTACCTCAGGTTTGCCAAATATTAAATTGCCTACAATCCATTTACCTACCTTTTCTGGTCGCTGTCAAGTTAGAGTACCATGATACATACACCTCGCTTATACATAATAATGATTCAATACCTAAGATACACAAGTTTCATTATTTGCGCGCGTCATTAAAAGATAGTGCAGCATCAATTATACAGTCATTAGAGTTTTCTTCCCACAATTATGACATTGCATGGAGTCTGCTTTGTGACAGATATAATAATAATCGAATTTTAATAAACAATCACATTCAAGCGCTATTCAATATTGAGTCTGTTAGCAAGGAATCCTCAAAGGCTATACGAAATATTATTGATACGGTTAATAAAAATTTGAGAGCTCTTACAGCACTAAAATTACCTACGGAACACTGGGACATGTTAATAATCCATATGGTTTCAAGTAAATTAGATTCTGCCACATTACGAGATTGGGAAACTGAGCGCAATACTATTAAGGATATTCCCACACTTAATGATTTTAATAACTATTTAAAGAACCGTGCTGATTTACTTTTAACTATGGAGGAAGCACACCACAAATCAATGTGCAGACACAGTGATATTACACATATACGTTCAAAAACATTTATGGTAAATCCGAACCAAACAACAAAATTTCATTGTCCAGTCTGCAAAAACAATCACCCCATTTATCAATGTTTTAAGTTTAAATCTATGTCAATAGAGGCACGCAATGACCTTGTAAAGAAATTAAATTTATGTAGTAATTGTTTACGTCAGGGTCACAGTGAAAATAAGTGTAAACTAGGTCCTTGCAAATTCTGTTCTCAACGGCACAATAGTATGTTGCATATTGAACATAAACCAAATGTTATACAAACAAGTGAGTGTATTGTTCTACCTACCTCACAAGCTTCACAAAAAAGGGATTCTTTGCCTGCACAGATACCACAACAAAATGTCACACTATCAACCACACACAGTCAAGGTCATGTACTACTTACTATCAACTGCTTTAATAAACATTTTTGATAATAATGGTCACATGAACCAAATTCGCATACTATTAGATAATGGTAGTACATCTAGTTTTATCACAGAATCATTGCTAACAAAGTTAAAACTACCACATTATTCTGTATCTGCTACAGTCCAAGGACTAAACAAACAATTATCAAAAATCACAAAAAGATGTGAATTGACAATTTCATCACTAAACAGCGATTATACAACAGAAGTCAATTGTTTTGTTGTTCCACAAATAACACAATACATACCATCCCACACAATTAATTATAGCAAATTTTTTGATATCCCCCAACATGTCCACCTCGCGGATCCTACTTTCAATATTCCATCAGAGGTGCACATGTTATTGGGAGCAGATATCTTTTGGGAGGTTCTTACAAGTAATCAAATACCCTTAGGTAAAAATAAACCAACCCTAGTTGAAACAACACTGGGGTGGTTAGTCTCTGGGTCTATACACATTCCAAACAAACATCATAACCATAAACAAAATACTCACCATACAGTCCACTGTCATTTGCTGAACAATATTGAGCTAGATCAACAATTAAACAAATTTTTTGAATTAGAGTTAATTCCCACTACTCAACAAGCTAAGTCAAAGGCTGAGAGTGCATGTGAGGATAATAGAATAATAGAATAATTTAATAATAGAATAGAATAGAATATAGATAGAATAGGATATTTTTAAAAAAACAACATTCCGTCAATCTGAAGGTAGGTTTGTTGTAACAATTCCATTTAAGCAGTCTCCTGAGTGCTTAGGAAACTCAAGTGACCAAGCATTGCTAAGATTTCAGGGGAGATTGTCTTTGGATGGTTGTGACAAGCACATGTGGAATTGTTGTCATTTGTGTTTTTCAGTCATTTTATAGCATTCTGGTGTTATTTTTGGTGTTCGCTTACTGTTTGTGCTCGTCTAATTTGTTATATTTGTGTTTGTGGGTTCTTACACTAGGTAAGTTCATATATTAAGTGTTTTTTATTTAGCGGATGCCGATCGACCATGGAGGTGGATGACCGGCCTCCTGGGCGACCGCCAGACCCCCTTCCTTCTGAATCGCAGGATTTATTCGCTCACACCCCAACAATAACTGTCCCACTTTCAAGTTTCGAGTCAGTGGAGGCGGACCAAAGCCGCAAACGCGGTTTACGTGTGCCAAACTCGACTCATGATGATGACGATACAGTAGCTTCTAAACGCGATAGAGTATCTGCCCCTTCCCTTGTTGCCCGGTCCAAGTACTCTGCCACGGATATAGCTCCATTTCTGGTCCATGCCACATTGCAAGAAGTTGACCCTAGCTCAGGAACATCTATTCATCCTGTAAAGTTTGGACAGCTCTTGATCCGATTGAATGTAAAAAATATACTACAGGATGGAATTAAAAGGGTAGGTAGGAACAGGATATCAATTGAGTTCAAAGCACCTGAAGATGCCAACTCTTTTCTGGCAAATGAGGAATTTGTTAAAAAAGGATATACTTTGTCTATACCAACATATAATATTACACGTATGGGAGTTGTAAAGGGTGTACCAAATGAATGGACAGACATTGAAGTCATGGATAATCTCAAAACTCCAACTGGATGTGGAAAAATATTGAAAGTCAGACGTATGAATAGGAAGGTTGTCACTGATGGCACCACTGAATGGAAACCTACTCCTACCGTTGTACTTACCTTTGATGGCCGTATCCTTCCAGATAGGGTGTACTGTTGCTACAACTCGCTACCTGTCAATCTTTACCTTTTTCCCACGATCCAGTGTTTTAAATGTTGTAGGTATGGTCACACTAAGACCCAGTGTAGATCTAACCCACGGTGTTATCGCTGTGGTGGTTCGCATTCTGGGGATATATGTACCTCTGATGAAGTCCAGTGCCTCTACTGCTCAGGTAATCATCCTGCTAATAGCAAGATATGCCCTGAATTCAACAGACAAAAAAATATAAAAACTGTTATGGCACAAAATAGTTTATCTTATGCAGAAGCCTCACGCAAATTCCCATCAGTAACTAAGTCATACTCAGAAGTTGCAGCGTCAAGCCATAATCCCGCCCCTTCTCCTCATCCTTCTATAGTCCTCAATCATTTGCCCCAGCAAAGAGTTCAAATTTCAAACTCCCATCGTAAAATTATAAGAACTAGTCCAAGATCTTCTCCTAATCATTCTCCAGGGTATGACCGTAGAGCCCACCAGGAGTTAGTCAATAGTTATGCTATTCCATCCTCCCAAAATGGCTGTGCCCTAAACCAACCTACTAACACTTCTGACAATAACCAGACTTTAGAGACTGTAGAGTCTGTTATCTCTTTATTATCCTCATTACTAATTAACTATAATATACCTGACCACGTTGCACTCAACATTATTAGAGATTTCCAAAAACGCCACATTCCATCTTTTACAGTGGAATGCCAGGAGCATGCTGCCAAAAAAGCATGAGATTATTCATTTAATTAATAAGTATAAACCTGCAATTTTTTCAATTTCTGAGACGTGGTTATTGCCTCGTCTTCAGATAAATATTCACGGCTATAGCATACTTCGCGATGACCGCTCTGACGGTTATGGCGGGGCTGCTATGCTGGTGAACAATACCCTCCCTTCCTCTCCTCTGTCCTTGCCCAACCATGGAGATGAAATTAATGCAGTTGGAGTGAATCTCCTCAACATTAATTTTATCTCTATTTACATCCCATCACCCAATCCTATGTGTTTCCAATTTATTAAATTGATTTGTACTTTATATAGTCCCATAATAATCCTTGGGGATTTTAATTGCCATAATCCAATGTGGGGGTCTGACCACGGTGACCCCCCTGGTTTGGATTTAGCAGACTTAATGGACGAGGTTGGACTATGTGTCATTAATGATGGCTCTATAACCAGGCTTCCTAGGCAAGGTCAGGGAAAGAGCTGTGTGGACCTTACTCTGTGTTCTGCAAGTTTAACTGCCCAGTTAGAGTGGTCTCGTCTGAACCTGACATATGGTAGTGATCATTATCCTATTTGCACTTCCCTCATAAATAGATCCCTTCCTATTGTAGATAAAACTCCATTATTAAAATATAGACTTTCAGAGGCCAAGTGGGACCAGTATCAACAAGCTGTGGAGGATAAAATCCTTTCCATGCCTGCAATTTCGTTTGCTAATCTAGCTGCGTGTCTTACTCAATTTTCTGATTCTATTTCATCAGCGGCTGAGGAGGCCATCCCCTTAAAAAATTCTGCTTCAGGGAAGATATCTTCACCTCCCTGGTGGGATAGAGAATGCACAGACATAATTAAATCTCGAAATGAAGCTGAATTTAGGTATGTCAACAATATGTCCTATGAAAACCTGATGGAATATAATCGGATTGTTGGAAGGTCCAGGCGACTGTTTCAGAAAAAAAAGTATGAGGGGTGGAAAAGGTTTTGTTCCTCTCTCTCTCCATCATCCCCATCAAGCTTGGTTTGGCAAAACCTAAAAAGATTTAAACGTGGTTGTTCCCCTCGAAATTCCCATCCCATATCTTCAAATATAATGTTCTCATTTTTAAATAAGTTAGCTCCTGCCTATGTCCCATCCTTAGGAGAATGTCCCTCTCCTTCTGGTGTAGCCAGTGTCTCCAATGACCCCTTGGATGCTCCCTTTTCTATTAAAGAATTGGAAGCAGTACTAAGTCATGTACATGACTCTGCCCCAGGTTGTGATGGCTTCCCTTATTCCTTTTATAAAAAGATAGGTACACTTGGCCGCCAATACCTCTTAGATCTTATTAATGTTTGCTTTTCCTATAGTTCCATCCCAGCTAGTTGGAAATCCCAACTTATTATCCCAATCTTAAAGCCAGGTAAATCCCCAGATAATCCTGATCACTACCGCCCTATCGCCCTATCTCCCGTGATTGCCAAAACCCTCGAACATTTGTTAAAAAATCGCATAGAATGGTTTATAGAGAGCAGAGGACTATTAGCAGAATCCCAATATGGATTCCGTAAAGGCTTCAGCACTATGGACAGTTTGGGCACACTAGTTGCAGACACTCGTATTGCATTCAGCAAGAATGAGTCAGTAGTTGCAGTCTTTCTAGACATATCTTCTGCATATGACAGTGTCAATCTTTCCATACTCAGGAGTAAGTTACGCAAGTTGAGTATGCCGTCAAGAATCTTACACTGTGTCTGTAACCTCTTGTCTGAACGAACTGTGAAGCTACATGTCCCAGGAGATTCAAATGATCTCAGAACAGTCTGGCGAGGCCTCCCACAGGGTTCTTTTCTTAGCCCACTGCTGTATAGTATATATACGTCAGATTTACATTTGTCCCTCAACAGAAACTGCCAAATTCTGCAGTATGCTGACGATTTATGCCTATATGTCCCTGATTTGCATATAGCAGCTGCGGCGGAATCTATTCAGGTGTCCCTCGACCCCTTAAACCAATGGCTTGTCTCACATGGTCTTAAGCTGTCAGCTCCGAAAAGCAGCGCACTGGTTTTCACTCGTTAGAGATCATTTCCAGACGTTTACCTTGAGATTGAAGGATCCCCAATCAAGATAGAGGAAAAAGTTAAATTCCTTGGTATCATCCTGGACTCCAAATTAACAGGTATCGCTCATATTAACTATATAAGTAATAAGTGCGACAAAAACGTAAATATGTTGCGAGCTCTTGCGGGTGTTTGGTGGGGAGCTCATCCATTTAGTTTAAAACTCATATACAATGCCACGATAAGGAGTATATTAGATTATGGTTCTTTCTTTCTTGAGCCCTGTAGTAAAGTTGCTCTGAAAAAACTGGACATCATACAATCAAAGTCCCTACGCATTGTATTGGGTTGCATGAGATCTACTCCAACAAATGCTTTGCAGGTAGATAGTGGCGACCCTCCTCTCAATATCCGCAGGCAATATCTGGCAGATAGATTTATCTATAAGGCATACTTTCGTAGCAATCACATGATATTGTCAAAACTAGCTAATCTTGATAGGCTAATAAATCATAGTGATTACTGGAGACATAAGGATGCACCTTTGTATATACATTCTTTTAGAAAAATAGGTAAGGTATTAGAAAATAATCCGATCTCTCAGTGTGGTAAACTTCCTATATATGATGTACCATATGAAGTGTTACATTTTAATCCAAATTTTGTACCATATATTGGCATCAGTAAAGATACAGTTCAGGCTAATACTATATTCTCCTCTATTGTTGATGGCAAATGGAGGGATTATCATAAATTTTTCACTGATGCTTCGAAATTAACGAATGACAGTAAAACTGGTATTTCAGTGTACTATGCTAACTCTCAGATTTATCTCCAGTTCCAATGCCCACCAGAGTCATCAGTTTTCACAGGAGAGTGCATTGGCATACTCGAGGCATGTTTTTTTATATTAGCGCACAATGTTATTACAAAGGCAGTTATTTTTTCAGACTCCCTAAGTGCGTTACAGGCTGTTATTAAAAATCCTTTCAAAGATCCTCTTCATAGCCCTATCATCCTTGAAATTAAAAAATGTCTATATCTCTGTTCCATTAAGGACATAGAGGTTATACTGGTGTGGATACCTGGACATGCAGGTATTACTGGCAATGAATTAGCTGACGCATCGGCCAAAGATGCTGTTACCAGTGACTTAGCTGATCTTAAACACTCCTCCATCCAAGTATATGATTTGCTTCACTCTTCCAAAATCAGCATGCTCAAATCTTGGCAGAGTTCTTGGGCTCATTCAAGCAGGACAAAAGGCTGTCTATATGCCTCTATTCAACCCTCTATACCTGCTAAGCCATGGTTTTACAAATTTAAAAAGGTTCCCAAAACTGTTACATCTGTTATTTGTAGAATCCGCATTGGCCACTGCTGCACCCCAGTCTTCCTACATAAAATCAGAGTACGGGATAACTCACTGTGTGAATGTGGGCTGGATGATGGCACCCTGGACCATATATTTCTAAATTGCCATCTTAATAAACCTTTCCTGTATGAACAGATTATCACAAAATTAAATATTAAGCAACCAGTTAATGTTCGTCCCCTTCTTTCTTTCTTCCCTAATCCCTTAATGATTAGGGTATCCCATTATTATTATATTCATATCTACTAACAAAATAAAGTTATAACTATATAAGTATGTTATATTTGTGTGTGTTATATACATATATACTAGCATATATTCTACTAACACTTATTTGTGAATGTCTTTTGTTCCAGGCCCCAAACTGACTCCATAATGACAAATACTGGATAGTTTTATTGGCTGTTAATATATACCCATGTGTAGTCAACACTTGACACTGGCACAAATTGTTGAAATATTCAGCAGATTGCCATAATTAATAAAAAAAAAAAAAAAAAAAAAAAGATTTCAGGCATTAGAACGCAAATTTAAACGTCATCCATCTTTCAAAGAGAAATATGTAGATTTTATGGAAGAATACATTGCACTTGGACATATGTCAGAAAATACAGAACCACATCACAGCCACACACAATATTTCCTGCCGCATCATGGCATTTTACGTGAAAATAGTTTGACAACCAAACTTCGAACTGTTTTTGATGCCTCAGCTGTCACAAGCTCTGGCAAATCATTAAATGAAATACAATACATCGGCCCCACTGTGCAAGATGATCTCTTCAGCATATTAATTCGGTTCAGACAACATAAATATGTAGTAACATCCGATATACAAAAAATGTACAGGCAGATTTTTGTTGCTGAACATCAGCGTAATCTGCAACAAATATTCTGGCGATCAGATCCCAACGAGAAGCTTAAATAATACAAATTAAATACTGTAACTTATGGTACAGCCTCAGCTCCTTATTTGGCAACCAGGTGTTTAGTTCAGATAGGTCACGATTGCCCGGATAAGAATATCAAAGAAACAATCATGAATGATTGGTATGTCGACGACTTAGTAACAGGTCATAATGATTTTGACACGTTACTTCATACATGCAGAGGTGTCATTAAAGAACTGGCAAGTGCACAATTTCATCTTCACAAGTGGAACTCTAACAATACAGACTTACTCAATCATATTACTGGTAAAAATAACAATGATGATTTAATCAATTTATGTAACAATACATATTCTAGAACGCTAGGCCTACTATGGTCATGCAAATATGACACTTTCCTATTTTCATGAACAGACACACCCTTACAAAGGCAAGCTATGAACAAACGAACTATTTTATCAATAATTGCTCAGGTGTTTGATCCACTCGGTTTGATTTACCCATGTATGTTACAAGCCAAGCTCATTTTACAATCATTATGGGCAAAGAATATACCATGGGATGCTGAGTTACCTAGTGAAATTCAATCACAATGGAATAGTTATGTCTCCACATTGCCACACTTGAACAAGATAGAAATTCCACGATTAGTCTTGTGTGACTCATTTGTAAGAGTGGAGTTGCACATTTTTAGCGACGCGAGTATTAAGGCATATGCAGCTTGTGTATATATTCGCTCTGTATCAGAAACCGGTAATGTAACAGTCCGGTTGTTAACAGCTAAAAGCAAAGTGGCTCCATTAAAACAACGTTTAACTATGCCAAGATTAGAGCTTTGTGCTGCTCTTCTAGGAACACAATTAGCAAAAAAGGTTACAGAGTCACTACGTTTAACTATTAATTCTCAACATTGTTGGAGTGACTCAACCATCACGTTAGGATGGATTAGAAGTTCTAAGAAAACCTTAAAACAATTTGTTTATAATAGAGTAAATGAGATAACACAAAATTCAGATTTTTCTCAGTGGAGATATGTGCCAACAGAATTGAACCCTGCCGACATAGGCTCACGAGGGCTTAACGCTGAAAAACTAAAAAATTCAAGTTTGTGGTGGCAAGGTCCACATTTCTTACACCAAACTGAAATACAATGGCCTTTGCAACCTAATCATATTGACATTGAAAATTTACCCGAAACCAAGGTTTTTTGTAATCTTTCTAAAAAGGAAGTTGGTTTAGATGATTTCACAGTAAAATTTTCAAATTTCAGTAAGCTTCAACGCATTACAGCATACTTGAATTTATTCATAATTGTAAGAACCAGAACAATAGATTTACTGGCTATTTAAAATTATCAGAATTAAACTTAGGTACTTTATCTCTTTGTAAAATCATACAATTAAATATATTTCAAAAGGAAATCTTATCATTGAAAACAAATGGTTTTTTGCCAACCAAAAATAAACTTTTAAATTTGAATCCCTTTGTTGATAATATGGGACTATTACGTGTAGGTGGAAGACTTTCGAACTGTAACATTCATTACAATACCAAGCACCCAATTCTCTTACATGCATCTCATCACATTACACACTTGTTAGTAAAACATCATCATTCAATGTTATTACATGCAGGACCGCAACTACTATTAGCTACACTTCGTCAAAACTATTGGATAATTAATGGTCGTAAACTCACAAGGAAAATTACTCATGACTGTCATAAATGCTGCCGATTCTCAGGTAAAACATTTCAACCCATCATGGGTAACCTCCCTGAACAGAGGTTACAAGCGGAATTTCCTTTCTGTAACACAGCTGTAGACTATGCAGGACCAATCCTTATAGCGGACAGAAAGGGTAGAGGTTGCAGGCTAAAGAAGCCATACATATGTATATTTGTGTGTTTAGCTACACGAGCGGTACACATTGAACTAGTCACTGAACTGACGTCGCAAGGTTTTATAGCTGCTCTCAATAGGTTTGTCGCTCGTAGGGGAAAACCTAACATAATTACTAGTGATAATGGTACTAATTTCGTTGGTGCTTGTAACGAGTTATCTAAATTTTTAAAACAAAATAATGATGCCATTGCTTCTGCTGCTACTGAACACAGTATCACTTTTAAATTTTGCCCAGCATATAGTCCACATTTCAATGGCGTGGCAGAAAGCTCAGTAAAGTCTGTTAAATATCACCTTAAACGTGTGCTCTCTGAAGCTCATTTAGACTACGAGGAAATGAACTCCGTGTTGATACACATAGAGGCAATTTTAAATTCGAGGCCATTGACCCCTCTTTCCTCGGATCCTAATGACCTAGTTCCTCTCACTCCTATGCATTTTTTAATCGGAAGGACACTTACTACACTGCCTGCTCCCCGGGTTGAAGATGTTCCGCTCAGCACCTTAAGCAGATACAATCGTATCCAGGTTTTAAAGACCCATTTTTGGCAGCGCTATTATAAAGAGTATATTTCTGAACTACAAAGGAGGAGCAAATGGGGAAAGGAGTGCCCTCCTTTCCCCATTTGCTCCTCCTCACCTAGGCAACATGTGCTGGTGAAGGACGATCGAGTGCCACCAAACAGATGGCTTCTCGGAAGAATCATCGCTGTGTATCCAGGCAATGATGGCATCAACCGTGTGGCGGACGTCCGGACCACGACAGGCACCATCAGGAGAGGATATAACAGGCTGTGTCCACTACCAATGTTGGAACCACACGTTCCAAGGGGGGGCAGCTTGTTAGCGCATGAGACATCGGGCGGTGTCGGCTATCTACGGCAACAGTCGTCGCCCCGCTCCGCCGCCGGCGCTCGGCGGTCAGCGGGCGGATGCGAGGGCGCCGCCATCTTGAAGACATCACGGCGCAAGCGCGAACCTCATGTCATTACATTGTTATAATTCATCAAAAAATTATTATACGTTCAAGACAAGAAGCACAGGTTTTTATTTCACTCCATACAGTATACACCTTGGCTCAACGTGCGGACGACGAACCTCACCAATAATATTAGTATGGTTGGGATTAGGATATTTCTAAATACATACGTAGATCTTATATGCATATATGTATGTAGATTACACCCAGTCACAGAACAAATAATCGTATCCATCAAACAAAGATGTATCGTGGGCGGAGATCGAACCCACGACATCTGGCTAAGCAATCAGAGTCCATAACCTCTAGACAAACAGGATCGATAGGCCTGTAAAGAACAAGACATACATATTAAGAAAAAGGTCCACAAAAATCTAAATTTTGATGAAAATTGTTCACATAACTGGCATAACTTTGAACATCTTTGTATATAAGTTACCTTTTAACCCTTAAGCGGTCACAGTGTATGTAGTTCTTATTACAACATCATAGAGTTTAAAGTTAAGTGGTAACTGTTACCACCATACCATTGTCCGATAAAGGGTTAATTAGTCTGTAGAATACTTTTTCTTTAAAATGGTCTGTCTGTTCGCTGTTATAGTTAAACATGTTGTACCCTAAATGGGGTGGAGGAGTGCAGCAGGTTATTTATTTAGGTAATAATAATAATATCGTATGACATTATTCACACTCGGCCATCTGACCCCAAACTAAGCAGAGCTATGGAAAAAAGATAATTGATATTACATATACTACTTTTCTTTTTGTAAATACATACTTATATAGATAATTACACCCAGATTCAGGATAAACGGACATGTTCATGCACTCAAATATCTGTCCTGGGTGGAAATCGAACCCACAACCTACATGGTGAAAGGCAAGCATTTACCAACTGCGGCAACCGGCCCGTAAATTTTACCTGACCTAGGGTTTGAACACAGGTCCTTATTATTTTTCTGTAAAAAGAAAAGTTCACAGCATCAGCCCGAAGTCTGGGTGTTGGCGGTATTATACCCCCGTACCTCGGAGAGCACGTAAAGCCGTCGGTCCTGTGCACATGTCCCAGGATGACCCATGATATACAACATGTAACATAATTAACGCACACCCTCAAACACCCCAATTAGAATATCATGTTGTAATCATAATACCTACATACACGGAATTTTTTATTTAACATGTATATGCATTGTTATTTACTAAATTCGTTTCTTGGAATAAAGTTTTTTTTTCTTTATTTTGTGTTGAATGGTGGAATTTGTATGAATACAAATAAAACTGCGATTTTAAAAGTGTTATTACTTTGATTTACAATCCATTTTGACTGTACAGGGTTAATATGACAATAATTTCCGTAGTTTTAATTATATTGCAAAAAAAAATACCTATATTAAAAATGATATAAATCGATTCAGTAAACGATTCTGAACAAACTATTTTCAGTATGTGCGTTAATTAAGTTACGTGTTGTATATCAAGTATATTTATCAGTTGTCTGGTTGCCATGGTACAGACTCTGCCTGGTTTAGGATTAGGTGGCAGTCTTAGTTGTACCAAGATATTAAAAAGCGTTCGATACTTTTCGATTCGACTTTGAACTCAGGACACCATTGTGTTATACATACAACGTATGAAAATAAGCACATTTTTTGCAGATTACTCTATATGGTCTAGGTCTCATGTTTCATGGCTTTTTCACGTTAAACACAGAATATATATTGTAATGATATAACCTGCCCTCCTATGGAATAAAACTTCTTTTAAGAAGATAGCAAACTCTTATTTATTTTGAATATTTTTTGAATATCTTAGTTGTCCCAAGATATTCAAAATCAAAACATTTGATACTTTTTGATTCGACTTTGAACTTAGGACACCATTGTGTTATACATACAACGTATGAAAATAAGCATAATTTTGCAAATTTCTCTATATGGTCTAGATCTTATGTTTTATGGCTTTTTCACGTTAAACACTGAATAACTATTGTAATGATATTACCCACCCTCCTATGGAATAAAACTTCTTTTAAGAAGATAGTAAACTCTGGTCATTCTAGTAAAATAGCTGGACATAGGTTTTAAAGTTAGAATAGAATTATTAAAAAAGTTAATTTATTGTTTGAGTGATGTTTGTCAAGAGTTAACAAAATGAAGTACTAAAGATTACATTGTAAAAACTAGTTTAATATTATTAAATAAAATAAGTGATTGGTGTTTAATACGTGTTAAGTTACGTAGACTCTCGGAATATTACAGAGAGTTTTAAAAAACGAATATAGAGTGGAAAGTGGCATTTTTAGATCCATACATACAAAGTAAAAGTACGGATCTCAACGTAAATTAAATTAAAAGCTACCTAAAATCCATTTATAACTTTATATATAGCTGACAGGCATGTTGGTCTAATGTATTGTGACTGGCTGCTAAGCCAAAGATCATGGGTTTAATCCCAACCCACAACAAATATTTGTGTGACGAATATGACTACGCGTACAGTGTTTCGTTGTATTTTATCTATAATATTTTTTTTTAAAGACTGCTGCTACTGCTGCGAGTCTTACGTGGCTTTTATTCTATAGGAGGGCAGGTAATATCATTACATTATACACGTTACACCTTGTATCTTCTTTGCTATCCGGCCAGCTCACCTTGCATATCGGTAGCCCTAAACGATGTAAGGTCGTTATTCGACGCACGCCGAATGACAATGCACAACACTATTGTCTATAAAAGCGATGCGCCCGCGCAACTATTAAACCGAAACTCAACGAAAATGAAGGTGATCACACGCTTTTATTAGTTATTTAATGTAGTGCTGTGCTTGTGTGTGTTTTTGGGTGAATTTGTGGTGTAAAGTTAATATTATGATATCAAATATTTTTTTTAATGTTTTTTTTCTGAGGAAATCGATGCAGTAGGAGGATAGTTTTTATGTATTTTTGTTAGCTTTATTAACTCTAAAACTGTGGACTATACGATACCACATTAATGCACATGTGGCGCAGCGGCTAAGACAGTCGCCTCGCCGCTTCGTGTCGTGGGTTCGAGTCCCGCGCTAGGCAACTATTTGTGTAACCCATAAATACCTGTTCTGAGTCGGGATGTAATTTGTGTACGTCTATTATAAGTTTGTAAAGTACGCCGCGACACGCGTTAAATTCCCTAGTCCGGGCGTTGTCTTTAAAAAAAATATGTCACCCTTATCATTTTGGAATAAGATACAAAAGCAATGAAATAAAAAATATAGCAGTCTGGTTAAAGTTTAAAGTCTAACGGACGGCTCGACTTTGAATGACCATTATTACGTATCTATACAACATGTAACTTAATTAACGCACACCCTCAAACACCCCAATTAGAATATTATGGTGTAGGTAATCATAATACATACATTGAATTTTTAATTTAACATGTATATACATTGTTATTTACAAAATTTAGTTTCTTGGAATAAAGTTTATTTTTCTTTATTTTGTATTGAACGATGGAATTTGTATGAAAACACATAAAACTGCGATTTTAAAATTCTTATTACTTTGACTTACGGTACATTTTAATTTGTTTTGACTGTACAGGGTTAATATGACAATAATTTCCGTAGTTTTTGGAATAAAAAATTACCTATATTAAAAATGATATGAATCGATTCAGTAAACGATTTTGAACAAACTATTTTCAGGGTGTGCGTTAATTATGTTACATGTTGTATATTTATTTATAAAAATAAATACATCATCAATGTAACATAACATTTAAAGAAGACTAGTAATTGAGATTAATACATAGTGCAAAATCTCTACAGCTATATACAACATTCGTAAAAAATAAATAGTCATTAAATATACAAATTTTTTCTTTATAAAGTTTACTAGCTGTGCCCCGCGGCTTTACACGCGTTAAACTTTTTTTTTATTGGTGGGCTAATTAGCCACCAACGTCTCACTGCTGCTATTTTATTGCAGCAACATTGTTTCTAGGGGTTAGGATTCTAGGTTTAGTATTTATTCTTTTTCTAATCTTTTTATTTTATTTGTAATCTTCCTTTTTTATTGCTTTATTTTTGTTTACTTTTTATTAAAACGTTATCTACTATATAAAAATAAGTCGGGTTTTCCTTCCTGACGCTATAACTCCAGAACGCACGAACCGATTTCCACGGTTTTGCATTCGTTGGAAAAGTCTCGGGCTCCGTGAGGTTTATAGCAAAGAAAATTTACAAAATTTAACGCGGGTAACACCGCGAGGCACAGCTAGTACTTTATAAATTATAGCCTAAGCGTTAAACTTTATAAATTATAGCCTATATGTTAATCCAGGGTGTCAGCTAACTCCATACACAAATTTTATTGAAATCGCTCCAGCCGTTAAGGCTTGAAGAATTAACAAACATTCACACTTATAATATTAGTGTGATAGTATATTACCCTTTGTTTTAGCTTAGGTTATCGTTTCTATTTGTGAGTGTTGGTTCACCTGTTATTGGCAACTGTATAAGACCAGAACGTACCAGTCGTTATTTATATGTTATATACAGAAACTGTTGGTGCACCTTTAAGTAAATAAATAAATACTTAACACAATTAAAGAAACAATACCTTTAAACCATACTACTAATGCAAATTAAACTAAACCTAAAAAGAAACATTTAAATATGGATAAAAGTAAAACGGCGAAATACAGAAACATAAAAATTTGAAAAGTAAAATAAATAATTTTAAAGATTAACAAATTACAAATTGTCCTGCAGAATTCTAGTAATTTGTATAGGTACCTACATATATTTGTTTTCAATATAAAAACAATATTAGTGCACCATTAAATGGGTTAACAGAGTCGGGACAAGGTACAAAACGATTTCCAGTAGCGCTAGAGTTCTGGCTAGCCATTGCTGATTGCTCCCACTCTTAATTTTACCATATATAGTAATATATACGGTCCATTTTTTCTTACTTGTCTTATTTGGTACACAAACACTACTCGGCACGAAAATCACTAGTTTCGTCATCAATCACGCACTTTTAGTTAGGTATGAACATCTTGATTGTTGGAAGAAACACATACTATATAAATAACACCAAAAACTGCTTCAAATTAACCATCCAAACACATTAATTCTCTTAAAATCAAAATAATATCAGGATCCATTTTCACAGATTAATAATTATATTGGCAATTTGACATTTCAAAATGCTAGTTTGTCTTCGGAACTTAGAGAAGGGAAAAGCGAATGAATGATTCTGACCAGTGTGAACTGTATAATTTTAATGTAAAAAACTGAATAATAAAGCAGAATGTTTATATATATATCTCAAATTATATGTGTGTATGGTAATGTAAGGCATTATTTTTAAAAACTAAAGTTTTTGTTGTAACTGGTCGTAGACTAAAAGTATTATTTGACAAGTGATTTTTTTTGACTTGACGGGATACGTCCTGTCATTCGTCTCGTCGCCTCGCTTTATGTTGTACTTTACGGGTGCTCTCTGTGTGTGTTTGAAGTGTAACGATTTGGCTTTCTACTGGACTCTGTTGATTCTTTCTGTAATTTGGAGGGTTTTATTCTTTAGACTGACGACCTTTGGCTATTCTTCAAGGACATCGATATTGCATACGACTGTTATTTTAGTGCAATTGTTTTGTTTAAACAAGGTAAGTAAATTAATCTTTTTTAATGTTATTTATTCATATTGGGAATTCTATAAACAATCCTGAATAACAATAATAATTGGATTTTATTTAATTATTTCTTACCGTAATCCAACATAAACCATAAATGAAAAAACATACTTATGCTACTTAAGCTATGCAAGCATTATGGTTTGTGGATAAATAATTAAAGAAAATCGTGTTATCGAACATTTATTAGCTCAAGATGAAAATAAAATAATGGAATTATCTGCATTACAGGTTTGAAAAAATTTTGAGTAAAGTGGTACCTGGCTCGGTTATAGTACTAGACAATGCACCGTACCACTCCAGACTTGCAGAACGAGTGCCAAACATGAGTTGGCGGAAGGCAGATATACAAGCGTGGCTACAGGAGGAACATATCAATTTTGAAGAGAATGAGATAAAAGCGCAACTTTTATCTAAATTTAACAGAAATCTATTTAATACAAAAGTTGTGGATCAAATGGCGGCCCGCAAAAATGTTATCGTTTTACGCCTTCCGCCCTATCATTGCGAATTAAACCCAATTGAACTGATATGGGCGCAGTTAAAATCTTATGTTGGCAAAAATAATAAAAGTTTTAAAATGGCTGAAGTCAAGGAGTTACTAAAAGAAGGCTTAAGCCAAATTGGTACGATGTCTTGGAATAATTGTATAAACCATATAAAAAAAGAAGAGGATAAAATGATGCACCTACCCAGGGTTTCATTATACACCTGTCAGAATCGGAAGACTCCAGAAGTGAAGATACACGTAGTGAATCAAATGAATAAATAAATTAAAAATAGTTTTGTTTTATTTTTTATATAGGCCAACGATATATTTCAGGAATTATTTCTGTGATTAAGATAATGTGTGATATTCTGGCAGCTTACTACAAAATTATCAACGCTAATTTATTCCCAGGGCCATAACTAAAATTTTATTTGTCAGGAAATCCTACATTACTAATATCATTCGGTTACAGCTGTATGAATTCGTTCAGTCCTTCATTCGATAATTTCCCAACTCTATCAATTGTCTTTGGTTACCAGTACGCCATATTTGTGTACTAAATAAGACAAGTAAGAAAAAATAGACCGTAGATATGTATTGTTAGTTATTTTTATTTATGTATATATTAATTATCTATTCTTGACAATTTGTTGTCAAAGTCTTTTTTAAACAAAACAATTTACAAAATAGTAAATAAATCAATAAATATAATAATTTTAAATAAGGAAGAAATCCGTTTTAGCCGACTTTAAAATCGCTAAAGGTTATCAAGGTTTTTTTTAAATTATGTTATATGACTTTTCCTTTATTTTAACGGATTATGATTATGCTTTCGAAATGGTCAAAAGTTCAAGTCGGTTTTATATTTTTTAAGCAGTCGTTTATTAAGAATAGCTATGCCCTCTACCCGCGTTAAACTTTATATGTTATAGCCTATGTTATTCAGATATGTATGCTATATTACAAAGTTTCGTAAATATCCGTTCCGTAGTTTTTGAGTGAAAGAGTAACAAATATCCATGTTCACAAACTTTCGCATTTATAATATTAGTAGGATACCGTGTTTTCCTAAAATAACGATACTACAAAATTATGTCTTCAGTTTAAGACGCATGAGGGTTCAACCTCGATTAGTGCAATTACACCGAACTAGTTGGTAATGATGTATTTGAGCAGATTAGGGTCCAAATGCGTGTTTGTTTCCCGAAATCGCAGAACGCTTGATCGACGCTTCCCTTGATCAGAGAGCTGGCCCTTTATGAGCCAAAGAATTAGCAGTGCTATCCAACGTTGTAATACGGTGCGCCTTCTGGTCAAAATACCTTTCAACGATGCTGAGGAATTTTACAACGTTTAGAACTTAAAAAGTGGTTTATTTGTTTATCATCATCATGATCATCATATCAGCCGAAAGACGTCCACTGCTGGACAAAGGCCTCCCCCAAAGATCTGCACAATGGCCGGTCTTGCGCTATCCGCATTCAATTTGTTTATAATTTTATTTTATTATTCGTCAGTTTTGAAAATTAAATTAAATTTACATGTTCGTTTTTTTTTATTTTAGTATTTCTTTACTTAACAATAAAGTAAAAACATTTATTATATTCCTTTAAGGAATATAAAATTCGTTAACAAACATAATTATACAAAATCCCACCTAAACGAGATGTGTAAACCTAAAAATTACACTTAATACACAAATATTATTCTCAATATTTAGGCAACATTGAGTTCGACCTTTCGGTTAATTATTCTGAAGGGTCCTCTCCGACCTTTAAAAGACTTGAAAATTGTTACATTCTCCAAAAGCTGATTCAAATTTAACAAAAGTAGTTGTGTTTCAACTTTATCTACTCAAAGCTGTGCCCCGCGGTTTTACCCGCGTTAAATTTGATAAATTATCACAGCTCCTCCCCCGTAAGTGATAGCGTGATAATATGTAGCCTATATGTTGACCCGACCTCTTAATAATATTCATGCAAAATTTTAAGTAAATCCATGCAGTACTTTTTAAGTTTAGCCCGGACATACATACAGACAAAAAGACACACAGACCAAAATTCTAAAAACTATATTTTTGGCTTCGATATCGATTGTAGATCACGCCCAAAGTATCCTTTTAAAAAAATATTCTATGTACAGTTTTGACTTTCCTACGATTTTATTATATGTATAGATTGGTCTATCATTAGCAATCGACTGCTTATAATGGGGTCTTGGGTTCGGTTCTCAAAGCAAAATTAACTAACCCCCGACGCATAAAGAGAGGTGTTATAAGTTGGACGTCGATGTCTGTCTTTGTGGGTGTTAAGGGGGTTCGTACTAAGTGATAAAACGCATTTTTTTCTGCCGGAGACGCGCCATAATTTGTTATAAAATGCATGCGTGCATTGCAAGCGTTGTAAAACAACGTGAAAACATTGCTTTCGTGTTTAGAAGTTATATATTTTTTTATAACTATCCGAAAAATACCCAAAATTGAATTGTTCATTGTCACTATCATGATATTTTTCAAAAATGTACTTTTATGAAATAATTTCGGGTAGATTAGGTTAGAACGGTGACCATTTAGCGCGCGAAGGCGAGCAAGCGTAGTGGGCGTGCCGCGATAGCGGCCGCCGAGCGCTAGAAAAACATTAACCATGGATATCTCCATAACCATGGGGTTTCGCGGGGGGGGGGATGACACAGGAGGGTAGCCCCTCCCCCCTCCTCCCCTCCCCCTTCAATTCACTTACGTTTGAAGGCGACTTGATTTGAGATTTTTACCCATTATTCAGTTGTCAGTATGCCATAGTAACAGGCTTTGCCTAGTTTAAGATCAGATGGCATTGTTAGAAGTCCCAAGATATAAAAATAAATACTTGCAGACTGGTAAGAGCAACGGGATATTTTATAGTTGATCTGCCAATGTCATGGCTCCAGAGGTCAAAATTCTTCAGGTAAACTATGTTTGACTCTGGTGTTTCTAAGTAAGCCCGTACGACTACACATCTACAGGCAGAGACAATGAGTCACATCATCAAAGCAAGCTATACATAGGTCAATTAACATAAGAATCTATGAAAAATGCATGCGCATGCGCAACATTGCAATTGTATTGATCGATAACAATGTGACATCTTTAACGTTATGTTAATACGAAGGATATATTGGTATCAACATCAATGAGTAACTCCTGGAATTCATAGCTATGTAGAGACGCCAGCACATCCAACTATCCCAATCAGATGAATTTCTTTTATAGATTTTCAACTTTATCACATAAGCATAAGGTTAACTTTCAATTGGAGAAATTTGACAGATTGGGGTAGATTGATGTGCTGGCGTCTGTACAACGAAGAGTCGCAAAATGGGGTTCTAGTTTTGATTTCTACAAAAAAATTGTTATGGAGACTTCTACGGTAACTCGGACTATACATAGATGTATGCACTGTTAACCCGGACCTATACATAGATGTATACCAATTATATTTATTTGCCAGAATTTTTGAATTAACAAAGCATTGACAATTATTATTAAAATATATAAAATAATCAACTAAAGAAACGTAAAACTAAGTACTAAAAATATATACTTATATTTAAATTAAAATTAAATATATACATATTATTATATAAAGGTCTCATCTTTGGGCGTCGACAAAAACTTTGGTATCGCTGCCTTTAAACATCGTGCCCAGAATGCTGGCCGCATTGCCACGCTGGATGGCAATGCTTAAACGCTGTCCAAAATATTGGCCAGCCCTCTGGTCGCCGAGTCAGTTTTACTCCGGATTTTAAAGGTCCATGTGGCCTACCACTCCCATAGCATGATGAGGCCTAAGGTTCAGAGAAAACACTTGTGTTGTCACTGCGCACCGTGTCCCAAGTAGTAGAGTAGTCTCCTATGGGGGTATAATAGCTGACCAGGCTGAAATTTAGTTAGCAGGACGCTTATTGAGTCGGCAATAGGGGAGGGCAATTCTGAGCCCTCCCAGGGTACGTGTCCCGACCATCTGGGACATGGCGCAAAAAGGGGGGCACCATACCTGGAGCAGCATACCCGCGTTCCCGGGGCTCCCCCCATAAGGCGCTAAGAGAAGTCCACGGCAGGTAGGTTTAGTCGGTGCGAGTCCGACATACCCGTAGACACTTTTTGCGGGTGGCATGCGTAGGCATTCCCCCTGCCTTAACAAGAAAAAAAAAAGGAGGAAGCTTATTACCAATTTTCCGGTCCACCAGAGGAAATCGTCATTTGCCTGTCCTAAGAGGTGACTAAAAGGATCTCGGGAGGAGAGTATTGAAATTTTCTCTGGTGTCACTAGGGGTTGCCGCTATTCTTGCCAATTAAAAGTGGATGCCAGGCCGTGGGCGACCATCAAACAGTTTCAGGCAACAGTTAAGCATAGGGAGGCCAGCAAGATATCCCTATGCAGTTACCAGAGCTGTTTCATATGTACGGAACCTAGCGGTTTTATTGTGTTAAGCTATATACATATGTGAGAAAGTCTAACTATAAGCCTTGTTCGAAGCTTACGATCAGAAGACGGAGCCGAGAGTTAAAAAAGGTGACGGAAAGCAAGTTGTTGTTCCTACTAGTAAAATATACCTCATTTATATACCTACCTACTTTAAGCCAAAGGTACCTCTTTTAAGCCAACTTTAAAACTTCGTTTCTTTTCTGTATGTACGCGATTTATTATTTATTATTTTATAGGGAATGCTTTCGAAATGGTCTCATATTTTTTTTCGAATCGTTTATTATATGGAAGGTTGATGTGCGGTCTTTTGTTTTCAAACACGACTTACTTATTTAACCGTGTAGGCAGTGGATATCCTTTTGCTATATTTGTTTAATTACCCAGTAGGATTCTGACAAGGTGTAACGGCCGTTGTCTCATAACTGCAACCAGTACTGAGAGCTTATCGTGCCCTCCAAAACACGGAAAGGCTCAAAAATTAAAACCACCATGATCACACATCTATAGAAGGACAGACTTGCTTCTAGACCAGTGAAAACAAGTGCCTTTAACCTGCCTGTTGGCATAGTTGGTAAATACTTGCCTTTCACGCCGCAGGTCGTGGGTTCGATTTCAACCCAGGACAGATATTTGTGTGCATGAACTTGACATATACTGTGACATATAGGTACCTAGTTTTAAACCACTAATCAGTATTTTTATTCCACCAGGAGTTATTGGCTGTGATATCGTTGCTGGTCAGCGGGGTGGTAGCTGAACCACCTGCGCCATACCCTCCAAGTGGATGGAGGCCCGATGGACCTGCATTCATATTGCCCCAGGGAGGAGACCAGGTAATACTCAATCTTTAAATACTTCCCTTTCAGAAATCTTGCTGAGTATGGATATTAAATTGTACTAGAGATCGCACTTCTTTGAAATTCGGAAGTTAATTCTTTTTTAATTTGCATGTCGATGCGCTACACGTTGTTTGATTTCATTAGCAAATTAAGTTCCTTCAGTTACAACCACTACTTGTGTGTCACCTTGTATAGTCGCACACTAATAATTTCACTTTTTTTCCACAGTCAGTCCAATATCTGCCGCCCGTCGACCCTCGCAACCCAGCCAACATCCCCAACGTAGAGTATGGAGTCCCAGAAGAAGACGTCTCAGTTCAAGGCCTGCCTGCCCAAGAAGAGGTACCCTTCTTCCAACAGTCGCCTATCAATGGAAACCAAAATGTTGGACCTGATTTCAACTCTGATATCCAAAATTTGAATCAGGGATATCAACAGTCACAGGTAAAAATAATGTCAATGGCCCAGTCTGAACAAAGATCTGTGCGTAATAAACTATACTGAACAAGCGCGTGCGTAAACTCAGGTGCAGTTTCTATCCCCTCTATTATGATTAGAGGGGAAATAGGTCAGGTAGAGGACCAACGGTTTTATGTGCTCTTTGACAGGGGGTAACACCGCCAACTTCCATACTCTGGGCTACTGATATTGAGAATTTTCTTAGCAGAACATATTAAGGTCACTTTTTTGGATCGACCCAGGCTTCGAACACAACACCTCTTTAGGTGCTCTTTAACACGCTGTAGCTGGATCAACGTGGCAGTAGATAGGACAGTCACAGGTATGCATATCATCATCAGCCTTATATCCTTCACTGCTGGATATAGCCTCCCTCAAAAGTTTCTATAAAGTTGCCATTTGTCACAGCGCTTGGCATGCGAGTGGGCGACCCCAGTTAGGTGATATCTAGTACACAAGTCTCGTAATCCACTTTTGGTGCTCATCTATCTTTCTATCTTTGGATTGATCGCGGGCCTAGTTACTTAAGTTATTATTATTATATTATTATTTGTGGTTAAAAACACTACCTCTAGATCAAAGAAGTAGTAGGCCCGTGTTATGTGAGTCATAGAACGAGAAATGTTTGTAAGTAAGTGTTTAGTGCTAATAACTTTGGCGTTGTATTAAAACCTACGGGTCCAGAATAGAATGGCAGCATTGCCGTTCAACGGTAAGTGAGCAATTCTCAACAGTCTTCTTCCTTCACTTTCCATCTTTCTATTGGGGGACGCTCCTAATCTAACTTATTACTGCATTACCAGTTATCTAACTATTAATCTGGATGATTATACCAGGCATCAGATTCTATGAGACTGACTTCTGAAGCCTTATAACTATGTTTTCATGAGAACCGGGATTGACGCCAACGTTGGTTCTCTAAATGCCTTAATCAACCAGTCCACGATACAAATCTTGTAAAATTATGAAAATTGGTCGGTACGGAACTGAAATGATGATTCCATAGAGTCAAAAATCCGGCGGTACGGTATACCAAGCATACCACTCGGAGAGATCGGTTACCGCTTTTCTCAATAGCTATTGTTTTAATGCAGCATGTGGAGAATGTGAGAATATAAGGGTAAATTTCATTACGGTTATTCAAATGCTGACTAAAGTAAACATTACATGATAGTCTACGTAAGAGAAGTTAAGTTTCCAATTGTAGTATGTAGTGTAACAAGTTTTATAATTACAGTATGAACAACAGCAGCAGCGCTACCGCGAATATGAGAGGCAGAGGCAGATTGAAGCTCAAATCAAGGCCAACAGACTGCCCAGGCCTGTAGCTCCTGCGCAATTTGTGCCAAGAACTACTCCAACAACTACAGAGGCTACCACTACCACTGAAGCTACAACCCTCGCTTCCACCACAGAACTAAACTTAAATGAAGGAGAAGCTATCTCTGCTAAACAAAGCGAAAAGATAAAGGTGGAAGTCTCAAAACAAAAGATACAGGAGTACCCTGGAGAATTGTTTTTGAGTTCATTAGCACAGTTGCAGCTGCAACCTCAGTTTGTTCCTTTACAGTTTGGACAACTTAACGCTCCTTTCATTCTTCAGCCTGGACAAGCTCAGAAACAAGTCGCAAGTTTTGATGCTCAGACCCATTTTGCTGCATTGCCATCTATTTTGGCTCAACAGCAGATTCAACAACAAAAAGTTCAGCAACCAGCACTAGTGATTGCTCAACCACAACCACAAATTCAGCCTGTAAGTGCTTATCAACCTCAAGCTCAAATTCAGCCAGCTGTGGCTTACCAACCACAGCCCGTTCAACCTGCTACAACGTATCAACCTCAGCCTCAGTACCAAACAGAACAAGTTGCCGTCCAACCACAAGGTTTCTATGGACAACCCGAAGCTGAACCAGTAGCAGTACAACCGCAGGTGTTCTATGGGCAACCTGAGGCTGAGTCTGTTTCTCAATTCCAGCCGCAAGGCCAATACCAACCCGCTCCACAATTTTCGGCTCAACCAGTTATTCTGCAACCTCAGGCCAATCAGATTCAACCTCAACCCCAGTTCCAACAACAACCAGCTTTTCAACCACAGCCAGCTCAGTTCCAGCCTCAACCTGGTCAATTCCAGCCCCAGCCAAACCAATTCCAGCCTCAGCCAAAACAATTCCAGCCACAACCAGCGCTATTTCAACCACAGCCAGCATCATTCCAGCCTCAACCGGCACAATTCCAACCACAACAACCAGAAAACGACGCTGAAAGTATTGACAATTCCTATCAACCTTCAATCTACCAACAGCCTACACTAGTACAACAACCAGCTAACCAATATCAGCCACAATATCAAGCTCAACCTGGTTTGATTCAGGCCCAATTGGTCAACTACCCCGGTCAAGATTTAAGCCAATTTCAGCAACAATTCCAAGGGCAGTATCAACCCCAAGGCCAATTTCAACAGCAGACCCAATACCAGCCGCAAAACCAGGGTTCAGATGCTCTCCAAAGTGGTTTGGATGTGAACCAGCAAGGAAATGACCTGGAGGAGCCTCAGGAACAGGAGGAAGATAAAGAAGAGGGTACTACAGCTACTGCCATTGCTACGGCCTTTGGAGCAAGGTTAGTTGAAGTTCATTTAGAATATTAATTTGAAAACGTTAGCGAATGCGCGGCTATTTCAGGGCTTTATGACGTGCAAATTTCATGCATATGAGTGTACGCTTGTACACACATATTTAACAATATTTGTATGTTATATTAATAATCTCACAATAAAGCCTTGAAGAAAATTCAAAATAAGTTTTGAGCTTTTTAAGTCTATCTTATCTTATAAATTAGTTCGATTCCCAATCGGCACAAATCGTTGTGTACACGATCATTTGTTCTGAGTCTGGGTGTAATTTAGTTCTGTTGTCAGATTGCCATAGTACAGGCTCTGCTTAGTTTGGAATGGCAGTGTGTTATTTGACCTAATATACTTATTAGTAGGTTGAGGCACTGTGTTTCGCTTAATTTGAAATACAGCATAATTTTGAACCTCGACTGTGGCTTTGTAGTGTGACTAGCTGTGCCCCGTGTTTAAACTTTATAAATTATAGCCTATGTGTTATTCGGATATATAAGCTTTGCGATATATAAGTATTTTTACAGTAATATGCAAAAATACGTGTAGTAAATTGTGAAGAAAAATAAATTAAATTTAAATTGTGTAGGTATTGTTTATGTATTGCAAATCTGTTAACGGTTTAAAATGAAAGGCTCAAGCGTGATAAGAATCAACGGCTGTCAAATGTGCTATTTATAAAACTACCAACTACAACTATCTAATTCAAATTCCTTCTATAATTATGTGTAACAAACGACCTTGCCACGATAAATCGTAAGTGCGCGTCATTTGACCACTGCCACAGGAAACAAGAAACAAACAGATTTGGAACTGCACAACTTAATAATAACTTCTTCAATCTTTCTATTTTTTTAATGAATGTCATTTGGGTAAATTTATCCTATCTCTGCGAAGTACACACAATATCTTCCCGTGTGCCGTTCAGCAGTCTATCCACCAAAACGTGACTTAAAGAATGGACTTTACGTCACATTTTGGCTGGTCTTCACCAACGACCTGTTGAATCGCGCCATTTTAAAATATGCCCACGGCCCGTAACATTTCATCTCGAATCAAAAACAAAAGCTCACACGCCATGTTATATTAAAAAAGTCAATGACTTTAATTAAAAATTAAAAAAAAAACTGATTTATTTCAGCCAGGGAACCCATATAAAAATGAAAAATTCAATTACATTACATTATAATATGAATAAATATTATATTAATTAATTAATGACAATGAATATTTTTCTTAACGTTAACGTTTTGCCGCCGTATTTTGATTTTATTCATTTAAATTTTGAAAATAGAATAATGTATATAAAATTCGCATGGAAACTACAAAGATTCAACACTATAAAGTCATAAATAATTTAGTATTTAGATATCCGTACATTCTGAGCGTGTATAACCAATACAACGAATAAACGAAATCTAAAGAGAACTGTTACAAGAGTAATACTTAAATAGTTTGAAAGTGTACGAACTCTATTTACTAACTCTAACATTTCCAAGTGGTTTCATTAGTTGCTTAACTGAATGCCTATTAAGATACTGTGTCGTTGACCACAGCGCACGTACTGTATCTACATAGAATGCAAATAAGTCGTAACAATGGAGGCATTACCCTATTTCGTTAAGGAATATTGATACAATTTGCCATATTCGAGTAGTAATTGTAAAATCCATCATCAGCCTGATATCGTCCACTGCTGGATATAGGCTTACCCCAAAGGTTTCTACAACATTGCCATTTGGAGGGGTTTGTCGTAGTTACCCAATAAAATAAATCCACAGTGGGAGGGGTGACGTAATGATGACGTGAGTTCCACGATTTTTGTCCGACCATTTGACTGCACGTGTGGCGCAGCGGCTAAGACAGTCGCCTCGCCGCTTCGTGTCGCGGGTTCGAGTCCCGCGCCGGACAACTATTAGTGTGACCCATAAATAGTTGTTCTGAGTCTGGATGTTTGTGTCCGTCTATTATATGTTTGTAAAGCACCCCGCGACACAGGGATTAATTTCCCTATAGCGGGCGTTGTCTTTATAAAAAAAGCAAAAAACTAAAAAGTGCTCAACGCGCCTAAATAAGTTTTCACTTTAAAGTTATTATTTAATACACTAATCATGTATTGAGTCGGTTGCCATTTGCACTCAATCTTCCGTAAAATTTTAGCGAGGTAAAGCACCTAGGCTCGCGGTCAGTCTATAGATGGGTGACCGTCGAGGTGGTTCAATTTCTGAGCATTTCACGTGGTTCGTTATGCTGTCGTTAAGGAATTTCAGAGGCCTACTGGGCGGCTTGAACAACTCTACACCAGGGTAACCAACCCCTCCTCATACGATAAAAAAGAAGAAAGATCATGCAAGCACGTCGTTTTCGGGTAGTTTACATTATATTCCTACCCTTTAGATCAATATTATAAGGTTATTTTTTATTCATAGGACTCAACCCCGTCAATTCCCACGGTATGGAGCACCCTTCCCTGTACCTAAAGTACAAGCTTCCCCTGGACTTGCTACAACTACTGAATCCAATATCCAGGTTAGTATTGGCTTTATTTAGGGGCATGGACAGTTGCTCAAGCAGGTACAATAAGTGACTGGTAAAGTGTGCGGTCAGTAGATAGATGGTTGACCATCAAACTTCACTTCTCTACGTTTCGTGCTTCGTATCTAATCATCATCATTACAGCTAAAAGAAGTCCATATTGGACAAACCTCGCCCATGAATCGCCTTGAGTGGATATGCCATAATCGCCACGCTTGGCAGACGGGTTGGCGATCGCAGTATGGTCATAGTACTCAGAAGGAAGCTGTTGCCTGTCCTCATGTAGATATTTCCTCGGGTAGACTTCTACGCCCTCCACGGGAGATGGGGTGATGATATTCTAATATACGCCACCGTCACCACACAGCAAGCTGTAGTAGTTGTAAAATAATCTTTAAGCCATGTCAGTGATATAGTATACGCCAACCTTCTGCGTGATGATCTAGAAAAGGCAGACGTACTGCCATAATACTCACTAAAATCCTTCATAATCATCATCATCATCAAGTCAGCTGAAAGCTATTCTGCCACTGGCCATAGCCTTCCCCTAAAGATCTCCACAATTGCTGCTTTGCGCTACCCGCATCTAGCGGTATCTAATGACTGTTACAAGATCATCGGTCAATCTGGTAGACGGCCTGCCCACGCTGCGTCTTCCGCTAGTCTAGTCGCTATTTGAAAACCTTCCTGCCCCAGTGGCTTTCGGTGCTAAAATCCTTAGGTTTACCAAATGCTAATGTACAGATGCCGGCACATCCAGCTACCTCAATCTGTCAAATTTATTTTATAGATTTTCAACTTTATCACAAAAACCTAAGGTTCACTTTCAATTGGGGAAATTTGACAGATTGGGGTAGGTTGGTGTACTGGCGTCTGTACATGGCAGCTACTGAGAAATTTCCACAATAATCACTAAAATCCTTTATCATCATCATCAAGTCAGCTGAAAGCCATCCTGCCGCTGGCCATAGCCCTCCCCTAAAGATCTCCACAATTGCCGGTCTTGCGCTACCCGCATCCAGCGGTATCTAGTGACTGTGAAAAGATCATCGGTCAATCTGGTAGACGGCCTGCCCACGCTGCGTCTTCCACTTCATGGTCGCTATTTGAAAAGCTTTCTGCCCCAGTGGCTTTCAGTGCTAAAATCCTTAGGTTTCCAAATTCTAATGTACAGATGCCAGCACATCAAACTACCCCAATCTGTCAAATTTCCCCAATTGAAAGTAAACCTTATGCTTTTGTGATAAAGTTGAAATTCTTTAAAAGAAATTTAATGGCAGCTACTGGGAAAATGCCGTAATACTCACTAAAATCCTTCATAATCACCATTATCAAGTCAGCCAAAAGCCATCCTGCCGCTGGAAATAGGCCTCCCCTAAAGATCTCCCCAATTGCTGGTCTTGCGCTACCCGCATCCAGCGGTATCTAGTGACTGTGACAAGATCATCGGTCAATCTGGTAGACGGCTTGCCCACGCTGCGTCTTCCACTTCATGGTCGCTATTTGAAAAGCTTTTTGCCCCAGTAGCTGCCGGTGTTAAAATCCTTAGGTTTTTTAATGCTAATGTACAGATGCCAGCACATCAAACTACCCCAATCTGTCAAATTTCCCCTATTGAAAGTAAACCTTATGCTTTTGTGATAAAGTTGAAATTCTTTCAAAGAAATTTAATGGCAGCAACTGGGAAACTGCCGTAATACTCACTAAAATCCTTCATCATCACCCTTAACAAAGTCAGCCCAAAGCCATCCTGTCGCTGAAAATAGGCCTCCTCTAAAGATCTCCCTAATTGCTGGTCTTGCGCTACCCGCATCCAGCGGTCTTTTGTGACTGTGACAAGATCATCGGTCCATCTTACATGGGGTCTGCCCTCGCTACGCCTTCCACTTCATGGTCACTATTTGAAAACCTTGCTGCCCCAGTGACTGTCGGAGCTAAAATCCTTAGGTTTACTAAATGCTAATGTACAGACGCCAGCATATCCAGCTACCCCGATCTGTGTGAACTTTATCACAAAAGCCTAAAGATTCACAGAAATTTGACAGATTGGGGTAGCTTGGTGTACTGGCATCTGTACCTACATGGCAGCTACTGGGAAACTGCCACAATACTCACTAAAATCCTTCATAGTCACCATTAACAAGCCACTTTTTTAATCGGGACTAGTCAAGAACCCACCACTGCAACTTCTGTGAGCCAGGATCAACAGTGGCCCACAATGAAATGACACTGAGCGGTGGAGCTTAGGCATGTCCTGGGGAATCGCTGTAACTGTCTTGGATCCCGCAACGAATTTAATCAGAAGGAAACAAGGAGGAGTTAGAAAATGAATAGTTCCACTTCCACCATTAACAAGTCAGCCGCAAGCCATCCTACTGCTGGACATAGGCCTCCCCTAAAGATTTCCACAGTAGATTTAGAGGGATACATAGTAGAGGGCCTGCCCACGCTGAGTCTTCCAGATCATCGTCGCTAAGTGAAAACCTTTCAGCCCCAGCAGCTGACAGAGCTAGAATCCCTAGACTTACTAAATCCTCATTTTATTGTTTAAATACAGGAGGTGACAGCAGACGATGGACCAGTTGTAGCGCACGCAGTCGCCATTGCTGATGGTTCCAAGAAGAAGAGCGCCAAATTGAGGTACGCATATTGGAATGACACTCCTTTGACTTAAATAGTTGGGTTCTGGTTATAGTCGTTTGACAACAGTCATCAACCCATGTCAGAAGTCTACTGGGAGGATTGAAGAACTCTCTTTTTTTTTTATCAATTCACACAGATCATCCTAGCCCCAAACTAAGCAAAGCTTTTACTATGGGTACCAGGCGACGATATACATACTTATATAGATAGATAAATACTTAAATACATAGAAAACATCCATGACTCAGAAACAAATATTCGTGCTCATCACACAAATATTTGCACTTACCGGGATTCGAACCCAGGACGACCAGCTTCGTAGGCAGGAGCACTACCAACTAGGCTACGGTGACCGTCACTCTGACGCTAGGCTATCCACTGCTTGTCAAAGAACAAGAGAAATATGAGATGAAATTAATATTAGTTTAGTTGGTATTGCAGAAAATCGGGGGTCAAATTAGTTCAGATATAATAATATGATGTGTTATTAAAGCAAAACGACGAGACGTTTACGAAAAGTGTGATATGCCGTCGGTCCCGGTTGTAGTCATTGGAGAGCAGTCGTTAAGCCATGTAGAGGCCTACTGGGCGACTTGAACAACTCTAACACTAGGGTAACCACTGCCCATACGATAAGTAAGTGTGATCGGGCGAAGCGAACGGAAGTTGAGAAGGAGATATACTTACTTATCGTATGGGCAGTGGTGTCCGAGTTGTTCAAGCCGCCCAGTAGGCCTCTAACATGGCTTAACGACTGTTACCTAATAGCTACAACCAGGACCGACAGTTTAACGTGCCCACAGTAGCACGGAGGCGCTCAGAAATTTAACCCATTTGGTGGTCAACCATCCATGGACTGGCCGCGAACCTAGTTGCTTGACCTTGCCGATCACTTACGGACCGGTGAGACCATCTGGCTATGAGCGCTATAGGTTAGTGAAGATAGAAAGGGAGGGAGTTACGTTTCGTATATTACTGTAGGGGCAAGAGAGTGGGTCGAACACACAGTTTCATTCTTTTTTTCTCTCATAGCCAATATCGTTTCGTATATCCAAATTTTTCTTCAGTCGTATGGCTTAAAGCACATTCGTTTTCTTGATATTGTTTCAGGAGAAGCCGCATCCGGCCAATCTTCACCCTGGACAAATCTGGCCACCTAGTCCTAGCGCAAGGTCAATAAGGAAACCGGACATGAAACATCAAGAATTAATAAGTTTTAAATTATTTACAATACAATTTGTGACACTTCCATCGTCTAACTAAAAGTTTGTTTATTTTCTGTCCTGCTTTTTGAGGATATTAATATACAAAGTGACTTTTATTTTTTGTTGTTATTTTACTACGGATAAAGAGTACCCTATTAGCTGAACATAGAGGATGACAGCCAAAGTGGTTTACTTAAGAAATATAGAAATGCTTTTATTCGTCATAATAAAAAAATTAAATCCCGGAACATTATTCACACACGACCACGACATTTTTTTTTATCTGGGGACAATGTCACATAGATCAGCCTAGCCCCAAACTAAGCAAAGCTTGCACTATGGGTACCAGGTGAAGATATACATACTTATATAGATAGATAAAGAGAACATAGAAAACATCCATGACTCGAGAAACAAATATTCGTGCTCATCACACGAACACTTACCGGGATTCGAACCCAGGACCACCAACTTCGTAGGAGCACTACCAACTATGCTACGGTGACCGTATCTGTATCTGATCCCAAACTAAGCAGAGCTTGTACAGACACCAACATATTCAGCTACCCCAATCTGTCAAATTTCTTTTAATCTATAAAACTTTATCATATATATCATAAGGTTCACTTTCAATTGGAGAAATTTGACAGATTGGGGTAGCTTGATGTGCTGGCGTCTGTACCTACTATGGAAACCAGATAACTGATATACTACATACATATATAACTTTTCTTTTGTAAAATTATATACTTAGGTATTTAGATAATTACACCCAGACTAAGGACAAACAGACATGTGGACAAATGGACAAATATTTGTGTGCGTGAGCACACAAATATTTGTCCTGGGTGGGAAACGGACCGAACGAAAAGTAGAGAACGGGCCTGTTGGCGTGTTTGGTAGATTCGCTGCCTTTCACGCCGGAGGTCGTGGGTTCGATTCCCAGCCGGGACAAATGTTTTTGTGCATGAACATGTCTGTTTGTCCTGAGTCTGGGTGTAAATTCCAGTCCAGTCCAGACTTCCAGAGTAACATCGTGCAGACCACATTCACACAATTAATTGTCACGGACTCTAAACTGGTGTGCAGTAATGGCCAAGACGAATCCTACAGATAACTGCGATAACAGCCATAGGAGCCTTTTAAAAGTTGTAAAACCATGGTTTGGATATGGAGTTACTGATTGAATTGGGGCATAAAGATGATGACTTTATGCCCCATTTCAATCAGTAAATCATTGAAATACAAACTGGAGGCCATCTGTCATACAGGTTTCCCACCTAGTACCACCACCATACCAATCTCTCACACAGGTCTCACCTTTTTTAAATGTTATGCCTAAATTAGTTAATTACACATTTTCGTTGAAGAAAGAAGAAATAAAGCTATTATTATTATTATTATTTTTAATACCGTTTTACGGCTCTGGCTTCTTTGGCCTTATGAGCCTTCAGTAAATATATTTTTATATCATTTATTTCGTCATTGACAAGTAAACTCCGTCACAGTCAAGTCATACATAGTCCTTGTCCAACCCCAGTAAAGCAGTGGAGACTTTACTAGAGGCTTTTATGGAGTTTTGGTTACAACACGGAAAATCACAATTCACGGCAATATCGCACTTTTCTCCACTTGTGTACGATGTCGAAGATGATATGTCTAAAAATCCACCATATTTACACATAAAAACTCGAATTTACACCAGTTTTTGAAAATAAAACATAGCCTCGATGCGTCTCTTTCCGCGTTGGCGCCAAAAACTCTTATTATTTAAATAAAAATAACGTTACCATACTCATAAAATAACTTTGTGACACACACACGTTTGAAATTTCTCTGGGTACTTACTTAAAGTAGATACCTATTTATCTTCGAGTCATCAATAGCGATCTAAGCGCTTTGTAGCGAACGTACCTAAACGAATTCCACAGTGATCATGTGGGGTCTTGTTGCAGAATATTTCAAAAACTGACTGTCTGCAATGTCTTCTTGGAGGACTACAATAGAAAATTTTTTCTACTTCATCAATTCATTGTGATATAATTTAATTCAAGATCAAGTCTATTAAGCGAGTAAAAGTAAAATTAACGGAGTAAAAAAATTTACTTGATTAGACATGTTTGATTGGTAAGGCTTGCTGAATTACACAGGAGAAGAAGTAACTGGTTAGCTTTATAAAACTATGTGTGAATGCTATATTTTCTAGATACGTGCTATTGGGCTGTCAATTCCAGTCACAACAAGAACGACTCTTAGCATAAAAGGTTTCCAAAAAATTAAGAAAACAAAAATAACTCAAACTAATTTAACAAAAATAAATAGATTTATACAATCCAAAAGTGTATTACAAAAATAAAATAAATTATCACTTATTAAAATCCCCAAAGATTTGTGACTAATACAAAAAAGCCATACAAACCAACCAGTACAATAAAAAAGACAGGAACAGCTGAAACAACTACCAAGTTTTCCCTCACAAACAATATAATGCTAGAAATAAGAAGTCTTAGATATCCGATAGGAGTATACCTTCGTCTTTCTTCTTCATATGCAGTCGCAGTTGATACTGTTACCGTATCACCTCTTCCTATTTCTGTCAGAACTGTAGGGGGACTTAATACTTCTAAGTAATGTTTAGCAATGTCTGGTTTCTTCAATTTTAAAGACGTCATCGATTCAGGTAGAATTTTAGGAGCTGGTACGCTCAAATCTTGCATCAAACAATCTATTACTTTACTTTGCACCAAATCACATTGCACGTGTTGAACAGTCACTAATCTATCTTGCTCTATTTGATCAAGGGGTACCTGTTTATCTAATAGTAATTTAACAGGTTGCGTATACAATCTTTGTTCGAATTTGGATTCTGAGTCAAATGAAGTAGCAGGTTTAGAAAAAAGTAATATTTGCTGTTCAAAAACTGAGAATGACTTTTTAATTTCTTTTATAATCTTTTCCGTCAAATTTTCTTCCAGCTTTTTCACAGTCGAATCTAAAACTAAAGTTAGTTCTTCCATCAGATCATTAAAATTGGTAGAATACTGATTGCTTCTTCCCTCTTCAGTACTAATCCTTCTTGGTAAATTTTCAAGATGTGTTCGTATAAGCATCTCATCTGGTAGATTGATATTTGTTCGAAGTTCCGTGGTATTTTCAAAATTGAATGACTTCTTTAATACATTTTTAGGCAAGTTCCTCGTGTCTTTTTCTGCATTTATATTCATTCTTATACTATGGAGATCTAGAGAATTTTTCTTCTTTAAATTATCTGAAATTATGACCCTATTAGCATTTTCATTTTCATCGATGTTCGCTCTAGAGCTAGTGCAAGGTGATACATCAGAATACAATTGTAAGTTGATTTCTGTACTTTGCAAAGGTTTATCAAAATTTTTATTTTTGCTTTCCTCGCTCGATACATTTAAATGTAAGTATTGCATATTCGTTTCCGAGTTAGATAATGTAATATCTGAGAACATACTGGTTTTGTTTACCAAGTTTGAACTTGTTCTTGGTAAAGCATAAATATCAAAGCTTGTTGATTCTAAATGTCCTGTAAGTGTTACATCACTAGGTTTTACTTTGTTCAATGGTTCATTTCTTAATATATTATTGTTGATGTTATGATTTTCTATGTCGGAAGTTATTTTTGATGCAAGGCCAATATCAGGGTGTGTAAATGTTTCATTACTTGCTGTATCCCTCATAGCGTCGGTTACATTTGATTTTTTTGCCGGCGAAATGTTATAAGCAACAGCTACAGCTACATTAATTATATCTATTTTAAAAGTATTATTTTCATCAGAGTACACGTTGATTACAGAGTTTGTAGTACTATTGAAATCATCATTTCTTGATGATGAAGAGCTTTTTTGTGTTAACGTGTGTTGATTAATAGGACTTGTCAATGATTGTTTATGGGTTAAAAGTGGAGATGTATCTTTGTTGGAAAGTAAATTGACTTTGGCCGACACTTTCTTAAGAACTTGAGAAGGTGAAAGGACTGTTGATAAGCCATTGCAATATATTTGGTTTCGAAAGACTTTAAATTTAGGAGAAATTTTGTAAGGTTTTCTATAATATTTTTTCAAACTTCTAGATAAACAAAGTTTTGGGTATTTAATTTTGAAATGTGATTTTTTTGCTTTTCTTATTGGTTTAGATTTCATTTTAGGAAGATTTGTATACTCTCCATACTTTTTCACATGTTTTAATAGGTTAAAAATCACAAAAGGATGGTTTGCCATGTTGGATTCACTTGAATTGTAATTTCCTATTTGATATGGCATTTTTATGTCTCCACATTGGTTTTTATCTATTATATCAATGTTAATGTTACTGTGGGGGTTATAAAGTTTATTATTTTGACTATCGGATTGCTTGATAGTAGCTTCACTAATGGCAGGTATGTCAAGACTATAAATAAGTCCACTTGGCGTAATTGTGAAAGTTTTTGCAGAATCAACTAGTGTTATCGTCTTAATACTTGTTAAACTATTGACATGGCTATAATCTGAAGTTTGTTGAAGATCTGATATGTTATTATCAGTTGGGTATTTTTTTATTTGAAAGGATGTTTCTTTGTCACCATTTTGTTTTTTGCCTTCTATATCAATAATAGTATCACTGTGGGGAACGTCACGATCAGATGACGTAATTATAGGTTCAATGGGTGAATCAAATTTTTCAATGAAATCTGAAGAATTATTGGAAGTACTTGACGTATCATTGGCAATTATGGTCTTCATATTTTGCAAAATACGGTCTTGGGTAGTTTTAGGAGTGTTTTGCTGTTTTGTTAAGTCATATTCTAAAGATAAACTTTCCATTTTGGGTTTATCTTTCGTGTATAAATATGGATTTTCTTCTATTATATCAATTTTAATATCACTGGTTGATAAATAAAATTTGTCATTGTATCTTTCACTTGGTATGCAAGTAGTTTCACAAATAGGGAGTATGTTGAGATTTTCGTTAACTTCTGAACAGGAGATTGTCAGAGGTTTTGAAGAACTAAATAGTTTATCTGTCTTAGTGTCATGACTACTATTAGCAATTTGTTGAAGTTTTGGTATATCATCGAAGTGTTCCTCTGAAGAAAATGCAATTGCATAAACAGGCAACATTTTTGGGTATCTTGTAGCAGAATTTGGTCTTTTCCCATCATTTTTATTTATTTCTTTTCTATGGTCCATAGAGCTTATCTAGAACAAAAAGCAAAGCCATAACTATAATAATTTATTTACTATTTACTAGATGTCATGGTATGTATGTTCCTCTATTTTTGTACTGAGCAGAAATGAAAAGAAATCGTTAGTTGATTAAAGTTTATTAATATAACAGATTTATAAATTATACAAATGAAAACAATATTAAAAACCTAAATCAGCAAGCTTCAAATTCTTGAATGAATTATTATCACGGATCGGTCTCATTGATTCTGAATTAGTATGTCGCACATAATTTTTAGCTCGGTTATTGATAATATCTTTAATAAAATAGAAATATAGTAAAACCATAATAACAAATAATATTGAAATACATAACAATACACAAAACACCCAGTTTACACCACTCATACATTTACGTTTTTGACTATATTTCGACTGTTCTTGTTCACTAAGGCTACAACCCTCGGGTGCATAGTTAGCAAAGGTCAGAGAAGAAGATGTATTAATATTTCTACCAAGCCTTATGTCTTGGCTATTATCAAACATCGGTTTATAGCATTTACGACCTGATTCATGTGTTTTATGATCATGTTCAGATATGTCTTCACAAGATGTTACTACATTATCTAGTAATATAGTTTGTGGAGGATTTGTTGTTTTCTTTTTGTGCCAAAAATTAAATATTTTCAAAATACTATGCATTTTTGATGTCAGTCGTTCAGATTCATGAGATACAGACTTTGGATATAAAGTAGAAAGTTGTAAACTAGTGTCGGGCCTGCTATCCCTGTCAATAACATTTATTGATGCTAAGGAGAGTTTGTCACACGGTAAAACAAGAACCTTTTTAAAAGCATCACCATCATAAGAAGCAGATTTTACATGAAAGTCATGAAGAGAATTCGGATTTTGCGCATTATTATTGGGGGTATTTTCATATTTATTAAAATCTTTATAGGTGATCGTTTTTCTGCACTTTTCGCATGGAGTTTTAACAAAATCTTTGTCAATATGAGTATTGGAAAACTTCGGTGTTACACGATTTGTATCTAATATATAACAATTAGTGGTGACATTTGGATTAAGTAACGTGTTAATTGGTGTTTTCGGTATTTTATCATCAATGATAAGGGAAGCAACGGCATTATTTTCATCCAAGACTGGAGTAGAACATTTGCAAGGTTTTTCATGGCTATGAAAAATAGGAGCTTTCACATGAACATCGCAAATATTTCGATTATGCAGTTTGTGACAGGAATTTGTGTTAGGAGACATTTTTGGTATGCAGAATTTTCCGTTATCGTAAAATAATGCAACCAACTTAGTTTCATTATTTTTTGAAATTTCATGTAACGATCTGGATTTTATTACGTTAGCTTTTGAAGTCATGTCGGTTACTCGAAGGACTGATTCGCTTTCAATAAAATGATAAGATGTACTTTTTATGGTCAGCCTATTGCGGCACTCAAACCCTTTATTTCTTGGCTCTTTAGTTATTTTCAAACCCGATTGCAGTTGGCTTTTATCTATTGAAAACTGTGTTCCTTTAGATGCATTTGAAAGATTGATAACTGCTTGACATTTGGAACTGGAAGCCGAATTGATAATCGCATTCCCCGAAACGTTAGTGATGGTGTTCAATTTATTCAAATCCCTTTGCAAATGTTCTTTAATAAATTTTTCCGCCGACCCAACTAAATCTTTTATTAAATATCTTAGTTCTCTTATCTCTTGTACTATTTCTGATTCATTTGTGATCGTGCCTTGTTCAATGTGATTTGGACAAGCTTGGAGTTGTTCCCTCGAATTCATTTTAAATCTGTACTTGGTTTGACTAGTAACACTATCTAACAAAGGAATAATTTCAGGCGTTATATTGGAAGACGTACTAAGTGGTTCATTCGTAGATTCTTCTTCAAATTTATTGGAAAAATCTAATTCAGGTGGTTGCAATGTATTGACTGAAGGATGTACTTGACATTCATAAATACCAAAGGACGGGTTGCTAACACCGGCGTAAACATCTTTAGTAGAATTTTTAGATATTGGGTTCATATTTATACGAACATCTAATCTCATATTATTTTGTCCCTCGCCACTCGTTAGGTATTGCAATACGCTTTTACAGTTTTTCAAAATGTTGACTTCTTTATTGTTATATCTTGTATTAATTGTTTCATGAAGACATGTGTATTGTTCCATCAACTGTTTTTGATGTGTGAAATGTTTCTTATATTTCCTAATTTTTATAATCTTTTTTTGAGGCTTCTTACATTTGGGCATTATTTTCATTATTTTAGGTTTGTCCGTTGTTTTAGGCCTTTCAGTCACATTAATGTTGTAATCTGTTGTATTTAATAACTCTTTATCTTTAAATTTGGGTAAAACTGTAGATTCATTTTTGTATTTTTCTCTTACTTCATATAAAAAACATGGAACTTTATTCTTATTTATTCTGAAGCCTGTCTTTGCTTCAGGTACTATGGTAACTGCAGAACTTCTTTCAGTCATTGTGGAATTGTCGCATAGCTGTTTTTGAATATTTTTGTCATGTTTGTTAGTAAGTGATATGTCCGTTGAGAAAAGGCTTTTCAATAAGCCCGAAATATTCGTTTTTGCCTCATTTTTCAGTTCAGAATTATAATATACTTTTTCTTCCCTGATTGTATTGGTACTGTTTGAAGCACTTTTGTAAAATGGCTTCGGAAAGAATACTATGTGGCGATTTTTCTTTTTAGTATCATAAGTAGCACACCTTCTTGTAAGAGATTTTGTGGAAATTGCCAATAAATCAAAACTTAACGAATTCATGGTCTTATCAATAGATAAAGTAATATTTCTTCTTTGAGTCTTCACTTTTTTTTTGTTATCACTTTTATGCTTCCTTTGATTTGGTTCTTGCTTATGAAAAGTTTTTGGTATACTCAATGTTGAGATGATCTTCGTATCTTTATATTGAAAAGGTATAGTAAGTGTAGAAGAATATTTACGATACTCATTTGAAGAAGCTACTTTTACATGACCCATAGGCTTAGAACGTTTACAACAAGTAATTGATTCAGTGGCTATCTTTCTATTTCTAACTAACTGGCTTTGAGCGTCCTTTTGTAGAACATACGTGGAACAAGACGATGAATTTTTATTATCAGTGTCTAATTTGTGTATAATAGAGTCTAAGATGACATCAATCTTTTGTTTTGTGTCTTTGTTGTCTAATAAATGTTTTTGGATCCATGTGTTGAGCATTGTTTTAAAATTGTTCACCATGAGTGTTGCCACGTCTGTAGCTGGAGTGCTTCTTATATCAGTTGTATCATTGTCTCCGCAAGCGCTGGTGTCGGGATATTCTGCTATTGTATCTGCGACTTCAGTACCCAATACAGTGGAATACCGAGATTTACTTGAAGTATTCGGGTAACACAATCTGTTTTTTTTATTTCTGTAATATCTTTTCATCACACATAAGTCCGTTTCAATACTCAAGTCTCTCTTTGATTTACCTTTCTGCGTGTCATAGTTTTGATTTTGTAAATTTTGCTTCATCAGTAATATACCGCTTCTTGAGTAGAGTTGTGATGCTCCTGAACACGTCCGGGAATGTAATAGTATATGATTTGATCTTTTGAATATAATTTTTGTGTCTCCATCTTTTTCTCTGCTTCTGACGTCCAGATTTCTTTTGACCATGTCTGAGTGACTCTCTCGTCTCTCTATTCTTCTGTAAGCAGAAATACTAGTATTCTATTCAAGTTCTACTTTACTTTCCAGCTAAATGCTCTTCCATGATGTATCAATCTATAATTTGATTTGTAAAAGAAATATAGATAATTGTAATTGAGATTGTCTTCTCAAAAATCATGCACTAGGTTTGTTTTGTACGTTTATATGAATAAAATAATAGGCAGCTGATGCTTGACTAAAGACTCTGAGGAATTTTAAGCTCCAAAATCATGGTTTTAGTGATGCGCAGGCTTAATTCTTAATCTCGGTACCTACTCTCCTTAAACAACACCTAATAATCAAAATACGGAAATTAATAAGTAGATTTAGTTCTGCTAATTGTCAATCGGTTTAATCCAGCTAGGAATGCCATTTATACCGCCCTCAAAAATATGCACACATAAGCAGGCCAATGTAAATAAGCAAATTACATGCACCAATATGATTCCCAACACGTGTTTCACTTCCCCACGGACCATACTCAAGGGATGTAAACTCGTCGACCATTCGAATGCAAATAAAAGCCTAGGGACTTCATTACATACATTTTTATGCAAGCGCCGAACGATTATGAGAATGGACCGTAGAGGTCTGAAATACATGTTGGTTAAGTGTGTAATTCACTTATTTGTATCAGCCTTTTTCGTATATTTTTAGCGGGCAGGACGGCTGTGCAAACTACACTACGTCTTGACTAAACTGACAATTAGCGGAATTAACACTACATATAAATTTGCATGTTCTAATTTACATAGATTTCTGCAAAGTAATCCCTAATTATATTATTTATCTACAGATAATAGTTCTCTGGGTAGCACATGAGACAAGTTCTGAGATATTTTTAGTATCCATCGTGAAAGAAAAGCCTAAAGTCTCAACTTAAAAACAAGATGATCTTCATGCTAATACTAACCGAAGACTTAAGAAGCAGATTCAACCATTTTCCAGATAGCTTTGGAAGCACAAATTTTGACTGTTTCAATTTAATTTGTAAATTCTTAGATCACATTTAGTCCACAATGCGAAATTTTGCTTTTTTGACATAATATTTTTTGACATCGGTAAACGTAATAATAATTCTACTTGACGCAATATGTATATTTTTCTTCTTGCCCAATAAAGAGGTTAGAAGGAAATTAATAATAATTTTCTGGGACATTATTCACACACGGTCATCTGATTCCAAACTAAGCAGAGCTTGTACTATGGAAACCAGATAATTAATATACTACATATACTACTTTTCTTTTGTAAATATATACTTACTTATATATATAATTATTATATCCAGACTGTGTAGCGCAGCGGCTAAGGCAGTCGCCTCGGCGCTTCGAATCCCGGGTTCAATTCCAGCTAACTATTTGTGTGACCCATAAATAGTTTCGGAGTATGCATGTAATTTGTGTCCGTCTATTATATGTTTGTAAGAATTAAGAAAGAAGAAAGATTCAGGGTTATAGTCCTACTGCCTCAGACAGCACGCGAAATTATTGGTAGTGCCCATAATTTTTCGTTGATCGTGCCCGATAACTACATGGAGTAGTTATCGGGCACGATCAAGGACAGAATATCCCATATTATTTAGGAATAGAGAGTGAACATGTGTTTGCTACGTTAACCTCAGCACTTTTATAAAAATAATGTCCACCTGGGGCTCTACCGGCTAAGTCGCCAAACATCTATTTCTTAAATGGCGTTCAAATAAATAAAGGTTAAAAATGATTTAATCATCCGTTCAATCGGCTTCAACGTTGACTATCGATTTCAGACCATTTATGACGTAACATGTGCTCATGGAAGCCGATTTAACGATTAATTAAGCCATTTTTGACCTTTATTAATTTGAACGCCATTTAAGCAATCAATGTTCGGCGACTTAGCCGGTAGAGCCCCTGATAGAACTTTGGCCATCACCCGTAGAGAACGAGGTCCTGGCTTCAAATCCCGGGTCGGGCCAAAAGTGCTTTTGGAACTTTTCTGTAAAAAGAAAAGATCTCAGCATCAGCCCCAAGTCTGGGAGTTGGCGTTATACCCCCGTGCCTCGGAGAGCATGTAAAGCCGTCGGTCCTGAACCTGCGTGTTCGGCTAGGAGGACATTATTATTATTCCACGTTATTTATTTATTTTTCTATTTTATACATATTTATTCTTATAAAATGGATATATAAAACAATAATATAGAAATAATAAAAAACAGAGCTACCCCAGCGGCGGGGTTATACGTCCTAGGCCGCCGGTGGTCAGGGCGACAGAGTGAGGAACCTCCTCACGATACGTGCCGTTCCCATATTTGCCGCCTTCTGTACCCGGCCCTTGACCCTGTGATCCAGTGAGACCCTCTTAAGATGTTGGTCGAGGCTCTTTGCTATGAGACCGTTTACGGAGACGACTATTGGAACAATTATTGTTGAGTTCACATCCCATATGGCGGTAACCTCGGGAACTAAAGAGAGCCGAGAATGACAAGTTGTCAAAGTATATAGAATACTTTGACAACTTGTCATTCTCGGCTCTTACGAGGTTATTATTATTATTATTATCATAGAGTCTAAAATAGAAAAGGATAACCTCAAAGCAAATGACATGCAAAATGGATCTGAGAGTTTCAATCGTCTCAATTATCTAGTTTTAAAATATAACTGACCTCCAATATAGAGTGGAACCCAATCTCAAAGTGTAATGAAAAGTTATACCAGCGGGTACATTAATCAAGGAAAATAATGCATATTTCGTCCCACAAAGGGTAACGCCAAAGGGAGCTCCAGATGTTTAGCCAAAAGTTTAATTGACAAAGTTGCTAATTCATGAAGGAATTCAAGTCGAATTGGTTGTCTGCGCGTATCTATAAATTCGTTGAAATTTCTTTAGACTAATAAGTTTTATATTAAAACAGCCAGTGAGGTTTGATTTGAACAAAAAATATTGATACGATATATCGTGTATGATATTGATTTATGCGACCTAACTATGTTTTTTTCTGAATCATCAAGCTTATTATAATGTTGTTATTAAAACTGACGTGAGGTGCTAACATATTGAAAGATATCGAGGAGTATCTTTTTTTCTTTACCCGACTGCGGGACGCAAAGGGTAATGTGTTTATCAGGCTATGTATGTATGTATGTTCCTTTGAAGCACTATACAGACCAAACGCCTGGACCGATTTTAATGATTCGCACGTCAATCGATTCCTTTCAGTCCGGAAAGTGTCACTAAAGACATGACGTTAGTGAAAATTCAATATGGCGACTACTGGACGCCATATTGTGAAAATTAAAAAAATTAAAGTCAACAAACTATGTCATGTGGGGTATCGATGAATAGGTATTTAAAAAACATTTTTAGTTTTCTTTCAACATTTTTCGATTTGACCGGCCGTTTAGGAGCTATATCGATTTAAATTTGCGTAACAACTATTCTCACATGTAGGTTTTAAAACAGTAGAAATTTACGATGAAAAGACAAAAACTTCGTATGACTGTGCGTGTGAGTGTTGATGGACATATACTAAAGTATCTATTAGGTATATTGGACTACCTAAAGTATCTAACGGCTAACTTATGGCAGTTCCCCTCAAATAAAGGACACAATTAAACCGCGGCCCCCAGTCCCCGGTAGCCCTGCTATTCCCAGCCGTGGTAACAGCCGTGGTTACGGCAGGGCAGCGGGTGCTAAGAATCCCCGGCAGATTCCGCGTTACCAAAACCGACGACCTCTGGCCCTGGCAACATACAACACACGCACACTGCGGACCGACGAGAATATGATCGAACTGGAGGAAGAATTGAGCAGGTTACATTGGGACATAATAGGATTATCTGAAGTTCGAAGAGAGGGGGAGGACACAATAATCCTGAAATCCGGGAATCTGCTCTATTTCCGGGAGGGCGACCAACTGTCCCAAGGTGGTGTTGGGTTCATAGTACACAAGTCCCTCGTCCACAACATACTGAAAATCGGGAGTGTGTCGACTAGGGTTGCGTACCTTATACTCAGAATTACCAAGCGGTATTCGTTGAAGGCCATACAGGTTTACGGGCCGACTTCGACGCACTTCGACGATGAGGTTGAGGTCATGTATGAGGATATTTCTAGAGCCATACATACCTCGAACTCTTATTTCACTGTGGTCATGGGGGACTTTAACGCGAAGCTGGTTTAACGATTCGGGAATGAGCTGAGAGTGGGGCAATTTGTAACTGGAGACTAGAATCCACGGGGCAAAATGTTGGCCGACTTCATGGAGAAGGAGGGACTGTTTATGATGAACTCCTCTTTCAAGAAGCCGGAAAACCGCAAATGGACCTGGGTAAGCCCCGACGGGGGAAAAAAAAACGAGATAGACTTTATCTTGTCGACGAGTAGACAGATGTTCAATGACGTCTCAGTAATCAATACGGTTAAAACCGGGAGCGATCACCGACTGGTGAGAGGCTCATTGAACCTAAATGTCAAGCTCCAGAGGTTATGACTGATAAAGTCTACGCTCCGACCTTTACCCATCTACATCCAAAACCCTGAACCCTTTCAGCTCGAACTGCAAAACCGTTTCGAATGCCTAGCAGATTGCGAGGAAGTGGACCCATACCACAACAGGCTCGTAGAAGCTGTCCATACGGCTGGGTCTAAGGTCTTCAAGGCCCACCGTACAAACAGAACCAAAAAGATGTCTGACTATACCCTGCAGCTTATGGACGAGAGACGGAAAATGGTTCTGACATCCTCAGATGATGCTACCAGATATCGGCAGCTCAACAGACAGATCTCAAAGTCTTTGACTCGCGACACGCGGCAATTTAATACAATTAGTATTATAGAGGCCATTGAGCGGAACAAAGGCTCCAAAGTGTTCGCAAGAGCTTTGTCTGTTGGACAGAGCCAACTGACGAAGCTGAAGACTGAGGATGGTAGAATCGTCACGTCTAAACCTGAGTTGCTGGGAGAGATCGAGAAATTCTACGGACAGTTATATACGACAACACAGCCACCTGTCAAAAGTCATGCCTCAGATCCCAGAGCACGACTAACTCGACATTACACCGACGACATCCCGGACGTCAGCCTGTACGAGATTAGAATGGCTCTCGAACAGCTTAAGAACAACAAGGCGCTGGAGTTACGGCAGAGCTTCTGAAGGCGGGTGGTACACCAATCCTACGGGCCCTTCAGAAGTTATTTAACTCCGTCATACTAGAAGGTCAAACGCCACAAGCATGGTACAGGGGTGTGGTGGTGCTCTTCTTCAAAAAGGGCGATAAAACCCTCTTGAAGAATTACATTGAGAAGGGTCATTTTTGCTGGTGTCCCATACCATTTCAGGAAGCACACTTTCCCAGCTTCTGCAACATCACTATGGCTGGAGCTTGGGTTGTAAAAGATCTTTGCTGCTTCCTTAATAATTTCCCAATTTAAATACAATTTACAGAAACCCACCTTGCTTCTTGAGCGTAGCCGGTAAATGAGTGTAAGAAGAGGATGTTATGAACACATCCTCTTCTTACACTCATTTACCGGCTACGATACAACATCAGCAACGTTTAGAAGAAGCAAGGTGGGTTTCTGTAAATTGTATTTAAATGCTCCTATTTCCATGCTATTGCATCTCATTTTTTGTCATTCATTCATTCATCGTCATTTTTCAGTTTTAGCCAGTAAGGTTGCGTTTCCTACAGTGAGCATTGAGCGAAAAGCAATCTTCATGATGTTTTTCCCGCCTAAGCTCAGTTATCTGCTGTTACAAAAAACGTGATATCTTACTGTTACCGCCCTTACCTCGTGGAGGTACTTCCAGCTTCTGTTAAAATAAATATAGAGATAATTCGGGCATCAGGTAATGGTCATCACGCTGAATAACTCATCATCATCTTGTTCCCACTAATATGCTAGTGGGTTTGAATTCCGCACTTAGTCCCGATGAGGACCATTGTATGTGAGCCATGACGGCCTTCACTCCATCCAGCACACCTCCCTCCAGAAGCATATCAGGTCTCCTAAACTTCTCAAGGCATCTGTAAGAGTTCCGCTGAATAACTTAAATTTTCTATATTTCTGGAGCATGTAGCTCATAAACGAATGGAAATATGAAAAAGTATATGAAATCAAAGTTATAGTGAATTTTGTAAGCTTTAATTTTATCTTGGAATATTGTTTGCTAAAACGCAACTTTTTAAAAATATAAGCAAAAAACCTAAAATTGAGATCTTTGCCCCCCCCCCTCCCCCCCCCCTCCCTCCGCCTAACCTCCTAGACGTCAGGACTTTTAGTATGTTTTCCCTCTAAGTACTCTGAACAAGTTTCTGAAAATATCCCTTAGGTTCCCGCTCATGCACTCTATCGGACTACTCGGACTAATAACAGTTGATCGTTATTGTGACTGGAAATTGCACATTGATCAAATATGCATCAGAATCAATAGGTTTGTATACGTTTTGTCACGACTTTGCAAAACAGCCTTATTACCAATCTATATTGATGGCATCTCTAGGGTACTTTGGTTCTATCCTGAGGTATGGTATCTTTTAAAGTTTTTAAACTTTCGCGATTTGTACACATTTTTTTTATATACTGATAAGAAGATCATTAAAATGGTCTATATCTCGCTATGCCAACCCATCATATCCTACTGTATTTCTATATGGGGTGGCGCCTGTAAGACTAATTTAATAAAGGTGGAAAGAGCTCAAAGGGCAGTACTTAAGGTTAGCCACTTTTTACCTCTTTTACACCCAACCGTTGACCTTTATAAAATGTCGGATGTTCTTACAGTGCGCCAACTATATATTCTACATATTGTCCTAAAGCAACACTCTCTTCTTCCATATGACTCTTCCATAATTAACAAACGTCGTAAGTATAGGGTTTGCGCTTCAACTGACAATCGTTGGCACACAGAATTTGCACGCAAATTCTTTAGTTTTCGGGGACGATACCTATATAATAAAATTAATAAAAAATTACATATTTACTCCCTGACTAATTATAAATGCAAACAAAAAATTTCTAATTGGCTAAAATCTCTGACCTATGAAGAAACTGAAAATCTACTATTTATCCCATCATAGTTATTTCATATCTAAGATCGCACTACACCACAATCACACACACACACACACACACACACCACACAACATACACACACAACACACACACACACACACACCACACACACACATCTCGAATACTTCCTCATCACAAATAAAATAACATAACAACTCAATCATTGAATGACAAATTACACCTTCATGTCTAGAGTTAGGAGAGGCTGGTCATCTGTCATACAGGTTTTCCACCTAGTACGGATACCAGTCTCTCACACAGATTTCACCTCTTCAATGTTAAGCATTAATTAATGAATTAATTAGTTAATAAGACATTTTTTATGTATTTTCTGTGTGAGAGAATAAATAAAAGCTATTATTATTATTATTATATACTGTGGACACGGGTCTCAATCGCGATAAATATATAGGCAAATCATTACCTTGGTTACCCGACGTATGGTACTATGGGGCAATTCAACAGATAAATCGAGAGCATTTCTATTGCAAAAAAATGCGTTAAAGCAATTACAGGTACTCCTCCGTTTGTCTCATGTAAATCATTGTTAAAAGGACTAAAAATTATGACTAATGTGTTTGTACATTTTTCAAATTGGTGTATTTGTGAAAATGCAGCCACAGTATTTACTAGAGCTAAAGATGTTTTTCCTCGCAACATGATAACTAATACAACGAAAAAGTTCCTATGCTGTATGAGTGAAAGTGTATATTATAATGCTTTGCCGCAAAGTATTAGACATTTTTCAGCGGCAAAGTTCAAAAACCAACTCAGACTGTGGCTCCTAGAAAAATCATTCTATTCAATCAAATCAAATTTTTTACTGCACGTGAGGCGCAACGGCTAAGGCAGTCGCGTTGCCTCTTCGTGTCCCGCGCCGGACAACTAGTTGTGTGACCCATAAATAGTTGTTCTGAGTCTGGATGTAATTTGTGTCCGTCTATTATATGTTGTTAAGTACCATGCAACACAGGGATTAGACTACATATTGCAGGGGTTGTCTTTAAAAAAAAAACTGTGATTTATTTAATTAATTATATTATTTGTGTAAAATTTGACATATAACAATCACACATTTCGCATGCTGTTTATGAGTAAAATTGATGAGACTTACCTAATAGTAAGACCACCACTGTACTCTATTTTAGTGTAATAAATAAATGAATGAATAATATTTAATAACTAAATCTAGATAATGAATGATAAAATATTTAAAAAAAAAGACATAAATATTAAGAACAAATATTTTAATATATACTTAATGTGGTTAACTTATTTTTGAAACTAGCTAGGAACTCATAACAAAAAAGTACAAAATAAAAAAATATTTAATAAATAAAAAACCCGACTGCGTAAATAATGAACCAAACTACGTACATAGACAAAGAACTGAAAAGAAAAAAACAAGCACATAGATGGCTGGTGGTCTAAAATTATATAATGTAATATTGAATGAATACTATTGAAGAAAATAAAATATATTCTAATAATGGAACATAACAACTGAGCAGTCGGGATCCATTTTTTTTATTTTTTTTCCGTTTATTGGTCTACAAAACTGGATATAGGCTAAATTGGATAAGACAGCATCGATTTATAAAAAATAAAGTCTATACCCTACTCTGATGTAGACACAGCTTGCTTAATTAGACAAAACCTTAACTAATCTTAAGGGGTACTTATTCTAAGTTTAAACAAAACTATTAACTAGATCAGCAAAAATACTACAATAATATTTTCAGTTTATGCTTAAGTGAGGCAAAAGAACAATTGAAAATATCAATGTCATTTTGGATTGCATTGCAACTTTTTGACATTCGGTACATAGGTGAATGAGTGCCAATATTAGTCCTACAGCGTTGTAAGCTAAAGGTTTTATAATTGCACAAACGACTACCTACGCGAGGAACAGAGAAATTTAAACGTTCGAGTGTACATGGACTCTCAATGAGCCCATGAATTGCTTTATACGTCATTATTACATCACAAGCTTTTCTTCGTGAGTTTAAAGATGCGACTTTGTGGTGCGACAACCTATTCTGATAAGATGTAAGGGAACGACATTTGTTGTCGGTGTATGACAGATGGTATAAAAATCTCTTTTGAACACGCTCTATACGATCTGAGTGGACTTGATAACCTGGGCTCCTGATGGTACAACAGTATTCAAGGATATTTCGTACAATAGAGTTATATATAATTATTGTTAAAGATGAATTTCTGAATTTTTTCATTTGACGGTTTAAAAACCCTGACAATTGTGACGCTTTTTTAATAATTTCGTCTATATGGTGCCTAAAACTGAAAGCAGTGTCTAAGAAAACGCCCAGATGACGAATAGTTGTTAGTTCTTTTATGTATTTGTTTATTATTTTGTAATTAGTAGGAGAAAGATTTTTCTTACGAGAAAATTTTATATGGAAACATTTGTCGGGATTTAAAATCATGAAATTGTCAGAACACCATTTTTCTATTCTATATATGTCATTTTGTAAACATTGTATATCATCGCTCGTAACGGTCCGGTAAATTTTCAAATCGTCAGCATACATTTTAAAACTACTTTCGATGACGTCACAAAGGTCATTAATAAAAACCAAAAAGAATAAGGGACCTAGATGAGATCCTTGAGGAACTCCTGTAGGAGCTGAAAACACAAAAGAATTATACCCACAAAGAGACACTAGTTGGGAGCGATTCGATAGGTATGATGCACACCATCTCAGTAGTGAGCCGTGAATGCCTATATCGGAAAGCTTATCTAACAGTAAAGAATGGTTAACTAAATCAAATGCTCGCCTAAAATCGGTGTAAACAGCATGAATTTCTTTGTTATTATCTAAAGCTGAGGAAATATCATTGACGTACTCCAGTAAATTTGTAGTAGTAGATTTTTTGGGCAGGAAGCCATGCTGGTTTACATTAATCTTATGTCTGACATGAGAAAGCATTTGTTTGTGTATTAATGATTCAAAAACTTTCCCTGCCACCGACAGAATGGAAATTGGTCTATAATTAGACACAACATCGGTCTGACCAGACTTGTGTATAGGTGTTATATGAGCGATCTTCCATTGGGAGGGAAAGATGCCTGATTTCAAAGACGTCCGGTACAGGGTTGCGAGAGGAATATATAAGGAATTAGCACAGTTTTTAAACAAAATTGGTGGAAAACCATCTGGGCCTGGACCTTTTTCAGTGCTTTTAGTGCGTTTAAAACTTCTTGTTCTGTGATAGTACATCTGTTGAAAGTGCTATGTTTTGATTGACTTGATTTTGGCGTACATGATATTTGACTTTGTGTGTTATAAATGGACTGAAAGTGTTTAGCAAAAAGATTTGTGATATTCTGACCGCCTTTGACTACCGTATCTTCTAACCACATCTCATTTGGGATGGTTATGCTGCTGGATTTTTGATCCTTCAGATACTTCCAAAAATATTTAGGTCGTTTGCGAAGATTTTCTGCTGCTTTCTGCTTAAAGTTATTATAACACGATTTTATCATATCATCACATTTCGTTCTGAGGAGATTAAACGTAGCTTTATCAATAGGATTTCCATATTTTTTGTAATTAGAGTGGTATTTACTTTTTTCTTTTATAACCTTGAGCAACGCCGAACTATACCATATTGGGTATTTTTCATTATAAGATTTACGCAAGGGAGAATATTTAAGAATAATGGGCTTAATTGTGTCGTAAAATATTTTTAACATGTCATTGACACTACCTGCTTCACGCCACAGTTCGTGCCAATTAAGTTCCATGAGCTCCTTATTTATTTGAACATAATCAGCAATGTAAAAATTATGCTTAAGCATTTTTTTGGATTTGAGGAATCCTTTCGAGGGTTTTTGTAGGTCTATTTCGATACTAGGGTGATGTGAATCGGCAGGTTCTATACTTGTATTTGCTTTCCTGACGTTAACACAATTGGGGCTATCACAAAAAAGCAAGTCTAGAATTCGATCATTAGTGTTCACGACAGCATTACATTGGTATAAATTATTGAAAGAAATGCCATCCAGAAATAAGTTTACTAGACGCTGTTGAATTTGTTAGACTGGATGTATTTGAGTCCCGTACCCATTGAATTTCTGACAAATTGAAGTCTCCTATCAACAAAGTTTGCGAGGTACTGTTTATTTTATTTTGAATGACGTCTGTCGTGTTTTTCATGAATAGTTCCAAATAATCAAGTTTAACTGGGGGAGGTACGTACACTGCACAAATATTTATAACATTTCCCACATTTGTTTGCACCGTTACCCAAAGGTCCTCACACTGTGATTCCCATCTGCTTTTCCGAAGTACATTATGTTGTTTTAATACTGCTACTAAAACTCCACCGCCATCTTTCTTATGGGCAGCAGAAAGAGTTGTAGAGCGATCACGTCTAAATATATTATAACGTTGGTCTATTAGTTCATTATCATACACACTATTATTTAACCAGGTTTCTGTAAAAATTATTATGACACAATAAAAATGTGTAACAATTTTCAGTTTTTGTTCTTAAGCCTCTTACATTTTGATAAAATATTTTTAAAGTGAATTTTATTTAATAATTAAAGATATCATACATAAAATATAAAATAAAAACTTATAATTATAATATTTCAGAGAGCTGCCAGTAAATTAAGATCCCTAACCGTTATTGGTGGAGCGTTTAATTCCTTACGCAAGAAAATACGCCCGTTGCGCACCCAAACTGAGTCCATTAATCGACAGCCAATCTAATTTGTCAATGGATCCCGACTGTTCAGTTGTTATGTTCCATTATTAGAATATATTTTATTTTCTTCAATAGTATTCATTCAATATTACATTATATAATTTTAGACCACCAGCCATCTAAGTGCTTGTTTTTTTCTTTTCAGGTCTTTGTCTATGTACGTAGTTTGGTTCATTATTTTCGCAGTCGGGTTTTTTATTTATTAAATATTTTGTTTAATAATAATAATAATATTACGTTGTTTGTTAAATAATGTGTTAATAATTTAATTAATTGTATTAATATATTTTTTATTGTAGCTGAAATGTTATATTTACACGCCAAGAACTCGGCAGAATGCGATTAATCCATCAATATTCCTGTAACACCTTTTATGTATACTCATATTAAGTAAATAAATGCATTGTACTGAATTGAATTGAATTGATAGTAACGGGTAACTCAAAGAAAGTGCGAGACGGGACGCAACGTCGCGTCGTGCGGGTCGTATTCGCCCTGAAGATGACTTCCTGAAAGAGGAAACGTTGGCCAAATCCAAGAAAAAAGTAATTTAGTTAGTTAACCGTTATTTTTTTCATTATATTATTACAATGTCTTCCTCATGACTGACATCAGCTAGATAGATTCTGAAAAGAAGAAATATGAGAAATGAAAATAAATGGAAGACGCAACGTGGGCTGGCCCCCTACAAGATGGACAGACGATCTTGCAAGGGTCGTGGGAAGCCGCCCGTCTTGTGCTGTCCGCGTACAGAACCTTGGAGTAGGCTTTTACACAGCAGTGGACCTCTTTCTGCTATTATGATGATGATGATGACCGCTTTATCAGTTGAGATGATTATAGACCGCGTGAATACTATGTTCTGTCTCATGTAATACCATTTGATATTATGTTTAAGGACACCGCCCGCGATACAGGGATTATATTCCCTAGTTCTAATCCCTGTATCACGGGGTACTTTACAAACATGTAATATATCGCCACAAATTATTGGATGCAATTTATAAGTACAATTGTTACCTATGGACCGAAGTATATTTGCAATGGGTTACGGTATATTGACAGCGAATCAGAGCAGTATGATTTTATTTTATTTTATGTTGCTTTTATTTTAATTATCTTTTATTTAGACTGTTTGTTTCTTTCTTTTAAACCGCATTCTTTTATATATTATGTATATAATTTTTAAGAAACGTATTGTCTTATGTCCTATGTACGTAATTTGTGTAGCACATTTGTGACTCACTGTGGCCGGTAGCTGAAAATCAGCGTTACAGCCATATTGTGGTTGTAACATCATGCTGAGCTGCTAGCCATTTGAGCGGACTAAATCTATTTTAGTAACAATAATAGAGTATTTTGTAAGGTATTTATTTATATTGTATGTCGCCATTGTTAATCTGATTGTGTCTTTTTGTATCTTTATTATGTGTGCTCAATAAATATTTTTTCTTCTTCTTCTGAAAAGTCTTTTTCATGAATTATAACGATATAATTCGTAGAAACGACTTAAAGAGACCGACTGAATTTCAGCACATTCGGTAGATAAGCATGTCATGTCATTTTGCATGTCTCGGAATAAAATCTACCGAATGTGCTGAAATTCAGTCGGTCTCCTTAAGTCGTTTCCACGAATTATATAGTTATAATTCATGAAAAAGACTTTTAGTATGGTAATGTTTCTTAGATATATTATAAGCTAAGGTAGCGCCACCTGTGTACCACCTAATTGCGGCGCCAGCGCAGCAAACATCTCCAACTGGCAACGTTGTAAAGGATACATTTTAGGAGTCCTATCAAGGGAGTTTAGCCGTATGGTTTCGGGCCCAGAACGAATAACACCCCATACCATCCCGTGGGTGTCGTAAAAGGCGACTAAGGGATACACCAGGTAGGCGGGCAGTAGTGCCACCTGTTTACTAGTACCACCTAACTGCGGTCGCCAACTCGCATGCCAAGTGATTAGTAATGTTGACGGCTAAGCCTAAAATCGTGGGTTCGATTGCCGTCCACGACAAATCTTTGTTTATCAGTTATATAGTTGCCATAGTTTATTAATTTATTTATAGTACAACCACAGTATACATACTAGCTGTGCCCCGCGGTTTCACCCGCGTTAAACTTTATAAATTATCATAGCTCCTCCCCCGTAGGTGATAGCGTGATAATTTGTAGCCTATATGTTGACCCGACCTCTAAGTAATATTCATGCAAAATTTCAAGTAAATCCATGCAGTACTTTTTGAGTTTAGCCCGGACATACATACAGACAAACAGACAAAAATTCTAAAAACTATATTTTTGGCTTCGATATCGATTTTAGATCATGCCTCAAGTATTCGTTTTAAAAAATATTCAATGTACAGTTTTGACTTTCCTACGATTTTATTATATGTATAGATTACACATTAAAAATTTATAATTGCATGGTTTTGCATCTGATATGCATAACAATTAAGGTGTACATAACATTTACCAGCTAAAATTCCAAGCATTTTTGACATGGAAATTGATATTAATAACAAAAAAAAACTAAACAAAAACTAGTAACGTAGTTCACGGCTACATATCAACCAATGCCGTTCCAGTATAAGCTGACCCCGCGTTGTATAGGATTTCTGTACAATGAGAGGTCAGGTTTCATTGGAAATGTATAGCTTGGCGTGTAGCCGTGTGTACAGGCTCTGCCTAGTTTGGGATCAGATGGCAGTGTATTAGTTATCCCAAGATATTTATTTATTATTTATTTAAACTTGAAAATTTTAGTATGAAATAATATCTAGTACAATATTTCCAATTAGAAATATATCTAATAATAATAATATCTAGGGACAATGTCACACAGATCCTCCTAGCCTCAAACTAAGCAAAGCTTGTACTATGGGTACTCAAAAAGATTGCAGAGATAAACTTATACGAGACCACTCGTTTTGACGCGACAACCCCTTAGGGGTCTTGTCGATGCGCATGTTTGTGTGAGTGTGCCGTTTCGACCGTTTGTAGGTAGTTTCCGTACTGGTCTATTTTTATACTGAGACCGTACCAAGAAGTCCATGAATGATAATTATATCCTGGAAGATTAATATTAATAATAATAATACACATTATACATAATACACATTATACATAATACACATTATACACATTAAAAATTTATAATTACATGGTTTTGCATCTAATATGCATAACAATTAAGGTGTACATAACATTTACCAGCTAAAATTAGAAGTATTGTTTCCACGATGTATAGAATAATTTTGTAGGTAGGTAGAAGAAGAAAAGACTAAAGATCAATTTAAAAAAATAATTTAATTTCCAAAGAAAAAAATTAACTTGGCCCGACACGCTGCCGCGTGTCAAGATAAAAAAAGTTAGGTAGAAGGGTCGTAGGTTTATCACACGATTGTGGGTACGATCTGACAATTTAAAATACCACTCCCCTGGTAGTAGTGTAGTGATGTCCGGCGCAGTCTTAAGGCTGTAGATTGAGTTCCGGAACTGATGAGGTGGAGTGATTTGCGGAGACGTGGAGTAGTTGTAGGCGGTAAGATTACTCCGTAGAAGAGAAACCCCAAGTGGGGTTTAAACACTAACACACTTTATATGTATAGATATACGGCGTTTTTTATAACGATGTACGCGTTGGTACAATTTAAATTTATATTTAAATTATGAGATTATATAAAAATTTAGGAACAACTCAGCAGTAGCGTAGTATTCCGTCGAGTGCATGATACGCAAAAAAATGTCACGATGAGCGGAACCTGCGAGTGAACGGACGGTAATCCAGTTCATTGCATACAACACTTCACTCAATGAATACAGCGTAGGCGATACACAGATTAAAAGTAAAAAGCAACTAATGTTTCTTTATTATTAATTAGTATAATAAGGTAAGTTGTAGGTTTAAGTCTATAGTTTTGTTATTTTAGATATTTAATTAGGTCTTAGAATAAGGTTTAAATTGATACAAAAATTACCGTAATAGGTTTAAGATTGTAGTTTTAAAATCGTAGTCTTATAAGATTCCATTACATTGCTCTGCAATAATTGAAGGCGTTACATCCTAAATCCCTGAAAATCAACCTTGCAAGTTTAGGGCTTGATATCTGGCTGGAGAGTTACATGCAGAAAGCGGTTATGCTGGCGAATGCCAGGATTGTGGGGAAATTTCTCTCCATGTAGCCCATATATTTTATAAGTTGTATTCGTATTAAAATACCCTTATATAATATATTGTAAATAATAGTGCTAATAAACATGTGATAATAATAATGTCTGGGGACAATGTCACACAGATCATCCTAGCCCCAAACTAAGCAAAGCTTGTACTATGGGTACCAGGCGACGATATACATACTTATATATTTAGATAAATACTTAAATACATAGAAAACAGCCATGACTCAGAAACAAATATTCGGGCTCATCACACAAGTATTTGCACTTACCGGAATTCGAACCCAGGACCACCAGCTTCGTAGGCAGGAACACTACCAACTAGGCTACGGTGACCGTCTTGAAATCTAAGCTGATTTGGGCACAGAATTTACAATATTTGGTTTTTCTATGTGCCTTATCCATTCTTCATAAATCGTCGCCACCGCAAGGTTGCCAAAACACGACAGGGTAGAATGTGAAAATTAAATTTTTCCTTTGCCTTTTAAAGTTAAAACCAGTCAAATGCAGCTCGAAATGGCGTACTGAGGGTTCCGTGCTTTTCTTTTAGATATTAAGAGAATTCATTTGTTATTCACATATTATTAGAACACAACAAAAGAGTTTTTGATGATTTAAAAATGCTTAGTTAAATGCCTGGTTTTATATTGCTAAATAAAATTTAAAATAACTGAATATACTGACAATAACTATTAAGTTATTGTCAAGGAGATCATGTGTAATAAGCTAGCTAAATATCATTACAGTTATAAAATAAATCTTATTGTACATTTTTTCATACAATCCGTGTACCTACCTAAATATATATATGTTCCTAGAAATAATAATAAATTGATTAATTAATTATATATTATTACAAAAATGCTCTGACTATTTACAAGCGTTTTTTTAAAGTCTACGTGAATAAAAACCTTAAAAGAAATAAGTATCTTGGGACAACTAATACACGACATATTTTGACATTAGATGTCAATCTAATGTCAAAATACGGAGCAAACTATGGACAGCGTGTACTTTTTTTTCGTGGTGGAAATGCTCAAATTGCATGTCTATCGCTTGGGGAGGCGGCGGTATATGTGGGGCTTCCCACTAAAACCACCACGGTAGCCAGCCTCACAGTGCATGTAGCAGGGGCTCTGGATACTCGTGAACGATCACACTGTACCCCTGCCGTGCACTGCAGCCTCTGCGAGACTCTCACCCGTGGACGGGAGGGGGCATGAATGCCTCCCCCTCTGCCCAGCACGCACAAGCGTGTTTAGGCAACCTGAGCTACAGTAGGTTACCTCTTCCCGGGACCGCTTATACAAGACGGGTGGAGTTCTCCTCCTCCAAACGCCAATGATTCTAGGGGCGGCGTCCAGCCGGGGAGAAGCCAGCCGGGCTCCGTATACTCTCTCGCACTGGGATTAAGCTCCCACGGGCCGATTACACGGCCCCTTGAGTTCCCTGCTCATATTTCTTCGCTGTGGAACCCCTACTCACCTGCAGGAACAAAACAATACCTTCAAATAACTTTAAATGTAAGTATATATATATATATATATATATAAGTAAGTATATATATATATATAAGTAAAAACAATAAAAATCTACATGGCGCCGTGTATTTGGCCCCTCACGTGTGGGTGGCCAATTACACGGCGCCGTGTAACTTTTTATTGTTTTTAATTAAACAACTTGTTTCAATTAATTCAAATATATAATGACATGGTAATACGAGTATAGCCAAATATAACAATAAACACACAAAAAATTGGCCATTTCAGTTCAGGTCATGAAAACATTTGGCAGTAAATGTGTTAACAAACCACCCACCACATGCAAAATAAGCGTGATATTGTGTTAAATATTAGGTCTTTACCTATGAAATTGCCGTTCTGCAGTACTGGCCATTTCAAATCAAAATAATTTTTGTTTGGCTAAGAATTCTAATTTCAAATTAATTTTATTTTAAAAACATGGATTCTTTTTTCCAAAAGTAGTCATTTCTTTATTGATTAGTGTTACATTTTCATCGCATTTCAATCTTTTTCGTCATCATGGATACGTTAAAAATTCGAGTAATTATGGAATATGAGTACCGTCGTGGCAGCAACGCGGCACAAGCGGCACGCAACATCAACGACGTTTACGGAGCTAACACTACAAACCAACGCACCACCTGTTATTGGTTTGCTCGCTTCCGTTCTGGAAATTTCGACCTGAAAAATGAACCTCGCGGTCGTCCGAAGACTTTGGTCGACAATGACAAATTAAAGGCGGTTGTGGAAGCTGATGATACACAATCTACGGCTGAATTAGCAGCAGCTTTCGACGTTAGCGTCAAAACAATATTGGTCCATTTGCGTCAAATTGGCAAGGTAAAAAAGCTTGACAAATGGGTGCCCCACGAACTCAATGATCGCCAGCGCGAAGTACGCGTCGAGACGTGCCTTGCACTGCTCAACAGACACACAAATGAAGGAATTTTGAACCGCATTGTTACCTGCGATGAAAAATGGATTCTGTTTGATAACCGCAAGCGCTCAGCAAGTTGGTTGGATCCTGGTTCAGCACCTAAACAATGCCCTAAACGAAAACTTACCCCTAGAAAAGTGATGGTCACTGTTTGGTGGTCTAGCGCCGGTGTGATTCATCACAGCTTCTTACCAAACGGGGTGAGCATTACTGCAGATGTGTACTGTGAAGAACTGAGCACAATGATGGAGAAGCTGGCGCATCTCCAACCAGCATTGGTCAATCGCTCGTCTCCGCTGCTCCTGCACGACAACGCGCGACCTCATACTGCACAGCAGACGGTCTCCAAGTTGCAAGAACTGGGGTTGGAAGCTCTCCGTCATCCGCCCTACTCACCAGACCTTGCGCCTACAGACTACTACTTTTTCCAGAATTTGGATAACTTCTTGGCGGGAAAAAAATTCAATACCCGAGAGGCAGTACAAAATGCCTTTGAAGAATTTGTTGCCTCCCGTCCAGCTGATTTCTTTAAGAAGGGCATCAATAAACTGCCTCTGCGATGGCAAAGATGCATTGATTGCATGGGTGATTACTTCGATTAATACAAATAAAAAAATTCATGAAAAAAATTCGTTTAAATTTTTTCATACAAAACGGCAATTTCATAGGTAAAGACCTATTAGCTTGCAACCAATATCCGGAGTAGTTTATTATACGGATCTTGTTTAACACAACAAGGAACAACTTCCGTGCGTTTATCGCCTTTGCCATGCCTATTATTGGAATCAGATATAACAGCTCACTTAGGACCCATAAAATTGATCCTCTGTGCTTTTGCACCTGGCTTCTCTAGTTGCAATTCTCTCGTTTTATGAGGCTCCAGCCTCGTTACATCCTTCTGTCTCCCGCTTTGATCTGGAGCGTAGTGGAACTATTCATTTTCTAACTCCTCCTTGTTTATTCTGATTAAATTCGTTGCAGGATCAAATCAGGCCGTAAAAGCAAATGGCCGGGACATGACTGAGCGTCACCGCTCAGTGTCATTTTATTGTGAACCACTATTGATCCTGCCTTTCAGGAGTTGCAGTGGTGGGTAAGAGGTAGGGACTGAGCCCGATGTATTTGAAAAAATCATTTTAACCGTATTCAAGAGGTTATAATTTTTTTATGTATTTTTATAATTTTTCAGACATCTTTAGAATGAATTGTATAGATTTAAGTGCGGGTGGGAATCGAACCCCCATTGTATTTTTATATGTATAAAGAAGGCCGTGAATTGTCCGTTTTTTACTAACCGATTTTGGGAAACATATTTGAATCACCATAAAGGTCTCTTTTTGTAATTTTGCTACGGATCTCTAGAAACAAGTTGGCGGGTAACTGAGTACTTTATACGATTGTATGGCATGCATATATTGCATTCTGTCAGTATTTCTTTCTTCTTTATCGTATGAGCAGTGACCTGGTGACTGGGTCAGAGTTGCTTCAGCCGCCCAGTAGGACTTCGCCATACACTGTTATCTAACTACAACAACCGGGACCAACAGCTTAACGTGTCCTCCAAAGCACGGAGGCGCTCGGAAGTTGCCTTTGTGAGCGATAGATAGAAAAAGAGAGGCACAGGGTACACATAGTTCCACCACGCTTCGATAGATGGCGTTCTAGAGATTTCTAGATTGCGGTATAGTTTCGTTCACACGCAAGGATACATTGGTAGGTATCTATTCGCTGGAATCTGGATCTCTATTTTCTTTGGAGATCCAAAGAGATATAAACTTTATTATTATAAACTTAAGCACTACTTAAAACAGTTTATTTGTTGTTTAACACATTCAATGTTAACCTTCTTCTGCCTTTGAGTCGTAATTTATTGCTCCGAGACTGTGACCCGGCTGCACGGCTTTTTGATATTTGGATACCGAACCCTATAAATAAGTTTTAACTGAGTACTTTATAGGATTGTTTGGAATACATATATTGTATTGTGTCAGTAGCTGAGTAGTTTATTGTTAACGATTTATTGACAGCCCTGGCGTGCGTGCAATCAAAAACTGTTGTTGAATTCGCTTCCGAATTTTTATTGAAATTTGGTACGATTCATAGAATCGATATTATATTAAAAGTTACGAGTGTGTTTTGGTTACGCAAATATTTTTCGAATTCTACACGCTTAAGTAACAGGCGTGATTGGAAATGCTTGACTTTCACGCCGCAGGTCGAGGGTTCGTATCTCACCCAGGACAGATATTTGTGTGCGTGAACATGTCTGTTTGTCCTGAGTCTGGGTGTATTATTTATATAGGTATGTATTTACAAATGAAAAGTGGTATTTTAATTTTATTTTACGATATTGGGACATAAAACAGTTACACATTAGGTATAGTTAAATTATTACAATATAAATTTTAAGAATAGGTAAACGTGTAAACCCACACCAATGTCCACGAAGTAATGTTAAAAATAGGTAGGTAATAATAAATGCGCGCATTAGTTAAGCAGAGAAGTATGTAGGTACCAGTGAGTAGGTATTAACTATAACTATTTTAGTAGTTCAATAGCCATTTTTTTGAACTTAAAGTGCGAAAGTGCAAAAATGTCCAAATCGTGGAAGTGTGTGTTATACATTTCCACAATGCGTCGGAGAGGCACCCGTGCACCAGCGTGAGTTCTGCACCTGTGGAACAGCCGGGGCACGCGTGCCTCTCGACGCATTACAGTTCTAGGTACAATATAACATAAGTTGTTAGTGATGTCAGTGCAATCAAACCTGTTATTACAAAGACTATGAAGCAACATGACCATCAGTAAACTACGTCTGGACTGTAAGCTCTGAAGTTTATAACGTTCCAATAAATCTGTGTATGGTATTCTATACTTAGTGCATCTATAGTGCATAGATCGTAGAAAACTTTTTTGAACAATTTCTAGTTTTTCTATATAAACGTCAAAAATAGGGCTCCAAATCGGGACTGCGTATTCCAATTGAGAACGTAGGTACTAAGGTTTTATATAGAAGTAAAAATATCGACGGTCTTTTAAAGTCTGATGAAGATCTCATTATAAATCCAAACATAAGATACGCTTTATTAATGACATTATCTATGTGACAGTCGAAGTGCAATTTTGAGTCGATTAAGACCCCAAGATCTCTAATACGGTCAACTCTTTGTAGACTGACATCACATAGATTATAACGAATGTTATAATGTTTCTGTTTTTTGTGAAAGTAATTATATTGCATTTAGGTAAGCTGAGCTGAAGCTTATTTTGTAAACAGTATCGAGAAAGTCTATCTAGGTCTTCCTGTAAAATATATCAGTTATCTGGTTTCCCTAGCAAAAGCTCTGCTTAGTTTGGGATCAGATGACCGTGTGTGAATTATGTCCCAGGATATTATCAGACGTCTTCCATAAGTAAGAGAGTTATGCTGCGTGGCTCACGGCAAATACTGTGTGGCAAATACGTGGGGGCGTAGAAGTCGTTCTGAGGAAATATCTTACAGAGAACGGGCAGCAGCGTCTCTCTGTGTACTATCACCATCATACTGTGATCGCCAACCCGTCTGCCAAGCGTGGCGATTATTAGTTGTGTCCATCATTTAGAGAGATATGTCTCTAAATGATGGACACAACTAAATTGTGGAGATCTATCGGGGAAGCCTTTGTTGTTCAGCAGTGGACGTTATTTAACTGTCATATTAAGTACTACGTTGACAAATTCCAATATTAATTAATGTATCAGATGCATTGAAATCCTACTAAGTTATTAATTGCTCTGGTTAATTTCATTGTAAAAGTTCTGTGTGTTGTAGATAAGGATGTTTTAATTTTATTTAATGTTATTTTATTATTTTACTAGCTGTGCCCCGCGGTTTAACCCGCGTTAAACTTTATAATTATCACAGCTCCTCCCCCGTAAGTGATAGCGTGATAATATGTAGTCTAAATGTTGACCCGACCTCTTAGTATTATTCATGCAAAATTTGAAGTAAATCCATGCAGTACTTTGTGAGTTTAGCCCGGACATACATACAGACAAACAGACAAAAATTCTAAAAACTACATTTTTGGTTTCGCTATCGATTGTCGATGACGCCACAAAAAAAATCCTCCTTTAAAAAAAAAAAATATACAATGTACAGTTTTGAGTTTTCTACGATATAATTATAATTATGTATAGATGAAACTGCGAATATCGATGTCCTTTTGGTTGGATTTGTTCATGGTGGTAAGTCTCTATAGAGATAAGCCATCTGTGTGGCATATATTTTAGTGGACAAGTGTGCGTGCAAACAAAGCAGTAATTTAATAACGGAATAGTTTTGATTACATATTTTTTGACACCACCGGAAAGAGGTCAGGTATAGGACCGACGGCTTTACGTGCTCTCCGAGGCACGGGGGTAGAATACCGCCAACTCCCAGACTTCTGGCTGATGCTGAGAAATTTTTCTTTTTACAGATAAGCCCCAAAATCACTTTTGGCCCGACCCGGGATTTGAACCCAGGAACTCGTTATCTGCGGGTGAACACGCTACCGCTAGACCAACGAGGCAGTCAAACGCCTTGACGTGCTTTCCGAGGCACGGGGGTGTAATACCGCCAACTCCCAGACTTTACAATTTTTGACCCGACCCGGAATTTGAACCTAGGACCTCATTATCTACGGTTGACAACGTAGTCTATTTGAATACGGAACCCTGGAAGCATGTTTCATTTGTGTCCTAGTAGGTATTTAAATCATTTGTTTGGAATACATATATTTTATTCTGTCAGTAGCTGAGTGTTTTATTGTTCACGATATATTTACAAGCCTGGCGTACGTACCAGCACATCAAGCTACCCCAATCTGACTAATTTCCCCAATTTAAAGTGAACCTTATGCTTATGTGATAAAGTTGAAAATCTATAAGAGAAATTTAACAGATTGGAGAAGTTGGATGTGCTGGCGTCTGTACAATCAAAAATTGTTATTGAAATTTGTTGGGATTTCGTGTAACCGATATTCTATTATAATTTACTGGTTTGTTTTGGTTTCTCTATGGTTTACATTGCACGCTAAAATAAAATAAAGCGTATTAATATTATAAGCCGTGAGATTTCCGGTCTAAATAAATATATATTAGGTCTACCCCGTACTCGGGGCTGCGGCGGTAGTCAGAGAAGTGTCCTCTACTGCCGCCACTTGCAAGCAGCCCCGGGAAGACAGCGAACTGTTTGTTGTTTGTTAGTCGCTGTGCCGGACTGGCAGGAGTCGGCAATATGGGAGGGCAATCCAGAGCCCTCCCAGGGTACGTGTCCCAAACATCTGGGATATGGTGCAAAAGGGGGGCACCGGAGCAGCATACCCGCGTTCCCGGGGCTCCCCCCATCAGGCACCAAGAGAAGTCCACGGCAGGTAGGTTTACTCGGTGCGAGTCCGACATACCCGTACTATCCCGTGGGTGTTGTAAAAGGCGAGTACTAGCTAACACAGTTAGTAGTCTGGTTTCCATAGTACAAGCTCTTCTTAGTTTGGGATCAGATAGGCGTGTGTGAATAATGTCCCAGGATATTATTATTACAAAGTGGGCGTAAGCACCAATATTTTCATTGGGTGTTACTATGAAATAATGAAATTTATTCAGCACTTTTGTATTAACATACACTTGTACTTGTCAAGCTCACAATGAAGTACATAAAAATTGACGAATATATTATGAAAAGTCACAAAAAAAAATTAATTAGTTCGTCCGTGCGGTGTGTTTTAACACATATATTGTTTAACATCCTTAAATAAATGAAAAACTTGAGAGGTGTCAAGGGACACCCGGATGGAACGAATTTATTTCTTATTATTTATTATGTACAAAAACCTGTATACACTCAACAAAAATAATCGTCGCGACACCACACTGTTCAATGCGAAATAGAAATGAACATATCTGGCTTGCTTTCTATGAGAGAGAGAGAGAGAGAGACAGACAGAGAAACATGCGCACGCCGCACAGCTGCAAAAAGTGTCGTGACAACTTTTCGTAAGATTATTTTCCGTCAAGCCCCCTTTCACAACGCGCGATAAGGAACTTCGTTCCAAAAATAACAAGTTACTAAGCTATTATTTTAAAATTTAGTACTCCTACATTAAAATTAAAGAATTGAAGACTACGAATAGTTGGCTAGCGCACAAGGCCCTCAACCAGTAGCTTAATTTAAGCGACTAATAACTTTATGCCGTCTTTGAGTCACAGCTCAGGGGGCCGCTGAGGTAAAATGTGAGAATTCTAAATGAGCGTGTGATCATTTCTACGGGATCACCGAGCACGTATTATGGGGCCAGATATAAGGGCCACCCCATTTTTTTTTGATAAGGCAGGGGGAATGCCTTCGAATGCCACCCGCAAAAAGTGTCTGCGGGTGGGTATGTCGGACTTGCACCGACTAAACCTACCTGCCGTGGACTTCTCTTGGCGCCTGATGGGGGAGTCCCGGGAACGCGGGTATGCTGCTCCGGTAAAGGGCCACCTCATACAATCCCGTGGGTTTCTCAAAAAGTGACTAAGGGTTACACCAGGTAGGCGGACAGTAGCGCCACCTGTGTACTAGCTACCACCTAAGTGCGGTCGCCTACTCGCATGCCAAGCGACGTTATAGAAACCTTTGGGGGAGGCTTATGTCCATGTGGATGATACCAGGCTGATGATGTCATGTGTAATAATAATAATGTCTTCCTAGCCGAATTTCGACCACGGCGGCCATTCTCAACAGAGATTAGCCATCTGCGCGTAACATATTATAGTGCTCAAGTGTGTGCGCAAACACAGGAGCACTTTCTATTCCATCACTCTCATGATCCGATGGGACCCCTAGCGACACGACCGGAAAGAGGTCAGGTACAGGACCGCCAGCTTTACGTGCTCTCCGAGGCACGGGGGAGAATACCGCCAACTCCCAGACTTCGGGCTGATGCTGAGAAATTTTTCTTTTTACAGATAAGTCCCAAAATCACTTTTGGCCCGACCCGGGAATTGAACCCAGGACCTCGTTATCTGCGGGTGAACACGCTACCGCTAGACCAACGAAGCAGTCAAAGTCAAAAATATTTAGAGTATGAATAATAGTTAATTCCAGATTGAATTACGGTTAGTGGCGTACTCCATGGAGACGGTTATCCGACACTGCCGGCAGAAACTCAGGCCAGGGAACGATTATGTGCTCTTGGAGACACGGGCGTACAGCACTGCTTACTTCCAGACTTTGGGTAACCAATGGATCTTTCTTGCCAGAAAAACCTTAACCTTTGGTTTTGGAGTCCTAAGGCAAAGCTAGGTGCACCCCACCTAGCTTTTACGGGAATGGTGACATTTCGAAAGCTATTATATTCAGGAGCTATTTTACTTTCTTTCTTTCCTACTATTTGTTCCTGCTACTTTCTACTTAGAAGGGCCGGTTAGCGTGATTGGTAAATGCTTGCCTTTGACGCCGCAGGTCGTGGGTTCAATTTCCACCCAAGACATATATTTGTCTGCATGAACATGTCTGTTTGTCCTGAGTCTGGGTGTAATTATGTTATCTTATGAGTATATATTAACAAAAGAAGAGTAGTAGGTAAAAGTAGTATATCAGTTATCTGGTTTCCATAGTACAAGCTCTACTTAGTTTGGGATCAGATGACCGTGTGTGAATAATGGCCTAAGATATTATTATTGTTATTAAATAATGACATGTCAAGTGCATGACTTCTGATTTGTGCCTCGATTATTATTTATTATTTTGTGAGCTTTTCAATATAAAGAAACCTTCATATTAAACGATGAAAAGATTTAAAATGGAACCTAAGCCATTTAAAATGTAACAATATTAACTGTAAAATTATTAAGTTGCTATCAGTTTGTTTGTTACATACATGCATCCATAGACTCACGCCTATTTCCCAGAGGGGTGGGCAGAGACAACGGATTTCCATTTGTCACGATCTTTGCACACCTATGTAATTTTTTATTATAATACGTAGTGCACTTTATGACAAACATAAATCTTTGTTATATTATTGATTATATTTTTCTCGCAATTTTTATTTTTAATATGTCTCTGTTTTTGTACATTTCTTGATAGTTTTCTATCCTAAAGTAAATAAATCAATCTCCTAAAAATATGTTCAGTTAGTTTTGTTAGACGGTGGTACATACGTACGTATACAACCTGCAGATGTATCTGGTAGGCAGTAAATGTAGAAATTAATCATTCTAGTAGAAAGGTTAGAAATAAGTCAACTGTCAAATATTTTATATCTAACCACCGTCACTGAAAGAGGTAATTTCCATGTTTGAGTTATTTGTCTATACGTAAGTATATCGTCGTGGATATGGATGGGCGTATGCGTCGGGAATGTTCGCAGATGCACATGTAGAGTGTTTTATACAACAATAATATAATATAATACAATAATAATATAATAATAATTAATTTTTCAAAAACTTAATTATAGTTTACAAAATACTTATGTTTAGCTAAAATATTTTATAACATACAAATAAATTAGGCATCTGTAACCGAACTAGGCAGAGCCTGTATCTCGGTTATCAGCACCAATCCCTATGATATATATATATATATATTTTACAGATTTGCACTTACGAACTATTTTAAAATGCGTAAAATATGCGGTTGTCTGGTGCATATGGTGCGGACCAGCTCTAGTGTTGCAAGTACTAAACATGATTGCAAGTAGGTTGGACTGCGCCTACATCAGTCGTTGCTGTGCCGTCTCCCCTGGCTTGTCTCAGGGATGACGATTGCAAGGTTTTAATAATGTATGATAACATAGCTTCCAGTAAAGAATATGAACAAACTGCTCACCACATCCTTTGGGAGTGTGATCTCTGGCAAAATCAGCAAGATATTATGTTAAACAGCTTGCAACCAATATCTGGAGTAGTTTATTATACGGATCTTGTGGCAACAAGGAACAACTTCCGTGCGTTTAAGCGCATCCAATAGTAGGTATGGTAAAAGTACCATACCTACTATTGGAACCAAATCTAACAGCTCACTTAGGACCCTAAAAATGATCCGCGGTGCTTTTGCAGCTGGCTATCATTCTGTCTCCCGCTTTGCTCTGGAGGGAAGTGGAACTATTCATTTTCTAACTCCTCCTTTTTCTCTTTCTGATTAAACTCGTTGCGGGATCCAAGACAGTTAAAGCGATTCCCCGGGACATGCCTGAGCTTCACCGCTCAGTGTCATTTCATTGTGTGCCACTGTTGATCCTGACTTAAAGGAATTGCAGTGGTGGGTAAGAGGGAGGGACTAGTCACGATAAAACAAAAATAACATAGTTTTAAGTCCTACTTACATATATGAGTCATAGTTACTTGAATAAATAAATTTTCTATTCTATTCTATATCAACAATATCGTCATACACAACAGTTTCGCTCTAATTATAATTTAAAATATGAAAGAACCGGTTAAGTTCGAGTCGGACTCGCGCACGAACCTTAACTATAAAAACCGTACATTATCTATAAAACGAGCAAAATAAATTCATACGCTGGATACGAGTAGCGCAAGGCTAGATAGATTGGACATCTTTGGGGAAGGACTTTGTCCAACTATGGACGTTTTATGGCTGACATGACGATGATGAAGATAAGATTAAATGAGTTGAGATTACAAAAGTTGAGGTAACATAAGTTAAATACACTTTTTTGCAGATAATTTATAAAGCATAGTTTATATAAGTACATATATAGTTTATAGGGGTGTTATCGCTAATTTATTTATTTATTTGGAAAACCAACAGCAACAACAATAAAATAAATACATATTATAAGCAACACATAGCCAATTACAGGTCTTCACTTTTAAACATCTAGTTAAAGAATATACATACATACATACATAGACTCACGCCTGTTTCCCAGAGGGGTAGGCAGAGACAACGGATTTCCATTTGTCACGATCTTTGCATACTTCTTTTGCCTCGATTACTGTCATTATATTCTTCATACATGCTCGCCGGTTTAGGGTACTTCTGACCTGCCCTTTCTTGAGAACATCTCCAATTTGGTCAGAGAATGTTCGACGTGGTCTTCCCCTTCCGGTTGTCCCATTCACACAGGCCAGGTATACTTCTTTTGTCAATCTTCTTTCATTCATCCTTTCTAAATAGCCAAACCATCTCAGCATGCCTTTTCAATCTTTGTGACTACATCCTCTTTCACACCACAACGCTCTCTTACATCAGTATTTCGAATTCTGTCTCTCAAAGTCACACCACACATACTTCTCAGAGCTCTCATTTCCACTGCATTTGTTTTACTTTCATTCTTTTTCTGCCATACCCAACTTTCACTTCCATACATTAAAGTTGGCACTAACACTCCATCGTGCACGGCTAGTCGAGCCTTCTTTGATACTTGCCGGCTACTCATAAAGGCGTGTAGTGCCCCATTCACTCTGTTCCCCGCATTTACTCTTAAAACAACAAGTTAAAGAATATGGACAAGAAAAATAAAATAACTTATAAAATTTAAACATCTAGTTAAAGAATATGGAAAAAAATAAGTTACTTATAATATCTAATTAATAAAAAGGAGAATTATAGAACTTACGTTGGAAAGTTAAATATAACGATAATTATTATGTAAAACTGGCGATCAAGGTTTATACCTTGATCGCCAGTTACTCCTTAACTTATGTTCACTACTTATGTTATCATAAGTAGTGAACATAAGTTAAGGAGTTAATTAAATTAGCCTGAACCTGGCAAACGAGTAGCACATCAATATGTAAAATACACAAAAAATATGCACTCACGTTTGGGATTAGATGGCCGTGTGAGAATAATGTCCCAATGTCATTATTGTTGTAAGTATCAATTTTTTCTCCTCTTTTGTGAGGATAGCAAAAATACCTTTCACACGGGCCAGAGCCAAGGGTGAAGGTAGATTAAATAGAATATGCTGATGTTAATTTTAATGTGGATTATGTGAGGAATTCTTGTATGATGCGATTATTAATGATCTATTTAAGTATGTATTTACAAAAGAAAAGTACTATATGTAGTATATCAGTTATCTGGTTTCCATAGTACAAGCTCCGCTTAGTTTGGGATCAGATGGCCGTGTGAAAGTAATGTCCCAGAATATTATTATTTTTTGTAATATTTTAATGTTCGTAGCTTATATGTAACAAACTTACAGGAAATATAGTGGTACTCCGTAAAATTAATTAGATGAACATATGTACAGACGCCAGCACATCCAGCTACCCGAATCTGTCAAATTTCTTTTATAGATTTTCAACTTTATCACATAAGCATAAGGTTCACTTTCAATTGGGGAAATTTGACATATTGGGGTAGCTTGATGTGCTGGCATCTGTACGTATCCTAAGACATGCGAGACATGATTAGTTTTTTATTATCTTGGCGCTGTTTGTTCTACTGGAGAGATAAATTTAATTATACTTACTGGACTCCATTTTGCCAAAGATTAATGCCAAACCTCGTTATTCGAGTGGCTGGTTTCGCTAGATTGAAGAAACTGATATAGCCAGATGAATTGCCAAGCTGAAGTGGCAGTGGGCAGGGCGCATAGCTCGTAGAACTGTGGGCCGCTGGGGTAGAAAAGTTCTCGAGTGGTGACTACGAACCGGAAGACGCAGAGTTGGCATGCCCCTACAAGATGCACCGATGATCTTGTGAGGGTCATTGGAAGCCGCTGGATGCAGGTAGCGTAGGGTACCCTGACCCCGACTTTCTTGGACTTTGGATCTACGCATCACGATTTACCTCTGCTATTCGCACCTCGGACCACTGATTTAGTCCTAAGCAACTATGGTCGCGTATATTTTTAAGATTCGTGTGGACTTACCACGGTTGTCATAAACATCTCTATTAACCTGTTTTACTTATTTATATACAGAAAGTAGTGTAATTGTTACAAAGAATCTTCAAACATCGTTCCATGCTCTCATTCAATATTGAAATCTTCTTAACCTTATACGCCTTATGTTACATAACTCCCATGTTTTACATAAAAAATAAATATACAGGGCGATAGAATATTAGTACCTCTTCAAAATGCATATTGTTTTATTTATGTCCATTCCAGGCAATATTTGTATGGGCCGGTTGCCGATCTCCTTTAAGAAAAATTAATATTATTCATGTCATGAGCAATTAAACTAAGTTAACCTCGTCAAGAATTGAAAGCTTTATCATAGTCCACAAGCGTTTGCTGGTTGAATTCTACCAGTAACTAAACGTTTGTGGACTATGATAACGCCTTCGATTCAACCAGTAATTTAACTTTAAATTGTTCTGTGGCAAGTTTTGCCGCAGAACCAAACATCCCGAAATCACTTTTATGCTTGACCCGGGATTTGAACCCAGGACCTCATTACCTGCAATTGAACTCGCTACCGGACCGTTTAGCCTATAGTTGATTGTTGTTTGTAGATTATAGTAGTTTTTTTTATGAGAATAGGAAAGTGCAAAAGGCAGTAAAGTCTACAAGGCAATATATGGCCGCGTCAGCTGTCGATCGTGTGAAAGCCGCTCGTAAAATATACGGAGAGTAAATAAGGGACCCAAGGGGAAGAAATATACAAGTTGGTTATTTCAATTTATTAAATTCAACAAACAATTTTTACATTGTACCTGAATATTTTATGCTAAGTTACATATTATGTGTGTTTTATTTTATAATCACATTTAAAACAGCACACACTCACAATATATTACAAACGATTATAGTACAAACATACAATTCTAGTATAGTTCAATTTATGTAATAGTTAAAGAGATAGATATTAGGATAAAAATGTTGACTAATTATGATTAGTCAGCATTTTAATCCTGATATCGTCAATAAAGTAAATGTTAAGATTATTTAATAATTAATTGTGATGTCGAAATAAGAATTATATAATATAATAATTATGCAAATTATAAAATTACAAATACAATATAAATATAAAAAATAGTTTATCATTTATATTATAGCAACATTCATTTAACAAGAAGTTTTGAGTTTATTTTGAAAGACCTTGGTATAAAGCTCATTATCTGTTTCGGCATTTTATTAAATACTTTAATTGATTGATTAAAGGCATTATGTTTTAAAATATTAAGATGGGCACATTTTTCGTTTGTTTATAATAGAATGCCAGTTTTTCCTTTTTTACAAAACTTGACACCAGATGGTTGTTAAGAAGAAAATATACCTATGCCAGAAGACTTTATACATATGATTAATTTGTTGTCCTTTTATATTAATAAAATAAGGTTTTGAAACCATGAATCTATGGTTTACTTATTTGTTAACAAGGCTAGACTTTTCACTTTCCTTAATAACAGTTCCAGTATTAAAACCAATCGCACTTATGCCATTATTCCTTTGGGAGTCTCGCAAAAGCCAAGTCGGAAAAAGGTATGCGAGCGACAAAATATTTACTGGCCGTACGTACATAGGGACGCATGCCATTCCTTATATTTTGCATAGCAGTTTTATGTTCCACGCCTAATGGATCAGAAGGATAAGTAGATTACTATACGGGACTGTGCAGTTACTTTTAGGATTCCGTAACTGATGATGTCCTCCCGACCGAATTTCGGCCACGGCGGCCAGTCTTAATGGAGACTAGCCAATTGCGCAGGACATATTATAGCGCACAAGTGTGTGCGCAAACACAGGGGTACTTTCTATTCCATCACTCTCATGATCCGATGGGACGCCTAGCGACACGACCGGAAAGAGTTCAGGTACAGGACCGACGGCTTTACGTGCTCTCCGAGGCACGGGGGTGTAATACCGCCAACTTCCAGACTTCGGGCTGATACTAAGAAATTTCTTTTTACGGAAAATCCCAAAACACTTTTTGGCCCGACCCGGGATTTGAACCCAGGACCTCATTATCTGCGGTTGAACACGCTACCACTAGACCAACGAGGCAGTCACTACTGCAAGGGTAAAACTGCACACAGTTGTACTGGCGTTTATTTTTACGTGCATCACAATAGCTGAAAGACGTCCACTGCTGGATAAAGGCCTCCATAAAAATCTCTACAATTTCCCGTCTTGCGCTACAGCCCGTCCAGCAGCTTCCAGCGAGCCTCACAAGATCGTCGGTCCATCTTTTAGGGGGCCCACGCCGCAACTTCTGGTCAAAAATAATCAATAAGTAAAATATCTTTGGGCCAGCTTACAAACTGCTATCTGATACTAAACTAAATAGAGGCTGTACTATGGCAATATAGCAGTCTGTACTAACAACATCATCATCATCATATCAGACGAAAGGCGTCCACTCCTGGACAAAGGCTTCCCCCAAGGATCTCCACAATAGCCGGTCCTGCGCTGCCCTCATCCAGCGGCTTCCCGCGACCCGCACAAGATCGTAGTAGGCTGTATCTATATATTGTGGAAATATGTACATATATATATCATATCAGCCGAATGACTTCCACTGCTGGACAAAGGCCTTCCAAAAAGATTTGAACATACCCACTTATATGTTTCTACAATGGAGTTGTATCCATCATTTGGAGGGATATGCCATAATTACCACGCTTGGCAGATGGGTTGGCGATCGCAGTATGATGGTCATAGTATACAGAAAGACGCTGCTATCCTCTGAAAAACTACTTCTACGCCCCCCACGGGATGAGATGGGGTGGCGATATTCTATGCCGTCAGCCACACATATTCTATACAAATATATAATATAGAAAAATGACAGTCGGACACAGAAAAAATAATCGTGCCCATCACACAAAGATTGCTTCTGGGTGGAGATCGAACTATTAGACCAACTGATTAGTCCCAAAAAAGAAAATATTAAGAAATATATTCATAGACGAATACGATATGTAGGTAATATAATAGGTAGGCTCGTAGGTTTACTTTGATGGTATTATTTCAGTGATAAATATTTATAAGCGATCGATTTATTCGGTTGTACCTAAACAGGGATTAAGATATCCCTGTTTAGGTACAACCGAATAAATCGATCCCTTATAAATATTTATCACTGAAATATAATCCAAAACCCAAAAAAACCAAAGGAGAACAAATGCCATATGAAAGAATCAACTGGCATTGAATTAGTTTTCAAGTAACATTTTATTTTTGTAATAAAAATAAGGTTGTGCACGGTACGCACTTACTTCAAATAGTATGAGAATCTTGGGTACGGCGAATTTTTCGGTCGATAGTTATGCGCGAACTATATTGTAGGTGAACAAGTTTTCTTAAGGTCAATGTTAAAACAGTCATACAAACATGACTTTCTGATTAAATTCGTTGCGGGATTCAAGACAGTTAAGCGATTCCCCGGGACATGCCTGAGCCTCACCGCTCAGTGTCATTTCATTGTTGATCCTGGCTTACAGGAGTTGCACTGGTGGGTAAGAGGGAGGTACCAGTCCCGACTATAAAAAAAAACCGGCCAAGTGCGAGTCGGTATCGCCCATGAAGGGTTCCGCAAAATGATATTAGGAACCTCAATATCATTTTTGAAGACCTATCCATAGATACCCCACATATAAGGGTACGATGAAAATAAAATTTTGAGTTTCAGTTCTATATATGGGGTTCCCCCAAAATTATTATTATTTTTCTATTTTTGTGTGAACATCTTAATGCGGTTCACATAATACACCTACTTACCAAGTTTCAACAGTACAGCTCTTATAGTTTCTGAAAAAAGTGACTGTGACATACGGACGGACAGACAGACAGACATGACGAATCTATAAGGGTTCCGTTTTTTGCTATTTGGCTACGGAACCCTAAAAAAATACAAACATGTACGGAATTCGAAGAAAATCTCTTCGAATTCCGTATATGTTAGCCCCGACACCTCCTTGGTCGATATTTTGCTCTATCCGCGTACTAAACCATAAGGAAACTCTAAAAAACTACATTGCAATCTATACAGGTATAGGGAAGACCACTAAGTGAAATAATTCAATAGGAAAAAATAGAGCATATACATATACTAAACAAAACAACAATAATGTACTTAATAGGGTGAGCTATAGTCTAGAATAAAAACACATATTTAACCGTTAAATTTAAATTTTAGCACTATTCGCCATGCAAAACGTTAATATAATCTCAAAAATGCTGCAAATCTGCTGTGTGGTGACGGCATAGAATATCATCACACGATTTCATCCCGTGGCGAGCGTAGAAATCGACCCAGGCAATACCTACTAGAAAACGGACAGCAACGATTTTCTGTGAACTAACTGCGATCGCCAACCCCTCTGCCAAGCGTGGCGATTATGGCATATCCCCCATTATTTGGGGAGGCTTGTCCAGCAGTGGACATACTTTGGCTGCCATGATGCCGTTGTCTGGTAGGTATTCAGTCGATTTCTACGCCCCCCACGGGATAAGATGGGGTTAGTTTGGTTATTGTATTGCTGTATGGTAACGGCATAGAATGCCGTTCGTTACCAAACAGCAATACAATAACCAAACTACATAGTTCCAGATCTCTGTACGTCAAAGAGTACTTTTAATGCCCCATACAAACATGTGTTATGTACTGTATAAAGGTCGTTGTCCTCAGAGCTCATCTCAACGCTCGTATTTCAAGATCAGATGTAGATTTGGCACGTACCAAGCCGGATAAGTTTGAGTTCAGGATTAATCCGGTCTCCTAAGTTTACAATGGTAATTCGAGAGATTGTAAGCTTAGTTCAAACGGACAATAGTTATCACACTAATATTATAAAGGTGAAAGTTTGTGAGTGTGTGAGTGTGTATGTTTGTTACTTCTACAGGTCTAAACGGCTGGAGCGATTTGAATAAAATTTGGGATGGAGATAGCTGACACCCTGGATTAACACATAGACTATCTATATATATAAAAATCAATGCCACTTTTCGTTGTAATGTTATAACTCAACAACCCCTTTACCGATTTGGCAAATTTTGGTCTTGAATTATTCGTGGAAGTCCAGGGAAGGTTTGTACGTAAAAAATTCTTTTCAAAGTCTTGAAAAAGTGGAAAATCAACATCGTTCTATACTCCCATATACAAACAAATTGTACTAATACTTAAAAGCGTAGCGAAGCACGTACCGGGCCGCTAGTAATTTATAAAGTTTAACACGGGTAAAACCGTAGGGCACAGCTAGTACAGGATATACTGCAAATATTAGTGTTAGCCTGTTGGTCAAGTGGTTAGTGAACCTGACTGGTAAGCCAGAGGTCGTGGGTTCCATTCTCTCCTAGAACAAATTTACAAAGATTTGTTCTGGGTGAGAATCGAACAAACCAAAAAATATAATAATATAGTTAGGCTCTGCAGTATTTTGTTGTCCTAATATATTTATACAAAAAAAATCTAAGAAATAGCTTTCTGCCTAGAGTGTTCAATGAATTTAACAGGTTAAATGGTGACAGTCGTTTTGATTTTATTGATCTGTTTACTACTAGCAAAAATTCAACCAGGTCCAAATTAACTAGATATTTCATTGATAATGTATAAATCTTTGTATAGCACTATTGCCTCAATCTTTTAAAACCATTAGTAGAATTGTCATTGCTGTAATTAATTAAGAACCCGGAGATGCATCCATTTAGTTAACTAGTTGTGGAAGCTTGTTATTGGCATTTACTTACCAAAATTTGTAACCAATTGTATGTAGCTGTTAGCTTCCCTAATAAAATAAAATAAAAATAATATAAAACCTTCCACTAAACAAGACATAGTAGGTCCAGACGCCAGCACATCCAGCTACCCCTATCTGTCAAATTTCGTTTATAGATTTTCAACTTTATCACTTAAGCATAAGGTTTTTCACCTTTGACAGATTGGGGTAGCTTGATGTGCTGGCGTCTGTACATAAACAGTGATGAAGATATCAATAAAACAATGAGTTGTCTAAGTTCCTGTTATTCATTTCCAAATAACATTTAACCAAAACATTCATGCGAATTCCGGATATTTTTCTCGCAATCATTTTATTCGAAGGAATTCGAGCAGACAACATCGACGACGCCATGTACAACAAGCAGTATAAAAACGATTTTCACGCTTTAAAAATTTACAAGCAAAATAGAATGAGGTCGCAATTCCTTTAATACAGTTAAAAAACAATTACGAATGAATGTCATGCTCCAAAATATAGAGAAAACCTAACAATAGTTACACAGTGTATTTCAGTATAATACCTATTTATCATTATTATTAATTTTCTTTTTCTTCATGTTTAATTATTGTTGTTTTTTATAATTATCTATTGTCTTGTGCTATTTTTTTTTATTTTAAGTCAAAGGATGTAGCTGTAGTATTTAAGTAAAACTGAGTGCCTATTTCGCCAACAAACTGTGTAATGCAGTTTGGCGGATACTAATATTAATTTAATGTGTATTCCTTATTTTTATAATAAAAAAAGCGTTATTTTCAGCATCTGTGATGATAAGACGGGTAGTGTATTTACGTGTGTTGTTTTAGAAAGACTAGCTAAGTAATGTAGATCATAGTGGTGTACTCCATAATCAGGTTGACTGCGTAATAAATAAATAACTTCGGACGGCCATCTGATCCCAAAATAGGAAGAACCTATACTATGCCATAGTATAGATTCTTCCTACCAGACCAGACCAGTACCAGACAACTGATAATCATCATCATCACCATATCATCAGTATAATTACTATGGGGAAAGAACACGACAGTATACAATACCAAAGCTTTTCAATAAATATCAGACATTGAGAGATGAGAAAAACATAAATAGTAAAGTGCCGCTGAAAACTAAATTAAAAGAATTGTTAGGGTATGGAATAAAGAAGTAGTATAATCTCAAAACAATATATCCATAAGGGCAGAAATGTAGTAAATAAGTAGCTTATAGGGTAGCTTAATTATTGTAAATATATACTTAAGTATTATAAGCATTTAAGTTAGATAAATAAGAGCGAGTCGCCTACAGACTGCGTTAGCTGTTTGGCGTTTAATATGTTAAGAACCATTAATGTAACTTGAATGTGAATAAACAATAAAAAAATAAAAAAAAGGTATCTAAAACAATAAAAGTTACAACCTTCAACAAGCTTCAATAGTGCGTAGTTAATTATTTCATCGATTAGGCTTAGTTACATTACTATATTTATACTGTGCCTAAAGCTAGTACTTACTTATCGTATGGGGTAGTTACCCTAGTGTCAGAGTTGTTCAAGCCGCCCAGTAGACCTCCGACATGGCTTAACTACTGTTGCCTAATGACTACGACCGGGACCGACAGATTAACGCGGCCTCAGAAGACGACAAGCAGCAGACGCTGAGGTATAAACCACTTTGGCGGTCACCCATCTATGGATTGACCGCGAGCCTAGTTGCTTACCCTCGACGATCACTTACGGATCGGTGAGAGCATCTAGCTTTAGTTCAGAGTAAGCCACTTAATGCGAAGTATGTTGAGAAGTGATAATACAAAGCTCTCTCTAATCCTATTAGTGCAGCGGCGCTTGCCAGTTCGTATTAAAGCAAAATGGCCTAGACTCAAGTTATGATTGCCAGTTAAATATTTAATACTCCTTTGTAATAACCTTACCGTTAGAATACCCATTGGAAAAGAGCTGATATAGATAAGAACCACCGCAAGGAAACTGGCCTTCATTTGGAAAATACCGCATTGAAATCGGTCCATCCATTAGAGAGCTACGATACCACATACAGACAGAAGTGAAAACTATTTATTCATTTCTCATCCTCGGAAAGTAGTGTTTATTTGATCCTAGTAGTGAGTGGAACTAGGAGTTCTACTTCCCACCTTTGGGCTGTAAAGACTATAAAGTTAGTATACCTAGAGGTTAGGTATACTAACTTTATTTACTTTAGGGGAGGTACTAACGTTATGGTAAAGACTCAGTAATTGCTTCCCTCCCTATTGTGAAAAAATAGAACTATTTTTCGTTAGGCTGTCGGCTGTAAAAAATCTAACGTTAATAAGAAAAAAAAGTACACAACAAAAGGTTTTATGCTGCGGTCATGTGAGTATATAAACGGCCAATATGAATTGAAAAAATTACCTTCCGTCTTACGAATATTCGATCAGGTCACGTGTCCTGACGCGAGTTTAACATTTTTTACCTATCCCAAAAAGTGCACAACGCCGCTTAAGAAGTTTAATACATTTTATCCATCCCAAAAAGTGCACAACGCCGCTTAAGAAGTTTTCACTTCAAAAAAGAAAATACATTCTATGCAATATATTCTATTAAGTGCGTACACACGGCTACATATCAAGCTATACATTTCCAATATAAGCTGCCCTCTCATTGTATGGAAATCCTATACAACGTGGGATCAGCTTATACTGGAAATGTATAGCTTGATATGGAGCCGTGTGTACAATGTGCGTCGCAAGCGTCATATGGTATCCATTTTGTATCATGGGTTTGAAGTAGGAGTACTGTTTAAATAAACTAAATTTACATTCTTTCTCAGAAATCTTTAAAATTAATTGTATAAATATTAAGTGCGGGTGGGAATCGAACCTGCGATCACGGGGTATCCGGCCCCATGCGCGTTAACCGCTCCGCCACCGCACCGTGGTGCTGACACTTCGAATTTATACAATCAATTAGATATTTCTTAACACATTAAGACGCTTGTTACGCCATCTTACCGAAACCTACACTACTAACAACGGCTGGAATGCCAATACTTAGATCGTCAATTCCAACATGGCGCTTTAAATTAATCATTTTTGAATACTTATTAAATCATAGGTTTTATTATTAACTATTATCATTTATACAGACAATTTGTAGTAAAATATAAATTTCAATAATTAAACCTAAACATAATCTCCTTGACAATAACTTAATACCTACAAGCTAGCTAAATATCACTACTATTACAAAATAAATTTTATAAATGTTTTAACAATCCGTGTACCTAAATATCTATAATAAGTAGGTAACTAGAAATAATAACTGTGTTACTACAAACATGTTGGGACTATTTACAAGCGCTTTTATAAAGTCTACGTGAATAAAAACCTTTTTAATTTAATTTAATTATTTTTAGCATTTTAAACATGCTATACTGAAAACAATTTTATCAGACGACTTTAAAATTAATTGTATAAATTTTACAGTTTTATAGTTCTAAAACTTCACAGTCCAGAAACCTTATTTATCGTACATATTTACTATAGTCGGTTACACCCGGATGTCAAATGTTCGGCGCTACCCGCGTATTTGGTAATGGAAGATTTCTGCTTCCGGCGCACCGGAAATGACATTCAAAGGACTCGGGCAAAGTATATCCGGTGACTATTTCGAAATATGTTTCGCTAATTCCGTTGGAACGAAAAAATATCCATCCGGCAAATTCCTTAGGATATTATACATATTTTTAAACAATGTTAAGTATTTGGCGTGAATTTGATTCTGGGAAATAAATAGGAATGGTTAACATGACGTTATACATTTATTTATTTACTTACAAATATCACACTAATATTATAAAGCCGAAAGTTTGTGAGTGTGTATGTTTGTTACTTCTTCAAGTCTAAACAGCTGAGCGATTTAATAAAATTTGGTTCGGAGTTAGCTGACACCCTGGTTTAACACACAGGCTATAATTTATAAAAGTTAACGTGGGTAAAAGCGCGGGGCACAGCTAGTGCACGATAAACATAAAAAATGATGCAAAAATAAGCTCATTAGATATCAAATATAATTAAAATAATGTTTTTATTTTTTATATTTTAAGTTCTTATTTAGTTCTTAAGTAGCTAAAAGTATATTTGTACGGCTACACGGCAAAACATAGTGCCCATTTATTATGTCATCGTACTAATACCTTCATGTAAATACCTATGTTATACAAATAAAAAGAAATCTGATCATAGTTTTCCACCCTAATTGACGGGTAGTTCTTAAAAAACAAAACAATATAAAACCATTTCATGAATGCCGTAGCTATCGGTGTACGGACACGAACAAAGCGTATAATAATATATACGGGAACGAAAATAAAAAGTAAATAATAGATTTACACATTGAATTGAGAAACCTCCACATTTTTGAGTATATCAGAGTGCCGTGTCTCAATAATTTGTTAATCTATAAATACAATACACAAAAAACAACTAGAAGAATGTTCATTCTTACAAATATTGGTCTTGTGCGGGAATCAAACTTGCAAATTTTAGATCAAAAGTTCACTACTGAGTCACGGCGGTCGTCATAGAGGCGGCGTTGTACAGTAATATAATAATATCATGGGACATTATTCACACACGGCCATCTGATCCCAAACTAAGCAGAGCTACTATGGAAACCAGATAACTGATATTCTACATATACTACTGTTCTTTTGTAAACGCCTACTTATATAGATAATTACACCCAGACCCAGGACAAACAGACATCTTCATGCACATAAATATCAGAGAGAGATGTAATCATGCTGTCTTTTGCATTGCTGGCTGATCTCCGTTATGTTTGGCAGCTGAAATGTAGCTAAAAGCGCTATGATGTCCTCCGCGACGTGTCTGTCGATGGCGAACCCTGCTATGATTTTTTGTTGTGGTCACGAATATGGCTCGCAAACCCAAATTTAGTTTTAAGCACTCTATCGCATGACGCGCAATACAGCTGATTATTAGAGTTGTATGTATAGTTATATACTGGCTTGGGCTTAAATTTTTTGTGTTGGCGATCAGTATCTATGTTATTTAACCTGGCAGCCTCGTATTGCACTGCAACTTGATGTATAGTCCTGCGCCATTCAGGACGTCGATGTGCGAGTTTCTCCCAGTGTGAAATGTTATATGCAGGTGGCGTTTCAAGACATCCTTGTACCGTAGAAACTGTCCCCCCGGTTTGCGCTTTCCGTTAGCAAGCTCTGAGAAGAACTGCAACAACAGCGCTATTATCAGTCATCGTTACTCGGTTTTTTACTAAATAGAATCGTATACCGTGTGTTATACGAGAGCGTATACTGTGGATACTTATACAGGCTGGCCGAGGAGTTGACGTTCAAACGCAAAATTTAGATATTTTATGATCGGGAGTATTACCCTCATGTACCTATGTTCTACGATTTTGTGTAGTTTTCGAGATAGAATTGTTTTAATGATTTTATTCGTAGATTTCACCTAACATCAGTTTTCAATTTTTTTCTCGTTCTGTTGAACATTTCTGGTTCATTTTTTGTGCTAACTTATCAGCATAGTTTAACCTAACGCCCTAAAAAGTATGGTTTATCTAATCATTGCAAAACTGACTTAGAATTTATTCGAAAGTTCAAAATTTGGGTTTGAGCAGAGGACTCATACATTTTCAAAGTATCAAAATAAAATTTATCATAAAGTATCTAAATTTTGCGTTTGAACGTCAACTTCTCGGCCACCCTGTATAGATAATTACACCTAGAATCAGGACAAACCAAACAGACATGTTCATGCACACCAATATCTGTCCTGGGTGGGAATCGAACCGTGCTGCGGCGAAAGCAAGTATTTACCAACCACGCCAAGCAGCCCGTAAGATACATCCAAAAATATTCTCAATTATGTATAAAACAATTCGTTCCATCTCCTCCATTTCCTTCGGGGCCCCGTCCCGTACCCAGCAGATCTTTAAGTATTTATTATGAAATATAGACGGGACGTTATAACGTTGCTTGACATAACGGCATGAACCGAAACACTTGGCTCGGCTTACAGCTTTTTTTCGATGTGGTCTAAGTCAAAAACAAAAGCGTCAATATGTTGGCGGTGCAACACATCCGTGTTTTGGAGAACACGTAAACCCGTCGATACTGTACTGAATAAAACTGAAAAAATGCACTTGTGATCGACACACTTGAGCACTATAGTATATTCCAAGCAGTTATTTAGTCTCTATTAGAACTATAAAGTATCTAAATTAGTCCTGTCATTATAGTACGTTCACCTCGGAATTTGAGATACCCAGCTGTAAGTCTGTAAATACTTGTATATTGACACCCTAAAAGTTGTCTCAAAACTTACACATAGTATGGTGTACGCAAATATCAAATTTCAAGAACAAAGGTTACAAAAATCGGTTTGTTGCGCTTTTTTTTGTAAATCTCATTTCCTATGGGTTTGTTCTATTTGTATTTAGTATCAATATTGTAGAATACAAAATTCTCTACAAATTCCGTCAAAAAATTTGAACCGTTTTCGAGATAGAGGGCGCAGTCACAGCATCACCTCAGGTCAACCGGTGCCTCTGGTCGAAAACGCGCCATATATAATTGATGAACTATCGACAGATCAATGATTAGAAATATTTGTCAATTTTTATTAACTATTATATTATATTTTATAATTTTTTTCCTAACCTATCCATTTTTTATTCTGTATTAATTTATTTAACAACACTTACCTGCCCATGTAATTGCATTGAATTGATAATGAAAATATAGGACTTATATTTGAATTCTAACCTAATTAATATTAATAAGTTTTTACATGATGAAAAAAAAACAAATAAATTATGAATTAATCTTTTTATTAAAAAATATCCATATATAGTATATATTTTTGCAGGAAAGCGGGTTTCCTGAATCCGCATCGCGAACGATAACCGCTCTTGCAGTTGCAGAAAATTGTATTTAGCAAATCTTCTGGAGCAGGTGGTAATATTGTCATGATAGGCTCCAGAAAATCGTTTCTCATTGCCCAAACTTGCAATGCTCTTTAGCTTGTAGTCAATGTAATGGGCAAGCTTGTCTCAATGCTCTACCATATCAGAACGAAGATGGAACCTTTGATAAATGTTGTTGAAGACGATAATGAAGACCAGTTTGAAATTTACCAGCACCCGGAAGACGACGATGAAGAGGAAGAAGATTATTAAAGGTATAAATTGTAGTTTTGGTACCCTTTATTCCAATTTTTACTTTTAATAAAAATAAATGTATTGAATGATATTTTTTAATAAAATAATCTTTTTACTATTTTAATTCGTAACGTATTTTTATTTTTGTTGTCTAAAATATTTTTGATATGGTGAACGTATAAAAATTTTTTTGACAAAATTAATAGAGAATTTTATATTGTACAATACTGATACTAAATACAAATAGAAAAAATCCATAGGAAATGAGATATTTACAAAAAAAGCGCAATAAACCGATTTTTGTGACCTTTGACCTTGAAATTTAATAGTTGCGTACACCCTACCATATGTAGGTTTTGTGACAACTTTTAGGGTGTCCATATACAAGTACTTACAGACTTACAGCTGGTTTCTCGAATTCCGAGATTCTTACCTAATTTAAACTTAAATGACTGGACTAAAATTTTGCGTTTGAACGTCAACTCCTCGGCCACCCAGTATGTGAGATTTATTTCGTTCGAACCAGAGACGAAATTCACTAAAAAATAAAAATCTTGGGACAACTAAGCCGTCAAGGCAGAACCTGTAGAATGGCAATCAGATAACTGAAAAACCTACTTATATGTACACTTATAAATAATACATATTATAGATAAATGTCACCCAGTCACAGAACAAATAATCAAGCTCATCACACAAAGATTTGTCCTGGGTGGGATCGAATCTACGACATGTTTTCTTAGCTTCGTAGTAAGAGTCATATACCACTAGACTAACAGGCCATTTTCCGACATGAAAATGACAGGTTGATCCGAAAATATAGGAGTTTGATTTTAATATTTAGAGCGCTATGGTCTTCTATAGAAGACTTTCATAGAGATATAATTTTTAGCCGTAAGTGTATGTGTATAATGAATATAAAACAATAATATATATTGATTATCGCCTCACCGCTTTGTGTCGCGGGTTTGTGCGACCCATAAATAGTTGTTCTGAGTCTGGATGTAATTTGTGTCCGTCTATTACATGTTTGTAAAGTACCACGCGACACAAGGATTAGACTTCCCTAATGCGGGCGATGCCTTTAAAAAAATGTCTTCTATATAAGACCGTGACGCTGAAAATTTCAAATCGCTGCGCGCTCTTACCATGCACCTAACACCAGACACACAAAAACAGTGAAGTCTATTCCCAAAATCGTTTATACTCACAAAAAAATAGTGGTTTTGTCACAAAAATAAACTGTTTATTTATTCATTCTTATCGTAGAATTCTCCGGAAAATTCTTTCTTTATAAACTGTACGGGAAATGTCGGCGAAAGTTGCGTGGGTAGGTACTTAGATTGTGTGTTTTGCGAACTTTGAAAATTGGAATATATTACTTACTACGGTTGTTCCTGAGGCGTAACGTAATTTGAAACAACTTACTGGATACTTTCCGTTTATATGCGTGTTGGAGCTTCCACGAAAAATATTGTTTTTTTATGTACTTACTTAAAAGTAATGAAATTTGTTAGAGGAAATAAATGTCCCACCTAACTGCAGATAGGAGAAATTTTTATTCAGCTCATAATACATTGTGATAGGAATTATTACTAACTATCTGTGTACCGCAGTTTCACCCGCGTTAAACTTTATAAATTCTAGCCTATGGGTAATTTGGATATATAAGCATATTACTACAAAGTTTCATCAAAATCTGTTGTAGTTTTTGCGTGAAAGAGAAAAAAACATCCATACTCAGAATTTCTCGCATTTATAATATTAGTAGAATTCATCTCACGGGTTTTTCTCGCACAGGACAACATTTGTGTGATAAGTTGTGCCTCAGATCCCAGAGTACGGACTAACCCGACTCTACACCGAAGAAATCCCGGACGTCAGCCTGTTCAGATTTGAATGGTTCTCAAACAACTTAAAAGCAACAAGGTACCTGGGGATGATGGAGATTCATCAGAGCTTCTGAAGGCGGGTGGTACACCATTGCGACGAGCCCTTAATAAGTTATTTGACTCCGTCATACTAGAAGGTCAAACGCCACAAGTGTGGTACAGAAGTGTGGTGGTGCTCTTCTTAGAAAAGGGTGATAAAACCCTCTTGAACAATTACAGATCCGGCATACTGTAGTGACAAAATGGCGGGCAAAAGCTAGTTACTTAATTATACTTTTACTTATTTTAATGAAGATAGTCCATAATAAGATATCTCGTTGATGTCTGTCCATCCAGTGGTTGTATAATATGGACAGGATAATCTGTCAATCTTAAAACTTCCTGTAGCTATTTCAGCCGGTGCTCACGGCATGTTGCGGAAATTAATGCCACCATTGATCTATTACCTTCCGGGCCACGCGCTACCTATTGCTTCAAGTTACTGCCTCAGTATAAAAATATACAGTAGGGAAACTCTCACTCACTCCTCAGTTTATAAGAGAGGTAGGGCACAGCGTTCATTCGCTCGAAGAGCAGCCCGACTGGGAAAGTACCTCCACCTTACAGAAGAAATTCCTTAATAATAACATTAATAATTTAATGTTGTGTTTCTGAGTGTGAGTAAGGTCGCCAGAGCTCATCGGGGTGGGGGGAAGGGTTAGCAACACTTGATTGCCGACTCTTAAAGGCCGGCAACGCACCCGCGACTCCTCTGGTGTTGCGAGTGTCCATGGGCGGCGGTGATCACTTACTATCAGGTGACCCATTAGCTCGTTTGTCGACTTCTGACATAAAAAACTACCTACACACGGTCGAAACGGCACACTCACAATGCGCATCGACAATACCCCTAAGCGGTTGGCGCGGTGCGTAAGTAAGTGACTCCTTATTGTACACCAAAATATAATACATAAAAAGAACTATGAGTATTTTAACAAGATTGTACAAATGGCGGCCTTATCGCTAGCTGCGATCTCTTCCAGGCAACCGTTGAATGGACCAGGAGTAAAGAAAAGGAATTTGGGTATTTGTTGGCATAATTAGCAGAAAAGAATGTATTACGTTGTATACGACTGTTTGAAATCGGCTTCATCAAAACGGGAGCTTTCGTATTTTAAACAATCTGCTGATCTTTAAAAAAATATGTTTTAATAAAAAATAATAATAGGTATTGTAGAAGCGGAAAACTACAAGAGTGGGGATTTCCTATAAAAAGGCGATGCCTCGCCGGCATCGCTCTCGGACAGCAGCAGTGGTGCCGCAAACACTCAAGAGTACACCGCCTATCCTCTCTCCAACTTCGCTCGGGTCTCCGCACATAAACTTATTGTGAAGATTCCCACGTTTCGAGACCGCGAAGAGGTCCACGCCCTCAAGATGGATAGGGAAGGCCAACGACCAGGCTCCTCGCGGGGCCAGGTCGCTGGCCCTTCCCCGAAGGAACAGCAACCAATCAAGCAGCCCAGCGTATCCCGGACTTCGGCGGAATCCGGGACCGCACCGCCCGTGCATCAACCACCCGCTCAACATGGGTCCGTGAGCGCTCGCCGCTCCCCACCTCGCGATCCCCGCCGTCCCCCCCTCTCGAAGGGGGGTAGAGAGGCCCCACCCGTGATTGGTTCGCGACCCGCGCCCCGCGCATCTCCCCCGTCAACATTAAAGGCGAGGTCGAGCGAACGCGCGCAGCACCAGGAAGCCACCAGAGCCTCGCCGCCGGCCGTCCCCCGTGATCCCCCTGCCTCTCGAATGAAAGGCAGGTCAGGGATATCACGAGAAAAAGTGAAAACCCCTCCCACACCAAGGGACATCGCAACACGCGCTGCAGTACCCGTTGGGGGACACGCTACAGCCGCACCTCCATTCGTACCCCCTAAAGGTACGTCGAGTGTACAGGCGAAGAACGTAAAGAAGCTCGGGATAACCATCCGTGCCCAACTCCTCTCCGATCGTGGGTCACCGCCCACGTTTGAAACGAAGCACATCGACACCTTTAGAGGCATCGACATGGCTGAATTTCACGGAGGCGTGGAACCCCGCTCCACCGAATCCTTTGGATTAGAAGATGGGGAGGGGGGAGCCCCCTTTCCTCCTACCTCCATAATGAAGCCGCACACCGATACATCTTCGGAATCGGAGTACTCCGGGACGTGCTCGGACTCAGACGAGTCGTCACCTGGCGTACAACTTGAAGGTGAACATGGCGATCAAACCCCATCTCCCAAACCCCCAGCAAGCGAGGACCTCCACCCCGAAATGGACGTGGACCCACCCCTCCGGGACAAAAGATACCGAAGCCCACAGGACGAAGTAGAGGACCCCAAAAGGCAACGCATCGTGCCCCAAGAACCCCCCGAACCCCTCAGCCCCAAACCGTCTACATCGGCACCAACTAGCTATGCGCAGGCCGCGGGCCGACCAGCATTGCAAACCGGCGAGATGCCCCGTAGCGGCGATAAGGCAAAAAGTCAGACATCATCGACATAGCGTCGATGATGTCTGACTTTTTGCCTTTGTCGAAGGTTTCAACCCCTAAGCCTCCAAAATACCCACCCCTTGTGGTGGAGAAGCTTCCGAACTGGGCCAGACACTTCCGGGCCCTTAAGGAGCTACTGGGACACAACCCCAATGCTCGCCCCTATGGAATGGGGGTGAGATTTACCCCTAACAGCCCTGAAGAATACCGAATCGTGCAGAGATACCTCACAGAGCTAGAAAAATCCGAGAATCTCTCCTGGTTCTCGTACTCGCTGCCTTCAGAACGTAGTGTAAAAGTAGCAATCAGGGGACTTCCGGTCGATACAGCCCCGGAAGAAATAACGGACGAGCTCAAACAACTTGGCTACGAGCCTGAATATGTCCGGCCCATCAAGGCTAGGCAGGGCAAGCCAGGTTGTATTTTCTTGGCAATTCTTAAAAGGACCCCAAACGTAACCCCAGGCATTTTCGACGTCAAGGAAATGTTATGCATGCCTGGTGTTATAATAGAATCCTGGCGGGGGAAGCAGGGACCAGCACAGTGCCACCGGTGCCAGCAGTTCCGGCACTCTTCCCACCAATGCCACCGCCCACAAGCCTGTGTGAGATGCGGTGGAAACCACGCAGCCAGGGACTGCCCAGTTCCCCGGGAACAGCCAGCCACCTGCGTGAACTGTGCCGGCAGCCACCCTGCCAACAATCTACGCTGCCCCGTCTTCCGCAAGGAGGTGAGGAACCGTAAGGGAGGCACAGTCGCAATCACCGGGATCACCCATACGCAGCCAGCAACAAAATTAGATCCGAGAGCAAAAACGGCCCCGGAAGAAGAGCCCACAAACGGACTAATGGCGGCCGCAAATGAACCCCGAGTACGTGGAGCACCACCTACAGGCCAAAAGCCCGCCCCCAAGAGGAAAAAGAGGCGGAACAACAACGCAAAAAAGGGGAATCAGACCCCCCTCCCTACGCCAACAACTGAAGCTTCTCAACCCCCAGTGCTAGTACGAGACTTCGACAACAGTACCCACGGGGTCGAACCAAATGCCTCCCAGCCTGTACCACCTCAAACTCCCCCCCCGAGGGGCCCAAGAAACCAAGGTGAGAGAGAATCAAGACCCAGGACGGAGCAAACCACACCAGCACCCCCTGCAACCATAACAAACATCGCCCACTGGATAGAGGCAGTCGGCAGGCTCTTACTCGAGCTTGTTGAGGCAATCAGGGGAGGACAAAATCCCATGCTGATCCTGATAGCCGGGATAACACGCATATTCCAGAATGGAACCGTCGGCTATTAGGATCATTCACTGGAATGCCAGGGGTCTACGCAAGAAGACTTCCTTATTAAGACCTCTACTGCAGGACCAAAATGTGGACGTGGCGCTGATAAGCGAGACGCTCCTGGGACCTGCAGACCAAATAAAGTTCCCAGGATACCTCGCTTATCGCCAGGATGACAAGTCGGACGATGGCACCACCAGGCGCGGTCTGGCAGTACTGGTGAGAAGAAGGATCGCGCACCAACCAATCCAATCCCCCCAGCTGGAGACCACCTACGCGCTAGGTGTCGAACTGCATGCTGCCGGAGAACAGCTTCGCATATTTGCAGCCTACAAACCCCCGGGGGCCCGATTGATCCCGGGGGACTTCGCAGCCCTACTTAACTCCACGCAACCGACCATAATTGCCGGTGACCTCAACGCCAAGCACCCAGCATGGAACTCTGTTACAACAAACCCAGCGGGGAGGTGCCTCCTGGACATCGCGGAGGCCCGCGGATACACTGTCTCTGGCCCCGAAGCCCCCACAAGATATCCGGACCAAAATTCCGTAGGGGCACCCGACGTGCTGGACATACTAGTTCACCGCGGGCTGCACTGCCAAATCGCGCAAGAGGTGATTGATGACGAACTGCAGTCCGATCACCAACCGGTACTTTTCGTCATCCCACTTGCCACCGCTCGGCTCTCCCCCCCAGCGTCACGCCCGAAGATTGACTGGTCGAAGTTCCATCAGGAGCTCATGAACTCCACTCAGATACGGAGCTCACTAACCAGCGCAGACGATGTAAACAAGGCAGCTGAAGAACTTGCCCTGCAAATAAGAGCAGCAATCACCGCAGCATCTACTACAACCGCCCCACTCCGCACTCCACCACTTCCCTCGTACATCCAGAAAATGCTCAAAACCAAATGGGCTCTGAGGAAGGAATGGCAGAGAACGAGATGTCCAATCCTCAGAGTGAGACTCAACCGGACCACTGAGGACGTCAAGAAGGAACTCCAGTTCCACAGGGGGACGGAGTGGGAAAATTTCATATCCGCGATATCCGACAACAATGACTGGCCAGCCATACACAAACTGTGCCGGCACTTCACAAAGGCCCCCGCCCCGATTCGCCCTCTACTCCACGAAGACGGCACTCCGAGGTACCGAGCTGAGGACAGAGCGGAAATCTTCGCCAGACATTTGGAGGCCCAGTTCCGACCGAATCCCATAGAAGACCAGCAGCACGTCGCCCACATCACCCAGCACCTGAGAGAATTCTTTGAGAGGCCGATAGCCCAAACAGAGGACCCCATCTTCTTTACTCCGAACGCAGTCCGACGAGCCATCTGGGGGATGAAGCCAAAGAAAGCCCCTGGCGCAGACCTAATCACCAATCACGCTCTGCGCCACCTACCCATGAAAACCATAGTGGCTGTCACCAACCTCTTCAATGGCATCCTCCGGATTGGCCGATTTCCGGACTGCTGGAAGATGGGGCACGTCATCATGATCCCGAAGCCAAAAAAGAACATAATGAAGCCGGAGAGCTATCGGCCAATCACCTTGCTTCCCTCCATCTCCAAGGTCTTCGAAAAGCTGCTGCTACGAGAACTGACACCACATATCACCCCCCGAGAAGAACAATTTGGGTTTCGGTCGGAGCATTCGACAACTCTCCAACTGACGAGAGTACTGCACGACATGTCAGAGGCTATGAACAAAAGAGAATACGTCGTCGCAGTACTCCTCGATATGGAGAAGGCCTTCGACCGCGTATGGCACGAGGGTCTGCTCTATAAGATGTCGCTGTCTACAGCCCCCCGAAGACTGATCCGGATAATATCCAGCTTCCTTACGGAGAGAAGATTCAGGGTAGTAGTAGACGACGCCCTGTCATCCCCGCGCTCCATTGCAGCCGGAGTCCCCCAGGGCAGCTGCCTGTCGCCGGCATGCTACTCACGCTTCACCGATGATATCCCTGTGAAGCCGGGCACGAAACTGGCTCTATACGCCGACGATGCGGCGTACTTAGCTAAGTCTATGAGCTCCATACACGCCGCAAAGAAAGCACAAGCCAGCTTAGATGCCCTACCCGCCTGGCTCCAGAGGTGGAGACTCTCGGTGAACGTGGGTAAGACCCAGGCCCTAATCGTGGGTCGACAAACTCCACACCCGCCTCCTCTACGACTCCTGGGAAAAGACATACCCTGGGCTTCAACAGCCAAGTACCTGGGCGTGACGATAGACCATCAGCTAAGAATGACCACTCACGTCACCAACATATTGGGCGACTGCCGAACTGCAAGAGCGCTGCTTCGCCCGATTCTGAAATCCAAATTACCTTTAAGAGCCAAGCTGGGCGTATATAAGTCCTACATACGCCCGCGCCTGACATACGCCGCCCCAGCATGGTTCGCCCTCACAAGCGAGATGAACAAAAAGAGACTGCGCACCCAACAGAACGCCGCGATGCGCAACATCGTAAGAGCGCCTCGCTATGTGAGGAATACCACAATCCAGAGGGACCTCAAGATGGAACCGCTGGATGACTTTGTTGGGCGCCTGGCGGAGCAGCTGTTCAGAAGAGCTGATCGGTCCTCGTGGGACCACCTAAAAGAAATAGCCCCATACCACTCACGTCCCCCGGACAAGAAGCACTTCCCCAGGGACCTTATCAGGTAGTCCAGGGGCACAGCCAAGAAGCGGGGAAACCCAAACAGTCTTGGGCCCTCCCACTGCTCCCGGATAACCACTGTCGAGCCGGTCTGCACTTGCTGGGCCTCGCCGAAAGGCGTCTCACTTGGCAGGGCATGACCGCCGATATACGTGGCGACAGAGGACGAAGCAAGAAGAGGGGATCAACCCAAGACAAAAAACAAGCACATCAGTGATACCAGTACCACTTACCGCAAACCAGTACCACCACCCTGACGGCAGACAACATTATCGCGTCTAGCCCACCCAATTGGAAACCGTAATCAGAGATTACCCCAAAGACAGGTCCGTCTTTACGGACTTCGAGTGACACCTCGGACGTGGGGCAAATTGCCCCGGAACCGACTCCTCGACCACAACTAATTGTGGCCAGAGACGACTACTGCATCGCTCTCTTTGGGTCCCAACAGTTGTAGAGGCTGTTACTCTGTCCGATTGCGGATCGATTCGTAAAAGTCTTTGTTTCTAATTGTTAGCCAGTGTAGCGCGGGTGATTTTACTTCTTTTGTTCGTTTTCTTTGTTTGAATTAAAATTATTTGGTTGTTAAATATTTTTGTGATTGTTGTTGTCGTAAGTTGTATTAAAATTTGTTTTAAAAAAGCTACTTCTGGTCTCATTCCTTAGATCAGAAGTGGGACTCTTCTTTCGCCCACTTAGTTATTTGTGTGTTTTGCAATTATCGGTGAGGTCAAATATTTTTGTTGTTGTTGTGCAGTTTTAATTGGTTTGCTTTTGTTGTTGTTTAGTGGTGTTATTTTCGTTATGTCGAATCGTGAGTCCTGAAATCCTGGGCACGGTAGTCGCCACAGTAAGCATCGCGAGCAGACGAAAATTTCAGCGTACGGCTCGAAATTGGAGTGATTTTGAGTGCCTCGTTTGTGTGTTTTACTTTTGTATAGTGTCGACAGTGTGTTCCTGTAAGCAAAATTTATTTCTATTTTGGTATCGGTTGCTTTTAAAAAGTAAGTACCACGTGCTCGTTGTTTTGTTTTTGTGTGCGCCCTAAAGTATAAAACCGTTAGTTAATATCTAAATTGTGATTAGTTCAGTTTCACTGGTGACTAAAGTAAATAGAGCGCACACCACGCAATGATTCGCATAGTTGTCACGATGATAAGTGTGGAGATTATTGCCGTGATACACGAAGTAGATCTAGGCGTCGCGACAGACCGGATAGTTTTGAAAGTTCACGTAAACTTGTTCGTTCGCGATCAGATTGTCGAAAACAGGACGATCCGTTTACGGTCCTTGAGCGGTAGCAGTTATAATAAGTGCGAACGTGATTGCAATGCCTTCTAAGGCACAAGAAAATCTACACCGCACGTTAGATTCTATCATGAGTAAGTTAGAAACGATCGAAAGTAATTTTAAAATCTACCACTATAAAATGAAAAATGTGGGTAGTTCGGCTACTCGGGCAATTGTTGACGTGATCAGTCAGATATTTCTAGTCGTTCGTTTTGTTTAGATTTGTTCTAATCACTATTGTGTTTTAACCGTTGCCGAGTGTATTAACTGTGAGCGCAGTCTACGAAGTGTACATAAATGTGTTTTGTTTTGGTAAATTTTTGTGTTGTGTGATTTACGTAAGTAGATACAATTTTATTGTTTTGTATGTGAAATACCGCTATGTATTTCACGTGGCCGATGAAGTCTTTCTTGAAAGGTGGATCCCATATCAGGGCGCGAAACCATTCACTTAGTTTGTCGCACGGTAGTTTGCGATAGTCCAGTGAAACAGTGAAAGCCTCCTAGTCTAACCGATTCGTCATGTTAAACAAAAAGGTAGTTTGCGATGTGTGTTACGAATTACGATCTAACCTCTATCATAAGTCGTCGTATTGTTGATAGCCGTTGCCGGCGCCGCTCAGTATCGTGTGCATTGCATGATAGCCATGGTATATAGCTGTAGGTATTGACCACCGCTGAGGAATGTAACCTCAAACGGTTGACATCACGGTGTTGTATAAAATGTCATGCCGTTGTTTTGCGCCTAATGGTAGTGAGAGGATTGAGTGAGGAGCTGAAAAGCCTATGCTACAAGGTATTGACAAAGCTTACTAAGTAACACTTGATAGTCTTATCATTTTTTCAATTTAATACTGAATGCGTTATTTGCATTCTACAATGTAAATGAGTTATTTAAAACCTAGTAGGTGTAATAACAGTGCACGTTCTCAAGCTACTTCTTAGCAGCGGAGTTATCAACATAAGTTTGAAGTCGTCCTCTGAAGTTTGACTGCACGTGTGGCGCAGTGGTTAAGATCATCGCATTGTCATTCAATGTTCGATTTCGGGTTCGATTCCCGTAAATTGCGTAAACTATTTGTGTGAACAATGAGAAGATGTTCTGAGTGTGGATATACTTTGTGTCGGACGATTATATGTTTCGTCATATGTAATGATGTTATGTAAAAGACTTGGTCATATTAAAGGACAAAGGTTACACCAAAGTGAGATCAGTCATGTTAGCAATCTCAAATCAAGTGAGTTATTGTCAGGTGTAGCCGAGTCGGAGAAAGGTCGTTTGGTACACATTTCTCCGCCACAAAAAGTCGGAAATGACAAATGTTTAGTCTCTGTCTCCATTATCTCATAGAAGTTATTTATAATTATCGATTGTATTGCTCTGAAATATACCGAGCGTTAATGTGACCTAATATGTGTGTTGCGCGTTAGTGCATTGTTTTCAGGATTTTGTTTTAGAAAGAGGATAATGATGTCTTATGCGGATGATTTTGATGTTGTGCCAATTAGGGTCCATCAGATTTCTAAACCTTGTAATTGGACACGAATAACCCAGGCAGCGAACGAAGTAATTCAATCGCCTCAGAATGGTAGTTTGGATGCAATTAGCTACGTAAGACAGTGATTTTTGTATTTCTTATACAATTCGGTAAGTAAAGAACCCAGGTGGTTCTGATGTTACATGAAGGGACCTATGTTGAGTCTTTCAGGTTTTTACGTAGAAATACGTTTCGTATAATTGTTACGCATAAAAACGTGAATGAAAAAAAAAAAAATGTCGCCTTTATTTTGAATAAGGCTAATTAAAAGAGTACACGATTATGAGGTATCAATAATGACGCTGGAACTCATTGCAATATATCAGGCCTTATCTTACGGTATGAATCATAACTTGAATAAAGTTGTTATTTTTTCAGATTCTAAGAGTGCCTTGCAACATGTGGCTCGATGTGCCTCTGGTCGCAGAGGTGCAACGATAGCCTATGATATCCTGAAAGCTATTATTATTTTTAATGAAAGGGGTATAGAGTTAAAGTTGCAATGGGTTCCAGCACATATTGGTCTGAAAGGGAACGAGGAAGCTGACCGTATAGCTAAGTTGGCGGCAGTAGCGGGCATGGTTATTGACTACTTACCGGATCATTGGGAATTAGTTCCTAGATTTAAATTGCTATGTTTTGCAGATTGGAAAAATCTATTTGATAATAAATCTTTAGATAAAGGCATATGGTATAAGACCATTCAGGGTGAGCTTCCTTGTGTCCCTTGGTTTGATGGCACGAATTTGAGCAGAAATTATGTTAAAATAGCATTTAGACTTAGATCCGGACATTATCCATCAGCAAAGTTTGCTTTCTTAATGAAAAAGTCAAATTCTCCAAATTGTATAATTTGTAACAAAATTGAGGATGTGCAACATTTGCTGATGGAATGTGTTCGGAACAAAGATGAACGTGACTCGCTTCTGAACGAATTTAAGTTGAATAGGCTGGATGTAGGTCTGATACAAAGCATTTTAGCAAACCCTAAATCGCAGGCAGCAAAAAGGTTATGTAGCTTAGTATTCGTTCAGCAGTGAGCAGCGTTTGTTCTTATAGTACCTCTAATTTAAGCTTTTTTGTGTGTTATTTATATTATTATGTATTTACGATGTTATAAGGAATGATGGGGTTGGCATATCCTTATTGGACAAAAACCCCTAAAAAAAATAAAGATAAAAAAAAAAATAAAAAAAGAGTACACGTTTGGTGATGTTCTCTTTGTAATTAAATTGTCTTAGTCCACAGGGACCCAGATATTCGTGGCAGTTATGGCAAATGGGTCAGTACATGGCTTGCGTGGCAAAGTTTGTCAAGCGAGTGGTGTTGGAGAGAAAAGGCGAGTGTGTCACTTGCTGTTTGGAGCAGGCTGTCGGCGTGACCCGGTGGCTACCTTCGGGGCTGGGGCCCTGAGGCGCCTGGTCTGGCGGGCGTGCGCCTGCGCGCGTGTCCGGCTGCTATGGGAGCTTAAACGCAGTTAAGTACATGATCCCGTGGCGTGGTGAGTGGACTCCCGATGTGTGTGGAGTCACTTTCCATGGTGCGTGACTTTAATTATTTAGGCACTTTGATATTTTGCTTAAACTAATTATGTAAAGATTTTGGGGACATGCTTGTGTGCCGAGCATTGTGTGTTGTTTTGAGAATTACAAATTGATGTAATGATTCTCTATTTGTGCAAAGTGTTTTTCGCAAAGGGCAAACACATTAAGGGAAGTTCTATCTTGCGGTTGGGATAGTCTCTGTCTTGGAGGTCCTCGTACTCAGATATGCTATCCTGGCTGACGGATACACTTCAAGTAAGGTAGGGTTTCATGTTATTGGATGCTGTCTTGGAGTGCGCTCAGGTATGCGATCCTAGTATATGGGACATGCCTGGTGTGGTTTTGTGTCCCTTCCTTTATGCTCGGACGTGTGGTCCTGGAGCTGTGTGTTACACGTAGGGTCATGCCACGGGTTGGCCACTGACGAGACGTGGTGCTGTGTGTTACACGTAGGGTCATGCCACGGGTTGGCCGCTGACGAGACGTGGTGCTGTGTGTTACACGTAGGGTCATGCCACGGGTTGGCCGCTGACGAGACGTGGTGTGAGATATGTTTGTGTTAAATATTGACTGTGTTTTATTGATAATTTGGGTTGAAATACGCTTTTATCTGGAACTGATTAACACACGCAAAGTTATGTCTCACGTAAGTGCGCGTAGATCTCTAGCGAGTCGTGAGGGGGCACTCCCCCGACGGGAACTGCCCCGAGTGAACGTACAGATATCAGTTTATTTTATACTCTTGTGGTTAGGCTGAGTTAAGTGTGCTAAGCCTACATATGTGTCGAATTGTTGTTTGATTTTGGTGCGACACAAAGATTATGTTTTGAAGCTATCTCTTATCATTTATGGACATGTTTTTGTGCTGTAGTTTTGTGTAATTACAGAGTCTGACAATGACACAGAGGAGTCGAGATGCCTGATGAAGTTGATGAGCCACAACCCAGCACGCCCGCAACACGTGCTGCTGAAAGCTTAAGGATGTCGTTGCCAAGCCTGGAGACTGATCGCCAGAGTTGAAAGATGGAGCCCGTGGACGGCCTCCTGTCAGAAAGGGCCGTGTAGAAGCGGAAAACTACAAGAGTGGGGATTTCCTATAAAAAGGCGATGCCTCGCCGGCATCGCTCTCTTTGGGTCCCAACAGTTGTCGAGGCTGTTACTCTGTCCGATTGCGGATCGATTCGTAAAAGTCTTTGTTTCTAATTGTTAGCCAGTGTAGTGCGGGTGATTTTACTTCTTTTGTTCGTTTTCTTTGTTTGAATCAAAATTATTTGGTTGTTAAATATTTTTGTGATTATTGCTGTCGTAAGTTGTATTAAAATTTGTTTTAAAAAAGCTACTTCTGGTCTCATTCCTTAGAGTATCTAAAACATTAAAAGTTACAACCCTACAGCTTCAATAGTGCGTAAGTAATTATTTCGGCAACTAGACTTACTTACCTTTGCCATGGTCTCCTTCTGTGAGGCAGTCTTTCTGTAGAAGGCGGCCGCTGAACGGGATTGGGAACGAGCCGATCCCGCTCGTAGGCGGAGGAGGCGTCGGGCGGTGGTGGCAGCCGTTAGCCCAACTCCCCTCGGGGCCGCGGCGGCAGTGTGAGAAGTGTCCTCTACTGCCGCCACATACAAGCAGCTCCGGGATGACAGCGATCTGTCTGTGGCGCAATCGCTGTGCCATACTGGCAGGAGTCGGCAAAAGGGGAGGGCAATCCAAAGGGGCCCTTCTATGGTACGTGTCCCGAGCATCTGGGACATGGTGCAAAAGGGGGGTACCGGAGCAGCATACCCGCGTTCCCGGGACACCCCCATCAGGCGCCAAAAGAAGTCCACGGCAGGTAGGTTTAGTCGGTGCAAGTCCGACATACCCACCCGTAGACACTTTTTTAGGGTGGCATGCGTAGATAATCCCCATGTATTATCAAAAATTAAAATGAATCTAAACATTAAAAGTTACAACCCAACAGCTTCAATATAGCGTAGGTAATTATTTCATCAACTAGGCTTAGTTACTGTCCATGTTTATACTGTGATACTGCTTTGTTTTTTGAATAAATTGGCAAAAAGCATTCCTTGCTTATGTTGCGCAGTGGTTAAGGTTTAATTGTATACAGACTGGACTATCCCATCCAAGGACACTTCTTTTTATTTAAGAAAACAACACCCACGCTTTTAATAAAACTACACCCGCGCTACATGAATAACATTGCAGGTAGCTGTAACAGCGATTTTTTTTTGTTGTATACTAATAAGGGGTTTTCAACCACGTGGATACATTAATCCGATTGTACAGACGCCAGCACATCAAGCTACCCCTGTCTGTCAAATTTCCTCAATAGAAAGTGAACCTTATGCTTTTGTGATAAAGTTGAAAATCTATAAAAGAAATTTGACAGATTGGGGTAGCTGGGTGTGCTGGCGTCTGTGCCTTATGCTCTATTTACACACAACTGGATCTATTTTATATACTATGAAAATAGAAAAGAGAATCACTGACTAGACTTCTGAATTAAACCACAAATTCAATTTTCTGATTTAGGGTGTGTAAAAATGTCTTGTATCAGATCAACATCTCACATATTTAATTAGACTCCCTTTCTTTTTTATGTGGTAGAAATGCTGTCATGTCGCATTTCCGTCGCTTGGGGTCGTCCCCACTAAAACCACCACGGCAGCCAGCCTGACAGCTTATAGCGAGGGCTCTGGGTTCTCGTGAACGATCACACCTGTACCCCCGCCGTGCACTGCAGCCCCTGTGAGACTTGGACCTGGGGTGGGGAGGGGGCATGAATGCCTCCCCCTCAAAGTTTCAAAGCTTCCCATAATTACTGTAAGCGTACTGTGAAAGGAATAAAACTGTAAATATAAATGTACATACGCCAGCACATCAAGCTACCCCAAGCTGTCAAATTTCCCCAAATAATAATAATAATTCGCTTGATCACTGGGTCAAGGGTCGGATACAAAAGACGGCACGCATTGTGAGGAGGTTCCTTACTCTGTCGCCCTGACCACCGGCGGCCTAGGGTGTCAAACCCCGCCGCTGGTGGAACTCTATTTTTTTCATATTTATTTATATATTATTGTTTTATTTTTTGTAGAAATTGTATAAATATAAATATGTTAAAAATAAGAAAAATAAATAAATAACTTGGAATAATAATAATATCTAGGGACAATGTCACACAGATCATCCTAGCCCCAAACTAAGCAAAGCTTGTACTATGGGTACCAGGTGACGATATACATACTTATATAGATAGATAAATACTTAAATACATAGAAAACATCCATGACTCAGAAACAAATATTCGTGCTCATCACTATTTACAAATATTTGCACTTACCGGGATTCGAACCCAGGACCACCAGCTTCGTAGGCAGGAGCACTACCAACTAGGCTACGGTGACCGAAATGAAAATGAACCTTATGCTTTTGTGATAAAGTTGAAGATCTATGAAAGAAATTTGTCAGTTTGAGGTAGCTGGATGTGCTGGCGTCTGTACTATGACACGAATAATATAAATGTACATAATCATCAAAATAAGTAGGTACTTATCCATGCCAAGTTAACCTAAAAGCTTCTAAAATATAATTAAAAGGTCTGGGTTAGGTGTAATAGTAGGTTTGTGCGGTTGCTACAGATGGGTCACCTGCTTCAAGTGGAATTTCATGTAGAGGTTACTGTGGTCAGTTCCTGCCTAAAAAGTTTTATGTTTTGAAAAAGGGATAGAAAGCAACGGAAATACAAACAGGTACACACGGCTACATATCAAGCTATACAATTCCAGTAAAAGCTGATCCCGCGTTGTGTACGATTTCCATACAATGAGAGGTCAGCTTATATTGGAAATGAATAGCTTGATATGTAGCCGTGTGTACATTATAAAACAGAATCGCTAAATTGTGCAACAGTTTGTTGGCGATAGTGGCGCTTTTTTGGTACAACAATTTTTAAAGCTGATATCTTATTGGTTATGTATTTACATACATAGAACCACGCCTGTTTCCAGGAGGTGTAGGCAGAGATAACGGATTTCCATTTTTCACGATATTTGCACACCACTTTTGCCTCGTTTACTGTCATTATATTATTCATACATGCTCGTCAATTTCGGGTACTTCTGAACTGGCCTTTTTTGAGAACGTCTTCGATTTGGTCAGAGAATGTTTTACAATGTCTTCCTCTTTTGGTTGTACCATTCACACAGGCCATGTATACGTCTTTTGTCAATCTTCTGTAATTCATCCATTCTAAATGCCCAAACCATCTCATCATACCTTTTTCAATGTTAATTTTTTCTTTTTCTAAATTTAATGCTAATATTAATGCTTTTTCTATCTTAGTGGTTATATAGTATTAAATTAATTGAATTTCTTCTATCTTCATCATTACAGCTGAAAGAATTATATTGCTGGATAAGCCTCTCCCATGTATCATCTTGGAGGAAAATGCCATAATCGCCACGCTTGACAAACGGGTTGGCGATCGCATAAAATGGTCATAGTACTCAGAAGGAAGCTGCCGTATTATATGGCTGTAGTATTCGCCGCCGTCACCACACAACCCATTCTTAATGTTTATTCTAATGAAAAAATCCTGTGGACTTCAGTCACCAAGGTATGTGTTGTAAATCCGGGTGCAAGCAATTTGTAATGAGACGATATCTAAATTTTATGCTAAAATTCAGCAACAAAGTAAATTGTAAAACATCATGAGTTGAGGGTTTTTACTCATTAAACATTGTTTTGAATCCAAGATGATGATGAAGTTATGTCTTGAATAGTTTATAGAAATTTTACCTTATGCAACTAGAGGTAATTTGTCACTAAACGTTTAGGAAAGCATCAACGGCCATTAGTCAACCTCTTATAGTGGTAGCTGTTCCCTAAAGAGTATTCTAGCAACTAGATAGTTCATTTCTTACTTTTTGAGGTAAGCGTGACAGTAGTAATGTAACTTTATGCAACCAATTTGTCACAGAGCCTTTGCGCCAAATCTCCATTTAGTATGCGTCGTACGTTGAAGGTAAGGTCTGAGTCACAAGCGAATACAGTGAGATTTTTCAAATATATCTAGATATATAGGGTGGCCGAGGAGTTGACTTTCAAACGCAAAATTTAGATACTTTATGATGTCCTCAACACCCCCATGTATGTATGTTCTGCGATTTTGTGTAGTTTTCTCGTAAATTTTTTCGTAAATTTCACCTAACATAATTTTACGATTTTTTTCTCGTTCTGTTGAACATTTCTGGTTCAGTTTTTTGTGATAACTGATTAGCATAGTTTAACTTAACTCCCTTAAAAGTATGGTTTATCTAATCATTGCAAAACTGACTTAGAATTTATTCGAAATTTCGAAATTGACAACGTTTCAAAACTAACACCACCTTAAAACAAAATTACCATTTCTTTAAAACACTGGAAACGAATTTAATATTGACGATTTTAATTTAATTTGAAATTGAAAACATTAAACAAACGTAAAAAAGTTTAGGCGCCAACGAGTTTGACAAGACAAGATTTTTTTTATGGGTCACATTAAAACAAAGATCGATGGCCATTCCACCGTATGTATGACGTCATTTGGCGCTTACGTCTTTTTAGAATACATCGAATTTCAAAGTTGAAATTATGAATGAAAAGTTCATAATTTCGCAAAACGGAAAAATATAGGTGCCCTAGTTTTGGTTTTAAATAACGCAATAATACATGACAGTTAAAAATATGAAATGTTGTCAATTAGGGTTTGAGCTCAGGACTTATAAATTTTCAAAGTATCAACAAAAGCATATCAAGAAATCGTATAACATACATGGGGATGATTCGGATATTCCTCATCATAAAGTATCCAAATTTTGCGTTTGAACGTCAACTTCTCGGTCACCCTGTATTATTCTAACTAAGAAGCTTTTTAGTATGGTTTTATCACCTACACGCTATTGAGCTGTATCAATCTGAGTTTACCCGTTATATGAGCAGGTTGAAAAGGAAAATAATTCCTCCAACAATTGCAATAGGATTATATTAGTGTGTCTGTATGTCCCTCATGTAGCGGGGATAGATAGGTAGTACATGATGCCACGTGTGGTAGGTAGGTACATGTCTCATGATATCCCACTCTGTTCATTAGAAATATCTGTTACGGAGACACTTTTCTCCCTCACATATGATTAATTGGTGTTTTGTAAGTGACGTAGTAGTAGCTCCTTAGCTAAATACCTACTATATACAGAACATATTTAGGGAATCACGTCAAATTTTGAACCAAAAATGGGATTAATGAGTGAAACAAAAAAAATATTCTTCGCTACTGCAGCTGATGTATGTATATCTAGGTAATTAGGTTTCATCGGTAAAATTGGTTATTTGGCATCGTCATCCGGTAAACGCAAAAAGTATATTTCACGTTCGATCACGGAAAGTCAATAAAGTACTTAATATTTTACTCTCTCTCTCTCTCTCTTGCTCTTAGATATGTTTTATGCAAATAAACCCTAATAGACATCACTATGTTCGCTTTCTGCTTGTCCATCTTGCTTTCTGTAACATTGTATGTGTTTTAATATTTTTTTAAAGACAACGCCAAATTAATCCCTGTGTTGCGGGGTACTTTACAAACATATAATAGACGGACACAAATTACATCCAGACTAAGAACAACTATTTATGGGTCACGAAGCGGCGAGGCGACTATCTTAGCCGCTGCGCCTCACGTGCAGTCATTGAGTATATTGATAAATTAAAGCCCATTGATTTTAAGGGAAACTTTAGAGCGAGGCAGCGTTTTGAAGTGAAATTGAAATTGTATATAGCACTTATAACTTGCACCATACGAGGCAGCATGTGCTGCATTGCTCATGTAAAATAAAGATGGCGTCAGAAACACCTGATGGCAAACAGATAGCAAAACTAGCGCCATCTACCGCAGTAGTTTAAAATAAAAGTTTAACGACTTGTTTGAGTTATTGTAGAATGTTTTACAAGTAGTAGAAGAAGAAGAAAATACATTTATTTTATAGAGATTCTTAACTACTGTGCGAGTCCGAGTTGGTCCCATCTCAACACTAGCTGCGACATTAACTGTTGCAGCGCTGGTTTTCTGATGGAGCCAAGTCAAATTACAAACGGACAATTCATGTGTCAGTACAGCTCACATTACCATTTTACGAGTACCTGGTCACTAGTAATCTAATTTTAATAAATATGTTGAAATAGAAACTTATAAAATACAAAATGTTACTTAATAAATTAACACTAATTTGCAGAAACAACACACAATATATAAAATAAAAACGGTAGCGTGTTCTACCGCAGAGAATGAGGTCCCGGGTCAGGTCAGTCAGGTCAGTCAAATTCCGGGGTCTGGCCAAAAAGTGATTTTGGGATTTTTCCGTAAAAAGAATTTTCTCAGTATCAGACCGAAGTCTGGGAGTTGGCGCTACTATGCCCCGGAGAGCACGTATAGCTGTCGATCCTGTATCTGACCTCTTTCCGGTCGTGTCGCTAGTTTTCCCATCGGATCATGATAGTGATGGAATAGAAAGTGCCCCTGTATTTGCGCACACCCTTGTGCATTCGGTCGCGGGGATTTTATTATACTGATTTTTCCTCCTTTCACTTCACTTACTTTCATTACGTATTAAGCCAGGCGCTTCTGTGATTGAATAACCGCTATATTGATGTTAAATTTTAATTTTAGAGCATTATTCGCAATGCAAAGCGTTTATCTAATCTCAAAAATGGGAAATCATAAATTTAATCATCCGGCGGGTCTCGAACCTGCACCATCTACCAATCCGGGGTAGGCGCTCTGCGTTAAGCTACGAACGATACACGCTGGCAGATCAAATTTAGGATTCCCTTGCTAACACCCTTCCGGAGGAGGTAGGTATTATCTATCGGTTTTGTTTTCTAGAAACATGGCCGACTGATATGTTCACAGTTGCATGTGAAAGATCATATCATATTGATAATACCTTCCAAATTATTAAATTTTAATTTTATAGCATTATTCGCAATGCAAAGCGTTTATCTAATCTCATATATTGATGTTGATAAATATCACTACAAACTTTAAGCATCAAAAGTAACTATTTGCATATAGCATTATATTATAATAGGTCTTTACCTATGAAATTGCCGTTTTGTATGAAAAAATTTAAACGAATTTTTTTCATGAATTTTTTTATTTGTATTAATCGAAGTAATCACCCATGCAATCAATGCATCTTTGCCATCGCAGTGGCAGTTTATTGATGCCCTTCTTAAAGAAATCAGCTGGACGGGAGGCAACAAATTCTTCAAAGGCATTTTGTACTGCCTCTCGGGTATTGAATTTTTTTCCCGCCAAGAAGTTATCCAAATTCTGGAAAAAGTAGTAGTCTGTAGGCGCAAGGTCTGGTGAGTAGGGCGGATGACGGAGAGCTTCCAACCCCAGTTCTTGCAACTTGGAGACCGTCTGCTGTGCAGTATGAGGTCGCGCGTTGTCGTGCAGGAGCAGCGGAGACGAGCGATTGACCAATGCTGGTTGGAGATGCGCCAGCTTCTCCATCATTGTGCTCAGTTCTTCACAGTACACATCTGCAGTAATGCTCACCCCGTTTGGTAAGAAGCTGTGATGAATCACACCGGCGCTAGACCACCAAACAGTGACCATCACTTTTCTAGGGGTAAGTTTTCGTTTAGGGCATTGTTTAGGTGCTGAACCAGGATCCAACCAACTTGCTGAGCGCTTGCGGTTATCAAACAGAATCCATTTTTCATCGCAGGTAACAATGCGGTTCAAAATTCCTTCATTTGTGTGTCTGTTGAGCAGTGCAAGGCACGTCTCGACGCGTACTTCGCGCTGGCGATCATTGAGTTCGTGGGGCACCCATTTGTCAAGCTTTTTTACCTTGCCAATTTGACGCAAATGGACCAATATTGTATTGACGCTAACGTCGAAAGCTTCTGCTAATTCAGCCGTAGATTGTGTATCATCAGCTTCCACAACCGCCTTTAATTCGTCATTGTCGACCAAAGTCTTCGGACGACCGCGAGGTTCATTTTTCAGGTCGAAATTTCCAGAACGGAAGCGAGCAAACCAATAACAGGTGGTGCGTTGGTTTGTAGTGTTAGCTCCGTAAACGTCGTTGATGTTGCGTGCCGCTTGTGCCGCGTTGCTGCAACGACGGTACTCATATTCCATAATTACTCGAATTTTTAACGTATCCATGATGACGAAAAAGATTGAAATGCGATGAAAATGTAACACTAATCAATAAAGAAATGACTACTTTTGGAAAAAAGAATCCATGTTTTTAAAATAAAATTAATTTGAAATTAGAATTCTTAGCCAAACAAAAATTATTTTGATTTGAAATGGCCAGTACTGCAGAACGGCAATTTCATAGGTAAAGACCTAATATATATTGCAGTAAGATGTGTTCTTTTGATATTCAAAGAAAAATGCAATTTATTAATATTAATGGCGGCTGAATCAGCTGAGAGTTTAAGTGGCGCAAATATAGCACGCTTGATAGCAGTTATATATTTGCGCCTTTTGGGGTCGAAACTTTGGGGCCTTGGGGACCGGGGCCAAAGCAATCTATAGAGAAACGGCAGCTCGACTAGTAGAAACGACACGTTCCCGAAATGCTGGCCTATATTTCGCTCAACAACTGAGCATTGCTACTCAACGTGGCAATGCTGCCAGCATTCTGGGAACGTTACCCACTGGCACGAATTTTGAATTTGATATTTTTAGAGTTTAGATTTTAATTTAGCGTTAATTATTTTAATAATAATAATAATAATAATATGTCACACAGATCATCCTAGCCCCGAACTAAGCAAAGCTTGTACTATGGGTACGAGGCGACGATATACATACTTATATAGTTAGATAAATACTTAAATACATAGAAAACATCCATGACTCAGAAACAAATATTCGTGCTCATCACACAAATATTTGCACTTACCGGATTCGAACCCAGGACCACCAGCTTCGTAGGCAGGAGCACTATCAACTAGGCTACGGTGACCGTCAATAAACTAGCCTTGTAGGTATTTAACAAATAAATTGAGATTGAACTCCGCATGATCGGATCTTTATTTCATTATAAAGAGGAAGATATGCAGTTATTAGTGAAAAATAACATCTCTTATTGGAAAACCCAATATGAAACAACACTATATCAGAACTTCTCTACGTTTCCCGCAAAAAAAAAGTATTTGATTGATAGATAGCAAACGTTGAAAAATTCTCTACCATTTTTCTGCTAGTGCTAGCTTTGACCAGTCGACGGAGCTTTTCCGGCCAAAACAGTCTTGTTTGAAAACGAACAAAAGCCTTACAAAGCATTAGATTATTTGAATATTTCTTTTTTACAATCCATCTAGTAACCTTTGCAAATAAATTTGGCACAATCTTTTGAAACACGACAGCACAATTCTGTGACTTTTACCTACTAGTTACATAGTAGCAATTTTCTCACACATAATAATATCTAGGGACAATTTTACACAGATCATCCTAGCCCCAAACTAAGCAAAGCTTGTACTATGGGTACCAGGCGACGATATACATACTTATTTATATAGATAAATACTTAAATACATAGAAAACATCCGTGACTCAGAAACAAATATTCGTGCTCATCACACAAATATTTGCACTTACCGGGATTCGAACCCAGGACCACCAGCTTCGTAGGCAGGAGCACTACCAACTAGGCTATGTTTTTTTTTCTGAACTCTTTCTTTATCTGTCCTGTTAGTCTAGTGGTTAATGACCCTGATGGCCAAGCTAGAGGTTCGATCCTGACCCAGGACAATGTTTGTGTAATGAGAATGATTATTCGTTCTGTGTACAGATGTAATCACGCTAATATTGTAAATGCGAAAGTTTGTGAGCGTATGAGTGTGCATGTTTGTTACTTCTTCACGTCTAAACGGCTGGAGCGATTTTAACAAAATTTTGTATGGAGTTAGCCGACACCCTGGATTAACACATAGGCTATAATTTCTAATGTTTAACGCGGGTAAAATCGCGGGGCACAGCTAGTAAATAATAAATATCTGGGATATATCACACAGCGTCATTTAGTCTAAACTGAGCAAAGTTAAGTTTACTTTTCTTGTTTATAACTGCATTCTAGCTCTTAATGTTTGCGAAAAATCTAAATATATGTAGTTTTGCACTATTACTGGACCCGTACTTTAGGCCAAAGTGCCTATGTGTTAATCCAGGGTGTCAGCTAACTCCATGCCAAATTTTATTAAAATCTCTTCAGCCGTTTAGACGTGAAGAAGTAACAAACATACACACTCACAAACTTTCACCTTAATAATATCAGTGTGATAGCATATGTATTATTCGGATATATAAGCTATATTGTGGTAGCAATTCCCCTTAACTATGTTATAGGTCAATCTTATTCTAGATGGATGGCTGTAACATTAAGTTTATTAATGTATTGACCTATTAAACTACATACTACAGTTTTATATCATTTCCTTATACATTAGTAGTTCCCATATAGTTACGTATACAACTCCACATCAGATACTGAGTCTTGCTTTTGCAAAATGACGTGGTAGGAACTAGATTCGATAATACATTTGTATTAAATCGTATTTGTGGATAACACCACTATAATAAGGCGTGATATACACTGGGAGATCTTGAACACTTTCGTTAGTAAAAATCTAATCTTCAGCAGAACTGGGGCATCCCATTTAACACTTTATTATATGTACGATTCGGTATATTGCTCTAATTTCACCACCGGGCTCAAAAGAGCCACTTTACAACAAGCGTTCAGATATATAATATTATGTACTAGCTGTGCCACGCGGTTTTACCTGCGCTAGACTTTATAAATTATAGCTTATCTGTTATTCGAATATATAAGCTATATTACTACAAAATTTCATCAAAATTCGTTCGGTAGCATTTGCGTGAAAGAGTAACAAACCGACACTATGGTAGAACAAAGTTGTATCTGCAAAAAGTCTACTTTACAGGAGACCAGTTTGAAGTTTCAAAATTAAATTTTCTTGTTTTACTTTGTACTTGTTAATTATAGTAAAATAAAACTTACAGATATCTTAAGGCCACGCCAAGGGTTAATTGAGATTTTTTTTTTTTTGAAAGCTGAGCCTTTAGTATTGATTAAAAATAGACGAATAAATAAAAAAACACGATTTTGTAGTATTATCACAATCGACTTTGTTCTACGATAGTGTCGAAACATCCATACATCCATCATTCGACGGTCACCGTAGTCTAGTTGGTAGTGCTCCTGCCTACGAAGCTGGTGGTCCTGGGTTCGAATCCCGGTAAGTGCAAATATTTGTGTGATGAGCACGAATATTTGTTTCTGAGTCATGGATGTTTTCTATGTATATAAGTATTTATCTATCTATATAAGTATATATATCGTCGCCTGGTACCCATAGTACAAGCTTTGCTTAGTTTGGAGCTAGGATGATCTGTGTGACATTGTCCCTAGATATTATTATTATTTTCATTTATTCAAATATCTTTCTTATTAAATACATTTTAAAATATATAAAAAACAGAAATATACATTTTAAAATAAAAAAAATAGGATTTGCAACCGGCAGCAGGAACAGGGTTTATGCTACCGGAGGTTATTATTATTATTATTATTCACACACGGCCATCTGATCCCAAACTAAGCAGAGCTTGTACTATGAAAACCAGATAACTGATATCTACAATTTTTATAGGTAAATATATACTTATATAGATAATTACACCCAGACTCAGGACAAACAGACATGTTCATGCACACAAATTCCCACCCAGGGGAATCGAACCCACGACCTCCGGCGTGAAAAGCAAGCATTTGCCAACCACGCCAACAGGCCTGTCAAATTTAACAGTACGGTTCTGTATATTGCTGTAATTTTACCACCGCGCTTGAAAGAGCCATTTTACAACAAGCATTCAGTATGTCATCCAAATGACATCCACTGCTGGACGAAGGCTTCCCCAAAAGATTTCAACAATGAAGTTGAGTCCGTCAGTTGTAGGAATGTGACATATCATGCCATTACATTTTAAAGCCCAGAGTCATGAACCATGGGACGCTGCAATTAGTGTCCCATGGTTCGTGGGTTCGATTTCCACTAACACTTAAATTTATAAATAGTTAAGGAATTATAAAAACTACGATTTAAGAATTACTGAAATTAAATAACAATTTTAGGAACGGGTCAACAGGATCGCCAACCTGTCTAAAATGCGTGGCTATTACGGCATATACCCGTCAAATGATGGACACCATGTTTCAACCCAAAAATGCATAATTGCGACACCAATAAATCCACTTAAGTAAAATTAATTTAAGCGGTCCAGTGCAGACCGGTGTGCAAAGCACCTAATGCCTTTCCGTTCTGTGATCGATGGATAAAATTATGGCCCACAATCTAGCCAGGAAACTATTAATCAGTCACTGGGCTAGGCCATTGTAGCCCAGTGCTTAATATTCTAGATCTATACGAAAATTTGCTGCCTTAGCCTTAATGAGATTCATAGGAAATGAAATTGGTTTTTCTTTTATTACATTTTTTTAGTAAATAGATGTCTAAATAGATGGCTTTGTGGTTACGGCGGCAAATATCAGACAGAATATCATCACCCTATCTCACCCCGTGGAGGCGTAGAAGTTGACCTGAGGGAATGATGATGATGTCCTCCCGACCGAATTTCGGCCACGGCGGCCAGTCTTAATGGAGACTAGCCAATTGCGCAGGACATATTATAGTGCACAAGTGTGTGCGCAAACACAGGGGCACTTTCTATTCCATCACTCTCATGATCCGATGGAACGCCTAGCGACACGATCGGAAAGAGTTCAGGTACAGGACCGACGGCTTTACGTGCTCTCCGAGGCACGGGGGTGTAATACCGCCAACTTCTAGACTTCGGGCTGCTACTGAGAACGGAAAAATCCCAAAATCACTTTTTGGCCCGACCTGGGATTTAAACCCAGGATCTCATTATCTGCGGTTGAACACGCTACCGCTAGACCAACGAGGCAGTCAAAGCCTGAGGGAATATCTACCAGAGGACGACAGCGTCTCTCTGATTACTACGACCGTAATACTGCGATCGTCAACCCGTCTGCCAAGCGTGGCGATTATGGCATAGCCCCCCAAGAAATTCAAGATGATTGTCGGGGGAGGCTTTTGTAAGCCGTCGACTTTTAACAGCTGCTATGATGATGATGATGATGAGAAAATAGATTAGGAATTTGAATTTTGACCTGTTGGCGTGGTTGGTAGATACTGCCTTTCACGCCGCAGGTCGTGGGTTCGATTCCCACTCGGGACAGATATTTGTGTGCATAAACATGTCTGTTTGTCCTGAGTCTGGGTGTTAATTATCTATATAAGTATGTATTTACAATATATATATGTAGTAAGATATCAGTTATCTGGTTTCCATAGTACAAGCTCTGCTTAGCTTGGGATCGGATGGCCGTGTGTGAATAATGTCCCAGGATATTACATACCCAGGGTACCCTGTGATCTATCCAACATTGGTTTTATTTGGTATTACTGGCTACCTATCTACTTAAAGTAATTCGTGGAATAGCGTATATAACCCAGCAATTCTTTTAAGAGTACGGTTGGTACAACAGCAAGGCTTTGAAAAGTCGTCTTGAAAGTCTTCACCGCCTTTTTGTTCGATGAAAAAAGGAGTATTTAGAAAGGATGAATGAAAGAAGATTTACACAAGGAGATGTGTGAATGGTACAACTGGAATGGAAAGACCACGTTGAACCTTCCTTGATAAAGTCCGATATGATCTTATGAAAGGCTAGGTCAGAAGTATTCTAAACAGGCGATAATGTATGAAACATGGATTAAATGAGACAAAATAGGTGTGGCAAGGATCGTGACAAATGGCAATCTGTTCTTTCTGCCTACCCTCGGGCAAACAGGTGTGAGTCTATATATAGTATAATATCCTGGCACATTATTTATACACGGCCATCTGATCGTCAGACGTCAACTATGAAATAATGAAATAATTATGCAATAATGAAATTTATTCAGCACTTGGGTATTTACTACAATTGTACTTGTCAAGCTCACAATGTATTACATAAACACAGTTTAAAAACAGTAATTAAAGTAACAAAATATTTTAAATTAGTCCGTCCGTGCGGTCTGTTTCGTCACATGTATTTTGAATATTCTTAAATAAATAATAAATAGCAAGTTACTAAGCTATTATTGTTACATTTAGCAATAGTATATCAAATTAAAGAATTGAAAACAACGAGCAGTTGGCTAGCGCAAAAGGCTCTCAACCAGTAGCTTAATTTAAACGACTAATACCTGAGGGCACCCTTATGGGCCACATCTCAGGCGGCCGCTGAAGTAAAAAGATGGAATTCGAAATGGGGGTCAGATCACTTGCACGGTACTGTGCAGGGCTCTAAGCAGAGCTACTAAGCAGAGCTTGTACTATGGAAACCAGATAACTGATATACTACTTTTACTACATTTCTTTTGTGAATGTTTGTCCTGAGTCTGGGTGTAATTACCTATTACTTGCCGACTCAGGACAAACAGACATGTTCATGCACGCAAATATCTGTCCTGGGCGGGAACCGAACCCACGACCTAAGTATGTATGTTGTATACATAACATAAATTATTCACAACTCACTATATAATACAGTAGGCTCTGCATAAGATGGAACCGTCTAATACGACCAGCGGCGGAGCTTGTGGTGAGTATAATGTAAGCATGGAATACATACTATGCAAATGCCAGAGAACATTGCAGCATATGCTTGCAGGTATGCAAACTAGGATTACGCCAACAGAACGAAACACCTGCTATGTTTGTATAAAGGGTTTTTTTAACTTCCGCTTTACAGGAGGCTACGTGGTTAAAGAATCTTTATTTCTCAATAAGAATAATACATTATTCGCTTACCTGAGAATCTATAAAAGTTAACAATATTTTGAAGAACGTACTTCCTTTTTCAACAATAAATATTTACAGATCAAATACACCAAAATTTATCTAATTATATGCTTTTAGGGGCAAACCCACGCGTTCCCGGGGTTTCCCGCATCAGGCTACAAAACAGGCAGGTTAGGTTTAGTAAGTGCGAGTCCGACATACCCACCCGCAAACAGCTTTTGCGGGTGGCATGCGTAGGCAGTCCTCCTGCCTTTTCGAAAAAAAGCAAAACAAGGAGGCTTTCGCTGCTTCACCAGACAATAGATACAAGCGTGGGCTCCAGCCATCAAGAACATAAAACAAGAAACAAAGTACCCGCGTTGGAGGGCCCTTTGGGGTTTGAACCTCGACTCTGAGCAAATACTGACAGAGGATACATGAGAACCTCTTGTAGAGGGCCCGACCACGCAACGTCTTCCGGTTCTTATATCTGCCCCAGCAGCCCTCGATTATACGAGCGATGTGCTCCGCCCACTGCCAATTCAGCTTGGCAATTCTTATACCAAAAAAGCGGCCATGTGCGAGTCGGACCCGGCCATGAATGGTTCCGTAGCAGCAAGTATTTGAGTTGATTGAATGAACGGTTAATTGCGGTAAACTGTAAACGTTTTAAAAAAACTACTTACTAAACTAAATCTCTTTCAAACCAATTTTCGGTAGAAGTTTGCATGGTGATGAACATCATATATTTGTTTTTAGTTTTATCATTCTCTTTTTTTGAGGGGACACACATTTTACCACTTCGGAAGTGTCTCTCGCGCAAACTATTCAGTTAAAAAAAAATACCTCAGCATCATTTTTGAAGACCTATTCATATATACCCCGCCTGTATTTTTGATGAAAAAATAAAATGTATTTCAGTTCTTAGTACCCCCAAAATTTATTGTTTTTTTTTTCTAATTTTGTGTGAATATCTTAATGCGGTTCACAGAATGCATCTACTTACCAAGTTTCAGCAGTATAGTTCTTATAATTAATTGGTTTCTTTTTATTTTTGTTTGTCTTTTTATATTATTATCTTTTTATTTTAAGTATAAGTATAATTTGGTTTAATTACTATTTGACAATTTGGTTTAGTTAAGTTTAATAACTATTTGTTATATTTTTATTTATATAGTTTATTATCACTTTAATTTATTACAATTTGTTTAGCTTAGGTTATCATTTCTATTTGTGAGTGTTGGTTCACCTGTTATTGACAACTGTATAAGACCATAACTTGGTACCAATCGTTATTTGATATGTTATAATACAGAAACTTTTGGTGTACCCTTAAATAAATAGTTACGAAAAATTGTGGCTGTGACATACGGACAGACCATACGAACCCATAAGGGTCCCGTTTATTGCCATTTGGCTACGAAGCCCTAAAAACATACGTTTGAATTGACTATTATTCTTTACTAGCTGCGCCCCGCGGTTTTACCCGCGTTAAACTTTATAAATGATCACAGCTTCTACCCCGTAGGTGGTAGCGTGATAATATGTAGCCTATATGTTGACCCGACCTATTAGTAATATTCATGCAAAATTTGAATTAAATCCATGCAGTACTTTTTGAGTTTAGCCCGGACATACATACAGACAAACAGATAAACAGACAAAAATTCTAAAAACTATGTTTTTGGCTTCGATATCGTTTGTAGATCACGCCCCAAGTATCCTTTAAAAAATATATTCAATGTACAGTTTTGACTTTCCTACGATTTTATTATTATTCTTTATGATATCTGTAAGAAAGATTTAAAGGTATATTTTATCTCAAGCCATTTTTGGTTCTATAAATATGAAAACGACTTCCGTCGACATTCAGCAGTTGAAAGGTCAACATCGCGATCTAGGCCCCTTAGAATTCCTCTCACGGGCGCTTGTATCTCAACAACCCATTCCAGACGTGTGGAGACTGTTGAGTACAGAGATATAATGTTATGTGAGGAAAATGGGGAGGAAATGTGTAAAACGAGATTTGAACAGTTGAAAATGCTTTCAAGTTTTTGAATTACTGAATATCTTGTAGACGAATTCTTTGTCCGAGCGATGGAAGCATTGATTAAATGTATCACGCTTTGTTATCCGTGATAGCCGCGCAACGGTTATGACGTAGATGGTATATTATAATTATACTAGCAATGCCCCGCGGTTTCACCCGCGTATAAGTAGTTTTGGCGTAAAAAATTAACAAACATACATCTATACTCACAAACTTTCGCATTTATAATATCAGTACCTCTAGCGGTTTTGGCAGTGCACGCCGGAATCGATCGCAGATGGTACATTTTTTCCTACTTACTTGACAGTTATTGTCATATTTTAGACAATTCACAAAATATCTTTATAAATTGTAGCCTATGTGTTATGCTGATGAATAAGCTATATTAATGTAAAGTTTCATTGAAATCCATTCAGTAGTTTTTACGTGAAAGAGTAACAAACATCCATCCATACTTATAAACTTTCGCGTTTATAATATTAGTAGGATTGTGATTATTTATTTAATTAGTGATTATCATTGTATCAATTGCTATACCTAATAATTCTGCATTCATTGCTTTAAAGAATGCCATGAAAAAAAAATTATAAGTAATATCTTGGACATTATTTACACACGGCCATCTGATCTCAAACTAAGCAGAACTTGTCCTATGGCATCCAGATAACTGATGTACTACTTATATAATATATACATATAATACTTTTCTTTTGTAAATACATACTTATATAGACAATTACACCCAGACTCAGGACAAACAGACATATTCATGCACACAAATATTAGTCCTGGGTGAACGCACGACATCCGGCGTGAATAGCAATCATTTGCCAACCACGCGAACAGGCCTGTAAAAAATTCTTTTTAATACTTCTATTACGTTCTAATAGTGTTATGTTTAATATGATTTTTGAGCATTTTGATATTTAAAGTGTCTAGCGTGTCCATATGGATACATAGATATTTTTACACTTCCAAAATAAAGAGTCCTAAAAGCTGTTTATATTCGACCAAGGCTTAATTCCATGCTATTCATACCAAAATGTTATAAAAAAGGGAAGACTCAATCAATCAATCAATATTATTTATTTCTCTCCACAATATTATAACATAATACATAGTATAATGGTTACAGACATTGAAAATTTGCCAACATCAAACAAAAATATTGTGGAAGACTGATGCCCAAACTAGGCTCTAGTAGGCCTGTATTCCACAGGTCACGAGGTCCCCCACCCCTAGGAGTATTGACCATATTAACAGTATAAAATATGATAAAAAAATAAAATAATAAAAGTTTGAGCAAAAGTATGTGTGTGAGTGTGTGTGTGTGGTATGTGAGTGTGTGAGGTGTTTTGTGGATGCACGTATGAGTATTTTATTATTATTTTTACTTTTTGCACAAGGATACCAAGTAAGTTGTATTTATATATTTTTTTTTATTGTATTCACGTTTATGTCAGATTGGTCAAAAGCTTCTTAGTTTCATCATAGGTCAGTGCCTGGAGCCAAGTTGTTATTTCATTATTATTCGTAGTTAGATGGTACATAGGCAGATTTTTATTAATTATACTCAATCCTTTATAGACCCATGTTATATGAGTCTGGAAACACGTCGTTTGGGAGGTTGTTCCTCAGCTTAAGTAAGAAGCGCTTTGCTTCCTCTTTCATCAAACGCACGGCGCGTATGATGAAAGAGGAAGCAAAGTGCTTCGTACGACATAATGGGATGTCAACAACATAGTGGTGGAGAGCCTCCCGACGCCTGGTAGTCCGAAGAGAAAAGGGGGATGGAGGGATAAGTTCATGGTTCATGTTGACGATTCCATGCAAAACTTAAATTTCATTTCATGACATTTCCCCAATATGCATCGAAAAGGACAGGGTATACATAAATATGCCAAACAACTAAAACTGCGCACTTTTAAGCGCACCGGGCACATAATTAGACGACAGGTCCCAAGCAGCTCCTGGAAGACAGCGACATCACCTCACCTCATCATCAACAGTGTTTGCGGTACAGTTGCTATGCCGGACTGGCAGAAGTCGGCAATAGGGGAGGGCAGGGTACGACAAGTGTTCTGACCATACTCGTGTTCCTGGGACTCCTCCCATCAGATGCCAAGTGAAGTCCACGGTTAGGTTTAGCCGGTGCGAGTCTGACATACCCATCAGCAGACATTTTTGCATGCGTGATGCGTAGGCATTCTCCCTGCCTTATCAAAAACTAAAAAGGCAATAGGTCCCAACGAGTCGCTTTTACTATGAATTTCACGGAACAAGTATTCTCAAGAGCAGGACCGATGGCTTTACATACTCCCCGAGCCACAGGCGACCAACGTCCATATTGCTTGCTGTTTTTCTTCCAAAAACAATCAAAATTACAAATCCCCAATACGGGTTAGGAACACCGGATGTTATAAGCGGTTGAGGTTTAGCGAGTAAATTAGATTTATGAGACTCTTTATGGCACCGGGTTAAACCTTAGTGGTTTTTTGGATGCTATTAAGATTAAGGTATATTCCTTGTAAATAATAATAATAAAAAAGTACCCATACTTTTTTTCTAATACACCGCAATGAAATATACCTACGTCCTTATTTACCAAAAACTCAGCCAGTAAAACTCATTTCAAGAGTGACGCAATCCAATTTGTTTATTGCTATATTTGTCCGGAAGCAAATATTACCAAAATTACGTCATGTCTAATCATAAAAAAATACTCGAATATCGGAAAATAGTCAGCTTATGGCAAAATACATAATAAATTGCCCTAAAATCTATCAAAAAGAGTAATGGTGTGCACTATTACAAGAGAGTGGATGGCCCAATTGATAAGAGGATACTATTGTAATGTTGCCCTCCAATAAATTAAATTAAAAAGTTTTCAAATATTTTTTGCAAATAGTCAGATTTTACAGAATCACACTATCACAATAATATTAAAAAAGGCGAAAGTTTGTGAGTGTGTGTTTAAGTGTGAGTATGTATGTTTGGTACTTTTTCACGAATAAACGGCTGGAGCGTTTTCAATAAAATTTGGTATGGAGTTAACTGACATCCTGGATTTACACATAGGCTATCACACTAATATTATAAAGGCGAAAGTTTGGGATGTGAGTGTTTATGTTTGTTACTTCTTCACATATAAGCGGCTGAAGCGATTTTAATAAAATTTGGTATGGAGTTAGCTGACACCCTGGATGAACACATAAATTAAAATTTATAAAGTTTAACGTGGGTAAAACCGCGGGGCAAAGCTAGTCACACTAATATTATAAAGGCGAAAGTTTGTGAGTGTGTTTGTTACTTTTCACGTCTAAACGGCTGGAGCGATTTTAATAAAATTTTGTATGGAATTAGCTGACACCCTGGATACAATTTATAAATATTAACGCGAGTATAACCACGGGGCACCGCTAGTATAAAATTAATTTAGTCTCAGTGAGGAGGTTGCCCGATGGCTTGGCTCTATGGCTGATGGCATAGAATATAATCAATATCTCATTCCACCCCATCTCATCCCGTGGGTGGCGTAGAAGTCGGCTTGAGGGAATATCTCCCAGAGAACGGGCAGCAGCGTCTCTCTGTGTACTATGCTCATTATAATACGATCGCGAATCCGCCTGCCCTCAATAATGAACACAACTGTATTACGGAAATCTTTTGGGGAGGCTTTTGTCCTGCAGTGGACGTCATTCGATTGACATGATTATAATGATGAGTTGACTTGCTTATCTCCTTCGTCTGAAGTCGCTTAATATATATGGCCTTTGCGTCTGTTACAGACGATTTACAGCGCATTGTCTGAGAAACAATTCTTTTGGTGGCTAAACAAACCGATGCGAGAGCGACATAGCCTGCCGCAGGCCTGACAAGAGAAGTTTGCGTTGGTTGGTGCCGAGCCGCTTTCATGTCGTTTCTGTCTCTTATCAGCAAGTACTCCGAACCAGGCTTCATCACAGATCTTACGACCCTCCACTCCACGTTTGCGCCATTCAACTCTATTTTCAGCAAGCTTTTCCCAGCTACAGTGGTCAATTTTAAAAGCGGCCATATCCCGCTTTGTGTCGTCTTTAAAGCGAAGCAGAGGTCTACCCACATGCTACTTGCTAATCTCCTTCGCTTGAAGTCGCTTAATAATTGATGTAATAATTGAACTCAAGTGTGGCGCATTTGTGAGATCCATAAATAGTCGTCCTGAGGCTTGATGAACTTTCGTGTCCGTCAATTATATGGAGGTATGTAAAGTACTGTGTGGTGACGGCGAAGAATATTATCATCCCACCTCATCCCGTGGGGGGTGTAGAAATTGTCCGAAGGAATACTTACCAGAGAACGGGCAGCAGTGTTTTTCTGTGAACTAAGATCATCAAATTGCGATCGCCAACCCGTCTGACACCGTCTGTTTGGGGAAGCAATTTGGCTGTTATGAAATGTAAAGTACCCCGCGGATTTATTTCTCTAATGCGGGCATTGTCTTCTGTTTTTTAAATATGTACACTGCCGCTACTCGCTTATGCCTTCTAATTGTATCACAACAAGTTCATGGTGGCTATCGGTGGCTCGGTAAATCAAAATATATTACGGAATCGCTATCGGGCTCGGTCGAGAATGAAACTATTTGCTACTTTTTTTATTTTCCACCGTATGTTAGAAGATATTGAATGTTTTGTGGGCAACATAGATCTGATATTAGTTTTGTTACATAAAGTGATACATTCATTCCCACAATTCATCAGATTTGTTACTCAAAGGCCAAAACTATTATGGGGGCTACCTTTTAATTCGCAAGTTATCGAGATCGGCGTTCGAATAGATGACGGTTAAAAATGACTAAATCATTAGGTCAATTGGCTTCCATGAGCACATGTGACGTCATAAACGTTGAACGCCGATCATGAACACGATAACCGGCTGAATTAGGCGATAGACCCTCAGGGGCTCAACCAGCTAAGTCGACGAACATCGATTTCTTAAATGGCGTTCAAAAAAATAAAGGTTAAAAATGACTTAATCAATCATTAAATCGGCTTCAATGTTGACAATCGATTCCGAACCATTTATGACGTCACGTCATGTGCTTATGGAAGCCGATTTGACGATTGATTAAGTCATCTTAAACCTTTATTTATTTGAACGCCATTTAAGAAATCGATGTTCGGCGACTTAGCCTGTAGAGCCCCAGGACTGTTTGTATTTTGGTTCGTGGTATTCAGCACCGTCATCATATCAGCCAAAAGACGTCCACTGCTTGACAAAGACCACCCCCAAATATCTCCACAGTTGCGGGTATTGGGATACGGCATCCAGCGACTTCCAGAGATCCTCACAAGTTCTTTGGTCTATCTTGTAGGTCCACGCTGCGTCTTCCGGTTCGTGGTTGCCACTCGATAACCTTTCTGCCTTAACGACCATCGGTTATACGATTTATGTGATATAATTTATAAGAAATTTGCTAACTTCTTTAATGTGCATATTAAAGGTATACATTAAGTAATTTACAATCCCTCAGTGGAGGGTGGATCAATTTCTTTTTCGGATTGAATCCAATGTTATGTTGCAACTATAATGTCAAACAATGATTTTAACAGCTGTTAATTTAAAGTTTGTATGTCAAAGTGTTTTATATTGAAATTATGCGTGTTTATACGTAATTTCATTTCTAGTCAACATAGTTTCTTTAATTATTTTAAAAAGGACTTGGCTGTTTTGGTTATGTCAATTTTGTTTAGGAGATAAATACTGAGAGAAAATTAGCGACTATGTTATGCGCGTATTATAAGCATTTTTTTAACAGTTCAATAAAATGAAATAATGAAATGTATTCAGCACTTGGGTATATAACATACACTTGTACTTGTCAAGCTCACAATGCTGTACATAAACATAGTCGAATACACTATAAAAATTACAAAAAATTAATTAGTCCGTCCGTGCGGTCTGTTTTCTCAGATATATTTCTTAAATCCTAAAATAAAAAATTCTGTGTGTACGAAGTTAGAAGTTATACTTCTTTGGCGTATGGAAAAAAAAATTAAAATGCAGTATGTAGTGATTAACGATAAATATTAAAATTAATCAAAAAGATTTTATTTAAATAAAAATACTAGAATATACAACTTGAACATAGTTATCAATTTTCATACCACCTAGAACTAACTTCATGCTGTAAAATTTAGGTGTCAGTGTGCGCGCGCATCGTAAAAATTCACTCTCACCTAGAACTAACTTCAAGCTGTTAAATTTAGGTGTCGGTGTGCGCGCGCATCGTAAAAATTCACTCTCATCATTTTTCTCCATCGCGCCAAAAGAAGTATAACTTCGATAACAAGTTACAAATCAAATTTAATTGTAGTATATTAAATTTAAGGAATTGAAGGCAATGAGCATTTGGCTAGCGCAGAAAGCTCTTAACCAGTAGCTTAAATTGAAAAAGACTAATACCTGAGGCCACCCTTTTTAGGTTCGGGCCACAGCTCAGGGGGCCGCTGAAGCAAAAGGACAGAATTCTAAGAGAGATGTGATCACCGATGACGCGGTAAGGGGCCAAAGCGATCCTCGCCGCTGAGGAACTTACCCTAGCTAACCTGCGGCTTTCTCTATACTACTGTTATATTGAAAAGAGCTGTAATGACATTTAAATTAGTTCAGTGGAGTAAAAGACAGAGCCGCCAGCAATGATTTAGATTATTTTGAGCAATCGGAGAATAGTTTCGTTCATTCGTAATATAATTATTGTTTTCTCTGAAAGGAGCCCCCGAAAAGAGCCCAAAAAGCTCAACAAGATTAAAATTTAACCTAAAAGCTGCCTCTTTCTTGCACTGCACGGTGGGGGTAAAAAATTTCGATTTACATAAATGTAACATTTTAACGTAATAAATGAATTATTGACTTTGAATTTATTTAAAAATATTTTTATATATGCTGTCCTCCGGAAACTTACTTTATCGTGTGCCATAAAAAAGGCAATCTTGATTTAAAATGCAACCTTTCGATATTGTCTCTTCCGTATGAACTCTTAGAAACAATCCAGACATTGCAGACGGAGTTAAGTTAAAAAGTTGGAAATAGCAAGTAGCTAGTTGTACCTCTTGCATATCCCTGAGGGTTCGTATTGAGCACTAAGTTTTTCTAATCTTTTTATACATGTGTATTGAGAATGTTTCTTGTTTAATGTTATTATGGCAAAAAGAGTAACACTCTAAAAAAACTGGACTCACGTATGTGATGGGTAGAGATTTCATGACGGTATGACGGTCACCGTAGCCTAGTTGGTAGTGCTCCTGCCTACGAAGCTGGTGGTCCTGGGTTCGAATCCTGGTAAGTGCAAATATTTACAGTGTGATGAGCACGAATATTTGTTTCTGAGTCATGGATGTTTTCTAGGTATTTAAGTATTTATCTATCTATATAAGTATACATATCGTCTCATGGTACCCATAGTACTAGCTTTGCTTAGTTTTGGACTAGGATGATCTGTGTTACATTGTGCCTAGATATTTATTTATTTATATTTATTCAAACCGGGCCCGTTTAGACATCCACCGGGGCCGGTAGGTACCAAAACTGGAGCACGAAAGCACAACGGAAGCCCCAACTAGTAGAAAATTGGCATGGCAAGCCTTGCGAACCGCGATGTTGCTGTTCTGACGCACCAATGGCCGCTCACCATTCCTCCCGCGCACCTCTCATCCTCGCTCGCAGTTTGCGTGTTTCCTTTTCTTTTTAGTCGACTTTGTCCTTGGTTGACGAAGACTATCCTAAACTTAATTACTCAATACTAAAGCTTGTTTAAACTTATAATAATATCCTGGGACATTATTCACACACGGTCATCTGATCCCAAACTAAGCAGAGCTTGTACTATGGAAACCAGATAACTGATATAGTACATATACTATTTTTCTTTTGTAAATACATACTTATACCTATAGATAATTTACACCCAGACTCAGGACAAACAGACATGTTCATGCACACAAATATTTGTCCCGGGTGGGAATCGAACCCACGACCTCCGGCGTGAAAGGCAGCGTATCTACCAACCACTTCAACAGGCCCGTCAATATTTAGTAATATAATAATTAATAACACTTTTTTATAAGGCGGGAGGCCTTCCTGCCTACGCATGCCACCCGCAAAAAATGGGTATGTCGGACTCGCACTGACTAAACCTAACCTGCCGTGGACTTCTCTTGGCGCCTGATGGGAGGAGCCCCGGGAACGCGGGTTTGCTGCTCCGGTGCTTCCCTTTTGCGCCATATCCCAGATGGTCGTGACACGTATAATTAGTAACACTAATGTGTTAGATCAAGGTCTTAAACTCAGTAAAACAATTAGATTACACGAATAATTATGGATTTATTGTCACACCAACTTATTATAACTTCTTGACAACTCAAAAACATATTATTTCTCTCCACTGACAGTTTCTGTAGGGTTCCCACTCATAATAATAGAAATATGGAGGTATCGATATTTGTATCAATACCAAATATCGATACTATTCAAATCTAGAATTAAATAATTAGTAAATAAACGTTGGGTTCTGAATTATTATCTGATGCTTACAAATGTTACTATTCTGTTCATAAGTGAAACTAATTAATTCAGTATTAAAAACTCGTCGTATTGAGACTGATTAAGACTGACTTGCTGGTTTAAAATAAATATTATTCCGCAACCTTAAATCATAGTATTTTACCTGCATTTAAAGCAAATTTTCATAAAATACTTTAAAGGTTTCAATACCAACACATCAACCCGGCTGGGCCGGGTGAACTCGGCCGGGTTGGCGGCGAATTTTACCGGATCCGGCCGGGTAAAACATACCGGGTTGCAATCTCAAGTGATGGGTCGAATGCACATGCATAACGTGCAATCTAGATTTTTTTTGTGGAGGGGCCAGTGAAGTCAAGCAAGAGCAAATGCGTCGCGATGGTACATGTAGCAACGCGGCAACGTTAGAACACGCACTCACGCACTACGCTGCATCATGCGGGGCAGTGTGCCAATCGCCTTAATAAATAAATTATATTATTATTATAGATAACAGTCGCTAAGCCTAAGCTTAAAATTCAATTTTAAAAACTCGTCATATTGAGACTGATTTGCTGTGACCTTGAATCATTGTATTTTATCTCCATTTAAAGCAAATTTTCATAAAATACTTTAAAAGTTTCCTCCCAACACATCAACCAACTGGACCGGGTGAACTCGGCCGGGTTGGCGGCGAATGTTACCGGACCCGACCCGCGCCGGGTTGAAAAATATACCGGGTTGCAATTTCTAGTGATGGGTCGAATGCACGTCACCCAGTAACGTGCAATGTAATTTTAGTGGAGTGGCCAGTGAAGAGCAAGAGCAAATGCGTCGCGATGGTACATGTAATAATAATAAAAAATGTCCTCCTAGCCGAGATCCGGCCACGGCGCGGCCAGTCTTAAAGGAGACTGCGCGGGAGATATTATAGTGCTCACGTGTGTGCGCGCAAACACAGGAGCACTTTCTATTCCATCACTCTCATGATCCGATGGGACGCCTAGGCAACACGACCGGAAAGAGGTCAGGTACAGGACCGACGGCTTTACGTGCTCTCCGAGGCACGGGGGTATAATACCGCCAACTCCCAGACTTCGGGCTGGTATTAAGATTATTTCGTTTTACAGAAAAATCCCAAAATCACTTTCGGCCCGACCCAGGATTTGAACCCAGGACCTCGTTATCTGTGGTTGAACACGCTACCGCTAGACCAACGAGGCAGTCATGAGAGTGTACATGTAGCAACGTTAGAACACGCACTCACGCACTACGCTGCATCATGCGGGGCAGAGTGCCAATCGCCTTAATAAATAAATTATAGTATTATTATAAACAACAGTCGTTAAGCCATGTTAGAGGCCTACTGGGCGGCTTGAACAACTCTGACACTAGGGTAAACACTGCCCATACGATCTGAACTCAGGACTAATGCGTTTTACTTCGAATGGTGACTTTATATGAACTCTTTCGCCCTTATTTAGGTTTAAAGATTCTTTATTCTCAATAAAAACAAATAAGTCACTTACTTGAGAACAATAAATAATAACTTATAATAAATTACATAAGGTCGAGTTCGTAGTTTCCCTAAGTACATACATTATTCTTATGATAAGGTGTGGTTAAGTTAGTCAAGTTTAACTTTAGACTTCGTTTTTAAATAAGGGTGTTTATGTATAATAGGACTGCACGTGTGGCGCAGCGGCTGAAACAGTCGCCTCGCCGCTACGTGTCGCGGGTTCGAGTCCCGCGCCGGACAACTATTTGTGCGACCCACAAATAGGTGTTCTGAGTCTGGATGTAATTTGTATCCGTCTATTATATGTTTGTAAAGTACCCCGCGACACAGGGAATACGTTTTTTTTTTTAAAAAATATGCTGCCATGTTAATTTATTATATTCCACCAAATTTTGTGTGTTATTATCATCATCAAAAGCAAATCCCCGGTTTCCAGCTTTACCAAAATCCAGGGGAGGGGGAAATGAGGCGTCAAAAATTAATGAAACCATTGATGTAACAAGTATTTCCATTTTTCTTTCCGTACAGAGAGGGATTTAATTTAAGGCATAATAATAAAGGGTGTTTCATAAGGTAAATCTATATTTGAAATTATATGCTCTATCAATTAAGATTTAGATTTGTCTAAATAAAGACAACGCCCGCACTAGGGAATCTAATCCCCGTGTCGTGGGGTACTTCACAAAGAACAACTTTTTATGGGTTACAAAAATTGTTGTGCGGCGCGGGACTCGAATCCGCGACACGGAGAGACGAGGCGACTGTCTTAAATTGTTTGTCTCTCTTTATGTAATGTCGTTAAATTCTTTTTTTAGCATAGACTATGCCATGCGGTTTTGATGTTCTAATGGTTTATATAGCATAATTTAATTTGGGTTTTGGGTTTAGGTTTACTTTGGTTATGATTTTATTGACTTTAAATAAATAAATATTCTGGGACATTATCACACACGCCCATCTGATCCCAAACTAAGCTGAGTTTGTACTATGGAAATCAGATAACTTACTTACTAATTATAATTTTTTTGTAAATGCATATTTATATAGATAATTAAATACAGACTCAGGGCAAACAAACACGACCTGCGGTGTAAAAGGCAAGCATTTACCAACCACGCCAACTGGCCGTCAACTTTGGTAAAAATTATATAATATAATAATATGTAGTTCTGACTTGATTTGATATATTTTTTATTGAATTTCTTGATATTTAAAAATTTATTTATAGTTTAGATTATTTTATGGACTACGATTGGCCTGTTGGTCTAGTGGTTAGTAACCCTGACTGCTGAGACAGAGTTCGTGGGTTCGATTCCCACCCGGGACAAGTATTTGAGTGATGAACAAGCTTATTTGTTCTGTTTGTGGGTATAATTTATCTATAGTTGTTATGTATTTAGAAATATATATGTATGTTTAACAGTTATCTGGTTGCCGTAGTACTAGCCATATGGTCTGCCTAGTTTGAGATTAGATGTTAGTGATTTAGCAATGATCACTTAGCAATAGGCGACCCACTTACGTGTTTGATTTCCTATTCTATAATAAATTAAATAATAATAGCTTTGAAAACTCTCGTGAACATGCAAAACGTCGCCCCCACGCGTTCTTAACGTAATTATGCCATCCGGCTCAGATAGCACCCTGTGCCTTTATTTGCGAGATATGCCCTTAATCCGGCTCTGGCAATGACGAAAATTCCCATTTTTCGTTCTGGCCACTCATTTGTCTTCTCAGCAAAATTATATTAAAAAGAAACTCCCTAACACCCCCTGTATAATTTCACCCCATTTATATTCTTTCTCTTTTGCTTTTGACTTTTTAATTTGGTGTAGGGAATAAAATATACTTTGTTGCATGGTTTTGGAAATGACAATCAGGTGTTTCATATCTAGGAACTCTCATTGTAAAGCAGCTGAGTCAGTTTTTGGATGGGTGACTGCCAATGGATCTCATAATTTCAGCCAAAGTACGCCACTGTTGGACAAAAGCCTCCCCAAAGAATGGGGGATATGCCATAATCGCCACGCTTGGCAGAGAGGTTGGCGATATCACTTGGATAGTAATAGTTCACAGAAAAAACGCTGCTGCCCGTTCTCTGGTAGGTATTCCCTCGGACGATTTCTATTCCCCCCACGGGATGAGATGGGGTGATGATATACTATGATATTAGTTCTGTACTTGTACAAATACAGTATTGATGCCAAGCGGTAGGTTCATCATCATCATCATATCATCAGTCGATGAAGAAATGAAAAGCACCAGTAATGAAACCTGGAAACATAAAATAAAAGCTAAGCAAAACATACAACCGATTGCAAGTTTTCTTCCTAACAACAAATTTGAACATAATTTGTCTCAGAATATTCTGAAAGCATCATCATATCAGCCCAAAGGCCTCTCCCACAGATCTCCAAAATGTCCGGTCTTGCGCTACTCTCATTCAGCTGCTTCCAGCGACCCTTACAAGATCATCGATCCATCTTTATTTATTTATTTCTTCTCTTTATCTTGTAGGACTCCTCCCACGCTACGTCTTCAGGTTCATGGTCGCCACTCGAGAACCTTTCTGCACCAGCGGCCATCGGTTCTACGAGCTATGTGCCCTTTCCACTGCCATTTCAGCTGGGCAATTATTCGGGCTATGTCAGTTACTTTGGTTCGCATTCGGATCTCAGCATTTCTGATTCAATGTCGCAGGGAAAGTCCAAGTATAGGCCTCTCCATTGCTCTTTGGGTGACCTTGAGCCGTCTAATAAGGCCCATATTAAGCGAACGTCTCCGTTCTGAAAGCAATATAGAATAGAATAGAATAGAATAGAATATGCATTTATTTCTCTCATCACAAAAGTAGTTTACATTTTTTTCTTAAATAAGATGACATTTAGGATGGTACATTTAAGCAGTTATAAATGCAACCAGTTTTGTGAGAGACTGGTGCCTGAGTTAGGTTTGGGTAAACCTGTATTACAGGTCACCAGTGCCCCACTCCGCAGATTGAATTAAATATTGCTTTCTTTGCAATTATAATTGCTTGAAACTAGTAAATCTTAATCTATAACAGTAGTGATATAAATAAATAACAGTAATAATAATATTAAAATTAGCTATTGTGTAAAAAAGTTTGTGTGTTTTTGAGTTTTGAATAGTCTGTAATGGGTATGTATGTAATGGGACTTAGGTTTAGAAAATAACAAACAATAGTGGTATTAAACAATAAAGTGTCAAAATAAAAATCAAAATAAAAATCGATGAAATGATGTTAGAGCCCTGTGGTAAAGATAATTAGATTACTTAGTTATATTTATACTAGAATTTGAGAGTTTATACTAGAATTTGAGAGTTAAATTAGGAAAGATTAAATTAAATTAAATTAAATTACAGGACGAAGCAGGCTTTCGGTCTCATCATAATTAAGTGTTTTTAGCCAATTACTAATTTTTAATTTACAATCCCGCTTAGAAAGAGGATAGATGCCTAAAGTTTTGTTACACTTATTATATAAGTAAGGCCCCAGATAGTAGAAGAAGTTACTTGATAAGCTCGAGTGGGTAACGTTAGCGGGACACACGTTACCCTTCCTCCGCTTTTCCAACAAGAGACAGGGGTTGTATGGTAAAACAGAATGTTGTTTCAGAACTGTGTGAAGTATGAAAGTCTTTCTTACAGTGAGAACATTCCATTTTGCATAAAGGTCAACTGTTGGAAACCGGTAAGGGAGACCAGCCGCGACTTTAAGGATATATGATAAAGAAGTAGTACCAAAATCAGTTCCTAAACTTAAGACTTGGGAAATTTCGTACCATATACGAATTACAGGAATTGTTAACGGAATCAATTAACTGCGGAGGTATTTCCGATCCGGTACGACGCGACGTGGCAGCTCTCAGGTAACGAGCCTAGTCCTTTCTCAAAGGCCTGCTTACAACCCCTCTGTTTTCCCAGGTGTCCATGGTCGGCATTGATTACTTACCATCAAGTTAACCGCTTGCTAGTTTCCCTTTTATAGCAAATTTTACTTAGGAAATTTGGTGGACTGATTCTTATTTTTTTATGTATATGTAGAAGTTTAGGTTCATATGAAAATGACTTATGAGTCTCTATACTAGATTGAAATACAAATGAAGTACTTAGTGCTATCATTATCAGCCTGATGTCGCTCACTGCTGGACATGGGACTCCTCCAAAGGTTTCAACAGCGTTGTTATTTCGTGGGGTTTGTCGTAATCCTCGCGCTTAGGGTTACCATATGACAGGCGTTAGCCGCATTTGACAGGCATTTTAAGGTTTAGACAGGCGTGCGGCCGGCATTGGTCTGAGACAGGCATTTTCGCAGGCTCTCGTCAACGCCCATTGGAGTAAAGACAGAAGTCGGCTGACAATTGAATTAGTAAAAGCAAAATTGATTACAAAGGAAAATTACAAAACTGTACCTTGTGAAGATTGTTACGTTTATATATTAGAAAAGAAAGAACTATGAAAAAAATATTTTCCTCTGACATAGTAAATACCCTTCTTCATTATTATCTGTTGGCTTTTACTTATTACCTACAGCGTTTTGCTTCAGACAGGCATTTTTCTGAAAATTTAGGCATTTTAGGTATCATAGACAGGCATCCCTCTATTTATATATGGTTACCCTACTCGCGCTTGACATAAGAGTTAGCAAACGCAGTTCTAGTAGCTAGTACACAGGTGCCCTGATGTATGCCTTAGTCACTTTTTACGACACCCGCAGGATTGTATGAGGCGGTCCTATTATTATTTCTGAGTCGGAAACCACACGGTTGCGGTGCTACGGTGCTATATTAAAAAAAAGCAAAGCCGAACATACGTATAAAAATAAATCATACTCATCCTTGAACACTTTCTTTTCCTCTTTTCTCATTTAAAAAGACAAGTCCTGCACTAGGTAAATTAATTCCAGTGTCGCGGGGTACTTTACAAACATATCATTGACGGACACGAAGTACATGAATGATACAACCGGAAGAAGAAGACCTCGTAGAACATTCTCTGACCAAATCGGAGACGTTCTCAATAAAGGCCAGGGGCTCTACCGGCTAAGTCGCCGAACATCGAATAAAGGTTAAAAATTACTTAATCAATCGTTAAATCGGCTTTCATGAGCACATGTGTCGTCATAAATGGTCCGGAATCGATTGTCAACGTTGAAGCCGATTTAACGATTGATTAAGTCATTTTTAACCTTTATTTATTTGAACGCCATTTAAGAAATCGATGTTCGGCGACTTAGCCGGTAGAGGCGCAGGTCAGAAGTACCCTAAATCGACGAGCATGTATAAAGGATATAATGACAGTAAACGAGGCAAAAGAGGTGTGCAAAGATAGCGACAAATGGAAATCCATTGTCTCTGCCTACCCCTTTGGGAGACAGGTGTAAGTATGTATGTACAAAGTATATCCAGAGTCAGAACAAAAATAGTGGTACTGCGCGGTAATCAAGCCCTGGACACGAAGTTGTGAGGTGACTGTTTTAACTACTGCGTAACACGTGAGGTCAATGCAATTTGAAGTTGTTAAAATAGAGATAGACAATCATTGGATGCAAGTGCCTTAACAAGTAACGCTCTAAGCCACAAACGCGGACCATATTCATAGCCCAAGGCGTGCAATATAAGTTAAAGTTAGTTGCTCCATATTGCTCTATATTGCATACAGCTGTGCTCCGCGGTTTTACCCTCGTTAAATTTTATAAACTACCACAGCTCCTCCCCCGTAGGTGATAGCGTGGTAATATATAACATGTAACTTAATTAACGCACATCCTGAAAATAGTTTGTTCAGAATCGTTTACTGAACCGATTTATATGATTTTTAATATAGGTAATTTTTAATCGCAAAAATAATTAAAACTACGGAAATTATTGTTATATTACTCCTGTACAGTCAAAACAAATTGAAATAAACCGTAAGTCAAAGTAATAAGACTATTAAAATCACAGTTTTATTTGTATTCATACAAATTCCATCATTTAATACAAAATAAAGAAAAATAAACGTTATTCCAAGAAACTAATTTAGTAAATAACAATGCATATACATGTTAAATAAAAAATTCAGTGTATGTACTATGATTACAACGTAATATTCTAAATGGGGTGTTTGAGGGTGTGCGTTAATTACGTTACATGTTGTATAGCCTATATGTTGACCCGACCTCTTAGTTATATTCACGCAAAGTTGAAGTGACATATGTACATACAGACAAACAGACAAAAAATCTAAAAACTATATTTTTGGCTTCGATATCGATTGTAGATCACGCTCCAAGTATCCTTTTAAAAATATTCAATGTACAGTTTTGACTTTCCAACGATTTTATTATATGCATCTCGTATGTATAGATTGTTGCTGTTGTTTGAGTTTTATTTTAACGATGTGATTATTAGGTTTACCAGCTGTGTTTAAGCTATAACTTAGGTATATATTGTTATTGAAGTTTGCTTAGCGAATACTGATAATGTTCGGAAAATAAAGATCGGATACGATAATATAGTTTTTCTGCAATATATTACTATAAAGGCGGAGAATAGTCAAGAACGCAGTACATATTATAGTGAACGGTTGGTAGTACAAACTCAGACGCACTTTCTATTCATTCTCTTTCATAATTCGACGTGGGATGGCGATTCCACACGACCGGGGAGAGGTCAAGTGCAGGGTAAATAACTCCAGTCCCATGTCCAAACTCCGCATGCATTGAATTGATTAAAGAGAGAGGCACTCATGGCCAGAGGGCTTCGTCATTTGAAGGTATTTAAAATAAAATGGATCCATTACGAGGCAAGCCCTAACGAATCAAAAAGATTTTATTATTGTAAAAAAATTATCAGTACGAAATGTACACTAAAAATTGCGTACTAAACATACAAAAAATATATAAACAGTCAATATGCTACCTCCTTTCTTTTAAAGTCGGTTAAAAATAAGAATCAACCGTAATAAATAATGAAGTGAATTAAAATATAATGGACAACAATTTTGAACTCGATCATTGTCGATTCCAAAGATCGACCTAAACTGCCGCCAATATATTAAAAAGCCGTAACATAGTGAAATTTGCCACGGTTAATACTGCTCTGAGCAAACGTAATAAAGCAATTTTTGCCTTGATACTTTCTTTTCTGTAACGGCATTTAAGTGAATGGACGTCAGTAATAGATTTTAAACTTCCATCCTCCATACTTAGTCGATAAACGAATATTAATGCGCATACGTTTAGCAGATACTTAAGTAATATACATCAACAGAAGTTCCACGAAATGTAAAAGCAATGAACTTGGCGCTAATTTTTCAAAGTTTAAACGGACATCAATCCTTTTTATGAACGTGTAGAGTATCATTATTGTAGGGTGACCATCACTTGAGATTAATCATAAATATCTTGGGACTACATAACATCTGATCCCAAACTAAGCAGGGGCAACCATAGAAATGATAAATATACTTATATATTTCTAAATACTTACATACTAAAGGTATCTAATAAATAAATATTTTGGGATAATTAACACACTGCCATGTGATCACAAACTAGGCAGAGGCAACCAATCCACTGATAAACATAGTTATATATTTCTAGATACATACATACTAAAGATATCTGATAAATAGTTATTAATTATAATAATACCTTAATTTAGACAGAACCATTGACAATATGTAGTAAAAATATTAGACTTAAACTAGATAATTAAACATAATCTCTTGACAATAACTTTATACGAGCTAGCTAAATATCAATGCTATAATAAAATAAATTTTATAAATGTTTTCATACAATGTGTACCTAAATATTTATGTTACTAGAAATAATAATGTATACAACTATATGACTACAAACATGTTCTGACTATTTACAAGTGCTTTGTTAAAGTCTACGTGAATACAAACCTTTTTATTTTATTTTATTCAATGTTGACATAATTCATAACTTCATTGAGTCATAACAAAGGATAGACAATTATTATTAAAATAACTTAAATTATCAACTAAAGAAACGAAAAACTAAATACCAAAAATATATACTTATATTTAAATTAAAATTAAATATATACATATTAATATATAAAGGTCTCATCTTTGGGTGTCGAAAAAAACTTCAGTATCGCTGCCTTTGAGCATCGTGCCCAGAAAAATATATATCTTGGGACAGATAACACACATCCCAGACTTGGCAGACTCTATACTATGGCAACCAGACAACTAATAAACATACTTATATATTTCCATAATTTTTTCGCGTTTATAATCTCTAAGTAGGATAATATTATACTATTTGAAAGTGAATTCTTCCCCAATTGAAAGTGAACCTTATGCTTATGTGATAAGGTTAAAAATCTATAAAAGAAATTTAACAGATTGGGGTAGCTGGATGTGCTGTCGTCTGTATACAGAGTACTTGTATAACTGTAAAGGGTGCCTAACAAAGCACCACTGCTCTTCTTGTGACATTCATATCGATGAAATGAATACTCCGATCCTCCTCCGGCTCTTCGCGTACTAACGTACAGCGACAATTGTACCAAACGTCCCTAAAATTCGGACCCTCTCTCTTTCTGAGCCGAGATTCGAACACCAAAATACCCACTGGCCCGGATCACTTAGTTGTAGTCTTATTTGCTAGAAGATTTGAGCCTCCGCTAACCTTTATAGTAGGACTATCTGTAAACGTGTAAAAAAGCGTCAGCTTTAGATCACATGACTGAAGTAAAACTTAGATATACGAAACGTAACGGGCTATGAGAAAAAGAGAGAATAATAATAATAGTAATAGCCTGGGACATTGTTCACATACGGCCATCTGATCCCAAATGAAGCAGAGCTTGACTATGGAAATCAAACAGCTGATTATACTCGTACTATATATATAATATTCATAATACTCAATTCTTTATTGCATTCCACAACCTACCACCTAGATATACATTGTGGAATGCAATATAGAATTGAGTATTGAGTGATATCTTGGGACAATGTCACACAGATCATCCTAGCCCCAAACTAAGCAAAGCTTGTACTATCGGTACTAGGCGACGATATACATACTTATATAGATAGATAAATACTTAAATACATAGAAAACATCCATGACTCAGTAAAAAATATTCGTGCTCATCACACAAATATTTGCACTTACCAGGATTCGAACCCAGAACTACCAGCTTCGTAGGCAGGAGCACTACCAACTAGGCTACGGTGACCGTCTATATACTACTTTTCTTTTGTAAATATATACCTTTATGGATAATTACACCCAGACACACGACAATCAGACATGTTAATGCACACAAATATCTGTCATGGGTGGAAATCAAACCCACGACCTGCGGCGTGAAAGGTAAGCATCTAGCTCTTTGTAATATACGATATGTAAGTCCCCCTCTCTCTCTCTTTCTTCACTAACTTAAATCTTCCCCTCAAATTCCATTCGCTTCGCCCAATTAAACTTTTCGTAACGCCTTGTCACGCACCATCTTACTCCCCAAGTCACACGTGCTTAAAGACAAAACCACACATTCTACTGAATGCGAAATTTTGTATAACGTAGTAGATGCAGTAGCATCAATCCTGTTGATTGCAGTTTACAGAATACAGGCCCTGTCTGAGCCACGTCACAACACTCATCATGTATTCTATGTGTTTAGGTTTGTGACCGTGAGACTATGGCAGAAGATATGGTAGCAGTTTGGGCTCCCACATGCAGTGGTTAAGTTAGTCGCCTTGTCGCTTCTATTAATTTTATGTTTGTTAGTCCGAGCATACCCGATAATAACATGCGCCCCAGTTATCATAGATAGGGAGACGAAAAGGTAAAACCTAACTCAGTGACGCCAGGCTACATTAAAAGCCCTGATATCACACAAAATCGAATAAAAACTAGTACATCCCCTAGATCTCAGTTAGGATACCCTCGCTGCTGAAAGAACTGTGTCACAGCTCTGAACAAACTTGGTAATAAAAACAAAGTCAACCTCGTATGGGTACCAGACCATACAGGAAGCAACGAAAAAGCAGATGAACTGGCTGGTCCACAGAACTGAGATTCAGACCCATTGAATCTCAGTTCTGTGGACCAGAACCGCGCGAAGGGATTCCTACAAACATAATAGGAGCAATGCTAACCAAATGTTCTTCTTGTGTTGTATTTTTATTTTTCCATTACCCGGGTGTGTTGTTTACTTAATTATGAACACCAGTTTGTTTAGTTTTTGATGTATGCTCTGTTATAATGTTTTCCTCTTTTAATTTAAGTACGTTCTTTGACTTTTAAGAGTTCTTAATATTTACGTGTAAGTCTAATATTCCGCTCGTTAACTCAGTCCTATTTTTGTAATGTTTACATATTATTATAATAAGTATTCTTGTAAACCAACTCTTAGAATTTCTTGCAAATATTATAAAAAAATAAATTATGTGCTAATTTATGTTATTTTTACCTTCTATATTCAATAGGGTTTGTACAGATAGTTTATTAATATGTAGATAGTTTTTATAATATGTAATAATAAGTTTATGTATATATGAGGCCTGACTAATGGAATTTTATATTGAACAATGGTTTTTGATTCTTGGTTTAGTTACTAAATGTTATATTTAAAAATAATACTGAAAACTAAAGTGTTGAGACAAGTTTGTTTATGAAACATTTCTTGGTACTATCCGTGATTACTATGAATCTGTTTAGTTTTAACATAGGTTAAATATAAAACCATCCGATGACGATACGATAGTTATAGTAGTAAAATAATGAACCTAATGTATGATATTATCCCATAGTGGAGGTACAATATGAAATGGGCACTAAACCTAGCTTCCAGTTAGTAACGAGAATGTTCACTGCTGACGTGCCTTTGCCATCTATAACAACGAGACCTCGTGGTTCATTAAAGCTTTATGGTTGACATACTTACTAAAAAACAAATCTCTTTTAATTTAAATAATATATATTTAAATCTACTCAGGACTGACATCAACGGGCTGAAGCCAATGGGTTCCTTTCTAGAAATGTTTTCCAATAACTTTAATTCTTGCCAATAACAATTTTTAATACTCCACATAGACTCTAGACAAAGATTAAAAAAAAAAACAAAAAGTTTTTTTTACGTTCTATACTGGCCTCTGGTGTTTTCGTTCTTGTTCCCGGCAAGAAAATACTATAATTTCCATAATTATCTGAATGTTTTTTGTGAATTTAATTTATTTTAAATTGTTATTAATTGATTGATAGATTATTTTTAAATTATTTATTTTATATTACAATTTTAAAGTATCAATGCTAAGAATTAATAAATTTTGATTTTTAATATTTATTCTGACGTGCAGTTTGTAAATTGATTAATATTTACATATTCATATTTTAAAGTAACGTCAACAGTGGACGTTTAAAAGAAATATTTAAGAAATTTTAAATTAGATGTAACCAGTTTTATTTATGCATGCTTAATATGTCATAACTATGTATCTCATTCAAGCGAGCTGTAAAGTTCTTATGAGAAATAAAGTTCTTTAAACCTACATAGGACTTCATTATCTGCGTTGAAATAGGATACCGCTAGACCAAAAGGCATACAAAGAGATTAGCAGGTGCTTTAAACAGCAAAATGGATAATCAGACCCCCGTGTCATGTAGCTTAGTTAAAGATCCCATGCTTAAATATTAATTTCACGAGTCCCAAACACTCTTACGAAGAGATGCACCCTACTTTGAATTATTAAACGTTAATTTGCAACTCTTCGCTTAAGTAGCGTGGTGCGAGTTTTATTGATTTAAATTATACATCAGTTCCTTCGTACACCTTGCAGTTATTTTACAAAAATAATGTATTTAAGGTTTAGTTTTGCTTTATTATTTTTGTAGCGATAAATTGACTCTTATGGAGGTGCATGTACGGACAATCTCAGGCATCTCCCCATCAGTTATCGCCCTGAGTTGAAGTTTTAACCCTAAATGAGATGCCATATGGAGCGAGTTTTAATTTGGCCTTTTATTTTGTTAGAAGGTTTGAGTTTGAGTCTATTATTTGGTGAGTAAGTGAAAGCTCTTAGGCGAACCACTTGATATAAAGAGAAAAAAGGAGGTGGATTGAATATAAAATGGTGTAAGAGAAATATGACTATAGTCTGAGCTCTTTGCAAAAATAGTTTTCAGTGATAAGTAAATTTTTAAATTAGGTATACAATACATAGATGTTAATTAAAACTAGATGAGTCCGCCATATTTTGCTGTGTATATTTGGGGTACAAAATTTGGGTTATCGATATGAAATTCATATATTTACGTTTTAATTTTGACTGGTTGCTGTGGTTAGTGACCTGACTGCTAATCCGGAGTTCGTAGGTTCGATACCAATCCAGGAAAAATCTTTTTGTGTTGAGCACAATTATTTGTTTTGTGTCTGTGTGCAATTTATATATAATATGTATGAATTTAGAAATACATAAGTATGTCTATCAGTTTTCTGGTTGCCAAAGTACAGGCTCTGCCTAGTTTAGGATCAGGTGGCAGTGTGTTATTTGTCCCAAGATATTTATTATTATAATAACACATTATATCATCATCATATCAGCTGAAAGACGTCCATTCCTGGACAAAGGCCTCCCCAAAGATCTCCACAATTTCAGGTCGTGCGCTATTCACATCCAGCAGTTTCCAGCGACCCGCACAAGATCATCGGTCCATCAAGTAGGGGGCAGGCCACGCTGCGTCTTCCGGTTCGCGGTCGCCACTCGAAAACCTTTCTGCCCCAACGGCCGTCGGTTCTTCACATTACATATATATATATTTACAAAAATAATAAATAAACAATCGAGGAAATGAAGAAATAATAAAAGAATAACGTTAATAAATTGCATGTCAAAATAAGCATGGCGTCTAAAACACTTAGCTTTATTTTAAGACTTTCTGCGGGAAACAACACATTTAAATTCTATATTGTTCTTTTGTTTGCAGCCGCATAGAGTTCGCTTCACAAGAATGAAATCCAAATTACAATATTTACATTCAAAGAATTGAACGCATTCAAAAGCGGTTTCCACGATTTTAGCAATTTAAAACTAGATTTTTAATTTCTGGCTATCATATCAGCCGAAAGATATCCACTACTGGACATAGGCCTCCCCACAGAGCTCCACAATTGCCAGTCTTAGCTGGAAACCACTGTCTATCATTATGATGTCGGGAATTTCTGCTTTTATTAGTCTTATCCCTACATGAACGCATCGTAGACTTAGGGTCTGTTTCACAATATCCAGATAAAGTCCCGAGCTACTTGCAACTTATCTATCGAATGAAGACATCGTTTGCGTTTCATAATCCATAAATAGTACTAACTGCCAAATAAACTGCAAAATAAACTATGCTTCAGCTTCAGATTAACTTATGGATAAGTTATCTGACAGATGTCATTTGATGCTTATTTCGGTGGTGTTTATTGTTAGACTTGTGTTTTGTTGCGAATAATTTAATAAAATGGTAATATTTGATACTATTGAAGACGAAATTGATGAATTATTTGATCGTGTAACGGAACCGCGCATAAATCCGACACCGCTAAGAAAAACACCACCGAAACACCGCAACAAACAAAATGCATTTGTTGATATTAACATTTGACGTTTATTTATTTGACTTTCGTACGTTTAATTTCACGCAAAAAAAAAACAATTTATGTATGTATTTTTATTTGATAAAATAATAGTTAGAAGATAAATTTGTAAAAATATATTTTTAGGTATGTTTATCATAAGAAATGTATTGATAGGTTTTCTGTTACGTAAGACGGAACGACAAAATGCGACGTTGCCAAACCTACTAATTAGTAACTGCCGAATAGCTAACAGGCAAATAATTTTACCGGTAAGGTGATGGTGAAACACAATGTGTTTTATCCAGAACTTATACCTGTTATTTGTTAGTTAGCTATCCGACACTTTATTCGTACATTGTGAAACAGACCCTAAATCTTTCTCTTTTTACAGAATTCTTTTACCCGTTCTATATTCATACATGTCCTCATTTATAGATATGATAGGTGATGATAATTTATTTGTTAATTATTAAAATTATTTAGTCTTTAGTTAAAAATTGTATGTTTTTGTGTTTCTCTGTTTTACTTTTATCCAAATTTAAAAGTTTATTTTTGGGTTAAGTTTAATTTGTATTAGTAGTATAATTTTTAGATATTATTTCTTTAGTTGTGTGTAGTATATTTAGTGACTATTTAATTTTTTACGAATGTTGTATACATCTGTAGAGATTTAACACCTTGTCTTAAACTCAACAAAATTCAAAAGTCATTCATTCCGTTAAAATATTACATTTGTGTGGAATCGTCAATTTTTTTTCCCTACCGTGCAGTGCATGACGTGGCAGCTACTGAGAAACACTGCCAGACAACTCAGTAGGAATCCTTTTTTAAAATATTTATTTCTTACATAAAGTTTAAATACAATGTGTATACAATTGATGATGTATCTATTATAATAAATAAATACAACTCTTGTCCATCCTAAGGTTGTCTAAGAAATCGCAGCTAGCGATAAGACCGCCCTTTATACATTATTATGCTACTATGTTTGTTCTATTTTTGTAATTTATTTGGTGTGCAATAAAGAGTATTGTATTGTATGAGTGGGTTGGTTGGAGTGTTTGGTAGATAGTTGATTTCACGCCGTAGATTAAAATTCCACCGAGGACAAATTTTTGTGTGCATGAACACTGTCTGTTTGTCGGCTAAGCGACGGAAATGCAACATGATAGCATTTCCACCACTTTAAAAATAAAAAAGGATCTGTCTAGTTAGAAATCAGATTGCAGTGTCAGATTGGGAAAACGAATACATGAATTGTAAAATATTACATATATGCGCAATATTATGTGTTAATAAGTTAAATAATTATATAGTTTCTAGTGAATAAATAGTAGTTACTATTTATATATACTTGAAAGTAAATAAATATGAGAAACTTATACATCAAGTTATTATATCTGCGACATTAACTGTGTAGGATATTATGCATTAGGTAAGATAATTTATTAATTCCCAATTACTGTACGGTCTTTATAAACTCATATTAAACGACATAATTATTTTCGGAATATAGATCATAAAGAATATCTTTGGGTATTTCAGGAACCACCTACACTAGACTTCGCCTGGTCTCTATAGAGATTTCATTTACATATTTACCATTCTAAGTGTATAAGATTCTATAACAAACTGCCCAATGATATTAGAGAATTGTCTACGAATAAGTTTAAAAGAATTATTAAAGCCAAATTGTGTAGCAACCTGATATTACAAAATATCAGATTATTTAAGTGATAAAAGTGCTTGGGATTGAGTTGTTCTGAGTCAACACACTAATTGTAATTAATCTTAAGTATATTTTATTTTAAAAAAGGATTCCTACAGAGTTTTCTGGCAGTGTTTCTCAGTAGCTGCCACGTCATGCACTGCACGGTAGGGTAAAAAAATATGACGATTCCACATAAATGTAAAATTTTTACGGAATATAGAATTTGATTGATTGAACTGATATTTCAATTTTATTATCATTATAATATAATATGATGATTGACAGCATCTTTGAGGTTTATGTCTAGCAGTGGACAGAAAGATCTGGACACATGCCTCTCTCGCGGTCTCTCGTTACCCCCATTCAGTAGCTTCCAGGGACCCCCATAATTTATGTTGAAAAAGGTGACTAAGAGATATACCAGGTAGACGGACAGCAGTGCTGTGTAATGGCTACCACCTAATTATGTCCTCCCGCCCGAATTTCGGCTACGGTGGCCAGTCTCCATGGAGACTAGCCAATTGCGCAGGACGTATTATAGTGCACAAGTGAGTGCGCCAACACAGGGGCACTTTCTATTCTATCACACTCATCATCAACGTCCGGAAAGAGGTCTGGTATAGGATCGGTTTACGTGATCTCCGAAGCAAGGGTGTATAATACCGCCAACTCCCAAACATCGATCTGATACTGAGAAATTTCTTTTTACGGAAAAATCCAAAAATCACTTTTTGGCACGACCCAGGATCTGAACCCAGGACCTCATTATCTGCGGTTGGACACGCTACCACTAGACTAACGACGCAATCTTAAATTACCACCTAATTACTGCGGTCGCCAACTTGCATGCCAACCGCAGTGACTACTGCAAACCCCTCCAAAGGGCAACGTTATAGAAACTTTTGACGGTCACCGTAGCCTAGTTGTTAGTGCTCCTGCCTACGTAACTGGTGGTCCTGGGTTCGAATCCCGGTTTCTGAGTCATGGATGTTTTCTATGTATATAAGTATATTTATATTTAGTATGTATATCGTCGCCTCCTACCCATAGTACAAGCTTTGTTTAGTTTGGGGCTAGGATTATCTGTGTGACATTGTCCCTAGTTATTATTATTATTACTTTTGGGGGAGGCCTATGTCCAGCTGTGGACAAGTTCAGGCTGATGATGATGATTTTGAAATGCCTATACATGAATTCTTCGTTTAGCCGTTAGCTCCGTCTGACTGGTTGGTGATGGTGGCGAATATCATGAACCTATCTCATCCTGTGGCGCGCAGAAGTCGACCCAAGGGAATATCTACCAGAAGATTGGCTGCAGCTTCCTTCTGAATACTACGACCGTCTTACTGCGATCGATACGGTTGCCGTAGCCTAGTTGGTAGTGCTCCTGCCTACGAAGCTGGTGGTCCTGGGTTCGAATCCCGGTAAGTGCAAATATTTGTGTGATGAGCACGAATATTTGTTTCTGAGTCATGGATGTTTTCTATGTATTTAAGTATTTATCTACCTATATAAGTATGTATATCGTCGCCTGGTACCCATAGTACAACCTTTGCTTAATTTGGGGCTAGGATGATCTGTGTGACATTGTTCCTAGATATTATTATTACAACCCGTTTGCCAAGCATGGCATTTCCCCTTAAGATGATTCTCTAGGGAGGCTTTTGTCCAGCTGTAAACTTCTTACAGCTGTTTATGATGAAGTTCTCCGTTTATTTCGAGATAATCCCATACATACAATCGTTCCTAAAGACATGCATCTTAAAACGTATATATGAAATATTTGCATGAGTCACAGTGCTAATGAACTTATGAACATTTGTTCATTGTATCTCAAGAGGTTAAAAGCTTGTAAGTCAAACATTTGGTTTGTATATATTTTGAGTTCTTACCACTGGAAAGCAGAAGTGTTAAACCCATTTCAATCTATCTGTGAGATTGCGATGAGTTTATTGTGCATAGTTATTTTATAGAAATATTCAAACCGCCATTAAGTTGACATGGCTTAAGACTTACAAAACTCGTGTCAGCTTAGAATTATAACCCAAACCTAAACGTTAGAATTGCGTTGGCAAGACACAGAATGGTCACCCTGGTGCTGGCATAGGCCAGAACCAGGAGATTACAAGGACCTGCCATTGAGAAGCGTACTGGATTATGTGCAGATTTCATTCAGGGCTCCAGGGATAGAATAAAAACCAATGGATCCCCCATTGGTTTTTATTCTATCCCTATAGTACAAAATCCAATCCAATCCTGAAGAGTCGAAGTGCTGTACGCAAGTAAACCCCTACCAAGATAAGAACCGTAAAAGAACTGATACTCTTACACTGCTATACCGATACTAACCAAAACCAAACAGCTAAGAATCACCCCAAATAAAAACATCGAAATCGGTGCATCTGTCTGAGAGCACGATGCCACATACCTACATACTCACACGGAGACAAAAATCGACGCCAAACTTATAACATTATGTATGTTATAAGTTTGGCGTCGATTTTTGTCTCCGTGTGAGTATGTATGTGGCATCGTGCGTTTTTGCGTCGGGGGTTAAAAAAACGGGGGTTATTTTATTTGATGGTTAGGAAAAAGAATAATCACACATTATATATGTATAATAATAAAATCGTAGGAAAGTATATTTAATGGATGTGCTGGCGTCTTGACAGACTTTTTATCCATTAAATATTTTATCATTAGATTACCCTGATTTGACGCCGTAACTGTACTGTTAAATAATATACATTCTGTTCATCGACTTTTGGAGCTGACTGTACATTGAATATTTTTTAAATAGGATACTTGGCACGTGATCTACAATCGATATCGAAGCCAAAAATATAGTTTTTAGAATGTTTGTCTGTGTGTCTGTATGTATGTCCGGGCTAAACTCAAAAAGTACTGCATGGATTTACTTCAAATTTTGCATGAATATTACAAAGAGGTTGGGTCAACATATAGGCTACATATTATCACGCTATCGTGTACGGGGGAGGAGCTGTGATCATTTATAAAATTTAATGCGGGTAAAAATAACTTAGGAAATAATAACAATGAGTAACTCACAACATTTTCCACTAATTATGTGAGCAAACTATATGTTATTCTGTGGAAGTCTGATTAGAACAGCGACCGTGTAAAAGTTATCACAAAGCTATCAAAAGAGTTGAAACAGGTTGAAATGTAACTAAATTATAGATGGGGGCAAAATAATAAGTTCCCCGTGATAACTGCGGAGGTATTTCCGATCCGGTATGACATGGCAACCTTCAAAAAGCGAGCCTGATTCCTTTCTCAAAGACCTGCAACGTACTTGCCTCTATGGTTCTGCAGGTGTCCATGGGCGGCGGTGATTACTTACTATCAGGCAACCAGATTGCTCGTTCTCCTTGTCACACTAATATTAGAAAGCCAAAAGTTTGTGAGTGTGTATGTTTGTTACTTATTCACGTCTAAACGGCTGGAGCGATTTTGGTGTGGAGTTAGCTGACACCCTGGATTAACACATAGGCTATAATTTATAAAGTTTAACGTAGGTAAAACGTCGGGGCACTGCTAGTTATTTATAAAAAAAATAGATATTCATTTTTGGGGTTGTCTTTAAAACGGATACACAAATTTGACACATCTTGGCTAATACACCAATTCGAGTAACTAAATATGCTTGAAAAATATTTTATTAATTCTTATGTTTAGGATGAAATGATGAAATTTTTTTTTCTTATAATATAAAAGATTTTAGAGTATGAGTTGTATTTGGTTTGACGGACTAGTTGGCGTGGTTTATAGTTTTGCCGCCTTTCACGCCACAGGTCGTGGATTCGATTCCCACCCGGGACAGATATTTGTGTGCATGAACAAGTCTGTTTGTCTGGGTGTAAATTATCTATATCAGTATTTATTTACAAAAGAAAATAGTATATGTAGTATATCAGTTATCTGGTTTCCATAGTACAGTAGCTCTGCTTAGTTCAGTTAGTCAGGATACCTATTATTTTAATTTTATTAATTATATTTTTAATCTTTCTAAGTATAACTACCTGCTGGGCCGCAAGTATCATTTTGGTGTCTTAACTGCCACGCAGATAATGAGGTCCTGGGTTCAAGTCCCGGGTCGGGTTAAAAAGTAATAGAGGGAATTTTTTGTAAAGAAAATTGCTCAGCATCTGCCCGAAGAATGGGAGTAGGCAATATTAGATCCCCGTGCCCCGGAGAGCACGTAAAGCCGTCCTACTGCAATCGACAACCCATCTCCCAAGCTCAGTCATTATCACACCCCTAAATGAGGCAGGATGTGGTAGCGCTACACCGGCCACTAAGAAGATAATCCCCCCCCCCCCCCATAATCGGTCATTAAGCTGGCATGATGATACTTATTATTCGAACTCGTAGTAATTCGTTCCCATAAGTACCAGATGCTTGTACCAGCTATACGCACTTATGCCCTTTGCTGGTGAGAAACATTCCTTATGGAATAATGTTTCCCTTAAAGCCCAGATTTCAGATGCTCTTGCATTTGATGCGTTTTAAAGGATATTATGGCATGCACTGTATTATCATTTTTAAGGTTAAAAAGGTTTTTGACCGACCGGTTGGCGTGGTTGGTAGATTTCGACCCAGGACAGATATTTGTGATCATGTCTGTTTGTCCTGAGTCCGGATGTAGTTATCTGGTTTCCATAGTACGAGCTCTGCTTAGTTTGTAATAAAATAAAGGCCGCGTGTCAATAATGTCCCTAGATATTATATTATTCACGCGAACTCACAATTAAATTACTATTCAAAAATACATAAAACTGACTTCAGTTGTTATTTTCTGACAGCCGAGGAAAAAAATACATGTAATTTTTTCCAATCACTGTTGCGGATGTCAACCAGAATGCATAACCTATCGACCAAAAACCAGGGACCGTCCGGATACTCGTTGAACGGGTTTTTGAACGGGTATTTTTAAGCGCTTAAAAAATAAACCCTATGATACGAGTTACACCTTCGAACGGGTGTAATGAACCGCTTCCGAAAGGGTTACCCTTTCATACCCTGTAACACTGTAACAGGGTAAGCCATTCCAGCCAAGACATTGTAATATGCACTCTTTCGCATCGAAATTGGTTTGGTAATTGCATAAACACCACCGCACGTGACATCTAGTCGTAATAATTTGGAATTTATAATTTTAAAGTTCAATTTTGCTTGTCGCTAAACACAGTAATATTAAATTTTTCGTGTCTGTTCTTGTTTATTGTCATAATTTCTTTTAATTTGGAACTCGGTAGGTACTACAGAATTAAGTAAAAGCATTTTAGCAGTTCTTTTTTTAAAGTATGTGTTACGCTTCGTTGGTCTAGTGGTAGCGTCTTCAAACGTAGATAACGAGGTCCTGGGTTCAAATCCCGGGTTGGGCCAAAAGTGTCTATGGGATTTTTGCGTAAAAAGAAAAATTTCTTAGTGTCAGCCCGAAGTCTGGGAGTTGGCGGTATTATAGCCTCATGCCTCGGAGAGCACGTAAAGCCGTCGATCCTGTACCTGACCTTCCGGTCGTTCCGCTAGTCCTCCCATCGGATAATGAGAGTGATGGAATAGATAGTGCCCCTGTGTTTGCACACACACTTGTGGTATGTCCCGCTCACATGGCCAGTCTCCATTGAGACTGGCCGCTGGGGCCGAAATTCGGCTAGGAGGACATAATTATATTATAACAAAGAATTTGATTTTCATTCTGTTAAAATTAAACCGCGGAGGCGTGGTGGCGTACACCGTTATTGAATAGATGCATCATCATCATAACCATCACCATTATCATCATATCAGCCGAAGGTACTGTTGGGCAAAGTCCATTGCTTCCCAAAGATACTCCACAACTGCATATCCTGCCTTGCCCGCATCCAGCGGCTGTCATCGACCCTCGCAAGATCATCGGTCCATCTTGTTGAGGGCCCACGCTGCGTTTTCCGGTTCATGGTCGCCACTTGAGAAACTTTCTGCCCCAGCGGCCGTAGATTCTGCAAGCTATGTACCCTGCCCACAGCCACGTTTGCTTGGCAATTATTCAAGCTATGTCGGTTTATTTGATTTGTCTCTCTTGGTTGGAACTTGAGATTTGTGATTGGATCTCGGAGGGAAACTCCGAACATGGCGTACTCCATTGCTCTTTGGGTGACCATGAGCCGTTTTATTAGCCCCGTAGTGAGCGGCTACGTCCTGGTTCCATATTTCATCAGAGGCAACCCATACTAATCGAAGACTTTTGATTGGTATTTGGGACCAGAAGCTTAGATTTCCGAACGCTGCCCAGGCAAGTTAGATTCTACAATTGATCTCCTACTCGAAGTGGACCTCTTACCTTTTTTTGATAAGGCAGGTCGAATGCCTACGTATGCCACCCGCAAAAATGTTTACGGATGGATGCGTCAGACTCGCACCGACTAAACCTACCTGCCGTGGGCTTCTCTTGGCGCCTGATGGGGGAGCCCCGGGAACGCGGGTATGTTGCTCCGGTGCACCCCTTAAGCGAAAAGTTCCAGATGGTATGATGGTCCCACACGTACCCTGAGAGGGCTCTGGATTGTCCTCGCTATTTGCCGACTTCTGCCAGTCCGGCACTGCGACTGCACCATAAACAGATCGCTGTCTTCTTTTAGCTGGTAACATTGACTTCTCTTACTGCCGCCGCGGCTCCGAGGGGGAGTTGGGCTACCGGTTGCAGCCGCCACCCCGACGCCTCCTCCGTCTGCGATCTCTCCCGTTCGCGCTCAGCGGCCTCCTTTTGGAACATGACTGCCTCATAAAAGGAGACCACGGCGTGCCATTTAGAAGAGTCACCCACCAGCATTACCCCTACGATTGCCAGCAGGGACAGATCCCGTCCGATTGAGATCTTGAGTCGCCTTTTGGCCACCCGGGCCGGGCACTCAGCGAGAGTGTGTTGGGCAGACTCCTTTCCACCCAGGCCTTGAGGTGAGGTAGGGTGGAACCGACGGCACGCTGGCGCGCGTTTAGGCGTAACTCTAGCCGTCCGCGCCAGTGCACTAATACGTGCCGGTAGTCATCCCGTCGGTACTCAATGAACATTTCTTCTGGCGCCCTCTTGTTCTCTTGGCGCACGCAGATTTCGGTGAAAACCACCGCCTTGGACCCTCTCCCTAGTGGGGTGGTGGTGGTGGTGCAGTGTCCCTTACCTTAACTGGAATGGGTGCAACCTGAATGTTCAACATGATATTCGTCTTATCCATGTTCATTTTGAGAACCACTAGTAGAGAGACCCTGCTGAAGTCTTTGAGCATTGTACCGAGGTATTTCAATGTTTCAGCCATGATTACGAAGGTGAGGGATGTATTCGCCATTGAGATTGATGCCAAAGCCTTTCATTCCAGGAGCTTAAAGACATCTTCCAATGCAGCGATGAATAGTTCTGGAGATGGAGATGTTATATCCCCCTGTCTCACGCCTCGCTGCAATCGTATAGGTTGCGAGTTCTTATACAAATACTTTAACACCTCGACATACCGGTAGTTAATTTGGAATTTTGGAAAGAGCACAGTACATCCAGGTTTCGATTCAATCAAACGCTAAGCATAATGGCTGGATATATCCTCGGTCTTCTGAATAACTTGCCGCTGCCTATGTATGTGGTATATGGTACTTAAGCATTTTCGGCGACCGGCTTGTTCACGAGGGTGGTTGACGTCAAACCTGTGCGTGAGAGGATTTCAGAAGTTATTTAACTTCGTCATACTAAAAGGTCAAACGTCACAAGGATGGCACATATTGGTGTGGTGGTGCTTTCTTCAATAAGGTCGATAAAACCCTTTGAAAAAATAACAGACCCATCACGTTACTGAGCCATGTTTACAAGTGGTTTTCGAGAGTCATTACGACTCTCGAAAACCACTTGTAAACATGGCTCAGTAACGTCCTTGTGACGTTTGACCTTTTAGTATGACGAAGTTAAATAACTTCTGAAAAGCTCGTAGCATTGGTATACCATCCACCTTAAAAGCTCTATTGTAACTCTGTTATCACCAGGAGCCATATTGTTATTAAATTGTTTAAGAACCATGCTAATCTAATCTTAAAAGGTCTTTAGGCATTAAGTTACAATATTTCAGACAAGGCCAAGTTAGTCAGTTAGAAATTTAGCTGTTTGGAAAATTTAAAAACAACAAACAGGCGTTTTCCTAAAAGATTAAGTTTGAGAGGTGTTGAATTATTTTTCAATCACTAGTGACAATGGCAGTTATTATAAAAAATGACAAGATTGTTGGCAGCTCATTGCTCTAGAATAATAGAAGATATTGATTGAATTGGTATGATACGACTAAAATGTGACTGAGAGATATGTAAATACTATAACTATTAACACAAACGTCCATATCTTTATTAATGCAATCAGAAATGAACACGCTGTTAAGGCTAATAGCTTGCAATTTACTTGCAAGAGCGGCGGTACCTTCTTATTTCGAAAAACGTTATAACATCTCAATATTCAAAAAAACAGGTCAAGTGCGAGTCGGACTCGCCCATGAAGGGTTCCATAGCAGCAAGTATTTTTTTTAATTTTCAGTGGAAGTTTGCATAACATCGTAATGTACATCATATATTTTTTTCAGTTTTATCATTCTCCTATTTTAGAAGTTACAGGGGGGGGGGGGGGGGGCACATACATTTTACTACTTTGGAAGTGTCTCTTGCTCAAACTATTCAGTTAAGAAAAATATGATATTAGAAACCTCAATATCATTTTTGAAGACCTATCCATAGATCCCTCACAATTACGGGTACGATGAAAAAAAAATTTGCATCAGTTCTATGTATGGGGAACTCCCAAAATTATTGTTCTTTTCCTATTTTTGTGAGAAAATCTGTATGCGGTTCACAGAATACATCTACCTAGTTTCAACAGTACAGCTCTTATAGTTTTGTAAAAAAGTGGCTGTGACATACGGACGGACAGACAGACAGACATGCCGAATCTATAAGGGTTCCGTTTTTTGCCATTTGGCTACGGAAGCCGTATTTGTGATGTGGATGATTATGATTGACATCCATTTGTCAAATTCTAAGGCCATTGGTTTCTGTAAAAGATATATGAGATAGCCAGTTTGTCATTTTTTCATACGACTTCTTGTCACATAAAAACAGGCAGTTGCTTTAAGCCAATTAATGAGGCCACAGAAGCCGTATTTTTTTACAACTATATTTGCAAATAAATTAGTAACTAATATGAAATTACGGTAAAGAACTTTATTGAATACAGAATTAGTCTTGGAAAACTTGTACTTAGGTGGTCGCCTAAATGTATTTTTATCAGACCAAGATTGCTGTCTATATATGAAATATATAAACAGTTACATAACCTAAGATTGCTTGACTCTGAAAATTCTTAAAGTGATAATATTCTTATGATAATGAACATTTTAGTCACGTCAATGATGTTTTAGAATACCCATAATATATCAGTTCATTTTATATAATAATTTAAATAATAATAATATCCAGGGACATTATTTACACACGGCCATCTGATCCCAAACTAAACAGAGATTGTACTATGGAAACCAGATAACTGATATATTACAAATACTACTTTTCTTTTGTGAATACATACTTATATAGATAATTACACCCAGACTCAGGACAAACAGACATTCATGTTCATGCACACCAATATCTGTCCTAGATGGAATCGAACCCACGAGCTCCGGCGTGAAAAGCAAGCATTTGCCAACCATGCCAACACGCCCGGCAATTATTTCATCGTCCTCATGTCAGCCAAAGTACGTCCACTGCTGGACAAAAGCCTCCCCAAGAATGGGAGCGTGGCAGACCCCCAGAGCCCCATAGCTTGGCAGACGGGTTGGCGAAAGAAAGTTTGATGGTCATAGTTCATAGATAAACTCTGCTGCCGGTTCTCTGGTAGGTATGCCCTCGGTCGATTTCTGCGCCCCCTACGTGATTAAATGGGGTGATGATATCCTATGCCATCACCACACAGCAAACTATTATAATAATTATTTAACAAAATATAATCACATCATACAGATTGTCACAATATTAAGATTAAAGTAAGTCAGTTCTTTAAATAACACGTTAATTATTAGCTCGACTATTTGTCGTCACTAAACTTTCAAATTTAAAATATAAAAAGTCATTCGTTCGTCAAATTTGTTGTACCTACCTAAAAGTAGTTAGGCAATGAGGCACCGCACGGGTGCGAGTATACCTACTCCCATCTACACGCTGCTAAGTTGATTGGGTAATTCAGGTTAACACGAATAAAACCCTTTCAAGAAGGTAAGCTATTCAAGGGCTTAAGTCATTGAAGGGGTTAACCCCTTCCCGGGGTTACCATAAAAAACGTGTTAACCCTTTCACTGGGTTTCAAGGCTGTAAGTCAATCAAAGGGTAACACTGCGATACGAGTTACCCAATGAACGGGTTACCCTATCAAACGGCTTAACTCAGAAGCGGGGTTGTCCGGTCCCTGCCAAAAACAAACAAAGAGATACCGCAAACAAAACGTACCTAAGCATATCCACGAAAATCAATTGATCGACCACTGTCAACTGAATGTCTAAATAATCGAATGTTATTAATATCGAATGGTAACTAAATCTAACATTCAATCGAATGTATCCTTTAGCAATAATCGAAAGATATGTTTCGGGCGTTGTATAGTCAAGAAATATTTGACAATAAATATTTCTATTCTATTCTATTCTAGTCACAGTTCTAACCTAATCTAACCTACTTTTCTAGTGGCGAATATTCGATTTATTAACCGTTAGAGATTACGAACATTCGAGTATTTAAGTCTATCATATTATAATATGCGATATGGTCTACCAAAGAAAATAAAATCCGTCTATTTGATTAATTTCGTCTTTTGCAGTCTGTTAATACAGGAAACAAATTAACAAAAAACGAAACAAAAATATATTAGATTTAATGTTCATTTTTATATATTTATGTTATATAGCGGACATGTATGTTACATGTATTTATTGTATGTGTATGAGTCTAGTTTATAAGCAAGAGAGGTAGGGCATAGTGATCATTCGCTCAAAGAGCAGCCCGACTGGGGAAGTACATTATAGAAGACATTTCTTAATAATAACATTGATAATTTTAATGTCGTGTTTCCGAGTGTGAGTAAGGTCGCCAGAGCTCATTGGGGTGGGGGGAAGGGTCAGCAACACTTGTTTGCTGACTTTTAAAGGCCGGTAACGCACGCACTGCTCTGGTGTTGCGAGTGTCCATGGGCGGCGGTGATCACTTACCATTAGGTGACCCACTTGCTCCTTTGTCGCCTACTGACATAAAAAAAATAAGCTAACTCTTATGTTTCAAAATATGAATAAACATTATATACGTCACTAGATACACGAACGTTTAAATAAATCTTCTAAGCTTTTTTACATGTCTTTTGCCAATATCTTCTGATACCACTGAATCAGAAGATATTATTATATGTTAGTAACCTAATAGAAGTCTTCTCAGTTGGGGCTCATTGGATCCGGTGGTAGCATTAAAGCGCGACCGTCGTTATTAACACAAGGTCCGTCATAATAATAATACCTTAATATAAACAGAACCATTGACAATATGTAGTAAAAATATTAGACTTAAACTAGATACTTAAACATAATCTCTTGACAATAACCTGATACGAGCTAGCTAAATATCATTGCTATAATAAAATAAATTTCATAAATGTTTTCATACAATGTGTACCTAAATATCTATGTTACTAGAAATAATAATGTGTACATATATTACTACAAACATGTTCTGACTATTTACAAGCGCTTTTTTAAAGTCTACGTGAATAAAAACCTTTTTATTTTATTTATTTATTTTATAGAACGAGTCACAAATAGTGCTCGGTAGGCTTTTTAAGTCACCGCTCGCACTAGTGAAATAAATCCCAGTATCGCAGTGTTCTTTACTAAAATGAAATACACAAAACATAAACAGATTAATAACTACATTTCTGAGTCACACAAATAGTTTGCCAATCCAGGGGTTCGAACCCGAAACATAGCGGCTATCTTAACCCCTAAGCCACAAGTGCAGTCAGTTTATTATGCTATAAATGCAGACTTATTTCCAATAACAGACACTCCAATTTAAATGCTCTTAATGTTTCTCACGTTCAGTATCTCAGTATAATAACCAGATGTAAATGGCTTGCGAACATTGATTGATTGACGGGTTCAATTCCTTCTGTTTAGAAGTGGTTTCATTGGCATTAAGAGCTGTCCCTAGCTGAGATTTTCTTATACAAACGTATTCTTTACTAGCTGTGCCCCGCGGTTTTACCCGCGTTAAACTTTATAAATTATCACAGCTTCTCCCCCGTAGGTGATAGCGTGATAATATGTAGCCTATATGTTAACCCGAACTCTTAGTAATATTCATGCAAAATTTGAAGTTAATCCATGCAGTACTTTTTGAGTTTAGCCCGGACATACATACAGACAAACAGATAAACAGACAAAAATTCTAATAACTATATTTTTGGCTTCGATATCGATAGAAGATCACGCCCCAAGTATCCTTTTTAAAAAATATGCAATGTAGAGTTTTGACTTTCCTGCGATTTTATTATATGTATAGATTTGATGATGTAGCTAATGACTGTCCCACAGGGCACAGGGGGCCTCCTCTCACAAGGAGAGGGCATATGGCTTAGTGCAGGTTCATCATCATCATCATCATATCAGCTGAAAGACGTCCACTGCTGGACAAAGGCCTCCCCCAAAGTTCTCCACGATTGCCGGTCTTGCGCTATTCGCATCCAGCAGTTTCCAGCGACCCGCACGAGATCATCGGTCCATCTTGTAGGGGGCAAGTTGTCAATCTTCAAATGCCATCAACATTCTTTTAGGGTTCCGTACCCAAAGGGTGAAACTTGACCCTATTACTAAGACTTTCTGTCTGTCTGTCACCAGGCTGGGTCTCATGAACCGTGATAGTTAGACATTTGAAATTTTCACAGATGATGTACGCTATTTATTATGATGCCGCTATAACAAAAAATAAATAACAAACAAAATAAAATAAATATTTAAGGGTGCACCCATACAACAAACGTGAATTTTTTGCTCGTTTTTATAGATAATGGTACGGAACCCTTCGTGCGCGATTCCGAATCGCACTTTGCCGGTATTTTTATAAAAGAGGCAATGGTTGAACTCTTTCAGGCATTCATTTTAAACTTAATTTATCTATTATTTTTTTTTTGACCTTAGCCTAGTCTTAAAAATGTATTATAAGCTCCCAAGTGTGAAAAGTTTAACAAAAGAAACATACATCTGATGTTAAATTATAAAGTTCAAGCTTATACCTGTCACCACATTCCACCACAGACCCTCTCGCCAAAAGTTGAAATTTCATCCTTATCTCCTGGGTGAATGATCATCTACCACCGTGCGTTTCACAAGAAACTTTTTGCCGCGCACTACCAATCTATGCAAGCAATTAACTGCGGAGGTATTATCGATCCGGTATGACATGGCAACCTTCATGAAGCGAGCCTATTGCTTTCTTAAAGGCCGGCAACGCACTTGCGGCTCCTCTGGTGTTGCCAGTGTCCATGAGCGGCGGAGATCCATTTGCTCCTTTGCCTTACTATTATATAAAAACAATCTTATTTAAAAAACACTAACCTTTTTAGTATAAATGCCATTGTCTATACGTATAATAAAATCGTAGGAAAGTAGAAACTGTACATTGATTTTTTTTTAAAGGATACTTGGAGCGTGATCTACCATCTAAGCCAAAAATATAGTTTTTAGAATCTTTGTCTGTTAATCTGTATGTATTTCCGGCCTAAACTCAAAAAGTACTGCATGGATTTACTTCAAAATTTGCATGAATATTACTAAGAGGTCGGGTCAACATATAGGCTACATACGGGGGAGGAGCTGTGTTAAGTTATAAAATTTAACGCGAATAAAACCGCGGGGCACAATTATTGTATAAAAAAAGGCTTATTTAAAAAGTAATATAAATGCAATTGTCTATACGTATAATAAAATCGTAGGAAAGTCAAAACTGTACATTGAATATTTATTTTAAAGGATACTTGTGGCGTGATCTACTATCTATGTCAAAAATATAGTTTTTAGAATTTTTGTCTGTATATATGTCCGGGCAAAACTCAAGAAGTATTTTTTACTTTAAAATTTGCTTGAATATTACTAATAGGTTGGGTCAACATATAGACTACATATTATCACGCTATCACCTACGGGGGAGGAGCGGTGATTATTTATAAATAAAACGCGTGTATAACGGCGGGGCAAGCTAGTTTATTACAAATTTTATTATTTGGTGTTAGACTAGACTTAATAAAGTACTGAAAAACTCACAAAGTGTGAAAAGTTTTACACAAGAAGCATAGGTACAACTGATGTTAAATTATACAGTTCCAGTTTATACCTGCTGCCACGTTCCATCACAGACCCTATCGCCAAAAGTGGAAACTTCATCCTTATGGATGAATGGTCATCTACCACCGTGCGTTTAATAAGTAATTTTGCCGCGCAATGCCACTCTGTGGAATCAGTTATATTTCCAATCCGGTATGACATGGGAACCTTCATGAAGCGAGCCTATTTCTTTCGTAAAGGCCGGCAACGCGCTTGCGGCTCCTCTGGTGTTGCGGGTGTCCATGAGCGGCGGTGATCACTTACCATTAGGTGACCCACTTGTTCATTTGCATTACTATTCTTATCTATACATATAATAAAATCGTAGAAAAGTCAAAACTGTACATTGAATATTTTTTAAAAAGGTTGCTTGGGGCGTGATCTACAAACGATATCGAAGCCAAAAATATAGTTTTTAGATTTTTTGTCTGTTTTTCTATATGTATGTCCGGGCTAAACTCAAAAAGTACTGCATGGATTTACTTCAAATTTTGCATGAATATTACAAAGAGGTCGGGTCAACATATAGGCTACATATTACCACGCTATCACCTACGGGGGAGGAGCTGTGATAATTTATAAATTTTAATGCGGATAAAACCGCGGGGCACAGCTAGTTTTAAATAAAGTAAAAAAAAAAAACACCTTAAAGGTTTTAGTATAAATGCGATTGTAAAGAATAAGCATATTTAGACTTAAATACCAATGAGTGTTGAATTTGTATGCTTGGATCTCGTACATTTGCTTCCATTTTTGTATTTTATATTTGGAATTCAAATACGTTGGCGCAGCTACCGCCCTCTAGCGAACCCGTCGCAGTCACACGTCATATAAATCATTGGTGTACGGTCTGCAAAATGTATTTCCGGGATTTTCCGCGGGATTTTCGCTGCGGTGACATGGTGGGTGGGTCGGTGACGTGATTTAAAGATATTAGGATCGCATTGAAATGGGAAGTTAGTAGGTTTAATTCCAAAATAATCAAATACAGAATATCTGGGTTACTGGATTAAAATTTTACTTATCCCTTTTTCTTCATTTTCATAGAAGATATCGAATAATATTGGTAATAGAATACTCTTTATTGTACGTACACCATAGAGGTACGTATTTTGAAATAAGCACATTAGAAAATCGAATGTACAGACTACAGCACATCCAGCTACCCCAATCTGTCAAATTTCTTTTATAGATTTTCAACTCTATCACAGAAGCATAAAGTTCACTTTCAATTGGGGAAATTTGACAGATTGGGGTAGCTTGATGTGCTGGAGTCTGTATGTAAAATACGTACTTAAATCTTAATCATACACACATGCACGCACATACACACGCACTCACACATAACAACATAGGTACACACACTTCGCCCTACGCTAATGTCAATTAAACTACCTTACAGTTGCATCTATACACTGACCGCGCGCAAAGTTGCTTAACCATCTCAGTCGTTTTTATAACGGCCTTTGAGCCTGCGTTTCCACTGAGGCGGAGCGGAGACGAGCTGTGCCGCGTTCACCAATCACATGGCTTGGAATCCACATCTCTTTTCCGCTGGTGTGGATTCCAAGCCATGTGATTGGTGAACGATTGTGAGTATAGATGTATGGATATATGTTTGTTACTCTTTTACGCCAATAATTCTTGAACGCGGGTGATACCGCGGGGCACAGCTATATGAAATAGTTATACCAGTCATTAACAAATAGTTAAATGAGAAGTAAGTTTCTATTACAGTCCAAATAATTATAATAAATTTATGATAAGCGGAATCGCTCAAACACTGAAACCTGAACAATAAACTCTCCAACTAAAAACAAGTTTCAAAATCTATAGAAAATCAAGACTTCAACCGTTCTATTCCTAAGGTATAGAAACTTTAAACTAAAAGTTAACAAAAGCTAAAGTTTGGAAACGCCTTTGTTCGAAGCACCAAGAAGTATTAAGTCAAAGATAGATCTTCGTGATCGTGAAGTAGGTTAGACTAAAACTTCTGGAGACATAGTATACGGGCCACAAAAGACATAAACACATCAAAAGTGTCAATGAATTGAGTACTTTTTGTACTATTAAAAAAAATCTACAATCAATATTTCTGCTACAAATTGTGTTAATTTGTATGAACTTTCAAAAATTACAATTATAATGTATGTAACTAAAACATAGGAGTTATAGAATGACGTCAGCCTCTGGAAGACTAGTGTTATGAACGTAGTAACGTTATACTGCACATGTGGCGCAGCGGCTAAGATAGTTGCCTCGCCGCTTCGTGTCGCTGGTTCGAATCCCGCGCTGGACAACTATTTGTGTGACCCATAAATAGTTGTTCTGAGTCTGGATGCATTGAGAGAGATTGTGTCCGACTATTATATGTTTGTAAGTTTAAAAACTATTTAATTAACATTTATTTGTTTTGTTGTTGGCATGCGGGGCAATCAAACCCGGAACAGTAAGTGGCGAGGCGACCTTAACCACTGCGCCACACTTGCAGGCATATTATAATAATAATAATTTAATTCAGAATAAAAATAATTATAATATAGTATTTTCGTTTTGACCTTTCCATCATCATATCAGCCGAAAGATCACTGCTGGACAAAGGCCTCCCCCAAAGATCAATTGCCAGTCTTGCGCTTTTCGCATCCAGCAGTTTCCAGCGACCCGCACAAGATCATCGGTCCACCTTGTAGGGGGCCTGCCTACGCTGCGTCTTCCGGATCGTGGTCGCCACTCGAGAACCTTTCTGCTCCAACGGCCATCGGTTCTACGAGCAATGGTCCTCGCCCACTGCCCTTTAGTTTTGCAATTCTTCGGGCTATGTCGGTGACTTTGGTTCGCCTGCGGATTTCTGATTCGATCTCGCAGGGAAGTTCCGAGCATAGCTGTATAGCAATAAATACATTTCATTTCATTTCATTGCTCTTTGGGTGACCTTGAGTCATCTGATAAGGACCATAGAGAGCGACCACGTCTCTGTTCCGTAGGTCATCCCTGGCCACCTTTTTGACCTTTACTGCTTTTGAATGGCAGGAGTGGCCCGTATGCAGTGTATCTTATCGGATTACATCGGATCTGAGGCGAAATTGCTGAAGTCATTATGGTGCTTATCTTTAAACATAAACTTCCTACCCAGCAAAGGTTATACAACATGTAACTTAATCAAAGCACATCCTGAAAATAGTTTGTTCAGAATCGTTTACTGAATCGATTTATATCATTTTTTATTTAGGTGTTTTTTAATTCCAAAATAATTAAAACTACGGAAATTATTGTCACATTAACCCTGTACAGACAAATTAAATTGATATGGACCGTAAGTCAGAGTAATAACACTTTTAAAGTAATAATATAATATAATATTATTTAATATCCTGGGACATTATTCACACACGGCCATCTGATCCCAAACTAAGCAGAGCTTGTACTATGGAAACCAGATAACTGATATATTACATATACTATTTTTCTTTTGTAAATACATACTTATATAGATAATTTACATCCAGACACAGGACAAACAGACATGTTCATGCACACAAATATCTGTCCCGGGTGGGAATCGAACCCACGACGTGCGGCGTAAGGCAGCGTATCTACCAACCACGCCAACAGGCCCGTCAATAATATCTGGGGACAATGTCACACAGATCATCCTAGCCCCAAACTAAGCAAAGCTTGTACTATGGGTACCAGGCGACGATACACATACTTATATAGATAGATAAATACTTATATACATAGAAAACATCCATGACTCGGAAACAAATATTCGTGCTCATCACACAAATATTTGCACTTACCGGGATTTTAACCCAGGACCACCAGCTTCGTAGGCAGGATCACTACCAACTAGGCTACGGCAGTTTTATTTGTATTCATACAAATTCCATCATTCAATACAAAATAAAGAAAATCAAACTTTATTCCAAGAAACTAATTTAGTAAATAGCAATGCATATACATGTTAAATATAAAACTCCGTGTATGTATTATGATTACAACATAATATTCTAATTGGGGTGTTTGAGGGTGTGTGTTAATTACGTTACATGTTGTATAAACAAATGTTCCTTATGCAAACATCAAATCAAATTAGTTCGAGAAACTTCTCAGCAACGCTTCGGTTGGATATTGAATAACATGAATATTAAACCCATAACATATGCCAACAATATGTAAAATACAGAGTATTTTAAATATTCGCATGTCGCTTTTTACGACACCCACGGGATGATATTCCCATGGGTGTCGTAAAAGGCGTCTAAGGGATACACCAGGTAGATAAAAATAAATACATAATAAACTAGCTGTGCCCCGCGGTTTTACTCGCGTTAAATGTTATACATTATCACAGCTCCTCCCCCGAAGGTGATAGCGTGATATTATGTAGCCTATATGTTGACCCGACGTCTTAGTAACATTCATACAAAATTTGAAGTAAATCCATGCAGTACTTTTTGAGTTTAGCCCGGACATACATACAGACAAACAGACACACAGACAAAAACTCTAAAAACTATATTTTTGGCTTCGATATCGATTGTAGATCACGCCCCAAGTCACCTTTTTAAAAAAATTATCAATGTACAGTTTTGACTTTCCTACGATTTTATTATATGTATAGATACTAGTTGTATTTTGCACAATTTTGGAATATGTTATGTTATTCTTTCTAGGTCAAAAACACACGGTTAGTCTGTGCTACCTCGTGGGAAAGTATAAATATGCCTATTAAAGTTATTATTTGGTGTGTGCTTCGAAAACTTAACTTTACGTGCTTTGAAAACGTTACTTTTAATAATAACATTTAATTCGTACCTTAATATAGACAGAACCATTCAGACAAAATAAAGTAAAATATAGCAAAAATTTAAAATTTCGATAATTAAACCTACACATGATCCTTGACAATAACTTAATTTAAGGTAGCTAAATATCGCTACTATTATAAACTAAATCTTATTGTAAATTATTTCCTACAATCCGTGTACCTAAATATCTATATGTACTTAGAAATAATTATATATCACAACAAACATGTTCTGACTATTTACAAGCGCTTTTTTAAAGTCTACGTGAATAAAAACCTTTTTTATTTTATTTTATTTATTTATTTTAATGGTACATAAAATAATGTATTACATATTTATAATAATAATATCCTGGAACATTATTCACACATGCCCATCTGATCTCAAACTAAGTAGAGCTTGTACTATAGAAACCAGATAGCTGATATACTACATATACCTACTACTTTTCTTTTGTAATATCTGTGTGTATTATATGGATAGTTATAAACAGACACAGAATAAACAGTCATGTTCATGCACACAAATATCTGTCCTGGGTGGGAATCGAACCCATGACCTGCGGCGTGAAAGACAAGCATCTACCGACCACGCCAATATTTGTATGTATGTTTGTCCTGGTCTTGGTATCATTATCTATATCAGTATTTATTTACAAAATAAAAGAAATATATGTAGTTTTATCAGTTATCTGGTTTCCATAGTACAAGCTCTTTTTAGTTTGTGATCAGATGGTCGTGTTTGAATAATTTCGCAGTATATTATTATTATTTAAAGTCTCTGTAAGTTAATTGATCCGTAAATGCCTTTTACGCTGGAGGTCGTGGGTTCGATTCCCACCCGGGACAAATATTTGTGTGCATGAACATGTCTGTTTGTCCTGAGTCTGGGTGTAAATTATCTATATAAGTATGTATATACAAAAAAAATAGTATATGTAGTATGTCAGTTATCTGCTTGTACTATGGATAGTACAAGCTCTGCTTAGTTTGGGATCAGCTGGCCATGTGTGAATAATGTCCCATGATATTATTATTATTATTTAAAAAATAACTAATATCAATCCTTAACAATTTTAACATCGTACCGCATGTTAAAGTGCCCACCAGGAAAAATACTAGCATATTTGATCAGCCAGTAATATACCTACACTAGATTTGAAAAGCAAAATATATAATTTAGCTCTTTCCGATCATGATACTGGCCAAACACTTGAATTTTATAAAAATAACACTAAATCGCAAAGGATGGAATTCTGGTATGAAACAAAAAGAGACTTTAATAAGAGTAATGTCAAAAAATTTCTACAATGCATGGCATCTTTGAATGTTAGTGAGGTGTTCGAAGAGTCAAACTGTAATAAGGCTTTCAACATATTCCACGAACTATTCTTGCTTTTTTAAAATTATGTTTTCCAGAAATACGTGTCAGGAGAAGCAATAAACCGATCAAAAATAAATGGCTTAGTAAAGGTTTAAAAATATCTTGCATTAAAAAGAGATTGTTATATTACGAATACCAACACGAAGCTATAAGCAAAACTTTCAACAAAAAGAAATATATCAATTACACTAAAATATTAAAAAAATGTATATCTAATTCACAACAAATAAACAACAACAATTTCCTTTATAATTGCAAAAATAAATGCAAAGCGACATGGTCTATCATAAAAACTAATGTCAATAATAATATTAAAAACAATGACATTAATGAATTATTAATCCATGACAAAAAAAATTAATAATCATAATGACATATGTGACCAATTTAACAACTTTTTCATTGATCTGACTAGTAATATAAATAATTCAAATTCTAAACATGACATAAATAACATTGACATTATAAGTACTATACATAGTTTATTTCTGACTCCTGTGAATGAGACTGACGTTATAAATATTATTAATTCTTTGCACAATACAAATTCTACCGGACATGACGCAATAAGTACAAGAATAATAAAGTTAAGTGTCAAATTCATATCATCACCACTTAGTTACCTAATTAACCTTTTATTTGAGGAAGGCATTTATCCAAGTCGGCTAAAGGAATCAATCATAAAGCCACTATTCAAAAAAGGCAGTCGTACTGATATGGGTAACTATAGGCCTATTACACTGATACCAATATTTGCAAAAAATTTTGAAAAAGCAATGCATGAAAAACTAATAAAATTTTTAACAAAACACAAAATTATTATTGATAGTAGAGATTTTCTATGACATAAATGTAATTAGCATTAAGTAAATCAACTTTTTAATTGAAACAAATTGCAGCTATTACATTTTTTTAGATGTAATTATTTATAATAATTAAAAAAAATCGAATTCGAGTTTTTTTCGATTTTTTGCATTTTCTGAGAAGATTTACTATAGTAACATATATATTTTTTTTCACCATCGGAAAGTAGAGATTTCAGCGAACAGAAAACATACCAACTTTTTGAAAAAAGCTGATATCTTGACGGGTGTGTTTTTGATTGAAAATTAGGGTGTTTTTTCGATATTAATTCAAAATAAGGTGAAAAAATAAATAGTTTTAATCAAATAAATTACAGCGTATTTGGGACATAAAAAGGTAAGTTTTCTCCAAATTTCGTTAGAAAAGAAAAAAAATTGTAAAATATAAAAACCAAAAACTTAGTTTTGTGAATTTTTCACATTAATTTTGAGGTTATGTAAAAAAAGTGTAAATACAAAAGTTTTAGATCTTTTTATTACCTACAACTTTGCCATTTGACGTTTTTCGATAGGACATTAAGTTTTTCCGGAAATCGAGAAAATCCGTTTTTTACCCTTAAAAACTCACCCCCATCCCCTTCCCGACCTCAGGTCACCCGTAAATTATTTTTCCTTTCATTTTTATAATATTCCCCTCCTTTTATAATGGGTTTCATCCTACTATTATTTTTTTTTTGTTTTAAAAATTATCGACCCTGGTCTACTTCGGAAACTTAGATTAGTATCTAGCAAAAAAACAGCCCTCAGCGCTTACCATGGCTATGTTTCATCGGTGCTGAGGTATGACTTAATGATATGGGGTAATTCAGTGGATGTGGAAAGAGCACTTATTGTACAAAAAAAGTGTATCAGAGCTATAAGCGGAGCTGAATATTTGGACCACTGTAAACCTTTGTTTAAAGAATTGAACATTCTCCCACTCCCATGCCTTTATATTTTCGAAATGTGCTTATTTATTAAAAGGAATCCTGCTCGATTTCCACTACACCAAAACGTCTCCGTAAGACTAAAGAATAAACATCATGGTAAAAGATTACATTTGTATACTAGAAATGTTAATATCAATTAAAATTTTTAATAAGTTGCCAACAGACCTTAGGATGTTACCATTGAATAAAGGAGATCATTCTTTTTGCGCCCACTAGCAACGGTTGCGTATATTAATCACATCAATCTTAAAAAAATTACCGAAATTATTATAACAAATGAATTCAAACTTATAAATATATGTAACCGGAATAATGAATCATTAAAAAAAGTACTTTTTTGATATTCTGTTACGGCATCTCCGCCATTTATACAAACAAATGGCGAGGATTGCTTCCCTAATTTTCAGGAAATTAGAATTGATTTGTAGCCTTCTTACACGTGAACTGTGTAGCTCCATAACAGTAAAATTGTCGCGATTTCATACTTATGTAAATATATATAAAACGCATGGGAAGAATAATAGCTCTCTCAACAATGGATATATGGTTATTTGAAGTGAAATAATCTTTAGCGGCGATGAGCACTATTCTTAGGATTGGTATAAAATGTTAAACTCACGTTAGGGCATATTATTTATAGTCCATTTATATACTTTTGTCACAGATATGTACGGTTGTGAATGGGACAATCGAGGAATTATATAATGATCATTGGCAACCCTGAACACTTAACGTCACGTCACTTACATTTTCTTTCGAATTGTGTGATTGTATTTTTCTTAGTTTCTCGTATTTCTTTGAAATATTTGTCGAAAATAGCTTCAATGCGTTCAACTCTTAGCGAACAGAACCGTTGTGTCAGTTGTGCTATACGGTTTCAACGCAATGTGCAAAGACAATTACTGTCCGAGATAGCTGTAGTTCTGCGTCAACTTGCTACCTACTATGTGGATTTCATGTATAAATTGTCATATTTCTTAGGATTCCGGTTAGAAATCCTAAAACTAATACTACCCCATTAATCTAGAAATCAAAAGGAACAAATTGACATAGGTTTCATTAATATACGGCAAAACTTTTGGTGGGCCCATCCGCCATAGAAAAAGATATGGTCTCCTTTTAAACTAAAATATTTGCTTGGTTATTGGTTCATGTGTTTTTATTCTGTTAATGATTTTTTAAATTATACATTTTAACATTGTAATTTTCGTCTGTACTTTTTATTATTACTATTAATTATTTTTTTCGGTCTTAATAATTGTAAAATGTTGACATACAAGGGGAATATTATTATTAAGTTAATTCATCTCATCATGACATTGTATTTTTGTAATTTATTATTTTGTTCTAATTGACATTTTTTTATAATTTATTAATTAGTGGTGATAATTCCTGTAATAGCTTTTTTATGTATTAGTAGTTGCATGAAATATCCTTTTATTATTTCTACACCAGCAATGGTAGTATATGTGATCTAGTTTATAAATGTAAGACCTCAATGTACCATAAACTGAGAAATAAAGAATTTATTATTATTATTATTAAATATAAAACTATTTTTTACGCACTAGTTAAGAATTTATCGTGGAATCGACCATGTAAAGTCAGCATCGAATCCGCGTTCCAGTATCTGCAAGTAGATTCCAGATTTAACCGATTTAATTCCTTAAAAGAATGCATAGCGATATCCAAAGAACTTGTAATGGATACGCCAGGAGTAGACTCCATGGGAAAGTTTGGTACAGGCAATGGTGGCAAATCTCAGCGAACACTAGCCAACTGCGTGGGGCATATCATAGTGCAAATATATATACGCAATATAAATATATGTATAATAAACTGAAGTAGCTATAATCCTTTATGGGTTACTAACACTTCTAGATATTACGCTAGCTTAACTACTTTGACGATCGCCCATCTGTAGACTGACCGCGTGCCCAGGTGCTTCACCTCGCCAATAAGTTACGGATCGGTGAGTGCAAAAGGTTAGGAGCAACTCTCGAATCTGTATAAGTATGTATTTATAAATGACAAGTAGTATATCAGTTACCTGGATTCCATAGTACAAGCTCTGCTTAGTTTGGGATCACGTGGCCGTGTGTCAATAATGGCCCAGGATATTATACTTATTAAAAAAAACAATTCAGTGAGGGTAGTTAAAAATCTCGACGCTCTCAGTAGCGGAGCAACACCGCTGCAGCTGCGCCAGTCAGCCCGGGACCACGATCAATGCAACTTGGTCGAAACGCCGGGAAAATAACAATTAAAAGGTTACGAATTATTATTACAAAACCTAGAGCGTAATCAATACGTGGATTAGTTGTCGCTTATTAGAGACACTTAACCTGCTTGACACTGGAGTAGTTTATATGGCATAAAATACTATCGAATGTACAACTCATACTTTTGTATTACCTGTATTACGTAACATAGAACGAAATCAATACGTGGATTAGTTGTCGCTTATTAGAGACACTTAACCCGCTTGACACTGGAGTAGTTTATATGGGACAAAATACTATGGAATGTACAACTCATACTTTTGTATTACCTGTATTACGTAACATAGAACGAAATCAATACGTGGATTAGTTGTCGCTTATTAGAGACACTTAACCCGCTTGACACTGGAGTAGTTTATATGGGACAAAATACTATCGAATGTACAACTCATACTTTTGTATTACCTGTATTACGTAACATAGAACGAAATCAATACGTGGATTAGCTGTCGCTTATTAGAGACACTTAACCCGCTTGACACTGGAGTAGTTTATATGGGACAAAATACTATCGAATGTACAACTCATACTTTTGTATTACCTGTATTACGTAACATAGAACGAAATCAATACGTGGATTAGTTGGCGCTTATTAGAGACACTTAACCCGCTTGACACTGGAGTAGTTTATATGGGACAAAATACTATCGAATGTACAACTCATACTTTTGTATTACCTGTATTACGTAACATAGAACGAAATCAATACGTGGATTAGTTGTCGCTTATTAGAGACACTTAACCCGCTTGACACTGGAGTAGTTTATATGGGACAAAATACTATCGAATGTACAACTCATACTTTTGTATTACCTGTATTACGTAACATAGAACGAAATCAATACGTGGATTAGCTGTCGCTTATTAGAGACACTTAACCCGCTTGACACTGGAGTAGTTTATATGGGACAAAATACTATCGAATGTACAACTCATACTTTTGTATTACCTGTATTACGTAACATAGAACGAAATCAATACGTGGATTAGTTGGCGCTTATTAGAGACACTTAACCCGCTTGACACTGGAGTAGTTTATATGGGACAAAATACTATCGAATGTACAACTCATACTTTTGTATTACCTGTATTACGTAACATAGAACGAAATCAATACGTGGATTAGTTGTCGCTTATTAGAGACACTTAACCCGCTTGACACTGGAGTAGTTTATATGGGACAAAATACTATCGAATGTACAACTCATACTTTTGTATTACCTGTATTACGTAACATAGAACGAAATCAATACGTGGATTAGTTGTCGCTTATTAGAGACACTTAACCTGCTTGACACTGGAGTAGTTTATATGGGACAAAATACTATCGAATGTACAACTCATACTTTTGTATTACCTGTATTACGTAACATAGAACGAAATCAATACGTGGATTAGTTGTCGCTTATTAGAGACACTTAACCCGCTTGACACTGGAGTAGTTTATATGGGACAAAATACTATCGAATGTACAACTCATACTTTTGTATTACCTGTATTACGTAACATAGAACGAAATCAATACGTGGATTAGTTGTCGCTTATTAGAGACACTTAACCTGCTTGACACTGGAGTAGTTTATATGGCACAAAATACTATCAAATGTACAACTCATACTTTTGTATTACGTAACATAGAACGAAATCAATACGTGGATTAGTTGTCGCTTATAAGAGACACTTAACCTACTTGACACTGGAGTAGTTTATATGGCATTAAATACTATCGAATGTACAACTCATACTTTTGTATTACCTGTATTACGTAACATAGAACGAAATCAATACGTGGATTAGTTGTCGCATATTAGAGACACTTAACCCGCTTGACACTGGAGTAGTTTATATGGGACAAAATACTATGGAATGTAGAACTCATACTTTTGTATTTACGCTTTGATACCTGTAAACAATGTTGTATAAGGGTTGTACTTAGTACTAATACATCCTTACGGAGGAAGACTGAAATGAAGTTAATCCTTGATGGGGCAATAGTATAGTAGTTACCACGTCATTTTAAAGTCTTTTCTGTTGTAATAAGAGCTAAAACCAATTAATTATGAACATGCGTTATGCCCTATTAAGGGCATATCATATGATTTGTGACATTTCATCCAGTACACCACGGTACCGTATCCATTTACCAGTTTTCAGAGCTCGCTGTCTTCACATTGTAACAAATAACATGGATTCCAACGATTGGCACTGGTATTCCAATAAAAATCTTTCCGATCTCTTCAACAATAAACGGGGGTTGTAAATCGCGGATTTTGCTCTTTTTCAATATTTTCCAGACATGCCAACCTTGGCCATGCGAATGGATAGTTCAAATATGTCTCTTTGAGTAGTTATGAATGCCATCATCATCATGTCACGTCCGTATGTCCACTGCTGGGATAAAATCCTCCCTAAAGAAGCCATAATCGCCATGTTTGCAGACCGATTGGCGATCGCAATTGAATGGTCACAGAATAAAATGCTGCTGCCCATTCTCTGGACGATCGACGATTTCTTCGCCCCCCATGGGATGAGATGGGCTTATGATATTCTATGCCGCCACCACACAGCAATGAATGCCATAACCTCATCAAATATACTTATTCGTTGTTTGCGTGTTCTACCACACATCTTGAGGAGTTGGGAATTTAATCTAACTCTAACTGGTTAGCTAGGGTAGGTTCCACGGCGGCGAGAATCGTGTTAGCCACTCAACACGTGATCGTGACCCCGTGCAAGTGATCAGACCCCCATTTGGGATTCCGTCTTTTTACTTCAGTGGCCCAAACCCCATATGGGTGCCATCGGGTATTATTCGCTTAAATTAAGCTACTGCTTGAGAGCCTTCTGCGCTAACCATCTGCTCGTTATCTTCAATTTCTCAATTTTAATATAATAGTTATAAATTTAAAAATAATAGCATAGTAACTTGTTATTAATATAAGGATTTAAAATAATATCTGTACATATAATAAAATCGTAGGAAAGTTGAAACTGTACATGGAATATGTTTTTAAAGTATAGTTGGGGCGTGATCTACAATCAACATCGAAGCCAAAATATAGTTTTTAGAATTTTTGTTTGTGTGTCTGTATGTATGTCCGGGCTACATATATATTATCACGCTATCACCTACGGGGGAGGAGCTGAGATAATTTATAATATTTAAAGCGGCTAAAACCACAGGGCATAGCTAGTATGTAATAATACAGACCGTGTTGACGGACTAATTCAAATTTTGTATTTGACTATGTTTATGTACTGCATTGTGAGCTTGACAAGTACAAGTGTACGTTAATACCCAAGTGCTGAATAATTTTCATTATTATAACATCGTGTTTTTGAGACTTTTCTGGCAAGAAACATGCAGGAAGAGTTAGAATTAGGAAATAGTAAATTCTCCCGTCCCAGAAAGAATAACAGGATCACCCTATATCTTCCTCTGGGTGTCGTCAAGGGCGACTAAGGAATTCACCAGGTAGTTGGACATCAGCGTCACCTATGTACCAGTTATCACCAAACTACGGACGCCAACTCGCATGTGAAACGCGCTGAGTAGGCGCAAACCCCTTCAGGATAGCTTAGGAGGAGGCTTGGCTTTGTTTCAGGACTGAATGAATATTTCAAGCTAATGATAATGATGAAATTTTATTAAATAAATAGAAAAAAAGGTTTTTATTCACGTAGACTTTAAAAATGCGCTTGTAAATAGTCAGAACATGTTTGTAGTAAAACAGTTATTATTTCTAGTTACTTATTACAGATATTTAGGTACCTACACGGAATGTTACAAGATTTATACAATTTATTTTATAATGGTAGTGATATTTAGCTAGCTATTGACTTGACTGGCCTGTTGTGGTAAGCCCTGACTGCTAAGCATTGGTCGTAGGTTTGATCACCACCTAGGACAAATCTATGTGTGATGAGCAGGATTATTTGGTCTGTCTCTCTAAAAAAATCTAAGGTTGTCTGATCTTAACAAAATGTAGGTATGTGGTACTAACCCAAGAGCATGCTCATTCGAATAAGAACTGTATGGCATTTTATATTTTTGCCTTCCCCAAAGATCCCCAAAGATCTTCACAATTTCCGGTCTTGCGCTACACGCGCCCAGCGGCTTCCAGCTACTCTCACAAGATCATCGGTACATCTTATCTCAATAAGAAGGACCGATGATCTTGTGAGAGTAGCTCGCCTCTGGCCTGCCCACGCTGCGTCTTTCAAGTACGGTATTTGCCCTTCCCACTGTCATTTCAGCTTGGAAATTTTTCGGGCTATGTCGGTTACTTTGGTTCGCCTGCGTATCTCAGCATTTCTGATTCGATCTCGCAGGAAAACTCCAAGCATAGCCCTCTCCATTGCTCTTTGGGTGACTTCTGAAACCTTTCTGAAATATACCTCTTCTTAACAAATTTTTATCTAGCGTAAGTACAGACGCCAGCACATCCAGCTACCAGCTACCCCAATCTACTCAAATTTCTTTTAAAGATTTTAAACTTTATCACAAACGTATAAGGTTCACTTCCAATTGGGGAAATTGACCGATTGGGGAAGCTTGATGTACTGGCGTCTGTACCAATCACATATTGTTTCAGTATTGGTAAGCTAAAGTTCTCAGTTACAGTTTTAGAATACTATTTGGATTGTCTCTCACTGTCCTGAGTATCGAAGCAGTTTTTTTTGCGTTACTGCATGAAACCCGTCGGTATGAGCTTTCGTAAACATTTCTGGCGCAATGCAGTGACGAGGCAGTCACAATAGGATTCTAGAAGCGTTATTGTATTGTGTGTATGAATAGGAAAGGCCAATTGGCGTGATTGGTAGATAGGTACTTGCTTTTCACGCCGCAGGTCGCGGGCTCTGACAAAATATCTGAATTAACACTATATTTATGTAGTGGCAACCACTAGAGTATAAAACTTCCTTTCTACAAATACTCTATGATAGCGAGTGACGTGTAAAAAAGAGATTTCACTTAAAAATTAGGTCAGGAAATAAAATAATTTTACATGTTAACTCGCTTCTGATTTTCTACTCATTCTACTAATTTATTAGTCTCACTAAACTGGTGACCCTTAATAAATAAATGTTTATATATTAACTAGCTGTGCCCCGCGGTGTTACCAGCGGTAAATTTTATAAATTTTCTTTGCTATAAACCTCACGGAGCCCGAGACCTTTCCAACGAATGCAAAACCGTGGAAATCGGTTGGTGCGTTCTGGAGTTATAGCGTCAGGAAGGAAAACCCGACTTATTTTTATATAGTATATGTTGTATTTTTGAATGTTATGAATTTTAGTAAAGTAACGCCCGATTCCATTACTAAATAAATAAATTGTTTGATTGTGTTTTGTTTGTATCTACTTGTACCCGCCCGACTTCAAAACCCGTGTAGAAAATAGTTTTATTTATTTTTACTGCTTCATGACACTATACTTGAATTTTTTAACACTATATATTCATTTTGGTCGTCCTGGGTTCGAATCCTGGTAAGTGCAAATATTTGTATGATGAGCACGAATATTTGTTTCTGAGTCATGGATGTTCTCTGTGTATTTAAGTATTTATCTATCTATATAAGTATGTATATCGTCGCCTGGTACCCATAGTACAAGCTTTGCTTAGTTTGAGGCTAGGATGATCTGTGAGACATTGTCCCTAGATATTATTATTATTATTTTGTATTTTGAATTTATTTATTTGCATACAGTATGAGGAGCGTACGTAATATATTAGGAGTACGCAGGCCTATGACCTCAACGAGATGTTCAAATATTGAATTATAATAGAGATACGTGCACTTTTATCTACAACTTTTGTCAAGTAACTTTTAGTCGTAGAACCAAAACGTAAAAGAAGAATTATAAGCGAATATTAAAAAGCGAATTATCAATTTAATAATAAATTATTATACGTACAAGATGTGAGGGGCGCCTGGAGCTCTAAGATACAGGCCTAGGCTTAGTTTAGACTCCAGATCTCCCACAAATTACATTCTGTCATTTATTAATATTTAAAACTAGCTGTGCCCGCGACTTCGTCCGCGTGTTAATTAGTTTATTTCGTTTTTTTTTTGTTTTTAGTAAAATAAAAAACATTTTCTAAAATAAAAGTAGCCTAAGTTACTCCTTATTACATTAGCTACGTGCCAATAAAAGTCCCGTCACAATCGGTCCAGCCATTTCAGAGATTAGCCGGAACAAACAGACAGACAGACAGACAAAAATTGTAAAAAAAAATATTTTGGTGTATGTACCGTATATATATTTATATTTATGTTGTAAAAACCGGTTATTTGAATATTACAAACAGACACTCCAATTTTATTTTTTTGTATAGATGTATAGATTAGTAAACAAATTTATTTGAGGTAAATGAAATATAGTTTTGTGGAGACGAAAAATAAATTATTATTATTATTATTATCTATGAAACTTTTAGAAACACACATCAGACCATTTTTATAGATAGCTGTTTTACAGAATAATCTATACATATTTTATATGTATAATAAAATCGTAGGAAAGTCAAACATATACATTGATAATTTTTTAAAAAGGATACTAGGGGCGTGATCTGCAATCGATATCGAAGCCAAAAATATAGTTTTTACAATTTTTGTCTGTTTGTCTGTATATATGTCCGGGCTAAACTCAAGTCGGTACTGCATGGATTAACTTCAAATTTTGCATAAATATTACTAAGAGGTCAGGTCAACATATAGGCTATATATTATCACGCTATCACCTACGGGGGAGGAGCTGTGATAATTTATAAAGTTTAACGCAGGTAAAACCGCGGGGCACAGTTAGTTTCCATTATAAATAAAAGGGTTGCAATCGCACAAACTTGGGTGTAACTTCAAACTGACCCCCTCTTGATACGTAAAAAAATTGAGGACGCACTTTTATTTTTTAGATATCTAGGGGCTATCCCCGCCGGCAATTGTAGGGGCGAAGCTGGCGGGTAACCCCCCAAATGGGACGCCGTGGTCTCCTTTTGTGAGGCAGTCATGCTCCAAAAGGATGCCGCCGAGCGGGAGCGAGAGAGAGCTGATCCTGCTCGCAGACGGAGGAGGCGTCGGGGCGGCGGCGGTAGCTGGTAGCCCAACTCCCCCTCGGGGCTGCGGCAGCAGTCAGAGAAGTGTCCTCTACTGCCGCCACGTGCAAGCAGCTCCGGGAAGACAGCGTACTGTTTGTGGCGCAGTCGCTGTGCCGTACTGGCACGAGCCGGCAATTCTGACCCCTCCCAGGGTACGTGTCCCGACCATCTGGGACATGGCGCAAAAAGGGGGGCACCGGAGCAGCATACCCGCGTTCCCGGGGCTCCTTTTGCGGGTGGCATTCCCCCTGCCTTAACAAAAAAAAAAAAAAAAGATATCAAGGGGTAATGTACAGACGCCAGCACATCAAGCTGCCCCAATCTGTAAAATTTCCCCAATTGAAAGTAACCGTTATGCTTTTGTGATAAAATTGAAAATCTATTAAAGTTTGACAGATTGGGGTAGCTGGATTTGCTGGCGTCTGTATAAATGCACCGTAATTGCAAAAAATGTTACACTGAAATGTAACATTTTTTGCGCTTACGGTGAGAGGAATGTGAGGAATAAGCTTTTTTCCCGGTGAAAATACTCCATAGCAATTTCTCTTTGTCACACATTACGTTAAGCAAATAAATCCTTGTTTCACGAATCGAAATAACAATTAACACATTCGAAATTATTTAGCATCGGTAACGCAAGACATGAATTGTTAAATTCCGTGTTTCACGCTTTGCCTCAAAATAATAATAATAATTCTTTATTTGCATACATTACATTTATATTTTTTTTTATATCAAGGGACAATGTCACACAGATCATCCTAGCCCCAAACTAAGCAAAGCTTGTACTATGCGTACCAGGCGGCGATATACATACTTATATAGATAGATAAATACTTAAATACCAGCATCCGATTTAAAGCTTTTTACAGCAACAATAGAAGACATTCTTAGGAAAATAAAAGTAAAAAAAAAATCCTTGTATGTGGTGATTTTAATATGAACATTTTAGCAGATTCACCTGAAATAAACATATTTCTATCTGTATTTCGGTCCTTTAACCTTAAATGCTTGTTCTCTGTGGCCACGAGAGTCACACCCACATCTGCTACTTGCATTGATAACATAATTACCAACTTTGATGTCTCTGAGAAGTGTTTGGTGGCTGGTGTTCGCTCTGACCATAAATGCCAAATAGTAAAGATAAAAAATGAGATAAATAGAAATAAACAAAAAATTAGTTTTAGACCTTTAACAAAATCTAATTTGGGAAAGTTCAGTAACAACCTGGAGAATAGTTTGTGCCATCTATTGCCAAACAAAAGTAACCCTAACGATATGTACACTACATTATTCCACTGTATTTGCAAAGAATTTAATAAATCTTGTAAAATAAAAAACATAACGGTTGACAGTAATAAGATAAAATTTAGTTCTTGGGCAACTCAAGGCATTAGACTGAGTAGAGATTTTTATATGAGTTGTATGACAGAAGGTCCTATAACCCTGATGTCAATTTTATTAATTATGTTAGAAATTATTCAAAATTTTTAAAAAAAGGTTTGCATTCAAGCTAAATCTTTATATATAAGAGATAAAATTAAAAAATCTGATAATAAAATAAAATCAGCTTGGCAAATAATTAATACTGAAACTGGTAAAAGTAGATCAAGAGATCAAACATTAGTATTGAATATTAGTGATGAACTGGTTTCAGACAAGCTTACCATTGCCAATTTTTTAGCTGCTTTTTTTGCAAATATACCCGTGGATATTACTAAGTGTCTCGCATCATCACCAGATGTGGCTGAACTCTTTTTAAATCAAAGCGTAAAACAAACTGTACCTAACTTTAGTTTTGAATCCGTAACAAGTGATGATATTATAAAAGCTTTTAAGAGTATTAAAAGGAAAGGCACAGAAGATTTGTGGGGTCTGTCTGTTAAAGCAATTGAATCAATCATACTAAACATTGCTACAATCCTTGCAGCCATCTTCAATGGCTGTATAAGTGATGGTGTCTTTCCCGATTTAATGAAAATAAGTAAGATAATACCCATTTTCAAGGCAGGTTGTTAAAAAAATGCCACGAATTATAGGCCTATCTCAATACTGCCAGCTTTAAGTAAAATATTTGAAAAGCTGATGCTCAGCCAAATGTTGTTGCACTTTAACGTGAATGAGATATTGCATAACAAGCAGTTCGGGTTTACAAGGGGCCGCTTTACTCAGGATGCAGGTTGCACATTAATAAGGTCAATATTGGAGGCTTGGGAGGGATCACAGGATGCGCTGGGAGTTTTCTGTGATCTCTCTAAGGCTTTCGATTGCGTTGATCATCGTACGCTCGTTGTTAAACTGAAGTACTATGGAATATCTGGCACATCTCTTGATCTTGTGATGTCCTATTTATCGGGGCGACAACAGATGGTTTCGATAGGCGGTGTCACTTCGGCACGTCATCCTGTGAAAATGGGGGTGCCCCAGGGGTCTATATTGGGCCCATTTTTATTTCTAGTTTATATAAATGATCTCCCTTATCTGGTAGAGAAAGTATCAGAGATAGTTTTGTTCGCTGATGATATATCTTATTGAGCATAATAAAACACTCAGCTTTATATCAGAATGGTTTTCGGCAAATAATCTCTTGTTAAATGCAGGGAAAACTAAATGCATCAGGTTCTCATTGCCGAATGTGACTCAAATTGTACCAACAGTTGCACTTAATGCGAAAATATTAGATTTAGTCCCATCGACCGTATTTTTAGGATTGACACTTGATTCAAAATTGCAATGGGGTCCTCAGATTGAAAAGTTAGCAGGTAAATTAAGTTCGGCTTCCTATGCTGTCTGGAAAATAAGGCAATTGTCAGATGAACAAACTGCTAGATTAGTGTATTTCGCGTACTTTCATAGCATTATGTCGTATGGCATTCTGCTGTGGGGTTCGGCGGCTGACATAGGTACTATTTTTGTATTGCAGAAAAGAGCAGTCAGAGCCATTTATGGTTTAGGCAGTCGCGATTCTTTGCGAAATTTGTTTAAAGAAATAAATATACTTACTGTACCATCGGAATATATATATCAGAATATAATGTTTGTTAGAAAAAATATTCATAATTATAAAAAGAAAAGTGAACTGCATAATATAAATACTAGGAATAAAAACAAACTAGCCATGCCAGGCTTTAGAGTAAGCAAAACTAATAAATCATTTTTAGGAAATTGTATTAGGTTTTATAACAAGCTTCCTACTCAAATTACTGATCTGCCTGACACAAGTTTTAAAACACATATTAAACGTGAACTTATGGCTAGGGGTTATTACACCACTAAAGAGTACATCGATGACAAAGACGTCTGGCTCTCACTTCCTACCTGCACATTGGTCGCTGGAGATCTTGTAGCCATATAGACATGACTGATCTGCTGTGTTACGTGAACTATCTGTAAATGATTGCTATCATATACTTAATTTAAAATTATTGACTCTGTCTCAAAATGAATAATGTTATTGTTTCGAAGTTTTTCTTTTGTATACCTAAATATAATCTAAAATAATAAGCATTCAGACAACCGATCGAGCATATATTGTGTTTGCCTACTAAATAATTACTCTAATTGGACCAAATCCCGTGTTCATGCCCGCTTGAGTATGTTTCGCCGGACCGTCTCAACTGGGTCGTGTTGAAACCGGTAGTTGATGAACCCACTGAGTTTGATTCGCTGGGTCTTCTCAGTTGGGGCGCATTGGATCCGGTGGTAGCATTAAAGCGCGACCGTCGTTATTAACACAAGGTCCGTCGTAATAATAATACCTTAAATATAGACAGAACCATTGACAATATGTAGTAAAAATATTAGACTTAAACTAGATAATTAAACATAATCTCTTGACAATAACTTGATACGAGCTAGCTAAATATCATTTCTGTAATAAAATAAATTTTATAAATGTTTTCATACAAGATGTACCTAAATATCTATGTTACTAGAAATAATATCTAATGTATACAACTATATTACTACAAACATGTTCTGACTATTTACAAGCGCTTTTTTAAAGTCTACGTGAATAAAAACCTTTTTTATTTTATTTATTTATTATTTAATACATAGAAAACATCCATGACTCAGAAACAAATATTCGTGCTCATCACACAAATATTTGCACTTACCGGGATTCGCACCCAGGACCACCAGCTTCGTAGGCAGGAGCACTACCAACTAGGCTACGGTGATCGTCGATATTATATTACATAATAATTTATGTGAAATATTAACATTAAAATATTAACAGCGGCTTCCACACTAAGCAAAGCTTGTATTGTGAATGCTAACTTCGTATATGGTTAATATTAAATTTGTGAGCCACCACGGTACCTTGCCAAATATATATATGTCGGAGAAATTAAATAAAAGGCCTGTTTACGTACTAGTAACGCCATCTATTAGCGTTTGGAAAACACTACTCACTGAGTCAGTAGTTCGAGTCGAGGTTGTCTATGAACTGTCGCATGTGACGTTTGACGTCTGTCAGTTGTCTAAAAAAAAAAAAAAAAAAAATTGACACGACCGATGCGAACTGTCGTCCATCAAAATAAATAATTTTAGGCAGAAAGTAGTGCCTTTTGATGCGATGCGTTATTCCTCTGAACATATTTAAGTTCCGGTAGGCAGTGGAGAATACGGGCGTCGCTGCGTTTGCGTTTTATAAAATATTTATTACTAATTATAATAACAGGTGGTTTTGACACCGTTCACCAAACGACATTTGGTCGCTATGGCAATTCCCATTTTAGTGATTGGCCAGGATGCAGCCAGCAAAGGCAGGCGTCCAATCAAACAGTTATATAAAGACGCTGTCTGTCTCGGAGTCTGCGCAATAGAGGACATCAAAAAGACATTTGTGTGGTGTAATTGTGTCATTTTTAATTATTTATGTTTATAGTTTTTATTTCAGGAGTTATAATTTTATTATTTTTTGAGTTGTTAATCTTATATTAAATATTATTGATACCCCGGACATGCCACGGTGCGTTCAGACCAGCAATGTGCAAAATATTGTTTCTCTGGAGAACTTAGTTGCCCTGAATGTTCCCAGGTACGTCTTTTCAAGGGGCAGAGAGGCTTAAAAATACACCAGGGAAGAAGTCACAAAAATATTAACCTACCCCTTTCGGCTCCAAATTATTACGACACCCAAAATAATACGTCTACACCCGATCAATTCTTTTGGAAAACTCTTTCACAATGTAAAATTACGAAACCTATTTTAAATCGAATACCTCGCGGTGCTCGCCTCTCTGTCGCCGCTGCTTTATCAAAGTCCATTAAGGCTGTGATTGATACAAACACAGAGCGCGCCTGGGAACATTTGATATTTTTCCCATATGCCGTACTTCACGTCAAGCGTGAAATAAATAATAAAAAATCGTTGACTACGAGAGTAAAAGAAAACTGCGTGAGGTATGGCATAACGGATGAACAAAATTTACGTTCGGCTGTAAGTTTGCACCCCAATAAAAATTTAAATTTTACTTCAAGGCCTGTTACCGACTCTGCTACCTATAGAGCTGTAGAGAGCAGAGTTGGTGATGGAAATATAAAAGGTGCTGCACGAATTTTGTTCTCCAGCGATACAATGGCGCCCTCTAACGAAGAAACTTTTTTAATGTTAAAGGGAAAACATCCGCCTTTCTTTTCTGGTCACCAACTTCCCGAGGTACCGGAAGACTTTGGGGACGTCGAAGTGACCACCCAGGAAGTGGCTGCTGCCGTTGAGTCCTTCCAGAGCGCCTCCGCAGGTGGTTTAGATGGCCTCAGACCACAACATCTAAAAGATTTACTGAGCGGAGTGAGTGGTGATACTGGAGATACGCTTTTGAAGGATTTGACGGCTCTGGTCACCCTCATGTTGTCGGGTCGGGTCAATACAGATGTCACCGAAGTTCTTTATGGTGCCAATCTTTGTGCCCTTAAAAAGAAAGACGGTGGAATACGACCTATCGCCGTCGGAATGACTTATCGACGCCTCGCAGCCAAAATTTGCTGCAAAAAAACAAGCTCTCATTTATCGGATCTATTTCAGCCCGTGCAGCTTGGTTTTGGTTCGCGAGGTGGTTGTGAAGCCGCTGTTCATTCCGTGCGGACGTTTCTAGAACAAAACCGGGGAGAGGTGCTGCTTAAGGTGGATGTGAAGAATGCCTTCAACTCGGTGGATAGGGGAGCTCTACTGACACAAGTAAAGGACAAAATCCCAAATTTATATAATTTTATCTGGCAATGTTACAGTTCACCTTCAAAATTGACGTATCTCGGCAACGAAATTTCTTCCGCTGTTGGATGCCAGCAAGGTGATCCTCTTGGTCCAGCAATATTTAGCCTTGCCATTCATCCCATCATTCAACGTCTTCAATCCAAGCTTAATGTTTGGTATTTGGATGATGGGACGATTTCCGGTGAAGTTGAGACGGTTTATAATGACCTATGTTTTCTAATAGAAGAGTTTCGCCACATAGGTCTAGAACAAAATTTTTCCAAATGTGAGCTTTTTGTTTCAGACGACTGCCCTTCCAAAGATTTGGTAATCAATAAATTTAACATTTTGGCTCCGAATATAAAAATTGTTGACAAATTTTCGTTGTGTCTTTTGGGCTCTCCTATCTTTGACGAATTCATTCCTTCTTTTATCGATACCAAAATTCAAAATTTTGTAGAGTGCTCGAACCGATTATCAAAAATAAATATGCACATGGCTTTTACTATTTTAAAATTCTGTCTTTTCGTGCCTAATTTTACATATATTTTGCGATGTTGTCAACTTTGGCGGCACACTGAGTTACTACAAAACTTAGACAACATCGTGAAAAAGACTTTGGCAACCGTTTTGAACATAAATTTTGAAGAGCGAGCATGGTTGCAGGCTTCACTCCCAGTGCGAATGGGGGGTCTTGGCGTCAGGGCTATTTCCGATGTCGCTCTTCCTGCATTCCTCTCCTCCGTTCATGGAACACAAATTTTAACCCAAAAAATTATTGCGACGTCTTTAAATAATTTAAACGTAAGTAACATGGCGGAAGCCAGGAGTGCATGGTGTTTAGCTTGCCCCAAAACTGATTTCCCAACCAACACTTCATCCCAGCGACTATGGGACGGGCCGCTCTGCGAGCTAGTACGGAAGCAACTCATACAAACGCATTCTAGCCCCGCAGATCGTGCCCGTTTTTTAGCCGTTGCAGAATGGGAGTCGGTTTTGTGGCTTCAGGCCCTTCCATCGCCTAACACAGGCACTTTAATGGACGGCACCTCTTTCCGAATTGCAGTTTCCCTACGTCTGGGCGCATCGTGCTGTGCACCGCATCGTTGCCAGTGTGGAGTTGCCGTCGGGCAGCTCGGTCACCACGGGTTATCATGCAGCAAAAGTGCTGGGCGGATTCCCCGCCACGCCAGTCTAAATGACATCATCCGCCGGGCTTTTACCACCGCATACTACGCCGCTATTTTAGAGCCGTCAGGTTTATTGCGCGACGATGGGAAAAGACCCGATGGTATGACTCTCATCCCATGGAAGATGGGCCGGCCTTTGGTGTGGGACGCTACCTGCGTGGACACCCTAGCGCCATCTCATCTTGCCGGGACTCAAACAAGGGCCGGTGCGGCGGCTGAATCAGCTGAGAGCCTTAAGATTAGAGCCTTATATTTACGCCTTTTGGGGTTGAAACTTTGGGGCCGTGGGGACCGGGGGCTAAAGAAATCTATAGAGAAACGGCAGCTCGACTAGGAGAAACGACACGTTCCCGGAATGCTGGCCTATATTTCGCTCAACAACTGAGCATTGCTATACAACGTGGCAATGCTGCCAGCATTCTAGGAACGTTACCCACTGGCACCAATTTCGATTTTGATACTTTTAGAATTTAGATTTTAAGTTAGCTTTAATTATTTTAATAAACTAGGATAATATGGAAGTGTTTGGCTAATAATAATAATTGTTGGTTGTTAATAAATAAATATATCCAAGTTGTCTAAGTGACATTAGTATGTTCGCGACACGACACAATTGGCATCCAGAGCTCGACTGCGCCGGGTGTGCGCACTGATTCTTTTAACCACGTGCATGATGGCGGACACCGACGATGTTTCGGAGTTAAATCCGTCAGAATCTCCGACATATATAATTATATATATATATATATATATTTTTTACAGTCACAATTTATTTAAAATAAAAGCATGATGAAGAGAAGAGAATAATAATTGAAATGCTATTAAAATATAATAGCTAATATATATTGTTAATAAAATATAAATAGGATTTGCAAAGCAATCACAAATAATAAATGTCTTTTGTAAGTGGCAGACCTTTAATCCGTAAAAAAATTACATTTATGTGGAATCGTCATTTTTTTACCCTACCGTGCAGTGCATGACTTGGCACCACTGCCAGAAAACTCAGTAGGAATCCTTTTTAAAATATTCTCATCATAATATCAGCCGAAAGACGTCCACTGCTGGAGGCCTCCCCCAAAGATCTCCACAATAGCCGGTCTTGCGCTATCCGCATCCAGCGATTTCCAGCGACCCGCACAAGATCATCGGTCCATCTTGTAGGGTGCCTGCCCACGCTGCGTCTTCCGGTTTGTGGCCGCCACTCGAAAACCTTTCTGCCCCAGCGGCCGTCGGTTCTACGAGCTATGTGCCCTGCCCACTGCCACTTCAGCTTGGCAATTCTTACGGCTATGTCGGTTACTTTGGTTCGCCTGCGGAAATAAACTTAAAAAACTAACTGAACTTTAAAATATACTTAAGATTAATTACAATCATGTGTGTTGACTCAGAACAACTCAATCCCAAGCACTTTTGTCACTTAAATAATCAGAAGTTTTGTAATATGCCCTGCTACACAATTTGGCTTTAATAATTCTTTTAAACTTCTTCGTAGACAATTCTCTAATATCATTGGGAAGTCTGTTATAGAATCTTACAAAAAAAAACAACTTATTAACTTAAGCAACTAGGCTTGCGGTCAGTCCGTAGACGGGGGGACACCAAAGTGTGTTAATTTATGAGCATCTCCGTGCTTCGGAGGGCCCGTTAGGCTGTCGGTTCCGGTTGTAGTAATTAGGCAATAGTCGCTAAGCCATGTCAGAGACCTATTGGCCGGCTTGAACAATTCTGACACCAGGGTAACTACTGCCCATACGATATTAATTTTCATTTCATTTTTTTTTTTTTATAAATATAGATTGTGTTCGAAATACAATTCACTTATAACACTAGCAGTTTCATCGTCATCATCATATCAGCCGAAAGACGTCCACTGCTGGACAAAGGCCTCCCCCAAGGATCTCCACAATAGCCGGTCCTACTAGCAGTTATAGTTACATAAATACAATAAACAATTACATGAACAGTCAATCATCATGATCATCATCATCATATCAGCCGAAAGACGTCCACTGCTGGACAAACGCCTCCCCCAAAGATTTCCACAATTGCCGGTCTTGCGCTATTCGCAAGTAAACAAACAGAACAATCAATAATATAAAATAATAAAATGACATTAAATAAAATTAAAACATCCTGATCTACAACACACAGAACTTTTACAATAAAATTAACCAGAGCAATTAGTAACTTAGTAGGATTTCAATTCATCTGATACATTAATTAATATTGGAATTTGTCAACTCTGATCTATCTATCTTCTACGATATAAAAATAAGTCGAGTTTTCCTTCCTGACGCTATAACTCCAGAACGCACGAACCGATTTCCACGGTTTTGCATTCGTTGGAAAGGTCTCAGGCTCCGTAAGGTTTATAGCAAAGAAAAATTATAAAATTTAACCTTTTATAAAATTTAACAGGACCTCATTATCTACGGTTGAACACGCTACCGCTAGACCAACTAGGCTGTCTTAGAACGTACCTATCTATAGTTTATATGAATTTAGGAATATATAAGGATGTTTATCAGCTGTTGAATGCCATATTAAGCTGAAAGACGTTTAATGCTGGACAAAGGCCTCCCCAAAAGATTTCCACAATGGAATTGTGTCCATCATTTGGAGGGCCATAATCGCCACGCATGTTGTATTTGCTGAAATAATGGAGAGTGCTGTATTAGGTAGGTTCATTCAGTTGCACGTCATACGACCTACTGGTAGAGCCTAGTGCAAATGAACTAATGAAATTGTTATATATATCAGTAAATTAAAATTAGATTATAAGTATTAACATAGAATAAGTAAAACATTACTAACCTACTAAAACTAGCATATTAAGTTACTGGTAGCATTAAAGCGCGACCGTCGTTTTAAACACAAGGTCCGTTATAATAATAATACTGAATACCTTAATATAGACAGAACCATTCAGACAATAATTATGTAGTAAAATATAAATTTTAATCATTAAACCTAAACATAATCTCCTTGACAATAACTTAAAACAAGCTAGCTAACTATCACTACTAGGTATTATAAAATAAATTGTATAAATGTTTTAACATTCCATGTACCTAAATATCTGAAATAAGCAACTAGAAATAATAACTGTATTACTACAAACATGTTCTGACTATTTACAAGCGCTTTTTTACTTTATTTTATAACATAATTATTTTTAAGACGATTTGTTACTAACACAGTGGACCCTATGTTGTTCTGAAATAAAGAATTATTATTATTATTATTGCAGACGGATTGGCGATCTCAGTATGATGGTAAAAGTACTCAGAGAGACGCTGCTGCCCGTTCTTTTATAGGTATTCCCTCAGGATGACTTCTACCCCCCCACGGGATGAGATGGGGTGGCGATATTCTATGCTGTTAGCCGCACAGCCAGACGAAAAAAGCTAGCCCGGAGTTTCTTTGTGGCTTTCTTATTTTTATTCTTTATTGCACACAGAAAATAAATACATAAGTTAGAAGTTACAAAAAGAAAAGGCTTGTACATAGGCGAGCTTAATTCATTATTGAAGTTTCTTCCAGCAAACCATCAGGAAAGAGAGATTTTCAAAATTATCGGTATAGGCAGTGTACAACAAACTATTATAATTATGTACCTTGTCGGTTAAATATATTGATAAAATACACACTAATAATTACATACGATACCTTATAGAAATATATATCTATTTAATAAACAACATAAACCTTCATATCTTATATATACGTAAGTTACAGAGATAAGAAGTGATTTTTAGTTCTGCTCTTAGAAATACTCAATGACGAGCTATCACGTATGGAATGTGGTAAGGAATTCCAATGGCGTACTGCGCGTACAGTAAATAATATAATAATAATAATATCTGGGGAAAATGTCACATAGATCATCCTAGCCCCAAACTAAGCAAAGCTTGCTTAGGTACCAGGCGGTTATAGATAGATAAATACTTATATACATAGAAAACATCCATGACTCAGAAACAAATATTCGTGCTCATCACACAAATATTTGCACTTACCGGGATTTGAACCCAGGACCACCAGCTTCGTTGGCAGGAGCACTACCAACTAGGCTATGGTGACCGTCAAATAAAAAAGTAAATGAACCATCATAGCGACTGGAAGTATGGGAAGGAGTCCTAAGAAGAAGAGATGCAGCTGTGCGACAAGGTTTGCCACTAGGCACCAGATACTCAAAGCGTTCACGGAGATAGATGGGAGCTACAGGGTTATGAAGGATGGAATAAAGTAGATAAAGAGTCACATTCGAGGTTACTAAGATCAGCGCAAAATCTTCGATTAAAAATGCTAGAGTATTCCTCAATATTTTTTGACAAATCGTTTGCTGTGCAAGGTGCCCGTCTGTGGAATGCACTGCCATTAGTAATTCGTCAAGCAAAATCACTACGACAGTTTCAGAATCTTGTGAAAGAACACTACTTGTGTCTTAAACAAAGTACAAATTGATTACTTTTAATTGGTCTAGAACTTCAGCATTATGGTTATTATTTTCAACGATGTATTTGTTTTATTTATATATGTATATATTTATATATATATATATATATGTATATAGTATAGATGTTATGTAATATGTAAGTTAAGTATAAGTTTGTAGCGTATTAAGTTCACTGTTTTTGTCACGGAACCAGAGCGCGTACCATGTCATCATTTAGGTACACTGACAACTACCGCAACTCTTTTTTTCCATACTCCAATCCCTGCCTAGGTTGTCTGGAAGAGCTCATATTTAGTGATAAGGCCGCCAATTGTACATTTCTGTAATGCATCCTTGTTCCTTATATTTTATTTTACTTGGTGTACAATAAAGAGTTATCTATCTATCTATAAAGAATATGACAGTCCCGACGCTGCCGAACAGGCAGCCACTTCAATTGCAACCGGAACTCTTCTTCTCCAGGTCGTCCACCTAGGTAGCTAGAGAAAGCTACAGGATAGCTAGGGTAGTCCCTTCAGCGAAAAGGATCACGTTGGCCCCTTAAAAGCCTACAGACTGGGACGGCATGGCAAGGGATTTTCATTTTTACTAATGGACATTCAAACGTATCGATACAGAAATACATAGATTTTTCGTTACCAGCAGGAAAATTCAAGAACACAATCTTGAAAACTATTCAAAATTTTAATTCAACTATCAAATAGCTTTTTGTTTTTTCACAAAACACATAATTATATATTTAGGTACTTATTTATTATTTTCATCTAGATAATAAATTTAGTTTTTTTATTTTATGCCTTAATTGTAGGTAATAAATGTATTTAAGTTATTGTTTTCGGTTTATAATGTTCTCACTTAATGTTTATGTAATCAAAATTGTAAATTTGTAATTGGCTAGTTAAGTTTTCTACTAACTTCATTTATTATATAGTGTGAATCACCTTAATTATATGTATTCTGTGAATAACGTTGTGGATTACACAATTGTTTATTAGTGATAATATTTTTGTAACATTTATTATGTAATTGTTTGTTGTTCCAAATAAAATAAAATACGGCATTATTTGCAATGCTAAAAATGATGCCGCGGCATCGAAAGGGATTTTCTTTGCACAGCATTAAAAGACGCGCCACAGGCCACCGTAGCGGGATGCCGTGGCGTACTGTGGCAAGCAACGGCATGCCGCGGACTCCGGCGCTCGTTGTGCCTTACCACGGGGTTCAGTGGCGGGGGTAGATAATGCACACTATTTGCACCTGCGTCTATACTTGATTCACATCAACACTCCATCAAACCCAATTGAATACTAAAAGTGTATCGGGTAGCAGGAGTTGCCGAGGCGATGCTGTGGCAAGGTGCTGGAATGCCGCAGTATCTAAACGGCTAGTGTGCGCTGACTCACGGCAAAATCCCTTGCCATGCCGTCCCAGTCTGCGTAGGACTTAACACGTGATCGGTTATCCCGTGCAAGTAAACACTCTCATTTAGAATCCCGTTTTTTTATGGCCGCGGAAAACCCCCAGTACTGTAGCCCGAAACCCATAAGGGTGCCCTCAGTTATTAGTCGCTTAAATTAAGCTACTGGTTGAGAGAATTCTCCGCTAACCAACTGCTCGTTGTCTTCAATTCTTTAATTTTAATATATGAGGACTAAATTTAAAAATAATTGCTTCGTAACTTGTTATTTATTTAACGATTTAAAAATATATATATGACTAGCTGTGCCCCGCGGTATTAAATTTTATAACTTATGACAGCTCCTCCCCCGTAGGTGATAGTGTGATAATGTGTAGCCTATATGTTGACCCGACCACTTGGTAATATTCATGCAAAATTTTAAGTAAATCCATGCAGTACTTTTTGAGTTTAGCCCGGACATACATACAGAGGAACAGATAAACAGACAAAAAATCTAAAAACTATATTTTTGCTTCGATATCGATTGCAGATCACGACCCAAGTATCCTTTTTAAAAAATATTCAATGTATAGTTTTGACTTTCTTACGATTTTATTATATGTATAGATACACACCATACCACACGGACAGGCTAATTAATATTTGTTTGTTACTTTTATACTATATTCTACTATGTTTATGTAATGCATTGTCAGCTTGACAAGTACAAGTACCTACAATACATATGTTAATACCCAAGTGCTGAATAAATTTCATTATTTCATAATTAAAAAAGCCGAACCAAGTATAAATATAAATTTTGTATAACTAGTTCTGTCGCGAGGACCGATGCAATCGTTGCCAACGGTACCTACATTCGGTACATTTCACATACGAAACATTTAATCTAGTCTGGTACATAAAACTACCCCAGGGAGCAGAACATAATTAGCCCACCTTGTTGGTATAGTGCTGAAATATCCCTCATGCGCTACGGGTACACTACAGATATGTACACAAAGATAACGCATTGTATCCCGAGATATCTTAATATACACAGTTTCGAGATTCGAGGTAGAATTTTTAGGCGTAACTATAGTCTCGAAATTTGCACTACTAAAATTAAAAGGTATTTTTTTTTGACGGACCTAATGACGTGGTTGGCAAATGATTTAATGGCTTATCGCGCCGGAGGTCGTGGGTACGATTCCCACATAGGACAGATATTTGTGTGCATGAACATGTCTGTTTGTCCTGAATCTGGATGTAATTATCTATATGAGTTTGACTTGCTTACTATGTTGTGACCTATTTTGTTTTCTATGTTTTTGAACTAATTATTATGTATTTGCCTCAAGTTAAGTTTATAGTATATTTTTGATTAGACATATTTTGACATTGTTTAGACATTTAATATTTTTTTATAATCATTTTCATGACATGTAATAAATCTTACCAATAAATGACTATTTGACTATTTGTCTGAGTATGTATTTACAAAAGAAAAGTAGTATATGTAGTATATCAGTTATCTAGTTTCCATAGTACATACAAGCTTTGCTTAGTTTGGGATCAGATGGCCGTGTGTAAATAATATCCCAGGATATATAATTTAATATATAATTTATAAGGTAATGTTTTTCTTCAATTTGTTGAAACTTATAGAAGCATATTATTATATTTTAAATTTCATTAAACCCTGAAATAAACTCTGTACTCAAATTGAGTCAAATTTAATCAAAACTGAAATTGAAATATTTTTACCCAAGTTAAAATAAACCTTAGGTAAAACGTTTAACTTACGGAACCGAAACGTGGTCGCTCACTATGGACCCTATAAAACGGCTCAGGGTCAACCAAAGAGCAATGGAGTGGGCTATGCCCGGATTTTCTCTGTAAGATCGAATCAGAAATGTTGAGATCCGGAAGCGAACCAAAGTAACTGACACAGCCCGAAGAATTGCCAAGCTGAAATGGCTGTGGGCAGAGCACATAGCTCGTAGAACCTACCGCTGGGGTAGAAAGGTTCTCGAGTGGCGGCCACGATACAGAAGACGCAGACGCCCTACAAGATGGTCCGTTGAACTTGTGAGGGTCGCTGGATACGGGTAACGCAAAACCGGCAATTGTGGAGATCTTTAGGGGAGGCCTTTGTCCAACAGTGGATGTTTTTCGACTGAAATGAAGATGATGATGAAAGGGTAACTGTGGAGATCTTTGTGGGAGGCCTTTGTTAAGCTGTGGGCGTCTTTCAGCTGATATAATGACAAGAAACCTATTATTCTTATAGGAACATGATAATTAACATGCTTACTTACTTATGGTATGGGCAGTGGCGGTGGATCACTAAACACTAGACTAGGAAAAACAATGGAAACCTACTTAGATCGTACAAAATCTTCCTTAATAATTAAGTATCTATCAGTTTTGAACAGAACGATACGAAACTCGGAATAAGCAACTATAATCTGGGATTCCCAAATTTATGCTCTGCCACTTACTTACCTTCATATCGTATGGGCAGTGGTAACTCTAGTGTCTGAGTTGTTCAAGCCGCCCAGTAGGCCTCTTACATGGCTTAACGATTGATGACTAATGACTACAACCGGGACCGTCAGCTTAACGTGCCCTCCGAAGCACGGAGACGCTCAAAAATTAAACCACTTTAGCGGTCACCCATCTATAAACTGACCGCGAGCCTAGTTACTTAACCTCGCCAACGCTTACGGACCGGTGAGAGCATCTAGCTTTGAGCTTACCTTTCTTAATCTTTCATAATTATTATAGATTACGAAATAAAAACCACGGTACTTTTTCGAGCGCCTCAATTTACTAACTAAACATGCTTAGTCTAATTTTATTTATATCTATGGATTTGACTAATGTACTGCGAGTGTGTTAGCTAATATGAACAAGTAACTTCACGCCTTTCATATGGGGTAGGTAGAGAACGCTAATGAATTAGGTTGGTAATATATAAATTTAGGACTAACAAAATATATATAATTACGTAACTTTTTAATTTTGTCACAGACAAACTATCTAATGTTCCGTGTTAGCTAATATGAAGAAATAACTTCACGTCATTCATATAGGGGTAGGTAGAGAACACTAATGAATTAGGTTGGTAATATATAAATTTAGGACTAACAAAATATATATAATTGCGTAACTTTTGAATTTAGTCACAGACAAACTATCTACTGTTCTCTATTAGCATATGCAAAAATAACTTCAAGTCATTCATATAGAGGGGTAGGTAGAGAACATTAATGAATAAGGTTGGTAAAATTTAAATTTGGATATCTCGAAATATATATAAATACCTAATTTTTTAAATTTATACAAAGTCACTTCCTAACTCCTAGCTAACTTTGATTTCCTAATGATAGATAAAAATAATTAAAAGTTATTGACATAAGTAGCCAGAAAATAAAAGAACTACAATTTTCAGGATATTTATGCCAATAACTGACGTAAATATGGATAGGCTAAATGAATGGCAATATGGATGGAATATGACAACCAAAAGCATCTTGATTAAGAAGATATGGCATATATCGTCCCCGTAGAGGGAAAATTAAATAACTCTGATTTTGTAGTTCTGAATTAACGCGATTTAGTGTTTTTTTTTAGTTAATGTACATTTGTAAGAAAATGTGAGACAATTTTACCGTCAGTGTTTTTATATTTTGTGGACCTGATAACTTTTTACATTATGCTTTAACAAACTGAACACTATCTTTAACTATAATTAAATAACAAATTAAAAATCAAGTTGTTTAATTTTGCCACAACTGTTTTTATAACGTAACAATTAGCTACTTATTTCGGCTATTTATTTAGTTTTCCTACAACTAAATACATTTGGTAGAGTAAATTTTGGTGAAATAAATGGAGTTATTGAATTTATCAAGCACGAAATATTTTTAAATGGAAAACTTAGTGGTTTTGTACGTTATTATTACTTTGGTATTTATTGGTCTCATATGAAATAAAAGCTGTATTATGATATTAATAAAGTCATATTAAGGAATAAATAGAAAAGTAAACTAAAATTTAGAAAAAGTGTACTTATCTTGCCACAAACTTAAAAAATAAACATCATCATCATCATATCAGCCAAAAGGTCCACAGCTGGACAAAGGCCCACAATTGCTAGTCTTGCGCTATTCGCATCCAACAGTTTCCAGCGACCCACACAAGATCATGGGTCCATCTTGTAGGGACCTGCCCACGCTGCGTCTTCCAGTTCGTGGTTACCACTCAAGAATCTTTCTGCTCTAACGGCCGTGGGTTCTACGTTCTATGTGCTCGCCCACTGCCACTTCAGTTTTACAATTCTTTGGGCTATGTTGGTGACTTTGGTTCGCCTGCAGATTCCGATATTTCTGATTCGATATCGCAAGAAAACTCCGTGCATAGCCCTCTCCATTGCTCTTTGGGTGACCTTGAGCCTTCTAATAAAGCTCATAGTGAGCGACCACGTATCTGGTCTGTCATCAAGTCATCACTGGCAACACACACTGGTTGAAGACTTTCAACTTGAGACACTGCGGTATTTTGGATGAGAAGATGTTACGTAGTTTCCCGAACGCTGCCCAGCCGAGTTGAATTCTACGATGGACCACCTTCTCAAAGTTAGAACGACCTAGTTGGATGGTCTGTCCTAGGTAAATATAGTTTTCTACAACTTCGCGTGCAGAGTCTCCAACCTTCAATTGAATGGGGGTTGACATGATTTTCGTCTTATCCATGTTCCTTTTCAGGCCCACTTGTTGAGAAACTCTACTGAGGTCATAGAGCATTGTACCGAAATCTTCCATGGTCTCAGCCATGACTACTATATCATCGGCAAATCGTAAGTGAGTGATATACTCGCCATTGACCAGAAGCTTGAAGACATCTTCCAATGCAGCGACGAACACTTTCGGAGATGTAACATCTTCCTGTCTCACACCTCGCTGCAAGTGGATAGGTTTCGAGTTTTGGTCCTGGAGTCGCACTATTATTGTGGCGTTTTCATACAAATACTTTAACATCTCGATTTACCGGTAGTGATTTGGCACCTTAGGAGAGACCACAGCCCAGGTTTCGATAATCTAAGGCTTTCTCAAAGTTCACAAACGCTAAGCACAGTGGCTTGTTATACTCTTCGACTTCTTATGTATAAATTGCCGCAAAGTATGTATATGGTCTATGGTGCTAAAGACTTTTCGGATACCGGCTTGTTCGGGAGCCTGGAAATCATCAAATGGCTCAGCAGTGTGATGGGTCAGTAATTCTTCAATAGCGTTTTGTCGCCCTTTTTGAAGGAGAGCACTACCACACTTCTGTGCCATGCTTGTGGTGTTTGATTATCTAGTATGACGGAGTTAAATAACTTCTGAAAGACCCGTAGGATTGGTGTACCATCCGCCTTCAGAAGCTCTGCTGAAACTCCATCATCACCAAGAGCCTTGTTGTTCTTAAGTTGTCTGAGAGCCATTTTAATGTCGGGTTGGTCGTGCTCTATCCAAGACATGACTTTTGGCAGGTGACTGCGTTGTCGTATATAACTGTCCATACAATTCTCAATCTCTCACAGAAACTCCGGTTTAGACGTGACGATTGCCGTGCATCCTCAGTCTTCAGCTTTGTCAGTTGGGTTTGTCCAACAGACAGATCTCTTACGAACACTTTAGAGCCTTTGTTCCGCTCGATGGCTTCTTTAATACTACTTGTATTAAATTGACGCGTGTCGCGAGTTAAAGACTTTGAGATCTGTCTGTTGAGCACCCGGTATATAGTAGCATCATCTGAGGATGTCAGAACCATTTTCCGTATTACTTCCATAAGTTGCAGGGCAAAGTCTGTTTGTATGCTGGGACTTGAAGACCTTAAACTCAGCCATATGGACAGCTTCTACGAGCCTGTCGTAGTATGAGTCCACTTCCTCGCAGTCTGCTAGGCATTCGAAACGGTTTCGCAGTTCGAGCTGAAATGGTGGGTTTTGGACGTGGATAGGTAAAGGTCGGCGCGTAGACTTTATCATTCTGGACCTCTGGAGCTTGACATTAGATTCAATGAGCCTCTCACCAGTCTGTGATCGCTCCCGGTTCTAACCGCATTAATCACAGAGACGTCATTAAACGTCTGTCGTCTCGTCGACAAGATAAAGTCTATCTCATTTTTGTTTTTTCCATCGGGGCTCACCCAGGTCCATTTGCGGTGATCCAGCTTCCTGAAGAAGGAATTCATCATAAAGAGTCCCTCCTTTTCCATGGCGGCCAACATTTGGCCCCGAGGGTTCCGGTCTCCAGTTCCAAATTGCCCCACTCTCAGCCCATTCCCGAATCGTTTACCCAGCTTCGCGTTAAAGTCCCCCATGACCACAGTGAAATAAGTATTAGAGGTATGTATGGCTCTAGAAATATCCTCATACATGACCTCAACCTCATCGTCGGAGTGCGTCGAAGTCGGCGCGTAAACCTGTTTGACCTTCAACGAATACGTTATAAGTTACGTTATAAGGTATGCCGCCCTAGTCGACACACTCTCGAGTTTCACTACGTTCCTTGTGGACGAGGGACTTTTGAACTATGAACCCGACATCACCTTGGAACAGTGGTCACCCTCGCGGAAATATAGCAGGTTCCCGGATTTTAGGATTATCGTGGGGTGGACACAATATTCCTAAAAACTCTCTTTGGACTTCAGACAAACCTTTGATATCCCAATGTAACCTGCTCAGTTCCTTCTCCAGTTCAATGATATTCTCGTCGGTCCACTGTGTGTGAGTGTTATATGTTGCCAGGGCCAGACGTTGTCGGTTTTGGTAACACGACGTCTGCCGGGGATTTTTAGCACCCCGGTTTCTTTTTCCTTATTTCCTGTTTCTATTCCTGAATCTGTTATCCCAGCGATTGTGATATTGTGATCCATAATTCTTCTATCAGGGTAACCCGGTGAGACTAATTGGTCCATAGGGATTTCAATAAAAGCTCAAGTTGTTATAATATTACTTGTTTTATCTTTAGAATCTCTCGACAAAATCGGGTTTATTCGTTCAAGTCTCTTAACTCTTTTTTTCTTCTTAGCCAGTGAAATATTGATGTCTATTGTCTTAGGAACTGTTTCCTTTATATTTTATTTTCTTCTTTTGTGTCCGTATTCCATGTAGATCCAGAATCAGAAAAAGGTTTTTCATTTGTAAAAGGCGGCATTGGTTCGATACCCGAAATGAGACTTGACCCTCTGATTACCTTTGATGACAACTTAATTTATTTAATTTTATTTGCCTATTATCTTATAATTAATCACTATCTAGTTGTAGAAGAAATAAATAACATCAAGTATTTATAAATTAGGTACGTTATATCAGAATTCTGAATCGCAGAATTAAATAAATAGAGTTATTTAGTTTTCCTAGAACTAAGTTAGTTTTGTGAAAGAATTTATAAGTTGAGGAAAAATTCAACAACTCAAGTTATTTAATTTATTTGACATTCATCTTGTCATTGACCACAGTTATTGATTTATTTACTGAGTTATTTAGTTTTCCTTTAAAAAATTGTGTTTGTCTGAAGATATTTATTATTCCATCTGTCATGACCTGTCTGACAAAAATGGCTATATCGTTGGAACGGAATAAGATACGAAAACGCCTGTAAGGCTCAAATATGCGGCAGGTTTTAGGTGTTTTGAAAATAGGATAAAGTCAATTTCGCCAAAATCGGACTTATTTAATTTTCCAACTACGGGGACGATATGTATTTAAAAATAAATCTTGTTTCTACCTTTAATTTTTCTTGTATAAACTAATTAGTAACAACTTACTATTTTCTATTCTATCTCGTATACTTTCTTACTGTAACGTTACAAACAGCTGAATAACAAGCGAGAACGTTGCATTGCAGTTTGGCAAAAATATCAATAACGTAAATGTGTACTTTTTTCAATAATATTTTTTTATTATTTAATAAAGTACCAGGTATTATTCTTATTCTTATTCTTCTGGTTGCGGCTATTTCCAGTCTCCGGAGGTCCTGGTAACACTGCGTCCAGTGATGAACTATTGTACTCGCCGCTCCAACTAAACTTCCCTGTCTAACCCTGCAACATAGATAAATTGCAGAATCTTTTTGGCAGGAGTGTCGATAACATCGTCCTGGTGCAAGAAGTGTTGGCCCAGGACGGTGTTACGTTTATGCATCAGTGGCTCACAGTGGCAGAGCAGGTGTAGAGGTGTTTCGTCTGCGTTATTGCAGAATCTGCACACTCTACAGTCTCCGATGCCCACCGTGGATAGGTGTTTCCTGAGACGGCAATGTCCCGTTAGCATCCTAGTTATGATGCATAAGTTCCTCCTATTAAGCGCGAGGACTTCGTTCGCAGTTTTGCGGTCGTAGCCCTTGATAGCTTTTTTGGAGTGGGTTAAACCTGGAAGTTTGTGCCAGCGTTTAACAGCTTCTTGTTTGCAATGGTTCCTTAGGGTGAGTTGGACTGTGCTTTTTGGTATTCCGCATATCGGCTCAGGGCCGTATTGGACCAGTTTAGCTCCAGCCCGTGCAAGTTCGTCGGCACTTTCGTTGCCCTCGATACCCGCATGACCCGGTACCCATCGAAGTATCACCTTGTTCCTAAGGCACAGGCTATTGAGACTGTCAATACAGTTCATAACCAGCCCTGACGTTATAGTGTCAGAATTCAAGGCTAGGAGGGCCGCTTGACTGTCTGAATGGATGTAGATTGTATGATTGACATAGTCATTTTGCAGGTTGGCTTCTGCACATACAATGATGGCATAAACCTCTGCCTGGAAAATTGAGGCGTATTTACCCAGATTTTTACTGGCTTTGAATCTGGGTCGTTCCCCAAAAACTCCACAGCCTACGTCATTTCCCATTTTGGAGCCATCGGTGTACCAAATTAGGCTCCCCTTCTTCCAGGATACTTTGTTGTTAGTCCAGTCGTCCCTGGAAGGTATCTCCACACAATAATTCTTGGTGCTATTATATTGTGGGGACAAAAAGTCTAGTTTCATGCCTAGTATGGGGTCCTGTTGCACTTGGTCACATAAAGCCCTCAGTGCCTTTGAGAGCCACGTCTCGGTCCCCTGTGCGGCTGCTCTCAGCATGCCGGCCTTCGCCTCAGACTGTATGAACAGTGAAAGAGGCGGCAGATTCAGCAATGCCTCAAGTGACGCTCCAGGAGTGGAGGACATGGCTCCCGTGACTACCATACATGCAGATCTTTGCAGGCTATTGAGCCTGTTTATTACTGTCGTTTGGCTGGTTTTACTCCACCAAACTACGGAGCCGTACGCGATGGTCGGTCTCGCTATAGCAGTGTACAACCATAGGAGAAGTTTGGGGTGGGATCCCCACCTTCTCCCTACCAGGCGACGCCCTATACCTAAGGCAATTTTTGCCTTTTGTATAGTTTTCTTTATATGTGGGTTCCATGTGAGCTTTTGGTCAAAAATTATTCCCAAATATTTAACCTCATTGGAAAACTGTATCTCGCTGCCGTTCATTACTGAAGGGGCTAATTTGTCTAGAGCCCTCTTTCGAGTAAACGGTACGATAACTGTTTTGTTAGCATTTACGGATAGCTGATTCGCTCTACACCATCGATTGACAATGTTAAGAGCGTTCTGCATCAGTGACGACAACAAGCTTTGACAGAATCCCCGTATAATAACTACAAGGTCATCAGCGTATCCCAAGGTGTCGATTCTTTGTTCTGCTAGCTTGTATAAAAGCTCATCTATTGCTAAGGTCCACAGGAGTGGGGATAGTACACCTCCCTGTGGACAGCCTCTCGTTGTTGCAACCTCCAAGGAAGTTCCATGCAGCGAGACCAGAGCTTTACGGTTTGAAAGCATTGCCTTTACCCATTTGACAGTTGTTTGATCAATGTTCTTGTTTGTTAGTCCATTGATCAACGTGCCTGTCGGGGTGTTATCAAAGGCACCTTCAATATCCAAGAATGCACAGAGTGCTATCTGTTTGTCCTCCAGTGCTCTTTCGACCCTGTCTGTCAATTGCAGCAGGGCGGTTTCCGTAGACCTGCCTCTACAGTATGCGTGCTGAGTACTGTGGATAGGCTGTGACTTTAGTCCTTCCTCCCTTATGTACCTGTCGAGTATTTTCTCCAGTGTTTTCAGGAAGAAGGAGGTCAGGCTGATTGGCCTGAAGGACTTAGGCAGGGAATAATCCTTCTTGCCAGCCTTAGGTATGAAAAGCACTTTAGCCTTTGTCCAACGATCTGGGATATAGCCCCAGGCGTAACTTGCCCGGAACATTTTTACCATAGGCGGTACCAGTATATCTATGCCCTTCTGTAAGAAGATGGGCAATATGTTATCTGGTCCACTAGATTTGTACGGCTTGAAAGACTCGATTGCCCACCTCACAACCCCAGGCCTAATTATCCTCGCCGCCCTATTCCAGTCCTCGTTGCGAGGCCGTTGTACAGGCGTCATGGAGGAGTTCAATTCTGCGCCAGGGAAGTGGCTTGCAATAAGAGTCTTCAGCGTGTCTTCTTCGTTAGCAGCATAGGTTCCGTCAGGTCCCTTTAGTAAGCCAATTTGGTTAGGTTTGTCTCTAGCGAGCAGCTTGTGGATGCGGGCCCCCTGAGGCGTGTTAATTAACTCCTCACAGAACCTTTTCCAAGATGCTCGTTTAGCCTTCCTAATTTCTTTGTTGTATTCAGTAAGGGCTTTTGTATATATCTCCCACTCTCGAGTCTTTTTAGCCCTATTGAACAGTTTCCGCGTTTTCTCCCTGAGTTTTTTCAGCTTGGAGTTCCACCACGGAACCTTCCTGTTCGAGCTTTTTGTTTTTAGGGGGCAGCTTTCCTCGTAGGCTTCTAAGATGCCCTCCGTGGTTTGCTCTACTGCCAGTTCTAGCTCGTCAGGTGTTTTAATGCTTCTAGGAAGGTCCTCTAAGTTTCGCCTTAGTTTTTCTCGGTAGACATCCCAGGCGGTTGCTCTAGGGTTCCTATAAGTAACTGTTTGACTTTCGAGACACGCTCTAAACTCAAACCGTATATGTCTATGGTCTGACAATGACGGCTCATCGCTGACTGTCCAGTCGTGAAGTCTCCTGGCTATGTTGTCTGTAGCGAATGTGATATCTAGGACTTCCCGCCTGCTGGCAGTGACAAAGGTCGGTTTGTTACCCCTGTTCAGTACCTGCAGGCAGTTAGTGGTAAGAAAACTATAAAGTAATTCACCTCTACTGTTGATGTCGCTGCTGCCCCAAGCTGTGTGGTGCCGTTGACATCGGCTCCAACTATGAGTTCAGCGTTGTTGCGGCGAGCATATTCGACCACACGCTCAAGCTCTACAGTTGGGTCCTTAGTTTCATAGGGAAGGTAAGCTGAGCAGATAATTGCCTTTATCCCTTCCCACCCTTTAAAATTGACGTACGCTGCTACAAGGTCATCACTGCATAACTCTGCAACAGGTAAGTAATTAATGGTTTTGTTAAAGACGATACATGCTCTGGGTCTTGTGGCTCCGGTATTGTATAGTAACTTACCAGCAGCACTGAGTCCCCGAATGTAATTTTCGAGTACCCAGGGTTCCTGTATGAGGGCGATGTGGGACTCCTGCTGCGAGAGACATCTCTCCATCACAGCACTGGCAGCCTTTGCATGATGGAGATTTGCCTGCACCACCCTCACGTCTTCTCGCCTGGGTACCATTTTTACGCCTTCTTTGAGGAGGATGGCTGTGTTCCGGTTTTGGCCTGGTGGAGGCCTTTTCGGCCTCTGCCAGGTTTGGCCCGGTGAGCCACCCCTCCCCTAGGAGGTGCAAAGCCTCTGCCTCTCCTTGCACCTATGCCTCGCCGGGGCGTTCCCCGAGTCGCCTTATCCGTGGGGAGAGGCGCCCCTCGAGATGTTCCCGGCGTGGCTAGGTCAAGCTGTGGGGAGGGTTGGGCTGGTGGGTTTTCTACCACGTCTTTTTCAGCCGCGGCAGGAATCGTCTCAGAGGGTGCTGAGAGATCTGTCGGACCCCCATTGCTGGTCCTGACTCTGAAAGTTACCTTTCTGAAGCCTAGACCAGCCCTGAGGTTCATCTCTCTCAGAGCCTCCGCTGAGGGCTCGTCAATGGAGTACACACAAGCCACAAGGCCACCCCTCTCCTCCCTCGCGTGGAGCACCCTTCAGTGCTCCGTGTTTAGTCCCACGTTACTCCGCAGTAGTGCGAGGGCAGCCTCCGCAGAGTCCGCCTCCGAGCTGGGGATAAAAGTCGTGGCCAGCGTTGGTTTTGGCAGTTCACTCTCGGACATGCAGGAGAGCCTCGCGCCTGGCCACGGCTTCAAGGTGGGGACTTTTGACTTCAGCCACTCCCCGCTTTTCTGGTTCTCGCATGTCACCAGAATCCATCCGGGTTTGTGGCTAAGGCCAAGAAAAATGAGCCCAGAGCCTTTTTCGGCTCCAGCTAACTCCTCGAGTAAGGCACGATGCACCTTCGACATTTCCTCACCGGTCATGTCATGGGTACTGCGAATGCCCACTCGTACAGCGCCTGCTATCTCCCGGAAGCTGGGCCTAGACGACCCTGGCGCCTGGTTAGCGTCCAGCCTTAGTGTCTTTTTAGGGACGTTCTTTGGAGATTCCTCCTCAGATCGTTCCCTTTTAAGGCTCCTTGCCTCCGGTAACAGAACTTTCCCTGTCTTAGCGAGGTCGTCCCAGGTCTGTATTGCCAGATCCCTCGCCTCCGCTTACGACAGGTTGTTTGTTGTGAGAAGCTTTTTGTACCGTCGCCTGCCAGCGCCGGACAGCCTCTTCATCTTTCGGCCCCTACTGGAGTCCGTAGGCGTATTTGAGGTCTGTCCAACCTCATTAACGCCCTCCGTCCTCTCAGCTGGAGCCACAGCATCGGTTTCCATAGAGGCAACTGCATCGCCTCCTACAGAGCCCGTAACTGACGTCTCTCTACTTTCTAACAATATGTCTTCATCCATACTGTTCCCACGAGTAGCTAGGGAAATAAACGGTCACAACCGGCAGAGCCCCGCATGCCGGCTGAAGGGCAAGAAATACTCCCCGATTCGCCCTGTTGTCGGAGAGACACCGTCCAAGGCTGAGCACCCCCTCAGTCACGCATCCTTCGGCACGGTACGAATGACACCTTGGATTGGGTTTGGGGGATTGTTTGGAGGGATTGAGGAAGTGGGTGTAGGTGGGGTGAGTTGGAATTGCGTCTGAGGTTTCAGTTTGTGCCCGCATCGCAGCTGGGGAGCTGAGGATGCAGACACGTAACAGGCGGCAACCACGTGAAGGATGACCATCAGACTTGCCTTGGGGATCTCAGTGACTTGCACTCTCCCCCAAGGCCATTCGCCAGCTTAGCTAATCGGACAGATTGCTAAGCTAGAGCTAGGTCTCAGATCACATCAGCAGTGAAATAGACCACACTCCGCCCAAGTACCAGGTATAGTACTTTATGTGTATTACAATCAAGTCTAGAGGCTAATAAGTAATTTTATATTAACTTAAACTTCTACATAAACATAATTAATTCTAAGAATCAGTCCACCGACTTTCCTTAGTCATATTTGTTAAGGGGAAGACACTTTGTTCATGTGTTCTTTATAATTACATTATTGCTATCACTAATCACTTAATACACTAATCACGACACTAGTTCATAGGGTTTTGTTCTCTTTAAACGTCTCACTAGCTCTGTAATGTCGAGGAGCTGGATGGCCTTGATGTTCACATGATGTAAAAGCCTATGTTCATGAGCTGTAGCGTATTTTCGAATGGTCTCTGCAACGGAGTCCACCTGTAGATCCCGGTGTAAATCGTCATTTCTTATATACCATGGTGCATTTACGATATCTCGTAACACTTTATTTTGGAATATTTGGATCATATTAATGTTGCTAATAAATAAATAAAAAAAACAACCACTTAATTATAATAATATCCTGGGATATTATTCACACACACTAAGCATAACATCCCAAACTAAGCAGAGCTTGAACTATGGAAACCAGATAACTGATAATATTAAACTACATATACTACTTTTATTTTGTAAAATATGTGGAAAAGTACCAAGATAATATGTAATAGAAATAGATGTTCATGCCTATAAATATCTGTGTCCTGGGTGGGAATCGAACCTACGACCTGCGGCGTAAAGGCGTCTACAAACCACGGCAACCGGTCCGTCAAAATTATTAAACAATATAAATTGATAAGGAAACGCTCAGAAACTAAACCTCTTTAACGCTCACCAATCTATGGATTGACCGCTAGCCTAGATGCTTTACCCCACCTATCACTTGTAGATCGTATGTTTTTACGGGTGATAGTGATAGGTGAGCGTGTGAGATATTGCCAAATTTATGTGGAGTGTATAATAATATTGATTATTTATTATAATGCCTTGTCTATATTTCAGTTTAAAAAAACAATTAATGAAAAACTTGAGAGGTGTCAAGGGACACCCGGATGGAAAGAAGTTATTTCTTATTATTTATTATGTACAAAAAACCTGTATACACTCAACAAAAATAATCGTCGCGACACCACACTGTTCAATGCGAAATAGAAATGAAAATATCTGGCTTGCTTTCTATAAGAGAGAGAGAGAGACAGTGAGAGAAACATGCGCACGCCGCACAGCTGCAAAAGGTGTCGTGACAACTTTTCGTAAGATTTTTTTCCGTCTAGCCCCCTTTCACAACGCGCGATAAGGAACTTCGTTCCAAAACTTCGTTCCAATAAGTAGAATCAATTTTAATATATCCAGGAACTACTGGGTGTTCTATTTTCTCGTGTTACTACATTTTAAACACATTTAGAGACAGTAACGTGAACAAATGGACTGCCAAGTGTCAAGTATTGTAACTAAAAGACATTTACATTACATAGTTTCCTATCTACTTGTAAGACTATTCAGAAAACTATTTAATACAAAATTTGTTTAAATTTTTTGATCTAAAGTATAATGTCCTCCTAGCCGAATTTCGGCCACGGCGGCCAGTCTCAACAGAGATTAGACCTCTGCGCGGGACATATTATAGTGCTCAAGTGTTTGCGCAAACACAGGAGCACTTTTCTATTCCATCACTCTCATGATCCTACGACCGGAAAGAGATCAGGGACCGACGGCTTTACGTGCTCTCCAATGCACGGGGGTATAATACCGCCAACTCCTAGATTTCGGGCTGATGCTGAGAAATATTTCTTTTTACAGAAAAGTCCCAAAATGTATTTTGGCCCGACTCGGGATTTGAACCCAGGACCTCGGTATCTGCGGATGAAGACGCTACCGCTAGACCAACAAGGCAGTCGAAAGTAAATGGGAATAACATATAAATTTTATTAAGTACTAGCTGTGCCCGCGACTTCGTCCGCGTGTTAATTAGTTAATTTTGTTTTATTTTTGTTTTTTAGTAAAATAAATGACTTTTTCTAAAATAAAAGTAGCCTAAGTTACTCCTTATTACATCAGCTACCTGCCAATAAAAGTCCCGTCAAAATCAGTCCAGCCGTTTCAGAGATTAGCTCGAACAAACAGACAGACAGACAGACAAAAATTGTAAAAAATGTTATTTTGGTGTATGTACCGTATATATATTCATATTTATGTAGTAAAAACCGGTTATTTCAATATTACAAACAGACACTCCAATTTTATTTATTTGTATAGATTTTTATTTATTTCTCACACTTTTACCCCATGCACCGCAAGACGCGGCAGCTACTACGTTACGGAAGAAGGATCAAGATTGCAACTTGGCCCACGTACTTAATAAATTGCCAAAACCATTAGTCAACTAAACCGGAAGACGCAGCTTGGGCAGGCCCCCTACAAGATGGACCGATGATCTTGTGCGGGTCGCTGGAAACTGCTGGATGCGAATAGCGCAAGACCGGCAATTGTGGAGATCTTTTGGGGAGGCCTTTGTCCAGCTGTGGACGTCTTTCGGCTGATATGATGATGATGATTAGTTAACTAAATAATAACAAAAGTAAAATCAGAACAAGTAAGAAACTTATAATGAATATGAAAACCACTAATAATTATATTAATAATCCGGACTTTATTAATATTATAAATGCGAAAGTAACTCTGTCTGTCTGTCTGTCTGTTACTCTTTCACGCCAAAACTACTGAACGGATTTGAATGAAATTTGGTATACAGATGGTCTAGAAAGGACATCGGCTACTTTTTATTGCGAAAAATGAAAAATATTTGTTTACAGTAGGTATAAGGTACCTAAAAAAGAAGAAAGTACCTAGGAAAATTTATTGGTCCCTTATCTCCGAGAGACACTTACAGGGGCCAGCGTCACGTTGTGTACAAAAATATTTTAAAATCAAACATTTTTGTACACAACGTTTGCTGTTTTGTTATTGTTTGTTAAAATGTGGAGATTGTTTGGACTCGACACTCGCGAGCAGGCCACGTACAGTTGGCCATGCGAAAAACAGTTTTTCTCTAAATTGACACCTGCTACTTTAAGTTTTTGCCCTTGCGCTTTGTTAATGGTCATTGCGAAGGCTGGTTTGAGGGGAAACTGAATTCTTTTAAACTGAAAAAGTAAATCTGTAGGAATCATGGGTATGCGGGGATCAAAACTTCTTCATCTTTAGCTATTCCTGTCATTATAATTGCTCTAATAATATTGCGTCCTAGCTGCGTAATTTGCAATCGAGTCCCGTTGCATAGTCTCGGCGCTTCGAGATTTCTCATTAACAAAACTGGAACCCTAGTTGTTTCTATGTTTAATTTTATTATGTAATGTGGTAGCATTAAAGCGCGACCGTCGTTATAAACACAAGGTCCGATATAATAACAATACTGAATTCATACCTTAATATAGACACATAGCTGGGCACCGTTAATCAAATAGTTAACTTCGTTAATCGTTAATCCGCTACAAAAAAAGTTAGCTTCGTTAAACGTTAAAGCGTTACATTTCGGAACAATTAACGCAAGTTAACGTTAATCGTTAAATTAATAGTAATCATTGTGTAAAATTTCATGTTTATATCTTTGCATTAGTGAACTTATAAAACCTGTTGGTTTAGGTTCCGGAAGTTAACAGGATAGGAACAAAACAAAATGCTTGTATAATTCAAATGTGTAATTTAATCGTCGGGCATAAGGTGCATATTCCCCTTCATGAGCAAGAGTCTCCACAAACAACAGAAGGGAATATATGGAAAAGTTGAGCACCCAGTCATCTGAACCGATGCTGCCAGAAAGACTCGAAGCTGATACTTTGCCATAGCATGTGCGAGAAACTATCATAAATATTATTCCAAAATCAGTTGTGCAGACCTCTACAGATGATGAAGAAGAACCTCCAGCCGAGAAAACACGTGGTCGTACCTTTTGCAGGCATAAAAAAATAAATTGTCTAAGATAACATGCGCCAAATGCAGTTTACGAACCAAATTGGAGCCAACTAATTATAATTTTCTCTGATTATTTATAGTTCATAACAAAATAATTTAATTACTTTTTGAGAAAAATATATTATTTTGTGATTTTAATTTGATGTAAACGGAAAACTGCGAAATTTGTTGATTTTTTCTAGAGGATTTTTGATTTAAGTGTAATGTTTCAAATATATAAATAAATTAACTAGTAAGGTTTTTTATTATTAGTTCAATACCCACACATTAAAACTATGAAATGAATAAATACCATAAAAAAAGTATTTAATAATAAAATATATATAAATATATTATGAGCGTCAGGGTTTTCTCTTTAATGGCAGTTTGAACAAGGTTATCTTTCTAGGGTTAACGATTAACGGACTTCTGCATATTAAAGGAAGTTAACGACGCTAACTTAAAAGTTAATCCGTTAATCAAAATGTTAACTTCGTTAATTAACGATTAACGGATTAACGAGTTAATGCCCAGGTATGTATAGACAGAACCATTCAGACAATATGTAGTAAAATATAAATTTCAATAATTAAACCTAAAGCACCTTGTATTAGACAATGGCTAGCAATAGCTGCCTAGTAGTGATAATTTAGTATTAGTATTAGTGATAATTTGTCTTTTTTTAATCAAATTATTTATTTAATATTGTTCTATGGATCTTGAATCTGAAATAAAGAAATATTATTATTATTAATTCATGTCAAAGGACATAGTCCTTTGATAACAAATTAATACAAGTTAGCTAAATATCAATACTATTATAAAATACATTTTAGAAATGTCTAACAATCCGTGTACCTAAATATCTACATAAAATATGTAACTAGAAATAGTTATGTATACTTAACTATATTACTACAAACATGTTCTGACTATTTAATAATAAAAACCTTTGTATTATATAATTTATTGGAAATGTATAGCTTGATATGTAGCCGTGTGTACCAATTAGTACTAATCAATGTAATGCGAGAATAACCCAACGTTATTACCAGTGATCGAAATTGGCAGAGCTATTTTTGGTACTTGCGACATGTTTTCATAGTATGGACATGCTTGAGATCCCGGCATTTTGGGAGATGCTCGTGTGTATGTATGCATGTCGGAAAATAATAAATAATATATGAACGATTCTATAAGAATAAGGTGGCAGCGCTAGTAAATTGAGTATAATAATGGAGTGGCAACACTGTTGTACGTGTAATCGTGATTTGAAGGTTTAACATTTGACGTTGTAAATGAACTAATATAGATCTGTCAGTAGTGCAATTGGACTTGACACTTGTTCTAGTACCGTCGTCTACGCCGGATGTGCGCACTGATCTTTTTTAAAAATACAACATGGCCGTCACGGACCTTGTGGACGTCGATTCTAATCCATCTGAATCTGCGACATGCATATGTCACGCGTCATATCTGAACTTAGATAAAACTTGGTTTATGTGCATAAAATTAGATTACTACTCAAGTTAGATCAATTTTTACATACATAAAATTTAGGTTAAGTTAAATTTAAGTCAATTTTACTAATTAAACCTCTATCTACATTAAAAAAATTAAAATTTTTTTTTAAATTTAAACTGTTTATTTCAAATAAATTACATAATACAGCGTACAATTATTAGGTCTACTGAAATCTTACATTTAAAGATTATATTGTAGTCCCAGAGCAGCGTGAAGTAGCGCTAAGGAAGGTGTCATGACTATAGTGAGTGGTCCCGACATGCATCGCCTTCCAGGTACTTATCACTGATAAAGTATTTTTTTAATAAGTTTTTTACTTGTTCTATTTTTATTTTTTTTATTATCTGTCTAACTAATGGTTTTGGCAGACTATTTAGTACTTGGGCCAAGGTGCACATCGTGACCCTCCTTCCGTAATCATTATTGTATTTTGGTAATTTGAACATTGGTATATATGACAAATTTCGGAGGTATCTTGGTCTAATGTTAAATTCCAATTTACAATAATTTTCAATGTTTTCGGATACAACAGCCATTTTTAATTTGTCGAATACATTAATCACTTTACAATATTGGAACAACTTATCATAATTATCTTTATATTTATGCTTTATCTTAAGTGGAACAATGGTCTTTAAAATTCTTAATTGCAAGTTATAGATATTTGTCAGGTGGGTTTTATATGTGTTTCCATAGCTAGAAATACCATAATTGATTACTGAGTCTGCCATCGACATGTATAACAGTCTTAGGGTGTTGTATGGTAATTTATATTTGAGGATACTCAGTTTAGATAGTATTACTCTTAACTTATTACAGACTTTATCGATATGTGGAACCCAGTTAAATCTATTGTCAATGACTAGCCCCAGATATGTGTGTTGGCTAACTTTGTCAATTGATTTACAGTTGCATGATACTAACTGTGCATGCATACATTGATGTTCGTGAGCCACGATGTTTGGTGTTTTGTTAGTTTTAATGTAAGGAGAATGAATATGTAGTACTTTCGTTTTTTGGATGTTAATAGATAGTCCAACATCATGAGCCCATTTGCATAATATATCGAATTCATGCTGCAGGAGGCGTTCCGCGATTTGTATATCTTGATGCGCTGTCATGATACATGTATCGTCAGCAAATTGGTATACAGAGCAGTGCCGAAATATGTTACACATGTCATTGACATATATTAGGTACTCTGTAGGCCCTAATATCGACCCTTGTGCTGTACCGGTTGTGGTCGGTATTAAGTCACTGTATTCTCCATTTACACAGACTGTATTAAACCGATTAGAATGATAGTTTCTAAACCATTGTAGCATGTGGCCCTGTATACCATTCTGTGACATTTTTTTATAAAGGGTTTCATAATTTAATGTTTCAAATGCCTTACTAAAATCTATCATAATTATAAGCACATGCTTTTTATTATTAATATTTGTATTTACTTCATTAGTAAATGAAGACAATAATTGTGTAGTACTTTTTGATTTTTGAAAACCATATTGTTTTTCATGTATAATTTCATTTTGAGACAAGAACTCGTTAATTTTTTTACCTATGTATTTTTCTATAATTTTGTCTATACATGATAGTATTGTTATGGGCCTATAGTTATTAGTGTCCGTATATTTACCTTTTTTATGTATAGGTCTAACCACTCCAATTTTTAGTTTATCTGGGTAGGTTCGACTACATATGCATCTATTAATTAGGTGAGTTAATATATACTACTCTGCCAAGAAAGTACCGGGAAAAGATCAATAATATACTAAATGTTTGTTATTCATCCAAATTTATTTTATCACCTTCAAAGTATGCTCCTTCAGAAACGATACACTTACGCCAACGAATAATCCATTCATCAAAACATTTTTTAAACGCTGCTTTCGGAATTGAGTTCAGTTCTCGCCGCGAATTCTCCTTTATGTCTTCTACCGATTGAAAACGGGTACCTCGAAGTGGTAATTTGAGTTTAGGAAAAAGGAAGAAGTCAGCTGGAGCCATATCTGGTGAATATGGTGGTTGCTGGATAGTATTTGTTGAGTATTTGGTCAAAAATTCGTTCACAATGATGGCCTTGTTGTAACGTTGTATATATATTCAACACTCCTTAGTTTTCATTTCTTATTAATTAACACGTCTTGACATTGTAATATCGTTGCAACTCGTTATCTGTTCCGGTGGCGGTGAACACTCATTCTAAACCGGTTGGGAAGCGTGAGCCGCCGAGCGGGGATTAAGCGAACGTTGGTAGGTCAGACTCAGATTGCACTCATTGTGATAGCACGTACGCACTCACTTAAAAAGAAACGTTATATTTTTCTTAGTCGCGTCGTGTAACATCTTGAAGTTGAACGTGAATCTTCATTCACAAATAGTTATTAGTTTAACAAGTTAATTTCAATCAGTTTTAACCCCATATTGGGTAAGTGTTGATTATTATTTAGTTCTTACTCAAGTAGGGTATTGTAACGTGTACCGGCCACCTTTATTTGACCTTGTGGCAAATACCACGTCAACTTCATATTGTGCCTTATGCCTACACTAAATTTATTTTATGTGCGGTGCTTCACACCATTGTTCTATAACATTTTTTATTACAAACTTTATTTGTAAACTCCGCTTCTGCCTGTGACAATTGCACACATTCGCCTTATGCGTAATTAGTACTCCCGCTTCCTCATCACCATTACGCGGTCACAGACAGGAGAGGCTTTGTTCAAAAGAATGTTTTATTTACTGGACTTCAATTCCCAGGGTCCAAAGTTCGGACTACAAGGGTACAAAGTTCGGCCTACATCGGACAAACATCGGACCTACCGGTACCTGGTTGGCGGTCACTGACACCGTCACCCTACAGACCAGCCGTATCCCAGTGGGTCATCCTCCGGCCTGGCAACCTCCTGGAACTCCGCGACATCACCGTCATCGTCGAAGCCAGGAGAGTACTTGGGGCGCCTACCTCCATAGGACATAATATTTGACGGGCTTATAACCCATGACCATTTATTGTATTTTACTAAAATAATAAATTTGTAAGTTATTGAGTGTAGTGATTTGTCTAATTACATTCCAAACCACACCTCATACGCTTCACTGGCGCCCATAACGTGGTTTTTATGGTCATTTTTTATGTTTTTATGGAGGTAGTGTAGTAGCATTGGTGTTTGTGTGCTTTGTTTTTTTTGTTTTTGTGAAACGTTTTTATTTTTTTTTTGGTTGCATATTAACTAACGTGTACGTAAAAAAATCTAATGACCTACTTTACCGTTACTTCATTTTAGTACATTACTCAACTTTGATTAAAATTGCACACGGTTTAAAGTACCGTTACCAGAAAAAAATCGTATAATTCAAATTATATAAATATATTTTTTTTGTTTAACAATATAAAATTATTATAGTTTGTCTTTGTTCTTAACATTGGTACAATCAGCAACATAATTTTGTTTTTTTGTTCTACTTGAATATATTTCATAGCCGTGTGGTTCCGGCATCGATAGGGTAGACGAATAGGACCACCCCCATACTATTCCGTGGGTGTCGTAAAATGCGACTAAGGGATTCACCAGGTAGTCGAGCATCTGCGCTACCTTCTTATGTACAAAATATACCACCTAAGCTTGGAACAGGCCTTTGTCCAGCAGTGGGCAAACCTGGCTGATGATGTACATTTAATTTTTTTTGTGTTGTTTTAGTTCTTTCACTACTTTAAGTATTTATCTAACTGGTTTATTACCAACATTAAAAATAAAGAAAGTACAGTCAGAAACATAATTTTCTGTACTCGTTATTTTTATATTGTTCTTTTTTAATGCATCACTTATTGCTGGATTATCAACAATATAACTAAAGTACAGTCAGAAACATAATTTTCTGTACTCGATATTTTTATTTTGTTCTTTTTTTATACTTCACTTACTGATGTATTATCAACATTTATATCTAAGTACAGTCAGAAACATAATTTTCTAGACAAGGTATTTTTATATTGTTCTTTATAAATACATTCACTTATTGGTGTATTATCAACAATATAACTAAAGTACAGTCAGAAACATAATTTTCTATAATCGTTATTTTAATATTGCTTTTTTTAAATATATCACTTACTGATGTATTATCGACATTTATAGCTAAGGTACAGTCAGCACCACAACTTATTTTGTGTATTTGGACTTGTATTTTTTTATATAAAATTGTTTTGGTATTTGCCTACACGTTAGTTGCAGTTTTGTTTTTCTTTGTTTTATTGCATTTTATTTTTGGTTGCAATATATTTTCAGCTTTTTATTCATACATTTTCATGTTTAAGTGAAAAACAACCAGAACGTTCGTATATGTAATTGTATTTTTTTATATAGTGAAGCGTATGAGGTGTGGTTTGGAATGTAATTAGACAAATCACTACACTCAATAACTTACAAATTTATTATTTTAATATGTCAATAAATGGTCATGGGTTATAAGCCCGTCAAATATTATGTCCTATGGAGGTAGGCGCCCCAAGTACTCTCCTGGCTTCGACGATGACGGTGATGTCGCGGAGTTCCAGGAGGTTGCCAGGCCGGAGGATGACCCACTGGGATACGGCTGGTCTGTAGGGTGACGGTGTCAGTGACCGCCAACCAGGTACCGGTAGGTCCGATGTTTGTCCGATGTAGGCCGAACTTTGTAACCTTGTAGTCCGAACTTTGGACCCTGGGAATTGAAGTCCAGTAAATAAAACATTCTTTTGAACAAAGCCTCTCCTGTCTGTGACCGCGTAATGGTGATGAGGAAGCGGGAGTACTAATTACGCATAAGGCGAATGTGTGCAATTGTCACAGGCAGAAGCGGAGTTTACAAATAAAGTTTGTAATAAAAAATGTTATAGAACAATGGTGTGAAGCACCGCACATAAAATAAATTTAGTGTAGGCATAAGGCACAATATGAAGTTGACGTGGTATTTGCCACAAGGTCAAATAAAGGTGGCCGGTACACGTTACAATACCCTACTTGAGTGAGAACTAAATAATAATCAACACTTACCCAATATGGGGTTAACACTGATTGAAATTAACTTGTTAAACTAATAACTATTTGTGAATGAAGATTCACGTTCAACTTCAAGATGTTACACGACGCGACTAAGAAAAATATAACGTTTCTTTTTAAGTGAGTGCGTACGTGCTATCACAATGAGTGCAATCTGAGTCTGACCTACCAACGTTCGCTTAATCCCCGCTCGGCGGCTCACGCTTCCCAACCGGTTTAGAATGAGTGTTCACCGCCACCGGAACAGATAACGAGTTGCAACGATATTACAATGTCAAGACGTGTTAATTAATAGGAAATGAAAACTAAGGAGTGTTGAATATATATACAACGTTACATTGTGCAAAGGCGCATTATCGTGGTGCAAAATCCAAGAATTTTCTTTCCACAAATCTGGCCTTTTTTGCTCACACCACAAATTTGCTCTCTTAAGCGCCGCATAACGCTCAAATAATATTCTTTATTTACCGTTCGACCTTCCGGTAAGAATTCAGAGTACACAACACCGCGATAGTCAAAGAAAACAGTCAACATGACTTTGACTTTTGATCGACTTTGGCGTGGTTTTTTCGGTTTCGGTTCAGTTGGAAGGCGCCACTCTGAAGCTTGTTGACTAGTTTGCATGTCAAACTCGTAAATCTACGTCTCGTCACCAGTAACAATGCGTTGCGTGAATGTTGGATCGGAATTGACTTCTACCATGTCCTCAGGGACTTTCATGCGATTGAGTTTTTGGAGAAAAATCAGATCTTTTGGGAATAGCCGAGCGGCAACATGTTTCATACCCAAATTATTAATTAAAATGGTATGAATTGACTCGTGAGATCAAGAAAGTTCGGCGGCTATCTCTCTCAGAGTTGAATGAGGATTTTCAGTGACTATTTCCTTCACTTTTGCGATGTTAACTTCAGTTGCAGACGTTGATGGCCTACCAGAGCGAGGCAAATCTTTCATCACATCTCGACCGCTTTTGAACGCTTTGAACCACTCATAAGCACGAGTTTTTGATAAAGTCGATTCACTGTAAGCCTTTTGTAACATTTTCAGTGACTCCGAACACGAAATTCCATTAGCGATGCAAAATTTAAGACAAACTCTTTGTTCGATATTTTTGTCCATTATGAAATTCGCAATACACACTATATATGATATTACTAAAACCAGCACTGTATTTAATATAAATAACAGATGCAACTCAAACTCCGCGCCAAAATGGAAAACAGTTGTGCCAATCTAACAACAACAAAGAAAAACAAAAATTTGAATTTGGAACCATAAACAAATCATCCAATCCCAATACTTTTTTGACTGAATGTATCTAAATAAGAATTCGACACCGAAATTTTTGTACGCATAAAATTTCCAAAATACTACACCAAAATGGAGAAATCTTTTTTATGTGTTCGTTAATTTCAGAAAGTTTGTATGAAATAAAAAGTACTTAGCAAATATTTAAACATATCAGAAAAGTGAGTGTGCGAATGAAACAGAAGACCGTGAGACGTTTGGTTTGGTCATTGTTTCTTCAGTATTATTTGTTTTCTGTTCGTTCTGCACTACAATAATTATAAATATACTAAACTTTAGACAGTATTGACAGCATAAAAATATGGTGGTACGAAGTTCGCCGGGACAGCTAATTTTTTTATTTAAAATGGGTACTTAAACAATTAAGGGTTTCCCGGTATTCCGGTATCATGTCCATATTAATATATACCCCAGATAGTAGACCTGAAATTGATCTACTTATTTTTATTATGTATAACATACCATTTATTATTATGTACTACTACTGAAATAAATTTGGACTATGTATATAGGTATTTTTTATATAAAATCTAGGATAAAGAAATAATAAAAATAATTTAATTTATTAGAAAAAGCAAAATATCAGCTAAATTAACTATAATACATAACTACTATAACTAAGTTATACGGCGTCGTAGAATTCTTCCACATCGTTGGGAGGTAAGGTGCCCAGAAGGCTGGCCGTATTGCCATGCTGTATGGCAGTGCTGATTCTTTGACCCAAAAAAAGGCCAGCTCTCTGGTCACGGGAAGCGTCGATCAAACGTTTTGAAATTTCCCGAAACAAATTAAAGTGCGGGCCCCACGACCCTAGCCTTTCGATCCCAAAAGACTCAAATACATAATTTCTAATGAGGTTGGTGTATTTGCGATGAGAAGGTGCAAGGGTGTCAACGCATGTAGCGTCCCACACCAAAGGCATCTTCAGTAATCTTCACACGGTAACAAAGACATACCTTCTGGTCTCTTCCCATCATCCCGAGCCTCACTTGGCTCAAGTACACCAGAGACGCCACCACTGGAAAGAGCCCGATGGAGTATATGGTTGATATTGACGTGAAATTCTGCCCGTGCTTCTACAACATGGTAGACCGTGGTGTCCGAATTGAATAAAATATTAATATATTTATTTTCTCATGCTGTATGGGAGATGACCTATCTCACCCATGAAAAATTTAGTTTTTCTTATAATCTAAAAAACCATAGAAATTTATTTTCAGTTATGATTATGGCTTATACACACTCTAAGTAAATAATCGCCTACCTTTAATTCAACCAGCTTCATTTATAATTCAAAGCTAGTATAAAAAGCTTACTCTTCAATTTGGAATGCCGGACGTCGCGTCCGGGTGTCCGGATTAACCCGGACGTGGCCCGTAAGCCAAGATCGTAATACAAACGGGGCCATGGCTGCTGTGCTAAAATCTACATTGCGATACCGAATTACAAAATTTAAGAAGACGAATTAGCGAAAGATATGCTATTGTTAGCTATATATAGCTAGTAACTGCCAATGTGATATTCATGTTGATAAAACTTGGTAAGTACTAAGAATATATTATATCCTCAACAAATATATGTTAATATTATTTTCGAGATCAACGAACATTTGTCACTGCGCGTAAATGGATTTTTACTGAATTGTTTTATGGTTATATCAGGCGACACTATGTTTGACACGAAAGAAAACTCAGTGCCTAGTCTAAAAGTCTACAAAATCTTGCAATCCAATTTAAATAGCAGGTCAACACATGAATTAACCAGCCTAGCAGAACGATTTTTTTTTTAAATTAAAGCTTTCTTAAATTTAAACTCAGTAAATATAAACAGAGCCTTTTAGCCCAAAAACGCGTTAGAGCCATTAGTAATATGGTGGCCTGGATGTCATGTAAACCTATGTTCCGTAAGTATAATTTGTTAACAGTTCCATGTATTTATATTTTTGAAATCTGTGTATTTGTCAAATGTAATCATAACTTATTCCAGACCAAAAAAGACGTATGTAATATTAATACCCGATATCCGGACAAACTTGTCCTACCGGCTTTAAAGACCGAACAGTATAGTCGCAACAGCTTTTTATTTATTTATTTATTTATTTATTTATTAACAAAATATCATTTATTACACTAAACAATTGACACTGGTTCCTGCACTAAGTTCGAGACTTGTATCGCAGGAACCAGGTAAACATTGGACAATGAAGTAAATTTATATATATATACAGTCGCAACAGCTACGCTATGTGTGTGCGAATATTCAACCATTTACCTTCGAGTATGCGAGAATTACCTTTGTATAAATTTAGGAGTATATTAATAAAATTTCTATGTAACAAGTGTTTCTATAATGTAGATGAATACTTTAAATGTAAGGTATAATAATTATTATTTATTTTGTAATATTGATAACTGTTATCATGTAGGTAGTTTTTATTTTATCTTTAATATTAAGTTTAATATTTGTATGCCATGATATAAAGATGGCAAATGTGTGATACCATGAAAATTTTGTCATCTATTTGTATGTACACCACATTTATGCAAATAAATATTTTTATATTTGTATTTTGTATGGCCCAGCACATACCAAAGTTAAATAATTTTTGTCTAAATCATTAATCAATCAATTAAATTATGATAAAACCTTGAAATTGTTTGTCTCAAAGAGATGGATCAAAAGCCTACGGAATAAAAAATATAATAAATTATATTTTCTAGTGGAACACAGGCTCAAATCCGGCATTGTCTCATTAACTATACAAGCATCGAAGTATTCCCCGGACTCGGCAGATATGCCACAAATTTCTCAAAATATAATCTTACCCGGTATTCCTACCTTCTATTACGTGCTACAGAAGTAAATTACTATACCAAATTAAGATTACGTGATTACTAGAATGTCAATATAGCCGTTATTCCAAAAGGCAGCTCTTGCTTCCAAGGGAGAACTGACACCTTGTGTTCTTCGTCTTTGAAGTACACTTTGCTATGTTTTTTCTTGTATAGGCACTGTTTAATCTGGTGTCAGAGTTGTTTAGCTGACCAGTTGGCCTCTGACATGGCTGATTGACTTGCCCGATGTCTACATCCCGGATTGAGCACTTAAAGTCTGTTGGTCTAGAAATTAGTGACCTTGACTGCTTAGCCAGACGTCGTGTGTACCCACCTAGTTTTTCTGGGTCTTTTTGTGTTGAATACGATTATTTGTTCTGTGTCTGGGTGTAATTTATTTATAACTAGCTGTCCAGGCGAATTTCGTAATGCCATATTTTTTCGACCAAAATAAAACGTTTAATAGTCTTCTGTCTCATTCACACACTCGCTTTTTTTAATTAAACCTCCTGAAAATAAGAAAGACAAATAAGAATAGAGAAAAATAAGAAAATCCATTTTGGTGCAGCCGTTTGAAAGTTATGATCGGACAAACATTTCGGTAATTCATTTTATTTATAAAGATATGTATGTGTTTACAAATATATGTATATTTATCAGTTGTCTGGTTGCCATAGTACAGGCTCTGCCTAGTTTGGGATTAGAGGTCAGTGTGATAGTTGTTGCAAGATATTTATTTATATTCCTTAAGTATGTATAAACACAGGTGGACTTTCTTTGCCCTCGCTCTCATTATCCGATGGAACACTATCAAAAAAGGGACAGATACATGAAAGACGGTCCTCTACCGCCAATTTGCAGAATCCGGGCTAGTACTGAGAATTTTCTTGACAAGAAAATCACAGTATCTCTTTTGACCTAAACCGGGATCTCAACTAAAGGTGAGATCGGATTAAAGCAACATTCGAAAATCTCCGAACAGGTTCACAAATTATTTTTTCCGGGAGAGTGGCTATTTCCTGTTAGGGTGTGGAGGAGAGTCTTTTGCGAATAAAGCAACCCTATGTATAGTGAGTTATGATATATATTATTCTTGTTCATTTATTTTAAAACTCACAAAAACTGATTTTACTTCAATCTATTCTACGAATGATGCTAATGTTGCAGCTTCAACTCTTAGTGAAATTATTTGCAAAGCCCTCGCAATAAATTCTAAACAAATCACTATTCCTCACCGAAAGCGTGCTATCAAACCATGGATAACCCCTGGTTTGGTACGATGTATAAGACATAGGGATAAATTACACACAAGATCTAAAATTGATGTAAATAACGCTATACTTAGGGTCACTTACACTAGATACCGAAACTTCTGTAACAATCTACTAAAGAAGCTAAAGATAGCCTACGAGAAAGCAGAATTTGTTAAAAACAAAAATAATCCAAAGGGAACGTGGAACACGATCAACAAAATTACAAATTTAAAGTCATCTTCACTTCCTCCTCTGGAGCTGCTTAATCTTAATGTAGATCCATGCAAGTCCCTGGACTTGGTCAATCATTACTTTGCAGATATTGGTAAAACGTATGCAAATGCAATCTTATGCAAACAGGGTATTAATCAACCAAATGTAAATGGCGGGTGTAATACATTTCAATCACCAAAAGATTCCATGGCACTATTTGACACGGACCGTTGTGAGATTATAACCATTATTGATAACCTGAAAAATGACTCTGCAGCTGGTATCGATAATATATCGACACAAATAATAAAAAAGACGAAAAGCAGCTTAATTTCTCCCCTGACACATATATATCAACTCTGTCTGACTACAGGTGTTTTTCCAAATGTCCTGAAAAGGGCGTTAGTTCATCCCATCCATAAGTCTGGGGACAGAGAGAGTGTTGGAAACTATAGACCAATATCGGTACTCTCAGTCATATCTAAAATCCTTGAAAAGCTCTTAAATTCCAGACTTGTCAATTTTCTTAACCAAAACAACCTGATTGCACAAAACCAATTTGGATTTATAAAAGGCAAGTCAACAGAAGATGCTACTCTATTATTGACTGAGACGATTGCTAAAAATCTTGACAACAAGGAGAAAGTTATAGGTGTGTTTCTAGATTTGTCTAAAGCCTTTGACACTGTATCCATTCCCCTGCTTCTTTCCAAAATGGAAAAAAATGGTATACGTGGTATTGCACTTGATATTTTCCGATCCTACCTTTCAAATCGGACCCAGTTTGTTAAAGTTGGTAACTATACAAGTGCTCAAGCATCACTCTCTTTTGGCGTTCCACAAGGTAGCGTTATAGGCCCGACTCTGTTTCTCCTCTATATTAATAGTTTGTGTATGAAATCAATGCCAAATTGCAATATAATCACTTATGCTGATGACACAGCGCTCATTGTACATGGTAAGACTTGGGAAGAGGCGCAATATTATACTGAGAATGCGCTCAGAGATGTTATGATGTGGCTAAATGTGAATCTGCTAACTTTAAATGTTGATAAAACTTGCTACATTACTTTCGCTCATCGTACTGATTTACAACCGTCAATAGAGTTTAAAGTTAGTGCACTTACCTGTGTTATTATAAATAAATGCAATTGCCCCATACTAACTCGTACGCAAAATATAAAATATCTTGGGCTCATAATAGACAGTTCTCTAAACTGGTCAGCTCACATATGCCAACTTACATCCCGTATAAGGAAACTTATCCCTGTATTTAGAAAACTTAGAAATTCAGCTGATCTTCCAACGCTTTTATGCGTTTACCACGCCCTTGCTCAGAGTTTGCTGAAATATTGTATTATTGCTTGGGGTGGAATCAATAAGACTACTCTACTTCCAATAGAACGTGCACAGAGAGCAATATTAAAAGTAATTCTTGGAAGACCGCGAAGATACAGCACTGAGCTCTTGTACAGGGAATGTTCAATACTGACCGTAAGACAGCTTTTTATTCTTGTCGCTGTTCTCCATAAACATAAAACTATTGGTTTTAAACAAATAATAAAACGAAACAAAACGAGAATCTGCACAATGGTCCCTCATAGAACTACACTCGCTCGACACCAATACTATATAATTAGTAACAAATTGTACAACGCCGCAAATGATGTAAATAACATCTACACACTTTCGACCTATAAATGCAAGATTGTTTTACGAGACTGGTTCTTACGCTTAAATTATATCGATACAGAAAAAATTGTAAATGCTTAAAACACACACACACACACACACAAACACACACACACACAAAACACACGTATACACACACACACACACACACAGTGTATTTGAGATAATGTATACCTTATAATAGTATTTGTTTTATGTTCTTAGCACAAATCTTAGCTAATAGTTTGTTTATTTTTAGTTTTTAATCTTAGTTTTTTGGGACTTGGTTATTGAGTAAAGTCAATTTTAGAGGTAAGACGCTGCCGACTGTGACACAGTTTATACTAGTACAGTCGTCAACGAAATCTCTATTTTAAATAAAATTTTCATTGTTGTATTTTTATTAAGAATAAGAGAATTTGTATGTATTTCTAAATGTAAAATAAACTTATTATTATTATTATTTTTATTATTATATTTATGTCTCAAGAAAGCTTACAGCTAGTTTACAAATTAAACAAGAGATAGTACCAGAAGGCCAATTACGATTTTTCACTTATATGCAATGGTTTAGCGTTAGGATTGTTGGTAGACACAGTGAAGGAGATGATTACGTTATACACAAAACAATAAAAATGGTAGGACATCTAATCAATTAATTAATTATTAAAGAAATAATCTCTAAGTTTTTTCCTTAGGTTCAACACTGAGTTGGAATAAAGGCCAATATCATTATTCCGACAATTCACGTTAAAGGGTCTCTAGCGTAATCATAGTGCTTTTCAACAGAGTCAAAACTGGCTCGCAGCAGTCTTAACATAGACTGGCTAAATAGAAGGCTAGCCATCGATAAAACATTCAGTTGGAGGCCAGAGACTGGAAGTTAGCGCTGTCTTACGCCTGTGGCTTGGACAGCATGTTAAGCTGTCGTTGCTGCGCTTGAAATATTTCCTGTCGTGTCACATAGCCATCCCAACGATTTATAAGACTGATGATAGATCGTGCATCTGGTTTTATAATATGCCCTGCGCAGTTTCCTAATGGAAGTTGAAATTAATGGTAATTGAATGAGTGGAGGGCGATCACACAATGCAGAACCGGTTAAGAGCATAGAATCATGGTCAATCAATCAGGTTGATGAGTAAAGGAAATACCTGGATTGTATGGATTGGTGCGCTGGGAATTCCTTCGCCGTTTCTTGAGCCAATTGCACTTGAGTTACGATCACTGAGAACAATATTGTGAGCACAAGTGGGATTTGAGCGGAACTTGTCTTTCGAGAAGCATTTGAGAGTCCCGGACGTTCAAGGTGATACCAGACTGAACATAGCGCGTTTTATTGCTGAGTTATAGACGCCAGCCGTGCTTGGTCCACTTTTACGACGTCACGTACTCGCCTGAACACTATTATTAGAACAAAAACATTCATTAGGAAAGCTTGGTAGTCTTCGATGGCTCATAGTATGTTACGATTAAGTATAACTTGTAAATTTTCAACAAGGAAGTAATCGTGTATATTGCCTTCGCGTGGGACTCAGACAGAGTGTAATGAGTTCTTTTATTCTGTGGCTGCACTTAACAAATTAACAAGCCTAATGATGTTGTTATATTATTTGTATAATAAACTTGTTTAAAAAAGTAATTAAGGTTGTCTATTGTTTGCCTGAAAAGTATAAGTTATTATAATACTCATATGCCCGAATTTTACTTTCCTGAATTTCATTTGCCCGAATTGTTTGTTTTCCATAAAGGTTATGTGACATACTCTTGTTTGCCCATATATAAGATTCCATAATGATACGAGTGCCATACGTATTGTTATCCATTTTATTAATTGTAATAATATTCTTTAACAGAATTTTTGTCCTAAATAGCGATTGGCTTTCTGGCACTTCGCCAGCCGTTGCCGCAGCACGCTCGCTTAGCTCGTTCGCCTCGTGCGCTGTTTTTCATGTCCTAACCTAACCGAATCAAACCTAAATCTATTGATCGTTTAGTTTAAACCGATTTAATGACTTTTTCTAGATGCAATTTTGATGGCCAATGATGTTGTGGCATATGATATTACGGCTTACATTGATGATAACAAATGATGTTATTGAAGTTGATTTTATGGAAAACAAGGTTTCTAGCACGTGATTAATATAGTAAACAAGATTGAGTCTGTTGACCAGTATAGCAGATGAAATTATGGCAAATGAAATTATGGCAAGTGGCGTTGCCCCGTAATTAATAGATTGATATTAAATGTTATATTGATAATATGGTGTACGGTTAAAATTCTAATGAGTTAATGTTACGCTTAGATTATCTGTAGAATTAAAAAAAAAACACATGCTTTTTGTATAGCTGTTGAAGGATTTAATGACTTTTTCTAGATGCAATTTCGATGGCCAATGATGTTGTGGCATATGATATTGCGGCTTACATTGATGATAACAAATGATGTTATTGAAATTGATTTTATGGAAAACAAGGTTTCTAGCACGTGATTAACATAGTAAACAAGATTAAGTCTGTTGACCAGTATAGCAGATGAAATTATGGCAAGTGGTGTTGCCCCGTAATTAATAGATTGATATTGAATGTTATATTGATAATATGGTGTACGGTTAAAATTCTAATGAGATAATGTTACGCTTAGATTATCTGTAGATTAAAAAAAAAACACATGCTTTTTGTATAGCTGTTGAAGGAAAAAATAAGAAAAAATATTGTATTGCACCTACAAATTATACCTGTATTAGACAACATTCACATGGACAAAACGAATGATAAATTAAATATAGTATGATGGTGAAAAGTATACAGTAACAGAAAAATTAAAACCAATATTGTAGTGAGAACGAAACTGTGAAAGTTTTGTTATTTCTTTCTTTAATTTTTCATTTGTTTTGTCCATATCAAGGTTGTCTGGGAGGAATTCAATTGTAGCAAGCGATAGGAAAGAATAAGTTTGGTATTCTGTATGCAATAAAGAGTTTTCTATCGTGTTGTGTAGTTTAAATAAAAATCTAAATGATCTTATGATGTAGACTTTCACAAATTACTCGACTATTTTAACACGATTTTACAGTCTTTGGTCCACTTAATACCATCAGTGCAAGTCTCATAAAAAAAGACATTTATCGTTTTTAAGGCCGGCAATACTGAGATATATTTATCTAATGCGGGCGTTCTCATTTTATTATATAAAATAAGAAGAACGCTATTAAAAAAGGCATTGAGAATGTCTAGAACTTGGACGTCATATTTTCTCTTGAAAAATAAAACAATGCCTTTTAACAATGTTTTCAAGTTATTAGAGCAGACGAGTAAGTACCACTATTTCTTATAAAAGACACTTAGTGATAGTTTGAGTACCCTTAGAGCGACCATAATATTTTCACACAATTAAGGACAAACAATGTTACACTTTATTAACACGTGCCTTTTACTTATGTAAAATACATTCATATCATATACTAATGTCCTCCTACGGCGGCCAGTCTCAATAGAGATTAGCCATCTGAGCGGGACATATTATAGTGCACAAGTGTGGGCGCAAACACAGGGACACTTTCTATTCCAACACTTGGATGATCCGATGGGACGCCTGGCGATACGACCGCAACGAGTTCAGGTACATATTATACATATATGTGGGAGAAATAAATTAAAAGGATTGTTTATGTACTAGTAACGCCATCTATTAGCGTTTGGAAAACACTGCTCACTCAGTCATTAGTTCGAGTCGAGGTTGTCTATGAACTGTCGCCTGTGACGTTTGACGTCTGTCAGTTGTCTAAGTGACATTAGTGTGTTAGCGACACGACACATTTGGCATCCAGAGCTCGACCGCGCCGGGTGTGCGCACTGATTATATGATGGCGGACACCGACGATGTTTCGGAATTAAATCCCTCTGAACCTCCGACAAATATATCAAGTTAATGTTGTTTTTAATTAAAACGTTTAGTGTCTTGAATTGAATTTTTATTTTTACATTAACATATAAAAAATGTATTAAACTAAAATTAGAACTTAGCATCACATGCCAAAAATGATTTTTTAAATAGTTAGATATCATATGCGCTCATAGCTAGATGCTCTCACCGGTAAATGATCGGCGAGGTTGAGCCACTAGGCACGCGGTCAGTCCATAGATACCCATCTATGTACACCAAAGTGGTTTAATTTTTGACCGTCTAAGCACGTTAAGCAGTCTTTCTTAGTTTTTTTAAAGACAACGCCCGCACTAGGCATTTATTTTTATTTATTTAACAATTTATGTACACATAAATAAAAGCATAATAACAATAAATAATACAAGGAAAAGATTGTACAAAGGTACTGCTTATTTCAATAGAAATCTCTTCCAGCAGACCCGCGAGAGGAGAAACTAACTAGAAAAGAGCATATTATGTGTAGTTTACGGTACTATATTCGACATACAAAGTGTATGTGTATGAAACAGAATGTCTCACGTTAGGCACATGCCATTCTGATACATTACAAGATGAGACTTTTAATTAAATATCTTATTTTGTTGTTGAAATCTAAAATGAATCTAATGACACTGGGATTTGGTCTGCGCTTGTTCCACATATATTTAAAATAAATAATAACTGTCTCAAAAATGAGATATCAAAAATGTTATCATCCGGCGGGCCTCGTACCAGTCATCATCATCATCATCATATCAGCCGAAAGACGTCCACTGTTGGACAACACCACCCCCAAAGATCTCCACAAGTGCCGGCCTTAAAGAACCAGTACCCTCAATTAATTCGGATTAGGCGCTCTGCGTTAAGCTACGAACGGCACACACTGGCAGATCAAATGTAGGATTTGTTCATCTGAAAACTGTTAATTGTGTTGTACGGCTTGATATTTTCCATCTATGATATAAAACTAAACGCTAAAACGTACCGTAATAAACTGGTGGAACTTAGTATGAAGTCCAAGCCACCTTCTTGAATGAGTAATTCATTTTTAAGGTGACGGGACACATTAAACAGCTCTAAATGCGATGTCCCATCAAAAGCGGAACGTATAGTCTCAGTAAGTAAACTCAAACTTTATTTTGTCAAATGGTTTCCTAAAGTTTAATCATTCAGTTTTAATACAGTTCCGTCGTCCCATTAAAACCAATCGACCATAGCATTGAATTCGCGAATTTAATCTTTATCTCATTAGCATAGGGTTCCCTTTGGAACCAATACGGGATAGCTTGTGGATATTCAAGTACAGGGATTTCTTTGGAAGTTTTGTAGTGCTTTTATCGGTAACTATTAGTCAGACTTTTTGGAAAAGTCTTTGATGTGAGGGGTTTTGATTAAAAGTACTTTTTAGGCTTCTGTAGAACAATGGTAAAAAGTCAATCCGTCGGTCCATTTGCCATACCAGTGTATACCACATGGAAGCCACAACTATTTTGAACCTTCCTTTAGGATACCAATTTTGATATGAGTGTGTGTGTGTTTATCACTTAATTTAAAGTTAGTTTCACCGTACATGCCGGACGCATCAAGATGATAACGATAAACCTGTACTAAGCTGAACTACCAACTCCAAGAAAGTGCTGCATCCAGCTCCTCATAGTCCTATAGCTCTTGAGTAACACTGTCTACTTGTCAAAACTGATCTCTTAAAGACATGCTCAGTACTGTAGTTGGCCAACCCAAACAACGGCCTGCACTTACATTGAGAGATTTAAGAGCACTCAGGGCCACCCAATGAGAAATGGAGAAGTATATGATAGGTTTTTCTGCGAGATCGAATCAGAAATTCACCTATCTAAGCATAAATTGTAACAAAAACAAGTTACCTCTTGAAAAGAATCAACAAACATTTTTATTCTTAAACTAAAATATTCCCTAACCTATAAAAGAATCTATTGGAAAAAAAGTTTAAGTAAATTACTCATGCTCGCTAAAGCAAACAGAACATTGATGGATTTGATAACTCAAATGCCTACATTTTTGTTTTCGATGAAATAAGATTTCAATATAATGGAGAAGAGTTTATTTTGTGGTATTAGTGTTCCGTAGCTGTTTTTAATAATTTTTCTAAGCGTTTTGATTACGAATTTACTAAAATGATACTGTTGCAGCCGATAACATAGCCATAATTACTACATTATTTGAGGCATGCAGGTGTTGGGAAATGAAATAGAATCCACATCAGGGGCTCTACCAGCTAAGTCGCCGAACATCGTTTTCGTGAATGGCGTTCACATAAATAAAGGTTAAAAATGACTTAATCAATCGTTGAATCGGCTTCCATGACCACATGTGACGTCATAAATGGTCCGGAATCGGTTGTCAACGTTGAAGCCGATTTAACGGTTGATTAAGTAATTTTTAACCTTTATTTATTTGAACGCCATTCACGAAAACGATGTTCAGCGACTTAGCCGGTAGAGCCCCAGATAGGAAATCGATTGGCTTACACCTGCAGATATCCTAAAATGGACAGTCTGTGAATTTCCATCTGAACTTGTTTTCTTTCTACCACCAATCAGTGTTCATTGCCCACTTTAAAACCTTCCTTCCTTCAGATTGGCCACGATTGGACCTTGAATGGGTATACTTTTCCTGCCAATGCGTTATATTATAATAATAAATAAGTAATAATATCCTGGGACATTATTTACACACGACCATCTGATGAACAGGTGGCGTTGTGGGTCTGGTCGTTTCCTTTCCTCTAATATGGCGAGGGAGGCGATGGCTGGCCCTCACGTCATATTCTTGAACGGGTGCTGCTTGCGGTAACTGGTCGAACTGCTGTTGGGGTACTCATAATATTTTATTTTTTCATACAGTCGTCGCCTCTGGTAGACTTCGTGTGACTTGTTAATTTTGTAAATGTACGCAGATGTACCCGCCATTTTCTCATCTAGCAAGAGGTTATTCTAATTTCTTGAGTGAAATTTAATGTTATTGTTTATTATCTCACACTTTTTTGATTCACGACACATGACGTGACACAACACATGACGAAAAAAGCAAGCCCGGAGTTTCTTTGTGGCTTTCTTCTCCGGGTCGTCCACCTAGGTAGCTAGAGAAAGCCGCAGGTTAGCTAGGGTAGGCTCCTCAGCGGAGAGGCTTTGGCCCCTTAACGCGTCATCGGTGATCCCGTGCAACGAGTCCACAAGCTTAATAAAACTGCTACGGTTCCGCTGAATCCACACTGGGATGTTTTTGTCTTTATGGCGTTATCCAATTTTGCTCGCTCTCTCTTGCCCAACCTTGCCACAGCCTTGCAGATCAATTAACACGCTATTGCAACCAGTGGTTGCAGCAGTTTAACCAGGATTAGCTTGAGATAGACTGTTTTCATTCCATGTAGAATCTACTTACGTGTTACTTACCTTACAAGATCGAATTGATTCCACATTGGACACGCGTAATACACAGGGTGGTAAAGAACACTAGTGCAGCATTTCTAGCACTGTGTTTAAAATAGTGTTTGCGAGGCTCTGAATTAAGTGAGCGTTCACAGGTTGTGGTGGGTGCAGTGTGATATGCAGGTACTAATGTTGGCAGTTCTTGGCTTTTGGATGAGTGCTTTGTTACGTATAAAGCACTCACAAAATGCCCTTATATAATAATTATATTTGTGGATATGCCACAATTTTGGTATATGGCTATTTGTACACCTATTGCTATTCGTTAATGTTCAACTCCTATTCATCATAAGGTTGTCTAGAAAAGCTCGCTTAATGCGATAAGGCAGGCCTTTGTTAAACTTGTCTATGTAATATTTCGTGTTTGCACTATGTACTGCTCATATTTTCCAGGTTTCAATGATTTCACATATTATGCTACCCTTTATAAAGAAAACAAAATACTTATCAAGGTTTCATAAATTTGTATACAGGATCCTAAAATATTAAATTAAGAGCAAGAAAGATGGAATGAAAAACGACTCTCATTATAGGAAGTCAGTCGTACTTCCAGACTTCTAGTTCCAGATTACTTCATTTATACTACTACCATGGGTTTGAATCGTTAGTCCTCCGATAAGTCGACATACAATTTTAAATGTGAATATCTTAAACCATTGGTGCTGGCTTAATATACCAATATATTTGTGTACATTGATTTATTAAACTAGTCGACTGACCTGTTGGTCAGATGGTTTGTAGCCCTGACTACACTTTTACCCTGACACAGGGTAAAAGGTATAATTTATCTACAATATGTACACCAATGTGCTGTGTGGTGATGGCATGGAATATCATCACCCCATCTCATCCCGTGGGGGGCGTGGAAATCGTACTAGGGAATACCTACCAAAGGACAGGCAGAAGCGTTTTTCTCTAAACTATGTTCATCAAACTGCGATCGCCAACCCGTCTGCCAAGCGTCGCGATTATGGCATATCCCCCAATCCCATGGGAAGGTTTTTGTCCAGCAGTGGACGTACTTTGGCTGACATGATGTATGTATTTAGAAATATATAAGTGTATTCATCAATTGTCTGGTTTCAGTTTGGGGGCAGTGAGTTAGCTGTCCCAAAACATTTATTATTATTACATTTATTAATATCTATATTTTGAACATATTGCCAGAACGAGGGAAATAAAATTTAAAAATACAAACATGCAATTCATTACCACATTGTAGACTCACATATGATTCGTAAAATAATGACAGAAAGTTTCAGCAACAGTGACGTGAAGGTATTCTATGTATGAAGTTACAGCTGTTCGTGGAAAGTCATGGTCGCCGACCTACACACAAAAATAAACTTCAAATTAAAATCGGGGTTCCACCAACCCCGCATTAACGTGAAAACTAAATACAAGCTTAGCGGATTACATTACATATAAAAAAAATAACTAATCAACTCCTGGCCACCATGGGAGCTGATGTATTTGAATCACATACTCAGAACCATCATCATCTTATCAGTCGATAAACGTCCAAATATGGAGATAGAACTTCCCATATTATCTCTGCAATGGTACATCTTGCGCTGCCTGTATCTAGCGGCATTTCGCAACACTTGCAAGATTATCAGGTCCCCCAGAAGGATACAATAATAGGCCCAATACTAATAACAATAAAACTCAGCATTGAAGGCACGGGTAAAACTCGTGGTGAGCGTACTGTTTTCTTTATAAAGTATTACAATGAAAAGCGACTTGACAAGATCAAAATGTTGTAATTCCTTATAGGAATCCAATAAGCTTCATTATTTTTGAATGATTTTTATAAATAGAGCATTAAATTCTTGGTTACCTAAATGAATATCATAATAGAGAAGATTCGTTTTCTCGTATGTTTGTTTGTGAATGGATAAACTCAAAACTATTTAAATGATTCTAAAAAATCTTTCATTAATTTTAAATATTGGAAATTTATATGGAAAAGCTATGCTAAGAATTGTTAAGTTAGAATAATGTATCCCAAAGTGTAAAAAAATCCTTAAAATGTCTTTTTTTTGGCATACACTACAAAAAGTATTGATGATAAAGTTTGTACTACAATTATATAATTCTCATCAATGCCCACAAAAAAAACCATATATGAGACAACGCTTCACGTACTATTCTGGAGTAATAGTGACGATCGGTGGACAGGAACACTAAATAGTGGTCATCCAGAATAGTACGGTTGTGAAGCGGTTGAAATAAAGAAACATATAAATTTCAACCTGGAAGACGGATACCGCCTACGAATCCTGTAATCACGAAGTGCCATCGTCGCGTAACCAATATAGTGCGACCGGGTGCTATGTCATTAGTGTTTGTGTAGACATACCGACAGATCCGTACAAGAAAATGAGGAAAAATATCAAGACCATGCGAGGTTAGATACCTAACCGACGCCGGAGGCGACGGTGCCGAGCCCGTGTCCACTATATATAAAAAATGTGTTCAAATCGTGAAAGTTTAAAAACATTAACTGGCACAAATAGTTGTCACAATGATGGTCTTGAATCTTTTACACCACAACAATGTTACAAGTCTTTTTACTAAATTCCTAATACATTTGTTCCATGTTGTTATAAAAAAAAATCGTAAGACGAAAGTTATGGTATTTGAGAAATATTGTGATATTTAGATTGAAGGAGACTAAGTCGAACGGGTGTTGGTTGTTATTACTCTATTCGAGAATTCTTAAATTATTCTTCTTTAAATTATTTTTTTGCTACTAACGTTGTATTCGTTTTAAGGTTATTGTGAGCAAATGTCGCCCATAAATGTTTGTATGCCTAAAAAGGCAGAATGTACAAGGATTCGTTATATATCTGTAACACAAAGTATAAACACCTACACTTTTTTTTAAAAAAAGATCAGCCCCAACACAAGTACTTTAAGTCACTTAATGGGGCTGCCTCAATTTGTTTTGATTTGTACTGTATTGAGACACAATAAACATATTTTATTTCATTTATTTATTTATATACTGACTTTGTATATTTGGGAACTTTGGTTTAAGAGAGATGGTAAATATAAAAAGATGAATAGTACTAGTAGAAGAGTAAATGCGGGGAACCGATTGAATGGGGCACTACAAGCCTTTGGGATTAGTAGGCAAGTTTCAAATCATGCTCGTCGATATAGTCACAAAGATTGAAAAAGGTATGTGGAGATGGTTTGGATATTCAGAAAGGATGACTGAAAGAAGATAATATATAAAAGGATAGTAAAGGATAATAGATGAAAGGATACTTGGTCTGTATGTACGGTGGAACCGGAAGGGGAAGACCTCGTAAAATATTCTCGGACCAAATCGGAGACGTTCTCAAGAAAGGCCATGTCAACCCTAAATCAGCGAGCACGTATGAAGAATATAATGACACTAAATGAGGCGAAAGAGGTGTGCAAGGATCGTGACAAATGGAAGTACGTTGTCTCTGCCTACCCCTCTGGGAAACAGGCGAGAGGCTATGTATGTATGTTGCTAATTAACGGGCATCTCGCTAGCGCATTTAAATATTTTTTAATATAAATTTTTATTGGCCTTGCAGAGCAGGTTGTTAATTTTTAATGCTAATGATTAATGTATAATATAAGTCACTCTGTTATTTTAGTCTTGCATGCTTTTGTCTACATCTTGATTACAATAATAATGATAAGTGGAAGAGCGGAGACTCCGAAGACAAGCAATCCTTTGCTTAAAGGGTGTCTCCAAATATGTGTATCTGTAAGCCTTTTGTAATCGAAATAAACAATTTATTTATTTATTATTTATTAATATTGGCAATTTAGTTTATGTGATGTAATAACGAATAATGCTTGACAAACAAGGAAAATGTGCAATTGATTATTGTCAACACTTTTGAATATTATCTGTGAGCAACATAAATTTGTAAAATTAATATACAAAAATATGCAGTGTTCACTTTTCAATCACCTAAAGAAATACATAAATAATAGGTCTTTACCTATGAAATTGCCGTTTTGTATGAAAAAATTTAAACGAATTTTTTTCATGAATTTTTTTATTTGTATTAATCGAAGTAATCACCCATGCAATCAATGCATCTTTGCCATCGCAGTGGCAGTTTATTGATGCCCTTCTTAAAGAAATCAGCTGGACGGGAGGCAACAAATTCTTCAAAGGCATTTTGTACTGCCTCTCGGGTATTGAATTTTTTTCCCGCCAAGAAGTTATCCAAATTCTGGAAAAAGTAGTAGTCTGTAGGCGCAAGGTCTGGTGAGTAGGGCGGATGACGGAGAGCTTCCAACCCCAGTTCTTGCAACTTGGAGACCGTCTGCTGTGCAGTATGAGGTCGCGCGTTGTCGTGCAGGAGCAGCGGAGACGAGCGATTGACCAATGCTGGTTGGAGATGCGCCAGCTTCTCCATCATTGTGCTCAGTTCTTCACAGTACACATCTGCAGTAATGCTCACCCCGTTTGGTAAGAAGCTGTGATGAATCACACCGGCGCTAGACCACCAAACAGTGACCATCACTTTTCTAGGGGTAAGTTTTCGTTTAGGGCATTGTTTAGGTGCTGAACCAGGATCCAACCAACTTGCTGAGCGCTTGCGGTTATCAAACAGAATCCATTTTTCATCGCAGGTAACAATGCGGTTCAAAATTCCTTCATTTGTGTGTCTGTTGAGCAGTGCAAGGCACGTCTCGACGCGTACTTCGCGCTGGCGATCATTGAGTTCGTGGGGCACCCATTTGTCAAGCTTTTTTACCTTGCCAATTTGACGCAAATGGACCAATATTGTTTTGACGCTAACGCCGAAAGCTGCTGCTAATTCAGCCGTAGATTGTGTATCATCAGCTTCCACAACCGCCTTTAATTCGTCATTGTCGACCAAAGTCTTCGGACGACCGCGAGGTTCATTTTTCAGGTCGAAATTTCCAGAACGGAAGCGAGCAAACCAATAACAGGTGGTGCGTTGGTTTGTAGTGTTAGCTCCGTAAACGTCGTTGATGTTGCGTGCCGCTTGTGCCGCGTTGCTGCCACGACGGTACTCATATTCCATAATTACTCGAATTTTTAACGTATCCATGATGACGAAAAAGATTGAAATGCGATGAAAATGTAACACTAATCAATAAAGAAATGACTACTTTTGGAAAAAAGAATCCATGTTTTTAAAATAAAATTAATTTGAAATTAGAATTCTTAGCCAAACAAAAATTATTTTGATTTGAAATGGCCAGTACTGCAGAACGGCAATTTCATAGGTAAAGACCTAATATAAATATAAAACAAATAAATATAAATATATTAACATTTTTTCCACATTAAGTGGCTCTAACAAAGAACTAACAGTAAAAACAACTGAAATGGAAACCCATTCCTTCTTTCTTTTTATTGCTTCGTTAGTCTAGCGATAGCGTGTTCAACCGCAGATAATGAGGTCCTGGGTTTAAATCCCCGGTCAAGCTGTAAATTGCTTTTGGAATTTTTCTGTAAAAAGAAATTTCTGCCTCGGAGAGCACGTAAAACCGTCGGTCCTCTACCTGCCTTATTTCCGGTAGTGCGCTAGTCGTCCCACCGGATCATGAGAGTGATGGAATAGAAAGTGCCCCTGTGTTTGCGCACACACTAGTGCACTTTAATATGTCCTGCGCAATTCCCTAATCTCCATTGAGACTGGCCGCCATGGCCGAAATTCAGTCGGGAGGACATTATTATTATTATCGTATGGGAGTGGTTACCCTGGTGTCAGAGTTGCTCAAGCAACTAAGTAGGCCTCAGACATGACTCATGACAAAAACAGGGACCAACAGTTTGACAACAAGTTACTAGTGATCTGTTTGTGGCGCAGTCGCAGGGGAGGGCAATCCAGAGCTCTCCCAGGGAACGTGTCCCGACCATCTGGGACATGACACAAGCGGTGCGAGTCCGACAGACACATTTTGCGGGTGACATGCGTAGGCATTACGAGTATGGTTAGAATGGGTGTATCTTAAGGAGCGCTGTTTAACCATTAAATTGAAAACATTAAACGAAACCAGTTGGTTCAATACCAATTTAATTTGGTGAAGCAAAGACATGAAACAGTGTTATTTTTCGCTCCCCATACAACATGCGGCCAATTGTTATTCTCTTATGGGGAGTTAATATTTGTTTTATTTTTTGTGTATTTTGTTTTTATAATATTTTGCTACAGACGCCAGCACATCCAGCTACCCCAATGTGTCAAATTTCTTTTATAGATTTTCATATTTATCACATAAGCATAAGGTTAACTTTCAATTGGGAAAATTTTGTAAAGTGGGGTAGCTTGATGTGCTGGCGTCTGTACATTATTCACACTAGGCCATCTGATCCCAAACTAAGCAGAGCTTGTATTATGGAAACTACTGATATATTACATATACTACTTTTTTTGGGAAATACAGATAATTACACCCAGATTCACGACAAACAGACATGTTCATGCACACAAATATCTGTCCTGGGTGGGAAACGAAGCCACGACCTGCGGCTTTAAAGGCGAGCATTTACCAACGACGCCAACCGGCACGTTGTTAGTACACATCGTAGAGTTTAATAAATTAATCTTTTTAAATTACGTCCACTACTTTTGTTACACCTTGTTTTTCAATTCACCTTCTGACTACCTACAATTTAGTACAATCGTATTAAGTCACAATTTCCATACCGGAGAGGTGCCCATGACAACTGTACCGATATCTTAACCACATATTCGGAGCACAGATAATAAATCTATGAGAATTCTAATGTAAAAAGTATTTCAGTTATCTATGTGCAACATTAAGACTTACAACAACAATTAATTCCTTTAACATGGCAGCTTTTGGATGTGGAAATTAAATTGCAACGTTACTTTTTGTGATTTTAACTTCAGTTTCCAACATGGCTCCGCGATGCTAAACGTACTTAGGTAGGGCTGTACAAACTATTCAAGTATCTATGTTTGTATTATTATTGTCACGTTTGAGTCACAGTACCAGTTAAGGTTTTTGGTGTCTCTGGTAATATTTCGAGATTAATCTAGCTAATATTAGAACAAAAGATAAAGGATAGCTGATGAAATGATTTTAGAAAGAAAAGAAAGAGATCAGCGATCAAAAAGAAAGAAGAACTGCAAATAATTTTGAACGTTAGGACTACAATGATATTGTAATTAGGGAAGAGTCGCAAAATTCATAAATTATGTGTACCGTCACAGAGAATTTCACTTTTCTCTAATAATGTTTTTTGTATGGCAATTCGTGTTTATAATAAATTACCTGATGTATTCATAACACTAAATCCCTGGACATTTAAAAACAAACTATTTTATTTTCTATTATGTAAATGTTATTATTCAGTTGACGACTTTTTAATGGATAAATTCGATGCTACATTTATATTAGACCATAATGCTATGTAGAACTCAAAAACTGTGCCCTTTTCTCAGTACTTGGGAATTTTTTCAGAATTAATAATTTTGAAAAATGAATTTGTATTAATTATAAGAATATATTTGACCTGTAAAGATTTGTGCGCCGGAAATGGCAGAATATTTTGGACATTTTAAACTGTAACAACCTGTGACAACAATATTCTTACAAATAAATAATTCTATTCAATTCTACTAGACAGAAAGAAATACTTTTTTTTGTTTCAAATTTAGTACAATGTTATATGAGCAGTATCGATACCAGACGGGGAGTGAAGTCAACTGTCCAGGTCAAGTGATCAGTGCTAGTGACAAGGGTTCTGTGTACGTCGGAACTCTCTCTCTCTCTCTGTGCCACGTGTCAACTCTCACGCAGTGCTTGTCGTCGGGACTCTGAGTGCGTGTGTGATCTTAGGGTTGCACCAATTGTCACTCTTTTCAATTGGATTTGCCGTAGTCACCGCGCTTGGCATCCGAGTTGGTGCACCGCACGGTGAGGCCGCTGCCCGACGACCTATTGTATCCCTTAATCGCCTTTAATAAATAATAAATATCCTGGAACATTAGTCACACACCACCATCTGATCCCAAACTAAGCAGAGCTTATACTATGGTAATCAGATAACTGATATATATACTACTTTACTTTTGTAAATACATACTTATATAGATAATTGCACTCAGACTCAAGACAAACAGACATGTTCATGGATAAAAATATATGTCCTGGGTGGGAATCGAACGCCTGCGGCCCGTCCTCGTGTCGCCTTTTACGTCAAGCTCGGGATGTAATGGGTTGGCCTTATTATTATTCTGGGCCAGGATCTACACGGCATAGTCGTTCATCTTGCTATTCTAAAACTTCTATTGACTATTTTAAAATCCATAATCCAAAATTAATATGTAGTACTAATTCCGCTAATGGTCAGTTTAATCAAAGCCGGATTTATTGATGGCGGATGAACCATTTACCCCAGAGTATGCGAGAATTACCTTTGTATAAATTTAGGAGTATATTAATAAAAATTTTATGTAACAAATGTTTCCATAATGTAGACGAATACTTTAAATGTAAGGTTTAATAATAATTATTTATTTTGTAATACTGATCCCTGTTATCATGTAGGTAGTTTTCTTTTATCTTTAATATTAAGTTTGATATTTTTATGCCATGATATAAAGATGGTAAATGTGTGATACCTTGAAAATTTTGTCATCTATTTGTATGTACACCACATTTATGCAAATAAATATTTTTGTATTTGTATTTGCGGGGAGCGGTGCATATTGCATCCCTGCTTGATTAAACTGACAATTAGCGGAATTAACACTACACATTAATTTTGTATTTTGAAAGATATATTACATTAGTAGCAGCCCTACGTCGTTTATTCCGCGCTTCAAGTATTTCCTTATATTTCATAAACGGCTTTTGCAGCCAAAACCCGTTAATATATGCCCTGTATGTAGCGAATAGCACACTATTGGCACTTCAACGGTCTTATTCGCACCGTAATCATATTAATATTATAAATGCGAAAGTTTGTGAGTGTGCATGTTTGTTACTTCTTCACGTCTAACCAGCTGGAGAGATTTCAATAAAATTTGGTATGGAGTTAGCTAACAACCTGGATTAACACATAGGCTATAATTTATAAAGTTTAATGCGAGTAAAACCACGGGGCGCAGCTAGTATGACATATTATTTAATGCCTCGTTGGTCTAGCGGTAGCGTGTTCATCAGCAGAAAACGGAGTCCTGGGTTAAAATTCCGAGTCGAGCCAAAAGTAATTTTGGGACTATTCTGTAAAAATAATAAATTCTCAGCATCAGCGCGAAGTCTGGGAGCTGATCGTATCATACCCCCGTGCCTCGGAGAGCACGCACATCTCCTGTACCTGACCATTTTCCGATCGTGTCGCTAGGCTAAGTGTTTTTCTTTGACTTATTTAAAGTGGCTCTTTACTTAGGGGATGTATGTTACAGGTTAACTAATTAATAGAAACACTATAATAAAAATTATAGTTTAATTGGGTTACGGCCTCCGACTAACCGCACAATATATGTATTGAAAACTGATATGTTCGCCATTGAAATTGAAACTTACTTCAATACTAATACTATCGAATGTAAGTTGATATCACCCGTTTTCAGGTTATTAATTTATAAAATAATCTTTATATAATAAGTAAAATTCGCAAATAGATTTAAAAAAGTTAAGAAATGAAATAATGCTATGTATTCAGCAAAATGGGTATGAATTTGGGTATGAAACTTGGGTATGAAAATGGTCAAAAACAAACAATAAGACGGTGTACGGTAAGACGGCTCGAATATTAATTATACATTGATTCCGCCATCTGATCTATTTATAGATAATGTAGTGGAAAGATCATCGTTAGTCACTTGATTACGACGTTCAGAACACCATATTGTTAGGCGCAGATACGGCTATTCTGATAGGCGGTACGTGCTCTACACCAACCTGAGTTCTGATTGATGTTTTAGATCTGAAAGCATGAATTTTGCTTAAGAGTTTGGTATCGGTAAGCAACTGACTTGTTCGTGAATAGTTATAGAAAAATTGCAATAACCAAGTCACCTCACACATGTCTAGCTATTCCCACGGGACAACTTTTACGCTCTCCACGGGATTAGATCGGGTGGTCATATACATTGCCGTCACCAAGTAATAGCTTTTAATATAGTAGTATTTAATTGGAATCCCCTGATTCACGTTTTCTTTCAAACTTAAATCAAATAAACTGTAACTACCATACAATTTATGTATCCAATATGTTGTTGTTTTTATTCCACATATAACACAACTCGTACGAATTTAGCTTGTTTCCCAAAGTAAAATATGTTTACTAGATATGTAGAGTTATTCTCCTCGTAACCTTGTCGTGTCAAGATTTGAAATTACTTTTAATAATTTTGTTACTCACTAGTTATTAAAAATGATACGTTAGAAGCAAGAAAAAGAGAAAAGAAAAAGATGTATTCTGGGAGGCATTTGCCAGGAGGAATTTATGGTTATCACATCATCAGCCTAATATTGTCCTCTGCTGAATATAGGCCTCCCCAAAAGTTTCTATAAAGTTTCGATTTGGAAGGAAGAAGAAAAAGAAATTTGATAAGGAATACGGTCAACTAACTGTGCTCCGCGGTTTTACGCGCGTTAAACTTTACAAATTATATATTATTAGCCTTTATTGCTGATACTAAACAATGATTTTACAAACAGTAGCAAATTGTTTTAACTTAAATCTAATACATCGGGTTTCCCGGTTCAGTGGTCAGCGTGTCCAGTGACACATAGGCCTCTTTCAGCTGCTTCCATTCTCCTCTATTGGTTGCTTTTCTGGACCAGACTGTCCCTCCAATCATCTTGATATCATCTGTCCATCTTCTAACTTGCCTACCTCTTTTTCTTTTGCCATCACGTGGCTGCTATTCCGTTATAATTTTAGTCCATTTCATTCTGCTTTCCCTTGTTATATGTCCCGTCCATCGCCATTTTAACCGTCTTATTTTCTTTAGTACATCTTCCACCTTTGTTATTAATCTAATGTCTGCTGCTCTTTTGTGGTCCTTTAGCGTCACGCCCAACATACTCCTTTAAATTCCTCTTTGGCACGATCTTAATTTAAAAGATGTTTTTGAGTTAATTTTATTATAAATTATAGCCTATTTGTTAATCTAGGGTGTCAGCTAACTCCATACCAAATTTTATTAGAATCGCTCGAGCCGTTTAGACGTGAAGAAGTAACAAACATACACACTAACAAACTTTCGCCTGTATAATATTAGTATAATTAATCCTAATAACATTATTAATACTTTTATTATCATTAGGTGTGTTTAAAAATAAAATTTAAGTGATTATAAACCTGTTGCAGTTTGTTGCCCAAACTTTTGCCACTTGTTTATTTCCATAGAACTACTTTCTGAAATTTATATGGGCCTTTTTGAGACCCTCCCAAACGTAAAAGAGTAATAAAAACCGACCAAGTTCGAGTCGGACTCGCGCACCAAATGTTCCGTACCATTACCTATAAAATCGAGCAAACAATTCACGTTTGTTGCATGGGAGCCCCCTTAAATATTTATTTTACTTTGTTTTTTAGTATTTGTTGTTATAGCGGCAACAGAAATACATCATCTGAGAATTTCAACTATCTAACTATCACGGTTCATGAGATTACAGCCTGGTGACAGACGGACAGACAGACAATCAGACAGCGAAGTCGTAGTAATAGGGTCCCGTTTTACCCTTTGGGTACGGAACCCTAAAAATCAAATAACAAACACCGCTGGAATAGCATAACATTCGTCCTAATAACCTAAACGCTGGAAAACCTCTGTCTCCAACTAAAATTACATCATTTTGGAAAAGAGCGATACCCTTACACTGCTGGAGCGATATTAACCAAACATAGCTAAGAACCACCGCAAGGAAACCGGCTTTTAAATGAAAAAAACTGCATTGTTTTTTGCTTGCTTATCATATGAGCAGTGGTTACTAAGTAGGACCCTGGTGTCAGAGTTGTTCAAGCCGCGCGCCCAGTAGGCCTCTGACATGGCTTAACGACTGTTGCGTAATGGGTACAGCCGGACCGACAGCTTAACGTGCCCTCCGAAGCACGGAGATGCTCAGAAATTAAACCACTTTGTCGGCCACCTATCTATGGAGTGACCGCGAGCTTAGTTGCTTAACCTCGCCGATCGCTTACGGATCGGTGAGAGCATCTAGTGAGTGTGAGAATATCGGTCGGTCAGTTTAAAAACCGCATTGAAATCGGTCCATCCGTTTGAGAGCTATGATGCCACATGCAGACACACACACGCAGACATCGACGTCTAACTTATAACTTTGCATCGGGGGTTAAATTCAAATTCAAATTAATTTAGGTTGTTACGTAGGTACAGCCGCCAGCACATCAAGCTAGCCCAATCTGTCAAATTTCTCCAATTAAACGTGAACCCTATGCTTAAGTAAGTAAGTAAGTATTTATTTCGCTTAAAAACATGGTACATACAGGAGGTTTACATAAGGTTTAAGTTCACACATTTTGTCTACAGAGACATGCGAATATATATTTTTACATGTAGTCTAAGTGAAAAATAACAATCAATCTTAACAATCTTTAAGTGATGAAGTTGAAAATCTATAAAAGAAATTTGACACATTGGGGATGTGTGTGGCGTCGTAACAACCTATAATAGGTACCTACCTATGTGCACAAAATAAATTAATTTGAATTTCAATTTAACCCCCGATGCAAAGTTATAAGTTAGACGTCGATGTAATCGACAGACGACCGGCAGTGTAAAAACCGCATTGAAATCGGTCCATCCGTTTGAGATGAGAGAAATATCATGCAGAATACAATGTTAATTTAAAAAAAAATGATATATTATATGTCAGAAAATGTATCATTTAAAAGTAATATTAAATAGGTACCTTTAATAGGTATGTCTACTTGTTCAAAAAAACTTATGAATCCCAAATTAAAAGCACTATCAAAGACAAACGACTAAGATCTAATAATCCTATTTATATATATGTATGCTTTACTTTATCTATATATATAAAAATCAATGCCACTTTTCGTTGTAATGTTATAACTCAACAACGCCTTTACCGATTTGGCTAATTTTGGTCTTGAATAATTTGTGGAAGTCCATGGAAGGTAGAGAAAATTTTAAAAAAGACTTGAAAAAGTGTAAAATCAACATCTTTCTATACTCCCATATACAAACAATTTGTACTAATACTTAAAAGCGTAGCGAAGCATGTACCGGGCCGCTAGTAATGTATATAAATAAATTAAAATTAAGTATGTATACCTAACATTATATTTAACTTTAAATCATTGGGTGGACATCGGTCTATAGCACTTAATTTCTCACAATTGTGACGTGTGGCGCAGCGGCTAAGACAGTCGCCTCGCCGCTTCGTGTCGCGGGTTCGAGTCCCGCGCCGGACAACTATTTCTGTGACCCATAAATAGTCGTTCTGAGTTTGGATGTAATATGTGTCCGTCTATTATATGTTGGTAAGTAGTCTTAAGTGTTCATTTATTTTTTAAAGACAACGCCCGCATTAGGGATATTAGTTCCTGTGTCACGGGCTACTTTACAAACATATAATAGACGGACACAAATTACATCCAGACTCAGAACAACAGCTATTTATGGGTCACACAAATAGTTGTCCGGCGCGGGACTCGAACCCGCGACACGATGCGGCGAGGCGACTGCCTAAGCCGCTGCGCCACACGTGCATCCACTTCAAGTTCAGTTATCATTATGTCTCGTATATCTAAGTTAGCGAACATTTTTTGCTCTCAACATAAAAACTTTGTTGAAGTGGATCTTGTAAGGCCACAAGTCCCCCAAGCCCTTGGGCGTAGATAAGATGTTCTTGGTTGTTAGTATATTTTATATGTTCGGATTACACATGTATATATTGTCACGTCGCATACAAATAGTAGGCGCCTGACGGAATTAAAATAGTAACGGCTGCCGCAAGATTTTAAATTCTATTAGAAATCCCTAAGTTGTACGATTAGATTCTAAATCCATTCACTCTAATTAGCTCCTTGTTCGATCGTTCATGAGCGATCATCTTCTCATACATAGACTCACGCCTGTTTCCCAGAGGGGTAGGCAGAGACAACGGATTTCCATTTGTCACGATCTTTGCATACTTCTTTTGCCTCGATTACTGTCATTATATCTTCATACATGCTCGCCGGTTTAGGGTACTTCTGACCTGCCCTTTCTTGAGAACATCTCCAATTTGGTCAGAGAATGTTCGACGTGGTCTTCCCCTTCCGGTTGTCCCATTCACACAGGCCAGGTATACTTCTTTTGTCAATCTTCTTTCATTCATCCTTTCTAAATGGCCAAACCATCTCAGCATATAGGCGCTCATAGCTAGATGCTCTCACCGGTCCGTAAGCGATCGGCGAGGTTAAGCAACTAGGCTCGCGGTCAGTCCATAGATGGGTGACCGCCAAAGTGGTTTGATTTCTGAGCGTCTCCGTGCTTCGGAGGGCACGTTAAGCTGTCGGTCCCGGTTGTAGTCATTAGACAACAGTCGTTAAGCCATGTCAGAGGCCTACTGGGCGGCTTGAGCAACTCTGACACTAGGGTTACCACTACCCATACGATAAGCAAGCAAGCAAGCATCTCAGCATGCCTTTTTCAATCTTTGTGACTACATCCTCTTTCACACCACATCACCACATCATCTTCTCAAAAGAGGTTTTATTGTATAGGAGGCCAGGTAATATAATTACAACACCTCACCCCTTTTATGAGCTTATACGGTTTTACGGTTATGTGTGGTTGTGTGAATTGGTAAGTTGAAGTGGCATTGGGCCGGGCACGTAACTCGTAGAACCGACGGCCGCTGCAGGCCCCCAAGATGGACCGATGATCTTGTGAGGGTTGCTGGAAGCTGCTGGATGCGGGTAGCGCAAGGCAATTGTGGAGATCTTTAGGAGAGGCCTTTGTCCAGCAACGGGCGCCTTTCGGCGGATATGATGATGATTAAATAAAATTTATTTCAATTTTTTTATTTATAAGCCGCTGGCAATGACTTATAAACAATATGTTTTGCAAACATCCGTATGTAACCTATATGCCACAATAAAGTTCATTTCATTTCATTTCATTTCAAACAAATATGAAGAAATGCAGAATCGATAGCTAACAATTTATACAACTTGTTAGCTATCGACCAAAGTATATTTCAATGGGTTACATGGTATATTGACAGCGAATCAGAGCAACTCATTTATTATACGTACCAGTAGGATTTTTAACAAGCTCTCTTGTGTATATATGATTTTGACCTATTCAATACCAGTGTTTCCAAGCTTAAACATACATTAACGCAAGTTTATTTCTCGTAATTTCGCATTTGCTAACCGACCTTTAACCTAATTTATTAATGTAATATCTATCAGTGGAAACTTGTAAATGGCTTTTAGATTTCTATAAGTTATGTTTAAGTTACCTGCTAGCTGTGTAAAATAAAATAAAATAATCAATAAACAGAGCAATAAAAATGTATAATTAAAATCAATATTTTAATTAAATATATATTTTTTTGTTTCTTTGGATTTGTGCCGTAGTTACTATATTTTTTAGTATTTCCTTTATTTTGCTTTTTTATTGTATAATTTTTAAGATACGTCTTGTTTTGTATATAATCTCTATGTAGCACATTTATCACTCACTGTGGTGAAAATCAGCGTTACAGCCATATTGTGGTCGTAACATCATGCTGAGCTGCTAGCCATTTCGGCGCACAAAATATATTTGAGTAACAGTAATGGAGTATTTTGTATGATATTTATATTTTTTAGCTGTGCCCCGCGGTTTCACCCGCGTCAAATTTTATAAATTATAGCCTATGTGTTAATCCAGGGTGGCAACTAACTCCATACCAAATTTTATTATTATCGCTCCAGCCGTTTAGACGTGAAGAAGTAACAAACATACACACTCACAAACATTCGCCTTTTAATTTTTTGATTGATTGATTGCAGATCACGCCATCGATATCAAAGCTAAAAATATAGGTTATAGAAAAATTTTCATGAATATTACTAAGAGGTCGGGTCAACATATAGGCTACATATTATCACGCTATCACCTACGGGGGAGGAGCTGTGATAATTTATAAAGGTAAACAGCAGGTCTGTATGGGATTTTTGTACCGCTAGTAAAATATCGCGTTTCGGGATATTTTATGTTTTAATTGGTAGTTAATGTGATAGAAAAGGTATTTTTAATTTCTTTGATTTTTAGAATTTGGGATTTAAAAGTTATAGCCAGTTTTATTTTAAGGTTACGTTTGGTAATCTGTGGGTCAACCCCATGACCGTGGATACATTGCAGTTCGAAAATCACTCTTACTGCCTAAGTAATAAAAATACTGTAAATATCAGTGTGTCTACTGATGTGGTAATGAAATGTTAAATAGTGTACAAATGAAGATTGTTACATATTATATTTACATAAACATTGTTATGGTGATAAAGTAAAATATGTTGTCGCTCTTTTTGTAGTCTTTACATGGATTTATTCCGAACCTGCCCCGTAAACCCTAACCGGGTCGCAAGTTAGGTTAGGGAATATGCAAAATCTATTATTTGTTGAAATAATGGAAAGTTCTTTATTTCCATTAATTACAAAGTTCATACCCCAGTGTACATTTGTGTGAGGTTGCGAGGGGTTTTATACGAGGTTTTAGGTGGAGGTAAATAAAACATTAGGTTCTTTGTTTTTTGTAACTACATTTATTTTATTAGTATTATTATTAATTCATCCTTAGTATTACTTCATCTAAGAACATCTTCATATAAGTAACAAACAATAATTATCACATAGCACAAAGCAACATTGGGTTTATTGAGAACTTCACTCTCATCGGATAAAGCATGTCTTTTTAGTCGGCGCAAGCGAATGTAGCAATTAACACATTGCAAACCTTTCGTGAATCCACTGTCAACAGATATATATTATAGTACGGAGGATAACTCAACGTAAAAATTGCAAGATAATTTGCTAAATTGATGACATGTATCAAAACTAGCGGTGGCGATTATTAGATATACTAATGAAATCATTCGATTATAAAAATGTCTCGAGATATCTCGATTATAAAAATGTCTCGAGATATCTCGATTATAAAAATGAGTAGTTACTAATTTAGTAGACTTTGTGTTCGCGAGTCGAGACGAGCGAAACTCGATGTTGGTCGTGTCAACTCGGGTTGTGTCGGCGTTGCCGCGTCGGTCGAGCGAGTCCACTGGTGGTGTGGCAGGCAATAGCAACATACTCGTAGCTAGGGGCACTATGCATGAACGCTGCTTGCGCTCGCTCGAATATTGTCACAGCAGAGTACCTACTACGCTTACGCGCGTACTGAATAATGTTACATCTGACTATAAAAAAAAAACACTTAAACTGCAATAACGTGGTATATCATTATACTTTAAATATTGTTGTCATGATTTGTGTTTTAAGACGTACAAATTCTCTTTATTATTAAAAATACCTACCATATTAGTAAACATATCTTATAATACTAATAATTTCATTTATTTGAATTTGAAAATCACAAAGCAAGTTTCAGTTTTTTAGGAGTAAGTAATAAATCTTATTCAGATTATGAACAATTATCGTTATTTACAACTAGTCGACCGCGGCTCTGCCCGCGTGGAAGACATTTATTGCTCATCCCACTATATCTTTGTTTGTACCAAAACGGTTTAGTAGTTTAGGCGTGAATGGATACCACTTAGACTGGACTTTCATTTATAATATAAGTATGGATAATTAATCAATTAAAATAAGAATAAAACCAAAAATATATGACTTCTCGTCAAAACAAAATACAACAAAAACAGTTACTTATGTACTTCTATTTTAAATAAACTAATAGTAAAATGTTAATATACCTACACAATCGCACAGTTTCAGCATTTTAGGAGTAATCATATTCTTAAACATTATATGTATAAAGTATTCTCGAGTCTCTCTCTATCCTTCTCTGTATTATTACAACAGGATTAGTAATACTAATTAGTAACGTCATTATATGTATAGTCTCAAGTCTCTCTATTTCATTCTCTGTATAATTACAACAGGATTAGTAATACTAATTAGTAACGTCATTCGATTATGAAAATAAGTTAGCTACTAATTTCATAATCGATTATCAAAATTACTGATACAAAATTATTCGATTATAGCAATCATTCATAATCGCCCACCACTAATCAAAACAACAGCAATAAATACGTGATAGATTGTCTTTGCCTGTCAATAAATAATTGCCATAAACAAAAAAAATATTGACGACGAAAATAGTTCCTATTCTAAATCATAAATTATTACGATTTAATGCAACTACTGCGCTTTCATAGGTATAATAAACAAGTATATAATTGTATGATTGATATGCAATGTTGTTCCCATTTAAAAATAATTAATTATAATTTCGATATTTATATTATTTTACACGTGGCAATGTCTGAAAACGTTACTGCGTTTAGTTTACCATTTAATTACGTTTATTTATTGAAAATAATTGAAATATTAGTTTAAATTTTATTAATTAATCCCAAGTTCTAAAAATATTATACATACATGAAAATCAATGCCTTAGTTGTCTTAATAAGTGGTACAAATTATGTAGCTGAACACCAAAAGAAGTATGCGGTACGATTTTTGCCATTCACATTTAACGCGGGTAAAACCGCGGGGCACACATAGTTGAGAATATGAGTGAATTTGTATGCGGTATGTTCAAAAGTTAGGGAAAATGAAATGACTGGTGTGTCTTTTAAGGCTAGGTTCATGTTGGAACTAAAACGGTGAAATCACATCAAGCTATCCCAATCTGTCTAATTTCCCCAATTGAAAGTGAACCTTATGCTTTTGTGATAAAGTTTAAAATCTATAAAAGAAATTAGACAGCTTGGGGTAGCTGGATGTGCTGGTGTCTGTACAACAAAATGTTTAATAATAATAAATTAAATAGGTAGCTTACACGATTCATAAAATAATTTTTGTAGGCATAATTAAATATAAAAAAGACATTAAAAAGAAAATTAACATTTTATTTACAAAAGTCTATTCTTAAGTTAGTAACACTTAATTTGAAATGTTGTGGCTCAACATGTAAGTCCCGGTGGTATTATTTTTTAGAAGACAACGCCTTTGATTGATTTTTTGATGAAACATCTTTAACAGAAAAGCATGAGGAATGATGAATGCCTGGGTACATAAGACAAAGCAGCATACTTTGGCCAAAACGAAAACTCCTAATAAATCAATGGTGGTCCAACAATCGTTCCACAAGGGTATGTTTGAAAGAACAGGGAGTCACTCTCTCGAGAATTTGACCAACAAACCAATAAACTAGAACTATGTATAGTAATGAACACTGGCATAATGACCAAGTGTCTTCAACTAAAATAAAACGATCAGAGAAGAGCTAGGACGTTTCGAAAAAAATGTTAAAGACTGATTACACTATACCACCACAAAATTGATTTGAAAAGTTGGACACAAATGAAGAGAACGTGAAAGATGTAGATCAATTGAGACCATCCAAACCGGTACCTATATTTTTTGCAAGGTTTGCACTTAAAACAAATCCTAAGAAAGTAATAGATGCTTCTATTGGTTTACTTAGGATTTATTATTAAAAATTATGCCTATCGATATTGACTCATCATCTTAAATAATATTTCTAAGAAAATAAGCCACTATACATACAAATTAAAAAGTGAAAGGGCTTATATTACGTGGACTGCGTTCTACCGAGGACATTGATGACATTAAACATGAGCTAAATGGGTTAGGACACGAGGTAAGGTATAATGTCAATTTTAAACAAAAAGTGACGACAGGCTTTTAAGTATAATACTTTGAACAAAGTATAATAGTTATAATAGTTAGAATATAACTCGATAACATGAAGGTCACTAGTAAAGCTCCATATCAGATAAAGGAAATATTACAATGCAAGAAATGCCAAATATTTTGACACGCATCAGACCAATTCTGTAGACCGTACCGATGTGTAAAATGTGGAGAATAACACCCATCCACTGAATACTCAAACTCACGTGACAACGATGTAATATGCGCATACTGGAAAACCACAAACATTCTGGACACAAAGCTCAACCGCTTTCAGTACATCATGAGTAATTTGTTCGACAGCGTGATGGATCGCATTATGCAACTTATAGCTCATATAATGCAAAAATACCCCTAAACCTTCGTACTGTAACCTGGAACGCCAACGGCCTGACTGAGCGCCAAACTGAATTCAAAGTATTCCTGAGTACGAAAAAAAGAACATAACGCTTTAATCTATGAAACTGAAATCGTACATATATATTGACAGTTGTAACATTTACCAGACAAACCATCCATCACAATACTCACATGGTGGCACAGCAGTTGTAATAAGGAAAAACTTAAAACAGTATAAGATTACCGCACAGAAAAAATCCAAGCAACGACAGTGAGAGGTCAAGGGGCCACACGACGTTCACTTCAACGACGAGGCGTCACGACTTTTTCAGCCGTATACTGTCAGCCCAGACACACAATATCGAAAGAGGATTACCTTATTTAAAGAACTCAGAAACCGCTTCATATGCAGTGGCCACTGGAACGCCAAACGTTTATTTTGGGGAATTGTAAAACTTACAGCTGCCAACGGCTAAAATATTGCCTGATGATAAGATTACCGGATAAAACATAGAAACAGTAAGTTACCATGAAAGTATTGGTGAACCAATTATAATAACAAGAAAGACGTCGTATTAATAAACGGATAACTCAAACTCTCTTTGAAGAAACCACGCATAACTCTGTGATTCTCTCAGAAATAAGTTGTAAAGTAAATAGTTAATTATATGTCTTGCAACACTTAGAAGTCAAAAAATGAAACTTCAAAGAAAATTAAGAATATCAGAAAATCCTTGAAAAAAATAGCCTAGACCCAACAGAACAAAGACCGGGACTGGGATAAGAAAATCTTTATTGACAAAGCCGCGTTTTGGTAAAATAAACTTTTAATTGTGCTTGGTCAACCGCCGATAAAACAGTTGTAGAAAAAACTGTTAAAATACCGACAAAGATGCATGACTTAAAGTTTTCATCATTATTACAATGAAATCATCAATTCGGATAGTTTCCAGAAATTTTGTCAATGTGTTTCACAGCAATAAAATGCGATGTATTTTGCAAATCCATCGCTGAAGATGCTTTTCAAAACGGAAATTATTTCTCTTCTATTTCATCTGAAAATAGTATTGAGGTTTTGTGTTAGCCCTCATAATTTTCTCCAAGCCGAATTAAAATTGGTTACGGCTTGACGCAAGAGAAATATGAGAGGAAAATATAACTGTTGGTTAGGTCTCTAGCAAAAACACTTAAAAACCAACTAAACAGCATTATTCTGTGCTTACAAAAATGCACCTATTTCAGAGGTCGTCGAGAGTTGCGTTTGACAGATTTCTCTAGATAAACATTACTCACAATACAAAAATAACATTCCCGTTTGATTTGCAGTTGAAATTTGATTAATACATACAAAATACTTTATGATTAAAATTTGTAGAAGATAAATTAAATATAATTGAAAACAAACTTGTGTCCTGTGCTTGCGGACAGGTCATACATAATCAAGCTGCAACCCAATAAAAAAAGTAATAAATACTTAATATATTTTGCGATTTGTTAATCGAAGAAAGATTTTGGTTACAAGTTGATTCAGTCCTACAAAATACAAGAGTCGGTTGAGTCATATTAAGATGTCTTTAAACAAAAAAGTGACTCTTTCTAAATGCAGTGTTACCCATTTTTATCAACACGGTCATAAAGTTTTGGGAACTAGCAGGGTTGTAAATGGCTAACATATGGACTCACCATGGAAAAACTTTTTATGGAAACGCTAAGCTCACATTAAAGTAATAGTCATCTTCATAATGAAATCATCAATCCGAATAGCTTCCAATAAAATGCACACAAATTAAGGCATTCTTAAACGATATGGTAAACCAAGAAAACGTCGTCCAAATAAATTGATTACTCAAATATTATTGGAGATACCAAGCATTTCTTTGTGATTTAAGCGTAATGCACTGAAGAAAAATGGATTAATAATATTCGTACTACAAAACTTGCTTTTTAGGAGAAAATATTGAAAATTGCATTGAAATATCGAAGCCAGATGAAGAAACCGCTCCATTCAGGAAAACATAGACCGTGGCTGGGATAAGATAATCTTTGTTGACGAAGCGTCATTTTGTCAACCGATAAACGCATTATGCTACAAACTGTTAAGAGGCCTATTACAGGCCACTAGCGCCGCCAATCGAAAAAATGACATAACTCGTAAATAAAATCAAAAATACAAAATGTGGTCTATTATTACTGTAGAAAAGGCAATAACGTAATTTTATAACACATTGTCAACACTTGAAATATAGCTGTTTAGCTAAATCGTGCATTTGTAACAAAAACGGCCGTTTATGTTTTGAATGCACGATTTAGCTAAACAGCTATATTTCAAGTGTTGATAAGGTTGATAAGGTGACAATTACGTTATTGCCTTTTCCACAGTAATAATATAACATATTTTGTATTTATGATTCTATTTACGAGTTATGACATTTTTTCGATTGGCGGCGCTAGTGGACTGTAATAGGCCTCTTAAGCACCTGATAAAGATGCTTGACTTAGAGCTTTAATCAATTTTATAATGAAAACACCAAAGTGATTGTAAAAGTGACTAAAACATTTTCCTATTTCAATTTAAAGGGCGACCGTCGCGTTGCTATAAACTGAAGGTCCGCCATAATTATATGTAACATGAAATTTACTCACCTTAATATAGACGGAACCATTCAGACAATAATTATGTCTAAATCTTTAAATTTCGATAATTAAATATATATATAAGCTTCACAATAACTTAATGTAAGCTAGCTAAATAACTACGTCGTAAAATCATATGTTATATCTAAAAGTTTTCATACAATCCGTGTACTTAAATAACTTATGTACCTAGAAATAATTATGTTTACTTAATTATCATACAAACTTGTTCTGACTCTCTAAAAGCGCTGAATAAAAACTTTTATAATTTTTTTTTATTTTCAAATATTATTTATTTCATCGGTATATTTCACAACAACTTAACTGTTCATTATGTTTTTTGGAACGTATTTTAAACATACATATACATAACATTTTACATACATATATGTATGTATAAAGGGCAATGTATGGGCAGGATTATCGTACTAAAGTTAAATTAGAAATTAGAATACTACAGCATTGTATACTTTTATAAGGGAAGACACTAGTCTCCACGACACAGGGAATCCTAGTGTGGAGTCTAGTGGACTGCCAAAGTTCAATTACCTGTATTGTTACTGTTAAGTACTCGTAAATATGTTAAACTGAAATGTACTAAATTATTTGGATTCAATAAATAACTAACTAACATAATATTTTAGCTATGTTTTTACACGTCTGTAACATGAAATATTTTCAATCAATGACATCTCAGTCGCCGTAAAATCGGGATTATAAGTACCTTGTAAAAGGAGTAGGTAAAAATAATAGTTTCGTTTTCCAATATTTTTAGTGACCAACCATCCATATCTAAACTTTTGCAAAGTAGATAACTTTGTCCTACTTAATTTTCTACTTAAAATATCACTGAAAAATCTACGTTCATATAAAATGATTCTATTCAAAGAATCATCTAATATAACTTCACTTTACATTTATAGCGGAGACGATACAATTTATATGTTTATCATGATTAGTGTTGATGATGATGGATCCAACTGATTTTGATTATCGCAACCAAGATTAGTCGGATTGATGTGCCATAGTTAATCTTCTTACTTAACCTTCACGCGCACTTCACATCACTGGTTCTCGGGCTTACAGCTCAATGCGTTTTGAAAGTTTTTTACTGTTCCTCATAAAACCGCCATCTATTGACAAACCCGCGGCATTCCGGTCGACTTCGACTGCCTCATTGGTCTAGCGGTATCGTGTTCACCCGCAGAGAACCAGATTCTGGGTTCAATTCCCGAAAATCCCCAAAGTATTCTCAGCATCAGCCCGAAGTCTGGGAGTTGATGGTATTATACCCCTGTGCCTCGGAGAGCACGTAAAGCCGCTATCGGATCATGAGAGTGATGGCATTGAAACTGCTCCTGTGTTTGCGCACACACTTGTGCACTATAATATGTCCCGCGCAGAAGGCTAGTCTCTATTGAGACCGGCCGCCGTGGCCGAAATTCGGCTAGGAGGGCATTATTATTTCGGTCATTGTGCTGCCATTTCTGAACATCTTATTATGTGAGGAGTTAGCCTTAGATCTTCATTTCAGAATAAAAGATGAGCTTTGCCATACGATAAGATACATAAATGCACTTACGATGATCAGCAACACACTCTTACTTCTTTTCTTCATTTTCTTTGCACGTTTCTTTTTTGCACGTTTCTTTGCACGTCACTTTTGCTCATTTGCGCGATCGCTGAGGAGAGATAGAATAATACTTGAGTCGTACTAATATGTCATAATATCAATAATTAAAGTAGTCTTCTTACACTGGTGAGATAAGGTTCGTTACACAATATGTACAATTCATTGTGCAAGAGAGCAATATTTGTGCTGTTATATTTATTATTTATTGCATAAAGAAACTTTCATTGCTAAATTTCATTACTATTATAAAATATATTTTTATAAATGTTTTAACAATCCGTGTACCTAAATATCTGTATGTGACTAGAAATAATTATGTATACTTAAATATATGACTAAAAATGGTTCTGACTATTTGCAAGCGCTTTTTTAAAGGCTACGTGAATAAAATACTTTTTTATTTTTGATTAAACAAATAAATACAATATGTGTTAGGGTGCGACAAAAATGTTCACACTTTCAAAAGACTACTGAAAAATCACTATATTTCAATTTCAGCCTCATAGAATGTATTATTAGTATTTAGTTTATTGTTAAGTCTTAATTGGATATAATATTTATATGTATATGTATGTTTGCAATTATTAGTATGTAAGTTTATTTTAGACCTACACACATTATTTATTATTGCTGTGCAAAATTTCTCCTGTCGCGGGTCTGCTGCAAGAATTTTCTTGCGAAATAAGCAGCACCTTTGTACTATTCATTTCTTTGTACTTTTGTCCATCAATTGTATGTTTTGTGAGTACACGAACTAATTAATAAATAAATAAAATACTATTAAGTACAACTTCTTTTTTCGCAAGCAAACATGCAGCATGTCAAAGTCAAAGTCAAAGTCAAAGTAAGTTTATTCCGTAAAAATTTTACATTAATGTGGAATCGTCATATTTTTTTTACCCTACCGTGCAGTGCATGACGTGGCAGCTACTGAGAAACACTGCCAGAAAACTCAGTAGGAATCCTTTTTTAAAATAAAATATACTTAAGATTAATTACAATCATGTGTGTTGACTCAGAACAACTCCATCCCAAGCACTTTTATCACTTAAATAATCAGAAATTTTGTAATATGCCCTGCTACACAATTTGGCTTTAATAATTCTTTTAAACATATTCGTAGACAATTCTCTAATATCATTGGGAAGTTTGTTATAGAATCTTATACATTGCCCCATAAAAGAGTTACTTATTTTGTGGAGACGGGTAGTATGCAGTATGAGATTATTCTTATATCTAGTATTTACATTATGTGTATCGCTCCTTTTACAGAAGGAATCGATATTTTTATGCACATATAGTAAGTTTTCATATATATACTGAGATGGTACAGTTAGAATGTTGACCTCTTTGAATTTTTCTCTTAGAGACACTCTCGGGCCAAGATTATAGATAGCTCTTACAGCTCTTTTTTGCAATATAAATATGGTGTCAATGTCAGCAGAGCTACCCCAGAGAAGAATTCCATAGGACATTACACTATGAAAATAACTGAAATAAACCATTCTAGCTGTGTCAACATCAGTCAGCCGTCTAATAGTTTTCACTGCATATGCTGCAGAACTTAATTTGCCGGACAGTTTTTCTATTTGTGGGCTCCATTGTAGCTTTGAGTCAATAGTGATACCCAAGAACACAGTTGATTCAACAGGGTCCAACCTAGCTCCATTAAGTTGTACATTGGTTGTCGCCTGTTTCACATTCGGTGTAGTGAATTTAATGACTTTAGTTTTCTTATCATTAAGCACAAGATTATTGGCATTAAACCAATGAACAACTTTAGAGATTGCATCATTAACATCGTCAAAATTGCTTAATTGTCGGTTTATTTTGAACGTCAGGGAAGTATCATCTGCAAACAACACAATCTCATGCTTATCCCTTACGTAGTAAGGTAAGTCATTTATATAAATTAAAAACAAAAATGGGCCCAGAATTGACCCCTGTGGGACGCCCATTACCACTGGAGATCCCGGAGATATTTTACCGTTTATTTCGACCTTCTGAATTCTATTGCCCAAGTAAGAAGTCAGAAGTTCGAGAGCCTTGTTCCTAATACCGTAGTGGTGTAATTTTCTGACCAGAGTATCATGATGAACGCAATCGAACGCTTTGGACAAATCGCAAAAGATACCTAATGCATCTTGCGAATCTTCCCACGCCGCGAATATACTTTTTAATAAGTTGACCCCTGCATCTATGGTTGAACAACCCTTTGTGAATCCAAACTGTTTCCGGTGTAGTAAATTATGTATATTAAAGTGTCTGAGCAGCTGGCTAAGCATAAGCTTTTCAAATATTTTACTAAGAGTGGGCAGCACGGAAACAGGTCGAAAATTTGAAGGGTCTGAAGTATCACCAGCTTTAAACAAAGGAATGATTTTACTATACTTCATCAAGTCAGGAAATACACCTGATGCAACACAGCAATTGAACACAGTAGCTAAGTGTGGGGCGATTATAGTAATAATTGATGAAACAGTCTTAACAGATAGACCCCACAGATCCTTTGTGTTTTTCATATTAATACTCTTGAAAGCATTTAAAATATCTTTAGGGCTAACCACCGAAAATTCAAAAACTGTGTCACACGACCCTACGCTTTGCTTGAGTATCTGCTCAGCAGATGTAGAAGCACATGAAAGAGAGTTAGTAAGTATGACTGGAATATTCGAAAAATATTTTTCGAACTCAGTCGCAATCTCCAAATCGCCTTTAATATCTATGTTGTTTATTACTAAGTTAAAATCACGACTACGTATTTTTGTTTTACCTGTCTCAGCATTAATTATCTTCCAAGTAGTTTTGATTATATTTGTAGAAGATTTAAGTATATTTTTTATGTGCAAAGATTTAGCAGCGGTACAGGCTCGTCTAAATGTTTTGGCATATTGTTTCACATATTCTTGAAACTCTGTATTATGATTATGGGATCTTTCTTCATACAATTCATACAACCGATTCCGACTTTTATAGATGCCTGGAGTTGCCCAATCACTGAATACCAGACGGTCACTTACAGACAGTTGTTTGGGTGTGAACATTGTGCAGAACTCATCATTAATCAAATTGAATAAAGAGTTGTACAAGTGATCCGGATTATCATGATAGGCAGCCATGCTATTTGTTTTACTATATTACATTTAAATTTGTCTAAGCGGTTTTCACTAAATGGAATATAGCTTATAAGTTTTCTTTTAATTTTTGGAGCATTTGAATAAGTTATTTTAATAGTTTTAGTAATTTGAATAGTTATGGAAGTGAATATGAAACATACAAGCGAACACGCAACATGAAACAGGCGACCCGACCCACAACGCCACCGCAAGCATTAACAGACAATGGGAGCATGACGAGCTTAGAAAGGGGAGTTCATATTGAAGTCGTTAACAGCCTTCGGCCGAACAGCGTTTGACATGTTCAATATAATATTCATTTGTTTTAATAATAGGTCTAAAAATCTATAAAGTTAAATTATTACAGCATTATTTCTATAGTCGATTGAGAAAAATATAAATGTATATCCTTAACGTAACACTAAGATGTTGCTCTTGTTTAACCAAGCGACCAAGCGTTTCTGTCGTTTAAATAATCATTTAGAGTGTAATAAGCCTTTTTTATTAAAATATTCCTGAAGATTTGTTGGTATTTTGTTATAAATTCGGATACTCAGTCCGATAAAAGAACAATGAACCTTTTGTAAACCATGAGATTCTGCACACAATTTGTGTTTATTTCTAGTGTTTATTGTGTGTGTGTCACTTCTCTTTTGATACAAATTCAAATTTTTCCGCACATAAATTATATTAGCATAAATATATTGCGAAGATACCGTTAATATATTGATCTCCTTGAATAACTCTTTTAAGGAGAATCTCGCACCTAGCTGATAAATAGCTCGTACAGCACGTTTTTGTAGAATAAAGATACTGTTGTAGAATAAAGGTACTACTGTGTAAGATGTCAGCCGCCTTACCTCCATACTATGGTCACTACATACATACATATATAATATATACATAGGAACGGGGGGGGGGGGAGAGAGACCGGACGCTCATTGAGTATAGACGGGATGCACACCGGCGCGTACTAAGTGGCGCGCACGGCTTGAGTTGCGACTAAACCTGCGCCAACTAGACATATCATTTAACATTGGGCCTTGTCTCGGGGATGTGCGAGCTCTCCTTGCGCAAGCAGTATTCCAAAAATCAGCCAGTCCGTATCCAGGTCCGCCACAAAATTGACATTTTCCACAACAACGTCTATCTGACAAGCGAAGTCTCTTAGTGTCGAAGTAGTGCCCAACAGAACTTTTTGATTGGTGCTGTAATGAGATTCCTCCGAGTGCACGAAACAGCTATGCTTTTTTCTTTATTATCTGACAGTTTAACTCGCCACGAATCAGTTCATCCCTCTGGCACAATACCAATATTATACAACAAGGAATTGCACATTTCTACCTTCGGCATCCTTTCTATGAAGTATAGCGGATTCGCTTGCCGTTTCCTTAATTCAAATTTGGAAACGCATGATTTTTTCGAAATAATCAAGAATGAGTTTAGGTATCCCAAACTTGGCTAACAAAGTCTGCTTTAACAAGTGTCACGAGAGTTGGTCCAATGGCAAATTGGTAAGGCAGGTGGCTGTCCTATTTTAAGGACTTGGTTAGCATTAACAACAGTAGGACACCTTTCAATTGTTTGCTCTTAATAATCGATTCGGACACATGGCATACAAGCTGCTTATATCTGAGGCCAATCTATCAAAGTATATGGATGAATCTATATGGCCTGCAGGTGTCATATTTCGACGGTTTGTGAACTTCAAACACAGGAAGAATGGCGCGTATATTCCGCCTGACGGCCTAAATAAACCAAATAATGAATAGTTCCTCTTATGGGTTTGCTACTTTTAACTGCAAGAATATAAAACGCTCTATCGATGACGTCAGAGATCTATGTCGTACATACGACTTGATTTGTCTTCAGGAAACATGGTTATTGCCGCATGACATACCCTACATCAGCACCATCGACACCGGTTTCGGATATACTGCGACGTCTGCGGTTGACACATCGGCGGGAATATTGCGTGGACGTCCCCATGGCGGAGTAGCTTTACTATGGAGATATAGTGTGTTCCCACAGGTATCGGTTTTACAGTGCAATAATGCTCGTATTTGTGCCATTAAAATAACAACAAGTGACAGATTAGTGATTGTTATGAGTGTTTACTTGCCAACAAACTCTACCGAAAACTTACAGGATTTTACAGATTGTTTGAGTGAGATAAGCGCTATTATTGACGAATACGGAATTGAATCTGTATTTATTTTTGGCGATTTGAATGCAGATCCGGGTGAGTTGTTTTATAGTGAGCTTATGAGTATTTGTAACGATCAACAATGGTCGTGTATAGATGTAGATATGCTGGGGCTGGATTCGGGTACGTTTACTTTTATTAGTGATGTACATGGAACTAGCAGCTGGCTGGATCACTGTATAGCTACTCACGCGGCCAAGCAAGCCATTGTTAATGTACATGTCAAGTATGACACTCTCTGGTCTGATCATTTTCCACTTATCATAACGTGTAATTTAAAATTACTATCCCCAACAGTCAGCCCAAAAATTAACAATTTAAATAAAGACGTAATATGGGGAATAAGAAGTGAGAAACAAATTTCCCTGTATACCAATGAGTGTCATAATCGACTTAAAGTGATTGACTTTCCATCTGAGTGTGTCAGCTGCGCTAATTGTTTTTGTGGTGACCGTGGCCACAGGCGTGTCATAGATACACTCTACTCCGACATTGTGTCTGCCCTCCGTGACTCAGCAATGGCGAGTCGAGGAAGAGTTCGGGAGAAAAGGGGTGGTCCACGCATAGTAGGGTGGAATAAACACGTCAGCGGAGCTCATAGGGTGGCCAAATCTAAATTTGAGTACTGGGTGTTGGGTGGTAGGCCTAAGTCGGGATTTTTATATAAAGATATGTGCGATAGCCGAAGAGTGTTCAAATCTCGACTGAAATGGTGCCAAAATCATCAGGACCAAATAAGAATGGACGCTCTAGCTGTGAAACATTGCAATGGGGACTTTCGCGGCTTCTGGCAGAGTACCAATAAAGTAAATGCTCGACCTGGCCTTCCTGTGAGCGTCGATGGTGTGAGTGACCCGAAAGAAATTGCCAACCTTTTTAAGAACTATTTTTGTGTTAAGTCTTCTTTGGGTCAGGTGGCAGAGGTGCTCGATGCTGACATGAACGGTCGTGAGGTAATATCTACCTTTCAAACAAAGAATGTTACTGAAGCGATAAAGCTTATTTCACGGGGCAAGTCCCCGGGACATGATGGACTCAGCATTGAGCACCTGCAGCATGCTGGGCCCCACATTTCGAGGGTCTTGACTATGTTCTACTCGCTGTGTGTGAGCCACTCCTACTTACCACCCGATTTCATGAAAACAGTGGTAGTGCCTGTAGTGAAAAATAAAACGGGTGATCTTACTGATAAGAGTAACTACAGGCCTATTTCTCTTGCCACCATCGCAGCCAAAGTGTTTGACGGATTGCTAAATGTACAGTTAAATAATTATGTAAAATTGCATGACAACCAATTCGGCTTTCGTCCGCGACTGTCCACTGAAAGTGCCATACTGTGCCTGAAGCATACCGTCAGATACTACACCGATCGGAAGACACCCGTGTATGCGTGCTTCCTTAACTTGTCCAAAGCTTTTGACATGGTAGTATATGGCCAGCTGTGGAATAAGCTGAGGAATATAGGACTACCACAGGAACTAATCAGTGTGTTCCAGTACTGGTATTCGCATCAGTCCAACAGTGTTAGATGGGCGGGGTCAATGTCGGATCCATATCAGCTCGAGTGTGGCGTTAGGCAGGGTGGATTAACATCTCCCACCCTGTTTAATTTATATATAAATGGTCTACTTGTAGCGCTCAGTAGTCAACATGTCGGCTGCCGTATAGACGGCATATGTGTCAATAATTTGAGTTATGCCGATGATACCGTCCTGTTAAGTGCATCGATTTGTGGCCTTAGGAAGCTGATACAGATATGTGAGGATTATGCTTGTGGCCACGGATTAATATACAATGTGAAAAAGAGTCAGTGGCTGACCTTCGAGACCGGCAGAGCAAAATGTCCTAAAAACATACCACCGGTTAGGCTGAACGGTGTTCCTCTGGAGAGAGTAACACAATATAAATATTTGGGACATATCCTTACTGCCGACCTCGGCGATCACGCTGATATCGAACGGGAGCGGAGGGCGTTGTCTGTCAGAGCTAATATGTTGGCCCGCAGGTTTGCACGATGTTCATCTGAAGTAAAATTGACGCTGTTTAGAGCATACTGTACATCACTCTACACGTGCAGCCTGTGGGCTAACTACACTAATAAAAGTTACAACGCCATCCGCGTCCAATATAATAACGCGTTCAGGGCGGTGATGGGGCTGCCCCGATACTGCAGCGCCTCGGGAATGTTTGCAGAGGCGCACATGGACTGCTTTCACGCGACCATGCGCAGGCGCGCTGCGTCCATGGTGCGCCGAGTGCGGGCCAGTTCCAACGCCATTTTGAGCTTGATTGCGGGAAGGTTAGACTGTCCTTTCATCAGGCATTGTTGCGGCAGGCATGTTACTGTACCAATGCCGGATAAAAGGTTTTGATGTAATTTATTGTATTTATATTAATTTTACTATTATTTCTATTGTATAATTTTATTATTATTTCTAATTCATATTATGTAATTTTTAAATTTTTATTTATTAATGTCTTGTAATGGGTGTACTTTACCTGAAATAAATGAATTTATTATTATTATTATTATATTATTATTATTAACCCTCCAAGTCTTCGTCAGTATTATCCGGATTAAAATTGATTAGCTGCACTGTACCTGCGCTGTTTGAACTCGGTTGCTAAGCTACCGGTAAACAGGATAATATAATAAACCACCATACTGCACAACAATATGCTCGCACTATCACAACCAGGTGCTCTTCTCCCATCAGTGGGCTGGGCTTGGGATCCCACTTCTGATAACGACTCGTCTGGGGTACACGGAGTCATGCCTGAAACACTATTTTCCTAATTTATTATTTGGTGAGGTTATGCGGTCAGTTAATTTAAAAATGTAGGCGGACTTCACTTCGTTAGCAATTAATTATTGAGCAAAATCAATTAACTATGCTTAATGCGGCACCACATCTCTAATTAAGTTAGATTTTAATTCCAATTACGGCGATCCGTCGATGATATGCGGCCACTACAACGTCTCCAGGTAAAAGTGACGTCAAGATGGCCGCCCGTTCGACGTTCCACCAGAGTCATACCGACCTTTTACTCTTGTCTATGCAGTTCTGTTGGAAGCGCCATGGTTGCGCCGTCATACTAAATAAATAATTTTGAAACTTTAAAACAAAACATAAACTTAAGTCGGCAAAGTTAACCGAAGTAAATCTAATTTTAAAATTATTCCAGCCACTTGAAAAGTATTCCAGCTGCCGCTTTGAGATAAGTTACTTCTGTTGTCATTCTCATGTCATGTTTGTATGCCACCATGTATGTGTATGTAACCATGATTAAGTAGAAACATGCCCAGCATGCTTGTCGGAACAGCTGCAGCAACCACTGCTTTTACTTTATCTGGAGACTTATACAACCCATTTTTATCCATAACATAGCCTAAATAATTGACCTGGTCCTTAAACAATTCACACTTGTCTTTCTGTAATGTTAAACCAGCGTCTTGTAATCGTCTTAGAACATTATGCAGTCTCTGTAGATGAACATGCTTGTTTGGTCCCCTTATTAAAATATTATCAAGTAAACAAAGTACACCGTCCATTCCTGCAACCAATTCGTCCATAGCGCGCTGAAAATCGACGGTGCTGATGCTAAACCAAAAACTAACCTTTGAAATCTGCAAAGCCCACATGTAAGTTTTAGTGACTCTGGATCTCATTTGAACTGTGTATAAGCCATAGACAAGTCCAATTTGATAACTGTACTCCTGAATGTAATTTTGTAAACATTTCGTGTATAGTAGGTAAAGGATACTGATCAATGATCAACTGTTTATTTTTACTAACGGAGAAATCAGCACATATTCGAATAGATCCGTTACGCTTTAACACTGGTACAATTGGAGGTACTCAGCATGATCTATCGGTACAAGAATATTAAGTCTAACTAATCGTTCTGATTCCTCATTAACTCTGTCTTTTAAAGCCAATTCTAACGGTCGTGCCTTAACGAATACTGGTTTGGCGTCCTGTTTAAGCTTTGACATTATACAGTTGGAATAATTGTTCACTAGAAAAACCTTTAGGATATACATTTTCTAAATCTTTGTTCACGTTAGAAGAAGAAGAAACAATAATTGAGAACAATAATTAAGTAGCGATAACGCTATATTAAATGTTGATAAAAAATTTCGTCCAAGTATCGGTGGCCCGCCACCGCACACCACATAAACATCTATGTCTTGAGTATGTTCGACGTATGTCATCGGTAATCAAACAACTCCAAAACATATCATCGGGGCACCTGTATAGGATGTTAATGTTTGGTTAACTCTTGACAATGGCACGACTGTTACATCTCATGAATTTTCGAGATTCTGTTCATTGAATGGTATAAAATATATGACATCTCCCGCATATCACCCAGCCAACAATGGGCAGGCAGAAAGCTATGTTAAGATAGTAAAAAAGGAATTGAAGCGTTCTTAGCAGTGATAACTTTCACTTGTAGGTAGAAAATATTGAAGTATTTATTGGACTACCGAAACCTCAGGTTGTTGTCGTTTAAATTAAGCAACTGGTTGATAGCCTTCTACGCTAACATCTGCTCGTTGACTTAATTTTTTTAATTTTATTATCATAGTACTAAATTTTAAAATAATAGCTTACTAACTTGTTATTTATTTAAGGATGTAAAATGGTATATGTGACAATACAGGCCGCACTGAGGGACTAATTCAAATTACTATAATGTATAACGTACTATTTAACTATATGTGGACTGTGAGCTTGACAAGTACAAGTGTTTGTTAATACCGAAGTGCTAAACACATTTCATTTCATTTTACTTAGTGGCAAATAAAAGAAGAGTTCTAATTCATCAATTTATTATGAGACATAAACACATTAGAAAAACATAATAAGAATACCATCACCCAGTTAATTTTACACAATATTGTATATTTGATTAATGTACATACACATATCATATAATATCTTTAGTGAAAATACTTAAGGAATTTAATTTTCAAATAAAACTGACAGACTTGCAATAAGCATAGCAATTGCTTGAGAGAATTTACAATAGGTATCTAAAATAAACAGATCAGCGCTCTGATTTTTATGTCTAATATTGCTACGTATATTTTTATTAATAACGTAAGTATATCTGTCGATCAGTTTAGTGATTCAAATAAACTCTTTAAGTTAACCATATTTATAACATCGCTGTTTGCGCAATAAGCGATGTTAAAAATATTTTCAAAAACAGTTCACATATGTAGTTAATACGCGTATTCGTAGAACTGTTGGATGTAACATATCATGCTGTATACCTAATAATATATAGAATGTTTATCTGTGCCCATAGCATAACCAACTTACTCCAAAATACATACGTCAAATTCTCTTGAAATTACTTTTTAAGATGACTTTATTAAAATTATGACTAATTATTTTAGACTTCAGGGTCCAATCTCTACTGTTGAAAAGTAATTTAGGGTCAACTATGGGATTACCGCTATACCGCTAAGTCGGTGCTGTTCAAAAATATGGAAGTTGGTTGCTGAAGATTCAATACCACATGCACTGTCTAAAAGTTGAAACTTGATGCATATCAGGTGGTATGCAACCAGACATAAACAACAGATTCAAATGTTATATAGTGGTCAACGGTATATGTGGAGATAATGATAAACTAAATTATAAGCAGTTAAATATTATACAAATTTTAGGACACTAATCCGTGGAATCAGATTTTTTTCCGAAAAAAAAATTATATTACACTGATATTACTTTCAATATTCGATATGTATTACAGAGAATGTTATTCACTTAACTTTTTAATATTGGTGCTAATCAGCAAAATAGAAAAATGTTAAGTGGTTATATGTATGAGCTGGCACTGCTTCGATTAGAACAATAATTAAGCATCAGAAGCTTTTATAAGATCCGCTGCATATTCCGCCATCATGTTAACAGTAGCATGAATGTTGCCACTTATGAGAGCGGGCATAGCGGAGGAATCGGCCACGCGGAGATTTGGTATACCTTTTACACACATATCGCTGTCCAGCACTGAGCCCATTGCACATCCACCACACGTATGCCACATATTTGCCGACATAGCAATAGCATAACATTCACAAAAATCATATGTGCCCACAGTATAATTCTGACACACTCCAGGACTTACATAAGTATAGTTCTCGTTCTGAAAACTAGTTGAATTTAGGATATCGTTCAAAAAATGACAAATACTTTTAGACATCATATCCAAATCTGAGCTGTTCGAAAGTAGTTTAAGATCTACGATGGGTTTACTTCCTGGGTCGGTGCTGGTGATATTCATAGAGCCTCTGGAAGTTGGTTGCAGGAGATTCACTACCGCGTACACTGTGTCATAGCTGACGCTTGCTGCATACCATATGTCGCAGATATCACTTGTATATTTAAAAGAGTTGTAACACAATTGCACCGCAGCGGTTGAGCTTGATGGGAACTCTAACATAATAGCTTGGTACGTTGCGACGGTAGAATTTAAAGCGACGTTGCCGGTTATGCAAGGTACTGGGAACAAGGACCAATCTTGAGTGGATGCAGAAGTGCTTTTATTCGACTGCAACAGAATAACAACACTGGGATGGTCTGTAATCAATTGACCTACTGGTAGATCGAGAACGACTGAAATGTTCAAGGATGTCAATAGTTCTGTTGGCCCTATACCAGAGTTCATCAGCAATATGGGTGATCCTATAGCACCCGCTGTTATAGCTACTTCCTTTTCAGCGTTTAAAACGTAAGTGTCCCCAGACGATGTTGTTACTTCTACTCCGGTGGCGACGTTGTCCTCGATCAGTATTTTATTGGCAGTAGTATATTTGACGATATATAAGTTAGAAAAGTTGAGAGCTTGGTTGAGATAAGAAAATGAACTGCTCTGTCGGATGCCATCAGCGATGTTTAGTAGAGGGACACTCCATCCGATGTTTGACAAGTCGTCTGATGTGGTGTCGTTCAAGACAGAAAAGCCGGCTTCTTGGATCAATTTTAGTAATGCATCCGTGTTAGAACTGGACTGCTGAGTTATTTTCTTCGGACCGGTAGTACCATGTAATGATGCAGATATATTAGTCAGGAGGCTACCTACCATATTTTCTTGCTTTTTTAAGTAGGGTAGTACATTATCAAAGGACCATGACGAGTCACCAATTATATTCGTCCAAATTGTGTCTAAGTCGTAAGGAGTTGGCCACACCCAAATGGAGTGATCTATGTTGCTGCTTCCTCCTAGCATATTGCCTTGCGTCAACCCAATTACTCCATTTTGGAGGTTTTGCCCCGTGAAATTGTTGTTTACCGTTGTGTAGTTGAAGTCGTAAAGTGATTCCGTTATTGTTGTGAACAAGCCCGTTAACTGTTAACATAAAAAAACGTTGAATTAATGGTTTATGAATGAGTTTACATATAATTTTAACCTTACACTCTTATGAAATATTTATTTTTATGATTTCTTAATTCAACTGCCTAATATGGGATATTGAGCTAAAACGTTGAATTAAGCTCTATATAGGTTGTGTATACATTATGAGAAGTCTTATGAAAAGAGTTTTAGCATCATCATCATCATCATATCAGTCGAAAGACTGATATGATGACTCTAACTTAATATAAAGACTAAATAAATCTATTGAAAATAAATAACTCAGCTACTATAATTGTGCTTGCTGATTAACTTTTTGTGTTACTTTATGAACTATAGATATCCAATACGTTATAAGAGTAGTGGTTACGTTGGACGTTTAAAAATATGTCCACTTTTGAATAATATATAATATTGAAAAATATCTGTACTTTTTTTTAATACACAGTGTCTCCAGCGGATAATTTACAACTTAGAATTATCATTATTGAAGTACCAGCAGGGTGAGGATATTGAAGGTAATGATATTTATAATATCTTGTCTACTCAAAACTAGAAAACTCATGTCAACTTTCAGTCTACACAATAATAGCTTAAACTACAAACCTCGCCTGCGTAGGGAGGGTTACCACCAGATTCGATCAATGCCACGGTATAATTGGGATTTTCTGCCAATCTGTATGCCAACGCGCATCCTGCCGTACCACCGCCGACAACTATATGAGTAAAGTTGGAATTATCTGTAATAATACAATTTTGACATATTAATATTCAGTTAAGACTTTGTTTAGGACATTCAATATTGTTTTTTTATTGAAGTTATACTTCTTTTGGCGCGATGGAGAAACATGATGAGAGTGAATTTTTACGATGCGCGCGCACACCGACACCTAAAATTTAACAGCATGAAGTTAGTTCTAGGTGGTATGAGTGTGAATTTTTACGATGCGCGCATCGTGCGCGCGCATCGTAAAAATTCACTCTCATACCATTGATAACTATGTTCAAGTTGTATATTCTAGTATTTTTATATGTAGAACACGTGTTTCGTAAGGGTACAATTAAGCAGTGTGAATAAATAATATTATTTTGGTGTCTTTTTCCATACGCCAAAGAAGTATAACTTCTAACGCGTGTACATAAGTACACACAAGTTTTTTTTTTAGGACATTCAATATTGTTTTTTTTTAAGACGACGCCCGCACTAGGTAATCTAGCCCCTGAGTCGCGGGGTACTTTACAAACATATAACAGACGGACAGAAATTACATTCAGACTCAGAACAACTATTTATGGGTCGCACATATAGTTCGCCGGCGCGGGACTCGAACCCGCGACACGAAGCGGCGAGGCGACTGTCTTAGCCGCTGCGCCACACGTGCGATCTCATAATTCCATATCACGATCTCATAATTTTATTATTAAGAAAAAAGAACAATAATAAATATAACAACAGTGCCTCTAGTACGAGTACCTGCAGTTTACTTACTCGATCACACGTACAGTTTCGTCCCATACATTGAGCACCAGAGTTTTAGTTCTTAATAGTTTCCGCGAGGGGCTCGTGTGCTCTATGTATGGGAATGTGAATGTCTGTAAATACCTCGTTGGTAGAGCGGTAGCGTGTTCAAACGCAGTTAATGACGTCCAGGGTTCAACTTCCAGGTCGGGCCAAAAAGTGATTTTGCAATTTTCCGTAAAAAGAAATTTCTCCGTATCAGCCCGAATATGGGAGTTGGCGGTATTACATCCCGTGTCCTCTTTCCGGTTTTGTCGCTAGTCGTAACATCGGATCATGAGAGTGATGGAATAGAAAGTGCACCTGTGTAGCGCACACACTTGTGCTCTTTAATATGTCATGAGCAATTGGCTAGTCTCCATTGAGACTGGCGCCGTGGTAGAAATTCGGTCTGAAGACATTATTATGTAGCATAAACTTACTTGTCAGAGTGACTGCGTCGGGATAGTGAAATGCTGTCGGGGCCAAGAGGTTCTCTAGCACCAAATAAGCATATTTTAACACCAAGCAGCTGGCCGCCACTGTTTCTGATATGCTGGTCATTCTGAAAATAAAAACTTTGTAAAAGTGGAAATATATAATTTGAGAGCTTCATTTTTTCTTTCCTTTTAAAAAGACAACGCCCGCACTAGGGGATCTAATCCCTGGGTCGCGGGGTACTTTACAAACATATAATAGACGGACACAAATTACATCCAGACTCAGAACAACTATTTATGGGTAAAACACATAGCTGTCCGGCGCGGGACTCGAACCCGAGATACGAAGCGGCGTGGAGACTGTCTTAGCCGCCGCGCCACACATGCAGTCAAAGGAGTAAGGTGATTTATATATTAGTGTGAGTTAAAAAAATATCTTCCGCCTTACGAATTTTCGATCTGGTGACGTGTCCTAACGCGAGTTTAAAATTGTTTACCCATCCCAATAAAGTGCACAACCCTGCTAAAGAAGTTTTCATTTCCCAAACTTATAAGGCAGTAAGAGCTCTGACTAGGTACTTCTTTCTAGTGCAAGTATATGCCCCAAAATAATGACTGACAGTATTGACATAAAATAACTTACTTGACTATGTTCTGAAGACACCAGGAGTTGAATTGATGCTTCTCATCTCGTGTAGGGTTTTTATACCAAAAGGATATTCACGCCCAACTCATTTGCACAAGTGAAACTTAATGTATTGTAAATAATGAAAAGTATACGTACTTCATGTTTACTTTTAATTATATCACCCTCAAAAATAGACGGGTTAAGTTGCAACGTATAGGATGTATGGGATATCATAATGAAAAATACTTATGGCATAATTTGGCATTGTAAGATAATGTTAAAATCTTTTGGTTAATTGTTCAGAGTCCAATACTAACAATATGTTAAGCGGGACTCCTTAAACTACTACATCTTAGGTAATAGGAGAAAATTCTTCATAATTTGATAAGGGTACTGATTCCAAACTACCTTAAATTATAATTGAAATAAGACATAGGCTATTTCCAAACTATTAGTTGATCAAGAAAATCCTGTATTTTTAAATGACATTTTTTTTAATAATATCATCGAAAATGACTACATAATGGCTTAATCTATATAGTTTCTTTAGACATTATCTAAAGTTAATTAAAAATGCAGTTCACTATGGTAAATTTATTATTAGTTATAAATTAATTTACTATAGTAAACTGCATTTTAATTGACATTATTTTTATTTAAAAAGATCATCCAACAATGACTACATAATGCTTTAATCTTTATAGTTTCTTTAGACATTATCCAAAGTCAATTAAAAATGCCGTGTACTATGGTAGATATATTATTAGTTACAATAAATTTACCATAGTACTAAAACTACATTTTTAATTGACATTATTTTTATTTAAAAAGATTATCCAACAATGACTACATAATGCTTTAATCTTTATATTTTATTTGGCAGTTTGGCAATAGCCTATGCCTAAAGTCAATTAAAAATGCAGTTTACTATGGTAAATTTATTATTAGTTGTAGTAAACTGCATTTTAATTGACTTTAGGCATAGGCTATTGCCAAACTGTTAGTCAAATTACAACAATCTATATGATCAATTGATTTATGGCAAAGGCTATTGTCAAACTAATAGTTAATATTTAAAAACTACATTTTTAATTGACTTTAGACTAAGGCTATTGCCAAATTAGTATGTAGTTGATCATAACAAACTACAAGTCTGACATTCCCAGCTGCAAGCAATTATTGCGGGTGGCATGCTTTGATTATCTTTCAAAGAACGGTAGTTTGCTTTTAGAGCGAAGACACATAGCATTTCTTTGCTCTATAAGCTCCTCGAAAATTATTAGTTTCCGCGTAAGGTTTTTAACTGAAAAGTAGAATCTTGTTTCGAAAATTGGCTCATTTAACATTTTTTACTGAGCTATCTCCCATTTACTTTATGAATACCTATTGAAAAGTTGCACAGTTGTTGACTGTATTCAAATAGTGTCAAATAAAGGTAATTAATATTCAAGGTTGTGAATGTTTTAACAGTGTAAACAGTGTAATGAGATGATATTAATTAAAACGTATTATTAATATAATTTATCTCCTCGAATAGCGACCGGAAGACGAGGGGTGTACAAGATGGACCGATGATCTTGTGAGGGTCGCCGTGATACGAGCGAGAGGAGAGGTCGCTGCGATGCGAGCATCCAGCGATGCGGATAGCGCAAGACCGGCAAGTGTGGAGTTCTTTGGGGAGGCCTTTGTCCACCTGTGGGCCTCTGTCAGCTGATCGGTCTATCTTGTAGGGGGCCTGTCCCCGCTGCGTCTTCCGGTTCGTGATCCTGCTACCTACAACTTTATTTCCATGTTAATTTTATAAAGCTAATAGATATATAAAATTAATGTGCTGTCAACAAGTCAACTCTATCATCATTATCATCGGGGTCATTATCATTACAGCCGAAACACGTCCACTGCAAAAAAATATCGAGCAGTGCCTCTAGCACAACTTCCTGCAGTTTACTTACTCGATCACACGTACAGTTTCTCCCATACATTGATCACCAGCGCCTCTCGCGGAAACTATTAAGAACTAAAACTCTGGTGCTCAATGTATGGGACGAAACTGTACGTGTGATCGAGTAAGTAAACTGCAGGAACTCGTGCTAGAGGCACTGTTAGATAATTGCCGGTCTTGCGACTTACCGAACCCCTTGAGTGAAGTCTATATAATAAATAATTTTTATTCTATTATATATAATAATATCTGGGGACAATCTGGGGACAATGTCACACAGATCATCCCAGCCCCAAACTAAGCAAAGCTTGTACTATGGGTACCAGGCGACGACATACATACTTATATAGATTGATAAATACTTAAATACATAGAAAACATCCATGACTCAGAAACAAATATTCGTGCTCATCACACAAATATTTGCACTTACCGGGATTCGAACCCAGGACCACCAGCTTCGTAGGCAGGAGCACTACCAACTAGGCTACGGTGACCGTAGTTTTCGAGACCGATATATATCAGTGAAAAGTAAAATACCATTAATATTATAATTAAAACTAATATGATGTGGAACTAACATAGTGAAAAATACTAACGGGTAACTCACGCAATTAATTTTATGTTGGTATGGTCAACAGTTTCGGAGTCTTCAGGAGATCATATTCAGGACAAACCCAAACATCCGTAAGCCTGAATACCTTGTTAACCAAGGTCCAAAAAGAAACCTCAAAAATTTCCACAAAATTCTAATAGAAATGTCACGCTTTGGAATCGACTGTCGGATGCCAACAAGGTGGTCCCCTCGGACCAATCGTTTTTAGCATCGATAACCCTTACAATTTAATAGCGAAATTTAACGCCTGATAGGTATCAAGATTGCCGACAATATTGGAGGCGATTCTGATACTGAAAGACCTACTCCTCCTGAAAGAAAACTAAAATCGATTTCTTAAATCATAGTTGTCACAAATAGTTGTGTGATAACTATGATTTGAGAAGTATTAAAAATATAAAAAATAATAAACTCTGATTCTGGTCCTGGTCTAACTGTCTTACATACTGGTTCCTTTTAGGTTTCGTGGTCAGAGAGCAGTACGAGTAGCTCGGTGCCTGGTTGACAGGCTAATCGGGACTCGTCCCTCCCTCTTACCCACCACTGCAACACCTGTAAGCCATGATCAACAGTGGCACACAATGAAATGACACTGAGCGGTAAGGCTCAGGCATGTCCCGGAGAATCGCTTGAACTGTCTTGGATCCCGCAACGAATTTAATCAGCAAGAAAAACCGGCCAAGTGCGAGTCGGACTCGCACATGAAGGGTTCCATAGCAGCAAGTATTTCAGTTGATTAAATGAATGCAAATTGCGGTTTATGACGTATTAAAAAAAACTACTCGCTAGATCTCCTTCAAACCAATTTTCATTGTTACATGGCAATGTACATCATATATATTTTTTAGTTTTATCATTCTCATATTGTAGAAGTTAGAGGGGGGGGCCACCCATTTTACCACTTTGGAAGTGTCTCTCGCGCAAACTATTCAGTTTAGAAAAAAATTATATTAGAAACCTCAATATCATTTTTAAAGACCTATCCATAGATACCACACATGTATGGGTACGATGAAAAAAAAAATTGAGTTTCAGTTCTATGTATGGCGACCCCCCAAAATAATTGTTCTTTTTCTATTTTAGTGTAAAAATCTTAATGCGGTTCACAGAATACATCTACTTACCAAGTTTCAGTAGTACAGCTCTAGTTTCGGAAAAAAGTGGCTGTGACATACGGACGGACAGACAGACAGACATGACGAATCTATAAGGGTTCCGTTTTTTGCCATTTGGCTACGGAACACTAAAAAATGGGTATACTACATTAATACGAAAAACTTTATTCCGACAGTCACAAATATGAATTTCAAAATACCGATTTCCATCATTCCGAATGGTTCAAAATTCCGAATATTACAACTCCGATTTATCATTACTCCTATTTTTATAATTCCTATATTACAATATTCCTTACGATTATAATAACTCTTCTCAAAACACCGAGCTTCAATAGATCGAATAATAAAAAGTCCGACTTAATGAAAATTCAAAATATCAACAATACGAATAAAAATATTTTGTTTCCCTGATCACAATTTTAACCTAACCCAAATGATTAATCAACAATAGAGGGGATTTGAAACTCGGCGACTGCATGCAGCAGGCATGCAACATGCAAGCAGGCATGCAACAAGCAAGCAGGCATGCAGCATGCAAGCAGGCATGCCAGTAGGGATGCAACATGCAAGCAGGCATGCAACATGCAAGCAGGCATGCAACATGCAAGCAGGCAAGCAGGCATGCAGCATGCAAGCAGGCATGCAGCATGCAAGCATGCATGCAGCATGCAAGTAGGGATGCAACATGCAAGCAGGCATGCAACATGCAAGCAGGCATGCAGCATGCAAGCAGGCATGCAGCATGCAAGCATGCATGCAGCATGCAAGCAGGCATGCAACATGCAAGCAGGTGTGCAGCATACAAGCAGGCATGCAGCATGTAATCAGGCATGCAGCATGCAAGCAGGCATGCAACAAGCAAGCAGGCATGCAACATGCAGCAGGCATTGTTTCTGACACGGCTCCGGCGCTGCGGGGTTTGGGCGGACCCACGCAAGCTTATCGTCGCAGATGGTTTTAACGCTCACCACCGCAGCTTCGGCTTGCTGGCCAGCCTCAGCCGCGGCGGCGCGCGTTCAAGCCACCTGCTCCTCAGCTCGCGGGCCGCCTCACCCCTCCGCGCCTACGCGGGCTTAGATTACACTCTAGGGTAGGGCAGACAAGACTAAGTGAAGTCGGTTGTGCAGCGATTCGTTTCTGTCACCAAATTTTGTAGCATAACATGTTGACTTTTAGTTTATTCGAAGTATTGAAAATCGGAATATCGTTTTTCGGACTGAAAACCCTTCGAGCATTTGACTCTTCGAACGTTTGAAAATCGGAAAACTAACAAATTGTATTTACGACTTTCGGTAAAATTAATTTCGTGATTTTTTATAATAGACATTACAATTCTTAGGTATTATGAAATTCGGACTTTTAAAAATCGGAACATCGAAATTCGGAATAAAATATTTCGGAGTATTTGGGTGTTCCCCTAAAAAATGCAGGATTTAGTAATGAATAGTTCCACTTCCCTCCAGAGCAAAGCGGGAAACAGAATGATATAAAGAGGCTATAGCCTCATAAAACGAGAGAATTGCAACTAGAAAAGCCAGCTGCAAAAGCACCGAGGATCAATTTAAGGGTCCTAAGTGAGCTGTTATATTTGATTCCAATAGTAGGTATGGCAAAAGCGCTTAAAGGCACGGAAGTTGTTTGTTGTTGCTACAAGATTCGTATAATAAACTACTCCAGATATTGGTTGCAAGCTATTTAACATAATATTACGTTGATATTGCCAGAGATCACACTCCCCAAGTATGTGTTGAGCGGTTTGTTCAGTTGACAGGCTAGGCTGCGAGCGGCCCTATTAGAAATGGCAAATGGGGTAGAAGAGTATATATACATATGTATATACACTCCTTGTTTTACAAGCGCGTCCCATATAAATTCATGTTCTAACGTATCGAACGCTTTGTTGAAGTCTACAAATCCTAAAAAAGTATTTTATTATACTCTCTATATTTTTGTAAAATTTGCCTGAGCGTGTGTATATGATCTACGCTTGAAAATTTGCTTTGGAAACCAGCTTGCTCTCTAGGTTGGTTTTCTTCCAAACAATTGGTAATTCTACTTAATATTATTTTAGAAAACACTTTGTATATATTAGACATTAAGCTTATGGGTCTATAGTTCCCAATATCGTCCTTGTCTCCTTTTTTATGTAGCAATATGATTGTTGATTTAGTCCAGGCTTCAGGGATGTTTTCTGTGTCTAAGATTTCATTGAACAGGTCTGTTAGTTTTGGAGCTATCACTGGTAACGTCGTTTTTAGTAGTTCATTAGTGACCAAATCTGATCCAGGTGCCTTATCTAGTTTTTGTGTATTGATAGCTTTCATTGTTTCTTCTTTTAAAATTGGTTGTATTTCATCCGTATCAATTGAATTTAGAGCATTATCTTTTGCTACTTGTTTCCCATTTTGGCTTTGGTATAGATTTTTATAGTATTCCGTAGCAATTGTAAGTATTTCTGGTCGTTTATTTGGAATCCAGTCCTTTTTGTGGGTCATCTCTTTTAACGCTTTTTTTATTCCTCCCGTTCTTTCAATGTGTTTTCTCAATGTAATTAATCTTTTTGTGTTTCTTTCCCTTCTAAGTTGTTCGCTAATCTTTTTGCTAATTTCTGCTATTTTTTGGCGATTAATTATCTTTCCTTTTTGTATAAGTTCTTTTCGTTCTTGTAATAACTCCTTACTTTTAGATGAGGTTACTGTCTTAGCCATTACGTTAACTTTAGCAGTTTCTGTTTTTAATTGATCAAGCAATCTGTTGTATTTTTCTTGGGTTGATGTACATTCTTGTTCTTCACGTTCCAAGGATATTTTTATGTTATTGAGGAGTATGTCAGCACTACCCGTACATTTAATGGTTTTTATTCTATTGTGAAATGGTCTTGCTCTTTTTACACGTGCACCTGATAGTTTGGCTCTAACTAATCTATGATCGGAATTAAAATTAAAGTTGTTTATAACTGACACATCTTTAAAAACCTTTCTATTATTCGACATAATATAGTCGATTTCGTTTTTGACCATGCCATTAGGTGAAATTCATGTCCATCCAAAATCCAATGGAGTGCAACAAAAATACATTAGACTAATTAAAAACGTATACACAGCGAACACAGCGCAAGTTAAACTCGAATCTATTGGCAACGAATTTCCTATCAGTAGAGGTGTGCGTCAAGGAGATCCTGTATCACCAAAACTATTCTCAGCTGTTTTGGAGTTAATCTTTAGGAACCTAGACTGGACTAGAAAAGGCCTTAATATAAATGGTAAAAATCTTAACCATCTACGCTTCGCGGATGATTTAGTTTTATTCTCAGAGGATGCAGAAACTCTCAGACTAATGTTACAACAATTATCTGATGAAAGTGTTAAAGCCGGCCTATCAATGAATCTAACTAAAACTAAAATTATGACCAATTCCCAACAAAGAGAAAAGTTGATAGTAAATAATGAAGAAATAGAATATGTAAATGAATACATTTACTTGGGACAGCTTATATCAACAGAAGACTGCATGAGTAAAGAAATTAATAGAAGAATCACTAATACTTGGAAAAGATTTTGGTCACTTAGTGAAGTAATGAAGAATAAGGATATGCCTATGAAAGGCAAAAAGAAATTATTTGAAATATGCATTATGCCATGCTTGCTATACGGGTGTCAAACGTGGGCGCTAACAGAACAATTAGAAAGCAAATTAAAAGTCTGCCAAAATAGTATAGAGAGGAGTATTTTAGGAATTAAAAGAAGAGACAGAGTACAATTACACGAAATTAAATTGAAGACAAAATTTAAAAATGCACACGTAGCTTACAAACTGCTAAAATGGCGATGGGCTGGACATATTCTACGAGAAAACAAAGAGAAATGGACTAAAATAACAACCGAGTGGTACCCAAGAGATGGCAAAAGAAAAAGAGGAAGACAGAGTAAAAGATGGGAAGATGATTTGAAGAAAATAGCTGGGCCGGCATGGACCCGTATAGCAAGAGACAGAAATAATTGGAAATCTTTAGAGGAGGCCTTTGTCAATGGACAAGCTGTTCCAGATAAATATCCAGTTGCTGATAATGCTTAACATTATTAAATATATTGCATGAATTTTATTTTAATGAGTAGGCAATCTTTGTAAGCAGTATGTAATAGTGATAAGGAAGCAGCAATAAAGGCTATTTTATTTTATTTTATTTATTTATTTATTATATACACATGCGTCTGTACTTTGTTCGGAGACAATTTGTTATATTATTTTGTTTTTTTATTTATTTTTTTACAAATACATAACTTTTTATTGTGGTCCATAGGTCAAAAGTTGTTACAGTCACAAATATTTATTATGTTCAGCTATGTCCAGCCATTTAGGCGTACAATATTTGGTTAGTAAAAATTATTTTATACAATTACGCTAATACAATTATTTTAACCCAAATTAATACATGTCATTTAATTACCAATAATTATTTCTTATTCTAAAGTCAAGTAAAGTACATTAATTCTTATCTTAATTATAATACATATTTTACTTAGCAGTCATTCTTAAACATGATTGAATTTATCTAGGAAGAAATCATTTAATGTATAATACGATTTGTGAACCAGAAAATCATGAAGGTTCTTTTTATAAATCTGGTTATCTGAAATGCACCTGATTGACCTTGGGATGTGGTTGTATATGCGTAAGGCAACGCAAAAAACACTTTCATGAAGTAGGTGTGTCTTACTGGGCACTACGTGTAATTTATCCTTATGACGTGCTCGTTCACGATGGACAAACATCTCAATATTCAACTTCACAAATACTGCACATTCGTATATATACAAGCAGGGAAGTGTAAGAATTTTTAAATTGATGAAGGACGATTGGCAGGTGTCGGTTTGTTTTAAGTTACACATTGACCTAATACAACGTTTCTGGGCTATAAATGCGCGATTTTTATCGGTTGAATTACCCCAAAATATTATTCCATATCTTAGTGTTGAATTGACATAACCATGATATGCTGTTAATAAAGCCGATTGGTTTGAAATTTTTGTAAGTCTATACAGCCTGTAAGTCTACACATATATTTGCATACATATATCGTTGATGTTCTAGAAATAAGTGGGTATTTAAATGTCATATGTGCTCTTAATTAAATAATATAAAGACGGTGACATCACACTTTCTTCACTTTATTCTTTTGGTACTTTTTGGAAAACAATGTATTTCAGACAGTTCAATATTTATTCAGCTTTCCGACTGTTTTTGTCGAAAATTAAATGACAATTAGTCATTTCATTTTTGACAAACACAGACAGAAAGCTGAATCAATATATTATGAACTATCTAAAATACATTAATAGTGTGTCTGCGTGTTCTATTTTATCTTAAGTAATTATTTTAGTGTGCTAGGTACCTACTTCGTTGTCACATCGCCTTATTTAGTGTAAATGTTACTGCTCGTGACCAATCTCATCGGACAATATCCAAATATGTACACCATATTATACTCGCTTTTGCAAGGGTGTGTTATTCCAAAGCGAATACCAAAAAATCTAATATCACGTGATCGACTACTATAAATCCAATGACAACTAACCGAATATTAATTGATCGATCACTATAAATCTAACGCCAAATAATGAAATATCAATTCATCGACCACTATAAATCGAATGCTGAATAACCGAATATCTATTGATCGATCACTATAAATTAGATTTATAGTGATCGTCAATTAAAAATAATGGAATATCAATCCATCGACCTCTATAAATCGAATGGCATAAATCGAATATCAATTGATCGACTTACTATTAATCGAATGCCAAGAAATCGAATATCAATTTTATTAAATTGGCATTCCAAATCGAATGCCAAATATTTTTGGGTTTAGACTTTTAATGGAAAAAAATATTCAGGAAATTGCACAGATAACAATTTAACAAAAAAATAACACGAAAAAAAAAATGATCTGTGTAAGTTCTAAATGGCTCTCATCTCAACATTGGCACCAATATTGAATTGTTATTATATTTATATATGTATCAGACGTTTGGCAACATTTGAATTTCAAAACTGACACCACCTTAAAACAAAAATACAATTTATTTATTACATTTCAACCATGTGATGATGTCACTTAAATGGTGGTAAAAAATTCCAATGTTTTAAACAAAAATATTAATGTCAAACAAGATATATCAAATAATAATATCCTGTGACATCGGCCATCTGGCCGTGTGTGAATAATCCCAAACTAAGCAGAGCTTGTACTATGGAAACCAGGTAATGGATATACTTCATATACTACTTTTCTTTTGTAAATACATACTTACGCCAACAGTTTTCGAAAAACGGAAAAATATGGGTGACCTAGTTTTGGATTAACTTTTAAATTACGTAATAATACATCCCAGTAAAAATATGAAAGGCTGACAATTGAGATGTCACACAAAAATAATATCATAAAAACCATACAGAAAAAAAAAACAAAAACAATCTTCTTTATCGTACGGGCAGTGATCACCCTAGTGTCAGAGTTATTCAAGCCGCCCAGTAGGCCTCTGACATCGCTCAATCGCTCTAAAAACAAATTAATTTGTGTAAAATTTGTAATATTTCGTAATGCATTATTATAATCTAATTTCTCACTGAAATATTCATTATCACTTTTTCAATAAAAAAATATTATATTTGACTTCAGCATATTTGTTTCAATAATATAAGTTTCAATATATTCGTCGTAATATCATCACACACGGCTACATATCAAGCAAGCATTTCCAGTTTAAGCTCACCTCGCGTTGTATATGAGTTCCATACAATAAGAGGTCAGCTTATATTGGAAATTATAGCTTGATATGTAGCCGTGTATACTAGGAGTATTTTTAGTTGTATATATTGTATATATAGCGTTGAATATATAGCGTTGTATATATAGCGGCAAAGTCTAGATACAAGTGTCGACCATCAGACTACTCTCGGGACAAATATCTTGCGATCCGAAATCGCTGCAATAAGATGTGTAGGAGTGCTCAACGCCTTAATATCCATAAATCCGTTGAAAACGGAGATCCAGCGAAAATCTGGAAATTTCTTAGATCATTAGGAGTTGGAAAATCTCTAGATACTCTTCCTAATAAATTAGACATCAATTCGCTTAATCAGTACTTTTCCTCTTCATCGTCGAGTAACGCATCAGCTAAAACTCAATCTTTGAACTATCTTTCATCTCATTTTGTCTTCAATCAATTCTCTGATTGTGATGTTAAGAAAGGCATCCTGTCGATATCTTCCAATGCAGTCGGTAGCAACAGTGTCAGCAGTAATATGATCATTCCTATCCTTGCTGATATCCTACCCATTATCAGTCACATCCTCAATTGTTCCATATCAAGTGAATTCTTTCCTTCTACATGGAAAGAAGCCCTTGTCACTCCCATTCCTAAAACTAGAAATCCATCCTCCTTCTCCGACTATCGTCCTATATATATTCTTCCATTCCTTTCAAAAGTCCTCGAGCGGCTTATTTACACCCAATTTAATTCCTATGTTTGTAAGCACAATCTCCTCAACCCTATGCAATCCGGTTTCCGACCTGCTCATAGTACCGCCACAGCCCTGGTCCATATTACGGAAGACATAAGAGGTGCCATGGAGAGTGGAAATCTTACAGTTCTCCTTTTATTAGATTTTAGCAACGCGTTCAATACTGTGTAGATTTTGACATTCTCCTTGGCATTTTGACGTCACTTAACATATCGCCAACGGTGATTGAATGGTTTCGATCTTACCTGTTTGGGCGCCGGCATAGAATACGTATTAATGACATGTTTTCTACATGGTCTAATACAGTTGCTGGCGTGCCGCAGGGTGGCGTTCTTTCTCCATTGCTTTTTGCTTTATTTATTAATACGATTTCCAATAATATCTCTTCTTCCTACCATCTTTATGCAGATGATCTTCAAATTTATTCCCATGCTTCGCTTACGAATTTACCCACTGCAATCACGACAGTCAATAACGATTTAGCTCAGATTAGAATGTGGAGCCAGATGTTTGGTCTCAAAATTAACCCCTCTAAAACACAGGCAATAGTAGTTGGCAGCTCCCGAATGACGTCTAAAGTGGACTGGACCCAACTCCCCCAAACCACCTTTGATGGCACCGTTATCCCTCTTAGTAATAACGTAAAAAATTTGGGGATTATATTTGACAGCACGTTATCATGGGGTCCTCAGCTAAAAGCTGTTAGCTGTAAACTTTTTGCGTCATCTGGTTCACTCAGGCGTCTGCGGAACTTCCTCCCTATTACCACTAAAACTGCTCTTGCACAATCACTTCTCCTACCTATTCTCGACTATGCCGATATCAGCTATGTAGATCTCACAGAAGAACAACTGGATAAACTTGAGCGTCTTCAAAACCTTTGTATTAGATTCATATTTGGCCTTCGCAAATATGATCACGTTTCATTATTCCGGTCAAAGCTCAAGTGGTTGCCTATCCGCCTTCGTCGGAATGCTCATGTTCTTTCTTTATTATATAACACTCTCTTTAACCCCACTACACCTACATATCTTAAAAACCGTTTCGAATTTCTCTGTGACACACATTCCAGATTCCTAAGATCATCACACAACCTAAAGCTGCATACTCCTATGCATTCTACCATATTTATGAACAAATCATTTTCTGTTCAAGCAGTACTATTATGGAATTCCTTACCAATTGATATCAGACGTGCACAAACTCTTGCCACGTTTAATAAAGCTGTTAAAGAACACTATCTACTTTCGTAAAGTCACCACTGTCTAATATAATATTTATGTTATATACTGTATTTATACATATTTTGCTATATACACATGCTATTTGGTATGCCACCTTACATTGTTATAAACCTCATTATATATGTATATATATACTTACAATGTTTTTATACTTTTTCTCTACTTCATTTGTTGCACACCTACTACTTTAAATGGGAACACCCAAATACTCCGAAATATTTTATTCCTAATTTTGATGTTCCGATTTTCAAAAGTCCGAATTTCTTAATACCTTAGAATTGTAATGTCTATTATTAAATATCACGAAATTTATCTTTCCGAAAGTCGTAAATGCGATTTGTTAGTATTTCGATTTTCATACGTTCTAAGAGCCAAATGATCGAAGGGCTCTCGGTCCGAAAAACGACATTCCGAATTTCAATACTTCGAATAAACTAAAAATCAACACGTTGTGCTACAAAATTTTGTGTCAGAAGCGAATCGCTGCAAAACCGACTTCACGTAGTCTTGTCTGCCTTACCCTAGAGTGTAATTTAAGCCCGCGTAGGCGCGGAGGGGTGGGGTGGCCCGCGACTGAGGTGGGGTGGAGGGGTGGGGTGGCGGTGACTTTTGAAAATCGGAACATCAAAATTCGGAATAAAATATTTCGGAGTATTTGGGTGTTCCCCAAAAAGATTTATAGGCTTTTTAAAAAGAAAATTCATGCTAATTTTCTGTAGTGCATTATAAATATTTCCTTTTATTACTTTCCCCTGTTCTTTAAAATAGTTAATAAAGGAATTGTCAATTTCTTAAGAATTGGCTATATCTCCTGCTACTTTCATATTTTTTATATTTTTTTGGGGTATAAATCGGTTTTGGATATATATTATTTTCCACGCAGCTTATCCATAGTTTGATCTTTGATGTAATAATTATACTGTGACATTTGATTTAGATTATAACTATTTTTTAGTTTTTAGGAGTAGGTAAGTCTAAAATTCCAAAGCAACGTAGAAATTACGTATTAGAAATATTTTTTTTCCCAAATATATTTAAGAGATTATAAGTTTTTAGTCTGTTCTAATATTTCAGTCTAGATTTTCGGAATTCAGGTGTTCTATTTCTATTAAGTTCCTTATTTATCCAGTCAATTTCGTTCCTAAGTTCATTTATATCTTCAAAATCTATAATATTTGGTAAACTATTATTTATATTTGGTAAACTATTAAATAACCAATCTTCTGGGTCGGTATATTCTTCATCTGAACTCTCTCTGATACGTCTGATTCGTTTGGGTATTTTTCTTTTATTCATTGAAACACAAACGCTATTGTTAGAGACCTACGAGTATTTAGCCGTTTCCTGATTTCCGAATGGATTTTTTTTTAGTTCGTTATGTCACCTGTTCTTGCATTATTAATAATGTCAAATGCCAGAACAAAATTGAGTAACACGATTAACTAACGAATAATTAATAATATAATACTAATTTTGATCTCAATCCGTTGTTTTTTATATGTCACAAAAAGCTATTTGAATACCAACGGTTCTTTTTTAGTTTATTCTTAAATGTGATAGTTTTCATGATATTCACTTATAATGTGCTAGTAGTTACTTATCGTATGGGCAGTGGTTACTCTAGTGTCTAAGTGGTTCAAGCCACCCAGTAGGCCTCTGACCTGGCCTAACGACTATTATCTAATGACTTAAACCGGGACCGACTGATACTTTGGCGGGCACCCATCTATGGACCGACTGTGAGCCTAGTTGCTTAACCTCGCCGATCACTTGCGGACCGGCGAGAGCATATAGCTATGAGTGTTTATATTATATTGGCGATTCCCATCTGGATCATCCCATATGTATCATCCAACTTTGATCTTTAGTAGCCCGTTTACTTAACTCTTGCAACACTTGAGAGGCGCTCCACTAAACAGGCGATAACCGATGAGCTAGCGGTACAAAGTGAGGGCTATTTATACGTGACATGTTGTTATTTACTCTTCTAGTTAGTAAATTGATAGCTACAATCTCTCTCTTTAAAATACAGGTTTTTATCTTCGAGAGATAAGGCACAATTTGAGACGACTACTCTAAAATTTACGTTATAACTATATATAACTGCCTCGTTGGTCTAGCGGTAGCGTGTTCAGCCACAGAGAACGAGGTTCTGGGTTTAAATCCCAGGTCGGGCCAAAAGCGATTTTGGGACGCTTAAGAAGAAGAACAGCGGGAATCATTACACAACTTGGCTAAGAAGCCAAGTTTAATAATGTGTGTGGATCTTGATAAGGTTTGAGAACTATAATTATAACGCAGCACTGAAACTAGATTTATATTTGCAAACATTTACACAATGTTGTTTTGTGTTTCAAGTCTATTTAAAAAGAAATTAATTGCTAATTAACTGGTTTTTACAACATAAATAAAAAATATCTCCGTTTGATGTTTACTCGACAATCTGCCTCTAAAGGTAAAATTATCAAAACAAATTCCTATTTAAAACACCTGCCTAACAGCCAAATAAATTGAAGCCGTTATTATTTCAGAATAAATTTATAGGGGTATAATGACTCCCAAATAATGTTTCAATGCTAATTAAAAGAAGTACCTATCTAATGGAAAATTAAAATCATCATGACGTCACTCACAGTTATTAGTCCTCTTTATTTGCCACAATTTTAAAGATCGGTTACCAAAGAATACCTTGTAATTATTATTATTAAATTTTTATTTTCAATTTCACATTTTTTTACACATATATGTTATAACTAATTATTTTTTCCGTCTTTGTTATATGGCTACTCTATGGATTAAAGCCTTCACTATTCTTTTGCCACCTTTCCCTATCTTTTGCTGTATGCATCCATCTTTTTACAACCTTCGTTGTGGTTGTTTATAATTAAGTACTCCTCTACTTACCCAATTAATTTTCCAAATTTAGTTTTTTAATTTGGTCTTCAAGTACGGCTATGGTTGGCTTTGGAGGCAGTGGATCTCTCTTTTGCAATTGATAAGTCGCCTGGTCTTCACTTAAACTATCCGTGGAAGCATATACTTGGATCGAGGATAGTGGTCCTTCTTGTACAAACTTCGTTTTACGGAGGGCACTTTAAGCCGTGGGTCCCGGTTGTTTCCGTTAGACATAGTCATCAAGCCATATCAGAAGCCTATTGGGCGGCTTAAATAAGTCTGACACCATGGCCACTGCTTTTTACTTCCCATATAAGAAAATCTGCTAAAAAGTAATTATTACAAAAGGCTTCAGCTATGTAAGTGGATTGTATGTGAGAGAACCGGGTTTATTTTTATTGCGTATATTGCGAACCGACAACTCTTTGTGTCACCCATGACTGGTTGCTTGGTTGGTCTGTTTTGGTGTCCTTCGTGTCCGCTTAATATATTAGGTCGTTTTATGTCTATGCGCAGCTCTGCCTATGTTATCTGCCTTAAAACAGTCAAAATGCGCAGAAGGCGCAATGACTTAAAAAGTGGAATCCATCATACATCAAGACTGTTGATACAGCTATAGAGTTTCTTTAAATAATGATTTATTCTTATTTACAGTTATTAGTTTATTCACGACAACAGTGAATCACCTAATGAGTACAACAACACCACAATAAACGACATCTTCATGGAGCAAAACTTTCAAAATGGAATATTCCGTTTGACTCGTGGATGCCAAGTTAAGAGAAAATAGTTGGCGCCGTGCTTTTAAATACTTCCTTCCACCTCATTAGTGCACGGTAGTACTGGCCCGAAGAAAATTACTCCAAGAGACCAGAGGCCAACTTCTATCATGAACGATTCGACATCGAACACATATATGGTCTGAAGAATAAATGGAGCGTTATTTAACATGGCTGCTGACAATGGGCAGAACAATTTATACTCCTTTTAAGTAAAGTTTCCAACCCTACAAATTTATATAAAACCATATTCACTACTGCCACTAGTAAACTGATCCACAGTATCCAAAAAAGGGGAGGTGAAAACATCCTCTGGTTAAACATAGATCCTAAACGCTAACATGGAAGTTTTCAAAACGGAGGACGCTATAGAACCACCTAGATTGCTGATGAACTCACCAAATTTTATCAGCAACTTGGGTATATTAATATGCCCATAAGTCAATACTTGAAGTCCTAGGGCATCTTAGTCGTTCTCAATCTGCCAGTTGGTAAATACCATTCATTTGTTGTTATTGTGTTGCAGTTTATAGACAAAGCGCTGAGACCCAACTCTGGTCCTTTTACCCAGTTTCTCAATTGTGTTACAATTATGTCACAGTGACGTCTAGGGTATCACAGTTGGCCTCAATCTACCAGTAAATTAATGGTTTGATACCATTCATCTGTTTTTATTGTGATCCAGTACGCATAACACTGCATCTGCGGCCCAAGACTGGTCCTTGTCTCCAGTGTCTTGCATCAACTGTAACATCGTCCCTTTAAATTCTACAGATATCTACAACCTTGGTAATAGTTTCCCGCAACCTCAATAACCTCTGTGCAATTGTGGTATACTTATATATTATATACACAGTGTGCGTGGAATTACCTAATGTTAGTCCTCCTGTTAGTCATTTTTACAATGACATCATCAGGGGCTCTACCGGCTAAGTCGCTGAACATCGATTTCTTAAATGGTGTTCAAATAAATAAATGTAAAAAATTACTTAATCAATCGTTAAATCGGCTTCAACGTTGACAATCGATAACGGGCCATTTATGACGTCAATGACATCATCAACGTATGCTAGTGGTTATGGTTTCCGCACTTAGTCCCCGATGTGGACCATTGTACGTGAGCCATGGCGGCCGTCATTCCATCTACGTGCTATCAAACTTATTTGCACGTTTTATTCTTACAATACATAACACCACATCTGTGGCCCAAGACTGGTCCCTGTCTCCAGTATCTTGCAGCAACGGTAACATCGTCTCTTTAAATTCTATAGACACAACCTACCAGTGATTGGGTTAATAGTTCCCCGCAAGTTCAATGACCTCTGTGCAATTGAGTTACAATTATGACACAATGTCCGTGATATTGGAAGTTTTGCAACCAGCCCCCCATAAGATCTCCGGATTAGTACTGGATCCAACCTAGCAGTACTATTATGGACCATAAAAACAATCGGTATGTTAAAATGACAGATTGAAAAAAAAATCTGACCTATAATCTGAAATGAATTGAGAACATTACTCATTTTTACAATGAAATCGTTAATTCTAGTAGTTTTCATAATGATATTTATGTGTCCTGTCCTGTCTTGTCCTGTCTGTATGGATTTATGAAAACCAGCTTGCAGCAGTGAGTGGCAATTTACCTATGACCAGTTGATACTAACTATATCAAGTTGAAGTCATTTATTCTAGTAGTTTCCAGAACGAGAACTCAGTATATGTTTCTGATGTGGGCACATATCCTGTGACTTTAGTTATCTTACCTTTATTAACCAGTGTTATGACCATATTGGAAATTTTTTGACGGCCCATTTACATGAGCGAGAGAAAAGTTCATTTATCTACGACCAGATGATACTAACAGGATAAAGTTAATAACTTAAAACCTTGGCATGACGAAATACCACTAACTCAAATCATGTACAGACGCCAGCACATCAAGCATCAAGCATTTCCCCAATTGAAAGTGAACCTTATGCTTTTGTGATAAAGTTGAAAATCTATCACAGAAATTTGAAAGATCTGGGTGGCTGGACGTGCTGGCGTCGGTACTACCGAATTATACCTCCACTAAGTCATCTAAAAACCAAACTATGGAAATAAAAAAAAATAACTAAGGCAGCTACTTTGCCCTGTTTTTAATTTAAATAGTTTATTTGTATTACTAAACTGATCGACAAGATCACATTATTTAAGAGAATATATGAAGCAATATTAAACGCTTATAAATTCAACCCTTTATTTTGTATGTCCATTGTTAATGTTCAAGCTAGCAAATTGTATTGGTAAATTAAACTCCTTAAATATTTTTATCTATGAACCATATATAATATAATATGTAATCTATGAAATATTTTTGTATTTCTAGATCTAGGAAACTATTTGTGGTTTATCCATTTACTTCAAGATTAGCGGTATAGCTATTTTTATTTTATTATGTGATTTTATTTGAAACTAGCTGTGCCCGCGACTTCGTCCGCGTGTTAATTAGTTTATTTTAGTTTTTTCATAAATAAAAGATTTTTCAAAAATAAAAGTATCCTAAGTTACTCCTTTTTACATCAGCTACCTGCCAATAAAAGTCCCGTCAAAATCGCTTCAGCCATTTCAGAGATTAGCCGGAACAAACAGACAGACAGACAGACAAAAATTGTAAAAAATGTTATTTTGGTGTATGTACGGTGTATATATATTCATATACATGTAGTAAAAAACGGTTATTTTAATATTACAAACAGACACTTCAATTTTATTTATTTGTATAGATAAATTGATGCAATTAAATAATTCTTTTATTTACCACTGTAATTCCAAATAGTTAAAAACAAAAGGGGGTAGAAAATCTACAGGTAACATTTGAACGTGTAAGTAAAGTCTCCTCATTAAACAAGATATAAAAGTTTTATCTAAAAAGTTTCTACAACATCAACAAACATCCATACGTCCGTTTATCTATACTCACTTAAAAAATCTATTCATAATTTAATATCATTTTTTTAAGTGAGTGTAAATGAACGGACGTATGGATGTATAGATGTTTGTTTCTCTTTCACGAAAAATCTACTTATGTCTTGTGTGTAAAACCGCGGGCCACGGCTTGTTTATAATATGAGTCAATCATTTGACGACTATTCACCAAAACGTTCCCATCAAAGAGGAAGTGCAAGTCCATAAGGAAAATGTCACGAAACATTCCTTGTTACTGAGCCATGCAATCCCATCACTTGTCATGTTTACGCTTGTCTATGGGAAGCCGACAGACGAAGTCAATATTAGTACAAACTTATGTTGAAAATAGATTGTATCTTCAATCGTTAGGACGTGATCTTAAAAAGGTCTTTATTCGGTTATTGAAGCGAAGCTTCCAGCACATCCGGCTACCCTCATCCGTCAAATTTCTTTTATAGATTTTCAACTTTATCACATAAGCATAAAGTTCACTTTCAATTGGGGACATTTGACAGATTGGGGTAGCTTGATGTGCTGGTGTCTGTAAACACGGCTACATATAAAGCTATAATTGGCAATATAAGCTGATCCCGCGTTGTATAGGATTTCCATACAATGAGAGGTCAGCTTATATTGGAAATGGAATGGAATACATAAATATCTTGAGACAACTAAAACACTAACATCTGATCCTAAACTAGGCAGAGTCTATACTATGGTAACCAGACAACTAATAAATGTATCAATATTAGAACAATAAAACCTGTTTAATTAGTACTAAATCAGCTACGTAACATACATATATTTTGTATTAGTTTAAGATTGCATTAAATTGACCTATTGTTACACCTATCTACCCTGTTTCCCCTTTCCTTCGTCTATCTACTCCATAATTGGTTGTCTGGAAGAAATCGCAGTAGCGATAAGACCGCCCTTTGTACCTAATTTGTGTATTAATTTTAAGTTGTGGCGTAAAATAAATGGTATTTTATTTTACTTACAAAGGTAAGCTATCCCATACCATTATCTTTAGAAGTAACGAAAGACTTTACTTCTAAAGATAATGGTGAGCGCTGGGTCATGGGATTGGAAAGAAAACAAACGAAACCTTTATTGGCGTTGACAGTGACAGTTGGTGCAACAGTAAAATCACAGAATAGACACGTAATTAGAGTACCGGCGACTAGCACTCTGTGTGAGGGCATTTACAGAGTCCGCGCGACGAGTACTGTGCTGAAATCCCGAAATACACAGCACACTTCATACTGTGTACGAAACATTTGGCACTCTTTACTTAGAAATTTTATTTCTTCCTTTCGTGTTGCCTTCGATTTCACTTGAATGGTTTGATTTTACTCACCGTTCTGTTTCGATATTCTGATTATGTACCCTTAAATTGTTCCAAATTTGAAACATTTCAAAGTTCATTATTTTCTTTCGAGAACGTTCACCAATACCCTTGTCCTTGTCTTCCCCTATCTCTTTCCCTTCTATCAAGAAATTCGCACCATCTCTTTCTTTTCATTCTAGAACTTTCACCAACATGACGGATTAGGTAATTGTAATATTTATGTCCTTGTCTACACCTATATCTTTCTTTTAATCAAGAAATACACACCATCTCTTTCATTTAATTCTGGAAACATCTATTGTCGTATTGTCTAAAATGTATTGTCGTTTGAAACCTTCTTCCATACAAACAAATTGAGATAAGAATTACGCTCCTTCTCAAAATAGTAGCAATGTAGCCTTAAGTTTGGTATAGTCAGAAAAACAATATTTATTATAAACTCACATTTATTATTTCCAAAGGAATTTTACATCACAATAAAAGTTATGGTTACAAAAAATCAACGTTCAAGTATTAATTAGTTTACAGTCGCTAATTATGAAATTTTTTAAATACTAAATATGAGTATTGCTAACATTTATTTTCTTTACAGCAAAATAACAATTGTAGACTTTTATAAGTATACGAAATATATTATATATAAAATATAAATAAGAAAATAAATTTGTTCATGCTAGCAGTTCTCATAACTTCCATTCACACAGAAGAACTAATTGTGTGAAGAAATTTATTTTCTTATGAGCCAAATAGTTGATCACATTATTAGAAACCATCTTAGGGTAACTGCAGACAAGGCAGTCTGGCTACAGCAGCAAATGAAACACTGCACATTAGGCAACCAGCAATTATTATCAAAATCTGAGTGCCACATACCCATTGGGACGGTTTCCCACGTGATTGGCACTCCACCTATCTCCGTTATAGGTTGCCTCGAGCAAAGTTGGGTTGCCTTAAGTAAAGTAGCGTTGTCACAATATTCCATTTTAGTATTTTTACATAAACATGTCGTTTGTAACAAAGAAAAACACTTTTCCAATTTTTACCTAAATAGGTTATTTAGAAATTGCTAATATTATATAACTCCAAACATTAATTTTATTAGCGACTGTATTTACTAATATTCATAAAATCTAGGTCTCCGTACTATATTTTACATTAAAACAAAGAGCTCATGTAAACTTAGTCTGTAATTAATTTTGGTCTTTCAAAATCATCATCAGCTAAATATGAAATAAGAATAATGCCACAATATTTCTTAAAATGGCTGTTGGACATTCTCTGCTTATTTTTTGAATGTATACAACTGATGGTCAAGTAAAATAAAAAATGAAATTATTACACAAACAAATCACACATCGAAGCCACAGTGTATCGCAAAAAAAATAAAAACTATAAAAAATGTACACGCTAATCTTCACTTCCATTTTTATGTTTACACTTTAATTTCCAAGTGGATTAAGATTACGTACGTAATAAACAAACGGTAAAGAAAACCACGAGAAAAATAAACACTCCAATAAAATTATTCTAATTTGAGATTAGGCCAGATCAGAAAACTTTATTTTTATGTACTTACAAGTACTAGGTAAACAAAAAAACTCTCTCAAATTAAGTATTTAGATGTAATTGTGTTATCATCACATAGAGTATTTATAGATTATTTATATTATAATAATTTACATTTAAACAACATCGCTTTTCCTTAACGAATAAGCATCTCAATATTTCGAAATATTTTAATCAACAATCCGAAGATATTAAACATACGATTTATAACATTTTTACAATATCTTTCACTTTTCAAGTGCATTTTTTATTTTTATGGAAAGAATATATTCCATTTTTACTTTATTTCAACAAAATCAAAACGTCATTATTATCAATAACATAAAAGCTCGATACTGTGACAATAAGTATTATATTTATAAATACAAGTTATTAGTATTACTTTTAACTAGTATGGCAACTTCTCGTATAACATACTTATTATTTACAATATTTACATTTATAAACTACTTAATATGATTAGTTGCTATTCACTTACTTATATAGATATTTAAACCAATGAGAAATGTTTTGTCTTACCCGCTCATATGTAAAATGGCATAAGTATTAAGCAGACAAAATATTTTTCAATATGATAAGATTTAAATTTTTTGTTTTTATAAGTATGAAGGTAAGTTTCCTTAGTCAATTAGCAATCATAATCTAGAAAATAACACGCTTATAATTATATATTACAAAAACTTATGATTAATTACTTTTTATTAAATAAAACATGTAAGTATGTTTAGTTTGTGCATTATTATAATAATTATTTACAATTATAATCGTAAATAGACGAATAATAATTACTTTTATCTAAATGAGTGTAATTTTCTACACAAATTCAGTCTTATACATCTTGGTGAAGATGCAAAACTAATTTACAAACTATCATTTCGTTCTATCAAATTGACATTTATTGTTTATTATAAAAATCAATTTTTCCAGTACCATTAACAGAAAATAAAAAAGTACAGTAAATTTATAATAAATTAAATTACAACAATCTTCCGAATTTCAAAAAAAAAATATGCCAAAAAACTAGTACAACATAGTTTAACCAAATTAATACAATCATAAAATATACCAATCGGAAAAATTTCACAAAGGACGGGCCGAAATATCAAAAAACCATATTTACCTTTTATCACAATAATTACACTGTATAATTTTAAACTCACTGTAAATGTTTTCATGTCACAATTTCAAGGCCAGGCATTAACGAAAATTTAAGGCAATTTCACCACAAGCAGGTGGTTTATTCATTCAATCATAGTTTTGACATGGGCTATCCAGTATAACAAGAGATGGGATACAACATGTATCTCCTAGTGCTTGAAAAAGCATGCTATTAAGCTTTGCTTTCTCCGGTCCGTAAGTGATCGGAGGGGTTAAGCAACAAGGCTCACGGTGAGTCCATAGATGGGTGACCATTAGAGTGGTTTAATTCCTGAGCGTCTCTGTGCTTCGGAGGGCACGTTAAGCTGAGGGTCCCGGTCGTAGTCATTAGACAACAGTCATTAAGCCATGTCAAGGGGCCTACTGGGCGAATAAGTAAGTACTCGTAAGTACCATCGTCAAAACAACCCAGGGCAATTGGTAATGGAAATTAATTATCCACCTAGTTGCCATATCCATATTAAATAACTTCAAGTGAAAAAGTTGATGAAAGCCAATACCTTAAAGGCACCTGACCTTATATAAAAACATGAACATCCGGTCTGTATAATCAATCCAACGTTTGCCATCACGCATGAGTGGATGATAATTCAATTATTAATAAATAAAAATGACATAATTATAATTTATTTAACAAAAAAATTTGCTAAATGGCAAAAATAAACAGAAAAAATACGGTAATTTTTTAATCAAGTAACCGAGAATATGGCAACCTTTTTTATAAATATAAGAAGTAAAACGAGTGGAATTAGCCGTGTGGTTTCCGGCCTAAAAAGAATATCAAGGCCACCCCATGCCATCCCGCGGTTGTCGTAAAAGGGATACAAAAGGTAGTCGGCCAGCAGCGTCTCCTGTGTACTAGCAACCACCTAATTGCGGTCGCCAACTCGCATGCCAAGCGCGGTGACTACAGCAAACACCCTCCAAATGGCAATTATAGAAACATTTGGGATAACATCTTTTTGAGCTTTTTTCTATTTTTTTGTTATAGTCGGGAAATGCCTACGCATGCCACTCGCAAAAAGTTTCTGCAGGTGGGTATGTCGGACTCGCACCGACTAAACCTGGACTTTTCTTGCCTGATGGGGGGAGCCCCGGGAACGCGGGTATGCTGCTCCGGTGCCCCCCTTATTTGAGGGAGGCCTATGTCCAGTAGAGGACGGTATCAGGCTGTCGATAATGATGATGAAACAACACTGTGGTAGTGGCAACCAAACTATGATAGTGGCAGCCAGACTTTGACAGCGGCAGCCTCTTACACAGCATTGGACGAAATCAGGCTGACGATGTGATGATGTGGAGAGGAGAAAACAATTCAGTACGAAATTAAAATGAAAAATAAGTATAACTTTAGTCTAACCAATTTTGGTTGATGCTACTTTATAGTCGACCTGCATTGTAGGTGAAAAATAAAGTATACAATAAAACTTGCGAAGTGGTGAATAATGCCTTCAATACACTATGGCCTGTAGTCTTTATCATATAACACTTAACACTCTATATTTAATACTTGTCTCAATCACACTCTTTTTTAACTGCACCATGTTCTAAATTAGTGTCAGGGGTTTTTATCACTGATTTTGGTTCACTTGGTAGAGGGCTCGGTGAATTACCTGTAAATAAAAATATATTTAATTAATTAATTATTAAGGTATGAATTTGAGAGTTAGGCGATTGGCACACTGCCCCGCATGATGCAGTGTAGTGCGTGAGTGCGTCTAACGTTGCTTGTAAGTATCTCCGTTTGTAAAGAGAAAAGTCACGGCGGCCATTCTCAGTGGAGATCAGCCAATTGCGCAGGACATATTATAGTGCACAAGTGTGTGCGCAAACACAGGGGCACTTTCTATTCCATCACTCTCATGATCCAATGGGACGACTAGCGACACGATCGGAAAGAGGTCAGTTACAGGACCGACGTCTTTACGTGCTCTCCGAGGCACAGCGGTGTAATACCGGCAACTTATAGACTACGGGCTGACACTGAGAAATTTATTTTTACGGAAAAATCCCTAATCACTTTTTTTTGGCCCGACCCGGGATTTGAACCCAGGACCTCATTTTCTGTGGTTGAACACGCTACCGCTAGACCAACGAGGCAGTCATTAAAAATGTCTATACAATATAGCCGTGTGGTTACATAACAAGGTCACCCCACACCATCCCGTGGGTGTCGTAAAAGGCAACTATGGGATACACAAGCTAGTCGGGCAGCAGCGCCACCTATGTACTAACTACCAACTAACTGCGGTCGCCAACTCGCATGCCAATTGCGGTAACTAAGGCAAACCCCTCCAAATGGCAATTATAGAAACATTTGGGGGAGGTCTTATTGTTTTTTTTTTTCAATTTTTTTGTTATAGTCGGGGAATGCCTACGCATGCCACTCGCAAAAGTTTTTGCGGGTGGATATGTCGGACTCGCGCCGACCAAACCTAACCTGCCGTGGACTTTTCTTGCCTGATGGGGGGAGCCCCGGGAACGCGGGTATGCTGCTCCGGTGCCCCCCACATTTGAGGGAGGCCTATGTCCAGCAGAGGACGGTATCAGGCTGTCGATGATGATGATGAAACAACACTGTGGTAGTGGCAACCAAACTATGATATCGGCAGCCAGACTTTGACAGCGGCAGCCACTTACACAGGATAGTGTGTACTTTCTCGCTCAAACTACACTAAACTGTACTTGTTCTGTTATAATCCCGCCTGCATGCAGTAAATAAAGTACACGCGATCGTTGACCCTATTTAGCACACGAGGGGTTCTCGAAGTTATATGATGATGCCTCGCAGAGTTTCTGTCTTTTATTAAATATTAACGATATTCTTACGTTTTAATGAGATACAGATACTGTGGTATTGGAAAACTGAATAAAAATGAACTCTTTGTTTTCTTTATTTACAAAACTAATTAAAACCGGCTTCTATCAGAACAAGGCAAAACTCTTACTAATTAGGTATACTAAATACATTTTCATACTTATTATCTAATAATATATTTATTCATTAATAATATATAAATAAAACAAAATAATAATTTATTTATTAATATATCGAATAATATTTTTTATACAAAAGAAAAGTAGTATACGTAGTATATCAGTTATCTGGTTTCCATAGTACAAGCTCTGCTTAGTTTGGGATCAGATGGCCGTGTGTGAATAATATCCCAGTAAATTTATAAAATACAATATTAAGACATCCATCAAGCCAAGGTATATATAGATATAGGCAGTTCTAATTAAAACGTTAATTATGCAGCAGAAATTAGAAGTCGCAAACGGAATTGTGACATGACAGGTCTAAGATCAGATGTCACGAACACACAAACGATCATACACTATAATTGTTGAGCCACTATATATTATACTAGCTGTGCCCCGCGGTTTTACCCCCGTTACATTTTATAAATTATCACAGCTCCTCCTCCGTAGGTGATAGCGTGATAATATGTAGCCTATATGTTGACCCGACCTCTTAGTAATATGCATACAAAATTTGATGTAAATCCATGCAATACTTTTTGAGTTTAGCCCGGAATACATACAGACAAACAGACAAAAAATCTAAAAACTATATTTTTGGCTTCGATATCGATAGTAGATCACGCCCCAAGTATCCTTTTAAAAAAATATTCAATGTACAGCTTTGACTTTCCTACGATTTTATTATATGCACTAGCTGTGCCCCGCGGTTTTACCCCCGTTATATTTTATAAATTATCACAGCTCCACCCCCGTAGGTGATAGCGTGATAATATGTAGCCTATAATATATGTTGACCCGACCTACGACTCGGCCTACCGAAAAATATTACAATGTACAGTTTTGGCTTTCCTACGATTTAATTATATGTATAGATACTCGTATAGAGATAAATATCTCCGAGGCGCTAATAGTCAGCCAATACTTATTGTATAGTATCTATTATATATTATATATGAACATTGTTAACAGGTATTAACGCGACTAACCTTATTTTTATTTTCCCGACGTTTCGACCAAAAAAAATAAGGTTAGTCGCGTTAATACCTGTTAACAATGTTCATATATAATTATGATACGCGAAAGTTTAAAAGTGTATATCTATTATATATATTATATATAGTGTTCGTAGTTATTATTAGTTTAATTGTACGAATAATAAGTAAAAATACATTTTATATAACCCAAATACACCTGCCACGATCTCTCTGCACTACCCTAAGGTTGACTGGTCGAAAATGCCTTTGGCATTAAGTCCACCTATGTACATTCTCACTGTACTAAACTTTAAATAAATAAATAAATACGATAAAAGAAAGAAAGAAAACCCCGTTCCCTAAACAATTAATACAACTCGACCGCACGTGTGGCGCAGCGGCTAAGACAGTCGCTTCGCCGCCTCGTGTCGCGGGTACGAGTCCCGCGCCGGACAAATATTTGTGCGACGCATAAATTGTTCTGAGTCTGGATGTAATTTGTGTCCGTCTATTATATGTTTGTAAAGTACCCCGCGACACAGGGATTAGATTCCCTAGTGCGGGTTTAAAAAAATAAACTATAACCCTGCTACATAACACATTTAAATCTTCTCTACTATATAAAAATAAGTCGGGTTTTCCTTCCTGACGCTATAACTCCAGAACGCACGAACCGATTTCCACGGTTTTGCATTCGTTGGAAAGGTCTCGGGCTCCGTGAGGTTTATAGCAAAGAAAATTTATAACATTTAATGCGGGTAACACCGCGGGGCACAGCTAGTACTGTATGAAAATGGAATTATGCAATGTTGTCCGGAATAAGACATGTACAACAGAAACAATTCTAAATTCTCTCCGCGCTACGCTTCTTATAATAGGTCTTTACCTATGAAATTGCCGTTTTGTATGAAAAAATTTAAACGAATTTTTTTCATGAATTTTTTTATTTGTTTTAATCGAAGTAATCACCCATGCAATCAATGCATCTTTGCCATCGCAGTGGCAGTTTATTGATGCCCTTCTTAAAGAAATCAGCTGGACGGGAGGCAACAAATTCTTCAAAGGCATTTTGTACTGCCTCTCGGGTATTGAATTTTTTTCCCGCCAAGAAGTTATCCAAATTCTGGAAAAAGTAGTAGTCTGTAGGCGCAAGGTCTGGTGAGTAGGGCGGATGACGGAGAGCTTCCAACCCCAGTTCTTGCAACTTGGAGACCGTCTGCTGTGCAGTATGAGGTCGCGCGTTGTCGTGCAGGAGCAGCGGAGACGAACGATTGACCAATGCTGGTTGGAGATGCGCCAGCTTCTCCATCATTGTGCTCAGTTCTTCACAGTACACATCTGCAGTAATGCTCACCCCGTTTGGTAAGAAGCTGTGATGAATCACACCGGCGCTAGACCACCAAACAGTGACCATCACTTTTCTAGGGGTAAGTTTTCGTTTAGGGCATTGTTTAGGTGCTGAACCAGGATCCAACCAACTTGCTGAGCGCTTGCGGTTATCAAACAGAATCCATTTTTCATCGCAGGTAACAATGCGGTTCAAAATTCCTTCATTTGTGTGTCTGTTGAGCAGTGCAAGGCACGTCTCGACGCGTACTTCGCGCTGGCGATCATTGAGTTCGTGGGGCACCCATTTGTCAAGCTTTTTTACCTTGCCAATTTGACGCAAATGGACCAATATTGTTTTGACGCTAACGTCGAAAGCTGCTGCTAATTCAGCCGTAGATTGTGTATCATCAGCTTCCACAACCGCCTTTAATTCGTCATTGTCGACCAAAGTTTTCGGACGACCGCGAGGTTCATTTTTCAGGTCGAAATTTCCAGAACGGAAGCGAGCAAACCAATAACAGGTGGTGCGTTGGTTTGTAGTGTTAGCTCCGTAAACGTCGTTGATGTTGCGTGCCGCTTGTGCCGCGTTGCTGCCACGACGGTACTCATATTCCATAATTACTCGAATTTTTAACGTATCCATGATGACGAAAAAGATTGAAATGCGATGAAAATGTAACACTAATCAATAAAGAAATGACTACTTTTGGAAAAAAGAATCCATGTTTTTAAAATAAAATTAATTTGAAATTAGAATTCTTAGCCAAACAAAAATTATTTTGATTTGAAATGGCCAGTACTGCAGAACGGCAATTTCATAGGTAAAGACCTAATATAAGAATATATGAAGCTGTTGCACTCTTGGGTATTGTCAAGCGAATTAAAACCAGGTAGGAAGGCAACTGGCAAGCAAATATTCACGTGGAACAAAATGCAACGAAAATTTAATATCCTAAATATTTTGAAGGCGGTCTTAACGTTTCCACTGTTCGCTACCTTCAATTTTAAAGTGTGTTTCATACTTGACGTTACTGTTTTAAGTCTTTATTTTGAGGAAGATAATAATAATAATAATGCGTAAATTTGGAGAACCGAAAGACCTGCGATCATACCTATTGTTATATCCACAAATGGAGTTATTCCTAAATCCCTTAAAATCAACCTTGCAAGTTTAGGGCTTGATATCTGGCTGGAGAGTTACATGCAGAAGGCGGTTCTGCTGGCGAATGCCAGGATTGTGCGGAAATTTCTCTCCATGTAGCCCAAATATTGTATAAGTTGTATTTGTGTTAAAATACCCTTGTATGATATCTTGAAAATAATATTGGTAATAAACATGTGAGATAATATCCTGGGACATTATACACACGGCCATCTGATCCCAAATTAAGCAGAGCTTGTAACATGGAAACCAGATAACTGATATACTACATATACAATTTTTTTTTTTGTAAAAACATACTTATATAGGTAATTTACACCCAGACTCAGGACAAACAGACATGTTCATGCACACAAATTTCTGTCCCAGGTGGGAATCGAACCCAAGACCTGCGGTTGTTCAAGCCGCCCAGTAGGCCTCTGTTGTCTAACGACTATAACCGGGACCGACCACTAAACGTGCTTTCCGAAGCACGGAGAAGCCCAGAAATTAAACTACTTTGGCGGTCACCCATCTATGGACTGACCGCGAGCCTAGTTGTTTAACCTCGCCGATCACTTACAGATCGGCGAGCTTCACATCTTATTATTCAGTTGATTTTAAGACTTCACGTGATAGTTTAATACCTTCAATTTAAGGAACCCGCCTTAAAATTTATACGTTATTTTTTATTGATGTGGCTGTTTAACTAAATAATAATAATATCTAGGGACAATGTCACACAGATTATCCTAGCCCCAAACTAAGCAAAGCTTGTACTATGGGTACCAGGCGACGATATACATGGTACTTTTATAGATAGATAAATACTTAAAAACATAGAAAACATCCATGAGTCAGAAATAAATATTCGTGCTCATCACACATATATTTGCACTTACCGGGATTCGAAGGTATAAGCCTAGTTGGTAGTGCAGGAGCAGTACCAACTAGGCTACGGTGACCGTCGAAATACTTTAATTAGGGCCCTATCTTATTATTATGTTGGTCTTAAGTCGTTACTTGATAGTTTAAGGCCTTCACCATAAGGAATCCCCCTTCAAATATATAGATGTGCTTAAGAATTGTCGGTACTTCTTTTAAGAAGACGTTAACAGTTAGGCTCGGAGGCTTTTACTACTTTACCGGACATTAATTATTTTTGTATCCTGGGGCTCTACCAGCTAAGTCGCCGAACATCGATTTCTTAAATGGCGTTCAAATAAATAAAGGTTAAAAATGACTTAATCAATCGTTAAATGGCTTCCATAACCACATGTGACGTCATAAATGGTCGGGAATCGATTGTCAACGTTGAAGCCGATTTAACGATTGATTAAGTCATTTTTAAACTTTATTTATTTGAACGCCATTTAATAAATGGATGTTCGGCGACTTAGCCGGTAGAGCCCCAGGGCCAACTAACGCACTGCTATTTGATACCAAACTAGGCCTCTTCTCTAATATAGGTACAGACGCCAGCACATCAAGCTACCCCAATCTGCCAAATTTCCCCAATTGAAAGTGAACCTTATGCTTATGTGATAAAGTTGAAAATCTATAAAAGAAATTTGACAGATTGGGATAGCTGGATGTGCTGGCGTCTGTACTATGGTAACCAGGCCAACGATTAACATACTTATATATTTCTAAATACATACATCTTATAGATAGATTACATCCAGACACAGAACATATAAAGGTCCTTATCACACGGATATTTGTCCTGGATGGGAATCGAACCCACGACCTGTGGCTAAGCAGTCAGTGTCATTTATCACTAGACTAACAGGTCAATCGAGTTTTAATAATTTACGGAACACGACACCCACACGCACGCGACACGACCGGAAAGAGGTCAGGTACAGGACCAACGGCTTCACGTGATCTCCGAGTCACGGTGTGATACCACCAACTCCTAGACTTCGGGCGGCCCGACCCGGAATTTGAACCCAGGAAAAATTTAGTTTCAGGTAGGTTACGTTGGAATTGACATGTACAGACGCCAGCACAGCAAGCTACCCCAATCTGTAAAATTTCCCCAATTGAAAGTGAACCTTATGATTTTGCGATAAAGTTGAAAACCTATAACAGAAATATGACAGATTGAGGTAGCTGGATGTGCTGGCGTCTGTACTACATGTTTTTTTTTTTTTTTTTTATACGGGACTAGTCCCTCCCTCTTACCCACCACTGCAACTCCTGTAAGCCAGGATCAACAGTGGCACACAATGAAATGACACTGAGCGGTGAAGCTCAGGCATGTCCCGGGGAATCGCTTTAACTGTCTTGGATCCCGCAACGAATTTAATCAGAAACAGAAAAAAGGAGGAGTTAGAAAATGAATAGTTCCACTTCCCTCCAGAGCAAAGTTCCACTTCCCTCCAGAGCAAATTGTCTGTCAGTCTGTACTACATGTATAAAAATAGAAAAAAAAATCTAGAATAAACCAGGATGGTAAGTGATCACTGCCGCCCATGGACACTCGCAGCACCAGAGGAGTCCCAAGTGCGTTGCCGGCCTTTAAGAAAAGAATAGGCTCGCTTCTTGAAGGTAGCCATGTCATACCGGATCGGAAATATCTACGCAGCTAAATTGATTCCACAGTGCGGCAGTACGCGGCAAAAAGATTCTTGTGAAACGCACGATGGTAGATGACCATTCATCCAGGTGATTTAAATAAATAAAATAAAAATAAAACAAAAAAGGTTTTTATTCACGTAGACTTTAAAAAAGCGCTTGTAAATAGTCAGAACATGTTCGTAGTAATATACTCGTATAATTAATTTATAATTCTTTCTAGGTACATATAGATATTTAAGTACACGGATTGTAGGAAATAATTTACAATAAGATTTATTTTATAACAGTACCTAACGATATTTAACTAACTTAAATTAAGTTATTGTCAAGGATCATGTGTAGGTTTAATTATCAAAATTTTAAATTTTAGCTATATTTTAACTACATATTGTCTGAATGGTTCTGTCTATATTAAGGTTCAAATTAAATGTTATTATTATGGCGGACCTTGTGTTTATAACGACGGTCGCGCTTTAACGCTACCACCGGACCCAATGCGCCCCATTTCATCGATTAACGCTGTAGTTTAATGACCACTCACCATTTATTCTCGTCTTCATATGCGGCAACGTGTTCATTGGCCTATCCAGCACCCCCTTACTATAATACACAGTATTATCTGTATTAAATCTCACTGGTGGGGAGTTGGAACAACTTCTAGAATCTTGCGCCATTGCCAACGTCCTAGGTTCCAGGTGGTACCTAGGCTCTAATTCTGGCATTTGCGTCAGGTTGAGAGGGTTCCTGTGGGGGTTGCTGTAGAGGGCTGGCGGTGGTGGAGTTGCGTAGAGTTCTGGAGGCATTAGTTGTTCTGCTGGTAGCTGGAAAGAGGAGAAATATTAGTAAAAGCTCATTCTGGGGGCTACCGGCTCAGTCACCGAACATCGTTTTCGTGAATGGCGTTCAAATAAATAAAGGTTAAAAATTACTTAATCAATCGTTAAATCGGCTTCAACGTTGACAATCGATTCCGGACCATTTATGACGGCACATGTGCTCATGGAAGCCGATTTAACGATTGATTAAGTAATTTGTAAACTTAATTTATTAGAACGCCATTTAAGAAATCGATGTTCGGCGACTTAGCCGGTAGAGCCCCTGAGGCATGGAAAGCAAGCCCCAACCACGCCAACAGACCTGTCTTTATTTTGAAGAGGCAGGCCTATTCACAGCACATTAAGTCCGAATTTAGGTGTCAAGTTGTATAAATGGTGACAAATTATAAAACTTACAAGACTGTTGAATTATTGTGAACAAATTTATTAATTTATCGTTACATTAAAATTTTAAGGCAAGCAACTAAACATGAATAAATCATTTGAAACTTTTCTAAAGATGACAAATTGGGAATAACTTTGTTTACGTATTAGCAAAACAAGTTTAAGCAAGTCTATTTAAAATAAGATTTATTAAATTCACGATAAAATTTAAGTTGAAACTTGAACACAAAGTCAACAAATATAAAATATGATTTTATACTGAAAGCTATTTTATTAACTTCGTACGAAAGCTGTGAGCGTTTTCTAATAAAACTTCAATATCAAGATGAGGTTGTAAATCAGATTTTTATTTCATATGAAACTATTATTCTGATGTTGCATATCAAATATACGACGGATAAGAAATCTTTAGATTCAGCATAAAATATCACTTACAAATATAAAAAAATATTCGAATCCAACCCGCCCTATCTTTGCGCAGACAAATAGATAGTAGAAAGATAAACTACTATTTTGAACGAAAAAAACTGCTATTCTTCCAAATATATTTTTTCCAATTTTAATGTAACCCAAGGTGGGTTCATCATCATCATGTCAGCTAAAGTATGTCCACTGCTGGACAAAAACTACTATTTTGAACGAAAAAACTGCTATTCTTCCAAATATATTTTTTCCAATTTTAATGTAACCCAAGGTGGGTTCATCATCATCATGTCAGCCAAAGAACGTCCACTGCTGGACAAAAGCCTCCCGAAAGAATGGGGGATATGCCATAATCGCCACGCTTGGCAGACGGGTTGGCGATCGCAGTTTGATGGTCATAGTTCACAGAAAATCACTGCTGCCCGTTCTCTGGTAGGTATTCCCTCGGACGATTTCTACGCCCCCCACGGGATGTGATGGGGGATGATATTCTATGCCGTCACCACACATTAAGGTGGGTTGCATTATTCGCTAGCTACGCCTTGGCCAATTGAGACGCAAGTGTAACTGAATAGGCGCACATAATCTTTTTATTGTTATAGATTAAGCGCCTTTTTATTATAACAAAAATTTTGTATAATTTAATTTAAAATAAACAGTTCCAAATATTTTTTTTTTTTATAATTTCCATAGAGCTCTCCAGACCATGTAAGTCTTATTTTGTTTTTTAGGATTCCGTACCTCGAAAGGAATAAACGGAACTCTTATAGGATCACTTTAGGCTAGTCTTAAAATAAAATGTCAGGTCTCAAATCAAACTGGATTACTTCTAGAAAATACGCGAATAAATTTTCACTTCCCATACAGACATTTTTTTTATAAAGACAACGCCCGCACTAGGGAATTTAATCCCTGTGTTGCGGGGTTCTTTACAAACATATAACAGACGGACCAAAAATTACATCCAGACTCAGTACAACTATTTATGGGTAACACGAATAATTTTCCTGCTGGGATTCGAACCCGTGACACGAAGCGGTAAGGCGGCTGTCGTAGCCGCTGCGCCACACGTGAACAGTTTGCATGAATAATGCTAAGCCCAGTCTACTGACTCCTTTAATATCCTATAATAGTTATATAACACATTTAAATACTCACCAACCCGCTAGTATTCAACGGCAAAGCATTTTTATACTTCAGCCAATCCTCATACACTTTATCATATGGCTGTCTATGACAATCATTTGGCCCAACATTTGGCATATGAAGACTGCTCATAGGTCCAAGGCTTTGTATACTCGGACCTAGATTCGGCATTGGCGCCAACGTTGGTTGATATTGGCGTCTATATTCCATCGGTCGGACTTGTATGTATGAGTTGCAAGTATCTATGTTGTGGTCGTAAAAGCGATCGCAGTTCGACATGTCGTATTTATCTGTTGTCTTCGATATGAGGGGTCGTATTGAACTGTAGTCCGTAGTAGAAGATTTATTGGAGCAGCTGTCGCTTATTTTCCCGTCTAGTGGTATGATATCGGGATTTTTATCTGAAAGAAAGGATAATAAATTTTCTTTAGTGTTGTATTCTGTTTTTTGTAGGTTTTCTACAAGGAATTTATTGGGATGACTGTGTCTGATGTTTTTTTGTATAGTAATGTTTTGGGTCTTGGCGTTATGTTTAGCGCAGGTGGAAATTAGTGCCTAATTTTATCTGAGATTTTATTTTATTTTATTATTTAGTATTTTATCATTATTATTATATAATTATAAAATAATCGTTTATTTCTCTCTTAAAGGTACATGCATTAGTTTTAACAGTTTAGGATACAAAAATTGAGCTTATGTTAGACCTTTCAGAGAGCTGGAGTCTGTACTAGGCTCGAGACCGGTATGAAAAATCTCCAGGCTTTCTCCAATTTGCATACAAACTAGTAGCTGTTAAAAGTTAGACAGTGCCACAAGTACAATTAATAAGAAACATGTTGTATATATATACATATATATATATAATTATGGTGTGGTGAATAAAGTGTCTGAATGAGATTTATGTTGTCTTGAGTGTATGTTTTATACATTTACGTAAGAATTTGCATAATAGACATTGCACATAATTCTATGAAATATCAACTACTCTTAATATCTCTGTCTCGTTGGTGCATCGATCACTTACCGACGGGTGAGAACATCTAGTTATGAGCGCCTTAAAGCTGACAAGTACAAGTGTATGTGAATACCCAAGTACTGATAAATTTAAATAAATAAATAAAATAAAAATAAAAAAGGTTTTTATTCACGTAGACTTTAAAAAAGCGCTTGTAAATAGTCAGAACATGTTTGTAGTAATATAGTTGTATACATTATTTCTAGTAACATAGATATTTAGGTACACATTGTATGAAAACATTTATAAAATTTATTTTATTATAGCAATGATATTTAGCTAGCTCGTATCAAGTTATTGTCAAGAGATTATGTTTAATTATCTAGTTTAAGTCTAATATTTTTACTACATATTGTCAATTTCATCATTTAATTATTACGAGTAGTAAAATACTGACAGGTTATGACAAGTTGATTATGTTAAATGACAGTACGGGAGGGTGGACAGTTTACGACGTAATGATCGATTTGCATGTCGCAACAGTACTATTCAAAGATTTATCGATAGAAATTATAAACAATTAGACATCGATTAATTGAGAGCGTCGTTAGTTCAGCGAAAATCTGTTACTACAGAGTTGATTCCCACCCAGAACAGATATTTGTGTGCATGAACATGTCTGTTTGTCCTGAATCTGGGTGTAATTATCTATATAAGTATGTATTTACTAAAGAAAAGTTGTATATGTAGTATATCAGTTATCTGGTTTCCATAGTTCAAGCTCTGCTTAGTTTGGGATCAGATAGCCGTGTGTAAATAATGTCCCAGGATATTATTATTATTATATAATGTTGCAAACATAAAAAACATATTTTAAATTATAATTTAAATACTTTGGTTGGTGTTACCAACATATATTATTTTCATTATTAGTAGTAGTTCTATGTGAACTAACAAGACTCCCGATGCCACAGCAATCGGGACTGCACTGTGATCTGTCTGTAATACAGTTTCATTAGTATCGATAAAATAATATACGCTGAAATATTATTCACAAATGGCCATCTGATCCCAAACTAAGTTAACTAACTTTCTTTTGCAAGTAATATAATTATATAGATAATTTCACCAAGAGTCAGAACAAACAGAAATGTTCATGCACAAAAATATCTGTCCTAGGTGGGAATCGGACCCACGACCTGCTGCGGCGTGAAAAGCAAGCATTTGCCAACCACGCCAACACGCCCTGTCTGGTGCCCCTCCTATCTGATAATATCTCGAGAAGCATTGAAAGCCTCTTAAATATGAAATAGCCTATTAAAAAATCTGGTATTTGTAGATTCATACGGAAACAGAAGCATATAGGCGTGCAAGCGCCGCCGCGCCGCTGTTGAAAAAAAAAACATTTAAAATAGCGTATCTACTCGTTGTTATTTTTAAATTCAATACGTAGGAATCATCCAAAATCCCATTCTTTTTGTTGATAGGCTTTAACTTTTTTTTGCTATCAGTTAAATTTAAATCGCTAAAAGTCATTCTCGAATAAAACCTTTTCTGTCCGACTTTTACGTTTATCTGTAGCTTTGTGAAAGAGATTTTAAATGAAAAAAAAAAGTTTAAGCTGTAAATCGTAATACCAAAGAGAGTAAAATGTTATTGCTAGTTCTCGATGGTCCTATTGAAAATAGTGAATGGACTTTTGTTACAGATTTTTATTCGAAATACAAAGTATTGTTATGAAAAATATTAACAAGGCAAGCTATAAAGATTATTCTCAAAGTAAGTTCTAAAAACCGGCCAAGTGCGAGTCGGACTCGCACATGAAGAGTTCCGTAGCAGCAAGTATTTCAGTTCATTAAATGAAAGCAAATTGCGGTTTATAACGTATTAAAAAAAACTACTAGCTAGATCTCGTTCAAACCAATTTTCGTTGTTAGTTTCTATGGTAATTTACAATATATATGTTTTTAGTTTTATCATTCTCTTATTTTAGAAGTTACAGGGGGGGGGGGGGGGGCACTCATTTTACCACTTTGGAAGTGTCTCTCGCGCAAACTATTCAGTTTAGACAAAAATTATATTAGGAACCTCAATATGATTTTTGAAGACCTATCCATACTCACCCCACATGTATAAGTACGACGAAAAAAAAATTTTGAGTTTCAGATCTATGTATGGCGACCCCCCAAAATTATTGTTCTTTTTCTATTTTTGTGTTAAAATCTTAATGCGGTTTACAGATTACACCTACTTACCAAGTTTCAGCAGTGCAGCTCTTATAGTTTCGGAAAAAAGTGGCTGTGACATACGGACGGACAGACAGACAGACAGACAGACATGACGAATCTATAAGGGTTCCGTTTTTTGCCATTTGGCTACGGAACCCTAAAAAGGGGTAGTGAACTTGTCAATACGACTGTGTTTTGGACTCGATTTTAATATCGATACATATATTGATATTAAAATTAGGAAAAACAGGGATACGTGAGCTCGAGAAATGAATTTGCGATTAAGGCTTGTGCGACAAAACTGTTCTGCGGCTCAATAAAGTTCGAACGCATCCTTGTGGGACACAATGTCCAGCTCCAGTGCTCCATCACGCTGGAGTGACGAACGAAAGTAAGGCACAAGTTCGACACTACGGCAGTGCGACAAACGATTGGGACAATTGATCATTGAGCTCTTTATGAAGAAGAGAATCTTCATCTTTACGAGAATCGACGACAGAACCCTTCCACTTATGATGAGGTTGCTTTTCACGCCGGAGGGCGTGGGTTCGATTCGATTCCCACAGTGGGTTTTCTAAGCGCGTGTTCCTGCGCGTTTGTAGCGATACACACGCGCGTTAGCATCGTGTTTGTATCGATATAAATAAAAACAAACTTGTCTGTTGCATAAAAGCGAAGTCGACAGCGCGTTTGAAAACGTGGTGTATAGGCCTTTAAAGTCGTTTAAGCACTCCCTATCGTTTTAAAACAGAATGATTAAAATCTGTTAATAAGCAACTGACAAATGACGTAAGAAACAAAAAAAATCTAATGACATACAGTCGAATTTACAATTACTTCTTTTGCTCCATCACGCTGGAGTGACGAACGAAAGTAAGGCACAAGTTCGACACTACGGCATGCGGCAGTGCGACAAACGATTGGGACAATTGATCATTGAGCTCTTTATGAAGAAGAGAATTTTCATCTTTACGAGAATCTACGACAGTACCCTTCCACTTCTGATGAGGTTGCTTTTCACGCCGCAGGTCGTGGGTTCGATTCCCACCCGGGACGGATATTTGTGTACATGAACATGTCTGTTTGTCCCGAGTCTGGGTGTAGTTTAGAATGTAGTGTAAATGTAGAAGTATATAAAGAAGGCTTGGCTTGGAATTAATGATAAACGACATAACTAATGTAATATTTTTATAAAAATTACATGTAATGTCATATTATCTCATGATATGTTGTGTTATGTTATGTTTTGTTGTGTCATGTTATTAATATAGATTTCTTTTTATTTTTTGTCCCCAATGGCAACCTGTTTTCAGCAATTTCTGCCCGTGTCACGTATGTGTCGACTGCTCATGGCTGTAGTTTAGAGTCTATATTTATTCCTTTTTTTAACTAATGTCATGACCATGGATATAAGTTTTTTAGTCGTAAAAAATAAAGAAATTTATGTTATGTTGTGTTCTATTGTGTGGTGTATATCAATGGATTTCGTTGACATTATTCAATAATTAACTTACCCAAACTATCGACGCTTTCTGACTCCTTCGTGCCAGTGAGAGGTATATTAGATGTTTCATCTTGTTGTCTCTTATCTTTTTCATGTTTACCTATGAAACAAAAAATATTGTGGATTAGCTAAACAGACTAAGGTTTGACGAAAGTTTGTGTGTGTGTGACTGTGTGAATGTGTATTTTTGTTACTTTGTCACGTCTAAACGGCTGGAGCGATTTTAATAAAATATTATATGACATCCTGGATTAACACATAGACCATAATTTATAAAGTTTAACGCGGGTAAAACTGCGGAGCGTAGGTAGTAATAAATAAATTTTGGGGGTCAAATGCGTAGCAGAAATGGGTAGTGTTAAACGGAAGGAACATCTAAGTTATTACATTCTTTGCCATATGAGCCACTGGGAAAGAAATAAGGAAAAGTAACCTTTATTAACGATACACAACTCAAGGCACAAGTGCATAATTTACATATTTTTATGTTCCTTAAATGACTTCCTTATTACCTAACAAATACCTACCGTCGAATTGATAAACTCCGCCTTTTCCTTCTTAAGGCAATGAGATTAAAGTTACCACCATATTTTGAACTCTATCTGCTAGTAATAGAGTTCAAAATCAATTCGTTTTAAACTTACGTAGTGGCGTACGTTATGAACGGTTAAAGTCTGTTAAAAAGATACGTGAAACAAAACCAAATTTGCAATAAATAGATAATCATTACTCACTGTCTCGTTTCTTGCAGTATTTACAGCAGAAGACGACAGCGGACACTGCTGTCATTGTAGCGATGACTCCAACTGCTGCTAGGACTATCATCAGAACTGTTGTCAACTCCACTTTGACGGGGACTTGAGCTGTAGGAACATTAAATAACAAATAATTTATGATGGTTAGGTTTTGTTGAAGACATTTTTTACAAGATACCATTTATTGCTGTATGGCTATCGGCAACAATATCACCACCCACAGCAATTTCATGTCGTGGGGGTTTAGAAGTTGCTCTGAGGGAATCTACCAAAGAACGGCCAGTAGCGTTTCTCTATTTACTGTGAACCATTCTAGCGTGGCAATTATGGCAGAATTTCTTAAGAGACATTTCGAGACATTCCTCCGGGTCGACTTCTACGAACTGTATTATAGACGTACACATATTATTATGGCTCGGCAAAATTTCTCCTGTCGCGGATCTGCTGTAAGAAATTTCTTGCGAAATAAGCAGTACCTTTGTACTAATCATTTTTCGTGTTTGTCTCTATTGATTGTATGTTTTATGTGTATACATTAATTAATAATTGAAATTAATATTCTTCCGTTATACTGTTTTGGAGAGGGCTATGCTCGGAGTTTTCCTGCGGGATCGAATCAGAAATGTCAAAATCCGCAGGCGAACCATAGTCACCGACATAGCCCGAAGAATTGCAAAACTGAAGTGGCAGTGGGCGGGGCACATAGCTCGTAGATCCGACGGCCGTTGGACCGGAAAGGTTCTCGATTGGCGACCATGAACCGGAAGACGCAGCGTGGGCAGGCCCCCTACAAGTTTGACCGATGATCTTGTGTGGGTCGCTGGAAACTGCTGGATGGCGAAAAGCGAAAGACCGGCAATTGTGGAGATCTTTGGGGGAGGCCTTTGTCCAGAAGTGGACGTCTTTCGGCTGATATGATGATGATGACTGTTTTGGAAAACGCCCATTTACTTGACTAAAAGAGATTTATAATAGAAATTCGACCACACCTTTCTTACCTGTGTGCCGCTGGGGGTACTTGAGTAAGCTGGAGGTTAAGGTCAGGGCCTCACTGAAGCCCTTCCTGTTGAATGCTCGCACTGATACTGCAAGCGAATTGCTCGCCGACAGCCCAGCGACTTCGAACTCAGGGTCGTCGCTGCTCACATTGCGGAGTAACTGGCCGGTAGCCATGTCAAAGATCTGCATAAAAAATAAGCTGGATTATTTTATTTACTTTTTTACGGGACTAGTCCCTTTCTCTTACCCACCACTGCACTTCTGTAAGCCAGGATCAACAGTGGCACACAATGAAATGACACTGAGCGGTGAGGCTCAGGCACGTCCCGGGGAATCGCTTTAACTGTCTTGGATCCCGCAACGAATTTAATCAGAAAGAGAAAAGGAGGAGTTAGAAAATGAATAGTTCCACTTCCCTTCAGAGCAAAGCCAAAGACAGAATGATGTAAAGAGACTATAGCCTCATAAAACGAGAGAATTGCAACTAGAGACGCCAGCTGCAAAAGCACCGAGGATCAATTTAAGGGTCCTAAATGAGCTATTATATTTGATTCCAATAGGAGGTATGGCAAAAACTGGATTAATAAACCGAATTAAATAATCACACGTCGTCTATCCAATTAAAAAGTTAAAAATGATTCCATTAAAAACTCAATTATAACATTTGAAGGTTGTGTCAGTAATTACTTACATACATGATTGTTGGCAAATACTTCAAATGTGATAAATTAGTTTATACATGGATTTATATTAGAGTTTTAGTTTGTTTTTCGACGGTTAAACAGTTTTTATACAATAATATTTACTCCTGACTATCTAGTAGATCTCAGACGAAAATTTTTAAGAACATAAAATTTCATGGCCTAGTTTTTTACAGTTACACTTCTTCAGTTTTAATTGGGACCAATCCGAAAGTACACCCATCCAAAAAAAGAAAGAAACACACAACCAAATTGAGAACCTCCTCCTTTAGAAGTGAGTTAATTATTATTTTTTTTAATATCTAGGGACAATGTCACACAGATCATCTTAGCCCCAAACTAAGCAAAGCTTGTACTATGGGTACCAGGCGACGATATACATACTTATATAGATAGATAAATACTTAAATACATAGACAACATCCATGACTCAGAAACAAATATTCGTGCTCATCACACAAATATTTGCACTCACCGGGATTCGAACCCAGGACTACCAGCTTCGTAGGCAGGAGCACTCCCAACTAGGCTACGGAGAAGTTTTCCCACATACCTTTGATGGAACATAGATCTAAATACCAAGCTATATTAATTGATGATAGTATGACACACACTAACAGTTTGATGATTATATATTAGATACTTACCTCCAATAAGAACGACTGTCGGAGTCCACCGTCATGACCTGGTGTACAGTTGAGAGTCAAAGAGTCGTAAGTCACATTTGTGATCTCGCACGCTTTCGGGGATGATGGTTTATCTGTGTGAAAAAAAACTTGGTAAGAACTACTAGAAGTGGATCAGTGTATAAGATGTTAATAAATTAAATGTATAATATTATATTACAAATGTACCCAGTGATACCAGAGAAATTTCTATGAATAAGTTTACTAGTTACATATCTTCTGATAAACTAAGTGAACGGCTTGAGATTGAGTCGCTCTAAATTAACACATTTAAATATATTTTAATTTTATGTTAATAAATAGATATTTTAAAAGAGGCATAAATCGGCTACGATTCACAAGAATTTCTATTTTACTACACAATTACTTTTTTTTTAAAGAGACAACGCCCGCATTAGGAAATTTAATCCCTGTGTCGCGGGGTACTTTACAAACATAGTATAACAGACGGACACAAATGACATCCAGACTCAGAACAACTATTTATGGGTCACACAAATAGTTGTCCGGTGCGGGAATCGAAGTGGCGAGGTGGCAGTCCTAGCCGCTGCGCTACACGTGCAGTCAATGTATAAGATTCTATAACAAACTCCCCAGTGATAGCAGAGAAATGTCTATGAATAAGTTTAAAAGAACTATAAAAGCCAAATGATGTAGCAGGGCTTACACATCTTCTGATTAACTAAGCGGCAAAACAGCTTGAGATTGAGTCGCTCTAAATTAACACATTTAAATACAATGTAATTTTATGTTAACAAATAGATGTTTTAAAAGAGGCATAAATCGGCTACGATTCACACGAATTTCTATTTTACTACACTATTGTTTTTTTTAAAAAAAAAGACAACGGCCGCATTAGGGAATTAATCCCTGTGTACCCCGCGACACAGGGGGTCACACAAATGGTTGTCCAGCGTGGGACTCGAACCCGCGACACGAAGCGTCGAGGCGACTGTCTTAGCCCCTGCGCCAGACGTACCTATATTACGGCGTAAATCGGCTACGATTCACTCGAAATTATATTAAATATATTATATTCCACTTCAGATGATCTTTAAAACTGGATGACGTTTTAAAGATCATCAGGAGTGGAATATAATTAATTGTTACGATTTTATAACATATAAGTACGATATATGATCGTGGTTCAAAATTATCAAATCTATACATATAATAAAATCGTAGGAAAGTCAAAACTGTACATTAAATAATTTTTAAAAGGATACTTGGGGCGTGATCTACAATTGATATCGAAGCCAAAAATATAGTTTTTATAATTTTTGTCTGTTTGTCTGTATGTATGTCCGGGCAAAACTCAAAAAGTACTGCATGGATTTACTTCAAATTAAGAATGAATATTACTAAGACGTCGGGTCAACATATAGGCTACATATTATCACGCTATCACCTACGGGGGAGGAGCTATGATAGTTTATGAAATTTAACGCGGGTAATAAATGTAACGCGGGGCACAGCTAGTATAATATATAAAACCTTCGTTTTAACTTAGAAACTCACCAGCAGGCAAGATTTGGAACAGGCATGGTTTGGTCTGCCTTCCCACGGAGTTGGTCCCCGAGCATTGCACCCAACCATAGTCAGCTGAAGTATTCACCATGTAGATATAGGTACCTAGAAAAGCACACGATATTATCAAGCTATACTTATAATAACAATATAATAATATCCTGGGACATTATTTACACACGGTCATCTGATCCCAAACTAAACAGAGCTTGTACACACGGCTACATATTATATAACATCATATCTTTTTAAAATATTTAGGGGTAGCATTCATAATGCTGATGTTTTAGAACAGATAGCCCTGTGTGTCCGGGACAGGTATGTTTGGAGAAAGAGACGGCCGCGATTGCTAGTGGAACCGCGTGGTCGGACTAATCTTGTACATAAGGCGCCCCTGACGCGTGTTCTCCGTACTCTTAACCTTATAGCAGCTGAGACTGATCCATTTGTGTGTTCTCTGAGTGAGTTCACGAGAAGTGCATTATGTATAATTAGTTATAAGTAACATTCGTTTAGTGGTATAAAATTATATTATACTTAGATAAGCACTCTATCGCATTGGACTTATACCTGTAAAGATAGATGTAAGAGAGGAAAATAAATAAATATCAAGCTATACATTTCCAATTTAAGCTGACCTCTCATTGTATGGAAATCTTATACAACGTGAGGTCAGCCTAAACTGGAAATGTATAGCTCGATATGTAGCCGTGTGTACTATGGAAACCAAATAACTGATATACTACATATACTACTTTTTTTTTGTAAATACATTCTTATATAGATAATTACACCCAGACTCAGGACAAACAGATATGTTCATGCACGCAAATATATGTCCTGGGTGGGAATCGAACCCACGACTTCCGGCGTGAAAAGCAAGCATTTGCCAACCACGCCAACAGGCCCGTCAAAAAATCAACCACTGCACATTAGGACTTCTTTTCAGAAGAAGTTTTTACCGAAAAAAGCACGTCGTAAAAACAGAATACCACCAATACAACCATTATCTCAATTCCAATTCATAAAGTAATAATAAATAAAATAAAATACACGTTACTGTACACAATAAATAAAAGAACATTTAACAATGAAACATTAATTATAATGTACAATGGGCGGTCTTATCGCATAAAGCGATTTCTTCCAGACAACCTTTGGATGGATAGGAATTAAATGTCTAAAAATGCCGGGGATGGTGCAACAAAGTGTGGTACATAGATAAAAAAAGAAAAAAATATATAATTAAAAAGATAAACTAAAAACTAAAAATGGATGCAATTAGTTACCATCTACATCGTGTACAATGTTACTTATCATCGTTTTATACTTTTATTAATAAAACGTAATGTCCTCCTTGCCGATTTTCAGCCACGGCTAATACTTAATCGCTAATACGCTAATATTTAATGTAACTTGTTTGGGTTCGAACTTCGGCTCAGCGTGGATACTGATGTGGAGAAGGACGATAGGCGTTAGCCGCAAGGCTTAAAATCAAATAGCTCTTACCAGGTAGATTCGGCACCGTTGTCATGGCAGAAGTGGCAAGCTCATGTTTACTGTGGGCAGAGCTGTTGAACCACCAGTGGTATGACATGGATTCCTGTGAACAAAGTAGAACATGATAAGATATCGAATTAAATTAAAAACCGGCCCAAGTGCGAGTCGGACTCCGTACCATTATGTGTAAAAACAGCAAAAAAAACCGTTTGTTGTATGGGGCTCCCATATAACAAACGTTAACGGACATTATTCACACACAGCCATCAGGTCCCAAATTAAGCAGAGCTTGTACTATGGAAACCAGATAACTGATATATTACATATACTACAATTTGTAAATATATACTTATATAGACAATTACACCAAGACATATGACAAACAGACATATTCATGCACACAAACATCTCCCCTGGGTAGGAATCGAACCCGTCAAAAGCAAGTATTTACCAACCACGCCAACTGGCCCATCCTCTGTGACTATCACGTTTCATGAGATACAGCGTGGTGACAGATGGACAGAAAGACAGCGGAGTCTTATTAATAGTGTCCCGTTTTACCCTTTTAGTACGGAACCCTAAAAATCATAGCATTTATTAAGGACAGTTTTCATAATACCAGTATGTACAGGCGTCGACTGCAAAATAGACAATCACATTGATCTCGATGAGATTCCGACTTCATGAATGTTTGATGTTGCTTTACCCAATAAGAATTAGTAAAAGGTCCGACGACATTATTCGTACGCTCTTATTATTGTGTTTTGTCAAATGGTTTTTTGTTCGTTATAACTAGAAGATTTCTTTTCAAAATTGCGTAATATACATACACGTATATTAGGCAAGGTTTCCGTTATGATCATTTAATATGATAATTCTAAATCAATAAAAATGTTTTCAGAATGATTTCATAAAGATTGTGTGTGTGAAAATTTAAGCTCGTTAATTTTTGCACATTTACGATATACCTTAGGTAGGTATATGAATATAAATTATATTAATGCACCATTGTCATGGACGGTACACCGACGCTAGTCTAATCCACTGTTCAATAAATTCAACGATTGTTAGAAAGGAAACGCTGTTATGCGATAAGACCGGCAATTTTGCATTAAAACCTTTAGATATTATATGTAAGGTTAATATAATATGATTTACAAGAAAGTGTACCTGTCTATCTATAATAACATTCAGCTGTCAAACAATGATCTCTGGCACTCATCATCATCAATCTGACATCGTCCACTGCTGGACATAGGTCTTCCCCAAACACTTCTATAATGTTGCCATTTGAAGAGGTTTTCCTTAGTCACCGTGCTTGGCATGCGACCGCAGTTAGGTGGTAACTACTACACAGGTATATATGCTGCCCGACTACCTGGTGTATTCCTAAGTAGATTTTAACCACACGGGATGGTATGGCGTATCCCTTTTATACGTTCTAGGCTGATAACAAGAAGCACACATAGCAAGTTGCAGTCACCGGTCTGTAAGTGACCGACAAGGTAAAGCACCTAGCCTCGCGGTCTTTCAATAGATGGGAAATAGACATAGTGGTGTCATTTCTGAGCATCTCCATGAACGAAGTGTATTTTAAACTGAACAACTCTGACAACAGAATAAATACTGCCCATTCGTTAAAAGAAAAGAAGAACAACAATGATCAAGCAAAATATTGCCTACTAGCTGGTTTTACCCGCGATAAACTTTATAAATTAATGTTAATCCAGGGTGTCATATAACGTCATCACAAATTTTATTAAGCTCCAGCCGTTTAGACGTGAAAAAGTTACAAACATACACACTCACAAACTTTCACTTTTATAATATTAGTGTGAATTAATCAGAAAAATAATTGAACGTAGTATTTATGTTGCCATATCTCCTACTACATCATAGGTATGTAATGTACTTACGTACCCGTCTTTTGGTTAGTGAAACAGGATTATAAAGGATACGTGCGTTTCATCCGAAAATGTTCCTTCATAACAAGATTTTGTTTCACAAAAACAGACGGTTCACAACAATATTAAGGAAAAAGAAAAAGTCACGTAATGTTACTGGAGTAGTTTTCCCGTAGTGCACTTTTATTGGTTCTGACCCTTCGTTCTTTATTCCTAACTGAGCATTTTTTTGTATCTAAAATTGCCTCATACTGCTCAATAAGGCCCGAATTCTAATCGAAGCGAAGCTAGGACTAGCGATGGCTAATAGCTATCAATTTATAAATAAATTAAGTTACTTAATGAAACTTTAATGAAACTTTTGTTACTGGTAATAAACTAAATAAAAAGTCGATATAATGAAATGTTAACATCGCTATCGCGCTTATTTTGACACGGATAGCAGAACATGAAATGCTTACATTTTGTTATAGATCTTTATAAGATGATTAATTCCGGATCACATTATTCTTAACTGAATTCAAGAGGAGTCGATTGTATGTTTTTGTATGTATTATGGACCAGGTGAGAAATTGGACATTATACATAATGGTCGGTCATTATGAAAAATGCCCAATATGAGAGTGCAATTTGATAAGAATTATTCTAATAATCAAATGTATGTTACGTGATTTCTCCGTTATTTCTGGACCGATTTTAATAAGTATTTTTGTATCGATAGATTGGGTAGAAGAAAATTTGTAGACAGTTTTCTGGTTTATAACCATTAATTGTCCAGCATCAGTGTTATTTTTCAGTGAAGTCGCTGGAGGCGAATAGCAAAAGACCGGCAATTCTTCTTCAATCTTTGGGGGAGGTCTTTGTCCAACAATGGACCTCTTTCGACTGTAATGAAGATGATGAAGAGCTTTTAGCTACAAATCTTGCTCATGGTGGTAACAGGTCAGGTAGACCAATAAATAAATCCTGCTCTAAGCCTACTGTATTGGGACTAATCCCTCCCTCGTACCCACCACTGCAACTCCTGTAACACAGGATGAACAGTGGCACACAATGAAATGACACACATGAGCGGTGAGATTCAGGCATGTCCCGGGGCATCTCTGTGACTGTCATGGATCCCGTAACGAATTCAATCAGAAAGAAACAAGGAGGAGTTAGAAGCATACTGGATGTTGATTTTAACAACTCACATTATTAAATCTTAAATCGCTATTACGCGATAAGACCGCCAATTGTACATTATTTAAATATTAAGTTTTTCTGTAAAATGTTTTTACAGTTTGTGAAATAAAGTGTATATCTATTGTTTCCCAACCTGTATAGCACCACATTTCCGTAAAAATACATCCTATCATGTCAACGCTTTGGTGGAAACCTGCCCTAAGAGACTCATTTCGGCTCAAGCTATAATAATCTACCAACGTGGGCCCAATATAGGCTTGGACCTTTATATAATTAATAACGATTCCATTTTGGGATCCTCTGATCCCTAATACCACAGATTATATTACTTACACAGATATTATATATTCTGCCTGTTTACATGCACTATGCGTTAGCAGCCAATTAGTCTGTTGGTCGTGTGGTCCCTGACTGGTAATCTAGAGGTCGTGGGTTCGATTCCCATCCGGGATAAATCTTTGTGTGATGAACATGATTATTGGTTCTGTGTCTGATTGTAATTTATCTATACTATGTATGTATTTAGAAAGATATAAGTATGTTGTAATGTAATAGTTTGCGCAAGAGACACGTCCAAATTGGTAAAATGAGTGTCCCCCCGTAACTTCTAAAATAAGAGGATGATAAAACTAAAAAAAATATATGATGTACATTACCATGCAAACTAACAACGAAAATTGGTTTGAACGAGATCTAGCAAGTAGTTTTTTTTAATACGTCATAAATCGTAAACCTCAATTTGCTTTCATTTATTCAACTGAAATACTTGCTGCTACGGAACCCTTCATGGGCGAGTCCGACTCACACTTGGCCGGGTTTTTACAGCTGTTATGAGGAAGTATATATGTGACATGTCCTTCACGCCAATTTGTATTATTTATATATACTTATGCAATTGCTGACTTAACACTAGTTGAAAATACAGACAGACAAGACAAATATATTTTAAATAGCTCCGTAACTAATTATGAAATATTACACGTTCTATAATTATTCAGCAGGTGTCACTTCAGTGTCCATGTTTGTGTATGAATTTGTTTTATAATTCAACTTCCTCGTTGTTGTAACGGTAGCATGTTTGAACGCAGACAATGAGGTCTTGGGTTTAAATCCCAGGTCGGAGCAAAAAGTAATATAGGCATATTCCTTAAACTATGTGTGAGAGCTCTGATACCCATAACTCAAGTTAAATCTTATCATTCATTTATTTATTTGTTCGGGAATACAAACGGTTACACACTTTGCTTAATAACTAAGTTATAGTTTATAGGATTTGTTAATGAGTAACCCACATCGTTATCCACATCTTAAGTAAAATAGTCTTAACATGGAACTACTTAACTACGCACGAGTGAAGCTAGTGCTAAACATATTCAATTTAAGTAATGGCATTTATATAAAACAACATATATATTTTTTTATTCATGGGTACCAGAGTTCAATTCTATTTAATGTCACTATTTAAAAGCTATAATGTATGTGTAAATTGTGCTCTTTTTTGTGGGAAGTAAATTATTCATATCCTTATTTTTGATAGGAAATTTTCTCAGTATCAGCTAGAAGTCAGGAAATTGGTGGTATCACACTCCCGTGCCTCGGACTTTAAAGCCGTCGGTTCTGTACCTGACCTCTTACCGGACATGTCGCTAGTCGTACCACCGGAACATGAGAGTGATAAGATAGAAAGTGCCCCTGTGTTTGCGCACACACTTGTACCCTACAATATGTCCTGCGCAGATGGCTAATCTCCATGGAGATTGGGCGCCGTGGCAGAAATTCAGCCAGGTTGACATTATTATTCATCATCATCTTAACAGCTGAAAGAAGTCCACAACTTGACAAGCCTCCCCCAAGAATCATCTTAGGAGGGGATATGCCAAAATCGCCACGCTTGGCAGACGGGTTGGCGATCGCAGTAAGATGGTCATAGTACTCAGAAGGAAGCTGCTGCCCCTCCTCTGGTAGATATTGCCTATTTTACTTAACCCCCGGGATGAGATGAGGTGATGATATTCGCCGCCGCCACCACACAGTCAGCCACAAATAATTATTATTTATCAAAACATTAAGATCTTTGAAACGGAAGCCTACGTAACACCAATGTAATGTATACCTATGTTTATCAAAACAAATAAATTATTACTGATTACGCAGTAGCAAAAAACACTCGATCAAATTGTAATTTTATAAAGGTATTTAATTGGTATTATGGTGTCAAAATACCAATTAATTAACGCAAACCGCATCCATTATCCGTATGTCATTTATTGATACAGTTTATCTATGGGCTTATAAAGTAATTGTTACACTGCAGTTTATAGAGGCGCCATTAATTTTGCAGGCTTATGTCTGTAAGTACGTATATATGTATTCTTGTATATATTTTTTGTGCATCTCTCTCTATTCTCATCGGCAATATCATCATTTACGAAGCACTTCGTTGGTCTAGCGGTAGCGCATTCCATCGCAAGTAATGAGGTCATGGGTACCAATCCTGGGTCTGATCAAAACGTGATTCTAGGCTTCCTTCATAAAGAAAATACCTTAATATCAGCACTTTCATGCATCGGAGAGCAACTAAAGCCGTCAGTCCTGTACCTTATCTCTTTCGGGTCGTCTCACTAGTCGTCCCATCGGATCAAAAGCGTGATGCTATAGAAAGGGCCTCTGTGTTTGCGCACACGATTGTACACTATAATTTGTTTTGTGCAGATGACTAGTGATCATTAAGACTAGAGAAGATTAGAGAATTGTCTACGAATAAGTTTAAAAGAATTATTAAAGCCAAATTGTGTAGCATTGTGTGGCATATTACAAAATTTCTGATTATTTAAGTGATAAAAGTGCTTGGGATTGAGTTGTTCTGACACAACACACATGATTGTAATTAATCTTAAATATATGTTATTTTCCGGTTCGTGGTCGCCACTCGAGAACCTTTCTGCCCCAACGGCCGTCGGCTCTACGAGCTATGTGCCCTACCCACTGCCACTTCAGCTTGGCAATTCTTCGGGCTATGTCGGTGACTTTGGTTCGCCTGCGGATTTCGACATTTCTGATGCGATCCCGCAGGGAAACTCCGAGCATAGCCCTCTCCATTGCTCTTTGGGTGACCTTGAGCCTTCTAATAAGGCCCATAGTGAGCGACCACGTCTCTGTTCCGTATGTCATCACTGGCAACACACACTGGTCGAAGACTTTCGACTTGAGACACTGCGGTATTTTGGACGAGAAGATGTTACGTAGCTTCCCGAACGCTGCCCATCCGAGTTGGATTCTACGATTGACCTCCTTCTCGAAGTTGGACCTACCTAGTTGGATGGTCTGTCCTAGGTAAATATAGTTCTCTACAACTTCGAGTGCAGAGTCACCAACTTTCAATTGAGTGGATGCAACATGGACGTTTGACATGATTTTCGTCTTATCCATGTTCATTTTCAGACCCACTTGTTGAGAGACTCTTCTGAGGTCATCGAGCATTGTACCGAGGTCTTCCATGGTCTCAGCCATGACTACGATATCATCGGCAAATCGAAGGTGGGTGATGTACTCGCCATTGACATTGATGCCAAAGCCTTTCCAGTCCAGAAGCTTGAAGACGTCTTTACCACGAACCGGAAGACGCAGCGTGGGCAGGCCCCCTACAAGATGGACCGATGATCTTGTGCGGGCCGCTGGAAACTGCTGGATGCGAATAGCACAAGACCGGCAATTGTGGAGATCTTTGGGGGAGGCCTTTGTCCAGCAGTGGACGTCTTTCGGCTGATATGATGATGATGATGATGATATGTTATTTTAAAAAAAGATTCCCACTGAGTTTTCTGGCAGTGTTTCTCAGTAGCTGCCACGTCATGCACTGCACGGTAGGGTAAAAAAAATGACGATTCCACATAAATGTAAAATTTTTACGGCATAAATAATTTTTGTGTTTTGACTTTGACTGGCCGCCATGTTAAATATTTATTGAAAATGACTACCGCATTTAGTTTTGTTACCTAAGTACGGGTAAGTTAGTAAGTACTGTAATAAAGATGTGTGTAATACATATAATTTAATGACACAAAGCATACCCAGACCTAGGAACAACTATTTTTGTGTTAACTAATGGTTGTCCTGTACAGACAATAATATGATTTCCGGATCATGAGAGTAAGGAATTAGAAAGCGCACACTTAGGGTCAGCGCACACCGAAAGGAGCGCAGCGGAGAGAATTTTATTAAGGCACTAGAAAATCAACTTTAAAATTATTGAAAATAAAGTGCATGTATTTATTTATTTATTGTTATAAATACCCATGATACAAAAAAAAAAGAAAAATCCTTTCTGCTAATTATGCCAACAAACACCCAAATGCCTTTTTTACTCCTGGTCCATTCAACGGTTGCCTGGAAGAGATCGCACTTAGCGATAAGGCCGCCATTTGTACAATCTTAACATACTCATAGTTCTTTTTATGTATTATTTTTTGGTGTACAATAAAGAGTTACTTACTTACTTATGCTTGAACATTATAATGCGCGAGCATTTTGTTAGGTTCAAGCATATATGCACTTTATTCCTATAGCTCTAAAGTTGATTTTCTAGTGCCTTATTAAAATCCTCTCCGCTGCGCTCCTCTCTGTCTGCGCTGACACTTATGCATCATTGTATGTTCCGCGCAGGTGACTAGCCACTGGGCCGTGTGATGCCGGCGGTGAATATCAGAATATAATCACCCCAACTCATCCCGTGGGGGCCGTAGAAGTCCACCCGAGGGAATATATGCCAGAGGACGGGCAGCAGCTTTCTTCTGAGTACTATGACTATCTTAATGCGTTCGCCAACCCGTCTGACAAGCGTAGCGATTTACTCTCACGATCCTGAAGTCACTTTAGCGCAGGTAATTTATTTTCTAGTCTTATTTAATAAGTTAAAAACTATATATCAATAGAGGCATGTGTAGATCATTGAACCAAATAAATCACATCCAAAATATATCGGAATCCAAAGCTATCGCTCGTCGAAATACTAGTAATCATTCATATCGCGACCAATTACCGGTTCCAATTTAAGTTGTCTTCTAGGCAGATGGATAACTTTGCGAAGTTAAATTGATTACGGAAACTACTTGTATCATAACTCAGTAATTCAATTAATTAATTATTTCAATCCATTTCTTACTTCGTTTAAGACTTTCAGTATGTCCGGCAAGGTGTAAAAGCATTAAAACTGTCCGGCATTAAAACGCAGCGGCTAAGACAGTCGCCTCAGGTAAAACACCTCGACATGCGCTCGGTCTATCGACGGTACTGCGCAGGGCACATGCAGCTGTCGGTCCCGGTTGTAGTCGATAAGTCCCTTTAGAGGACTACTAGACGGCTTGAACAACTCTGTCATACGAGAAAGTAAAACATTCAAGGTTGTATATTTTAAATGCATTTTATGAATGAATGAATGAATTTATTTGCCAAAAGTATTAGTACAGCTAAGATATTATGACAGTTTACATATATCATTTCCATAACACTTGGTCATAAAAATGAAATGCAAATACCAGTTCTATGTTTAAACTCCCGCTTAAAATAACTAAAGCTAATATTGACTACAAGTGTTTAAATACAATATGTCAACTACTAAATAATAAAAAAATATATTGTGTGGCTTTTTGAGTTTATCCCGGACATACATACAGACAAACAGACAAAAATTCTAAAAACTATATTTTTGGCTTTGATATCGATTGTAGAAAACGCCTCAGGTATCCTTTTAAAAAAATATTCAATGTACAGTTTTGATACAGATAACTGATATATTGCATTTACTACTTTTCTTTTGTAAATACATACTTACCCAGACTCAGGACCAACAGACATGTTCATGCACATAAATGTCTGTCCTGGGTGGGAATAGAACCCACGATCGGCATTTACCAACCACCATTTGCACGGGTGGCGCAGCGGCTAAAAAGACGCCTCGCCGCTTCGTGTCGTGGGTTCGAGTCCCGCGCCGAGCCACTATTTGTGTGACCCATAAATAGTTGTTCTGAGTCTGGATGTAATTTGTGTCCGTCTATTATATGTTTGTAAAGTACCCCGCGACCCAGGGATTAGATTCCCCAATGTGGGCGTTATCTATTTAAAAAAATACATATCATACGTTAAACAGAATAAAAGAAAGCATATCCAACGTCGCATACTAGTTTCCAAGTTATTTGATGAATTTATACGAACAAACATAGACAATATCCCGACGGAGTGCTCCCTCCCAAAAGAGACAACTCATGAATACTGTAATGCCTCATCAGTATAGCTATTACATTTTGTTGTACCCTCCCTTTTTCCCTTTGTGGTTGTCAAAGGATAAAATATAGGTATTGTGGAACATTAGTTATCGATTCAAAGGTAACACGAGATATTTATCCACTGTTCTTGACAATAACTTGATACGAGCTAGCTAAATATCATTGCTGTTATAAAATAAATTTTATTAATGTTTTAATACTATCAATACAATGTGTGCCTAAATATCTATGTTACTAGAAATAATAATGTATACAACTATAATACTACAAACATGTTCTGACTATTTACAAGCGCTTTTTTAAAGTCTACGTGAATAAAAACCTTTTTTATTTATTTTATTTATTTACTGACTTTTTAGAATGGAATATATTTATTTGCTTTGAATGTAGATATGTACATTTGCTGCTAAAGTATACTAGCTGCGCCCCGCGGTTTTACCCGCATTAAACTTTAAAATTATAGCCTATGTGTTAAAACAGGTTTTCAGCTAGTATACCAAATTTTATTAAAATCGCTCAAGCCGTTTAGACGTGAAGAAGTAACAAACATACACATTCACACACTCACACAGTCACAATCTTTCGCTTTTATAATATTAGTAGGATAGGATTTGTGATTGTGAATAACAATTGTACAGACGCCAGCACATCTAGCTACCCCAATTTGTCAAATTTCTTATATAGATTTTCAACTATATAACAAAAGCATAAGATTCACTTTCAATTGGGAAAATTTGACAGATTGGGGTAGCTTGATGTGCTGGTGTCTGTACATTGTAAAGAACTATTGTACCTTCTGCCGTAATAAATATAGCATGGACATTAAATTATATATAAAATAACCAATTTGACAATCATCATCATTATCATATCATGGCATGGTTTATGGCATATCGCCAAGATGATTTTTGGGGGAGGTCTGTCCAGCAGTAGACATTTTTCAGCTGTAATGATGATGATGATGATAACCATAGTATTACAAGGTTTTTTTTAATAATAGCAAATGTATATCATGTGACATTATTCACACACGACCATCTGATCCCAAACTAAGCAGAGCTTGTACTATGGAAACCAGATAACTGATATACTACATATACTACTTTTTATTTAATACATTCTTATATAGATAAATTACACCCAGGCTCAGGACAAACAGACATGTTCCTGCATACAAATATCTGTCCTGGGTAGGAAATTGTAAGTAAGTAAGTAATCATTTATTTGCAAAGAATGTAGGTGTTTACAATTGGTGTTACAGATATATAACGAATCCTTGTACATTCTGCCTATTAGGCATACAAACATTTATGAGCCACATTTGCTCACAATAACCTTATAACTATTACAACGTCAGTAGAATAAAAAAATAATTTATAGGAGCATCATTTAAGAGTTCTCGAACAGAGTAATAACAATTATTTTGCAATAAGGCGGTGAGTCTCTTTTTAAATACTTCTAAAGGTTGAACCTTAATACAATTAGGAATCGAACCCACGACCTCCGGCGTGAAAAGCAAGCATTTGCCAACAACACCTATTATATTCCCTAACTTTATGAATAAAAAAATAGTAAACGAACACGCCTCTGTTCCGTAAGTCATCAGTGTGACACACCCTATGTCGAAGACCTTCGAATTAAGACTCATTTGAAACGAGAAAACATTACATTGCATCCCAAACAATTCAATAACTACCCGATCCTATTAACCAATTTCTTAGTTTTCAAATATTGAACTAGTATAAATATCATCATTATAAATTTGACGATCTAAAACCGATCTTCATCAAAGTTATTTCACAAGCTTGTGATCTTTTATTAAAATAGATACTTCATCAAGTTACTTTGGCTTCAATACCTTCCTACAAAATGTCTGAAAATACTTTATTACCAGAAAATAATTTCTCAGTTACCACAAAAGATTGTCTTACAAAAGCTAAAGTGACAGTTTTAAGGCCAAAAATAATCATGGTGACTTTAAGGCTGGAACACACTAGATATTTATTCGATTATCGACAAAAATATGCGAAGTTTATATGACGACCTCAATTATACAATATGTAACGTAATTAACGCACACCCTCAAACACCCCAATTAGAATATTATATTTTTATCATAATACATACACTGAATTTTTAATTTAACATGTATATGCATTGCTATTCACTAAATTAGTTTCTTGGAATAAAGTTTATTTTTCTTTATTTTGTATTGAATGATGGAATTTGTGTGAATACAAATAAAACTGCGATTTTAAAACTCTTATTACTTTGACTTACGGGCCATTTCAATTTGTTTTGACTGCACAGGGTTAATATGACAATAATTAACGTAGCTTTAATTATTTTGGAATAAAAATATAACCTATTTAAAAAATGATATAAATCGATTCAGTAAACCATTCTTAACAAACTGTTTTCAGGATGTGCGTTAATTAAGTTACATGTTATATATTGAGGTCGACGTATAAAATGTATACAGTGTTACAGACGATACATTTACGACCATACCTAAAACTGTACATACAACCTTTACTTAGTTTGGGACCAGTTAGCTGGGTGTGAATATGCCCCAGGATATTATTATAATTATTAAAATAATGTAATTTGGCTTTACGTGTGGCGCAGCGGCTTAGACAGTCGCCACACCGCTTTGTGTCGCGGGTTCGAGTCCCGCGCCGGATGACCCAAAAAAGTTGTTCCGAGTCTGGGTGTAATTTGTGTCCGTCTATTATATGTTTGTAAAGTACTCCGCGACACAGGGATTAAAGTCCCTGAAGCGGGCGTTGTCTTTTTTTTAAGTAATTGAGTAGTATACCCAGTCGGTTTCAGCCCTTAGGCCTAAGTTAATTCGGTAACCTTGAACGGATTGTTTAAAGACATTGATAGCAAAAGTTCATCACAACTAATGATCTAAACTTGTCATTTCATGTTAGTCAGCATTTTGAAGGTTTTCTTTAGTCACTATTAGAATATCTTCGAAGGCAGAAACTAACTAACTAACTACCTATCAGTACACACGATTATGATTATCCGCCCATTTCTTTATGAGGCGCTTATAGCTAGATGCTTTCACCGGTCCGTAAGCGATCGGCGAGGTAAAGCAACTAGGCTCGCGGTCAATCCATAGATGGATGACCGGCAAAGTAGTTTAATTTCTCAGCGTGCTTCAGAGGGCACGTCAAGCTGTCGGTCCCGGTTGTAGCCAATAGGCAACAATCGTCAAGTCGGAGGCCTACTAGGTGGCTTGAGCAAATGCGATGCATTGGCAGGACACAGATTGGCCATCGTTGGGCTGGTATATCCAGACTACAAGGAGACTACAAGGATTCATTTTCTAACTCCTCCTTTTTCTCTTTCTGATTAAACTCGTTGTGGGATCCAAGACAGTTAAAGCGATTCCCCGGGACATGCCTGAGCCTCACCGCTCAGTGTCATTTCATTGTGTGCCACTGTTGATCCTGGCTTACAGGAGTTGCAGTGGTGGGTAAGGTCCCGATATTTAATAAGACTACAAGGATCTACCCCTAAGAAGTGTACTGGATTATGTGAAGACTTCATTCAGGGCTCTAGGGATAGAATAAAAACCAGTGGGGGATAGTACAAAAGATCCTGAAGGGTCGAAGTGCTGTACGCAAGTACACCCCATCAAAGATAAGATAAGATAAGAAGGCGGCTTGAACATCTCTTGACACTAGGGTAACTATCACTGCCCATACGATAAGTAGATTAGTAATTCTTTAATATCCGGTTTACATTTAATTTAATAAACGATTTTATACAAAAGTTACTTGGCGCTTAGAAATATAAGTGTGTCGGCAACGAGTAAGTCACCGGTTCATAAATACTAATTATTTTCCTCTCATCATGTCAGCCAAAGTACGTCCAATGCTGGACAAACATACATACATAGACTCACGCCTGTTTCCCAGAGGGGTAGGCAGAGACGGATTTCCATTTGTCACGATCTTTGCATACTTCTTTTGCCTCGATTACTGTCATTATATTCTTCATACATGCTCGCCGGTTTAGGGTACTTCTGACTTGCCCTTTCTTGAGAACATCTCCAATTTGGTCAGAGAATGTTCGACGTGGTCTTCCCCTTCCGGTTGTTCCATTCACATAGGCCAGGTATACTTCTTTTGTCAATCTTCTGCTGGACAAAAGCCTCCCCAAAGAATTGCCACGCTTGGCAGACGGGTTGGCGATCGCAGTTTGATGGTCATAGTTCACAGAAAAACGGTGCTGCCCGTTCTCTGGTAGGTATTCCCTCGGTCGATTTCTATGCACCCCACGGTATGAGATGGGGTGCTGATATTCTATGCCGTCACCACACAGAAAACCGTGAAGCTATTTTCTACTACCTAGATACTATTTAAGATGATGTTAAAAACGAGAGCAGTATATTTTATACTGTTGTCATGCCTTATGTTAAGGTAGAATATACTAGATATAATAAAAATGTATAGGATATAAATCACATTGATGGTCACCTATCTATGAACTGACCATGTTAGCGTGGTTGGTAAATGCTTGCTTTTCACGCTGCAGTTCGTGGGTTCGATTCCCACCCAGGACAGATATTTGTGTGCATGAACATGTCTGTTTGTCCTGATTCTGGATGAAATCTATATATATAAAAATCAATGCCACTTTTCGTTGTAATTGTATAACTCAAGAACGTGCTCACCTATCCAAACCAAATGTTTAGGCTTTGTTCGGGCTATTTAGAAGATGGTTTATGAGAAGTTTGCACAAAATCGGTCGAGCGGTTCTTCATTTCTCACATTTTTTGTAACAAATGTATTCAATAAATGGTGGATTATTTTGTTAATGGGGATTTTGCTGTCAATTTGAAACTTTAAACAGTAAAATTTCAAAATAGCTAGCAATTATTTGAATATTTTTATGTTTGGAAAAATTATTTTCATGTTCCAATTTTTTATTAATATTTCACTTTATACGTAGCGAAGCACGTACCGGGCCACTAGTTATCTATATAAGTTAATATCTATATAAGTAGATATATATTAACAAAGAAAAGAGTAGTCATATGTAAATGGAAGAACGTAAAAAACTGATTAGGAACTAATGGCGTTATTCGGTGTTCAAAATTGCGATATCATTGTATTAAATGCATATTAACGACGTGCCGGTTTGCGTGGTTGGAAAATGCTTGCCTTTCACGCCGCAGGTCATAGGTTCGATTCCCACCCAGGGGTTCTACCGAGCCGATTTAACGATTGATTAAATCATTTTTAACCTGTATTTATTTGAACGCCATTTAAGAAATCGATGTTCAGCGACTAGCCGGTAGAGCCCCAGAACAGATATTTGTGTCCCTGAACATGTCTATCTGTCAAGGAGACATTGAAAAAACCCGTAAAATATTAGATCTTTTGGGTGTTGATTTGGCGTTGGAAAAGAAAGGCGTTGAAATTGAATATGTCTGTTTATTCTAAGTCTGGGTGTAATTATCCATTTAAAGGCATTTACAAAAGAAAAGTAGTATATGTAGAATATCAGTTATCTGGTTTCCATAGTACAAGCTCTGCTTAGTTTGGGATCAGATGGCTATGCGTGAATAATGTCCCAGGAAATTATTATTTTTATATCTATGCTGATTTTGGAAGTACTGAGTTATGTTATAAGTTGTTTTCGTAATCTATTTCTCCTCGGAAAGTTGTACCTTTTCCTAGTATAAAACTTAAATTGGGATCGGTAATTTGTCGCGATATGAATGATTACTGATATTTAGACGAGCGATAACTATAGCTTCTGTAATATTTTGTACATCAGTTATCTGCAGTCATCGGAGTAGGTAGATTGAAATGGGGTCATTGATCCGAAACGTATATATTAATATGGACATTCCTCCGGAATTGGTGGATTATTAAAAAAAAACCGGAACTTATGTAGGAATTTTATTCTGCCAGAGTGGAAGGAGTCATTTGATGATTTGTCATCCTCAAAAAAAGGTAGGAATTGTAATAAAATGAGCAATATTATTCGTTATTATTCTTCATATTTTATTTAACGGCACACAGTCACGATTTGACAAAACCCAACGACCAATCAGAACAAAGGATCATGGGTGGTACAATAACCGGTTATCAGAACAATGCGTACGCCCGCCGACGACATGCCAGGTAGCTCACTCGTTTACTTCGGTTCGTAGAGTGCGCATCTTTGTTTGTTACTGTGTTGTGAAAACGTTACTTGACCCTGGCTTGTGTACATACTGACTTCTGGAATCTGCTCTAAACCACGATTTGGCTCGAATATACGGACTCAGATTTTTCACTATTGAATTGGATCTACATATTTAAACCAAGCTTTGGTAAGTAATATTTTACTAGTTACAAGGATTATAAAGCATGTTTGGATGTACTATAAGAATATTTTTAGTATTGTGTTTGTTCGCTTAACCTGCTGAACATACCATGAGTCTTAATATTGTTAAATCTTTAATAGAGTATGAACCAGTGAGCTTAGTGCGAAACAAAATTATGATATTCTAGTAATGTAGTCGCAATTCAGCTAACTCCACTATTAACCGACATTTTACTGGAATCCGTATATAATTTGAATGCCCTGTGTCCTCTTGCAATGTATTGGTAAAATAAATTACTATAGGCCTTATCTACTTCTCTACAAAATATTCTACGTAACAAGCCCTTTCATTTGATACCCGTATTGATGGAATTGAAAAAAAAAAATAAGTTGTCCGCCATCTTGTAGCGGCAGCCATTTTGGATTGACAATAATATTGAATATACATAATTGTATTGTCACCAGAATCAAAGGTGAATACCAAATTTTAGATCAATCGGTTGACAGGAAGAGGGTGAAATTTCAATGACTAAATTTGATCCACGAAAAATAAAACAAACGGAGTAAGCTAAATAAACTAAATAAAATGTAATTTTTTCATTTCTTTGTTTTAGGTGATATATACGAGGTTCTTCTGATATATCTCTAAAACAAAGTTCAGATATGGCAAACGTCAAGGCTGAAACTGTAGAAAAATGGATATCCGGTCATCCCGAACTACTTTACGATCACGCTAGTGGTACAATATACTGTTCAAAATGTGAAAGCCATTTGAAAACCATAAATAAAGGAAACGTTAAAAGACATATCGAAGGAGCAGTACACCAGGGAAAGTTTAAGCGGCCCGAAGAGGAATTTTATTTCGATCTTATAAAATTTCTCATTTTGTGCAATATTCCGTGGTCTCAGATGAAAAATACTACTTTTCAAGATTTCTTTAAAAAATATATGTGTTGTTGTACGTGTACTAATCGTACTCTGCCAGATGAATCACAGTTACGGAAAGTTTACTTGGACAAGTTTTTTAAGAATAAAATCAATTCGATTCGGCAAAATTATAAAAATGAGAAACTATGGATATCATTAGATGAAACGACAGACTTTTTAGGTCGCTATATAGTCCATTTTTTAATAAAACCATTACATCCTAGCAGTTTGACTAGACCTTATTTGGTAGCATGTAAAATGCTAACTGTAGTTAATGGACAAACAATCACGCAATTTGTGTTAGAATGTTTGGAAAACTTTTGGGAAGATTCTTTTGAATCGAAGGTAGGTAACATTCTTGTCCTCTGCACTGATAGCGTTGCATATATGCTGTCTGCAGGACGAAATTTAAAACAATACTTACCTGAAATGAAGCACGTAACATGTTTGGCGCACTCTCTTCATCGCGTATCTGAGCAAATTAGGTTAGAATATCACGATGCTAAAACATTTTAATAGCAAATGTTAAAAAGGTATTTTTGAAAGCCTCCAGAAAAATCCTCCTGAAAAATATCCAGATTTGCCGCTACCTCCCCAACCAGTTGTTACAAGATGGGGCACTTGGTTAGAGGCAGCATTTTATTACGCTCAAAACTTTGAAAAAATAAAAGAAGTATTATCTTGTTTAAGCAGCTCTGATGCGGTATCTATTCGAGAGGCAAAAAATATTATAGAAAAAGAAAATTTAAAAGAAGATTTAAATTACATTAAAGACAATTATTTTATAATTCATTTGTCTTTAAAAGAATTGCAAAAGCATAATTTATCGTTGACAGATTCACTTTTAGCATTTGAAAACGTCAGAGATGCTATAAATCAGTGCAATTCAGAAAATATAAAAAATAAAATAGAACGCGTTATGGAACGAAACCCAGATTTAGACACACTTAGAGAATATAGTGAGGCCATTGAAAAAAATGAAGCACATAATTTAATACCTTTTTTAAAATTTGCTCCTTTGACATCGTCAGATGTAGAACGGTCTTTTTCCATTTATAAATGGACTTTAGATGTTAAAAGAAATAGGTTGAAAATAGAAAATATAGAGAAACTCATAGTTATATATTTTAATTGTAAAGATCAGGATTACCAGGATGCTGACATTGTAATCGATGAAGATTAAAATGTGAATAAATGTAAAATGTACATATTTAACAACAAACAATGTTGATTTTTATCTTTTTTCTTTATTCTACCCCTTTTTTTTGGTCCTAAAATCTGACTAAAATAAACCTGTTCCTTCGTATGCCCTTTACGTTTCAGAGTCGTGGTGCATCCTTAGAACAGTCTCACGACCCCAGCAGACATTGGCCCTCTATGGGGCCCCGTCATTTATTCTACCCTTAATGCAAATTACCATGACCCCTATGAAAATATTTAAATTTAAGTGCAACAAATTATGTCTATCTATAAAAGTTCTAGCCATAAAAGGCTAAAAATAAAAATTAAAGCTTCGATTGGAATTCGATTGATTTTATTATTCAACAGATAAATAATAAATTAATTTAGTTTTGATACCTTCCTTTAAATTTTGAATTGAGTAGGAATAATATCGCTACCAACATTAACAATATTTAATTGAATCCGGAAATACCGGAATTACTTTCCGGGAAAATGGCTTATCCATGTTATTCTTTCTGTGTGCATTTATGATACAAGTACCAAAAATCAATCTACCTACTCCGATCACTGGTTATCTGGTTTCCATATTACAAGCTCTACTTCCAATGATGCTATATGGCCGTGTGTAAATAATGTACAGACGCCAGCACATCCAACTACCCCAATTTGCCTAATTTCTTTTCTCGAATTTCAACTTTATCACATAAGCATGAGGTTCACTTTCAATTGGTGAAATTTGACAGATTGGGGTAGCTTGATGTGCTGGCGTCTGTACCAAGATATTATTATCTATACATATAATAAAATCGTAGGAAAGTCAAAACTGTACATTGAAAATTTTTCAAAAAGGATAGTTGGGGCGTGATCTACAACCGACATCGAAGCCAAAAATATAGTTTTTAGAATTTTTGTCTGTCTGTCTGTATGTATGTCCGGGCTAAACTCGAAAAGTACTGCATGGATTTACTTCAAATTTTGCATTAATATTATTAAGAGGTCGGGTCAACATATAGGCTACATATTATTACGCTATCACCTACGGGAGAGGAGCTGTGATAATTTATAAAATTTAACGCGGGTAAAACCGCGGGGCCCAGCTAGTTATTAAATATTGTTAATCTTACCTTAGGATTCGCGTCCAAGTCGCAATCGATGTCGATGACTTCCCCTCTCGCAGCCCTGATCGGTGTAGGCTGAGACGACTTGCACGTTGGCACAACTGTACGAAAAAAAATTAACATCAAATTTTACAGTAGATACCATGTAAATAAATAAAATAAAATAAAAAAGGTTTTTATTCACGTAGACTTTATAAAAGAGCTTGTAAATAGTCAGAACATGTTCGTAGTAATATATAATTAATTTATAATTATTTCTAGGTAGGTACATGATAGATATTTAGGTACACGGATTGTAGGAAATAATTTACAATACGATTTATTTTATAATAGTAACGATATTTAGCTAACTTAAATTAAGTTATTGTCAAGGATCATGTGTAGGTTTAATGATCTAAATTTTAAATTTTAGCTATTTTTACTACATATTGTCTGAATGGTTCTGTCTATATTAAAGTACGAATTAAATGTTATTAATATGGCGGTCCTTGTGTTTATAACGACGGTCGCGCTTTAATGCTACCACCGGATCCAATGCGCCCCAACTGAGAAGACCCAGCGAAACAAACTCAGCTGGTGTCTCTACTACCGGTTTCAACACGGCCCAGTTCAGACGCTCCGGCGAAACATACTCAATGGGGCATATACACGAGATTTGGTCCACTTACTGAAATTATTTAGCAGGCAAACACAATCGATCGGTTGTCTGATTAAGTATGTATGGAGATAATCAATAGCACACAGACGTGTTGGTCACGTCATCATATCAGCTAAATTACGTCCACTGCTGGACTAAAGCCTCCCCAAAGTATGGGGCGATATGCCATAATCGCCACGTTTGCAGTACAGTGGCAGTAGTCATAGTTCACAGAAAAACGCTGCTGCCCGCTCTCTGGTAGGTATTCCTTCGGAACGATTTCTACACCCCCCACGGGATGAGATTGGGTGATAATATTATACATCAGTGTTTTTCAACCTTTTTCATGACGCGGCCTTTTCAGTATGATTAAATATTATGGCGACCCCCTTACCCGCTTTTTACCCACTTTTTTCCATATCTTTCCATCACAATGTCAGCTAAAGTACTTCCACTGCTGGACAATAGCCTCCCCAATCAATCAATGGGGGGGATATGCCATAATCGCCACGCTAGCTTTCCCAACCTTTTACAACTTCTCTATAGAAACTTTGCGACCCCCTAAAGAGGCTCCACGACCCCCCAGGGGGTCGCGATCCACAGGTTGAAAAACATTGTTATACATAATCAAAAGCTAAAAGTCTTTAAAAGGGGCTTTACGCTTTTGATAAAGCTTTTCTTCACAAAGTTCTCGTTACTGATAAAATAATACATAATAAAAATCTTTATTGACGTAAGTGATAAGTTTACATTGTTCTTAATCTAAGAGTATGTTTAGAAACATACTCTTAGATTAAGAACAATGTAAACTATGACATTACATACTTATGACATTATTCTAAGTGAACACTAACGTCTAAAACTAGGCCGAGCCTGTACTCAGACGGACATAAAAACGTTCCTTTAACTAGGATTGGTAATTGCTGAGATGTGGTTGATAGATCATTTGTCACTATCGACACTTCCTTATGCTTTTACAGTAGATACCGTGTATGGAGGTAATTAATAGCACGCAGATGATGATCACGTGGCATGGCCATATACATAGCGACGGACCTGTTGGCGTGGTTCGTAAATACTTGCTTTCCACGCCGCAGGTCGTGGGTTCGATTCCCATCTTGGGCAAATATTTGTGTGCAGCTGAGTCTGGATGTAATTATCTATACAAGTATGTATTTACAAAAAAAAAGTAGTATATCAGTTATCTGTTTTCCATAGTACAAGCTCTGCTTAGTTTGGGATCAGACCGCCGCGCGCCGTGTGTAAAAATAATGTCCCAGGATATTATTATTTATATTTGTCACTATAGTCTTTATTTGTAGTTATTATTATATGTATATGTATGTATGTATGTATATGTCTGTATGTATATGTATGTATGTATATGTATGTATGTATATGTATGTATGTATATATTACGTTTACATTGAACCGAGGAACTTTTCACTGTTTCACCTTAAAATAGCTTACCACCATGTAAGATGTTTTTTGTCAACTTGAAAGTATAAAAGTTAAACCATAAAACCCCAATCTATAGATTGATTAAGAACCGCACTAACTATTATATTAATAATTCTATTAATTCCATTCAAATATCGCGAAGTCAGTTGAAAATTTGATTCAACTAATTTTAGTTGGCTCTCCATTAGAGCTGCAGACGAATAAAATATGCATTCCGTCGCCGACATATCCACGTAACATTGTCACGTGGTCATAAAAGCTACGTACCATAGTAGCGATTCATCCCACGCACCATTGGAAATTAGGCGATTGGCACACTGCCCCGCAAGATGCAGCGTAGTGCGAGAGTGCGTGTTCTAACGTTGCTTGTAAGTATCTCCGTTTGTATAGAAAACTCGCACAGGCCAACACACATAACACTCATCTGCATGAACGCGTGTGGGTGCAGTTTCTGTGTGTTGGACTATGCGTATTTTCTATACAAACGGAGATACTTACAAACAACTTTAGAACACGCACTCACACACTACACTGCATCATGCGGGGCAGTGTGCCAATCGACTTAGGACGTCACTTTTCAGCACGAGGCATACATACGCAATGTATGCCTCGTGCTACCAACTCATTCAAAAGTTACCATCATGCAAAATGTTGTCTCTGTCACATCAACATAGTTCATAATTCCTTTGACACATTTTAGTATGAGTTACAAACATTAATATTCAAATATTAAACAAAGTATTATCATACATATTAATGAAGCATAACTAAAACAAGAATCAACACGAAACTAAATTAAAACTTGGATCAGTAGACATACTGTAGGTCACGTGCCCAAACTTACACGTTATGCTTATAACTTACAGGTTTGAGTTGCTTTTGATCAAATTCGATTTTAGGGTGGGTACATTAGTTTTCCCCAGAACTAACTTGTTTGTCCAAACGCCTCTAAGATTAAGCATAGTTCAATATTTGCTTAATTTGAGAACGTGTTTAGTTATCAAACGAGCCTAACATACTTTGCGTGTCAGTGTTTCTTCTGCTTTAGGCACCTTTCGTAGAAATGGTTCGCCTGCGGACTTCATTATTTTTTATTGAATCTCGCAGGGAAACTTCAAGCATAGCCCTCTCCATTACCACAGTATAAATATGGACAGTAAGGTAACTACGCCTAGCTGATGAAATAATTACCTACGCTGTATTGAAGCTGTATGGTTGTAACTTTTAATGTTTTAGACTCCTATTAAACTATATTTGTTTTATAAATCAGCAGGACGGTTAAAATACGAAAGCTCCCGTTTTGATGAAGCCGAGTTCAAACAGCCGTATACTACGCAATACGCACGTGGATATTTAAAAAGATTGCAGAAATAAACTTATACACGACCACTCGTTTTGACGCGGCACTCACTACTGACAGCACCGCGACAACCGCTTAGGGGTCTTGTCGATGCGCATGTTTGTGTGAGTGTGCCGTTTCGACCGTTTGTAGGTAGTTTCCGTACTGTCCATTTTTATACTGTTCCATTGCTCTTTGGGTGCCCTTGAGCCATTTGATAAGGTTTATATATCTATAAATCTACTTATAATTATCATGTACAAGTATGTAGGTACGAACAAGACTCCGAGAAATGTAAATCCTTTATTTTACAGACAAGAATTTTATTTCTTGTTAGTCTAACAACAGTGTTTTCAAACGCAGGTAATTGGATCTTGGAATTAAATCTCAGTTTGGAGCAAAATGTAATTGAATTCTTCCGGTAAAAAAAAAACACAAATTAGCCCGGTGTCTCGTAAAACATGAGAAGCTGTCGCATGTCGGTCGGCTGTCAGTAGTCAGTAGACAACAGTGCTTATGTGTTTTTTTTTATAAGTTACGAGGAATGCCTACGTATGCTACCCGCAAAAAGTGCCTGCGGATGGGTATGTCGTACTCGCACCGCTTTAACCAAACCTACCATGGACTATTCAGGGCGCCTGATGGGGGGAGCACCGGGAACGTGGGTGCCCCCCTTTTGAGCCATGTCCCACATGCTCGGGACACGCACCCTGGGTACACGTAACCTCCCCTATTAGACAGTGCTTACCTATACCAAAAACTCAGAGGATGGCTTTAACAACTCTGATACATGTAACCATTACTCATACGCATCCATTAATGTCCACCTGGTCCAATTTTGGACATGGCCGCCAGTCTCAATGGAGACTAGCCATCTGCAGGGGCACTTTCTATTCCATTACTCCGACAAGACCAACTTACATAATACCACCAACTCCCAACCCCGGGCAAAAATCACGTAATCATTACTCCGACAAGACCAACTTACATAATACCACCAACTCCCAACCCCGGGCAAAAATCACGTAATCACTTTTTGGCCCGACCCGGTTTTCAAACCGAGTGGACCTACCGCCTAAGTAATCGCATTCGTTCAATAGGCTTCAACGTTGAAAATAGATTCCGGTACCATTTATGACGTCCATGTGCTCATGGAAGCCGATTGAACGAATAATTTAGTAATTTTTAACCTTCATTTATTTGAATGCCGATCACTATGATAAGAGACTCAGGCGGTAGGTCGCCAGGACCTCGTTAACTGCAGTTGAACACGTTACCGCTAGACCAACGGGGTCCTTCCTTATCGTAAGGGTCCCAGTAGGCCTCTGACATGGCTTAACGACTTTTTCTAATGACTACAGCTGGGACCGACAGCTTAACGTGCCCTCCGAAGCACGGAGACGCTCAGAAATTAAACCACTTTGGCGGTCACCCATCTATGGACTGACCGCGAACCTAGTTGCTTGACCTCGCCGATCGCTTACAGACCGGTGAGAGAATCTAGCTATGAACGCCTCTAGAGGTAGTGAAAGAGAGCTTTATCTAACGAATAAATTAATTAATGAATGAACGACAATCTGTGTTAGCTAACGCTGGAAAAATACAACGCTAATTTTATGTTCATAATATTTTCGCGAGCGTACCGAGACCTCAAAAATAGAATAAAGTGATGATACTCCAAATTTTCCGCGAACAGAACTAATTAAAACTGTTACTTGATGTTACAAAAACGTACACAAAAATGTATTTTTAAGCGCGAGGATACTGGAATAATTTTTCCGCTCATCCTACGACCTTTATAATTTTATTTAAAACTGATAAGTAGTATAATTAGTTCATAAAGATTATATCTATGTAAAGTAAGTGACGACGTGGGGCATTAAAAGGTCATAGCACACATACAATTCGTAAACGTATCGTATCATCATCATCATTTTGTCCCCACTAATATGCTAGTGGGTATGATTTCCGCACTTAGTCCTGATGAAGACCATTGTACGTGAGCCATGGCAGCCTTTCTTCCATCCAGCTCACCTCCCTCCAGCAGCATATCAGGTCTCCTAAAATTCTCAGGGCATCCGTAAGAATTCCTGCCGATTCCAGAGTTTCCTTCCGGATTTTTGTGATGTCTGTGTGATGACGTATCGTAACCGTATCAACTCAAGTCACTCAGTATTATTTGTATGGAAGTCCCAACTGTAAACCACACTAATGGGAATCGTAAAGTAATCGAGTTCTCTCGGGACATGCTAACCGTAAGCGCGGCGTAGCCTATCCATAGCCGAGGGGTCGCCTAGCCGTAGACGAGGGGTCGCCTAGCCGTAGCCGAGACGTCGCCTAGCCGTAGCCGATGTAACGATAATATTTTTAACAAATCCAATACGGGCCAAAACAGTTATCATCATGTCAGCCGAATAACGTCCACTGCTGGGCCAAGGCCTCTCAAAAAGGTTGCCATAATCGCCACGCTTGGCAGACACGTTGGCGATCGCAATATGATGGTCATAGTATACAGATAGACGTTGCTGCCCGTCCTCTGGGAGATATTCGATCAGGTCGACTTCTACGCGGTCGATTTTCGCGTAGTCCTAGCCGAGGCGTCGCCTAGCAATAGCTGAGGCTTCGCCTAGCGTTCGCCGAGACGTCGCCTAGCCGTAGCAGAATCGATGTATCGGAGTTGCTGATCCGCGTTGGTTTCGTGCTTACGTAAAGTTAACGCCTGTTTGTCAACGAGGTGAAAAGCGATACGGTAACGGTGTTCCCTTTCCGATTTGATATACATCGGAACAAGCTTTGCTTAGTTTGGGGCTAGGATGATCTGTGTGACATTGTCCCCAGATATTATTATTATTATATGTGTTCTGACCACTTAAATCATACGATATAGCACCTTCACACAATTTATTGGTGCACAGCAGTAGATTATAAGGTTTCACAGCTTTTCGTCTCGTGCCAACTTATCGTGCGATTTTTACCCAAGTGACAGACTCTATCGCTTGTTCTCTAGACAGTCTAGTGACGCAACCGTGGATATTGAAGCGCTCATAGCCGGTCCGTAAGGGATTGATGAGGTTTAGACTGACCACGGTCTTAAGAGGTTTAGACAGTAAGGTAAGAAGATTCAGTTTAGGTAAAGTGGTGTAATTTCTAAGTGATTTCCTACGTCGGAGGCCACTTTAAACTGTCATACAGTTAACAGACAACCGAGCCTTACCGACGGCTTGAAAAAACCCTAATACTACGTTACCGCTGCCCATATCGATGAATGAATGAGCAATGGCAATCTGTCCTGCAATATTCACATAAGTATATGTACAGTTACATGTGAATGTTCATATAAAATTCACAACTTTTTATGTTCATGTTCAATTTTTACAAATTTAACATAAACATATGCTATTACGAATATGCATTAATTTTTTTTTAATTAAATAAATTTCGTCATCTTGCCTACATTTCTGCGTTTTTCCGCGTTTTCATAGTTTGAAAAATATACGGCGAAAGCCTAATAAAACCCGTTCGCTGATCTAACTAGGCTTACAAGCACCACAAGCAATTATTTTTTCGCCTGGTATGAAAACCATCCCTTTAAACTATAAGTCAGGAAATTGAGTTAACTTACATTTAACATCCAAAATAAGGTTCTCACTGGAACCTTCACCAAGGCTGTTTCGGGCAGAGCAGACATAAGCACCAGCAGCTTTCCTGGACACCCGTTGAAGCACCAAGCTCTGGTTAGCTAGAAGCACTCCTGGACCGGGCTTTACTACTGCACCCTGTTGACAGAAACAATCATATCATAACCCACCAAGGCTAAACTGGTAACCAGGCAGCAGCCAGTTGGCGTGGTTGGAAAATACTTGCCTTTCACGCCGCAGGTCGTGGGTTCGATTCCAACCCAGGACAGATATTTATGTGCAAGAACATGTCTGTCCTGAGTCTAGGTGTAATTATTTATACACGTATTTAATTACAAAAGAAAAGTAGTACATGTAGTACATCAGTTTATTATTATTAATTATTATTGTTATCTAGTTTCCATAGTACAAGATCTGCTTAGTTTGGGATCAGATGGCCGTGATTTTGATTTTGATTGATTTTCAATCAATCAATCATTTATTATTCGTAAAACATAGGTACAAAAAAGCTAAAGAATTACAGCGTATACGGAACGCTGAGAATCAAAACAATGTGTGTGTATTTTCGAAGCTCCTTGGCCATTTTTTCTTCTTAAAAGGTCAGAAAAAGTTATGGCCACAAGAAAACATTGAAACTTAAACCGATTACATTTTGGACGAATCCACGACTTGCCAAATTCAAGGATTGGACTCACATTCAACAGTACAGGAAATTAAAATACTCACATTATGCGTAAAATACACATGGTTATGCCAAGGGTTTGCTCTGACCCTGCAGTCCAAGTAGACATCTGATCCTTCCACCACCTTGTTGGCGTCCAGATTGGCTCCTAACTCCAATTTGGCTACCGGAAGATCTGATGAGGAGAAAGAACATATTTAAATTATCAGTAACAAAAAAAAATACTAATCTTTCTGCCTGCGACGCCGCGGCGTCCCAGATTTAAGTAAAAGTTTTATCACAATAGGCACTACGATGGCTACTCATGTTTTCCATTGAAACCCAGGTTTACATAAAACCCATAATGATATAAAACTTTCACGGTAAAATATTATCATAAAACTTATTATCCCACAGGTTTCACCATCATCATCATCATCATATCAGCCGAAAGACGTCCACTGCTGGACAAAGGTCTCCCTCAAAGATCTCCACAATTGCCGGTCTTGCGCTATCCGCTTCCAGCGATTTCCAGCATCCCGCACAAGATCATCAGTCCATCTTGTAGGGGGCCTGGTTCTGGATCTATCTTTTATACTTTATCTAGGAGCGGCATGCATAAATATTACATTTTTGAGGTGTTGTTTCTATAATTCAGATCGAACAACGCCTTATTTATTAATAATTCACAGAACACACACACACACACAAGAACATTTTGAATTCCTTTTCTGTGTAATATAACAGCCATCTCTTCCCGATTGGGTGCATAAAATCCGTTTTCATTTTAGGTAGATTCAAATGACCCTCTTCATATTTTGCGAGTCATACTTTTGTGAAATTACTTTAAGGATACTATTACTACTGCCCCGGATTTTTTCAAGTAAGCAAAACAGCCCATTTACGGATGATATAATAAAAAACATCCACTGTCACTAAAGAAACGTCTAACGGTCCTAATAAAATTTAAAAAAAAAATATAAAAATGAAATAACTTACGTTGTATCTCCATCTTCCAGCCATCCTCGTGCGTAGAATGTGGTAAGCTCGGCTGTACCGCCCTGCATGACAGTACCCTGCCAGCGTCTTCTATTGAGGGTACGAAGGTCAGAATACTGCTGGTCACGTTGCCGTCTGTTGAGGTCTGTTAAAAGAAGGCTAAGATTAAGTCGTGGTTCAATAGATGGAATTAAGAAAAACAGTGGACGTGTCATGGACCCTTAAAGTTTAAGTTTGAATCATGTTACATTATCAGTATGTAGTTGACTGTGTATCAGTATGTCTGTTTGTAGCGTCATAGCTCCTAAGCAGATGGAATTATTATAATTCAGTCTACATTCAAAAACTAGTTTTATTGTGATGGTTTTTAGATTCTTACATCTATTGAAAGTTTATAAGAAAATTAATGTATCAGGCGTGAAAAATTGAATTATATTTTATTGTTTACCACCTTTTTCTTTATTAATTAAAAATCATTTTAATTTATATTAGGATTTTAATTTGCCTTGTGATTCTCTATAATTGTATGTTTTAAGTGCTTGACGTAAATTAATTTAAATTTTAATAATTATAAATCAATTGATGGCCTTGTCGGCCTAGCGGTAGCGTGTTCAACGGCAGATGATGAGGTCATGGGTTCGAATCACGGATCGGGCCAAAAGTGATTATGGAATTTATCTGTCAAGAAAATTATTTAATAATAATATATAATACAAATTATAAATTAATTTATTATATTATTAATAGCATTATCTAATTAACAAAGTTCCAAATTTGTTCCAAAACAAAACAAACATAAAAACATTTTATTTTTTTATATTTTGTTATGTGAATGATAAAACTTAAAACAGCTACTTAGTCTTAATGATGTACTTTCGTCAACTTAATTAAGAATGCAGTGCTTTCCTTTAATTTAGATGCATGCAAGATTTAAAATTGTATCAAAGATTGTTGTTTAATGTTGTGTATGTATTTAGTTGGTAAGCCTTTAAATAAATAAAATAAAAGAAAATTTCTCAGCATCAGCCCGAAGTCTGGAAGTCGGCGGTATCACACTCCCGTGCCCCAGAGAGCACACGAAGCCGCCGGTCCTGTACCTGACCTTTCAGTCGTATCGCTAGTCATCCCATCTGATCACGAGAGTGATGGTATAGAAAGTGCCTCTGTATCTGCGCGAACACTTGTGCACTATAATATCCTGCACGGTTGGTCTTCATGGAGATTGGCCGCAGTGGCCAAAATTCGACCAAGAGGACATTATATCAAAAAACACTCACGTTACGGGACAGTAACAAAATTATTAGAGGTATTTTTTTAATTCTCATTAATATCAGCCCAATGACGTCAGCCCTGAACAAAGGCAACCCCACAATGTAATCACACTAATATTATAAAAGCGAGTTTGTGAGTGTGTATGTTTGTTACTTCTTCACGTCTAAACGAAGGAGCGATTTTAATAAAATTTGCTATGGAGTTAGCTGACACCCTGGATTAACACATAGGCTATAATATATAAAGTTTAACGCGGGTAAAACCGCGGGGCACGCCTAGTAATAAATAAATACCTTGGGATAACTAACACACTGCCATCTGATCCCAAAATTGGCATAGCCTGTACTATGGTGACTGTTAAACAAACTTATATATTTCTAAATAGATACATATAATAGACAACCCAGAGAACCATAACAAATAATCGTGTACATCACACAAATATTTGGCCCGGGTGGGAATCGAACCCACGACCTCAGGCTTAGCAGTCAGGGTTACTAACCGCTACACCAACGGGACAGCCAATTGCGTCTATCTTCTGTTGTTGTGCCATAATCGACCGCAGTTTTTGGTAATAGTAGGTACACACGGCTACATATCAAGCTATATATTTCCAGATCTCGCGTTGTATAGGATGTCCATACAATGACAGGTCAGCTTATATTAGACACTAGCAGTGACCGCGGACTTCATTCCGCGTAATAATATGTATTTTTGTCCCTGCCCGTTTTTTCATAGCCCGACATGACACTCCACAATAACGTAGCTTTCTATTGGTGAAATAATTATGAAAATCGGTTCAGTAGATCCAGAGATTTCCCCTTACAACGTCACAAACTCACAAACGTTACCTCTTTATTATAATATTAGTATAGATCAGTGTTTTTCAACCTGTGGGTCGCGAAGCCTATATAGAGGGTCACGAAACTTCTATATGGAAGTTGCAAAAAGTTGGGAAAGCTAGTCATAGGGTCGCAAATGAATTTGGAGTATTATGATTAGGCCTGCTGCAAATACATTAAAAGTTTAGCACGAAGTTCCAAAACACTGGCTATACTTTGTCTCTTGACAACCACCTAACCTCTAAATGATAAAATAAATTTTGGTGTAGTGCTTTCTATTCCAATTATTCACAAAGATTGATGTATTTATAATATATCTTGTAATAATATATATCTTGGACAATGTCACACAGATCATCCTAGCCCTTAACTAAGCAAAGCTTGTACTATGGGTACCAGGCGACGATATACATACTTATATAGATAGATAAATACTTATATACATAGAAAACATCCATGACTCAGAAACAGATATTCGTGCTCATCACACAAATATTTGCACTTACCGGGATTCGAACCCAGGACCACCAGCTTCGTAGGCAGGAGCACTACCAACTAGGCTACGGTATGCGAACTCTATGAATATTAATAAAAATGTTGGATTTAAAAAAGGTAGGGGGGTCGCCTAATGAAAAAGGTTGAAAAACACTGGTATAGATGTATAGCTTGATATTTAGCCGTGTGTATACAGAGAAACACTGCCGCTCGGTCTCCTGTAGATATTCCCAATGGATAACTTCTACCCCGCGTCAGCCTTGCCTTAACAAAATATTCAGAAAAATCTCCGGTGTTCCCTAATCATACAAATTGCAGCAACAATAAAATGACTACCTTTTATAGGGTTGTCACTCACAAGCAGATAACATGAAATTACCCTAGGGTTGCCGCTTGTCACGAATAGATAGCAATAAATCAATTATTATTGTTGGCCGCTTCCCAAGGGTGTGATTTCGATAGCCATTGTTATATTGTACTATACTTCACGGTACAATTTTGATATCTCGAATTCAGGGAAATAAATATATTTTATAGCCTTCTCCTTTAGTGGCAATATTATGGATGTACTGTCTGGAAAATAGGATACGAAGAAAGAATGGTACGGGCAAATGCCAAGGTCTGGTCTTATTCCTAGCGTGAAGATGGCAATCAAAATGGAGTCAGCCCAGTATTCAGCTACGAGTTTAGCGTTGTCAGTAGCGGCCGATAGCCTTTGCACCGTGCAGGAATTAGGAGACGCAGAATATTCCCTGTTGTATTGATTTCTATTATATTTATGTTTCATTTCAACAATTCGCAAAATAAATTGAGAGGTGTCAAGGGACACCCGGATGGAACGAAGTTATTTCTTATTATTTATTATGTACAAAAAACCTGTATACACTCAACAAAAATAATCATCGCGACACCACACTGTTCAATGCGAAATAGAAATGAAAATATCTGGCTTGCTTTCTATAAGAGAGAGAGAGAGAGAGAGAGACAGACAGAGAAACATGCGCACGCCGCACAGCTGCAAAAAGTGTCGTGACAATTTTTCGTGAGATTTTTTTCCGTCTAGCCCTCTTTCACCACGCGCGATAAGGAACTTCGTTTCGTTCCAAAACCTTTGAGTGGGAATGAAAGTAAGAACCCAGTCTGGAAGACAAGATTTGGTAAATATTAATTGGATATTTTTTATAGGTAAAATGTACTTGATCCCTAGGCTCTTTTGATATCTTATTATACCATTGAATTTGGTCCATCAATTTTGTACCTAAACACAGACTAAATATACTTCTGGGATCTTTATTAGACTGGCCGGTTGGCGTGTTTGGCAAATGCTTACCTGTCACGCTTTAGGTCGTGGGTTCGAGTCCCACCCAGGACAGATATTTGTGTGCATGAACATGTCTGTTTGACCTGGGTCTGGGTGTAATGATCTATATAAGTGATTATTTACAAAAGAAAAGTAGTATAATTATGTGGTACCTATATCAGTTATCTGGTTTCCATAGTAGAAGCTCTGCTTAGCTTGGGATCAGATGGCCGTGTGTAAATAATGTCCCAGGATATTATATTAAAATTAGTCCATATCTTTCGTAGCTTAACAGATATTAAATTTAATTCCTTTTTAGTGTATACAATAAGAAATATAGTTAACAATAATAATAATATCTGGTGACAATGTCACACAGATCATCCTAGCCCCAAACTAAGCAAAGCTTGTACTATGGGTACCAGGCGACGATATACATACTTATATAGATAGATAAATACTTAAATACATAGAAAACACCCATGACTCAGAAACAAATATTCGTGCTCATCACACACATATTTGCACTAACCGGGATGCGAACCCAGGACCACCAGCTTCGTAGGCAGAATCTCTACCAACTAGGCTACGGTAACCTATATTATGTCAACCCTACAACGGCTACAACCAATCAATCGTTTCAAACTATCCATTACTGTTGGAGGATAATAGCCCTAAGGATTCAATGGTTGTTGTTTATTGACAGCTACCTATTATTGTTCTGTCGGTACCATTTAAATAGGCCTGTTGCATTAATTAGGGTCGTTGACTTAGAAGCCAGTAACGACATCTATTAGAAACCTGTGGAATTATTATTGTCATTTTTTGCACACAGATGGCATTGTGACATTTATCACAAATTGTTTATTCTGATAGAAATCAGAAATCATTTATTCGCTTAGAATATAGGTTACATAACAAGATATATTGGCGACAATTTTGTGAACAAGCCATATTCTACCTTATTACAGGCATGCAAATATTAAAACAATAATGAATACAATTTAAATCTTAAAAATAATAATATAAGCAATGTCAAGTTTATAAATTAACTAGCTGTGCCCCGCGGTGTTACTCGCGTTAAATTTTATAAATTTTCTTTGCTATAAACCTCACGGAGCCCGAGACCGTTCCAACGAATGCAAAACCGTGGAAATCGGTTCGTGCGTTCTGGAGTTATAGCGTCAGGAAGGAAAACCCGACTTATTTTTATATGAATTAATTAATTTACCTAGATACAAATGTCATATATTCATTTATTGTATAAAAGCAATTTGTTACCAACCATGTCTGTAGTTTTGTCTTAAAATTATATATAATTTATAGAATTAGGTACTCGAATAGAAGAACTACACAAATATCTGTCCTAGATGGGAATCGAACCCACGACCTGCGGCGTGAAAGGCAAGCATTTACCAACCACGCCAACTGGCCCGTCAATATAAATTCAGATATTACTTAGATACGTCATCCTATAGCCAAGAGAAGTCCACCGCTGGATAAAAGTAACTCTAAGGATCTTCAAAATGCAAGAATTGTATCCATCATTTGGGATATAAGCCATAATTACCATGCTTGGCAAATAAGTTGGCGATCGCAGTATAGTACTCGTAGTACAGAAAATCCTTTCAGATTTCAGAGATTTTCTGCCGATGAACCTGTTAACACTAGACTAAAAAGGCAGTCAATCTATATATATAAAAATCAATGCCACTTTTCGTTGTAATGTTATAACTCAACAACGCCTTTACCGATTTGGCTAATTTTGGTATTGAATTATTCGTGGAAGTCCAGGGAAGGTTTGTACGTAGAGAAAATTTAAAAAACGTCTTGTAAAAAGTGTAAAATCAACATCTTTCTATACTCCTATATACAAACAATTTGTACTAATACTTAAAAGCGTAGCGAAAGCGGGCCGCTAGTATGATATATTTTATAATCGCCGTACACGCGGTTTCACCCACGCTAAATTTTATAAATTAGAGTCCCAGAGTCTATGTGTTATTCGAATATATTTTATAAGCTATATTACTACAAACTATCATCAAAATCATTCGGTAGTTTTTACGTGAAAGGGAAGCAAAAATTTATACATCCAAACTCACAAACTTTCGCATTTATAATATTAGCAATAGAAATTGGGAATTATTTTTTTCGAATCGTCACCCATTTTTATCTTACCGTGCAGTGCTTGACGTGGCAACTACTAAGATACACTGCCAAAAAGCACAGCAGGAATCCTTTTTTTATTTCTGGATCATCTTTCTCTTTAGATCTCTTTAGATAATTCAATTGTAATAAGATGTTAATCTTATTACAATTGAATTATCTAAATGCCTTGAATTAAGTCTACTCATTCCAAAGCAATTTTATCATTAAAATAGTCTGAACTTCGTCGCCATTTATACAATTAGTAGGATATCATTATATCATCAACATAATCATATCAGCCGAAAGACGTCCCCTGCTGGACAAAGGCCTCCCCCAAGGATCTCCACAATGGCTGGTCTTGTGCTGCTGGCATCCATCGACTTCCCGCGACCCTTGAAAGATCAGTCAGTTTGGAAATTCTTTTGGCTATGTCGGCTACTTTGGTTCGCCTGCGGTTTTCGACGTTTTTTATTCGATCGCGCAGGGATACTCCGAGCAAAGCCCTCTCCATTGCTCTCTGGGTGACCATGAGCCTTCTTATGAGGCCTATAGTAAGCGACCACGTCACTGTTCCATAAGCCATCACTGGCAACACACACTGGTCGAAGACTTTCGACATATCATTATATACTTATAGTTAAACATTATCTGCAGAACATTATTCTATAATATATATGCACATCAGTCCCCCATTTCACTCGGTAATCTGTAAAAGTCTTGAGTCCTTAGCATAAGTTATCCAGAACGAAAATAACTCTTTCCTACCCGATAACTATCTTTCCCCTATTTTTATTCAGATCAGGGTTTCAAACAATAGCAAAACCACAATTAAGGAACTAAGTTCTCGAAAGAAAAGGGGAACACAAAGGAAGGAACGTAATCAGATCTGTATTGTACAGAAAACAGTAAACAACTTCCTTGTACAGCCACAAGAGTAAATAGTCCACAAGATTAGAAGTAGTAAAATACTCTTCCAACTCACTCTCACCCAAACAATTACATGAAAAGTTTATAGTTTAATTTACATATTATTATATCATTCTTATATAAAAAATGATTCAATTGACTCTTTACAAAACTAATATCACGTGAAGAGTAAATAGGGATAATTTGAGAAAGAAATAGCATGTGGTCCATGAGGTAACGTTACAAATGGTCTTACGCGTAGTTATTGAGTTATAAATGATTATGGGTAACTTAACTGAATTAAGTCAAAGAACAATACTGTATCAAAGATAACGCATCCATTATATTATATGTATTTCCAATAGAAGGTGCAATTTTACTTTTATAGATTACTAGCTGCGCCCCGCGGTGTTACTCGCGTTAAATTTTATAAATTTTCTTTGCTATAAACCTCACGGAGCCCAAGACCTTTCCAACGAATGCAAAACCGTGGAAATCGGTTCGTGCGTTCTGGAGTTATAGCGTCAGGAAGGAAAAGCCGACTTATTTTTATATAGTAGATTGTAATATGTGCTTTCAATTTGCTTTTGTAATCAAGGGTTATGTGAAAGAAAAAGATTGCATGGTCTTTTATTAAGGGTTTATAATTCAAATTAAGGTTACGTTTTGTCCCAGCCTTAGTGTGAAATTTTATTTATAGTTAGGTAGTTATCTTGTAACCAGTCTATACATATATACATACATAGACTCACGCCTGTTTCCCAGAGGGGTAGGCAGAGACAACGGATTTCCATTTGCACGATCTTTGCACACGTCTTTTGCCTCGATTACTGTCATTATATTCTTCATACATGCTCGCCGGTTTAGGGTACTTCTGACCTGCCCTTTCTTGAGAACGTCTCTTATTTGGTCAGAGAATGTTCGACGAGGTCTTCCCCTTCCGGTTGTTCCATTCACACAGGCCAGGTATACTTCTTTGGTCAATCTTCTTTCATATATACAAATAAACATATATACAAATGTACAAAAACGAATTTTATACAAATTTAGGTAAATATTATGGATAAATCTGTATAAAATTCGTTTCTGTACAGGCGCCAGCACATTCAGCTACCCCAATCTGTCAAATTTCTTTTATAGATTTTCAACTTTATCACAAGAGCATAAAGATCACTTTCAATTGGGGTAATTTGACAGATTGGGGTAGCTTAATGTGCTGGCGTCTGTATATGGATGTTATAAAAATATTTTATCGATAGGAATGCCAACACGTGGAGGGCAAATGCCAGTCACAACGACATCCTGCATATGTGTGCATAAAATTGTAAGTTACTTTCTTTCTGCGGGTTTACCTATCTATATGGTACATAGTATACTATTCACTTGGACCAGTGTTTATGTATCTGTCTGACAGAATTTTCAATTGGCTTGGTGCTTTGTCTTCAACCAGCGAATTTGGTTTTTGTTGGCAATTTAATTTGAATATCTGATTACAGATAAGTTAATGTAATAACTTAGGCTCGAATTTTGAATTGTTAAAGTAAAATATTACAACGCTCTAACAGTTAGAATACAGGGTGTCTTTCAAGTGTAAAAATGTGCTGAATTGGAATATATGATTGTATACATAAAACTGTAAAAAAACAAAACACCGACATCAAAATACAAGTATACAACAAAGGAAAGTAAAGCTTGTATTATGGATACTAGACATAGGATAAATGTCTAATCTGTTTAAATAATTAGAATCTTATAAGTCATTAGTTAGTTTTATGAATAATTAGCTGCGCCATGCGGTTTTACCCGCATTACATTTTGTAAATTATAACCTATGTGTTTTGGAAATTTGGAAATTTCTGAACTGAAACTTCGAGCATATCCGGCTTCATGGCTCTTTTGCGAACACGACTCTGTTCCGTAAGTCACTGGCAAGACACACTAGACAAAGACGATTTGGGACGAAATGATGTTATACAGTAAGTTTTTGAAGTTATACTTCTTTTGGCGCGATGGAGAAAAATGATGAGAGTGAATTTTAACGATGCGCGCGCACACCGACACCAAAAAATTTAACAGCATGACGTTAGTTCTAGGTGGTATGAAAATTGATAACTATGTTCAAGTTGTATATTAAGAAGTATAACTTCTAACGCGTGTACATAAGTACACACAAGTTTTTTTTTTATTCTGTGGTAATACCTAAATATGTAATATGTAAAAAAAGGTATAGGTACTATACCTTTTTTGTTATGGCAGGGCAATGCCTACGCATGCCACCCGCAAAATGTGTCTACGGGTGGGTATGTCAGACTCGCACCTACTAAACCTAACCTGGCGTGGACTTCTCTTGGCGCCTGATGGGGGCAGCCCCGGGAACGCGGATATGCTGCTCCGGTGCACCCCTTTTGCGCCATGTCCCAGATGGTCGGGACACGTACCCTGAGAGGGCTCTGAGTTGCCCTCCCCAATTGCCGACTCCTGCCAGTCCGGCACAACGACTGCGCCACAAACAGTTCACTGTCTTCCCGGAGCTGCTTGCACACTTAATATACCTACCTTAGTAATTAATCAATCATCATTTCAACCATCATCAGCCTGACCACCGTAGCCTAGTTGGTAGTGCTCCTGCCTACGAAGCTGGTGGTCCTGGGTGCGAATCCCGGTAAGTGCAAATATTTGTGTGATGAGCACGAATATTTGTTTCTGAGTCATGGATGTGTTCTATGTATTTAAGTATTATCTATCTATATAAGTATGTATATCGTCACCTGGTACCCATAGTACAAGCTTTGCTTAGTTTGGGGCTAGGATGATCTCTGTGACATTGTCCCTATAATATTATTATTTATTATATAATGGCACATACAATTCAAAGGAACAAAAGTTGTGAGTACTTCTTAGTGAAACAAAACCTGATTGCATCGTTCCTTCATCTGGACTCGTGGGACATCAGATATTTATCTAAGTAGGTCAAACGAAATACTTGTGATAAAAGTGAGGGTTATGTGAAATTCTGTTAACTTGGTATATTTTTTTTTTGTACCAAAATAAGCAAAACTAAGTTATTTTCCTGTTTGTTAATAACTTGTCTTTTTATGTGTGATGTGTTTGCGTTTTCCGGATTTTCATAAAAGTCCTGATAAATTTGTAATGAGCATTCTTCTTCAAAGTTACATTACAGAAAAATAAACGTTCTAGGGAAGATTCTAGCGAGCGTTGTAGCGATGGTTTGGGCATATAGAAAGGATGAATGAAAGAAGATAAGATAAATACTGTTTATTGCACACCAATTACAGTGTTTTATTGTACAACAGGCGGTCTTATCGCAGTCAGCAATTTCTTCCAGACAACCTTTGGATGGATAAGAAGCAGAAATATAGAAAGACAACACGATAAGGGTAAGATAAGATAAATACACTTTATTGTACACCATTATACATAAAAGTTACAAGATCTCAAATAAAATAACTATAAAAAATGTACAATAGGCGGTCTTATCGCTTAAAGCGATCTCTTCCAGACAAGATAAAATAATTTAAGTAGGAATCTAAATACTTACAAACTAATAATGGCATTTACTTAATAGTAATACTACCATGTCATTAGATATATCGGCGCAACAACATTAATTAACCAAAAACAAATGCGTCATAGGAGTAGTTTTAAGTCTTTGTTTAAATTACTCTTAAATAGTTAGTTAAACTTAATGAATTTAGTGTTAAAAATCAAGTTATGATTTATAAACCATCTTAACATTTGTACAATTGACGATTTTAATAGTTTAATTTACATTCGTTCATCGAACAAAGACAATACGTAACATGTTTGTCACCGCACATTTCGTATAAATACGGCCGACGGGTCGAGTACAAATCACTTTCGCTCGAGCTGTCGGACCGTACGGATCACCTTGTATCGAAGATTGTCATGGAATAAAACTTCACGAAACATATTTCGGGTTTTATTATCGCCATGAGTCAACAACCTTCAGTGGATAACCAACGTGCAGATAATAGTGACGTCAGTCTTGCTGACGTCATCATGACTAACGACAACGATACCCCCGTTTTTCCGTTATCAGAAGTGGGATTCAACCCAGAAGATGACCAGCGTGAAAACACCCTCGATGACGAAGATAGTGAATGGCGCTTACTTGGGAAGCAGCTAAATCGTAATTTTATGGAGCTGATAGAGGCAATGAGAACAGCACACAAGGCGTGTGAAGAATGTAGTAAGATTAAACAATCGAGCACCCAAGCTGCTACATCAAATCATCATCTGATAAACAGAAACCAACCAACACCCAGCAGCAGGAATCTGTGCTGCGCCATGCTCTACAACCTGGTGATCTGTTAACCGTATCGGCGGGAAACGAATAGTCTTCTCACCGGAATTCTGTTGCAGAACCAACCAAGCCAATTGCATCAACCTCACGAGACCTCATCAACCTTCATAGTAAAGGGCAAGTAACTTGATTCAATAACTCTAAATAACTCTACGAGAACTACTAATAAACCTACGATCACAGCACCTTCCTAATAATATTTCCTTATATTGTGGCTCTGTATTCCACTGTGTTATCAGCCACTCAAAGCACAATATAACACAACTCCTTATCCCTTAATCTACGAGAACTCTACGAGAAATCCACGAGAACTCTACGAGAAATCTACGAGAACTCTACAAAAACTATACCTACCCTCACCTTCCTAACCTTATTTCCTTGTATTGCGCTACTGTATGCCACTGTGTTAACAAGCTCCAGAGTACAATACAACACCACTTCTTTTTCCTTAATCTACGAGAAATCTACGAGAACTAAACCTACCCTCGCCTTCCTAACCTTATTTCCTTGTATCGCACAACTGTATGCCACTGTGTTAAACAAGCTGCAGAGCACAATATAACACCACTCATTTTTCCTTAATCTACGAGAAATCTACGAGAACTTAATTTTTTTACCTACAAAAATAACAAACCAAAAATAATGATAATAAACCAACACATGTGTAATGTGACTTGGTTATTGCAATATCTCTATAACTATTAATGAGCAACTTAGTTGCTTACAGGTACCAAACTCAAAAGCAAAACTTTATTGTTTCAGATTTAAAAGGACAATGACAACTGAGGCTGGTGCAGAGCGCGCACCGCCTTTCAGAATGGCCGTATCGGCGCAACAACATTAATTAACCAAAAACAAATGCGTCATAGGAGTAGTTTTAAGTCTTTGTTTAAATTACTCTTAAATAGTTAGTTAAACTTAATGAATTTAGTGTTAAAAATCAAGTTATGATTTATAAACCATCTTAACATTTGTACAATTGACGATTTTAATAGTTTAATTTACATTCGTTCATCGAACAAAGACAATACGTAACATGTTTGTCACCGCACATTTCGTATAAATACGGCCGACGGGTCGAGTACAAATCGAGAGTCTCGTTTGGACAGCCGACGCGCACGGACACGTTCGTGCGCTCCTGCCTTACCCGACTATTTCCGACTATACGTGCTCGTGTACGTTCGTCAGTTGAGATAAATCGATCGTCAGATTGGTTGAATCTCGGCAAACCTTCACACTATTAATTGGTGTAGTGGCGTCTTTTTCAAGACAGCGCTACCCCAATATAGTGTGTGTTTCTTTTGTACTTTCGTGCCCCTTCAGGGAAAATCCACTTTTCTAGTGGTACTTGGTGGAAACGTAACCGTGCCAACTAAGCCAAGTTAGTGTAGCCCCAAGCACTAGGCCTTGCTCCTTCAGAGCAACGCCAGTTAATTGGAAGCGGTTTGGTATCATTGGCCTTGGGGGCTACCCTAGTCAACTCCAAATCGGAATCCCACCTCCTTACCCTACCTTCCCATTCTCTCTTGTTGTTTGGGTGCTGACGGCTTCGGCCCATATCGCCCTCTGCATTAGAGCTGCTAGGAACCCTTTCGCACAATAAGACTGGCGAGAGGGATACAAGCTTAGGGCTCACCATAGGTACACATACCTCCTCGTCTAACCCGGCGAGGAGGGTGATACACACACCAACACACCCTCGGGCCCGTCCAACCCGAGGTGATAGTTGTTAGGGACATTCTATTGTTAGAGCGACCGCCGAGAAGTTTCTTGTTGGTTCTTCTTCTCGGAACGCTCCGGGAGCGAACCAACGTAAATTCCGGTAGTTGTTAGGCTTCTAAAAACCATCACAAGATGGCCGCCCCCGTACCCGCCTCCATGGTAGACATTACCAAGGATCCCCGCTTCGTTGAAGCGCTCTTCAAGCTCCTCAAGTCCGACCCAGTTGGCTGGGTAAACTTGATGGAGACCGTCAAGACAAAACTCATGCTTGACGATTCCCCTTGCTCCGGCGCATCAGCGCAGGAGAATAGTCTCTCCGTCCCCTCCTCTTCTGCCCCGTTCACCCAGACGGACAGGCAGTCGCCACTCCCCCGTAACCGTACCCCCTCTCCATCTCAGCCTCTAGCCACAGAGGAAGAGATGGACGTCGTACCGATCGACAGCGATGACGACGCTCACAACGAGTGGACAACCGTCAGGCGCGGGAAAGCTGATAAGCGGACCCGCGGCGACAAGTCGTCGTCGTCTTCGTCTGGCAGCTCTTCCGGCTCTGATTCTGAGGCTTCGACTCAGGAGAAGAGCAAGAAGAGCGCCAAGACGAAGAAGTTGCGCACGGAGAGACCCTCCGCCACCAACTCTGTCCCCTCTTCCCCCACTACAAGCGCCCCCGCCTCACAGGCAAAGGCCAAACCCTCTGGCTTCACGGCCAAGACCACTAAGCCCCCACCTATCATGCTACTCAGCATCGATAAGTGGGAAGACTTGTCCACCACGTTAAAGTCCAAAGGTGTAGTCGCACTCAGCACTACATACATCCTCAAGGAGCAGATGTACAAAATACAGCTGCAGACCTCCACTGAATACAGGACAACGACGGCTCTCTTCGATGCACGTAAGGTAGACTACTACACTTACGGCACCGCTGAGGACAAAACACTCCGCGTGGTTATCCGCCGAGTGTGCCGTTACCTTCCCATCGACTCCATCAAGGAGGACCTAACCACCCAAGGGTACCCCGTGAGAGAGGTGCATCGGATGCGCCGATCAAACGGTGGCGAGCCCTTCGATATGGTGCTGGTCCACCTTGACGACTCGAAGGAAGGACAGAAAATCCTGACTGTCCTAAAAACAGTTTGCGGCGTCGGCGGCATCGTCGTCGAGCCGCCTCGGCGAGGGACCGTACAGGGGCAGTGCCACAACTGCCAACTGTACGGGCACTCGTCTAAGAACTGCCACGTCGCCCCGAGGTGTGTTAAATGCCTGACCCCAGGTCATCACACCTCCGAATGCCCAAGACCTAAGGTACGTAGCGAATGCTCCGAGCCACCCGGTTGTGTCAACTGCCAGTCCTTGGGACACCCTGCGAACTATCGCGGCTGTCCCAAGGCACCGGCGAGGAGACCCGCCAGGAGGCCTCGCAGCAAGCGCAACGCTCGCAAGCCTCAGGCGCAGACTAGCTCCGCCAAGCCCCAAGCAAGCCCTCCCCCGCTAATGTCCTTGGATGTCCAACAGACATCCCTGCGACCAGCAAGACCACACTGGCCTCTGCCAGATTACGTCCCCTCGACCGCACCCAAGGCTGCGGGTGAGGCGGTCGCCCCTAAGGCTGTGCCAGTCCCAGCTAAAGAGGCGTCCCCCAAACCCTCAACCAGCGCGACCCCTCTCGTCCCAGTCAAATCGGGCTGGGCTTACAACCCGCTGACCAAGAAGTCACAGGCTCCAAAGGCCCCGGCCAAAGGAGCCCAGACTCCAAAGTCATCAGCCCCAGCGCCCAAAACCCGGGCGCCCCAAGCGAATAGCAAAGGGCGCGCCTCAGGCTTTGCCGAGCGCATCATGACTCAGGGCTGGGAGTTGCTCGATCAGTTTGAGGACCTCACCCAGAGGGCCGAAGCTGATCCGACCAACATCCAGTTGGCCATCGACGCGGCACGCGTATACCGCCGCTTTATTAAATCAATACAACCGTAATGGCTGTACACCCGTTGATGACTCCCCAATTCACTTGCAGGCTAAAACCCAGATCTTTAAAGATCGGGTTTTACAATGCAGACGGATTAGCGAGACAACGCGATGAAGTCGCAGAATTCCTCTGCGATCATCAAATTGATCTCTTCCTCGTTCAAGAGACATTCCTCAAACCGAGCAAACGGAGAAGTCCTACAGTTGCCAACTATCGTATAGTTCGCAACGATAGGACTCACTCCGCCAAAGGGGGCACGCTGATTTACTTTAAGAAATCACTGCATTGCGTATCTTTGGACCCTCCCGTGCTGAAGAACATTGAGGTCTCTGTCTGTCGAATAGGCATGACAGGCCATCAGCCAATCACGATAGTCTCGGCCTACCTCCCCCCAGACAAGGAGATACTACTTAGCGATCTCCAAGCACTGTATGACTTAGATGGCTCTGTCATAGTGGCAGGCGATCTAAACTCCAAGCATGAGCAATGGAGCTGCCGTACGAGCAACTCGAACGGCCGCGCACTTGCTAATCACTTGGCAATCATACCGTTCGACCCTATAGTCCCTCTCGAACCGACCCACTTCCCCAGAATTGACAGTCACCGACCCGACATACTCGACATAGCACTCCTTAAGAATACAAACCTACGTTTGGCTTCTGTAGAAGTGCTACACGAGTTAGACTCCGACCATAGACCGGTCATCCTTAGTCTTGCCTCCCGCACAAGCCACTCTGGCGCGGATAGCAACCTACCACCCAGATATGTTACCGACTGGCAGAAACTTGAGGGCAAACTCAAGTCAGCCACGTCGGAGCACTTAGATTCGATTCCATCCCTCATAGAGACCCCCGAGCAAACGCATGCAGCCATCGGCTCCTTCACGACTCACATCCAAATCCAAATGAACGAATGTTCCCGGGAGGTTCCAGCGGCTGACGCGTTCAGACGGTGGAAGCTCCCGGAGGATTTGCGTGAGTTAGTGACTGAGAAGAACGCGGCCATCAGAGCCTTCGACTCCTATAACACCTTGGAAAACCGCACTCGAATGCGTGAACTACAGCGTACTGTACGTGAACGCATGACCGAGAGGCGGGATTCCGGGTGGGATAGGACGTTAGCCGAGATTCAACCCTCGCGGAAGGCCTTTTGGAATCTCTGCAAGCGACTCAAGACAGATACCGACTGGACCATCCCCCCGCTGACGCGTCCGAATCAACGCCCCGCGTTCGATGACGACGAAAAAGCCGAATGCATGGCCGACAATCTAGAGACCCAATGTTCTCCCAGCACCCTACCAGTAGACCCGGAGCACCTCAATGAGGTCGACTCTGAGGTAGAACGTAGGCTCGCCATACCACTCCCTCCGACCCCAACTGCCCCCTCCCGGGAGGATGCAGACGTCGACGACGACGATCCCCTGAGGCCAGTGACCATCGAAGAGGTTAAAACTCTGATCAGGGACCTCCGCCCTCGCAAAGCCCCCGGGTACGACGGAATCACCAATCGCGTTTTCAAGCAACTTCCGTTGCTTCTACTTAGCCTGATGGTCGCGATTTTCAACGCGGCCTTTTCCAACAACATCTTTCCACACCAGTGGAAACAGGCAAACGTGATTGGCATCCCGAAACCCGGAAAACCCAAATCCGATCCGGCGAACTACCGCCCCATTAGCCTCCTCTGCGCCATGGGGAAACTCTACGAGCGCATCATTCACGCCCGTTTGTCGTCTTACATCCACGCAAACGATATCCTCCCTGACGAGCAGTTTGGCTTTCGAGCCAGACACTCCAGCGTTCACCAGGTGCATCGCATTGTCGAACACATCCTAGTGAAAGCTGCCCGTCAAAGAGCCCACACAGGAGCACTTTTCTTCGACGTGGCCAAAGCGTTCGATAAGGTCTGGCACAACGGCTTATTATATATGCTGTTCGAACTCAAAGTGCCCGACCGTCTCGTGCACATCTTACGAGACTTCCTTACGGACCGAACGTTTAGCTACCGCGTCGAGGGAAATTACTCCTCCCTCAGACCGATACGCGCAGGAGTTCCCCAAGGCTCAGTCCTTGCCCCGCTCCTGTTCTCGCTGTACACCAGCGACATCCCCAGACCCGATAAGGCTCATCTAGCCCTCTTCGCTGACGACACAGCTCTCTACTACTCCAGTAGGAGCACGTCAGTCATCCACCGAGAACTCCAATCCTCAGCCGACGCCCTCGGCGAATGGTTCAGGAAATGGAGGATCGAAGTCAATCCCACCAAGAGCGCAGCCGTGCTCTTCTCTAGGATAGACCCCGCCCCCACCGCCGATCCCGTCCGAATGTTTGGTGAACCGATCCCCTGGGAGAAGAAAACCAAATATTTGGGAGTGATCCTCGATCGGAAGTTAAACTTCAAGGACCATCTGAGATACGCTCGTAACCGTGCCTCATTTGCCCTTTATCGATTACACGGCCTCCTGAATGCACGCAGTAAAATGTCCCTTGAAAACAAGGTGAGAATTTACAAGACGTGCATTCGACCCATGATGACCTATGCGAGCCCGGTCTTCACGCACGCTAAGGATCGATTCATCCACCTCCTCCAGGTAGTCCAGAACAAGTTTATGCGACGAGCTGCGGTAACAAAAGCCTCCATGCTGATCTCCAATTGCCTACCATCAGGCAATGGATGAAGCAAGCGTCCAAAAGGTACTTTGACTCTGCCACTCACCATCCAAGCAAATTGGTGGTACAGGCGGTCAAATACACTCCTTCCCGACTCTCACGTAAACACCGTCGTCCGAAGAACGTCATAGACGAATCGGACGACGAGATCACCGTTTACTTAAACCAAATCAAATCGATTAGAGACTCTCGCAACACTGCACAACCGATATTTCGTACTCGCCCGATGCGAGTACGACCGCGAACGCGTCACGACCACCAGCGTCCTCCATGACCCTTAGTTTGCATATCGTACCGATAGAAAGCCCCCCTCAACGCGGACGGGGGGCCGCGTCATGTCATTAACGTAGAGCGAAAGTTGCACTAAACTCCCTAAAAACCACGATCTTGCCCTCTCCCCGTCAGTATCCGCCCAGAGCCGAGGTTCGAACCCCACAGGGGGTGCCCTCCGGCGCGGGTACTTAGTTTGTAGTCTATATCTGCTAGGCCGGTTAGAGCCCACGCTCACCCCTACTGCCCGGTGAAGCAGTAAAAGCCGAAAGGCTAACTGCACGCGTCATGTTAAAAAAAAAGAGTACAAATCACTTTCGCTCGAGCCGTCGGACCGTACGGATCACCTTGTATCGAAGATTGTTATGGAATAAAACTTCACGAAACATATTTCGGGTTTTATTATCGCCATGAGTCAACAACCTTCAGTGGATAACCAACGTGCAGATAATAGTGACGTCAGTCTTGCTGACGTCATCATGACTAACGACAACGATACCCCCGTTTTTCCGTTAGATATAATACATACTTAATTACATAAACATAATAATACATCCATATATACATACATACATAATAAACAATATAATATGGAAGGACAGTGGAAATGCATTCATAGTGACAAGATTGACAAAAGAAGTATGCTTGGTCTGTGTGAATAGTGTAACTGGAAGGAGAAGACTTCGTAGAAAATTCACTGACTAAGTCAGAGATGTTCTCAAGGAAGGCCAGGTCCGAAGTACCCGAAACCGGCGTGCATGTATGAGGAATATAAAAGAACTATATTTTACTATCTTGATATAATTTCGTAATCTGCTAAACTAACTACTAATGCCTATGCAGTAGTCTTTAGATATGACTGCAATAGAATAATGCTAATTTTATTCCTATTTAAATTCGATTCATGATCATCATCATATCAGCCAAAAGACGTCCACTGCTGGACAAAGGCCTCCCCCAAAGATCTCCACAATTGCCGGTCTTGCGCTCTCCGCATCCAGCGATTTCCAGTGACCCACACAAGATCATCGGTCCATCTTGTAGGGGGCCTGCCCGCGCTGCGTCTTCCGGTTCGTGGTCGCCACTCGAGAACCTTTCTGCCCCAGCGGCCGTCGGCTCTACGAGCTATGTGCCCTGCCACTTCAGCTTGACAATTCTTACGGCTATGTCGGTTACTTTAGTTCGCCTGCAGATCTCAACATTTCTGATTCGATCTCGCCGGGAAACTCCAAGCATAGCCCTGCCTTTAACCCTTTGAACTTCATGGTATTGTATATATATATATACATATACATATTTTTTAATTAAACTGCAATCAGTCTCATGTGACTATAACCAGGTTGGTTGAAGTGAAATAGATTTTAGAGGATTCGGGCCACTGCCCCAACTCTCTTCAGTCATCAAGCACATTGGGCTCTTTTCAATCGGTTTATAGGACTTCTTTGAATAAGCATATTTGCCAGAGGATTTGGATGATTCATCAGACGATCTGTGTCTTATATGATTGACAAAAAAAAATGTGTCCATCACCCAAGGGTGACGATCAAGACATACCGTATCGTACTGGTTACATTCTGGCCTGTCATCTATATAAGATTGTCGCAATCAAATGGTTAAGAAAGGAATAAGCTTGCTTCATGAAGCTTGCCATGTAATACCGTCCTCCGCAGTTCATTGATTCTACAGGATGGTCGTGCGCGTTTAGAAGTTTCTTGTGAAACGCACGGTACTGTAGGTAGATGATAATTCCTCAAAGTATAATGCTTTCTACCCGCGTTAAATTTTATAAAATAAAGCCTATCTATTATTTGGATGTGTAAGCTATATTAGAATGACTTTCATCAAAATTCGTTTCATAGTTTTTGCGTGAAGGGTAACAAACATCCATACATACGTTCTCACAAACTTCCGCATTTATTAAACTAGCTGTGCCCCGCGGTTTCAAACGCGTTAATTTTCATAAATTATAGCCTTTGTGTTATGACAATAATAGTAATAGTAGTAATATATTACTACATAGTTTCAGCAAAATCTCTTCCGTATTTTTTGCGTGAAAGAGTAACAAACATCCATATTGGATATATGGATCGTCCATTCATATAAACTTTCGCATTTATAATATTACTAGCTGTGCCCCGCGGTTTTACCCACTTGAAACTTTATAAATTATAGCTTATGTGTTAATCCAGGGTATCAGCTAACTCCATCCATACCAAATTTTATTAAGACTTTCGCCTTTATAATATTAGTGTGAAGTAAGACTTAATCTAGGACTAATGTAAAATAAAACATTATTATACTCACAGTTTCTCTAACAGTTTTCAATCTGCTGCCGCCCTTCCACCAGGATATTGTAGGTTTTGGCCTGGCGCCAACAGCCTGGCATATCAGCTCGGTGCTCTGGCCAGCCACTAGAGGTCGCTTACCGCCTTGGAGACGCACCCAAAGTGGTCGTACTGGGAACAAGCAAAGAAGTTTTTAATACAGCACTCATAGACATTCACCGCCGCAGTGTAATATCTGTAAGTAGTAATATCTGTTTCAGCTTTGGTCCACCTAAAAAATTATCGTTAAGATAACGTAGAGTACACTGAACAGGAAATTTTATAATATAGCCTTGATACGGTTGTTTTGTTTCGGTTTCGATCCCCGTGCAGGACCACTGACACATAAATCATAGTTGTCCTGAGTCTGTAAAGCCCCCCGCGATACTCGGTATTCCTGCTCTAGAAGTGCTGCTATAAAATATTGGTCGATAAGATTTTGATTTGCCTTATACCCACAATTGTGGATTATTTCGGCAATTATTATGATGATGATGACATAATTATAGGTTTTTTAGCTTGCCTATAATAATATAGACAAGTTAAAAGGTTGGTTCTTATCACTAAAGTTTAGATTGTACAAAATAAAATCGCAAATTGTTAATAGATACTAAAAACCAAATAGTTTCTAAAACAATGCCGATAGGTGGAGTTGTAGCCTCCATAAGAATCTTAAAAGGCATTTATAAATTAGATCTGCCGTTGATTCCGTTGCAGATAATCGGTTAAAACCCTGAAACACCGTCAGAAACGACTTACTACCCGAAATGTAGGATAGGTTAGATTAGAACGTCAAAAGTGGATAAGTTATGTCGTCGATTCACTCACCAATAAATCGCTATAGGCGAATCGTACGCAGTTGAAAATCTTTGCTCATTCAGCAGAGAAACGTTTGTGGGAGTTATCTTTCAGAACATATCCTCTGTTACTGCTAGATACTTCTTCGATTTACGGTCCAATGATAATCAATAGTTAAATTCCAGAGGCTAGCCGCAACAGACCCCAAAATAGACAGGCAAAAGTAAGAAAGAAAGCCAAAAATACAAATTACACAAAACAATACAAAATAAATAAAACCCCAGATCAAAATCCTACGTCCCAATTCAATTACTAAAGGATCCAATTAACTTGAAACCCCTTAAAGGCAAGACCGATTAATTTGAATTCTAATGACTTTTTTCAATTATTTTAGATTCCATTTGCTAACGAAACCCTATCAATGAAATTAACATATGAATCAAATGTCTATCAATCACCCATAATGAAATTAATATGCCATGAACAAGGGTACATTTGAACAGCTGTTAATTCCATATGGTACCAAAAAAACGGCCGAAGCAATTTTATATAGTAATAGTAATTAAACCTTTCTCCTTGAATCCGCACAAGATGGACCGATGATCCTTGTGCGGATCGCTGGAAATCGCTGGATGCGGATAGCGCAAGACCGGCAATTGTGGAGGGGAGGGGGGAGGCCTTTGTCCAGCAATGGACGTCTTTCGGCTGATATGATGATGATGATGATGATAGTAATTGTAGCGGAAGACCAGCATCTATGGGGGAGGTATGATGTCCAGGAGCAATATACATATTTGCGTAAATATATTACATCTATCATCTTACCCAGATGCTTTCACCGGTTCGTAAGTGAGGCTCGTAGTCAGACCATAGATGGGTGACCACCAAAGTAGTTCATATCCGTGCTTTAGAGGGCACATTAAGCTGTCGGTGGCCATTAGACAAGAGTCGTTAAGCCATGAGGCCATGACAGAGGCGTACCTACTGGGCGGCTTGGAGAAATCTGACACTTGGATAACCATTGCCCATACGCTAAGTAAGTATTTGCATAAAACAAGGTATAGGTATAAGGTAGTCATTATATTAATAGAACATTCTCTGATCAAATCGGAGACGTACTTAAGAAAGGTCAGGTCAGAAGTACCCAAAACCGGCGAGCATGTATGAAGAATATAATGTCAGTAAACGAAGCGAAAGAGGTATGCAAGGATCGTGAAAAATGGAAGTCCTTTGTCTCTGCCTACCCCTCTGGGAAACAGGCGTGAGTCTATGTATGTATGTATGTATTATATTAATGAGATGACCTCTGTGCCCGTGCGGTTTAAGCCGACTATATTAATACTCGGCTTAAACTTGTGGGCTCGATGCTCTCATCGAACAATCTTGTGTAGAAATGAATATTTGTTTCGTGTCTAGTTAATGGAGCCGTGGCGGCTTCGAAGAGCATATTAAGGGCATTGCATAGGCTTCATATGTCTATAAAACATTTTTCTTTATTATAAAGTTTAATTGCAAATGTTAGCTATAGAAAAGCTGTGCTTTAGATTTGCACACAAAGTACGAATCAAAATGATGATTATGATAATGGCGCCGAGTGGTTTCTGATTCAAAAAGAATAACAAGCCCAACCCATACCATCCCATGGGTGACGTAAAAAGCTACTAAGGGATGCACCAGGTAGTCGGGTAGCAGCACCTCCTTTGTAGGTACTAAATACCACCTACTCCGGTTACCAACTCGCAAGCCAAGCGCGGTGACGGCAAATCCCTCCAAATCACTTTTGTTTTAGAACCTTTGGGGGAAGCCATGTTCAGCAGTGGATGATATCAGCCTTTTCACGTGACTTATGTAGTCAATCTTCTTTAAGGAGATCTTCTTTACGAGTCAATATAGAGTAGGTAGGTCCATAAAAACTATTAAAACGAGGTAAAAATGTAGGATATTTAAAAAATACATGTATATTTTAAAACAAATAATTCAAATTTCTATTATTAATTTCATGCCTCGTTGGTCTAGCGGTAGCGTGTTCACCCGCAGAGAACGAGATCCTGGGTTCAAATCCCGGGTCAGGCCAAAAAGTGATTTTTGGGACTTTTCTGTAAAAAGAAAAAATTCTAAGCAACAGCCCGAAGTCTGGGAGTTGGCGGTATTATATACCCCCGTGCCTCGGAGAGCACGTAAAGCCGTCGGTCCTGTACCTGACCTCTTTCTGGTCGTGTCGCATAGGCGTCCCATCGGATCATGAGAGTGATGGAATAGAAAGTGCTCCTATGTTTGCGCACACACTTGAGCACTATAATATGTCCCGCGCAGATGGCTAATCTCTGTTGAGACTGGCCGCTGTGGCCGAAATTCGGCTAGGAGGACTTTATTATTATTATTAATTTCATAGTCATAAAACGCACTATATATAGAACCGCCGGTCGTGCGCTATTCGCATCCAGCGGTTTACAGCAACCCAGCACAATATCGTCGGTCCACCTTGTAGGGGGCCTCCCCACGCTGCGTATTCCGGTTCGTGGTCGCCACTCGAGAACCTTTCTACCCCAACGGCCGTAACACTAAAATAATATTATTTATTTTTATTATTAGCTGTTATCAACCTATACAATCATCATCCTCATATCCGTCGAAAGACGTCCACTGCTGGACAAAGGCATATACAATAATAAATAATAACATAACCTAAGTATATAATAATATACCTAGGTTATACGGTCACCATAGCCTAGTTGGTAGTGCTCATGCCTACGAAGCTGGTGGTCCTGGGTTCGAATCCCGGTAAGTGTAAATATTTGTGTGATGAGCACGAATATTTGTTTCTGAGTCATGGATGTTTTCTATGTATATATGTATTTATCTATCTATATAAGTATGTATATCGTCGCCTGGTACCCATAGTACAAGCTTTGCTTAGTTTGGGGCTAGGATGATCTGTGTGACATTGTCCCCAGATATTAGATATTAATATTATTATATAATAATATAATTATGCGAAGAGTTTAAAATGTTGCTAGCATTATATTGTTTCACCCTAATCTTAGCGAAAGAAAATCTACAAACGGAAACATGAAGGAGAATAATTTACTAAATTAATAAAAAAAATTAAAACTGGCGGTTTATAAATTCATTGTGGCTCACAACAGCCCACTTGTGGCAAACAAAAGGCAAACTTGACTACAATTCAAAAGATCGTGTCCCTTTTTTTATTAAGACCACTTAATACAATTAACCCGGGTTTTTTGTTGGCAACCCTTTTCGGGTACCGCAGGGATGAATGCGGAACCGCAAGGGAAAAAAGTTTTTCTAAGGCTTTTGGCTGATGAAACAATGGTGAAATATCAATTACGGACTTTTTATTTCATCTGTAATATTATTCGTCTTAGCTATCTAATATACTCAACTCTTTTTGTATAGACGCCAGCACTTCCAGCTACCCCAAGCAGTCAAATTTCTTTTATAGATTTTCAACTTTATCACAGAAGCATAAGGTTCACTTTCAAGTGGGGAAATTTGACAGATTGGGGTAGCTTGATGTGCTGGCGTCTGTACCTGCTTTCAATTTAATTTTTTATTCCTACAGCCTACTCCATTAAAAAACGGAGTATCACATTTTCATAGTTTATGAAATTCATTCTTGCTCTGCCAATGATGCGCTTATAGAGAGATGTTGAGATGACAACTAGGCTCAAGGTCAGTCCATAAATGGATGACCGCTATAGTACATAGAATCAAAAATAGCATGTCTATGTTCTAGAAATGAGATATTTTCAATATAATTATAGTGAATAGAACACTAAACTTCAAAACTTTTATTTTTCAAAGTATAATTATTATCACTTCTTCTGCGACTTTGTCCACGTCGATTTCGTACATCTCTATTCTCTTTTATCTGTATTTAACAAGCACTTGATAAGATAAGATTCTTTATTTGCATTAAATGTGGTAGGTACATAGGTGGTAGGTTCGACATATAAATATCCATAATGTAATTTAATAATTAATAATAAAAATATATAATAATTACTAGCTATGCCCCGCGGTTTCACTCGCGTTAAAGAAGATTTTCCCGCTTTTCTGTCGAAATTTTTCCTGAATTTTCTTTGCTATAAACCTCACGGAGCCCGAGACTTTTCCAACGAATGCGAAACCGTGGAAATCGGTTCTGGAGTTATAGCGTCAGGAAGGAAAACCCGACTTATTTTTATATAGTAGATTACAAACACTTACTTATTTCTATAAATTAATACCAAATAAATTTCTAATTTTAATTATTATCATGAAACGTATATTGTTATAACATTTCTCAGCCAGTAAATTATATAATTTAAAAATATATTAAGAGAGGTAGGGCATAGCGTTTATTCGCTCAAAGAGCAGCCCGACTGGGGAAGTACCTCCACCTTACAGAATACATTCCTTAATAATAACATGAATAATTTTAATGATGTGTTTCCGAGTGTGAGTAAGGTCGCCAGAGCTCATTGGGGTGGGGGGAAGGGTCAGCAACATTTGTTTGCTGACTATTAAAGGCCGGCAACGCACCCGCGACACCACTGGTGTTGCGAGTGTCTATGGGCGGCGGTGATCACTTACCATCACGTGACCCACTTGATCGTTTATCGCCCTCTGATATAAAAAAAAAAAAAGCTTTTTAAATTTAGATTTAGGCAAAATTTTATAAAATTCCGTTAAATGGTTGTAAATTTTGACGGACATATGATATGAGTTTCTGGCTGAGTGGTCAGATTTTGGTCCTGGTAATAACTGCTTGTTTGGATATCTTGTTGTATTTACTGTACTCATGTCTTCTGTGGTATAATTCAGGATGGTCTTTGGCAAAGTTACAAATTTCATAATGTAGATACTAAAGGTCAGCAACTTTAAATCATCTTAACACTAGCGTACAGGGATCGAACCCAAAATACGTGAACGATGAGGTATGAGCGAGGTGCCTACTTTAACAACTGTGCCACAAGTGTAATAAATTCGCTAAACTATAGGTAGTACAACTACTACTTGTAACTGTAATATGCAACAATTTCAATCAACAAAATCGCAAACGCTTAAAACTACGGATCCCGCGTTAAAAGTTTAATTAAAACCACGATAGCGTGGAAACTAAAAACGAATTTTATTATGAGCGAATAAAATAGAAATTCAAATGTCAGCTTTTCAATTAAGTTCCATTAAAACAATCACTGAACAAGTACAAGGTGAAATCGACTTTAAAAATAGAGCCTAAAAGTTGAGATTTCAATGGTCTCAAGTAAATTATTGTCGTTGCAAAAACCAATGGCATTTGTCTGAAGTATGTGAAATTTAAGTGAGTGTTAGAGTACTGAGATTCGATTTAAGTGATTTCAAGGTGTTCGTGTTGAAAGAACCAGGCGTTAGGCACAGTCAACTTCACGTCGCTTTGACCTTAGAACTTTATTACCTAGGAAATAAGGACGGTTTTCGTACTATATGTATCCATCAATTTCGACTTTACCTTTTGTTTTTGTAAATCTATTGTAAAATATTCCTTGTACGTACTTCCTTGTGAGTGGGGAGAAATTGAGGGACGTTTTGAATGGACTACTTCAAAGATTGGTCTTCGATAAGGATTCTTAAGAATTATTTGGTGTTCATTAATTAAGAAGGTACGGTCAAAGTCTGTTGTTCTTGAAAGGCATCATATCGATGTGTTTCCAATTACCTTTGAAATATCAATTTAATTTACTTACTGAAAGTTTTTTTTTTTAATTAACTACTAGCCGTTTTACCCACGTTAGGGCCTGTCTAACTATAATATATTCTATTTTATAATAATAATATCTGGGGACAATGTCACACAGATCATCCTAGCCCCAAACTAAGCAAAGCTTGTACTATGGGTACCAGGCGACGATATACATACTTATATAGATAGATAAATACTTAAATACATAGAAACCATGACTCAGAAACAAATATTCGTGCTCATCACACAAATATTTGCACTTACCGGGATTCGAACCCAGGACCACCAGCTTCGTAGGCAGGAGCACTACCAACTAGGCTATGGTGAAGTTTTAACTTTATAAAATAGAATATATGATAGTTAGACAGGCCCATTTTTGTGGTTTTTTGTTACTATGTTTTTAAAGTAAACTATACTATATATACAATCTATACCAAAAATATATAACGGCAAAACAATAATAGCATTTTATTTGTGCGCTGTGTTTACAAAAGTAGTTATAATTCTATAATGTAGTATGAATAAATAATATTTTTTTACTTTGTCCGATTTTAAAATTTGTTGTGAGTTATTCTAACAAATATAATATAATATAATATCTAGGGACAATGTCACACAGATCATTCTAGCCCCAAACTAAGCAAAGCTTGTACTATGGGTACCAGGCGACGATATACATACTTATATAGATAGATATATACTTATCTACATAGAAAACATCCATGACTCAGAAACAAATATTCGTGCTCAATGTTAGATTATTGAAAATATGTTGATTTATATTTTCAATAATCAAAAGATTTATTTTAAGTTTTGGCAATGGTATCATTTTAATTTTCCTGAAAACTATTAATTATTAAATCGTTCGTTACTGGTTTATCATGGCAACACTGTTTGCACTAACTATATAAATATACATGCGTTGGCGGGTAGTCCCTTTTTTTCTTGTGGCGGCGACAGACGTGAAAAGTGATCTCGAGTTACGTTTCGTGTTAGTAGTGATAACTTGTGTTTAGTAATAAAGTGTGTATACAAGTGCAGTACCGTAAAATGGGGCGGCTTTGATTAGGTTTCGGATTAAATTGTTCTCTATTACTTTGTATTTTAAAGTTATGGCCCTGAAAAAAAAACTGAAATATCGGTTTTTTGTGTAGATTACATATACACCTAAAAAAAAATCAACAAGCTATCGTTTCCGAGAAAAAAAACAAAATGTTCCTTATCAACTTCAAACTGAGTTTGGGGCGACTTTGATAACACCTGTTTTTGCAATCGTATTTGAAAGTAACCCGGAAAAGGAGCAAATCAAAGAAAAAAATTTTTTTTTCCTCTGTACACTTTAAGAGTTATTAATACTTTTATGAATTTGGGGTGGCATTGATTACAGGGGCTAATTTGATTGACGAAATAACAAGTTTCAAATCACAAAAACATTTAATTAACTTTTATTAAAATTTCAAAGTGTAGCAAAACAGATTTGTACTGAACTTAATGATTATACCAATTAGGTTAGGCACAATAATCAAACTTAAAAAGTAAAAAATAAATCGACCTAAAGAGTTAGGAATAATGAGCCGTCACGGGACGCCTGGCAGATGTGAAACATCGACATTATTTTGTAAAAGTAATATGCAGAAAAGAACATATTGCGATAGGAACTAAATATGTCATAATGATAAAATAAAAAGTCGATTGCGCATGCGCCACGGCATGCGTCGCCACGACAGAAATCTGTTTTACGTGCGGCTATAGATGTTTCACATCAACAGTAAATATTAAATTTTACATTTCTTTAACAGGAACCTTAATTGGAAAGATATAGCAACCATATTTGAGTTCGGCAAGATACAACGTCCCTAATGGTATATTGTAGGTTTGTGAAGCTTGACTTATGGACATTTCATTGTCAGTTATTTTTTCAATGGCTTCTTCTAGCACTTCAGTAGTGTAATTTGTATAATTCCTTGTGCCCGGAGTCTTTTTGTAATTGCGCACTATGGTTGTTCCTGAACAGGGGCGACTTTGATAGTAAAACCTTTACAAATGAAACACAATATAAAACCTTTACAAATCAAAGACTGCGAGAACGGGGTGACTTTGATTCCTCTCAAATTCGCCCCGGTGAAAAAATCAAAGTAACCCCGACAACTTAAACGATAATAACCTCAAAAATCTTGCAAATATAAAAAATAAGAATTCGGAATAAATTTACAATAAACCATGAAATATATATACTCAAAGCTCAAAAGATAAATATACATGGTTATTTTGGTATATAAGAAGTTATATGAGCATGAATTACTTATATTAATTAGGATTCACTTTCAATAATTATTTTGCACGGACACAGATGCGCCAGCGCTTTGTGAGTGAATGACAAGATGGCCGAAATATCAGTGTTAACAATACTAAAAAAGAATATGGACGCGTTCGGATCTTTTTTGAAATATTAACATAAAAGTAATATTTTTAAGTTATCATCAAAGCCGCCCCGTCGTTCTAAAGTCGCCCTATGTTACGGTACGAGTTTTTCTAACAGTCAGAAGTGACAAGGTGTATCTACGTGCCCGATGCTGCGGTCTCCTGGACTCCGGATGTTTAAGATCAGATCTTAAAGTGTTATTTGACTTCCATGTGGCTACGAGAGAAAATTTTACTAGATCCTGATTATCAAATTTATGCAAAAAGTACGCGTGCGGCATCAACATCATACTACACACATTTTTCGGAAGTTTAGTGAAAGTGATATGTGAGTGATATATAAGTGAATTTCGTCAGTGTTTGTGTTCTTAATTTGCAAATGACAGCCAGAAAATATATTTAAGCTGCTATTTAATGAAATTTGTTTTAAAACTGTCATTATTAATTTTATAGTACCTACAGCATATAATTTTAATTTAAACTCGATAGCCTACTAGTTTATTTATATTTTCTGGCTAAGGTGGTCTATTTACTTATTGACACTATTTCTGGATTCACTGCTGGTGTCTCATATTTATGCTATAATTCAATATTGTGATAATTTATATTTAATGTGTGTTGCATATATATTAGTGATATGAATTTGCTCTTTCTAAGTACCACAGTATCTCGAATCATGTACTCATTGCATCACTGCTATGTATAATGGAAAGATCTAAGCGAAGACGGCGGGAATCGAGCGTAGATAGTGCTTCTACAGATCCTAGCTCTAGTGACATGACGATCGTGAACGTAGGTCACGACGTAAAATGAAAAGTGACCGTGGCCATAAGCATCCCCATAGGCATAAAAGACAAGCGCATGTTGAGCGTAGCAGGCATAGGTCTCTCAGTAAGATGTTAACCGGGTGTCTACTAAAACTGCCCCGTTGACATGAGCCGGCGGGTTGTAATAAATAAAGTTATATATTCCCATTGTAGTTAACGATCAAACTGATCTTTACTTGTCTAACAATACCTAACAGGGCAACAAATAATGTTGCTACATTTTATATTCCCAAAAGTAATTATGCGTCAGTGACTCCTAGGTTTTGGCCTCAAAACAATGTTCCGGTGGTTTTTAGCGCTGTTCCAAAATTTGATCCTAGTGAACATGGTCTGACAATATGATCCTGGATAAACGTGGTTAACGAATGTGCACGGATGTTTTTTTTGGAATTACTGCCAAATATGTGATTATACTCTTCTTAAATTAAGTAGTAAAATGGTATCAGGGTTTATTCTCAGTCCTACATTATCGGGATGAGTGATACAACAGTAAAAACTAGATTTTCCTTCGAACGAAAACTACGGCGATCTTTTTATTAACAACAATGTTAAACTTAGGCGTAGGGTTGGGCGACCCCTAGAACATTATTACTACGATATGATTGCGCTTATAAGTAAATGTGCTGCCTTATACGTGGTATCGATGACAAGTTTGTCCGAATCGGGGTAGGTGCCCGTAGTTCTGACGAACCAGAACTGATCATTAACTACTTGCATACGGTACCTTAACATGAAACTAATACACCATCTTACAAAAATCTTAACCGGAATAGTTTAGTAGGTTTAATAAGGTGGCAAAACAACAAAATTAAAGTTATAACAGTACAGATACATTTCGATGTAACAATTGTAATGAAATGGGGCTTATAATTTTTAAATGTAGTTAACCCATAGATAAGTGTAACTTTTGTTAAAAAATAGGCCATGCTACTAAATATTGACAATGACGCGAAACTCTTACATGATAATTGGGTAGTCTTTTATGGAAAAACCTAATGTAATAGTTTTGAAATCTAATGATGAATTAGTTTTAATACAAACCCCAGATGTTTTTAACAAGGAAATAAAAATAAAGTGTATGCCTAAAATTATAACGCTATAAAACCAAAAACTACAATGCCCATCAATGTCATTACAAATAGTAAATACTCGGGACAGTTATTGTTTCAACATATTTTTCTAACTTTACGTATCAATGAATATATTATAATGTTTTATCAGGTCTCTGAAAGTTTGAAGCAGGTAAAGGGTATTTAATGCTAACTAACCTATCACTTAATTATTTAAACACTAGCTGTGCCCCACGGTTTTACCCACGTTAAATTTTATAAATTATTACAACTCCTCCCCCGTAGGTGATAGCGTGATAATATGTAGCCTATATGTTGACCCGACCTCTTAGTAATATTCATGCAAAATTTGAAGTAAATCCATGCAGTACTTTTTGAGTTTAGCCCGGTCATAAATACAGAATATGTAGGTAGAACAACAGAAACCAAATAGCTTAAACCCTTACCTTTTAGCTAATGTAAAAATTAGTGCGATAGTTACAGAGGATCCCAAACATGAATTGCACATTTGAGAAATATAGACATTGTTTTGCAATGGGTGTAAGAGAATTAGAATTAGGTAAAACAAATCTGACTGAAATGGAAAGTACCCTGACCTATAATGGTCCTGTAGGATATATCCACATATCGTTTCCCAGAGTTAACGAGAACCCCTAAATAAGATTATAGAAGATTTACTCTCTAAAGGTATCATACGTGAAAGTACTTCTGATTATGATGACGGGCCTATTGGCGTAATGGCGGGTGCTTGCATTTCTCGCCGGAGGTTGTGGGTTCAATTCCCACCCAGGACAGATGTGTGTGCGCATGAACATGTCTGTTTGTCCTGAATATGGGTGTAATTGTCTATATAAGTACATATGTATTTGCAGAGTAAAAGTGGTATATGTAGCATATCAGTAGGTAGTCTGATTTCCATAGTACAGTCTGTGCTTGTTTTGGGATCGGATGCCCCTGTGTGAGTGGTGTCCTAGGATGTTACTAATAAAGTCCTGTTAAATGATGCTGAAAAAAATGGCGATAAACGCCTGTATATCGACTATAGATTCCTACATAGAAGACACTTAAAGATAAATATCCTCTGCCTCGTGTTGAGTATCAATCCGATCGGATCGGATCGGATATACATAATTCAAATCTATTAAGGGGTAATTAATAATATTTTTACAAGCCTTGATATAATATCAGGGTATCACCAAGTACCCATGTGTGAGAATACTAAACGGTATACAACTTGAGTTGCTAATTATTAGGCTGTTATAGTTATTGATTTTCCCATAACTAAAAACGTTTACGAGGTTCGACAGTTAGCTGGTCTCGCTAGTTATTCTCGACGTTTTATTCACAATTAATCAATGATAGCAAAACCTTTGAATAGATTTACAAAAATGAATACTGTATGGCGTTTTTATGAGCCATAGCTAAACGATATTAATAATTAATTAAATTCAAATTAACCACGAGACCCATTTTAAAATACAATAAAAACGGTTTTATTCACATAGACATTGGAAACGCTTGTAAATAACCGCAACATGGATAGTATCATAAATTAATTATAGATATATAGATTCTGGGTACAAGTATATATTCGATCGAGAGTTATATTTGATCAACCAGAATATAATTTTATTTGAGATAATAATGTTTTAGTTAAATGGGTATTTTTGAAGTTATTGTCAAATTGGTTATTTTAGTTTTTTATATAAATTGTCAGTACTCATAGTTTTAGATATATTTAACTACATTTTACTACGCTTAAGCACTTCCGATTCAGAGTCCATGTTTTAAGAAAGACGTTTATTATTGTTAAGAAATAAGACTAAAAAGTATTCCTAGACTAGCTCACTGGTACCTAACAATGAAGGAATATAATTTTACAGTAGAACATAGAGGGACAAAAATGGGTCATGCTGATGTACAAAATATCTGAGTCTAAGGACGTAGTGGACGTTGTCGATATTTTGGCAATAGGTGATGATGCGTGGCTGAGCACAGTGCAGGTGATACAAAGAATAATGAGTATCCTAAATTATTCAGACACTAAAGACACTGTCGAGGTTTTTCGAAAGATGTTTCAAAAAGAGTTACAGTAGAGTTACTCCAATTTTCATATTTATTTATATTTAAGAGAATTGAGACGATTTATTTAAAAGTTTTGCAACTCTTGCTTAAGTGGCACGCATAATAAGATTCCAGCCGGGGTTAAAGAAGCTCCACCTTATAACCAAATTATTAAACTGTCAAATACGCCCCATACTGATCATTACGGTGCCTTTCCTGTAATTAAAAAGAAAAATTTACATATTTTAGTAATCATTAATACCTTTACGAAATCTATATACATAAAATGCTAGACTAGCACTACTATTCAGGTATTTACATAATATTGCTCGATGTTTGGAGTACCACCCGTATACTCCTAATATCAAACCGTGGTACAAGTGTCATTAACAAAGAGTTTTTTAGATTATATTAATGATAAAATAATCTAACATACTTTAAATGCAGTTGCCTCTACCAGCTGGCCATTTACCAGGTTGAGAGGTACAACCGGACTCTGGTCGATGTCATAACTGCTGCTAATCATGTAATAAGATTTGTGCTTACCGCAAATTCAATCGTTACTGAACGATTTCATTAACAAATCCATCGGCCGTTCTTCTAAGATCTTGTTTGGTGCAAACAATCGGTGTTTCGGGTGGCTTCATTAACTTCGTAGTCTCTCAATCTACCTCTCCATTAGATCGAGATGAGGTTATGTAGGTCTGATGCCGATCGATCGCGAATTCACATTAAACCAACCCATAAATTAGGCGATTTACTAAGAATCGAAAAAGATATTCGTTCAGACCCGGGACAGTAGGAATTTATATGCCCTAAATGTGTAGGGCCGTTTAGAGTCACAATGGTTATCGGTAATGATGGCTATGACGTAGAAGATACTCCCATTACTAGAAAACAAGTTTGTAAACCGTATAAGTCGGTTTTGCTGTTACTCCCTTGAACTAGGTTTTCATGATGCAATGACAAGTGATTCAGTGGAGAAGGTGGTTTTCAAATGCTTCTTGTTATAACTAAAATCAAGTGTTGACGAGCGATACCCTATGTACTGTGATGAAATGAGTAAATGATGTATGTTTGAATTCATACATAATGATATGACAGTGAATTGTAGTTATTTATGAGATACCGTAGAAGTGAATATCTGAATCAATTGTAGTAAATATTATTATATTCAGTATACAGTGAAGTTAATGAAAAATTAATAACATGATCTTTAGATGAAGATGTATTCTTACTTTAAACATAAGAATTGCGAAAGTTAACCATAATTGTAACTAACAAAGAGAATTAATGATTGTCTAACATATTGAGAATAATAAAGGAGGTTTTTTTCTCCTGCTGGCAACACTATCGCTAACAGCTGATTTTGAATGTCTTCAATTTTTTATTAAAAATTATTGTATTTTCATTGTAAATAAGACCAGTTATCTGTAAATCACTGAGTATTTAGTGTATTAAAAGTGTTCCACGTATTAGTTTTGTATTTTGTATGTGAAATTCGTGTGAGTGAAGTGATTTGTGTTGTGACAGTTACCGGCACATTTATATGGACTCTAAAGGTAAAAACCACTGCATTTACGCGTAATTGCACATCGAATATCATTAACTATCATTTAATTTGGCATAGACTAAGTTATTTTATAATCAAAGTTATTACTTTTTAGTCTAGATATTAAATACGTGAACATAACCCCATTCGAGTCGACCGGTGACACGATTCTTTGTTCAATCGATCGGTAAACAATCCAGAAACTATGTCTGGTATTCTGACTCGTGGTGTCATAGCTCGCCAAGCTGAAGAAAAACTTCAAAAGGCTTTGAAAGAACTCCAAGCCTCAAAGCAGTTGTGTGATCGGTTCGACAAAGAACGGGATGAAAATGAAAGAGTACTATTAGAGTCATCAGTCCAAGTGAAACTGTTAAAAAGTCAATTGTCACAATTACATGTCCAATACACAGATGCCATTGACTCACGGGATAGACTCCAAATCATCATAGACGGCTTTGATCAATGTCGCATTGAATATGACTATGCATTGAACAAATCCCATAGCCTAGAACAACAACTTGAACAGGCTAATAATGAAATATCGTTACTGAGATCTGAACTACAATCATTAAAACATAATTTAATTGCTTCACAGAACCAAACACTATATGATGAGTTGGTAGTCAAAGATCCTTCCATGGTTTTTGTTGTTGCCAATAACCAGTCCTGTAGCACAAAACTGCCCACAAGGGATGATGATTGTATTAAAATGAATTCAATGGTTGATGGCTGTAGCAAAAATAAATTTAAAAAATACCTAAAAATAAATAAATTTATTAGAAAGTCCCAAAACTTGATAAAAAAACATAAATTCTTCTTTAAATATGATAGCCAAAATAGGGAACGATTAGAATTAATAGAAAAATTGAATATGTATACCATGAAATTAAAAAATGTTAGTTTAAAATACTCTTGTGATTTAGAAGCTCAACAGAAGAAAATGGACTCCCTTAAAGATGAACTCCATACATTATCAATAAAGTATGAACTATCTGAAAAACAGACACAACATTACATTCTGGCTATGAATGAGCTGATTGACCTTGGCAATTATAATAATGAAAGATTAGAATCGCTCAGCAATAATTATTCTTGTATGTGTCAACGGTCACTTAGCCGTTCCTCACCACCAAAGGATACTTCTGCTTTATAGCAAATTAGTAATGATAAGAATAACACTAGTTTCATTAGTCAATCTCAATCTGTAATGAACAAAACATTAGCAGTTAAGTCATACACAAGGAATGAAATAAATATTTTTAAACCTGAAATAACAATATTCAGTGATGAAATAGGTAAAAACTTAGGGCGCCTACTGTCAACAGAAGGACATTCAAACATCAATTTTTGTATGCCGGGTGCCTCTTGTCACCACATTTTTAAAAAGGTCTTTAATTATAAATTTAATAATGATGAAAATCTAATTCTTTTTATGGGAAATAGGGGTAATTTAAATAAAAAAACCCTAATACAGTATATTGATTGTTTAGATCGTTTAAATATAAGTAAAATTGTTATGTTTACATTTCCTTATAGCCATAGTTTGTCACAGGAGGAAAATAGGATAAGGTATAATTTGAATTTGACATTACATACAATATCTACCTACATGAGAGAAAAACTACATGTAATTGACATTAACTCATATGTTAAGAAACCCTTTTATATGACAAAAGATAACTATTGTTATCTGCCTAGTTTTTATACCAGACAAATAGCTTTGTCGCTATGTTATTGTTTTCATATTTCAGCCAAGAACATATTTGAGCAATGTACTGATGCTATAGATAATGTCAGTACTTTTCCTACTGACAATGACATATCCAGCTTGAATGGTGACATCTGTATACAGGATAATTTAAATTAACTGATATGACAATAGAGAATCACTCTTGCGTAATAGCAAATTCAAATATTAATTGTACTGTCAAGCATGATAAGGAATGTTCAGATCTTGTAATGGAAAATAATGTGAACCCATCAAACATAAATGCCTACAATAAGAAAAACCAAAAAAATTGTATCAACCTGGTGCATCAAAATATTCAAGGTTTGATGGGGAAAGAGTTAGAATTGGAGTTGTTTTTGAATTGTAGCAATATTGATATTTTATGTTTAACTGAGCACTGGCTACAACGCCATCAATTCATTTCCAGCTTCAATAATCACCAGGTTGCAAGCTCGTTCATCAGAGAAAAGTATATTCATGGTGGCTCTCTAATATTAATAAATAATTTGTTGAAGTTTAAAGAAAGAAGTGACGTTGTGAGCCTCTCTGTTGAGCGAGTAGTAGAGATTTCATGTGTTGAGTTGGAGCGATTTATTGTTGTGAGTCTTTACAAACCTCCTTGTGCACCATTTGATACCTTTTCAGAGATTATGGAGGATGCCTTAAATAAGTTAACTAATACCCATAAAACTGTTATCATTTGTGGAGATTTTAATGTAAATATTTTGGAGAAAAACTCAACAAGTTGTAATTTTTTAAATTTGTTTATGTCCTATAATTTACATCACAACTTTACAGAACCAACTAGAGTTACTGCCACAAGTGCTACATGCATTGGCAATATATTTAGCTCGGCAAAACCTTTAAATAAATTAATAATGAATAAGATTCAGTCAGATCATTCTGGTCAGTTGGTCACTTTTTCAAATTCTCCAAAGGTTCAAAGTACACAAATAAGTTACATACCATATAGTGAAAGCCGTTTAGGAATATTTAAATATAATATAGCAAGAAAACTGGCACTGTTGCCCTATCATAGTGATCCGGATCACTTGTACAACTCTTTATTCAACTTGATTAATGGTGAGTTCTGCTCAATATTCACACCCAAACAGTTGTCTGTAAGTAACCGTCTGATGTTCTGTGATTGGGCAACTCCAGGAATTTATAAAAGTCGCAATCAATTATATAAATTGTATGAAGAAAGATCCTATAATCAAAATACGACTTTTCTAGAACATGTAAAACAATATGCCAAAACCTTTCGAAGAGCCTGTTCCATTGCTAAATCGATGTACTTAAAAAATATTATAAAAAATTCGACAAATATTGTTAAAACCACCTGGAAGATTATTAATACTGAGACAGGTAGGAAAAAAATACGTAGTCGTGATTTTAAATTAAGAATAAATAATGTTGACATTAAAAGCGATTTAGAAGTGGCGACTGAGTTTGAAAAATATTTTTCTAATGTTCCAATCGATGTTACCAAATCTCTTGCGTCTTCTTCTGTATCTGCTGAGCTAATACTCCAGCAAAGCGTAGAGAAGTGTGACACAGATTTTGAATTCTCGGTGGTTAACCCTAAAGATATTTTGAATGCTTTCAAAAGTATTAATATGAAAACCACTAGGGATCTGTGGGGTTTATCTGTTAAGACTATTTCATCAATTATAACTATAATCGCCCCACATCTAGCTGCTGTGTTCAATTGCTGTGTCGCATCTGGCGTATTTCCTGACTTGATGAAGTATAGTAAAATTATTCCATTGTTTAAAGCTGGTGATACTTCAGATCCTTCAAATTTCCGACCTATTTCCGTATTGCCCACTCTAAGTAAAATATTTGAAAAGCTAATGCTTAGCCAGTTGCTCAGTCACTTTAATATACATAATTTACTTCATCGGAAACAGTTTGGATTCACGAAGGGTTGTTCAACTATAGATGCAGGAGTCAATCTGTTAAAAAGTATATTCGCGGCTTGGGAGGACTCGCAGGATGCATTAGGTATCTTTTGCGATTTGTCCAAAGCATTTGATTGTGTTCATCATGACACTCTTGTCAGGAAACTACACCACTGCGGTATCAGGAACAAGGCTCTCGAACTTTTGACTTCTTACTTGGGCAATAGAATTCAGAAGGTCGATATAAATGGTAAAAAATCTGCGGGATCCCCAGTGGTAATGGGCGTTCCACAGGGATCGATTCTCGGCCCATTCTTATTTTTAATCTATATAAATGACTTACCCTACTATGTAAGGGATAAACATGAGATTGTTTTGTTTGCGGATGATACTTCATTGACGTTTAAAATAAATCGACAATTACGCAATTTTGACGAAGTAAATGACGCAATCTCTAAAGTTGTTCATTGGTTTAATGCTAATAATCTTTTGCTAAATGACAAGAAAACTAAAGTCATAAAATTCTCTACACCTAATGTGAAACAGGTGGCTACCAATGTACAGCTTAATGGAGCTGGATTGACCCCTGTTGAGTCAACTGTGTTTTTGGGTATCACAATTGATTCAAAACTACAATGGGGCCCACAAGTAGAAAAACTATCAGGCAAATTAAGTTCTGCTGCATATGCTGTTAAAACTATAAGACGGCTTACTGATGTGGATACAGCTAGAATGGTTTATTTCAGTTATTTTCATAGTATAATGTCCTATGGAATTCTTCTCTGGGGTAGCGCTGCGGACATTAACACCATATTTGTATTGCAAAAAAGAGCTGTAAGAGCAATATATAAACTTGGTCCGCGAGAATCTTTGAGAGAGAAGTTTAAAGAGATTAACATTCTGACTGTAGCATGTCAGTATATATATGAGAATCTAATTTATATGCATAAATATAAAGACTCCTTCTGTAAAAGGAGTGATACTCATAATATAAATACTCGATATAAGCATAACTTTGTGTTACATACCACCCGTCTCCACAAAGTAAGTAACTCTTTTATGGGGCAATGTATAAGATTCTATAACAAACTTCCCAGTGATATCCGAGAAATGTCTATGAATAAGTTTAAAAGAATTATAAAAGCCAAATTGTGTAGCAGGGCTTATTACAAAACTTCTGATTATTTAAGTGACAAAACAGCTTGGGATTGAGTCGCTCTAAATTAACACATTTAAATACAATGTAAATTTATTTAAGAAATATATATTTTAAAAAAGGATTCCTACTGAGTTTTCTGGCAGTGTTTCTCAGTAGCTGCCACGTCATGCACTGCACGGTAGGGTAAAAAAAATTGACGATTCCACACAAATGTAATATTTTAACGGAATAAACGACTTTTGAATTTTGAATTTGAATTTTGAATATAATTTATGCAAAGTATTTAAGAGAGAGACATCTTGCTACAATATATTTATTTAACCAGAGATATATAAGAGAGTTGTAACAAGTGGGCTTCTCAGAGATGTGTGATTAAGAGTGAATCTCTATAGGTGAGATACTTATATTATTTTATAGAGACTGGCCATCTTGTTGCAATATATTTATTTAACCAGAGATATATAAGAGAGTTGTAACAAGTGGGCTTCTCAGAGATGTGTGATTAAGAGTGAATCTCTATAGGTGAGATACTTATATTATTTTATAGAGACTGGCCATCTTGTTGCAATATATTTAATTAACCAGAGATTTATAAGAGAGTTGTAACAAGTGGGCTTCTAAGAGATGAGTAAATAAGAGTGAGTGAGTCGCTATAGGTGAGAGTGCCTATAGTCGATGTTAGTTTTAAGAGTGAGTCGCTATGGGTGAGAGTGCCTATAGTCGATCTTAGTTTTAAGAGTGAGTCGCTATGGGTGAGAGTGCCTATAGTCGATGTTAGTTTTAAGAGTGAGTCGCTATGGGTGAGAGTGCCTATAGTCGATCTTAGTTTTAAGAGTGAGTCGCTATGGGTGAGAGTGCCTATAGTCGATGTTAGTTTTAAGAGTGAGTCGCTATGGGTGAGAGTGCCTATAGTCGATGTTAGTTTTAAGAGTGAGTCGCTATGGGTGAGAGTGCCTATAGTCGATCTTAGTTTTAAGAGTGAGTCGCTATGGGTGAGAGTGCCTATAGTCGATCTTAGTTTTAAGAGTGAGTCGCTATGGGTGAGAGTGCCTATAGTCGATCTTAGTTTTAAGAGTGAGTCGCTATGGGTGAGAGTGCCAATAGTCGATCTTAGTTTTAAGAGTGAGTCGCTATAGGTGAGAGTGCCTATAGTCGATCTTAGTTTTAAGAGTGAGTCGCTATGGGTGAGAGTGCCTATAGTCGATCTTAGTTTTAAGAGTGAGTCGCTATAGGTGAGAGTGCCTATAGTCGATCTTAGTTTTAAGAGTGAGTCGCTATGGGTGAGAGTGCCTATAGTCGATGTTAGTTTTAAGAGCGAGAGTGCCTATAGTTAATGTTAGTCTTAAGAATGAGAGTGTCTATAGTCGATGAAATTTCTAAGAGTAAGTGATAGGGGTGAGAATACCTGTAGAAGATGTGCCTTCTGTATTTTGTATTTGTTTTTTTTTTGTTTTAAACGCGAGGTCGCGTTTTACGTCAGGATTGGCCGAATGTTAGATTATTGAAAATATGTTGATTTATATTTTCAATAATCAAAAGATTTATTTTAAGTTTTGGCAATGGTATCATTTTAATTTTCCTGAAAACTATTAATTATTAAATCGTTCGTTACTGGTTTATCATGGCAACACTGTTTGCACTAACTATATAAATATACATGCGTTGGCGGGTAGTCCCTTTTTTTCTTGTGGCGGCGACAGACGTGAAAAGTGATCTCGAGTTACGTTTCGTGTTAGTAGTGATAACTTGTGTTTAGTAATAAAGTGTGTATACAAGTGCAGTACGAGTTTTTCTAACATCATCATACAAATATTTGCACTTACCGGGATTCGAACCCAGGACCATCAGCTTCGTAGGCAGGAGCACTCCCAACTAGGCTACGGTGATCGTACATCTAGGCGAATTAAAGCAAAGCTTATACTATGGATATTATACAACGAATAGACTATCATGTTTTCCTTTTTTTTAAACGTGCGTGCATAATGTATGTATATACATAATACAAAATCCAGAAAACATCCAGCCCAAGATACACAATATTCATAAAAAACTATTATTTTACTTGTGCGATGATCGAACCCGTAACCTTTAGGTAACTAACAGCTGATTCACGGCAACTAAGGTGGCGTGACTGTGTAAATATACTTTAATTAATTGAGGAAAGATTAAAAGCTGCGCCTGCGGCACCTACACTGAACCAAAATAAAAGTAAAAGAATAACTATAAAAAACCGGCCAAGTGCGAGTCGGACTCGCACATGAAGGGTTCCGTAGCAGCAAGTATTTCAGTTGATTAAATGAAAGCAAATTGTGGTTTATAACGTATTAAAAAAACTACTTGCTAGATCTCGTTCAAACCAATTTCTGTTGTTAGTTTCTATGGTAATGTACATCATTTACATATTTTAGTTTTATCATTCTCTTATTTTAGAAGTTACAGGGTGGGGACACTCATTTTACCACTTTGGAAGTGTTTCTCGCGCAAACTATTCAGTTTAGACAAAAATGATATTAGGGACCTCAATATGATTTTTGAAGACCTATCCATAGACATCCCAGATGTATGGGTACGATGAAAAATTTTTTTTTGAGTTTCAGTTCTATGTATGGCGACCCCCCAAAATTATTGTTCTTTTTCTATTTTTGTGTAAAAATCTTAATGCGGTTTACAGAATACACCTACTTACCAAGTTTCAGCAGTACAGCTCTTATAGTTTCGGAATAAAGTGGCTGTGACATACGGACGGACAGACAGACAGACATGACGAATCTATAAGGGTTCCGTTTTTTGCCATTTGGCTACGGAACCCTAAAAAGACTGCATGTCTGGCGCAGCGGCTAAGACAGTCGCCTCGCCGCTTCGTTTCGCGGGTTCGATTCCCGCGCCGGGCAACTATTTGTGTGACCCATAAATAGTTGTTCTGAGTCTGGATGTAGTTTGTGTCCGTCTATTATATTAGGTCTTTACCTATGAAATTGCCGTTCTGCAGTACTGGCCATTTCAAATCAAAATAATTTTTGTTTGGCTAAGAATTCTAATTTCAAATTAATTTTATTTTAAAAACATGGATTCTTTTTTCCAAAAGTAGTCATTTCTTTATTGATTAGTGTTACATTTTCATCGCATTTCAATCTTTTTCGTCATCATGGATACGTTAAAAATTCGAGTAATTATGGAATATGAGTACCGTCGTGGCAGCAACGCGGCACAAGCGGCACGCAACATCAACGACGTTTACGGAGCTAACACTACAAACCAACGCACCACCTGTTATTGGTTTGCTCGCTTCCGTTCTGGAAATTTCGACCTGAAAAATGAACCTCGCGGTCGTCCGAAGACTTTGGTCGACAATGACGAATTAAAGGCGGTTGTGGAAACTGACGATACACAATCTACGGCTGAATTAGCAGCAGCTTTCGACGTTAGCGTCAAAACAATATTGGTCCATTTGCGTCAAATTGGCAAGGTAAAAAAGCTTGACAAATGGGTGCCCCACGAACTCAATGATCGCCAGCGCGAAGTACGCGTCGAGACGTGCCTTGCACTGCTCAACAGACACACAAATGAAGGAATTTTGAACCGCATTGTTACCTGCGATGAAAAATGGATTCTGTTTGATAACCGCAAGCGCTCAGCAAGTTGGTTGGATCCTGGTTCAGCACCTAAACAATGCCCTAAACGAAAACTTACCCCTAGAAAAGTGATGGTCACTGTTTGGTGGTCTAGCGCCGGTGTGATTCATCACAGCTTCTTACCAAACGGGGTGAGCATTACTGCAGATGTGTACTGTGAAGAACTGAGCACAATGATGGAGAAGCTGGCGCATCTCCAACCAGCATTGGTCAATCGCTCGTCTCCGCTGCTCCTGCACGACAACGCGCGACCTCATACTGCACAGCAGACGGTCTCCAAGTTGCAAGAACTGGGGTTGGAAGCTCTCCGTCATCCGCCCTACTCACCAGACCTTGCGCCTACAGACTACTACTTTTTCCAGAATTTGGATAACTTCTTGGCGGGAAAAAAATTCAATACCCGAGAGGCAGTACAAAATGCCTTTGAAGAATTTGTTGCCTCCCGTCCAGCTGATTTCTTTAAGAAGGGCATCAATAAACTGCCACTGCGATGGCAAAGATGCATTGATTGCATGGGTGATTACTTCGATTAATACAAATAAAAAAATTCATGAAAAAAATTCGTTTAAATTTTTTCATACAAAACGGCAATTTCATAGGTAAAGACCTATTATGTTTGTAAAGTGTCCCGCGACACAGGGATTAATATACCTAGTGCGGGCGTTCTCTTTAAAAAAAATGTTTTACAATTTACTTGGATAACCCAAATTCCTTGTTTCTGTTTAACCAGTCAATACTCCTACACAAATTACTTCTTAATTAAACTAAACACCTTTGATCAAACATCAAACACGTCTGTCTTGACCCCTAATTCCCTTTGTAACAACAAAGTTGCTCTAACCAGAGTGTAGTGAGCATCCTAAAGCAAATTGGGGTTCCGCTTTCCATGAATTTGGGGGAAGATATTATTTTATTTTCAATCGACTCGTCCTTAAAATGAGGTGTACTATACTATATCGAACGGCAAGTAATCGAATGTCTAAATACTCGACGTTCATAATATCGAATCACACTAATATTATAAAGGCGAAAGTTTGTGAGTGTGTACGTTTGTTACTTCTTCGCACAAAAACTACTATTATAAATGTGAATAGAGCTATAATTTATAAAGTTTGACACAGGTAAAAGGTTTTTCTTTATAATATTAGTAGGGCTAGCTAGTCCTACTAATATTAAGGCGAAGGTTTTGTTACTTCTTCACGTCTAAACGGTTGGAGCGATTTTAATAAAATTTGGTATAGAGTTAGTTGACACCCTGAACACAGCTAGTGTTTAATAAAATAAACGAAAGAGAAATAAATGAATCGTTCATACCACTCCTTTGTTTCTCACTTTATGCCACCATAAAGTTCTAAGTTCTAACCTAACCTACTTTTCTAGTAGCGAAGTTCCATTTATTAACCATTCGATACTATGAACGTTCGAGTATTTAGTCATTTGATTACTAGGCGTTCGATTTGGCAGGTGCATCCGCTTAAAATGTTACTCTTAATTCTCCAAATAACGATTAATCGAAGTGTGACTTAAAAATTATATAAAATAGAAGCGGCTTTAATTTACTTACAGAATTTTAAACGACCTGTTTGTAGATTACAATATTGTCCACATTTTGAACTAGATCATTAATAATAATAATAATAATAAAATTTATTTTCTCACTACAACATACAGTTAACCAAAGACAGTTTTATATATATTACATAATTCAGGTAAGTATACATATATTGTAGGAGACTGGTGCCTAAGCTAGGCTTTAGGCCTGTATTTCAGGACACCAGGTTCCCACCTCTTAACATTTACATTTCTAGATTATGTACTATGTGCGCTGACAACGTAGTAAGTTATCCAACAACTTTAATAATACAATTGATTTTTATTTTGAATAAAAAGGTAGCGTTAGTATATGTATTTTTGTGTATGGATGTGTGTGTGTGTGTGTGTGTGTGTGTGTGTGTGTGTGTGTGTGTGTGTGTGTGTGTGTGTGTGTGTGTGTGTGTGTGTGTGTGTGTGTGTGCATGTCTGTTCGTATAGGTATTTATAATGTGTGCGTAGCAAGTATGTGTGTGTTTGTGGTTACTTAAGAATTTTTATACTACATTAAATCAACAATTAAATTTATATCTTTTGAAAATAGTTCCCGTGTCTTGATTGAATTAAGGAGACCTTCAGCAGGTTTCTTTAAACGTAGAGTTACCAAACGAACACCAGCATGAGTAACATATTCGGGTAGGTTATTTTATTTCATAATGATTAAAAAAATTATAATATGTGTTTTATTTGTAACATTCCGTAACATCGTCATTTGACCGTCACCGTAGCACAGTTGGTAGTGCCCCTGCCTACGAAGCTGGTGGTCTTGGGTTCGAATCCCGGTAAGTGCAAATATTTGTGTGTTGAGCACGAATATTTGTTTCTGAGTCATGGATGTTTTCTATGTATATAAGTATTTATCTATCTATATAAGTATGTATATCGTGGTACCCATAGTACAAGCTTTGCTTAGTTTGGGGCTAGAAAGATCTGTGTGACAGTCTCCCTAGATATTATATATTATTATATTTTAGAGCCTGTGCATACCACGTTTTGTAAACGCGGCGGCGCGCTTTTATCCTACAGAGCAGTTTGGTGTTTGTTTAAATTGATACAAACGTGATGCTAAACTATCTTCTACGCGACTGCAAACCATCGTCCCAACAGAGGTCACCCTGGTGGTTGCCATCCATCTAGACTGCACAACTGCAGTTTAGATGGATGGCAACCACTAGGGTGACCATCTAGACTGCACAGGGTGACCCCTGTTGGGACGTTGGGTTGCAACCGTGTAGCATATGCTCAACGCGCGTCAACAGCGCCCTTAATGCTACATGGCATTTCCAGGACCTCTTGGTTGTTTGGTGGTTGGGCTATCCGTTTGCGAGCTACGATGCCACAGACAGAGATTGACGTCAAACTTATACACATAACACCCCTTTTTTGCGTCGGGGTTTATAAATACGTCCAATCACAAATACTGACGAATGTTTACAACAAATATTCGTGTGCCTACCAGCCGGTAACCAGAAGCATACACGCACAGCAGTCGTGAATCATAGTGCGGCGAGCCGTGCGCGTGCGCTCGATTGCCGTTCGATGTTCGGACACAGCTATAGAACGCAATTGAAATAGGAAAGAGACAAGAGGCTTGTTAAAGAAAATAAAAAAAAGTTATAACTGGCACCCATTTCCCTTAAGCTTTCTTTTACACCCGATATCTTAAAATTACATCCCCATCAAAGGGTAAAGGTGAAAATTTATCTACAGCATCTCAAAGTTTGTTGGTCTGTCAAAATAATGAAATATGATCGCTTCCGACGCCGTCATCGAAGTTTGTAACTTGTTCCTAACCTAAGTTGGCAACTTACTCCATATTTCATTTAAGGAAACATTTGCCTTCATGTTTTTCGTGTTAGAAATTGGTTGGTGAACAAATCAGTGCATGTATGTGTGGCCACAGATTGCTTACGTTGTGAGACTACGGACAAATATTTTGATATGTGGCATAAAAATAGGGGTAAGGTCTTTGGTAGTACTAAGTTTTTGTCTTTGGCATTGTAAATAAATTGAATTAAATTGGGACAACTAATACAATGCCATTTTATGCCAAACTAGGCAGGGCATGTACCAAATAATTGATAAATATACTTGTAAAGAGTAATTTAACAAGAAATTTGATTTGTAATCAAGTTTAAATGGCAATGATTGAATTTTTTATTGAAAATGAAAAATGTTTTTCAAACTAACCCTATTTTTATTAGCCAGGCTACGTCAAAAATCAAAATATTCGATTTGAGCTTCAAATCAGCCGCCCACACCCACAGCTGGACAAAGGCCTCCCCCAAAGATATCGAAAATTGCCGGTCTTGCGCTATCCGCATCCAGTGACTTCCAGTGACTTCCAGCGACCCTGTCAAGCCTTACTTTTTTAAAATACATTATAAAGTTTTAATCATTGTCATCTAAATTTCATGTTTTATTTTGATTCATAAAACAAAGTTATTATTGCTTTCAATAAGAACTTTGTTTTTTGAATCAAAATAAAACATTTTTTTAATTGCAGCTGTATATAATATATTGGGTACCCAATATATTAATTAATACAAACATATATAATACTTTTGTTATTTTTGTATTAATCTATATATTGATAAATATTTATTTTATTTATTTTATTTATCACTTTATGCACAAAAAAAATGTACAAAGGCGGACTTAATGCCCTAGGCATTTTCTGCCAGTCAACCTTAGGGTGGTGCAGAGAGAGCATGGTAGGTGCACAGATCATAAGGTAAACATTAATAGTAGAAAAAACAGGAATATACAATACTATAAAATACTATACAATGCAATACATACGATACTATAATATATAACACTATATAATAATAATATAATACTATACTACTATACAACTATTGAATCCGATCATGTAATCATATATATATATCATCGAGGGGTTTCTGCTAATAATTTCCGAAAGATATGCTCTCGAACTTTTCTTTTAAATGAGAAGCGACTCTTGGCCATCCTGATTTCGAGAGGTAATGAATTCCACTGAAGAATAGATTCTACAAAGAAAGAAGAGTGAAGGAATTTTTTTCTCACCTCTCTAAATCTCGACTCATCTAGCTACGATCCGACGTGCATTACGTCGTGTCGTCGGCGAGTCGTGTCGTACCTGGGTCGTGTCGTCGGCACGTCGTGAAGTGGACCGCGCTATACGGGTCGTAGCATTCTATACTAATAAGGTGTCAATGCAAAGAACTATTAGGGCAAAGGACCCACTACCCTTGTTTACTTTTTTTATTAAATATATTTTTTTTAACACTAAGTTAATGTTTAATTTTCTAGTTCCTCTAGATATAGTAAATTAGAAAAACGTAACAATTGGCCAATTGTTACGTTTTACGAAAAAACCCTGGAACCAGTATACGGGTGGACAATTAGTGATTGACCAATTTCGCACCGTGACTGCAACATGACGAACGACGCGATATATATGCGAGAAGAAGTACTCTATACTATTTTAGCAGCAATCAGCAATCTAAGATGATGCAGTCACGGTTTAGCACAAGCGGAAGGGCTCACAATATTTAATTAGCGTTGTAATAAGTAAGAATTGATATTGATTAAAACATTCATATTATAGATACATTACACCCAGACACAGAACAAATAATCATGCTCATCAAAACATGAAACTTTTACCATCAGGGGCTTATAACCAATAAATAGAAAGTTTGTAATGATTTTGTATATTATTAGTTAGGATTAGGTTAATGTAGTTTTAAGTTCTAATGTTCCTCAAAAACCAACCAACAGCTAAAGGACAAATATAATTATAGGAATAAACATATGTACACAGCCAATTAATTACTAGTTCTCACTTATAAGTATTAAAAAAGATCGAACGCACTAAAATCTACATACCCAATGCTTACAAATTAACGTTACTTTATTTGACGGGCCTGTTGGCGTGGTTGGCAAATGTTTGCTTTTCACGCCGCAGGTCGTGGGTTCGATTCCCACCCAGGACAGATATTTGTGTGCATGAACATGTCTGTTTTCCTGAGTCTGGGAGTAATTATGTATGTTTATATATATGTATGTATTTACAAAAGAAAAGTAGTATATCAGTTATCTGGTTTCCATAGTACAAGCTCTGTTTACTTTGGGATCAGATAGCTGTGTGTAAATAATGTCCCAGGATATTATTCTGAGCCAAATTACGACCACAGCTGGACAAAAGCTTCCCCAAAGAATGGGGGATATGCAATAATCGCCACGCTTGGCAGACGGGTTGGTGATCGCAGTTGGATGGTCATAGTTCACAGAAAAACGCTGCTGCCCGTTCTCTGGTAGGAATTGCCTCGGGACGATTTCTACGCCCCCCACGGGATAAGATGGGGTGATGATATTCCCGTAACCACACAGCGGCAAGTCTTATCTAATAACATTATAATTTAGCTGTAATTTTATATTTAATTATATTATATTATAAATGTTAAATATGGAAATTCTAATTTACGCCGTAATTTACATGGTATGGTAGTCATATGGTTTCTAGTTTAAAACTACTGCCACATCAAATAACTCACTGGCTTAATTTTGGCACATTCAGGGACAAAAAAAACTTAAATCCAACCACCTTCGAATCTTCCAAATAAAAAGCGAAATTACATCCAAATAGCCGCATCCTCGCAACGGATAAAACTCTTATATGACTACATTGGAACATTCGCTCCCAAAACTGTCAATTAATGTTCTTCAGATTATGATCTCTGCGTAAATATGAGACGATTATGTCCTCGCGTATTCCAGTTATTTGGAATCGTGTGACCTACTAACGATGACATAGACAGGCAGATACCCAAACAAGTTTCTAGCTTATTTTATTACTACAGTGTTAAGAGAAATAAAACTAAATTAAATTACCACATCAAGCAAATCACTATCAACTGGCTTAGTATTGGTACATTCAGTGAAGAAAATTCTTTTTTTTTTCGTTTCATTTCATTTTCATTCATATATGACTCCCGTCGGTACATTCGCTTACAAAGTATATCATACTGTCAATTAATGTTCTTCAGATTATGATCTCTGCGTAAATTCGAGATGATTATGTCCTCGAGTATTCCAGTTATTTCGAATCGTGTGACCTAGTTACGATTACATAGGCAGGCAGATACACACACAAGTGTCTAGCGTATAACACTACAGTGTTCAGAAAAAAAAAAACAAATTACACTACCACATCAAACAATTTGTGGTAGTATTGGTACAATCAGTGACAAAAGTACTTATATCCAACCACACACCTCAGAATCATCGAAATAAAAAGAGCGAAACAACATCCAAAGTGCCGCATCCTCGCAACAGATACGCAACGCTTATATGACTCCCTTCGGTACATTCGCTCACAAAAGTATATCAATCTGTCAATTAATGTTCTTCAGATCATGATCTCTGCGAAAATATGAGGTGATTATGTCCTCGCGTATTCCAGTTATTTTGAATCGTGTGACCTAGTTACGATTACATAGGCAGCCAGATACACACGAGAGTTTCTAGCGTATAACACTACAGTGTTCAGAAAAAAAAAACAAATTACACTACCACATCAAACAACTTGGGTTGGTATTGGTACAATCAGTGACAAAAGTACTTATATCCAACCACACATCTCCGAATCATCGAAATAAAAAGAGCGAAACAACATCCAAAATGCCACATCTTCGAAACCGATAAAACTCTTATATGACTTACATTGGAACATTCGCTCCCAAATGTATACCAAACTGTCAATTAATGTTCTTCAGATTATGATCTCTGCGTAAATATGAGATGATTATGTCCTCGAGTATTCCAGTTATTTCGAATCGTGTGACCTAGTTACGATTACATAGACAGGCAGAGACACACACAAGTTTCTAGCATATAACACTACAGTGTTGAGAATAACAAAACCAAATTAAACTACCACATCAAACAACTTGGGTTAGTATTGGTACAATCAGTGACAAAAGTACTTATATCCAACCACAGACCTCCGCATCATCGAAATAAAAAGCGCAAAACAACATCCAAAATGCCGCATCCTCGCAACAGATACAATGCGACGCTTATATGACTCCCTCCTGGTACATTCGCTTACAAAAGTATGTCAAACTATCAATTAATGTTCTTCAGATTATGATCTCTGCGTTAATATGAGATGATTATGTCCTCGTGTATTCCAGTTATTTCGAATCGTGTGACCTAGTTACGATTACATAGGCAGGCAGATACACACACAAGTGTCTGGCGTATAACACTACAGTGTTCAGAAAAAAAAACCAAATTAAACTACCACATCAAACAACTTGGGTTAGTATTGGTATAATCAGTGACAAAAATACTAATATCCAACCACATATCTTAGAATTTCGAGATAAAAAGAGCAAATCAACAGCCAAAATGCCGCATCCTCGCAACAGATACAACGCGACACTTATATGACTCCCGTCGGTACATTCGCTTACAAAAGTATATCAAACTGTCAATTAGTGTTCTTCAGATTATCATCTCTGCGTAAAGTATGAGGTGATTATATCGGGACCTTTTTCGGTTATTTTCGGGTTTCCTGGTGATTTACGAGGGGTCACCATTTTTGCGGTAATGTTTGTTGTGACTTGGGTTGAGATGTGATTTTAATACGGAATGTTTACGGAGACTTTTGTAAGTTATTTCCTTTTGAGAAAAAATCTTTTTAAACATTTTATTTGTGTCAGATAAGTAGTGGAGATATGTGATAAGAACGCAATTAACATGGTAACCTATATCTCCTGGTCTAATATCTTCTAAATCTTCGATCCTATTATTATCGGCCGCTAAATACGCTACGGCTAAACTAACGATGAACTAAAACAAAGAATAAGTCTCATGCTAAGTTTCCAGAACCTTTGAGAAGTAAATAAAAGCTACATGCAACTGGCGAGTGTCCAGCAAAGTTTGCATCCCTGAGGGACTCCACTGGAACAAACTTAACGACTAAAAGGATAAAGTGCTGTAATGTGCAAGGATTCAAGATTGTACAGTTAATGTTATAGTTATATCATGTACTTTATGTACAAGTAATACCTTAACTACCAATTGCCCAAAGGTGGACTGAGAGACAATACTTTTGTCATAAAGGTGTACTATGCCCTTAGACCAGCTTGTTGGTCGAAAGTTTAATAAGAGATACTAACTGTTAAGCCAGAGGCAGCATAACCTTGAAGATGAGCTAAGGCTTAGTTCTTGAACGGGACCGATCTCTGTCTGTTTAATTGTCACAAGATATTTAATGTTTTCTCTGTTTTAGATGTAAGTGAATAAATAACTTATTCTCAGTTCTTGAAGGAACCAAAATTAGAAAATGAAACTTGTCTCTTTGTAGCAAATATTTAGAGGCAAATGAGTTCAAAAGTCCATTAGCAACAAAGATTGGTTGTTTGATAACTATGCACTATGCAGTATATCCATAGTATAATGACGCAAAGTAGTTAATCGGAAAACATATAGATAGCATTGGTTTTGCGTTTAATAAGCTGCTCAACTGCCTCGTACTGACAGACTTGTCTTGCAAGAGATGTGTTTCCTGTTTAATATTGTATAGTATAATAATATCTAGGGACAATGTCACACAGATCATCCTAACCCCAAACTAAGCAAAGCTTGTACTATGGGTACCAGGTGACGATATACATACTTATATAGATAGATAAATACTTAAATACATAGAAAACATCCATGACTCAGAAACAAATATTCGTGCTCATCACACAAATATTTGCTCTTACCGGGATTCGCACCCAGGACCACCAGCTTCGTAGGCAGGAGCACTACCAACTAGGCTACGGTATACTTCACAACCCGGAAATGTTGTATTTTATTCGTTATAAAGATTCTCGAAAGATTCAAAACAAGACCGCCACTCAATTCTCAGTGCCTTATCACGCAATAATTATGGATGCAATAGATCACGATTGCTTCGTATTTACATCAATAAATTTAGTAATATAGACATTGTCTTTTTATAATTCAAAACTATTTTTAGCGATTATCACGATTAATAGGCAGCTTCTTGTCATTGATATTCTATTTAGACCAATGTTGAGAGTTAGATTAATATGTCATCTTGCATTCTTGTGGAACTCTGTTATAGGTCAAGTGCACTTGTACTACATATAATAAAAGCATGTGTTATCTTTAATACAGAATTTTCTTATACTAAATTTAATCAAAATAAAAGTGAACTACATTTTAATTATGTGTCCCTGAGAGTGAGAAAGTTTGCCAGAGATCAGCTGAAATTAAAAAGGAGTCAGTAGGGCGTTAGCTTTGATATGTATATCCAAGCATTACTTGGTGCTTCACAATAACAGTCCCGTTTTTACCACCTATCCGGTAATTTAAGATGAATAACTGTCTATTATTAAGCTGTGGCATAGCAAAAACTTGTTTCTGCCCTTCGGGGATACGAGTGAACTACAAAGTTACTTGGACTTGAGCCAGGGTTATTGCAGTTTTTTTTTTGTTAATAGACCAAGATGTTTAGTGCATATTTAAGATTTTTTACTCTATGTTGTATGAAGTTAAACCTTAATTATCTCAGATTGAAAAAGGGGATTATTTATTTAACCTAGAATAATTTCGACGACTGTGTGGTGTGCTTTTAAAGACTAAAACATGCGTATCTTGTAAACTATGCAGTTAATAACTTATATAAGATGCTAGTCACTACAAGTATTTGTAAGACTATAACATCGCTATTCTTGTAAAAATTATGATCTTGTATGTATGATTAGTGTGCGTGCCATTAATGTATGTGGTGAAAATATACACTATACAATACTCTTTATTGTACACCAAATGAATTAGAAAAAAAAGAACGTAAATAGTAGCATAATAATGTACAAAGGTCGGTCTTATCGCTTAGACAACCTTGGGATGGACAAGAGTTGTATGAAATGGAAACGGGTAAAAGGTTTAGCAAGTTCAGTAAAAGGAGAATTATTAAAAGAAAACAGAAAAGTAGATATCAAATAAATAGGAGTATTACTTTTATTACATTAAAAATGATAATGATGAGTTATATACTGTTAAGATATAAAGTACAAAGAAGTACTAGGGAGCCAGTGTAGTCAAGATAATCTAAATAAATCCTAGATAATACATAAAATTATTTACAATACACAAAATTTTCAATTAAAGTTCAAAATTTGTAGCCGCACTGCGCTTGAATATTTATACTGGCACTACCTAGTGACAGATTATATAAGCCGCCCCTATACCTATCACGTTTATATTTGAGATTTTCATAACAATTATTTTTATTTGATATGTGACACTATATATCAAATGAAATAGGTATACGATATAGGAATTTTCTAATTTATCTCCCAAATGTGGGAAAAAGTTCAAGCTTCATTTATTTACGTCATATTATTTGGGTCTCCGACTTACATTATCTGCATCAAGTTCCAACTCTATCAGTCCAGTAGTTTTGGAGAAAATTAACATTGTCAGATAGACAGACACACTAGAGATCATTAAGGGTTCTGTATTTGTCGTTTTAAAGCTAAAAATATAGAACCGTTTTCCCATAGAATAAAATCAAAAATAATTATCAAAATTGATTCACAGATAACGGAGAAATTGTGTAACTTACATACAAAAGAATATCTTACAGTCGATTTGACAACCTCGTTCTTTTATCTTTGCCTTTAAAACCAAAATTTATTTAACCAAAGTGAATATTATATAAACCACATTTCAATATTAAAAAAAACAAACAAAAAAATTTAAGTATATAATTAATTTTAGTTAAGCTATTAATATTAAGCTGTAGTATTTACTAATTATAGTCTAGTTGACTTAAAGAACTTGAGTTCTAAAAATGTAACAATTATTTGGTGTCCTTAGTTAATAAAAATAAAAAAACTAAAGTCGTTCTCCTGTCATAAAATTTATTGCATGGCCCAAAGATTTTACCACTTATCTATGTCCATGTATGTCTATGATTAGACCATTGTCTATGACCATACTTTGACCTAATATTTGCCACTGCCGCTGTGCTGGTGACGACACTAAAGGCATTGTTACCTTAGTTTCGGAGTCGTTTAAGAGAGGCTCCTAGGCACCCGATAGGCCTCTGACGTGGCTCAATGACTGTTGTCTAGACACACCAGCTAAAATGAGCATCATAACCCGCGCCCTTCAAAATACGGTATTGCTCAGAAAAAGAACCAAACTCGTAAGTTAGGCCTTCACTGAAACAAGATTTCTATAGACTTCGTGATAATTCTCCACCATCTCTATTCTGTGCCTTATCTTTACTTACTTCTACGATAATTAAGTTGAAGAAGCAAAATCATTTTTTTTTATGTGAGAGGTCGGCAAACGAGCAAGTGGGTCACCTGATGGTAAGTGATCACCGCCGCCCATGGGCACCCGCAACACCTGAGGAGTCGCGGGTGCGATGCCGGCCTTTAAGACTCAGCAAACAAGTGTTGCTGACCCTTCCCCCACCCCTATGAGCTATGACCTTATTCACACGCAGAAACACAACATTAAAATTATTAATGTTATTATAAAGGAATGTGTTCGGTACTTCCCCAGCCGAGCTGCTCTTTGAGCGAATGAACCCTGTGCCCTACCTCTCTTGACACAAAATAGAATATTGTTAGTAACACTTTTCTCTCCAAGCTTACCTCCTTACAATAACATGCATCTAAATATCGACAAGATAATCCCATAAGATTAGAGCGAGGCGCAACATATTTTATTTAAGAAAGAAAGGGATGGGATAACAAAATGTGCAAGTCACGTACAAATATAATCTGTATCGGTAATGATGCGTCAATCAATGGGATATCAAGGATATGAGAACTGATTCCAAGGTCTCTATAAGTACAGCTTGACTGGTTGGACGAGGCAATATTCGAGTACGTGACGACAAAGGGTGTCTCAGAATATTTTTAATTTTTGGTTTGGTCGATACACGTGAAAAACATATAGGAATGGAAGTAATGTCAAACGCTTGTGTAGCGTGTACTTTTATTTTATTTTTACTTATTTAAATGAAAAACAAACGGTTGTACAATATGAGCTTACAGATTAAAAGTAATGACACACTATGTATAGTGTTAAGTAAATACAATCCAAATCCAAAAACTAAAACACATATACTTCATCTGTTATTTTAACTAAATAAGTCACTAAATAAAATATACTGTGAGAAGACTGAGAACTATATTTAGAACATTTTTATTCGAGAACAATTTTAAATAGCTGTTTGGAATAGTCCTTTAATAATTAAAGAAATATAATATAGTCAATTTTAATATTTATTCGTTAAAAAAAATATCTGAATGCAATTTCTATTATTTCTAAAATATCTATAGTCAAATTTTCAATCACATTAAAGTTTTTCGCAGAGCATACAATACCTATTAGGTATTAATTATAGACTACGAAAAACTATATAATGTTCTCCTAGCCGAATTTCGGCCACGGCGGCTACTCTCAATGGAGACTGGCCATCTGCGCGTAACATATTGTAGTGTACAAGTGCGTGCGCAAACACTGGGGTACGGGGGTGTAATACGAACTCCCAGACTACTGGCTGATATTAAGAAATTTCTCTTTCTACAGAAAAATCCCAAAATTTCTTCTGGCCCGACCCGGGATTCGTTATCTGCGGTTGAACACGTTACCGCCAGAACAACGAACGATAACGAGCCGTCTTCTTCCTATATGTTCTGCGTTTAACCAGTTGTACTTTAGTGATACATTTGGAAGTATAAGTAAGTGACTTCATTTGTAACGATCATATTATAATAATATTAATAGAGAAAGCTTTTTAGATCACGGCTTAAGTACGTACTTATATGGATATTACCTGTCAAAAAAATAAATGGATCGCTTTTATACAAACTCCAATGAAGAGATCACAACTAGTATGTGAAATAATATGAGATAAATAAATGATAGTGCAGTTTTAACAAAATTTGTGAAAGTAAAGTACGTAAGTGAAAGATTTAAGTCCTTTGAAAAAAGGTTCTGCAAGGGCAAAAGCATTTTAGCTACTATGACGACCTGTGTTCCAGAAATGTAAGTCATCTAATTCCTAGAATAAGCCTTTGTGCAGAATCAGAGATTAGTTCCAAGCTCTGATTGGTAGTAGAACTACCCACCGTGTCTTCGAGCGCGATCGCCATGAAAGGATCTAGGACAATTGTTAAAAGCCAAAGCGAATTTGACACCCTATATAACTTTATTAATTACTCGTTAAAGGTTGATAGCCGACGCTTGATAAATTCGGATACCCATTAGAGGTTAGATTGGAAGCCAATTAAAGTCAATCCAAACTAATCCACGAACAGAGTTAATTTGCAAAGTATTGTTGTTGTTAAAAGTCAATCAAAACGTTGGTATATTTAATATCTTTAATACTGCATGTAAAAGTCGTTTTAATCATCACATTCTTTTGTTCTCATGAACCGAACCCGCTAAGCCGTAATAAATAACCATCCGGCTCGAAGGACCATACGTTGACTTCGTTAAGTTTCAGTTTTGTTTGGAATGGCTGCGAGAATCAAATGAATGGATTTTCACTTTATGATATAAAATACTTTAAAAAAAAATCATTAGGGAGGTTTTTGTCCATAGACATATCAGCTCCATGAATAAAAATATAATATAGTATACTGGGACCGATTCCTACAGTAAGCTTAATGAAGTTAAATTTACGCATAAATAATTGTCGCTGACCTTCGTTCTGTACACAATCCATCAGTAAATGTTGAACATCCTCAATTACTTAGGAGAATGGACTTTTTTCATTATATAAGCAAATTTCCTGGATGAATAGTGACCCGAACGAAGTCTATATGTACATATGTATTTACGATCGACCCAATCTACTTGATCATAGAACTATACTTTTTTGTTATAAGGAAGGTTTAGATGCATTGGAAAACTCCAACAAAAATAGCAAATAAGAAGAAATAAGGTCGATTCTTTTAGAAACATTATTCCTTTGTATTTAGAAAAAGTTTCAAGAATGTTAAGTAACAAAACTAAACACGGCACTAAACTAAAGGAGTATAGTCTTAAGTTCTGAACTTGCTTCCTTTTTCTTGACAAGTTAATATAAAACTCAACAAGCGAACGGTTTAAACATTTTCAACGGAAACTCTCAACAAAATGTTTTGGGAAAACCGGTTTGGATGACTTTGTAAATAATCTAAGCAACATTTGAGGTGTTAATAGTCAGTTACACTCACCGGCCAGTTAGTTATGGGTAGCGTTAATCTTTGACCAGGCATTGCTATATTTTTATTCACTCTATATGGAGCTTATTCCAAAGTGTTAAGGTTGAAATTGATGTGTTCTTCTATAGTCCACAGCCGGTTCAAGGGTGGGTCATCGTGTTCGTAAGTGATTTCATTTCTACGCATCTCCATGCTTCGGAGGGCATGTTAAGCTCCCGGACCCGGACATCAGTCTTTACGCCATGTCAGAAGCCTACTGGGCTACTTGAACAACTCTGACACCAGGTTATACAATGCCCATACGATATAGAAAAAAATACCTAAGTATCAAACAGACAGACTCGGATTCAATATGAGCAGTAAGTTCAGAACGACTAAACGCATTTTAATAAAGGAAGGGTCCCTCCGGAAGGGTGTTCGTAGCTTAACGCAGAGTTACCGACCCCGGATTGGTAGATGGTGCTGGTTTGAGACGGACGATTAAATTTATGATTTCCCATTTTTGATATTTGGCATATTATAGTGCACAATCATCATCAGCCTGATATCGTCCACCGCTGGACATAGACCTCGCTCAAGGTTTTCTATAACGTTGCCATTTGGAGGGGTATGCACTGCGGTTGGCATGAGACTTGGCAACCGCAGTTAGGTGGTGGCTAGTATACAAGCAGCGTTACTGCCCGACTACCTGATGTATTCATTAGTCGCCTTTTACGACAATCACGGAGTGGTATGGGAAGGCAATTTTTCGGTTATGGTACCACGATTATCGGGGCCGCGGCGGCAGTGTGAGAAGTGTCCTCTACTGCCGCCACGTACAAGCGGCTCCGGGATGACAGCGATCTGTTTGTGGCGCAGTCGCTGTGCCGTACTAGCAGGAGTCGGCAATAGGGGAGGGCAATCCAAAGGAGCCCTCCCAGGGTACGTGTCCCGACCATCTGGGACATGGCGCAAAAGGGGGGTACCGGAGCAGCAAACCCGCGTTCCCGGGACTCCCCCATCAGGCGCCAAGAGAAGTCCACGGCAGGTAGGTTTAGTAGGTGCAAGTCCAACATACCCACCCGCAGACACTTTTTGCGGGTGGCATGCGAAGGCATTCCCTCTGCCTTATCAAAAAAAAAAAAAAAAAGGCCGCAAACCACACACAGCTATACTTTCTATTACTATACTCTCATTATCCAACATTGATACGACCGGAAAGGCATTAGGTAGACGATCGACGGATTAACGTGCTCTTCCAAATATTTTTTTTGCCAGAAAAATCCTAATAACAACTTTTGGCCTGACTCGGGATTAGCACCCCATTATCTGTGCATGTACATGCTGCGAATGATTATATACATATTACTAATATAATATCTTAATACATACTTATTATAAACTAGCTGTGCCCCGCGGTTTTACCTGCGTTAAACTTTATAAATTATCACAGCTCCTCCCCCGTAGGTGATAGCGTGATAATATGTAGCCTATAAGTTGACCCGACCTCTTAGTAAAGTTCATGCAAAATTTGAAGTAAATCGATGCAGTACTTTTTGAGTTTAGCCCGGACATACATACAGACAAACAGACAAAAACTCTAAAACCTATATGATTGGCTTCGATATCGATTGTAGATCACGCCCCAAGTATCCTTTAAAAAAAATATTCAATGTACAGTTTTGACTTGCCTACGATTTTATTATATGTATAGATACCTAAATAAAAGATATTGAACCTGTTTACTAATATTCGATCGTTCGCAATTCTTGGTACCCACTTCAATATAAGAGCGTCTACTAATGTAAACCCAGAACAGCTTTTATCATCAAATCATAAGGCAAACTTGTATATAGAAATACAGACACGAAACATATTGCCCTAAATATTTACTTAAGTTTCAGCAATAATATTTTTTCTCCAATAGTCTGAGATACGACAACACTAAGCGTACTTTCATCTTCTTTAGATGTATGCCTTTTTATACGTAGCGTCCAAATTTGGAACGCTACTATTAAGACTTCACTCCAATGCTCGTTCATCCGTTTTCCTGCCAGCAGGCTGTATCATTTTAACAGTGTTTGTATTTCTATTGCAGTTATAACAAGAAATAATAATTATAGCCTAGGACATTATTTACACACGGCCATCTGATCCCAAACTAAGCAGAGCTTACCATGGAAACTAGATAACTGATAAACTACATACACTAATTCTCTTTTGCAAATACATACTTCTATAGATAATTACACCCACACTCAGGATAAACAGACATGTTCATGCAAATTTTGACAAATTTTGACTGGGTGGGGATCGAACCCACGACCTGCGGCGTGAAAGGCAAGTGTGAATCATAGACAGCTGTCAGACTTGGCTCCATGCCATGCATCATGTAGGAGGAGCAACTCTTCCGCGGCAGTATCCGGCAACACATTGTATATCGATCACCATACAAACTAGACTCGAAGATGACCGCAAAAGGTATAACAAATTGAAAGAAAAAAAACTTGTGTGTACTTATGTACTCGTGTTAGAAGTTATACTTCTTAATATACAACTTGAACATAGTTCTCAATTTTCATACCACCTAGAACTAACGTCATGCTGTTATTTTTACGATGCGCGCGCATCGTAAAAATTCACTCTCATACCACCTAGAACTAACTTCAACTTGTTAAATTTTTTGGTGTCGGTGTGCGCGCGCATCGTAAAAATTCACTCTCATCATTTTTCTCCATCGCGCCAAAAGAAGTATAACTTCAAAAAGAAGAAACTCCATTTCAACTGAAAATATGAATGTAGCAATAGCAGTGTTGTTTAAAAAATATATGAGGGTACACATAAATGCGTCGGTTCTTATACTAAGGCCATTTACTTACGATTGACATCGATGGATATGTTTTCTGATACCGGCGATATTAGAGGATCAGTCACGGCCTGTGAACAAACAGAAATATTAATCATAAATTGAAATATAAATCATAAAATGGAAGATAAAGCGGTCGCTTGATTGACAAGAATTGAAAGCAGTTAAAATGTTTTGATGTTTAGATATCGAGAAGCGATTTATTTATGAGTAGGTATTTTCAAACGATTTTCAGATTGAGACGAAATTAGAAGTAAACTCACGAATTTCGTATATTTGTTACGTTTTAAGCTATTTTGTACATTACTGCTGGAGTCTTAGAAAAGCGGGCAAATGATCCGAACCGGAAATATATAGACATATATTCCACCAAACGGAACAGATCAATTACATAACACATCATAGACAATTCGCATGACCTCTGCCAGCAATACGATTCTATTCAACTCGCTAAGCCACTTGGTTAAGACCCCTGGTGTATGGGCTAGATTTTGAGCTGCCTAAGTAGCAAAACTATCCTATAGTAGTCTGGACAAATTAATGTAGATACTACGTTCCTACATAAATGTTAAATAATAGAACACCAACCACTGACTCCTGGCCGAATTTCGGTTAAGGCAGTCAATGCCAACGAAGACTTTCCAATTACGCAGGACACATTATCTATTCTATACATTCTATACATACAAATAAATAAAATTGGAGTGTCTGTTTGTAATATTGAAATAACCGGTTTTTACTACTTAAATATGAATATATATACGGTACATACACCAAAATAACATTTTTTTCAATTTTTGTCTGTCTGTCTGTCTGTTTGTTCTGGCTAATCTCTGAAACGGCTGGACCGATTTTGACGGGACTTTTATTGGCAGGTAGCTGATGTAATAAGGAGTAACTTAGGCTACTTTTATTTTAGAAAAAGTCATTTATTTTACTAAAAAAACAAAATAAACTAATTAACACGCGGACGAAGTCGCGGGCACAGCTAGTAATAAATAAAGTAAAAACTCACGTGCACATTCTATTGCTTTATATTCATAATCTAAGTGGATAGCTGTCCGATCAAAGATCAGGTGCAAACCAAGCTCCGGCCAGCTTATGGAGGGTTTTTCTTGCAAAAAAAAACCTAACAGGATTTGAACACAGTTCCTCATTAACTGCGGTTAAACACGCTACCACTCTAGACCAATGAATCAATTACTGCCCTAAGTAGTTTAAGCGTACGTTAAGCGTCATGACGCGTTCAAACGCGTCCCTTCTTCTAAAAACACCATGAACCGTACGGGGAACTTTCCGTTTCGCATCCGTCTATTTAGGAATTCCAGCAGGACCATCCAACGCGGCTGTTTCATCATTTATTATAAACTAGACTCTGTTTGCAGCTCCATTCCGCGTAGAGGTATAAGAATGATCTCGGAATAATGCCCCATAAGAAATTTATTCTAAATTTCAATTGAATAGATCCTGTAGTTCGTTCTGATATTCCCGCGGGATGAACAGTGGACCATACCTCGGTACAAACGCATGTGTCCTTCTTAAAAGAGCATGACCCAGACGGGACGCTTTACGTTTCGCATCTGTCGTTTTAGAAGATCCAGCACCAACAGCCGACGCGCTGTTTAATCATTTATTATAAACTAGAATCTGCCTCCATCCGCATAAGAATGACTTTCGGAAGAATGTCTCACAAGAAATATATACCAAATTTCAATTAAATAATAGATCCTGTAGTTCGTTTTGATGATCCCACAGGAAAAAAATTGCTAACTGTGTGCCATGTTTCATCCAAATCCGTTTCGCAGTTATGCGTGAACATTCAAATCTATTACTCGTATACCTATATAAAAATGAATGTTTGTCTGTATGTCCCTCATAGAATCGTAAACTATGCATTTGATCATGTGGTGATCTGCAGCAAACTGTTATGCATGACCCCACGAAGGTTTCTGAGTCGGTACGACCAATCTTCGAAAGATGGCGCCTATATCATTCCATTTTTTTTAGTTAGTGGCGTAGCCACCCGCGCAGGGTCAGTATCTATATCTCAACTTACCTGACAAGTAACATCCGTGCCGAAGTCAGACCTCTGAAGCCTGAACGATACTGTGGCTCGAGCTTCCGAGTTCGCCAGTAAAGCATGAGCCTTCCACCATGAAACTCTGGCAGTGGGCCGGCCTGTCAAAAGAAAAAAGCACATTAATACCACTAGGAAACATGTTAGTTCTTTTATCATGGGGATATCTGCTATACCTATATAAAATGTAATGGTTAATCATCACCATTTTATTGTGTGCCTGTATTGCCTGTAATTACCAATAGTTTAAATAGTATAAGTGAAAACTTGTAATTGGCCTTAACTTTAAACATACAACCTTATTAGTATTAAATTAACTAGCTGTAAGTTATCTAATCTTATAAATAAAATAAAATAGCAGATTATGGAAGACAATGTGGAAAATGCTATATCGAATGATATATGGTTCATACCGTCGGGTGGCCTCCTAGCAGTTAAGATCCAAAATATCACGATTATTAACATATTATACATATATGTGTGTGTGTAAGTATGCTCTTTGGCCGACGGCATAGAATATCGCCACCCCATTTCATCTCGAGGGTGGCGTAGAAGTCGGCCCAAAGGTATACCTCACAGAGAACGGACAGCAAAGTCTCTGTGTACAATCGATCGTCAACTCGTCAACCCGTCTACCAAGCGTGGCAATTATGGCATATCCCTCCTAATTATGTACACAACTCTATTATGGAAATCTTTTGAGGAGGCCTTTGTCCAGCAGTGGATGTCATGAGGTTGACATGATGATATACTATGTAAGTTCGGATTTATCAAGATAGGGTATAATGGTTGATAGAAAATCACAGGTCAAGGGGCTAATGCAGTCCTCTGCCAGGGAGGGTCTTCAACTTAGCTACACTGCAGCTTGGTCTGGCTACCTTACAGGCCTCTACTTACTTATTGTATGGGCAGTGGTTACCCTAGTGTCAGAGTTGTTCAAGCCGCCCAGTAGGCCTCTGTCATGGCTTAACGACTGTTGTCTAATGACTACAACCGGGACCGACCGCTTAACGTGCCCTCCGAATCACGGAGACGCTCAAAAGTTAAACCACTTTGATAACCCATCTATGGACTAACCGCGAGCATAGTTGCTTTACCACGCCGATCGCTTACGGAGCGCTGAGAGCATATAGCTATCTCCGAGCGCTTCTAAAATACACTGTGAAGCAAGCCTCTAAAAATCAATGTGAAAAATCGTTGTTCGTTCTAAACCTATGTAAATAAAGTCATCAAAAAGGCGCAATGAACATTAGAGACACACTTAGTGAGCTGAATTACGGTATTAATGGTGTCTGGGACTGTCTGAGACCCATGTCAAAGTGACACTTCTTTGTATGCTCATTTGAAATCAGGTCAAGTGTCTACATACAAATTCAAAGGTATATGGCATGGGGCCCATTAAACACGATAGCTCCGGCAGCTTTTATTAATGAAAATCAAAAGCCATAGTAATTATTGTACCTAGACTATGCTTTATTAGCCAATGCTTGTTAAAATATTGAATACATTTACACTTGTAGTTTATGAGGTCCTTTTTATGCATAAAGCGGTCTCGTACCGACTAAACCTAACCTGCCGTGGACTTCTTATGGCGCCTGATAGAGGGAGCCCCAAGCGGGTATGCTGCTCCGGTGCCCCCTTTTTGCGCCGTGTCCCAGATGGTCGGGACACGCACCCTAGGAGGAGTCTGGGTTTCCTTCCCCAATTGCCGATACCTGCCAGTCCGGCATCGCGACTGCGCTACAAATAGTTCGCTGTCTTCCCGTAGTTGCTTGCATGTGGCAGCAGTTGAGGACACTTCTCTTACTGCCACCGCAGCCCCGAGGGGAATTGGGCTAACGGCTGCCGCTTCCGCCCCGATGCCTCCTCCGACTGCGAGTGGGATCGGCTCGCTCCCGATCCCGCTCGGCGGCCTCCTGGAGCATGACTGCCTCACCGAAGGAGACCATGGCATCCCAGTTAGTTAATGAGGTCCTAGGTTCTAATCAAGTGTCGAGTTAACATCATCCTAACGCCCACTGTTGGTCAAAGGCCTGCCCCAAAGATCTCGGAAGACGTTGAACTGTGGAGTCTAAGTTCTAACCTCTATGCTATCTCGACTAGCATATATATTAACATATAACACGTGAAAAACCTTTTGTTACAACTTCGCCTAACAAATCACGTTGCTTAATACTTTTTTCGAAGTAAGTAACCCAGTTAATCGGGGTGGTGTGAACAGAAATGTACACCTACATCATACGTTGGGGCTCGTATCGTGGGTGAACGAAAAATGTCCAATTCACGCGCTTGCTGTTGCAGTGGTACAAGCTATAAGCGAAAGCGACATATCTTTATTTTTAAATCGAAAATATTACCTCCCGTATCATTTAATATCCTTACCGATCTCAACATATGTAGGTTTGAGTTTACTCTACTAAATGGAAAAGTTTATGCGATTTTTCGTTTATGGTACCATGACTTTGCTTAAATTAAATTGACAATTCTTATACGAGACTGTTCAAATATGAAATTCATGGGCACAAAGTACACACCGCAGAACATCCAGCTACCCCAATCTATCAAACTTCTTTTATAGATTTTCAACTTTATCACATAGGCATAAGGTTCACTTGCTGTGCTGACGTCTGTACATCTAAACTTTACTACATGTTGGTCAGACAAATACTTGTCCTGTTCCAGAATTGAACCCAGAACTCGCGGGCACATAGAGACTACATTAACTACTGTGTCATACAAGCAGTTATTGAATATGATAGAGTAATAAAATATCCTGGAACATTATTCACATCCGGCCATCTAATCCCAAACCAAACCAGCTTGTACTATGGAAACCAGATAACTGATATATTAAATATGGTAATTTTCTTTTGTAAATACATACTTAGATAGATAGATAACACTTTATTGCACCAAATCGGAACATACATTGAAACTTATGTAAGTTAACTTATATTATGAGGTACTAACGGCGGTCTTATCGCTAATATAGTAATCTCTTCCAGACAACCGTTGGATGAACCAAAGCAATGTAGGGAGACAAAGTGGTAGTTGGCAGTGCATCTACTTATATAGATTTACATATATATGTACCTATGTACGAATATTTATATATAAACATATAATATATACATATACATAAATATTAATACTAATTATGAAGACTAAGGAAGTTTTTGAGGAAGGTGGAAGATCGCAAGATGAGAGAAATTACAGTGATAAATAATGATTCTTTAAAGTGTTTTAAAAGATGTCAAAGTTTGTGCGCGTCTGATATGCAGAGGGAGTGAATTCCACAATCGAGCAGCCTGTACAGCGAATGATTTGTCCAAGAAATTAGTGGAATGTGTGGGCAACTGGAGTTCTAGATTCTCTGATGATCACAAGGACCTAAAAGTGTATCACATAGGAATTCAAACCTAACCTTAAGGTAAGAGGAGCCGTGGGATTAAATAAAATACTGTAAAGAATAGCGAGTTATGAGTATTTCGGCGAAGGCGAATGGGTAACCACTCGAGTTTTCTACGAAATTCGGAAACGTGATCATATTTGCGGAGCCCAAATATGAACCTTATGCAGAAGTTTTGAAGCCGCTCGAGTTTATCTAGTTTGGCCTCCGTAAAATAGTCCGTCAAGATAGCTGGCGTCAGCATAGTCAAGGATACTTTTAAAGAAAATTACACCCAAACTCAGGAGAAACAGGCATGGTATTGAACACAAATATCAGTTCTGGGTGGGAATCGAACCCACGACCTGCGGCGTCAAAGACAACCAACCACGCAAACCTAACCGTGTGCTTCTATCATAGTGCTATTTAGCTTAAATCCGATAACTATCTTTGAATACACAAACAAAAGTTGAATATGAAAAACCAAAACTTTCAGGTTTTTAAAGCACAAAATTTCTCTATTTGTTGTGGGCTTAATTCAGTATTTTTAAATCGAATATTTTTATTTTAAGAACCCGAAACTGTTTCCTACTATGATGATATCTTCCCGGCCGAATTTCGGCCACGGTGGCCATTCTCAATGGAGATTAGCCAATTGACATATTATAGTGCACAAGTGTGTGCGCAAACACAGAGGCACTTTCGATTCCATCACTCTCATGATCCGATGAAACGACTAACGGCACGACCGGAAAGAGGTCAGGTACAGGACCGACGGCTTTACGTGCTCTCCGAGGCACGGGGGTGTAATACCGCCAACTTCCAGACTTCGGGCTGATACTGAGAAATTTCTTTTTTACGGAAAAATCTCAAAATCACTTTTTGGCCCGACCCGGGATTTGAACCCAGGACCTCATTTTCTGCGGTTGAACACGCTACCGCTAGACCAACGAGAAGGTCAACTACTATAAATGAACGTTTAAATTATTATGCGAAATAAAGTTAATACGGGAACCAGCATATTCATTTAAGTTATAATATAATAAATAAATTTCAGAGTAATTAATGTACATACGCGAAAAATATATACTTCTTGGAGGTACTCTTTTATTTTTCTTGAAATAAGTTTTTTTATTGAGATCCGCTATACATATATAGTAGTATATGTATATTAGAGGTATAAAGAGAAATCTCGCTACCGCTTACACTTTAGCCCATTCACACCTTTCTTTGACAAGGGTATGGACCCCATTGTTCTACACAATTTTTTCATTCACTCCCAGCTTTTCATCGTACCATATTATACACATCGTACCATATTATAACAATTATGTATGTTCAGTTGTTTGAAGGCGGGAACTAAGTAATTGGGTAGACCGTTTATTAAATTGTTCTTTTTCGGGAAATTAATTTGTAAAGGGGAACATTATGATAACGGTTTTGTTTGGGTGATTACTTTTGTTTTTTTTTTTGTGTGTAAGAAACGGCTTTGTGGTTTATTTATATGCCGTGGAAGTGGTGCGAGGGGTATACCAGCAAAATCACTCAACAACCTATTAAAATACTAAGGATTATTAAGAAATTCCGTAAGTACTATATTAGAACGAGTATCCGAAGCGGCATTGTTAGGATCATACCAAATTTGGCTAGGAAGAGGGGCAACACTGAGAGACAGAGAAGGTGAGCGTTGATTCTTCACAGGGTGTCCCCTTAAACCTACATCTGAGTTGCAAGTTTCGGACTCTGTCGAGTGCTCCCTCCTCTGCCATGCGATGGACCCGGTTTCTGCACGGTGAATCCATGGAATGTTAAGAATTAGGTCGTTGTGTAAGATTTTCGTGTATGGACCATAGTCTTTCCGGACGGCAAAAAGTTGAGATAAATGTGCTGATTTTACAGTTTACGTAACGTTGTATAAATATATCTCGCGCTAATATCTAGTCTCCATTGTGGCTAACTGCCATTAATGAAATTAAAATAGCTTGTTCTCAAATACTCAGGCCTCTTCACCGTTTGACCAATCCCTATGCTCTTAATCATCGACTCGTGTGTTTTTATGTGATTTTATTGGCCGATATAATAATATCCTCCTAGCCGAATTCTGGTCACGGCATTCACGGTTATAGTGCACTGTTGTGCTGTGCAGTGATGGGTCGTCTAGGTCAGGTACAGGAGCGACGGCTTTACGTGCTCTCCAAGGCACGGGGGTGTAATACCGACAACTTCCAGACTTCGGGCTGACACTAAGAAATTTTCTATTTACAGAAAATCACAAAATCACTTTTAGCCCGTCCCGGGTTTGAACCCAGGACCTCGTTATCTGCGGTAGAACACGCTACCGCTACTACCACTACACCGTCGATGTATAGAGAGATAATATATATATGTATATATAATAATCTATAAATATATATAATATATATATAATATAATATATTATAAATATATATAATATATATATATAATCATCATCACCATGATAGTTAGACGACATTATTACCCAATAACAGGCGAAATAAAAACCATAACAAAATAAACATTTTATAACTACATAATCCAAATAGGGGAGAACAAAATTGGATCCCGAACCGATTGAATGCGTGCTATTGGAAATAGCAACTGTCAAATGCACAGCCAGATCGCGAACATGTAATTTGACGTTATGGAGGGTGAAATATTGAATAACAATTTATAAACTTAAAATAAATAATGGAATATACATACCTAGAATGTAATTTTCTTCATTTGTAATAAGACAATTTTATATATTCTAGGTGCCGTGTGGCTGATGATCTCCCGAGAGAATATCTACTATAGAGCATCAGCGTCTCTCAGTGTACCATAATACTGCGATCGCCAACCCGTCTGCCAAGCATGGCATATTATATTATAGCATATTCCAAATGATGGACATAACTATATTTTGGAAATCTTTTGGGGAAGCCTTTGTGCAGCAGTGAATATCATTAGTCTGAAATGACAATGTTGGTATCTTCTAGGACCGGCGCTGGGAACAAACCCCAGCGCAAGAGTATGCGGCGCCCGTCTGGCTTCTCCCCGGCTGGGCGCCGCCCCTGGGACCGCTGGCGTTTCGAGGAGAAACTCCACTCGTCTTGTATAAGCGTTCCCGGGAAGAGGTAACCTGCTGTAGCTCAGGTAGCCTAAACGCGCTTTTGCGTGCTGGGGAGGAGGGAAGGCATGCGGGTCCCTCCCCTCCCCGGGTGAGAGCCTCGCGGACGCTCAGTGTACAGCGGGGGTACTGGAGAGATCGTTCACGAGTATCCATAGCCCCCGCTACAAGCACTGTGAGGCTGGCTACCGTGGTGGTTTTAGTGGGTCGAGCCCTACACAACGTGCGATTTGAGCATTTCCACCACGTAAAAAAAATAGTATCTTCTAGGAGGTTTTCACTGCTTCGTCGGACAATACAGACAAGTGGGGCTTAAGACCTCTTGCAAAATTACTAACTAAGGTATCCGCGCTGAAGCGTGACATTTGAAGTTCGAAGTTCAACGCAGTAAATGCCGAAAAATGCATGAGTGGGCTGGATGCCTATGCTAAAGCAAAGGAGACTTCGATGGCTTGGCCATGTACATCGCATGGCCCCCGAGAGACTACCACGCCAAGTGATGCTGGGGCAGATAGCAAATGTGAAAAGACCTGTTGGACGTCAAACTTTAAGATTCAAAGACTCTTGCAAGCGAGATATGGTAAGTTTTGGAATTCAAATCGATGGTTGGGAAGAGCGTGCCGAAAAGAGCCCCGCATGGTGTCGAGATATAAAAATCGGTGTCACGAAACTCGATGAAGACTGGTTGCAAAATCTCAAACAGAAAAGTCTACGTCGTGAATTACCACCTCCTATAGATACTCCTTTCAATTGCGAACGTTGTGGGAAAAAATGCCACGCGGCTATAGGGCTCTATAGCCATAAGCGACGATGCGGCAACCCGTAGTTTTAAACTCAAATTTATACACACTAGCGCTGCAACAAACATCTACACGGATGCCGTGGCCTGCATGCAGCAATGATGCATGAGTGGGGTGGATGCAGTGCATTTTGTGCAACGTTCATTCTGTGTTAATATGCAAAAACCGCAGTCACTTTTTCAAATGAAAATCGGAGAAGACATGTTCAAGTCGAATCTAAACTAAGACACGGCGGGCGATGGTGGAAAGAGCAGTTATACTTTTAGTCGCAAGTACGATATTTCAGATTATGTATTGCATCACGAGAGTTTCTAATAGCCTTGCCTTGCTCTAGGTCAGGGGTGATCTCATCGTTATGATTTAGTGTCGCTAGTGTGTTTCACAAATAGTTTGGGATACTTAAGTAGCTCACACTACTACTAAATGAACAATGCATTTAACATCCGCTTGTTAACACGCTGCACTTAAAATTGGTTGATCTGTTTCGGAGTTTGCGGATCAAATACTACAGAGTAATCTATGAATTTATCGTTTACTTATAAACTTGCTGACATTTTGTTTCGTTTAATGTAGATTATATTATGCTGTATCCTATTCTAAATTATATGAGTATATTATTTTATTTTATTCATTTCTCAAGAAAACTTACCTACAGCTAGTTTACAAATGGAAAAAGGAATAGTAACAGAAGGTGAATAAATGTTTTCACTTACATGCAATGGTTTAGTGTTAGGTTTGTTGGTACACACAGTGAAGTAAATAATGGAAATGTGTTGGCCAATGTTATACACAAAAACTTTAAATTTCGAGGAGGTATCTAATCAATTAATTAATTATTGAGAAACGATCTCTAAGTGTTTTTCTAAGGTACAAACGCCAGCACATCCAGCTATCACAATCTGTCAAATTTCTTTTATAGATTTTCAACTTTATCACCTTAGCATAAGGTTCACTTTCAATTGGGGAAATTTGACAGATTGTGGTAACTTGATGTGCTGGCGTCTAAACAACACTGAGTTGGAATAAAAGTAAATATCAATATTCCGACAAGTCATGTTCATCATGAAAGCCAAATGTCCACAGTCCACAGCTGGATATAAACCTGCCCAAAAAATGGGGGGATATGCCATAATCGCCACGCTTGGCAGACGGGTTGGCGATCGCAGTTGGATGGTCATAGTTCACAGAAAAACGCTGCTGCCCGTTCTCTGGTAGGTATTCCTTTGGGACGCTTTCTACGCCCCGCACGGGATGAGATAGGGTGATGATATTCTTCACCGTCACCACACAGCGTCATGTTAAAGGTTAAAATATAATTATGCCTTACCTCCAACAGCTATACATGTGAGATTAACTTCTGCACCCTCATCGTAGGGCCCGAGGACACCGCCTCGGATCTCGTTGCCTTCATGGTTCAGGATTATCAGGCGTTCAGGTGGTACTAGAGAAAAAATACTTTAAGTTTGATTGTAACGAAACAGTGATAAGTATAAACTACGCTAAGGTACGAAAACCCTTCTTATTTAGTCCGTATCAAGGACCTTGTTAATCAAGTTTATCGGCTGCGTACCTATTGGACCTACAAGATTTGACCCTCTATCACAAAAGTACCCGTCTGACCTCATTTTAAGTCCGTTTGGACCTTCTTTAAAATATAATAATCAATGTGCCCATTGGACCTCTTTTTAAGTAACCTTTGGACTTTCAAAATTAAAACTACTAAAGATGAACCTGTTGGACCTCTTTTCTAATACCTTTTAGACCTTAAAAAAACATGTTTTCATTTAGTATTCACCGGACGTTATTTTAGTAAGAAAAGGCATAGTTTTGTTGAAAATTTTTAACCAGAATTCTAATAATTAGGAGAAATTGCATAAGCGAATACAGGCACACTAGCGACAAACAGCAATCCGTGGTCAGTAGAAAAAACACAAGAAATTTTAATGTAAACTATTTCTCTTGATATTGTTTTAAATTTACAGGTGTGTATTGGATAAATATTAAAAAAACCCCAAGAACAAATATCAATAATACTGAGGTATACCTATTGTAATATTTTATATGTAAAACAACTTCCTAACTATCTAAAACATTCTAAATTAACATATCTAGCATGCATTTTTATGTATACGAGCTTCAAGATCTGTCAAATTATTTGTATTATTATTACATTATTATTGTATGTATTATTTATAACAGAACGTTGTGATATTTTATATTTTTGATTAAAATATTGATTTATATTGTAGTGTTTTATTTATGATAAGGTGTCTCACTTTTGTGCACGATTGGATTTAAGCTTTTCATACGAAGACATGTGAATGAGGTCCAACAGAACATAATAATATCATCGTCATCTTTGTAGACGAGGTCCAAACTAGGTGGTCCTACGGGTACATAGCCAGTTTATCAATGGAAATGGAGCCGTCGCGTCGTACGATTGTGGGTAATTAAAAAAATCCTTAAGGTAATAGCGATTGACCATGTCAATCACAGCACCCCAAGTGCGGCTCAACTTAGGGTTTCGATGATAAGTTTCTTAAATTTAAATGGCTGTAGCCACATTTACTGACCAGTCCAAACCAGACCAACAACCGAATTAAGGTCGGGCTTAGGACCGATTGCTTTACATGCTCTCTGAGGCACGGGGGTCTTATACCGCCATCTCCAAGACTTCGGACTGTTACTGACAAATTTTCTTAACAGAAAACTACGACAATCACTGTTTTGCCCCGGCCCGGGTTTGAACTGCTGCGGTTCTGCGGTTGAACACGCTACCGCTAGAGCAACGAGGCAGTCAAAAAAGGTATTAACTTACTAAGCACGGTGAGGTTAAGCCTAGTGTTCTTAGTCGGAGACTTGATGAAGTCCACGCGACATCTGTATTGTCCGCTGTCTTCCGGCCTGAAACAAAACGTGGGTTTAGAAAGCAACATTCTTTGGGTAGGCACCTGGTGGCTTAATCACTGGTAACTTATGCTTATGTAGTTAGATTGAACATCCTTTGCTATACTGGTCATTATTATATTGTTAGTCGTGAGACGACAACCGCTGAACAAAAACCACCCCCAAGGATCTTGCGATGATCGATGATCTCGAGAGGTTCTACGGACAGCTGTATACGAAAACCCAGTCACCTGTCGATAGTTGTGCCTCAGATCCCAGAGCACGACTAACCCAACACTTACCGACGACATCCCGGACGTCAGCCTGTGCGAGATTAGAATGGCTCTCGAACAGCTTAAGAACAACAAGGCGCCTGGTGATGATGGAGTTACGGCAGAGCTTCTGAAGGCGGGTGGTACACCAATCCTACGGGCCCTTCAGAAGTTATTTAACTCCGTCATACTAGAAGGTCAAACGCCACAAGCATGGCACAGGGGTGTGGTGGTGCTATTATTATGGTGATAGTAAACAAAGAGCTGTTGCTTCCCGTTGTCTGGTAGTTATTACTTCGGGACGATTTCTAAGCCCCCCCTCCCCCCCCTCCATAAGAATAACTGCGGTGGAACATTCACACTGCTAATTAAAGTATTGAATTCTCTTATATTCAAAATTAACTCTCTATTCGTAGACAAAACCACACGTAATTCCAAAAACAAGCTTAAAAGGAAGGACCTCATCTTATCTAAAATTTAACTAACTTGCGCCCGAGGGAACCCCCTTTAGACTTCAACCCTCGGAGAGAGTGTCGGTTTTTAGGGAGGTTTAGTACAATTTTCGCTCTACGTTAATACGCGAAAAAGCGGGACGCTTGTCCAATTTAGGATCGGAGAGGGCATAGATGCAGATGTAAACTAAGGGTCATGGGGGGTGACGGGGCGGTCCCAACCATTCGCGGTCATCAAGTACGATAAATAAATAAAATAAAAAAGGTTTTTATTCACGTAGACTTTAAGAAAGCGCTTGTAAATAGTCAGAACATGTTTGTAGTAATACAGTTATTATTTCTAGTTACTTATTACATAGTGTCACGAGAGTTTTTACTAATCTTATACAATATCTACCGATGTTCGTATAAATGTTATTAAGTAACAAAAATTCCATCCACAAATTAAACTTATCTGTTTATTAAAAAAATATTTTTAAAATATTGTGAATGACCAAATAAATTATTTTTAATAAAATTGTTATCTGTGGAAGCAGACTTCATAACAAAATAAAAAATATTAACAAACGAAGTGTCACAATTTTTGCGACGGAAAGTAATGTTTATCGAAAAGCGCATGTGCATTGCATAGTGACATTTTGATTAACACACTTCCTATATACTCCCCGCTGTTAGCAGCGGCGACATGCTTTTATAAAATAACATTAAAAATATCTATATCGATAACAAATAAGAATCGGTTCACACTGTCAACAGCTCGTATCGAAAGCGATATCTTATATCGATTCAATAAATTTTCTAAACGATTTTGAACCATTAAATTGACATGACTAATCGGTTCAATCGAGAACGATATACATCGTGTAACAAAACTAGCTGGAAATAGAGGTCATCTATCAGATAGCAGCTAACACCTAGTTTAAATAAAAATTTGTAGTTCAAATGTTTTTTTTTGGAACAAGTAATAGGCACCATTTCTGAACTGCTAGGTCGAACACACATTTATGCTTGCTCACAATGTTTTCTAAATTCAACACCCAATTAGAAGAGTATTACAGGTCTATGTATGTGTCTATACATTGAATAGATATTAATTTAAGTGGGAGTTTTATCGCTACTATTTTTGGATGTTGGTGTGATGTCATTTACGTTTAGTTCTGCAAACTGTACAAGTCTTTTTCTAGTTGGAATCGAGTATTTTTGGTAGGTTGGCTTAAACTTCGCATTTTTTTTCTTGCTCATTGTAAAGCTTTTTAAATATGACTTATGTGCGGTTCATCCTGCCGTCACAATTGTTTTTGTGTATCTTATTACTCATAAAATATGTATGTAACAAAATACGTATACTTTGTATCCAGTTATGTTGTAATATCGAAACTATTGTTCTAATTCATAGTTTTATTTTGACAATCTATTCTTGATCCGTCCCCTAAAAATAGATCTAGTTACTTTTGTTAGACGACGTATAAAATCCGAGGATATTCCTGAACCAATCTATTTTACAACGAATGTAAAAGAACGATAAACTTAAAAAAATATATATATTGATAGCTGTGAAATATGTTTCTCATGTTCACATGAAGTTTGTTTTAGGGTTCTGTAGTACATAGATAAATGCTGAGCTTATTTTTTTATTATGAATATCTGACAGTCAAGGGACTTAAAATTTTGAATAGAAACAGAAGAAAATGAATTTGTAGTAAGTATATTTTAAGGCTTTCAAGAATTTTGAATACTTTTTGCTTGTCTGGTATTTGTGTACATATATTTTATTATACAGTATTCTATAAGAGCGGGCCTAGTAGACGTTGTCAGAGGTCTTGGTTTCGATACTCAACCAGGACAATAGTTTGGGTGATGAACACGACTATTTCGACCTATCCGTAGAATAGTTACTTCTAAATAATGGTTACTGTAGATGAGATCGATTTGAAATTTGTCTAGTACAAAATCAGCTATACATTTTACATACTTTATTATTTTTCAATTTCATTATTTATAGAGCAATAAAGCGGTTATTTATGGCTAAGGCTATACACAACATGTAACGTAATTAACGCACACCCTCAAACACCCCAATTAGAATATTATGTTGTAATCATGATACATACACTGAATTTTTTATTGAACACGTACATATATGTATTATTATTTACTAAATTAGTTTCTTGGAATAAAGTTTATTTTTCTTTATTTTGTACTAGCTGATGCCCGCGACTTCGTCCGCGACAATTTTGAATGATGACCAATATAACTACTTACTTCTAGCTTAATCTAAAAAATATAACTTTTAAAAGAAATAAGCAATATAAATTTAAGAAAATCTAACCTATAAATAACCTAGCTATGAAATAAACTTAAGACTACTTTGCTACTGTTATTTAAAAAAAATTACCCGATGTCATCAATTGTCCTTAAGTAAAGTCAGCAAGTCAAATAAAGTAACATAATAATCAACTTGCATTAATCACAAAGGTAACTCAAATCAAAAGATTAGGTTGACCCGACTTCTTAGTAATATTAATGCAAAATTTGAAGTTAATCCATGCAGTACTTTTTGAGTTTAGCCCGGACATACATACAGACAAACAGACAAAAATTCAAAAATCTATACTTTTGGTTTCGATATCGATTGTAGATCACGCCCCAAGTATCCTTTAAAAAAATATTCAATGTACAGTTTTGACTTTCCTACGATTTTATTATATGTAATATGTATAGATAAGATCACAGCTCCTCCCCCGTAGGTGATAGCGTGATAATATGTAGCCTATATGTTGATCAGACCTCTTAGCAATATTCATGCAAAATTTGAAGTAAATCCATGCTACGGCATGACGGCTTTTTGAGTTTAGCCCGGACATACATACAGACAAAAATTCTAACGATATCGATTGCAGAGACGCCCCAAGTATCTTTTAAAAAAAATGTTCAATGTACAGTTTTGAGTTTCCTACGATTTTATTATATGTGTAGAGGTTATGGCTGATTTTGTACTAGACAAATTTCAAATCGCTCTCCTCTGAAGTAACGATTATGCGGTAGTAACTTTATTCTATGGATAGGTCGATTTGTTCCCTGTCTGGATGTAATTTATCTTAATACATACATAATGTATTAAGTAATATATTAATATTACATTTATCAGTTCTCTGGTTGTCCTAGTACAAGCTCTGCCTAGTTTGGGATCACATGGAAGTGTGTTAGTAGTCTCAATATATTTATTTACTAGCTGTGCCCCGCGGTTTTACCCGCGTTAAACTTTATAAATTATCACAACTTCTCCTTCGTAGGTGATAGCGTGATAATATGTAGCCTATATGTTGACCTGACCTCTTCGTAATATTCATGCAAAATTTGAAATAAATCCATGCAGTACTTTTTAAGTTTAGCACGGACATACATACAGACAAACAGATAAACAGACAAAAATTCTAATAACTATATTTTTGGCTTCGATATCGATTGTAGATAACACCCCACGTATCCTTATTGAAAAATATTCAATGTACAGTTTTGACTTTCGTACGATTTTATTATATGTATAGATATTACTTACCGTAGGGGCAGTGGTTACCCTGGTGTCAGAGTTGTTTAAGCCGCCCAGTAGGCCTCTGACATGGTTTAACGACTGTTGTCTAATGACTACAACCGGGACCGACAGCTTAACGTGCCCTCCGAAGCAAGGAGACGCTCACAAATTAAACCACTTTGGAGTTGCTTAACCTCGCCAATCACTTACGGACCGGTATGAGCATTTGGTTAAGAGCGCCTTTATTTATATTTATTAGATAGAAGTGGCGCAGCGGCTAAGACAATCGCCTCGCCACTACGTGTCCCGGGTACGATTTCCGCGCCGGAAAACTATTTTTTCTGAGTCTGCATGTAATATGTGTCCGTCTATTATATCTTTGTAAAGTACCCCGTGACACAGTGAATAGAAACACTAGTGCGGGAATAGTCTTTAAAAAAAGATTGCTTCGCTCTAAAGTCTCGGTTTTACGCAAATACCTATTCAAATTCAAGTCAATAGATGGATGTAATGTGTGTCCGTCTATTATATGTTTGTAAAGTACCCCGCGACACAGGGATTAGATTCCCTAATGCGGGCGTTGTCTTAAAAAAAAGAAAGATTTATTGGTACGGAACTCTAAGGCTCTTATTTCGTCACCCTTCACCTGTTTCCGGGATTACCATTACATCAAATGTTGTGAATAAAATTAAACTGTGGTGATAAATTCTTCACAGATAACGCAGAGGTATTGCAAAGTTAACTACATGTTTGTGGGAGCCGGGAACTTAATATTCATGACTTAAGATTGGATTCGGATAACACGGATATATCATATCATTAATTGAGTGTAGTATTTCGCTTTGTAACTGCGTTTCATCATCATCATCATGTCAGCCAATGTACGTCCACTACATGAGGGGATATGCCATAATCGCCACGCTTGGCAGACGAGTTGGCGATCGCAGTTTGATGATCATAGTTTAGAGAAAAACGCTGCTGCCCGTTCTCTGGTAGGTATCCCTTCGGACTATTTCTACTCCTCCCACGGGATGAGATGGGGTGATGATATTCCTTGCCTTCAGCACACAGCAACTGCGTTTACATACATATATAGACTACTCACGCCTGTTTCCCAGAGGTGTAGGCAGAGACAACAGATTTCCATTTGTCACGATCTTTGCACACCTCTTTTGCCTCGATTACTGTCATTATATTCTTCATACATGCTCGCCGGTTTAGGGTACTTCTTGAGAACGTCTCCGAACTACGTATATTTGGATAATTATAAAATGAAAATGGTCTTTATTCACGTAGACTTCAAAAAAACGCTGGTCAGAACATGTTTTTAGTTAGATAAGAATGTCCTCATGGTCATCTTTCGGGAAATATTATGTAACTACCTCCTCGCACGTAATATGCGAATACACGTAGATGCGCATGCGTATCAAAATATTACAGTAGTTTAAGATACTATTGCGTCAGACGTCAAATATAAATAGAATCCTCAAAATGTTATATCCTTTCCAAGTTATAATTAACAACACTATTTCCAACCCGCCAGTAATTAAATCTTATAACACCGAATCAAATTAACAATGGAATCTTAACAATAACATTAACAAGTGAAAACAAACAAACAACTTTCCGCAAACAACTTTGCTTATAGCTAGGGAACGTATAAAGTATCAACAAATTAAAGTAAGAAATACGATATTTCGTTAAGATTTCCTGTGAATTTGTGTTGAAAATAAATAGTTTGATTTTATTAGACACTAGCTGTGCCCAGCGGTTTTACCCGCGTTAAAACTTCATAAATTAGAGTCTATGTGTTAATCCAGGGTGTCAGCTAACTGCATCCTAAATTTTATTAAAATCGCTCCCGCCGTTTAGTCGTGAAGAAGTAGCAAACATACATACACAAACTTTCGCCTATATAATATTAGTGTGATTAGATATCTCTAGAAAATACTAATACTGATTATATTACATAGACTCACGCCTCTTTCCTCAGAGGAGTAGACTGAGACAATGGTTTCCTATTTGTCACGCTCTTTGCACACATCTTTTGACTCGTTTACTGTCATTATATTCTTCATACAAACTCGCCGGTTTAGTTTACTTCTGACCTGGCCTTTCTTGAGAACATCTCCCATTTGGTCAGAGAATGTTCTACGAGGTCTTTCCCTTCCGGTTGTACCATTCACACAGGCCAGGCATACTTCTATTGTCAATCTTTGATTATGTAAAAGATAAAATTTATCAACTGGCTTGTTAATCTAGAGGTTAGTGACCCTGCCTGCTAAACTTGTCGTGGGTTCGAACCCCGCCTAGGAAAAAACCTTTGTACATGTTTATTCCGTGCTGTCGTATTATTCTTTAGCCTTTTTGAGTATTTATTAATTTGTAGAAAGTGATTTTTGTTTATTCTAATATTATACGCAATGTGGTTTAATTTAAACCTTTCGGATTAAGATAGATATTAAAAGCTATATTAATTTTAAAATGCAAAAAACACATTTACCACTTTTTACCACACATTTACCACATTTAACATTTTTAACGACAGTTTAAACACATATTCGATTCCCACCCAGGACAAATATTGTGTGCATGAACATGTCTGTTTGTTCTAATTCTGGATGTAATTATCTATACAAGTATGGATTTACAAAAGAAAAGTAGTATGTCAGCTATTTGGTTTCCATAGTACAAGCTCTGCTTGATTTGGGATCAGATGGCCGTGTGTGGATAATGTCCCATGATATATTATTATTGTTTAGTATTGCCATACTAAATCTTATCTCTATGGTTTCGCTCCTCGAGCAAGCCGCACGTTCTCTCGATCTTATATCTAATTAATCCATTTCAAAAACAGTGTAACCTAAATATAAAGTGGAAAATAAACAATTATATCTCATTTGGTGTTGTGATTGATTAGGAGAAGCTGAAATAATAAACAATTATAATATGTATTTAGTTATACCTACGATTCGAATTTAAGTGTAAATCGACTACCACGCGGAAGGCTTTAGTTTCAGACTTATAAAAAAGTGTCCCTTGCATGTCACGTCTTACCATTAGGTACACATTCTAAATACATACTTAAACCATTAATTAAAAACAATACACCATACCGTATAATTGTATACCTTACATAGACATTAGGGGAAAAATGAGCGCTATAAGGGTGATTACATATCATTAGTAGCGTGGCGTAGGCATATTGTGTCATTGTACACCCCTGTTAATTAATGTTTTGCTGAGATATAAACGTAGATAAAACCGAGACGGGTTGTTAGAATGAGAACTTTTATCGTATGCTTGCTTTTAATTATCGACACGGAAAGGGTATAAAAAGCAGCAAGTTATAAGACTATCGCATCGCTGTGTCCCGGGGTCGGTTCCCGCATAGACATCTTGACTGACCCATAAAAAGCAGAGTCTGGATGTGATTTGTTTCCATCAAATAAATGTATGTGAAGGACCAGACACAGAATTAACTAATGCAGAGAGCGCAATGTCATTAAAAAAATATGTCTAGACTTTAGTTCATTTGGCTATGAAACTGAATAACAAAGTGAACATAAAATTATAGTTTTATAGCATTACAAAGATAGAAAAAGATATGCTGAGATGGTTTGGGCATTTCGAAAGGATGAATGAAAGCAGATTGACATAAGAAGTAAACCTGGCCTCTGTGAATGGGACAACAGGAAGGGGAAGACCTCGTAGAACATTCTCTGACCAAATCGGAGACGTTCTCAAGAATGGCCAGGTCAGAAGTATCCTAAACCGGCGAGCATGTATGAAGAATATAATGACAGCAAACGATGCAAAAGAGTGTGCAAAGATCGTGTTAAATGGAAATCCGTTGTCTTTGCCTACCCCTCTGGGAAACAGGCGTGAGTCTATGTATGTATAGCATTAATCACGTGGTGCAAAGCGTAAATCTAAACTCAAACATGAGCAATCATACATTTTATCGTCGGACGGGTGTTTAAGTCATCTACCAATACGGATGGAGTAGGCGCTCCGCCATTAAGCTACGAACGTTACACAGCGATAGTTAGCATGAGTCAGGATGGCCTGGCTAACACCTTTTCGGAGGATGTAGGTTTTATCCATCATATTGCTAGTAACATGACCGTCTAAAGGGGTGTTAGCAATGTAATCATAAATTTGATCTGCCAGCAGTGTGTAGTTACCCTGGATTGGTAGAGGATGCGGTTTCGCGACCATCATGATGGACGGACGACTATTTCCAATTTTTGAGATTAGATTCGCGCTTTGCATTGCGAATAATGCTATAAAATTAAATTATTAAGTAATAATAATAATATCTAGGGAAAATGTCACACAGATCATCCTACCCCCAAACTAAGCAAAGCTTGTACTAATGGGTACCAGGCGACGATATACATACTTATATAGATAGATAAATACTTACCCATTACCCATCAAATGTCTGCTTAACGCTGATGATCAAGTTTTACTTGCATCATCGGCGGACGAGTTGCAGGTGATGGTAACAAGTATGCATGAATTTTTTGAAAGGAAAGGGATGTAAATGAATGAAGGTAAGACGAAAGTAATGGTATTTGAGAGGGATGAATACACGACAGCGTGTGATATTGTGATTGGAGGAGAGAAAGTCGAACAGGTGAATGAGTTTGTATATTTGGGAACTTTGTTTACGAGAGATGGGAAATATGAAAAAGATATTATTAGAAGAGTAAATGCGGGGAACAGAGTGAATGGGGCACTACACGCCTTTATGAGTAGCCGGCAAGTATCAAAGAAGGCTCGAGTAGCCGTGCACGATGGAGTGTTAGTGCCAACATTAATGTATGGAAGTGAAAGTTGGGTATGGCAGAAAAAGAATGAAAGTAAAATAAATGCAGTGGAAATGAGAGCTCTGAGAAGTATGTGGTGTGACTTTGAGAGACAGAATTCGAAATACTGATGTAAGAGAGCGTTGTGGTGTGAAAGAGGATGTAGTTACTAAGATTGAAAACGGCATGCTGAGATGGTTTGGCCATTTAGAAAGGATGAATGAAAGAAGATTGACAAAAGAAGTATACCTGGACTGTGTGAATGGGACAACCGGAAGGGGAAGACCACGTCGAACATTCTCTGACCAAATTGGAGCTGTTCTCAAGAAAGGGCAGATCAGAAGTACCCTAAACCGGCGAGCATGTATGAAGAATATAATGACAGTAATCGAGGCAAAAGAAGAATGCAAAGATCGTGACAAATGGAAATCCGTTGTCTCTGCCTACCCCTCTGGGAAACAGGCGTGAGTCTATGTATGTATGTATGTAATACTTATACAATGTGGAGCAGGACGATTGACATTCCTCTAAACCACGCAAAGAATGGCATGCTCTTAACCCGTATACAAAAAATCAATCAAATTCAATGAATACTTTAGCTACAGGAAATTATTTTTCATTTTCAATATTTTCAACATGATGTAGATCGGAGTCCGTAATAATAGGTAAAAGGCCGCCGCCCGCTGCACGCCTCACCACGCCGCGCACTAGGTCAGTGACTTTTCGTAGATAAAGCGTGTTTAATTTTTATGCTGTTGATTCTGCTATTTATTTTGTTTGAAAATTGCAATTTTTTAATTTTCCATTAACTACTAATCTTCGTGTCTTAAAATGTTTTGATGGACTAGTACTGTGCTCGTTTTAATTTAATGTCGTAGTTCCAGATCCACATTGTATACATAGAAAACATCCATGATTCATAAACAAATATTCATCCTCATCACACAAATATTTACACTTACCGGGATTCGAACCCAGGACCACCAGCTTCGTAGGAAGGAGCACTACCAACTTCGAATCCCGGTGAGTGCAAATATTTGTGTGATGAGCACGAATATTTGTTTCTGAGTCATGGATGTTTTCTATGTATATACGTATTTATTCATCTATATAAGTATATATATCGTCGCCTGGTACCCATAGTACAAGCTTTGCTTAGTTTGGGTCTAGGATGATCTGTGTGACATTGTCCGTAGATATTATATTATTATTATTATTATAATAGAGTCCATTAAAATTACCTCAATTTGTTGAGAACCAATACAGCAGGTCTGGTGTCGCTTTTGAAGGTGGCTCTTACTCCGAGAGTGGCATCCGACCAGTGGGACGTCACACCTTCACGAGTGTCCAGTCTGTAAACAACAATATAGAATAATAATATCATCATATCAGCCAAAAGACGTCCACTGCTTGACAAAGGCCTCCCCCAAAGATCTCCACAATTGCCGGTCTTGCGCTATCCGCATCCAGCGATTTCCAGCGACCCGCACAAGATCATCGGTCCATCTTGTAGGGGGCCTGCCCACGCTGCGTCTTCCGGTTCGTGGTCGCCACTCGAGAACCTTTCATGCATAATAATATACTGGTACATTATTTACACACGGCTGATCCCAAACTAAGCAGAGCTTGTACTATAATGAAATGAAATAATGAAATTTATTCAGTTTCTATGGAAACCAGATAACTGATATACTACTTTTTTGTGTAAATACATAGACACCCAGACATTTTCATGCACACAAATATATGTCCTGGGTGGGAATCGAACCCACGACCTCCAGTGTGAGAAGCAAGCATGCCAACCACGCTAACAGGCCCGTCGATATAGGTTAAGAGATCTTCTTCTAAACGCGTCGATGGCAAACTAATTATTTTTTTTAGGCCCAGAACGTGGTCACACTGATTGCCATGCTTGTGGCATTCTTACTGCCATGAACATGTGTTAGGGCAGGCTGGGCACGACGTTAAGTGGACCATGGATTGGACCGATGCTCCACAAAGAGATAGAAAGAGAAGAAATTAACTGCACGTGTGGCGCAGCGGCTAAGACAGTCGCCCGCTGGTTCGTGTCCCAGGTTCGATTCCCGCGCCACAACTATCTGTGTGACCCATTAGTAGTTGTTCTGAACCTGGATTTAATGTGTGTCCGTCTAATATATGTTTTTAAAGTACCCTGCGAGACAGAGATTAAATTCCCTAGTGCGGGCGTTGACTTTATTGGAAAAAAAGAAATTGAAGGTTGAAGTATTAAATTAGAAGGATAAAGTACGTCATGGCAACACTTTTAAAACGCGTCATTACCTTGACCAGGTCGAGCTGACTGACCCAGCACTTATAGGTATTCAACCAGTACACATGCTATAACACTCTCGGGAAATCATGAGGTTAGCCTTTTGCAGCCAATACGATATTGGTACTTCAAACCGCATGCGGCAATATCACTATTGTACTACAATTACGGGTAGCACACGTTCGGAAATTATCCGGACATGGTTTTGCTGCGATGTTGTGTTACAATTCTAGTTAGAATTTCGTGGTTTGTGGTCCCTCTTGCATGCATTTATCTCCATGGTCTTTAATACCGCTATGATTTCAGTCCGAGATTGTCAAGTGACACGTGTGACCATGAACAGTATTTTTATAAAGATACAACACAAATGTACTGCTGTTTCTTAGTGTTTAGATTAATAAAATAAAGAAATAATCAAAGCTTATACTATGGATACTAGACAACAGATAGAAATACTTATTTACTTTTTTTGTAGACACGTTTATAAACACGAAATATTTTGTTATCTGTCAGTCTGCGAGGATTGATAACCGCAACCTTTACAGGGGCACTTTACTGGGGCTCTACCGGCTAAGTCGCCGAACATCTTTTTCGTTAATGGCGTTCAAATAAATAAAGGTTAAAATGACTTAATTAATCGTTAAATGGACTCCAACGTTGCTAATCGATTGCGGACCATTTATGACGTCACATGTGGTTATGGAAGCCGATTTAACGATTGATTAAGTCATTTTTAACCTTTATTTATTTGAACGCCATTCACGAAAACGATGTTCGGCGACTTAGCCGGTAGAGCCCCTGAAGACAGGATCACTAGCAGCTCAGACACGGCGGTCATTTAGATTTAGATAGATTGGGTGTTCCAATCAGTAGACATGTTATAACACTCTCCATAAATTATGAGTTAGCCCTTTACAGCCAATACGCTATTGGTACTTCAAACCGCATGTGGCAATATCACTATTGTACTACAATTACGGGTAGCACACGTTCGGAAATTATCCGGACAGGTGTACGGGATTTGCTGTTTACAATATTAGTCACAATTTCGTGGATTGTGGTCCGCTTGCATTGATCTGATCCGTCTAGCCCAAACTAAGAAAAGCTTGTTCTATGTATACTGCACAAAAGGCTGTATCTTCGTGTCTAGATAAATAAAATAAATAAACATCGGGAGCATATCATTCAGCGCTATTTTCCTCAAACTAAGTGAAACGAGTACTATGTATACTAGAAAAATAACTATCTCTCCGTGTTTAGATAAATTAAATAAATAAATCCGGGGCATATCACTCACGCCATTTAACCCAAACTAAATAAAGCAAGTACTATGTATACTAGACAAAAGACTGTCTCTCCGTGGATAGTTAAATAAAATGAATAAATTTCCGGGACATATCACTCAGCGCCATCTAGCCCAAACTGAACATAGCTTGTACTACAGATACTAGATAACAGATAGAAATATTTATATACTTTTTTTATCAATAAATAAATACAATACAGAGATTAAGTTCTCTAGTATGAGCGTCGACTTTCACAAAAAGAGAAAAAGAGGTTAGCTCGAAAGTGACTTGTCGGGTGTATTCTCCGTGCTCTCGTATGTTCTTCTATTCCTTCATTACTCCAAATGAGAGAATTTGAATATCCTAACTGCCCGGGACTAACCCGGAAATCAAAACAAAACCCGGCCAAGTGCGAGTCGGACTCGCGCACGAAGGGTTCCATATCATTATCTGTAAAAACGAGCAAATAAATCACGGATGTTGTATGGGAGCCCTCTTAAATATTTATTTTATTTTGATTTTTAGTATTTGTTGTTATAGCGGCAACAGAAAATTTAAACTGTCTAACTATCACGGTTCATGAGATACAACCTGGAAACAGACGGACAGACAGTGAACTCTTAGTAATAGTGTCCCGTTTTACCCTTTGGGTACGGAACCCTAAAATATCCGTGGACATGCTCACGGCCATCTGATCCCAAACTAAGAAAGTAGAACTTGTACTATGGGAACCGGATAACTGATATACTACATATGCTACTTGTCTTTTGTAAATACATAATTATATAGATAATTACAATCAGGACAAACAGACATGTTGCACACAAATTTCTGTGCTGGGTGGGAATCGAACCCACGACTTGCGGCGTGAACGGCAGCGTATCTACCAATCACGCCAACGAGCCCGTCAAAATAGATCCGTATCCCGGAAATTTGTTACCAAAACATGTTAACCTCCGCAATGCACCTATTCTAGCAAACACTTACGAACAAATCTAGGTTCTAATATCTGTTCCAGATCATAGAAATAGATATTAAGCTTCTGTTCGCCGCAGATAATAAAATAAATAGTGAAAGGATTGGACCGTGTGTAGCGTACAGAAACTATCATTTGAAATGGAAAGATTCAGCTTGAGGTTGTACGATGTTCATTGAAAGTTTTCCTCGATAAAGAATCTTGATTCTTATAATAGGTCTTTACCTGTGAAATTGCCGTTTTGTATGAAAAAATTTAAACGAATTTTTTTCATGAATTTTTTTATTTGTATTAATCGAAGTAATCACCCATGCAATCAATGCATCTTTGCCATCGCAGTGGCAGTTTATTGATGCCCTTCTTAAAGAAATCAGCTGGACGGGAGGCAACAAATTCTTCAAAGGCATTTTGTACTGCCTCTCGGGTATTGAATTTTTTTCCCGCCAAGAAGTTATCCAAATTCTGGAAAAAGTAGTAGTCTGTAGGCGCAAGGTCTGGTGAGTAGGGCGGATGACGGAGAGCTTCCAACCCCAGTTCTTGCAACTTGGAGACCGTCTGCTGTGCAGTATGAGGTCGCGCGTTGTCGTGCAGGAGCAGCGGAGACGAGCGATTGACCAATGCTGGTTGGAGATGCGCCAGCTTCTCCATCATTGTGCTAAGTTCTTCACAGTACACATCTGCAGTAATGCTCACCCCGTTTGGTAAGAAGCTGTGATGAATCACACCGGCGCTAGACCACCAAACAGTGACCATCACTTTTCTAGGGGTAAGTTTTCGTTTAGGGCATTGTTTAGTTGCTGAACCAGGATCCAACCAACTTGCTGAGCGCTTGCGGTTATCAAACAGAATCCATTTTTCATCGCAGGTAACAATGCGGTTCAAAATTCCTTCATTTGTGTGTCTGTTGAGCAGTGCAAGGCACGTCTCGACGCGTACTTCGCGCTGGCGATCATTGAGTTCGTGGGGCACCCATTTGTCAAGCTTTTTTACCTTGCCAATTTGACGCAAATGGACCAATATTGTTTTGACGCTAACGTCGAAAGCTGCTGCTAATTCAGCCGTAGATTGTGTATCATCAGCTTCCACAACCGCCTTTAATTCGTCATTGTCGACCAAAGTCTTCGGACGACCGCGAGGTTCATTTTTCAGGTCGAAATTTCCAGAACGGAAGCGAGCAAACCAATAACAGGTGGTGCGTTGGTTTGTAGTGTTAGCTCCGTAAACGTCGTTGATGTTGCGTGCCGCTTGTGCCGCGTTGCTGCCACGACGGTACTCATATTCCATAATTACTCGAATTTTTAACGTATCCATGATGACGAAAAAGATTGAAATGCGATGAAAATGTAACACTAATCAATAAAGAAATGACTACTTTTGGAAAAAAGAATCCATGTTTTTAAAATAAAATTAATTTGAAATTAGAATTCTTAGCCAAACAAAAATTATTTTGATTTGAAATGGCCAGTACTGCAGAACGGCAATTTCATAGGTAAAGACCTAATAGATATGTCCTTATCTATACATATATTAAAATTGTAGGAAAGTCAAAACTGTACATTGAATATTTTTTTAAAAGGATACTTGGGGCATCTACAATAGATATCGAAGCCAAAAATATACTCTTTAGATTTTTTGTCTGTGTGTCTGTTTGTCTGTATGTATGTCCGGGCTAAACTCAAAAAGTACTGCATGGATTTACTTAAAATTTTGCACTACTATTACTAAGAGGTTGGGCCAACATATAGGCTACATATTATCACCCTATCACCTACGGCGGAGGAGCAGTGATCTATCTATAAATCCGTATAATAAAACCGTAGGAGAGTCAAAACTGTATATTGAATATTTTTTTTAAAAGATACTTTGGGCGTGATCTACAAAAGATATCGAAGCCAAAAATATAGTTTTTAAAATTTTTGTCTTCGTCTATTTGTCTGTATGTATTTCTGGGCTAAACTCAAAAAGTAATGCATGGATTAACCTACTTCAAATTTTGATTGAATATTACTAAGACATCGGGTCAACATATAGGCTACATATTATCACGCCTACGGGGGAGGTGCTGTGATAATTTATAAAGTTTAACGCGGGTAAAACCGCGGGGCACAGCTAGTGAATAATAAAATAGAAGAAGAATGTACCACTTTTTATTGGGACGAAAGTAACTATACTTGTTAGTTATGGTGATATGAAATTTGTGAAAAAAATTATCAGCGATCTGTTGTGAAAGAGGATGTAGTCACAAAAAATGAAAAAGGTATGCTAGAAGGTTTGGACATTTAGAAAGGATGTATTATAATACTGACAAAACAGACAAGGCCTGTGTTGATGTTACAACCTATTAGAATATTCTCTGATCAAATCGGAGATGTTCTCAAGAGAGGCCAGGTCAGAAGTAATCTAAGCCGGCGAGCATAATTGAAGATCGATGACAGTAAATGGGGCAGAAGAGGTGTGTAAAGCCGAGACGAATGGAAATCCGTTTTATATAATAGAAAACGAGGAAGTGAGTCACCTGATGGTAAGTGATCACTGCTGCCCAGCAGGATACGTTATGCAAGCAGTTAATAGAATTATTGTTTCAGTATTTTATTCCTCTACGTTTAAACCTCTCTTTTGCAGCGGTCAGGCACTACACTTCGTGTCGTTTATGACCCTCACCGTAAGTGATCGGCGAGGTAAGGCACCTAGGCACACGGTCAGACCATAGATCATAGATCGGAATTCAAGTGGTAATTTCTGTGTGTCTCCGTGCTTCGGCCAGTACGTTAAGCTGTCGGTCCCGGTTACTGTCACTAGACAACAGTATATAGGTCAAATTTTACACCGGGTAACCCCTGCCCATACGATGATGAAAAAAGAAAGCTCTAAACATATAGAGAAGAAGATTGTGTACCTATACACTATTGTTAACAGGTTACGCGACTAACCTTTATTGTTATTTTCCTGACGTTTCGACCAAGTTGCATTGATCGTGGTCACGGGCTGCCTCTCAATTACATGTTGTATAATTATGATACGCGAAAGTTTAAAAGTGTAAAAAAGGATTGTAATATTGGAAAGACTTAATTCTTAGCATTCCATGGATGCACCTTGCGGAAACCGGGTCCATCGCGTGGTAGAGGAGGGAAAACTCGACAGAGTCTGAGACTTACGACTCAGATGTAAGTTTAAGGGGCCCCCTGTAATGGATCAACCCTCACCTTCTCTTTCTCTCAGTATTCCCCCCTCTTCCTAGCCAAATTTGGCTAATAAGATCCTAACAATGCCGCTTTAGATACTCGTTCTAATATAGAACTTACGGAAGTTCTTAATAATCCTAGGTCTTTTAATAGGTTATAGAGCGATTTTGCAGGTATATCCCTCGCACCGACTTCCACGGCATTTAAATTAACCACAAAGCCGTTTCAAAAGCAACGAGTGCGTCAGAAATTCTGTAAGAAAATTCTAGTCTCAATCCGCGATAAGATATTGACTTTGGGTACTCATAGCACACATTACTGGTGCCAGGTTAATTAAATTATAATGCTAAATGATGGCGATCACTTGAGTGAGATTAGACTATCGAATAGGACGGTTACAGAATAGCCTAGCTAGCCCAACAATGCTACAGGCGTAAAACTGCAATATTTTTGGAACATTGAATAATAAATAATGAGAATAGTCAGCGCATAAATTTTCCTTCGATACTTGTTTTTTTTTTCAAGACTTCATAAATGTTATAGAGCAGTTTGGGAATTCAGCTTTTTATATGTATGTTACGTTTAACATGTGTAGTAGGCTTTTACTGCTCCACCGGGCCATAGAAAGAAATAAGCGTGAGCTCAAGCCGTCTAGACAATAAACCTTTGGGGTTCCAATCTGAACTCTGGACGGTGACAAAATGAAGACGCTTGAGAGGGTCATAACTATTTAGGGGTATTTTGTGTAATTGTCGCTCTACCTTAATACACGAAGACGCAGGTCTCGCGACCAAGAGGGCATTCTGTTATCAAGGGTCATGGAGGACGCGGTGCGTTTGCACTCGTATTCTCGGCCGACATCTACGTCATATCGGTTTGTGTGTAGTGTCATGGGAGTCTGTGATGATCTTGACTTGCTCCAGATAAGTGGCGATCGCGTCATTCGGATCGCTTAATACTTTACCGGGAAGACGGTGCTTACTTAAGAGGTGATATGGGTTGTAATTATACCGTCTGTATTACAAAATGGCGTGGGGTGTGAATTTATTTACACACGGCCATCTGCTCCCAAACTAAGCAGAGCTTTTACTAAGAAAACGTGAAAACTGATATACTAAATATCTTAAATAGTATGGATATCTACACTAAGAATCAGGATAAACAGTTAAAAATAACCCATGTTAAAAATAAAAATCTTTCCTGGGTGGGGAATCGAACCCACGACCTGCGGGGTGAAAAGCAAGTATCTACCACTCACGACAACCGGCCCGTCGTCCATGCTTGATGGTAGATGATTGCTCTACTGTTTATGAACAGATATTGAATATTCTTTATTATTGACGAGATAGTCCCACGAAAATATTATTGAAATTGATTTTAATAAAAAAAAGTTGAATTAAACCTACTAACCAATCACGGATATGATATTTTTAAACAGAAATTATATATTGAATCTTATTATAAACTGATTAAAGTTCATTTTTAGTGGATTAATCTATACGTATAGTATAGAATATAAATTTCATTTTTCAAGTAGCTATGACTCATATATGTTAGTTGGACTTACAGCTATATTAGTAACATACATTTATAATAATGTAACCTTGCAACCGTTATCCCCGCGACAAGCCATGGGAGACGGCACAGCAACGACTTATGTAGGCGAACTTTTTAATCCGATGGGACAGCAACTGGACCAGAGGATCAGACACAGAAGAGTGGGCTTTATAAATTCCCTGCGCCGTGCAGAGTTATAATTCGACCAGGTAGTAGTAGGTGCAGTTCTCAGGTCATCTGAAGAGTCATTCACACTGTTGTACTTGCTGCAAGACGGGATCTTAGGACATTATTCACACACGGTCAACTGATCCCAAACTAAGCAGAGCTTGTACTATGGAAACCAGATAACTGATATACTACTTTTCTTTTGTAAATACATACTTATACAGACATGTTTATGCACACAAATATCTGTCCAGGGTGGCAATCGAACCCACGACCTATAGCGGGCAAAGCAAGCATTTACCAACGACGCCATAGGCCCGTATACACTTCCTATACTAATAAAAAATATGTGCATTGTCCATACATTTGGAAGCTACAATACCACAGATAATCAAACATACACATTTTATAGGCTTTAAACTTTTATCACCCTTCTCTGTCTACCGGACTTTAATAAACTAATTAAACTAAAGCCTTTTAGTAAATTAAGTCATATAGGAGGTCATTTTATCGGCTTCTTATCCGTAACATTCTTATTTAAGATACAAAGTCATCAAATTATTATCTATAAGAGGCGTTAAAAGGTAGTTAATAAAATGCTTAATAGACTCTTTAGATAACGTATGTTATTAAAAGATCCGACATTTTAAGTTAAGAGATGACTATGGAAATATTATCATAATAATGTTTGGGAGAATATGCTTAGTCTATAGTAACAATAAATAATGTACAGAGACCAGCATATCAAGCTACCCCAATTTGACAAATTTCCCCAATAGAAAGTGAACCTTATGCTTATGTGATAAAGTTGAAAATCTATAAAAGAAATTTGACAGATTGGGGTAGCTGGATGTGCTGGCGTCTGTACCTAATCCTAATCGAATCAACTGGCCTGTTGGTCTAGTGGTTAGTACCCGGACTGCTAGGCTAGCGGTCGTATGTTCGATCCCTATCCAAGACAAATATTTGTGTGTTAAGCACGATTATTTGTTCTGCGTCTGGTATTAATTTATCTTTAAAACGTGGAGTAGTCCAGAACAGCAATTTCTATATATTTTTAGGGTTCCGTAGCTAAATGGCAAAAACCGGAACCCTTAGAGATTCGTCATATCTGTCTGTTGAAACTTGGTAAGTAGATGTTTTCTGTGAACCGCATTAAGATTTTCACACAAAAATATAAAAAAGAAACCATTAAATTTTAGGGATCCCCATATATAGAACTGAAACTCAAATTTTTGTTTGTCATCGATCCCATACATGCGGGGTATCTATGGATAGGTCTTCAAAAATGATATTGAGGTTTCACAAATAGTTGTCCTGCGCGGGAATCGAACCCCGAATACGAAGCGGCAAGGCGACTGTCTTAATAGCTGCGCCACACTTGCAGTCAATTCCTATATTTCATTCAAGCAGATCTTATTATTTATGTAAAAAATAATTACCAAGCAGTTGGATATCGAACTATAATATATTTTCTAAATTGGATATTGGTATTTCGTTTTTTTAATTATACACTCATAAACGTTAAATAATTATGGGTTCGATAGAAACTATTTACCATTTTTGTGGTCTACTCCTACGCCTGGAAACGTATTTAACTATGTAAGACTAGCTGTGGCCCGTGGTTTTACCCGCGTTAAATGTTATAAAATATATAGCCTATGTGTTATTCGGTTATACCTTTACCTACTTATTTTATAAATGCGAAAGTAACCTGTCTGTCTGTCTGTCGCGCTTTCACGCCATAGCTACTGAACCGATTTAAATGAAATTTGGGACACAGATAGTCTAGAACCTGAGAACTGACATAGGCTACTTTTTAATGGGAAGAAAGGGGTGTAAGGGGTTGAAAGCGGGGACAAAAAGGTGTATGGAAGTGTCGTCATTTTTAGAGCTTGAAATTTATCCTTTGGGCTATTCATTCGATATAAATAAATATGACACTCAAATTTATAATAGTTTAACCCTAAACGGTGCAAAATAACAATAGAAAATAGGGGATGAAAGTTATTATGGAAATTAATAAGGTTTATGTGAATGTTTTAAAAGTTTGCGACAAGACAATATTAGAGATATTCAGATGTAACATTTACGGAGTCAATACAAAATATTCAGACGAAGTCGCGGGCACAGCTAGTAAGCTATATTACAAAGTTTGATCGAAATTCGATCTGTAGCTTTTACGTGAAAGAGTAAATACATCCATACAACTACGCATACACTCACAAACTTTCGAATTTATAATATTAGTAGGATATATGTAATTGTCTATATTATTTTATTGTGTATTAGGACTGTCTCATTGGTCTAGCGGTAGCGTGTTCAACCGCAGACAATGAGGTCCTGGGTTCAAATCCAAAGTCGGGCATAAAAGTGATTTTGGGATTTTTCCGTAAAAAGAAATTTCTCAGTATCAGCCCGAAGTCTGGGAGTTGGTGGTATTGTACCCCCGTGCCTCGGAGAGCACGTAAAGCCGTCGGTCCTTTACCTGACCTCTTTCCGGTTGTGTCGCTAGTCGTCCCATCGGATCATGAGAGTGATGGAATAGAAAGTGCCCCTGTGTTGGCGCACATACTTGTGCACTATAATATGTCCTGCGCAATTGGCTAATCGCCATTGTGACTGGCCGCCGTATAATTAGGATATAATTATTATAAACAATCTTCAAAATCGATGAGTGGCTTCTGTCCATGATATGCATGTTAGTCATTCATTCATATAGGCTGTAGTTACCCTCTTCAATGCGTCCAGTAGACGTACCACATGGCTTATCGGCTTTTGTCTACATGTATGGCCATACCCAGGACCGACAGCTACGTATGATATAAATATATATATACACTCGTATTAAAGCAGAAACTATATAAAAGCAGAAGAGAGAAAACAATGCCACATCTCACATGTTATGATTTCCAAATAATTGGTAACATTTTTGGTGATTTGTTAACTTAAAAATGTATGATTTAGCTTTGTATTTAATTTAATATTTATTAAAAGGATATAATCTGCCTAAAAGAGGTGAATGAGCGGAATGGCCGATGCATTCAGTTTATTCCCGTTCATAACATTCAGCATGGTCGGCTAGTTCGGCAGTTCTTAGCGAGCGCTCGAACCGAAGGTTGTTAACAAGTTTTGTATATTGTTTGTATCTTGCATTATATACTACAGAAGTGATTTAATTTAGTTAAAGTTTGCTAAGTGTTGTAATGGTGCAATCCTGATGAGTTGAATAAACGTATATGGTTGCTGATTAACGTGTTTTCTTATCACACACGATCAAATTATTTAAATCCTTTTTTGTATTTCCAAGTCGAAACGGTAACCCTGCAAAGCTTAACAAACACGTAACATTCAATGGAACCCGTTAACCCTTAAAAGCGAGCGGTACAATTTCACCCAAATCACATGATCACGACTAAGCCTTTTATATAACATTTTTGACAGCCGCCAGGAAACGGCTGACAACGGCATCGTATCCAAATTGACAGATTAGAAGGATTAATGTTGACTACTCCGAATAGTGCTACTTGGGACTTGTCTTTGGGAGATAACTATTTTTGTAAGTTTTTTTCATCAGTGATACTTATGAGAATGTCGGTAAGGAGCTTTTATTTCTCATGTTATTGACATTTTAACTTCGTTATGTGTCTGGGAAAAAGTTTGTTAAGAGTATCAATTAATCAATTGATATTTGTTGAGAGACAATGGAGAAGAATTATTTTAGAGTAGGGTGAAAAACCCGTCAGACGTTAGATATCAAAAATATCAAAAGATTACATACCTACTGGTATAGGTGCCTTGTTATATTGGTTGATTGATTTTGGTGTCGTTTGTAAAGAACCCCTCTTTACAAACATATAATTCATGGGCACAAAGTACAGACACCAGCACATCAAGCTACCCCAATCTGTCAAATTTCCCCAATTGAAAGTGAACCTTATGTTTTTGTGATAAAGTTGTAACTCTATAAAAGAAATTTGATAGATTGGGATAGCTGGATGTGCTGGCCATGTGACGCCAGCACATCCAGCTATCCCAATCTATCAAATTTCTTTTATAATAGTTGTTATAATAGTCTCAAATACAATTGTGATAAGAGTGAGCTTCTCATATTTAGAGCTGGTAAGAAATATGATCCTACTGAGGTACCTAAAATATTATTAAAAGGCTCGCCCATTAAGCGAGTTAGTTAGGCAAAATACAGACGCCAGCACATCCAGCTACCCCAATCTGTCGAATTTCTTTTATAGATTTTCAACTTTATCACAAAAGCATAAGGTTCACTTTCAATTGGGGAAATTTTACAGATTGGGGTAGCTTGATGTGCTGACGTCTGTACATCCAGAGTTAGCAAAACTATATATTTGTCACACAAATAGATGTTCTGCACGAGAGAATCGAGCCCGGGGCACGAAGTGGCGAGGCAACTTACTATCTTACTTTTAACGTGCAGAATTTATAATTTACATTTAGTTGGTAGGTTATTGATCATATATACCTAAGACTTATTTTTTATATTCTATATTGATGTGGATGAACATTTGAATGCTTTTTAGGTAGAGTATAGAGTTCTATTATCATATTGTTGTACATCTATATATATATATATTGACAATATGTAGTAAAAATATTAGAAAACTTAAACTAGATAATTAAACATAATCTCTTGACAATAACTTGATACTAAATATCAATATTATAATAAAATGAATTTTATAAATGTTTTCATACAATGTGTACCTAAATATCGATTAAATAAATGATTATGATTAAGTAACCCATGCTGTGTGGTGACGGCGGCTAATTTCAGAATATTATCACCCCATCTCATCCCATGGGGTGTGTAGAATAACTGAGGGAATATCTACGTAGTAGTAGTATCTTGCTTCTGAATACTATGACTATCTGCGAGCGTCAATCCGTCTGCCAAGCATGGCGAATATGACATATCGCCCCAAGATGAATCTAGGGGAAAGTTTGTCCAGCAGTGGACTTCTTTCAGCTGGAATGATGATGAACCCCCGCCAGAGAACACTCTCTTTTGGGGTACTTACTTATCGTATGGGCAGTGGTTACCCTAGTGTCAGAAGCCCAAGCCGCCCAGTAGGCCTTCGACAGGGCTTAACGACTGTTGTCTAATGACTACAATCGGGACCCTGCCCTCCGAAGCATGGTGGCGGTCAGAAATTAAACCACTTTGGTGTTCACCCATCTATGGACTGACCGCGAGCCTACTTAACCTCGCCGATCGCTTACAGACCGGTGAGTGCACAGGCTAATGGCACTTTCTAATGTTAGGATGCATGAAAGAGATGGCTTTAAGGAAAGTTTTGTGGAACTTATGATCTATTTTACACGCGAATACGCGTGATCGCAAGGAAAACGTGTTTATTTTTATCAAAGGGCGACAAGCGAGCACGTTGGTCACCTGATGGTAAGTCACCGCCGCCTATGAACACTCGCAACACCAGAGCTGTCGCGGGTGGTTGCCGGCCTGTAAAAGTCAGCAAACAAGTGTTGCTGACCCTTCCCCCCACCCCAATGAGCTCTGGCGACCTAGCTCAGACTCGGAAACACAAAATTAAAATTATTAGATATCAGACAATATGTAGTAAAAATATAGCTAAAACTATAAATTTTGATAATTAAACTTAAACACAATCTCTTTGACAATAACTTAATACAAGCTAGCTAAATATCATTGCTATTATAAAATAAATATCATAAATGTTTTCATAAAATCAATACAATGTGTATCTATGTAACTAGAAATAATAACGTATACAACTATATTACTACAAATATGTTCTGACTATTTACAAGCGCTTTTTTAAAGTCTACGTGAATAAAAACCTTTTTTATTTATTTATTATTTATTTTATTATTGTTATTATTAAGGAGTGTTCGTATACTACCTCCTGTATTCAATACTCTAAGGTTCTTGGCATCGGTATGAAACACAAATGACTTTTGTTTTTCGTTTAAGTCTTTTATGTACAAACTTTTAAGAGTTTATCTCAATTTTCAATTCCTCTTTATGTGGTCGTCTGAAGTTTTATGGCAACGTATAAAATCGTAGGAGCATGTAAAATTGGTATGTTTGTTTTTACAACAAATGTTCTTAGTTTTGTCAAAGTTCCTACTAGAGATCCGGTTGTGTATTGTTGGTATAATTCATTACTTATTTTTTTGCTTCGTGAAATAGAGTTTCTATTTATCGTTTGGGGGTTTTAAGAGCTTCTTCTCAAATACTGTATCTTATGAGAACAGCGAGTAATTTTTGTATGAGTTAACTAATGACGAGGAAAAACGGACGCGTGTGAATGATGCCACATGTTTTTTGCAAGCTTGACCATCAGGTAATTCGTTTGCTGTTTATAGAATTACTGGTTTAATTTAAGTTTATTATTCAAAAGAATATGATTCAATTATATGAAAACCAAAGGTAATTTAAATTAAGTCGGACGGTTGAATGACGTAAGTAATCCATTTTAACTTAAAATTAATTTATTGAAACTGTTAATGTTCTTATCACTTCAATATTATAAAGGCGAAAGTTTCTGAATGTGTATGTTTTTTACTCTTTCACGCAAAAATACTGGACAGATTTTGATAACACTTCGTAGTACTCGTAATATAGCTTATATATTCGAATAACACATAGGCTATAATTTATACAGTTTAACGCGGGTAAAACCGCGGGGCACAGCTGGTAATATATAATTGAGAGCCAAAATAATTACATACATACATACATACATAGACTCACGCATGTTTCCCAGAGGGGTAGGCAGAGACAACGGACTTCCATTTGTCACGATCCTTGCATACCTCTTTCGCTTCGTTTACTGACATAATATTCTTCATACATGCTCGCCGGTTTAGGGTACTTCTGACCTGACCTTTCTTAAGTACGTCTCCGATTTGATCAGAGAATGTTCTACGAGGTCTTCCCCTTCCGGTTGTACCATTCACACAGGCCAGGTATACTTCTTTTGTCAATCTTCTTTCATTCATCCTTTCTAAATGGCCAAACCATCTCAGCATACCTTTTTCAATCCAAAATAATTATTTTTAAGTATATGGATTATCGAAGTGATTCAAATTCTGTCCCTTTTAAATCATGGAGTATATAATTAAAATAACAGCACGACTCGGGTCGTGGCACTGATTAATTATGCACTGCATATTGTGCCATAGTCAAGTTACAAGCTTATTTTGTGTATCGATTGGAATGGCCAATAACATAGACCTATCAAATATTTGTATTCTGGGTGTTCACCCGCGAAGACGAGGTCCTGGGTTCAAATTCCGAGTCGGGCCAAAAGTGATTTTGGGACCTTTCTGTAAAAAGAAAAATTCTCAGCATCGGTCCTGTACTTGACCTCTTTCCGGTCCGATACTGACACGACGTTTTCCTTCACCGTTTTAATAATAATAATATCCTGGGACATTGTTTTCACACAGCCATCTGATCACAAACTAAGCAGAGCTTGTACTATGGAAACCAGATAACTGATATACTACATCTATATATGTATGTATGTATACATCTATATATGATATACAACTTTTCTTTTCTCAATACATACTTCTGTATATAGATAATTACAACCAGACTCAGGACAAACAGACATGTTCACGCACACCAATATCGGGGTGGTAATCGAACCCACGACTTCCGAAGTGATAAGCAAGCCCACTACGCCAACAGGCCCGTCGAATGCGAGATAATTAATTTCTAATACGTGATATCATCTCGAACCCCCTGTCCAAACTGGCCTGTTGCGTGGTTGGTAGATACGCTGCCTTTCACGCCGCAGGTCGTGGGTTCGATTCCCACCCGGGACAGATATTTATGTGCGTGAACATGTCTGTTTCTCCTGAGTCTGGGTGTCAATTATCTAAATAAGTTTATATTTACTGAAAAAAATAATGTAATATATCGGTTATCTGGTTTCCATAGTACAAGCTCTGCTTAGTTTGGATCAGATGGCCGTGTGTGAATAATGTTCCAGGGTATTATTATAAAGGTCTAATTATAGAAAAATAAAAAGTGAGATAACCTACTCGACTTTTTTAAATTTATATTTCTACTACATAACGGCACTAGCAAAAGTGGCCTCAAAGCCGACAAAAACCAACTTGCACTTGGCATATTATTTTCATTAGCAATTTAATTTATTCAGTCAAAGCAAAAATGGCATTCAAGCTTTTACTAAATAATTTAAATAGCTCTTTAATTATTTATTTTATTAAAATACCAGTCTCATAGTTTTCTAATGGAAAATATTTTAAAGCAATGATCTCTATTCCATCGTTAAGTGATCTGTACACAAGGTTAATGTAAGCACCCTTTGAAGTCGGTAAAGTCAGTAAAAATGTCTCGGTAACATGTAACTATAAATAAAAGGGATATAACGTTCAAAGCTATGGCTATTAAACGGGGCATTATCTAAGTAAATGACCCGTGTTTCCATTGCAACACGCGGTACGATAATTTTTGAGACTAAAATCTCGTATGAATATGGTATTGTGTGTTCTAATTTCAAATTCGCTCGCCCTAGGATTCTAAACAAGGTCATAATCTCCATACAATTTTATTGCAAATACTATTTTTTTACGGCATAGTTGATAACTATTTATTTGCAATATATTTATCATGTTTTTCTTGATAAAAATATACTAATATACAACCAGAACTTACATACTTAAATAAATAAAAAACTGAATTTAAATCATCGACTGCGGGCAAGGTGCCCATAAAGCTGGCAACAATACCCCGTTAAATAGCGAAGCCAAATACCAAATAATATCAAAAATAAATGAGTATGGACACCTATCCGTAATAATTATATAACAAATAATTATTACGGATATGAATAATGTTATTGTTTCGAAGTTTTTCTTTTGTATACCTAAATATAATCTAAAATAATAAGCATTCAGACGAGCATATATTGTGTTTGCCTACTAAATAATTACCCTAATCGAACCAAATCCCGTGTTCATGACCGCTTGAGTATGTTTCGCCGGACCGTCTCAACTGGGTCGTGTTGAAACCGGTAGTAGATGAACCCACTGAGTTTGTTTCGCTGGGTCTTCTCAGTTGGGGCGCATTGGATCCGGTGGTAGCATTAAAGCGCGACCGTCGTTATTAACACAAGGTCCGTCATAATAATAATACCTTTAATATAGACAGAACCATTGACAATATGTAGTAAAAATATTAAACTTAAACTAGATAATTAAACATAATCTCTTGACAATAACTTGATACGAGCTAGCTAAATATCATTTCGGTAATAAAATAAATTTTATAAATGTTTTCATACAAGATGTACCTAAATATCTATGTTACTAGAAATAATATCTAATGTATACAACTATATTACTACAAACATGTTCTGACTATTTACAAGCGCTTTTTTAAAGTCTACGTGAATAAAAACCTTTTTTATTTTATTTTATTTTACAATAAAACTGTATGGAAATTATTTGACCATAATTATTTTGAATCCCAAGGGGAGTGAATTTGACGTTGGACAACATTATTAATACGATATCGGGATATAGGTACGCGGGAATTAATAATACGTAATGATAATACTGGTTGGTATACCAATGCGGCTGGTTGGCGTGGATGGTAGATACTTGCCTTTCACGCCGCAAGTCGTGGGTTCGATTCCCACCCAAGACAGATATTTCTGTACATGAACATGTCTGTTTTCCATTAATCTGGGTATCATTCTCAAAGAAAATTAGTATATCCCACTAACATTATAAACGCGAAAGTTTGTAAGTACACAGTAAAAACTACTGAATTGATCTTAATAAAACTTTACATTAATATAGCTTATACATCAGATTAACACATGTCATAGGCTACAAATTATAAAGATATCGTATAAATTGTCCAAATTATGACGATAAGTGTCAAGTAAATAGATAAAAATCTACCATCTGCCAGTTATTCCGGCGTGCACTGCCAAAACGGCTAGAGACACATCCTACTAATATTATAAATTCGAAAATTTATGAATGTATGTTGTTACCCTTGTACGCTAAAACTACTTTAAAGCGGGTGAAACCGCGGGGCACAGCTAGTGTGATATATCAGTTACCTGGTTTCCATAGCACAAGCTTGACTTAGTTTGGGATCAGATGGCCGTGTGTGAATAATATCGCAGGATATCATTTTAAGTTAACGTCTGATCCGATTTTGATCAAGTACTTTTGCCGTTGTCTGTACTGTTTCAAGCGTCTACGGAAACCTTATTTCAATAGGTGGGTTGTATGCTTATTTTTCTACATAAGCTCTATCTTTATTCTCATATACGCCCTACAATGGAAACGCACCAATTCTAAAACAACTAAGCGCTCGAGTAAGCATGAAATGCTGCGGCGTTTTTGATGCAACAACGAGGCCAATGCAGGATTATGATATAAGCATTATAAGCTGATCGTGTAAGCATATGATTTGATGGTATGCGGTTGAAATTACAACGCGCTTTGTGGCTAGAGATATATGGGTAGTTATCGTTCGGTAATGAAACATCTTCTTTAGTATGCTGAGTAGTAAACATTTAATGACTTACAGAGTTACAGAAGTCATAAATTCAAGTACTTACTTACTTTTTTTTATATATCAGAGGGCGACAAACGAGTAAGTGGGGCACTGATGGTAAGTGATCACCGCCGCCCATGGACAATCGCAACACCAAGGAGTCGCGAGTGCGTTGCCGGCCTTTAAGAGTCAGCAAACAAGTGTTGCTGACCCCCCCTCTAACATGGCTTAACGACTTTTGTCTAATAACTACAACTGGGACCGACAGCTTAACGTGCCCTCCGAAGCACAGAGACGCTCAGAAATTAAACCACTTTGGTGGTCACCCATCTATGGATTAACCGCAAGTCTAGTTGCTTAACCTCTCTGATCACTTACGAACCGGTGAGAGCATGTAGTTATGAGATATACTCACAAGCTTTAAGCAGAGACATACCATACTGGCCTGTTAGCCAACAAGGACCAATCAAAAAAGTACACTAATACAGTACAATACTCAAAACTAACATACAGCACAATTACAATACAATACAACAAAACAATATTTCGACATTATCCCGTACATGTACCATGCCACAGTGATACATGTACTGGCAGTCGAATCGCTGGGCGAAGGCGCTCAGGATACTGTTTGGGCTGACCCGCACCCTGCGCACCAGGGATGTGCACCGCTTACGCATTGTTGTATAAAAAATAATATTTACATACGGCCAATCTGATCCCAAACTAAGCAGAGCTTGTACTATGGAAACCAGACAACTGATATACTACATATAATACTTTTCTTTCGTAAATACGTAGGTATGTACTTATATAGATTATTACACCCAAACTCAGGACAAACAGACATGTTCATGCACACAAATATTCTAGTAAATAGTCTGTAAGTGATCAGGGAGGTTAAGCATCTAGGTTCGCGGTCAGTCCATAGATGGGTGACCGCCAAAGTGGTTTTATTTCTGAGCGTCTCCGTGCTACGGAGGGCACGTTAAGCTGTCGGTCCCGGTTGTAGTCATAAGACAACACTCGTTAAGCCATGTCAGAGGCCTACTGGGCGGCTTGAACAACTCTGACACTAGGGTAACCACTGCCCATACGATAAGAAGAAGAAGAAAATGAGCTATCGATATTAACTGCAATATTGCCCAGCTTGTTCTATTGTTATTGCTATTGTTGTTTCAGTTAAAAGCAATGACCCAAAACTTTTCCCCAAACATGACTTCTGCACCCCCCACAGGATGAGATGGGGTGGTGATATTCAGAGCTGTTACCAAACAGTATGATGATGATGTCCTCCCACCGAATTTCGGCCACGGCGGCCAGTCTCAATGGAGACTAGCCAATTGCGCATGACATATTAAAGTGCACAAGTGTGTGCGCAAACACAGGGGCACTTTTCCATCACTCTCATGATGATGATGGGACGACTAGCGACACGACCGGCTTTACGTGCTCTCCGAGGCACGGATGTGTAATACCGCCAACTCCCAGACTTCGGGCTGACCCTGAGAAATTTCTTTTTACGGAAAAATCCCAAAACCACTTTTTGGCCCGACCCAGGACCTCATTATTTGCGGTTGAACACGCTACCGCTAGACCAACGAAGCAGTCATATACCAACCAAACAGTATATTAAATGTATCATTCGACCCTCAAAACGGACCCGAACCATTTTGAGGTATTACCAAGCAAAGGGCCTACTCTATCTTAAACGATCAATGCACCTCAGCAGCCACTGTGGAAATCCTCAGCTGGATCTCTACACTCAAATGCTGTTATTAGGGTTACAACAAAAAAATGTCGAAAGAATTAATTGAATTCAAACGTTACTAAACATGTGCGGTAACCCGAATTGCTCAAGCTGAATAAGCACATGTTCAACCTAAAGTTGGCCGACAGCACTATTTGCAGATTCTGCCAAGAATCAGAGGAAACTCCTTTGCATATTCTGTGCTCGTGCGGGCGGCTAATGCGTTGTAGAAGTATCCACTTAGGACAGCATATTATGCAACCGGAAGAGATACAAAAACTCACTGCACAATCAATCTGGGAGTTTTTGGAAGCTGTAGGATTGAGCAGTGAAATTTGACAAAGTCAAGGAGCTCTGCTACAAAAGTTTTATTGATTTTTTTTTTGTCAGAGGTCGACAAACGAGCAAGTGGGTCACCTGATGGTAAGTGATCACCGCCGCCCATGGACACTCGCAACACCAGAGGAGTGCCGGGTGCGTCGCCGGCCTTTAAGAGTCAGCAAACAAGTGTTGCTGACCCTCCCCCCCACCCCGATAAGCTCTGGCTACCTTACTCACACTCAGAAACACAACATTAAATTTATTAATGTTATTATTAAGGAATGTCTTCTGTAAGGTGGAGGTACTTCCCCAGTCGGGCTGCTCTTCGAGCGAATGAACGCTGTGCCCTACCTCTCTTAAAATGATTAGATCAGTAATGGTCGAGATAGTAAGATGCCATCAAGGCATCAAGCCCCAAACAATTAATAATAATAATGTATCATACATTAAGTATACTGTATGTCACTCAATGTAATCCCTGTCACCCGTAATTCATATTCAGTTTCCGTCCGCCATTACGTGTCTACACGAGCCTAGTACGAGACGTGGGCAAACAAATTAGTTACTTACCTATATCAAAGGATTTCTGAGAGATCTGAAATAAGGTCACCTATAGATTCAATGAGATTATTTGTCATATATTTGCTTTTTATACTTAAGTTTTATTTTTAGTTCTGCGTCTGGGTGTGATTTATGTATAACTAGCTGTGCCCCGCGGTTATACCCGCGTTAAACTTTATAAATTATTGCCTATGTGTTAATCCACGGTGTCAGCTAACTCCATACGAAATTTTATTAAAATCACTCCAGCTGTTTAGACTTGAAGAAGTAACAAAAATACTCACTTACGCACTCGCAAACTTTCGCCTTTATAATATTAGTGTGATATGTATGCATGTATTTAGAAATATCGAAGTATATATGTATGTATATATAAGTTGTCTGGCTAACATATTAAAGGCTCTGTCTAGTTTGGGATCAAATGGCAGTATGTTAGTTGTCACAAAAAATATATGTAGAATTGATGTAGATAATATCGTTATTAAACACATAGGTTACAGTAAAATGATAAAACGTGGTAACCTCAAAGAGGTAGGCTCACTAGGGTAACCTTCCGCTATAGAGTAGGATTGCTTATGGAGGTAATATAGTCTGTATTTTATTATTAGTTAATCTATGAAATAACCCCTTGACTTCAATGGCGGGTTGGTAAATTGATTGGAACATTAACAAATTATTCAATAAAATTTTAAATTTGTAAAATTTTATTGAATAATTTGTTAATGTTCCAATAATTTATTTAATGTTATATTTTAATGTATTCTTAGGCTAATAATTAATACAATATTTACATATTATATTTTATTTATATTCAAATTGGGACATTTAAAATAGGGTTTTAATTCTGTAATTATTATATTTCAAAATTGTAGACTAATGCCATATTGTTCCTGTAGATGTGGTGCTTACCTATAAGTGGTCGCTATACTTGGATTATTTTATGTATATTTTGATTGTATTGTATAAGTTGCCGTTGGTGAGCCAAATAAATAAATAAATGCTTGCCTTTCACGCCGCAGGTCGTGGGCTGGATTCCCAACCAGGACAGATATTTGTGTGCATGTCCTGAGTCTGTGTGTAATTATCTACATAAGTAGGTATTTAAAAGGAAATTAGTAATTAAATAATGAAATTTATTCAGCACTTGGGTATTTACATACACTTGTACTTGTCAAGCCTATAATGTATTACATAAACATAGTTTAAAAACAGTAATTAAAGCAACAAAATATTTTGAATTGGTCCGTCCGTGCGGTCTGTTTCGTCACATATATTTTTAATATCCTTAAATAAATAATAAATAGCTAGTTAGTTAGTAAATGTAATATACATAGTACAAGCTCTGCTTAGTTTGGGTTCAGATGGCCGTGTGTGAATAATATCTCAGGATATTATTATCATATTACATGTCAAACGTCTCCCGCCTCAGTATCTATACGTGTCTATATTAATTTCAATAATGCTTATCACGTAAAAGCTTCGAGTAATCTGTATAGATTAATCTCTATGTAGAGATCAATGGATGTAACACGGGATTGTAGACACCTGCTCTAAGCCCCGGGGTATGTAGAGTTGTAGAGTGGTAGCGTAACATTACCAGCCCGTGTTACGTAGCTACATATTATACATACATACATACATATATTTAACATTCGGTATAAGTATTTCATACATTGGCTATACTGCGGTAGCGTTCTATCGTGATCGTCACTCGAAAACCTATTTCTATTTAAATACCTAAATGTATAGAAAACTTAAATAACCAAATGTGCACGGAAAACACGGTACCCGAGTCCAACTCTCATATGGCCGGTTGTTTTAAAACAATGGAGATGAAAACACACGATTTGAATGATCGAGACGGTTTTAATGATGACGTGTACGTTAAACGCTTCGAGAGAGATTTCGGCATCGCATCGACAGGAAATCCGCAAAACTTGCTCGAAATATAAAATACTAGCTGTGCCCGCGACTTTGTCCGCAAAAGTTTGTGACTCCGTAAATGTTACATAATAATATCTCTAATATTTTGTCTCTTTTCGCAAACTTATAAAACTCTAGCTGTGCCCCGCAGTTTTACCCGCGTTAAACTTTACATATTATAGCTTATGTTTTATTCGGATATATATGCTACTAGCTGTGCTCCGCGGTTGTACCAGCTTTAAACTTTATAAATTATAGTCTTTGTATTAATCCAGGGTGTCAGCTAGCTCCATACCAAATTTTATTACAATCGTACCGGCCGTTTAGACGTGAAGAAGTAACAAACATACACACTCACAAACTTTCACCTTTATAATATTAGTGTGATTTCGAGCATTCGCACATATAACTTTTAACACATAAATCATTTTCCTTTTACTCTGGCTCGTATAGAGACATTCTCTATATAAAAAAACTATAAAAAAACACGATTTATTTGCTAGTTTAATATCATTTTTTTTTTGTATTTTTTGTTATAGCGGCAACAGAAATACATCAACTGTAAAAATTCCAACTGACGAACTATCGCGGTTCATGAGATACAGCCTGATGACAAACCGATAGCCAAACAGACAACGGAGTCTTAGTAATAGAGTTCCGATTAACCCTTTGTAATAACTTCATGTAACTGCTACTGTTCTTATGAACGTGATTGTATTTGAACTGAAAAATTCATAAACGTCTGTTATAAATATTTAAACACTTTATAAATTCATTTTAATGAGCTTCGAAATAATGCCATGCCGCAAATTGTATGTATGCATATACATATAATTTTTCGCACATATAGGGGTGCGTTTTGGAGGTAAACCTAGATCATATCAAAGTCCATTGTTGGACAAAGACCTACTCCGTGCCATAATTTGAGGAGATTACCGCCTCACTTAGGAGACTTTTATGGCATATCCCAATGATCCAGATTGATCCCGACGGTAAGCGATTGTAGTAATATACTTTTTTTTTTATTAGTATAATAATATCTAGGGGACAGTGTCACACAGATCATCCTAGCCCCAAACTAAGCAAAGCTTGTACTATGGGTACCAGGCGACGATATACATACTTATATAGATAGATAAATACTTATATAGGTACATAGAAAACATCCATGACTCAGAAACAAATATTCATGCTCATCACACAGATATTTGCACTTACCGGGATTCGAACCCAGGACCACCAGCTTCGTAGGCAGGAGCACTACCAACTAGGCTACGGTGACCGTCAAAAAGTAATATTGTTTTTAGAAATGAGAGAGACGCTGACATAGAGATGGTTTGGTTTATTTTCAACACTTACTTTAGTGGGGCATGCCACCTCTCGTCTGTAATACTCTAAAATATAATATATATTTCCAATTTGTTTAACCTCCTCCGAGGCATAATTTGAGAAGCTTACTGCCTCACTTGGGATACGATTATGGCATATCCCAAGGGTCCGGATGCGCCCGGACGGTTGGCGATTGCAGTAAGATTGTTTTTAGAAATCAGAGAGACGCTGACGTAGAGATGGTTTGGTTTATTTTCAAAGCTTACTTTAGTGGGCCATGCCACCTCTCGTCTGTAATACTCTAAAATATAATATATATTTCCAATTTGTTTAATCTCCTCCGAGGCATAATTTGAGAAGCTTACTGCCTCACTTGGGATACGATTATGGCATATCCCAAGGGTCTGGATGCGCCCGGACGGTTAGCGATTGCAGTAAGATTGTTTTTAGAAATCAGAGAGACGCTGACGTAGAGATGGTTTGGTTTATTTTCAAAGCTTACTTTAGTGGGCCATGCCACCTCTCGTCTGTAATACTCTAAAATATAATATATATTTCCAATTTGTTTAATCTCCTCCGAGGCATAATTTGAGAAGCTTACTGCCTCACTTGGGATACGATTATGGCATATCCCAAGGGTCCGGATGCGCCCGGACGGTTAGCGATTGCAGTAAGATTGTTTTTAGAAATCAGAGAGACGCTGACGTAGAGATGGTTTGGTTTATTTTCAAAGCTTACTTTAGTGGGCCATGCCACCTCTCGTCTGTAATACTCTAAAATATAATATATATTTCCAATTTGTTTAATCTCCTCCGAGGCATAATTTGAGAAGCTTACTGCCTCACTTGGGATACGATTATGGCATATCCCAAGGGTCCGGATGCGCCCGGACGGTTAGCGATTGCAGTAAGATTGTTTTTAGAAATCAGAGAGACGCTGACGTAGAGATGGTTTGGTTTATTTTCAAAGCTTACTTTAGTGGGCCATGCCACCTCTCGTCTGTAATACTCTAAAATATAATATATATTTCCAATTTGTTTAATCTCCTCCGAGGCATAATTTGAGAAGCTTACTGCCTCACTTGGGATACGATTATGGCATATCCCAAGGGTCCGGATGCGCCCGGACGGTTAGTGATTGCAGTAAAATTGTTTTTAGACCTCAGAGAGGCGCAGACGTAGAGATTGTTCGGTTTATTTTTAACGCTTACTTTAGTGGACCATGCTACCTCTCGTCTGTAATACTCAAAGATATCAAACTTATATTATAAATGCGAAAGTTTGTTACTGTGTGAGTGTGTATGTTTGTTATTCCTTCACGTCTAGACGGCTGGAGCCATTTTAATAAAATTTTGTATGGAGTTAGTTGACACCCTGGATTAACACATAGGCTATAATTTATAAAGTTTAATGCGGGTAAAATCGCGGGGCACAGCTACTAATAAATATTTCGAATTTGTTAAACCTACTGCAAGATATAACTTGAGAAGCTTATCGCCTCGCTTGGGAGACGATTATATCCCAAGGGTCCGGATGGATCCCGACTGTAGCGATTGCCTTATAATTATCTTTAGAACGCAGAGAGACGCTGAAGTAGAGATGGGTAGGTTTATTTTTATCGTTGACTTTAGTGGACCACGCCACCTCTCGTCATAAATACTCTAAGATATAATATATATGTCGGAGAAAAATAAATAATCTATGAACGATTCTATAAGAATGAAGTGGCAACACTAGTAAATCATGGATATCATAATAATGGAGAGGCAATACTGTTGTACGTGTCATCGTGATTTGAAGAGTTGACATTTGACGTTGTCAAAGAACTAATATCTGTCAGTAGTGCGATTGGACTGGACGCTTGTTCTAATACCGTCGCCTGCGCCAGGTGTGCGCACTGATCGATTTTAAAAATACAAGATGGCGGACACGGACCTCGTGGACGTCGATTCTAATCCATCCCTACAAGTTGGACCGCTCATCTGGAAAGGGTAACGGGAAGTCGCTAGATACAGGCTGCGCAAGACCGGCAATAGTGAAGATCTCTGGGGAGACCTTCCTCCAGTAGTGGCTAGCTTTGAAAGGAATAGGCCTACCTCTGCAGTTAATTGATTCTTTAGAGTGGTAGAGCGCAGCAAACCCGTTCTTGTGAAACTCATGCTTGTAGATCATGTTAGCGTGTCGATGGCAATCTAAATGAAATCAGCCCAGAATTCAGCTACTGAGCGTTGTCAGTAGCGTCCATTAGTTCTTGTAACATACAGGCATCAGGGCACGCAGGACATGTTAACAAGTGTGCCATAGTTTGAGGGACAGAACCACACTTGCACTCTAGGTTGGAAACGTTTAAAAATCCCCACCTGGGGCTCTACCGCCTAAGTCAACGAACATCGATTTTATAAATGGCGTTCAAATAAATAAAGATTAAAAATGACTTAATCAATCGTTAAATCGGATTCTATGACCACATGTGACGTCATAAATGGTCCGGAATCGATTGTAAGCATTGAAGCCGATTTAACGATTGATTAAGTCATTTTTAACCTTTATTTATTTGAACGCCATTCACGAAAACGATGTTCGACGACTTAGCCGGTAGAGCCCCTGAGCAGGTTTTCCTTACTTCGACCAACTTGGGTCTGGAGTCTGTTCAGGGACTTCGAGGTTGGCCACGGCAACTTGTGTCCAGGGGGAAGGCTTTCGGTGGGAGGGACGAATGGGATGGGTAGGCAAGCATAGTGATAGCTGGGTGGTAGATGACCATTATTTATTCCTTTACATGTATTTATCGGTTAGATATAGAAATAGAAATTACATTGTTATACTTACGTATATATAGGTGTCTCGTGTCCCTGCTTGTACCATATCACCAGTCCCATGCGGTCATCTGGTAAAGCGGGTGTGACGTCACACGGCAGCTCCACGCCGCCCCCTGTTGGCGCGTGCAGAGACTCGATGGATGCTGTAAAGAAGACACATTTAAATTAATAAAATACGGAATGCGAACATTTTATATACGGCCGACATAAAGATGAATTCGGTGATAAATATTACTCAATTACAAAAAAAAAATATACCAACAAATTAATTTGAAGTCTTATTAATTTCCAAGGCACTCCCGCCCTCGAAAATAATAAGCCTAGACATGCTTAGAAGAATAGATTAGAATATATTTATTTGCATAAACAAAGGGAATATAATAATATCTTAGGAGATTATTCTCACACGGTTATTTCATCCCTAACTAAGCAGAGCTTGTACTATGGAAACCAGATAACTAATATACTACGTACAATACTTTTCTTTTCTGAATACATATATATATATATATATATACTTACATAGATCACAGTACACCAAGTAACATACAGAGCAATATTTTATTGGACAATATTTTAAAGTTTAGTCGCTACTTAAGTGCCTAGTCTTAAAAAAACATGAATTACCCCGCTATCGACAAGATTTTTTTATTTTTTTATTGTCTATACTGTTTTGTAGGACACAGTACTTCTTAAGATACCTTGTACCTTATATATAAATAAAAAAAATAAAAATAAAAACCAAGGTGTATAAGTATGCAACACGAAAACAAAATAATTATGTCACATAATTTGCATTGCTCAATTCAAAGCCAACCAAATACGTAAATCATGGCGAAATTCAGGTGTAAACTATACGATAAAAATCACAATTTTGCATATAAAATAATAGGACTTTATACCGATTCCACCACGTTAAAAATCCTAAATCACTCCTTGATAAGTATGATTATACTTCAAATTTTCGCCCAAAGCCTTAAGGAACTGCCCCCAATAATCACAGTTAAAATAACAGTGATAAAAAAACCTGTGAAATTGCGACTTTGTATGAATTATTGAGTTAAAATGATATGGCTGTGAACAAGTTGTAGAGTAGAGGAATAACAGAGAAAATTTCAGTGTAGAGGCAACTGATAAAGAATTTTATATGATATTTCTTATTGATTTTTATAGTCAATTAAAAAAATAGCATACATAGCTTCACCAGAGAAACTTTTCTCAGCATCAGCCCGAAGTCTGGGAGTTGGCGGTATTATACCCCAGTGCCTCGGAGAGCACGTAAAGCCGTCGGTCCTGTCCCTGACCTCTTTCCGGTCATGTAGCTAGGCTACCCATCGGATCATTAGAGTGATGGAATAGAAAGTGCTCCTGTTTGCGCACACACTTGAGCACTATAATATGTCCCGCGCAGATGGCTAATCTCTGTTGAGACTGGCCGCCGTGGCCGAAATTCGACTAATAAATATATAATGTCCTCCATTATTATTATTATATACTTCAGATGTCTCTGAAATATATACACTACTCTGTGGGAAGGTGTATTATTTTAACGATTGCCCAACAGGCACGGCTGATAGGATGATAGGGCTAAGGAATGCTTAGCTGATTGTAGTGAAAAGGTGTGCAAAGATCGCTGGTGAAATGTTAAAGGAATAGGAATAACTTAACCATAATAAAATAAAAACTAGAGGTGTCAAGGGACACCCGGATGGAACGAAGTTCCTTTCGCTTAATTAGTGACGGAATTGTAATTTTTTTTATGTTATAAAAATATTTTTTTTATTATTAACAAATATAATGTAATATAAACTTTATCAGTAGGCTCAATGTAAGCAATAAAAAAAGCAAAAAGTACCGTTACAACTTTCCGTCTTAATTTTTTCCGTCTAGCCCCCTTTCGCAACGCGCGAAAAGTAACTTCGTTCCAAAAACAGATTTTTGTGTATTTAGTTGGTAAGTGAGTAAAACTTTATGGAACAGAATCAGTGTGGAAAATAAAGCCTAGATAATAATAAATTAATAAAACCAGAGAGCTGACTAGTACTTAAAACAACGTATTAGCCGCCTATTTAGCGGGGTAATGTTGCCAGCTTTCTGGGCACCTTGCACGCAGGCGACGATTTAAATTCAGTTTTAATATTTATAGGTATTTAATATTAATAATAATAATATATATATATATATCTTGAGACAAATAACACACTGCCATCTGATCCCAAACTAGGCCTGTAGTAAGGCAACCAGACAACTGATAAAAATACCTATTTTTATTTACAGATGCAGAACAAATAATCGTGATCATCATACAAATATTTGTCCAGGGTGGGAATAGAACGGACGACCTATGGCTTATTATTAAATATTACGAGTTCGATTCCCACCCAGGACAGATATTTGTGTGCATGAACATGTCTGTTTGTCCTAAGTCTGGGTGTGATTATCTATATAAGTATATATTTACAAAAGAAAAGTAGTATATGTAGTATATCAGTTATCTGGTTTCCATTGTACAAGCTCTACTTAGTTTGGGATCAGAAGGCCGTGTGTGAATTATGTCCCAGGATATTATTATATTACTATTAGCATTCAGTCTCTAACTCCTCGACCAACAAGCCAGTTTAATCGAGTCCTCTTCCTTTGAAATGTAGGTATAAACCATCGAATCCAGTTTTCTCGGAACGTAAAACGAGGTGTCCATATTGAGAAATACAAACACCGTGATCGCTTCTAATCTAAAACCTATTCCGTGCATTTGATCCTCCAATATCAAGTTTGCTACCAGAATATTCGGTTAGTACTGGGTGTTTCTACCTCGTCGGGTTGGGAGTCAGACAAGCATAAATTTGCATCGCTAATGCTTAACCCTGCTTTAGCTCAGGTAAGTCTGAAATGGTGATTAAATTCATTGAATATTTTCTAGTATTTAATGCTGCTGGGCTTAGCTATCCTGTATTCTTACCAGAGACTTAATACTATTAGAAGGTTACTTAAACACTTATAGATAATTATAAATAAAACTAGCTGTGCCCCGCGAATTTACCCGCGTTCAATTTTATAAATTATCAAAGCTCCTCCCCCGTAGGTGATAGCGTGATAATATGTAGCCTATATGTTGACCCAACCTCTTAGTAATGTTCATACAAAATTGAAGTAAATCCATGCAGTACTTTTTGAGTTTAGCCCGGACATACATACAGACAAAAATTCTAAAATCTATATTTTTGGCTTCGATATCGATTGTGGATCACGCCCCAAGTATCCTTTAAAAAAAATATTAAATGTACAGTTTTGACTTTCCTACGATTTTATTATATGTATAGATTACATAGATTCTTAATCTATTCTTTCATAGGTAATAATAAGAATAAGTTTGTGACTGTGTGAGTGTGTATGTTTGTTACTTCTTCTTGGCTGGAGCCATTTTAATAAAATTTAGTATGGAGTTAGCTGATACTTTGGATAACACAAAGGCTATAATTTACACAGTTTAACGCGGGTAAAACCGCGAGGCACAGCTAGTTATAGATAAATTACACCGAGACACAGAACAAACAAAAAAAATATAATGATGTTCATCAAACAAAGATTTCTCTCGGGTGGGAATCAAACCCACGACCTCTGTTTTAGCAGTCAGGGTCGTCTTTGAGGCGTTCTGCCATATTCACTCACCGAATCGTAAGTGATCGGCGAGGAAAAGCATCTAGGCATGCGGTCAGTCCATGGATGGGTGACCGTGCAAGTGGTTTCATTTCTGAGCATCTCCGTGCTTCGTATGGTCCGTTAAGCTATCGGAATCGGTTGTTATTGTTGGAAGATAGTCGTTAAGCCATGTCAGAGGCCTGCTGGGCGGTTTGAACTTGGACACCAGGGTAACTATTGCCCATACGATAAAGAAGAGAAGAAAGACCACCAATAGGCCAGTCAATGTACAGAAGTCAGTACATCAAGTTACCCCAATCTGTCAAATTTCCCCAATTGAAAGTGAACCTTATGCTTAAAATAAAATAAATAAATAAAATAAAAAAGGTTTTTATTCACGTAGACTTTAAAAAAGCGCTTGTAAATAGTCAGAACATGTTTGTAGTAATACATATATAATTTCTAGTTACATATTACAAATATTTAGGTACACGGAATGTTAAAACATTTATACAAATTTATTTTATAATGGTAGTGACATTTAGCTAGCTTGTATTAAGTTATTGTCAAGGAGATTATGTTTAGTTGAATTTTATAATATTATGTATTGAAATTTATATTTTACTACATATTGTCTGATATGCTTATGCTTATGTGATAAAGTTGAAAATCTATAAAATAAATTTGACAAATTGTGGTAGCTGGATGTGCTGGCTTCTATACGAGCGCTTCTGCAATATGTTCAAATTTATTCAAGCCAAATGTTATTTGGTAGACACTCTTTATCAATTGCCAAACTCACTATGTCCAAAACCTTAAGAGCGGCTTAACTTGTTAAGCTTAAACCTGGCAACCTGGCATATGGGCAAATTGCCAGTTAGAATTTTCAGCTGATGGCCTTTCGGTATAACTATGTAGCGTCAGTAAATTAATCTAAATGCTTGACTTAATTCAGTTTTTATTAACCGACTAGATGAAGAAGGAGGTAAGTAATTCGACGGCATATTTTTTTTTGTATATGTTTGCTTTTTCAAATGATAGGAAATGCTTTTAGATTTTTGGAACGAAGTTCCTTATCGCGCGTTGTGAAAGGGGGCTAGACGGAAAAAATTCTTACGAAAAGTTGTCACGACACTTTTTGCAGCTGTGCGGCGTGCGCATGTTTCTCTGTCTGTCTCTGTCTCTCTTATAGAAAGCAAGCCAGATATTTTCATTTCTATTTCGCATTGAACAGTGTGGTGTCGCAACGATTATTTTTGTTGAGTGTATACAGGTTTTTTGTACATAATCTATACAAATAAATAAAATTGGAGTGTCTGTTTGTAATATTGAAATAACCGTTTTTTTTCTACATAATATGAATATATATACGGTACCTACACCGAAATAACATTTTTTATAATTTTTGTCTGTCTGTCTATCTGTTTGTTCCACCTAATCTCTGAAATGGCTGGACCAATTTTGACGGGACTTTTATTGGCAGGTAGCTGATGTAATAAGGAGTAACTTAGGCTACTTTTTTTTTTGAAAAAACAAAAACATAAAAAAACTAATTAACACGCGAGCGAAGTCGCGGGCACAGCTAGTAAATAATAAGAAATAACTTCGTTCCATCCGGGTGTCCCTTGACACTTCTCAAGTTTTTTTTATATCTTTAGGATAACTGCGTAACAAGGCTTTTTTGCGAAATAAATTATGTTATATGAATAATGACCATTATACAACCAGCACCGTTATCCTCAAACTACAAGCAAACTAAAGCATTTTAATTTTGTAGTTAGAGGAATAGTAGGAATAGTTTCGAAATGGCCTCATAAAAAATGCCCATAGAAAAGTTGAAATTGATTCTATATTTCTTAAAAACTATTTTTCAAGAAGTATAATCACTCATAGCCAGATGCTCTCCAGGTCCTGAAGTGATTGGTAAGGTTAAGCTACTAGGCTCGCGGTCAGTCCATAGATTGGTGACCGCCAAAGTAGTTTGATTTATGAGCGTCTCCGTAATTCGGAGGGCACGTTAAGCTGTCGGTCCCGGTTGTAGTCATTAGACAACACTCGTTGAGCCATGTAAGAGGCCTACTGGGCGGCTTGAACAACTCTGACACTAGGGTAACCACAGCCTATACGATAAGTAAGTAAAACGATTTATTCCGTTTTTTTTATCATGAAACGTACACTAAGCCACTCTCTATTTCAGCGGACCATAATGGAGGACGGGTGTCGGCATGAACCACCACGCGCCGTTCTCTTCTTAATTAAGTATTAAATAAGCATGAACACTCGCAACACCAGAGGAGTCGCAGGTGTGTTGCCAGCCTTCAAAAAGTCAGCAAATAACCCTTCCCGCCACTCCGATCAACTCAGGCAACCTTACCACACGCAGACACACAACATATGAGGTGGAGGTACGTACTCAGTCGGACTGCTCTGTGAGCGGATGAACGCTGTTCCCTACCTCTCCATTGTCAGGAGAAGCAGTGAGTGAAACCCTCCTAGAGTTACTTACTGTAAGTGTCATGAAAAATATTCATAGTTAAAATAGCAATAATATTCGGGGACATTATTCACACACTGCCATCTAATCCCAAACTAGAGCAGAGCTTGTACCATGGAAACCAGACTTCATATACCTACTACTTTTTTATAAATACATACTTATACATATAGGTAATTAAACCCAGACTTGGGACAAACAGACATGTTCATGCACACAAATATCTGTCCTGGGTGGGAATCGAACCCACGATCTACGGCGTGAAAGACAGGTATCTACCTACCACACCAACCAACCCGTCAGTCCCTAGGCAGTTATTTGTTATATAAACCAACGCTTAAAGCTATTAGGCCATTCATCCTCATAGCTTAAGTTTGAATAGTCTTATAGCTGAATTATTTAGGCCAAATGCTTAAGCAACATTTAGTACCCTTTGGGCTTTATTGGGTGAAGATATAAATTCAATTTAGCCCTGTCGTGTCGAGACCGCGGTCCCCAATCTAATCAAAAGCCATGAGACATGCCCCTTAACTAATTTATAGGTGAGTAGACGTGTAGATAAATTTACTCATTAGGTGCTAATTCTGTTGTAACCACAGTTGTAGCTTGTTAAAATGCCACATAGGCGTAGCGGTAGCAAATAATCCGATTTAAATAAGACTGCACGTGTGGCACAGCGGTTAAGACAGTCGCCTAGCCGCTTCGTGTCCCGGGTTCGAATCCCGCGCAGGCCAACTATTTGTGTGACCCATAAATAGCTGTTCTGAGTCTTGATGTACTTTGTGTCCGTCATTTATATGTTTGTTAAGTACCCCGCGACACAGGGATATAAATAACTAGTGCGGAAGGTGTCTTTAAAAAAAAAATAAAAAAAATAATCTTATTATACTTAAAAAATCTTATTGCTGTGTTGACAGCGGTAAATATTATCACCCCATTTCATCCTGTAGGGTGTGTAGAAGTCCACCCGAGGGAATATCTACCAGAGGACGGGCAGCAGCTTCCTTCTGAGAACTATGATCATCTTAATAAAATATATAACATTTTTGTATGAATAATTTGCATGTAAGTATGTATTTTGTTGTTTGTTTGATACACGAGTTCTTAGTTCGAGACAATTAAGACAATTGTAGTATAATGCAATAATGCTTGGAGAATAGTCCGATATAAATTTATTCAAATCATAACTTCCATACTTAAACTAGTCATTAATAAAGGGATAAAAACTGTTCTACTTTAACAAGAAAAATTAACAACTTATAAATCTTTGAATAATAAAATATACGTTTCTCCTTAAATCCATCAGAATGAAATCCAATACATCCAATTACAATTCCCGACTTAATACACGTCAACATTTTATTGTTAAACAAACACGAAATTGCAATAACTACGAAGGCTTGATTAGGTAGTGCAATTATTGTGTCACAGTATAAATATATCTATAGCTGTATAACTCCCTTGATATTATAAAATGCCGCTTCCGTGTGTCAGTTTGAAACGATAAGCAAGGGCTGCCACTACCTGATATTATTTAGAACAATATTAATAGGTAATCAACAATAATAGGTAGGCTTTATTTGATTACCCGTATAATAGTTATTTTATAGTTAATGAAATAAATAATTGTACATACATACATACATAGACTCACGCCTGTCTCCCAGAGGGGTAGGCAGAGACAACGGACTTCCATTTGTCACGATCCTTGCACACCTCTTTCGCTTCGTTTACTGACATTATATTCTTCATACATGCTCGCCGGTTTAGGGTACTTCTGACCTGACTTTTCCTAAGTACGTCTCCAATTTGATCAGAGAATGTTCTACGAGGTCTTCCCCTTCCGGTTGTACCATTCACACAGGCCAGGTATACTTCTTTTGTCAGTCTTCTTTCATTCATCCTTTCTAAATGACCAAACCATCTCAGCATACCTTTTTCAATCTTTGTGACTACATTTTTTATTACAAATAATTGTAATAAAAAATAAAACGTTCACTTGCTACCAATAACCGATATTATTTGATGTTGAGTTTTATATAAGTAGATATTGAACTAAATGTTATATATAAACCTTTTTTATAATTAAATAGTTCAGTTGATATTATTCAACATATTATTATTGAGAATTGTGCAGATATTGAAATTAATGGTGGTTATTGAATTAAATTTAGTCATTGATATTATTCAACCTACTATTATTGAGTTCTGTACAGATATTGAAATTAATGGTATAGCATTTTGTTTATTTAATTAAATATTCAATTCAATTTATTTTGTAAATATAAATTGTAAAAATAGATCTATTATAGCTGCCCACTGACATAATTCAACCTATTATTGTTGAGTTCTATATAGGTATTGAAATATATGGTACTAGCTGTACCCGCGGTTTTACCCGCGTTAAACTTTTTAAATTATCACAGCTCCTCCCCCGTAGGTGATAGCGTGATCATATGTAGCCTATATGTGTTGACCCGACCTCTTAGTAATATTCATGCAAAATTTTAAGAAAATACATGCAGTACTTTTTGAGCCCGGACATACATACTGATAAACAGACAAAAATTATAAGAACTATATTTTTGGCTTTGATATCGATTACAGATCGCGAACCAAGTGTCCTTTTAAGAAAATATTCAATGTACAGTTTTGACTTTCCTACGATTTTATTATATGTATAGATAACACTTTGTTTATTTAATAAAATGATTCAATTGCTGCCGCCAACTGACATTAAAAATGTTTAAAAACATATTATTCAAAAATTAAGGAGTTAAATATTAACAACCGATAAAATATTAAACAGTAAAATTAATTATTACTCCAATAAAATATCATCTGGCTATGGGTGCCTTAAATCATCATGTTACGACAAAGCCTTAACGTCCTGCTGTCAAAAAACTATATCTATCTTTCATACTAGAAAAGTAATAATCATAATATCCTGGGACATTATTTACACACGGCCATCTGACCCCAAACTAAACAATGGAAACCAGACAACTGATATCTATATATAAAAATCAATGCCACTTTTCGTTGTAATGTTATAACTCAACAACGCCTTTACCGATTTGGCAAATTTTGGTCTTGAATTATTCGTGGAGGTCCAGGGAAGGTTTGTACGTAGCGAATTTTTTTTTTTTATTTTTTTTTGAAAAAGTGTAATTTCGTAGTTTTTACTAGCTAGCAATTTAAAATATTTTTTGTTTGAATAAATGAACTTAATAATCATTTTTTTATTACTATGCCTTAGTAACAAGAAGCACGTACCGGGCCGCTAGTACTACTTATAATACTTTTCTTTTGTAAATACATACTTATATAGATAATTACACCTAGACTAAGGATAAACAGACATCTTCATGCACACAAATATCTGTACCGGGTAGGAATCGAACCCACGACCTCCAGCGTGAAAAGCAAGCATTTGCCAACCTTTGCATAGAAAAGTAAACAGGTAAACATTTAAGAGAGAATAACCCCGTAAAATGAATTCTGCTATGTAACTGCAAAGTTATTAAGTGCTTTATGAATAAGTATTCAAATTAATATTGGAACTGTGGGCGTTCAGTCAGACGGTGAAATTGAGTTCCGTTTAATTAGAGATGCCTTTATGTGAATTTGAGGGAAATATTAATGAGCGAGTTAGAATCTTCTATTAATAGACAAGAACGAGCTGCTTTACTGATTATGTTTATTTCTGTTAATTGATGAGGCTCTCTGTTTCACCGGCCACTTGGCGATCAGAGTCTTTAGCCGTCTAAAGGTCCAACCACACCAAACGGCCCGCATCGGCCCGCATCGAAACGAATTTTACAATCTTTAAACGAAATTAAATCTTGTATACAGTGTTTAAAGTTTATATTACCAAGTCAAGGGTAAACACAGCCGGTGACATGCCGCGACACGCGATCGGCTCCGTCCGCATGCGTTCGGATTCCGCCGGGTGCGCTGGGGCTTAAAACTATGAAACTAAAAAAGAAGCGAAGGTAGTAGTATGCCACGACGCGACGTCCGGCCGGACGCGGTCGGATGCCGTCGCATTCGACCGTATCCGACCGCATCCGGTCGGATGCGGCGGCATCCGACCGCGTCCGTGCGGTGCGATACTGGCCGATGCGGGCCGTTTGGTGTGGTTGGACCTTAAGAGTTCCCCAAATTATAATGTCCTCCTAGCCGAATTTTGGCCACGGCGGCCAGTCTCAATAAAGATTAGCCATCAGCGCGGGACATATTATAGTGCACAAGCGTGTGTGCAAACATAGAAGCACTTTCTATTCCATCACTCTCATGATCCGATGGGACGCCTAGCGACACGACCGGAAAGAGGTCAGGCCCAGGACCGACGGCTTTACGTGCTCTCCGAGACACGGGGGTATAATACCGCGAACTCCCAGACTATCGAGCTGATTCTGAGAAATTTTTCTTTTTACAGATAAGCCCCAAAATCACTTCTGGCCCGACCCGGGATTTGAACCCAGGACCTCGTTCTTTGCGGGTGACCACGCTCCGCTAGACCAACGAGGCAGTCAGATTATACAACGCTATCGGCGGAGAATTCGATATTTTCAGTGACAAAATGTCCACCTGTTAAAAAATATATTTTGCTATTATTATGTAATTTTTACGCTGTGTGGTGACGGCAGCGATTATCAAACGGAATATAATCGCGCCATATTATCCCGTGGGGGGCGTAGAAGGCGATCCGAGGGAATATCTACCAGAGGACGGGCAGCAGCGTCTCTCTGAGTACTATGACCATTAAACCACGATCCACTGCGATCGCCAACCCGCTTGCCAAGCGTGGCGATCTTCCTAGCCCCAAACTAAGCAAAGCTTGTACTATGGGTACCAGGCGTTGATATACATACTTATATAGATAAATAAATACTTAAATACATTAAAAACATCCATGACTCAGAAACAAATATTCGTACGCATCACACAAATATTTGCACTTACCGGGATTCGAACCCAGGACCACCAGCTTCGTAGGCAGGAACACTACCAACTAGGCTACGTGACCGTCAAAGATGATTCTTGTGGGAGCCTTTTGTCCAGCAGTGTATTTTACAGCTATTATGATGATATGATGATGATGATGTTGTTTTAATTATTTAGTCAGTATTCACTTTTTACATACATACATATATAGACTCACGCCTGTTTCCCGGAGGGGTAGGCAGAGACAACCGATTTTCGAGATTATATTCACATTTTGCTCTTTGTTTTATATTTTATGTTTCGTTTCGTTTGTTATTTTGCTTTCTTAATCTTATTACTAGCTAAAAGTATGTTTCCAGTGTCGTGATTAGTGATAGAAATAATATAATTATAAAGAACACATGAACAAAGTGTCTTCCCCTTAACAAATATGACTAAGGAAAGTCGGTGGACTAACTCAGAACAATTTGTGTTTATGAAGAAGTTTAGGTTAATATTAAATTACTTATTAGTGTCTAGACAAGATTGTAATACTAATAGAGATTTATTTAATGAAGTACCAAGTATAGTAATACTCGGTACTTTATTTAATAAAAATATGTTTCTTTTTATATTTAGTTATACGTTTTTTGTTTTTATTTTATTCACAATTTCACGAGTGTGATGAATCTGCGTAGGTTGTGGCAACTTAATTAACTATGCATTTGATTTCCATTTTCAATTTAGACTAAAGGTCGCCTCGCTTCGTGTCGCGGGTTCGAGTCCCGCGTCGGACAACTCCTCGTGTCACCCATAAATAGTTGTTCTGAGTCTAGATGTAATTTGTGTCCGTCTATTATATGTTAGTAAAGTACCCCGCGCGCGACACATGGAATAATTTCCTTATGCGCGCGTTGTCTTTAAAAAAAAGACTGGGTTCCGTTTAATTAGGGTTGCTTTTATGTGGACTTAAAGGAAATGTTAATGTAGATTTGAAGGAAATATTAATGAGCGAGTTAGAATATTCTATAAATAGACGCAGATAGCAGTGTGTTAATTGTCCTAAGATATCTAATTATTATTACTACTAATAATAATATTCTGGGACATTATTTACACACGGCCATCTGATCCCAAACTAAGCAAAGCTAGATGCAGATAACTGATATACTACATATGCTACTTTTGTTTTGTAAATACATACTTAAATAGAAAATTACACCCAGACTCAGGACAAACAGACATGTTCATGCACACAAATATTATCCTGGGTGGGAATCGAACCCACGACCTGCGGCGTGAAAAGCAAGCATTTGCCAACCACGCCAACAGGCCCGTTTAATATATGAATTGTGTTATATAATGGCAAAGTTCTTAAGTGTATAATGAATAGCATTTAAATTAATATTAAAACTGAGGGTTTAATCAGCCGATGAAATTTGGTTCCGTTTAATTAGAGACGCTTTTGTACCAATTTTCAGGAAATATTAATGAACGAGTTGGAATTTTCTCTAAGTAGACAAGAATCAAGCGTTACCTGGTATAAGGTAAGGGCCTATGCACAGCGCGGTTTTTAAGCGCTCCGTTGACGCGCGTTTGTAGCGATACAGACTCTCCAAGAATGTGCTAGCGGTGAGTGCTTAGTCTGAGATGGTTTAGAATGGTTTATTTCAGTATTTTCATAGTATAATGTCCTATGGAATTCTTCTCTGGGGTAGCTCTGCTGACATTAACACCATATTTATATTGCAAAAAAGAGCTGTAAGAGCTATCTATAATCTTGGCCCGAGAGTGTCTCTAAGAGAAAAATTCAAAGAGGTCAACATTCTAACTGTACCATCTCAGTATATATATGAAAACTTACTATATGTGCATAAAAATATCGATTCCTTCTGTAAAAGGAGCTATACACATAATGTAAATACTAGATATAAGAATAATCCCATATTGCATACTACCCGTCTCCACAAAATAAGTAACTCTTTTATGGGGCAATGATATGATATTAGAGAATTGTCTACGAATAAGTTTAAAAGAATTATGAAAGCCAAATTGTGTAGCAGGGCATATTACAAAATTTCTGATTATTTAAGTGATAAAAGTGCTTGAGATGGAGTTATTCTGAGTCAACACACATGATTGTAATTAATCTTAAGTATGTTTTATTTTAAAAAAGGATTCCTACTGAGTTTTCTGGCAGTGTTTCTCAGTAGGTGCCACGTCATGCACTGCACGGTAGGGTAAAAAAAATATGACGATTCCACATAAATGTAAAATTTTTACGGAATAAAGTTACTTTGACTTTGACTTGACTTTGACTTTGAAAGACTGACTTATATTGGTCGACGTTCCAGATGGAAGCACTGCGTTGCATGTGTGGCCATGAGAGTACGATGTTGTGGCCTGTGAGGGGTCGGTTGTGTGGTGATTGAAGGGTTGTCCGGTCCACGTCGTCATATATGATAACGGCTGGTCGAAAGGACGCCTGACAAATGGAAGGGCACTAAGACGTTGTCCGGTCGAGAGATGGGAATGGTAAGCTGGTCGAAGGGACGGTGTTGTCCGATCTATGCCATTGTGGGCTGGTCGAAGGGACGCATTTGTCCGAACCGGTTTGTCCGTATAGGCACGCAAGATAGACGCAGCCTGTGGACCTTTGCCAGGTATTAATCAAATCCGCGTTTGAATCGATACAGACGCGCGTTAGCATCGCGTTTGTATCAAAACAAATGACAAAATAATGCTCTGTATGATAAAAGCGCGTTTAAAAAACTTGGTGTGCATAGGCTTTAAGGTTTTAAGCTGTAAAAAATATTTTTGTTTTTGTTCTACAGTTAACATGTACAAAACCTCACATTAATTAATGTTAACAGCAACATTAATTAATGTGAAGATAAATTTCTTCAGAAGAGACTTTGTTGATTTTAGATTATTTTCAAACTTAAAAAATGACTGCATATTGCTACAACAATAATAATATTTATTTTAAACAACCTACTCATATAAAATTGTAGAATATGTTTTGGTTTTTATAAAAATTCTTAGTAAACCAGCATTCTGATCCGAAGGTTGCCAGTTCGATCCCCGCACTAGATTATATGGATAGATGGAATGCTATTTAATTTAGTTTCGCAATGTATAAGAGAAACTTGCTAGCATATGACATAATACAATAGGTTAGCATAACCTCACGAATTCTTTTAAACACCAACATACAGTCATCACAATCATTAAATAATAACTTCCTTCCTTTGAAGTCGGTTAAAAGCACAAACTTGAAATCCTTCCATTTCTTTATATGTTAATGTGTTAAGAATTACTCATTCCTACCACGAAACCCAATTTGCTTTGAAATAATAAAACAAAAAACATTTTAATTGCGGCCTACCCCCATCTGAATAGATTGAATTTCAATAAAGGAGACATATGGAGGCTACGCGACGCCACACAGTAAAATGTGGTTTTTTATGTTTTGAATATTTTAATTGGCGTTCGGAGATGAATATTTTATTTGATTTTTCATTGGATACCGATTTATTTTACGAGGTAACACCTCGTTAAATAAATCGGTTACATATTTTGAATTTATTTGCACATTTCAGTGAGCTGTATAAAATAGTTTTGAAGACTAGATCTGCCCGTGATTTCGCTTAAGTTATGCTGCTTATGGGCATAGAAGTACCTTTTTTATTTTATGGTAACTATTTAAATACCTCAAGTATAAAGGCGTGATTGAAAAATCAATTTAACATTTAACAGTTATAAAACTAGATATTCTAGAGATTTTTTGTGTTCATATGTATATATATGTAATATTTTTACTGTTTCTAAAATTATTTTAATTTTGTCTTTTATCTATAAAAAGGTCAGATACGTGCGTGAATACGTGTAGGTACTTGACATTTTATTTTTTATACAATACTAGCGGCCCAGTACGTGCTACGCTACGCTTTTAAGTATTAGTACAAATTGTTTGAATATGGGAGTATAGAAAGATGTTGATTTTACACTTTTTCAAGGCTTTTTTTAAATTTTCTCTAAGTACAAACCTACCCTGGACTTCCACAAATAATTCAAGACCAAAATTAGCCGGATCGGTAAAGGCGTTGTTGAGTTATAACATTACAACGAAAAGTGGCATTGATTTTTATATATATATACAATATTCCTTTCATAATATCTTTATGGAGAGTATACTCCAGCCCGATAGAATACGATACATAATAAAAATAAAATACCGATTTAAATACATTTTTAAGTGAAGATTACCATCACTATCATACGAGTATCATACTATCATCTCAATTATACATCTCATCACCCAACGCAACCTAAACATGTTTTTCTCAATTGAAGTGATGCATTTGATTCTCTTTATGATAACAATGAGTTTTAATTTTATTTTTAAATCTACGTTTTTATTTTTAATGCCTGGATTGGTTAAACGACTTATTTATGGTTTCCTCTCGTATCCTGCGGCGTTATAGCCGTATGGCGTATCTAAATGATGGCGATATGGTGTAGATAAATATTGTGAGGCAGCGCAGTAAGTGGCGTAAGTTAATTGTGTTTTATTTATCATTCATGTCTTATTGTGAATAGAATTGAAGAATATTTTAATGAATTAAGTTGTTTCATGATTGGGCTCTTGTGTGTGACCTTATTAAACCAATAGAACTAATTTAGCCGTGTGGTTCCCAGCCCAGAAAGAATAACGGGGCCACCCCATACCATCCCGTGAGTCCCGCAAAAGGCAACTAAGGGATACACCAGGTAGTCGGGCAACAGAGTCACTTGTTTACTAGCTACCACCTAACTGCGGTCACCAACTCGAATTTCAAGTATCACCGCACTAAGGCAAACCCCAAATGGCTACATTACAAAAAACTTTATGGAAGGCCTATGTCCAGCAGTGGACGATGAACTAATTCAGTTTCATCAACGCTTGGGGCGCTAATAGTCACTTGCTCATAACGGTGACCAGCGAAGGTAAGCAACTAGGTACGTGATCTATCTTAAGATACGTGATCACACAGTGGTTTTCTTTTTTGAGCGACTTTGTGCTTCGGACCTGCGTAGACGCTTAAGACCGCTAGGCTATGTATTAATCTCATTGGTCAATCAAATTTACGATTCCCCGTGGACAGGGACTAGTCCCTCCCTCTTACCTGTAAGCCAATTCGAAGTTGAACCCAAAACCTCATTATGTGCGGTTGAACACGCTACCGATAGACCATCCAGGATGTCAACCTGGCCACTACGGTAGTAGTGGCCAATAAAAGTCTAAAGTGCAGTCATGTGTTAAGTGTTTTCAACGCAAAACACTATGATTCAATGTGGCTGCAAAAAAAGACTGCCTTTCTGAAGTAATAATAACAGCCCAAAGGAAATGTACTACAATTACATTAGCTACGGTCTTCTAAATCGGACCACCGTAAAATATGCAAAGAAATTTACAAGAAACTTCACGCTATCAACAAAGGGGTAGGCACACTCATTCTTAACGCCAGTAATGGCCGTTGAACGATTATTCTTAGGGTTCCGTATCCAAAGGGTAAAACGGGACCCTATTACTAAGACTTCGCTGTCTGTCTGTCTGTCCGTCAGTCACCAGGCTGTATCTCATGAACCGTGATAGTTAGACAGTTGAAATTTTCACAGATGATGTATTTCTGTTGCCGCTATAACAACAAATACTAAAAAACAATATAAAATAAATATTTAAGGGGGCCCCCATACATCAAACGTAAATTTTTTGCTCGTTTTTTATAGATCACTACCTATGCCCCGTAGTTTTACCCGCATTAAACTGTATAAATTACAGCCTATGTGTTAATCCAGGGTATCAGCTATCTTCATACCAAATTTTATTAAAATCACTCCAGCCGTTTAGATGTGAAAAGTAGCAAACATACACACTCACAAACTTTCGCCTTTATAATATTAGTGTGATGGTTCGGAACCCTTCGTGCGCGAGTCCGACTCGCACTTCACCGATTTTTTTATATTGGAAACATGTAATCGCGCTTTGAGCAAATTTTTCCGTTTTATTTTTAAAACACCCACAGAGAGTATATTTTTGTTATCCATGTAGAACGAATGGATGAGTTAGTGATGTATTGAGCGCATTTATGTGTTTACAAAACCCAACCATGACTTCACAACTACACAATTGGTTATTGGTTATATTACACAAATGTAATTTAAACGGAAGTAAAATATCATTATTACTCTTTTTTTGACGGGCCGGTTGGCGTGGTTGGTAAATGCTTGCCTTTCACGCCGCAGGTCGTGGATCGATAATTGTGTGCATGTCTGGTAAAAAAATCATTTATTTACATGAAACATGGTTTACAAATTATAGGTGTTGTTAATCATAGTAAGGTTTCACATGCTTCGCCATATATATGGCATGTAAATCTTTACAAATAAGTAGATAACTAAACTAAACAATAAACTAACGATCAAATATTCAATTACAAAATTAATGGATTTCTATTATAAAGACATTATATAACAATATTTGAATTTAAATGGTTATTACAATCGTCAACCTTAGGATTACAATTACTAGAAGGTATAAATTACATAAAAATACATTATTACATTGCTAACATAAGTAAAGCTAAGTATTAAGTGAATTATAAAATTAATAAATTGGAATGTCAAAAAATATAATGAATAATATTATTGAATTTATAAGCTACATTTTTACGTCCCATGTGTTGTATTCTGAAATAGAATAAAAACAATTTTCTGACAGCCATTTGCGTAATTTTACTCCAAAGTGTTTGATGGGAGTTTCTCTTAAATTCTTTGGCAGTTTGTTAAAAATTCTAATACACATATGATAAACATTGTTCTTATTTAATGCAGTTCTACAATATGGGACAACAAGTTTAGTTGGATCTCTGCTCCTTTGAAAACCGTCTTCTCGTTTGTCCTTAAAAAAAGTTAAGATGTTTCCTAATAAAAACAGATACTACAAAAATATAAATACATATTAGGGGCATAATATTATGTTTTTAAATAGGGGCCTGCAAGAGTCAAGCGGACCAGCAGCGCCGTAGATAGCTCGAACGCATTTTTTTTGCACGATGAAGGCTTTATTTATATCGGTAGAATTCCCCCATATTGTTAAACCGTACCTTAGAATTGATTCAACATATCCACTATATGCTGTGCGAGCGGTTTTATCATCTGATACATTACGTAGCTTTCTAAGGGCATAAACGAAGCGATTAAGTCTGTTGCAAACATTATGGATATGAGCTTTCCAGTTACAGAAGTTGTCTAGTGTAATACCTAAAAATTTTATTGTGGTTGTTTCATAAACATATTGTGTGTCTTCAATCTTTATCTTTATACTCTCTATACTGTAATCTTTGGCTTTGTAAGTTCGAAATTTAATGAATTTGGTTTTTGATATATTTGCACAGAGTCTATTAGATTGAAGCCATTTTAGTACCGAATGAACGGCTTCGTTTATTTTTAATTCGTGTTGTATCTGGCTTGAATCATTACTAGTTGTATTATTATCAGGCACTATGACTGATATATCATCGGCAAATAAAACACTTTGATACTCTATTGTATTGGGTAAATCGTTGATAAAAATTAAGAATAATAGAGGGCCTAGTACGCTCCCTTGAGGCACGCCACGAGTATTCATTCTATAAGTAGAGCGATACGTAGTGGATTCCAGATTTTCATTCAAGTTTGTTATTTCAACACATTGCTGCCGATTTTCCAAGTAAGTTTTAATCCAATTTAGTGCTACTCCTCTAACGCCATAATTTTCACATTTACTTAGTAGGACGTAGTCCTGAGTTTGGGTTCAATTCAAATCTATATAAGTATGTATTTACAAAAGAAAAGTTGCATATGTAGTTGAGTTATCTGGTTTCCGTAGCACAAGCTCTGCTTAGTTAGGGATCAGATGGCTGGGTGTGAATAATGTCCCAGGATATTATTATTACGTTTGGTCTACAGAAGACGACAAAAAAATAAATCAAATTGAATGAATATCTTGAGACGATTAACACACTGCCATTTGATCCTAAACTAGGCAGATTACCAGACTACTGATAAACATATTTATATAATCCCAATGAAACTCAGAACAAATAATCATGGTCAAAACATTAAGATTTGTTCTAGGTCCGATCGACCCCACGACCTCTGGCAATCAGGGTCACCAGCCACTAGGACAACATCTGCCAATGTGAGGTTTCGTTAAAATAAAATAATTATTATATTATACACACGCAAAAAACGTTTGTATTTACGTATTTTGAGCTTGTTTTTTTATTTTAGATATATCATTAATTATTTTTTGACGGGCCTATTGGCGTGGTTGGCAAATGCTTGCCCTTCACGCCGGAGGTCATGGGTTCGATTCCCACCCAGGACAGATATTTGTGTACATGAACATGTCGGTTTGTTCCGAGTTTCATTTAACTAAGCTCTGCTTAGTTTGGGATCAGATGGTCGTGTGTAAATAATGTCCCAGGATATTATTATTAATATATATGTATCTATGACAACGTATAAAATAGATATTTAAAATAGCTGAACTCATTACTCACTATCATAATGGTAAATAAGTCTTCAGATTGTTAAATTGCATTCACAAAATGATCTAGACTTACGTGTTCTTTGTTAACCATATATGTTGTGATAAATCTCATGGTTACTGTTCCGTGTGTAGAGCGTTGTTTAAAACTATCGGTTAAGTGGTGTAATCGTATAAATCATGTTTGTTTTGAAATGGACTGCATTATTGCCAATGGGTTGAGTAATGAAATTACTAATGTATGGTGTACCGGCGATGTTTTGTTGTGACGTATGAAGTGTATTGTTGATTCGAATTTCGAACCAACAACCATATAAATTAACGTTCTCATGGTCAAATATCAGTCATGGCTGCCATGACGACTAGGCAGAGGCCCTCCAAAACCTGATTTTGATTTTTTTAGCCTAGAATAGGCGAAACAAACGGACAGACAGACAATAAAGTAATAGTTTTTTTTGCTATTAGTACTTTAATATGCTTTTATTTAAAAGCTGTTTTTGCTCTGTGGCATAGAATATCACGACCCAATCTCATCCCGTGGGGGGCGTAAAATACGTCCTGAGGGAATATCTATCAGAGAACGGGCAGCAGCGTCTCTCAGTGTACTAGTGCCTCGTTGGTCTATTGGTAGCGTGTTCACCCGCAGAGAACGAGGTCCTGGGTTCAAATCGAGTCGGGATACAAAGTGATTTTAGGACTTTTCGTTAAAAAAAAAATCTCACTATCCGTCCGAAGTCTGGGAGTTGGCGGTATTATACCCCCGTGCCTCGGAGAGCACGTAAGGCCGTCGTTCCTGTACCTTACCTCTTTTCGGTCGTGTCGCTATGCGTCCCATCGGATTACGAGAGTAATAAAATAGAAAGTGCTCCTGTGTTTGCACACCACACACCTGAGCACTATAATATGTCCCGCGCAGATGGCTAATCTCTATTGAGACTGGCCCCCGCGCCGTGGCCGAAATTCGGCTAGGAGGACATTATTATTATTACTATGATTATTATACTGCGATCACCAACCCGTCTGCTAAGCGTGGCGATTATTGCATATCCCTCCAAATGATGGACATAACTCCATCGTGGAAATCTTTTGGGGAGGCCTTTGTCCAGCAGTGGACATCATTCGGCTGAAATGATGAATATGACTTTACAAACAGACCTTTTTAATTTATTAATTTGAATTTATGTGTATATAATAATAATATCCTGGGACATTATTTACACACGGCCACCTGATCCCAAACTAAGCAGGGCTTGTACTATGGAAACCAGGTAACTGATATACTACTTATACTACTTTTCTTTTGTAATTAGATAGATAAACTCTTTATTGTACACCTTAAGAAATAATACATAGCGACAACATACAAATTATAATAGTACAATTGGCGGCCTTATCACAAAGTGTGATCTCTTCCAGGCAACCTAGGTAGTGAAAGGAGAAAGGAGTTACAGAGATGGGGCAGTTGCAAGTGTACAAAGTACTCTATTATAAGGTACTATTTGTACCATATTTAAACTATATATACCTACTTACTAATTATATGTACGTTCATAATAATAATACGTGTCATTATGTGAACTATGTAGTATTCAAATAGTGATCCTTAACAAGTCTTTGGAATGTATTTAGTGATTGTGCACGCCTAATACTATAATAACACACTAACTAACACTAACACAATACTTACATTCTTATAATTATATAAGAATGTAAGTACGGCGTCTTATATGGATAAGACGCCTAATATAATATCGTAAGTTGGTCTGTATGTTTATTAACTCTTCACGGCTCAATTGATGCACTGTAAACTGCCGCAGGCCTTTTGAAGTTGGACCGAAGTTATATCTTTTAGGATAATATAAAATCATAAAGTAAATGTTATATCTAAATGTTTTCATACAATCCGTGTACTTAAATATCTATATGTACAGACGCCAGCACGTCCAGCTACCCCAATCTGTCAAATTTCTTTTATAGATTTTCAACTTTATCGCTTAAGCATAAGGTTCACTTTCAATTGGGGAAATTTGACTGGTTGAGGTAGCTTGATGTGCTGGCGTCTTCACCTACAAATAATTATGTTTAATTAACTAATTATCGAAATTTATAGTTTAGGATATATTTTACTATATCTTGTCTGAATGGTTCTGTCTATATTGAAGTAAGAATTCAATAATTATTATGGCAGACCTTGTGTTTATTACGACCATCGAGCTTTAATGCTATCACCGGATTCAAAGATCAGTTAAATACAATAACAATTACATTTGAATTCGGTTAAAAATGACGCTATGTTTTATACATCTAATCGATTTCAAAGATTTTTAAACATATCTCCGACATATGTACAGACGCCAGATCATCAAGCTACCCCAATCTGTCAAATTTCCTCAATTAAAAATGAAGCATATGCTTTTGTGATAAAGTTGAAAATCTATAAAAGAAATTTGACAGATTGGGGTATCTGGATGTGCTGTCGTCTCTACATACGTTTCACTGCCGAATGTGCTACCAACATAATATTAAGTTTATAACTTTTTCAAACACGACAGATACTTTCCACTTCTGGCAGGGTCGCAGTTCTAACCTAACCTAACCTACTTTTCTGGTAGCCAATCATTCTGATCAACCATCTGATTTTTTTAAAGTCTCATTAATAGTTCAGAGTAAGCTGCACAGAGAGATGAGAGAAAAACATGGAGAAATTACTAATGCACGCAACCTCAAAACAATATATTTATAGCCATATGTCTATAAATGTGTTGAACCATTTCATTCCATTATTTCAATACAAAAGAGAATTTAAACGATTAAACGTATAAATAGGCAGTATGAAGTAGGTATTACTTCCCCTATTTCCCCTCCAACCTAATTTCCCCAAACGCAATGACGGTGACATTCTGGCATTATTCTAGCTCCATTGTTAAACCCTTCCATGTGTTTTAGGTCGCTGTATAAATAGTAGGTGACAGCTTACCGAAAATATATATCAATAAAACTGTATTAGTAAATATCCATAAGCTTATTTTTTTGTACTACGAGTACTAGGTTCACACACTAGAATGCGCATGCCAACCGAGTGAAAAGTGGTGAATGTAGCCTATAAACGCATTCTAAACCTAAACTATTGACTTATATCTGATCTAGGAATTAATATCTTCAACGAATAGTACGGGCGCTTTTAGAAGAACCGTAAGAAGAAGGAGACTGAGATAATAATAATAATAATAATATCTAGGGACAATGTCACACAGATCTTCCTAGCCCCAAACTAAGCAAAGCTTGTACTATGGGTACCAGGCGACGATATACATACTTATATAGATAGATAAATACTTATATACATAGAAAACATCCATGACTCAGAAACGAATATTCGTGCTCATCACACAAATATTTGCACTTACCGGGATTCGAACCCAGGACCACCAGCTTCGTAGGCAGAAGCACTACCAACTAGGCTACGGTCTCCTTCTTCTTACGGTTCTTCTAAAAGCGCCCGTACTATTCGTTTAAAACAGTGTCGTACTTAAAACAGTGACGAAAACATCGTGGAAAAGCTTGCATACCTGAGAATTGTCCAAAAATGTTGTTGATGGCATATGAAATCTGCTAGCCAGCACTAGGTTAGCGTGATAGGCTATGGCCTAAGCTTTCTCATTGCGTACTTTGGGACACTAATGGGTTGCATCATCAACGTTATTATGCCTTTTCGGCTATTTTGTTATAAGGTGTTCAAAAAAGATCTCTGAATTTGGCCTATAGTACTAGCAATTGTTTAAATATAACCATTTTTTTTTGAAAAATCTATTTTGAAAACAACTATGGAACTAAGATGGACATTATATTTTTAAATTATGACGCAAAATTTTAGGACTAAGAAATATAGCACATTGTTTATCTACGTTTTGAACTTATTCGGTAGGCTGTTATTTACGTTACATATTTTGTGCATATGCCAGAATATGCCTATTCAGAATTAAGCTTCGTAAGGAATGCTTTTGTACTACAATTTTACGAGCATACGGTCTATTGAATAGGGCTGGGAAAGGTAATTAGAAAGTTAGTTAATATCGATATTTTGTATTAACATCTCAATCTGACTAGTTATGAATGAATTTATTTATATGAAAATAAATGAATGTAGGAGAGGTAGGGCACAGCGTTAATTCGCTCAAAGAGCAGCCCGACTGGGGAATTACCTCCACCGTACAGAAGACATTCCTTAATAATAACATGAATAATTTTAATGTTGTGTATCTGCGTGTGAATAATTCGCCAGAGCTCATCGGGGTGGGGGGAAGGGCCAACAACACTTGTTTTCTGACTCTCAAAGGCCGGCAAAGCACCCGCGACTCCTCTGGTGTTGCGAGTGTACATGGGCGGCGGTGATCACTTACCATCAGGTGACATACTTGCTCGTTGGTCGCCCACTCATATAAAAAAAAGTTTCATTCTACAAAACGAAACTAAAAATCAGTATGGACTCAATTATTTAATTACCGAATTTGCTTATCCTATAACTTAATTCCCGCCCGGTTGGAAACACGATTCTTAATCAAGAGTCTCTCGCCCCTCTTCCAACCGAAATGCCAAAGAGAGATAGATTGATGGAGATGGCAAAGGTTTTTTCTCAAACTTTTCCTTTTATTTCCTTTGTATCTTCGAGAGAAATAAACCCGTGTGTTGTTATAACTAATAGATATTTTACCCGAAATACGTGTATTCTGAAGTAGTTGTGAGGCGACTGCTTTACCTACTGCGCCAAATGTGCAGTCAATATCTTACGTTTCATTTCAGTTCAGCTCGTTTGTAAACATTAGTCAATGTGCTTTACATTGACTATTGCTACATTGCTGTCAACAATGGCGCAGAGATGTTTGCATAATACTATGAATCTTGTATTAAAGTCGTATTTCTAAGCGCTAAGTCTCGATGTTCAGGTAAAATTCTATTTATAAATTTAATCAATCAATATTATATAAATTTTTCATATATACAACATGTTACGTAATTAACGCATACCCTCAATAGCCCCAATGCTGTAATCATAATACATACACTAAAATTTTAATTCAACATGTATATGCATTGTTATTTACTCAATCAGTTTCTTGGAATCAAGTTTATTTTTTCTTTATTTTGTGTTAAACGATAGAATTTGTATGAATACAAATAAAACTGCGATTTAAAAGTCTTTGTTACTTTGACTTACGGTCCATTTCAATCTGTTTTGACTGTATAGGGTTAAAATAACTTTAATTATATAATATAATTTCCGTAACTTTAATTATTTTGGAATAAAAAATTACTTACATAAAAAAAATATATAAATCGATTCAGTAAACGATTCTGAACAAACTATTTTCAGGATGTACGTTAATTAAGTTACATGTTGTATAATAGGATGGCAAACAAGCAATTGGGTCACCTGATGGTAAGTGATCACCGCCGCCCATGTTCACTACCGACACCAAATGAGCCGCAAATGCGTCGCCGGCTTTTAAAAAAGGAGTAAGCTCGCTTCTTGAAGGTTATACCGGATCATATACATATAACATTGGTTATTTTTTTTTTAAGTTACAGTTCTTTTAATATCTTATGTGCTTATTATTATAAAAAAAGCAGTTCAAACTTGATAATTAGGCTACGTAAAAAAATTAACGAACTAAATTAAATCTACTAACTAAATTCCAGTTCCGACATTAAAATAAACTTTCAACCTAACATGAAAACACGTATTTAACATTTTTATTTAAATTACGCAAACTAACCGCTAACACCCTTTTGTAGCTAAGCAAACCACTCGCTAATTACATTATGAATGTACAACTTCACGTAACAATGTTTAGAGGTTAATAAGCTTTACGTTAAATTTTACGCGCAATACAATTGATTATTAATGCTCCCAAAATGGTTCTAATAATGCCAACCTTAATAAAGCTTTCTAGTGGTTTTATTATAATGGAATTTACAATGAGTTGCTAATGTTAAAATAATTGTAAATACGTTGCTTTCATAAAATATTTTATGGTTGCGGTTTTATTGGAGACCCGCTTTTGGTTATGAAGGGACTTCTTAAATTGTTATTAGATCAATTTGAATTACAAGCCATTTTTATGTATTCCGAGTAGTAAATGCATAAAAAGAGCAATTCGTCTCACTTACTGATTAACTTATCGAGGCCCATCTCAATAGGTTGAGGCCTAGAAGAATAATGAAAATACAATAATCTTTTATGATGTAGACAAGGCAGGAGTAATGTCCCGAATTTTTGAAATTCCTATTGAGATCATAATTTCGCTAGTTTAAAATAAAAAGGAATGAGTTTTCTCTAAATAAAAAAATATATTATGAAGAGTTATCGATACATAAATATCGATAACACGTCAAACTGCGTCACTAGTCACTCCAAACGGCCCGCGCCAGGTGTTCTCAATCTCTGGTCCAGATTCCGGTCCTACAAAGAGACCGTTCATACTCGTATAATCTAGCGATCGTTCCTCGAAACTGAGATAATCGACTACGTAAAATCGATCCTTTATTCGATTATTTTGTGGAATAATAATGAGGTGCCATTGACGCCTGCCGGTGAATAGAAAAAAAAAGTGTAAAAAAATGGCCGCCCGTCATAAAGGTTTTGTGTTGTCCCTGATTTTGTAAAACTTAGTTTATTTTTATTGAATTTTGTTAGAAATATGGCTCGATTACGTTGAAGATATCAAAATGAGTTTATTAAGTTTACATTTTATACAGGTATAGGAATGTTTGTAGTTATTTCACAGTTGTTTTGATGTTTCATTTAGTTATTTATATGACAGCTTAGAATAAAATGGCTATCATTTTCATTTTAGACGACGTTTTTTTTGTTTGATGCATGTTTTGTGTATGAGTATAAATCGACAACAATTGAATTCTTTTGAATATGCGCAAGAGTTTTGGTCCCGAACCCAATCATATAAAATGGAAGTCTTAATGTCTCTTTGACCGTATCGAGTTTGTTTGTCACGAGAAGATTAAAATAATAATAAAAATAAATATATCAGGACAACTAACACACTGCCATCTGATTCCAAACTAGACAGAGCCTGTACTATGGCAACCAGACAACTGATAAACATACTTAAAAATGTCTAAATACATAAATATTTTTATTCTTTCGCGATTTGTACACATTTTTATATACTGTGGACACGGGTCTCATCGCGATAAATATTTAGGTAAATCATTACCTTGGTTACCCGACGTTTCGGCATGGATTGCACCAGCCGTGGTCACGGGTAGACTGACGAGTCGACAGTACCGTGTCCACAGTATATAAAAAATGTCTAAATACATACATATTATAATGCTGCGATTCTGTTTTTTTACACCAATAAACTAATTTGAATGTCATTACATCTCTCTCTGTATGGGTTCCGGAAGCCGTGTGGTTTCCGACCCAAAAATAATATCAGGGCCACCCCATACCATCCCGTGGGTGTCGTAAAAGGCGACTAAGGGATACACCAGGTAGTCGAGCACCAGCACCTCCTGTGTAGTATAGTTATCAAGGCCACCCCATACCAACCCGTGGGTGACGTAAAAGGCGACTAAGGGATACACCAGGTAGTCGAGCAGCAGCACCTCCTGTGTAGTATAGTTATCAAGGCCACCCCATACCAACCCGTGGGTGTCGTAAAAGGCGACTAAGGGATACACCAGGTAGTCGAGCACCAGCACCTCCTGTGTAGTATAGTTATCAAGGCCACCCCATACCAACCCGTGGGTGTCGTAAAAGGCGACTAAGGGATACACCAGGTAGTCGAGCAGCAGCACCTCCTGTGTAGTATAGTTATCAAGGCCACCCCATACCAACCCGTGGGTGTCGTAAAAGGCGACTAAGGGATACACCAGGTAGTCGAGCAGCAGCACCTCCTGTGTAGTATAGTTATCAAGGCCACCCCATACCAACCCGTGGGTGTCGTAAAAGGCGACTAAGGGATACACCAGGTAGTCGAGCACCAGCACCTCCTGTGTAGTATAGTTATCAAGGCCACCCCATACCAACCCGTGGGTGTCGTAAAAGGCGACTAAGGGATACACCAGGGAGTCGAGCACCAGCACCTCCTGTGTAGTATAGTTATCAAGGCCACCCCATACCAACCCGTGGGTGTCGTAAAAGGCGACTAAGGGATACACCAGGTAGTCGAGCACCAGCACCTCCTGTGTAGTATAGTTATCACCTAACTGCGGTCGCCAACTCGCAAACCAAGCGCGGTGACTCTGGCAAACCCAAGATTTAAACATCTCTCTCCTCTGTAGTTTGGAATGAACAGGGCATAGATAGTACTGTCTATCTACTAAATCTGCGCAATCAACAGGTTGTTAAGTATCGCTTATTGCGCGCCAAATTTTAAATTGTAACAACTGAAAATGCCCTGACCTCATAACACCTATGTAAGAAAAAAAGCGAATGAAATTAAAATTAGTTTATTTGTTATTCCATAGAATCGAGGGTAATAGTACATTTTGAAACCACTTTTTTATCTGTGGACAACTAGTTATGTCCTCAGATAAAAAAAGTGAAATACATCGACTCCCATAATCGATATGAATAGTTCATAATGGAGTTACTATTGTAGTCATTTTTTTAAACCTACGAAAATAAAATAATAATATCCTGGGACATTATTTACTATCTATATATTAGGTCTTTACCTATGAAATTGCCGTTCTGCAGTACTGGCCATTTCAAATCAAAATAATTTTTGTTTGGCTAAGAATTCTAATTTCAAATTAATTTTATTTTAAAAACATGGATTCTTTTTTCCAAAAGTAGTCATTTCTTTATTGATTAGTGTTACATTTTCATCGCATTTCAATCTTTTTCGTCATCATGGATACGTTAAAAATTCGAGTAATTATGGAATATGAGTACCGTCGTGGCAGCAACGCGGCACAAGCGGCACGCAACATCAACGACGTTTACGGAGCTAACACTACAAACCAACGCACCACCTGTTATTGGTTTGCTCGCTTCCGTTCTGGAAATTTCGACCTGAAAAATGAACCTCGCGGTCGTCCGAAGACTTTGGTCGACAATGACGAATTAAAGGCGGTTGTGGAAGCTGATGATACACAATCTACGGCTGAATAAGCAGCAGCTTTCGACGTTAGCGTCAAAACAATATTGGTCCATTTGCGTCAAATTGGCAAGGTAAAAAAGCTTGACAAATGGGTGCCCCACGAACTCAATGATCGCCAGCGCGAAGTACGCGTCGAGACGTGCCTTGCACTGCTCAACAGACACACAAATGAAGGAATTTTGAACCGCATTGTTACCTGCGATGAAAAATGGATTCTGTTTGATAACCGCAAGCGCTCAGCAAGTTGGTTGGATCCTGGTTCAGCACCTAAACAATGCCCTAAACGAAAACTTACCCCTAGAAAAGTGATGGTCACTGTTTGGTGGTCTAGCGCCGGTGTGATTCATCACAGCTTCTTACCAAACGGGGTGAGCATTACTGCAGATGTGTACTGTGAAGAACTGAGCACAATGATGGAGAAGCTGGCGCATCTCCAACCAGCATTGGTCAATCGCTCGTCTCCGCTGCTCCTGCACGACAACGCGCGACCTCATACTGCACAGCAGACGGTCTCCAAGTTGCAAGAACTGGGGTTGGAAGCTCTCCGTCATCCGCCCTACTCACCAGACCTTGCGCCTACAGACTACTACTTTTTCCAGAATTTGGATAACTTCTTGGCGGGAAAAAAATTCAATACCCGAGAGGCAGTACAAAATGCCTTTGAAGAATTTGTTGCCTCCCGTCCAGCTGATTTCTTTAAGAAGGGCATCAATAAACTGCCACTGCGATGGCAAAGATGCATTGATTGCATGGGTGATTACTTCGATTAATACAAATAAAAAAATTCATGAAAAAAATTCGTTTAAATTTTTTCATACAAAACGGCAATTTCATAGGTAAAGACCTATTATTTCTGATCCCAAACTAAGCACAACTTGTACTATGGAAACCAGGTAACTGATTTACTTCATATACTACTTTTCTTTTGTAAATACATACTTATATAGATAAATACACCCAAACTCAGCACAAACAGACATGTTCATGCACACAAATATCTGTCCTGGGCGGGAATCGAACCCACGACCTCCAGCGTGAAAAGCAAGCATTTACCAACCACGCCAATAAACCCGTAAGTATTATAAGGTTAAAGCCTATATTTATTTTGTGTATCTGTTAATATGATATGGATATAAAAGTAACCTATATATAACTAAATCTTGTACACTTAAGTAAACAAGTTTGACGAGTCAATAAGACCACCCCATTGAATTCAGTGTGGTCCTTAACTTTGATTGGAACTTCATTCTAGAAAGTGGGGAGAGACATTGATAAATTCAACAGTTATTGACCGAACTTATTGAGACGTATAAGAGTTGGTTTTTACACTTACAAGTTTGCCGAACTCAATTAACCAACGCAACATGAAAAAAAACCGGCCAAGTGCGAGTCGGACTCGCGCACGAAGGGTTCCGTACACATTATCTATAAAAACGAGCAAAACATTCACGTTTGTTGTATGGGAGCCCCCTTAAATATTTAGCGGCCACAGAAATACATCATCTGTGAAAATTTCAACTGTCTAACTATCACGGTTCATGAGATACAGTCTGCTGACAGACGGACAGACAGACAGACAGCAAAGTCTTAGTAATAGAGTCCCGTTTTACCCTTTGGGTACGGAACCCTAAAACAGGTAAAATTAATTAAAGTAAATATTTCTACTAGTTATGCTCTACAATTTTGGAAATTCCGACGAAATTTGGCTGGGAAGAGGGAGGAACGCTGAGAGCAGAGAATGTGACCGTTGATGCATCACAGGGAGCTTTTTAAACCTATGTATTTCTATACCTACTTAAATTCTATTATCCTGCACTACCCTTATCATGTTGTCTTTCTTTATTTCTGCTTCTTATCCATCCAAAGGTTGTCTGGAAGAGATCGCGGACTGCGATGAGAACACTTATTTTACAATTTGCTTTCAATGTTTCCTATATTGTTTTATCTGTAATTGGTGTGCAATAAACAGTATTTATTTATCTTTTCTTATCTTACATTCGAGTCGCAAGTCTCAGACGCTGTCGAGTGGTTCCTCCTCTATCACGTTATGGATCCGGTTTCCGCATGATGATTCCATGGAATGCTAAGAATAAGGTTGAGGATTCGAAACATAAATTCAAAGTCAGAATTGTGTTACGCGACGTCCTGCGTGAGCGATCTAGACGCGACAGCGAAGCGGCGCGGCGCGAAAACAATAAACAGTCGAAACCTATTGAAGTGTCCTAACGTAACGCTACGTCCTACGTAGGCGGTTCCAAGCGAACGCGATTATGAAGTGGTGACACGCGAATTCAATGCGATGCGGTGCGACGCGGTGGCGCTGTCCTACGTGCACGCGAATTGTCTCGCGCAGCCGCCATCGACGCCGCAAAACACGACGGCACTGCGTCCTGTTCGCGCGAAAATATCAAGCCAACTGATCGTGTTCGCTTCATTTCTCGCCGCTCCGCACCGCGTTTTGTCACATAGGACACTTCAATAGGTTTCGACTGTTTGTTGTTTTCGCGCCGCGCCGCGCCTCTTCGCGTTCGCGTCTAGATCGCTCACGCAGGACGTCGCGTTATAGCGCGTCAGGTGCGGTACGGAGCGGCGAGAAATGAAGCGAACGCAATCATCTGGCTTGATATTTTCGCGCGAACAGGATGCGGTGCCGTCGAATTTTCACGGAGTCGGAGGCGGCTCCGCGAGACGATTCGCGTGCACGTAGGACATAGCCACCGCGTCGCACCGCATCGCATTGAATTCGCGTGTCACTGCTTCATAATCGCGTTCGCTTTGAACCGTCTACCTAGGACGTAGCGTTACACCACTGTGTAAACAAAACTGAAGATGTCGAAAATGTTGGCCGAATCCAACATGAAATTAATTACGTGATTTACCCGTTACTATTTTCCATTATGTTAGCTCCTCACATCAGTTTTAATAATAATTCTGCTCTAAGTAGTCTGTTGTCTAATAAAAAAGTACTCCAGTAACAATCGGATTAAATCAACTGAAAAAAGGACCATACCCACGTAAATCTTATTGAACATCGCATACAAAACTAAAATCTATTTCCCTTTCAATATTTACAAGACCCAAATAAAATCGCGTTACATGAAAATATCCGAATAAAGTTAAGTATCTCAATCAGTCCGATACAAAAGACATCAAAAGATCAATATTACTTCGGATATTGTGGATATAACCTCAAAAACTTAACGTACAATAAAGACTAAGGTAACTCGCGGAAGAAGTAGAAAACTAATACAATATTATTATAATACAATATTGTAATCTTATTATAATACAATATTGTATTACAAGGGTTCTGCTTATTTCTAACTAGCTGTTCCCCGCGATTTTATCCGCGTTAAACTTGATAAATTATAGCCTATGTCTTAATCTAGAGTATCAGCTAACTCCATAACAAATTTTATTAAAATCGCTCCAGCCATTTAGACGTTAAGAAGTAACAAACATTCACACTCACAAACTTTCGCCTTTATAATATTAGTATGATGAAATCTAATCCAGCAGTACCGCGAGTGAGAGATAATTAGAAAGTGGAATTGTGTGTAGGTATTTAAAACCAAATAAAGGCTGAGTAATTATATGAATATTAATAAAACTAGCTTACAAAGCTTATATTTACTCTATTTATAATATAATAGAACATAAACTACACTAACTGTACTATTTTCTATTTTTCTTATATGTATATAGCATAACTTGTCTGGTCTGGTCTCCGCAGTAATAAAATTGTATATGGTTAGATTGTGAATGTTTCACAAGTTAAGAAGTTTTCACTAAAGTTCCCGGTGTATAATCCTTTGGCTTAGTATTGAAGAAAAAAGAAATATTCAAAGTAAGGAAAGAGTTGCTAGTGTTCGGGTAAATCAAATCAGCAGGACAAGGCGTGTGGTCTAAATTATAAACTTAAACGACATTTTTTAAAAACACTATGTATGTATATATATAGAAACCAAGACGCCTTTTTCAGCCCAACAATAATAATGATATCCTAGAACATTATTCATACACCGCCATCTGATCCCAAACTAAGCTGAGCTTGTATTATGGAAACCAGATAACTGATATATTACATAGACTAATTTTCTTTTGTAAATACTTACGTATATAGATAATTTCACCCAGAGTCAGGACAAACAGACATGTTCATGCACCCAAATATCCGTCGTGGGTGGGAATCAAACCCACCATTACAATGTTATCACATAGATTAAGAAAGCTGTACTTCTATATGATCAAAGTTAAAGAACTGGTACTTGAACACGTCCAAATAACCCAGGAGTTGTATATATTGAAGCCATAGCCTTCCTGCGCTAAAATAGAAAACAACACTTTGGTAACAACTAGTGTCACCTAAGTTTGGTTGCCAAATGCAATAACAACATTAAAAACGTGTTCCTCAGTAGCTGCCACGTCATGCACTGCACGGTAGGGTAAAAAATTGACGATTCCACACAAATGTAATATTTAAACGGATTAACTGGCTTTTTGATTTTGATTTCAAGGCAAAAGAAACAAATTATAATTAAATTTGTATTTAATTGGTGTTAATTGTGAGTCACTCATAGCTAGTTGAACTCACCGGTTTGTAAGTGATAGGCGAGGTAAAGCATCTACGCACGCGGTTAGCCTATACATAGATGGCTGACCGTTAAAGTGGTTTAACTTTTGAGCATTTCCGTGCTATTTGAAGCTGTCTATCCCGGTTGTTATTTTCAGACAACAATCGTTAAGCCATGTCAGATTAACCTAAAAATAAAAAAAATTGTTTATTCACTGTACATTAAACTCTTTAACAAAAAACTGCCAAACTAAAACTGCAAAACATTTTGCTGGCAGATTTGCTGGCTCCCTTTTTGAAGTTATACTTCTTTTGGCGCGATGGAGAAAAATGATGAGAGTGAATTTTTACGATGCGCGCGCACACCGACACCAAAAAATTTAACAGCATGAAGTTAGTTCTAGGTGGTATGAGAGTGAATTTTTACGATGCGCGCGCATCGTGCGCGCGCATTATAAAATTAACAGCATGACGTTAGTTCTAGGTGGTATGAAAATTTATAACTATGTTCAAGTCGTATATTAAGAAGTATAACTTCTAACGCGTGCACATAAGTACACACAAGTTTTTTTTACATTTGTTAAATAACTAATTTCTTGTAAAAAAGTACTTTACTTTTGTTATTGTTACTTTTAGAAATATAAACAAAAACTAACTACAAAAAATACTAATAAAAAAAACATTGAAAAATTTTGGGGACGGCCTCTGTCAAGCTTTCCGCAGGTACTGCCGCTACAGCGTTTAACTTAAAACCCGGTCAACGACAACAAACCAAAGCAAAAAGTAGCATCCCAGAATTTTGCGGAATCTTTATTACATAAAAGATGAATGTGGGTGTTTGTAGTTACTGTCCCTCAAAATCAAATTGAAGATATTTGGAAATCATTTTTTTAAAGATTATTCTGCTACTTTAGCCGTAAATAATATTAAAGTTGCATTGCCAAGCTGAAGTGGCAGTGGGCAGGGCACATAGCTCGTAGAGCCGACGGCCGATGGGGCAGAAAGGTTCTCAAGTGGCGATCACGAACCGGAAGACGCAGCGTAGGCAGACCCCCTACAAGATGGACCGATGACCTTATGAGGGTCGCTGGATGCGCATAACGTAAGACCAGCAATTGTGGAGAGCTTTGGGGGAGGCCTTTGTCCACCAGTTGGCGTCTTTCGGCTGATATGCGGGTCATATCATGGTAAGTAATCACTGCCACCTGTGGACACTAGTAACACCAGAGGAGCTGCAAGTGCTTAACCGGCGTTTAAGAATGGAATAGGCTCAATTCTTGAAGGTTGCCATGTCATACCGGATCGGTAATACCTCCCCGCAGTTAATTGATTCCACAGAGCGGTAGTGCACGGCAAAAAGTTTCTTGTGAAACGCACGGTGGTAGATGACCATTCATCCAGGTGATAAGGATGAAATTTCCACTTTTGGCGTGAGGGTCTGTGGCGGAATGTGGCGGCAGGTATAAGCTCAAACAATTCTTCTGAACACTCCACGTGATAAATGCGGTAGAGGACAGATAGAGACAGGGTAAGACGATAAAGCCTAATATAATATAAATAAGATAAAAGACCATTCGAGCTGCTCGACGTTGAATACGATCAATGGTAAGAAATTGATACTGTGGTGCCCCGGCCCGGAGGTGGCAGCAATATTCCATATGCGACCCACTTGCGCCTGATATAATTGGAGGCATTGGGCTCATGTAAAGTATCGGTTAGCGAGGCCAATTTGGCCTGAATTTTCTTTTTGTAAATACATACTTACATAGATACTTACACTCAGACTCAGGACAAACAGACATTTTCATGCACACAAATATCTGGCCTGGATGGGAATCTAACCCACGACCTTGCAACGTGGAAGGCAAGCATTTACCAACCACTCCAATGAGGCCGTCAATGTGTGAATAGTAATTGTTTTGAGCTATATACATTTGCCTTTAAAATTGGTTGATGTTTTATCACTTTTATATCGAACTTTGTGTAAGGTATAGATAGGGTTGTGCAAATAAATAGCGATAAACTATTTCGGTTTCCTGATTTGGCAGCCCTGATCTTTCCTGTTTTAATAAACGTTTGGCAATGACCGCCATAGTGGCCTATAATATTGTTCTAAGAACATTATGTAAACAGCCTTACATAACGCCAGCACATTAAAGCTCTTACCATTTCGACGCCATTACGGCAAAATCACCCATAATTCCAGCACATTCCACCATATCAGTTCCGATCGTAATGTAGAATAATGTACGCGCAGTTGTACTTCGACCGTCTTTAAGGAAACTTTGACTGATAGTCAATGGTACAGACGCTAGCATATCCAGCTACCACAATCTGTCAGATTTATTTTATACATTTTCAACTTTATCACAAAAGCATAAGGTTCACTCTCAATTTGGGAGAAATTTGAGAGATTGGGGTAGGTTGATGTGCTGGCGTCTGTACTAAAGCGTGACTCACTCCATTCCTGCTGTTTCCGAATCTATACGAGGTTAGTAATGTAATTTTTTAATATTTTAATTCATAGAAGATGAGGAAGCTTGGCAATTTATATTACTAACAAACACACACACACAAATTAATAGTTAACTTAACATATATAAATTTATTAATTAAAATTACATTTGCCGAAATGTATGTCTCCGACTGTGTGTTTGCGTGTGTGTATGTTGTGTGTGTAAATACAACCCAAAGACATTATTCCCTACGTTGTCGTGAGGACTAGTTCATTGGAGCAGTATTCGTGTTAAAGGCTCATACGATGTAAACAACTACTGGTTTAATATAGTTCTGTATTTTAGTAACTTTTTATTCATATTTAGTGAAATTCATAATTTTTTTAATACCAAAACTCAGGGTACTGAAAACGGTTACTTGCAAAAATTGTTTCGTTCAATTAGTATCGAAAAATGTATAACTTTTGGAAGAGACCTTTACCTATTGCTTAATAAAGTCTGGTTTCAATCACTTCATCAGGGAGCTTGTGAGATAATATTTTTAGGTAGAAACATGTACGGGACACGAGTTGTAGGGGTAATTAATACGTCAATGGTATGATATATTTTGAAATATTATAATAATCCATCAAGTATCTTTGTAAAGAATACGAAATTATTTGTAATACAAAAGGAATATTTTTTGTTGTTGAATACCAGTAAGGTAACTGTGTAAAAGTTAGAAGATGACCTACTATGAGTTCTATTCTGTGAACCTAGCATTATATTTGCATACTCAAACATTACTCAAACAGCCGTTAAGAAAGCTAGCAAACTTGGTTTTAATGAAATTCCTTCAGTTTTATGGATTACTGGTTTAAACTGGTTTAAAAAGTAATAGGAAGTATACTGGTGTAAAAGTCTGCTTATCTGGAAAGCTGGACCCAAACTTAGTATAAGGGGCTACCGGCTAAGTTACCGAACATTGGGATAGCGATCGGCGTTCTTTTAAAATAAATAAAAAAGGTTTTTATTCACGTAGACTTTAAAAAGGCGCTTGTAAATAGTCAGAACATGTTTGTAGTAATATGTAATTAATTTATAATTATTTATAGGTACATATAGATATTTAGGTACACGGATTTTAGGAAATAATTCAAATAAATAAAGGTTAAAAATTACCTAATCAATCGTTAAATCGGCTTCCAAGAGCACATGGGACTTCATAAATGATCCGGAATCGTTTTTAACGTCGAAGCCCATTTAACGATTTATGAAGTAATTTTTAACCTTAAGCCGATCACTATCCCGATGTTTGGCGACTTTGTTTTGTTATGTTTGTTTTTTTATTAAGGTTAACCAACAATTACACATAAACAATTATTGGTTAACCTTAATAAAAAAATAATAATAATAATAACAAAGTCGCCGAACATCGGGATAGTGAACATCGGGAGACTTAGCCGGTAGCCCTCCAGAAACAGAAGTTTTAAAGTTCACCATATCGGCCGAAAGACGTCAACTGCTGGACAAAGGCAACCCCAAAGATCTCGACAATTATCAGGCTTGTAATATCCGCATCCAGCGGTTTCAGAAGATTATCGGTCCATCTTGTAGAAGAACTGTTCACACACAGTTCTCATGAAGTATAAAAATAACTTTTACACGAGTGAATAATGAACGAAGGCGAAACCTAGTCATACTACAAATATGTAACAAGATAACTAAATTAACTCAACATTAATTTTAACCTGAACCCTTCAACCTACATTGCGTAGATTATAAACGTGATTATCATAATCTTAGTTATTCAGCGTTTAATGGAATGACGTCATACACCTTCTATATTAAAATAAATGTTTACTGTGTCACGTTGCTTTCAGAGGACAATTTTGTAATTTATGTTTACTGCGGTCTATCATAAATTTTTAGTATAGGATTCTAGCAACTCATTTTTTATATCTCCCGGGTTATAAGTGGTCGGCTTAGGTAGTGCTAATCTGTGGGATTCGGCAACATCGCCAAATCTCGGCATCGTAAACATTCACCTTATATTATAATGAAAACTGACGTGACGAGCTAACATAGGTATAAATAATAATTATAATGTCCTCCTAGCCGAATTTCGGCCTCGGCAGCCAGTCTCAATGGAGACTAGCTATCTGCGCGAGACATATTATAGTGCACTAGTGTGTGCGCAAACACAAGGGCCCTTTCAATTCCATCACTTTCAATACATAATTTATATGAGCCATAAATAGTCGTTCTGAGCTGGATGTAATTTGTATCCGTCATGTTTGTAAAGTGACACCGCGTTCCAATTATTTAGTGCAGGCAATCTTTCGTAGATAAGTAATTAAAATAATCTAAAGGCTTTTAAGGCATAACTCATAAATATGTATGTTTTTTTTTAGTATTCAACCGACATACCTCAAAAATAAAGTGAATCTTATAAAAGAGCAAAATATTCTTATTTATAACCTTCTAAGAACAACCACGAGATACCAGTTTGACCTATATTATCTGAAGTGCTTCTCAACAGTGTTGCCACTACAGAAAGGCGAATACCCCGTAATTAAAAGTCATTTTCCCAAACTTATGAAATATTTTCATAACACCGAATTCGGGGGAAGTCATCTAATTTGTTTAATAATATTTACAGCCTTTTTCCAGCAATTTTAACGCTGAGAGACAGAGAAGTTGAGCGTTGATGTATCACACCCTATGCATTACCCCATAAAACAACATCTGAGTCGCAATTCTCAGACTCTGTCGTGTGTTCCCTCCTCTACCACGCGATGGACCCGGCTTTCGCACGGTAAATCTATGGAATGCCAAGAATTAAGTCTTCAAAAACGTTGTAAGTGGATGCCAAAGTCACTTATTTTCCATATTTTGGTGAATAAATTGTAATATATGAGTAAATAGTAGTAAATTCGGAAAAAGGATACCCATGCAAACACACCGATCCACTGATTATTATTTTATTGACCGACATCAAAAGAAGGAGGTTATAAAGGACGAGGAGGAGGCGAAAGTGCAAAATGGGACGCTATTCCTAGGACTTCACTTTCTGTCTGCCTGTCTATCTGTCTGTCACAAAAGACGGTTTTATATATTTGATCAGTATTTATTGTTCTATACGTTCTTTAGTTTCATTACTGGAGTCCTAAACCCATACTATTTACACCCCATCCATTTGACTGACTCATTGGTCTAGCGGTATCGTGTTCAACTTCTGGTAATGAGGTCCTAGTTTAAAATCCCGGGTCGGACCAAAATGATCTTGGGATTTTTCTGTTAAGAAAATTTATCAGTATCAGCCCGAAACCTGGTCAGTTGGCGGTATTGCCCCCCGTGCCTCGGAGAGCACGTAATGCCGTCGGTCCTGTACCTGACCTCTTTTGGGTCGTGTCCTATCCGATTATAAGTTATGGAATATAACGTGCTCCAGTGTTAGCGCAGACACTTGTGCACTATAATATGTCTCGCGCAGATGGCTAGTCTCTATTGTGACTGGCCGCCGTGAACAAAATTCGGCTAGGATTACATTTTTATATAGATCCCATGGGGTTCACATACATAATGAACATATAAAAAAAAAATCTATGTTTTTCAGTGCTGGATCAATAAGTAGAACATGTAAAATTACAAGCTTCTTAAACTATGTGAAGCTAGCTCTCTTGGAGTAAATATTTCCCGCAACTACGGGAATTTCACGTAACAGGCAACCCTCTCAGATAACTTTATAGAGCGTCAAATACTCTGACGTAGCGTATAAAGAGACCTATTTTAGCCGAGATGAATGGAAGCCGTATAGTACACGTTTTACCGGAAAATCACTCTCCGTAAGATTTCTTTCTTAGCATGGATGCGTATGAATAAATATAACTGAAGGAAATTATATTTATACATTTTTTTTCTGAACGTGTACAATACTAGCTATGCCCCGCTATCCATTTCATCGGCGTTAGACTATATTTCTACACAGTTTCATCAAACATTGTATTTTTACAATTTACATATAAGTAATCTCGTCAAACTGTTACGTTTAATGGCGAGTAACGCGCTCTTTTAGTACATAAAATCTTAACTTACATACATCTACATTTAATTTTACATATTTAAGACATACTGAAGGCTAGATACATTTGACAGACCCATCGTCTATAGGCATGATCAATGCCTCAGGTCTCAGATGACCCCTCTCCACCATCGAGTAGTAAATCCCTTAACTTTAATTTTTAACTACTTATCCATACATCTATACTCACAAACTTTCTCATTTATAATATTAAGAAGGATGTCCTCTAGTGGTTTTGGCAGTGCACGCCGGAATAGCTCGCTGCTGGTAGATTTATTCCCAATTGCTTGACACTTATCGTCATATTGTGGATAATTCAAACAATAACTTTATAAATTGTAGCCTATGTGTTATTCTGATGTATAAGCTATATTATTTAAAATCCATTCAGTAGTTTTTAAGTGAAAGAGTAACAAACATCCATCCATCCATCCACAATTCCAAACCTTCGCGTTTATAATAATCTTCTTGACGGTTTATCTGACGGTCACCGTAGCCTAGTTGGTAGTGCTGCCTACGAAGCTGGTGGTTCTGGGTTCGAGTCTCGGTAAGTGCAAATATTTGCGTGATGAGCACGAATATTTATTTCTGAGTCATGGATGTTTTCTATGTAAATACATAGAAAACATCCATGACTCAGAAATAAATATTCGTGCTCATCACATACATAATGCAAACATATAAGAAAAATAATCATCTACGTTTTTCAGTGTTGGATCAATAAGTAGAACGTGTAAAATTACAAGCTTCTTAAATTATGTGAAGCTCTCTTGGAGTAAATATTTTAGTATCTATATAAGTATGTATATCGTCGCCTGGTACTCACAGTACAAGCTTTGCTTAGTTTGGGGCTAGGATGATCTATGTGACATTGTCCCTAGAAGTTATTATTAAAAAAAAAAACAAAAAAAAATCGATCGAAGATAATATTAGTAGGATATAATAGAGGACGTAACTAAAGGACTTTATCATCATCATCATCATCATATCAACCGAAAACTATACACTACTTACTTAACGTATGGGTAGTGGTTACCCTAATGTCCGAGTTGTTCAAGCCGTTGTCTATGATACGGTAACTATTTCACATAGGTTAAACAGCTAAATAAAAATTAAACCCAAATTTCATATTCATTCCGAACATTTTTAGAGAAAAAACACACCAAGAAAATCCAACGCGGTCGTAAATGTAAAAAAAAATCCCTTAGGCTCCTTAAAATAGCATTTTATAGGGCCCAGGGGTACCCGTGTTGTCGTAAATAACAAACACGGGTCGTTCTTTACGAAATATTGTAGTTAAATGGTTTAGGGGTAACTCTTCATTAGGTATAGGTGTTTTAGACGATTTATGTGACAAGGAAAACGAATTTATAAAGTTTTATATGTTAGTGGGGTATAATATTATTATTATTATAAAAATCCGAAACCAGAAGTTACACCAGAAGTTGGGCTAGAAGAAGCTGTGTCATATGTCTCGGATATTTATATATCCGAGACATATGACACAGCTTCTTCTAGCCCAAACTATGCAATGCTTGTAGTATGGATACTAAACAACGTAAGTATCATCATCATCATATCAGCCGAAAGACGTCCACTGCTGGACAAAGGCCTCCCCCAAAGATCTCCACAATGGCCGGTCTTGCGCTATCCGCTTTATTACGTAAGTATAGAAAAACTTAATTACTTTTTTGTTAATATATTCATACAATACACAAAAAACCGGCCAAGTGTGAGTAGGACTCGCGCATGACGGGTTCCGTACCATTATCTATAAAAACGAGCAGAAAATCCACGTTTGTTGTATGGGAGCCCCCTTAAATATTCATTTTATTTTGTTTTTAGTATTTGCTGTTATAGCGGCAACAGAAACACATCATCTGTGAAAATTTCAACTATCTAACTATGCCGGTTCATGAGATACAGCCTGGTGACAGACGGACAGACAGGCAGCGAAGTCTTAGTAATAGAGTCCCGTTTTACCCTTTGGATACGGAACCCTAAAAGTGTGTTCATGATAAGCGAGTCTTCAATTGTTTTTCCTCGTAATCCTAATCCTAACTAATATTATAAATGCGAAAGTAACTCTGTCTGTCTGTCTATCTGTTACTCTTTCACGCCAAAATTACTGAACGGATTTGAATGAAATTTGGTATATAGATGGTCTAGACCCTGAGAAAGAACATAGGCTAATTTTTATAGTTAGGATAATACATAGGCCATATTTTATAAAGTTTAACGCGGGTAAAACCGCGGGGCACAGCTAGTTAGTTTTATAAATGCACATTGCATAAATTATTAAGCCGTTGAAAAGGTTGGTCAATTTAGTCTTGGCTAATTTAAAATGAACGATACTTTAGAAGGTGCCTAACCCTAAAAACACTAATACCAAGATAAATGGTAAATTTTCATGAACACAAGTATTTGTCTTGTACGAGGATCGAACCCACAACTTATGGATTAGAAGACAGGCTCCCTTACAACTGAGTCACGGCGGGTTTACGCGCATTTAATACGCAGCAAAATGGCATAATTTTATCTTAATTTTAATATCTAGGGAAAATGTCACACAGATCATCCTAGCCCCAAACTAAGCAAAGCTTGTACTATGGGTACCAGGTGACGATATACATAGTTATATACATAGATAAATACTTAAATACATAGAAAACATCCATGACTCAGAAACAAATATTCGTGCTCATCACACAAATATTTGCACTTACCGGGATACGAACACAGGACCACCAGCTTTGTAGGCAGGAGCACTACCAACTAGGCTACGGTGAATTGGTATTGTGCAGCAAATTTTTGGCCAATACTTTTGACTGGCCTGTTGGTTAGTGTCCCCGATTACTAAGTCAGAGTTCCTAGGTTCGATCGGGATAGTACAGGCTCTGTCTAGCTTTGTAGTAGTATCAGATGGCGGTGTGTTCATTGACCTAAAATATTTATTACTAGCTATTCCCCGTATTAAACTTTATAAATATATAGCCTATGTGTTAATCCAGGGTGTCAGCTAACTCCATACCAATTTTTATTTTAATCGCCCCAGCCGTTTACACGTTAAGAAGTAACAAACATCTGCTGGAAGAAATTTCTTACGAAATAAGCAGATCCTGTGTACTCTTTGTTTCCTTTTGTATATTATTCTATGATTTTTGTGTGTAAGTACATGAATGAATAAATAAATAAATAAACATACACACTCACAAACTTTCGCCTTTATAATATTAGTGTGACTATCTTTACATATCATAAAATCGTAGGAAAGTCAAAACTGTACATTGAACATTTTTTTAAAGGATACTTGGTGCGTGATCTGCAATCGATACCGAAGCCAAAAATATAGTTTTTAGAATTTTTGTTTGTGTGTCTGTTTGTCTGTATGTATGTCCAGGCTAAACTCAAAAAGTACTGCATGGATTTACTTCAAATTTTGCATGAATATTACTAAGAGGTCGGGTCAACATATAGGCTACATATTATCTCGCTATCACTAACGCGGGTAAAACCGCGGGGTACAGCTAGTTTAATACTAAAATAGAGATTATTCTTGCTAGCCTATGAGTTATTCGGATATATATGTGGGAAATGGAACGTAATTGTGTGAGAAGGATGAATGATATGTGTAAGAGAGGGATGGAAGAGATGAAAAATAAGATGGCGACCGTGACTGTAAAAGACGTAACTGCTGTTAAAAGATTTATAAAGTATTAAATAGTTTCTTTGAGTATTCACATTGTGTTTCACTCTGAAATCATCCCACAAATTTTGGGGGCTCGTCCGGGATGTGTTCAGAGTCAGGGAAGCTATAAGAAGACAAATACGACGAATTACCGGCAGCAAGGCGGCAACGTGCATATCCGGACAGGAAGTGCATTGTGTGCAATTTTAAAGACGACATCCAGCGAAACGGGCTATCAAGGCGTGCCTAACGTTTCTATTTCGACGCACTAAACGACGACGACGACGACGATGATGTCTCAAGACGGTGGAAAAAGGACCGACGGCGGTGAGGGAACACATGTGGCGGCAACCATGTTCTCCAATTTCGATGGGAGTATCGCGCAGTTCAACGGTGAAGATCGATCATATTCATCGACCAAATGGGCTCAGGATATTGAAGATAACGCGGAAATCTTCAGTTGGACCCCGCAACAAAAGCTAATTATCGCGCGCAGGTCTTTGTGTGGTACGGCGGGCCTGTGGTTAAAATCAGAAAAAGTATTCAAAACCTATGAAGAGCTTAAGAATGCCCTATTAAAAGAATTTCCCGAGGCGGTAAATGTAAAGGAAATGCACGAAATCATGGCAGCTAGAAAGAAAAGAAAAGACGAGAGCTATTACCAGTATATGTTGACCATGAAGGAGCTTGGTAAGAGAGCCAAATTCCCCGACTACGTTGCCATACAGTACGCAATCGATGGTATAGAAGATCTACCGGCGAACAAAGTTGTTTTATACGGTGTGACGACGTATAGCATGTTAAAGGAGAAGTTGGCCATCTATGAGAAGATGAAAGAAGACAACAATAAAACAACACGGTTGGAGCCTGTAAAGAAAAGAATAGGACCATCATCATCATCAGCAACAAGACGTCGTTGCTATAATTGCGGGGATTGGAACCACGTGTCGGCGCAGTGTCCGAACGGCATAAAGTGTTTCCGGTGCAACGAGTACGGACATATTGGATCACGGTGTCCTGTGATTGGTTCCGACGGCGGAAGGAGTGAGCGAAACGTTGGCCATTCGTTCGTGAAGCAGCCGATGACGACGGCAGCGAATGATCGTGCGACCCGAAGCCGTGGCGCGGCATTACCAACTTCCACAAAACCACGTTCGGCGATGTTCGGAACGACGAAGATGACGTCAGAGAACGATTCAGTGAACGAATGTATGTGCGGCCATGACAGTACCAACACTACAAACGTCACCGGGTTGTCAGTTTCAAATGACGTGATGCATGTAAACAAAGACTTAGCGTGTGTAAATAACTCAAGTAAACCGGTGAAATATGTGATAATAGCGGACAATAATCAATCCCGTGCACTCATAGACTCAGGTAGTGATGTGAACTTGATATCGGCTGAACTGTATACTAAGTTATTCGACGAAAAACCCAGTGTTGGCGGTCTTACGCTCTCCGGGCTTGGGCGTTCACAAGTGCAGTCTATGGGAAAGATTACGACGTCAATTACTATAGATGGACAGTGTTATAAAAGCGTTACCTTCCATATAATACCTAGAGACTGTATGCCTTACGATATTATCATAGGACAGGATTTCTTGAAGGGTGTAACATTGTTTATGAATGGCGGGTGTGTTAGTATATTTAATTGCAAGGATGAGTGGTTGAATAATATCAATTGTATTTCAGGTGTTACAGATAGTCTTGTGGAAAACATAAATGATCGCTCTATAAGGAATGCAGTTTACCAGTGTATAGAAGATTACAATCCAGTTCAGGTGAAGGAGGTACCACTGGAATTAAAAATCGTGTTGAAGGATGACATTCCTGTGGCTCAGCGACCCCGAAGATTGTCATATGCAGAGCAGGGTATTGTAGAAAGTCAGATAGAGGAATGGTTGAAAGATGGCATTATAAGGGTAAGTTTTTCAGAGTATGCTAGTCCGATTGTGTTGGTGAAAAAGAAGGACGACAGCTTAATGCAAAAATAATTAAAGATGAATATCCGCTACCAATAATTGAGGACTTAATTGATAGGTTGTCCCATGCAAGAGTGTTCAGCGTGCTCGATCTGAAAAATGGTTTCTTTCATTTGAGAGTTAGTGAGGAATCAATTCCATACACCTCATTTGTCACTCACCATGGCCAATGGGAATTTTTAAGGGCTCCGTTTGGACTCTCAGTTAGTCCTAAATACTTCATGTGATTTGCCCATATTGTTTTTCAGGAGTTAATAGCGCAAAAGATAATGATGATATTTATTGATGATCTTATTATTCCAGCCAAAGATGAGAAACCAGCCTTAGAAAGATTGAAGCGAGTTCTTGATACAGCAGCAAAGTTTGGATTGAGAATCAACTGGAAGAAGGCAAGGTTGATACAGACTGAGATTGAATACTTAGGACATGTTATTAAGAATGGTGAGGTGCAACCTACTACAGAAAAAACTGATGCAGTAGTAAGATTTCCAGAACCAAAGACGGGTAAGCAACTTAAGAGTTTTCTTGGCCTAACTTCATATTTTAGAAAGTATATAGAGAACTATGCTGTTATAGCTAGACCACTTAATGATTTGTTAAAGAAGAATATAGAATTTTTGTTTGATAAGGAACAAAAGGAAGCATTTCAAAATTTAAAGATTAAGTTGTCAAGTGGCCCAGTCTTAAAGATATTTGATCCTAATTTAGAAACAGAATTACACAGTGATGCCTCAAGCATTGCCATTTCCGGAGTGCTTATGCAGTATCATCCAAATACTGGTTTACACCCAGTTCATTTTATGAGCCGTAAGACAAATGATGCACAAAGAAAGTATACTAGTTATGAGCTGGAGGCATTAGCTATTATTGAAAGTGTAAAAAAGTTTCGCCATTATTTGTATGGTAAACATTTTAAGATAGTAACCGATTGTATAGCTTTTCAGCAAACATTGAAGAAGAAAGATGTCACAGCGAAAGTAGCAAGATGGGTGCTTATGCTTAATGACTATGACTTTGAGGTAGAACATAGAGCTGGTGAAAAGATGAGGCATGTTGATGCTCTCAGCCGGAATCCATATGTAGCTACCATTACATCTTTACGAGAGCAAATAAAGCAAGCACAAGACCAAGATGATGGAATTAAAGCAATTAAGGAGATATTAAAAGAAAAGATGTATAAAGACTACTCAATGGATGGTGATATCCTATACAAAGGACCTGAGAAACGGTTGGTAATACCTAAGCAAATGGAGAAAGAAATAATAATGAGAATCCATGGAAAAGGACACTTTTCAAAGAGAAAGATGAAAGATTTAATTTGTCAAGAGTACTACATAAAAGACTTGGATAGGAAAATAGAAGAATTCATAGTTGCATGTATACCATGTTTACTGGCTACCCGGAAGGAAGGAAAACAGGAAGGGTTCTTGAATCCCATTGAAAAGGAAAGTATACCGTTAGATACATTACATCTGGATCATGTAGGACCATTGACTGAGACGAGGAAGCAATACAACTATATTCTCACTGTTATCGATGCTTTCACAAAGTTTGTGTGGTTGTTCCCTACTAAGAGTACAACTAGTGCAGAAACACTGAATAAGTTGAGAACACATCAACAGATTTTTGGAAATCCACGAAGAATAATAACAGACAGAGGTACTGCTTTTACAAGCCATGAATTTCAGGAATATTGTAAGGAAGAAAATATCCAACATGTAACAATTACCACTGGGATACCCCGAGGTAATGGTCAAGTAGAGAGGGTGCATAGAATTATAATCCCCTTAATAACAAAGCTCTGTAATGAAGAAACTGGAGTGTGGTACAAACATGTCAGCCGAGTGCAAAGAGCATTGAATAGCACATTTCAGAGGAGTATTAACACTGCACCTTTTAATTTATTAGTTGGCAGTAAGATGAGATGTAAAGAGGACATTGAAATTTTACAATTACTTCAAGACGAAACTGCTGCACAGCATGATAGCGAACGTGAAGAGTTACGTAAGAAGGCAAAAGAGAAAATTTTAGCAGTACAAGAAGAAAATAGAAGATATTATAACAGAAAAAGAAAAGAAAGTTGTAAATATAAGTCTGGAGACTTGATAGCAATTAAAAGAACTCAATTTGGACCAGGTCTTAAGCTAAAGAACAAATATTTAGGCCCTTACAGAATCACAAAGGTTAAGCTGAATGACAGGTATGAAATGGAAAAGGTTGATAGTTCAACAGAAGGTCCTTATCGTACCTCCAGTTCAGCAGACAATATGAAGAGGTGGCCAGAGGAAAGTGAGGAGTAAAGAAATTTCAGAGGTAAGTAGAGGTAAAAAAGGTGTATGAATGAGATATGGAATGAGTGATGTATGTTGTAGTAGTTAGTGCAATTTTATTTTTATTATGTACTGTTACACCCTGGGTTAAACGAAAATTTTACCTGTGTTAAATGAAAATGTTACTTGTTTTGTACTGTGTTATCTACTGTGTACTACTACTACTGTGTACTGTGTATAAATTTGAATTTTTAACATATGTACCTAAATTGTTGTTTATTGTTACTTGAAAAGTTGTTTGTTGTCCAAGGATGAATTGGAATTGTTTTTCTTTCTATGTTTGATGTATTTTAAAGTATGTCTGGGGACAGACATAAAGCAGGATGGCCGAATGTGGGAAATGGAACGTAATTATGTGAGAAGGATGAATGATATGTGTAAGAGAGGGATGGAAGAGATGAAAAATAAGATGGCGACCGTGACTGTAAAAGACGTAACTGCTGTTAAAAGATTTATAAAGTATTAAATAGTTTCTTTGAGTATTCACATTGTGTTTCACTCTGAAATCATCCCACATATACGCTACTTTACTACAAAGTTTCATCAAAATCCGTTCCGTAGTTTTTGCGTGAAAGAGTAACAAGCATCCACACATCCAGTCTCGCAGACTTTCGAATAATAAAACTAGCTGTACCCCGCGGTTTCACCCGCGTTAAACTTAGTAATAGCCTTTATAATATTAGTGTGTATGTATATATATATATATATATATATATATATATATATATATATATATATATATAAAGATTACAGCCTATGTGTTAATCCAAGGTGTCAGCTAACTCCACACCAAATTTTATTGAAATTGCTCCAGCCGTTTAGCCGTGAAGAAGTAACAAACATACACACTCACATATTCACACACTCACAAACTTTCGCTTTATAATATTGGTGTGATTAGTAGAATCTTTTAAAATATCCATATGCGAGAACGAGATAGTTGCCCGCTGAAGTCTTTACACGAATAACAGGATTGATATTATCGGATACCTGAATTCACCGAATTCCATAGACCAGCTATTCTGTAACAGATCGACACGTCATTTGTCAAACACGGTTCTCTTATTTTGGTATTACTGAGATGTTACTACCGTACTCGTGATATATACTAATGAAATGAAATAATGAAATTTATTCAGCACTTGGGTATTTACATACACTTGTACTTGTCAAGCTCACAATATATTACATAAACACATTTAAAACAGACACAGAGAGAGTGAGAGAGACAGACAGAGAAACGCACGCCGCACAGCTGCAAAAAGTGTCGTGACAACTTTTCGTAAGATTTTTTTCCGTCTAGGCCCCTTTCACAACGCGCGATAAGGAACTTCGTTCCAATTACCGTTTTTAAACTGTGCAACAATTTTTTTAAATTAGTCTCTGTTTCGTCACATATATTTTTAATATCCTTAGATAAATAATAAATAGTGAGTTACTAAGCTATTATTGTTACATTTAGCAATAGTATATCAAATTAAAGAATTGCAAACAACGAGCAGTTGGCGAGTGCAAAAGGCTCTTAACCAGTAGCTTAATTTAAGCGACTAATACCTGAGGGCACCCTTATGGGGTTCGGGCCACAGCTCAGGCAGCCGCTGAAGTAAAAAGATGGAATTCGAAATGGGGGTCAGATCACTTGCACGGGATTACCGATCACGTGTTAAGGGGGCAACGCGATCCTCGCCTCTGAGGATCCTACCCTAGCTAGCCTGCGGCTTTCTCTAGCTACCTAGGTGGACGACTTAATAATAATGTCTTCCTGGCGAATGTCAATTATAGCGGTCAGTCACAATAAGCGGGACATATCATAGTGCACGAGTGAGGTGAACTCTCTTTTATCTTCCGCTTATGATCTTATGGAATGGGACAGCCGATACTACTGGAAGAGGTCAAAATATATATTGCATTTAGCAATTTATATTTTTAGAAAAATTCTCAGTAAAGAAGTTGTGTTTATAAACAACCTTTTTACTGAGAACAGACAAAAGAAACACTGCCGTCGTAAAATAAAAATAAAATATAATAAAAAAGGTTTTTATTCACGTAGACTTTAAAAAAGCGCTTGTAAATAGTCAGAACATGTTTGTAGTAATACAGTTATTATTTCTAGTTACATATTACAGATATTTAGGTACACGGAATGTTAAAACATTTATACAATTTATTTTATAATGGTAGTGACATTTAGCTAGCTTGTATTAAGCTATTGTCAAGGAGATTATGTTTACCACATAGTATAACTATTTGTAAGTGCCATTTATACTTGTTCTAAGTCTGGTTGCATGTGCGATGTGTTCTTGAATTTCATGTTTGTAAAATGCCCCGTGCTACAGGGAGTTATGAAGAAGAAGAAGAATATTTTTCTTTTTTATTAACTAAAATTGGACAAACAACAATAAATATATAAAATATAGACTTAGTGAGGGGGCGTCGTCTTTTAAAAATATAAAGATAATTTTTAAAAGTAATTTGACTATGGTGTTTACGAAAAGGGTTCTCCTGTCCGAAATAGTTTGGGACTCCCTGTTCTAGAAGGTGTTGTAGAGATCCAGTTTACAGCGGCTTTTTTTTTAACCGTCGGTCGCTGTCATAAACTCCTTGTAACATTGAACCTCTATTCTCTACTATATAAAAATAAGTCGGGTTTTCCTTCCTGACGCTATAACTCCAGAACGCACGAACCGATTTCCACGGGTTAGTCCATTCGTTGGAAAGGTCTCGGGCTCCGTGAGGTTTATAGCAAAGAAAATTTATAAAATTTAACGCGGGTACACCGCGGGGCACAGCTAGTTCAATATTATATTTTATCTTTTGTATAGACGCTCATAGCCAGATGGTGTCACCGGACCGTAAGTGATTGGCGAGGTTAAGCAACTAGGCTCGCGGTCAGTCAATACATGGGCAAATGCCAACGTCCGTCTCCGTGCTTCGGATGGCACGTCAAGCTGTCGGTCCCGATTGTAGCCGTTAGGCAAGTAAGATAAGTCGTTAAGTCATGTCGGAGGCCTAATGGCACCATGGTAACCACTGCCCATTCGATAAGCAAGTAAGTTTCGAATAAAGTTAATGTATCAATAATATTATTCATTGTTGATCTGATAGTACAATTGATTAGGACATTAGTCTACCCGGCCAATAATAATAAACACGTAGGCTAGTGCGACAGTCGGCGCCAGTACTAATTGTGATCAATCGAAACAATACTCATACATAGTTACATTTAAGGTAACACCGTGTAAACCCATTCACCACCACCATGTCAGCCAAATTAGGTCCACTGGACAAAAGCTTCCCCAAAGAATGGGGGGATATGCCATAATCACCACGCTTTGCAGACGAGTTGGAGATCGTAGTTTCATCGTCACGGTTCAGAGGAAAACGGTGCTGCCCGTTCTCTGGTAGGTATTCCCTCGAGACTTTTTCTACGCCCCCCACGGGATGAGTTAGGGTGATGATATTCTACGCTGTCACCACAAAGCAAACCCATTAAGGCGTTGAAACCCCACGTTGAAAACCCATTAAGGCGCTGACATCACCTTAATTGGTGTCTTTCCGCAACCAAATTTAAACGAAAACTACGAAGTTTATCTTTTTTAGAAATATATTTTCGATAATTTACTATATTTTGAAGAGCATCATTCAAATACTTTCAATCGATTGAAAAAAATCCATTTATGATTAGTAATAACTTTGCTGCATTCGATTTGTCACAAGCAATATATTTTACATGCAATTAATTATTTTAGGTGGTGCGATAGTTTTTTATTCACTATAATTTGACTCTTGGTTGATATGGTATATTGTTTTACGGAGACTAGAGTAATACGATATAATTAGGTGCTGCCAGCCTCCTCAAAATAGCATTTCAAATGTATATTTGACATTACTTGGCCTTGTCAATGTACATTACATACATTATTCATAAAACATCTTAAAATGTAGATAAGTAATGGAATCAGGCCTTACTTTGCGGAAAACCATAACAATCAAAATACAAAATCAATATGTAGTGTTAATTCCGCTAATTTTCAGTTTAATGATGCCGGAATGCAATTTGCACTGCCCTCCCGCCCGCAAAAATGTGCACATGCAAGAAGGACAATATAAAAAAGCAAATTACATGCGCAAGTACGATACCCAATTTATTATTATTAACGATTTTATTAATATCGTTTGCACTACTGCTTGTCAGGTGCTGCTAGATGCGGGTAGCGCTAGACCATCGATTGTGGAGATCTTTGTGGGAGGTCTTTGTCCAGCAGTGGACGTCTTTCGGCAGATATGATGATGATAATGATCCGTAAGAGGACCGCCTCCTTGATGCGTTGCATATGAGGGGGCACCAATGGCATCCTTCGCCTTATTTGTGAGAGGCCCGACTGTCCTGTACTGGGGTATTCGAGACGATGATAGCGATTCAATGTCCTTATCTATCACTGCTTAAGACCTACTGCGTCAGTTACCTCCAACCATAAAGTTGGCAATAAAGATCAACACTAGATACCAATAATGATTTCCATGGCAATTATTATTTATTGCTATCTGTATTGGCGTTATTACTATACTAATATTGTAAATGCGAGAGTAAGCATTTTAGTTTGTTAAGCAATCGCGCCTAAATTTCTATCTGACTTACTTCAAAGTTGACACACAGATAGTCCATGACTTAATATAGCTGATATTGATGTTTCAATCCTGATTCATTTCACGTTATACTGCGAATATAAACTAGTCTAGGAACTCATAAAAAGAGTAGTAAACTTATCGTCAACTTACATAAATTCAAACTATAAAATAATGTGTAGAAGACGTTTTCTAAAAACGCTTTAGCCTTTTAATCAGTATTTTTAAACTTTACGTTAACAATAACCCCAGGAGGTTTTAAATGTTGCCCAGATAATGCATTTAGCCAGAATCATATCAAGTATGTACAGGTTTTTGATTACAAATGTCATAATCGCGCATTCATATAATTTTTATGTCCTCATTTACTAATTTCATATTAATAATAATTAATTTAAATTAAAGTGGGTGGACCCATTTTGAAGATAGTGGTGATATTTTTTTTATCTTGCTCGAATATTTCCGATATTCGAGGATTATAAGTGTCACACAACTAGTATTTTTTTTAAGTTTTATAATATAATAAAATTAACCGGTATTAAAAGTTCTAAATATTTTTAGCTAACTTTCTCCCCGTAATGGCACCGCAAACATTGAGGCGTTAAAAATTATTCATCTCATCATCATCAGCATTAAATGAGCCGAAAGACGCCCATTGCTGGACAAAGGCCTAGTGTCCCATTTGACGATAACCTCGTAAGAGCCGAGAATGATAAGTTGTCAAAGTATTTAGATTTGGCTCACGAGGTTACCGCCATGTGGTATGTGAACTCAACAATAATTGTCCCAATAGTTACCTCCGTAAACGGTCTCATAGCAAAGAGCCTCGACCAACATCTTAGGAGGCTCTCACTGGATCACTGGGTCAAGGGCCCGATATAGAAGGCGGCAATTATGGGAACGGCACGCATCGTGACGAGGTTCCTCACTCTGTCACCCTGACCACCGGCGGCCTAGGGCGTATAACCCCGCCGCTGGGGGAGCTCTGTTTTTTACGTATTTATATGTACATAAATTTTATAAGATAAAATATGTATTAAATAGGAATATAAATAAATAAGGTGGAATAATAATAATATACTGGGACATTTTTTACACACGGAAATCTGATCCCAAACGAAGCAGAGCTTGTATTATGGAAACCAGATAACTAATATACTACATATAATAATTTTCTTTTGTAAATACATACTTATATAGATAATTACACCCAGACTCAGGACAAACAGAAGAAACAGTACATGTTCAGGCTCACAAATATCTGTCCTGGGTGGGAATCAAACCACGACCACGACGAAAATCAAGCATTTGCCAACCACGCTAACAGGCCCGTCAAAATGATTGTTTTGATTTAATTCATGTAAAAATATCCGTGTATAGGTAGTTCACCCCTGGTTAAGAATTTCACCGCCAGCTACCTCCCACTCCATATCTGATCAGCACTATAGATAACACTAAAGATTTCAAGAGCAATTATATACAATTAACTCTATCGTATGGGCAGTGGTTACCCTAGTGTCAGAGTTCTTCAAGCCATCCAGTAGGCCTGTGTCATGGCTTAACGACTGTTGCCTAGTGGCTACAACCGGGACCGACAGCTTAACGTGCCCTCTGAAGCACGGAGACGCTCTGAAATTAAACCACTGGCAATCACCCATCTATGGACAGACCGCGAGCCTCGTTGCTTAACTTCTCCGATCGCTTACGGACCAGTGAGAGCATCTAATTATGAGCGCCTCTGCATTATTATTATTCTGTAATCAGGTCAGCCAAAGTACGTCCACGGCTGGACAAAAGCCTCCTCAAAGAATGGGGGGATATGCCATAATCGCCACGCTTGGCAGACGGGTTGGCGATCGCAGTTTGATGGTCCTAGTCTAGTTCACAGAAAAACGCTGCTGCCCTTTCTCTGGTAAGCATTCCCTCGGTCGATTTCTAGCGCCCCACGGGATGAGATGGGGTGATGATATTCTATGCCATCACCACACAGCAGTTCTGTAAGTTACTACCTTCTTATATAACCTAAGTATGCTTTACGTCTCATTAATGCCTATGGTTTCTAGAGCTAAAGCCTATGGACGCAGTAGCATTCAACCACCAAAGCTATTTATATAACTACACGTCATTTAAATATCTACTCTCTTACGATGAAATAAGGTTCATTCTAGCTAGTGGGCGGACGTGTGACGCCTTGATTTAATTATTTAAGGTACGCATGCGGACTGATATGTACTGAATCATTACGTACAAGAGTTTCTACTGCTCTGAACTTGTTGAGATTGTTTTGACCCTCTTTCCCTCGCTAAAATAAAACCGGGCGCTTTTAATGCACTTGTTCGGTCGCATCAAAAATACCGAATGACGCAGGAAAAAATATTGAGAAATTTGTTTCTTTTTTTTTTCTTTTCTATCGCATAAGGTTCCATGTAATGGTAGAATTAAATTGAGGCCAATAAATAAATAAATAAAGTCAAAAAGCTATTCTATTCTTCTTCTGTTCTTGGGAACAGTATTTTTACTGGACAAAATGTGACAGATGCTCTCACCGGTCCGTAATGGATTGGAGAAGTTAAGCATCTAGGCTCGCGGTAAGACCATAGATGGGTGACCAGAAAAGTGTTATAATTTCTTATACCGGACAAAAGGTTATTATTATACTTATATCATCGTCTATGTGCAGATCTTGAAGTTGTGACGTTCAACCGAAAAAAAAGACAAAAAACTAAGAGAATTAGGTAAAAATTTCTCCCCTCACACTCATAATCCGATTCGACGGCTATCCGCCACGAAAGGAGAGAGACCAGGCGCAGAAGTGACCGACTGCTTTACATGCTCCCTAAACTACGTGCATCGATCACAGATAGTAGTAATATTAGTCGTTAGACAAACAAGAAGAAGTACACTTTATTGCGAAAATAAGTAAAACAAAACAATTAACACAAACAAGGAAATTAGCTTATTTTAATGTAAACGTCTAAACCTCAAGCTACTACTGACTTTTTCTTATAAATAACGTCTTTTTGGCTTGACCGGGATTTGAATCCAAGACTCAGGTTAACTCATTGACTAAGGTTAACACGCTATCGCAAAACGAACGAAGCCGTCTACATATGTAGTATGAAGTTATTCCTAACATTAGCTAAGTGGATTGTCTGAAAGACGCCGATCATTGATCCCATTGTGTGGGTTAATATTACCAAAATACTGGAACTAGTGACAATAATCCCCTGATATACGAGCTATATTTATTCATTCAAATATATGAGAAATCTTGTATTTGCGGAAATATCAAGCCCGGAGTTTATTTTTATAACTATAAGCTGCGCCCCGCGGTTTTAACCGCGTTAAATTTTATAAATTATAGCCTATGTGTTAATCCAGGGTATCAGCTAACAACATACCTACTAAATTATATTAATATCGCTCGTAATTAAACGTGAGGAAGTAATAAACATACACACTCACAAACTTTCGCCTTTATAATATTAGTGTATCCTGGGACATTATTCACACACGGCCATCTGATCCCAAACTAAGCAGAGCTTGTACTATGGAATCCAGATATCTGATATATTACATATACTACTTTTTTTTGTAAATACATACTTATATCGATAATTACACCCCGACTCAGGACAAACATACATGTTCATGCACACAAATATCTGTCCTAGTCCTCTAAGAGCAAACCGACTGGGGAAGTACCTCCACCTTACAGAAGACATTCTTTAATAATAACATTTATAATTTTAATGTTGTGTATCTGCGTGTGAGTAAGGTCGCCAGAGCTCATTGGGGTGGGGGGAAGGATCAGCAACACTTATTTGCTGACTCTTAAAGGCCGTTAAAGTGCCCGTGACTCCTCTGGTGTTGCGAGTGATCACTTATCATCAGGTGACACATTTGCTGGTTTGTCGCCATCTGATATAAAAAAAAAACTTTCTTTCCAGGTCTTCTACCTAAGTAGCTAGAGAAAGAAGCAGGTTAGCTAGGGTAGATTCCAGGCGTTGACCCCTAAACCTTGATCTGTGATCCTGCAGACTGTAGAACACCCGCATTAGAAAAATATATCCATGTGTTGCGGAGAATTTTAAAAACATATAATTTATAGACACAAAGTACACCCCGACTCAGAACAACTATTCATGGGTTACAACAACTAGTTGTTCTGCGCGGCAATCGAACCCGGAACACGAAGTGGTGAGGCGACTGTCTTAAAGTAAAGTAAAATACTCTTTATTGTACACCATAACTTAACATTAAAATGAGCATACATAAATTAAGTACAAAGGGTCTTATCGCTACTGCGATTTCTTCGAGACAACCAATTATGGAGTGGATAGACTAAATAAAGGGAAAACAGGGTAGGTAGGTGTAACAATAGGTCAACTTAATGTAAACTTAAACTAATACAAATTAATAATAAAAGGAAAAAATGAAAAAAAATCATAGCATAATTTAAAAAAGTCAATTAAAGCAGAAATCTGTGAAAAAAACCAAAGGCGACAGCGGTAAATAAATATACTTAGTGATCTAGGCAGATAAATATTTTTTTTTACATTATTTTTGAAAATATTTAATGACACACCACTTTCTTTTAGAAAAATTAACTTCATACCAAAATCACATAATTTCTGTCCAAGACACGCTATCAAGATATTTATCACCCCATTACTTTGATGGCATGAATCTTGAATATAACTCTAACAAATAGAATATAATTAAATTTTAATGGGTGAAAAGGGGTATTTTCATCCCCTAGCTACTAATTTTCACAGAGAAAATTGTATGAGCGGAAATATTATGGAAATTCCTTAGTGAATGTATCATTTTATGGCCCAATGTGAAATGTTTAATGGTGAGTGATGATGAGTAGAGTGAATCTCAGCTTTAATGTATTAGAAGGAGGACTGGTATTATTGTTCGCAAAATCTTTAATATATAATTTTCTCCTGGTTGAATTTTGGCTAGTCTCAATGGAGATTAGTCATCTGCGTGCGACATATTGTAATTCACAATTGTGTCGGAAAAAACAAGAGTATTTTCTATTCCATCACTCTCATGATCCGATGGGACGCCTAGCAACACGACTGGAAAGAGGTCAGGCACAGGCCGATGGCTTTACGTTTTCTCCGATGCACGGGGGGATAATACCGCCAACTGCCAGACTGATGCTGAGAAATTTTCCTTTTTACAGAAAAGTCCCAAAATCACCTTTTGACCCGACTCGGGATTTGAACCCCGGACCTCGTTATCTGCGGGTGAACACGCTACCGCTAGACCAACGAGGCAGTAGCGGTAATTATAAATACATATAATACCCAAGGACATTATAAAATAAATAAAATAAAAAGGGTTATTATTCACGTAGACTTTAAAAAAGCACTTGTAAATTGTCAGAACATGTTTGTAGTAATATATAATGAATTCACTCTCATTATTCACTCACGTTCATCTAATCCCAAATAAGCAGAGATTATAGGTACTATGGAAATCAGATAACTGCTATACTACTTTCCTATGGTAAATACATACGTACATAGGTAACTAGCCGTGCCCCGCGGTTTTACCCGCATTAAACTTTGTAAATTATACTCTATGTGTTATTCTGATGTGTAAGCTATATCATTGTAAAGTTTCATTAAAATCCATTCCGTAGTTTTTACGTGAAAGAGTAACAAACATCCATCCATCCATACTTACAAACTTTCGCGTTTATAATATTAGTAGGATTACACCCAGACACACGACAAACAGACATGTTCATGCACACAAATAACTGTCCTGGGTGGGAATCGAACCCACGACCACGCCAACTGGCCTGTTTTTATAAATGCGTAAGTATGTGAGTATGGATGAATAGATGTATGGATGTTTGTTACTCTTTCATGCAAAAACTACAGAACAGATTTTGATGAAACTTTGTAGTAATATAGTTTATATATCCGAATAACACTTAGGTTATAATTTATAATGTTTGACGCTGTTCAAACCGCGGGGCACAGCTAGTATCCGATAAATAATGTCCTTCTGATTGAATTTCGGCTAGTCTCAATGGAGAGTAGGCAGGAACCAAGTGCTAAGCAAATATTATCAATCCGCGGTAACCATAAGATAAGATAAATACACTTTATTACTCACCATCTGTCATTTACAGATTGATGGATTTTTTATTTTTTTGATTTTTAAAGTTCTTTATTTTCATAAATCAGTAACAATAGTTAACAAGGCCCAGTGTACATAATAACTCCTGGGTTTAACAATCAAGTTTAGTACATGTCATGTTCACCAAGCGCGTTGCCTGTTATACATTAATATATAATGATAATGTTAATATTTAATACAGGGTGAAGGTTGAGGACAAAACTAAATTAAATTAATGCACACTTTGTGTGAGTGTACATTATCTTGGAACATAGTAAATATATCCTCGTGGTCATACTTAGAAGTAAATACCAGTAATTAACGATTGTTAATGATATTATCTTAACAACCGGGACCGACGGATTAACGTGCTTTCCGAGGCACGGAGGGTAGAACGCCCTCATATTCGAATATTTGGGAACTGCTTTTTATATTAGTACTTACGTGCTTATTGTCCCATACATGCCATTTACAGAACATAATTTTATAAGTTATAATAATATTAAAAACGAAGGGGCGGTTGGCGTGGTTGGTAAAGGCTTGTCTTTCACGCCGCAGGTCGTGTCTTCGATTCCCACCCAGGGCCTCTAACGGCTAAGTCACCGAACATCGATTTCTTTAATGGCGTTTAAATAAATAAAGGTTAAAAATGACATAATCTATCGTTAAATCGGCTTCAACGTTAACAATTGATTCCCGACCATTTATGACGTCACATGTGCTCATGGACGGCGACTTAGCCGGTAAAGCCCCAGAACAGATATTTGTGTGCGTTAACATGGTCGCTGGAAATCGCTGGATGCGGATAGCGCAAGACCGGCAATTGTGAAGATCTTTCGGGGAGGCCTTTGTCCAGCAGTGGACGTCTTTCGGCTGATATGATGATGATGATGAACATGTTTGTTTGTCCTGAGTCTGGGTGTAATTATCTATATAAGCATGCTTTTACAAAAAAATAGTAATATAAGTAATATATCAGTTATCTGGATTCTATAGTACAAGCTCTGCTTAGTTTGGGAACAGATGGCCGTGTGTTAATATTTATGTTTATATAAATGTAAATCTACGTTTTAGTATACTATGCCCAGTCTATACCAAAATGGAGGTAAAAATACAAAATAATTTGTAGCCTTTTACGCTTCAGTGCTTACTTTGATTATATTTTTTGTTTTGAGCACTCAGTTGAATAAATTACGGCTGTACTGATATTTTTATTGCTATGTTTGATGGAGATTTCAAAGTGAATTTATTTTAATGGCAATCTAGTTTTGAATAATAATAATGCTTAACCAGCTAGACACAATAAATGGGCCATGGAAGAAAAGCTGTGGAGTAACTGCCAATGTTTTTATTACCTGCAAATAAATTGGCAGCCATTGTATATGGCTGTTGTTCCGCATACTATAGATAGCTCTATATCTGTTGATATATTTGTGAGATAATTTTGATTTGTTATAGTTTAAATTGAGCCCATATATTCTCCAGTGTCATTTTTTATAAGTTATCGCCCGCATTTGTTTATCTAATTCCTCTGTCGCGGGGTACTTTACAAAAATATAATACGATAAAGATATAATAGACGCACAAATTAGATTCAGACTCAGAACAACTATTTATGGGTCAAATAGTTGTCCGGCGCGGGACTCAAACTCAACACACGAAGTGTCTTAGCCGCTGCGCCACACGTGCAGTCAATCAATCAATTCATGTTATATTTTAAATTGAGCTCATAATTAGTCATCCAGTTTAAAATATTGTTTAAATTACTATTAAAATTTCCAACAAACGTGAAATGGCTCCATACTTCGGAGAGCAGTCTAAGCTGTAGGTTCCTTTTGTAATCGTTAGATCATATTTAATAAACCAAGTCAGAAGCCAACTAGGCCGATTGAACAACTATGACACTAGGGTGACCACTGGCCATGCGTTATCGCCTAAGTAAGCAAACTCTTTTGCCCAAGTCACTACTAAACTTCAATCATTAGATGCCATTAAACAACCAGTTCATTTTTGGGGTTCCGTAGGCAAATGGCAAAAAACGGAACCCTTATAGATTCGTCATGTCTGTCTGTCTGTCTGTCCGTCCGTATGTCACAGCCACTTTTTTCCGAAACTATGAGAGCTGTACTACTGAAACTTGTTAAGTAGATGTATTCTGTGAACCGCATTAAGATTTTTACACAAAAATAGAAAAAGAACAATTATTTTGGGGGGTCGCCATACATAGAACTGAAACTCAAAAATTCCTGTCCTCCTGTGTGAAAAGGCCTGTTTTTTTCAATAATAACAATCAAGTTATACTTTAATAATTTGTAGAATTCGTGCCATTTTCCGCCTATACTCATTCATTCATATTCTTTATTTGCAGTAAAGTTTGTACATTTCAATGGTCATATAACTAAGTACAGGTCCTTACAACTGCAGTCAATTTATTGCCATGCAAAAATTAACATATAATTACTTTCTTATAAATATATCATTATTAAATTATTATTATTATTACACCATTATTATTACAATTTCATTAATTAAAGGAGTTATGCCATAAATTCACTTACGGATTAAAATGCTTTCCCTGTTAACCATGATTTTAAATTCTATTTAAAGGCATTTAATCACCTTTCTTTTATTACCTCTGGAATTTTATTATTGATCTTGCCACACTTAAATCGACCCTACACATACTACTTAAGTTAAAACAAGAGGCCTGACGGTACTGTAAGTCTGTAGCTACTCAACTTCAATCTTTCGATCCCTTTAAACTCACCAAAATGTTCCCAAATATCCACTTTAAGTTTTACTTTCCTATCATATATATGTACCTAATTAAAATGTATAGCGCATTCAACAGCAAGCATTCTTGCCATTTTCAGCCCATCCTTAGAGGTGGCACGTACTTTAAATAATTAATTTACCTACCATAGCAAGTCGTATCTACTAAAATCTACTTGTATTTAAATATCAAAATATATAGGTAGCGTATTATATGTGTTATCTATATAAAACGCTACCTATATATTTTGATATTTAAATATAAGTAGATTATATAGTAGTTAATATATGTAGAAAATACTACAGCAAGCCGTATCGGTACCAAAATTTACTTAATGGCACGCTTACGAGTGTGACTAAATGACAGATGTAAAACAACCTAAATAAGTTACGATCAATACTTAATTGCTATTAAGTAGATTTAAGTATATCGATACTGAAATCTAGTTAATAACACTCTTACAAATAACACTAAATGACAGACAAAGATCAACCTAAATAAGTTACATCTATCTTCACATAAATGTCGCGGTTCGTGGTCTAATCGGTATCCCGTATCTATAGTTCCAATATATTGCACGGATCAGTGGCATAACCATAAATATTTAGCAACATTATTGCACAAGAAAGTAACTACTGAACTTCAATAATTATCAGATTGAATTAAATACACAATAGAATTAACCCATTCATAGACTTGAAGTTAAGAGAGATATTAAGTAGATTTTAGTATCGATATACTAAAATATACTTCATACTATCGATTTACTATAATCTACTTAATAGCACAAAGTTACGGACAAAGAACAACCTAAATAAGCTACATCTATCTTCACATAAAACGTCCCGGTTCGTGGTCTAATCGGTAACCCGTATCTACAGTTCCAATATATTGGACGGACCAGTGTCATTACCATAAATATTTAGCAACGTTACAATTAAATACTCAACAGAATTAACCCATTCATAAACTTGTAGTAAAGAGAGTTATTAAGTAGATTTATGTAATGCTATATTTAAATCTACTTCATATTATCTATAATTCTATATACATAAACCTACTTAATAACATTCTTACAATTATATTTCGTCGCTGCATCCTCGAGATTTTCATATAACACAGTAGTAGTACACTCTTCAATGTGTTGGACATCGAACACTTTTTTAGAGCTTGCAACATTAAAAAAGACAAAATGGCGCCTCTGCACGCCACGTGGCCGGCTGGAAAAACTTCATTCGCTCTTAGTGTTCGGACCTCGAAACACCAATTCTTGTTATTTTATTTTAAGTAAACAAGTGTTATAATTATATTATAGTGACATTTAATGTGAATTACTGTATTGGCCTATAAAAATGGGCTAGTTTAAGTGCACGAAGAAGGAATATGAAGAATAATTTGGTGCCGATTGAATCTACGCAAATGCCGAGTGTCAGCAAAAAATGTAAGTACATACTTACTCTCCAGCAAATATGAATATTTTTCGAATTCTTTTTCTATTCGTTATTGATCATGCATATTAAGGTGACCGACTGTTACAACGATACTATCATTTTATTTTATTACCAATTATGATTACATTACACACCCCCCTGGCAAACAGGCGAGAGTCTTATGTATAATTAGATTTTAGTTTTACTAGCTGAATGTTTCCTGGTATTATTAGGTTATTCTAACCTATTTTACAGTTAGCCATTCTATGGAATAAGACCTACCCTTTGTGTCAGATAGTACAAGCCCTGTTTTTACAACAGGTATGTACCGTTTGTAAAACCCTAATAATTACAATGCCCTGGGGCAATGTTTGGGTTAAAATCATATGGAGTTGTGATGATTTATTATTTACATCCTGATTACTTTACTTACAAACTAACCTAGATATCTGCCACGTGTTCTCTGAACAATGGGGGCAAATTATAATGGATGCACTCAGCAAGGATAATATAGGACTGAATCCTGAAATAGAAAGTTTTCAGTTCCAGGTATTCATTAATGCTATAGAGGTTAGTTTCATTCAACCATTCAATAGCTTTATTCTAAATAATCTGCAATGTAGTTTCTATTTAGATTAGTAGGTAACAGAAACGTACGCACATAGCCAGAATGCTTTTATTATATTTGATTGACCAAGTACACGTACAACTCAAGTACAAGTCCCGATGTTGATCCCGTCGACTTTTAGCACATGTATTAGTAACATGGGTTACCAGTATAGCGAACATGTGATTGATTTGCTAGTTTTGCAGACATGGTTTTTCCAGTTTAGTTGACTGTGATTGCTGTAAAAAACTTGTGGAAAATATAATTTGTATATGGTGAACGTGTATTAGTTATGTTTGATATCAAGTATAACAGAAAATGTTGTTAATTGTTTGTCCATTAATTTGAAATGGTATTAGTAATTTACTACGTAACTAAGTAGCTGTAAATATTCGATCTATTCATTTGAATATTATAAGTTAATAATACAGTATATTATATACATAATAACAATAAATAAATGTCTTGCCATCTCATCCCAGACGGGGCAGAGCCAGTACTATTGCAATAGTGTGGCCAACAGACAACTGATAAATATACATGTTTATTATTAAATACATACAAATTATAGATAAATTGAACCCAGGTATGGAACTAATAATCGCGCTAATCGAATCGCGAAATATTTGTCCCGAGAGGGGATCGAACCCACACCAGTATTATAGTTAGCAGTCAGGAATATTAAAATTAACCATTAGAGGCCAATATTAAAATTAAATTTAAAATTATCGTGTATTTTGACACGGGTACTCGTATTGTTAGATGCATACACATATTTACTTTTATTTAGTATGCTATGTTTAGCAAAGAGATTGGGCTCCCCAGATCTAGACAACAAGTTCAGGCCTACTTTTTAAATGAAAAATGACCTTGATATACTTACTGGAAGAAGGATCGTAATGCTTTCGACGTAAACGTTTACGCCTAATTGGAAATACTTTTTCTCTTGCTTGTTTCCTCCGTTTTTGAAATGCTTATGCAAGATAATAACCTGGCAATAGATTTTATTGTCGTTCCTCACTGGCCTAGTGAGACATGAATCCAACATAATAATCTGGCGAAGTCAATAAAGAGGCGTTTTCGTAACAAGCACTCAAAATGGAGACAATTGAATTAATGATTTCATCTCTGTCTCAAAACACATTAAAACAATAACGACACAGCGTGTAAAAATTATGGAAATTTGGTCATAATAATAATATTGATGATTGCTTACAAAAAAAAAAAATAAACAATAATCAATCTTGTAGCATTAAACTTCATTACATAACAGTTCAGGTTAGGAGCTAATTTCTCATCTGAAAACACATGCCGTTCAGCACTTTCTCCCATATTGAGTAAACCAGATTTCGTTCAGATGCTAATATCAGGATATGGCTTAAAGGTATTTACAAAACTCAATACTGTGGAACTTGTTTTGTGAGTAGATGGTGCCCAAACGAAGGAATACCATTGGCAATTAAATAATAATATTAATTAAAAAATATATATATATTGACATGTCTAATCGCGTTGTCGACTGCACAACGAATACAGATAAACTGTATTTATAACAAGATTCCTGATTAAGGTACTTCCAATGGTCCGATTCAAAAAGGCTTTACGCAAATGGCTAACTGAGATTTCTTTCTGTACAGTAAAGGAATTCTTGCAGTTCAAAAAAAAAAAAAAAAATATATATATATAGTACCTGTTGTGTTACCAATGTTCTTACATTCACTTCTAAAACCATATGTATTTGCAAATAAATCGTTGACTTTGACTTTATTATAATGTCTATTTTAAAGAGTCGTGAAGTGATTACGACCGAATACTAATACCATTCCAATATAATTATTGAACCGTAATCCGATTACGGTCATTTACTCACATATGTATTTTATCTGATGCAGATTAGTAGCCTAAACTGTCGTCTAAAAATGTATATTTTAAAGAGTCGTGATGCGATTACGACCGAATATACGAATACCATACCAATATAATTATTGAACCGTGATGCGATTACGGTCATTTACTCACATATGTATTTTATCAGATGCAGATTAGTAGCCTTAACTGGCGTCTAAAAATGTATATTTTAAAGAGTCGTGATGCGATTACGACCGAATATACGAATATCATACCAATATAATTATTGAACCGTGATGCGATTACGGTCATTTACTCACATATGTATTTTATCTGATGCAGATTAGTAGCCTTAACTGGCGTCTAAAATGTATATTTTAAAGAGTCGTGATGCGATTACGACCGAATATACGAATACCATACCAATATTCGATTCCACATAAAAGAATTTTTTTTGCGGAATAAATGAATTCTGATTTATAATTATTGAACCGTGGTGCGTTTACGGTAATTTACTCACATTTATATTGTAATTGATGCAGATAATGAATCGGAGCATTCATTTTCATCATACCAGCAAATAAGCTCCGTCGAATCGATATCGTTGGTCAAGGTTAATACCCATAAAATTAAAGCGTCATGATTAAATTACCGAATATACGAATACAATACCAATATTATTTCTGAACCGTGATGCGATTACGGTCGCTTACTCGCATAATAATATGTATGTTTTCTTATAAAGATAATGTATCTGAAGATTCATATTATTAAATCAGGGAATACGCTCCGCCGCATCGTTGGTCAAAGCTAATACGGATAATATTAAATAGTTGCGAGGCGATTACAGCTGAATATACGATCACCATATCAATATTATTTCTGAACCGTGAAGTGAATACGGTCACTTACTCACATATATATTTTTCTTATGCAGATTATGTATCTGAGCATTCATTTTCATTGTTGGAATACGCGTCGTATTGATACTGTTGGTCAAGACCTATAAAGATTCGTAATTCGACTATGACCGAATATACGAACACAATACCAATATAAATAATTGAACCATGGTGCGATTACGGTCACTTACTCGCATAATAATATGTATTTTTCTGATGCAGATAATGTATCTGAGCATTCATTTTCATTAAATTTTGGAATATGTTCCGTCGTATCGTTGGTCAAGGCTAATACGCATAAAATTAAAGAGTCGTGATTCGATTACGACCGAATATACGAACGCCGAATAATGCATGTGAGCATTCATTTTTAGCTAATTAGGTTATACGCTCCATTGATATCGAATAATATTGACCCGATTACTCATACTCTTGATAATGTTGTCGCTACGCACGATCCTACCGCTGATATTGCTACCCCGACCACATAATCTAATAAAGATGAAGTCTCAGCATATGAGCGTTGGCCGCAGGCCCTTTGGAATGCCTTAAGTGTATCCAAAATTAAAGTTGAAATTTTTAAACCCAAGATAAGATACGTTGTTTCAAATATTACAAATAACGATTCCAATATTTAAAATTCTTGAAAGCAAGGCCTCAATCGCATCTAATTATTTTATCACAATTAGAAGGAGATATGCCCAGAGAAAACCCTGATCGCATACATAGAACTAATAGGACCGTTTAGAGACACGTCTAATTTCGAGAGGTTAATTCCGACCACTAAAAAAATATACCACAACGCAACCGCATCTACAATCAGATGCTGTATCCAGCAAGTATTGCAAGAGAGCAGATATTGACGCAAGAATATACTCTGCGCATAGCGCTCGCCACGCAGAGACGTCCGTGGATGCGTTTCCATTGAAGTGATTAGGAAGGCAGCAGGATGGTCATGAAATTCCCGCGTATTTAGTAAATTTTATGACAGATCTAATAATGATCCTGTATTTAAAAGTGCCAGTTTATTACTGTTAAGTATAGTTAAAAATGATTAAGTTAATTAGATAAAGCAAATTATTACATGTAACAATTCGTTTTTGGGTATTGGTTCAATACTCTTACTAACGATTTCCCTAAAGCTCTAAACATCTACTGTGTTATATGAAAATCTCGAGGATGCAGCGACGAAATATAATTGAAGGTTAAACAAACTTACCTTAAGTGAAGTTTGACCATAATTATATGAGTCGCTGCATCCGAAGAGATTTTCGATCCCTCCCGCCCTTAAAGTATTCTTGTGAATACTTTCTTCCCGTTATTTGTTTTTAATGCTTTGCCTTTAGTGAAATCTTAGGTAGATACTGAGGACTCTGAAAAGAATGAAGTTTTTCCAGCCGGCCACGTGGCGTGCAGAGGCGCCATTTTGTCTTTTTTAATGTTGCAAGCTCTAAAAAAGTGTTCGATGTCCAGCACATTGAAGAGTGTACGACTACTGTGTTATATGAAAATCTCTTCGGATGCAGCGACTCATATAATTATGGTCAAACTTCACTTAAGGTAAGTTTGTTTAACCTTCAAGTAACACTCAGAGACAAAGAGCAACCAAAATGAGTTACATCTATCTTCACATAAAACGTCGCGGTTCGTAGTCTAATCGGTAACCCGTATCTACAGTACCAATATATTGCACGAACCAGTGTCATAACCATAAATATTTAGCAACGTAATTGCACAAGAAAGTAACTACTGAACTTCAATAATTATCAGATTGAATTAAATACTCAATAGAATTAGCCCATTCATAGACTTGAAGTTAAGAGAGATATTAAGTAGATTTTAGTATCGATATACTAAAATATACTTCATACTATCGATTTACTATAATCTACTTAATAGCGCAAAGTTACGGACAAAAAACAACCTAAATAAGTTACATCTATCTTCACATAAACGTCGCGGTTCGTGGTCTAATCGGTAACCCGTATCTACAGTTCCAATATATTGGACGGACCATTGTCATAACCATAAATATTTAGCAATGTTATTACACAAGTAAGTAGCTACTCAACTTCAATCATTCGATCCCATTGAACACTCAATAGAATTTTCCCGTTCATACACTTCAACTTATACTTTCCCCCCTCATACATATTTAACATTAATTTATAGAGTACTTATAAGAATTCGTGCCATTTTCCGCCCATCATAAGGAGCGGCGCACATAGAAGACAAAAAATATAAATTATAGCGAGTTGTAACTTTACTAATATTATGAAAGTTACTTTTTGTTAAGTGATTGACTAAGAATAAATTATTATGAGGTTAATTGGCTTTTAGCCAATTTATACTTTGGAAACGTGAGCACCAGCTGATTACGGTTCTGATCTATTTTGTTCTTCTTTTCTCTTCCATACCAAACAATACGACAACCTTTTTACTTGTATAATGTACCTATATATTGATTGTATATCAGTCGATATACTGTACGTATGGCGCGGGTTCGAGTCCCGCGCCAGACAACTATTAGTGTGACCCTTAAATAGTTGTTCTGAGTCTGGATGTAATTTGTGTCCGTCTAGTATATGTTCTCTGAGAAGTATGTGATTCGAATTCTGTCTCTCAAAGTCACACCGACTTTGAGAGACAGAATTCGAAATACTGATGTAAGAGAGCGTTGTGGTGTGAAAGAGGATGTCACAAAGATTGAAAAAGGAATGCTGAGATGGTTTGGCCATTTAGAAAGGATGAATGGAAGAAGATTGACCAAAGAAGTATACCTGGCCTGTGTGAATGGAACAACCGGAAGGGGAAGACCTCGTCGAACATTCTCTGACCAAATCGGAGACGTTCTCAAGAAAGGACAGGTTAGAAGTACCCTAAACCGGCGAGCATGTATGAAGAATATAATGACAGTAATCGAGGCAAAAGACGTGTGCAAAGATCGTGACAAATGGAAATCCGTTGTCTCTGCCTATCCCTCCGGGAAAGAGGCGTGAGTCTATGTATGTATTATATGTTCGTAAAGTACCCCGCGACACAAGGACACATTCCCTAGTGCGGGCGTAGTTGTAAAAGAAAAAAACAAAAAAAATTAAATGTTTATGAAATTAATTATGTCGTACTTAAAATGGTGTCAAACGCACGCTTGACTATGGGAGTAAGTTGGTGAAAGCGTGACGAATGTTAAGAAGTTTTACTTTTAAAAAAAGTGACTAGTCAATACCGTGTTTAAGTTAAAGTTAATCCACATTTCCACATATTCAAGTAATAGACGCAAAACAATACACAAACAATAAAAGTTGTACGACTTAACTTGATATTTAGTATCTATCTAAATTGATGTTATAGCTTTGCCGTTTGTCACAACCCTAATGAAAATGGCTACAGAACTTTCTTCGTATTTTATAAGCGAATCAGGATTACGAACCGTAAGATATTATTGTTATTCCCTTATCAAGGATATTGGAATATTAAGTCAAGGATCCGTGGCTTTATGGAAACCATGCAAATTTAGGATAGCCAAGGTTTTATTAAGTTACCTTAAATTTGAATAAATTATTAAGTTCTGTGTGGCTCGCGGCCATTTTGGCATATCCCTCAAATGATGGACATAACTTCAATTTGGCAATCCTTTGGCGAGGCCTTTGTCCAGCAGTGGACATTATTCGGCGGGCATTATGATGAAAGGGTTTAAATATTATGAGATAATAAATGTATGGTCGCAATTTGTACTTGGACTGGCCTGTTGGTAGTGGTTAGTGAGCCAGCTAGCTAAGGTCGTAAGTTCGATCCCAACCCAGGATAAATCTTTGTGTTATACGCACGATGATTTGTTCTGCGGTGGTGGGTGTCTATATATATACTATACTAGCGGCCCGGTACGTGCTTCGCTACGCTTTTAAGTATTAGTACAAATTGTTTGTATATGGGAGTATAGAAAGATGTTGAATTTACACTTTTTCAAGACTTTTTTAAATTCTCTACGTACAAACCTTCCCTGGACTTCCACGAATAATTCAAGAACAAAATTAACCAAATCGGTAAAGGCGTTGTTGAGTTATAACATTACAACGAAAAGTGGCATTGATTTTTATATATATAGATAGATATGCTTTTAGAAATAAAGAAGTATGTTTGTCAATTGCCATAATACAGGCTCTGTGTAGTTAGGAATCAGATAGCAGTATGTTAAGTTTCTTTTTTACATAATAGCATGGCAAACGAGGTAGCGGGTTACCTGAAGGTAAGTAATCAGTGCCAACCATGGATACCTACAACACCAGAGGAGCTGCAAGTACGTTTCCAGCCTTTCAGAAAGAAATAGTTTTCCCAAGATATAAATTGTTTATTTACACACAATTTATTACACCAACCATAACACCTAAATGTCTAGAGTTAGGAGAGGCTGGTCATTTGTCATACAGGTTTTCCACCTAGTTCGGATACCAGTCTCTCACACAGATTTCACCACTTCAATGTTATGCAAACATTAATTAATTAATTAGTTAATAAGACATTTTCATGTATTTTCTGTGTGAGAGAAGAAATAAAGCTATTATTATTATAGACAGTTTTATTGCCAAATAAAATCCACCATATATGGATTTTGAATGATAAATTATAAACTAGTTATAAAGAGCATTTTCTGCGATAATTTTCTCTCTGGTAGAGTATTTACTGTGTACCTAAGTTAAGTATTGAACTATTGACTTGGCACCCAAACTAATTAAATTAACCTAATAGTTACAAGAAACTTGTGTAATTCTCTTGTATAACGCCTGTCATCTAAGTTTAATATTTGTCAAGGTCTAGGTAGGGTATAAGTCAAAATGGTAATCACGTCGCTTTGAGGCTAAGGTTTAAGGTCAGGCATAGTATTGTTAAATTTTTTTGACAATACTTAGTCAATAACTTAGTCATTAATTACCATTGTGTGGTGACGGCGAAGAATATCATCACATTTAACATCAATACCTTCTTGCAAGAAACAATCATGGCAAACATGAGCATAATTCATTGCTTAGGAAAGTAAGTAACAAATATAATACAAGGTCAATGACCTCAGGGAAATTCATTGTTCCGAGAGTTACAAATGTTTATGGAGATAGAACTTTAAAAAGATGTATCCCGTACGTACTCAATAGTTTACCTAAAGACTTCAGAGAAGAAATGAATAAATCTAAATTTAAAATATAGTTGCAAAAATATCTATTAGGAACCCTTGAACGTTAAACGAAATTAAATTAAATACTTGAGAAGTACCCCATAGACCGAATTACGAGTACATTACCACCATAAGATAATGTAATAATCGTAGCATAATGTTATGTTACCTTGATCCCACAGTCAAATAGTCTATACTGTTTTGTGGGACACAGTAATAGTTCTTAAGATTACTTTGTACCTTATAAATAAATTTTAAAAAAAAATTGTAACTTATAAATAAAAGAACAAAATTAATACAATTTATCCATACCAAAGTTCCTCATATTCGTCACTACCTTGTAAGACTAGGCAGAAACAAAGTGCTGAACAAATATTATGAATTCAAGTGTCCCTCTCTTGTTATTTGTTTAAGGGTTATATAACTACATCAAATTGATGTGCTTACTGATTTGACAGACCACACGGACGGACTGAGCCATATGATACCTATCTTGTTTCTTATAATGTAAGGTTAAAAATAATATTATGCATACATACACTTGTATTGTCTTTTGTACGGTATTTATTTATATTTATATTTTATGTCGGCATTGTTAATCTAATTGTGTCTTGTTCTATCTTTATTATGAATGCTCAATTAATATTTTTTCTTACTTGGTCAAACTTACATTTAAGCAGTAAAGTATTAAAAAAATAAGACCCTCCTGCTTGTAAGCTTGACAAGTACAAGTGTATGTTAATACCCAAGTCGATATAGTTTTTTTATATACTTACTTATCGTATGGGCAGTGGTTACCCTGATGTTAGAGTTGTTCAAGCCGCCCAGTAGGCCTCTGACATGGCTTAACGACTGTTGCCTAATGGCTACAACCGAAACCGACAGCTTAACGTGCCCGAGACGCTCAGAAATTAAACCACTTTGGTGGTCACCCATCTATGGACTGACCGCGAGCCTAGTTGCTTAAGCTCGCCGATCGCTTACTGACCAGTGAGAGAAAAAAGGCAAACGAGCAGGTGGGTCACCTGAGGGTAAGTAATCACCGCCGTCCATGGGCACTCGCAACACTGTCTTTTTATATATGCGGCCATCTTTAAAGTCGGTTAAATGGTTTTACGGTAAGTGGTTACCGTAGCTTATGAGCTTACCAACTGGGAGCTGACCCATCCCCATTCCGTCCTCTTGCAATCTTAACTAACAAAATAAAAAGTTATGGCTCCCAGTGTGCAGTAAATCAACTCTTTGTGAATCAATTTCCTTTGTAACTTTTATGTTCTGCCCTACTTCTCGCAAGTTATTTAAAATCGGTGCATCATCAATTAATCACTGAAGAATAACACAAGCAAGTAGCTACCGAAGTTTTAATCAGTCAATGTTATTCTGAATTCAGCGCCAACGATGTTGTCTGAATAAATGATTTTAATTTAAATTTCATTCATAACAGCGATAAACTCGCTTTTCAACTGAAACCTTTAGCAAAAAATGTTGTTTACTACCTCATTCATTATGCAGAGAAAATAATACTATATATTAAAAATAATAAAAGCTATTTTTAATTGCTTTTTCGAAATAAGACGCTTAAGAACTATTGCCTAGGGTATTTTTTCCATACAGCGCGTTATCCCATCAGTATCATCATCAGCCGAAAGACGTCCACTGCTGGACAAAGGCCTTCTCCAAAGATCTCCACAATTACCGGTTTTGCGCTATTCGCATCGCGTCCATCTTGTAGGGGGCCTGCCCACGCTGCGTCGTCCGGTTCGTGGTCGCCACTCGAGAACCTTTCTGTCCCAACGGCCGTCGGTTCTACGAGCTATGTGTCCTTCCCACTGCCACTTCAGTTTTGCAATTCTTCGGGCTATGTCGGTGACTTTGGTTTCGTTCTTTGGTCAGCACATCAAGCTACTCCAATCTGTCAAATTTCCCCAATTGAAAGAGAACCTTATGCTTATGTGATAAAGTTGAAAATCTATAAAAGAAATTTGACAGATTGGGGTAGCTGGACGTGCTGGCGTCTGTAGATATTTACTATATGTGCCTATAGTGTGCAATAAAGAGAATTTATCTTATCTTAAAGACGTTCCATGTAACGTACAGCCGCTCCTCCGCTTCACAAGACAATACAGGGGAGGCGCTTGCCTAATCAAGCAAAATATCTCTATCTTTACTTAACTTTTTTTTTATTATTAAGTTATTTCTAATTATTAATTTTGTTTTTGTATTTTATTATGTTTGTATTTTCTGCCTATGGGTCGCAATTAGTTACCCGAAATAAACATATTTTATTTATTTACTTACCCAAGTGCTAAATAAACTTAAATTTATTCAGCACATGGGCAAGTTATACCGAAGAGTTAAGTCGTGTGAATAGTTCCCCCTTAAAGGCACCATCTGTGTTTTACGGCTCCAATATTTTTGCTACTACGTCACCAATACATGTTTCCTTTCACCTTGGATATTGATATTCAACCCTTAACGTTGGAGGAAAATTTTAAAAGACATTTACGTGCTTCGACTTACGAGAAAAAGAATATTTATTAAATTTTTACACCCGACACTTTTTATGGCGGCCTGATAAGAAATTGGTTATTACGGAGGCTCCGAAGGTGGATTTTGTGTTTTTCTTCATATTTAATTTAGGGACTGTATGAGGAAATTGGGGGATTAAGGGAATTTTTTGAAGAGAATGGAGTTTTACGCCTAATAATTGGCTGTGCAAGCAAATTGGTTGGCGTTCGGTATATAGGTAAGTAGGTTTAATCTATTTGGGTCGATTGGCTTTCGACGAAAGATCTCTGGATCCCTTCACTGTCATATTTAGAGGCTGTCAACTACCAAATAAGTTTTTTAGCTAGTACGGACATTTCATTTAACCAATTTCTTTTACCGAGCGGAGCAATGATGATGTTGTTGATCGCTGAATAAACTCCTTCTATAGAAATCAGTTAAAAAGACTTACATATTTTTAACTTTAGAACTCGTTGCAAACCGAGATGATTTACCTGGAGACAAAAGAAAACATATTAGTGAGTCCACACGTCAAACAGCATACCCATAAGAAAAGGAGAACCAAACGCTTGGTGACACAGTGAAATGGCACTGAAAAGTATTGAAGAAAATTGGCTGGGCCTGCTGGTCAAGATGGAATAACAAGTATCGAAAGACAAGATCATGGAACCCTGAGCGCATTTTCAATGGAACATTTTAAGTTTGCAGTCTTTAGATATTCACAGTTCTTCTACACTCAGGAGTTAGTTTTTCTAATTTAATTGTTTGTGTCCATCTATCTCATGTCGCTTTACATCTGACCTTAGCCAATACGTCGGCGCCCATGGCTTAAATCAGATGACCGTGTAGCATTTCCATTCCAACTCTCTCCCTTCTTCTCATCGCAAACATGATAGACTCTATAACTAAAACAATACACATTTTTTCTTTCATGTTCGGTAACGTAGAGTTTTTGTATTATATCTCGTCCGAAGGGGAAAAAGGTTTGGCTTCTACAAACTTAATATGGGAGGCTAATCAAATCGCAAAACCCAATCAGAACGCATCCTTTATCTTCACGCAAGGGTCCGTGTTCAGTGACTCGGAACTGTCCACTGGCCCACGTAACACTGACTTGTCCTGACAGGAAACCAATAAGTAAGAGTAATTTGTTCTGTGGTTATCGTCTGATGTTGCGCTAATAATAGAAGGGTATTAAGTTCTGTTGTTATTGAGGTGGAAACTTTACTATTATTTACATCGATTTGTTAGCCTTAGCTAAAAGTGTGCAAAGTTTTTTCATGTCTTCGTTCATGCCATTTTGGACTATTGGAATGGAAATGACGGTCACCGTAGCTTAGTTGGTAGTGCTTCTGCCTACGAAGCTGGTGGTCCTGGGTTCGAATCCCGGTAAGTGCAAATATTTGTGTGATGAGCACGAATATTTGTTTCTGAGTCATGGATGTTTTCTATGTATTTAAGTATTTATCTATCTATATAAGTATGTATATCGACGCCTGGTACTCATAGTACAAGCTTTGCTTAGTTTGGGGCTAGGATGATCTGTGTAACACTGTCACTAGATATTATTATTATTATTATAAATGTTCTAAGAATTGTCTACTTAGATTAAACATCTTAGAGAAAGACATTCATCCTATCCATATTGTCTTCACATCTCTGTTCATGGATTGGCAGCACTTCGCCTGGTTTTGCGCGAGCTTATCAGGCACAGGCGTTTATTTATGAGGAGTATCACGGCCTCATCCTTGAACTGTCTCGAACAAAAATTAAACGATACATGTTCGCATCTAGCCGATTGGTTCAGATCAAATGGTCTAGCTCTTAACCTAGGCAAGACACATTACCTCCACTTTTGTCTGTCAGGACGCCCTCTCCAACCACTTGCGGTCTCTGTGAATAATCGTAGTTTAATTCAATCTGAAACCACAACCTTCCTAGGATTCGAATTGGATAGAGGTATGACGTGGTCAAACCACATAGACAAACTGTGTGGTAAGCTGAGCAGCGCGTGTTTTGCACTTAAGCGTGTGTCTCGTGTAGTGCCTACCAACGTGGCGCGTGCATATTACTTCGCAACTGTCCATTCCATCTTGCTATATGGTGCCGAGCTGTGGGGACGCGCCGCGGACTGGGAACGTGCCTTCCGCATGCAAAATGGCGCCGTGCGAGCGATCGTACATGTGCCCCAGGAAACATCAGCGAGGCCCTACTTTAAGCAACTCGGTATACTGACGTTACCTGCTATAGTAATATTACAGGTAGCAGTGTATGTACGAACGAATAGGAACCACTATACAAAACAGAGTGACGTACACACGTATAACACCCGCGGTGCTTCTAAGCTTACTGCTGTGCCACGTAAATTGACAAAATCGTCAAAACTCACTCACGTAATGGGGCCTACAATTTACAACAGACTACCGGCTAAGGTATTGGACACACCGAGTTTTAAGAGTTTAGTATAAGTTGAAATCCTGGTTGATCGAGCAGTCGTTTTATTCCTTTGACGAGTTTATTAAACTAAAGATTTAATTTATATTTATTACTATTTTTTTTTTATTTGACATCTGTATAACTAATTATTTTATTGAATATTATTGTATTGACATCGAAATGTATTAATAACTAAATGTTGTGATCGACTGTTCATTGATCATTGTGTAATTACACTAAGGCACTCATACCCTACGCTAAATAGACCTGTAAAATACTTTTTACCAATAAAAAACTTTGAACTTTGAGTAATGACAAGCTGAGCTCAATACAAAACGCGATAAACTGAAAGCTCGACAACGTGCGACTATTCAATACAATTATTTATTTAAAACTTTTGCACATGGAAGTACTCAGGCGGACTTAATGCCGTAGGCATTCTCTATCAGTTAAAGTAAGGGTGATGCAGAGAAAAACAAGATAGGTGTACTTTAAAACGTCTTGAGTGGATTATCCTTGTAATCACAATAATATTACAATGGCGAAAGTTTGTGAGTGCGTATGTTTGTTACTTCTTCACATCTAAACAACGGCTGGAGCGATTTCAATAAAATTGAAATAAAACACCTTGGATTAACACATAGGTTATAATTTATAAATTTTATGGCGGGTAAAACCGCGGGGCACATCTAGTAATATATAATATGGATATATACAAACAATACATAGATACAAACTAGAATAGACTAATATATATATTTATAAATAAATATCCCTAGACAACAATTAACTATAGAAAAGAGTAATGTGTTTGCGGATTTTCTGTTTAAATGAAAAGCGACACTTTGACATCCTGATTTCGACCAATGATCATCATCATCTTACAAAAAGGCGATAAAATAGTCTTTCTTTTAAAACTATCATCCCAGCTATTAAAAACGTCTAGTCTATGTTTAAGATTTGCATATACATTTTAGCATAAAAACTTTGTAAAATTATAGGTAAAGTAGAAAATTTTATTTATTTTAGTTTGCTTGAAGTTAAAATGGATAGAAAACAAGCTCGAGGTTTAAAAGAAAATACAAGCTTCTAATGAAGATTCTTGTAAGCTGATCGTAAAGTAGAACAACATTGAGGTATATTGAAGCTGTTTACTTTTTCTTAATAAGTTGGTACATACATATAATGTATAACAAAATGAACTGCAAATATTATCTCCTTTATTACAAAAGGAAGCTTAAGTTAAGGTCCACGTTTATTAAAATACAACCAATGAAGTTGTTTGATCCATAGTTAAATCATGTAAGCTATGTTTTGTAATAAAGTTACAAATTCAACCAACTTTTAAAGCAACTGATGCGACGAATCATCTGCGTTGGGCCCAGTGAACATAAATACTCATAAACATTAAATCTATTACTTATAGACACGAATCAGTAACACGAATGTTTTGTCTCATTCGCTCAAATGCAAAATTATATTTTAATGAAAATGATAATAAAATTACCCAAATTGATATGTGTTTATCATCATCATCATCATCATTACAGCTAAATAAGTCCACTGCTGGACAAGCCTCCCTCAAGAATTGTCTTGGGGGGATATGCCATAATCGCCACGCTTGGCAGGCGGGTTGGCGATCGCAGTAAGATGGTCATAGTACTCAGAAGGAAGCTGCTGCCCATCCTCTGGTAAATATTCCCTCGGGTCGACTTCTACGCCCCCCACGGGATGAGATGGGGTGATGATATTCTGATTCTGATATTTTTCGCCGTCACCACACAGCAGTACTAACACAGTACAGCACAGCTGTACCTATTTAAAGCACATTTACAAAATTTCAAAATCTTGTTTACGTAATTTTTTGCAGATTTAATACCCCTTGGTATCTAATCTGCTGAAAATTAGGTATTACATAACGGTGCAAGAAATTTCTACATGTTAGTAATTAGCAGACTATAAAGATTTGTGAGCTTAAACCGTCGAAGTATGGAGCGATTTAATTTATTAAGCGCAATATATCAAAGGGACAATAGGATACGTTCTATTAAAGGTTCTGTAGCAGTGTAGCAGAAAGATAACCATTATAAATTAGCCAAGTGGTATCACATACGTAAAGTTTTTAAGGAAAATTTGTCAAATGTCCATTAAATAGTACGTAGGTCGATAATAGCGCGGTTTACTGCATTCACGTATAGTTCAAGTTCGATACCCGGACTACTTAAATCTGTGTAATAAAAACTTTACACATATATGCTTATGTCTTGGCCGGGGATTAGACTCGCAAGACGTGAACGCAAGGGTAGTACAATTTTAACACCACGTTAGACTTTTGTCAATCAACTTACTGTAACATCAATGAAAGACTAGTGTTAGCGACAGACCGGTTTATTTTCCATTGAGCTTAAACTACACACCACTTAAGAATTATTATTACTTATCCTACTATATAGAAATACCGACAGAACGTCACACTTACCACGTACTGAACGGACTTATAGCGAGCTAATAGTAAATATAAGGCTAAAAGAGTTCGTTTTAACCTCTTCGATGTCTGATTTCGACCCCACCACGCGAACGAAGTCCATTTACTTCTACGCCCTCCACGGGATGAGATGGGGTGATGATATTGACCACTTAAAATGCAAAGTTCTTGCAACACTCAGCGTATATAAAAGATCTCTATAAGGTCAAGTCGTTCATGCGGAAGATATTTTGCCATCGGGTCAGTGTATGCTTGTTTGATGTCGTTTCTTAGCAGAACTTGACTATGTGGGTCCTTTTAAGAAACGAGATTGAGCTCGCAAATTCAAGTAATCTGAGTTGGAACACCATCATCCACTTTTTCTTCTGACTCATACAACATAAAACATTTCAGTTAATTTTGTTACACAAGTATTGTAACTTGTGTACTATATGCTAAGTTGTATAAAGTTGGCTACTTAATCAGACACGAATAGTGCTTTCTACTATAATAGCGGTTTCACTTCGTGAATAAGTATTTCGTCTAGCATATATATTACTCAGTATTAAAATATTGACGTATTAGTAATAAATAAATAATAATAAATCATCATGTCAGCGAAATGACGTTCACTGCTGCACAAAGGCCTCCCCAAATGATTACCACACAATGGTCTTGAGTCCATCATTTGGAGCCATATGACATAATCGTCACGCTTGGCAGACGGGTTGGCGATCGCATTAATATGGTCCGAGTACACAGAGAGACGAGGCTGCCCGTTCTCTGGGCGATATTCCCTCACGACTTCTACGCCCTCCACGGGATGAGATGGTGTGGCGATATTCTGCCTATTAATAATAAATATCTTGGGACAACTAGGTAACCTACTGCCATCTGATCCAAACTCTGTCAGCCGATTGAGCTCACCGGTCAGTAAGTGATCGGCAAGGTAACACTTGCATGTGGTCAGTCATAGATGGGTGACTGACAAAGTGCTTTAAATTCTGAGCTCCGTATTTCGGAGGGCACGTTAAGCTGTCATGATGATATTCATTCATCACTACATACCCGTCTCGTTTTAAAATAAAATACTTAATTTCGCAAATATGGGTACAGTACATGGTGTTAAATAGTATAGGTACAATTCAGCCATATTTTACCATAAGGCATGCGAAAGGTACAAGACCAATAGAAAACGCCTAAAAAAAAAAGAACAACTTTACAAATTCAATATACATAGGTATATCACGTAATTACACTACAAAAAAAATCAGCCATAATCAAAGAAATGCATTTTTTTTCTGAAAAGTATTTAGAGATATGGCAAACAAGTCTTAATTGCGTCAAGATAATGTAGAGTGCATTGTATAAATTGGAGTCTGAACACCACGGTGCGGCTACCCCATGGTTCATGGGTTAGATTCCCACCCGCACTTAATATATCTCATTTTAAAACAGATGTCTGAAAATTTAAAATATTTGATAAGCCGTTTTATATGCATTGATAAATTAATAGTATGACCAGCGAATTATTGACAACTTTAACACCAGGAAAATCGTTGATGAATTTATTGCAACGGTATTTTAATTGACATATTGTTATGTCATTTAATTTGGGGATTGAGTTTATACCGTTAATTACCGTTATTTTTAATTACTTACTTTATTTATCGTATGGGCAGTGGTTAAATACCCTAGTATCAGAGTTGTTCAAGCCGCCCAGTAGGCCTCTGACATGGCTTTCGTCTACAACTGGGACCGACTTAACGTGGCTCCGAAGCACGGAGACCCCCAGAAATAAAACCACTTAGGCGATCACCCATCTATAAACCGACCCCGTGCCTACGTGTCATCTTTTCCAATATGCTCTTCAAACTCCTAGTCTTTCACCGCCTCAAAGACAAAGCTGCTAAAACACATACAGTCTAAATGTCTAATTGATAAACTCCTTCTATGTGAAGTCGGTTCACGAAAAATCTTGACCAAACCGACATGAAAATAATCGTGGTATATTAAAAGTCTATCGCCCATAGCCCTAAAAATCCTGACATGTGACGTCTAGACATGTGGCGCTACTCTAATCACCCCTAATCAGGTCGTCTGATTAGACAGCCTAGAACTCGACCCCAAAAATACTGAAAAAAAAGGCAACATAATCTTGACTTCGGACTACAACGTATTTACTAATAACGACATATACCAATTTATCTAGGTCCCAAATTAATTGAGACCTTATTTTTAGGGTGCTTTAAAGGTGCTCGTAGCCGATTGCCCACACTGGTCCATATATATCCGGCGAGGTTAAGCATAAGGCGCGCGGCCAGTTGATAGATGGGTGACCGCAAAAGTGTCTTTCATGCACGTGGCCATATGATACGACATGAGTGAACGTGGATAACATTTATTTATTAAAACTTATTTCACAAAGGCGGAGACAATGCCAAAGGCATTCTCCACCATTCAACCTATGATGATGCCGAGACGGGCCTGTTGGCGTCGTTGGTAAATACTTGCCTTTCCCGCAGCAGGTAGTGGGTTCAATTCCCACCCAGGACAGATATTTGTGTGCAGGAATATGTCTGTTTGTCCTGATTCTGGGTGTAATTATGTAAATACGTATTTATTAAAAAAAAAAAAGGATTATATGTAGTATATCAGTTATCTGGTTTTACCCAGTACAAGCACTAACTATTAATGTTTTTCAACTCTACCTATTATATATTATATTAGGCTCTACCTAGTTTGGGATCAGATGGCCGTGTCTGAATAGTGTCCCAGGATATTATTATTAACTAGCAGTGCCCCGCGGTTTTATCCACGTTAATATTTATAAATAATAATAACAAATTTTATTAAAATCGTTCCAGCCGTTTACACGTGAAGAAGTAACAACATACACACTCACAAACTTTCGACTTTATAATATTAGTGTGATAACCGGAGAGGTTGAACTCTTTGGCTCATGGCCAGTCTGAACATGGGTGACCGCAAAAGTGCATTGCCATGCGATATGACGACAGTTGTGAATGTAGATAACATTTATTTATTTATTAAATTGTGATTCTTCGGTCAAAAACAAGCCAGTTCTGTGGTCAAGGGAAGCGTCGATCAAATGTTTCGAAATTTTACGAAACAATAAACGTGCGTTAGGGCCCCATGGCCCTAGCATTTCGACCCGAGCAAAATACCTCAATACCTATTATACTTAGCATTTGTAGACCTTGATTCGAACGAAACCTGAGCTCTGCTGAGGTATCTCTTAGGAACCAAATGGACTACCGGTATACCAAGGGGTTAAAGTGTTTTTAAAAGAATGCCCCCCATGTTAGTCAGACTTCTGGACCAGATCTCGAAATCTACCTACAAAATCTAAGAAGGCTTAGGTGAAGTGCTGGTATTGTTATTTTGCAATCGTTGGGAACCCCTTTGAAGGCGATAATATTTCGAAAGAAAGAAAATATTTTTATTGAACACATACAGATTGTAATGAAGTTTGTGCAAATCTCATATATTTACTTACAAACTACCATAAAACTAAAGATGATTTAAAAAAAACATTATAAAGAAACAAATAACAAAGATAGCTAACATATTATGTGCTCAATAGGAAGGTAGCAGCACACTGTTACAGCCAGAACCCAACTGCAACGCTTATTTTCAGCTGCCTACCATTCTTCTGGTGGCGGCTATTTCCATTCCCCGGAGGTTCTGGTAACACTGCGTCCAGTGATGAACTATAGCTGCCTACCATGCTGAATCATAGATGTGCAATTAAGTTTTTGCTTTTGATTAACTGTAGATACTTTAGAATTGATATAAGTAATAAAAAAAAATTATAAAAGTATAAAGTACAATATACACAAATAAAATATCTGAAAAATAACCCTCTTTTTTGATCTGCTTAAATTAAACTCCTCCCTAAAAGTTAAACTGTATTTGCCTTTACCGCCTTTCTACTCCACCCCCACTTCCCCGGACGACATAACAAAGTATCCCTATGGATTGAATATTACCCCGATTGCCGAAAAAATATAATAAAAATTATAATAATACGCAAGAAAAAAGAATAAAAATTTATACAGGCTGGAGAAGTTGGCGTTCAAATGCAAAATTTAGATACTTTATGATGAGGAGTATCCGAATTACCCCCATGTATGTTCTACAATTTTGCGTAGTTTTCGACATAGAATATTTTTCATGATTTTTTTCGTAAATTTCACCTAACATCAGTTTTAAATTTTTTTTCTCGTTCTGTTGAACATTTCTGGTTCAGTTTTTTTGTGGTAACTAATCAGCATAGTTTAACTTAACACCCTAAAAAGTATGGTTTATCTAATCATTGCAGAACTGACTTAGAATTTAGTCGAAAGTTCAAAATTAGGGTTGGAGCTCAGGACTCAGTAATTTTCAATGCATCAAAAAACGCAAAATCGTATACATGGGGGTGATTCGGATACTTCTCATTATAAAGTATCAGAATTTTGCGGTTGAACGTCATCTCCTCGGCCACCGTGTATACTAAATGAAATAGATACTTATTATAACCATATTTAAATAATTGAAGAAAAAGAATTTCCATGATTGTGCACAAAAGTATACTAAATATAGCTTAACAAAATACAAATATTTAATTAAACCTGCGGAAATACAAAAGATTATCCAATATCATTTTCAAATTTAATCAACTCTGTTTCAAAGGGATAGGGAACTGCGCTATTATTAAATTTTGATTGAACATTAATATTATATAAACGTAATAGTCAGAGAAATTAATATTCGTCAGAAGGTAGACTCTTATGTAATAATTATCGGTACGTTTTGAATATCATGTCAGTAATATACTGAATTATTTATTAATAGGTCATATTATAGCTTTGATTTAGCATTTGCTACACGTTATAAGGACCTTCTGGGAGCCTACCGCCTAAGTCGCCAATCATCGTGATCGTGATCGGCGTTCAAACTGATGAAGATTAAATATAATTCAGTCATTCGTTCAATGGCCAAATCGTTGAACAACGATTCTGGATCTTTTATGAAGTAAAATGTCAAAATACAAAATTAATATGTAGTGTTAATTCCGCTAATTGTCAGTTTAATCATGCCCGGATGCAATTTGCACCGCCCTCCCGCCCGCAAAAATGTGCACATGCAAGAAGGACAATATAAAAATTACATGCGCCAGTAATCGTACTGGCGTCAAGTGCATGGGTATCGACCCAACACGTGTTTCAGTCCTCCACGGACCATTCTCAAGGGCTGCTAACTCGTCGAGTGCTCGAATGGACGGGAGGGCGGTGCAAATTGCATCCCGGCATGATTAAACTGACAATTAGCGGATAATTAAAACAAAATCAGTATGTAGTGTTAATACACTACATATTGATTTTGTATTTTGATTGTTATGGATTTCGACAAAGTAACGCCTGATTCCATTACTTATCTGAAGTAACATGTGCTCATGGAAGCCGATTGAACTTGAATTTGTTTTTATTTATTTATTTATTTTATGACTGCACACGTGACGCAGTGGCTAAGACAGTCGCCTCACCGCTTTGTGTCGCGGGTTCGAGGCCCGAGCTGGACCACTATTTGTGTGACCGATAAATAGTTGTTCTGAGTCTGGATGTAATTTGTGTCCGTCTATTATATGTTTGTAAAGTACCCCGCGACACAGGGATTGAATTCCCTAGTGCGGGCGTTGACTTATTTTTTGTCCTGGGTGGGGATCGAACTCACGACCTCTGGCTTAGCAATCAGGATCACTAACCCCTACACCAACAAGCTAATGAACAGACTCTGCCGTTAAAAAAAATAAGTAATTAAGTTTATTTCAGTTCAGGTTTACATTGGGTAATTGATTGGACCTGTGTTGGAAGGTTCCGCTCTTCTATAAGACACAGTAGTGAAAATAAGAAAATAATAAAAAAACTTACATCAATTGAACTAGGTAGGTTGCCGTTCTCTGGTAAGCATTCCATTGGGACGACTTATACGCCTTCCACGGGATTAGATGGAGTGATTATATTAATCGTCGTTAGCCTCAAAACTATTCCATAATAAGTTTCAGCATTCGGCGACTTAGCCGGTAGCCCCTCTGGGGGGCCGCCTAATTCGCCGGTCATCGTGATCGTGATCGGCGTTCAAATAGATGAAAATAAAAACTGACTAAATCATTCTTTCTTTCGGTTTCCATGAGCACAAGTGAGTCATTAATGGTCTAGAATCGACGCTTTGGCCATTGACCGAATGATTTAGTATTTTTTTTTATTTTCATCTATTTGAACGCCGATCACGATCACGATGACCGGCGAATTAGGGGGTAGCCACATGAGGCTCTACCGGATAAATCGCCGAATATCGTTTTCGTGACTGGCGATCAAATAAATAAAGTTAAAAATTACTTAATCAATCGTTAAATCGGCTTCCATGACCACATGTGACGTCATAAATGGTCCGGAATCGATTTTCAACGTTGAAGTCGATTTAACGATTGATTAAGTATTTTTTAACCTTTATTTATTGGAACGCCATTCACGAAAACGATGTTCGGCGACTTAGCCGGTAGAGCGCTCTCAGGGCTCTACCGGCTAATCTATCTATCTTGACTACAGGAGTATATCATCTTTTATACTAGGAGTGTATATAATTTGAGGGGCAGCCAGTATAGGTAATCAAACCTCCTCCTGATGTCATTAAGAGACATCTAATAACACATCACATATATCAAACACTCACAAAGTGAGGGTAGAAATAAATAAAAGTACCCGCAACGGCTATTATTCGTATTAATGAAATACCAACGCCCTAATCTTATCCATTTGTCCGAATACTTGGAGCACATGGACATACGTACGTCATAATCCAGGAATGTCTGCAATAAAGCTGATATATGGGCATTATAACGCTATTGTCTCGCTTATTGGGGTTAAGTTTTTGCTACATGGGCACTTTGGTCTAGCGGTAGCGTGTTCAACTGCAGAAAATCTCTTTTTCCGTAAAAAGAAATTTCTCCGTATCAGTCCGAAGTCTGGGAGTTGGCGGTATTACAACCCCGTGCCTCGGAGAGCACGTAAAGCAGTCGGTCCTGTACCTGACCTCTTCCCGGTCGTGTCGCTAGTCGTCCCATCGGATCATGAGAGTGATGGAATAGAAAGTGCCCTTGTGTTTGAGCACACACTTGTGCACTATAATATGTACTACCCAATTGGCTAATCTCCATTGAGAATGGCCGCCGTAGCCGAAATTGGGCCGGGAGGACATCATCATCATTACATGGGGCAGATAAAAAGACAGTTGAACTCATTGATGGTTATAGTCTATATAAAAGTCAACGCAGCCCGTCTTTGAATAGGTAGAAAATGTGGAAAGATCCCTTTTGTTCATGAAAACTATCATCATCATGTCACCCAAAATTCGTTCACTGCTGGAGAAGCCTCCCCAAGGAATGGGGGGATACGCCATAATCGCCACGCTTGGCAGACGGGTTGGCGATTGCAGTTTGATGGCCATAGTTTACAGAAAAACGTTGCAGCCCGATCTCTGGTAGGTATTCCCTCGGTTGATTTCTACGCCCCCCTCGGGATATGCCGTCACCACACAGCAAATGAAAACTATGATAAGATAAGATAATTGTTTATTTCACCACATAACATAAAACTATAACAATAATAGGTGCGTACAGTTAAATGCAATACATTTTTACATACTAAAATTGTTTGTTTGTTACAATATATTTAGCAATCTTTGTGGTGGCTAGCACCTTAGCTAAGTTATTCGGAGATAACTTGTATTAAAGGTGCTAGGTCCAACTTTGTTTATAAATAAAAAGTAATAATATGAACAAAATACAAAAAAAACTTATATTAGATAATAGATGTTAAGAGGCCTATTACAGTCCACTAGCGCCGCCAATCGAAAAAATGTCATAACTCGTAAATAGAATCAAAAATATAAAATATGTTCTATTATTACTGTGGAAAAGGCAATAACGTAATTGTATAACACCTTATCAACACTTGAAATATAGCTGTTTAGCTAAATCGTGCATTCAAAATATAAACGGCCGTTTTTGTTACAAAAGCACGATTTAGCTAAACAGCTATATTTCAAGTGTTGACAATGTGTTATAAAATTACGTTATTGCCTTTTCTACAGTAATAATAGACCACATTTTGTATTTTTGATTCTATTTACGAGTTATGACATTTTTTCGATTGGCGGCGCTAGTGGACTGTAAAAGGCCCCTTAATAGAAAGCTCTTATATTTGTGTTTGTGTGTGTGTGTTTGTGCGTGTGTGTGTGTGGGTGTGTGTGTGAGTGTTTGTGTGCGCACGCGCGTGTTAGTGTGTACGTATGTGAGTGTGTACATATGTGAGTGGGCGTGGGTGTGTGCGCGGTATTAGGAAACTTGCTGTAATAATTGTTCTGTTTCTTGATAATTGTTCATTAATAAGATGATGGAACTAATTATGGAATAGCTTTGAGGCTAACGGCGATAAATATAACCACCCTCATCCCGTGGGAGGCGCATAAGTCTTCCCAATGGAATTCTTAACGGAGAACGGGCGGTCTCTGTGGACTGTTGGTCTACTAGTTAGTGACCTTGGCTGCTAAGCCAGAGGGCGTGGGTTCTATACCTATCCAGAACAAATTGATAAGCACAATTTTATTATTTAATCTGTGTCTGGGTGTAATTTATTTATTTATTTAGTTTAATTAAAATGGTAGAACACCAATTACAGTAATTAAAGATAATTATTACAATAATCCATTAAAATATTAATAAGCAAACATAAACATTGATTTTAAAACACAATCATACATCTTCTCACAGAAACGCAAACATTCTGACAATATTTCCGACCATCCATCCGCAAACAAATCACGGTCAGGATTGACTCCAGGAAAGCGTTGAGTGCTGTGAGGCTGCGCGGTATAGGTGACTTTATTTATCTATCATCTATCATCATCATCATCATGCCAGCCAAAGTACATCGACTGCTGGACAAAAGCATACCCAAAGAATGCGCGGATATGCCACAATCGCTACGCTCGGCAGACGGGTTGGCGATCGCACTCTGATAGTCATAATTCACAGAAAAACGCCGCTGCCCGTTCTCTGGCAGGGCGAGCAAGTAATGCTGCATGCAAGTAGAAATCGACCGAGGGAATTATATTTCTACGCCCCCCACGGGATGAGATGGGGTGATGATATTCTATGCTGTGTTTTAGTGTTATGGCATTATTTGCAATCCAACCGTAAATCAAATCGCAAAAATGGGAAATTATAAATTTATTCGTCCGGCGGGTCTCGAACCGGCACCCTCTATCACTCCGGGGTAGGCGCTCTGCGTTAAGCTACGAAGGATACTCACTGCCTGATTAAATTTAGGAGTCCCTTGCTAACACCTTTTCGGAGGATCTAGGTGTTATTACCCACTGATATGTTCACAGTTGCATGTGAAAGATGAAATGAAATGAAATGAAAAAAAACATTTAATTCAGCACAACACACAAGAAAATGAGGAGTACAAATATACAACACACAGTTCTACAAGACATAACATACATAGATCTGAAGAAAATGCACACACAATTGCGATTCTTGCATGTTCTGCCGAAAGGGTCACAACCTCAGCACTAGCTAGGTGGGTTACACCTAGCGCTGGTTTTCAGTTGGCAACCCTGGTAGTCACGCACGGATCTGGTAGTCAGATCGTATCATATTGATAACACCTTCTAAATTACTAAATTTTAGTTTTACAGCATTATTTGCAATGCAAAGCGTAAATTAAAATAAACTAGGTATCAGAAACGTAAATATAATAAGAAAACTAACAGATTGTAAATCAATTATAAAACATAACATTAGATATGTAAAAGATTTTAACAAGTCTTTCATATTCGTACGTAAATTAAGTTTTTAATTAATTAACTTAAAAAAATATATTCAATATATAAGTTTATTATTTCATTTGATTGGTACTGAATATTTGATTGAAAAATTGTTTGTGAAATACGACAAAATACGTCCTGGCTCACCATATGTCAGCTGATCAACATTTATCTGAAATCATGTACATCATGGCAACTTAATCCCAATATCCTCCCACTCCAATAACAATGATTTAAAAAGGCTCAAGGTCACCCAAAGAGCAATGGAGAGGGCTATGCTCGAAGTATCCCTGTGCGATCAAATCATAAACGTCGAAATACTTAGGTGTTCGAAATCCGTAGGTATATAGCACGTAAAACCGACGGCCGCTGGAGCAGAAAGGTTCTCGAGTGGCGAACACGAACCGAAGACGCAGCATGTGCAGGCCCCCTACAAGATGGACCGATGATCTTCGCAGGAAACCGCTGGAAACGGATAGCGCAAAACCGGCAATTGTATATATCTTTGGGGAAGGTCTTTGTTCAGCAGTGGACATCTTCTTTTTTTATGCCAGAGGGCGACAAAAGAACCTGTGGGTCACCCGATGGCAAGTGACCACCGCCGCCCATGGACGCTCGCAACACCAGGAGTCAATGGTGCGTTGCCAGCCATTAAGAGTCAGCAAATAAGTATTGCTGACCCTTCCTCCATCCCGATGTGCTCTGGCGACCTTACTCACACGCAAAAACACAACATAAAAATGATTAAGGAATGTCTTCTGTAAGGTGGAGGTACTTCCCCAGTCGTGCTGCTCTTCAAAGCGAATGAACGCTGTGCCCTACCTCTCTTAGGCATTATATCAGCCTAATTATCTTCGACGATGATGTGTTCCATCAAGCGAATAGAGTGCCTCATTTGCAAGACAATAATCATTCGAGATTCAAACGAATCCATCGAAGGGTAGCAAGCCAAGTCTTAGACTCGATTAAACGCAAATAAAATAAATATAATCTAAGCAACTGTGTTACTGCATTTAGCGGGTTTCAGAGCAATTTCAAGATACTATAGGTTTTTTATTTATGTCCCTTGGGTTTGATATTTGTTATTGCTATGGCTTCTAACTTTTAGGGTAAATGATGTATTGACAAAAGACGGAGAAAGAAGTCCAAGATAAAAAGCAATCGAATGTATACGATATGACCAACGTATATTATCAAATTCATTTGGTGAAATTTATAGAAATTTGATAATAGGTGTTTGACATGTAGGAATTGTCTACAGGTGTGGCGCAGCCGTCAAGACACTCCCCTGGCCACTTCGTATCCCGGGTTCGATTCCTGCGCTGGATAACTATTTGTGAGGCCCAGAAGTAGTTGTTCTGACTCTGAATGTACTGTCTCCGCCTATTATATGTTTTTTAAGTACCCCGCGACACAGGGATTCATTTCCCTAATGCGGGTCATGTCATAAAAAATTATTAGATATTTAATTTATTTTGAAGATTTCTTTCTCTGTATTCTCCTTTTATTTCGATCCCTTTAAGCCTTAGCCTTTAAGAAAGAACTGTCATACCGGATCGGAAATAGCTCCACAGTTAATTGATTCCTAGGAATGGTAATGCGTGGTTAAAACTTTCTTGTGAAACGCAAGGTGTTGTACGGCCATTCATCCAGGTGATATCAATGAAATTTCTACTTGTGTCTAGAGGATCTGTGGCGTAATAGGTCAGAACATAACCCCAAACACTCACGGTGTATTGTGTAAATTAGGATCAAATTCCAAATTCATTTATTCCGTTAAACATAAATGTAACATACATTTGTGTGGAATCGTCAGTTCTTTTTTACCTACCTTAACCCTAACTAAAGATAGTTGAATCAGACTTTCTTACATTGCATAACACTCTAAACTTAATTGACCCTACATGACTTAGAACCCTGTCTCTTAAGATACAAGTGAACCCTTATTTATTTATTTTTTTTATTGATAAGTCAGGGGGAATGCCTTCGCATGCCACCGCAAAAGTGTCTGCGGGTGGGTATGTCGGACTTGCACCCACTAAACCTACCTGACGTGGACTTCTCTTGGCGCCTGATGGAGGAGTCCCGGGAACGCGGATATGCTGCTCCGGTACCCCCCTTTTGCGCCATATCCCAGATGGTCGGGACACGTACCCTAGGAGGGCTCCTTTGGATTGCCCTCCCCTATTGCCGACTCCTGCTAGTACGGCACAGCGACTGCGCCACAAACAGATCGCTGTCATCCCGGAGCCGCTTGTACGTGGCGGCAGTAGAGGACACTTCTCACACTGCCGCCGCGGCGCCGAGGACAAGTGAACCCTAGTTTAGCTAACAGTCTATAATTTCTAAACGACTTGTCTAGTATGTTGTATGACTGTTAATTAAACTCATTGTAAAAATACAATATTATTACAGTAAACAAAAATAATTTATTGTTACTTATGTAACTATAAAGTTCATTTAATTTGAATATTTTAAATTAAAGATCTTGTGGGGGTCGCTAGAAGCCGCTGGATGCCTGTAGCCCGAGACCGGCAATTGTGGAGATCTTTGGGGGAAGCCTTTGTCCAGCAGTGGACGTCTTTCGGTTGATATCATCATCATCATATCAGCCGAAAGACGTCCACTGCTGGACACAGGCTCCCCCAAAGATCTCCACCTTTGCCGGTTGATATAATGATGTTAAATTTAAATTGAAAGATTGGTTTTGATATTATTGTATGTATACTTACTTTTACACTTACTTGTATACAACATGTAACTTAATTAACGCACACCCTGAAAATAGTTTATTCAAAATCGTTTACTGAATCGATTTGTATCATTTTTAATATAGGTAATTTTCATTCCAAAAATAATTAAAATTACGGAAATTATTGTACTATTAACCCTGTACAGCCAAAACAAATTGAAATGGACCGTAAGTCAAAGTAATAAGATTTTAAAATCGATGCTTTATTAGTATTCATACAAATTCCATCATTCAATACAAAGTAAAGAAAAATAAACTTTATTCCAAGAAACTAATTTAGTAAATAACAATGCTTAAACATGTTAAATAAAAAATTCAGTGTATGTATTATGATAACAACATAATATTCTAATTGGGGTGTTTGAGGGTGTGCGTTAATTACGTTACATGTTGTATAAAAGTGTAAACACGCATACTTATGGTATTTTATACTTTAGTATTTTATGAAGTTGAAATTAATAAAATGCCTAAAGAAAATTACGCCTTACAAAAGCCAGTAAAACGTATTCTGCAATTTTTCATTTCCCTGACTGGTACATTTAAATGATAATAATCTCTCATTTATCCCATCCCGACCCACAGGAAGAAATACCACTTACTACCCCCCATAACTCAACACAAAAATTCCTAGAAATATATCACCAAGTTTAGGCAAACAATACCTACATTTATCTTTCCAATTTTGTTTACAAAGAAATTAATTAAAATGACTTATACTTATACGTTTTTGAAAATTTCTACCTTGTCCTTCTTTAATTACTTTTGCGATTTATTTGTGATAAGTTTTGGTGGCGGCCATTTTGTGTTCGCCATTTTGAAATTATTTATTGCGCGGACTTTGGGAAGCGTTGTTTTAATTATTGCGCTGTGCGTATAAGTAAATAAATTGGCGGTATACAAAAGACTGGTTAGCGTTATTATTAGAATATTATTACATTTGTGGTGGAAATAAGAGATATATGATAACCCTCAGGAATTTGGATTGGGCCGTTTTTAATATACCTGTGGGCAATATTATGTTGCAGTAAAAGTAACGTAAGCTGTGACGGCAAAGCCAACGAGCAGCAGCGTTTCACTGTTAACTATGACCATCAAACTGCGATCGCCAAGCGACGTGGCGAATAAGGCATATCTCCCCTTTCTTTAGGGAGGATTTTGTCCAGCAGTGGACCTAGTTTGGCTTACATGATGAAAAGTTAGATAATACAATTTTAAAAAATGTTCATTACATAATATTTCATATCAAATTGTACGCAATATTTTGGAATTTTGGAAAATTAAGTAATCTGTACATAATGTATCTACCTACTTTTTTAATGTCTACAATGCCTTAAAGTCACTGTATAACTATGTGCAAAAGCTTAAAATAAATAAATAAAACTTCTTGAATATTTCCAATTATTTTTTTCTGTAAAAAGAATATCCTTCTGAAATCTAAAGCTTTAAGTTGATTTAAAATTAAAGTTAATTAAAACAACCAAACGTTATTACGAATCTTTTTATTGAATGTATCTTAAAATTAAAAATATTAATATTCTTGCCTTACACGCAGAAATCAGTGTTAAAAATCAATTATTATTTTTATTACAACTTTATGCACATAAAATAGTACAAATTCTCTTTTACTTGGATTGAAGTGAGGACTATCACACAAACGATATTACAGTAAAAATAACCCTTCAATAATAATGAATCAGTTTCCTCCATATTTTCCTACATCATCAGTGTTGCCCGGGTGATATATTAAAAAATACTCATTATTTTTTCAACACATTTTCATCGCGGAACCCGTTGAAATGTATGAGTATGGATTCCACCACATCATGTAACATTTATCCTTAAAATATGGCATCAAGGTTGAAATTTGAATGGCAGAATGCCGCGTGATTATTACACATTATGCCTGAGCAAAAATTTTAATCAAATATTTTCAGATTCCTGTTTAAATTGAAAAATAACAGTCGTTTATAAATTTTATTATGTGCCTGTATACTTTAAAACCATAATATACCTACATGTATTACATTTTTTTTCACTGCACGTGTGGTGCATCAGTTTTTTTATTTAAGACAACGCCCACATTAGGGAATCTAATCCCTATATCGCAGGGTACTTTACAAACATTTAATACACGGACACAAATTACATCCAGACTCAGAACAACTATTTATGGGTCACACAAATAGTTGTCCAGCGCGAGACTCGAACCCGCGACACGAAGCGGCGAGGCGACTGTATGTCCTGGGTTCTTTCCCGCACAGAACAACTATTTGTATGACCAATAAGTAGATGTCCTAAGCACCTACAACCAGACTCAAAACTACTATTTCTTCTAACTCTGGATCTACTCTGTGTCCGACAATTATTGGGTAAAAATATTGTGAAGTACCCCAAGATACAGGGATTAATTTACCATTAATTAAGAGCGGGTGTATATTTTTTTAAATAAGTAAATGATGTATATTTCATAAAACTGTAAGTATTATTGTTATAGAAGGTATGACAAAAATGTGTACCTGTATTCGATAAATTACAGAAAAAATAAGTATTTTAGTTATAGCAGGTATAGCAAAAATGTGTACCTGTATTCGATAAACTACAGATGAACTAAAACGCAAGTTTAGACTTAAAATAGAATGTAAGAAAATTGTTCATTCTGTTTTTAGGAACCCTCCGTTCGAGTCTCTTCGGAAAGCCTCGAAAGGGCATGCATTCCACAATATTGACGATGTCTTTTTTTAAACTGGACATTACCATGCTGAATATGTTTAAAATTGATTACAAAGCAACATACAGTTTCTAGCAATCCAGTATATCAAAGCATGTGTTACAATTACGGAGTGTCAAGACCAATCAACGCAATTGGCTGATCAGACCACAACCGGGTGGAGCGTCAGCAAAATCATTTTAATTAAGTTTTGTCAATAGTTGTGCATTTTTTTATGCAACGCCTGCACTAGGGAAATTAATACAACCAGATTTAGAACAACAGCTATGGGTCACAAAAATAGTTGTCCTGCGCGGGAATATAACCCGGTACACTAAGTGGCGAGGCGACTGACTTAACCGCTGTTCCACGCGTGCAATCTATTGCACAACATTTTTATTATTTACATTTCGAATCAATGATGCCAATTTACTAAAGATAAAGAAAAATGTGTTCGTCAAACATTTATGGTCTCAACGGTCCTTAAGTGACCGGCGAGGTTAAGCAACTAGGCTCACGGACAGTACACAGATAGGTGACCACTATAGTGGTTTAATTTTTGAGCGTCTCCTTGCTTCGGAGGGCACGTTAAGCTGTTGCTCCCGGTTGTAGTCATTAGGCTACAGTCGGTAAGCCATTTCAGAGGCCTACTGGGCGGCTTGAACAACTCTGACACTAGGGAAACCACTGCCCATACGATAAGTTAGCAAGTAATCCTAAATTTCAATGCCATTAATACGTGGAGACTTGAATCCGGACAACCAATATTGTTTTTTTTTTACTGACGACGTCCGCACTAGTAAACGTAATCCCTCTGTTGCGAGGTACTTTACAAACATAATAATATAATAGACGGACACAAAGTACATCCAGACTCAGAACAACCATTTCTGGGTCACATAAATAGCTGTCCTGCGCGGGACTCGAACCCGATACACGAAGCGGCAAGGCGACTATCCTAGCCGTTGCGCCACACGTGCAGTCAAATAATATAGGACTTGTCAGCTTTATTAAACAGGGCCCTGGCCTGTTTAATAAAGCTGACAAGTCGACATGTATGTCCAAAAATGACATAATTGTAGAATTGTCGTGCTTAGGCTGTTTAATAAAGTTTATTTCACTAGCTCTACCGACATCAAAGCTATCTATATTTCATTCTGGGCCCTATGTAATGTGTATTAAGATATATAACAAAATACCACAACAACTAAAAGAAACATCCAACTTCAATATATTCAAGAATAAATTAAAAAAATACTTAATTCAAAAATGTTATTACAGTATAAAAGAGTTTTTCGAGGACAGAACTAAACAGTAAGACAGTGTGCAATATAAAAAATAATTAAATTACAATATGTTAAAGTAAATAGTATAAATATGATGATAACATAATAATAAACGTATATAACATAGTAATAATATATATAAATAAATATATAACCTAAGATTAATTAAATAGTTTGTAAGTAATTTTATATTAAAATTGTATTGCTGCGCCCTAACAGGGTATCATGTATGTACCTCTACATTCTGTAACACCTATGTATCACTCATGATCGCAATAAATATTTGTATTTGTAATAAAGGTGACAAATATGTAAAAAGTCGACATAAAATCTTTGACATATTTGTCATTTAAAAACTCGACATATGTCAAAAAACTACAGTCAAATTATTTCCGACAATTTCCGCTTGACAATTGTCGGATTGTCGTGACAATTATGTCAACTTGTGACATATTTGCTGATCATTCTGTTTTATGAAGATAAATGAGGGTAAAACAAGAAAAAAATATCTACAAAGTAATAGAACGAAGTAATCAAAAATAAATAATAATAATTTAATATTATTAAATTGATTCTGCTTTTAAATTACCGTCGTTGCCTCCTCGTTTATATTTGTTCCAAGTATTCATCATCATTACTCTCGCTGCTCTCGCTGCTGCTGTAAGTAGCATTTTTTGTATTAAACCTTTTATAAACACTTTCTTACACTTTAAATATTCAAAATAATGAATCGCGACAGAAGGTAAGGCGCCTGTCAAATTTTTTGGACATTTCTACAAATATGTCAATATGTCATGACAATTTTCTGTTTAATTAAGCAGAATTGACAAGTTTTCCACGACAAATTGTCACCTGTCGCTCAAAAAGTTCTATTAAACAGAAATATGTCGGATTGTCGTGACAACCCGACATATTTGTCGATTTTCCACCGTGACAATTTTTTCACCTGTAAGTTTTATTAAACAGAAACATTGTCGAATTGTAACTTTTTGACATTATGTAGGACTTGTCGAATTGTCAGCTTTATTAAACAGGCCCCAGGCAGAGCATTTTATCAATAAGTTTGGTAGTACCGACTCTGTGATTGTTGTTGTATGTATTTATGTGTATCCTTTCTATTTATTGTAGAAATAGGAAAGAAAGACAAATGGCGCGAGGAATGGTATCGTTTTATCACTCTCGCACGTACGCGCCAGGATGCACGAACTTCCATTTGGGACTCATTTACAGTACAGATTTATACCTTTTCTTTAAGGCGGCAGACAATTCATATTATCTCAAAAATTACAAAACATTTAGAACTGATATTTAATTTTCATTTTGTTGTCATACTTTTGTAATAGTTTGACATGGTTGGAATAAAATATAAAAACGCTTTTTAAAAACCTTTTCAAATAATAATAATATCCTGGGACATTATACACACACGGCCATCTGATCCCAAACAAAGCAGAGCTTGTACTTTGGTAACCAGATAACTAAATGGCCGTATGTGAATAATGTCTAAAAAAATTGTATGGGCTCTCAAAAAATATTATTCCCTCATTTAGTGAGACTAATATTCAGAACGAGTTCTTTATTTGATATTTTTTATAATTACCACTGAATATAATTCACCGATTAGAATAAAACTTGATAATATGAACAAGGGTCTAGAAATTAACTAACCTGAGTTATATAGTATAGGCAAATAACTCCTTCTTTTGCAATTGTTTAAAAATTTAGGTAAAATTTGCATATACACTTTTAGTGTCTAACAGGACAAAAAAATATACTAGAACTCTAGGAAAACAACTTTTAAATGAAGTGCTACGGTTGTCAGGTCTTATTGGACGTCAAAACAGTTGTTAGAATTATATTCCGAACCATAATGATAATAATGTCCTCCTAGCCAAATTCGGCCACGGCGGCCAGTCTCAACAGAGATTGGCCATCTGCGCGGGACATATAATAGTGCTCAAGTGTGTGCGCAAACACAGGAGCACTTTCTATTCCATCACTCTCATGATCCGATGGGACGCCTTAGCGACACGACCGGAAAGAGGTCAGGCACAGGACCGACGGTTTTACGCGTGCTCTCCGAGGCACGGGGGTATACTACCGCCAACTCCCAGACTTCAGGCTGATGCTGAGAAATTTTTCTTTTTACAGATAAGTCCCAAAATCTGTTTTGGCCCGACCCAGGATTTGAACCCAGGACCTCATTAACTGCGGGTGAACACGCTTCCGCTAGACCAACGAGGCAGTCCCGAACCATAACTAGATTAACAAAGCATCGAAAGAAAAACGAAACCCTATTCCGACTCCCTATTTGATGTTTCGGATTTCTTTGTTAGGCATGGCAGTAATGGAACATTTTTGAAAGAATGAATATTCTATTCTTTGTAAGCTTTTAATCAAGAGCTGGATTGAACTAGATTTTTCGAGGTTTAATTGCCGTTGCATTTCTTTTTCTTTCGTTTTTTTAAGACAATGCCCGCAATAGGAATATATAATAATAGAATTGTATATATAATCCCTGTGTCGCGGGGTACTTTACAAACATATACTAGACGGACACAAATTAAAAAAAGAATTTACAAATACATACTAGCAATTACTTTAAAATATTTAAAACATTGGATTAAAGTATGCATTTAGAATTATCTATGCCGGAACTCAGAACAACTATTTATGGTTCACACAAATAGTTGTCCGGCGCGAGACTCGAACGAGGCAACTGTCTTAGCCGTTGCGCCACAGGTGCAGTCATTATTTTTTTAAATGTAATCATTGAATCCAGTAAACTATCGACTAGTTAATAAATCTCTTTATAATTTGATTGGCCTTTGGTCTAGTGGTTAGTGAAGCGGACTACTAAGCCAGAGGATATGGGTATGATGACCTACCCAGGATTCATCTTTGTATGAAGAAAACGATTATTTGTTATGTCATGTTAGGGGTTTAAGTTATGTATAATATGTACAGACGCCAGCACATCAAGCTACCCAAATCTGTCAAATTTCCCCAATTGAAAGTGAACCTTAAGCTTTTGTGATGAAGTTGAAAATCTATAAAAGGAATTTGACAGATTGGGGTAGCTGGATGTGCTGGCGTTTGTACGTATTTAGAAATATATAAATATGTTTATCACTTGTCTGGTTGCTATAGTACAAGCTCAGTTTATAACCAGTTGACTGGTAGAGAATGCCATTGGCATTAAGTCTTGTACATAGTTGTACTAAAGCTTTAGTTAAAAAAAAGAATGCGCCTCTACTCTGTGAAGGAGCATTATATTCCTCACAACAGCTGTAAAAACTCCACTGCTGGACAAAAGCCAACCCCAAAAGTAGTCTTGAGGGGTTATGCCATAATCACCACTTATGGCAGACGTGTTGACGATAAGCATTATATTAAAATAAACAAATAAAAATTGATAACCAAAAGCAAAACCATTTTTTTTTCCAACCGTACCTACTGTTGTCCGACACAATACAGCAAACGGTCCAAAGAGCACAACATGTCATCTACGCTCTATGATCATTCAATAATGAGCACCCAGGTGTGCCATACCAGATAATTGGCACCTATGCCATTTATGACAACCTGGTATACGCATACCCAGTTATCGCACACACGGGTTAAATTATGAGGCTATTGAAACCTGCAACTGTGGTGAATATGAATAAAATAAAAAAGAGTTTTTATTCACGTCGACTTTAAAAAAAAACGGCCAAGTGCGAGTCGGACTCGCCCAGCAAGTATTTCAGTTGATAAATTGCGGTTTACAATTTATGACGTATTCAAAAAAAAACTACTTAGTAGATCTTTTCAAACCAATTTTCGGTGGAAGTTGCATGGTAATGTACAATATATAAATTGTTTAGTTTTCTCATTCTCTAATTTTAGAAGTTACAGGGGGGGGGGGGGGGAGACACTCGTTTTACCACTTTGGAACTGTCTGTCGCGCAAACTATTCAGTTTAGAAAAGAATTATATTAGAAACCTCAATATCATTTTTGAAGACCTGTCTGACTTGCAGGAGTCGGCAATTGGGGAGGGCAACCCAGAGTCCTCCCAGGATATGTGTCCCGACCATCTGGGACACGGCGCAAAAGGAGGGCACCGGAGCAGCATACCCGCGTTCCCGGGGCGCCTCCCATCAGGTGCCATGAGAAGTCCACGCCAGATAGGTTTAGTCAGTGCGAATCCGACATACCCACCCGCAGACACTTTTTGCGGGTGGCATGCGTAAGCATTGCCCCTGCCATATCAAAAAAAAAGTATGTGTTAATATAACCGAGCTAAGCCCGAGTAACAATTGTATTAAATTAAAGAAATGGCTTCGCATCCCAGGAAATGGAATGTTTAAGTAAATATCACACTAGGGACGCATTTCCTTGTAAAATATATCATCAAATGGAAATTTGTTCGTATGCATTTTGGAGTGCTATTCGCAGCCAGCGGCCATTGTATGGCTAACAATCAGATGTTTTACAATCTGCTTGCATGCCTAATTGACTGACCTGGTGGTCTAGTGTTTAATGACCCTGATTGCTAAGCCAGAGATCATGAGTTAGATATGCTAACAACAACAACTAGATCACCAGGGGCTCTACCGGCTAAGTCGCCGAACATCGTTTTCGTGAATGGCGTTCAAATAAATAAAGGTTAAAAATGACTTAATCAATCGTTAAATCAGCTTCCGTGACCACATGTGACGTCATTAATGGTCTGGAATCGATTGTCAACGTTGAAGCTGATATAACGATTGATAACGATGTTCGATCGATCGATTTCTTTAATGGCGTTCAAATAAATAAAGGTTAAAATGACTTTATCAATCGTTAAATCGGCTTCAACGTTGACAATCGATTCCGGACCATTTATGACGTCACATGTGCTCATGGAAGCCGATTTAACGATTGATTAAATCATTTTTAACCTTTATTTCTTTGAACGCCATTTAAGAAATTGATGTTCGGCGATTTAGCCGGTAGAACCCCTGGTCAGTCAAACACGCATGCAATCAAATGTTTTTACAATCTGCTTGCATGCCTAATTGACTGACCTGGTGGTATAGTGGTTAGTGACCCTGACTGCTAAGTCAGTGGTCGTGGGTTCGATCGCCACCCAAGAAAAATCTTTGTAGGATGAGTAGGATTATTTGTGCTGTGTCTGGATGTAATTTATCTATTATTTGTATGTATTTAAAAATATATAAATTTTTGTCTGGTCGCTGGCCTAGTGCATGCAGGTTTCATTGCAGACCGGCCTATTGGTCTACACTAACAATCGTTCAGTCGACTTTCCGTTCATCGAACATATGACTCTCGAAACTACGTTACGGAGCGTTAGTATAGTATAATTATAACTCCAATTTATTTGAAGGAAAATCCAATTATCTCCATCCCAAAAACTTTTTATTATGAAAACGAATGTGTGCCCAACTATCTGGCATACAGAAGTTGAGTAACTGGTTGTACAAACTTTTGCTCTTCAATTAGTCGACTAAGCGTTTCTGATAGAATTAGGTTAGTACGTGAGCATATTTTAGAGAGAGCGCGTGAAAATTTGTTAGCATTATAATAGTTAAGTTTAAGAACTTAATTATTAAATATGGAACGAAAAGCAGTATTGGGCTGCCAACAGAAATCAGATCACGAAAATCTTAATATAACTAAGGTATGAATAATAGTAATAATATCATGGGACGTTATTTAGGTACGGACGCCAGCACATCCAGCTACTCCAATCTGTCAAATTTCTTTTATAGATTTTCAACTTTATCATATAAGTATACGGTTCACTTTCAATTGGGGAAATTTGACAGATTGGGGTAGCTTGATGTGCTGGTGTACATACCCAAACTAAGCAGAGCTAGTACTATGGAAACCAGATAACTGATATACTACATTTCTTTTGTAGATACATACTTATATAAATAACTAGCCGGGCCTCACGGTTTTACCCACGTTAAACTTTATAAATTATAGCATATGTGTTATTCGGATTTATTAAAAAATTAAATATAAGCTATATTACTACAAAGTTTCATCAAAATCCGTTCAGTAGTTTTTGCGTGAAGAAGTAACAAACATACTCACCCACTCACAAACTTTCGCGTTTATAATATTAGTGTGATTACACCCAGACTCTGGACGGACATACATTCACACAAATATTTGTCCTGGGTGGGAATCCAACCCACGACCTCCGGCGTGAAAAGCAAGCATTTTGCCAACCACGCCAACAGGTCTGTCATGAATAGAGGTGACATATGGGAGTAAACATAAAGCTGTAGCTGGAGACCCAACTACATTACAATAGTGCGAATATAACACGCTTGGCCTTAAAACCAAACCTTACTAATTAATCGGAACAATGTAAGAAAATGGTTTGGACGGATGTATAGAACAAGATTGATTTCTATACATCTTAGAGTATTAACTACAAGAGGTAGCAAAGAACTCAAAATATAATTGTAACTCCCTAAAATTTGGCGAAAACTAATATGCGCTCAGTAAAAAGTATGGATTATTAGCTTACCTATTTTTTTCCGATCGCATATCGAGATCATACCGGGTCTATTTAGGTATAGCAATACATCGATGTAATTCTGTAATTCCAGAAAAAATGGAATGCAAATAAAGGTGCTGAACTAATTAGATATCTCTATTGCTGACTTTGCTTGAGCAGATTATAACAAGTTTGTAGTTACCTCCGAGTACCTATCTACTCTATGGAGAACACAGGACGAATGAATGAAAGAAAATTGACAAAAGAAGTATACTTGGTCTATGTGGATGGTGCAACCAGGAGTAGACCTCGTAGATCATTCTCTGACCAAAACGGAGATGTTCTCAAGAAAGGCCAGATTAGAACTGCCCTAAACTGGCAAGCATGTATGGAGAATATAATGAAAGAAAACGATGCAAAAGAGGAGTGCAAAGATCGTAACATATAGAAAGAATTGTTGTTGTCTCTGCCTACACCTCTGGTGAGAGGCGTGAGTCTATGTATGTCTGTAAAATACAAACTATGGTATCATAAACAAGAGTGAATCGCTCTGTCCCACATTGTAAATAGCTCAATCGTTGCAACTTTTATGCTTGATTTTATTATTTTGTTGTTCTAAACTCAATAAATGAACGCTTTTTATTCGTGTTTGTCGTTTTGTGATAATCGTGTCACATTGCACGTGAAGAGGTTTAAAGGAGATGTTTGGGTAGTCGATACTTCCATAGCACTTCGGTAGATAGTTTCACTTTAACAGCATCTTTGTGTCGTGGGCAGTAAGGTTGGTTATCGTATTGTAAGTTTATCGTATAGTAACTTTTTTTTTCACACAGATCATCCTAGCCCCAAACTACTAAGCAAAGCTAGTACTATGGGTACCAGGCGACGATTAACATACTTATATAGATAGGTAAATACTTATATACATAGAAAACATCCATGACTCAGAAACAAATATTCGTGCTCATCACACAAATATTTACACTTACCGGGCTTCGAACCAGGACCACCAGCTTCGTAGGCAGGAGCACTACCAACTAGGCTACGGTGACCGTCAAACTGTATACGTAACTCGGCAAGTGTGGAGCAGTGGTTAAGGTAGCAGCCTCGCTAGCACTTATGTGCCCTCATGACGTGTCGGGTTTAATCCCTCCACAGGACCATGCATGTCTTTTTTTGCATTATTTGCAATGCAAAGCGAAAATCTATCGTTTATTTTATAAACACGAGGGCGAGTTGGTAGCGCGGAAATTACGTCAACCACCGCGCAATAAGTACAGTCATCCTTTGGATGGTATGACCTCTAAGTACTAAAGAATATCAAGTGAATATTTGTATTTGGAATATTTAAAAAAATATGGACTAAATGAATATTCATATTTCGAAGAATGAAGTAGAAATAACTATAGTTGAATGCACTATTCATAAATGACTGAATTTTCATGCAAACAATATAGAGGAGTTTTTGTACAATCTGTTATTCATTTTACAAATGAAGTTTCATGAATTGTTTTGATTCTGATTTAAAAATACTTCATATTTAACAATAGTCCTATTGATTCAAATTTATTTTATAAAACTCCCCCTAAAAATACAGTTTCACACTGATAGGTACTGTTTTCGAATTTGATTTCATAGGTGCATTCTTCAATCAAAAGCTAGTTTTAAAACATGATGTACAGTCGCGCTGACTGCCGCTAGCACGTCTTGAGGCTTTACAAGCATTCTGCACGTACCGTTGCTATGTGTATTCTAGAACACTAGTGAATAGAACACTAACAAAGTCAGCAAAGTCGACTCATGTTATGGGCCCGGCAGTTTATAACCAGCTCCCAGAGAGCATAGTAACCGCCCTAACTCTCGCAGGTTTCAGGGGTCGGTTAAGACGCTGGTTAGTCGAGCGGGCGTTCTACACACTTCAGACGATTTTTTTTATTTAAATAATATTAACAATATGTTGACTTATTTATTTGCATTATAATTTTATTTCAATATTAGGACTAATTGACAATTTATTAATTATATTTACCTTTGACATGTCTACCTATATTGACATTGTTTGTGATATTATAAATAATCGATGTGAACATTTTTGACATGTAATCATTACCAATAAATTACTATTGACTATTGCCTACTATTGAACATTCTGTCACATGTTGTGGCAATCGCAGCTCATCACATCTTTTACTCATCATCCCAGAAAGGAAGCCAATTCAAGTTCCGTATACTTTTACCCACATGAGTAGGTAAAATAGATTACGCTGGATACTACTTAAACCCAAATTAAGCCTATGTGCAGGCCTTGATAAGCAGACAAATAAAAAAGAAAAAGGAATTATTAAAAACTTTTAAGTTTGAAATAAATATATAAACTTGTGTTGCCGCACAAAGGGGGTCCGCCCTCTAATTACTTATCTATATATATAAAGTGTTTTTTTTCTGTTTATCATATGCGATTTCTCCTTTTATCTATTCAATGATATAACAATAGTCTCATGCTTAAGACAGGCTAAATAGATAATAAATAAAATTGATGTAATTTAATTTAAACTCTGACTCTACAACTTAATTTAAAATTTCTAGAAAACTTATTTTAAAATTTTAACACCTCTAAAAGCCGTTATTTTCTGTATTCATGTAATTTCCTCTAGATTTAATTAATTTGAGTAAAGTAATGTCGTACTTATAAGAACTCATTATTCACACACGGTCATCTGATCCCAAACTAAGCACTGATATACTTCATATACTACTTTTCTCTTATAAATACATACTTATATTGATAACTAGCTGTGCCCCGCGGTTTCACCCGCGTTAATTTTTATAAATGATCACAGCTCCTCCCCCGTACGTGATAGCGTGATAATATGTAGCCTATATGTTGACCCGACCTCTTAGTAATATTCATGCAAAATTTGAAGTAAATCCATGCAGTACTTTTTGAGTTTAGCCCGGACATACGTACAGACAAACAGACAAAAATTCTAAATACGATATTTTTGTTTTCGCTATCGATTGTATATCACGCCCCAAGTATCCTTAAAAAATATTCAATGTACAGTTTTGACCTTCCTACGATTTTATTATATGTATAGATTACACCCACACTCAGTACAAACAAATATGTCCATGCACACAAATATCTGTTCTGGGTGTATCGAACCCACGACCTGCGGCATGCAAGGCGAGCTTTTACCAACCACGTCAAAAGCCCGTTATGTTATTTCTGGATAAAAAATTACATAATACAAAAAATTCATAACATTAAACTCCCATGGGATTAGCCACGAGATCCGATTAGGCAAGATTTCTTCTCGCGAGCGTAATCCCGCACGTTTGGAAATCATTTCGGATAATAAATTGGTTTTTAATACTGACAAGATGATTTATATTTATGTAGGGAAGAAGTAAAATTAGGTAATTGGGCTTTCCTTAAGTCCTAATGCTTTTAAAGTTCGTTAAAACTGAGTTTTAAATTAACAATAACAAACATACAACAAACAAACTTTCAAATTATTTCTTGACTGCACGTGTGGCGCAGCGGCTAAGACAGTCACCTCGCCTCTGTCGTGTCGTGGGTTCGAGTCCCGTGCCGGACAAGTATTTGTGTGACCCATAAATAGTTATTCGGAGTCTGGATGTAATTTGTGTCCGTCTGTTATATGTTTGTAAAATACCCCGCGACACAGGGATAAGATTGCCTAGTGCGGGCGTTGTATTTATATTTAAAAAAATATATAATGAGAGTAAACGAGGCAAAAGATGTGTGAAAAGATCGTGACAAATGGAAATCCCTTGACTCTGCCTACTAATGGAACCGCTATGGGCGTTATATAGGCTATGTGTTATTTCTACTTACTGCCTCGTTGCTCTAGCGGTAGCGTGTTCAACTGCAGATAATGAGGTCCTACGTTCAAATCCCGGGTCGGGCCAAAAATTGATTTTAAGTTATTCCGTAAAAAGAAATTTCTCAGTGTCAGCCCGAAGTCTGGAAATTGGCGGTAATACACCCTCGTGCCTCGCCTCGGAGAGCACGTAAAGCCGGTCTACCCTCTTTCCGGTCGTGTCCCTAGTCGTCCCATCGGATCATGAGAGTGATGGAATAGAAAGTGCCCCAGTGTTGCGCACACGCTTGTGCACTATAATATGTCCTGCGCAATTGGTTACTCTCCATTGAGGCTGCCGTGGCCGAAATTCGGTCGGGAGGACATAATCATTATTATTATTACTGTCATCCATGATTATCCCCTATAATATCACACCCAAATACCATTATCTTCTAATATAAACATCGTAAAGATAAGTATCAATATAAGGGTAACAGACGAATAATTTATCTGGCAAATATATATTCATTTGCGTTTTATTGGGTACCCGCAGCCTTTGCTGGTTGGACATATTATTAAGACAGAAAGATAAGGTATTACCAACATATGGTTTTTATTAACTACTAGCTGTGCCCCGCGGTTTTACCCGCGTTAAACTTTATAAAATATGGCCTATGTGTTATTCTAAATATAAAAATTAGCCTATGTTCTTTCTCAGGGTCTAGATCATCTGTATACCAAATTTCATTCAAATCCGTTCAGTAGTTTTGGCGTGAAAGAGTAACAGACAGACAGACAGACAGAGTTACTTTCGCATTTATAATATTAGTTAGGATTATTTTATTTATAATTTAACGACGCCGGTTCAATAAAAGATAAGATTACTCTTTATTGTACACCAGAACTTACAGGATACAAAAATACAATAACATACATCACAAAATTGTACAATTGGCGGCCTTATCACTAAATCTCTTCCAGGCAACCTAGGCAAGGATTAGAGTATGGAGTAACAGAGATAGGGTAGTTGTCAGTGTACACAATTAAAGAAAAGGTACGCACTGGTATCATTACATACATATACTAAAATAAGTCTAATCAAATTGAGAATCTTGCTCCTTTTTGAAGGAGGGTAATAAATAAGAATCCCCCATCTCAATACATCCTAATCAAGATGATTGCCAAATGCCAATAAGGAAACAGCTACTAAATCTCAGTTAAATAACTCATTAATTTCGTATGACAAACAAACAAACAGATAAACAGTCATCGTTTGATCAGCTACCCGCAGTTATTCAGTTGTAGAGAGACCATAAAATCTGAATTTACAGGAAATCGTAAAAATTGAGAGGTATTTGATGTGTGACTTAATTTTTCGTATTTGTCGATAAAAACAGTCATTGTCTGATAAGAACATAATGTCGTATCACTGTTTCGGAGAAACGAGCACACAAACTATCTAAACTCTTATATATCTATAACTAAAATCTTGTATCTCTATGAATTTCTACAAAACTCGAAACTGGCATAGAGTAAGCCCCTTTCTTACTAAACACATACGTAATTGCCTGGAATCTATCTTCTCAATATTGTCGAACAATATAGAATAAAGCAACCACACGTAACAAGTTACGTATCTAGTAGAAACTAACCTCAATATGTGCTTTTGCATTGCGAATAATGCTTTAGAAACTAACTTAAATTTTTTATACATATATCAGAAGGCGCCAACGAGCAAATGGGTCACCTGATGGTAAGTGATCACCGCCGCCGCAAACTCGCAACACCAGAGGAGTCGCGGGTGCAGTGCCGGCCTTTAAGAGTCAGCAAATAAGTGTTGCTTATCCTTTCCCCCACCCCAATGAGCTCTGGCGACCTTACTCACACGCAAAAACACGGCATTAAAATTATTTATGTTATTATTAAGGAATGCCTTCTGTAAGATGGAGGTCCTTCCCCAGTTGGGCTGCTGTTTGAGCGAATGAAGGCTGTACCCTACCTCTCTTAAAGTTTGGAGTAATAGTTTAACTATATTAGTCCAACGTGAATCTCTGTTCAAAAGTTGAGTTTTCTAGAAAGATAAACTTTTGTACTGAGGATACCTCAATTATATAATTGAGGTACCTAGGACCATGAATTGGCACAAGACGTTCAAGTGGAGGTGTACTGGAACTTTAAAATGTAAAAATACAAAGTAAGAATAATTGTCGTATGAGAGTTAAAATATACAGTCGTTAATGTTTTATGATTGAAATCTTTTGTTGACAGAGTAAAATAACAAAATAAAGAAGTCAGTATACTTAATCTTAACTACTATTTACAAGCGCTTTTTTTAAATCCACGCGTAAAGTAACCTTTTTAGGGTTCCGTAGCCAAATGGCAAAAAACGGAACCCTTTTAGATTCGTCGTGTCTGTCTGTCTGTCCGTCCGTATGTCACAGCCACTTTTTTCCGAAACTAGTAAAAGAGCTGTACTGTTGAAACTTGGTAAGTAGATGTATTCGGTGAACCGCATTAAGATTTTTACACAAAACTAGAAAAAAAAACAATAATTTTGGGGGGTCCCTGTCATACAACTGAAACTCAATTTTTTTTTTCATCTTCCCATACATTTGGGGTGTCTATGGATAGGTCTTCAAAATGATATTGAGGTTTCTAATATCATTTTTTTCTAAGTGTCTCTCGCGCAAACCATTTAGTTGCGCGAGAGACACTTCCAAAGTGGTAAAATGAGTGTCCTCCCCCCTGTAACTTCTAAAATAAGAGATTGATAATTGATAAAACTAAAAAAAATATATGATGTACATTACCATGTAAACTAACAACGAAAATTGGTTTAAACGAGATCTAGCTAGTAGATTTTTTTCATACGTCATAAATCGTAAACCGCAATTTGCTTTCATTTAATCAACTGAAATATTTGCTGCTACGGAACCCTTCATGGGCGAGTCCGCATCGCACTTGGCCGGTTTTTTTTATTTTTAAGAGAATTTTCCTACAATTTTCAACACCATACTTACCCTAGCCACCAGTAATGCAGATGAAATAAAACAAACACTGGAATTGAGATATATTTATGTTGACGGTACCGATATGAATTATTTGTGCGACCGTGTTGATACATTGATAGTATACATAAACCAATCATATCGAACATAATTACATGAGTTATTAGAGATCGACATGGGCCATGATTAAATTTATAAGATACCAATACTGATCATATTTCTTGCTCTAATAAGAAAGAGGGCAAGACTTAGGATGTTAAACGGATTACTAATGCATGGACAAGAAGGTTCTTCCAAAATACAATACCAAATATTAATAAATATTAATATTACTATTTTTCTAAAATAATTGAAGCTGTTGCGGGCGCTGTTCTAACCTAACCTACTTTTCTGGCAACGGTTCGGAACTGAAGAAAATTCGAAATCAAAAGAACAATGGGCAAAAATGTATGGAACGTGGTACCCGCTCCAATAGTCCTCATTAATATATCATTGAATAGACATTTTGATGCAGAAAAACGTCTACCATGGCGCCTGTCCCTATTCACGTTTGGAAAGCAGTAATCTCACTATCTATACTTATTATTATAAAGCTTTAATCTCAGGAACTGCTAGTCCGATTTAAAAAATTCTTTCAGTGTTAGATAGCCCATTTATTGAGGAAGGCTATAAGCTATATATCATCGCTACGCTACGACTAAAAGGAGCCGAGCAGCAGGGGTGAAACCACGGGGAACAGCTTGTGTTTTATAAATGATGAAGAATTTATTACAAACTACTTATATAAGTAAAATAAAGCTAGAATAACATGATATAACACATTTAGGATTCTATTATTAAAAGAAGTAAGAAAACAAGCATTCTTTAAATACAAAACATATATTTTATCAATAAGTGAGTAGATTTAAAACATTACATATCGGTATCAACTATAACTATCACTGCATTATCAGCGGACTGCCAACATCGGTGACACACACGTCGTGTGCCATCGAATACCACCTGAAAGTAGTAAAAATATGATTGAATATATATTTTTTTGGAACTAAGCTAAAAAACTGAGAAAACAACGTCACGTAAATACAAAATATTAAAGTGTCGATCGTAACTTAACAACACTTTTGTTATAGTAAGCGCAGATTCAACAAAGTCGTCGGGCCATAAATCATTTCTCTATGTCCATCTTGCTTGCACTTATAAAGCTTATGGAACGCTAATGCAAAATAATAGGGCATTGGAATAATAAAAGTGACTTTCGAAGGTCCGATGACTCCACACGTGCGCACAGTGTCCAGGTAGCTAATATCGAGTTAGAAAGGATAAGCCCTTTTCTTTGTACTGCTAACCATTATCTATTGTTATTGGTAATGACCGTCTTAAGTGGCAGCACCTGTGCTATACTTAGATTAAGAGTATAAACGGCACGGACGAAGGGATGATGAAATAAAACCACACCTTGATTATAATAATGGAAGTGCTTACCTCCAGAACAGCATGTTCATGAATAAACGCAGCGAACTCAGGGCGCGTTCTTGACAGATTAGTTGTCAAAACATGTTGTTGGTATCTTCTGGTATATAAAGCTCGCCGACACATTACACAGTTGAGACGTTCCATTGCGATATTCCAGTTCGAAAAGCAAATCAGTATAGTCCACAACACTAGCACAGGTCAGCGTTAATTAGAGCGGGTAACAAGTCCAGTAGGAGCGCAGGGGTCAGTAGTTAATAGAACCGAGTTATGAAAGCACAAAAGAAACTCAAACAGCAGCTAAACGTCGTCGCAAAACGAACGAGCGACTGACGCAGGACGCGAACACGTCTGGTGTCAGTCGATCCCCTCCTCTCCCTCCCCCGCTGCTCTTGCGCACACCCCGCGCTCAGGAGCAACGTGACTCGAGTTAAAATGAGGAGTGCATGGCAAAGTCTTACGTAAAAACGTTATTAATAGAAAACATGAACGGAAATGCCGAAAATATTACCTTGGTACTCATTTTATTACATAAATAAGTGGTAACTTATATACTCGTATATGTATGTTTATCGCCGGGGCCACGAGACTGTCTAAACAGGTTACTGTGGCCCTGGAAAGCAAAGGGAAACTGAAGGAACAGGGTTTTTATTAGTTAGTAAGACTGTCGTTTATCTTCAAACGCAATCAGATTTGAGAGTGGCGGCTATAGTAAAAATTGTTCCTCTTGGTAAGACCTTTTAAACGACACTACAATCATATCTATTGGAGCCGGGTACCATTTTGCTCATTCTTCTTTGCTTAGTTTAAGTGTTATAGTAATTAGTTTAATTTACCATAAACTAGGCGGGTAAGTTTTTGGAGAAGTAAAATTTGAATAACAATATTTTGCCGAAAGGGCAGTACACCTATAAGCATTAAGCATATTGGAAATATTTACCTAGGAAAAGCACAAATTAAATTTTAAGACGATATATTATGTACCTAAAATTAATAAAATAATATTTTATAATAAATTTTATAAAATTGCCGCGCACTTCATACTTGTGTAAGTAAACAACAAGATATCGTATTAATTCAATGTTTTGTGAAGTTTTAGTAACGTAAAGGAACGCAAAATATAGCAAACAAATCTGTAGATGGGACTACGGGTGGGAATCGAACCCACGACCCACGGGGTATCCGGCCCCATGTGCGTTAATCACTCCGCCACCGCACCGTGATTCTCAAACTCGAATTTATACAATCCATTCGATATTTTCTTAACGCAGATAAGACACTATACACCACATATTATAACGTCAGTCGTAAAGCTAGGTGTTTGTTTGACGAAAAGAATAGATTAGATTATTATATGCTGCTGGATTTTCTTGACGCAGTTAAGACACTTTACACTTCATATTATGACGCTAGACGTTGAGCTTTGTGATTGGTTGACGAAAAGAATAGATTAAAAATATTAGATTATATGCTGCTATGCTGCTGGTTTTTCTTAATGCAGTTAAGACACTTTACACGACATATTATGACGTCAGTCGTTGGAGTTTGGTGTTTGTTTGAGCAAAAGAATAGATTAAAAATATTAGAGTATATGCTGCTATGCTGCTGGATTTTCTTAACGCAGTTAAGACACTTTACGCCACATTTTTAGAATCACACCTGTAAATGTATTTTTTATGAGTCCAATAAATATTTTTATTTTATTTATTAAGAACTAAGATTATATCCATTAAACTTGGGTCACCATGACTGACATTCGACCAGGAGGACATTATTATAATTAATATTAAAAAAAACAACAAAAAATTTCCAAACCTCTCATAACTACCCAACCAATAAATTAAACAAATAATGACCCAATAATCTCTACAACAATAAATTAACTTTAACAAAACAATTACCCAAATGACATTATATTTAAAACCCCAGTAAAATAACACCATAAAAATTAAAAGCTTTCCCTCCAACAAGAAATATTCCCATAACATCATGTCTTGATGCCCCATGAACGTAACACATAAAATCAAGGCCTTATCGTACCGCCATCGGGCAATAAAACCCATAAATAGGGTTGCCACTGACTCGATTTTCTACGGATATATCTTATTTTAATCTTAGCGCCTTTAGTCTGAGTAGCTTCACTCAATTCTGTCTCATACTAAGTTTAAGGCTAAATAGGGTTGCCACTAACTCGATATATCTTAGTTTAATCTTAGCGCCTTTACTCTTAGCAGGTTCACTCAATTCTGTCTCATACTAAGTTTAAGGCTAAATAGGGATCCCACTAACTCGAAATTCTCGGGATATATCTTAGTTTAATCTTAACACCTTTAGTCTGAGCAGGTTCACTCAATTCTGTTTCATACTAAGTTTAAGGCCCAGCGTGCAGCTATCTAGCTCAGGCATTAAGAAGTTTTAACTAAACGTCTAACTAAAGTTATATTACCTATCATATATTGTCGACAATCACGATACCAATTTAGGGTAAACCATTAGGTACCTTTTGGTTTACCCGATGTTTTGGCATGTATTATGCCAGCCGTGGTAATGGTGATGTTTTAATCTACAGGATAATATTGGTGGCAAATGAAAATAGAAGCCAGTTTAAAGTTTATTAAACTCTAAGTTTTGTCTGTTATTCGTAGGGGAAAAGACAAAAGGCTCTAGTGTTTTTTTAATTAGTTCCATACGGAAATTACAAATGTATGATATCTAGATATTAAGGCTGATTTCAGAGTCACGCCGGCGAGCGACGCCGTCAAAATGCGCGCGCTTACAATTACACTAGATAGTAGTTGCGTTTCATAGTCACGCAGTTCAAACGCGCCGTCGGTGATAAGCGCGCCGTCGCGTCGGCCAGCGCTGCCCGAGCTCCTCTACTGGCAGCTAGCGTTTCAGAGTGACGCGTCTCGCACGCGCCGCTGTTGAGACGCGCTGGCCTCCGGCGCGTGCCGCGCGCGTCACTCTGAAATCAGCCTAAAATGTTGCCTACAAAAGACATTACTTGAAGTTTGCATGATATTCAAGAAATTATATAGTCCTATGGGCCTCATAAGAAGGCTGAAGGTCACCCAACGAGCATTGGAGAGGCTAAGCTCGGAGTTTCCATGCGAGATCGAATTAGAAACGTCAAAATAGGGGAACCAAAGTAGCCGACATCATCATCATCATCATATCAGCCGAAAGACGCCCACAGCTGGACAAAGGCCTCCCCAAAGATCTCCACAGTAACTGGTGTTGCGCTACCCGCATCCAGTGGCTTCCAGTAACCCTCACAAGATCATCGGTCCATCTGGCTGAGATTGTCCATCGACTTTATTTTTCCAGAAAGATTGGTGACTCTTTAGAATCGGTTACGTTTTAAAAGAGGTTATATGAAATTATAATTTTCTTTTTCATACGTATACTCCACATGGAGAGCGAGATTTTGGCTGCTGCAGTGACACATCTTAAGCAGAATATTATGGTACATTCAACCCGTCTCCATAAAATAAGTCAGTATTTTATGGGACAGTGTATACGGTTCTATAAAACGGTCAATAAACAAGTTTATAGAAACTATTCATGCCAAATTGTGTTGCAATATATTGTACGTATTTGACCATCTTAAAGACAAATGCGATAGACAAATGTCACTCTAAGAAAACTAAATTAAATTCGGTATAATATCCTGGGACATTATTCACACACGGTCATCTGATCCCAAACTAAGCAGAGCTTGCACTATGGATACCAGATAACTGATATACTACATATATTATTTTTCTTTTGTAAATACATACTTATATAGATAATTACACCCAGACTCAGGACAAACAGACATTTTCATGCGCACAAATATTTGTCCCGGGTGGGATTCGAACCCACGACCTCCGGCGTGAAAGGCAGCGTATCTACCAACCACGCCAACAGGCACGTCATATAGCTCAAAAGTTTAGAATTCTTTATTCTTTATTGCACACAGATTACTTAGATATATACACAGATGAGCTTAACTCAACTATGAGTTCTCTTCCAGACTTTCAGTGTTAGTATGTCTAATAAAATGTATATATTTTTAACATTTCGTTAACATAAATAATAATAAAAATAAATAAATAAAAAAGGTTTTTATTCACGTAGACTTTAAAAAAGCGCTTGTAAATAGTCAGAACATGTTTGTAGTAATATAGTTGTATACATTAGATATTATTTCTAGTAACATAGATATTTAGGTACATATGTATGAAAACATTTATAAAATTTATTTTATTACAAAAATGATATTTAGCTAGCTCTTATCAAGTTATTGTCAAGAGATTATGTTTAATTATCTAGTTTAAGTCTAATATTTTTACTACATAATGTCAATGGTTCTGTCTATATTAAAGGTATTATTATTATGACGGACCTTGTGTTAATAACGACGGTCGCGCTTTAATGCTACCACCGGATCCAATGCGCCCCAACTGAGAAGACCCTGCGAAACAAACTCAGTGGGTTCATCTACTACCGGTTTCAACACGACCCAGTTGAGACGGTCCGGCGAAACATACTCAAGCGGGCATGAACACGGGATTTGGTCCAATTAGAGTAATTATTTAGTAGGCAAACACAATATATGCTCGATCGGTTGTCTGAATGCTTATTATTTTAGATTATATTTAGGTATACAAAAGAAAAACTTCGAAACAATAACATTATTCATTTTGAGACAGAGTCAATAATTTTAAATTAAGTATATGATAGCAATCATTTACAGATAGTTCACGTAACACAGCAGATCAGTCATGTCTATATGGCTACAAGATCTCCAGCGAGCAATGTGCAGGTAGGAAGTGAGAGCCAGACGTCTTTGTCATCGATGTACTCTTTAGTGGTGTAATAACCCCTAGCCATAAGTATACGTTCAATATGTGTTTCAAAACTTGTGTCAGGCAGATCAGTAATTTGAGTAGGAAACTTGTTATAAAACCTAATACAATTTCCTAAAAATGATTTATTAGTTTTGCTTACTCTAAAGCCTTGCATGGCTAGTTTGTTTTTATTCCTAGTATTTATATTATGCAGTTCACTTTTCTTTTTATAATTATAAATATTTTTTCTAACAAACATTATATTCTGATATATATATTCCGATGGCACAGTAAGTATATTTATTTCTTTAAACAAATTTCGCAAAGAATCGCGACTGCCTTAACCATAAATGGCTCTGACTGCTCTTTTCTGCAATACAAAAATAGTACCTAAGTCAGCCGCCGAACCCCACAGCAGAATGCCATACGACATAATGCTATGAAAGTACGCGAAATACACTAATCTAGCAGTTTGTTCATCTGACAATTGCCTTATTTTCCAGACAGCATAGGAAGCCGAACTTAATTTACCTAACAAAAACCGCAAACACCTTAGGACGGGTCCTTTATATGGCGAATGTACGCAGTCATTAAATAAACGTACCGCTAGATCAAGCAGATGCGATGGCAGTTGATGTAGTCATGTGCATTGGTAGCAACTGACCGTGGACATCAAGTAAAACAATTCATCCGAAGACGCTGAACGTCGTCTCGATCATAAAAAGGGGATCAATCTACAACTTTTTTTAGCCGCCTCCAAAGGAAGTTTAAGAACCGAATTTTAATACTTAAACAAAGACAAAGTCGGTTCGCAAATCATAGGAAAAATAATGTAACCAACAATAAAAAAACCTGTTGTAGTTCCCCAACTATGGTTTGCGAAACGACTTTGTCCAAATAGATTTAAGTAACAATTAATTGAATTCGGTTCTAATTAACTTAAACATACAGTTGAATTACTAAAACCTGGTCTATTGGACCCTGACTGCTAAGCCAGTGGTCATGGCTTCAATTCCCACCTGGGGCAAATCTATATTTGATGAACACGATTATTTGTTCTGTGTCTAGGTGTAATTTAGCTATTTTATGTATATACTTAGAAATATATAAGTATGTTTATCAGTTGTCTGGATGCCATAGGCTATAGTACAGGCTCTGCCTAGTTTGGGATCAAATAGAAGTTTGTTGGTTGTCCCAAGATATTTATTTATTTACTAAAACACATTCCCAAAAATTTTATCCCGTTTAAAATGTTATTTCATATGCCTTTTAAAATTAAGTAATTTTTCTACAACATATAATAATGGCAATCTACATTCAACGAAAGTCGTACATTCAAAATAGATCTGACATCAAGTCGGGGTTTTAATTCGGTTCGTAGTAAGATTACAAATATTAAATGAGCTAGCATAATTAAAATACTTACTAAAGGGCATCAAATGGGTTGTATGTGTGCAAGACACATTTTTCTTTATGTCCTAATCTGCTACATTCATTAAAAATGTTAAGAATAGAAAGGTTGTGCAATGGATTTGCACGACTTTCGATAAGTACTTCCTTATGGGCATCGAATGGGTTGAATGTGTGCATGACACATTTTTCTTAGGTACTAAAATCGGCTACATTCATTAAAAATGTTAATGATTAGAAAAGTTGTGCAATAGATTTGCACGACTATTGATAAGTTTAGTTTAGAATTTATTTAACTCAAGAAGAGGCCTAAACTTTACTATAAAACAACCTTAAGTTAATGTTGTGTTAAATATTTACTTAAAAAACAACTTCAAAGTTGTGGAAATCTATTGCACAAGGTTTCTATTGTTTACATTTATTATTTAATTAGTAGAAATCAGCTGAAACGAGAACCTCATCCGCCTATTTTTTTAAGTCGGTAACAAGGAAGTTCACTGTGTCACCTGATATTCTGAGAATCGGACATAGCCTTTAATTACCAGCGGTTCAAAAGGCTTCCACTAGACTGCCCTATACCAGTTTTCTCACACATAAATTCAGCTGAACAATAAGAGGTGCAAAACTATCAAACATTTATAAATTGAGTTTCAACACCAATAAAGTTAACAAGTTCGGGAGTACGCTGCGTGACAAAACCCAAGGGACCAAACACCAAATTCAACGTGATACATAGAACTATGTAAAAGGTTCTATGTTTGAGCCTCCATAGAAACTTTACTCAATAAGTTGATGATTAGGTTTTTACCGTTTAGTGTATGCAAAAATAGTGTTTGTGGATACTTGAAGAGTGTGCTATGCTCGGCGTTTCATGCGAGTTCGAATCAGATATGGCGAAATAAGCAGTCGAGCCATAGTAACCAACATAGCCCGAATAGTTATTAAGTGTAGCCCCGACGGCTGCTGCGGCACAAAAGTTCTCGAGTGATGACCACGAACCAGAAGCGGGCAGGCAGAAAGCCGATGGATGCGGGAGCCGCAAGAACGGCGATTGTGGAGATCTTTAGGATTAACCTATGTTCAATGGAACCTTTAAGACTGATATGATGATGATGGTATATACTTAATTAACTGTCGGTTGCTTAACGGTAAAACTTAATTAGTCAATTAGTCAATATACGATCCACCGGATGGTAAAAAGTTATTGCTAGTGAGATACAGGGTGTTACTCACGCATTTAACCCTTTCCCAGTCGAATTGCTCATGGAACAAAAAGCGAGAGCTATAATAAATTACTTCTCTTATTAACCCTTTAATCCTAAACCAATAACTCCAACTGAACGGCTGAAGGAATTTTAATGACGCATTATTAATGAGACCAAAATATGTCAATGTATATCAGTAGCATTATATGTATGTATATCGAAAAGGAAAGTATTTAAGACATTAATTGCCATTAATATACACCTATAAAATCAGTGGCAGTAAGAGCACTTAAACATAGTTCTGGATATCAGTATCAGTCTTCCAGAACTATGTTTAACTATTCTAACTGCCAGTGATTTTATCTCAAAGATGTTAGTTACACTTTCCCCAGCCTACCCAGTAGTAAGGAACCCATTAAGGCAGCAATAAACAACCGTCCCAACCCCTTATTTATTTAAATTACAACATCCGAACTACCTGTGATCGAGACCAATTTAAAGGAATTTGAATCGATTTGGAAAAACGAGCATGATTCGAATTAGGGATGCTCTATCATCGTTATCGTACCCCGTATAATATCGATAATGATAGGACTTTTACACGAAGGTTATTGAACGTAACTTTTGCACCCAATCTATACATTTAAATATGAAATTCTTACCTATTCACAATAAAAACTGAAAATAAAGAAATGTTTTCGATTTAATTCTAAAAAGCTAGTTTTTAGTGTATGGATGGACTTACGTTATATCATATATATCATCACTCATGCCTGTTACTATAACCTGATTCTCAGAAGGGAAGGCAGATAAAACGGATTTCCATTTGTCATGATCCTTGCACAACTATTTTGCCTCATGTTTTGTGTAATATTAATCTGGCCTTTCTAGAGACTCAAAGACAAAGTTTTGCTTGGTCGAATACAATTATTGATTTATCTCAAATTCAATCACATAGGTTCAAACGCATTAGTTTACTAGTTGACGAAAGCAAATAGATTTATTTCAACACAAGACAACAAATTAAAAGGTACAAAAACGCTTTGGCGTCACCTGTGCTAGTTTTGTTACAATTAGAATGAACATAGTAAAATAATGAGTAGAGGAAAATTTACTTCCTTTAAAAGAACATAGCATCGAATAAAAGTATGTTCTTTTAGGTTTATCTGATGTTATGCACATGCATCAAGAGGAGCTCGCCTATTCAAATGCAATTTTTTGCTACTGTCTCACATGACCATGCACGTTATAATTCGAATTTCAAGTGACCAAATTTCTTTTGTCATCCGTGTTAGCTGATATATACTCCAACAACTGCTCACCGCTGAGAAAAACGCGTGTTGTACGTTTGTCTACTGCTAGACAAAGGTCTCCCCCAGGGATCTCCACAATGGCCGGTATTTTGCTGCCGGTCATCGGTCCACCTTATAGGGGGCCTGTCCACTGTCTTCCAGTTTGTAGTCGCCACTCGAGAACCTTTCTGCCCCAGCAGCCGTCAGATTTACGAGCTATTTGTAAATGGGGTAATACGGCTCAAATATTAATATTGTTATAATCATCGTAGATAAATGTTTAGTAATCGATATTAACAAATAAAAATATTTCTCAACATCGCACAACCTTATACGAATCGATTTTGAAAAACGAGTATCGATTCGTATCGATATTATTTTGTCACGTTGTTGTTAAGTTAATAAAGTGGGGGTTTAGGCAGGATAAATAGCGGATATTTTTTATGATGTAGGCTTTCGCTTTACTTGGTTAGCGGTATATCGGATTAGGTGTTATTCATTCAAATCCAATCCGATTTACTATAGGTTACGGTTGATGAGCTTCATTCGGAATTATTAATAGTTACCGATACTAAAATTACTGGTAAGTCCCTTTGTGGGGTTAGGTATCCGCTTTTACAATAAAATTCCTAAGAGTTTCCTAGAATTGCCCTATGAAAAATTTAATTAAACTGTAAAATTCAATTTAATTAAAAAGGCATACTACACTATTGACGACTATAGATATGAATAACAACAACGCATGGAGTATGTTGAGCTGAACAAAAAATATTGATCGACTGATTGTAATTTATTTGATTAGGTTTCCTTTTTTATTTTATTTGTATTGGAATTATGTATGTAATATAGTTAATTATTATTTTAGTTTATGAAGTTATATGAAATAGATATTTATTTTTAAGACTGAACAATTAGTATGACTGTTTGTAATTTAGTTTGTGACATTGGATAAGGTATTTTTATAATTTTTATTGACTGTTATATGAACTATTTTAATGTACTAACGATTTATTTTATAATATGTGACGTGCAAAAGTGTTCCTTGTGTGCCTAATTGCATTAAATGAAATTCTATTCTATTCTATTATAAAGCTTTTGCTTATCACACTAATATTATAAAGGCGAAAGTTTGTGAGTGTGTAAGTGTGTGTGTGTTTGTAACTTCTTCACGTCTAAACGGCTGGAGCGATTTTAATAAAATTTGGTATGGAGTTAGATGACACCCTGGATTAACACATAGGCTATAATTTATAAAGTTTAACGTGGGTAAAACCGCGGGGTACAGGTAGTCACACTAATATTATAAATGTGAAAGTTTGCGAGTGTGTGAGTGTGTATGTTTGTTACGTCTTCACGTCTAAACGGCTGCAGCGATTTTAATTAGCTGATAACCTGTATCAACACATAGGCTATAATTTATAAAGTTAAGCGCGGGTAAAACCGCGGGGCACAACAAGTATTAAATAAAGTAACAACGAATTAGGCCCCTTTTGATAATAGCTCACATAAACTTTTACCAGACTTGAGATTGGAAAAAAAAATATTTACGCTATTAACAGCGATATTACTGTAATACTTCAGTTCTGGGAATTTGTTGATATCTTAAGAGTACAAAATACACCGCGATTAAATAAAAACTCAATATTACTGACTGATCTCAACTCATAACATTGGTTGTTCAACATTTTAATTATTTTGTATATTTGACACCCTTTCATTTTAGACGTACCGTGAGAAATATTACAAGCGAGGAGGCGCTCATGGCAGTCATGGCTAGATGCTCTGGTCCGAAAGTGATCTGCGAGGTTAGGTAAGCAACTAGACTCGCGAATCTAATTTCTGAGCGTCTCTGTGCTTCGGAGGGCACGTTAAGCATTAGACAACAATCGTTAAGCCATGTCAGACACCTACTGGGCGCCTTGAACAACTCTAAAACTGGTGTAACCACTGCCTATACGATAAGTAAGTAAATGAGTGAGAAATATTTGCAGATAATATACCTATGTGTAGGCGCTAATATTACATATTTAACAGTAGTAATGACGGTTAACGCACATAGGGCTGGATACCCGGGGTTCGTGGGTTCGATTCTCACCCGCACTTAAATTTATACGACTCACTTTAAAAATTGATGTCTGAATCTTAGTAGGAATGAATATGAGGGAGAAATTATTGGCATATTAAAACGTTTTTCCTGACTATTGTGTTATTATAACGTTGCGATTGGTCTATAACTCTTGACGAATGATTACCAGTGATTAGAGTGACTATACTGGATACACTGTAGGGTCACGATGCCCTAAAAATACTTAAGATCTAGTTCTAGAATGATGTATACAAATTATTAACAATTCGTTATACTATTGCTAAATCAATAGTTTTATTCTAATATTTAACTAAAGCTGATATTAACTTTTACCTGCTAATTTCAAATGGCTATGAGAGAAAGAGTCTCTCTCTTGTCCCTAAAGAAATGTACGAAACGTAAATCTATCTTTCGTTCTATCTTCACTAAGTTATATCTCCCCCTCAACTACCGTTCGCGTCCTGTACTACAGGTTTTTCTAAACCTACTTCAGGCACCAGTCTCTCATAAAACAGGTTGCATACTTACAAATTCTATGTACATAGGCTTAACAGTGCGAGACATGTTATTGTTAATGTATCCAACCTATTTGTGAGAGAAAATAAATACCGTTCGCGTCGCCCGATCACACTTTTCGAAACGATTACGTCACGCATTTACCAGCATACTCCCCAAGTCAAGGATGCGTAAAGAAGTTATATTTCAAAATTATATGACCAACTTTCTTTTGTACACACTTCTCTTTTGAGCAAAATAAATTTGACAGATTGGGCTGAATGCTGAATGTGCTGGCTAAACAAGTTATATTTCAAAATTATATGACCAACTTTCTTTTGTACACACGCCAGCACATTCAGCATTCAGCCCAATCTGTCAAATTTATTTTATAGATTTCCAACTTTATCACAAAACCATCACGTTCGCTTTCAATTGGGGAAATTTGACAGGGGTAGCTTGATGTGCTGGAGTCTGTACCTAAAATAAAATAATGATAATAAAAACTAAGTTACAATAAAAGAGATAAACCAATAGTTGCAGTTATTGAATAAGAAAAGCTGATTTTTTTACATTGCCCAGTCATTATTAACAATGGCGCTATTAAATACTTTAACCGTAACAAACACTTTTATTTAACTATTATTGTTCATTTTATTACCACAGTTGACAGGATTATTTTTATTTTATTCTCTAACACTATTTTTAATGTTATAGAACTAGCAGGATAACGTATATAAATCCCAATTACAATTATAAATGTGAAAGTTAATCTGTTTCATGGATGTTATGTATATATAATATATGTTTGTACATAAATATTATTCGTACATAGGTACATAAATATGTAAATTTATATAAGATGCACTGCCAACTACCACTTTGTCTCCCTGCATTGCTTTGTTTCATCCAACGGTTGTCTGAAGAGATTGCTATATTAGCGATAAGATCGCCGTTTGTATATAATATAATAATATAAGCTGACTTATGTTACAATGTATGTTCCGATTTGGTGCAATAAAGTGTTATCTATCTATTCCACTATGTAGAAGTAGAATAGATAGATAGATAGATAATATATAGTTAGGCAGTATGCAATTAGTGCGGTTTCGACCATTTTCGAGTGACAAAACCTCGATGTAAATGCAATGATTGCTACATTAATTAAAATAATTATAATTCAATTCGAAATCCATTTTGGTTCACGCCTTATCTTCCAATAAAAGTTTAGTACTTTGGTTTAATTTTTAAATACCTTAAAAGCTTTAACGTTATGCACATCACACGGGTATCCCTGTGTGATGTGCATAACGTTAAAGCTTTTAAGGCAAATTTTCTTATAATGTTTTTAATTTAGAAATTTACTATCACTTTTCAAATAAAATTCACTGCCTCCCTAAGGGCCTAAGTAATAAATAGTTTAAGATTAAGATGCTCTTGAAAAACCTGATTTTCTTCGGTCCCTGCGGCGAAGCTTACCTAAAACAAAAAGAAAATATTAGGTTATGTTAAAAGATAAAGTATTGAAATAAATTTCATATTATTAACTGAATAAAGAAAATAAAAAGCGCTTATCCAACGCAAGTCAAACACGCTACACTTTATACACATAACACGCGTTCCGCAAACACATTCCAAAAAAAAAAACGCATTTTTTCTACCAATCTAAAAATCTATAAAAGACATTTGACAGATTGGGGTAGCTGGATGTGCTGGCTTCTGTACATCGTTCCAAATTATGGATACTACTCCATTGTGGAAATCTTTTGGGGAGGCCTTATCCAGCAGTGGACATAAATCCCCCGATCCACACGCCGATGTCTAATACGCCAAGAGTACGACACAAACGCGCCCCAACCACCATTAACCTCTGTGACCCTTAGTATGCATTCGTGATGATAAACGCTTGCCTCTGTTGTTTGGTGAAGTCATGAAAGTCTGCTAGGCTTACTGTAAACATCATCTCAAAAAACATAAGCGTGAATCGTCATAGTTTTTATTTTACCGAAAGTCTACTGACTGGTTCGGCCAAAAGGCTCTTTAACATAAATGGCACTCACAGACGCAATCACGTTAAAATTTAAAACTAATTAATTCACCAATAACGTAGGCAACCTTAATAACTAACCCTCCACCGCACCGGTCCAATAAAGTGCAAAAGTTAACACTACCGATGCGCATGGTAATGAAGAGACTTAGTTAATTGTACCATATTTACCCATTATGTGGGATACATTTAGCCCATACTGCTGGAAAATGTATGCATGTATTGGTTCCTATTTATAGTTTTAATGTCTTAAGGGCATTGGATACTGTATGTGGGCAATACACATTTATCTTTTTGTATCAAAATCAGCAACCTAAGTAGCTGACATAGCCTGAAGAATTGCCAAATTGAAGTGGCAGTGGCTAGCAGTACGTTAGCAATTTGTAGCCTTATTCATTAGTGAAAAGATCTCAAATAATCAAAAGAAGATCAAATCTATTACTAAACTTTGTACATTTTTTATTAATGCTGCCGATGTTGGTACAATAAGAGTAATTTGTTTTGTAGACATTCAGCCTATCCATTGTAATTAAGAGCTTAATTTATTTATTATTATAATGACCTCACAAATTATTATATTGCCTCAAATTATCATGATCATGCAAGCACAGAGAGTTCTACTGCTGGACTAAAGCTAAAAGAATAGAGTGATATGTCATAATCGCCACGCTTGGCAGACAGGTTAACAAACGCAGCATTATGGCCATGGGCACTGTGGTCCAATCGATGGTATGCTTGGTCCACTTCCACGCCCTGCCACGTGAATAAATAGGTTACCATCAGGCTGACGGCCCGGCGTCAGCACATGTAAATACAATAACTTCAAACTTGTATGAACGAACTATATTTCACTAATTAAATAACCAATTAAAACTTAAACAACTTACATTAGTAGTTTAGTTTATTATTCAGATCTTGCAGCAACAAGAAACAACTTCCGTGCATTTAAGCGCTTATGAAATACCTACTATTGAAATGAAGTAAAACGGCTCACTTGATAAGACTCTTAAACTATTCCTTTGGTACCTTTGCTACTAAAAAAACTAAAAAACTAAACTAGCCTCGTTATTTTATTATGTCTCCTGCTTTGCTCTGGAGAGGAGCCCAACGACTTCTTTTCCAACGCCTTTATGCTTCTTTCTCATAAAAAATTGTGGTTTGTCGTAACAATTCCCGATCATGCCTGAACCTCACCGGTCAGTGTCATTTCATTGTGTGCCACTGTTAATCCTGGCTTACAGGAGTTGCAGTGGTGGGTAAGAGGGAGGAACTAGTCCCTTTATAAACTCACCAATAAAATAGGCAACATTAATAACTAAATTCCCACCATGCCCGTCCAATAAAGAGCAAAGTTAATACTATCGCTCTGCATCGTAATAAGGAGACTTAGTTAATTGTGCAATAGCCTTAGTTAATTACCCATTATGTGGGGTAATTTGAACATACATTGCTGGATATTATGTGCTTGTATTGGTTCGAGTTTATAGGTTTTAAAGTCACACACCATTACTTATAAAAACTATTAAGGCACTTAGAGTAATAATAAATAAAATAAAATGATCTTTTACTTCTCTCTTAAATGTAAATACATTAGTTTTAACGGTTTAAGTAACGAAAACTAATGTTAGACCTTTGAGAGAACTGGAGTCAGTACTAGGCTCGAGACCTGTAAGAAAAATCTCCAGTCTTTCTCCATCTTGCATACAAACTAGTAGCTGTTAAAAAGTTACACAAAAGTTAATACTATCGCTCTGCATTGTAATAAGGAGACTTAGTTAATTATACCATAGCCTTAGTTAATTACCCATTATGTGGGGTAATTTGAACATACATTGCTGGATATTATGTGCTTGTATTGGTTCGAGTTTATAGGTTTTAAAGTCACACACCATTACTTATAAAAACTATTGAGGCACTGATCACTTGCAGAGATAGTAAATAAAATAAACTAATCATTTATTTCTCGCTTAAAGGTTTTTAACGGTTTAAGAAATAAAAATTGAGCTTATGTTAGACCCTCAGTCTGTACTAGGCTTGACACCCGAATGATAAATCTCCAGGCTTTCTCCTGCTTGCATACAAAATAGTAGCTGTTAAAAAGTTAGACAATAGTTGACACTTTCGTTGTGCTTCGTAATAATGAGACTTCGTTAATTGTGCCATAACCTTAGTAGAAGTATTATGTGGGGTAATTTGAACATACATTGCTGGAAATTATGTGCGTGTATTGATTCGAGTTTATAGGTTTTAAAGTAACACAGTTAATTTTAATATTTTTGATTGTCTTCTTTTTTTGTTTCAGATTTTTGTTTTTTTAATTTATTAGCTTTTCTTTATATTTCAATCATTTTGTAATTAGTTGTTTAAGAGATAAAAACGGGAGGTACAACTGCCAACAAACTGTTTTGCAGTTTGGCAGATGTATCAAATTTGTTGTTAAAGATTTGAATTGACTGTGAATAAACTTTTATTTATTTATTATTAATTATAAAAACTATTGAGATACTGATCACTTGGAGAGATGGTTAGTGTCAAACGCTTGCATGTGAAGTACATAGCACTTCAATGGCAAATACAAAAGAACCCTTAAATTTAAGTCAGTCTCCATTTTTTTTATTGATGATAATAATTATGGATTCCTGTTTACAAAATTTTAACATTTTACTAACTAACTATACGGGCGGGATAACACCCCTTTAAAACACATAAATGGCAAAATGTGATCGAATGCCATAAAAATCGGATCATAATAACATTATGAATCATTATTTCATCCCCAAGGTGTCGTAAAACCGGATAAGGGATGTTATATCAGGTTATTTTTATCCCATACTAATATCGTCACATTGTTCTACACGTTTTAACCCCTAAACCCCTCAAGGGCCATTTATAACCCAAGGCTATTGAACGGTGAAGTATTTGTAAGATTTCTAATAAAAACAATAATTTTATAGCCTCCTGAGGAATGGATGGGGGAAGTTTTGAAGGATCTTTCCTCTTAGGCCTAAAAATACATATAACTTAACACAAGTTACGATATTTATGTCCGGTGAAAATGTGTTATTTTTTCAAGGTAAATTTCAGGAGAATGGAAGCGTTTCTAGATTAGTCTCGGAATTGTATTCTTCTTAGCGTGTCGATGGCAATCTAAATTAAGTCAGCCCAGAATTGAGCTACGAGTTGAACGTTGTCAATAGCGTCCTTTAGTTCTTGTAACGTGCAGGAATTAGGGCACGCAGGGCATGTTAACAAGTGTGCCAGTTTGAGGGACAGAACCACACTTGCACACTAGGTTGGAAACGTAGGGATTGTAGGTATTATATTTTAGTAATTTAAAAAAAACTAAACCCTGATTATACGAAGAAAGATAAGGATAAAACATTTTTATAAATCACCTGTTGGCGTGGTTGGCAAATGCTTGTTTTTCACGCTGGAGGTCGTGGGTTCGATTCCCAACCAGGACAGATATTTGTGTGCATGAATCTGTTTGTCCTGAGTCTGGGTGTAATTATCTATATAAGTATGTATTTACAAAAGAAAAGTAGTATGTGTAGAATATCAGTTATCTGGTTTCCATAGTACAAGCTCCGCTTAGTTTGGGATCAGATGGCCGATGTAAATAATGTTCCAGGATATTGTTATTATTAATTAAGTATCTAGTTTTGAGTTTCTCTATTACAAGCAAACAAATATACACGAAAATCAAATTTCTTTATAACGTTAGTTTAGACAAATTGAACTAATTGAATAAAAATCCTACGAATGTTATAAATGGGAAAGTTTGTGAATATGGATGTATGGATGAACGGATGTTTGTTGCTCTTTCACGCAATAACTACTGAACGGATTCTGATGAAACTTTGTACTAATATAGCTTATTTATATACTGTAACGCGGGCGAAACCGCGGGAACAGCTACTGTTATATTGACCTAATATATTAAGAACTCATGGAAACCATTAATAGAATTTATTTTACAAAAAATATATTCCGATCGATTTCAAAAGAAGGTAGTTCCAACAATTCCCCTGTCTTTATTTTGTATGTATGTACAGACGCCAGCACATCAAGCTACCCCAATCTGTCAAATTTCCCCAATTGAAAGTGAACCTTATAATTACGTGATAAAGTTAAAAATCTATAAAAGGAATTTGAAAGGTGCTTTTGTGATAAAGTTGAAAATCTATAAAAGAAATTTGACAGATTGGGCTGGATGTGCTGGCGTCTGTTCTTTTATAAAAATATTTTTTTTAAAGACCTGTCACTTCATTTTTATCTCATACTAATAACGTCACATTGTTCTACACGTTTTAAACCAAAAATCCGCCCAAGAGCAATATAAAACCTTAGGCTATTTAACGTTGAAGTATCTATATACATATAATAAAATCGTAGGAAAGTCAAAACTGTACATTGAATATTTTTTTTAAAGGATACTTGGGGCGTGATCTACAATCGATATCGAAGCCAAAAATATCGTTTTTAGATTTTTTGTCTGTTTGTCTGTATGTATGTCCGGGCTAATCTCAAAAAGTATTTACTTCAAATTTTGCATGAATATTACTAAGAGGTCGGGTCAACATATAGGGTACATATTATCACGCTATCACCTACGGGGGAGGAGCTGTGATAATTTGTAAAGTTTAACGCGGGTAAACCGCGGGGCACAGCTAGTTTCTAATAAAAACAATATTTTTATAGGCCCCTGACACAGTATAAATATGGACAGTAAGTTAACTAAGCCTAGTTGATGAAATAATAACCTACGCTATATTGAAGCTGTAGGGTTGTAACTTTTAATGTTTTAGATACCTATTATTATTCTTTATTAAAACATATTTGTTTTATAAATCAGCAGGACGGTTAAAATACGAAAGCTCCCATTTTGATGAAGCCGCATTCAAAAAGCCGTACACTACGCAATACGCACGTGGATATTTAAAAAGATTGCGGAGATAAACTTGCACGCGACCACTCGTTTTGACGGGGCACTTACTACTGACAGAACCGCGACAACCGCTAAGGGGGCTTATCGATGCGCATGTTTGTGTGAGTGTGCCGTTTTGTCCGTTTGTAGGTAGTTTTCGTACTGTCTATTTTTATACTGAGCCCCTGAGGTACAAATAAGCACCTATTAATACTGCTTATTTGCCACTTTTAAAAAACATTTCTTGCAGGCCTGTCACCTTGTAAAATCGACACACATTTAATAGAGAAAAGATTTAACGTGAACATATTTTGACAAATCTACTTTCAACTTAATGTCAAGTAAATATTAGATTCAAAGTCAATTTGTTAAAAGTGCTCCTTAATCCCTTCTTACAGATAAAACTATCTTATTTACCGTCACTAAAACAAATTGCTAGTAAATGAGTTTGCAACTCATTTACTAGCAATTTGTTTTAGTGACCAACTTGCGAGTTACGTTTTAATTAAAAACTTGAAAGAAATGTAGTCCAATGATATCAAGAAGATGATAAGATGACTGGGTAATTCAGTTCTGTTAATGAGACATCAAGTGGTCCGGTCGGGATTAATAAATAAATAATCATTGTCAGACGAAAGGCTTCCACTGCTGGACAAAGATCTCTACAGGTTTTATTGTGCACATAATTTTTCCACCTATAAAGTGAAAATTTTTTGGAACGTAGTTCCTTATCGCGCGTTGTGATAGGGGGCTAGATGGAAAAAAATCTTACGAAAAGTTGTCACGACACTTTTTGCAGCTGTGCGGCGTGCGCATGTTTCTCTGTCTGTCTCTCTCTCTCTTATAGAAAGCAAGCCAGATATTTTCTATTTCGCATTAAACAGTGTGGTGTCGCGACGATTATTTTTGTTGAGTGTATACAGGTTTTTTGTACATAATAAAAAATAAGAAATAACTTCGTTCCATCCGGGTCACCCTTGACACCTCTCAAGTTTTTTTATCAAAATTGTTTATAAAGTAGCGGAGAAATCGCGTAAGATACAAACAATTATAAACAACATACAGTCTATTTAATAAAAAAAAATTCAAAGAAATATTCAGTTCGAAGAATAATATCATCTCAGGACATTATTCACACACGGCCATCTGATCCCAAACTAAGCAGACCTTGTACTAAGGAAACCAGATAACTGATATAATAGGTACTACTTTTCGTTTGTAAATACATACTTATATAGATAATTTTCTGTGTGGTGACGGCATAGAATATCATCACCCCATCTCAATGGGGGGCGTAGAAATCATTCGAGGGAATACCTACCAGAGAACGGGCAGCAGCGTTTTTCTTTGAACTATGACCATCAAACTGCGATCGCCAACCCGTCTGCCAAGCGTGGCGATTATGGTATATCCCCCCATTCTTTGGGGACGCTTTTTGTCCAGTTATGGACGTACCTTGGCTGACATGGTAGATAATTACACCCAGACTCAGGACAAACAAACACGTGTTCATGTACACAAATATCTGTCTTGGGTGGGAATCGAACCCACGACCTGAGGCGTGCAAAGCATGCATTAACAACTACTCCACAGGCCCGTCGTCGTTCTATACGCTCTACCGTGTTGAGTATGACACATATTTAAGTTTTTTTTTGTATAGGATAGCAATTTATATTATTTATCTTACTTACTATGTCATAATTTAATTTCGATAGTAGGTAGTTTATGCCTTAAAGTTACCGCTTACTAAAATCCGCGTGGGCGCAGCTTTATGCAGATGTCAAACATAACTATGAATCAATTGAAACATAATACTCTTCAAATACAAAACTAATATTCACTGTTAAAATACAATAACAATATAGCAAGCAAACATATGATAGTTTTATACTTATATTGTGTTTTGTCCAAAACAATATAAAACAATAAATGAACATAAAAATCACACGCTGTGAGGAACCGATAGACGTAATAATAATAAATAGTACATTATTGAAGTAAGTAGGCAATATGTAACTACGGAAAATAATTTCTATATTGCTTCAGTGTTAAAGAAATTATTATTGTGCGGTCACGCCGCGGGGAAGTTGAAAATGTCGGGTGTTATATTAAACCGTAAGTTAAATGCAATTGTTACGTTTTTTTTTTTTAAGACATAGCCCGCATTAGTGAATATAATCCCTGCGTCGCGGGGTATTTTACAAACATATAACAGACGGACACAAATTACATCCAGAATCAGAACAACTATTTATGGGTCACACAAATAGTTGTCCCGCGCGGGACTCGAACCCACGACACGACGCGGCGAGGCGACTGTCTTAGCCGCTGCGCCACTCGTGCAGTCTAAATTATTTATTGAGTGTAGCCATGTCAGCCAAATGTCCACAGCTGGACAAAACCCATGGGGAATATGCTATAATCGCGTTTTGCAGACGGGGTTGGCGATCGCATTTTAATGGTCCTAGTTCACAGAAAAACGCTGCCGCCCGTTCTCTGGTACGTATTCCCTCGGCACGATTTCTACGCCCCCCCACGGGATCAGATGGGATGATGATAGTCTACGCTATCACCACGTTGCGTTGAGTGTAGCAAACTACCTATATCTTACAATCAGTACATTCTGAGGCGCTCATAGCTAGATGATCTCACCGGTCCGTAAATGATTGGCGAGGTTAAGCAACTCTATATGGGTCTATAGATGGGTGACCGCTAAAGTGGTTCAATTTCTGAGCGTCTCCGTGTTCCGGAGGGCATGTTAAGCTGTCGGTCCTGGTTGTAGACAATAGGCAATAGTCGTTAACTTACGACTTCCTAAGACTTAAAGACGATTGACAACATACATTCGGTGGTGTCTTATCCACAGACAGCCTAGAGACGCCTGTTATTCAGTTAGTTTTATTTACGTGGTGGAAATGCTGAAATCGCATGTCCGTTGCTTGGGAAGATGACGGGGTATGTAGGGCTTGAACCACTAAAAACTAAAAAAACAGCACTAAGCACATTGTTCAAAAGGCGCGTTCGTGCGTGGACAAGACACCCCTGAAAAAGAAAAGCAAGAAATTGCACAAATTACTAAGAACAGAGAACGATTGGAATTAAAAGACATAAATAAATAATAATAATAAATGGTTATTTAAGTTCATTGGTTTGATTAAAAGAAGACAAGTGTTTTAAACCATAGAAGAAAGTTAATTTAATTTTTTGATGATTTTTGTTCAATTAATTAATAAATGTTGTTGATTACAGTTTGTTGTGTAAATGTTATAAATATGTGTACCTACTTACATTTATGATCACAATAATTGTGTTGCCTCTATTATTATATCGATATTCATTTCAATTCGGTAGTATTTTTACACCTTTCAGTTACACACAAATACTTTAAATTTACTGTACTTTTGATGATTGTTCGAGGCCCCATCGATCAAATGTACCATCGAAGAAAAGACCCGTCGAGGAAGAGATCTTTCGAGGTAACGAACCATCGATGAAGTGTACCGTCGAGGTAGAGACATCGAGGTAATGATCATCGAGATAATGTCATTCGAACTAGAGTATCAAACTCGTGTAAGACGGACATGTATATATGTGCGAAAGAGAGGAGAAATCTAAGACTTACCTCATATTCGAACTTAAGTTGCGCTAACGTACATTAGGTACATATTATTTTATCTACATCGACAACACGTCTTAATACTGCTATACTTAATTTATGGAAAATCACCAATGCATCCCTGAATTTAGGTTAGTCAATATAGTCTAATACGTATAATAAATGAACTTTTTGTTTTAAAAGATACTTTTTCATCCAACTGTACTTCTAAATATGATATTATTAATATCGACATAAAGGGAATAGAAGCGTGGTAGAGGAGTCGACATAACGGGAATAGAAGCGGCAAAGAACACGTTGACTCGATATAGGGGTAATAAAAGCGAGTCAAAGTTATCGGATCGACATAACGGGAATCGACGTAAAGGGAATGAATCCAGTGTGTTATTTATCCCGTTATTTATTTCCAAGATATTTATTTATATTATTCTTACGATTTCGACAATATACTCGTAAGAAAGTAAAGAAGGCTTTTTCGATGAAAAATAAAATTATTCTAGTCAAAACTAATCTGCAGAATATGAGAAATTGTTTGTGGTTCGGAAGGCACATTAAGCCATCGGTCCCGGTTTTGTAATCGTTAAGAAATACTACTACTTATCGTATGGGCAATGGTTACCCTAGTGTCAGTGTTATTCTAGCCGCCCCCAGAAGGCCTCTGACATGGCTTTACGACTGTTGCCTTCTGTTTACAACCGAGACCGACAGCTTAACGTGCCGAAGCACGGATACGTTCAGAAATTAAGCCACTTAGGTAGACTCTATGGACTGACCGGGAGCATATTTGCTTAACCTCGCCAATCACTGACCGTTAAGAGCATCTTAATAAATGAGGTCCTTAAGAAATATCAAAGGCCTTCCTGGCTTAAACAAGTCTGACACTACAGTAACCACTGCCCGCAATGGATATACATAGTTTATCATACACACGCCTGTAACTGTCGAAAACTTGTTAATGGTGACCGCTAATGAACAATAAATTTTGATATAACCACTTAAACTTCATGAAAATTTCGTTCATGAAATAATAAAAACATTATTCAATTTATAGCTTGTTTTTAATAATTTATCGTGTATCGGTCGTGTTGAAACCGGTAGTAGATGAACCCACTGAGTTTGTTTCCCTGGGTCTTCTCAGTTGGAGCGCATTGGATCCGGTGGTAGCATTAAAGCGCGACCGTCGTTATTAACACAATCATAATAATAATACCTTAATATAGGCAGAACCATTGACAATATGTAGTAAAAATATTAGACTTAAACTAGATAATTAAACATAATCTCTTGACAATAACTTGATACGAGCTAGCTAAATATCATTGCTATAATAAAATAAATTTTATAAATGTTTTCATACAGTGTGTACCTTAATATCTATGTTACTAGAAATAATAATGTATAGAACTATATTACTACAAACATGTTCTGACTATTTACAAGCGCTTTTTTAAAGTCTACGTGAATAAAAACCTTTTTTATTTTACTTATTTATTTATCAATGCAGCAATTTCCAGTATAAATTGGTTGGTAAATGCTCGCCTTTCAAACCACAGGTCGTCGGTTCCATTCGCAACATATCTGTTTGTCCTGAGTCTGGGTGTAATTATCTATAAGTATATATAAGTATGTATTTACTAAAGAAAAGCAGTATATGTAGTATATCAGTTATCTGGTTTCCAAAGTACAAGTTCTACTTAGTTTGAGAGCAGATGGCCGTGTGTGAATAATGTACCAGGATATATTACATTATTATATACTATACTACCTGACCGGGCAGACTTCGTACTACCTCAATCGATAAATAAATGACCTAAACTTTTGTTTTAGAAAACGTTTATACGTGAAAAAGAAAAGGGCTGTTTTTAGGAGTTTCGCGCCAATCATTCGAATTTTTCTCAACCTTCCTTTTAAACCTTCCCTAGACCTCCACGAACATTTCAAGTCCAAGATAAGATAAATCCGTTCAGCCGTTCTCGAGTTTTAGCGAGACTAACGAACAGCAATTGATTTTTATATATATAGATTATAGTTTATCAAACGTACGTATATATCTGTCCAAAACTTGTTTACAGGTGACCGTTAATTATCAATAAATTTTGATATACCTACTAAAACTTCATGAAAATTTCGTTCATGAAATAATAAAAACATTATTAAATTTATCGCTTGTTTTTAACAATTTATTACTGCAGCAATTTCCAGTATAAACTAAAAGGCTGGCATGTTATATATTAACACTTACGTAGACGCCAGCACACCAAGCTACCCCAATCTGTCAAATTTCCCCAATAGAAAGTGAACCTTATGCTTTTGTGATAAAGTTGAAAATCTATAAAAGAAATTTGACAGATTGGGGTAGCTGGATGTGCTGGCGTCTGTACTTACTAGCGCGCCTTTGTGGTGATAGCCGCATTGGTCTAGCGGTAGTTTTAAACTTAGGCGGGAACTGGGTTCATTAAGTCGGTTGGCGTGGTTGGTAAATACTTGCCTTTCCCGCCGCAGGTCTTGGGGTAGATTCCCGCCCATGATAGACATTTGAGTGCATTAACATGTCTGTTTACTAGTTCGAGAACGGATTTTGATGTAACTTTGTAGTAATATTCTACTAATATTATAAACAAAGTTTGTAAGTATGGATGGATGGATGGATGTTTGTTACTCTTTCACGTAAAAACTATTATGACGCGGGTGAAACCGCGGGGCACAGCTAGAAGCTAATAAATGCGAAAATTTGAGAGTATGGATGGATGTATGGATGTCATCCATACATCCATCCAAACTCACAAAACGTTTGTTACTCTTTCACGCAAAAACTATTAAACCGATTTAGATGAAACTTTGTAGTATTATAGCTTATATATCCGAAAAACACATAGGCTATAATGTATACAGTTTAACGCGGGTAAAACCGCGGGGCACAGCAAGTTACATAATAATGCAGCAACACCACAAAGTAAATTCAAAACTACCCATTATAAGGAAACATTCAACTTATCAAATGCCATTTAATAATAACTTTCCTACTGCTACGGTACATTTTTCATTCGTTATCACGTTGTATAGTATTATTTTTACCTTTATTGTTGCAAAATACTAACGCCCGCCATGTTGTTATATCGACAGCGCATGAATTAATACATTCAGTGGAAAAACACGCGACGAAAAATTAAAATGAAACCTAGTACCTACTACAAGATACGACGACACTAATTCTACATTCATGTGTTTATATTTTTTGTTTATAAAACATGGATTATATGAGATGTGCCAGTGGGAAATCTCTCTTAATACTTGCTATTATGAGCCGAGCCTATATATCCGATAGGAGTGCATTATTATAAGATTTTTTTTTAGTAAAGTCGCGTGACATTTTTTTTTAAATCCAGTCCCTAACAGGCTGTACAAACATTTCCATAACGGCTTGAAATATATCTGTATTATAATGCACACACGGGTACGTATAAAGCTATACATTTCCAATATAAGCTGATCTCTCATTCTATGGAAATCCTATACAACTCGAGATCAGCTAATACTGGAAATGTATAGCTTGATATGTAGCCGTGTGTACGTATGTTTGGAATAAATAAATGAAATTGAAATTATATTTGTCTGGATAATTATTAGACGAAAAAGGTTTATGAAAGGACGTATCAGTATATGACCTTGGTCTTCATTAAATTAAAACATTATTATTACTGCTATGTCCACTTCAACAGCGATAATAAATCATTGTTATTTGGACAATTTAACACAATTCAGCATAACTTGATTGGCAAATAATTATAGTACTATTATATAATTATATTATATAATAGTACATAAAAAAAAAACAAAATACAGGTGCAAATTAATATGGTTTTTTTCTCGGAATTAATATTTAGCTTGCGAAATATATTTGATTCATACAATTATTGTTATTCCTACAAAAACATTATTCAGTTATCAACCAACCTATTTAACCGCAAATTTGTAATACTTAATTTAAATCCAGCGCGAAATTATTGCAAATATTTGCGGTCATAATTGTACTGTCTATATGTAATTAATTTATAATAGTTTACTTTCTAGGAGACAAAGCATATTTTTAAAACAAATTGCCTATAAACACACGTTGAATTTATAACATCCGACATTTTTAATAATTTTTAATACTTGCAAAATAAAATATCTTTCTCTTATATTTGTCAAGTCATTTTAATTAAAACAAAAATAATACATAATTTGTTTATTGATGAAGTAAAATGAAATAAAATTTAACTATATTTTACTTATTGGATCTCTATCGTTATGTCTTCTACCATGGAATGGTCTTAATCTAGAAAAATGCATGTGCCTTACTTGGCATTTTCATAGATTTAAACGAATTTGTATCATTTTCTTGTAAAATAAATGAATCTTTTTGATACAGATACACTTCTCCAGACTCTTCTACTTCTACAGACAGACCTTGCAGGCGTTTACCTCGGCCAGGTTATAATATTGGCTATACACGACGTAACGTCAATAGTGTTTTGGACACTTAAATGCAGTTTTTTTACTTACAGTCTGTTCCTCATGTTCTGTTTTGTTGTATCTGTCAACAAAAAACAAAAAAGGAACAAGCCAAAAATTACAATCATAATGTACTAAAAAGATATGAGTGTAGAAATAATGTCATCGTATCTTCTACTGTAATGGTAAAAATTAACTTTGGGTTGTTTGGTTAGGTAACGAGCTCAATTTTTGCTATTGTCGGGACGATTTTATTTGCGTGTAATAAAATCGTAATAAAGTGGGACTAGCAAAATAAATACTGCAATCCTCACTCATATAATAAATGCGAAAATAACTGTCTATCTATCTGTCGGGCTTTCACGCCAAAACTACTAAACCGATTTAAATTAATTTTGGTACACAGATAGTCTAGAGCCTGAGAAAGGACATGGCTACTTTTTAATGCGAAAAATACTTAATAATTATAAATAATAATAATACTTACAATAATAATACTTATTTCTTTTAACTTAATAATAATGATACCTTATTTCTTTTTACGTATTTCTTTAAACTTATTGTTTTACGTATACACACATATAATATGATATTTTAACCGACTTCAAAAAAAGGAGGAGGTTCTCAGTTCGACTGTATTATTATTTACATACAAAGGAACGTATCCAGCGGTGTCTTCATTACCAGAAACAACGTTGTTTTGATTCATTAATCACCAGTTGCATATATTGCTTTCTAAATATATTTCTATTGAAAATATAAGTAATACACACACATTATTTAGTTATTTACAGCACCAAAAAAGAACAGATTCAAAACTCCAAGCAGCGATACAGCCCTCAAAATTATACATATTTTTATAACTTTTCTGTAATTTTTATTTTTATAATAATACGCATCTTTTGATACCGCTTTTGAAGAAATAAAACAATTTAAGTTCCTCCCATACATGAACAGGTCACCCTAATGCGCATTATTAAAAAACTTCCAAAAACAAATACATAAAAATCAAACATTGACAACTTATTCACTAAAAAGTTTATACCGAAAACTATAAAAATTCAATTCCACCCTAATGAGTCAATATCGGGTTTTATCCCTCTTAATTTCGAATAAAAACGTCCAATTTGCATAAGAACTTTAGGCGGCTTACAAACTTACGATTGTAGGACGACGCAACTGTTATAGAAGTAGTAAATTTTGTCGGTGGACAGAAATTACCATTTCAAATAAGATGGTATGGATGGTACTCTTTGTAAAACAAAGTGCTTTTAGTTTTAATTAACATAAAATTATATAGATTTTATGTTTTGTTGTTTTATTGTTGTTATAACTGAATGAGTAAAATACTACCAGTCAGGCGCAGAGGTTCATTAGTAATTCACCCCCCTCGTGTTTTGGGTTCGTTTATCGCATAAGCCAACTATTTGTGTGACACATAAATGGTAATCTCAAAAATGGGAAATCATTGCATTGCGAATAATGCTATAAAATTCAAACATAAATAGTAGTTTTTAATTTGGGTGTAAATTGTGTCCTTGTTAATTCATAACCACCATAAGGTCAGCCAAAAGACGCCCTCTGTCGGACAAGGCCACCCCAAAGATCTCCACTTTTGCCGGTTCTGAGCTACCTGCATCCACCGGCCTCCAGCGACCCTCAGAAGATCAATAGTCCTCTTTGTGAGCCTACACTCGCTGCGTCTTCCCGAGCGTGGTCGCCACTCGAGAACGTGGGGCCGTTGGTTGTAGGAGCTATGTGCTCACTGCTCACTACCACTTCTGCTTGGCAAATCTTCGGATTATGATGTTACCTTGGTTTGTCTGCAGATTTCAACATTTCTGATTCAATTTCGAAGGGCAACTTCGAGCATAGCCCTTTTCATTGCTCTTTGAATGACAATGAGGTCAATAGTAAGCGACCATGACTCTGCTCTGTAAGTTGTCACTGGGAATGCATTCTTCGTCTTGAAACATTGCAGTGTTTCGGACGAGAAGATGTCACGTACCTTCCCAAACGCTGCCTACGGGAGTTGAAAGTCTCCCGTGATATAGTGATTTATTTCTGTAGTACGGGCGTCTTCGTTTGCTTAAAAGAAGGTATATTTCATCATTGTGGTTTTACGGGCCAAATCCAAAGATGTAGCCTTTGTTGCTATTCAGAATTTACTTTTTCCAGGATTTAAGAATTAGACAATATTTATTATCCAATATAGATCTCTGCTTCCAGTCTTTGAAATAATTCTATTCTATTTAAATAATTCTATTTAAACTGCCTAAAATAAATTTCCATATTTAACATGGCGCCTAGAAACCAAAATATAAAACGGTCAGCCTTTTTGACGTTGATTACAAAAAAATATCAAATCGTACCTTTTTGGGAGAAGGAAATAAGAGAACAGAACCGCAAAATTTCTTTTGTATATGGAAATACTACATCCGCAGTAAGGAAATATGATGTATCCCAGGCGATTGTGAAAACATTCAATACTAGTATTAGATTATTAGGTACTCCTTACGTACTAGACTCAAAGCAGCTATTTATAGGTCCCAACAAAATATCTTTTGATGTCGTCTTACCAATTATTCCCAATCGTAACTCTGTTAGGTTGTTAAGTGTGTAATGGAAAATTTGATCGAGTACTTATATAAATTTGAATGACACGTGTGGCGCAGCGGCTAAGACAGTTGCCTCACGGCTTCGTGTCCCGGGTTCGATTCCCACGCGGAACAACTATTTGTGTGACCAATAAATAGTTGTTCTGAGTCTGGATGTAATTTATGTCCGTCTATTATATGTTTATAAAGTACCCCACGACACTGGGATTAGAATCCTTAGTGTGGGCGAAGTTTAAAAAAAATTGAATATCAAGGCCTATTTACAATAGCTAGACTTTATATTAATTAAGTAAAACCGAGGGTGTGCACCATTTATGGCTAAGAAAATATTTTCCTTCCGGTTGTACCATTCACACAGGCCATAATATATCTCTATCTTCTTGACATTTTTCTTAATGCTCGTAAAAAAACGACTCTGCACTGTACTTGACTTTAAAATAAGATAAAATTTTTGGTGATTAAATAATTAAATGACATATATTAAATTGTATTAACATAATGTATATTTTATAAAAATAATTGTTTAACTAATTGTAATTAAATAAATATTGTGCGCCTAAATGGCTGGACATAGCTGAACATAATATATATTTGTGACTGTAACAACTTTTGACCTATGGACCACAATCAAAACTAAATAAAATAAACAAGTTTTGTATTTATAGTTGTAACTGTTCACCCAGCCTTATAAATAAAGAGGCATTTTAAACAAACATTACAACTTCTTGTCTGTAAAGTAAAATAAAATATATTAAGCTAATATAATCATTATTTAAATAACCTACTGTGTTTAAGCAAGTGGTACAATGTGTTTAGGAAGAAACACCGTTGTTTTATTACCCACTTGTTTCCAGCATAAAACTCAAGTATTGTGAATAAACACGGTAGAAATGTCGTTTACATGTGAAATTACTGGTACAGTCGAGTTCAAAAATAAGTTAGCAGAAAACTTTATAAAATACCCAAATAATAATGTCCACCTAGCCGAATTTCGGCCACGGCAGCCAATTTCAATACAGATTAGCCATCAGCGGGACATATGATAGTTCACAAATTTGTGCGCAAACACGATGTTCCGATGGGACACCCAGCTACACGACCGGAAAGAGGTCAGGTACAGGACCCACGACTTTACGTGCTCTCCGAGGTATAATACCGCCAGCTCCCAGACCGAAGTCTGGCCCGAAGGCTGATGCTGAGAAATTTTCTTTTTAAAGAAATGTCCCAAAATCACTTTTAGTCCGACCCGGGATGCAACATTAGCGCATGGTAGTTATAGCTTCAGAGCTGAAGTCGTAATGGTGGTGGGCAGGGAAAACGCCCTGGCCACTGCCATTTCAGCTCGAAATTTATTTGGGCTAAGTCAGTTACTTTTTGCTTACCTCGCACCCTGCACTCAAGGATGCACAACTTTAGCACACAGTGGCTAAATAAAAATTCTCTGCCCACTGCCATTTCAGCTTGACATTTATTTGGGCTAAGCCAGTTACTTCTAGCTTACCTCGCACCCTGCACTCAAGTATGAACAACTTTAGCACACAGTAGCTAAATAAAAATTCTCTGCCCCCTGCCATGTCAGCTTGATATTTATTTGGGCTAAGTCAGTTACTTTTAGCTTACCTCGCATTCTGCACTCAAGGATTAACAACTTTAGCACACTGCAGTAGCTAAATAAAAATTATCTGCCCCCTGCCATGTCAGCTTGATATTTATTTGGGCTAAGTCAGATACTTTTAGCTTACCTCGCACCCTGCACTCAAGGATGAACAACTTTAGCGCACAGTAGCTAAATAAAAATTCTCTGCCCCCTGCCATGTCAGCTTGATATTTATTTGGGCTAAGTCAGTTACTTTTTGCTTTCCTCGCACCCTGCACTCAAGGATGATCAACTTTAGCGCACAGTAGCTAAATAAAAATTCTCTGCCCCCTTCAATATCAGCTTGATATTTATTTGGGCTAAGTCAGTTACTTCTAGCTTACATCGCACCCTGCACCCAAGGATGAACAACTTAGCACATGGTAGCTAAATAGCTTCAAGCTGATGCTGTAAGGGCAGTGGGCAGAGCAAATAAAATGCCTTGGCAAATGCCATTTCAGCTTGACAATTATTTTGGCTAATTCAGTAGCCTCGTTGGTCTAGCGGTATCGTGTTCAACCGCAGCTAATCGGGTCCTAGGTTCAAATTCCGGGTCGGGCCAAAAAGTGATTTTGGGATCTTTCGGTAAAAAGAAATTTCGCAGTATCAGCCCGAAGTCTGGGAGTTGGCGGTATTAAACGCGTGCCTTGGAGAGCACGTGAAGCCGTCGGTCTGGTACCTGACCTCTTCCCGATCGTGTTGTTAGAAAAGAAAGTGCCTGCCCCTGCGCAATTAGTTAGTCTCTATTGACACTGGTCGCCGTGGCCGAAATTCGGCCGGGAGGCCATTATAACTTCTATAACAGTGTCGCTCTTTAAGTTTTTATTACTTAAAATCACAGAATAATTCTGTAATATTCGCGAATAAATTTTAACAATGTCCTTACTATTTGTCTCCACAATAATACACTTGTAAGTGTACTAGTTTGACATTTATGCACACTTTAGCATTATTTACTGCTGTAGTAGATAGGCATCGCGGCAAAATCCATTGTCGTACACTTGGGTGGTTTGTAAATTGTTCGCAATACCAACAAGGCCCACACACAGTGAAAACATTGGACTTTATTCGTGTCTTACTTTGTTGCTTAAGAGCCCAAACACCAAACAATAAATAAATAAATATCTTAGGACACTAACACACTGCCATGTGTTCGCAAACTAGAATACAGTGCCTGGCCTGTACTATGGCAACCAGACAAATTATATACATATCTATACATATAATAAAATCGTAGGAAAGTAAAAACTGTACAATTAATATTTTTTTAAAAGGATACTTGGGGCGTGATCTACAATTGATATCGAAGCCAAAAATATAGTTTTTAGAATTTTTGTCTGTTTGTCTGTATGTATGTCCGGGCTAATCTAAAAAGGACTGCATGGATTTACTTGAAATTTTGCATGAATATTACTACTTACTAAGAGGTCGGGTCAACATATAGGCTACATATTATCACGCTATCACATACGGGGGAGGAGCTGTGATAATTTATAAAATTTAACGCGGGTAAAACCGCGGGGCACAGCTAGTACATATTATGGATGAATTACTACCAGACACAGAGCAAATGCCGTGTGATTTCCGGCCTAGAAAGAGTTACAGAGCCACCCCATACCATTCCGTGGGTGTCGTAAAAGGCGACTAAGGGATACACCAGGGAGTCGGGCAGCAGCGTCACCATTGTACTAGCTACCACCTAACTGCGGTCATCAACTCGCATACTAAGCGCGAAAACCAAGGCAAACCTCTCCAAATGACAACATTATAACCTTTGGTGGAGGCCTATGTTCTGCAGTGAACGATATCAGGCTGATGATGATGACGACAGAACAAATAATCGTGCTGATCACACAAAGATTTGTCCTGGGTGAACACGACATCTGGGGCTCTATCGGCTAATTCACCGAACATCGATTTCGTGAATAGCGTTCAAATTAATAAAGGTTAAAAATTACTTAATCAATCGTTAAATCGGCTTCCATGAGCACATGTGACGTCATAAATGGTCCGGAATCGATGATCAACGTTGAAACCGATTTAACGATTGATTAAGTCATTTTTAACCTTTATTTATTTGAACGCCATTTAAGAAATCGATGTTCGGCGACTTAGCCGGTACAGCCTCTGGCTAAGTAGTCAGGGTCGCTAACTACTGGACCAATAGACAATAGCTTTTTATTATCAATCTTGAGGTCATCCGTTGGCTTTACCTCTAGAAACCGTCGACCGTAACGCATAGCCTGCCCCTGACGCGTCCGTGCGTTACGTCAGGCAGTGAATGCGGAAACCCCTGTGCAGCGGCAGAAAATTTTTAATTATTTGGGCGATTGGTTTCCGCACTGAGCGTCTTAAATGGGCCATTGTGCGTGTACTTATTTGGCTACTCGATCCATTTCAGTTGCATCTAGTCCAGGAGATCACGAAAGCTTGGCTTGAGGACTTTCGCGATGTCTTGGGATCATTCAGGTAATTTTCCCGTTGGTAGACAACACTCTTGCAGTATAGCAGTACGCGTGGTGGGGTTTCTTCATTTTCAATGCACCCTCTGCATAGAGGGCTGTCTGTGACGCCATCTTGAAGAGGTGTTTGTTTAGTGCAGTGTCCGGTAATTGTGCCTATCACCATGCGTACATTTCTCTATTCAAGTGTCATAGAATTCGCGATATGCGTTTCTTCAGGGATGGTAAAATTTATTTTGTCTGTCTACATAACTCTAGATCCATCCACTCTTTTTCATGATTAGAAATTAACGATAAGTAAATACAATATCTCAATGTCAATTAATTAAATAACTATTACGATGTCAATTACTGTAATAATTAATACAATTTCAGTAAATTAAAAACGCGCAATAAGTGAAATATTTTCACATAGTCAACGTTTACAATAGATGATAATATATGTATAATAGATGTCAATTTAAAAAATATATACAAAATTACTGTAAGAATTTATTGGACACATAAGTAGAATAATATGATCGAACATGTTTTCCTTTTTATGTGTCGAATAAATGTCATTATTTACTTCTTTAGTGACCATCAATGTTAAGTTAATGTTTCACATAGTTCAGGGTTTCTAAAAGTATCTTCTCTCCGGACCCCTCAGGGGTCCGTAGCATGGACATCAGGGGTCCACAGTTAGATAGTTAACTCTTAACATATTTATTCGTTAATTGTGAACTAAACACAACATTTCCCACCAAAGCCACAACTTGGAAAATTAGATCGAGGAACTTTGTCCATAGTATATAATAATGTGCCAGATCGCGAAAGTTTAAAATACCAATAAAAGATTTCTTTTTAAATATAATTTGATTTCTTCTGCTACAAGGACTTTGAGGCGCTCACAGCCAGATACTCACACCGGTCTGTAAGAGATTGGCAAGGTCAAACAACTAGGCTCGCGGTCAGTCCATGGATGGGTGACCGCCAAAGTGGTTTAATTTCTGAGCGTTTCCGTGCTTCGGAGGGCACGTTAAGCTGTCCGTCCCGGTTGTAGCCATTAGGCAACAGTCGTTAAGCCATTTCAGAGGCCTAATGGGCGGCTTTAACAACTCTGACACTAGGGTTACCACTGCCCCACACGATAAGTAAGTAGAACTTTGACGGGGGTCCGTGGGATTCTTTCAATAGTGGCAGGGGTCCGTGTGATCTTTCCGTGGGGTCTTTGAAAAAGATTGAGAAACCCTGACAGAGTTGCTCCTTACGGTCATCGCAAAGATTACTTAAACTAAGGTTGTGCAGTTTCATTTTTTTTTCTTGTCAAAGACAACGCTCGCACTAGGGAATCTAGTCCCTGTGTCGCGGGGTACTTTACAAACATATAATAGACGGACACAAATTACATCCAGACTTAGAACAACTATTTATGGGTCACATAAATAGTTGTCCGGGGCGAGACTCGAACCCGCGACACGAAGCGGCGAGGCGATTGTCTTAGCCGCTACGCCACACGTGCAGTAATAAATTATTCTTATTCTTATGTTTCTCATATTTACTCCTTACTGACATTGCATAGGTTACTTAAACTTAGATTGTACTAACGTTGTTTTACGTTGACCTCCTAGTAAATAAAGCCCTTTTTAGTCCGAATTCGCTACAAATATAGCAATTTAACTAGTAATTTTACTATAATATCAAAATAAATATAAAGTAACAGCTTAATACCACATTTTCATTCCAACAGCTGTACAGTGTACATCGAGCAAAGTTTCCAAACAATTTATGTTAAGAAACCTATGTTCAACACATTTTCCCCTGACTAACTTTCCAAAGGTATTTTAACTTATAAAACTTTGGAAGTCTTGATAGAATACTTCAACACGTGTATTGTTTGAATAATTACGATAGAATTTCAGTCTTAACTTAAACTTAGACAAGATTTTCACTTGAACAATTCAGTTTAGATTCACTTGTACCGTGTACTTAGTGTAAGCAAAACTTTTTTTTAAATATCTTAGGGCGACAAACGAGCAAGTGGGTTTCCTGATGGTAAGTGATCACCGCCACCCATGGACACTCGCGACACCAGAGGAGTCGCGGGTGCGTTGCCGGCCTTTAAGAGGCAGCAAACAAGTGTTGCTGACCCTTCCCCCCACCCCGATGAGCTCTGGCGACCTTACTTACACTCGGAAACACAATGTTGGCCTTGCTATGGATTATGACCCCGATATCTATTTACAATACCATACAAATACTCTTTATTTTTGAATGCCTCGTTGGTCTAGCGGTAGCGTGTTCATCCGCAGTTAACGAGGTCCTGGGTTCAAATCCCGGGTCGGGTCAATAGTGAGAGTGGGATTTTCTGTAAAATGAGATATGTCTTAGTATCAGCCCGAAGTCTGGGAGTCGGCGGTATTATACTCCCGTGCCTCGGAGCGCACGTAAATCGCTTGCTCTCTTCCCGGTCGTGTCGTTATTCGTGCCATCAGATAATGAGAGTGATGGATAGAAAGTGCCTCTGTGTTTGCACACGCCCTTGTGCACTATAATAAGTTATTATCACCTAAATTCTTACACCATACACTATACCCCTACTCCAAATTCCTTACAATATGGTCCAACTGAAGGTTGTCTGGAAGAGATCGCTGTAAGCGATAAGACCGCCAATTGTACCTTTTTTAATATAATTAACTATAACATAAATTTTGTTCTGTAAATGGTGTACAATAAACTGTATACATCTTATCTTATAATATGTCTCAGCTGCTGTGGCCGAAATGCGGCTAGGAGGACATTATTGTACACCAAGATTTACACATGAGAGTAACAAATCATTAGGTATTGTACATTGGGCAGTCTTATCACTAACTGCGAACAGGATGGACAAGATCAGCAAAAAGATAAAAAAATCGAGTGATAGGGTTGTAACGAGTTATGAAAGAGATAGTATGTATAAATAGACTAGTTTATTAACTTACTTACTTGTGGTATGGACAGTGGTTACCCTAGTGTCAGAGATGTTCAAGCCGCCCATTAGGCTTCTGACATGGCTTAACAACTGCTGCCTACTGGTTACAACCTGGACAGACAGCTTAACTTGTCATCCGAAAAACGGAGACGCTCAGTAATCGAACCACTTTGGTGGGAACACATCCATGGACTGACCGCGAGCCTAGTTGCTTGACTTCGCCAATCACTTACGGACCGGTGCGAGCATCTGGCTATGGACGCTTTTTTAGGGTTCCGTAGCCAAATGGTAAAAAACGGAACGCTTATAGATTCGTCATGTCTGTCTGACCGTCCGTATGTCACAGCCACTTTTTTCCAAAACTATAAGAGCTGTACTGTTGACACTTGGTAAGTAGATGTATTCTGTGAACCGCATTAAGGTTTTTACACAGAAATAAAAAAAAAAAACAATAATTTTGGGGGGTCGCCATACATAGAACTGAAACTCAAATTTTTTTTTCATCGTACCTATACATTGGGGTGTCTATGGATAGGTCTTCAAAAATGATATTGAGGTTTCTAATATCATTTTTTTCTAAACTGAATAGTTTGCGCGAGAGACACTTCCAAAGCGGAAAAATTAGAGTCCCCCCCCCCCCCTGTAACTTCTAAAATAAGAGAATGATAAAACGAAAAAAAATATATGATGTACATTACTATGTAAACTAACAACGAAAATTGGTTTGAACGAGATCTATTAAGTAGTTTTTTTTATACGTCATAAATCGTAAACCGCTATTTACCTTTCATTTAATCAACTGAAATACTTGCTGCTGCGGAACCCTTCATGGGCGAGTCCGACTCGCACTTGGCCGGTTTTTTAAAGTCTACATGAATAAATATCTTTTGTTTTTATCACCACGCTGGCTGCGATGGCCAACTCGTCTCGGCGATCGCAATATGTTGGTCATAGAACACAGAGAGACTCTGCTGCCCGTTCTATGGCAGATATGCCCGCAGGACGACTTCTACGCCCCGCATGAGATGAGAGGGCATGGTACATATCCTTTGCCGCCAACCCCACAGCAAACTTTAGTGGCGTATAAAGTATTCAAAGTGAAATTTTCAATCTATCCCTCATTGCACAGCTCAAAGCGGTGGGAATTGCTTTAATTATTCTAATATTAATGATAGCCAATAGTTGTCGAGATTGAGATTGGAATTGCAATCATTGAAACGATATTTCTATTATAAAACCTTAGTTTTTTAATGGTTGAATATTACTAAGGATACTCGTTTACTATACTCGTACATTTTTAAATTAATTATTGCTTGGGACAAATGTATAAAACTGATTTCTAATTGCAGTTTCACATGTGTTAGGTTTTGCAACCATGTAAAGTTTAAGCTTCTAAAATAATTTCACCATTTACATGAGCAACAATGCGAAGACAATTGTGCAGTATAATATTTCCCGCACAGATAGCTAGTCTCCATAGAGGCTGGCCGCCACACCCTGGCGGAAATTCGACCATGGAAGATATTATTACACACATATATATATATATATATATATATATATAATAGGTCTTTACCTATGAAATTGCCGTTTTGTATGAAAAAATTTAAACGAATTTTTTTCATGAATTTTTTTATTTGTATTAATCGAAGTAATCACCCATGCAATCAATGCATCTTTGCCATCGCAGTGGCAGTTTATTGATGCCCTTCTTAAAGAAATCAGCTGGACGGGAGGCAACAAATTCTTCAAAGGCATTTTGTACTGCCTCTCGGGTATTGAATTTTTTTCCCGCCAAGAAGTTATCCAAATTCTGGAAAAAGTAGTAGTCTGTAGGCGCAAGGTCTGGTGAGTAGGGCGGATGACGGAGAGCTTCCAACCCCAGTTCTTGCAACTTGGAGACCGTCTGCTGTGCAGTATGAGGTCGCGCGTTGTCGTGCAGGAGCAGCGGAGACGAGCGATTGACCAATGCTGGTTGGAGATGCGCCAGCTTCTCCATCATTGTGCTCAGTTCTTCACAGTACACATCTGCAGTAATGCTCACCCCGTTTGGTAAGAAGCTGTGATGAATCACACCGGCGCTAGACCACCAAACAGTGACCATCACTTTTCTAGGGGTAAGTTTTCGTTTAGGGCATTGTTTAGGTGCTGAACCAGGATCCAACCAACTTGCTGAGCGCTTGCGGTTATCAAACAGAATCCATTTTTCATCGCAGGTAACAATGCGGTTCAAAATTCCTTCATTTGTGTGTCTGTTGAGCAGTGCAAGGCACGTCTCGACGCGTACTTCGCGCTGGCGATCATTGAGTTCGTGGGGCACCCATTTGTCAAGCTTTTTTACCTTGCCAATTTGACGCAAATGGACCAATATTGTTTTGACGCTAACGTCGAAAGCTGCTGCTAATTCAGCCGTAGATTGTGTATCATCAGCTTCCACAACCGCCTTTAATTCGTCATTGTCGACCAAAGTCTTCGGACGACCGCGAGGTTCATTTTTCAGGTCGAAATTTCCAGAACGGAAGCGAGCAAACCAATAACAGGTGGTGCGTTGGTTTGTAGTGTTAGCTCCGTAAACGTCGTTGATGTTGCGTGCCGCTTGTGCCGCGTTGCTGCCACGACGGTACTCATATTCCATAATTACTCGAATTTTTAACGTATCCATGATGACGAAAAAGATTGAAATGCGATGAAAATGTAACACTAATCAATAAAGAAATGACTACTTTTGGAAAAAAGAATCCATGTTTTTAAAATAAAATTAATTTGAAATTAGAATTCTTAGCCAAACAAAAATTATTTTGATTTGAAATGGCCAGTACTGCAGAACGGCAATTTCATAGGTAAAGACCTAATATATACAAATTATTACATGAGCATAGGCGTTAAACAACTTCTCTGGATAACTGTCAACTGTGTATATCTCTAGAAGGCTGTCAGAATTGTTACTTTTTTTTTATATCTTCTTCTTTTTTCAAATGGCAAGTTATGCCGATGTCGACAATTCTGCCAATGTCAGATGTGAAATGGGAATACGTGCGATAAATTTAACCAAAATTTGCATATATGTTATAGCTAATTGCGTATCTTGTCGATTAGGCTAAAACAAAACATTCAGACGTAACAATCACAATTTGATGCCATTGCATCTTATAAAACACATCAATACTTCGTTGAGTTCTTGGGAAGGGAATGTAAGCAACGAGGAAAAGTTAATGGGAATGGGAATCTTTAAATTTGGAAGGAGTTCATATAAATTATAGGTAGGATTATTATTGGTGCATTCAAAGAAAATGTGGTCCAGTGAACCCTCGTCCAGCCCACACTCACAAAGGGATGAATCCCGAATCCGTATTTTGTGTAGAAAAACAGGTGAACAACAGAAACCTAAGCGCAGTCTACAAACAGTTGAGATCACGCATCTGGAGGTCTTTTTATATTTATGAAGCCAAGGCGTTAACACAATGTCCGGTTGAACTTCATAATAAAAGCCACCTTTGCTCTTGCTAGAAATATCCCAATAATATTGCCATGCTTGTTTTATGATTCCTTTGGGAAGATTCTGCAGGTAATATCCATAAAAACAATAGAATCTTTTTTCATATCGGAGTACGACAAACGAGCAAGTGGATCACCTGATGGTAAATGATCACCGCCGCCTATAGACACTCGCAACACCAGAGGTGACGCGGGTGCGTTGCCGGGCTTTAACAGTCAGCAAACAAGTATTGCTGATCGTTTCCCCCCACCCCAATGAGCTGTGGCGACCTTACTGACACTCGGAAACACAACATTAAAATAATATTATTAATGTTATTATTAAGGAATGTCTTCTGTAAGGTGGAGGTACTTCCCCAGTCGGGCTGCTCTTTGAGCGAATAAACGCTATGCCCTACCTCTCTTGGCATTTAATGGCAATGCTAATTCTTTGACCCAAGTAAAGTAGCGGACACCATAAGTCCATGCTCTCAAACTCCACGACCCAAACGTTACGGCTCCAAGCAGTTCTAAATCATAAAAAAAGATGAAACGTTCAAAGATCTATATATTTGAGCGCGCTACTGTAGAAGATGGGAAGCCATGGTGTCTACGATATGTACTTCTATTCCTGAAGTTTGCCCACCGACCATAGCCTCAAAGATATTATCGGGTCCTCTAAAACGATTATAATATTGGAAGCAAGTTTGATTACTTGATGGACACTCTTTTAAGATGTGCCGAATGAAATAATTGTGTATACCTATTGGCGGACCGAAGATTAAAATTATTATTTCCTAATACTGAGTTTCAATTTACGTCTAGCTTAACGAGTAAATTATTTAATTTAATTCTCTAACAACAATTCACTATCTTTAACTAAATACAAACCTTATGTTCTTATAAAGGTACCAGAATGAAGTAACTAACCCCTTACTTTCCACCCTTTAAAAGCCTTGGGCATTTTCTTTACGTAATTAACTGGGTAATTGGCTCAACTAAATTGTGCTGTGTAATTCTCTACTTAATGTTGAGAGCCTGCGTAAATGTAGGTAAATTCAATAATAGGAAGTGTGGTTTAAGTGTTAAGAAAGAGCGGGAGAATTCAATAGTAACACTCGCCTACGCCTTTCGACTGCACATGTGGCGCAGCGACTAAGACAGTCGCCTCGCCGCTTCGAGTCCCGCGCCGGACTACTATTAGTGTGACCCATAAATAGTTGTTCTGAGTCTGGATGTAATTTGTGTCCGCCTATTATGATTGTAAAGTACCCTGCGACACAGGGATTAGATGACCTAGTGCGGGCGATGTATATTTAAAAAAAAAACTGCTACTGGCCTAATTGTTTAGTCAGTTGTATTCTCAGGTCCGTAAGTGATCGGCGAAATTAAATCACCTAAGCCCGTGGTCGGTCTATAGATGGTTGACCGCAAAGTGGTTTAATTTCTTAGCGTTTCCGTGCTTTGGTAGGCACGTTAGTTCACTGAAACAGTCGTTAAGCCATGTTTTTAGAACTTTTGCCTAGCATATGGTAGCATGTAAGACCGCAGATAACTGTAAGACCGCCCGGTTTATTATATTAATAGTAACATATATTCCTTATAATTAATATAAATTTTCTTTGGTAGTTATGCTAACTAAATAAAAGAAGTTGAGTTACGAACTATATTGCTGTGTTGCAATCTCTGGTGACTTTTTTTTCGTGAAAATGCAGTTGTTTTTTAAAATAAAATCTTAAAATAGAGGACGATATCAATTCGACTATAAGTAATGTTTTTCTGCCTTAGCTACGTGATTTTACCGTTGATTGTATCCTAATTTTCGATAAGGAATGCTTTCTAGATGGCTCGCATATAAATTTCAATCAAACAAACGAAAATAGGGTTGATTTAAATAGCAATATTAACTGCAATCCGCGCGACTTGGGTGACGAACAGTATCGATCCTGGCAAGTAGGGCTCCGACGATACCATGATAATGACTTTGTTGTGATTTTACTCTGATAAAATTAGTATTTAAATATTTTTTTAGCTTAGTAAGGCATTAAAATATTCCATACTTTTTATGCAAAATTCACTTCCGCTTTTACCTTTCCCCAAAACACACGTGCAGAGCGGTGTAAATTAAAAATATAATTAACTCCGAACTGCGAACAAATTTTCTACTCATTAAAATGTACTCCTCTTTATAAGTAAGCATAACATCTACTTACGTAAGGTGTAACGAAAATTGGTAGTCATATGCCCTTTTCAACTTGCACTTACCGTGAATATACGAAACTTTTCGGATATTACGCCACTAACTAAATCATTATCCGGGTTAGTACGCGAAAATGTCGTATAATTAATATTCCTATTCAAGAAGCCAAACTGAGCTATTTATGCTACCACAATTGCCAAAAAAAATCAAAGGATTTCGTTCCCCATAAAAGTTTGTCCGCTTACTTTTTCGGTAGGTAAATATATATAGTATGTATGTATTTATAATATATAAGAAGTTATCTGGTGGCCATAGCACATGCTCTGTCTTGTTTAGTTGTCGAAAGTTATTTATTAATATTATTATTTAGCAGTGTGGTTTCCAGCTCGTAAGAATAACAGGTCCATCTCATAACATCCCGTGGGTGTCGTAAAAGGCGACTAAGGGCACAAAGGAGTCCAGGTAGCCGGTGAGCCCAGTCGTGTGTGCGATGCTGGCTGGCGACTCCACCAAATGGGACGCCGTGGTCTCCTTCTGTGAGGCAGTTTTCCTGCAGAAGGAGGCCGCCGAACGGGATCGGGAACGAGCCGATCTCGCTCGTAGGCGGAGGAGACGTCGGGGTGGCGGCAGCAGCCGTTAGCCCAACTCCCCTCGGGGCTGCGGTGGCAGTATGAGAAGTGTCCTCAACTGCCGCCACGTGCAAGCAGCCCCGGGAAGACAGCGAACTGTTTGTGGCGCAGTCGCTGTGCCGTACTGGCAGGAGTCGGCAAATGGGGAGGGCAACCCACAGTCCTCCCCGGGTGCGTGTCCCGACCATCTGGGACACGGCGTAAAAGGGGGGCACCGGAGCAGCATACCCGCGTTCCCGTGGCTCCCCCTAACAGGCGCCAGAAGAAGTCCACGGCAGGTTAGGTGTAGTCGGTGCGAGTCCGACATACCCACCCGCAGACACTTTTTGCGGGTGGCATGCGTAGGCATTCCTCATACTTAATCAAAAAAAAAACACAATCAAACAAAAAAACAAGAGCTTTTAGTTGAGTAACTTTGAACTTCTGCGTACTAACTAACTCGCATGCCAAGCGCGGTGTCTACGGCAAAGCCCTCTAAATGGCAACGTTTTAGTAATATTTGGGGGAGGCCTATGTCCATCAGTGGATGACATCAGGTTGATGATGTGATGTGATGTGATTACTACTATTTGATCCAACTAGCTTCTTAAATATGACTACCTAATTTTCTTACATATCGTATAAAAACATGTAGGTATAGGCATAATGTCTTAACCTTTTCTGCAGAAAATTAAGAATTTTGTAAACTTTGTTTGTAACCATTTGTTTTAAGAGTTAACTACAAGTTTATTATTCTATGTAAGTACCCATATTTCTACTCAGAGTTTTACAATCTTACTCTTAAAAAAATATATGGGCATACACTAACGCCAGAGTTGTTTAAACCTTTGATATTGCTCGTAGGTGAGGTTAAGCAACTAGGCTTTTATTTTATTTTTTATGTTGGATGGGTTTGCGCTTGCCCACGATCTCACCTGATGGTAAGTGAAGATGTGGTCTAAGGTGGACCGTACGCGTACACATAAGATGCCTGTTTACTGTAGCCTTGAATAAACCCATGTTGTAAGAGTCTGGAAACACGTCGTTCGGGAGGGTGTTCCACTGCTTAACTGTGCTTAGGCTCACGGTCGGGCCATAGATGGGTGACGACCAAAGTAGTTTAATTTCTGAGCGTCCCCGTGCTTCGTAGGGCACGTTAAGCTGTCGGTCCAGGTAGTAGTCACTAATGACAGTCGTTAAGCCATGTCAGAGGTTTACTAGGCGGCTTCAACAACTTCAGCGCTAGGGTAACCACTGCCCATACGATAAGAAGGTAAGATTGCTTAAGTAATATTTGTCTATCGAGGAAAACCAAGAAAGATCGATAGCTTAGAAATTTAAGGCAAAAAGAAATTAAAGGCATTGGATAGGCTAAATGTGTGAAAAACTAGTTTTTCATTTTGTACAGACGCCAGAACATCCGGCTACCCCAATCTGTCAAATTTCTTTTAAACATTTACAACTTTATCAGAAAAGCATAAGGTTCACTTTCAATTGGGGAAATTTCTCAGATTGGAGTAGCTTGATGTGCTGGTATCTGCACCAAAATCGGCAATATACATTCAAAATAGAATCAATAGAAAAAAACGTCATCATGAAACGTATCATCATCGTGCACGATTCCACGTATTAAACGAGGTTGATAAAAATTGAGACCACATTTTTATTTCTAAGTGTAAAACTGAAATAACATACACTCATAGACTCACGCCTAATTCACAGCTGAAGGCTAGGCAGAGACAACAGATTTCCATTTGTCCCGATCTTTGCACACATCTTTTGCCTCGTTTACTGTCATAATATTCTACACTTCACTGTACACTGTACTTCTGACCTGGCCTTTCTTGAGGACATGTCCGATTTGGTAAGTTAATGTTCTACGAGGTCTTCTCCTTCCGGTTGTACCATTCACAGAGTCCAGGTTTATTTGTTTTGTCATTCTTCTTTCATTGACATGCCACAGGACGGGGGTTCAATTCCCATCCAGGACAGACATTGGTGTGCATTAACATCTCTATTCCCCGGTGTCTGGGTGTAATTATTTATATAAATATGTATTTACAAAAGGACACTCACTACGCCAGAGCCGCAACTGCAATACCGGCCTTTAAGAAAGGAATCGGCTCGCTTCTTAAAGGGTGCCATGCCATACCGGATCCGATATACCTCCGCAGTTCATTGACAGCTCAGATTGGTGGTGGACGGTAAAAAAAATCTTGTGAAACATACGGTAGCGGCATGGCAGGTATAAGTTTGAACAATTCCTCAGAGCACTCTTCTTTCAATTATCCTTTGTAAATGCCCAAACCATCTCAGCATATCTAAAACTAAATTCGCAATTTTGCCCCTCTAAAATAAATAAGTTACAAAAACACTCGAAACAAACCAATTTAATTACGCTGTAACAATATTTTGCTAAGGCCCAGTAAACACCTGTAAAAACTCCACAAGCAAGTCTGCCCCAATAAATTGAATTTTACTTTCTGCTCTGTATTTTATGGACAAAATAAAGTAAACCTTGTTAATTACTAAACACTAATTACACAGCTATTAATACTAAACTGCTAAGGGACGAGTCCAATTAGTAAAAAAAACGTGTTTTTTTTTTCACCAAAAAATAAGTTGGTAATGCCGTGATCAAATTAAAAGGGAATTGAGGAGGCTACGTTTTAATTATAGAAGAGAGCTTTGAAATATTATATTTGGTATCTGTTTTTAATATGTCAAGGGAACTTGGTCGTTTAATGATCATGATAAACGGTTCCTGTAATTTTTAGCGCTTCTCTACCTGCTTGCTTTTCACGCCGGAGGGTGGGTGCGATTCCCACCCAGGACTGATATTTGTGTGCATGTCTGTTTGTCGTGAGTCTGGGTGTAATTATCTATATAAGAATGTATTTACAAAAGAAAAGTTATCTGGTTTCCATAGTACAAGCTTCGTCAGTTTGGGATCAGATGAAAGTCCCAGGATATTATTATTTAATCTTTGCGATGTGGAAACTGCCTTAAGGCGTCAACATCCCAATTGGGTCTATTTTTATTGCATATAATATAATTATGTGTAAATTTATATTTTACATTAGTCTAATAGGGACACGAATATTATTTAAATATAAAACGCTATCCTGTATTAAACAAAGATGTCAGCGCATTCCACTATCAGAATATTCCACCGGAATTAATCTGTCCGACTCGTGCTATAATAAGCTTTCATTACTTCCATGGGTGGGCAACAGACTAACCAAGCCAGTTTACTGACAACTTATTTGTATGCAAAACTAATCTCAGTAACCTAACATTTTTTTCTTAATTGTCCAATTTTCTTGTTAATTCAATCTATTAGCTCCTTTATAGGACAACTTACGTCGACTAGGAAACTACTTAACTCAGTTTCATTGGGTCAACTGTAATTGGTAAAGGAATTAGCGGTGCTTTTAGGTTTATAGCGGAATTTAGAATTACCTACGAAGTATAAATTAAATTACCTAATGTATATTCATGACCTATGGACTGCACGTGTGGCGCAGCAGTTAATACGCCTCGCCACTTCGTGTCCCGAGTTTTATTCCTATATCCTTGCCAATCACGAAACAGCGGCGGGGTTTGACGCCCTTTGCCGCTGGTGGTCAGGGCGACAGAGTAACGAACCTCCTCACAATGCGTGCCGTTCCCATTATGTAATCAACCCTTGACCCTCTTAAGATGTTGATCGAGGATTTTTGTTATGAGACCGTTAACGGAAACGACTATCGCGACAGTTATTTTTGAGTGATCCCACAGATCCCTCGTTAACCAAGTCTACGTACTTTGAAATCCTGTCAATCTCGGCTCTCATGAGGTTATCGTCAAACGAGACAGGCTTCTTGGCAACAATAGTCCTGTCCTAAATGATAGACCGGTCCCAATAGAGCTTTTATTATTTTTTCATGTCATTTAATTTTCGAAACAAACTCATTATAAGTACAAATTGAGATAGTTAATTTTATTAATCTTCACACCTAAACCCTGTTCTTGAATAAATAAAATTGCTATTACCTTATAATTATTTTGATCACGTTTTACACCTACACGACAATTTTCTTACTTATTGAAATTTAACCACCTACTCATGTCATTATAATATGCAAAATTATTAAAAATTAATTTAATATGGACGTGATACTATAAGATCTCCATGTGGAAATTCTTCGTTTTTTTATGAGTTGTGTTCTGATATTAAAGGTTCCGTAGAAATAAATCGAAAAGATTTTAAGTGTTACGTCGTTCTTTTTAATTGTGGAGATCTTTGGGGGACGCCGTGATAGTGTCGCGAGAGTTTCTAGTCTTAGAAGCTACATGGGCTTTCTTGGCAGCAGATATATCGTAGCTTTACGGAAATAAATAAAAACTTACAGATTGAAGAGGCTAGCGAATCGTCCCGTCATTTCTCGTCAACAATAAACTTTTGGGTACGTCCTAACAATGTCGGCATTAGTTGTTTTAAGAGAAAGCGTTTTCTGTTCTACACCACGGAACCCTAACTTCAAACAAATGAATCTCACTATCTCAGCAGGCCTTGTTATCATCAAAATATCAATTTATTCAATCATTAATTATAATTAAGTATAACATGATGCAGTTATATATCAGGAGGGGGTAGCATCCATCTACAAAACTATACCGGGACCTCCTGCTAGGTTGGGAAAAATGATGGTATTGTTATGTATAATAATAATTAGATAGGCAGGTATGGCCTTGATGTTAAAATGCATCAAATAAATCATATATAATACGAAATACAACGATATTACTTCAGTGGCGACAGGTGCAGTTTTTCTTGAATGAAGCCAATACGTAGCGGCTTGAAACCTCCATGTAAAATTCCGAAAATATATGATATATTTCTACGTGAAGACCGACAAAGTCCAAGGCTAACTGTCCAAGGATGTGAGTTGATTTCTTTAGTTTTAACTGTAAACTGAGTGTTGTCTTTCATGTATGGATGAATATGGATTAGGTGAAGAAGCACTTAGGTGTGAGGTCAGTCTTTAGAGGGGTGACCACTAATTATGCTTAATTTTTAATTACTCAGCTGCTTATGCAGTCAAATATTAACTTTTAGTTCCTTTTCTTAGAATATTGGTGGTTATGTGAATGGTTACGATTAGCCTGATATGCCATCAACATGAAAAAAAACCCTCGAAATTAAATATTCACATATAAGTATAATACTCAGATTAAGTATTTTACTCTTGAGTGAGGTCACAAACACGCGACTGCTTTCATCCCCCAATCCCCAATGCGCTTTTATTCAATTTCAGTTAAAAAACCGTCGATAAGCATAGACTAAGATAAAACAGTTTAAGGCCTAATTATTAGATGTGCACTAAATACGATGTAGAAATCACCAACAACGCGCTTAATAAATCTTTATTTCGATCCAGTTAAGTCCATGATGATGATGATGATGTTTTCCCGGCCGAATTTCGGCCACGGCGGCCATTCTCAATGGAGATTAGCCAATTGCGCAGGACATATTATAGTGCACAAGTGTGTGCGCAAACGCAGGGGCACTTTCTATTCCATCACTCTCATGATCCGATGGGACGGCTAGCGACACGACCGGAAAGAGGTCAGGTACAGGACCGACGGCTTTACGTGCTCTCCGAGGCACGGGGGTGTAATACCGCCAACTTCCAGACTTCGGGCAGATACTGAGAAATTTCTTTTAACGGAAAAATCCCAAAATCACTTTTTGGCCCGACCCGGGATTTGAACCCAGGACCTCATTTTCAGCGGTTGAACACGCTACCACTAGACCAACGAGGCAGAGTTAAGTCCATAGTGGGTTAGTGAAGCAAAGGGATCTTATACCTATTAGGAACTATATTATTTCCTGACCAGACAGGTGTTCGTCTGACACCTACTGTCAATCATATCCAATAATGGAGAGTCATACCTAATGCTTTGTTAATTTATTACAAATTATTATTATTTTTTGAAGTTATACTTCTTTTGGCGCGATGGAGAAAAATGATGAGAGTGAATTTTTACGATGCGCGCGCATCGTAAAAATAACACCGTGAAGTTAGTTCTAGGTGGTATGAAAATTGATAACTATGTTCAAGTTGTATATTAAGAAGTATAACTTCTAACGCGTGTACATAAGTACACACAAGTTTTTTTATATTTTTTATTATATATATATATATATTAGGTCTTTACCTATGAAATTGCCGTTCTGCAGTACTGGCCATTTCAAATCAAAATAATTTTTGTTTGGCTAAGAATTCTAATTTCAAATTAATTTTATTTTAAAAACATGGATTCTTTTTTCCAAAAGTAGTCATTTCTTTATTGATTAGTGTTACATTTTCATCGCATTTCAATCTTTTTCGTCATCATGGATACGTTAAAAATTCGAGTAATTATGGAATATGAGTACCGTCGTGGCAGCAACGCGGCACAAGCGGCACGCAACATCAACGACGTTTACGGAGCTAACACTACAAACCAACGCACCACCTGTTATTGGTTTGCTCGCTTCCGTTCTGGAAATATCGACCTGAAAAATGAACCTCGCGGTCGTCCGAAGACTTTGGTCGAGAATGACGAATTAAAGGCGGTTGTGGAAGCTGATGATACACAATCTACGGCTGAATTAGCAGCAGCTTTCGACGTTAGCGTCAAAACAATATTGGTCCATTTGCGTCAAATTGGCAAGGTAAAAAAGCTTGACAAATGGGTGCCCCACGAACTCAATGATCGCCAGCGCGAAGTACGCGTCGAGACGTGCCTTGCACTGCTCAACAGACACACAAATGAAGGAATTTTGAACCGCATTGTTACCTGCGATGAAAAATGGATTCTGTTTGATAACCGCAAGCGCTCAGCAAGTTGGTTGGATCCTGGTTCAGCACCTAAACAATGCCCTAAACGAAAACTTACCCCTAGAAAAGTGATGGTCACTGTTTGGTGGTCTAGCGCCGGTGTGATTCATCACAGCTTCTTACCAAACGGGGTGAGCATTACTGCAGATGTGTACTGTGAAGAACTGAGCACAATGATGGAGAAGCTGGCGCATCTCCAACCAGCATTGGTCAATCGCTCGTCTCCGCTGCTCCTGCACGACAACGCGCGACCTCATACTGCACAGCAGACGGTCTCCAAGTTGCAAGAACTGGGGTTGGAAGCTCTCCGTCATCCGCCCTACTCACCAGACCTTGCGCCTACAGACTACTACTTTTTCCAGAATTTGGATAACTTCTTGGCGGGAAAAAAATTCAATACCCGAGAGGCAGTACAAAATGCCTTTGAAGAATTTGTTGCCTCCCGTCCAGCTGATTTCTTTAAGAAGGGCATCAATAAACTGCCACTGCGATGGCAAAGATGCATTGATTGCATGGGTGATTACTTCGATTAATACAAATAAAAAAATTCATGAAAAAAAATCGTTTAAATTTTTTCATACAAAACGGCAATTTCATAGGTAAAGACCTATTATATATATATATATATATATATATATATATATATATATATATATATATATATATATATATATATATATATATATATATATATATATATTACAATTGTATAACATATAAGTAATCTCGCCAAACTGTTACGTTTTATGGCGAGTAACGCGCTCTTTTAGTACATATTGTATAAAATATCGTGTAGGTCCAGAGGTTACTAATGTATTATTTCGCAAATGCTTTATTTGAACAGGTTTGGATTTTTATGCCATTAAGCTATGCTCAATTTCCAATGTACTTGTGGCGGTGTGGTTGTGCTAGTCGCCTCATTATACCTCACCTCGTGTCTCGGGTGTTAACACTAACATCGAAACTCTGCCAGGACACCATTATTACTCGAACCCAGACAACTAAACTCATTTTATAGCAGTCAGATAACCAGCATCATCATATCAGCCTAAATACTGGAAAAAAGCCTTACCAAGCGTATCCACAATGGAATTGTGTCCATAATTTAGCGATTTTCACCACACTAAGTAGAAGTTGGCAATCGCAGTTCACATAGAAACGCTGCTACTCGTTTTTGGTAGGTATAGCTTCGGAAATAATCGGGATGACTTCTACGCCTCCCAATTAGATTATTTTATAGATTAGATTGGACGATGATCCGTTGCCAACAACCAAATAGAAATCGTTTAAACATAAAAGATCGTAAACTAACAAATTGTAAAGATAAATGTAAGGTGCAGTCTCGATGTAGATTGGTCTGTACTGTCAACAGAGCTGTCGATACAAATGTGACAGCTGGCATTGATTTATTACTGAGTTCTACAAACAAATATACCCACACTCCGCTGACAGCTGGGAGTGTTCGCAATATTAGTCTTTTTTTGTACTTAACTTGGTATAAAACTGTGCGATGGTTATTATTTCGAATGTCTGCCATACTAAAAAATAAAAACTAAATATAATAAAAAGGTTGTTATTCACGGTTGTTATCAACGTAGTTAGATAACTTAATATTATAACTTATATACTTAGATAAGGGTAGTTTTATTTCCATTTCGACTAGCCAAGTGTGATTTCTCAAAGTACCCATCCTTCCGTTTGTTACGCTATACCGTGGAATAAATAATTAATGAAATAGGTCGTCGACTTTTGCCCATCACCACTATGAGAGCATTATATTTCATTCATATAATAGGTATTATAGTAATACAGAATACAGACAGGGTACCAATAAAACCAAATCAAATATCTGTAATAAGTAACTAGTAATAATAACTGTAATACTACAAACATGTTCTGACTATTTACAAGCGCTTTTTTAAAGTCTACGTGAATATAAACATTTTTTTTAAGTAGGCTGCCACGGGGGGTTTGTACAGATTTCTTTTAAAGTTTATCTACTTTATCACATAAGCATAAGGTTAATTTTAATTGGGGAATTTTAACAAATTGGGGTAGCTTGATGTGCTGGCGTCTGTACATTTTAGCAACAATATAGTGCACATAGACAGATTCGTGAAGGTATTAATGTGAAACTTACTTATTTACTTTTCTTTCAATTGGTTTTAAATACAGTAAGTAATATTAAATATAAGGAAACCGAAAATAATATTAAATATAAGGAACTATGAACATGCTATCAAGATTATACAAATAGTGGCTTTATCGCTAGGTGCGATCTCTTCCAGGCAACCGTTGAATGGACCAGCAGAGAAGAAATTGCAGTTGGGTATTCGTTAGCTTATTAAGAAAAAGGATTTTTTTGTACTATGTGTACTTTTAACAATGAAAAATTTCATAAAGGAATGGGAAGTTTTCTCAAGGAATGATATCTAACAGAGTGACAAAATCGGCGAATAAGCGCTACCTTCGCTGGTTATCTGGCTACAGAACCTCCGGGTTACTCATTATTTGTTCAAATAGGCAGGTAATAGGAGAAGAAGATACATTGTAGATTTAAGTTAAATTTAAGAGCTCTTATAGCTCTATAAATAGCGACGGAGCTCAAACAAATCGATACAAAATTATGGTGACCGTACACATCCCAACTTTATACTATCTCCACCCAAATCCCACCCACTAACGGACCAAACTAGTAATAGCCAAACAAAGCCATGACCCATCAATCAACCCATGATTTATCTCCATAGTTAACCTAAAATATATTGAAGATATTTACTACAATAACTCTTAAATTACCAAAATGGTTTTATTATACCTGCTGATATGTAAATTAAGACTCTTTTTGGTTCGTTTTTGATTGATTGTGGAATGTAGACTTGAGTATCTTCGGGTTTAGAATTGAAGACATAAGTGGACAAAGGCATAGTCTTTTCACTGTCCTACTTTACGCTTTGAATAATAAAGACCAAGCTTAAAATTCGGGCGGGCCGGTTGGAAGGTGGTAAATGCTTGCATTTCACGCCGCTGGTCGGACAGATATTTATGTGCATGAACATGTCTGTTTATCCTGAGTAGAGATGTAAAATGACTGAATATGACTAGTCACAATTGTCATAAACCTTAAATGACCGGTCATTTACTGTCAAATTCAGTCAATTTGACTCAAATATTATTGTCTGTTCTCGACTACCACCCAATTATTAATTTATTTAGATACCCAATTTATACGCAAGTTTAAATGAAGCAACGTTTTATTTTCTATTATATCATGAGCGGATAAGACGACATCAAAGTCGATGCGCGAGGCGATGCGACGTTGCCATTTTGTCTTAAATGCACGCATGATTAGAAATGTAAAATGATTAACACTATATAATAATACTATAAGTCATAGAAACCACATTTTGTTTCAATTTAGAAGTTGTAGACTTTTATCAACGACAAAAACTTAAAAGGTACTGAAATCAAATTGACGGAAAATGACCATTTTTGACCAATTTGACCGTAAATGACATTCAGTCTAATTCAGTCACTTTAGTCATTTTCAACACTAATCCTGCGTCTGGGTGTAATAATCTATATAAGTATGTAAAAGAAAAGTAGTATATGCAATATATTAGTTATCTGGTTTCCATAATACAAGCTCTGCTTAGTTTGGGATCAGATGACCGTGTATTATATTAATTTAACATAAAAAAAATCCACAGAAAACCTTTATCCGCTCATATAAGAGTTTAATTGGTCATCAGAGGTAGATCAATTGAACACGTGTAGTAAAAGAAGAAGAAATACGTACTACTTAATTAATTTTCAAAAAACATAAATGGTTGGTACATAATGCAAAGTAAATATATTGCAAGTGGCTGCTTTAACGTGATTAAAATTAAAATGTATGTGTTTGATTCAAGACTAAAAAGCTTTCAAATTCCTTTAAGTTTCTTCATCTGGATCTTCTCTGTTTGGCCTCATTAGATTCTTTAGTAAAAATTAAATGCGACCGTCGTGTTATACTCGAGGTCCGCTCTAATAATAACTTCCTGTGTCTACACTTCATTATTCATAAGATTGCCTCGTTGGTCTAGCGGTAGCGTGTTCACCCGCAGAGAACGAGGTCCTGGGTTCAAATCCCGGGTCGGGCTAAAAAGTGATTTTGTGACTTTTCTGTAAAAAGAAAAATTTCTCAGCATCACCCCGAAGTCTGGGAGTTGGCGGTATTATACCCCCGTGCCTCGGAGAGCACGTAAAGCCGTCGGTCATGTACCTGACCTCTTTCCGGTCGGGTCGCTAGCTATTATTAGAGCGGACCTCGAGTATAACACGACGGTCGCATTTAATTTTTACTAAAGAATCTAATAAGGCCAAACAGAGAAGATCCAAGATGAAGAAACTTAAAGGAATTTGAAAGCTTTTTAGTCTTGAATCAAACACATACATTTTAATTTTAATCACGTTAAAGCAGCCACTTGCAATATATTTACTTTGCATTATGTACCAACCATTTATGTTTTTTGAAAATTAATTAAGTAGTACGTATTTCTTCTTCTTTTACTACACGTGTTCAATTGATCTACCTCTGAAGACCAATATAACTCTTATATGAGCGGATAAAGGGCTTCTGTGGATTTTTTTTATGTTAAATTAATATAATACACGGTCATCTGATCCCAAACTAAGCAGAGCTTGTATTATGGAAACCAGATTACTAATATATTGCATATATACTACTTTTCTTTTACATACTTATATAGATTATTACACCCAGACTCAGGATTAGTGTTGAAAATAATTAAAGTGACTGAATTAGACTGACTGTCATTTACGGTCAAATTGGTTAAAAATGGTCATTAACTGTCAAAAATGGTCATTTTCCGTCAATTTGATTTCAGTAATATTTCAGTACCTTTTAAGTTTTTGTCGTTGATAAAAGTCTACAACTTCTAAATTGAAACAAAATGTGGTTTCTATGACTTATAGTATTATTATATAGTGTTAATCATTTTACATTTCTAATCATGCGTGCATTTAAGACAAAATGGCAACGTCGCATCGCCTCGCGCATCGACTTTGATGTCGTCTTATCCGCTCATGATATAATAGAAAATAAAACGTTGCTTCATTTAAACTTGCGTATAAATTGGGTATCTAAATAAATTAATAATTGGGTGGTAGTCGAGAACAGACAATAATATTTGAGTCAAATTGACTGAATTTGACAGTAAATGACCGGTCATTTAAGGTTTATGACAATTGTGACTAGTCATATTCAGTCATTTTACATCTCTACTCAGGATAAACAGACATGTTCATGCACATAAATATCTGTCCGACCAGCGGCGTGAAATGCAAGCATTTACCATCTTCCAACCGGCCCGCCCGAATTTTAAGCTCGGTCTTTATTATTCAAAGCGTAAAGTAGGACAGTGAAAAGACTATGCCTTTGTCCACTTATGTCTTCAATTCAAAACCCGAAGATACTCAAGTCTACATTCCACAATCAATCAAAAACGAACCAAAAAGAGTCTAATTTACATATCACCAGGTATAATAAAACCATTAAGAGTTATTGTAGTAAATATCTTCAACATATTTTAGGTTAACTATGGAGATAAATCATGGGTATATATATATATATATATATATATATATATAGTCAGGTGATAGGAGAATAAGATATATTGTAGTTGTAAGTTAAAGTTAAGAGCTCATAGCTCTATAAATAGCGACAGAGCTTAAACAAATCGATACAAAATTATGGTGACCGTACACATCCGAAGTTTATACTATCTCCACCCAAATCCCACCCACTAACGGACCAAACTAGTAAGCCAAACAAAGCCATGACGAGCCATCAATCAACCCATGATTTATCTCCATAGTTAACCTAAAATATGTTGAAGATATTTACTACAATAACTCTTTAATTACCAAAATGGTTTTATTATACCTGCTGATATGTAAATTAGACTCTTTTTGGTTCGTTTTTGATTGATTGTGGAATGTAGACTTGAGTATCTTCGGGTTTTGAATTGAAGACATTAAGTGGACAAAGGCATGTAAGCTCTCTTCACTGTCCTACTTTACGCTTTAAATCTCCTACTGGTTGGAATTGTTGGTTAATGCTTGCCTTTTACGCCGCAGGTCGTGGTTTCGATTCCCACCGAGGACAGATATTTTTGTGCATGAACATGTCTGTTTATTCTGAGACTGGGTGTAATATGGGTATAAGTATGTATTTGCAAAAGAAAAGTAGTATATGTAATATATAATTTTTATGGTTTCTATAGTACTATGTGGTGGTGTACGTGATATTAGCATTAGCTTGATATGTAGCCGTATGTACACTCGGCTACTGTACTATCAAGCTATACATTTCCAATGTAAGCTGGCCTCGCATTGTATATAAATACTATACTACGCGGGATCAGCTTATACAAGTGTGTACAAGCTCTGCTTAGTTTGGGATCAGATGGCCGTGCGTGTGTGAATAATGTCCCAGGATATTAATTAAAAATAAAAAAATCCACAGAAGCCCCTAATCCGCACATTTAAGAGTTAATGGTCATCAGAGTTAGATGAATTGAACGCATGTGGTAAAATAAGTAGAATTAGGTACACACTTTATTGCACACACAAACGGCACAAAATTCAAAAAACAAATATTGCAACTGACGGCCTCAACGTGATTAAAAGCCGATAAGTTTGTTCATCCGTATCTTCTCTGTTGGACCACATTAGATCCGTTAGTAGAAATTAAAGGCGAACTTCGTCTTATAAACAAGGCCCGCCCTAATAATAACACTGTGTGTTCACCTCATTATTAATAGCGCGTACCAGCAATCACGAACACACTCGATCGATCTCATCTATGATTTAAGTATAATCATAGATAACAAGTTCATAGACGGTTACACTCACCGGTCCGTATGTGATTGGTATGGTTCAGCACTGTAGCACGCGGTCATCCTAATAGATGGGTAACCGACAAAGTTATTTATTTTTTGTGCCTGTCCGTGCTCCGCAGGGCAAGTTAAGCTGTCGGTCCTGGTTGTAGTCGTTAGAAAACAGTTGTTAAGCCACGTCACTGGGTGGCTTGAACAACTCTGACACCAGGGTAACCACTGCCTATACTATAAAGTAAGAAAACTTAATCGCATACGACCATAGTCAGTTAATATTTATAAGATTACTTTATTTTATAAGATTACTCTAGAGTCAAGAGGTATTCAAGCCGCTCAGTCACCCATATATAGACTGAATGCTGCCTACCTACAGACGCCAGCACATCTAGCTACCCCAATCTGTCAAATTTCTTTTATACATTTTCAACTTTATCACTTAAGCTTAAGGTTCACTTCCATTTGGGGAATTGTGGCAGATTGGGGTAGCTTGATGTGCTGGCGTCTATACTTAACCGTGAGAGGAGCTGTTTATTAGCGAACTGGCAACCTGTATCGTGTTCTTAAACATGGATTTTATGCTTACATGGGGATTGTGATTAGATTAATTGTATATGAGATAACAGACCGTTATATACTGCAGCGCTGATTTTAACTGTGTCTTACCTGAAATAGAAAAAAACAGTGTTAATAATAATAATAATAGTTCATCACAACCTAGTATAATCTCCTTAGTTAACACTTGGCTTTGGCCCGTGTTCTCCTTACGATACCTGTGTAGACCGCAAAACAAAAAAAAAGTAAAATTATATTTCACACTCAAAACAAAAAGATTTTAAGTATAGTTTTTTTTTATATATAAAATTCTTATAGTATTCGGAGACGTTCGCGTTTGTGCACTATTCGCTAATGGTAAAAATCCATGTAATTATGACTAGCTGTGACCCGCGATTTTACCCGCGTTAAACTTTACAAATTATCTCTTAGATAGCGTGATAATATGTAGTCTCTATATACCCGACCTCTTAGTAATATTCATGCATAATTTGAAGTAAATTCATGCAGTACTATAAAGTACTGTTTGTACATACAGACAAACCGACAAAAATCTAAAAACTATATTTTTGGCTTTGATATTGATTGTAGATCACGCCCCAACTATCCTTTTTTAAAAACATTCTATGTAGGTTATGACAGTTTTGACTTTCCTACGATTTTATTATATGTAGCACCGAAGTGGCAGTGGGCGGGGCATATAGCTTGTAAAACCGACGGCCGCTGGGGGTATAAAGCTTCTTGAGTGGCAACCACGAAACACAAAGACAGCTTGTGGGAGGCCCTCTACAAGATGGACCGATGATCTTGTGAAGGTCGCTGGAAGCCACTGGATGCGGGTATCGCAAGTCCGAAAATTGTGGCGATGTTTGTGGGAGGCCTTTCTCCAGCAGTGGACGTCTATCAGCTGATTTCATGACGATAATGACGCGATATCAACACTGTTCCACACTAAATAAAAAGAGATTCAGATTTTGGGGGAAATCTTTTTATTTTAATGATGATGATAAAAGATGAATTGGTTAACTCTTCATTTTTGGATGTCGATTTAACAGTTGATATGTTTCGTTGGTAGATAGAGCTGTGTTATCATTGTCAGCCGTCAGACGCCGTACTGGACAAAGGATCTTAGAGGATTTGTAATAGTCGCTTCGCTTGGTAGACTGGTTAGCAACCGAAGTATGGTGTTCATAGTACTGAGAGAGACGTGACTGCCTGTTCTCTGATAGATTTTCTCTGGGCTTGACTTCTACGCCTCCCACGGGATAAGATGGGGTAATTATATTCAACGCTATTACCACACAACAAAGCTGTGTTAAGGGTCCCATATTTATTCTCAAGTAAAGTGGTGACGTGGCGTAGAATATCATCACCCCATTTCATCCCGTAATAATCGTCCTGAGTCGCAAATACCTACTTACCAGAGAACGGGCAGCAGCGTTTTTTGAGCTATGACCATCAAACTGCCATCTCCAAACCACCTGCCAAGCGTGGCTATTATGGCATATCCCTCAATACTTAAATTAAATATGTTTCACTCGTGCTTAGTTAAGTAGTTCCATGTTAAGACTATTTTACTTAAGATGTGGATAACGATGTGGTTACTCATTAACAAATCCTATAAACTATAACTTAGTTATTAAGAAAAGTGTGTAACCGTTAGTATTCCCGAACAAATAAATAGATAAGTAAATAAATAATACTTCGGGGAGGCTTTCGTCCAGCAGTCGACGTAATTTGGCGATGTTTGGAAGATGAGCTAACGTACAAAATGTATATTATTTAAATCCCAATTTTTTATAATATATGGCCTTTGCATCTATTGCAGACGATTTACGGCGCATTATCTGAGAGACATTTCTTTTGGTGGCTAAACAAGTCGATGTGTAAGTGTAACAGAATTAATCCAATATAATTTATTCAATGTCTATTTGTACTGAAAATAATAGAATTCTAACACGACCCATACGCTCCTTAAATTAGAAATATAAGCACTATCTGAAATTGTAATATTTAGTTTTCAATCCACACTTACATGGATAACCACAATTAAATCTCGATGTAAAATCCGAGAACGCTTTTAGTTAAATTCACACTGAGCGAATGCTTTTACTAATGTTCTTACAAAGGACAGGTCACCTTTTGACCTAGTCTGATAAAATCAGCACTAATTTCTAGAATACTCACAACACAAAAATGTCAATACGTGGAAAATGTGGTTGATATTACAATTATTACTCTAATTTTAAGCTTACTTTGTAAATATGTATATTGTAATGATGTTTATTTTCCCAGATAAAGTAAAAAAATAAAATAAAAAAAAGGAAAAAAAAATTATCGATTCTCTGGATGAATGGTCATCTACCACCGTGCGTTTCACAAGAAACTTTTTGCCGCGCTCTACCGCTCTGTGGAATCAATTAACTGCGGAGGTATTTCCGATCCGGTATGATATGGGAACCTTCAAGAAGCGAGCCTATACCTTTCTTAAGGGCCCTTGTTGCTCCTCTGGTGTTGCGAGTCCATGTGCGGCCGCGATCACTTACCATCAGGTGACCCACTAGTCTCCATGGAAACTAGCCAACTGCGCAGGACATATTATAGTGCACAAGTGTGCCCACACTTTCTATTCCATCACTCTCATGATCCGATGGGACTACTAGCGACACGACCGGAAAGAGTTTAGGTACAGGACCGACGATTCCCATACTTCGGGCTGATACTGAGAGATTTATTTTTACGGAAAATCGCAAAATCACTCTTTGGCCGGACCCGGGATTTGAACCCACATTATCTACGGTTGAACACGCTATCGCTGGACTAACGACTAACGCTTCTTATATAACTCCAGTATCTTAGTACGGTACGTAAACATCAAGCTACACATTTCCAGTATAAGCTGATCCCGCATTGTATAGGATTTCCATACAATGAGAGGTCAGCTTATACTGGAAATGTATAGCTTGATATGTAGCCGTGTGTACATACTAAGGTACTGGAGTTACATAAGAAGTACTAGAGTTAGTCATAAGTCAAGCGGTAGCGTGTTCACCCGCAGAGAACGAGGTCCTGGGTTCAAATCCCGGGTCCGGCCAAAATGTGATTTTAGGATTTTACCGTAAATAGAAATGTCTCAGTATCGGCCCGAAGTCTGGGAACTGGCGGTATTACACCCCCGTGCCTCGGAGCGCAAGTAAAGCCGTCGGTGCTGGGTAAATTGAATACAATTCGGATAAATGAAGTTCGTGCAAGTATAATTCGGGCATAGAGTATTATTATGTCCTCCCGGCTGTATTTTGGCCACGGCGGCCAATCTCAATGGAGATTAGCCAATTGCGCAGGACATATTATAGTCCACAAGAGTGTGCACTATCAGTAACAACCTACCCACTATCAGTAATTTACCATTACGTCTCTATATACCTTCTTATACAGTTAACCACAGATTTTAGTTGAAGTAATTGCTCTAAATGTCAGTTGCGTCGCGTGACAGGGTTTTTTACATCGTAAGTGTAATAATTATAGTGCTCCTAATAGAATTTCGGCTAAAATCACAACTGCGACAATATATATTTACCTTTAGTAATCTGAACTTAACTGTTGACTATGTTTGCTATTTTTTTTGTTGACGTTCACCGTAGCCTAGTTGGTGGTGCTCCTGCCTACGAAGCTGGTGGTCCTGGGTTCGAATCCCGGTAAGTGCAAATATTTGTGTGATGAGCATGAATATTTGTTTCTGAGTCATGGATGTTTTCTATGTATATAAGTATTTATCTATCTATATAAGTATGTATATCGTCGCCTGGTACCCATAGTACAAGCTTTGCTTAGTTTGGGGCTAGGCTGATCTGTGTGACATTGTCCCTAGATATTATTATTATTATTTAAAGACGTTTTGGCTAAGATGTTGCCAATATGCTCACAGACATTTCGGGCTGCTTTTTGAGCGAATCAACACTGTGCCCTACCTTTTTGTTCAAGTTTAATAACCTTACAGGATTAATATAACAACATACCATTAGTTACAAGAAGCCTGGAATGTATTAAATCATTAAAAGAGTTTGTTTAAATTCCTTATAGACAAGTGTTATTACTCGATTACTGAGTTTATCTATACTAATATTATAAAGAGGTAACGTTTGTGAGTTTGTGAAGTTGTAAGGGGTATTCTCTGGATCTATTGAACCGATTTTCAAAATTATTTCACCAATAGAACAGCTACGATATTGTGGAGTGTCATAGGATTCATCATCATAATTTTTATTTATTCCGAAGTATTACGCGGGACAAACGGGCAGGGACAAAAATATTTATAACGTGGAACGAAGTCCGCGGGCACTGCTAGTTAATGATAAGCAGAAGGTACTGCCTTAATGATTAGACTATTATATATTACACATACATATATTGACTTTTTAAATTAAGTTGTTATCTATACATATAATAAAATCGTTGGAAAGTCAAAACTGTACATTGAATATTTTTTTAAAGGATACTTGGGGCGTGATCTACAAACGATATCGAAGCCAAAAATATGGTTTTTAGAATTTTTGTCTGTTTGTCTGTATGTATGTCCGGGCTAAATTCAAAAAGTACTGCATGGATTTACTTCAAATTTTGCATGAATATTACGAAGAGGTCGGGGCAACATATAGGCTACATATTATCACGCTATCACCTACGGGGGAGGAGCTGTGATAATTAATAGAATTTAACGCGGGTAAACCGCGGGGCACAGCTAGTAATTGATAATTGTGTTTAAGATATTTGACATTTTTAATTATATATTATTTAGTTTAAGCTTAAATTATTTTGTACGCCTTCTATTGGCAAAACATAGCGAACATATATATTCTATTTATTATCATCTTTTGTATCTTATACCTAGGTTTACAAAAATAAATATTATGATTATGTTTAAATGTATCCTTATACAAATATGTCTCCAACATTGCTAACACTAGCCATAGTTAACCATGGCCGAAATATATCCAGAGGGACATAAACATCATTAAATCAAATCTACCCTTGACCCTAATCTAAAGCCTCCGTATAAATCAGTTCAAATATACTAAATCCAACGAGTTTTAGTAAACGGATATGTATTTCCATAAAACCCATTATTGGTCGATCCTTTTACCATATCTCGTTTGGAATTCACGGAATAAGCCACCGCAAAAAATAGAGGTGTTTTTAATTTTATGTGTTTGTTTGTGGGTAGCGTTTGACACCGTAGTTTCAAAACTGCCTCGTTGGTCTAGCGGTGTATGCGTTACCATCATTCGAGCGCCATCCAGCTACTCGATATTACAGAGCATGACACGTTTAAAGAGAACAAAACCCTATGAAATACTATCCTGATTAGTGTAATTAGTGTTTAGTGCAAGAAATATAATTATAAAGAACACAAAAATTCCATAAAGAGTTATGAACTACGAGGGATTCCCATGGGATATTGCTGTTACGAAGTCAATCCACCAAATATCCCGCGGGAGCGGAAACAGTGTGGGATTATTGCAATACCGCATTGTTTCCCTTACATGCATATATATATCTATCTATACATATAATAAAATCGTAGGAAAGTCAAAACTGTACATTGAATATTTTTTTAAATGATACTTGGAGCGTGATCTACAATGGATATCGAAGCCAAAAATATAGCTTTTAGAATTTTTGTCTGTGTGTCTGTTTGTCTGTATGTATGTCCGGGCTGAACTATTGGAACTGAAGGATTACTAAGAGGTCGGGTCAACATATAGGCTACATATTATCACGCTATAACTTACAGGGGAAGGAGCTATGATAATTTATAAAATTTAACACGGGTAAAACCGCGGGGCACAGCTAGTTAACGATAAATTACACCTAGACACAGAACTTATAATCGTGTTCATCACACAAAGATGGGCACCGGAGAGCTATATTTTTTATTACTTTTCTATTTCTAATCAATCATCATCATCATCATGTCAGCCAAATTACTTCCACGGCTGAAGAAAAGCCTCCCCAAAGAATGGGAGGATATGCCATAATCGCCACGATTGGCAGACGACGGGTTGACGATCGCAGTTTGATGGCCATAGTTCAAAGAAAAACGCCGCTGCCCGTTCTCTGGTAGGTATTCCCTCGGAACGATTTCTACGCCTCCCACGAGTTGAGATAGGGTGAGATATTTTATGCCGTCACCTTTAGTAAACAAAACGCACAAACGCGTCATCAAAATTATGCTTTCAATTCTCGTTCCCCTATTATGTATATACATACATACATAGACTCACGCCTGTTTCCCAGAGGGGTAGGCAGAGACAACGGATTTCCATTTGTCACGATCTTTACATACTTCTTTTGCCTCAATTGCTGTCATTATATTCTTAATACATGCTCGCCGGTTTAGGGTACTTCTGACCTGCCCTTTCTTGAGAACATCTCCAACCTCCTATGTATATATCTCTAAATAAGTCTAAAGACAGAGTTACAAAACATTATTATTTGTCTATCAGCATTTCTTATTTTGTTATGGTTATAATTTAAATCTTAGTTACACACACACACACACACACACATTTCATCACGTCTTACACCTTTAAACAATTAAAGCTAAACGGGACATTCGGAATTTTACTACAGTACCGTGACAAACACATCTAAAGGTTTATTTGTATGTACAAACACACACACACACACTAATAAACTTTTATTACCTTTGTTGAACGGGCTATTTTAATAAAATTTTATCTGATGACATATAAGCGAAAGTGACGTAAGAAATGCGGCGTTCGGGAAAACTGCAACGCTTTTCGCCTTTTTAGGATTCCGTACCTCTTAAGGAAAAAGCGGAACCCTTATAGAATCACTTTCTTGTCAGTCCGTCCGCTGTCTGTCAAGACTGTTTTTCTCAGGAATGCGTGGAGGTAGCAAACTGGAATTTACATCAAATATTCAGGTCTAGTGACCCTTAGAGTTGAGAAAAACTGAAACTTCTAAGCCAACACAATCAAAAGATAGGTAGGTACAGCCGATTTCACCGCAAGTTTCCGCGATTTTTCGACACTCGTCAAAACATTTTTACAAATATCAAAGTCAAAAAAGTCAAAAAATTTGGTACGAAGCAACGTCAACGAAGCACAGATAAAGGAAATATTGCGAAAATCGTAATTTTTTGTCCGTGGTTCCGTACCCAAAGGGTAAAACGGGACTCTATTACTAAGACTTCGCTGTCTGTATTTCTGTCTGTCCGTCTGTCACCAGGCTGCATCTCATGAGCCGTGGTAGTTAGACAGTTGAAGTTTTCTCAGATGATGAAGGTATTTCTGTTGCTGCTATAAAAAACAAAATAAAATAAATATTTAAGGGGGCTCCCATACAACAAACGTGAATTTTTTGCTCGCTTTTACAGATAATGGTAGGGAACCCTTCGTGAGCGAGTCCGACTCGCACTTGTCCGGTTTTTCATTACATCATATAAAAATATTTTTAATAATTTTAAACTCACTACCCCTTCCTCATGAACGAGGTATTACTTAATGAGGTATTATATTCATATCAAATACTCAGGTCTATAATACCTTTAAGCTGTACCTACTACAGGTTTGTACGGAACCCTCGGAGTCCGACTCGCACTTGGCCGATTTTTTACGAATCACAGAGGTTTTCTTTTACATTACTACTAGTGAGTTTCAGCCACTTTCAAGGTTCCATATATAGCAACGTGGGCTGTCCATAGATGGGTGAATCATGGTATAAGTCTGAAATTTAATAACATATCACTTCAATATTCTCCTCCGATAAAATCTTCCCTAACTTATGTATAACTTGGATTTAAACTTTACTACACTCGCTTGCAAAAATGCTTACACGACGGTAAAAGCAAAGGAAATTGATCCGTCGAACTTATTCAGAATTTTATTTCTTGTTTTAAGAGTTTTGTGTATACTTTGTTCTCTTATATTCCTCTATAAGTTTTACCCTATATTTTAAAAGGTTATTTTAAAATGCCTAAAAAAGTTAATTTCATCTAAATTTGGAAAGGCTCGTGCGGCGCAGCGGCTAAGACAGTCCCCTCGCGGGTTCGAGTCCCGCGCCGGACTACTATTTATGTGACCCATAAATAGTTTTTCGGAGTCTGGATCTAATTTGTGTCCGTCCATTATATGTTTGTAAATTACCCTGCGACACCAATATTAGATATCCTAGTGCGGGCGTTGTCTTAAAAAAAACAAAAATAAATGTTTTGTGGTATATGCAGACAGTAATTAACTGCATTATACATTAATATATACGCGTTGTATATATTCTGCATCAAGTTAGCCTAACACACAAAGGCCTCCCCAAAATATTTCCACAATTGAGTTGCGTCCATAATTCGGAAGGATATGCCATAATCGCCACGCTTGGCAGACGGGTTGGTGATCAGAATATGATGGTCATAGTTCACAGAGAGACTCCGCTGCCCGTTCTCTGGGAGATATACCCTCGGATTGATTTCTACGCTCCCCCACGGGATGAAATGGGTCGGAGATATACTGTGCCTTCATATATTCTTTCAATTTCAATTTATTCTAATGAAATTCTAGTTTCTTCCGATGGTACACATAAACTATGATGGATAACGAAAATTCAAGTACCTGTCCTTCCAGGCCCAAGATTAATAGACTAAAACTCAAGCAGTTATATTTTTTGCTTACACGACGTATATACCTAAAAACAACTATGAAAGACCAATTTCACCGACAGGTTTTAGTAAACAAAAGCTACCGCACAAAAATTGAATCTATACTAATATTATAAAGAGGTAACGTGAGTTTGTGACGTTGTAAGGGGTAATCTCTGGATCTACTGAACCGATTTTCAAAATTATTTCTCCAATATAAAGCTACGTTATTGTGGAGTGTCATAGGCTATAATTTATCATCATAATTTTTATTTATCCCGAAGTATTAAGCGGGATAAACGGGCAGGGACAAAAATATTTATAACGCGGTTATTTTATAACACTGCAAGTTTAGAATAAAGTTCTTTCAGTTAAATCATTCTTTTATTTCCAGCCATGATTGATAGTAAATGCAATTCATTAGAAATGAGTTTTTAATCGATTGAAAAAGTATGAGGTACCATTAGAACGCACCTTCCCGTTACCCTCGGTTGAAGTTCGTACCTCAAAGGGCATGACCCCTGATTCGGTTTAATTAGTTTGTAGTTTTATTTCGCTAGACGGATTAAACTGTCGTCTCTAATGTACTGTGAAGAAATAAAAGCCTTAATATTTAGCCCAGGCTAAATGTAAAGAAAAACCCAGATGGGGGATTCACTTAATTTGGTAGTTGCAGGCTTAGATTAAGATATCTTCTTTTATGAGTACGGATTTTGGGAAAGATATGTCCAAATTAAACGAGGTTGAACTTTAAGCTCATACGTATGTCATAAACTTCTCAACTTTTATATGTCTATAAGGGCTCTTTCTACGTGACATAACAAATCCAATTAACTACGACCAGCACAGAAGGAACGCAGTTAATTTTGAGCTGCTGACACAAGGTAATAAGTCAGTCAGAGAGATAGTTTTAAAGCAGTATTCTAACTTTTAAACTCCCACACCATACTTACAGTGAATTTTTTGGTTAAAATAAAATAAAATATTATTGTTTCATAAATGGTTGCACTTAAATATTTAAGATGACACTGGAACCCGCACTACAGGGTACACAGGGTATCCCTGTGTTGCAGGATCCAGTCTCGTCCGTCAAGGATTGTTTTACAATAAAATGTGATTAAATAATATGTGATTAAATAATATTTTTCAGGTTACAGAATTAAATAATTAAAATTAAGTGTTGGTACATGACATCTAAATTCTGAATACTGTATAGATCATTGTGTGTGTATGTGTGTGTGTGTGTGTGTGTGTGTGTGAGAGAGAGAGAGTTTGGTAAGTTTGTATGAAGGTGTTTTTGGGATCCTGTTGGTTCCTCAATTGAAAACATCATCATCATGTCAGCTGAATGACGTCCACAGCTAGACAAAGGCCTTCTCAAAAAAATTCCACAAATGAGTTGTGCCCATCATTTTGGAAGGATATGCCATAATCGCGGATATGATGGTAATAGTAGACAGAGAGACATTGCTGCCCACCCCCTGGTTGATATTACCTCGGGACGACTGTTACGCCCCCCACAGGATGAGATGGAGTGGCGAGCCGCACAGCTTGGCAATCAAAGCAACAACGAACTAACTGCCGAAAAGTTCATATCAAATAGATTTTGTTTCATTTTTGTCTTGCACATTCGTTTGATAAGGCGGTAAAGTTTATGCTCCTAAATGATTCTCGGTGTGAAAAAAAATGGTAATCGTATTAACATGTTAGGGAACACCCTAACATGTTGTTGATACGATTAACTGCTTCAAAGTTTATCGTAAATGACTTTTAAATTGAACGAATAGTATGTATAGTATGTGTTCACACTATACATAATATTGGTTCAATTTAAAAGTCATTTACGATAAACTTTGAAGCATCGCGATTGTGTGAAATGATGACGAATGTCCTATAAGCCGCCATTAAAAAAAGTGCAGCCTGCCTATATTTTGTGTAATTGAATTAGTTTTAGAAACATTATTTAACATATGTATGATATACCTAATTAATCTAGGTGTACAAATTAATTACACCACATAAGAACTTATTTGTGAAAAAGTCGTTACCCGATAAAGCGCGAGTGACTCGTGTATACGCATCAAACGTTCTCCACCTGACAGCAAGCAAAGAAACATGTAAATAAATTAGCGGTTTGTGCGCAGTTTTCGTTCTGTACGTTATTTATTTTATGACCTTACGATGCACCGCAATTTCTACAGTTTTCCACTACTTACAATCCTCACTTAGATTAATTGGGATGGATAAGAATTCATTTTCTTTAAATCGTTTTTCTTCCAGCTTTTTACGGCTTTCTTAAAAGCAATCTAGCTATTATACATTTATCATGTTGAATCGGAATCATTTGAAGTTTTTCATTTCAAATATATTTAGCCATTCAAAAGTAATATTGTTTTTTCTTGATGGATTCACGAACTTAGAAAATGCAATGAACGGATACAACGCACCCAAATCCAGAACAACCATTCTTAGGTCAAAAAGTTGTTCTGTACGGACATCAAACCAAAACTACGAACCATCCAAGTTACTGGTTCCCATAGACTAACGCTAAATTAGTTATTTTAGCTAGGCACATATGATTACAATCAATCTCAATATAAATGGCAAAGGCTTTACAAAACTAAAAATAAATTATAATCTACTACTAATATAAAAAAAACTTGAGAGGTGTCACGGGACACCCGGATGGAACGCAGTTATTTCTTATTCTTTATTATGTACAAAAACCTGTATACACTCAACAAAAATAATCGTCGCGACACCACACTGTTCAATGCGAAATAGAAATGAAAATATCTGGCTTGCTTTCTATAAGAGAGAGAGAGAGAGAGAAAAAGACAGAGAAACATGCGCACGCCGCACAACTGCAAAAAGTGTCGTGACAACTTTTCGTAAGATTTTTTCCGTCTAGCTCCCTTTCACAACTTCGTTCCAAAAACTTTAAAACAAGTATGGAAATTCTGTATAAAACACTAGATAATATTACACCAACTACGTCACTGTCGTCTCAGTTATACTCGACCGTCGTTATAAACACAAGGTCCGTCATAGTAATTTAATATTGAATTCTTACCTTAATATAGACAGAACCATTCAGACAATCTAAACATATAATAAAATCGTAGAAAAGTCAAAATTGTACATTGAATATTTTTTAAAAAGGATACTTTATACGTGATGTACAATAGATATCGAAGTCAAAATTATAGTTTTCACAATTTTTGTCTGTTTGTCTGTATGTATGTCCCGGGTAAACCCAAAAAGTACTGCATGGATTCACTTAAAATTTTGCATGAATATTACTAAGAGGTCGGGTCAACATATAGGCTACATATTATCACGCTATCACCTACGGAAGAGGAGCTGTGATAATTTATAAAATTTAACGCGGGTAAAACCGCGGGGCACAGCTAGTATTTAATAAAATATAGCTTAAACTATAAATTTCGATAATTAACCCTAAACATAATCTACTTGACAATAACTTAATACAAGCTAGCTATCATTACTATTATAAAATAAATTTTATAGTTAAAAATAAAAGGTTTTTATTCACGTAGATTTTAAAAAAGCACTTGTAAATAGTCAGAACATGTTTGTAGTAATATAGTTGTATACATTATTATTTCTAGTAACATAGATATTTAGATACACATTGTATTGATTGTATGATATTTAGCTAGCTCGTATCAAGTCATTGTCAAGAGAATATGTTTAAGTTTAATTATCTAGTTTAAGTCTAATATTTTTACTACATATTGTCAATAAAATTGTGTTAATAACTAATATTGGTTTAACAATCCAATTATATGTAACTAGAAATAATTATGTATTTAACTATATTACTACAAACACGTTCTGATTATTTACAAGCGCTTTTTCAAAGTTTACGTGAATAAGAACGTAATAAATCCCTTTTCTTCGCACAAAATATAGTGGAGACCCGTCTTATTTCGTGTGAAGTGCAATCGTGTAATGTCGTACTGTGCGCTGCTTTGAAAATATTCGATATTGCCCCCGATTTTATCCAATACCAGCTAGACAACTATTAATATCGTTGCGTTTCTTTCGAAAGTAACGTAAAAAGGGCTGAATAAGAACACAGGGTGAAAAGAGGCGGGAGCAAAATTGTGCATAATATATATGTCTATTGTTCTCCGTTTGACCAATGGTAGGATAGGGCATCTTTAGATGTTTTAATTTAGTTTTTGGGCGAATTACTTAGAGAAAATAAACTACACAAAATACGATACTTCATAACAGCTCTAGTACATTAACAGTTATATGTATGCCCTGTTATTTTCATACGAGCTACATATATTGGAGTGTAAGGCATGAAAACAAGACTGAATCAACAGGATTGTGTAAATTTGGCTGAAGCGAGGTAAAAATGAAAAGCCAGTTTCCATTCCTTTTATTTACAAACGATATTTTTCAACGAATCGTTGTATCCTACGAATAAAGTCTTTACTGCGAATACATTGTAAATTCTGCGCTATCGAATTGGGATTAACCTGTAATAGTGGCTATTCTTTTACTATAATTTCTTATACCTTTATCCTACCCATTTTTCATTTCTCACTATTTTTGTACATTCCAAGGTTGTCTGGAAGAAATTGCAACTAACGATAAAACCGCCCTTTGTAATAACTGTTTTTGTAATTAATATTTATTTCTGGTGTACAATAAAGAGTTTAGTATTGTATTATACTATATGTATAAATAGCTATGCCCCGCGGTTTCACCCGCGTTAAACTTTATAAATTATAGCCTATATAAGCGGATATATAAGCGATTAGGATATAATAATAATATCTGGGGACAATGTCACACAAATCATCCTAGCCCCAAACTAAGCAAAGCTTGTACTATGGGTACCAGGCGACGATATACATACTTATATAGATAGGTATATACTTATATACATAGGAAACATCCATGACTCAGAAACAAATATTCGTGCTCATCACACAAATATTTGCACTTACCGGGATTCGAACCCAGGACCACCAGCTTCGTAGGCAGGATCACTACCAACTAGGCTGCGGTGACCGTCCAACCGTATACGGTTGAAGATATTTATTTTTCTCAAAAGATAACAGTTATCGCTTACAGAGAAAAATACAGTTAAATACTAAATATATGAACCAATTAGCGTAAGTAGTAGTAGGGTAGTTTGAAAATTATTAAAAATGTATCAGTACAATGACATTCCATGTTACGCTAAAACAGTCCAGTTGGCGCAGGAACAATACAAGTTTATTAAGGCCTATGGCTTAGTGATGCGTCGCAGTTAAAATGTAGTGTCGAACTTTATGTCCATTTATATACAATTTGATATGGCGATTTAAAGAAGTAATATAAGTAATATGTATACATGTATGTTTCGTGGTTATGTTTTTGTTATAATTAAATATATTATGTGTTTAGTCGTTATGTCATATTTATATAGTAAAGTATATTTAATAATAAATAGGTAGATATTACTACAAAGTTTCATCATAATTCGTTCAGTCGTTTCGGCATAAAATAATAACAAACATACATTCATACATCTATTCTCTCAAACTTTCGCATTTATAATATTAGTAGGATGTGTACCTCTAGCGGTTTTGGCAGTGCACGCCGGAATAGCTCGCAGATGGTAGTTTTTTTCTTCGTCATACTTTGGAAAATTCACATAATATCTTTATAAATTATAGCCTATTTGTTATTCTGATGTATAAGCTATATTATTGTAAAGTTTCATTAAAATCCATTCAGTAGTTTTTACGTGAAAGAGTAACAAACATATATCTATCCTATCGTCCATCAATAACTATCGTGTTTATAATTTTAGTAAGATTAGTCAGTGGTGCGTCTAAGTGGTCTAAGCACTAGGCTATCTTGACTATCCATTATACGACAGAATATTGGTGTGAAAAGGACCCTGAAATGTACGCTTCAACAAACAAAGATTTCAATAAAAGGCCCCCACGAATTGGCTGGGCGGATCGCTCTTTGATCTTTGTCCGATATTTACATATTAAAATCCTTATATGTCCTTTGTGCTCGATATGTGCATACCTAGATCGGATGATTTTAGATTTTACGACCAACTAGCTGTGCCCCGCGGTTTCTCCCGCATAAAATTTTAAAGCCTATGTGTTAATCCAGGGTGTCAGCTAACTCCATACCAAATTTTAATAAAATCGCTCCAGCCGTTTAGTCGCGAAGAAGTAACAAACTCACACAGTCACAAACTTTCGACTTTATAATATTACTAATGTGCCCCGCGGTTTTACCCGCGTTAAACTTTGTAAATTATAGCCTATGTGTTAATCCAGGGTGTCAGCTAACTCCATACCAATTTTTTTTTAAACCCCTCCAGCCGTTTAGACGTGAAGAAGTACACACATACACACTCATACAGTCACAAACTCTCACCTTTATAATATTATTACTATTTAATAGTGTACTACGCATACTTTTCATTTACTTAAGCGTATGACAGTTTAATAATAATAATGTCCTCCTAGCCGAATTTCGGCCACGGCGGCTCTCAATAGAGATTAGTCATCTGCGAGAGACATATTATATACTTTCTATTCCATCACTCTCATGATCCGATGGGACGCCTAGCGACACGACCGGAATCAGGTCAGGTACGGGCCCGACTGTTTTACGTTATCGGAGGTATGATACCTCCAACTCCCAGACTTCGGGCTGATGCTGAGAAATTTTTCTTTCTACAGAAATGTCCCCAATCACTTTTGGCCCGACCCGGGATTTGCACCCAGGACCTCGTACTCTGCGGGTGAACACGCTACCGCTAGACCAACGAGGCGGTCAACCACAACAGACAGTTTAATATATTTAGCCATCTTCAGGCGCACCAACGCCGTACTGACTAAGAGTTGAAGTGGTTGCCATGACCATTGACCTAAGTATGTGTATTCTACTAGACGCGCAATTCCATATTGAAAATTTGCTCACTGAGTTGCAGCGCGGGCGCTGCAACTCAGTGAGCAATTTTAGCCGCCGCGCCCGCGCCCCTCACCTCGCGCACAGCCGGACTGGGACAGAGTTTTTATTCGAAACAGCGTGTCTAGTTATACATATAAATCAATGGCCATGACCGAAATTAGTCGGACCAATCATCATCATCATCAAGCCAAGCTGAAGTGGTAGTGGGCGGGGCTTATAGCTAGTAAAACCGACGGCCGTTGGGGCAGAAAGGTTCTCGAGTGGCGACCACGTACCGGAAGACGCAGCGTGGGCAGTCACCTACAAGATGGACCGATGATCTTATGAGGCTCCATGGAAGCCGCTAGAGCGAGCTAGCGGTAGCGCAAGACCGGCAATTGTGGAGATCTAATTAAATATACTTAACTATAATTTGGGAAATAAAAATAATACTTAACTATAGTTTGGGATTAAGTGGTTACCCTACTATAAAAAGAAACAAAAACCGAAACAAGACCAGAATCTTGTTTAGGTAATTATAATCTATATACATATAATAAAATCGCAGGAAAGTCAAAACTGTACATTGAATTTTTTTTAAAGGATATTTGGGAAGTGATCTACTATCGACATCGAAGCCAAATATATAGTTCTTAGAATTTTTGTCTGTTTGTCTGTCTGTATTTATGTCTGGGCTAAACTCAAAAAGTACAGCATGGATTTACTTCAAATTTTGCATGAATATTTTTAAGAGGCCGGGTCAACATATAGGCTATGACGCTATCACCTACAGGGGAGGAGCTGTGATAATTTATGAAGTCGGTTAATAAAATTTATCGCGGGTAAAACCGCGGGGCACAGCTAGTTTATTTCTAAATAGCTGTGTCCCGCGGTTTTACTCGCTTTAAACTACTACTAGCCCAGACACAACTCATAGCCAACACCCATACTCAAAAAATATCATTAATTGTGAATCTTCATCTTGTCTCTTTGAGAAAACTCGTCCCTTCACAACGCTTTAAGCAGATCGGGACGTTTTTAATTAGTAAAGTAAAAGTTATTTTTTTTAATACATTTTAAGTCCAGCTAACCAAGCCTCTTGTGGTTTGTAGCTTTCTAATAATGATAAAAAAACTACTAACTGTTGGATTGTCGTCATTAATACCAACGTTATTTATTTACATGTTGTATAGGGTTGGTTATCTTTCTTCTTCTATATCAGAGCTGTTCAAGGCGCCCAGTAGGCCTCTGACATGGTTTATCGACAACAACCGGGACCGACAGCTTAACGTGCCCACCGAAGCACGGAGACGCTCAGAAATTAAACCACTTTAATGGTACAACCGTTAAATTGGTATTTTTGTAATTTCATATCATCACCCCATCTCATCCCATGGCGGGCGTAGAAGTAGACCCGAGGGAATATGTACCAGAGGATGGGCAGCAGCTTCCTTCTGATTATTATGACCATCTTACTGCTATTGCCAAGCCGCCTGCCGAGCGTGGCGATTACGACATATCCACCCAAGACAATTCTTAAGGGAGGCTTGTCCAGCAGTGGACTTATTTAGCTGTAATGATGAATGGTCACCCATCTATGGAGTGACCGCATGCCTAGTTGCTTTACCTCGTCGATCACTTACGGACCGGTCAGTGCAGGCTATGAGCGCCTACAGGGATTACTTTTAATATATAATAATTAAATGGCTCATGATAAACACTAAAGCAAGTTGTTACAGGCAATTAGACTACAGATCTAGTTAACTAAATAGTTATCTTAATGCGTGGTAATTCAATTGGGAGGTGGAATGGTAAGGAGAATGTGCACTAATTACACAGAAGATCATGTATACAGAAGGAGAACTGGTATTAATGACACGTTTAAATATCAAACAAATTGCTAGCTTACATTGCATAATATTTATCGCAACTCTTTATTTCCTAATTTTATTTTTTTTCTGCCAATTGCATTAAGCTTCCGTCACGCTCCACCGTTTACCGCTGTCATTATTTTACACGTGGATAATAGTGTGGGTTATACATTAAACAAATTGAAATATGGAAAACTGCAAATAATTGTAACGTGTAACTGTTTTTGTCCCAAATAAAATAAATAAATAAGTAAGACTAGAAAAATATCTCGTATACAGAAGGAGAACTGGCTTTAATAACATGTAAGATTAGAAAAGTAATTCAATAAGAGTGACTTTGATTTTGAAGCATTTGTGGTGTGTCCTTAGTAGTGATTACTGCATTTGGCGAACGGAACAGCTGTATTTTACGTCGAAACAATGGTGTAATGAGAACATATGCACATTAAAATAACGAAAATCTGCTAGGGCGACTCATATAAGTATGAGTAATAATAATATAATAAAATTAGCACACAGTGTTTGTCCTATGGACACTCTAATAGTTATCTTACGTTAATACGCGAATACACGGCTTTCTTGTTCGTTTGTGGATCGGGAAGGGCATTTAATTGGGATGAATGCAAAAAATGAGTCATGGCAGATGCTGGTACTTTTCCAACAGTCCTTAATAAGCCTACTTTACTTTAATTACCCAGTGTTACACTCACATATTGAGGTTCGAACCTCATCTCTGGGTGGTTACTGGCGTCAAGATGCATGAGATGATCAGTGGTTTTAGGGTTGTTTTGTGCAACTAATACCCTACGTTAATACGTGAATACGGAGGATTCTCTTTCGCTTGAGGATCGGGGAGGGCATTTCAGGCTGGTACTTTTCCAACTGTCAATAACACATCCTACTTTAGTCGGGGGTCGGAACCCACTTTAAATGCACTAAAAGGACAAGTTCAAGTAATACTGGCATTTACCTACTTTCTTTCATAGCTCTATAAGGTGGAGGTGCATATCCTATAGTTGAGAGCACAAAAGTAAAAAGAAAGTAATGTTGTCTGTCTGAGTGAAAACTACTAATACTAAGCTAATACTGCAGAATATGTAATTGTACCCTATTATGTTACATACCAATCATTGGTTAGTATTATTTGAATGTTCTTTTAAGTCTATATTTATATTATAATGTCCTCCTAGCCAGTATCAATAGAGACCAGTCAATTGCGCTGCCAATTGTGTGCGCAAATACAGGGGCACTATCTATTCCATCACTCTCATGATCCGATGGGTCGACTAGCGACATGACCGGAAAGAGGTCAGGTACAGGACCGACGGCTTTACGTGCTCTCTGAGGCCCGAGAGTATAATACCGCCAACTCCCAGACTTCGGGCTGATGCTGAGAAAGTTATCTTTTTACAGAAAAATCCCAAATTCACTTTTTGGCCCGACCCGGGATTTGAATCCAGGTCCTCATTGTCTGCGGTTGAACACGCTGCCGCTAGCCCAACGACGCAGTCATTTATATGTCTTTGTCTTCATGTTTTTTATGTTTACTGTTAGTTTAAAAGAGTTTCCAAAAAACATATACCGATCGTGGTTACATTTGATCTGGAATTCTGTGTAGCCTTAGGTCTGTATTCAGTAACAATGCTTCACTATTCGGAGCCGTTTTTAACTACAATTCGATCTGACTAACGAAATTACAATTTGATCTTAATTGTTGATTAAGAAAACAACATGTGCGAGACAATGTTATGGAACTCGCGGAACCGTTTTTTTTTAATAAATGTTGATGAAAATCCTGCTCATACTGATTAAATTTTAAAATAATTACTGAATATTAATAACTGAAAAAACTATGCGGTTACAAATTGGTTTGATATAAATAATTTATTTGTTACTCCAGTATAAATACGCAATTACTTAGCTGTTGCGATGAGTCACTAATTTCTTACCACGGAGAGTAGATTTATCCTTAACATGGTATCGATATAACAAACTCTGTACAAGAATCTACCGAAACCAGGCTGTTTGGGTCCAAACCTAAAGGTGGGTATAATTGACTCAGCGAGACGCAATCAAGGGCTATTCATTGGTTGTTTTGATATCAGCAATCAGTATTGTATTGATGAATTTGTCCTTCGAAAGAGCTCTTACGTTATTGCAAAACGGTAGGAAAACTCAGTTTTTAAAACGTTTTCGGCTCTTTGATTTCGCTCGATATGCATGCATTGTAGAGGCTTTTGGCGAGGAAGTACAGGATCCAGCAGTAGACGTTTTTATGACATAACTAGCTGTGCCCCGCGGTTTTACCCGCGTTAAATTTTATAAATTACCACAGCTCCTCCCCCGTAGGTAGGTGATAGCGTGATAATATGTAGCATATATGATGACCCGACGTCTTAGTAATATTCATGCAAAATTTAAAGTAAATCCATGCAGTACTTTTTGAGTTTAGCCCGGACATACATACAGACAAACAGATAAACAGTCGAAAATTCTAAAAAACGTATTTTTTGGTTTCGATATCGATTGCATATCACGCCCCAAGTATCGATTTAAAAATATATTCAATGTACAGTTTTGACTTTACTACGATTTTACTATATGTATAGATGATAATGGTGAACCAGATCATATTGTCATCATGTTCGGGCTTTGAACCCTAGTACCAGTAAGGATTTTTGGTTGCTTTTGTAACATCGCTGGAATAGATAATACCAGAGCAAAAGAAAAAGGATTGCTGATGAAAAGGACAAACAAAATTCTTAATCCAAAAAATGACGTTTTTCCATTAGGCTGTTCCAGAATAGAAAGAAAGAGATGGTGAGAGTTTCTTAAATAAAAAAAATGATTTTTTTTCCAATCCCCTGACCGACCGCTTCATCATCATCATCATATCAGCCGAAAGACGCCCATTGCTGTACAAAGGCCTTCCCCAAAGATCTCCACAATTACCGGTCTTCGCGTCTTTGTGTGACACATGAATAGTTGTTTTCAGTCTGGATGTAATTTGTGTCGTCAATCATATGTTTGAAAAGTTCCCTACGACACAATTTTTTTTATCTATATAGCTATGACATTAATCTGTTTCAAAAGAATAATTTATACCTACTTAAAATTTGAGTAAACACTATTCATTTGTACATAAAAAAATAAAATTGAAGTGTCTGTTTGTAATATTGAAATAACCGTTTTTTAATACATGTATATGTATATATATATATATATATATACGACACATACACAGAAAGAACATTTTTAAAATTTTTGTCTGTCTGTCTGTCTGTTTGTTCCGGCTAATCTCTGAAATGGCTGGACCGATTTTGACGGGACTTTTATTGGCAGGTAGCTGATGTAATAAGGAGTAACTTAGGCTACGTTCATTTTAGAAAAATTGTTTTATTTTAGAAAATACAAAAAAAGAACTAAATACGCTAATTCACACGCGGACGAAGTCGCGGGCACAGCTAGTTTGTACATATAAACGTAAGTAATCCATTCCACTTTATTAGAGGTAAGACCATTAATATTTGTTCTAAAACAAGTCCTCTGGGAAATCTCTACTCAATTTATCTCAGCTAAATGATTATTTGGTTATATTTCTTTGTTGCTCCTGTGGAAATCGAATGTTAGTTAATTGTTATAAATAGATTCTTGGCTTCAAAAGGTTCCGTACTTATAAAATAACAGGTAACCCCCATAATATTGTGGGAAGCTGCCAGCCGACGGCCGCTGGGGCAGAAAGGTTCTCGAGTGGTGACCACGAACCGGAAGACGCAGCGTGTGCAGGCGCCCTACAAGATGGACCGATGATCTTGTGAGGGTCGCTGGAAATCGCTGGATGCGGATAGGGTAAGTATCTTTGGTGGAGCCCTTGGTCCAGCAGTGGTCGGGTCGTCTTTCGGTTGATATAATGGTGATGATGATGATCACGGGTAAAATCGTAGGGCACAGCTAGCGGTGGTATAATAAATAAAATAAAAATAAAAAAGCCCTTTATTCCATGCACATATTTAAAAAAAACATTCAGTTACACAATTAGGATATTTATAGTTAGACATTTAATATATACTACTAGCAAGAAAAAATAATAATGAAAAATTAATTAAAAAAAAAATTATAATAAGTTATTAATATATTGCTAGCAGTCGGGTAAGTATCTATATTAATTAATTAAGATTTTGTATAGACCCCTCTCAGGTGAAGGCCTCCTCCAAAGATTTCCATTTTTTTCTACTCTTGGCAGTCAGTATCCAGCTAGTTCCTGCGATCTGTTTTATATCGTCGCGGTGGTATAATATGACATCTTAATAGCAATATGACAGCACCAATACATCCATAGCTGGTTCAACAGATGTCTTTATGCGGCTGCTATGATAAACATTGGAAACCTCAAAACCATCTTAGTTTTACGCTAAATAGTGCGCCTCTATCCCACTGGGAATAAAGCATAGAATGTTAATGTTATGTTAATTGGCAGATTCAGGCGAGATTTCCCCTGGGGCAGGTTTTGGTACAACAATTTATGAGAACGCTATGTTACGAAATTGTTTTTAAATTGCTTATGTTACTCTGGAGGGTGAGCTTACAACAGGGTGGCTCATTACACTTAAAATACGTATATATGTATCTCATAGTCTTGTATGGTAACTTGGCCAAATGGCAGGCAGGACAATTATAATTTAATGTACCTACGTGACATAAGAGATCGCTCAAGAATAAAGATCTTTTATGTCAATCCTATTTATAATAAATAATAATAAATATCCTAGGACATTATTTACACACGACCATCTGACCCTAAATTAAGCAGAGCTTGTACTATGGAAACCAGATAACTGATATATTACATATACTACTTTTCTTTAGTAGGTACATACATACTTATATGGATAATTACAACCAAACACAGGACAAACAGACGTGTTCATGCACACTAATATCTGTCCTGGGTGGGAATCTAACCCAAGACATGCAGCTTGAAAGGCAAGCATTTACCAACCACGCTCTAGCTCGTCAAATGGCAGGTAACACAATTAAAATTTAATGTACGTAACATAAGACATCGCTCAAAAGTAACGATCTTTTATGTCAATCCTATTTATAACATTGCCTGACCGACCAAAACGGAATTGTTTGGCATTTGGCTAAATTAATTTAATAACATACATTTTATATTCAAATCTTTCCATCTTTTTAAATCAGTAATTATTATGTACAGACGCCAGCACATCAAGCTACCCCATTCTGTCAAATTTCCCCAATTGAAAGTGAACCTTATGCTGATGTGAAAAGTTGAAAATCTATTGAGAAATTTTACAGATTGGGATAGCTGGATGTGCTGGCGTCTGTACAATAATTGCCAAAAGTATTCCACGAAAAAAATTGCAGCAAAACCAACAAAAAACAGTTTCAAAAGCATTGATCACATGGCATTCATAAATTGTACCGCAACTGTGCAGGGAGCATTAAATTTGAGTCATTACAACAATGTGTTTTATTGTTTGCTATAAACGATATGACTGTACCTACCTGGGGACCATAATTCAGTCCCATATTTAGTTCATATTATGAATGGTTTTTTGTGGCTTAAGGTAGGTTCACATTGTGGGTGCGGGTGGTATGATCTCATTCATTACTTGTTATACGAATCTTGGCAATATCGGCCTGTATAATACCGACTTTACTAATGTGAATATAATTGCTTTTCTTTCTAACATTATCATCTTCATGTCAGCCGAATGACGTCCACTGCTGGACAAAGGCTTCTCAAAAGGATTTCCACGATGGAGTTGTCTGCACGCTCAGCAGACTGGTTGGCAATCGCAGTAAGATAGTCATAGTACTCAGGAGAACGCTGTTGCCCATTCTCTGGTATATATTCCCTCTGGACGATATTCTTTATGGCCGTCAGCCAGACAACCAACATCGTTCTTACGAAAAGTTCTAACAAAGTGCTAGTCACTTGTAGCATTTTAGTTTGGCTCTAAATACTGAGTAAAAAGACGATAGTTAGGACCAGTGGACTGATTATATGCCCGATCCGCGCATAAGTGCGCAGTATGCCTTGTTCCTTTCATCGAGGTATATTAGGGAGAGATGTAACGAAATTTAAATTCATTTAGATGTGTAAAAGACAGAATCGGCATATGAATCTTTGCTAAATAAATTTAAAATCTGTCAGTACCCCCAATTCTATGCAATGCCGACGTAATAATTGTAATGTCTTTGCATTTCTTTCTATCATAGTTATTATGAAAAGGACAGGGCATCTTTACTTCAGACATTTTAGTTTGGGCATATAATCATCCGACTGGTCCCAACCATGCCCGGTGCGCGTATAAGTGCGCAGTTTTAGTTGATTGGCAATTATATGTATGGCCTGTTCATTTCATCGAGGTATATTAGAGAGAGATGTAACATAATGAATTAGTTTAGATGTGTAAAGCACCAAATCGGCATATGAATCTTTCCAAAATAAATTAATAATATGCCAGTGCCCACATACTAATATCGACTTAACTAGTTGTAATATCTTTACATTTCTTTCTGTCATGGTACTTATGAAAAGAATACATAGACAGTACTACTAACACTTTTGAGTTAAAATAACTAGAATAAATTTATACGAAATTTTATTGTAAGTAATACAAAAAATGACAATTGTATACCACAGCTTACCTTAATCATAACTGGGAGCCGTATTAAATCGTTGAAGGTATATTAATTAAATGTCTTAGGTGCCATAAATGGCAATGGATATAAGAGCGTCTACACACAGCTTCCGATTCGAATTTGTGAAAATACGGTTGTAGAAATTTCAAAGTAACTTCGTTCAAAAGTGCGATTCGCCAGATCTGTAGGAAATGTTCAAGCCGCCCAGTAGGCGTTTGACACAGCTTAACAACGACAACGTGGAAAAGCAAACGGCAGCTTACGTGCCCAGAAATTAACCACTTCAGCGGTCTGACAGGCCACATACCTAGATTATGTAGGTATTTACCTCTCATCCGGAGTGGAACTCACCTAGCGGTATGCGCTTAAGTGGTTAATTTCTGACTTTACACTTACACATTCGTCGAAGTTATTTTTATTTACAGCAATGCTGATTGCCTGTGGCAATTCCAGCCTTCTGATCAGAAGCATCCACCAGGTTTAGAAATTACGCGGAATAGCTTTTAACCATTTGGCCCCAAAGGCCCAAACGAACTCCAAGAGCGAAATGTATAATGTCTTCGGATATTTATATATTACAGCCGCTTCAAGGCTTCTGCTGATACGGTAGCGGCGATCGTGGTAGGTGTGTCGCTGCTAAGGTATTGAAAGAATTTTTTTATTACATATATATACAACCCATAATGTCCCAGGATATTATATTATATCTACTCCTTATTTGAAGGGTACATATAGGGCAACCCGGATGTACATACACCCGAGTAAAGCCGGAACGGGTCTACTAGGGCTAATGGCTGTCAGATAAGGGTAAGTAGTAGGTATGGCATGTCAATTTCCGTACACCGAAGTATTTCTGTGACCTTTAAATGTAACATATTGGCATGTTTATGAACGCAATAGGTAGGGAATTCCTTTAGAGTTTGCTTGTTTTTTCATAAAAAAGCCTCATGGCATGAAAAAGAAATATGGATCTGATTTGGATGACTGACCTGTTGGTCACGTGGTTACCCTGACTGCTAAGCCAGAGGTCCTGGGATCGATCCTCAACCAGGAAGAATCTTTGTGTAATGAGCACGATTTTAATTTAAATATTTTGAAAAGACAACGCTCGCACTAGGGAATCTAATCCCCGTGACGCGGGGTACTTTACAAGCATGTAACAGAAGGACACAAACACATCCAGACTAAATAACTATTTATGGGTCACACAAATAGTTGTCCGGCGCGGGACTCAAACCTGCGAAACGAAGCGGCGAGGCGACTGTCTTAGCCGCTGCGCAACACGTGCAGTAAATTTGCTTTTTTTACATGATATGATTATTTGCTCTATGGTTGGATGTCATTTATCTATAATATTAATGTATTTAGAAATGTAAATGTATAAGTATGTTTTGCCAAGTTAAATCAGGTGGCAGCGTGCTGTTAAGTTGAAACTACAGTCGGACACATTCCGATAAAACAGGTGTAGGACCGATAGCTTAAGTATATATTTATTTTTGAGATTATATATTATATATTTATTTTTTTGAGATTAGATAAACGCTATGCATTGCGAATAATGCTATAAAATTTAAATTTAATAATCTGGAAGGTATTATCAATATGATATATTATGATCTTTCACACGCAACTGTGAACATATCAGTCGGCCATGTTTCTAGAAAACAAAACCGATAGATAATACCTACATCCTCCGGAAGGGTGTTAGCAAGGGAATCCTAAATTTGATCTGCCAGAGTGTATCGTTCGTAGCTTAACGCTGAGCGCCTACCCCGGATTGGTAGATGGTGCAGGTTCGAGACCCGCCGGACGATTAACTTAATGATTTCCTATTTTTGAGATTAGATAAACGCTATGCATTGCGAATAATGCTATAAAATTAAAATTTAATAGCTTAAGTATAGTCCGAGTCATGGAGATTCAACTCCTGCCAGAACCTAGCTGTATCTTGTAACGTATATCATAAAGGCTCTCATGGAAACCAGGACTAACGGCTTATTATGCTTACAGAAGCATGAAAGGTAGGTCCTTAAACAGCCAATCTCCAAAACAGATATTGTTTTTTCTTTTCGGGGACTGCTTGCTTAAGGGCCCGTACATGTCCCTGTCATGCCTCCTCCAGGGGCGAAGACGTGACCGGACGGTTTCCACTGCTCTGACACATAGGTCGTCTACCGTTTTCGTATTCAATTATAATACATAGTAAATCTCCAACAAATATCTATTCCCTAGAGCTTGCCATGTACAATTACTGTGAAATAAATCGATTTGCCCTGAATAAAATAAGAGGATTAACCTTGGGAAGGTTCTTTAGTAATAAGGCGCGGTATAAAGAGAATATTTCTCTCATTGAAATAAGGTTGAAAATTGCAAAAATAATAAATATATTGGGACAACTACAATCTGATCCCGAACTAGGTACAGCTATTTAGATATTTCTAAATATATTGTAAATAAATTACACCCAGGCACAGAAAAAATAATCGTCCGTTGTGCGCACGATTATAATATACTAGCTGTGCCCCGCGGTTTTACCCGCGTTAAACTCTATAAAATATGGCTTATGTGTTATCCTAACTATAAAAATTAGCCTATGTTCTTTCTCAGGGTCTAGACCATCTGTATACCAAATTTCATTCAAATCCGTTCAGTAGTTTTGTCGTGAAAGAGTAACAGACAGACAGACAGACAGAGTTACTTTCGCATTTATAATATTAGTTAGGATTAGGATAAGATAAAATAAGATAGATGTAAGATAAAATCTATAAGAGGCCAGTACTTGATAATGTCCATTAAAATAATGAGTTTTCTTTAAAAAGTATAAAGTATATCAATTCAAAAATAATGGGATGTCTATAAAAAATTAATAATAAATGTAAAGAAAAGGGAAAATATTTGATTGTTTCTTTGATCGTAATGGATACAACATAAACAAAAACTGAATAAACATATTTAAAAATCTATAACACATAGAGAGCGACATTTTCAGCGAGCAACATACGCTGTATTTTCGATAAAAATACAATAAAGTTATCCAAGGTATCAAAAATTTGCTTAAAATAAATACTCATCCAGCAGTAGTAGCTGCTGGATGCGAATAGCGCAAGACCGGCAATTGTGGAGATCTTTGGGGGAGGACTTTGTCCAGCAGTAGACGTCTTTCGGCTGATATGATGATGATGAAATACTAATCACGAGACAGTATTTATTTTATAAAATTATGCCACCAAACCACTATGTTTTGAAGCCTAAAATTTTTACTTTAGTATTTCATAACATGTTTTTAATAATTTGAAATACTTAAGCCAAAATTTTAGGGTTTCACTTACACATAATTTTTTGTAATTCCCGACATGCAGTAAATTTTCGTTCATCCACACAAAAAAAATTGTTAAGTACCAATTTATTCATAAACTGCGCCTTAAATTAAATTGAAGAGTATGGCTTGATATTGATACAGTAAATAAATAAGTAGCACTAGGTATATTTATTTAATATATTAAATCTGATAGATACGCCTCTTAGCTAGCGCAGACAAGGTCTAACAGAGGTTATTTATCTTATTTGTATTCTTACATCATCAGTCTGATATCGTCCACAGCTCGACATATGTCTCTCCAAAGATTTCAAAAACGTTTACGGAGGGGTTTTCCGTAGTACCCCGCTTGGCATGCGAATTGGTGACCGCAATTAGGTGGTAGTTAATATATCTCGGGACAAATGTCACATAGATCATCCTAGCCCCAAACTAAGCAAAGCTTGTACTATGGGTACCAGGCGACGATATACATACTTATATAGATAGATAAATGCTTATATACATAGAAAACAGCCATGACTCAGAAACAAATATTCGTGCTCATCACACAAATATTTGCACTTACCGGGATTCGAACCCAGGACCACCAGCTTCGTAGGCAGGAGCACTACCAACTAGGCTACGGTGACCGTCATATGAATTTAGTAAGTTAGAATACAGGTAGTGATGCTACCAGATAGATAGATTAACTCTTTATTGTACACCAATATTAAAATCATACAGTACAGGAGCATATAATTAAAAAGTATACAATTGGCGGTCTTATCACTAACATGGGATCTCTTGCAGACAACCAAAAAATGGACAATAATAGGGATTATTTAATAGGGCAGTTGTCGGTGTACACCGACATATAATATAAACTTTGTTAACAGTACCCATTGGTACTCGGTACAAGAGCCCACTATATACATACATACATACCTATAATAGATAGATACTTACATATTACAGTATTACCAACTAATTAAATTTTAATTTTTATAGCATTTTATTTGCAATGCAAAGCGTTTATCTCATCTCAAAAATGGGAAATCATAAATTTAATCGTCCGGCGGGTCTCGAACCTGCACCATCTACCAATCCGGGGTAGGCGCTCTGCGTTAAGCTAGGAACGATACACGCTGGCAGATCAAATTTAGGATTCCCATGCTAACATCCTTCCGGAGGATGTAGGTATTATCTATCGGTTTTGTTTTTCTAATCCTAAATTTGATCTGCCAGCGTGTATCGTTCGTAGCTTAACGCAGAGCGCGAACCCCGGATTGGTAGATGGTGCAGGTTCGAGACCCGCCGGACGATTAAATTTATGATTTTCCATTTTTGAGATTACCAACTTGTTCTTTCAATGTATCCTATAGTGATAGGGTAGTAATCACTTTGCTGGAACTTGTGTAAACTTTGTGCTTAGCGCACTGTTACCTATTGGCAGTGCGTTCCACAAACGAACACTCTGAACAGCGCAGGACTTCCCATAGTCGTCTTTTAAGAAACCCACGGGATGGTATGGGGTGGCCCCCCTGTTATTTTTTCTGGGCCGTAAACCACACGGCACCCTTGTATTGTTGTGTATAGTAATGATAATATTATGCACGTAGCAAAATAGACGTTCTGTTTTACACAAAAGTTAAACTAAGAAGATTGTGACATACACGTCAGATGACAAATTGTTGGAGATAGCAGAAAAACACATGCTTACTTACCTGGCGTGAGAAACTGCGTAAGTGCACTTTATATTTATTTATTGTTTTGACTTATCAGTGTGTCAGAAGTGTTAAAGATATATTTTCTAATGTTTTTGGTTACATGTATTACCACCCAAGATGATGACTGGAAGCTATAAAATAATAATGTAGGATAATTAAAAACAGCGCGAAGCGTAAATGAGATAAAAATCAAATATAAATCTATATCATTAAAAATCAAAATGGGTATGTGTGTACTCTATTTTAATATATTTGGAAAACTAACAGATTATAAGGTAATACAATCGAAATTCAAAAATATTACATTACTTACTTAATTATGGCACCCCAGTGACAGAGTTATTCATACCGTCCACCAGGCCTCTGACGCGCCATAACAATATGGATACAACTAAAGATGCCCTGTCTCTTTCATAAGAACTACGTAGTAAGGGATACAATGATATAAAAAATATTTTAATTGTAATCCGTAGAATCGGGCAATAATACCCTCCCAACCCGTTCTACCTCTTTGTTAACCTGCATGGTGCGCTGAGATTATTATCCGTGTAATGGGCAACATTACGTCTCGTAGTAAAAACATGCCCATACATCAACTTTTTAATGCGAGTTACGCCTTTTTACGCAAACGATGTGAAATACGCACAAACGACTATAAAAAAATGTCGTCTGTAAATGAGAGAGCTTATGCAAAAGAGTTCAATCTGCGTTATAAATGATACCGCGAAGCATAATGCGCTTTTTCGGAGATATTATGCTAGATAGCTCTGGTATTTTTTGCATTTTGCTGAGGATTCTGATTTGGAAGCATAAAGTTAGAATATGGGAGTTAGTTTTAGTGGTGAATCCCGTGGACCGGGGTACTGGTAGTTGATTTTTAAATTGCTTTGGTTCTTTAGCACAGGAAGTTAACTATGATTATTTGATAGGAGCTCTCAAAATTTGCCTGATTACAATATTTTATAAGAAAGTTTTTTTTAGTAAATAATTGCATTGCGTGCAAGGAGGTCTCTAGTCTCTCTCTCTCTGGCCTTTAAGAAAAGAATAGCCTCGCTTCTTGGAGGTAGCCATGTTATATCAGATGGGATACACCTCCGTAGTTCCTTGATTCCTCAATATGGTAATGCGCGGTATAAAGTTTCTTGAGAAACGTACAGTGGTAGACAACAATTGATGCAGATCCAGAGGGTCTGTGGACGAACGTCTGGGCAAGTAGAAGTTCGAACAATTCCTCAGAATCGGAATTGACAAAACTAGCGAAGCACCGAAATTCAGGTATTAAACTAATTTAATGCGGACTAAGAATCTATCAACATGGATTTATTTTAAAAAAAGTGGATTCACGTAGACTTTAAAAAACCGGCCAAGTGCGAGTCGGACTTGCCCATGAAGGATTCCGTAGCAGCAAGTATTTCAGTTGATTAAATGAAAGCTAAATTGCAGTTTACGATTTGTGACGTATTAAAAAAAAACTACTTACTAGATCTCGTTCAAACCAATTTCCGTTATTAGTTAGCATGGTAATGTACATCAAATATTTTTTTAGGTTTATCATTCTCTTATTTTAGAAGTTACAGGGGGTAGGGGGACACTCTTTTTACCACTTTGGAAGTGTCTCTCGCGCAAACTATCCAGTTTAAAAAATAATGAATTTTTGAAGACCCCACATGTATGAGTACGGAGAAAATAAAAGTGCCTGTGACATACGGACGGACAGACAGACAGACATGACGAATCTATAAGGGTGCCGTTTTTTGCCATTTGGCTACGGAACCCTAAAAAGGCGCTTGTGAATAGTCAGACCATGTTTGTAGTTTAGTTAACTATACATTTTTATTTCGGTAGGTACATATTTAGATCTGTGGTTGGTATGAAGATATTTAGATATTAAAACACAATATACCTACTTAAACATGTAAATTACATGATACATATTAACTTTGTATTTTGAACGTCATGGATTTGCGCAAAGTAACGCCTGATTCCATACCTTATAAATAAATTGTAAAGATGCAGTGTGTAATGTCGATGGTGTAACGTTTTTAATAAATCTCGAAGTAATCACGGCTCTTTAATCCAACTCACCTTTTAAAGGTACAGACGCCAGCAAATCAATCCACCCAAATCTGTCAAATTTCTTTTATAGATTTTCAACTTTATCTCATACGCATAAGGTTCACTTTCAATTGGGGAAATTTGACAGATTGGGGTAGCTTGATGTGCTGGCGTCTGTATCTACCTACCTAACAGATGTAAAATTCCTTATAATCACAAAGGACTCTATGGGAGGTCGGCGTTATTGTTGTCCTATCTTATATGAACTCGTTTCTGTCATATTGACGGGTCGGTTGGCGTGGTTAGTAGATCCTTTACCTTTCACGCCGGAGGTCGGGGGTTCGATTCCCGTGTGTGAATAATGTTCCTGGATATTATCTCGCTCGAATTTACTCCTTACATCATTAGCCACTGAAAATCGGTTCAACCGTTTTGGAAATTAGTTGGAACATCATGTACGGAAACGATTTTATTTTACTATATTGTTAATTTATTGTTACTTCAGTGTCATAGCTAGATGGTCTCACCGGTCCGTAAGTGATCGGCGAGGTTAAGCTACTAGGCTCGCGGTCAATCCATAGATGGGTGACCGCCAAAGTGGTTTAATTTCTGAGCGTCTCCGTGCTTCGGAGGGCACGTTAAGCTGTCGGTCCCGGTTGTAGTGATTAGACAACAGTCGTTAAGCCATGTCAGAGGCCTACTGGGCGGCTTGAACAACTCTGACACTAGGGTAACCACTGCCCATCCGATAAGTAAGTAAGTAATGATAGAATATTTGTATAGAAAATGCAAAAGGTGTAATTTTTCATTAAGACATTAAATATAAATTTTAATATAATCAGGAATCGTACACGCGACCGACAACTAAAGCACAATCCTTTTAAAGTTCAACTCAAACGCAATAAAAGCACGGCGGGCGGTCGCCCTATATGCTCAATCTAAGGTACAAACGCCAGCACATCAAGCTACCCCATCTGTCAAATTTGAAAGTGAACCTTATGCTTCTGTGATAAAGTTGAAAATCTATAAAAGAAATTTGACAAATTGGTGTAGCTGGATATGCTGGCGTCTGAACTTTATCTTGAAAAAAAAATGATAGAACAATAAGTTTTTGTGCCCTTCGTATGTAGGTGTTGATTTATATTGTTTACAACGCTTTTATGCGTTTTTGGTAGTCTGTACGCGGCTCTGTAATTAATAATATAAGTTCGCGTTTGATAAAGTATTGAACTGCACCTGTGGCTCAGCGGTTATGATAGTCGCCTCGCCATTTTGACGGTCACCGTAGCCTAGTTGGTAGTGATCCTGCCTACGAAGCTGGTGGTCCTGGGTTCGAATCCCGGTAAGTGCAAATATTTGTGTGATGAGCACGAATATTTGTTTCTGAGTCATGGATGTTTTCTATGTATATAAGTATTTATCTATCTATATAAGTACGTATATCGTCGCCTGGTACTCATAGTACAAGCTTTGCTTAGTTTGGGACTAGGATGATCTGTGTGACATTGTCCCCAGATATTATTATTATTATATTATTATTATTTTGTATCCCGGGTTCGATTTCCGCACAAGACAAGTATGTGTGACACATAAATAGTTGTTTTGGGTCTGTATGTACTTTGTGTCTGTCAATTAAAAAAACATCAGTGCATTGTCGGGCAGCGAACCGCGAGCATTCATTCATAACCATTCCGTTATTTGAAGTCATCTTAATCATCATCTTCATATCAGCCGAAAGATGCTGCTGGACAAAGGCCTCCCCAAAGATCTCCACAACTGCCGTTCTTGCGCTGTCCACATCCAGCGGCTTCAAGCGACCTCCAAAAGGTCATCGGTCCATCTTGTAGTTGACCTGTCCACGCTGCGTCTTCCGGTTCGTGGTCGCCACTCGAGAACCTTTCTGCCCAGCGGCCGTCGGTTCTACGAGCTATATGCCCTGCCCACTGCCATGTTAACTTGGTAATTCTTCGGGCTATGTACAGACGCCAGCACATCAAGCTACCCCAATCTGCCAAATTTCTGTTATAGATTTCCAACTTTATCACAAAAGCATAAGGTTTATCACAAATTTGATCGATTTGGGTGCTGGTGATTGATGTGCTGGCGTCTGTACTTCGGTACGCCTGCATTTGCTCTTAATTGCACAACATTACATAATTTAGAGCAAAGCTATTTATTTATATAGTCTAACCACATTATGCATACTACAAATTACAAAAAAATGTCTCTGATATGCATAATAATTACGGTGTACAGACGCCAGCACATCAAGCTATCCCAACCTGTCAATATTCCCCAATTGAAAGTGAACCTTTGACAGATAGGGGTAGCTGGATGTGCTGGTGCCTGTACATAACATTCACCAGCTATATATTAGAGAAGTATTTTTGTCATGCATGGAATTAAAAACATTTATTAAACGACTAGAAATTTAATATGAGTCGAAAGTTTTTTTTAATTTAGTTTTAAATTCGTTGACCCTTACCAAAGCTTTGCTATAATATTTTTCATTGTTTTTGAACCGTATTCCAAAGAGATAAGGTTGAAAGTGATGTGGTCTCGTATAGTCCACCGAATAACTAAATATGTTAACGCTTGCAACTTTGGAGAGCATTGTACTAATCAAAAATTCTGATAATAGGTGATTGGCGGATTTAATAAATCTATCATAGTTATAAAACATTAGTTCTACAATTTCCAGTCTTTTCAATCATTTCCATCATTCAATCATCATTCTATCATTAAAAAAAAAGTCTCCCCAAAGAATGACGGGATATGCCATAATCGCCACGCTTGGCAGACGGGTTGGCGATCGCAGTTCGATGGTCATAGTTCACAGAAAAACGCTGCTGCCCGTTCTCTAGTAGGTATTCCCTCGGACGATTTCTACGCCCCCTATGGGATGCGATGGGGTGATGATATTCTATTCTGGCACCACACAGTTACACGTGTACCCATAAATAGTTCTTTTACCGGGGTTTGAACCCGAAACACGAGGACACTGAGGTGGTAACAAAACGGCTACCTTTACGATTGGCTTATTGGACGATTCGCACGAATTTAACTCGCACAAAACGTGCGAATCGACTCCTTTAAAACATATTATTTTTTCTGTAGTCGATTCGCACGAATTTCATTTATTGGCGTGCGAATCGACACCCTCACAAATATGTAGTAGGCTATTCGCACACATTTCATTTTAAGGTTTAAAAAAATTCAAGTACAGTCGTATTCAGCCATCACTGAAATAAAAATAAAAAATAATCGAAGTTTAAAAAGCAGATATTTACTTGAAAGTAAGAAAGATCTGTATGGAATAAGTGATAATAATAATTACTTAAAACGTGGCATATCTACATTTTTACTAATACAAAACAATATAAACATGACCGCAAAATTCGCCTATTACAGGAAAAATGAAAGAGAAAGCTATATATATGCTATCACGCTCACTCGGGTTGGTCATGGGTCTACATTTGGTTTACTTTTGTATTGTAACTGTAGAAAGTACACGTGCCGGACGGTAATTTAAGATAATTATTGTGATGTGACACAGTGTTGTGTGCTGGAAGGACATCAAAGTAATGTGCAGGCGTTAAGCATGTAAGTAATAGAATTATTAGTATTAACTGTGATAACATTATTAACCCCTTTATTCTGAGTGACTGAGAATTATGAGAAATCTTTCTTAATTTTTAATTTATTATTTATTGCCTATAAAAATATATTTTATAACGATCTACTATAGTTCAAATATTAATATAAAAAAGCTTTTTATACTCCGGTTTGTATTTAATACTACATATTAATAATAAATAATTATAAACTGTGGTCGTTGAAGAGCAAGTGACGCCACCTAGTGGAAGCGTCACCAAATCATCGATTACAAAAATGAGTCAACATAAGTTTGCTTTTAGTATTGCATAAATGATGATGGATACTATGCACAACTTTTATTTACTATCTGCTCAGCAAAGAAGTTAATTATATTAATAATGTTTAATGCGATAAAAGTAATTCTGGTAAAACCTCCTTGATTTAATTAGTATCTCATTGGATACTTATTTTAATTTTCAGACAAAATAGAAAGCTTCTTGAAAATACCTAAGTATGGCGGCAGAACCATCGACGAGTAGAGATGAAAGGGCTGACATTGGTTTTATAAAATCAGAAAGAGGTCAAGAACTTCTATTAAGGCATGGATATAGATATAATAAGCAGCGCAAGAACAAAAATGGTGTTACAGTCTGGAGGTGCGTCAATAGACAACGTTGTAAAGCACTCTTACATACAAATAATGATCTCCTGTTAACAAAAGAAGAACCTCATTCATGCCAACCAAGCGTCATAGAAAATGAAATGAAGTATCAGTTAGACAAATGCATTAAACGATCGGAGAAAGAGCTCACAACTATACCAAAAATTTATGGTGAAATGGTTTCGGACTTGCATAATGCTGGATATGATCTCATACAAAAAGTTCCTGATTTTAAAAATATTAAGAAAAGACTCTATCGACACAGAAACACATCACTACAGGTAAAAAAATTGAGATTCAAAAAAGTTACAGATCTTATTATTCCTCCATGCTACGAAGATTTGAAGTTTGCTGATTATGGATATAAGAAAACAAGAATTACACTTTTTGCAAACCAAAATGTTATAAAATATATTGAAACAGCAGAAAGCGTTTTCTGCGATGGGACGTTCAAAAGCTGCGTACCACCATTTTTGCAAGTATACACGTTACATATAGATTTGGGAAGTACCCATGAACATACAAATATTTTACCAGCCATATACGCTTTACTACCGGACAAACAAGAAAAAACATACGAAATTTTTTTTTACCTTATAAAAAGTCGAATTCCTCAATTTTCTCCACGTATATTCACCACAGATTTTGAAAAAAGTGCGATGGCTGCTATTGAAAAAATATTTCCTGACGCACGTATTCAAGGTTGTTTATTTCATTTCCAAAAGTCTTTATGGAGAAATGCAAAGAAGTTAGGTATGGATAAATCATTAATTGATAAAATGCATGTTAAACGTTGCATGGCTCTAGCATATGTACCTCGAGAATATAGATCAGATGGCTGGTTATATATTGAATCAGAAAATGAGCCTGAAAAGAAAATTACTCAATTTAATGATTATTTTGTTCGTACTTGGTTAGATGAAAATGCTTATTTCTCAAACACATGGTCATTTTTTGATGTGTGTCATAAAACAAATAATGCCATCGAATCATGGAACTCGCGTTTTAACAGATTGGTAAAACCTAAACCAAACATTGCAATGTTTTTGGATACTTTACGTAAAGATTCCAATTATTATTTAACTCTTTATAATAAAAATCAGTATATTTCAGTTAAAAGTCCTGAGAGAATAAAACTTCAAAAAAGAATCGAAGACATCGTAAGCCAATTGAATCGTGGCGAAATTAATATACAACTTTGTATTGAAAAATTACGAAATTAGTTGGCGGTAATATTGTATACATAATACATCTATAACTGATGATTATTTTATTCCTAAAAGGTAACGACTGTGATTTTGATTGTGATTAAAGCCAAATATCTATTTTTATAATTCTCGTAAGTTTATTTTTTAACCTGTTATATATAAATTAGAAGTAAGCATTTTATTATTGTTGTGACTTGATTTATTATTGTTGATTTGTTAGTTGTATATAAAAGTTTAGTCACTTTTATACGTTATTTTAAAGAAAAATCTGTGATTCAAATTGTGATTATAGCCCTAGTTCTAGTTTTATGATTAAAAGTTTTATTGTTATAATGATGAGAACTGTGTATTTTAGGTACACTTCTAAAAAACATTAAGACATGTTTTTGTTGTACCAAATGTTCGTCAATAATAAATATAAGAAAAAGTTGTTAATTATATATATACCTACCTTATTAAAAAAGTAAATGTTTGGGTAAAGTAAAAAAAAAAGTAAATTTTTAGTACTTTTATTTTTTATTACGTGGTTAGTGGAGTAGTAGTTTGTTAGTGACATTTATTATTCTGTGATCGATATTTGCTCATTTTTAATCCTCAAACCACGAGCTTAGAAGATGTTTAGTACTTAGTTTTAATTTTAATACAGATATTGTTGATTATAGATTGTGTTTTTATTTTCTATCTATTACGAGTAAAACATATTTGACCTTACTACTTCTGTGCTCAAGTGTACTTTATCTTAACTGCATTTCATAAAAAACAATATGTGTGCGAATAGCCTACTACATATTTGTGAGGGTGTCGATTCGCACGCCAATAAATGAAATTCGTGCGAATCGACTACAGAAAAAATAATATGTTTTAAAGGAGTCGATTCGCACGTTTTGTGCGAGTTAAATTCGTGCGAATCGTCCAATAAGCCTTACGATTGAGCAACACCTACTTACTATGGATTTTATTTTATTTTTACAAAGGCAGCCAACAAATATACGGCCAAGTTGATGTTAAGTGATTACCGTAACTTATGGGCGATTGGACTTGAGAAATAGAGGGAGTTACCGGCCTTTACTTTAAATTAACGTTTACTTAGCCTTCAATAGACAATAGAAGGACTGAAGTGGTCTAGTAAAATAAATTTACAAACTAAATAACTCTTTGGAGTTTAAACCTAGATATTTAAGTGGCATGGACGCGAAACGCTCATCCGAATGAGGTTTTTTTTATGGCATAGGGCAAACGAGCAAGCTGGTCACCTGATGGTTAGAGATCACCGCCGCCCATCTACACTCGCAACACCAGAGGTGTCGCGGGTGCGTTGCCGGCCTTTAAGAGTCAGCAAACAAGTATTGCTTCCTAGTAGTTAGTAGTCCTTCCCCCACCCCAATGAGCTCTGGCGGCCTTACTCGTACGCAGAAACACAACAATAAAGTTATTATTAAGGAATCTTGACTCGGGAAGTACCTCCACCTTACAGACGGTAAGGTGGAGGTACTTCCCAAGTCGGGCTGCTCTTTGAGCGAATGATCGCTGTGCCCGACCCCTCTAAAAGACAAAAGGACATTTTAATCGAAACGTTTGCGGTCGTTTTCTCCCCCGGGGAATACATTATGACGAATTATGTACAGAGTCACGAGAGTTTCCTATGACGCTGACTTGCTCTTGGTAAGGATTTAGTCGTTTGGATAGCTTTCCTTGGACGGTGGTGATTACGGAAGAAGTCAATTGGGGTGTATTTGACAGTTGCGACCACAACTTCGTTTAATAAAATACCAAATTTTGAAGCTCGCACAAAAAGTTTTCCTAAAACAAAATTGAAAAGCTTTTCAGTTGTAAAAGTTATTACAACATTAATGAATTTCTAACCGATAATAATTTATTTTAATTTATTTGGTCATTTAATCACATAAATTTAGATAGATAGATAGATAGAGTACACTTTATTGCACCATAAGAAACAATATATAACTTACAAATAAGCAAATACAGGTACAATCGGCGGTCTTATCGCTGTGTAGCGATCTCTTCCAGACAACCGTTGGGTGGACAAGGAAAAAGTAAGACAGAAAAGGCGATAGTTGTAGTGTACAGTCAAATATTCAAAGTTATGTACTTATATACAATTTACATAAACATACTTATATTCTAAATACTAATAATACTATACTATAATAAATAATATACTATACATACAAAATATTATGCATCTATTCAATTAAGGAGTTTTGAAATTTAGTACCTTGTTATTGAATTGTTATTATTATTATTTTAACTATTGACACCATCTTAGAGATAATTTATTTAAATGGACATAATAATGAATTTGTATGTATGTACGCAATAATAGAAATGTATTTAAATAATTTTCATGCGTCTTGTTAGGAAGATTTTGGTGGAACTCTAATCGTTTTTTGTGATCATGTATTACCCAGAATGAAATAAAATAAATGATTTGATTTGATCCTTTCGACCAATTATGCCCTCACGTGGCAATGTGTATTTTGGCAGTACTTTTTATACGTATTAATTAGAGAAATATATGCGGAAATGTAAGTTAGTTTTAGTGTTGTAAGGGCAGAATCACCAGCATTGTTACGTTTCTTATATTTATTAATCTTGGCTTGGCTGGCCCAACAGAAATTGCCCAAATTAATTAGTTATTCAGCTAAGTATTACTATTCTATATATTTAAATGCACTTTTTAATTCACAAATTTTAAGGTAGCATTGTGACATTTTAAAATGTTGTGCATTTAATTATATTTCTATGCTTAATAATCATCTACACCTAATAAATAATGCAACAGCTGCTAGTTGTCCAAATAAATAAATGAATACGATCAGGGTGGAGGTTGGATGTGGTCCGGAACCTAGCTGTCAAATTTCTTTTATAGATTTTCAACTTTATCACAAAAGCATAAGGTTCACTTTCAATTGGGGAAGTTTGACAGATTGGGGTAGCTTGATGTGCTGGCGTCTGTACACCGCTTCCGCATCAACGTGTAGAAACAGCCCACGATAACATGTTTACTCCAAACCGAATAGTCTCATACTTACTTATCGTATGGGCAGTGGTTACCCTAGTGTCAGAGTTGTTCAAGCCGCCTATTAGGCCTCTGACTGGCTTAACGATTATTGCCTAATGGCTACAACCAGGACCAACAGCTTAATGCTTAACGCTCAAAAATTAAACCATTTTGGCAGTCACCCATCTATGAACTGACCGTGACCCTTATTGCTTAACCTTACGCCAATCACTTACGGACCGGTGGAAGCATCTGCCTATGATACTCTCATAAAAAAGGAATTTTTATAAAGCTCTCAAACCTGCTCACCGGTCTGCTTTTAAAACACCTTCACAGGAAATGTAAAAAAAAAGTATCCAAACATCCAATTAAAACATCAGAGATAATAATTAAGGGCATTAGTTTGTACAACGAAAATGGTGTATTGAATTCCCGCTTTTAATTATGCTGCACGGTGATTGGCCCATCGAGTAGCGTGCTCAGTAGTGCATCTACCTTTGTGAGCGGGCGTGTGATGTATTGAATTACTTTGATTTTAGACAGAATTTGGGCTGTATTTACTGATGTTTACTATTTTACATGTATACGAATAAATATTTGTTTTGTAATTGTTAGCCGAGTTTGATTGTATTGTGACTAATTGTTTTACTGTGTTGCATTCGTAATTGCTGTGTGTTGTATGCTCCATGCTTTATTATTATCTACATACAATGAAATAACTATAACTACTAAAATCATTATGAATTGGAATTAACTGTGAATCAGTAACAGCGCTTGTAAACGACTCGAGTCCAAACTCGCCTTTTTAATCCGGAGAAATAGTGAAACCTTCGTAAATTAACTTTAAACGTAATGTACAATGTACTTAAATAAAAACTAATTTTCATTTATAACTATAGCTCATTGATATATTTTACTACATCGTTGTTATATTTTACTAAATGCTTTGATTTCTAACTCCTCCTTTTTCTTTCTGATTAAATTCGTTGCGGGATCCAAGACAGCGATTACCCGGGACATGCCTGAGCCTCACCGCTCAGTGTCATTTCATTGCGTGCCACTGTTGATCCTGGCTTACAGGATTTGCAGTGGTGGGTAAGAGAAAGGGAACTAGTCCCTTCCTCTTACCCACCACTGCAATATACACCCGATATAAAAAAATACATCGTGTCTTAACGGTTTGGTAACCACAGATACATATTAGGTATCTTAAAACTATTTAATGCTCTAGGGCTCTACCGGCTAAGTCGCCGAAGATCGATTTCTTAAATGGTGTTAAAATAAATAAAGGTTAAAAATGACTTATACAATCGTTAAATCGGCTTCAACGTTGACAATCGATTCCGGACCATTTATGACGTCACATGTGCTCATGGAAGCCGATTTAACGATTGATTTTGTCATTTTTAACCTATCATTATTTGAACGCCTTTTAAGAAATCGATGTTCGGCGACTTAGCCGGTAGAGCCCCAGAGCATTAAATAGTTAGAGCCCCTGAGGTGATATGCTAACCGTCTATATTAATGTAGGTAATCCATTTACGTTAATAAGGCATTAAATTACGGAGTTTTTTACGTTGGCGAATTATCACAGTGTTATTGTGTTTTTAACATGAAGTTGACAGTTTTCTAGCTTTCACTGCTTCACTGGATATCTATAGTCGCCGTCTAGCAAATAAAACCATAATTATTATGTGGTCCGTAAGTAACTGGCGGGGTTCAGCAACTAGGCTCGCGGTCAGTACATAGATGAGTGACCGCCAAAGTAGATTAATTTCTGAGCGTCTTCATGCTTCAGAAGGCACTTTAAGCGGTCGGTCCCGGTTGTAGCCGATAAGCCCTGAGAAAGGCCTACTGGGCGGCTTGAACAACTCCGACACTAGGGAAACCACTGCCCATACGATAAGTAAGTAATGTGCTGCGAACAGATTTGATTATATAGCACATATTATTATCAGAAGCCAAACACGCCATGCTATAAACCAAGCTGGGACCCCAAAGTATTCCCCCAGTCAACTTTATAAAGATATATTAGGGGCTCCGCACATTTTTTACAATATTGTTGAGTGTACATGAAAAGACACTCCCAATGAAATGGCACTATTATTTTAAGAGACATATTGCTAGTACTAAGGTTATTTTGATATAGTTTCCGCTGGGGGATTCTTTAATGTTTCGGAGAGTTTACTTGACATAAAATAGAAGTTTAAATCGCCTTTAAAAAGCAGGGGTCTTTCAATTTACAGGATTTTTTTAGAGTATGCCTATAGAAGTCGTTATTTGGTGTTTTTATAGGCAGACGACCTAGCGGCCCAATCGCAATGCCAGGGGGCACAGCTAAAGCCGGAGCTATTTAGTAGTTTTTATATTTTGTTTTTATTTGGATACTAGGTTGAAGAAATAGAACGAGGTATATAGAATTCAGAAAAATAAACAATAATAATTTTAATGCAGTATTGCATTAAAATTATTATTGTTTATTTTTCTGAATTCTATATAATTCAAATGAAAACCGACTCAGTGCGAGTCGGACTCGTGCCCGAAAGGTTCACTCGTTTAACTATTAACCCTATTTTTTATGTAGCTTTTCTTTCAATCCAATTTTTTTTGAGTTTAGTAATGTCTCTTCTAATCTAATGAAGTAAGGCTAAGTGGAAGACATTGAGAATGCGCCCAAGACCTCCATGAACTTATTCCTCCTTCCCCCTTTTTTCATCGGACTACCAGGCGTCGGGAGGCTCTCCACCGGTTTGTGATTGACGTCCCATTGTGCCGTACGAAGCGCTTTGCTTCCTCTTTCATCATGGTTTCATTTTGGGGATTCTTAGGGAGGGCCTTTGTCCAGCAGTCTTCCGGCTGATATGGTGATGATGATGATGAAGTCTAAGTGCCATTTTACCGTCTTACAGCTAATCAATACGATCTCATTATTTGCAACAGTAATGTTAAAGTATTAGGTCTTCATGAAATGAAATAATGAAATTTATTCAGCACTTAGGTATTAACATACTCTTGTACAGACGCCAGCACATCCAGCTACCCCAATCTGTCAAATTTCCTTTATAGTTTTCAACTTTCTCCCAAAAGCATAAGGTTCACTTTCAATTGGGGAAATTTGACAGATTGGGGTAGCTTGATGTGCTGCTTCTGTATTTGTCAATCTCGCAATGAATTACATAAACATAGTCGAATACAGTATTAACATAACGAAAAGAAAATTTCAATTAGTCCGTCCGTGCGGTCTGTTTTAACACATATATATTTTTTTAATTCTTATAAATTAATAAATATTATGAAAGTCACATGTGTCGATTTACTGGCAACCCTACGTCCTTATAGCTTTTCTTTTAAAATCCAGTACTTTTGAGATAAGATCCCGTCTCTTCTAATCTTATGAAGTGAGGCCAAGTGTCCCTTTACCGTCGCGCGGGTCACCAATGAGATCTCTTGCCACATTTTTCAAGATCTCAAGTTACTCTTTAATAGAAAAAACGTTACCTTAGTTTTACTGTTTCACTTAAAATTAACGTTTAACTTAACATTTATTTCCATTTTGTATTATACTGAGTTTAATAAATTATTTTATATTATATTTCATTTTGATACCTTATACAAACATCATCCATGTCAGCCGAAAGATGGCCACTGCTGGACAAAGGCCACAAAGAAGTCCACAATTGCCAACGACAACAAAAAAAAAATAAAAAAAAATATATTTACTAATTATAAATTTAATTTATGCATTATAAAATATTTTAATGATTACATTTAACGCCGTTATATTAAATAGATCTTGTGTTTATTTAAAGGACATATGAAAGTCTCAAAGACATTAGATTTCAGTAAGTCAGTTTCATTTGTTTTAGTCGCAATATCTCATAAAATTTTCGTCAATTAACATAAAATAACATCGTTTTAGTGTGCGAAACAGCCGAATTACGTCCACGGCTGGACAAAGTCCTCCCCAAGGATGACCACAACTACCGGTCTTGCGTTGCATGCATCGAGCGGTTTCCCGCAACCTTTGCAAGATCGTCGCGTCGGTCCACCTTGTAGGGGGCCTGCCCACGCTGCGTCTTGCGGTTCGTGGTCGCCACTCGAGAACCTTTCTGCCCTAACGGCCGTCGCCGCGTCGGTTCTACGAGATACATATTTGCCCCGCCCAGTCACTTCAGATTGGCAATTCTTTGGGCTATGTCGGCTACTTTGATTATCAATTAATTAATTCATTATAATAGGTCAGACTAAAATATAAACCTAATTTAAAGAAATGGTATTCAGGTATCCAAGTAATTGAAACCGAAAATTCTTTGTATAAGTCGTCCACCTACTATCATTGAATTTATAGACTTTGTAAAATAGACTTTGCATTTTTATTGGGTTTAGAGATAAATTAAGTAGATTTAGGATTTATTTTATTACTAACGTCTGCTCGCGACTTGGCCCCCGATATAATTAAATTAAAAAACACGAATTATTACTATTTGACTGCTTCGCATCGAACTAATAATAATGTCCTCCTAGCCGAATTTCGACCACGGCGGCCAGTCTCAACAGAGATTAGCCATCTGCGCGGGACATATTATAGTGCTCAAGTGTGTGCGCAAACACAGGAGCACTTTCTATTCCGTCCTTCTCATGATCCGATGAGACGCCTAGCGACACGACCTGAAAGAGGTCAGGTACAGGACCGACGGCTTTACGAGGCACGGGGGTTTAATACCGCCATCTCCCAGACTTCGGTGTGTACTGAGATTTTTTTTTTACAGATAACTTCCACAATCACTTTTGGCCTGAACAGAGATTTGAACCCACGACCTCGTTCTCCGCGGGTGAACACGCTACCAATAGACCAACGAGGCAGTCTACTATTGAACTATTAATAATAATAATAATATCATTTATTTGCATGAAATACGGTAGGCATAAGGTGTTATACAGTAGTAAGTAGGTACGTGACATATTTCACCCTCGATGAGGGTATGCAAAGTTATGTTTAAAACATTAAATTACAGTGAAGTTAATTACAATTACATTACATATATCCATTACAATTACAAATCTAAATTATTTAAATATCAATACAATTTATAATTCTAGTATAATCATAGAAATTGTACGAAAAACATCAACAACAGCATGCAACATCAGCGTGCACCAAATCTACATGAGCTTTTATTAAAAAAATCTTTGGTCGTATGAAAACTCTCCTGGATTAACCATTTTCGCAAGGCACAGCAGAATCTTTTATATGGCAGATCAGTCATTCCTTTAGGCAAGGAGTTATAAATCAGAGGCGCCATATACGCACAGCTTTTTCTAAATAGTTCTAGCTTGGGAACAGGCATTTTCAAGGGTAGGTGGTTGACTTTACGTTTATTCGTGTTGTCGTTGACGGTAAAGAGATGGCTGTGGTATTTAACAAATTTTGCAACTTCGTAGATGTATATACAAGGGACCGTTAAAAGATTTTTAGTTTTAAAGATGGGCTTACAAGATTCGCACCAATTCATGCCATAAAGCGCTCGGATGCATTTTTTCTGTGCTATAAAGACCTTAGTGATGTCTGTAGAATCTGTCTGTAGTCTGTATTGAGCTGTAGAAACAGGTGCTATATTTAATAATTCTGTATGACGGAGGTCAAATACAATAACTTAGTAGTTCAGTGCCCCGGCTTACCCACCCGTATTCGGAATTCGTATATCGGGAGTCAATTAAATGTACTTTCAAAAAATAGTTTCGTAATAAGTATTAAATTACAAACTAATTGGTACTGAATATATTTTATACAAATTATTGGAAGTTATTTTTACTAATTAGCAGAAATTGACGCTCGAGACTACTTCCTTACGGAATAAAGCCCATCCAGAATAAATAAATAGGTTACACAAATAGGTGCCCTGTGCGCAGAGTGCGAGATCGATTCAGAAATATCGAAATCCCCAGGCGATCCAAAGTCACCGACATAGCCCGAAGAATTGCAAAGCTGAAGTGCCAGTGGGGCACATAGAGCGTAGAACCGACGCGACGTTCGGTGGGGAAGAAATGTTCTCTAGTGGCGACCACGTTCCGGAATCCGCAGCGTGGGCAGATCTCCTACGAAATGGACTGACGATGTTCTGAGGGTCGCTGGAAACCGCCGGATTTGGATAGCACAAGACCCGCAACTGTGGAGATCTTTGGGGAAGGACTTTGTCCAGCAGTGAACGTCTTGCAGCTGTTACGTACCCCGAAATACGAGGGCGCCGGGGTATTAGCAAACTGACAACTTCCAATCAATAAACTAAATTGAACATTAAATCATTGTTAGGTCTTAACCTCTTGTCGCTATGAATTCCTATTAAAATTTGGGTACTATTAAACAGCAAATAAAAAAATCGGCCTAAAAAAATACCATATCCTCAGCAAAAATACTGATTGCACAAATAAATAATAAGAAATAATTATGACCTTTGAAGCAATTTAAGCTTTAAATGACACATATTTAAAAGTGGTTTGATTGAGAAAATAAATTTGTTTTTGGGGGTTGTATGTAGTACAAACCTAACCTACTTTTCCGTTACAAATTACATTTTCAATTAGGCCCGGGAATTTTGCCACTATATTTGAAACGCTGAGCAAGCGTATTTCAAATATTGTATCAAAATGACTTCTACTTCTATATTTGCAACTGAACCATCCGCTTAAATCTAGTTTCTAATAATATAACATTAAAATATAGTATTAGTCTTTACTACCTAATCGTGAGGTTGATAATTACAAGTGTATTCTAATACTAAACCAGAGGTCCTGGTTTCGATTTACACCCGGGACAAATCTTTGTGGTCTGAACACAATACTTTGTACTGTGTCTGGTTGTAACTTATCTATAACATGAATGTATTTCGAAATATATAAGTACGTTAATCAGTTTGGGATCAGATGGCAGTGTGTCAGTTGTACAAAGACATACAGATATGTATATATAAATACCCAACCTAACCCAAGAGCTGAAAAAAGTTCCAATTTAATTGATAAACGTGTGTAAAATTTTTGATGTAGGTAAATTAACGCTCCTTGGTACAATAATGAAGGTCATAGGCCTTTATTTCCCTAATAAGCAAGAATATCTTCATAGCTACGGGCACAAGCAACCATAATATAGGCCTTTATTTCCCTAATAAGCAAGAATATCTTCATAGCTACGGGCACAAGCAACCATAATACAAACATTATATATACATTTTGGTAGCCAAAGCGATACGACGTTAATCCCTTGGCCCAATTTTTTTTTTATTTTTCTTACTCCTAGTTATAAGTTTAACAGTTTATGAGCCACTTACTGAAGTGGTTTATGATTGGAACCGGTCCAATTTATCGAATAACCGCTGAACTAACACAAATCCTATTATAACATTTTTATAGTTTGGATTATGAGTAGAAAAATTACATTATGAAAAATATATTCCAACAGTCTTTTAGCCGCGAGCCAATGAAATTTATTAAGGTCTCTACTAACTGTACCTTACGCAGTACTGTACGCATGCGATTATCATTATGCGTTAATTATTATAATCGAATCCTTGACAATAACTTAATACAAGCTAAATATCACTACTATTATAAAATAAATTGTATAAATGTTTTAACATTCCGTGTACCTAAATAATTGTAATATGCAACTAGAAATAATAATTGTATTACTACGAACATGTTCTGACTATTTACAAGCGCTTTTTTAAAGTCTCGTGAATAAAAACCAAAAAAAAAAAAAAATTGCTAGATGTTTTCATAATATAGTTTATCAGGCCGGTTGGCGTGGTTGGTAGATGCATACTTGCCTTTAACGCTACAGGTCGGTGGGTTCGGTTGATGAACATGTCTGTTTGGTCTGTGTCTACGTGTTATTATCTATATTAAGTATGTATTTACAATACGAAAACAACTGCCAGACTTCGAGCTGCTACTGGATGTCATTGTTGCCAGAATAATCCCAATAAAACTATTCGGTCCGACCTAGAATTGGAACCCAAGATATAATTATTCCCTCAGCGAGGTAGTTATTATTTTATTTATTTAAATAAAACCTGGAGATGTTATTATCTTTTCACCATAACGTTGAAAACAAAATCTTAGCTATAAACTGACAAGAAAGGTAGCTAATATGTTATATGCTGTATTTTTTTTGTACTTACTTTATTTTATACTAGCTGTGCCCCGCGGTTTTACCCGCGTATAATTTTATAAATTATCATAGATCTTCCCCCGCAGGTGATAGCGTGATAATATGGAGCATATGTGTTGACCCGTCCTCTTAGTAATATTCATGCAAAATTTGAAGTAAATCCATGCAGTACTTTTTGAGTTTAGCTCGGACATACGTACATACAAACAGACAAAAATTCTAAAAACGATATTTTTGTTTTCGCTGTCGATTGTATATCACGCCCCAAGTATCCTTAAAAAAAAAATTTTGCCTGGTTTGGAATCAGATGGCTGTGTGTTAATTGTCTTAACATAATGTCATAATAAAAACATTCATAGTCATTTATTTTCCTCAAAGTTTGTATGATAAAATTTGATACAATAAAATGGAATGAGACCTTTAAGCCGTAATTACGCGCCGCAGTTTTTCCGCTTAGTCATACTAGATAGAAGCAGGCCAATTTAGGGAAATATTTCGTGATATATTGGTACAAAACATCTTTCTGGATTTTATTGTATTGTAGGAGAGACCGTTTCAATTAAGGGGCGGCTATTACTTTTAAGAAGCTATTCGTTGTTTTGTTTTTAGAGAGAATTAATATTCATTTCTTTTATTTGTTGTAATTTATTATTCGAATAAATAATTTAACTTTTACTTCCCATGTGGCTGACGGTAAAAATATCACCCCATCTCATCCCGCAGGGTGCGTAGAATACGTTCTAAGCGAATATCTCCCAGAGAACTGGAACCAGTCTCTCCCTGGGTAGGTAGGTACTATAAGCATGATAATGCAATCGCGAATCTGCCAGCCATGTGTGGCAATCATGGTGTACTAGCTGTGCCCCGCGGGTTTCCCCCCGTAATAATCTTTATAGATTATAGCCTATGTGTTAATCCAGGGTGTCAGGTAACTCCACAACAAATTTTATTGAAATCGCTCCAGCCGTTTAGACGTGAAGAAGTAACAAACATACACACTAACACACTCACAAACTGACGCCTTTATAATATCAGTTTGATAGTGTGAGTGCCGCCATTGCTGGGGGGGAAGGGCACCTAGATGACGAAATTAACAATCACCTTTGAATTTTTATCATCATCATTAGCCTGATATCGTCCACAACTGTACATGCCCACAAAAGTTTTTAACGTTGCCATTTGGAGGGGTTTCCCGTAGTCATCGCGCTTGGCATACGAGTTAGCGACCGCAGTTAGGTGGTAGTTAGTACCCACGAGTCGCTGCTGCCTGACTACCTGGTGGTATCCCTTAGTCGACTTTTATGACACCCACGGGATGGTATGAGGTAGCCCCGTTATTTTTCTTATTATTCATAGCCATCATATCAGCCGAAAGTTGTCCACGGCTGGACAAAGGCCCCCAAGGATCTCCACAATAGCCGGTCCACTTATTATTAAATAATTCGAATTTTATCGTATTGTAATTATCAGATATATCTCAAAGAAGATAACAATAATATTTTTTTAAGTGAAGATGGAAGGGATATAACCGTTTTCATTTGATATAAATTATGATTAACAGCCTTAAATCAAAGGAAAAGTAATAAGCTCTTCTTTTGTACCCAGTAGTCCCTTGTTTCAAAAATGGGAAATCATAAATTTAATCGTCCGGCGGGTCTCGAACCTGCACCATCTACCAATCCGGGGTAGGCGCTCTGCGTTAAGCTTCGAACGATACACGCTGGCAGATCAAATTTAGGATTCCCTTGCTAACACCCTCCCGGAGGATGTAATGTTCCGCTGGACGATTAAGTTTATGGTTTCCCATTTTTGGGATTAGATAAACGCTTTGCATTGCAAATAATGCTATACTATTAAAATTTAATAATATTCCCTTGTTGCTTACTGCTTAAGGTTTTAAAGCATAGTATTAAAGAAAAGAAGACATTTTCCCCAAGAATAAGTTTTTATTTTCAGCCTCCAAATTATTTTAATTGCAGAAGGTGTAACACAAATTGTGGACGTAACTTAAGAACCTTAATTCGGTATCACAGGAAAATAAACGAGTGACTGTGAGGAAGTTGATTGGTCGTCCGCTGTAGAATGAGGCGTATTAATCGTAATCACACTAATATTATAAAGGCGAAAGTTTGTGAGTGTGTGACTGTGAATGTTTGTTACTTCTTCACGTCTAAACGGCTGAAGCGATTTTAATAAAATTTAGTATAGAGTAAGCTGATAAAATGGATTAACACGTAGGCTATATTTTATAAAGTTTGACGCGGGTAAATCTGCGGGGCACAGGTAGTAGTTAAATATAATCAACTTGTTAAGAAAACAGTCTGTAACTGTTACTAATGTACTCAAAGAACAGCTACTGTTCCACACGTTACTAAAAAGCCTACATACGACCTTCGCAAGCTTTTCTCTATTCATGCATATGGCAGTTACCTTAGAACAAGATTAAAACTTATACAGGTATAAACGGTGACTGTGACACACTGTTACGACTGTCACAAGCCCTTGCCTTTTCTCGCATCTATAGATATATCACCTTAGGTAGAAAGAGAAGTTAAGTTGTGTAAAAAGAGAAGTAAGTGTTCTAAGAACAGCTGATACAGTAAACTGCTATAAGAAATAGCAGATTGTTATTTTGTAACAGGTTTTGCTTACTGTTATCTATTAGTCAGAACAAGATTAAAACTAATACAGGTACGTATCAACTGTGACTGTGATACCCAGTTACAGCTGTCACAAGCTGTTGCCTTTTCTCACATAAAGATATATGTATATCACCATAAATGGAAAGAGAAGTTCGGATATGAGGCTTCTTCATTATGTTACTACTATAGGATAGGCGTAAGTATTTTTATTGTTTCCACAATATATACTTATATTATAAAGAGGTAACGTTTGTGAGTTTGTGACGTTGTAAGGGGTAATCTCTGGATCTACTGAACCGATTTTGAAAATTATTTCACCAATAAAAAGCTACATTATTGTGGAGTGTCATAGGCTATGAAAAAAAATCATCCCGAACTTTTAACCCGAAGTATTACGCGGGACAAACGGGCAGGACAAAAATATTTATAACGCGGAACGAAGTCCGCGGGCCCTGATAGTACAGACGCCAGCACTTCAAGTTGCCCCAATCTGTCTAATTTCAGCAATTGAAAGTGAACCTTGTGCTTTTGTGATAAAGTTGAAAATCTATAAATGACATTTGACAGAATGGAGTAGCTGGACGTGCTGGCCTCTGTACTTTATCACTACTTCATAATAAATTCTAAGAACAGCTGATACAGTAAACTGCTATATGAAATAACAGAGTGTTATTTTATAACAGTATTTGCTTACTGTTATTTATTATGCAGAACAAAATTAAAACTAGTATAGGTATACCCTGTTACAGCTGTCACAAGCACATGCCCTTTCTCGCATCTCGTTCATATATCACCTTAGAGTGAAAGAGAGGTTCAGACTTGAGGCTTTCTAGTTCTGTTACTGGTAACGGATACACCACTTAATAACATTAAATGACTTCGACCACATTGATGCTAAGCCATAATTTGGCTGTAATTGTTAAAATACAATTATACTATTTTATCCACTAGGTACTTAATAATAACTTCTAAGAACAGTGTCACAGTAAACAGACTATAGGAAATAACAAGATTTATATTGTATAACAGTCTTTAATTAGAATTACTGTTATTTATCATATAACAGGCTTAACAGTTACGCATTTACCTGTTAAAATTTCTAGCTGGAGAAACATGAGTTTTCGTGTTGCGTAGACAAAACTGGAGTAATCGCTAGATAACCGTAACAGAACAGCAGCTATTAAGTTAAATCACATTTTAAGGCGGTTTTATAGAGTAGCATTTACTATGACACATTTTAATTTATAGCGGCACTTAAGCATATTTTTTTAAAGAAAGCGCCCGCTCTAGCTAATCTAATCCCTGTGTCGCAGGGTACTTTACAAACATATAATAGACGGATACAAATTACATCCAGACTCAGAACAACTATCTATGGGTCACACACAAATAGTCGTACGGGGCGGGACTCGAACCCGCGACACGAAGCGACGAGGCGACTGTCTTAGCCGGTCAATGCCCGGCAGAAAACTAAAGACTTAAAAACTGAAAATATTTTTTCGTAAATACTTTTAACTGCTATTCCGTCCGGACCGTATTGTCAATTTCCACCACACCGTCACTCGAGTCAGTGTGCAACAAACCTAATTAAGTATCGTAATTGGAAATACCGACCGGATTAAATTCAGAATTAAATTATTTAAATTTTTAATCACATTTTTCTCTGCAGAAAATTATGTTACAATCCATTATAGTTGAAATGACTTTAATTTCCTTAACCATTTTGGATTTTAAATAAATTACTTGTTACCTGTTGTAAAGATCGTGACAAATGGAAATCCGTTGTCTCTGCCTACCCCTCTGGGAAACAGGCGTGAGTCTATGTATGTACCTGTTGTAATTACTCTAGGACCTGAACGACTGAGATACGCTCGTTTTGTTTCTAACTCGCGATTATTCACGATTCTTAGCAGTTTTCAGAGAAGTAGGGCACAGCGTTAATTTGCTCAAAGAGCAGCCTGACTGGGTACCTCCACCTTACAGAAGACATTATTGTTGTGTGTAGATTGTACATTGTCGCCAGAGCTCATTGGGGTGGGGGGAAGGGTCAGCAACACTTGTTTGCTGACTCTTAAAGGCCGGCAACGCATCCGTGACACCTCTGGTGTTTCGAGTGTACATGGGCGGCGGTGATCACTTACCATCAGGTGACCCGCTTGCTCGTTTGGCGCCTTCTTACATAAAAAAAAACCTCTCGTTCCACCAAAGACATAATTAATTGAAAGAATGGTCGTCTACCTCCATATGTTTAACAAGAAAGATTACTCCGCACTACAACTCTGTGGAATCAATTAAATGCGGAGGTATTCCCGATCTGGTGTGACATGCGAATCTTTAAGAAGCGAGCCTATTCCTTTATCAAAGGCCGGTAACGCAATATTTAGAACCATCTTCCAGAATTCAATTACATATCTAGTCATAAGTTTAATTTTGGCAGTTTTTCTAGTTTATATTCAGGAATTCTTGTAAAACACCAACATATCAAACAAATCTTTTATTCTAAGAGTTCGGACATAACTCAATACATGAAATAAAATATATTTACTAAATAAATTTATTTACATGTTTGTACTATATTACTACAAACATGTTCTGACTATTTACAAGCGCTTTTTAAAGTCTCATCATCATCATCATCATCATTACAGCCAAATACGTCCACTGCTGGACAAGCCTCCCTCAAGAATCGTCTTGCGGGGATATGCCATAATCGCCACGCTTGGCAGGCGGGTTGGCGATCGCAGTAAGATGGACATAGTAATCAGAAGGAAGCTGCTGCCCATCCTCTGGTAGATATTCCCTCGGGTCGACTTCTACGCCCCCCACGGGATGAGATGGGGTGATGATATTCTGATTCTGATATTTGTCGCCGTCACCACACAGCAGTTTTAAGTCATCAGTTAGTTTAAAGTCTACGTGAATAAAAACCTTTTTTATTTTATTTTATTTATTTTATTGTTGTACTGACGAAACATGTACAGACGCCAGCACATCAAGCTGCCCCAATCTGTTTTCATAGATAAACATTTCTTTTATAGATTTTCAACTTTATCTCAAAGGCATAAGGTTCACTTTCAATGGGTGAAATTTGACAGATTGGGGCAGCTTGATGTGCTGGCGTGTGCACATAGGTCTACATTTCATTCATACAAAGCGACGTGCAGCTCGCGCGCGTTTCCTGCTAATAATAATAATAATAAAACTTTCTGTTGGAGGTTGCTTATCGCTGTATTGGCAGCACTCCATGTTAAAATAATAATCTGCCACATTAAGTTTCACTTTGATGGTTGTCAATCCATTGCACTAAATTGTCTGACTTGTCTGTTGACTGCACGTGTGGCGCAGCGGCTAAGACAGTCGCCTCGCCACTTCGTGTCGCGGGTTCGAGTCCCGCGCTGGACAACTATTTATGTGACCCATAAATGGTTGTTCTGTGTCTGGATGTTTGTAAAGTACCCCGCGACATAGGAATTAGTATACCTAGTGCGGGCGTTGTTTTTTTTTAAAGAAAAAAGCACTCCTCTTTTTGTGTTAAGGGTTAATAAAACAATGTAAATATTGATCAAAATCACATTCAAACAATGCGGCTTTTTATGTAGATAAACAAAAAATACATACGCCGCAAAATGATTGTTAAGTAAACATAGTATATTGTTCCAAATATATGAGGTTTATTTACTTTTTTATGAGCCAACTGGGTAAATAATGAGGTTTGGCGAAGCCACGTTTATTTATGTATGTGGTTAGTTACTTATATTGTGTTCTAGGTAAGCGTGACGTAATGTTAATAATGTTCATCGTGTATATCTGTACTGTGTAGCGTTCATAGCTAACCGGCAGAGCGTCTCCCTCGGTATTTTTCTTCTCAAATAACAATATTCTGGGACATTATTCACACGCGGCCATCTGATCCCAAACTATTGTTCTATGTAAAATAGATAACTGATATACTAATATCAGTTATCTATTTTCCATAGACCAAGCTCTGCTTAATTTGGGAACTACTATAGGTACCTACTACTTTTTTTTGTAAAGACATATCTACTTATATAGATAACTAGCTGTGCCCCGCGGTTTTAGCCGCGTATAATTATATAAATTATAGCCCATGTGTTAATCCAGGGTGTTAGCTAATTTCATACCAAATTTTATTAAAATAGCTTCACCCGTTTAGACGTGAAGAAGTAACAAACATACACACTCACAAACTTTCAGCTATATAATATTAGTGTGATTTAAAAATACATTGCAAATATGTATATTAAGATATAGAATATTTTCATAAAAATGTGTGGAAATATTGAACAATTTTAGAATTTCTGTTTGTTATTTCACGAACTAACAGCCGGAGGAAACAGAGACCGATGACAACTATTTTCCTAAAAAAGATAGCTACATCTGTATACCTAACGAAGTTTTTACAATGTGTCACTATAACCTAAAAAACGATCTAGGAAACTGTACTAGGAAAATACACATTTACGATATACGGTTCGTCAGAACAATGTGTCATTACATTAGACCAGTGTTTTTCAACCGTTTTCATCACGCGACCACCCTACCCGTTTTTGGAACGATTTTTTTCCGTCTAGCCCCCTTTCACAACCCCTTTGTGAAAGGGGGCTAGACAGAAAAAATTCTTACGAAAAGTTGTCACGACACTTTTTGCAGCTGTGCGGCGTGCGCATGTTTCTCTGTCTGTCTCTCTCTCTCTCTTATAGAAAGCAAGCCAGATATTTTCATTTCTATTTCGCATTGAACAGTGTGGTGTTGCGACGATTATTTTTGTTGAGTGTATACAGGCGTTCCATCCGGGTGTCCCTTGACACCTCTCAAGTTTTTTACCCGCTTTTTTCCATGTTTCTTTTATTTTGTTACACACATCCAAAATTTTTATTCATTTTCATAGGGTTCGGATAAATACATCATTAAAATTTGTAAAGAATTGGAATAGAAAGCACTCAACCAAAATTTACCTTATCATTTAGAGGTTAGGTGGTTGCCAGGAGACAAAGTACTAGCCAGAGTTTTGGAACTTCGCAATAAACTATTAATGTATTTGCAGCAGGCCTAATCATAATACCCCAAATTCATTTGCGACCCTTTGACTAGCTTTCCCAACTATTTGCAACTTTCCTATAGAAGTTTCGCGACCTCCCTATAGACTATAGAGGCTTCGTGACCCTCCGGGCGGTCGCGACCCACAGGTTGAGGAACACTGCATTAGACCATGACATTGTTTCTATATACATGTGTACAGACGCCGGCACATCAAGCTACCCCAATCTGTCAAATTCTGAGGCGGTGCAATTGCATCCCGGCATGATTAAACTGACAATAAAAACATAATATATAAAAATCATAATAATACAAATATTTTGATTGTTATGGATGTCCGCAAAGTAACGCCTAATTCTTTACTTATAAATACGTCCAATCAACCGCGTTACATAGATGTAGGTATTTAAATTAAATACCTAGATCTATTACGATTAAAATAAATTAAAAAAAAACATTGTGAATTTCTTACATAGGCTAACTTCTCCGGTCTTTTTTACAACAAATATATATAAATATCTATGAACAACTAACACACTGCTATCTGATCTCAAATTAAGCAGAACGTGTTGTACTATAGCAGCCAGAGAGTTGATAAGCATACATATATATTATATAATATAATATCTGGGGACAATGTCACACAGATCATCTTAGCCCCAAACTAAGCAAAGCTTGTACTATGGGTACCAGGCACCAGGGTATACATACTTATATAGATAGATAAATACTTAAATACATAGAAAACATCAGTGACTCAGAAACAAATATTTGTGCTCATCACACAAATATATGCACTTACCGGGATTCGAACACAGGACCACCAGCTTCGTAGGCAGGAGCACTACCAACTAGGCTACGGTGACGGTATTTCTAAATACTTACGTACATAATACTATAGATACATATATAACACCCGGACACAGAACAAATAATCTTACTCATCACACAACGATTAGTCCTGGATGGGGAGCGAACTCACGGCCTCCGGGTTATCAACCACAAAGTCACGGTCACGAAGCATTAGGCCAATATCCCAATCATAATTTAAATAAATTTTATAAATGTTTTCATACAATCAGTACAATGTGTACCTAAATATCTATGTTACTGGAAACAATAATGTACACAACTATATTACTACAAACATGTTCTGACTATTTACAAGCGCTTTTTTAAAGTCTACGTGAATAATAACCTTTTTTATTTATAATATTTCCGGGGACTATTTTTAATCATCATCTTCATAATTAAGAGCTATGCCCTCGTCGGTGGAGCTTCTTCCAGTCGTCTCGGCTTTCGGCGAGCGCTTTGACTTCTTGATACAACATTACATTTATCTTTTCCTTTATATTATCCATATAGATCCTTCTTGGTCTTCCTCGTCCACTCCTTGCTTCTATTTTTCCTTCAATAATATTCGTCATAATATTTTTAATAAGTTTCTTATTATGTATAAGAGGAAAACTCCAAACCAAAGTAATAATGCCATGAGTGAATTACATTAAAGAAGAAAATTTTCCTCGGACACTAGAAATAGTCTCGCGAAGGTCACCCTTAACAAGTTTAGTGACAAAACTGTACAAACAACTAAACTGTTTTTGCAAGATAATATAATATAATACAAAAATGTTGATATTTTGTGCTTTGAGCTTAACAAAATACGACGGGCCTGGTCATTCATTACATACACCTAGGGTTGCCAACTTTTTTTACTAGAAATAAAGTATATTCAGGTCTATGAAGAAAATTAAACAGTATTGTAGAAAAATGAACAGTATTTTATTTATTTATTGTTTTAAATACTAGAGCTTCTCGCACAACTTACTAATTTATAATCTTTGTGGCTGCGGTGCACTAAAAAACAGTATTTTGTATACTATATTTTTGTTCAACACTAAAAAGTATAATTTAGTGAAAAACAATATTGTTCAAAACAGTATAGTTGGCAGCCCTACACACACCCCAGACTTTAGCACGCAGCTATTAAACGGTACGAAATTAATGGTACCGTAATGTTAGTCAAAAAACGAATTAAAACATATCATGTAATAAATAAAAACATTATAGAAAAAAAACTTTTAACAAGGATCTCATTTCGCAAGCATACAACTTTCATCATCATCATGCCAGTCAAATGACGTCCAGTGTTGGACAAAGGTCTCCTCAAAATATCGCCAAAAAAGTATTATGTCTGTCATTGATACAATCTGTGTACCTAAATATCTATATGTACCTAGAAATAATTCTAAATTAATTAATTATATATTACTACAAACATGTTCTGACAATTTACAAGCAAAGCACAAGCAAGCAATTTACAAATTTTATTTTATTATTTATTTATTATGAGGGCTTTGCGATAGTCGACACGCTTGGCAGACGGGTTGGCGATCGCAGTACGGTGGTAATGGTACACGGAGAGACGCTGCTGCCCGTTCTCTGGCAGATATTCCCTCGGGCCGACTTCTGTGCCCTCCACAGGATAAAATGGGGTGGTTATATACTTTGCCGTCAGTCACACAGCAATACATTACGTTATAAGTATTTTTTTTTATGTTACAATATAATACAAAAATATTTGTTTAAAAAAGTACTTCATTTTTCATATTTGCAATTTTACGAAATGGCAACCAACTATAATAAGTAGAATTCGGTTCTGGCACTCGCCGTCCGCTGCCGCGGCATCCTCGCTTTACAATGAATAGTTGTTTTTGAATTATTTATCAAATAAATTGTTTACTGAATGCTTTGTAAGGTGATAACTTAGTATAAATTTAACTAACCTTATAAAATGAAAATTATTCATCATCACGTCAGGAAAAAGATATCCACTACTAGACAAAGGCATCACCCCAAGACAGTATCGTAAGGGTAGTGGTTAACCTGGTGTCAGAGTTGTTCAAGCCGCCCGGTAGGCATCTGCCATGGCTTAACCACCGTTGCCTAATGGCTACAACCGGAACCGAGCTTAACTTTGCCCACCAAAGTACGGAAACGCTCATAAATGAAACCACTTTGGCGGTCACACATCTATGGTTTGACCGCGAGCCTAGTTGCTTAACCTTGCCAATCACTTATGGACTGGTGAGACCATCGGGCTATGAGCGCATATAAACCTCTCTCGCCACTGCAGGTCTGCAATAAATCCAATATACACATTGACATAAAATAACCGAATTGAATGAAAGTAATTACGATTAATTCCGATCCGTTCCAATTCGCTTAATACAATTAGTCGGGTCACAATCGTAATTAATTACTTCTAAATGGACACTCCAAGTAAAAGTGATCCATCTTTCGAACGAAGAAGTTGCAATCAAAAAGTTGTAGGGAGTTTATTGTAAGTTAAGAGAGAAAAACTCAATTAGCAAACATTAAATGGACTTTCGCTAACACATTACGTCAGAACAAACACACTGAGAAGTGACTAAAATGACCATGTATAGCTCATCACTAGTCCCTCCCTCTTACCCACCACTGCAAATCCTGTAAGCCAGGATCAACAGTGGCACACAATGAAATGACACTGAGCGGTGTGGCTCAGGCATGTCCCAGGGAATCACTTTAACTGTCTTGGATCCCGCAACGAATTTAATCAGAAAGAAAAAAGGAGGAGTTAGAATGAATAGTTCCACTTCTCTCCAGAACAAAGCGGGAGACAGTATGATATAAAGAGGCTATAGCCTCATAAAACGAGAAAATGGTGGAAACACATAAGAAACGGTCCCGATCACTTACTTGTCAATCAACAAATTTAAAACAAAAATTAAAACCAAATTGTGCAGCGAGGTATATAAATAAATAAATAAAAAAGGTTTTAATTCACGTAGACTTTAAAAAAGCGCTTGTAATTAGTCAGAACATGTTTGTAGTAATATAATTAAGTATACATAATTATTTCTAGTTACATAGATATTTGGGTACACGGATTGTATTAAAACATTAATTATAAAATTTATTTTATAATAGCAATGATATTTAGCTAGCTTGTATAAAATTATTGTAAAAGAGATTATGTTTAAGTTTAATTATCGAAATTTATAGTTTTAGCTATATTTTACTACGTATTGTCCGAATGGTTATGTTTAACGTATTATTATTATGGCGGACCTTGTTGATTTTTTCCTACTTACTTGACACTTATCATCATATTTTGGACAATTCACACAATATCTTTACAAATTGTGGCCTATGTGTTATTCTGTTGTATAAGCTATATATATGTAAAGTTTCATTAAATCCATTCAGTAGTTTTTACGTGAAAGAGTAACAAACATCCATCCATCCATACTTACAAACTTTCGCGTTAATAATATAAGTAGGATATAAAATATATATGACTATGACTACATAAAAGATCGTGTCAAGGTCGAAGTGTAGCCACCGATATCGCGTCGACTGAGATAAACTAATTATTCAGTGTGGTTTTTTTTAGCATACAACGCCCGCATTAGGGAATCTAATCCCTGTGTCGCGGGGTACTTTACAAACATATAATAGACGGACAAAATTACATCCAGACTCAGAACAACTATATATGGGTCACACAAATAGCTGTCCAGCGCGGAAATCGAACCCGGAACACGAAGCGGCGAAGCGACTGTCTAAGCCCCTGCGCCACCGTCAACCACACTGAATAACGGGGATGAGATAGGGTGGATGACCACCCTATCTGACCCCAGCTGTACTGACTTGAAAGTAAAAGATAAAACTTATCCATTCCCACACGGGGAGCCAAAAATACCCTATACCCGGAAGACTCTTTGTTTCCCCTGTGTATACAACTGAAAACAGATGTCTTTACAAAAATAATTACTATCGAGACAGGGCCAATGACCTTAACACGTACTCACTCCATATATCAAGATTCTCCGAATCTCACACTTAAAAGTTTTCGTGATATCCTCACCACCCATCTCCTTCACGCATTTACAAAACCTTTCAGCACGAGAGAGAAAAAATATAGGCTACCTATTAGTGTTGTGCGTCGGTCCGTATTTGTAATTCGATATCCGTGTGTTCGATGGTGACGGATTATTAGTGCGGGGACTATATCGATTATCGATAATCGAAGGGATTAATTAGTGAATTGATTGAAGGAACGGGGTAGTTGGAGTAACGAAATGGAATTAATTTGGTTCCGTTTGTAATATCTGTTCTCTGATCAGGTATTTGGAAATTGTTAGCATACACTAAATGAGTTTCGGTCACGAGATAATGACGCGCTGAATAAACAAACGTTATATTATTGAGAGACTTTTTGTCTTTATCATTCGCATATCATTCTACTCTTGATAGACTGAGATAGAAAATGATTAGGCTCAGCTATTCTGCCTTGTAATTTTTACTTTAATTACACGTGTACCTACAAAATCTATATTTATCATCCCAAATATTTATATATTTTTTTAAAAGACGACGCACGTACTATTTTCTAGATTTCGTCTGTCGAGGGGTACTATGCTAACATATAATTGACAGACACAAATTACGTCCAGAATCAGAACTATAGTAGTTAAGGGTCTTATTCTTATTCTTCTGGTTGCGGCTATTTCCAGTCTCCGGAGGTCCTGGTAACACTGCGTCCAGTGATGAACTATTGTGCTAGTTAAGGGTCACGCAAACAATTGTCCTGTGCGGGAATCAAACCCGGGACACGAAGCAGCGAGGCTACTATCTTAACCGTTGCGCCACACGATCAGTCAAGGATTATCTGGAACGGCTATAATGATTCTTATTATTTATGTAGTTTATTTAGACGAAAACGGAAACTTCTTAAGTGCGAGTTGGGCACGCAACACAAAAGGTTTCGTGTCTTTGTGGCCATACCTCTAAAATTCGGACTATATAAGTTATATTAATTGTATGACAAGTAAATAGTATATTTTTTGGTATATTATATTATTCGAATACTTAACGTGTGACCATAAAAGAACTTCAAAAAGTATTATAGTCTAAACTTATGAGGAGAAAATATTCAATTATAAATAAAATAAAATAATAATAAAAATCTTTACTGTCTCTAATTAATAACAATTTATACAAAATTGAGACATCCCCAGTAAGTAATGTAATACTTGTGTAGGGGCTGCCTCGCTTCTTACCGACGGTTACACAATAATAAAATATATATTTAACTTAGTTTGTTGGTTAGATAAACTCAGAATGACTCATGCTGATTTTAAAATTACATCATATCTAGACCGCTATATTATTAGTTAATAATATCGAAAGTATGTTATTAAAAAAATAGAATTACCAACAAAAATTACAATAATGTAACCAAAAATATCAACAATGTTAATATGTCAATATGTTTGTAAAAATATCAATCTTTTTACCATTACATTATTAACGATGTACTTTTAAATAACAAAACCAACCAAGTTCAAGATACTAATTCATCTTTCTGTCTATGCGACAGCAGGTCAATAATTACTACCATAACGTTTTCTTTATTAAGATATCTTAGTTGTTAGTTATACATTTCTGTATTTCTCTACAACTTAATTTCCTTATTTTCAACACGATATTTACTCAGAACCATAGTAACACACGAAGCAAAAAATCACGAACATAGTTAACCGCGGAAAGCTTATTTTCCAGTTGAAAAACTTTATGATTTTACTAGAATGTTTTGACACACTTTTCAGCGGTATACGATGTTTCAATTTGATTTCTCAGGTAATATACTTTTTATGGGGTGAAAATATAGAGTTCATTTTCATTTTTTATAGCTTTCCTTTTTTATTTTAAGGTTTTGAACAGCGTCACGGAATCGCATAACGTAACAAGTTTAATGACCATGGAAATTAGAACTCGACACCTAGGAGGGTATCAACGTAGATTAATGACTGAGACACGCTCGGTAATTATTTCTTGGGCAAACGAGTTTCCCGAGTTTCATCACGTTATCCGACACCATTAATGAAAGAGAAAAGGGGGCTTAAGTCCTGCAAATTATACATTCAGGCCGGATTTGTCTTGATGAAGACTTAAATATGTTGCCCCTTAGTCTTGTTTGATGATTGGCACAGGGGGTTTCTAAGATAGAAGACGTAAATTCAATTGATTCCCTTTCAAGCACTAGCTCTCAAATATACAATGGTCATAGCTAGATGTACTCATCAGTCCGTAAATGATCGGTGGGCAGTCCATAGATGGGTGACCAAAGTGGTTTATTCCCTAAGCGTCCCCGTGCTTCGGAGGGCACGCTCAGCTGTCGGTCCTGGTTGTAGTCATTAGGCAACAGTCGTTAAGCCATGTCAGAGGCCTACTGGATGGCTTGAACAACTGTGACACTAGGGTAACCACGATAAGTAAGTAAGCAATGTAGACCAAAATAAAATGGTTTAACCACTAAGTAAAATTAAATAATATTAACTGTTGTATTTTTTTCGAAAGGTATTATTGCTATATAACATTAAGGCCAGATGGATGAAGCAAACATTACAAAAAATACAGTAAAATGTTGGCTTGCTACTTAGAGACTTGAGAAGGGTAAAAATCCTGTGCTAAGTTGCTCCTAAAACTAGCCAAACCGATCTGGTTGGTTGAGATTACCCGTAATACAGTGGGGGGTATCATATTTTAGTTATATACCAGCAGGTGCTATCCTGATTGGTAGAAGGTGATGTTTTGAGACAGAAGTATGTTTATGAATCAGTCCCATGCAATGGGAACATTCTAACAAGAAGTAATCAATAGTGTGAAATTGGATATATTGTACCAACTTGTTATATAATCTCGGAATAGAATAGAATACTCTTTTTATACACTCAAACAGGATAAATAGACAAATAACGCATTCTTGCCCAATGGGCGGTCTTATCGCAATAAGCGATTTCTTCAAGACAAATTTGATAACCGAACCTTTTCGAGTAAGTATGACAAAACTTAACATATCTATAAAAAAAAATGACACGCATTTATTTGTCATCAAATTGTCAACGCTAATTATGCAATAATACTTAAGATTATTAAGATAACACTTCCGTCCGAAACCGCTTCAAAGTAGTAGAACGTCACCAATTATTTTAAGCCGGAACATCGACGTAACATCGCTCTATTAGGGCCTATCCACATTCTAATTCAGTTCAAAATTGAACCCTTCTAATATTACCATACGAATCAGTTTCAGATTGGTATTTAGTTAGGTTGATAGGCGAGTAACAAAGGCAACATTATGATACGCACCGCTATTTGATTATGCAATCTATCGATAAAATAATCCAATCAGTGCCCACCACTAATGACAAGTTGATCCCTTTAATTGAAACAGTACATGTCAATTGTCACATTTTTGACACGTGCTGTCAAAAGTGACAGCTTTTAATGTGTTGTAATGATTTATTGATACAAATGTGTGTACGTATCTATTTGAGAGAGATTTTGATGTAATTTAATAAGATAGTTTGCTAGCATAACAAAGGAATTGGGATCATGAAAAGGCCCGCACACGAGTCTTACGATTTTTTTAACATAAAAGGTATTTAATGTTTGTCTTTTTATAAAAAGTGTAACATAAACAGTACAAAGTTAGTGTGTGAATGTGTAAGTTTGTTACTTCTTCACGACAAAAGGCTGGAGCGATTTTAATAAAATTTGGTATGGAGTTAGCGGACACCCTCGATTAACATATAGGCTATGATTCATAAAGTTTAACGCGGGTAAAACCGCGGGACACGGCTAGTTTGACGGGGATATTAGGCCGCGCTTGGCAGGCGGGTTGGCGATCGCAGTATGATGATCATAGTTTACAGACAGACGCTACTCTCCATTCTCTATTCCCTCAAGTCAAATTCTAAGCCCCCTACGGGATGAGTTGGAGCGGTGCCTATCGTCGCCGTCAGCACTCTAAATAGAGACTACATATCTTCTTCTTATATTATCGTGTTCAAGCCGTCCAGTAGCCCTTTGACATGGATTAACGACTGTTGCCCAACCGGACCAACTTGACGTGCCCTCCGAAGCACGGAGTCGCCCAGAAATTAAACCACATTCGCGGTGACCCATCTATGGACTGACCACGAGCCTAGTTGCTGAACCTCGCCAATAACTTACGGACCAGTGAGAGCATCTGGCTATGAGCGCTATGTGCTTGGATTATATAATAACCATCAATGTAATCGATCATAAAAAATTACGTGTTCTCCGAGGCACAGACGTGTGATCCTGCCAATTTCTTTACTCTACGCTATTATTATGATAGCGAGGGACTTTAGAGTGTGCGCTACCGGAGATGCAATCTGATTGTGGACTGCTATTGATCGTTATTTTTATCGGAAATATATTTTTGGTCGCTCGCGGGGATCGAGCACGAGACAAAAAATTGCTGTTGAACAGAAGATAGTAATCACATCGCGTATTTCGACTGAAATTTTAAATAAATCTATTATAACAATAACTATAATTTTATTTTATTTTGTTTATTTAAGACACTAGGGAATGTAATCCCTGTGTCGCGGGGTACTTTACAAACATATAATAGATGGACACAAATTACATCCAGACTCAGAACAACTATTTATGGGTATATATAATAGTTGCCCAGCGCGGGACACGAACCCGCGACACGATGCGCCGAGGCGACTGTCTTAGCCGCTGCGCCACACGTGCAGTCGACGTAATTAGAATTTTGTTCATGCATTTTTTTATATAAATTACGTTAATAATGCTGGGGCAGATAGGTTCTTGAATGGCGTCCACATTGTTGATATAGCGGCAACAAAAATACTTCCTCTGTGAAAATTCAAACTACTCGACTATCACTGTTCATGAGATATAGCCTGGTGACAGACAGACACATAACGGTATCTTAGTCTTAATAGCGTCCCGTTATACACTTTTGTTACGGAACCCTAAGAAAGGTATTTAAAAGGGTTAGTTATATAACATGCAATGTAATAAAGATGTTTAATGCAAACAAATATATTACATTTTATAAAACTGTTATTTAAAATAAGTTTCAAAGTTAAAAGCATGCAAGCTTTTACAAGTAAAACAAACAAAACAATATATAAAATCTCTTGACAACAAAACTACGAAAATACTCATTTCAAATTCATATTTCCTTATGTCAAACAAAGTTGAAACTAAAGTACAGACGCCAGCACATCCAGCTACCCCAATTTCTTTTATAGATTTTCAACTTTATCACATAAGCATAAGGTTCACTTTCAATTGGAGAAATTTGACAGATTGGGGTAGCTTGATGTGCTGGCGTCTGTACACAGCACAGCGACATTATTTCAACTGAATTTGTACTGAAAATAACTAGGTATAAACATTACTTTATGTAGTTCAAAACAGAATACTTCGTAATTTATGTAACTATTAAACTAAAAAGCTGTTCTGTGTGGTGACGGCGGTGAATATCAGAATATCATAACCCCATCACATCCCGTGTGGGCGTATCTATGGGAATATCTACCATACGACGAGGAGCAGCTTCCTTCTGAGTACTATGACCATCTCACTGCGATCGCCACCCCGTCTGTTAAGCGTGGCGATTATGGCATATCCCCCCAAGATTACTCTTTTAGGAGGCTTTTGTCCAACAGTGGGCTATATAGCTGTTATGATGAAACTAAAAAGCGCTTGTAGTTACTGTAATTTAATTTCGTGGTGAGGGCGGTTACTGACGGGCAGGATCGTAACATCATCATATCAGCCCGAAAGACGTCCACTGTTGCACAAAGGCCTCCCCCTAAGATCTCCACAATTGTCGGTCTTGCGCTATTAACAGCCAGCGGTTTCCAGCGACCCGCACAAGATCATCGATCCATCTTATAGGCGGCCTGCCCACGATGCGTATTTCGGTTAGGGTCGTATCGTTTTGGGATTATTCAGTAAAGAATATTTCTCAGTATCAGCCCAAAGACTGGAAGTTGGCGGTATTACACCCAGGTGCCTCGAAGAGTATATAAAGCCGTCGGTCCTGTACCTGACCTCTTTCCAGTCGTGTCGCTAGTCGTCCCATCGGTTTATGAGAGGGATGGATAGAAAGTGCCCCTGTGTTGCGCACACAATTGTGTACTCATATATATCTTGCGCAGTTAGCTAGACTCCATTGCGACTGGCCGCCGTAGCCGAAATTCAGCTACCTTATTATTAGTCGTAGGCCGCCATGGAAAAAAATCGGCTTGGAGGACATTGTTATCAATCATAATATCCTTGGACATTATTCACACACGGCCGCCATTTTCGTGCCCATAAATATAGGTCCTGAGTGGGAATGAACCCACGACCAGCAGCGTGAAAGGCTAGCATTGATCAACCACGCTAACCGGCCGTTCAATAATAATAATAGACATCAAAAACAAATAATTGTAACCTGTCCTCAGTTTCGACACTCTATTTGTAATCTCTACTCAGTTGTGTTGTCAGTGTACACACTAGGTAGTATGTGTTATGTCTTTTTTATTAACATAATTTACTTTCAAAGCCTATTATACAACGTGTAACAGAAAGTGTGAACGTAACTTAAGGGGGTTATAGGGTATCAGGACGGCTACCTATGGACGAAACTTCAAACAGAAATAATCATTTTTTATTCAACTAGTAATTTATTTTTCTATCGACCACCTAAATCAACAACAAAGATTACCGACATTATGAACAACACTAAAAACTCAGCCGCAAGGGTAATGAATGAACCTTACCGCGAACTCTTTGGGTACCTACTACTTAGACTGTAAATAAAAAGTGTGGTTCTGTACAGTCACATAATTTATTACACGTGTTTATTTTATCAATTTCATTTCAATTTGATTTAATCAAATGTTTAACTGAATTTTTGCTCTAATTTTTAACGACATTTTAATCATTCATACTTTGATAACTAGGAAAAATCACTTAATTTAATTTAAATTGATATTCCGCAAGATGTTGGATCTAGGAGAAATAAATAATTTAATTGACTTATGTAACTGCAGATATTTTTTTGTGTGTTAAATAGTAAGAATATTAAATTTTTCTTTCAGTATGTGAATTTAATCTGGCCGTAAACGAATAGGTACTTAAGTTTTAATACAAACTATACAAACTAACCAGATAAACCCACGCGGTACGACTACTGATAAATTACGAAAAAATATGAATAATGTACTAGGCTCATATGAACATTAGGGGACATTTCGAATTCCGTCCTGATTTTGTCGCAAGGAACTCTAATACGGCGGCGAATACAAAGGATTGATGTAGGTAAATAATAAATGGTTAAATATTTTTTAATATTCGGGCCCCGCGCGCCGCGCCATTTGAATGTGTTCGTGTATAACTCATTGGTCTAGCGGTAGCGTGTTCAACTGCAGATAATAAAGTCCTGGGATCAAATCCCGGGTCGGGCCAAAAAGTGATTATGGGAATAATGAAGTCCTGGGTTCAATTCCCGGGTCGGGCCAAAAAGTGATTATGGGATTTTTCCGTAAAAAGAAATTTCTCAGTATCAGCCCGAAGTCTGGGAGTTGACGATATTATACCCCCATGCCTCGGAGAGCACGTAAAGCCGTCGTTCCTGTGCCTGACCTCTTTCCGGTCGTATCTCTAGTCGTCCCATCGGATCATGAGAGTGATGGAATAGAAAGTGCATACATACAAATAAAAAAATATGAATAATGTACTAGGCTCATATGAACAGTAGGGGATATTTCAAATTCCGTCCTGATTATATCCAAAGTTACACTAATATGGCGGCAAAATCAAAGAGTTGATGTAGGTAAATAATAAACGGTTAAATATCTTTTAATATTCATGTAAGCGAGCCGCGCGCGTCGTCGATACCTAGGCGGCTCTTTTGAGTGGACTCAAAGACGCCGCCAAAGGGGCCGCGTTCGAAGAAAGCCGCCAAATTCATCAAATATTGTGCAATTTCATTTATTTAATAAAAATATTAATCTGCTGTCTATTTAAGTCGTGTTTAGTTACTAAATCGTCTAAAATGTCGTTTGGTAATGAGTAAAGTGTTCCGCGAAATCCTTAACTATGTCGTTTAGTGATCGTAATAATAGCCTCAGACGTGCACTTTGTGATGATGAGGATTCATAGGTCACAGAATTTAAGGCTGTTTAATTACGAGGAACCTATGTCGTGAAGGGTACAGTGTCGCGATGGAGGCCACGCCTCTTTATAACTAGGAAACATGAAAGCTTTACGATTCTATGAATATGTTGTACATGAGAGAGACTCGTGTTAGTTGGCAAGTCTTAGAGTTAAGCTTTCGGTGTCGGTGCAGATTTTAGTGAACGTGAAATAATGAAATTCTTCCATCAGTACTGAAAACAACTTCAACTAGAAGTTAAACTATAAAAAGGATCTCGTAATGTGTTTGTGTATCACGTACTTATACGATGTAAAGTATCCAATAGCTATTCAGCAGTGCTATAAATAAAAACATAACTCTAAAATTAAACAAAATATGTGTAGTGAGTGCAATCGGAATCTAACTACCAGGCGTGCATAGAAACACAGAGGTATGTCAAACAATTTCTAGCGTAAATCAGAATCACCTGTGCTGTGTTAGTACGGATGTTCGTTATATCGATAAAAATACTTGTCGATATATTGAACGGTATATTATTTTACGATCAAGATTAAAATGATGGTATTTCGGTATGAGATTTTGTGTATAGGTAGGCTTAAGGAGACCGTATATGCCCCTTAAGTTACGTTCACTCTTTCTGTTACACGTTGTATAAAAATACGAGCACAACACAAGCATCAACAATAAAAGCATCTAACAATTACGCGAACTGGCCCGAAATATTATTATATATTGAATTTTAATTTTATAGCATTTTAATCTCAAAAATGGAAAATCATAAATTTAATCATCCGGCGGGTCTCGAACCTGCACCACCTTACCAATCCGGGGTAGGCGCTCTGCGTTAAGCAACGAACGATTCACGCGGGCAGATCAAATTTAGGATTCCCTTGCTAACACCCTTCCGGAGCATATAGGTATTATCTATCGACTTTGTTTTCTAGAAACATGGCCGACTGTATATATATTCGATATGACAATCTCCTCATATCCCGTCGGTTAAGAGTGCCCACACCACCGCCTAAGCTCCAAATACCAAAAGTAAACACATTAGATACTTTCCATTCCGATTCCCAGATGGGTAACTTGATATATTTTGTACCATTTTTGGAGCGTACCAAATATGGGCCACGGATTAATGTGGCCGTTTGTGTAACGCGATACGACAAGCTTTTATTATATCATTGACAATGCGGATGAGAGTAGAAAGCAGGGTTGTCACGGCCGGGCTTTTTATTTTCAGCATCGCCCAATATCGATCTTGTAGGATCGTGACAAATGGAAGCCCGTTGTCTTGTAGCCTGATGGGATAGGCATGAGTCTATGTGTGTATATATCTTCTCATATTTTTTTATGTTCCTATCTGTAATTATTTAACTGACTTAAAAAAGGAGGATGTTATCTAATCGACTGAATTTTTATCGCGATTATTATATACTAGCTGCGCCCCGCGGTTTTACCTGTGTTAATCTTTATAAAAATATAGCCTGTGTTATTTGTATATATAAGCTATATTCATACAAAGTTTCTTCAAAGTCCGGTCGGTAGTTTTTGCGTGAAAGGAAGTAACAACACACAGTCTCACAAATTTTCCCGTGTTCTTCCCATTACAATTTGGTCTAGCATCATATAGGAACAATGGCATCCGAGAAAAAAATATTGTTAAGAATTAGTTGAGTTGGGTACGATTTTTCAAAGAGTTATAATACCCGAGTCCAATACCTATATTTTTTTAATATTGGGTAGATTTTGAAAACAGTCATCTCTCAATTTGTAGTTTTTTTTTGGTTTAAGAACCGACAAATTAACAAAATCGAAACAATTGAAAAACGAATATATTACAAATATTATACTAAACAACTTTACTTTATATTACGTAATTTTTATTGTGCCGTAACGAGCTCACTCAAAAAATTTATTTATAATATAATTTTTTTAAACTATCTTTCTACTACAACACACGGCTATTTGAAATCTAGGTTTAGTTTTGCTAGATATTAAACACGCAGATTCAGGCATGACATGAGACCTCAGAGAAATATGGTATTCGTGGCAACCCTAGGAAGTCATGTTTGTTTGTAGTTTGTTAGTACATAGCGGGAAGTATTTGTGTTTAAACAGCCAATATTTTTTGTTGCCTCTACTAAATGTAGCTACTGGTGACAGTTTTAATGGTAAAATATATATGCGACGGGCCGATTGGCGTGGTTGGTAAATGCTTGCCTTTCACGCCCCAGGTCGTGGGTTCGATTCGATTGTGGTGTAGCTTTAAGTATCTTCGAGTTTGGAATTGAAGACATAAGTGGACAAAGGCATGTAAGCTCTCTTCACGGTAGGACAGATATTTCTGTGCATGAACATGTATGTTTGTCCTGAGTCTGGGTGCAATTACATATATAGACTCACGCCTGTTTCCCAGAGGGGTAGGCAGAGACAACGGATTTCCATTTGTCACGATCTTTGCACACGTCTTTTGGGTCGATTACTGTCATTATATTCTACATACATGCTCGCCGGTTTAGGGTACTTCTGACCTGCCCTTTCTTAAGAACGTCTCCGATTTGGTCAGAGAATGTTCGACGAGGTCTTCCCCTTCCGGTTGTTCCATTCACACCGGCCAGTATACTTCTTTGGTCAATCTTCTTTCATTCATCCTTTCTAAATGGCCAAACCATCTCAGCATTTCTTTTTCAATCTTTGTGACTACATCCTCTTTCACACCACAACGCTCTCTTACATCAGTATTTCGAATTCTGTCTCTCAAAGTCATACCACACATACTTCTCAGAGGTCTCATTTCCACTGGTGCAATAACTTATAAAAATATGTATTTACAACAAGAAAAGTAGTATATGCAATATATCAGTTATCTGGTTTCCATAGTACAAGCTCTGCGAAGTTTGGGATCAGATCAGTGTGTGAATAATATCCCAGGATGTTATTTATTACTATTTATATACAGGAAACTGCTTGTATTTATTTAGGCTCCTCTGACATCTCTACTCAAGATCTTTAGATAAGTCCGGTAAATTAAATATAAGCAGTTATCTTGATAAAATACAAAAGAATTCCCACAAATTTCCCACGACTAGCCACCGTAAAAAAAGAGGATTAACCTAAAAAGTCATTTGATAAGCGTTTCAATAGAATATTTGCATTGCAAATATCACAATAAAACCAAAAGGTAACAAGGATGTAAAATACACGAAATACCAAAGTTGAACTACAGTTTTCACATAAACTTTCAACTTTATAGCTTTAGTAATAAAGTTGTGAATGGAAGCAATGTAAAGTTTGCCAATCTTGAAGTCTGTTGTCTCAGATTTTATGGGTGCAGTTAAACAACAGGATAGCTTTCGGTATTCCCATGTCTGACTTAAAGTATGTTATGTTACAGTGTATACCAAGACTATTAAGCGTTCTGCAGTAAAGCGCTACAAAATTTCAAAATCATAATAATGTCCTCTCGACCGAATTTCAGCCACGGCGGCGGTCAATGGGGACTAGGTAATTGCGCAGGACATATTATAGTGCACAAGTGTGTACGCGCAAACACAGGGGCACTTTCTATTCCATCACTCTCATGATCCGATGGGACGCCTAGCAACACGACCGGAAGCTACATATATCACTACTAAATATCAAGCTATACATTTCCAGTATAAGCTGATCTCACGTTGTTTATGGTTTATGTAGCCGTGTGTACAGGACCGACGTCTTTACGTTTTCTCCGAGGCACGGGGGGGGGGGGGGGGAGTAGGAGGCGTAGTGCCAACTCCCCGACTTCGGGCTGACACTGAGTAGTATTTTAGACATGTAAATTGACATTAAAAACAAGAAAAACTAAATCTGAAAATTATGTATTTCATCTTCCTATTCAATGTACACAACTCTATGTAAAAATATCTGAAACAAGGTAAACTTTTACGAGGTAACACGAATAACGGTAAAAATAATCGGTTGTCTATCAAAATACCTTTAAGGTTTGTTATAAAGGGACAAACACGGGTCCATCACTTACAAAGTAAGGCTAATATTTGGACAGGGTCAACCCTTCAGAAGGGACTGTGTCTGGTACCGAAATTAGGTACTTACGAAGTAATGGAGGTAAATGGAAAAAGTCTATTTTACTTTTGCGATTTTCGAAGTCTAGACTTAATATAATTGGAGAAATAAACGTTTCGGTTAGAGTTTGAGATATATTTTATTTTTTACTAGCTGTGCTTCGCGGTTTTACCCGCATTATACTTCTCAGACCAAATCGGATGCGTTTTCAAAAAAGGCCAGGTCAGAAGTACTCTAAACCGGCGAGCATGTATGAAGAATATAATGACAGTAGGTAAATGATGAGAAAGAGGTGTGCAAGGATCGTGACAAATGGAAGTACGTTGTCACTGCCTACCCCTCTGGGAAACAGGCGTGAGTCTTTTTGATTCCCACCCGGGGCAAATCTTTGTGTGATGAACACGTTTATTTGTTCTGTGTTTGGTTGAATTAATCTTTAATATGTATGTATACCGACGGCCGTTGGGGCAGAAAGGTTCTCGAGTGGCGACCACGAACCGGAAGACGCAGCGTGGGCAGGCCCCCTACAAGATGGACCGATAATTTTGTGCGGGTCGCTGGAAACTGCCGGATGCGAATAGCGCAAGACCGGCAATTGTGGAAATCTTTGGGGAGGCAGCAGCGTGGGCGTCCAGCAGTGGACGTCTTTCGGCTGATATGGTGATGATATGATGTTGTATGTATTTAGAAGTATGTGTTTCAGTTGTGTGGTTGCCATATACACGCTCTGCCTAGTTTGGGATCAGATAGCAGTGTGTTAGTTGTCCCAAGTTATATATTTATTATTGTTGTTATATATTGAATAATATATAAGTATTTCTATCCGTTGTCTAGCATATATCACACGGTCACCGTAGCCTAGTTGGTAGTGCTTCTGCCTACGAAGCTGGTGGCCCTGGGTTCGAATCCCGGCAAGTGCAAATATTTGTGTGATGAGCACGAATATTTGTTTCTGAGTCATGGATGTCTTCCATGTATTTAAGTATTTTTCTATCTATATAAGTATGTATATCGTTGCCTGGTACCCATAGTACAAGCCTTGCTTAGTTTGGGGCTAGGATGATCTGTGTGACATTGTCCCTAGATATTATTATATAGTACACGCTTTGATTATTTGTGTTTAGAGGCTCTGTGTGACAATATCCTGGGACATTATTCACACACGGACATCTGATCCCAAACTAAGCAGAGCTTGCACTATGGAAACTAGGGAACTGCTATACTACATATACTACTTTTCTTTTCTAAATACATACTTTTAATGATAATTTGATATGGCCCGGATATTTATTTACTTCATTATTATTATTTTAATGGGAAAACACCGTATAAAGCACGCGTTATGTATTTCCTGGTTAGATGAGTCTGGTTATAATAAATAAACCGTTTCAAATCAAATCAATGATTCAAATAACCTCTCACATAACTCACTAATAAACCGAGGATTACTAGAAACAAACGTAGGCCCAATGAAGGGGACAAGTTTGAAGTGAATTAATTCTGTTTCTATTGTAATAGTACATGGACCTGGGTCTTTGATTCAAATACTGACCCAGTTTCATGAAAAGGGACCGCGGGGTATGTAAGGATTGTTGAACAATGTTGGTTGAGCATGAGTAGTTAGGAACGTATATATATATCTCATTTAGCATAGTTGATCACATTCATTAAAACAAAAATGTTAAATACTTGCTTTTCTAGCCGCAGGTCGTGGGTTCGATTCCCACTCAGGTCTACCGGCTAAGTCACCGAACATCGATTTCTTAAATGGCGTTCAATTAAATAAAGGTTAAAAGTGACTTAATCAATCGTTAAATGGGCTGCAACGTTGACAATCGATTCCGGACCATTTATGACGTCACATGATTGATTAAGTCATTTGTAACCTTTATTTATTTGAACGCCATTTAAGAACTCGATGTTCGGCGATTTAGCCGGTAGAGCCCCAGGACAGATATATTTGTGTGCATGGACATGTCTGTTTGTCCTGAGTCGGGCATTATAAATTGAAAGCGATTTACAAGCTCTTTCACTTAAGCTAAATGCGCCCGGTGCGCGTATTATATGCAGTTTTAGTTCTATATATGCCCTGTTCTTTTCATACTAGGGATATTAGAAAAAGATGTAATCACATTAAAATTAGTATAGTGGTGTAAATGACACAGTAATCAAATTTTATTAAGTAAGCATAATGTTACCTTTACAAAGCTCGCCAGGGCACTTTCAATTTCCTTATCTCTATTAATTTGATCCCAAATTATATTAACAGCAGATAGTATCTTTCTTTATGTAAGATATTAATTCATTAAAAAGTTAATTTGTTGATATGCCTTTGATTAGGTATGTATACAAATTATTTTGTGCCCTCAATGCTAACGAAAAATTGGATTTTTCTTTATATAGAAACTGCGATACTTTATTTTAAAATGTAAATAATAAAATAAAATAATGGAATGAATTATAATATATATAAGCTTGAAACTAGAAACAACTGCGATTATTAACATAGAAATTGGGATATAATAATATATTAACAAAGAAATTGGGAATTTTTTAACAGAGAATTTGGGATTTTCCATAACAGTGAAAATAAGATTTTTCTTAAGAGAGAAATTGGGATTTTTCTTAACAGAGAAACTGGGGTTTTTCTTAAAAGGGAAATTTGGATTATTCCGAACGTAGAAATTAGTTTCTTTCGTAACTGAAAAATTAGAATTCTCCTTAACAGAGTAATTGAGATTTTTCATAACAGAAAAATTCAGCGATATATCAGCCGGAGTAATATCGAGCACCTAAAACCGAACGCAAGAATAAATTAATGAATAAACCCCGCGCATATGGCTCGACTCCATGTAGACAGGCCGCCATGACTGAAAAATGGTCGTTCATACTAATATGAGAAATCGATATATTGTATCAATATGATCTGAAATCCATTTAGCAATTCAAACCGCATTCAAACTGACTGCAAACCACGCTTTAAATCTAGCCGTTGACAGGCAAACTCATAACTAAGGATTTACTACGTTTGTTATATGAAATGGTTTGCCGATAGCAATGGGAATTAGTAGAATGATGAGTCGTATGATGATTTTAAGGTTCTGTACACAAAGGATTACTAAGCCTTCGCTGTCTCTCCGTCTGTCATCAGCGTGCTGTCGTGAAGAGCGTTGAAATTTTAGAGTGTGTTTTGCACGCCGCGTGTGCAGGGGTCCTATAGGATAGACTGATGATCTTGTGAGGGTTGTTGGAGGCCGCAGGATGAGAGTAGCGCAATACAGACAATTGTGAAGACGTTTGGGGGAAACTTGTGTCCAACAGTGGAAGTCTTTCGGCTAAAATGATGATGAAGATGACGTTAAAAAGCTATTAATGTTAAGTTTAAACAATTTTAAATAACTATTATAAGACCAGACTAACAGGCTACGACCTAAACTTCAACCCTAAATTAGCAAATTTATAAAAAGCTAAGGCAGTCTTAGATTTTAAGGACCTGGCCTTCAGTACCTGGAGCGGTTGGACCCGCCGATTTTAGGGGTCCACGGGAAGAAGTTCTCCGCCTCTACGGAAGACTCATAGTATCCATGGCCCTTAATGGGGCGCCCGTGTGATCTAAACACCTGACGACCGCCTCCGGCTGCAGAGCTATTCTAAATAGCTTGCATAGTGCGATACTATTCAAGCTATTTAGAATATATAAGGCGATATTCACATTAAAAATAAATAGTTAAACAAATATTTATGAGGGGCTCCCATTCAACAAGCGTGCTTTTTTGCAGTTTTTATAATGGTACGGAGCCCTTCGTGTACGAGTTAGATTCTCACTTGGCCGGTGTTCCAATAATACATTTTTATATTCACTTCGCAAGGCCTATGTTTTTGTAAGTGGGACATTGATACTAACGTACAAAACAATATTAGGTGAAACAAAAAACTAATAACACGAATCCTCAAACTTTACCAGCCTATAAAACCTAAGGGAATATAAAAGACGATAAAAATATGTACAGACGCCAGCACACCAAACTACCCAAATCTGTCAAATTTCCCCAATTGAAAGTGAACCTTATGCGTAAGTGATAAAGAAGAAAATCTATAAAAAAAATACAGACTGGGGTTGCTGGATGTGCTGGCGTCTGTACATTGTACCTATTTTATTTCTTTGATACAAATCTATTTGGACTCATGTTATGTTATCTGTGTCTGCGAATGTCACGTATTACTATTAAAGCTGTGTACAGATAACATATTTTTCGTACTCTTTATTATTCAGGTTGGCTAGAAATTCAACCTATTCGCCGTAAGGGGTTACTACTATAATAACATTGAGCAAGTGAAAGATTCCAGAAATACTTTCTACATATTCCTTCTAGATAGGGTTGCCATTTCTAAAATTTGGACCGGGACATGATGCGTGAAATCCAAGGATTTTGGGGCCCAGAACCCGGACATGTCAACAGTCATAAGGTCTTGCGGGAGGCCTATGTCCAGCAGTGGACTTCTTTCAGCTGTCGTAATGAAAGAAATAAAATATTTAACTTATATTTATTCAGCACTAGCGGCCCGGTGCGTGCTTCGCTACGTATAAGGCATAGTAATAAAAAAAAAATATTAAGTTCATTTATTCAAACATAAAAATATTTTAAATTGCTAAAAAATGATGATTTGACACGTTTTCAAGACTTTTTTTGAAATTTTCTCTACGTACAAACCTTCCCTGGACTTCCACGAATAATTCAAGACCAAAATTAGCCAAATCGGTAAAGGCGTTGTTGAGTTATAACATTACAACGAAAAGTGGCATTGATTTTTATATACTCGTAGATTAGAATACCACAGTGTAGAAATTTGATGCAGTATAAATATAGATTTTGCGGATTAGAACTAAATCTTCTCGTCCAAAATACCGCAGTGTTTCAAGTCGAAAGTCTTCGACCAGTGTGTTGCTGGTGATGGCTTTCGGAACAGAGACGTGTTCGCTCGTTATGGGCCTTATTAGAAGGCTTCGGTGACACCCAAAGAGCAATGGAGAGGGCTATGCTCGGAGTTTCCCTGCGAGTTCAAATCAGAAATAACGAAATCCGCAGGCGAATCAAAGTCACCGACATAGCCCGAAGAATTGGAAAAAGCGGGCGGCAAAGGAAGTGGGCGGAGCACATAGCTCCTAGAACCGACGGCCATTGAGGCTGGAAGGTTCACGAGTGGCGACCACGAACCGGAAGACGCAGCGTGGGCAGGCACCCTACAAGATGGACCGATGATCTTATGAGAGTCGCTGGAAACCGCTGGATGCGGAGAGTGCAAGATTGGCACAAGAATGTTTAGATTTGGTATATAAGCAGGTTACATAAGCATTACAAGAGTATTAGATGTTATCTATACATAACTGAAAACTGTACATTGAATATTTTTAAGAAATGATACTTGGCGCGTGATCTACAATCGATACCGAAGCTAAAAATATAGTTTATAGAATTTTTGTCTGTGTGTCTGTTTGTCTGTATGTATGTCCGGGCTAAACTCTAAAAGTACTGCATGGATTTACTTCATATTTTGCATGAATATTACTAAGAGGTCGGGTCAACATAAATGCTACATATTATCACGCTATCACTTACGGGGGAGGAGCAATGATAATTTATAAAATTTAACGCGGGTAAAACCGCGGGGCACAGCTAGTGACAAGATAAGATAATTGTTTATTTCACCACATAATATAAAACAATAACAATACAAGGTGCGTGCAGTTAAGTGCAACACATTTTTACATAATACAATTGTTTGTTTGTTACAATATATATTTAGCAATCATTTGTGGTGGCTAGCTCCTTAACTAAGTTATTCGGAGATAACTTGTATTAAAGGCGCTAGGCCCAACTTTCTTTGTGATTCTTATTCTGTACCTAATGCAGAATAAGAATGACGTGAAATAAGTATCAATCTCTTGGTTGTAAAATTACCAACGTTTTTGAGCTGATTCTGACGTTACCATGCACACTTCCACCGAAAATTGGTTTGAATGAGATCTAGTAAGTAGTTGTTTTTTAATACGTCATAAATCGTAAACGTAACGTAGCAGTAAATATTTCAGTTGATTAAATGAAAGGTAAATAGCTACCTTTCATTTAATCACCTGAAATATTTGCTGCTACGGAACCCTTAATGGGCGAGTCCGATTCGAACTTGGCCGGGATTTTTTGCTTGTTTTCGAAAAAGTCGTAAAACAGATGTTGTTGTTTATGATGTCAGTAATCTACTGATGCGAGGTTGTTGGTGTTTTACAAATAACCCTGTAAACAAGGTGTAATATAGATAACGAACGTAACAACAGAAAAATCGCGTTCGAACCAACCCATAACCTCATTATCAGCCACTTATCCCGATACTACAAGGCCACCGGGGCCATTAAAAGCCTACTCTCCAATTATTTAGGCCAACCAACATTTCAGGATCCAGAGAAGTAATTGCACTTCCGATATCTGTTATCGCTCGTTGCTTTGCTAAATCAAATGTGAATCACATGTCCGCTTTGGCAACGCTTGGTGAGGTTTAGACAAAGGTTGTCAAAACAGTAAAAAATATTTAAACCTTATAAAAAGGAAGAGGTTCTCACTATCCCGCTTGTTACAAGAGTATTAATAAAGGACAGCAGATTAACTTAATAAACTTGCTAATTGAGTGAACCGAATTTATCAATAGGTGTCGCCTACTATAGAATTTACTTAAAATAAGCTAGCAAAAAGTGAAACAGCTGACCTTCAGTGATATTGAAATTAAAAATATGTAATAATTTCACGTCTTCTACCATAGATAAGACAGGCAGCATGCAGTTTCTAGATTAAGACATATATGTACCCTATTTTTGTGAAATAAACGATTTTTATTCGAATCATAATAGAGATTACTAGGTGTACTGGCAAACGTTGTACCTACAGCCTTAACAATAGAATATAATATAACCCGGAACCTCATCACAGCAACAACTTTTTATTTATTTTTTTGATGGGGGAGTCCCGGAAACGCGGGTTTGCTGCTCCGGTACCCCCCTTTTGCGCCATGTCCCAGATGGTCGAGACACGTACCCAGGGAGGGCTCCTTTGGATTGCCCTCCCCTATTGCCGACTATGCGCCGATGGTCACAGCGACACCTACCGGATCCATTTGTAAATTTAAATCCTCGAGGGACCCAATCAAATGCACAAAAAATTGTGTACTTAATTTTATCATAATAAATTTTCTAGCAGCCCTAGTTTAAAGCTTTGGAGCTCTAAGTTTCGTACGGATATGCTGTAAAATGGTGCTGTGAGGTTTCAGCTATCAAAGTGTGGACATTGGTGGATAATTCCAGCGCACAGTATAGATATTTGACTGCCGGTCTAGCGTGTTCAACTGCAGATAATGAGGTCCTGGGTTCAAATCCCGGGTTGGGCCAAAAAGTGATTTTGGGATTTTGCTGTTAAGATAATTTCTCAGTATTAACCCCGTGCCTCGGAGAACACGTAAAACCCCTCCTGTACCTGATCTCTTTCCGGTCGTGGCGTAATTCGTTCCATCGGATTATGAAAGTGATGGAATAGAAAATTACCTTTGTGTTTGCGCACATAAATAAATAAACTAAGTAAAATAAAAAAGGTTTTTATTCACGGAGACTTTAAAAAAGCGCTTGTAAATAGTCAGAACATGTTTGTAGTAATAAAGTTGTATACATTATTATTTCTAGTAACATAGATATAGATAGATTGTCACACACTTGTGCACTATAATATGTCCGGCGCAGATGGCTAGTCTTCATTGAGACTGGCCGCTGTAGCCGAAATTCTGCTAGGAGAACAAAATTATTATTATAGATAGTCAGACGATATCTTAATTTAAGATAAGTCTGGTTCTGTCCAAGCTATTTAGTATTTCTGAAATTTCATTAGCCAAATATTTGATGCGACGGGGTATGCATTTGTATTATTAAGATAAATGAGGACAAGCTTTTTGTGGTTCATAGAACATCTCTACTGGGACAGCTTACCAGAATTCATGAATTGCAATGAAATTATGAATTCGGGAGATGGAATACTCCCAAATATATATAGATAGGAGAAGATGGCAGTGTGTTAGTAAAGTGGAACAGAATAAAAATTATCTACTAAGTAGTGTTCCCAAGATATTTATTTAATTAATTAAATATGTTTAGTTCCTCACCACATAAAACAGTACTAATTTAAAAACATCATAATTTCATATAAACTAATTTCTATAAATAAATACAGTTGTTTTCGATTGTTTGTTTGTTACGACTAGTCTTCTCAACTGATTTCTCCAAATATACTACATCAGTAAATATTGCAGTATGGCGTATCAGAAAGAATCTAGATATCACGAGAAATTACTCAATTTTCAGCGGAAACTCCCCCGCAAGTTAGGCCGTAAACGGAAGCTAACACAAGATGAAGTCAGCAAAAGCCCAAAAGCACCATACATAATCGTACCTACTTACACTTTTTTTCCAACTTGAGCACCTCGTTGGTATATCGGTAGAGTATTCAATCACAAATAATGAGATTAAATAACCGGGTAAAAATATTCTCGGGATTTTGTTCGAAAGAAAACTTCTCAGTCGCTACCCGGGATTTTTTATAGACTAAACTCTTTACTGCACACCTAAAGAAATAATACAAAGCGAGACAAACACACAAATTAATACAATACCTATAGTACAATTGGCGGCCTTATCACAAGGTGTGATCTCTTCCAGGCAACCTATGGGTTAGTTGCTTGTTGTTCTATATTTCCCAGCAGGAATCTCCCGGAAGCACGTACAAGCTAAAACTCAGCATATACGAGTACCCTTTACACGAGCATAGAAACAACCGTATAATACACATTTTAATAATTCTACAATAAGATTTACGTCGTATAGGTACGTTTTCGTAATATACGATGGCACTCACGTGTGCGGTTAGTAGCCAATAAATCATTTATACGACTTTCCGGTCGCACCGTGTGTTGCGACCCTTAGAATAGAATAGAATAGAATAGAATAGAATATGCATTTATTTCTCTCATCACAAAAGTAGTTTACATTTTTTCTTAAATAAGATGACATTTAGGATGGTACATTTAAGCAGTTATAAATGCAACCAGTTTTGTGAGAGACTGGTGCCTGAGTTAGGTTTGGGTAAACCTGTATTACAGGTCACCAGTGCCCCACTCCGCAGATTGAATTAAATATTGCTTTCTTTGCAATTATAATTGCTTGAAACTAGTAAATCTTAATCTATAACAGTAGTGATATAAATAAATAACAGTAATAATAATATTAAAATTAGCTATTGTGTAAAAAAGTTTGTGTGTTTTTGAGTTTTGAATAGTCTGTAATGGGTATGTATGTAATGGGACTTAGGTTTAGAAAATAACAAACAATAGTGGTATTAAACAATAAAGTGTCAAAATAAAAATCGATGAAATGATGTTAGAGCCCTGTGGTAAAGATAATTAGATTACTTAGTTATATTTATACTAGAATTTGAGAGTTTATACTAGAATTTGAGAGTTAAATTAGGAAAGATTAAATTAAATTAAATTAAATTACAGGACGAAGCAGGCTTTCGGTCTCATCATAATTAAGTGTTTTTAGCCAATTACTAATTTTTAATTTACAATCCCGCTTAGAAAGAGGATAGATGCCTAAAGTTTTGTTACACTTATTATATAAGTAAGGCCCCAGATAGTAGAAGAAGTTACTTGATAAGCTCGAGTGGGTAACGTTAGCGGGACACACGTTACCCTTCCTCCGCTTTTCCAACAAGAGACAGGGGTTGTATGGTAAAACAGAATGTTGTTTCAGAACTGTGTGAAGTATGAAAGTCTTTCTTACAGTGAGAACATTCCATTTTGCATAAAGGTCAACTGTTGGAAACCGGTAAGGGAGACCAGCCGCGACTTTAAGGATTGTTCGCTGTGCTCTTTCTAATTCTATGATATGACTTTTAGCTGCCCCGCCCCATGATGTTATACAGTAGTCGATTATAGACTGACATAGAGCAAAATACACTATTCTGATTGTCTTGTAATCGGCTGTAGATTTAAGCGTTTTGAACACATATATTAATTTTCTTAACCTAGTAACAAAGATTTCGATGTGGGGTTTAAAGCTTAGAGTCTGGTCTATGAGGATACCAAGATACTTTATACTGTTCGTTCTAACCAGGCAAGGGCATGTACAAGAGAAGTTAGAGGGATCACAAGTGTGGGCTTTAATTGTATGTAGTGGGGATGGAAGGTGGTTAGATCTGAATGCAAAAGTGATATATTTCGTTTTGTTAACATTTAATGTTAGGAGATTGGTTCTAAGCCATGCATATACCATATCAAACCCTTCCTGAGCGCTAAGATAAACATCTTCCCAAGTATTACCACTGAAGACCAGCGCAGTATCATCGGCAAAGGTAAGTGTTTTTCCGTTATTTAGGTTCAGATTACATAGTCCATTTATATATATTAAAAACAGAGTAGGACCGAGTATACTTCCTTGCGGAACCCCGAATTCTACTCTCTGTTCATCACTAACGTGATGTTCTATCTTTACGCGTTGTTTTCTATTTGATAGATAATTTTTTAGTAAATTAAGTGGAACACCGCGAACCCCTATCCGCTCCAGTTTCGACAGTAGGAGCGGAATAGAGACCGTGTCGAAAGCCTTGGCCAAATCAAGGAAAATAACAAGATTCTTCTTACCTTTATCAATATTAGAAATAACTGAATTTGTTAAATTATCAACTGCATCACTGGTAGACTTACCTGTGCGAAAGCCATACTGAGCAGGTGAAAGAATGTTGTTAGACTCAAGGTAATTAACTAGGTGTTTGTTTATAATACGTTCAGTTACTTTTGATAAGGTTGGTAATATTGAGATTGGCCTGAAGTTGTCGACACTGCCCCTATCCCCCCCTTTGTGAACCGGTCTAATGAGTGCCATCTTAAAGGCTTCTGGAAACAAACCCGTCGACAGAGTAAGGTTGCATATGTGAGTTAAAGGTTTAGTGAGGAAAGAGATATATCTTTTTACTATTTTTCCAGAGATCATATCAAGACCCGCTGTGTTATTGTCTTTTAGATCCATAATGAGCTGAGCCACTTCCGCATCATTGGTAGGGAGTAGAACAAGAGACTTGCAAGGTGCCACAATAGCAGAGTCATTTCCTAGATTGTGGAAGTGGGGACCGTTTGAATTAGCTAGTCTTTCAGCAAGTTTTATACCTAAGCTTGAGAAGTAGTTATTGACTAGATCTACACTTTGTTTAGGGTCTGTGGGTGATATAAGGTTTGAAGAGTGATCCTCACATATCTTCCTATTGTTAATGGTATTGATAACACTCCAGAGCTGCTTGTTATTATTAGAAGCTTTCTGAATCTCTTTTCTTTCGTAATCCTGTTTAGCTTTTTTTAAGAGTGAGTTACAGAAATTTCTGTATCTTTTATAGGTTGTTAATAGTATGAGATTATCTCTGTCTTTTTTTGTTTTTTTATAGAGATTATCTCTGTTCCTCATGCATCTAAGGAGACCTTTAGTTATCCAGGGTTTGCTTGTTCTTTGTCTTTTTGGTATTTTAATTAAAGTTTCAGAATTAGTTATAGCAGATTTAAGCATGGACACGAGCGCTTCAGTTGCAGTATTGACGTTGTTGTAGTCTAATATTCGCATGAAGTTACTGTTTAGAATTTGAACATCTAGTAAATGATAATTAATTTTAATTTTAAGAGTTTGTTTGTATTCTATTTTTGTGTTTTGGTTAATGCTTAAAGCTACACATTCATGGTCGGTTATGGTGGAGGGAATCACGAAGCATGTGCAGTTATTTTTAGTTTTTAAAATCATGTGATCAAGACTGGTTAGTCCATGTGTTGGTAGGTTGTGAGCTGGAAGTAGGCAATGACTGGCTAGTAAATTTAGATACTCATATGCCCGTTTATCAGACGTATTTCTGACAATATCTATGTTTATATCACCACCAAGTATTATGTTTTTAAATGCACTTAATTTTTTTAACAGAGAATCAATTGAGTGTAAGAAATCTATTGTACTGTGTTGACTTGGAGGTCTATAAATTCCTATTATGCACGTTTCTGTGTTTAATTTTAATAAGAGGCAATTAGCATCATTAATACAGGGTTCTTCGAACGTAGTTTTAAGTATTTTTCTATAATATATCACCACTCCTTCATTTTGAGATCGGTGTAATGTTGTTGTTATATAATTATATCCATCGAGTTGAGGTATATGTTTTGATTTGTGTAACCAGCATTCAGTAAGTACCATTATATCCCAATCAATATGAGATCTTTGTATAAGCGTAATAAAACTATCAAAATTTCGTGATATACTTCTAATGTTCTGGGTGATAACGTTTAATGTATATTTTTTTGCGATAATATGGTTTTTGACATCTTCAATGCTGCACGAGACAGATTTTGCTACCGTGAGGTTATCCAAACCTTGTGTAATAACATCTATATTATTTATAGCCATAGCTTATAACAGTAGGGTGGGATATTAAATTTAAATTAAGGTTTGAATAACGGTAGGTAACTGCAGATATATGATATGTAAACCACATGAGTAGTTTCATTTCCTTGTAAAAGGCAATGAAATACTGTTTATTATTTATTCCTAGTGTCCCAACTTGTGTATATGTGTATTTATTGTGTATAGGTGAGTATGTATTATGAATTGTTTTAGTAAAAAATAGTATCACAGAGGTAAAAAATCCGTTCGCTGTGTAAGGAGCGTCGGTAATATAAAACATGCACTTATAAGATAAATAAAATAAATGATTAGGTAAGAAAATTAAAAAAATTTGAAGTATGCTATGAACTAAAACTAGTCACTTTTTCAAGTTAGTAAGTTCCTCGATATTAGTGATAAGGATTGGATTTTGACCGTCTTCTTTCCTCACAAATAGTTTGCCATTGAAAGTCCAGGCTGCGACCAGTTCTTTTTGTTTTACGAATTCTCGAGCGAGATAAAAGAGGTGGCTTGTTTTTTTGGTGAGACTCTCAGATATGTATATAATTTGGGGCTGTCCAGCTAACATAATCTGCGAGGTATTGAGTGGTTTCTCCTTCTTTGCCCGCATAGTTTTGTTATATTTTTTGAAGCCGGAAATGAAGTTCTGTTTTAATGTTGCGCTGGTAAAATCGACTACGATGGTATCAGATTTATTTCGGTAGATGCTATTAAAATTGATGGCTTGGGTAGGGGTCGAGAGGCCTACAGTATTGCTTATATTATTCATTATTTTAATTAGCATATGTTTGTCCTCATTAGGTTGTTTATAAATGTTACGCACCTCTAATGATGAGCTACAAGCACGCCTTTCCAAGAATACGGCAAATATAGAAAAAGATACATAAAATGTGGAGAAGATTAATTATAACATACAAGTTTTACTAGTATTTTTAAATATAGACATAAAATTAAAAATAGCCCTACTGTTTTTAAGTCTGTGTCTATGGCACATACATATATGTACATATACTTGACGGGCCAAATGACGTGGTTGGTAGATCACCTTTCACGCTGCAGGTCGTGGATTCGATTCCCACACAGGACAGATATTTGTGGTCAGCACAATCGGTCAGGTACTACTTAGAACTAATAAGCCACGTTCACGGTAACCCATTACTAACGGACTGGTGACTGCAACTGCAATCTATTGCTATGATGACTTTGTGTAAAGTTGAGTACCAGCTCGACCCACTTGATTCCCTCTAAAGACGTGCTATTAGAATCGTCGGGTATTCCAATCTTACGGAAAGATTGGAGGCGTTAGAGCAGCGGAGGGACTTGGGATCTCTCTGCGTGTTCTACTGTCTCTTTCACGGGGAATGCTCTGAGGAACTGTTTGAGTTGGTGCCATCGTCCCATTTTTATCATCGCACCACTCGCAGGAGAGTTCATTCGTACCACCTGGAAGCCATCTCGTCAAGCACTCGCTTTCTATGTTCATAAATCCCACGTACGTACAGGCTCTGGAATGAATTACCTGCTGCGGTGTTTTCTCAGCGCTACATGTCCTTCTTTAAACGAGGTTCAAAAAGAATATAAATCTCACGGTAGGGAGCGTTTTGCTAAGCCCCCTGTCATTGCTAATGTCCATGAGTAGCGTTTAACACTTACCATCAGGTGGGCCGCTAGCTCGTCTGCCTCCAAAAGAAATAACGAAAAAGTTACCCTGGACGAGCTGATCACAACTACCATAGCCAGAATGTATGTAAGTACTAAGACTGCTTCGTTGGTCTAGCGGTAGCGTTTTCACCCGCAGAAAACGAGGTCCTGGGTTCAAATTTTGGGACGTTTCTGTAAAAAGAAAAATTTCTCAGCATCAGCCCGAAGTCTGGGAGTTGGCGGTATTATACCCCCGTGCCTCGGAGAGCACGTAAAGCTGTCGGTCCTGTACCTGACCTCTTTTCGGTCGTGTCGCTAGGTGAATAGAAAGTGCTCCTGTGTTAGCGCACACACTTGAGCACTATAATATATCCCGCGCAGATGGCTAATCTCTGTTGAGACTGGCCGCCGTGGCCAAAATAAGGCTAGGAGAACATTAATTACCTGGCGAAAATGATTATTCTGTGTAATATTGTGGCGAGCTTTCAGCCAACGATTGTGCAATATACAGTTCCGCTTACATAACCAATAAGCTTAAATTATTCACATCAAGCGCGTTCCACAGTACTCCACAATTCACCGAAGCTGAACAGACAGGAATAAAAATTTGAAGAGAAGTTTCCGCCAGACAATAAGGTTAATGCACCAATTACCGGCTCCCAGTAATTATAGAAAGATTTCAGAGGCCGTAAATTTTTTAATTGTTGCCGCTGATTTTTTTGTTGCGCTTTTAGTTGTCTAGTATTTCGTGCGGATGTGGATTTTGGTTACAGGAAAGAGATGGCGGAATGGCGATGGCATTTTAAATTGTGTAGATTTTAATTTAGTTTTTATTATTTAGAGACTGCCTCGGTAGCGTGTTCAGCTGTGGATAATGAGGTCATGGGTTCAAACCCCGGGTCGGGCCAAAAAGTGATTTTGGGATTTTTCCGTTAAAAGAAATTTCTCAGTATCAGCCCGAAGTCTGGGAGTTGGCGGTATTATACCCCCGTGCCTCGGAGAGCACGTAAAGCCGTCATTCCTGTGCCTGACCTCTTTCCGGTCGTGTCGCTAGTCATCCCATCGGAACATGAGAGTGATGGAATAGAAAGTGCCCCTGTGTTTGCACACACACTTGTGCACTATAATATGTCCTGCGTACTTGGCTAGTCTCCATTGAGACTGGCCGCCGTGGTCGAAATTCGGCTTGGAGGACACACACATCTATGCGTAGGTATTTTTGTTCAGTGAATGGTAGAAGCGGGTAAGAACCCGTAGGTAGAGTTTGAATACCCTCTACCTCTTTGGTTTAGCCGCAGTTCAACCGGAGATAGTGAGAACTCTAGTTAAAATCTATACATATAACAAAATCGTAGGAAAGTCAAAACTGTACATTGAATATTTTTTTAAAAGGATACTTGGGGCGTGATCTACTATTAATATCGAAACCAAAAATATAGTTATTAGAATTTTTGTCTGTTTGTCTGTATGTATGTCCGGGCTAAACTCAAAAAGTAGTGCATGGATTTGCATGAATATTACTAAGAGCTCGGGTCAACATATAGGCTACATATTATCACGCTATCACCCACGGAGGAAGAGCTGTGATTATCACAGTTATAAAGTTTAATGCGGGTAAAACCGCGGGGCACAGCTAGTAATAAATAAAGAAGGATATAACTGTGCAGAATTTCATCTCCACATCCTATTTCGTGGGGCGTAAAAGTCGACCTGAAGGAATAACTACTAAAGGACGGGCAGCAGCTTCCTTCTGAGTAGGTACTATGACCATCTTGCTGCGATCGCGAACCCGTCTGCCAAGAGTTGCGACACTCTCCGAGGCACGGGGGTATAATACCACCAACTCCCAGTCTTTGGGATGATACTGAGAAATTTTCTTTACAAAAATATACCAAAATCACTTTTTGGTCCGACCCGGGATTTGAATCTCACCATCCTCACCAAAGAGGCAGTCAATTATCTCAATATAAAATATTAATCATAAATTTGAATTCGAATCAAATTTAAAATGAATTATGTCGTAGTAAACTAAAACTAAAGTGGTTCAGACATAAATACACTTTATAAAACTAAAGTATCCAAATAGAGAAGACTACCAGAAAAAATTAAGTTTCTAAGAAAAGTCTGCCCTATAGAAATTTTAAGATGAAAATAAAAACCTCTATTCTAGTGCCTTCTCAAGTGCGAACTATAAAAATAGGCCAAGTTAAGTGAAAATTGTGAATTCAATTAAAACTTGAAGCCGAAGTAGAGTAGCTATATAAGTTTAATCAAAGTTGGTTCAGCAAAGTTCACGTTTTTTTGTAATATGGGTTCGCAATTTTCGTCTTTTGTAATGGAATGGGAATATCTTCAGTATTATTTAAGGTGTGTAAGGCTGTGTGTTGATGGCGACGAATATCATCACCCCATCTCATCCCGTGGGGGGCGTAGAAATAGTCCCGAAGGAATACCTACCAGAGAACGGGCAGCAGCGTTTTTCTATGAACTATGACCATCCAACTGCGATCGCCAGCCCATCGGTCAAGCGAGCGTGGCGATTATGGCATATCCCCCCCCCATTCTTTGGGGAGGCTCTTGCCCAGCAGTGGACAGAATTTGCCTGATATGTATATTTATGGTATCGGCATTGAATATATCAGCGGCAGGGAATTAAGTTTTTATTAGCAATTCTAAAGCATCCGAAACTGATATTTAGATTATACAAAGTAAAGATAAGATGTTTTGTATGTTTATTTGTAATGGATAAACTCATGAACGACAGCTATTGCATAGCTCATCTAAAGAAAGCTACCTACATTTTCAGTTAGTAACATGACTGTATTTTATTTAGAAAAAAAAAATAAAGATCCTTGCGAGAATCGAACCGAAAATACTGGCCAGTTGGTCTAGTGGTTAGTAACCCTGACTGCTAAGCCAGAGGTTATGGGTTCGATCTCCATCCAGGCAAATCTGTGTGAGTAGAGCATGATTATTTATTCAGAGTCTGGGTGTAATTGATCTATAATATGTATATATTTAGAAATATATAAGTATGGTTATCAGTTGTCTGGTTGCCACATCTTCTGGGTTTTTGGGATCAGATGGCAGTGTGTCAGGTGTCCCACGATATTTAATAATATGTATTATATGCACAGCGTTGTGGTGTGAAAGAGGATGTAGTCACAAAGATTGAAAAAGGTATGCTGAGATGGTTTGGTCATTTAGAAAGGATGAATGAAAGAAGACTGACAAAAGAAGTATACCTGGCCTGTGTGAATGGTACAACCGGAAGGGGAAGACCTCGTAGAACATTCTCTGATCAAATTGGAGACGTACTTAGGAAAGGTCAGGTCAGAAGTACCCTAAACCGGCGAGCATGTATGAAGAATATAATGTCAGTAAACGAAGCGAAAGAGGTGTGCAAGGATCGTGACAAATGGAAGTCCGTTGTCTCTGCCTACCCCTCTGGGAGACAGGCGTGAGTCTATGTATGTATGTATTATATGCACATAAATGTTATGACCACGAACCTCTATCTAAATCACGACACTGTTAACACATTCTACATTATTCCAAATGCACAAACCGAAATACTTGTATCTTTTCAATCAAAATACCCAACTATTGTGGTGCTCATCAATTGTCAAGCGAAAATACATTTCTATTATTGAACTCTTTGTCAATTCAACGTGGGAATTTACTTTAAATTCATTGTGTTGCAGTAAATGTGACATTCAGGTAAACCTTCAAATGTCCGTTTTTTTTTATTGCAAAAGTGAATCATAAATATTTGTGTTTATATAACCTGATCTAAGTCCGTAACTGATCGGCTAGGTAAAGCATCCAGGCCCGCGGTAAGTCTGTAGTTGGATGAATGATGTCATTTCTGAACATCTTCGTCGGTCGCTGTCGGTCCCGGTTATTGTCGGTAGAAAACAAACGTTAAGCCTTATCAGCACTTGACAACTTGAACTACTCTGACACCAGGGTACCGTATGGACAGTGGTTACCCTGGTGTCAGAGTTGTAAATAAAAATAGCACGGTGGCTTCTCACGCAATCTCGTAAATCTCTACCTCACAACTAATAAAAGAGAAAAGATTTCAATATGAGTGATGAAACTAGCATTCATTTATTTATTTATTTATCGGAAAACCAACAGCTATTTTACACATTTTAGACATTGCAATACAAAACTCAAGCCAATTACAGGTTTTCACTAATAGTCATCATAAGGTCTAGAGCGGGCAGGTATTTTTTACTTAAAAGGAAAGCACCAATCAATTTGACTGTCACCGTAGCCTAGTTGGTAGTGCTCCTGCCTACGCAGCTGGTGGTCTTGGTTTCGAATCCCGGTAAGTGCAAATATTTGTGTGATGAGCACGAATATTTGTTTCTGAGTCATGGATGTTTTCTATGTATATAAGTATTTATCTATCTATATAAGTATGTATGTCGTCGCCTGGTACACATAGTACAAGCTTTGCTTAGTTTGAGGCTAGGATGATCTGTGTGACATTGTCCCGAGATATTATTATATTATTATTTAAATCTCTTGCAATGCGCGGTGCAATTAGCTTATCTTGCCCATAAATCTAATATATATTAGTAAGCGAATAAATAGTTAAATCCCTGTGTCAGACAAATCTCACTATTACCTACAACAAGTTCTTCTTCATTTCAAAGCTGATCTTCCGGTAGGGCCTAGATGAGTACATGAGTACGTGACAGATCAAACCAGGAGCACAGGAATGGAAGAAGCTCCACATAGTTAATTATATCATTGCTAACAATCAAAGAAAACCGCTGAACTAATTGCTTTTGACATAATTAATCTAGATATACCCACAGGTGTCAAAACTAAATTATAACCAATAAGTACAGTTTCCACAAAACCACATAACTAACATTATGGCAATCAATATTCTATATAATTAACATGACTTCTAGTTGGGTAACATTGGTTCTATTACTTAATTGTATTAATTGGGACTAGTATTATTTAGGGGCAGTATGTTCTTGTTCGAATCATGAATAATCATTTCGCTACTGTAAGTATGAAATCTACAAGGCTTAATCCCTTAATTGGACAAGGGTTAGTTACCAACTCATTTTAAACTCTATATAGTAATGCAATAAGAGCTAAAAGTAAGGAAGTTGGCGTGGTTGGTAAATGCTTGCCTTTCACGCCACAAGGCCGTGGGTTCAATTCCCACCCAGGAGAGCTGTTTTCAGTTTGGACTGAGTGTGGTAAACGTGTAATTTTACAAAAGGAAAGTAGTTTATGTGATATATCAGTTATCTGGTTTACATAGTACCTACAAGCTCCGCTCAGTTTAAGATCAAGTGAACGTGTGTGAATAATGTCCCAGGTTATTATTATTATATTATTATGAACATACGCTATGAAATGTATAATCATTACCAATAAATGACTATTTGACTATTATGTTATATAGATGTAGCAACTAAGTTTCAGTAGCCCTATCCTACTAATATTTTAAACAGGAAAGTTTGTAAGTAGGGATGTAAATAATGAAGTTACTCTTTCACGTAAAAACTACTGAATGGATTTGAATGAAACTTTACAATAAAATACCTTATACATCAGAATAGCACATAGGCTACAATTTATAAAGATATTGTGTGAATTGTCTGAATCCAAAATATGAGGATAAGTGTCAAGTAAGTAGGAAAAAATCTTCAATTTGCGAGCTATTCCGACGTGCACTACCAAAACTGCTAGAGGTACACATTCTACTAATATTATAAATGCGAAAGTTTGTGAGACGTATGTATGTAGGTATGTTTGTTACTCTTTTACGCCAAAACTACTTCAACGCGGGTGATACCGCGGGGCTCAGCTAGTATTTATACGCGAAAGTTTGTGAGTATGGATGTTTGACCCTCATTCACGCAAAAACTACCGAACGGATTTTGATGAAACTTTGTAGTAATATAGTTTATATATCCGAATAACTCAGGCTATAATTTATAAAGTTATAAAGTAAAACCGCAGGGCACAGGTAGTTCAGAAATATTTTTAGTTTGCAATGAAAGACTTGACTAAAACTTTGCATTCGTTCGGAAAGAATCAAAGTAGTTATTGGCTAAAGCAAAAGTTGGAGTCAAACAATCTTGCAGTTGGACCGAATTGGTCTTCAAACTTGCTCTGTTTGACACCGGGCTTAACTCGGCAGTTGGAACAGCTTTTATTGCAGTTCTCTAGTAGGTTACACGTGTGGTCTAGCGGTTAAGACAGTCGGCTCGCTAGTTCGTGTTCCGTGTTTGAATCCCGCGCAAATAACTATTCTGAGCATCTTTTTATTAATAATAATAATCTCCTGGACATTATTCACACAGAGCTTGTACTATGGAAACCAGATAACTGATAAATTACATATACTATTTTCTTTTGTAAATACATACTTATATAGATAATTTACACCCAGACTCAGGACAAACAGACATGTTCATGCACACAAATATTTGTCCCGGGTGGGAATCGAACACACGCCCTGCGGCGTGAAAGGCAGCGTATCTACCAACCACGCCAACATGCCCGTCTTTTGACTACTTTGATTAATGTCTTTTGACCACTAAGCAGAGCTTGTACTATGGAAACCAGATAACTGATAGACTACTTTTCTTTTGTAAATACATAGGTACTTACTACATCACTCACGAAAAACAGACATGTTTATGCACACAAATATCTTTCCTGGGTCTCTACCGGCTAAGTCGCCAAACATCGATTTCTTAAATGGCGTTCAAATGAATAAAGGTTAAAAATTACATAATCAATCGTTAAATAGGCTTTCATGAGCACATGTGACGTCATAAATGGTCCGGAATCTATTGTCAAGGTTGAAGCCGATTTAACGATTGATGAAGTCATTTTTAACCTTTATTTATTTGAACGCCATTTAAGAAATCGATGTTCGGTGACTTAGCTGGTAGTGCCCCTGGGTGGGAATGGAACCCACGACCTGCAGCGTAAAAGACATAACCACCAACCACGCCACCAATATCAGTGATCTGGTTTCCATAGTACAAGCTCTGCTTACTTTGGGATCAGATGGATGGAATTATTTTCCAGGATATTATTTATTTATTTATATCTATAGCTGAGAAGAAGAAAATAATGTTATATCAGTTTAGTAGTTTTTAGTTTACTCTTTGCAAATAAACTAACCAACAATGAAATCTTTCGCCTTATAATTAGGATGTTTTAGGACTGATAGCCGATATCTTAAATATAACTGAATCCTATTCATAGTTCAGTTGGTATTCGATGGAATTAATAATAATAATAATATACATAGGGACAATGTCACACAGATCATCCTAGCCCCAAACAAAGCAAAGCTTGTACTATGGGTACCAGGCGACGATATACATACTTATATAGATAGCTAAATACTTAAATTCATAGAAAACATCCATGACTCACAAACAAATATTCGTGCTCATCACACAAATATTTGCACTTACCGGGATTCGAACCCAGGACCACCAGCTCCGTAGGCAGGAGCACTACCAACTAGGCTACGGTGACCGTCTAATTGAGATATTAACTTTAAACAGACATATTTAAACTCACTTTAGTTTGCGGAAATAGCTACAACTTTTCTTTGATTGCCGGTCGGAATTAAGCTTCACCAATTTCGCAACTTTACCAAATAAAGGCGTAATAATACAAAAGAGTCAAATCAAAAGTTAAATGAAGTCGGTCAACACAATCAAGGAAGGAACTGGTAAAAGACTAGGAACAACCGTAATTTATGTTTGTATCAAAAATATTATAATAAATGAGCAACATAATTTGTTTGTCCTTCTATTTATGATGTCTTTTGCTTATTTTTTTCTCTCCCTTCAAACGAAATTAAGAGGCTTCCAATAGTTACGTAAGACTGTGAACACCACTCGGTGGTAATAATACAAAAAAATAAAAAAAAAAAAAAAAAAAACCGGCTACGTGCGAGTCGGACTCGCGCACCGAAAGTTCCGGATTTTTTTTTTTATTAAAGACACCGCCAGCGAGGGAATTTAATCCCTGCGTCGCGGGGTACTTTACAAACATATAATAAACGGACACAAATTACATCGAGACTCTGAACAACTATTTATGGGTCACACAAATAGTTGGCCGACGCGGGACTCGAACCCGCGACACGAAGCGGCGAGGCAACTGTCTTAGCCGCTGCACCACACGTCAGTCAACCTGTATAAACCTGTAGTACAGCTTAAAGGTATATAAGTATAACAGTCGAAGCACGGAGACGCTCAGAAATCAAACCACTTTGGCAGTCACCCATCTATGGACTGACCGCGAATCTAGTTGCTTACCTCGCCAATCGAAAGTAGAATAGAAAGAAAGAAGATATTTATTAGACATAATAATGTACATCAATATAAATTAAGCAATAGGGGTACAACACACAGAAGAATACATAAATATTTTGATACACGACTTATAAATAATAATTAATACATTTTTCTATTATAATATAACCATTATTTTACATAATTGTACGCATCTTTTCGATGTGGTACCCATACTAAGCACCTTAGTGACTAAAAGGCCATAGTTCAGCATTCTGCCACAGATGACTGTAGCGCTTACGGACCGCGCGACCGGTGAGAATCTAATGCAGCAGTGCCAAGAGAGGCAAGAAATCATCGATTTGTGCGACGTAATAAATGGACGGTCCTATTTAAGAGGAAGTACCTACCTAATATTTATATTCATGGACCGTTTTCCTTAATCCCGGGCATCTCGGTGGGGTCACTCTAATTTAATCATTCAATTTCGTAAGTCTGTGTAACGAAAGTACACGAAAAGGACCGACTGGAGACGAAGGTTGCCGAATGTTTCTTGTGTTAGCAGGAGTTGGTAGGATGCTTGATGCCACATGATAGGTACTCCATCAGAGGGTAGACCAGGGTTAACAATTATTATGTTATCACACTAATATTGTATGCGAAAGTTTGTGAGTATGTGAGTGTGTATGTTTGTTACTTCTTCAAGTCTAAACGGCTGGAGCGATTTTAATAAAATTTTGTATGGAGTCAGCTGACACCCTGGATTAACACATAGGCTATATATAATCTATAAAGTTTAACGCGGGTATAACCGGGCACAGCTAGTTTGTTTATAAAACTTAACAACGAGATTAACTGCACATACAAGAATAGCTATCGGCTGATACATTTTGTATCGGGGCACAGTAAGTTTTAAATTTAAAAAATAGTAGTTTATTTTCACTTTCTTAAAATCACCATAACAGCTTAAGAAGTCCACTGCTGGACACTCCCCCCAAGAATCTAGTTGGGGTGACAGTCGCAGTATGATGGTCATGGTATTCAGAACGAATCGGCTGCCCGTGATGAGATGGGGTGATGATATTTGGATATTCGCCACCTTCACCACATAACACACAACAAACAATCAAAATACAAAATCAATATGTAGTGTTAATTCCGCTAATTGTCAGTTTAACCATGCCGGGATGCAATTTGCACCGCCCTTCCGCCCGCAAAAATGTGCACATGCAAGAAGGACAATATAAAAAAGCAAATTACATGCGCCAGTACGATACCCAACACTTGTTTCAATCCTCCACGGACTATTCTCAAGGGCTGCTAACTCGTCGAGTGCTCGAAGGAGACTGAGGGCGGTGCAAATTGCATCCCGGCATGATTAAACTGACAATTAGCGGAATTAACACTACATATTGATTTTGTATTTTGATTGTTATGGATTTCCGCAAAGTAATAGTAAACATTAAACTACAACATATCAAAATTTCAGCTTGCCTCAAATACATTTTTTGGATAAAAAAAAATTAAAAATTTTGGGGATGGTTTAGACCCGCTACCCGCCAGCAAGGTCTGCAGTTCCGTGTTGGGGTGTGTCTGAAGAGCTATAGGACAAGTTTTCAGCTTGCCTCAAATACCTACCCAAAAATGCGTGCCAGCTCTTGGACTATAACGCCTGATTCCATTACTTATACACAGCAAACAATATATTTTTTATTACAATATGGTTACATATAAATGGTTGGTGCTTTCCTTTTAAGTAAAAAATACCTTCCCGCTCTAGACCTTACCTACTTATACATAATTAGAAACCTTTACCTACTCAATAAGGAAACGTCTCTCTCCCCGGACCTCTGAGTCGATCAGACGTGTGTTAGCTCTAATTTAAAGTAAATTATTTTTAATATTAGTATACATTTTAATAAAATATAACCAAATAAATAAGTGCGAGCTACCAGGAATACAGCGCATGCGAAGAGTACGCACACTGCATTAGGCGAAGAAACGTGCAAAGCAGTCAAGGCTCATTGCTGTTTTACCGACCGCACGCGTAAGCTCCGCTAAGTATCTGGCCTCCTGGTACCCGTGTCTCGACCAACGAGCTTGACGTGCGACGCAGTGCTGCGGGTGAGTCACCTTTACTGCTACGGCGCGCGAATTACACAAGACATTTAAAACACTATTTTAATTTATTTATGTGATATAATTATATAATCATATTTTTGAAATGGCCACTACTCATCGTACTCCTCCAAAGACAGGCAAACTCGTCCAGTTTAATTCGGAACCGAACTTATCCTCTCCTACTAAAAAAGAATCGATAACCGACAGAGAAGTAAGCCGTTGTAAACGGCCACACGATTACGAATATACATTAGAAATTAAAAAACTCCGAAATGACCTGACGTCAATGTTTGAATCGTTTAAACTAAACCAAGATTTAAGATTTAACGCTTTGGAATCTAGGATCTGTCAACTGCAAACACAAAACACCGAGCTAAAAGAAACTGTTGACTTTATTAGCGCAAAATATGATCTACTTCTTAAAAAGGTCGCTGATTTTGAGCAGCAAAGGAAGGACAATTCGGAATACATACGTACACTGGAAAATAAGATTGACCACCTAGAAACCACTTCGAAACTCACAAGTATTGAAATTAGAAATTTGCCTAAAAAGCCAGGAGAAAAAAAAGAAGACTTAATAACTATTTTAAAGGACATTGGCAGTACAATTAGTTCTCACCTGGATCAATCCGATATTGTTGATATTTACCGAGCTAATACCAAAACCCCCGAATCAATTGGATCAATAACAGCAATTTTTGCATCTGTTTTGAAAAGGAATGAGTTTCTTCTCAGTACAAAGAGGTATAACAGGGAGAATAAGTCAAATATGTTGAATAGCTCTAATATAAAACTGGACGGCAACTTTCCTATATACATATCCGAAAACCTAACCTCAAAAGCCAAAAAGCTATACTACCAGGCACGTGATTTTGCTAAAACTAATAATTATCTGTATTGCTGGACATCATATGGCAAAGTGTATATGAAAAAGAAAGAAGGAATGGGTTCCATAAGAATAACCAATGAATCTGATCTTCTTAACTTGAAAACTAAAATATGACTAGTTATTAACTTGTGCATTCTTTCCGTTTTTCTATTGTTTAGAGCCATAGATTATTTGCCACTTGATTATATGAATAATGTATTGAAGAATTTAATATTTCACTATATCTACATCGAAATAAGTTGTACTAACATACATTTAAGTTCACAAACTCAATATATACACAAAACAACACACGCTAACATTGCTTCTATAAGGCTTGGGCTGATATATATTCGTAACTGTGAAAAATATCGATCACAAAACAGTTCTTGTATATTTATGAGATTCTGCTTGTCATTCTATTTTGTTTTATGGGCATATTATAATTTGCCTTATTTCAAATTACAAGAAACAATAGTTTCAGCCTGCTTACAATTGTGCTTATACTCCAATTTCCCTTCCATGCTCCATATAATCTGCCGTGTAGAGAATTTTAAGTACTATAAAAGTCGTTCTTTAGTTATACCCAGAGATACATCACGAGATAGAGTCATTTTTTATTCAAAACCTAAGTTAAATTCGACAGTTTAAATGAAATTGGCACTGAGCTAGACTCGATTTTTAGTGCAGACTCTAAAATATGCGGTATTTATGAGATGTCTAATACCATTACAAACTATAAAAAACATTTTTCTTTGATACACCAAAACATCCGTAGCATTAAATGTAATATGCCCAGCTTCCAGACACTACTTGCGAGATTAAACTTTGATTGGGATATTATTATATTAAGCGAGTGCTGGTTAAACTGTACAAGCAGTTTGCCCGGCCTTGAGAATTACTCCTCATTCGCTACAACAGACAACAAAACCCAAAATGAAGGTGTGGTACTTTACTATCAAAATTCATTAAGGATTGACTTTGAAGAATTTCCTTTTAAAGGTGCAAATTGTATTATAGCGAAAATTAATAACAATACGCTCATACTTGCAATTTATCGCCCTCCGAGTCAGAAAAATGTTGACGAATTTTTAAACTCATTGAACGAAGTGCTTCTTAAGTATTCTCACTTTAAAAATATATTGATTATAGGCGATATCAACCTTGACATCACAGAACAGTCAACTGATACGCGATCTGCTGCTTACCTCAATCTTACTGCATCACATGGTCTGTTACCAGCTCACAACTACCCAACTCACGGACGTACATGCTTGGATCATGTTTTGCTGAGAACAAAGCTACCAGCATCTTGCTATGTACTACATTCTTCGATCACGGATCATGATAGCACAACTTTATTTTTGAATTCATCTAAACTCTCAAGAAACCAACCCAAATTTTATAAACGTGTAGATAGCAATACTCTGGATGAGACTATTAGGACTCTTGATCTGTCTCCCATATACACACTAAACGATCCAAACATAGCAACGGATTACCTGCTTACGGAACTAGACCGTGCCATCACGAAGAACACAAAATATGTACGAATTAGCAAACGGTCAACAATTATTAAACCCTGGATAACGCCAGGTCTTTTAAAATGTATGAACAACAGAGACCAACTGCACATTAAAATAAAAAAATATCCAAATAATGACACACTTTTAATAACATACAGGCGGTATCGTAACTTTTGCAATGACCTATTAAAAAGAGTAAAGCAAGAATATGAAAAGGAGGAGATCCGGCATGCTAAAACTAACAACAAAAAATTGTGGGAAGTACTAAAAAAAATAACAAATAGTAATCCTAGTAAACCTAAATCTTATTCTACTGAACTATTAGATACCATGAATCCACTTTTATCCGTTAATGAAGTAAATGTTAAATTGGCCAATACTGGTAAAATACTCGCAGAAAAACTTTTAAGTCAACATTTGCCAATAAGTAATACCTTAGGCTCTACACAATTACATTCAATGCGACTCCTACCTACTGATGAAAATGAAGTAGAAATGCTCATTAATAACTTAAAAAATTCTAATACGACTAGCACTGACCAGGTATCTTCAAAATTTCTGAAGCAATACAAAAGTTATCTTATCACTCCATTGACATACATCTTTAATTTATCTCTTTCAACGGGCATATTTCCAAAATCACTGAAAAAATCACTAATTTTACCTATTTTTAAAAATGGATGCAAAAAAAATATAAATAATTATCGTCCTATCTCAATCTTACCAGTGTTTTCTAAGCTTTTAGAACGCATTTTGAACAATAGGCTTATAAATTATCTGGAACATTGCAACCTTCTTTCTCAAGCTCAATATGGTTTTAGGTCTGGAAAATCGTGTGCGGATGCTGTCCATGAACTTACTGACTATTTGGTTAACCAAATTGACTCTAAAAATAAAACAGTGGTTATATTTATAGATCTAGCCAAGGCATTTGACACGGTTTCCATTCCACTCCTTTTAAATAAATTAAAACGATTGGGAGTTAGAGGTTTACCACATAAGATTCTATCAGACTACCTATCCGATCGCACCCAGCGTGTTAAAATAGCAGACTATACTAGTGATGATACTTCAATTACTTATGGCGTTCCTCAAGGAAGTGTGATAGGACCAACATTGTTTTTAACTTACATCAACGATCTTTGTGATTTGAAATTGCCAAAAGGTAAAATAATATCCTTTGCGGATGACACTGCGCTACTGTTTTCGGGAAAATCTTGGGATGAGGTGTATGGTTATGCGCAATCTGGTTTTAATACTGTTTTAACTTGGCTCAGAAACAATATACTAACGTTAAACACAGAAAAAACGAAAGTGATGACCTTTACAAATTCTCACAATGGCTTCAATCAAATGTCTAACTACATAATTAAGGCTCACTCCTGCCTAAATCTAAACAAAGATGAATGCGCTTGTCCAATTATCCTAAATACACCGACCATAAAATATCTTGGAATTATAATTGATAGTAAACTCTCGTTCCAACCTCATATAAACCTACTAACTTCTAGAACTCGTAAACTTATTTACCTATTTAAAAATCTTAGACATGTAGCGGATACTGATGTGCTAAAAATAGTTTATTACTCCATGTGTCAGTCCATTCTTACTTACTGCATCACAACATGGGGAGGTGCAGCAAAGACGTCCTTGCTCATTCTAGAGAGAGCCCAACGTGCTGTATTGAAAGTGCTGTCATTTCTTCCCTTCCGCTATCCAACTGTTGACCTATATAATCTGTGTAAAGTGCTAACTGTCAGGCAATTATTTATCCTACACACTATTACTAAAAAACATACTCAACTTTCCTATGACCCTTCTGTCACCAAAAATAAACGGAGAACCTACTCAGTTTGCCCACCTACGCGAGTTAATACAACCTTTGCGCAAAGATTCTACACATATCTTGGTAACCATCTATACAATAAAATTAATAAAGAAGTAAGGATTTATCATCTCACTAAAAAAACCTGCACCCTCATACTAAAAAAATGGCTACTAAGCCTAAACTATCATTCCACGGAAACACTCCTATCTCATCCAGTTTAGATTAAGTATAAATTACGTTTACTATCGCCTATTCCGTTCTTACAAGCCTTTTCATTCACACTCACAATCACACACGCAAATACGCACAACACACCTACTCACAGTACACCCAATCACAACACAACACAACACTCACACTCAACACAACTCTTTCCAGACAATACAACTTTACTAATTTGACCGTTCTCTTTCAAAACATTAAGCTAAATTAACTTTTACATATATGTGTCAACGCCGTCAGGGGAGATCCTGGTGATCTGTAGTACAGGCTTGCCTAGTTCAGACACCAGTCTCTCGCAAACAAATGTACCCACATGTTTATATTGCAACACCATGTAATTACCACTGTTTGTGAAGAGAAATAAATAAATTTTGTATTTGTATTGTATTTGTAAAACGATAATTTACGGTACGATAACTTATAAGAATAATTTCATGAGTCTAATTTCTTGGCGCTCCATACAAAATATCCGTATCATGTCTTCCCGGCCGAATTTCGGCCACGGCGGCCATTCTCAATGGAGATTAGCCAATTGCGCAGGACATTACACAAGTGTGGGCGCAAACACAGGGGTACTTTCAATTCCATCACTCTAATGATCCGATGGGACGCCTAGCGACACGACCGGAAAGAGGTCAGGTACAGGACCGTCTTTACGTGCTCTCCGAGGCACGGGGGTGTAATACCGCCAACTTCCAGACTTCGAGCTGATTCTGATAAATTTCTTTTTACGGAAAAATCCCAAAATCACTTTTTGGCCCGACCGGGATTTGAACCCAGGACCTCATTTTCTGCGGTTGAACACGCTACCGCTAGACCATCGAGGAACAGGAGTAAATATCCGTATAAGACCTACTTTACCACATTCAAAAAGACTCTCAGAATGACACCCCTATTTTTGTGTCGTCTTTTAATAGCATAACCATCTTCCGTAGGTAGCAATTAGACACCTTGGAAAATTACTTCCAACTTTCGAATCAAACAACTTCATCAAGTACTAAAAGGAAATATAAATTACGATTACCCTCAAATTCTAGTCGCCAAACATCTCGAACGTATATCATAAAGAATCTACAAGCACTTAGTTAAACTTTGATTCCATAAAAAGTTTTACTTCCAGCATATTTTCGAAGATTGAGTCTAATAAGTTATAAATTAGGTAACAGCGGAGTGGATCGATGTTAGTCGTAAAAGCAAAAATCGAAGAAACTCGGAGAGTATTTTCGTTTGATATCCTTTAAGGCCAGGCGTCTCTTTAATAACCTTGAAGCTGTGCAAATAGAACAACTTCATCTCGTTACCAATACATATATAAACTTGCTCAAAAGACTATGATCTCACAGAATTACACTGATATGATGGCATATATTGCGCAAAAAGCTGTGGATAACGTACGAATAATACCTACATTTAAAATTAGGATAAGGAGGCGCTCATAGCCAGAGACTTCGGTCCGTAAGTGATTAGCGGGGTTAAGCATATAGGCTCGCGGTCAATCCATAGATGGATGACCGTCCAAGCGGTTTAATTTTCCACCGTCTTTATGCTTAAGAGGTCACGTTAAGCTGACGTTCCCGGTTGTACCCATTAGGCAACAGTCGTTGGCAGAGGCCTAATGGGCGGCTTGAACAACTCTGGCACTAGGGTAAACAACACTGCGCATACGATAAGTAAGTATTAGTATAAGAAGCCAGTTAAAAAACATGGTTCTTGGTTTTAGTCACCACTTAAAATCACATAAACTAAAAAACTAAATGCCATTTCGAGAATTACAAGGGCGAATAGTGCCAGAGAACTTTTTTTTATATTTTTACAAACAACAGGATGCTGTTGCGACTGCCATGGCGTTGTAGTGCATCGGGCATGTTTGCTGAACCTCGCACGGATGGCTTTCACGCTATCATGCGTAAGAAAGCAGCTTCTCTACTGCAGCACCTACATGGCACTCAGAACAGCATCCTGAAAATGATTGCTGGTAGACCCGACTGTCCCATCCAGACACTGGGTGGAGACAGTTTTAGGTGCTAATTAGTTTTATAAATTAATTAATAATAATTAATTTATAAAACTATTAATACTAATAATACTAATATAGCATGTAAGCATAACTGGTTACTAACACAAAACTAACGAATTATGGGTTATGCCTGAAATAAAGATTTATTATTATTATTTACCGTTTCTATTGACCCCTGGATTTCTATTTACCTCGTTTTATGTGTCAACACCGCGCCGTTTTGTCGTTCGGTGCACCAACTCTTTTAGCAAGTCATAAAAAAAAAACAAATTACGTTATAACATGGACTAATGAACCTAATTCCCAAACGAATTAAAATCAATCAAAAGCTGCCAAATTCTTCATTTTAATTAAAAACCCATACTTAATAGGAATTAACATGATTATGTCAAAATTTGGATCGAAACGCCGCGCCGTAATGAGGAAAGACTATGCGGGTCGAAAATATAATTCAAAACTCAACCTTATACGTAGAACTTAGGGTATATTTTTGGGTGAAGGGATAATATAATGATTTATTTTGTACTGTAATGTGGTCTGCAGTTAATTTGAGGGTAGATATAGAATTTGATTGAAGAACACGCGTCGCTTCCTAGTTTAAAGGTCGTAAATTTTAATAGTGGAATCATTTAATAAGGATTGATGACGTAATTCCGTAATGGAAACTCTAATGAAAGTTTAAATGCCGAACGTTGGAACTAGATGCCAAAGAGCATGTAAGTAGTAAATTAAAGAAGCAGGGTTGCGAACTAAACTCACTCAATACACTAAACAATTTCAATACATAATCATACACGCATCAATCGCGTCTCAATTAACCAATTATTCAAAATATCAAACAACAATCGTAACGTCATTTTGTACGAATGACAGACAGATGTCAGCTAGAAATGCATGACGCCCGTATCATGCGTTCAGAAACCGTAAATACAAAGCGTTCATACATAGACACACCCATACACTACACACATTAATCATAAATTGACGGTCACCGTAGCCTAGTTGGTAGTGCTCCTGCCTAAGAAGCTGGTGGTCCTGGGTTCGAATCCCGGTAAGTGCAAATATTTGTGTGATGAGCACGAATATTTGTTTCTGAGTCATGGATGTTTTCTATGTATATAAGTATTTATCTATCTATATAAGTATGTATATCGTCGCCTGGTACCCATAGAACAAGCTTTGCTTAGTTTGGGACTAGGATGATCTGTGTGACATTGTCCCTAGATATTATTATTATATTATATTAATTATAAATTATGTTTACCCTCTTGCTGTGTGTGTGGTGCCGGCACAGAATATCATCACCCCATCTCATCCCGTGGGGGGCGTAGAAATCGCCCCGAGAGAATACCTATCAGACAACGGGCAGCGTTTTACTGGAAACTATGACCATCAAACTGCGATCGCCAACCGACGCGACGCGGCGACGTGACGATTACGGCATACATACTTCTTTGCTGAGGCTTTTGTCCAGCAGTGGACGTTGGCTGATATGATAATGAAAAATACTCATGTGTTATTATCTTATAAATTGTATGCATGTGAATAAATCAATAATTTATTTAACTAACATAATCAATAAATAATGGAATGTCACTTTTATTTTATTGTTATTATTAATTAAGGCATTTTTAACCTTTATTTATTTGAATGCCATTCACAAAAACGATGTTTGGCGACTTAGCCGGTAGAGCCCCTGGTAGGACTAGCTCACAGTTCATATCATTATTATTATTGGTATCCGGCGCCCGGCTGGCTTCTCGCCGGCTGGGCGCCGCCCCTGGGACCGTTGGCGTTTGGAGGAGAAACTCCATTCGTCTTGTATATGCGGTCCCGGAAAGAGGTAACCTGCTGTAGTTCAGGTTGCCTAAACGCGCTTATGCGTGCTGGGGAGGGTAGAAGGCATTCGGGCCCCTCCCCTCCCCGGGTGAGATTCTCGCGGACGCTCAGTGTACAGCGGGGGTACCTACTGGCGAGATCGTTCACGAGTACCCAGAGCCCTCGCTACAAGCACTGTGAGGCTGGCTACCGTGGTGGTTTTAGTGGCTCGAGCCCAACGTAAAAAAAAAGCAGACAATATGCGCCGCCGTCACCACACATTCTCATTTGGTAATCAATACACTCCGATTCCTTTGTCCCAAATAAATAAAAGAACCAAATTAATTCCAAAGCCAAGTATAAATACAATACATTGCTTATTTGACCAGGCGGGTGACGTTCCCTTACCATTATTTGATTACTCCCATAAGATTAATGGGAAAACCATTTCACTTTTGTGCTATTAGTGTAGGTGGACATTTCGGCTATAATTGTGGGGTGGTCAAAAGTATGTCGTGTGGTTTCCGGCTTCAAAAGAATAACAGGGCCACCCCATACCTAATTGACTTTTTGATCTATTGGTTAGTGTTACTGACTGCTACGCCAGAAGTCGTGGGTTCGAGTATTAGGGACAAATATATTTTTTTTTTAAATAGGGACTAGTCCCTCCCTCTTACCCACCACTGCAACTCCTGTAAGCCAGGATCAACAGTGGCACACAATGAAATGACACTGAGCGGTGAGGCTCAGGCATGTCCCGGGGAATGGCTTTAACTGTCTTGGATCCCGCAACGAATTTAATCAGAAAGAAAAAAAGGAGGAGTTAGAAATGAATAGTTCCACTTCCCTTCAGAGCAAAGCGGGAGACAGAATGATATAAAGAGGCTATAGCCTCATTAAACGAGAGAATTGCAACTAGAGAAGCCAGCTGCAAGAGCACCAAGGATTAATTTAAGGGTCCTAAGTGAGCTGTTATATTTGATTCCAATAGTACCTAGGTATGGCAAAAGCGCTTAAACGCACGGAAGTTGTTCCTTGTTGCTACAAGATCCGTATAATAAACTACTCCAGATATTGGTTGCAAGTTATTTAACTAATATCACGCTGATTTTGCCAGAGATCACATTCCCAAAGTATGTGGTGAGCGGTTTGTTCATATTCGTTACAGGAAGTTGAGCACAGACAGATTGGTGAAGATACTAATTTGAAACTAAACAATTTACTTTTAAAATTGCCTTGTCCGGTAAGAAATTGTGCAACACAATGGTCTATGATTAGCCAAGTTTTATTTAACTGTTCGCGTATGTCCGGAAAGAACTGGTGCAGATGGCGAGCCTTGGTTGAGGTATTCCATCTACATTGCCATTCATTTAGCAGTTCGTCATTTAAGTTAGCAATTGGCATAAATAGCCTGGATATTTTAGCAAGGTCGCGTAATGATAAGAAATCATTATTAAAATTTTCTCGCGTAGAATAATTCATCGCCGCTCGTCTTTGAACCTCAAGACAGGGAGGGACAAGGGACAAATATTAGTGTGATGAACACGATTACTTGTTTGACCAGCCGTGGTTGGTAAAGGCTTGCCTTCCACGCCACAGGTCGTGGGTTCGATTCCCACCCAGAACAGATATTTGTGTGCATGAACATGTCTGTTTGTCCTGATTTTGGGTGTAATCATCTATATAAGAATATATTTACAAAAGAAAAGTAGTATCTATACATACCTATAATAAAATCCTAGGAAAGTAGAAACTGTACATTGAATATTTTATTTAAAGGATACTTGGGGCGTGATCTACAATCGATATCGAAAACAAAAATATAGTTTTTTGAATTTTTGTGTGTATGTATGTCCGGGCTAAACTCAAAAAGTACTGCATGGATTTTGTTCAAATTTTGCATGAATATTACTAAGAGGTTGGGTCAACATATAGGCTACATATTATCACGCTATCACCTACGGGGAGAAGCTGTGATAAAGTTTAACGCGGGTAAAACCGCGGGGCACAGCTAGTATGTAATATATCACTTATCTGGTTACCATAGTACAAGCTCTGCTTAGTTTGGGATCAGGTATGCCCAGGATATCATTTGTTCTGTGTCTGGGTGTAATATATCTATACAAATAAATAAAATTGGAGTGTCTGTTTGTAATATCGAAATAACCGGTTTTTACTACATAAATATGAATATATATACGGTACATACACCAAAATAACATTTTTTACATTTTTTGTCTGTCTGTCTGTCTGTTTGTTCCAGCTAATCTCTGAAACGGCTGGACCGATTTTGACGGGACTTTTATTGGCATGTAGCTGATGTAATAAGGAGTAACTAAGGCTACTTTTATTTTAGAAAAAGTCATTTATTTTACTAAAAAACAAAAAAAAACAACAAAATAAACTAATTAACACGCGGACGAAGTCGCGGGCACAGCTAGTATTTAATATGTGTGTATTTAAAAGTATATAAGTATGTTTATCAGTTGTCTGGTTGCCGTAGTACATGCTCTGCCTAGTAGGGGATCAGATGGCATTGTGTTACTTGTCATAAGATTTATTTATTACTAACTGTGCCCCGCGGTTCTACCCGCGTTAAACTTTATAAAATATCACAGCTCCTCCCCTGTAGGTGATAGCGTGATAATAGCCTATATGTTGACCCGACCTCTAAGTAATATTCATGCAAAATTTTAAGTAAATCCATGCAGTACTTTTCGAGTTTAGCCCGGACATACATACAGACAAACAGACAAGAATTCTAAAAACTATATTTTTGGCTTCGATATAGATTGTAGATCAAGACCCAAGTATCCTTTTAAAAAAATAATCAATGTACAGTTTTGTCTTTCCTACGATTTTATAATATGTATAGATTATTATTATACCATCCCGCGGGTGACGTAATAAGTGATTAAGGCTGATTTCAGATCGTCGCGCGCGGCACGCGCCGGAGGCCAGCGCGTCTCAACAGCGGCGCGTGCGAGACGCGTCACTCTGAAACGCTAGCTGCCAGTAGAGGAGCTCGGGCAGCGCTGGCCGACGGCGCGCGTCTCACCGGCGGCGGCGAGTTTGAACTGCGTGACTATGAAACGCAACTGTTCTACTATCTAGTGTTATTGTAAGCGCGCGCGTTTCGACGGCGCCGCTCGCCGGCGCGGCTCTGAATTCAGCCTAAGAGATACACGATGACGTTGACGATATCGGGCAACAGTGCCACCTGTTTACTAGATAGGTACTACCTAACTGCGGTCGCCAACTCGCATGCCAAGCGCGGTGAATAAGGCAAACCCCTCAAAATGGCAACGGTATAGAAACCTTTGGGAGAGGCCTTCACCCAGGACAAATCTTTGCGCGATGAGTATGCTTATTTGTTGTGTCATGGTGTAATTCATCTATTATACCACTGCAACTCCTGTAAGACTGAACGGCTCAGGCAGTGTTTCAGACAGGCTCTGGGGCTCTACCGGCTAAGTCGCTGAACATAGATTTCTTAAATGACGTTCCAATAAATAAAGGTTAAAAATGACTTAATCAATCGTTAAATCGGCTTCAACGTTGACAATCGATTCCGGACCATTTATGACGTCACATGTGCTCATGGAAGCCGATTTAACGATTGATTAAGTCATTTTTAAAATTTATTTATTTGAACGCCATTTAAGAAATCGATGTTCGGCGGCTTAGCCGGTAGAGCCCCTAATTTGGAGCCTGCCCAAAGCGATGTCAACGAATTTCTTTGACGCATAAGCTCATTGGTATAGTTTTTTATTCATGTATATTTTATTTTACTTATATTTCTTTAGTTAATAAGTAATTTAATATCTTAATATTAATTGTAAATACAAGATTCAATTTTTACGCCATAAATATTATCACAAAATCTGGATAATTAAGTAAAAACTTACCTGATTCTTCTATTAGGTTCTCCTGCTGGCTCTCAACGCAGTATTGTAGAAGAATGCTGAACAGCACTCCGGATATAACGTGTGATCTCGAGAACGGCATTGTCACAACACTATCAACCTATCGATATACACCACTTTTGTTTCGCACATCACTAGCACTCACTATCACTGATTACAGTTGGGCGTGTTCTGAAACAAAGAAAACAATGATTTTAGTGTTGAACTTGTAAGTTATTTATACTATTACAAATTTGTAACAGATTTTATGGAATCTGTAGCTGGTAACTCACGTAGTTAATTTTATTTTGGACTAGTTTTATGGCCGCGAGCCATGTTGCTTAACCTCGTCGATCACTAACGGACCGGTGAGAACTTCTAGCTATGATTGGCGGAAGGGTAACTCGCGCATTTAATTTTATGTTGGACACTACTATTTCAACTCGACTCGGTGTTCGGTGACTTAGCCGGTAGCCCCCTGGGTTCTGCGATACTCAATGCGAGACGGGACGCGAGTCGTAACGGTCGTATATGAATCCTGACGAGATTGAAATAGTAAACCGAGCCCAATATAAAAGGAAATGCGCACGTTACCCCTTACAGCAGTTACTCATAGCTAGATGCTCTCATCGGTCCGTGAGTGATCTACGAAGTTAAGCAACAAGGCTCGCGGCCAGTCCATAGATGGGTGACCAACAAAGTGATTTAATTTCTGAGCGTCTCCCGTGCTTCGGAAGGCTCGTTAAGCTGGCGGTCCGTTGTCTGTTGCCTATTGACTACAACCGGTAAGCAAACAGTCGTTAAGCCATGTCAGAGGCCTAATGGGCGGCTTGAACAACTCTGACTAGGGTAATCATACGTAAGTAAGCCTTTACTTTAATTATAAAACTGTAACAGATGTGTGTTTGAAAATTCATGATATTGAGACTTAGAAAGAAAAGGTCACCCATCTATATAGTATATACTCACTTAGCTATATGCTTTACCTCAGTGTTCATTCACGGATCAATGAGTGCAACTGGCTATGTATTAAAATCACGTGAATGTATACATTTGCTGTTCAAAAATGCACTTTGCTTGCTATGTAATAAAGGCGCTGTTGAGGTCAAAGTGTTTCCACCCACGAGACGTAGAGTGTTCCTAACGTTGTATGTAACTCTATTTGTGTATATATTTACATGCAGAATTAATTTTGCAATGTTTCATCATATTTTGCAGCGACAAAAACTCACAATGTGACTTTTAACTAGCGAGAGAAAAGTAGTGACACCATATTAAACGTTGGAGACAGGACAATAGTTTGAGATATAATAAAAAATAAAGCACATTTTTAATCATAACTAGCTGTGTCCCGCGGTTTTACCTGCATAAAACTTTATAAATTATAGCCTATCTGTTAATCCAGGGTGTCAGCTAACTCCATACCAAATTTTATTAAAATTGCTCCAGCCGTTTAGACGTGAAGGAGTAACAAACACACTCACATACTCACAAACTTTCGGCTTTATAATAATAGTGTGATATATCCGAATAACACATAGGCTATAATTTATAAAGTTCAACGCGGCACAGCTAGTTCCTTATATTTTATAAATTATAGCCTATCTGTTAACCCAGGGTGTCAGATAACTCCATACCAATTTATATTAAAATCGCTCCAGCCGTTTAGACGTGAAGGCGTAACAAACAAATACACTCACATACTCACAAATTTTCGCCTTTATAATAATAGTGTTATATATCCGAATAACACATAGGCTATAATTTATAAAGTTCAACGCGGCACAGCTAGTTCCTTATATTTTATAAATTATAGCCTATCTATTAACCCAGGGTGTCAGATAACTCCATACCAATTTATATTAAAATCGCTCCAGCCGTTTAGACGTGAAGGCGTAACAAACAAATACACTCACATACTCACAAACTTTCGCCTTTATAATAATAGTGTTATATATCCGAATAACACATAGGCTATAATTTATAAAGTTCAACGCGGCACAGCTAGTTCCTTATATTTTATAAATTATAGCCTATCTATTAACCCAGGGTGTCAGATAACTCCATACCAATTTATATTAAAATCGCTCCAGCCGTTTAGACGTGAAGGAGTAACAAACAAACACACTCACATACTCACAAACTTTCGGCTTTATAATAATAGTGTGATATATCCGAATAACACATAGGCTATAATTTATAAAGTTCAACGCGGCACAGCTAGTTCCTTATATTTTATAAATTATAGCCTATCTGTTAACCCAGGGTGTCAGATAACTCCATACCAATTTATATTAAAATCGCTCCAGCCGTTTAGACGTGAAGGCGTAACAAACAAATACACTCACATACTCACAAACTTTCGCCTTTATAATAATAGTGTTATATATCCGAATAACACATAGGCTATAATTTATAAAGTTCAACGCGGCACAGCTAGTTCCTTATATTTTATAAATTATAGCCTATCTATTAACCCAGGGTGTCAGATAACTCCATACCAATTTATATTAAAATCGCTCCAGCCGTTTAGACGTGAAGGCGTAACAAACAAATACACTCACATACTCACAAACTTTCGCCTTTATAATAATAGTGTTATATATCCGAATAACACATAGGCTATAATTTCTAAAGTCCATCCAATATCCTTATATTACTTTTTGGGCCAATACCGAACCAGAACCTGTAGTTGAACAAACTTCCAATGATGCAGTCAAACATTTGAACTGGACGCTTCAAATATTGAGAATCTCACTTACGCTTTGTGGGAATTCCTTAAAAATTCAGTACTTATAGTAATCCTATAATCCGTTAAAATTTCATATTAATTCTGTTTTGTGCAGAATTTGTTATTACGGTTTATACTTAGTTTGGCATTTTATTTTATTGTTGACGAATGTTTGTAGCGAATTTAAAAGGGGCATTTCGCAATGCTCAGACAGCTTAACCGCGTTTATTGTTGTTATAAAAAAAGCATTGAAGTACACACGGCTATACAACATGTAACTTAATTAACACACATCCTGAAAATAGTTTGTTTGTTCAGAATCGTTTATATTCCTAAATAATTAAAACTACGGAAATTATTGTGGTCTGTACAGTCAAAACTAATTGAAATGGACCATAAGTCAAAGTAATAATAAGACTTTTAAATCGCAGTTTTATTTGTATTTATACAAATTCCATCATTAAATACAAAATAAAGAAAAATAAACTTTATTCCAAGAAACTAATTTAGTAAATAAAAATGCATATACATGTTGAATTAAAAATCCAGTGTATGCATTATGATTACAACATAACATTCTAATTGGGGTGTTTGAGGGTGTGCGTTAATTACGTTACATGTTGTATATGAAGCTATACATTTCCAGTATAAGCTGATCTCGCGTTGTATAGGATTTCCATACAATGAGAGGTCAGCTTATATTGGAAATGTATAGCCTTATATGTAGCCGTGTGTACATACTGTCAGTGTGTGTAGCAACATTTTAAATATGCAATAAACTGGGAATGGAATAATTCTGACAAATATTTGTAACAGAGTAAATTTTAGAAATTTAACATATACTAGCTGTGCCCCGGGATTTTACCCGCGTTAAAGTTTATAAATTATAGCCTACTAGCTGTGCCCCGCGGTTTTACCTGCGTTAAACTTTATAAATTATCACAGCTCCTCCCCCGTCGGTGATAGCGTGATAATATGTAGCCCATATGTTGACCCGACCTCATAGTAATGTTCATGCAAAATTTGAAGTAAATCCATGCAGTACTTTTTCAGTTTAGCCCGGTCATACATACAGACAAACAGACGAAAAATTCTAAAAACTATATTTTTGGCTTCCATATCGATTGTAGATCACGCCCCAAGTATCCTTTTAAAAAAATATTCAATTTACAATTTTGACTTTCCTACGATTTTAGTATATGTATAGAAGATGTGTTAATCAAGCCAGGGTGTCAGCTAACTCCATACTAAATCACACTAATATTATAAAGGCGAAAGTTTGTGACTCTGCGAGTGTGTGACTGTGTATGTTTGTTACTTCTTCACGTCTAAACGGCTGGAGCGATTTTAATAAAATTTGGTATGGAGTTAGCGAACACCCTGGATCAACACATCTATAATTTATAAAATTAAACGAGGGTAAAACCGCGAGGCACAGCTTCTTATCTTATCTTTAATGAGGTGTACTTGCGTACAGCACTTCGACCCTTCAGGATCTTTTGTACTAAAGCTAGTATTCACAGCTTTAGATCCCGGGATCTAAAGATGGACTCCGTTGCTGAGACCATTCGAAAATACACAAGAGCTTACGAACATAGGCTCAACATCAAGTGAACGTTGAGGCCATCCAGCTTTTCGATATTACCGAGCTAGTAAGACGATTATAAACCACAAAATGAATTGAACTAGTGTCGTGATTAGTGAATTTAGTGATTAGTAATAGAAGTAATATAATTATAAAGAACACACGAAGAAAGTGTCTGCCCCTTAACAAATATGACTAAGGAAAGTCGGTGGACTGATTCTTAGAATTATTTATATTTATGTAGAAGTTTAGGTTAATATTAAATTACTTATTAGTCTCTAAACTAGATTTTATTACAGATAAAGTACGATGCGTAGACTTTATTAAATAAAAATTAATTAACCGTTATCACGGTAAAGATTTTTAGACATTTGATTTTTAGATACCCGCGTTCCCGGGGCTCCCCCCATAAGGCGCCAAGAGAAGTCCACGGCAGGTAGGTTTAGTCGGTGCGAGTACGACATACCCATCCGCAGACACAAGGCAACAAATCATCTCGAGAGAATAGTTAGTTCTAAATGGGCAAGTTAATAAATAATTCTTAAGCATATTTAATACGTCTTGAACAACTCTGATACTAAGGTAACCACACTAACCACACAAAAAATTAGAGTATAGTTATTATCACACTAATATTATAAAGGCGGAAGTTTGTGAGTGTGTGAGTATGTATGTTTGTTACTCTTCCACCTAAAAACTACCGAACGGATTTTGATGAAACTTTGTAGTAATATAGCGTATATATCGGAATAACATGTAGCCTATAATTTACAACGTTTTACGCGGGTAAAACCGCGGGGCACAGCTATTTATATATAAATCTTAGAATTCGAAGTATTTACTATCCTTTAATATTTTGTATATAAAAAACAAAGATGGATCTTATTAATTTTGATGGCACCTGTACAATAACTATGTTAACGAAATAAATTAATTGAATTGTTGGGTTCAAAAGACTGGCAGGTGTTCAGTCTGGCTATGACTGCCTTTCACCGTGTGACGTTAGTAGCAAATGTAAATAGGCGACCACTGTTAGGTGGTGACTAGTACATAGGAGGCTCTGCTGCTCGACTACCTGGTGTATCCCTTAGTCGCCTTTTACGACACGGTTTGCTCTGTTATTATTTCTGGGCCGGAAACAACGCGGCTAATTGACTCCTGAGCCCCAATAGTACCAAATCAAGATTATCCTGCCTTGAATATGGGCCTGTCGGCGTGGTTGGCAAATGCTTGCTTTTCACGCCGGAGGTCGTGGGTTCGATTCCCACCTAGGACAGATATTTGTTTGCATGAACATGTCTGATTATGCTGAGTCTGGGTGTAATTTATCTATATAAGTATGTATTTACAAAAGAAAAATATTACATGTATTATATCAGTTATGTGGTTTCCATAGTACAAGCTCTGCTTAGTTTGGGATCAGATGGTCGTGTGTAAATAATGTCCCTGGATATTATTATTATATTATATCAATATCTTTTACGTTTTACATTGCAGTACCAACAGAAATCCAGTACCACTCTAGGTGCCACATTTCCAAGGAACACCATGGACAAAATTAATCTATTCATTCGTCTAATGGACCAACCGCGGTACGCTGTAAGTGAGTTTCTACCAAGTCATGTATTGCCTCTACCCGTAGCAATAAGTTAGGTAATGCAGTATTCACAGCGGCACTCATGTGATGAATATGTGACCCATTTCTTTTAGGTCTCTAGATTATATATATATGGCCTTTGCGTCTGTTACAGACGATTTACGGCGCATTGTCAGAGACCACACAACAAACAACCGAACAAACCGATGCGAGAGCGACATAGCCTGCCGCAGGCCTGACAAGAGAAGTTTGCGGTGGTTGGTGCCGAGCCGCTTTCATGTCGCTTCTGTCTCTTATCAGCAAGTACTCCGAACCAGGCTTCATCACAGATCTTACGACCCTCCACTACACGTTTGCGTCTCTAGATTACCAACAGGATAATACCCCCTGACCCAGGATGATGTTAGCGTCACTCCTGTCAAAGACTCTGCAGGTCATTAATGTTTTATCTAATAGTCTTTTAATGTTTTTACTTTATTATTTTGTATCGTCTTTTTGAGTTTGATTATTGCAGATATTATTATTTATCGTATTAATTATTTACTTTATTATATAGACGCCAGCACTTCCAGCTACCCCAACTGTCAAATTTCCCCAATTGAAAGTGAACCTTATATTATTTGGTAAAGATGAAAATCTATAAAAGAAATTTGACAGATTGGAGTAGTTGGAAGTGCTGGCGTCTGTACAATATATCTCAATGGTACGTAGAGATGTTAATTTACATACGTAACACATATCTGCCATATTTAGTTCGGGGCATAAAAATATTTACTAAGAATAATATTTACCTAATAGCATTGATTTACTTAATAATTAGTAGAATTCTCCTAATAATAATAATAATATAATAATAATAATAAATAATATCTATGGACAATGTCACACAGATCATCCTAGCCCCAAACTAAGCAAAGCTTGTACTATGGGTACCAGACGACGATATACATACTTATATAGATAGATAAATACTAATATACATAGAAAACATCCATGACTCAGAAACAAATATTCGTGCTCATCACACAAATATTTGCACTTGCCGGGATTCGAACCCAGGACCACCAGCTTCGTAGGCAGGAGCACTACCAACTAGGCTACGGTGACCGTCAATTATAGAACGTATTTAATCTGTATGTTGACAGCGACTAAGTGTCCTCACCCCATGACATTCGTGGCCGTCAACTACACAGCTATGCAGTGATTAGTGTCGCTCACTGCTAAGCCAGAGGTTCTGGGTTCGATCCCCCCCCCCCCCCCCACGACAAATCTTTGTTTGATGAGCAATATATTTGGTGTAATTTGTCTATCATATTTAGATAAGATAAGATAAATACTCTTTATTGCACACCAATTACCTACAGATAAATTATATAGGAAACATTAAAAGCAAATTGTACAATAGATGGTCTTATGGCAGTCAGCGATCTCTTCCAGACAACCTTTGGATTGATAAGAAGCAGAAATAAAGAAAGACAACACGATAAGGGTTGTGCAAGATATAATAATTTAAGTAGGAGTCTAAATACTTACAGACTAATAATGGCATTTACTTAATAGTAATATTACCATGTCATTAGATATAAATAAATAATGTCCTCCTAGCCGAATTCCGGCCACGGCGGCCAGTCTCAAAAGAGATTAGCCATCTGCGCGGGACATATTATAGTGCTAAGTGTGTGCGCAAACACAGGAGCACTTTCTATTCCATCACTCTCATGATCCGATGGGACGCCTAGCGACACGACCGGAAAGAGGTCAGGTACAGGACCAACGGCTTTACGTGCTCTCCGAGGCACGGGGGGTATAATACCTCCAACTCCCAGACTTCGGGCAGATACTGAGAAATTTTTCTTTGAACAGAAAAGTCCCAAAATCACTTTTGGCCTTACCGGGGATTTGAACCCAGGACCTCGTTTTCTGCGGGTGAACACGCTACCGCTAAACCAACGAGGCATTAGATATAATACATACTTAATTACATAAACATAATAATACATACATAGATACATACATAATAAATAATATAATATGGAAGGACAGTGGAAATGCATTCATAGTGACAAGTAGTGGTTTTTTACTAGTGTTTTGAACAATAGTTTGTTATAGAAAAATATACCTAAGTATGTTTATCAGTTGTCAGGTTGCCATAATGCAGTCTCAGTATAGTTTGGAATCAGATGGCAGTGTTTTAGTTGTCCCAAGATATTTATGATATCTAAATCTTCGTCTTATTTGATAGACATCCCCCGCCTCTATTGTACCAAGAAGCAGTAACATTCCCAGGTTAGTTAGAGTTGTAAAAGACATGTAAAAACGCAAAAACTTAACTGACTAACAATTGTTATTTGATATTTTCTATCAGATTAATTTAATAATAACTAGCTGTGCCCCGCGGTTTTACCCTCGTTAAATTTTATAAATTATCACAGCTCCTCCCGCGTAGGTGATAGCGTGATAATATGTAGCCTATATGTTGACCCGACCTCTTAGTAATATTCACGCAAAATTTAAAATAAATCCATGCAGTACTTTTTGAGTTTAGCCTAGCCTAACTATATTTTTGGCTTCGATATCGATTGTAGACCACGCGCAAAGTATCCTTTAATAAAAATATTCAATGTAGGTACAGTTTCGAATTTCCTACGATTTTATTATATGTATCGATGTATAGATATGAAATCAAAGCGGCACTTCTAGTGGTCTATACCTATTCTGCAATAAGCACCACAAGAAAAAAGCGACTGATTACTAAACTTTTGCGATTAGGACGATTTTTTCACAACAATAAGGATGTTAATATATAGAACTGATTAAACTAGGTGTATACATAGTGCTTTCATTTTGAGGTTCAGAGGATTTTACTTAACACAAATTTGTGCACCCAAATTTCAAAAAACAAAACAACTAGCTTACTTACATAACTAACCTTTTACTAGATCTTTAGACCCCTTAAACTATATTGAAAGGAATCTTACACAAATAACAATTATTACCAAAAATCTGATTAAAATAGGTTTAAGTACCAAAATTTTGAGATTCAAAGGATTATTTACACAAATAACTTTTTACCCCGTATGTGATAGGATAATTGTGTAATAGCTACCATCTTATTTTAAACACTAGAATGTTGTAATAAGAGAATAACTAAAACAAATGTATTAGAAACATACACTATGATTGTTAAGTTAAGTAAACATTTAAAACTTCAACCGTTTTTTCATAACCGCTTGGAACATCATTTTGAAAACCACTCCGAAAACTATCCGTGTAGATTAAAAAAAGAATTAGGTATCAAAATAGATTCTCAAACAACTGAGGAATCGCGTACCTACATAAAAAAAGAAAAACAATAACATACTTACATACGACTTGATAACCTCTTTTGCAGTTGGTTCACAACAAACACCAAGAGAAAAAACTATTGATATTAGAACTAACCTCTTGCGATTCGTTACATTTTGAACACAAACAATCATTAATAATCAAAATTCATAAACACATTGCTACTAAATCCTTGCACACTAACTTTGACCACATCCAAATCACGGACAGAAAATTTAAATGTGGAATATAGTAATTATTCACATGGCACACACAACACCACGATCTTTTCACCGATCAGTCATATAAAATGTCCTAACACTGCATCCATCTAACCGTCCGTGCTCCCGGCCAGCCGGCTGCTCACTGACTTAAGAGTATTTTGTTTGTAAACGATCTGGATCGGGAGTGCGTGCGTTGTGTTGTGACCGAACTCACGTGGTGGGAAGAGCGGGTTATAGTTCAGACCGTTCCATGTTTAAATTTAATCGAATTCATAGACATCGATGACATAGACATAATAATATTTTTTTTATTGCTTATATACTGTACATGGTTTTAGATGTTATAAATAATTATTTATTGAAGTTATACTTCTTTTGGCGCGATGGAGAAAAATGATGAGAGTGAATTTTTACGATGCGCGCGCACACCGACACCAAAAAATTTAACAGCATGAAGTTAGTTCTAGGTGGTATGGGAGTGAATTTTTACGATGCGCGAGCATCTGCGCGCGCATCGTAAAAATAACAGCATGAAGTTAGTTCTAGGTGGTATGAAAATTGATAACTATGTTCAAGTTGTATATTAAGAAGTATAACTTCTAACGCGTGTACATAAGTACACACAAGTTTTTTTTTTATTTTGTTTTATTGGTATGTCCGCAAAATAATGTTAAATGCTTAGTTACGAATACTCGCGCGATTTAATGAGGAGCGTGATAAGTGAATTTTGACTATTATTTTAATAGATCAATGGCCATTATCTTACATTTTTACTTAAAAATATCTACATCTAAGAAGTGTGTGTTTATATTTCGACTAGACGGCGGCTGCGCGGCAGAGAGACGGCCGTGCGCCGGCGCGGCGTTACCTCTGCAACGGGCAGTGTAGAACGGCCGGGGCACGCGCACCTCTCCCCGTAAAACGTTCTAGGTATACTTTAACATAATTGTTTTTTAATTAGTATCAATAGTAACCCAATACGGGCATGCAATAATATTGTTACAATCTGGAGTGGTAAATTGAACTAATTGAATTCATTAAATTATAATAATTGAGTTATGGACTCAATTAATCATCAAATTGTTGGCGTCAATTATTGGAGTATTTTGTCAAAAACATAAGGTACTTTTAACTGACCTGTTAGTCTATTGCTTAGTAACCCTAACCAGAGTTCCTGGGTTCAATCCTCACCCAGAAGAATTCTAAGTGCGATAATATATTTATATATATATATACTTTGTTTTAATAAAACAATATGTTTATCAGTTGTCTGGTTGCCATAGTACAGGCTCTTCCTAGTTTGGGATCAGATGGCTGTGTGTTAGTTGTCCCAAGATATTTATTTATTAAGATATTGGTCCCAATTCTCACCAATAAATAACTAAGCTATTTTTACTATTATTGCAATTTCTAAAGTATTACCCAATTGGACAGGTTGGCGTGGTTAATAAATACTTGTCATTCACACCGCAGCTCGCAGGTTGTGGGTTCGATTCCCACCCAGGACAGATATGTGTGTGCATGAACGTGTCTGTTTGTGTTCGTCTGGGTGAAATTACCTATATAAGTATGTATTTTCGAAAAGAAAAGAAGTATATGTACTAATATACTGTTATTCTTTTCAGATAGAAAATGCTTCCGAAACTGCATATTTTTTTTTTCAATCAGTTATTATTTTAGAAGTTATCTATATGTTCTTAACCGACCTACCTGAAAAGATGGAGGTTATCAATCCGACTGTATATTTGTGTATTTAACATGTTGAATTAGCGGTTCAACCTGGTACACGGGTAAGTAAGTAACTCTTTATTGTACACCAAAAAATAATACATATAATAGGATGACTTTGAGTATGTTAAGATTGTACAAATGGCGGCCTTATCGATAAGTGCGATCTCTTCCAGGCAGGTATTAGTGTTCCTACTGCAGCTTGATTCTTATCAAATAGGTAGTAAATAAAAATGTGCATGTCTTCTTTATATTTATTCTATATTCATATATTCTTAATATATTTATATATTATTCGCCAAATTAAGAAGTTACTGCCCGAAACCAGGTGCTATAAACATCCATATCAAAAATATCCCCTTTTCATCGAGGATTAATAAATTAGTAAATTTAATTTATTATTAAATTTAATTGGAAATGTTTGGCGGGTGTTGTCTGTGACGTTACCTCTATTTCTATACAAATGAAACACAATCAAACTCGCATAATTACTGTAGTAGCTCGAGTACCCATTCCCTGGAAAACCATTGATTGATGTTTTAATAAGGAACGCAAATTAAGCCGTCACTACGAACGGATATTTCCGTTAATGACCGTGCATTCGAAGCTATATCCATCATGTACCAGGTTTGCGTCGTAACTGGTGTAATAACTGCCCAAAACCATGTGCTATAAACATCCGTATCAAACTTTCCCCTTGTAATCGAAAATTATTAATTTAATAAATTTAATTTATTACAAAATTTAAATGGAAACCTAATTAAGTCGTCTGTATGGCATTTGGCGGGTGTTGTGTTTGCCTTTACCTCTATTCTATACGAATGAAACACAATCAAACTCGCATTACTACTGTAGCAGCTCGAGTACTCATTCCCTGTAAAACCATTGATTGATGTTTTAATAAGGAACGCAAATTAAGCCGTCACTACGAACGGATATTTCCGTTAATGACCGTGCATTCGACGCTATATCGATCATGTACCAGGTTTGCGTCGTAACTGGTGTAATAACTGCCCAAAACCAGGTGCTATAAACATCTATATCAAACTTGCTTCGTAACTGTTATATAAATTAATTGTACAGAATTCTTATCACGATAAAAATAATATGTTTTACTTTACTTTAGTATAGAATACTCTTTATTGTACACCATAAGAATACATATGACATTTATTTATTTTATTTCTTAAGGTATATAAATTTTACATATACTGAGATATTAATGATAGTAAGTTATTTAAATATACATTAAGTTCTAGAAAAAGTTTATAGAATAAGAAATAAATAAACTGACTGTAATAGATATTAGTGCACACATAATTTGTTAAAATTTTGTTTAAAGTAAAGTCAGAGTTATAATACTAATCTTGTATTTTTCCTTGCAGGGCAAGAGATCTTATCCATGTTTATTTCGGATTTGTATATCTGTTGATGATGATGATGACGTTTAGTTGACTCTGGGCGGTTACTTGCGGGGATATGCAAGAGAGGGCGTAACATTTTAGGGATGTTTTGTGCAATTTTAAGTTCGGAGAGCGATTTTCATCGATTCGAACGATATTAAACTAAATTAGCGTTCACCTATTTATAAACTGACCAAGTGAGTAGGTGCTTCTCCTCGCCAACGGACATTTACAACATTTATGGACCGGTGAGAGCTGAACGAGCGCCTCAATTCATGATAAATAGAAATATCCAAAACAAGGATAAAAATTCACCCAAAGCCGTGCGGGCATAATAAAAACTACGACAAATCTAAAACAGACTTCTTCACCTGATATTACCCACTGCTGGACATATGCCTCCCCCAAAGGAACGTAACATGATATCACTGCCATTTGGAGGGGCGACATGGATATACTTGGGATGTGAGTTGGCGACCGCAGTAAGGTAGAAGCTACTACACAGGTTTGGCTGCTGCCCGACTACCTGGTGTATCCTTCAGTTGCCTTTTACCATACCCGCGGGATGGTATGGGGTGGAAATATTCCTTTTAGGCCGGAAACCATACAGCGGCAAATCTAAGACACCAAGAAGATTTTTCTAATACTTGTAGTATTAGAAAAATCTTCTTGGTGCACTGTGTATAGAATTCCAATACAAATTGAGCAGTAATTTCGGTTTTAAGCATTTCTAGAAGTGACTTAATGATTTTATTCCATCAAGAAAAGTATTTTAATCGTGAAATAATTCTTGTTTTTTCTGAATAGAGTCAAAATTGGCATAAAAAACTTTTAGATAGGTAAATCGAGTAGTATTGGCTTCAAATTGCCTGATATTATTAGTATAGACATACAACTTTCCGGCATTAGCAGTAAACATGTGCACTGGGATTTAATTAATAATAATATTATCCTGAGACATTATTTACACACGGCTAGGGTTACTATATGTAAATAGAGGGACGCCTGTCTATGGTACCTAAGCTGCCAGTATTTTCAATAAAATGACCGTCTAAAGCAAAACGCTGTAGGTAATAAGTAAAAGCCATAATAATGAAGAAAGATATTTATTACTGATATTTGACAGAGGACATTTTTTTTAAAATAGTTCTTTCTATTTTAATAAAAACGTAAAAATCTTCGCGAGATACAAAATTTTGCATTTATGCATGGTCGATGCGCGCGCGGGCGCGAAATTTAAAAATGCCTGTCTCAGACCTATGCCGGCCGGACACCTGTCTAAACCTTAAAATGCCTGTAAAATGCGGCTAACGCCTGTCATATGGTAACCCTACACACGGCCATCTGATCCCAAAGTAAGGAGAGCTTGTACTATGGAAAACAGATAACTTATTTCTACATATACTACTTTTTTTTTATTACACCCAGGTTCAGGACAAATAGAAATCTTCATGCACACAAATATCTGTACTGGGTGAGAATCCAACCCACGACCTGCAGCATGAAAGGCAAGCATTTACCAACCACGTCCACCGGCCGCAATTAGATGCAATATTCCCATCAGTCGGTAGTAACATCTGTTATTACACTGATTTAGAATCATTAACGGACAACGTTTCGACACTGGGAATAAACCAGTGCACTGGGATTTAATTGGATATAATATTCCCGTTAGTTGGCAGTAACATCTGTTATTACACTGATTTAGAATCATTAACGGACAACGTTTCGACACTGGGAATAAACCAGTGCACTGGGATTTAATTGGATGTAATATTCCCGTTAGTTGGCAGTCACATCTGTTATAACACTGATATAGAATCTTTAACGTACAACTTTTCGACACTGGGAATAAACCAGAGCACTGGGATTTAATTGGATATAATATTCCCGTTAGTATGCAGTAACATCTGTTATAGCACTGATTTAGAATTATTAACGTACAAAGTTTCGACACTGGGAATAAACCAGAGCACTGGGATTTAATTGGATATAATATTCCCGTTAGTATGCAGTAACATCTGTTATAGCACTGATTTAAAATTATTAACGTACAACGTTTCGACACTGGGAATAAACCAGAGCACTGGGATTTAATTGGATATAATATTCCCGTTAGTATGCAGTAACATCTGTTATAACACTGGTTTAGAATCATTAACGTACAACTTTTCGATACTGGGAAAAAACCTGTGCACTGGGATTTAATTGGATGTAATATTCCCGTTAGTTGGCAAAGTAAGTTGTTTTATTACACCGATTTATCCCAGGACCAACAAACTTACCTCACCTCGATTAACAACTGTTTAAAAATGCACTAATCCTTTGACAGTTGTCTGGCACTGAGTACGGTAAATAATTGGTTTGTGTGCACGACAAATTACTTTCTGTGTTTGATTGTATGTAAAGTGAACAGTCGTTTATCGAATGGCGTCCTTACGAATGATTTATTAGATAGAATTGGGCAATCGCTGCTAGTAATTAAGTTTTTAGTTGATTGTACATTGGCTGTACTGTTAACTAGATTTTGTATTTAATTTCTTTTATAAAAAGTCCTTAAGTAATTTTTAATCTTAATATTATTTATGCGTTTAATGCAAAGTACGTCACATGTTCGGTAAATTACTATTTAGCATGCTTATTCCATGAATATAATAATGAAGTATGCATGTTATTTTTTTAGGAATACATTAAATATTATGAAAGGTTTAAAATAACGCTTAAGTTTATTTTAGGTTAAGTTTTATGATTTTACTGAATTTTGTCACGTTGCCTATCGCAATATACATACGTTATAAGCAATTGCGAAATCATGTAACGAAATTTATTAAATTCAAGTAAGTAATTAATTTTTATTTCGTTCAAAATATGGTACAAACAAGATTTTATAGTCACCACAATTACAGTTTCACATATTTTGTCGACTATGACATGCGAAATTTTATCAAATCATGTACATCTAACATTAATTATAATATTCTAATACATTGTTAATAAAAAATAATAATAATAATGTCATCTATATTAGTATCCATGTCAACATCGTAGTCACTATAAAATAAACATCAACACATCCTGTAGTCAAAGAATTCTTTTAAATTATAAAAAACATTACTTAAAAGGCACTGTTTTAGTGCTCAAGATAAGGAATCATATATTTTGCGAAAATCCATAACATACACTCAACAATGCAACATAAACACTACACACTAAGAATTAATTTTGTATTTTGAATGTTAAAGGTAATGGCCCATTTAGTATGAAAAATATACCTACGGCGTACAGAAATGAAATATGGGGGGAATCAAAGACAAATGATTATACTTTTCAATGGTAAGTGGTGCATTACTGTGGCCGATGGGGATCGTGAAATAAAATATAATACATTGTATTATTGCGCGACCGCAACAAAGCTCGGGTGAGACCGAGACAGCAATATACGTGTTATTTATTACCTGACCGAACGAGTTTGCTTATTAAGTGTCACGATGATATTTTTATTTAACAAAACAATGGCAAAGTAAGTCTGCTTGTTTCATTTTCAAGTCTAAACTACTGAACCGATTTTGGTTAAATTGCTTGCCCCGTAGTATACATGTAAAGAATGAGTATTTGTTTAATACCTTAGGTGCATAGCATAGATTAAGAAAATACATTATTTAATTATTTTTTATCTATCATGTCATGTCAAATTCCTATGAATAGACAAAAAAATATATCGTATATACCTACATATTAGATTTGTAGACGGACATAGTAAACTTTTTATCCCAGTGACATTTTTCCATGGGATAAAATAATTTAGAGACCGACCGCGAAACCGCTGGTGCAGCTAATTATTATCCAATTTTGATCGGTCTACTGAAAGATCTCTCCATTGAATTATTTTTTTTTGTTTTTACATATAATGAACAGTAGGTTATGCCTGCATTATTTACCATTATTTTCGTTTTTGTACAAAAACATTTTTGATCCGGTATTTGATACCACAATTTCAGTCACCAATTTGTACCTAGCGGACGTAAGCGACCCGCAGGTAAAGCAAGGATGCAGTCAGTCCATAGATAGGTGAGCGTCAAAGTAACTACGTCTTCTCCGTCCTTCATAAGGCACGTTAAGCTGTCGGTCCCGGTTGTTGTAAACGCGGCTTGAACTCGTTCCTACTCTGTAACCTCTACTTATACGATAAAAAGTAAAATATCAGCAGATACATCATCATGACAGCCAAAGTATGTCCACAGCTGGACAAAAGAATGGGGGAATTTTCGCCAGCAGTTATGTAACGATGGTAAACATTGATGCAGTTGGATCCCCTTTATCCTCGAGGTTAATCCTTACCACATTTAGTTCTGTGGTTGATAACTGTTCTATCCGAATATGACTTGACATGTGCGAGCACTTCGGTTCTGTGGTAGGCACAGTTCTAGTCTAACTACCAACTGTAAATTAAAAACAATATGTATTATATTTGTACTTCCAATTCTAGTCCATATTTATATATTTATTTCACCAACTTACATCTACTAATACAGGGTTAGGACCCCAATAAAGTAGTGTCGCCTTAATATTAACTTTTTACATACATACATAGACTCACGCCTGTTTCCCAGAGGGGTAGGCAGAGACAACGGATTTCCATTTGTCACGATCTTTGCATACTTCTTTTGCCTCGGTTACTGTCATTATATTCTTCATACATGCTTGCCGGTTTAGGGTACTTCTGACCTGTCCTTTCTTGAGAACATCTCCAATTTGGTCAGAGAATGTTCAACGTGGTCTTCCCCTTCCAGTTGTCCCATTCACACAGGCCAGGTATACTTCTTTTGTCAATCTTCTTACTTTTTACATATACATATTTTATTTATATTTCCAATATTATAAGATATAACATTTGTGGCCACAAAATTATTGTTCTTTTTCTATTTTTGTGTGAAAATCTTAATGCGGTTCATAGAATACATTTACTTACCAATTTTCAACAGTACAGCTCTTATAGTTTCGGAAAAAAGTGGCTGTGACATGCGGACGGACTGACAGACAGACATGACGAATCTATAAGGGTTGCGTTTTTTGCCATATGGCTACGGAAGCCTAAAAATTGAGATATATTCAGACAGCTAACACATGGCCTGATCCTCTCGAATCTCATCCCAAACTATATTAAAAAAGTAATCGTGCTTATCACATAAAGGTTTGTCTTGGTGGGGATCAAACCCACAACCTCTGGATTAGAAGTCAGGGTATTAGTAACCATGAGACCAACAGGCTATCGAATTCGAATTATATTTTGAATACCCGGTATGTAAGTCTTAAATTCTTTCTGCCGCCGGCTGATAGAATTTAACGAAAAATTATAATATTTATTGTCGATTGACATAGTTATTAAAGATTTTGTAGTAGATATAGAGTTGTCATTAATTTTTAATTTATGGATTGTATTTATGCTTCGCAATGGGAAAAATTAAAACGTCTTTTGCATCTTAACTTACAGGAAATTACTTATTGAATAAAAACTATCATATAAAATGCTAAATAAAAGTAACAAGAGCCTTCCTTAAGAATGGGGGATATGCCATAATCACCACGCTTGGCAGACGGGTTGGCGATCGCAGTTCGGTGCTCATAGTAGTGTTTCTCAGTAGCTGCCACGTCATGCACTGCACGGTGGGATAATAAAATGACGATTCACATAAATGTATTTTTGTTTACAGAGTAAAGGAATTTTTGAATTTTAAATATATATTTTCGAATTTGAATCTGACCCGTCCACAACCTAAATCTATACGTATAATAAAATCGTAAGAAAGTCAAAACTGTACATTGAATATTTTTTTAAAAGGATACTTGGAGCGTGATCTACAATTGATATCGAAGCCAAAAATATAGTTTTTAGAATTTTTGTCTGTGCGTCTGTTTGTCTGTATGTATGTGCATGGATTTACTTCAAATTTTGCACGATTTACTAAGAGGTCGGTTCAACATATACGCTACATATTATCACGCTATCACTTACGGGGAAGGATCTATGATAATTTATAAAATTTAACGCGGGTAAAACCGCGGGACACAGCTAGTAGACAATATATCGAACTCATTAGTATCTAATCACGAGACCGTATCTCAAGAACATAATACGCACTTACCTCGGTACGGTATCGTTTCACGTCAATACCGATAGCGATGTCGATCCCGATCATGTCGGTAATTATGGTTAACATGTAAATTTTATTTGCTCACCTACCCTTTAACAAGATGAACCATGATTACAGGTAAGGAACGTAATTTGCTTTGACGTGTAACTTTGTAAGATACTGCTTGTTATTTTTTTATCTGTGGTTACGTGTAGTGGGTAAAAACCCCTTTTTATTTTGCTTTTTTAAAATTGCTGTGGATATTTTTAATTTGTAAAATTTTTTGCTTAATTCGCTATTTATCCTGTTTACTACTATTTATTAAAATATTGACTGCGGCGTTGGTCTAGCGGGAGCGTGTTCACCCGCAGAGAACGAGATCCCTAGTTCAAATCCCGGGTCGCGCCAAAAGTGGTGTTGGGACATTTCTGTAAAAAGAAAAAATTCTCAGCATGGGAGTTGACGGTATTATACACCCGTGCCTAGGAGAGCACGTAAAGCCGAAGGTCCTGCACCTGAACTCTTTCCGGTCGTGCCGCTAGACGTCCCATCGGATAGAAAGTTGTGATGGATAGAAAGTGCTCCTATGTTTGCGCACACACGTGTGCACTATAATATGTCCCGCGTAGATGGCTAATCTCTTTTGAGTCTGGCGCTGTGACTAGGATTCTGCTAGGAGGACATTATTATTATTATTATTAAAATATTCAGCTTCATGCAATTGGACGGTGAGTGTGTCATACAATATAGTATTTGAAACTAAATTTGTGTTTGAGAGCCAAATCCCCGCTCACAACTAAAGTAATCATCAAAATGTAGGTATTGATGATTACTGTACTACTTAATTCAGTCTAAAAAAATGATATTATGATTATTACAAAATACAACAATAACTGAACATTTGTATTTTTCATGAAATAATTGTTAAAAAGTGTGGAAATTAAAGTTTAATGACATTAAACTCATATTCATGTTATGGTCTTTCACGCCGGATATTTTACATTGCCTGCACGTGAAGCGCAGTCTCGCTACTTAGTTGGCTCAGTCTCCACGATATGGGCTGTGTGTGTGACGGCAAAGTACTAAATAAATAAATAAATAAAAAAGGTTTTTATTCACGTAGACTTTAAAAAAGCGCTTGTAAATAGTCAGAACATGTTTGTAGTTTGTAGTAGTATAACTCTCCACGATATGGGCTGTGTGTGTGACGGCAAAGTACTAAATAAATAAATAAATAAAAAAGGTTTTTATTCACGTAGACTTTAAAAAAGCGCTTGTACGATATGGGCTGTGTGTGTGACGGCAAAGTACTAAATAAATAAATAAATAAAAAAGGTTTTTATTCACGTAGACTTTAAAAAAGCGCTTGTAAATAGTCAGAACATGTTTGTAGTTTGTAGTAGTATACATTAGATATTATTTCTAGTAACATAGATATTTAGGTACATTTTGTATGAAAACATTTATAAAATTTATTTTATTACAGAAATGATATTTAGCTAGCTCGTATCAAGTTATTGTCAAGAGATTATGTTTAATTATCTAGTTTAAGTCTAATATTTTTACTACATATTGTCAATGGTTCTGTCTATATTAAAGGTATTATTATTATGACGGACCTTGTGTTAATAACGACGGTCGCGCTTTAATGCTACCACCGGATCCAATGCGCCCCAACTGAGAAGACAGTGGGTTCATCTACTACCGGTTTCAACACGACCCAGTTGAGACGGTCCGGCGAAACATACTCAAGCGGTCATGAACACGGGGTTTGGTCCAATTAGAGTAATTATTTAGTAGGCAAACACAATATATGCTCGATCGGTTGTCTGAATGCTTATTATTTTAGATTATATTTAGGTATACAAAAGAAAAACTTCGAAACAATAACATTATTCATTTTGAGACAGAGTCAATAATTTTAAATTAAGTATATGATAGCAATCATTTACAGATAGTTCACGTAACACAGCAGATCAGTCATGTCTATATGGCTACAAGATCTCCAGCGAGCAATGTGCAGGTAGGAAGTGAGAGCCAGACGTCTTTGTCATCGATGTACTCTTTAGTGGTGTAATAACCCCTAGCCATAAGTATACGTTTAATATGTGTTTTAAAACTTTTGTCGGGCAGATCAGTATTTGAGTAGGAAGCTTGTTATAAAACCTAATACAATTTCCTAAAAATGATTTATTAGTTTTGCTTACTCTAAAGCCTGGCATGGCTAGTTTGTTTTTATTCTTAGTATTTATATTATGCAGTTCACTTTTCTTTTTATAATTATTAATTATGAATATAATAATTATGAGTACTCCCAGAGAACGGGCAGCAGCATCTCTCTGTATACTGCGCTCGCCAACCCGTTTGCCAAGCGTGGCGATTATAGCATATCCTTGCTAATGATGGTCTCAAGTCCATTGTGGTCTTTTGGGGAAGCCTTTGCCCAGTTGTGGACGTCATTAGCTTGTCATAAGTTGAATTTCAAGTTTCTCTAAGATTGAGGTGCTTCCCCTGCCGACCTGCACTTAGAACGAATGGACTAAAAAGCTAGAGACTGTTGGTCCTGCGCCAGTTTTCTTCAGTCGGGTAGGATGGCCGTTTCATCGGATGTGAGCTTGAGTGAATAGAGAATGTTTCTATATTTGCGGACTTTCTAGGTTAGTCTCCGTAGAGATTGGCCAAATTGCTCTAAAACTAGGTGTAATAAGCTGTTACTTTCCTAGTTTAAGTAAACATTTAACTACCGAACTATCCAGGGCATGTACAACTTTATTTAGTTGTTGACCAACTATTGGAGAAATTGTACTCATTACTTTTACTAGATACGGGTACTTGTTACTGTATCCAGTGATATTTTTTTATTGCTTTTGTATTTGATTTATTTGTAGCCGATTATAGCGACAATCGATTTGTTGTGCTTGCAACACCGAAGTGGGCTGTCAAGTATCAATTTTAACGTTTGACAGAACGTCATAACCGAGAACGAGACACAGGTCTTGAGGCACTTTTCCGCTGGCGCTGGTCGAGGCTGCATGCTCCATAAGTCGTTGTTGGGCGGATCAAAGTTATTACTGTTTCAATATTACCCTTAGCTGTATGTGTGTGCAGTGTTATTTGGTGAAAATACAGAACATAGAAGAGTAATAAGGTGTTTTATTATAGTTGGTCCTACGCCAGTTATTTCTTCAATCGGGTAGGATGGGCGTTTCATCTGGTTTCTAGTCTAAGTTAGTCTCCGTAGATATTGGCCAACGTACTTGAATTGTTACAAAAATAGATATAATAAGCTGTTTATAGTATAAGTAAACATTTAACTACCGAACTATCCAGGGCATGTACAACTATATTTAGTTGTTGTCCAAGTATTGGAGAAATTGTACACTGGATACAGTAACAAGTAAGTTAGTACTCGTATCTAGTAAAAGTTCAAAGTTATATTGAATATAACTGCACGTGTGGCGTAGTGGTTAAAGTAGTTGCAGGTAATGGTTTCGATCCCGGGTCCGACCCAGGATAGATATTTGTGTGCATGAACATGTATGTTTGTCCTGAGTCTGGGTGTAATTATCACCTAATTATCTGGGTGTAGTTACCAGAAATACCCACTTTGCTAGTCACCCATCTATGGACAGACCGCGAGCCTAGTTGCTTAACCTCGCCGATCGCTTAAGGACCGGTGATAGCATCTAGCTATGAGCGCCCCAAATTGACAATCAGCGCTACAGTTATCTGTGGCAGAATGCTGAACTGTGGCCTTTTAGTCACTAAGGTGCTTAGTAGAGGTACATTGAATAGTTACGTAAAATTTTGGATTATAGAAAAATGTATTCATTATTATTCACATGTGTCAAAATATATATATGTTTACATCTGTGTGTTGTACCCCAACTGCTACCCTAATTTCTATTGATGTAACTTATGTGGCTAATAAATATATATTCTTTCTTTCTTTTAAATTCTATAGGGAACCATAAAATCTATATACATATATGACAAGGATAACATCTTGAACTCCAAATGTCATCCATGTCGACACACACTAAGATGTGTCGCAGTCGGTTCACCGCAAATTGATTGGAGACCGCAACCTAATCATGAATGACGAGTCTAACACTGGCCGTATTACATTTAGAGCACGTTTAGCTGTCTATTTGGTGACCTGTGCACGGTTACTGTTAGTACAATTGGCATATAGAATGGCTTATTGGGAGTCACCCATCTATGGCCTGACCGCAAGCCTAGTTGCTTAACCTCGCCGATCGCTTACGGACCGGTGAGAGCATCTAGCTATGAGCGCCACAAAATCTACAGGGAACCGTAAAATCTATGAACAGATATCACACAAATAACATCTTGAATTCCATATTTCATCCATGTCAACACACAAGATGTGTCGCAGTCGGTTCACCGCAAATCGATTGGAGACCAACGCAACCTAATCATGAATGACGAGTCTAACACCGGCCGTGTTACGTTGAGACCACGTTGAGCTGTCCATTTGGTGACCAGTACAGGGTAACTGTCAGTACTATTGGCTTATAGAATTGCCTATTGGTTAGTGAACTTAACAGCTAATTCAAAGGTCGAGGGTTGGATCACCACTCTTTACCGATCTTTTTTTGATGAGCACGAATATTTGTTCTGTGTCAGGGCGTAATTTATTATAGATAAATTACCCTTACCATTTCACCAACGACAATAACATAACCTATGCAATGTACAGATACTGGTATCTTACAGATAACATCTTGAACTCCATATGTCATCCATGTTGACACACACAAGATGTGTCGCAGTCTAATCATGAATGACGAGTCTAACGCCGGCCGTGTTACGTTGAGAGCACGCTAAGCTGTCTATTTGGCGACCAGTACAGGGTTACTGTCAGTACAATTGGCTTATAGAATGGCCTATTGGTGGTATCTATGGACTGACCGCAAGCCTAGTTGCTTAACCTCGCCGATCACTTAAGGACCAGTGACAGCTTCTAGCTATGATCGCCTCAAAATCTTTGTTCAGATATCACACAGATAACATCATGAACTCCATATGTCATCCATGTCGACACACAAGATGTGTCGCAGTCGGTTCACCGCAAATCGATTGGAGACCGCAACCTAATCATGAATGACGAGTCTAACACCGGCCGTGTTACGTTGAGAGCACGTTAAGCTGTCTATTTGGCGACCTGTAGGTACAGGGTTACTGTCAGTACAATTGGCTTATAGCCAGTAGAGCCTATTGGTCTAATGGTTAGTGAACCTGACCACTAATCCAGATGGAGTGGGTTGGATCCCCACCCTGTACCAATCTCTTTTTGATGAGCACGAATATTTTTTCTGTGTAAGGGCGTAATTTATTATAGATAAATTACCCTTGCCGTTTCACCAGCGTCAATAACATCATCTATACAATGTACAGATAAGTTAGTATCTTACAGATAAATCTTGAACTCCATATGTCATCCATGTCAACACACAAGATGTGTCGCAGTCAGTTGGAGACCGCAACCTAATCAAGAATGACGAGTCTAACACCGGCCGTGTTACGTTGAGAGCACGTTAAGCTGTCTATTTGGCGACCTATACAGGGTTACAGTCAGTACAATTGGCTTATAGCCAGTAGAGCCTATTGGTCTAGAGGTTAGTGAACCTGACTACTAATCTAGACGGCGTGGGTTCGATTCCCACCCGTTACCAAACTTTGTTTGATGAGCACAATTATATGTTCTGTGTCTGGGTGTAATTTATTATAGATAAATTACCCCCGCTGTTTCACCCGCTTTAAACTTCATAAATTATAGTTAATATGTTAAATAGATATATAAGCTATATTACTACAAAGTTTCATCAAAATCTATTCCGTAGTTTTGGCGTGAAAGAGTAACAAGTATCCTTACATACGCTGCTGCCCACGCTTGTCTTGATTGTCTACCACTGAATATCCAAAATATATAATATATTAGGTAAGATATTATATAAAGATATTAATATAAATAGGTAAGATCACTAAGTCGGAGTTTGTTTCGCTGGGTCTTCTCAGTTGGGGCGCATTGAATCCGGTAGTAGCACTAAAGCGCGACCGTCGTTATAAACACAAGTCTTAATATAAACGGAACCATTCGAATAATATGTAGTAAAAATATAGCTAAAGCTATAAATTTCGATAGTTAAACTTAAACATAATCTCTTTGACAATAACTTAATACAAGCTAGCTAAATATCATTGCTATTATAATATAAATTTTATAGATGTTTTCAACAAGAAAAAACCATATTACTACAAACATGTTCTGACTATTTACAAGCGTTTAAATTTCTTTTTTCTGTATCCCAACTACAATAAGCAAGCGGCATAGTAATAGAACACGCAACACTGGCTAGAAACAAGTCAACTTTAAGTCGACAATATCAGTATCGAATATCACATTCTCACCTCTATATCTAACAGTAACAGTATCCGAGTATCCGAGTCGATTAGATCCACGTTTATTCACAAACCTTTGATTCGATTCGATACGATTGGTTTTCACGGGTTCAACATGATCATAGAGTATAAATATAAGCAGAAAATACTTTTACTTAAACTATTATAGCACCTGTAAATTGTGTAATTCAGTTAATGATATGGGATAGCCGTTTCCGGCCATTACCGACACTGCACACAAAACAAACACCTCCTTAAGGTGTCACAGACAGACCCCTTTTTTACGTGATTGAAACATTGACCTATACGTATTCTACTAGACGCGCGATCCCATATTGAGAATTTGCTCACTGAATTGCAGCGCGGGCGCTGCAACTCAGTGAGCAATTTTGGCCGCCGCGCCCGCGCCCCTCACCTCGCGCGCAGCCGGACTGGGACAGAGATTTTATTCGAAACAGCGTGTCTAGTTATACATATAAGTCAATGGTTTGAAATGCTCTAGTCACACGTGGTGTGGGGCTCGACCCACTAAAACCACCACGGTAGCCAGCCTTACAGTGCCTGTAGCGGGGGCTCTGGGTACTCGTGAACGATCTCGCCAGTACCCCCGCTGAACACTAAGCGTCCGCGAGACTCTCACCCGGGTAGAGGAGGGGCCTGAATGCCTTCCTCTCTCCCCAGTACGCACAAACGTGTTACCTGAGCTACAGCAGGTTACCCTTCCCGGGACCGCTGGCGCTCGGAGGTAAAGAACTTAATTCGTTCCCTCCCCCAGACGCCAGCGGTCCCTGGGACGGACAGCCCCCTGTGCAGAGGGTGCATCGAAAATGAAGAAAAACCAGCACACGTACGACGTGTTTCCAGACTCATATAACATGGGTTTATTCAAGGTTAGAGTGAACAGGCATCTTATGGGTACGTGCGGTCCACCTTCGACCACATCTTCACTTACCATCAGGTGAGATCGTGGTCAAGCGCAAACCCATTTAGCATAAAAAAAAACTACACTGCAAGAGTATTAAGTTCCTGAATGTTCCGAAGATACTGCAGGAGGTCCTAAAGCCAGGCTTGTGTGGCATGCTGGAGTTCTGGATGGAACTGAAATGGTTCGAGTAGCCAAACAAGTTCACGCACAATGACCTAATTAGGAGGCTACGTGCGAAAACCTAGCGCCCAACTAACTAACATGGGATAGCCGTACTTAAGAGTTCTTTACCAATGGAACTGAATACCGTCTAACGAGGAAAATACGCATGAAATTCCTTTGCAATGTTTATCAGTTTTCTACGAACTGATCGGGATTGCAAATGCAGATAAATTTATTATTAATTTGTGATTACTCCCAAGAAGATTTTTGGGAAACGCTTGTCCAGCTGTGGACTTCTTTCAGCTGTAATGATGATATAATTAATTTAATTGCATGTGTAATTTTGACAAGCTTGTATGGATCCCTATAGATTTCGAAGTCAGATGTTAATTATTCTGATAGCTAGCAGCGGGCAACAAGTTAGACGGCAATGAAGTGACCCGAACGGAGCAAACCCTAATAAAAATGTTGAAAAAGAGCTAGATAGAAGAAAATAAATAATAGTTAAAACGAAACTAAATAACACGTTTCTATGGAAAACCAAAAAAATAAATGTAGGTAGTTTTTTCTATAAAAGCGTGTTTCATAGTTTTTTAAACTATTATTTTATTTATCTAAATAGACTTGCTTGGCACCAGGACGCTACCAGTTATAATCGCTAATTCTGATTATCCTAGTAAGGATAACGGGTCTCACTGTTTAAAATATTGAATTATCACTTATATATGACCTTTGCGTCTGTTACAGACGATTTAGGCTGATTTCACAGTGACGCGCGCGGCACGCCCGCGTCTCAACAGCCATTTTAAGTGTATGCAACGGCGCGTGCGAGACGCGTCACTCTGAAACGCTAGCTGCCAGTAGAGGAGCTCGGGCAGCGCTGGCCGACGACGCCGCGACGGCGCGCTTGTCACCGGCGGCGCGTTTGAACTGCGTGACTATAAAACGCAACTACTATCTAGTGTAATTATAAGCGCGCGCGTTTGGACGGCGCTTCTCGCCGGCGCGACTCTGAAATCAGCCTTACGGCGCATTGTCTGAGACACATTTCTTATGGTGGCTAAACAAACCGATGCGAGAGCGACATAGCCTGCCTCAGGCCTGACAAGAGAAGTTAGCGGTGGTTGGTGCCGAGCCGCTTTCATGTCGCTTCTGTCTCTTATCAGCAAGTACTCCGAACCAGGCTTCATCACAGAACTTAAGCCTCTTCCAAAACTCTTCACAATTCATGTATTGCGCTACGCTACTCGCATCCAGCGGCTTCCGGCGACCCATCATCTTGTCTTTATCTACATGTAAGTAGCTATAATTAAGTATAGTATCAATATTTGGTACTACAAACATGTTCTTTATGATTACAAGTACTGTTTTGAAGTCAATGTGAATAAAAACCATTTTAATTTTACTAATTTATTACTACTTATTTTTTTAAATCATTTCCCGGCTAGTAGACGCGGCTAAATGTCAAGCTATACATTTCTAGTATAAGCTGACCTCTCATTGTATGGAAATCTAATATACAGGGAGATCAGCTTATACTGGAAATGTATAGCTTGAAATGTAGCCGTGTGTACCTACCTAATTACACGTCTACCTATTTTTATTTCTATGGCTCGTCCTATTTGGAACTGTTTATTTAGGGAGCGAATGTAGTTCCTTTTGAAGAAAGATCTGAACACGAGTGTCTAGTGATTGCCATTCAAGGATGACTTACAGTTCTAAGTAACAACTAGTAATATCCTGCCAGTCTGAATAGAGGTTAGACATCTACCCGGGGCATATTATGGGACACTAGACACACCATAATCTTTGCGCACAAACATAGGGGGATTTTTTAATTCATCACTTTCTTGGTCCGATTGGATTTCTAGCGACACGACCGGAAAGAGGTCAGGTACACATCCGACAGCTTTACGTGCTTGGGATGTAAATACCTAGAGGTATGTACTTACAAAAATTCGGCCTGATACTGACAAAATTTATTACAGAAAAATAGAAATCACTTTTTGAGCTGACCCTGGATTTGAACCGACGATTTCATGTCTGCGGTTGAACACAATATTACTATTATGACCTATATTATTTAATTTTTATTGGGCTTAGAAGTAGCCGTAAGCAGACAAATAATACAGCAAATAATACAATAAAATGATAAAATATTTACCACTTTATTCATGGACGCAGATGTTTGTTCCCAGCTTATTATGAACCAAAAATAGGAAATTTCACCAAACAGAAACCAATATTTGAATAAGTAAACATTTGATTATTTTTAGCTCAGCCGGTTAGCGTTATACGGAATTAAATTAAGTCGAGATAAAGTTTTTGGACGAAATGAACTTCGTATTTCAATATATAAATGACAATTTTATACATGCAATCAGGAGCTTATGGACCTATATGAATATATTAATATAATATAATAATATCTAGGGACAGTGTCACACAGATCATCCTAGCCCCAAACTAAGCAAAGCTTGTACTATGGGTACCAGGCGACGATATACATACTTATATACATAGATACATAAAAAAACATCCATGACTCAGAAACAAATATTCGTGCTCATCACACAAATATTTGCACTTACCGGGATTCGAACCCAGGACCACCAGCTTCGTAGGCAGAAGCACTACCAACTAGGCTACGGTGACCGACGATATTTGCAAATATAAGAGTAGTCGTGGAACACACGGGCCCATATCAAGCTAAACATTTCCAGTATAAGCTGATCTCGCGTTGTTTAGGATTTCCATACAATGAGAGGTCAGCTTGTATTGGAAAGTATAGCTTGATATGTAGCCGTGTGTCATCATCATCATCATATCAGCCGAAAGACGTCCACTGCTGGACAAAGGCCTCCCCCAAAGATCTCCACAATTGCCGGTCTTGCGCTATTCGCATCCAGCATTTTCCAGCGGCCCGCACAAGATCATCGGTCCATCTTGTAGGGGGCCTGCCCACGCTGCGTCTTCCGGTTCGTGGTCGCCACTCGAGAACCTTTCTGCCCCAACGGCCGTCGGCTCTACGAGCTATGTGCCCTGCCCACTGCCACTTCAACTTGGCAATTCTTCGGGCTATGTCGGTGACTTTGGTTCGCCTGCGGATTTCGACATTTCTGATGCGATCCCGCAGGGAAACTCCGAGCATAGCCCTCTCCATTGCTCTTTGGGTGACCTTGAGCCTTCTAATAAGGCCCATAGTGAGCGACCACGTCTCTGTTCCGTATGTCATCACTGGCAACACACACTGGTCGAAGACTTTCGACTTGAGACACTGCGGTATTTTGGACGAGAAGATGTTACGTAGCTTCCCGAACGCTGCCCAACCGAGTTGGATTCTACGATTGACCTCCTTCTCGAAGTTGGACCTACCTAGTTGGATGGTCTGTCCTAGGTAAATATAGTTCTCTACAACTTCGAGTGCAGAGTCACCAACTTTCAATTGAGTGGGTGCAACATGGACGTTTGACATGATTTTCGTCTTATCCATGTTCATTTTCAGACCCACTTGTTGAGAGACTCTGCTGAGGTCATCGAGCATTGTACCGAGGTCTTCCATGGTCTCAGCCATGACTACGATATCATCGGCAAATCGAAGGTGAGTGATGTACTCGCCATTGACATTGATGCCAAAGCCTTTCCAGTCCAGAAGCTTGAAGACGTCTTCCAATGCAGCGGTGAACAGTTTCGGAGATATAACATCTCCCTGTCTCACGCCTCGCTGCAAGTGGATAGGTTTCGAGATCTAGTCCTGGAGTCGCACTGACATAGTGGCGTTTTCATACAAACACTTTATCACCTCGATATACCGGTAGTCAATTTGGCACCTTATGAGAGACCTCAGCACGGCCCATGTTTCGATAGAATCAAAGGCTTTCTCATAGTCCACAAACGCTAAGCACAGTGGCTTGTTATACTCTTCGGTCTTCTGTATAACTTGCCGCAGCGTATGTATGTGGTCTATGGTGCTAAAGCCTTTTCGGAAACCGGCTTGTTCGGGAGGCTGGAAGTCGTCAAACCTGCGAGCGAGACGGTTCGTAACGACCCTCGAAAACAACTTGTAAACATGGCTCAGCAGTGTGATGGGTCTATAATTCTTCAATAGGGTCTTGTCGCCCTTTTTGAAGAAGAGCACCACCACACTTCTGTGCCATGCTTGTGGCGTTTGACCATCTAGTATGACGGAGTTAAATAACTTCTGAAGGGCCCGTAGGATTGGTGTACCACCCGCCTTCAGAAGCTCTGCTGTAACTCCATCATCACCAGGCGCCTTATTGTTCTTGAGTTGTTTGAGAGCCATTCTAATCTCGTACAGGCTGACGTCCGGGATGTCTTCGGTGTAGTGTCGGGTTAGTCGTGCTCTGGGATCTGAGGCATGACTTTTGACAGGTGGCTGTGTTGTCGTATATAACTGTCCGTAGAACTTCTCGATCTCTCCCAGCAACTCAGGTTTAGACGTGACGATTCTACCATCCTCAGTCTTCAGCTTCGTCAGTTGGCTCTGTCCAACAGACAGAGCTCTTGCGAACACTTTAGAGCCTTTGTTCCGCTCGATAGCCTCTTTAATACTAATTGTATTAAATTGCCGCGTGTCGCGAGTCAAAGACTTTGAGATCTGTCTGTTGAGCTGCCGATATCTGGTAGCATCATCTGAGGATGTCAGAACCATTTTCCGTCTATCTTCCATAAGTTGCAGGGTAAAGTCAGAGATCTTTTTAGTTCTGTTTGTACGACGGGCCTTGAAGACCTTAGACCCAGCCGTATGGACAGCTTCTACGAGCCTGTCATAGTATGAGTCCACTTCCTCGCAGTCTGCTAGGCATTCGAAACGGTTTTGCAGTTCGAGCTGAAATGGTTCGGGGTTTTGGACGTGGATAGGTAAAGGTCGGAGCGTAGACTTTATCAGTCGGGACCTCTGGAGTTTGACATTCAGGTTCAATGAGCCTCTGACCAGTCTGTGATCGCTCCCGGTTTTAACCGCATTGATCACGGAGACATCATTGAACATCTGTCGTCTCGTCGACAAGATAAAGTCTATCTCATTTTTAGTTTTACCATCGGGGCTCACCCAGGTCCATTTGCGGTTATCCGGCTTCCTGAAGAAGGAATTCATCATAAAGAGTCCCTCCTTCTCCATGAAGTCGGCCAACATTTGGCCCCGGGGGTTCCGGTCTCCAGTTCCAAATTGCCCCACTCTCAGCTCATTACCGAATCGTTTGCCCAGCTTCGCGTTAAAGTCCCCCATGACCACAGTGAAATAGGAGTTAGAGGTATGTATGGCTCTGGATATGTCCTCATACATAACCTCTACCTCATCGTCGGAGTGTGTCGAAGTAGGTGCGTATACCTGTATAACCTTCAACGAATACCGCTTGGTGATTCTGAGTATAAGGTACGCAACCCTCGTCGACACACTCTCGATTTTCACTAGGTTGTTCACGAGGGACTTGTGGACTATGAACCCGACACCACCTTGGGATATTTGGTCACCCTCCCGGTAATAGAGCAGGTTTCCGGATTTCAGTATTATCGAGTCCTCCCCCTCTCTTCGGACTTCAGATAATCCTACAACATCCCAATGTAACCTGCTCAATTCTTCCTCCAGTTCGGTTATCTTCTCGTCGGACCGCAGTGTACGTGTGTTATATGTTGCCAGGGCCAGAGGTCGTCGGTGTTGGTAACGCGGAATCTGCCGGGGATTCTTAGCACCCCCTGCCCTGCCGTAACCACGGCTGTTACCACGGCTAGGAATAGCAGGGCTGCCGGGGACTGGGGGCCGCGGTTTGGTTGTGTCCATCATTTGAGGGGATTTGCCATAATCGCCACGCTTGGCAGACGGGTTGGCGATCGCAGTAAGGTGGATATGGTACTCAGGAGAACGCTGCTGCCCGTTCTCTGGTATATATTCCCTCGGGACGACTTTTACATCCCACGGGATGAGAGGGGGTGGTGATATTCTTAGGCCGTCACCACACAGCAAGCCGTCACCACACAGCCGTGTGTACCAAATTTTAATTCATTTATTAATCTTCTAACATAGGTGCGGTGCTTAAATAATAATACACTGGGACATAATAATAATATCCTGGGACATAATTCACACATGGCCATCTGATCCCAAACTAAGCAGAGCTTGTACTCTGGAAATTAGATAACTGATATATTACCTATACTACTTTTCTTTGGTATTACGCACTTATTAAATAAATTAACGGTTCGAAATTCTTTATTTCTCAAAGATTACAATTTTATAATCACTTCGAGGAGAAATAAACTAAGTATCGATATTTAAATCACAATAAGGTAGCTTACAATGCGCAAAATGTAGTTAATTTAGATAAGCTAAACTTTTGCCAAAGTTTAACAATTTTAGTTGATTGATTGTGTGGGTAGAACTAAAATAAGTATACAATCTATGACGCGACACTTAGACAGTGTGCGGACTGCATGTTTCTATATACTTATTTATTAACTTAGCAGATTGTTATTAAAACGTGATGTATAAACTAAAACTATTTTTAATTTTATTTGACTGCACGTGTGGCGCAGCGGCTATGCCGCGGGTTAGAGTCCCGCGCCGCACAACTATTTGTGTGACGCACAAATAGTTGTTCTGAGTCAGGATGTAATTAGTGTCCGTCTATTATATGTTTGTAAAGTACCCCGCGACTCAGGGATTAGATTCCCCAATGCGGGCGTTGTCTTTATAAAAAAAAAATACACTTCTTTTTTATACATTTGAATATATATACATATAACTCAGTATACATTATATCTTGACTGTGCGTGTTGCGCAGCGGCTAAGACAGTCAAACCCCCCCCCACACTTCAAATCCCGGGTTTTATATGTCTGTGAAGTACCCCGCGACAAGGGGGTTTCCCAAATACGGGCGTTGTCTTTTTATTTATTTATTTAAGGATCGTCAACGTTCCACACACTCATGCAGTTATAAGACACGTATATACTTAAAAATAATAGTGCTGCAACACTTAAAGACGACCACAGCATTAAAATTTTACATTATTAAAGTTAATCACAAAAAAAACTTGTGTGTACTTATGTACACGCGTTAGAAGTTATACTTCTTAATATACAACTTGAACATAGTTATCAATTTTCATACCACCAAGAACTAACGTCATGCTGTTATTTTTGAATTTTTACGATGCGCGCGCAAATTCACTCTCATACATTTTCATACCACCTAGAACTAACTTCATGCTGTTAAATTTTTTGGTGTCGGTGTGCGCGCGCATCGTAAAAATTCACTCTCATCATTTTTCTCCATCGCGGCAAAAGAAGTATAACTTCAATAAATAAATTAAAAACTTGCACTAATTACAAAAACAAGCCATAAACAATAAACATCGAAACGTGACAAAAAGTAAAAAAAGAAAAAAAGTAAATATCAACAGCAGATGATATGGCTTAACGCTATAAACGACTATAGAAACATCATTAATATAATATTGTTACTTCGCGTATAAATAACGCTTGAAATTTATACAAATTTTAAGGTGTCGTATTTCCTCTTACAAAACTGTACCGATTTCTCTCGACTCTTCAGTAATTTGAGACAAGGAAATGCTCTTTGTGGAATCGTTTCCTTTTTCAAGTTAATTTGTTGATTCGGTGTTTATTTCTTGCGGTTTGAAAGTAAAGAAAGCGGAGTAAACACATTTTTTATGAATTAATAATAATATCCTAGTACATTATTTACACACAGCCATCTGATCCCAAACTAAGCAGAGCTTGTACTATGGAATCCAGATAACTGATATATTAGGTCTTTACCTATGAAATTGCCGTTCTGCAGTACTGGCCATTTCAAATCAAAATAATTTTTGTTTGGCTAAGAATTCTAATTTCAAATTAATTTTATTTTAAAAACATGGAATCTTTTTTCCAAAAGTAGTCATTTCTTTATTGATTAGTGTTACATTTTCATCGCATTTCAATCTTTTTCGTCATCATGGATACGTTAAAAATTCGAGTAATTATGGAATATGAGTACCGTCGTGGCAGCAACGCGGCACAAGCGGCACGCAACATCAACGACGTTTACGGAGCTAACACTACAAACCAACGCACCACCTGTTATTGGTTTGCTCGCTTCCGTTCTGGAAATTTCGACCTGAAAAATGAACCTCGCCTCGTCCGAAGACTTTGGTCGACAATGACGAATTAAAGGCGGTTGTGGAAGCTGATGATACACAATCTACGGCTGAATTAGCAGCAGCTTTCGACGTTAGCGTCAAAACAATATTGGTCCATTTGCGTCAAATTGGCAAGGTAAAAAAGCTTGACAAATGGGTGCCCCACGAACTCAATGATCGCCAGCGCGAAGTACGCGTCGAGACGTGCCTTGCACTGCTCAACAGACACACAAATGAAGGAATTTTGAACCGCATTGTTACCTGCGATGAAAAATGGATTCTGTTTGATAACCGCAAGCGCTCAGCAAGTTGGTTGGATCCTGGTTCAGCACCTAAACAATGCCCTAAACGAAAACTTACCCCTAGAAAAGTGATGGTCACTGTTTGGTGGTCTAGCGCCGGTGTGATTCATCACAGCTTCTTACCAAACGGGGTGAGCATTACTGCAGATGTGTACTGTGAAGAACTGAGCACAATGATGGAGAAGCTGGCGCATCTCCAACCAGCATTGGTCAATCGCTCGTCTCCGCTGCTCCTGCACGACAACGCGCGACCTCATACTGCACAGCAGACGGTCTCCAAGTTGCAAGAACTGGGGTTGGAAGCTCTCCGTCATCCGCCCTACTCACCAGACCTTGCGCCTACAGACTACTACTTTTTCCAGAATTTGGATAACTTCTTGGCGGGAAAAAAATTCAATACCCGAGAGGCAGTACAAAATGCCTTTGAAGAATTTGTTGCCTCCCGTCCAGCTGATTTCTTTAAGAAGGGCATCAATAAACTGCCACTGCGATGGCAAAGATGCATTGATTGCATGGGTGATTACTTCGATTAATACAAATAAAAAAATTCATGAAAAAAAATCGTTTAAATTTTTTCATACAAAACGGCAATTTCATAGGTAAAGACCTATTACTACTTGTTTTTTGTAAATACACATTTATATAAATAATTACACCCAGACTCAGGACAAACAGACATGTTCATGTACACAAATATCTGTCCTGGGTGGGAATCGAACCCACGACCTCCGGCGTGAAAAGCGAGCATTTGCCAACCACGCCAACAATCCAATTAAGAATCCTTTTAAATGAAATGTCATAGCAAAAGCGCTTAAAGGCACCGAAGTGTCTAATAACGTAGAGCGATAGTTACACAAAACGGTCCCAATACAAATGACTCACTCACGCACCTCCATGCTTCAATAACCGCCCAGAGTGGAGGTTCGAAACTCAAATGGGGTAACTTCCGGCTCGGGCCCCTGCAAACCTATATTGAGTCGTTCATACCCTGATGTTCTTACCGATCCGTAAGTGATAGGCGAGGTTAAGCAACTATGCTCGCGGTCAGTCCATGGATGGGTGTCCGTCAAAGTGGTTTAATTTCTGAACGAACTGCTTCGGAAGGCACGGTAATCTGTGGTCCCGGTTGTAGCCATTAGGCAACAGTCGTTAAGTTATGTTAAAGGCCTATAGGGGGCGGCTTGAACAACTCTGACACTAGAGTAACCACTGCCCATACGATAAGTTAGTAAGTAACCTATATTGTTCTGTGATCAAGTGAATGCTTAAGGTAAACAAAAATAAACAAATAGCCCTAGACTCATTTCGAAATAAATATGTACCAGATATTTATTAAATTGATATTTCCAATGTACCTAAAAGATTCTCATTCTAACGATGTGACAATGGCTTCTAAAAGTTTCTTACAGTACAAAGCCTCAAAAAGTCCTTCATAGGTATAGTACAATAAGATCTTCATTACAAACGACTTCGTTCTGAGACGTATCCGTCAATGTGCACAATGGTTCTATTCACGTGACATATTTGCTCCCAGATAGTACGGAGCTTATGGTAATTGGGGGTGAACCTTCTTAACTGGACACGGAAAGAATTATTTGCATGGATGAAACAGATGAGACATTGATACCTGGTCTATGGTGGTATGGTGGTTAGTGACCCTGATTGCTAAGCCTGAGTTCGTGGGTTCAGTACCCACCCGGGACAAATCTTTGTGCGATGAGCACGATTAATTGTTAGTTTATCTCATAGAAATATATAAGTATTTTTATCAGTTGTCTGGTTGCCATATTACAGGCTCTGCCTAGTTTGGGAACAGATAGGAGTGTATTAGTTGTCCAAAGATATTTATTATTTATTTATTCATAGATAACGGTCCTCGCTATGCGCCAGTTCACTACTTCAGAGCCTTTACCCCATCGTTTGAATAGCTGTTACGGCTTACCATCGGCCGACGCCGTATGCTCGTTAGCTGACTCGAATGTGTGTAAATAAATACTATAATTTTATTTGGTTTTACGTACTTACTAATGACATCTCAATCATAATAATAAAGTTCTACATAGCTATATGTACTATAAAGTCTTAAATAGTATCCTGTACAAGTCGTTGTAATGTACGCAAATAAGAATGAAATCAAAAAAAGGACAGTCAATCTATGTCCAAACTTGTATCTAATGATAAATCTAGTTTAAATGATAATCATGGCGCATATTTACAGTAGAACTGTACTAGTGTCTAGTTCTATAGTGTTTCACAAGCCACTCAATTAACGCTAGCCATCAAATATGTTTAATTCAATCAGCTACCAAAACTTCGCAGAAGTAATATGATATTTATATAAATGCTAAGTTAAAGTGGCAGTAGGCAGGGCACATAGCTCGTAGAACCGACGACCGCTGAGGCAGAAAGGTTCTCGAGTGACGACAACGAACCGGAAGACTCAGCGTGGGCAGACCCCCTACAAGATGGACCGATGATCTTGTGGGGATCGCTGGAAGCCACACAGGTCTTTGGGAGAGGCCTTTATGTAGAAGTGCTCGTTTTCGGGTGATATGATTTTTTTATTTAATAGATTTTGCGCACAGATATAAAATAAAATAAATCAAATGAAGAAGAAACAGGTACAGTGAAGATGATGATGATTTTGAATAAAAAGAAAATGTGAGCCGTCACGGGACGCCTGGCAGATGTGAAACATCGACATTATTTTGTAAAAGTAATATGCAGAAAAAAACATATTGTTATAGGAACTAAATATGTCATAATGATAAAATAAAAAGTCGATTGCGCATGGCGACGCGTCGCCACACCGTACACAGTACTATCGTATAGCGTGGCGACGCGTCGCCACGGCATGCGTCTCCACGCCAGAAATCTGTTTTACGTGCGGCAATAGATGTTTCACATCAAAAACTAAAACGAAATATTTTACACATCCGGACGCATCGACCGGGTGTTTGGGTGTTAAATAAATATTATCTATCTATGCATAACATTACCGCCAAGTTTACTTCATTAATTCGATGTTACTCCAACTATTCGGCTGTTTGAGAGTTTTGCCTCGACTTACCTCAATCCCGTTACACAATGGGTGACCCATTTTTTTATCGCTTTGGCAACGCCAACTAGACAGCAAAATTTGAGTGTGATCGTCGTGTTTCGGTATTGGTGTTCTGTGGGGAACGTCAGAATTATAGATGCTAAATCTACATCCACGATTTGAATAGTTTCATAAAATGAACTAGGAGATTTCACTGTGTTATTTATTATTAGCTGTGCCCCGCGGTATCGCCTGTATTAAAGTTAATAAATTATAGCATATACAAAATAAAAGATCAGAAAAGATAAATGGAATATCGATACATTAATAAAATCGTTACTGGTCGCTGTCTGAACATGGAATATTGATATATTTACTAGTATAGAGGGGCTTTAAGAACGCAATAAAATAAATAAATAAAAAAGGTTTTTATTCACGTAGACTTTTAAAAAGCGCTTGTAAATAGTCAGAACATGTTTCTAGTAATATAGTTGTATACCTACATTAGATATTATTTCTAGTAACATAGATATTTAGGTACATCTTGTATGAAAACATTTATAAAATTTATTTTATTACAGAAATGATAAATAGAACCCAGAAACAATTATTTTTAGATTTTTTGTCTGCATGTCTGTACGTTTGTGCACGATAAACTCAGAAATGACTTAACCGGATTGAATGCGGCTTTGTGTTGCGGTTTGGTCCACTGTTTCATTACAATCGGTTCATAAATAACAAAGTTAAATGCATCGAAATAAACACAATACACACACAGGAGTAAGTGAGAAGCTCGATTGCTTAGAGGTTGTAGCGCTAATAATAATATCCTGGGATATATTTTAACCACGGCCATCTGATCCCAAACTAAGAAGAGCTTGTACTATGGAAACCAGATAACTGGTATACTACTTTTCGTTTGTAAATACATAATCATATAGATAATTACACCCAGACTCATGACAAACAGACATGTTCATGCACACAAATATTGTCCTGGGTGGAAATCGAACCCACGACCTGCATCACCGGTCTTGGTTCAAATAAGAATGGGTGACCACAATTGGCTCAAAAATATATCAAGTAATAACTCTGATAACTTTCTTTTGAGTTGAAGCAAGATAAAAATAGTATCGGTAACTTTAATGTTTCTTAATTAGTTTTACGGTAACCATTAATCTATAATCAAAGAATTCCTGTGAAATTCGTTCGGAAAGTTGGCAGAGAATAGCCTTAAATTCAATGGAAGGGTAAAACGGTACTAAACGGATATTCGGAGAATCACAAATAAATTAACAACTCTAAAATAATAAAAGCCTCGGACGACTTTAAAACTCGAAAGTCGGAATCAAACAATGTTTAATTAATGAACAGCATAAAATTTATAACGGCGGTTTTTGATTATTATTTCAAAGTGTTTTGTAATTAGAAGAACAAACTATTGAAGAGACGGGAGCTACCATTGTGTATGTGTTGGTCTAAGTTACAAGTTACCAGCATCGTGTGACGTAACCACCGTCTTTCTCCATGACCATGTTGGCATTCAATCCATGTTCATCTTCAACATCATCATCATTTTGCATCGGTTCTCACCTTGTACCGTTTCTATTTTTATTTATTACTAGCTGTGCCCCGCGGTTTTACGCGCGTTAAACTTTATAAATTATCACAGCTCCTCCCCCGTAGGTGATAGCGTGATATTATGTAGCCTATATGTTGACCCGACCTCTTAGTAATAATCATGCATAATTTGAAGTAAATCCATGCAGTATTTTTTGAGTTTAGCCCGGACATACATACAGACAAACAGATAAACAGACAAAATATCAAAAAAAATTTTTTTGATTTCGATATGGATTGTAGAACACGCCCCAAAAATCCTTTAAATAAATACTCAATGTACAGTTTTGACATTACTACGATTTTATTATATGTACAGATTAACGATATTACTGCTCAAATCCATAATCTATACATATAATAAAATCGTAGGAAGGTCAAAACTGTACATGATATTGAATATTTTTTTAAAAGGATACTTGGGGCGTGATCTTCAGTCGATATCGAAGCCAAAAATATCGTTTTTAAAATTTTTGTCTGTTTATCTGTTTGTCTGTATGTATGTCCGGGCTAAACTCAAAAAGTACTGCATGGATTTACTTCAAATTTTGCATGAATATTACTAAGAGGTCGGGTCAACATATAGGCTAAATATTATGACGCTATCACCTACGGGGGAGGAGCTGTGATAATTTATAAAACTTGACGCGGGTAAAACCGCAGGGCACAGCTAGTTGTAAATATTTCATGTTTGCCGATGACCTTAAAATCTACCAAACCATAGCATCAAATACCATACCCTATTTCAGCAGGATTTGGACAGAATTGCGCATTGCTGCAACGTTAATCCCATGAAACTGAATGGTCAAAAATGTAGCCATAAACGATTCACGAGGAAAAAATAATCCAATACAGTACTGTCTCATCACACTAATCCTACTAATATTATAAATGCGAAAGTTTGTGAGTGTGTGACTGTGGGAGTGTGTATGTTTGTTACTTTTTTATGTCCAAAGTGGTTGGAGCGGCTGGAGCGATTTTAATAAAATTTGGTACCTATGGAGTTAGCTGACAACCTGGATTAACACATTGGCTATAATTTATAAAGTTTAACGCGAGTAAAACCGCGGGGCACAGCTAGTATAATATAAAAGAAGCATTATTGGAAACTGTAAACGAGGTTCGTGATCTTCATATCATCTTCAAAGTCAGCTTCAGAAGCCATATTGATAGCATAGTTACGAAATCGGCATCCTCATATCAGCCGAAAGACTTCCACTGCTGGACAAAGGCCTCCCCCAAGGATTTCCACAATAGCCGGTTTCCCGCGACCATTGCAAGATCGTCGGTCGACCATGTAGGCCTGCCCACGCAAAATTTGCATGGCAACTAGGATTTCTTAAAAGGAGCACTAAAGGGTTTAAGCTGGTTGGAAGCAAAAATTGTGCTATATAACACCTTTGTACGACGCCACCTTGAATATGCTAGCGTGGTGCAGAACCCGCATTACGCAGTACACTCACTAAGAGTAGAAAGTATCCAAAGGGCCTTTACAAAACATCTAGAATATAACTTTGTAGATATATCTCCCCGGTGTCCATACGAACAACGTATTAGATGTTACTAACGATCCTTATATCTACTATCGGCTCGCGTCTTCGCATAGTGACAAACCGACCATCTCAAGTATCTCCACCTAGTAACCATCCTGAGCTGAGGTTCGAGCTCCAATCCTGGGTGAGGTGTGTTAAAAAAGTGTAATTGAGATTATTCTGCCAAGGAAAATTGACAGTATTAGCCCCGTGTTTGGAAGTGGGCGGTGTTACACCTCCATGCCTTGGAGAGCATGTAAAGCCGTCGGTCCTGTACCTGACCTCTTTACGGTCGTTTCAGCTAACTGTCCCATCGGATCATGAGAGGGAGATAAGATGATGATACGCAGATGGCTAGTCTCCATGGAGACATGGCCGAAATACAACCAGAAGATCATTATTTTATAATTATATCTATTGACTGGCCTGTTAGTCTTATGGTTAGTGACCCTGACTGTTAAGCCAGAAGTCTTGGGTTCAATCCCCACCTAGGACAAATCTTTGTGTGATCAGCACGATTATATGTATGTAATATTTTTTTTAATAAGATAACGCCCGCACTAGGGAATTTAATCCCTGTGTCGCGGGGTACTTTACAAAAATATAATAGACGGACACAAATTACATCCAGATTTAGAACAACTATTTATGGGTCACTAAATAGTTGTCTAGCGTGGGACTCGAACCTGCGACACGAAGCGGCGAGACGTTTGTCTTAGCCGCTGCGCCACACGTGCAGTCAATTAGAAATTTATAAGTATATTTATTATACTTCTGGTTGCCATAGTACAGGCTCTGCCTACTTTGAGATAAGATAGCAGTGTGGTAATTGTACCAAGACATTTATTACTAGACGGGTCCCGCGGTTTTTACCGCGTTATACTTAATAAATTGTAGCCTATGTGTTATTAGGATATACAACACATAACTTAATTAACGCACATCCTGAAAATAGTTTGTTCAGAATCGTTTACTGAATCGATTTTTAATATAGGTAATTTTTTATTCCAAAAATAATTAAATCTACGGAAATTATTGTAATATTAACCCTGTACAGTCAAAACAAATTGAAATGGACCATAAGTCAAAGTAATAAGACTTTTAAAATCTCAGTTTTATTTGTAATCATACAAATTCCATCATTTAATACAAAATTAAGAAATAAACCTTTATTCCAAGAAACTAAATTAGTAAATAACAATGCATATACCAGTTAAAATAAAAATTCAGTGTATGTACCTATTATGATTATAACATAATATTGTAATTGGGGTGTTTGAGGGTGTGCGTTAATTACGTTACATGTTGTATAAGCTATATTGCTACAAAGTTTCATCAAAATCCCTTCCGTAGGTTTTGCGTGACAGAGTAACAAATATACACATATCTATACATCCATACTTACAGTCATTCACATTTATAATAATAGTAGGATTATTTATCAAATCAATAAATCAAATCAAATCAAATTATTGTATTTGTAAAACATAGGTATTTACATAAAGGTGTTACGTACGATGACTTAATATATGGACGCTATGTTTTGCCGTTGAGGCGTACAAATATAATTTAACTTAGCTATAGCTACTTAAGAACTAAATGAGAACTTACAATAAAAATAAAAACTATCAGAAGAAAACAAAGTTAAATATTTCTAAGTGAAAACATACAACAACATATTTTAATTATATTTGAAAAATGAATATATATATAAATATATATAATATTTTAAAATACTTAAAACTTATGACTATTTTATATTACATTATCATTTAAAAAATCTTCAACAGCATAATAACATTTTTCCAATAAAAGTGCGTGGAGAGTTTTCTTAAACTTTATTAAGGGCAAATTATTTATTATATTTGAACTCCAATCGACACAAAGTCATAAATCTAAGCTAATCCAAAAGGTTACCCGCTTATATCTTGACACATACAAGCAATAAAATGCTGTGATAAAATCAAAACTATGTTGAACTGTGTTCATTAGTGGCACATTTATAAATCACGCAGTTACAACACGTGACTAAATTCTTAGTAGACTCTGATTAGTCAGCAAAGTATGGACGTGTGGTGAAGTTTGTTTTACGAAGAAATTTGGACTATTCGGCCTACATGCTTCGGTAATGGATTTTAGAACTAATAGGTTTAGGTTTAAATATATTTATTCCGATTAATACAAACGTCACTTATATGAGTAATCTATACATATAATAAAATCGTAGGAAAGTCAAACCTGTACATAGAATATTTTTTTTAAAGGATACTTGGGGCGTTATCTATAATCGATATCGAAGCCAAAAAAATAGTTTTTAGAATTTTTGTCTGTTTATCTGTTTGTCTGTATGTATGTCCGGGCTAAACTCGAAAAGTACTGCATGGATTTACTTCAAATTTTGCATGAGTATTACGAAGAGGTCGGGTCAACATATAGGCTACATATTATCGCGCTATGTCCTACGGGGGAGCAGCTGTGATAATTTATAAAGCACAGCTAGTTAAATATAAAAATCAAGTTGTGTGGTTTAAGTAACCACGATGCAAGAGAAACTTTGTCTTTTACGGCGTCAAATTAATTCCCCGTCGGATATCTACGCATTATTGTTGGTTATTCCTCGTTGCCTGGTTTATTTGACTCACTATCTGTATCGTTATAGCTGCATTGTTGTCCATCGTGAAAAACAACATATATATATATCAAAAACAAATTCCGTGGAGCACTTCCAAATATGAGTGAGAATGTAAATTCTACAGTCAGCTGATGCGTGCTATGGGCGCCGCCATGACACACCAGACATGCGATAGAGGGACGAAATAATATGAAATGATTGAAAACCAAAAAAATCATATTCCACTTAATGATTTCGTGTAATTTGTCCATTTTATTTATTTATTTAGGCTCACCAACAATTGCTTACACTCAAAATATTACAGATTGCGTCCGACTATAACTAAAGTCAAGTGTAGCAATCTTTTATGGGTAAGCACGGCATGCATCTTTTATATTACTATAAGTGTGCCTATTTTGATGGATCTACCCATGAAACTAAAGCGCTCCTTTCTCGGTGTCGATGAACGAATCAGAATTGTACTAAAATACAGGCGCATCATCAGACTGGAGCAGTTTCGTTTTAACCTAGTTTCAGATTGGTTCAAGGCGCCCAGTAGGCTTCTGATATATGAGATAACGACTTGTCTAACGACTACAACTAGGGCGACAGGTGTAGATGCATTACTTCTTCGATCCATCACTTAAGGATCGGTAAAAGCAAGTGGCTATGAGCACCTCGTATAGAAGTGAGCGGGGCACACAGCTATTAGATTTATAATAATAATAATAATATCTGGGGACAATATCACACAGATCATCCTAGCCCCAAACTAAGCAAAGCTTGTACTATGGGTACCAGGTGACGATATACATACTTATATAGATAGATAAATACATAAATACATAGAAAACATCCATGACTCAGAAACAAATATTCGTGCTCATCACACAAATATTTGCACTTACCGGGATTCGAACCCAGGACCACCAGCTTCGTAGGCAGGAGCACTACCAACTAGGCTACGGTGACCGTCAAAAAATTGAATCATTGGTATGCGAGTGACGAGTTCGAATCGGAAGATTCACCGTAGGCATGTCACCCACAAGCTGGACCGATGTTCTTGTTGTGATTATCGCTGCAGCGGAACCAACCACTATGAAGATCCATGAAATTCATAAATTGAATAGTTGGCTTCGATCGAAGCTACAGCCTTTATTAAACCATGTGATCTACAGCCAACAAATTTGCCGACCATCGTCCTTCGGGAAGGTTTTAGGTAAGGCAAATTTAAAATTTAATCTACCCGTTGGTGTTTTATTTATTTAAACTTTATACATAACAGTGTACAAAGTCGGACTCAATGCCTAAGGCATTCTCTGCCAGTCAACCTAGGGGTGATGCAGAGTATCTTTCGTAGTATTTAGTACTTTATATTCTGTGGTATAACGTCAAATCACCTTGAATTGGTAGAATTTTTGTATTTACCCTCATTCTCAGAAAAACATTGAACACTACTTAGCATAAGACACGTTTTGTCTTTGACTTTCAAATGCCATTCTATTGTTGAGTGAATGAGATAGTAAATGTCCTAAGCTAATTTGTTCCAATCATTTAATAGTATGAGGGTAAGAGCTTTTACTGTAACTTAGTTTTATTGTGCGGAACAAAACTTGCGAACTAATTTTGGAGAAGATATTTTTAATTGTATTTTACCAGCCTAAGTAATATTAAAATTTATTTTACTGGCCCTGACTGATAAGTCAGACGTCGAGGTTCGACCCAGGACAAACTTAGTGTGATGAGATGATTATTTTTGGGTGTAATTTAGGTATAATATGTATGTATTTACAAATATATAATTATGTTAATCAGTTTTCTGTAGGGGATCAGATGGCAGTATCTTAGTTGTCCCAAGATATTTATTGTTAATTCCACGTTCAGGATCCTCGCCCCCATCTATTTTACAATACAAAATACGCTTAACGTGGTATCGTTTGGATATTTTTATTATTATACTTTCAACTGTTTTTAAATTGCTGAGCTGGAAATTTTAACAACACGTACACAACATATTACAATACAATATATGCAAACAAACTAACTAAAAACTAAACTTAAGAACCAAAAAGATTACAAAACATAAATCATTTTACAACCTAAAACCCACGGGAGTCTATCCAGATTGCAAAAACATCATTCTGCGTGCAATTATTCCTAAGGAGTAGTCGACTTAAGAACTAACATTCAATAAAACAATAAACACACATAATAATAATTTATTCCAATACAAACAAACTATTACAACCAAAATACTTACCAAACATAAATCAGCTTACGATCTCAAAACTACGGGAGTCTATGCAGATTGCAAAAACATAATTCTGCATACAAATATTCCTAAGAAGTAGTCGACTTAAGATATAACGTTGAATAAAACAATAAACATTTATTATTACTATATTAGCCGTATGTTTTCCGGCCTAAGAATAAAAGTGCCACCCCATACCATCCCGTGGGTGTCATAAAAGGCGACTAAAGACACACCAGGAAGTCGGCCAGCAGCGCCACCTGTGTACGAGCTCACCTAACTGCGGTCACCAACTTGCATGCCAAGAGCGACGAAAACACTAAAACTATATAAACTAAGTTACAAAGACTTGTGGTGTGAAAGAGGATGTAGTCACAAAGATTGAAAAAGGAATGCTGAGATGGTTTGGCCATTTAGAAAGGATGAATGAAAGAAGATTGACCAAAGAAGTATACCTGGCATGTGTGAATGGAACAACCGGAAGAGGAAGACCTCGTCGAACATTCTCTGACCAAATCGGAGACGTTCTCAAGAAAGGACAGGTCAGAAGTACCCTAAACCGGCGAGCATGTATGAAGAATATAATGACAGTAATCGAGGCAAAAGACGTGTGCAAAGATCGTGACAAATGGAAATCCGTTGTCTCTGCCTACCTCTGTCTGTCTCTGTCTATGTATGTATGTATGTATAAAGACTTGTATTGTGCTTATTGGGAAAATACCTTTTTTCTACATTTAATAACCATCATCAAATAATAATATGTTACGCCGTTTTCAATGAGATTTCGAGTATTTCTATGAGAATAACATCGTTAATTCTCAGTGAAATTACATCGAAAAGTATGGACTTGAAACTTTGGACAACGTCGGTGATACACTTTGATATTAACAGCGTCATTATTTCCAAGGCGGTAAGGTCGGTTTTCGCACCGTAAGACTATCCACTGAAGTGGCGTCAACCGTAACGAAAATTAAGGATCCACTTAATTTGGTGGGATTTTCATTCGCCATATTGCTTTTAATTTAAAGATAAGTTTTGCTGATTTGGGAAATATGATATCTTCATATTTCCTATAAGGATAAACATTCTGAAGTAGGCTCTAATTGTTTCCTTTTATATTCGTCAAAACAATATTTTTACAAAATCATCATCATGTCAGCTGAATTACGCCCACTGCTGGACAAAGGCCTCCCCAAAAATATTCCACAATGCAATGTGTCCATTATTTAGCGGGATAAGCCATAATCGCCACACCTGGCAGACGGGTTGGTAATCCAACTAAGATGGTCGTAGTATGTACAGACGCCAGCACATCCAGCTACCCCAATCTTTCAAATGTCTTTTAAAGATTTTCAACTTTATCACAAAAGCATAAGGTTCACTTTCAATTGGGGAAATTTGACAGATTAGGGTAGGTACCTTGATGTGCTGGCGTCTGTACATATACAAAAATACAAATATTCGCAACCGCGTGCAGTATAGCTATTTCGCAAAACGCGTTAATAAAGTAATTATTCCATCCCGTTCAGATCGAACACTGTGAACACTGCCATCTGATCCCAAACTAGGCAGTTCTACTACTATGGCAACCAGACTACTGATAAACATACTTTTTTCTGAATCATCATCAACTATCAGCTGAAAGATGCCCACTGCTGTACAAAGGCCTCCCCCAATGGATCTCCACAACAGCTGCTCTTGCGCTACCCCCGTATCCAGCGGCTTCCAGCGACCCTCACAAGATCATCGGTCCATCTTGCAGGGGGACTGACCACGCATTTTCTGAATCATCATCATCATCATATCAGCCGAAAGACGTCCACTGCTGGACAAAGGCCTCCCCCAAAGATCTCCACAATTGCCGGTCTTGAGCTATCCGCATCCAGCGATTTCCAGCGACCCGCACAAGATCATCGGTCCATCTTGTAGGGGGCCTGCCCACGCTGCGTCTATCGGTTCGTGGTCGCCACTCGAGAACCTTTCTGCCCCAGCAGCCGCCGGTTCTACGAGCTATGTGCCCTGCCCACTGTCACTTCAGCTTGGCAATTCTTACGGCTATGTCGGTTACTTTGGTTCGCCTGCGGATCTCAACATTTCTGATTCGATCTCGCAGGGAAACTCCAAGCATAGCCCTTTCCATTGCTCTTTGGGTGACCATGAGCCGCCTGATAAGGCCCATAGTGAGCGACCACGTCTCTGTTCCATATGTATTTTCTGTATACATATAATATATTATGAATAAATTACGTACAGACACACAATAATTAATCTTGCTCGTCACACAAGAAGTTCAGAAACGTAAATTTGACCTCTCCGATCCGAGTAAGAACTCCCAAAGCTCGAAATCCGTATAACTTAAAAAAAAAAAAAAACAATACCTCTTCAAATTGTGAAATGAATCGCACATTAAAATCCAAAGGTAACATTCCAAAACCAAAAAGCGGCACCTTCAAAGGATTATAATGACGTGCTAAATTCATAGCCAGCAAGATTTAAACGACACCCTATTAGCCAAATCGGTTATAATCGATCGACTAAGACTCAGCTATTTCGCACAGTCACGGCTGAATGGAGTTACCAAGGACATTAAAAAAGAAAAAAAAAATGTTTTAAATTTAGAACGCTTTTTCAAAATTAAGGCGGTATTATGCCATTTTGATGTTCCTGACAAGCCACAATGCGGATTAATGACAGTAATTCCAGTTTGTGTGTTGCTTTATTATTTTTTTGTTTGGATCGTAAAATGATAATAATAATATTCTTGTGTTGTTACTGTGTGCTTTGCATGAAGCTATGAATATTGTATAACGTCGATAGAAGGTTCATAGGTTGCCTTTTTTGTTTTAATTGTGAGATTTAGATTTTATAACTGCTTACTTCACTTTCAAATTTTACTTCAGAAGGCTACGCGGGAGTATGTGGTTTTTTAAATGGTCTTACAAAAGTTTCAAGCTCATATCTAAGTGTATTTTGTATTGTAACTGGTAACCAATGAGGCAGCTCATTGGTTTATTGGTAGCGTGTGCAACCGCAATAAGTGAGGTCCACAGTTGAAATACCCGGGTCGGAAAGTTATGATAGTAATTCTTCAAAATTAACTAAGTATGTTAACCATAACTGAAGTAAACATTTCAATTGTTACTTCAATATATTTAAAACTAACTGTGCCTCGAGGTTTCGCCCATGTTAAAGAAATAAATAAAAGCCTATGTCTTATTCGGATATATAAGCTATACCTATTACTACAAAGTTATCGAAAGTGTTTAGTTTTAGCGGGGAAGAGTAACAAACATCCAAACTCACAAACTTTCGCATTTATAATATTAGTAGGATGGATTGAATCCGCTCTCGTCTACCTTGTCTTTAGACCAGTATTACTGTAAACGTCGTATTAAACATATAATTTAGAGTCAAATAATGTAAATACAGAGCTACGGTAGAATGTGTCGCGTCCTTAAGCAGGTTTTGGTTATAAAAATGTTGGTTTATGTGCAATTAAACCTGTTTTTTGTGCCATTCACGAGGGGTTTAGGGTTATTTGCCAGTTTACGATATCGTCAAACTGTTTTCCCTTGTTTTGCGGAATCCTTGGTGTGAAAAGGCTATTAAAACATTCGTTTTAAGACGATTTGGTTTGCAATCTATTGTAGACAGTAACAATGTATTTATTTTTACTATTTTTTTTTAAAGTCACCTGTACTCTTAATAATTTCCTGTATAGTGGCGGAGTTCACAACCATGCCATTCACTTACACAAAGAGGCGCTCATAGCCACAGTTCTTCTCACCACACCGGTCTGTAAGTGATTTTTTAGGTTAATCACCTTGTCTATAGATGGGAGACCACCAAATTGGTTTAGTTACTTAGTGTTTCCGTACTTATGCAGGCGTTAAGGACGTTAAGGTTGTCATGGGCCTAAAGGGCGGCTTGAACGAAGGTAAATACCACCTCATCTACAAAGAAGAACGACATAAAGCACACCCAGAGGTTAAACAACTGCTTAAAAGTCACACTGAGAGTTGTCCTGTGTGAAGATCGAAGCTAAGACACGAGGGCGCCTAGATAGTAGTAACTTGTAAAGAGAATTTTTCTGTAAACAATGTTGAATTGATAATAGTATTAAATAATTCAGTATCCCTATATTATTTTATTTAAAATTTATACGGAATTTATTACATAAATGTCCTTATTCATCGGCAAATAAGTCCACTTTGTGATGCTGAGCAAGTATGTCCCCGTCTGATCGTGGGGATAAGGCCAGAACGACGACGTTGTCCAATAGAATGCAATCCTATAGATTTCGAAAACTGCTTAGGTATATCCAATTGGAAATCTGTTCGCATTTCAATGAAATCCATGAAACAACACAACACAAAATATTTCAATGTAAATGGATAAACGAACGTACCCTTCTGTCAGTTTTCGTTAGGTAGTTCTATCCACTTTCTATAGAAGGAGTTTACCTGTTTTGATTTAATTTACACGTGTCGTGGATTGCTACCGTTGCCGCTCAAATTATGGGGATTAAGCCAGAGTTACTGCTATATAGTATGGCGGTTCAATTTCCGTTACAGGAGTGTTATCCAATAAAATGCGAGCGTACATAGCTGCTTATATTCGATGGAAAGTATGTTTGTTAGTATGTATCCTTCTGTCAGTTTTCGTTAGGCAGTTCTTTCCACTTTCTGTAAAAGGAGTTATCCTGTTTAAATTGGATTTACACGTGTCGTGGTTTGCTACCGTTGCCGCTCTAATTACGAGGATGAGGTCAGAGTTACTGCTATATAGTATGGCGGTTAAAATTCCGTTACAGGTCTGTTATCCAATAAAATGCAAGCCTACATATTTCGAAAACTGCTTAAATTCGATGGAAAGTATGTTTGTTAGTATGTATCCTTCTGTCAGTTTTCGTTAAGTTGTTCATTCCACTTTCTATACAAGGAGTTATCTTGTTTTGATTGGATTTACACGTGTCGTGGATTGCGACCGTTGTCGCTCTAATTATGGGGATGAGGCCAGAGTCACCGCAATGTACTTACTTGTTAAATTTTCGGTATAGGAGCGTTATCCAATCCAATGCAAGCCTCTGTAGGCTTTAAAGACGGCTTATATAACGTCCCATGTATGAAGGTATCGTTGTTTTGAGTTAATTACAATAATAACTTTTATTTCGCAAATTTATTTTTTTCAGTTGATGATACAAAAAACAATTTTTCGTTAGTTCGTTTGCATGTAGTGTTTGCCTATGATTCTACCGTACATATGTTAAAAAGCCGTAAAGTTGAACACACGTAATAAAAAACAGTTTGCATTTAGTGTTTGCCTATGATTCTACCGTACATAAGTTTAAAAGCCGTAAAGTTGAACACACGTAATAAAAAACAGTTTGCATGTAGTGTTTGCCTATGATTCTACCGTACATATGTTAATGATTGGACGGTAGAATAGGTTGTGCAGTTCGATTTAATAATAATATCCTGGGACATTCCTGGGACAATATTTACACACGGCCATCTGATCCCAAACTAAGCAGAGCTTGTACTATGGAAACCAGATAACTGGTAACTAACTACATATACTACTTTTCTTTTGTAAATACATACTTAAATAGATAATTACGCCCAGACTCAGGAAAAACAGACATGTTCATGTACACAAATATCTGTCCTGGGTGGGAATCGAACCCACGACCTCCGGCGTGAAAAGCAAGCATTTGCCAACCACGCCAACAGGCCCATATAAAACATAAATACTTCCATGTTTTCCATCTTTTTACTTCAGCGACCGCCTGAGCTGTGGCCCGAAACCCATAAGGGTGCCCTCAGGTATTAGTCGCTTAAATTAAGCTACTGGTTGAGAGCCTTTTGCGCTAGCCAACTGTTCGTTGTTTTCAATTCTTTAATTTGATATACTTTTGCTAAATGTAACAATAATAGCTTAGTAACTTGCTATTTATGATTTATTTAAGGATATTAAAAATATATGTGACGAAACAGACCGCACGGACGGACTAATTAAAAAAATTGTTGCGTTAATTACTGTTTTTAAACTGTGTTTATGTAATACATTGTGAGCTTGACAAGTACAAGTGTATGTAAATACCCAAGTGCTGAATAAATTTCATTATTTCATTTCATTATCTATAGTAAATCTGTAACAACTGTTGGTAAAACTTAATTAATTTTTTTTTTTATTTTGAAAAACGCTGACGTTTTTAATATTTTTCTTCTATCAGTTTTCGTTAGCTTGTTTTTGCCACTTTTTATCCCGTGATGTATTTTATTTTAATTGGTTTTACACGCGTCATGGAACGCGACCGCTGCCACTCTGTGGGTATAAGGCCAGGTTACAGCGACGAAGTATCGCGGTTAGGCTTCAGTTAAAGGTGTCCTAACTAATAAAATGCAAACCTTTATAGGTTTTGATAAGTGGTTATATTGCATTAATTCAATGCAATAAAATTGTAATAAATATTTTACCTCTACCATATTTTTTAGGCTGGTTCTCCACTTTTTACCCCGTAACGTATTTTATTTTAATTGGTTTTACACGGGTCATGGAACGCGACCGCTGCCACTCTGTGGGTATAAGGCTAGGTTACAGTGACGAAGTATCGCGGTTAAAGGTGCACTAACCAATAAAATTCAAACATGTATAGGTTTTGGTAAGGGCTTATATTGTATTAATATTGTGCATTGCATTGTAGTGACGGCGCCGAAAATCAGAATATCATCACCCCATATCTAACCCATTGGGTAGAAGTGGACCCGAGGGAACATCTACCAGAGGATGGGCAGGCTTTCTGAGTACTATGACCATCATACTGCGATCCGTTATATCCTCCCAAGGTGATCCTTGGGGGTGTCTTATGTCTTTTACTGTCACATTTCTTGGGCTGGTCTTTCTACTTTTTATATTGCACGCGTCGTGATCGTGACCGCGGCACCTTTGTTGGGATAAGGCCAGGTTGCAGTTTCGACGTATCGCAGTTAGGCTTCGGTTACAGGTACGCTGTCCATTAAAAGGCAAACCTCTATAGTCTTTGATTGCTTCCTTCGAGCCAGTTGCTCTCATCAGTTTGTAAGTGATCGGTCCAGTAACTATAAATGACAGAGGTCACTATAAATGTGGTTTATTTTCTGAGATTCTCTAAGAGCCATCGGGTCCAAGTTGTAGTTATAAAACAACAGATGTAAAGTCATGTCATAGGCCTAATTAGCAGCTTGAACAACTCTGACACTAGTGTAACCATTACCCATACTTTAAAGTATGTTAAAAATTAATTTGCAAAAACCATATCCGCTACTCCATAGCCTATGATCCGCAGCTAATCGCTTCCACTAAAACCTACCCCCAATTCCCTTGTCTATACATATTTTATTCAGTAGGCCTTGAGAGGTCTAATTACTTGACCATTTCGGCTTACTTATAAAAAATGTAATTAACTTCAATACGGAAGATAATTAAGTGGAAAAGATTTCTTTTTCGAAGTAACTAGTAGTATGTAAGATATGCTCTTAGTAAACTAACATCTATATAAATAAAAAGAGAAGGCCTGACTGACTGACTGATTGACTGACTCATCAACGTCCAGCCCAAACCCTTGGACCTAGAAAGCTGATTTTTTGCACAGATGTTTTCTTTATAATGTAGACAAGGAATAAGGAAGGATTTTTTGAAATTCAACCCCTAAGGGGGTAAAATGAGGGTGCAAAGTTAGTATCAATCTTTGCCGTTTTTGAAGTTAGAGGGATGAAAGTTGGTATTTGGCCTTCCAGTTAAAAATAAAAAATATGTGTTTCAGGATTTTTGGTAATTCCACCCTCAAGGGCGTAAATAAGGGGTTTAAGTTTGTATGAAAAATGTGTCAATTTTTAAGTTAAACGCATGAAAATTAGTGTTTGGCCTTTTAGTTAAAAAATATAAAATATGGAAATTCCACCACTAAGGGCATAAAAAAGGGGACGTATGTTGCGTGTGGGTACTCCTATAATGTTGCTGAGGAATTTGAAGCCACCCAATCTTGGCATCGTGTTATAGAGGCTACCATTATGGCTGGATCCGCCCAGGGAGAAACAGTGTTCGTGCCACGTATTCTTATGATGCTATATTCTCTATCCTACTAATATAATAAATGCGAAAGTTTGTGAGCATGGATGTATGGATGTTTGGATATTTGTTACCTTTTCACGCAAAAACCACTGAACGGATTTTGATGAACCTTTGTAGAAATATATCTTATACTAGCTGGTGCCCGCGACTTCGTCCGCGACAATTTTGAATGATAACCAATATAACTACTTATTTCTAGCTAAATCTAAAAAATATAACTTTCAAAAGAAATAAGCAATATAAATTAAAGAAAACCTAACCTATAAATAACCTAGCTATGAAATAAACTAAAGACTACTTTGCTACTGTTATTTAAAAAAATTACCCGATATCATCAATTGTCCAAGTAAGATAGCGTTATATAATTCTTAAAATTAAATCAAATTTCGAGTTTAGAATTGGCCTGAACCAATACGCCTCTGATGCATCATGATTCACTGCTTTCCGAAAACACCAAAACTCACATTCCTAAGTAATATTAAGGTAACTACCCATCATAAATCCCATTATACGTTCATGTCTCCATCTACGCCATATTCAATACAAAGAGCTCATAAAGATTACGCCACCCAATGTACTATAAACCTTAAATTTATGGTGTCAGTACTAAAATCTTGACTAAACAGGTAAATCAATTCTATAGATATAATAAAACATTATGTTATATCTGTTTGTGTGTAAAAAGATTGTTAGGGAACACTCACACGAAAATCTCGCGTTTTTGGGCTTTGAGTCAGCCCTTAATCGGTCATGGCGTATTTTCATAATGAAGTGGTCTTAGCTCTTATTGCAACACTATAGAGTTTAAAATGAGGTGGTAATTATTGTACCTTTATCCTAAGGCCTCCTCCGCAATATGCGGTCAGCCGGAATGCGGTCAGCCGTCAGCAATCAATATTTCTGACCAGCTGCCGCATCACAGTGCGAATAAAAACTACTTTCTCGTACAAATATCTGAGTATGGTTAGCCGCACGGCTGGCCGCATTGGGCCCGAAGTACGTATCCATCGGCGGTCGTCAATGACTCGCTCAGAACAATTAAAGTTCATATGGAGAAGGAGTGTAGAAAGCTAATATTTTTATATAATAGGTATTTCTGAGAAGATATGACAAGACTGAGAACAGATCAATATTATTTGCCTTTAATGTCTACAGTCCGCAGGCGAACCAAAGTCACCAATTTAGCCCGAAGAATTGCAAAGTTGACGTGGCAGTGGGCGGGCACATAGCTCGTAGAACCGACGGTCGTAGGGGCAGAAAGGTTTTCGAGTGGCGATAATGAGAAGAAGAGAAGACGCAGCGTGGGCAGACCCTCTACAAGATGGACGGATGATCTTGTGCGGGTCGCTGGGAACCGTTGGATGCGATACCGCAGGATATTGTGGAAATCTTTGGGTGCGGCCTTTGTCCAGCAGTGGACGTCTTTCGGCTGATATGATGATGTCTACAGTTTTTGACAATAGAACCTTAGTGGTCAAATGTCGATCAAGAACTTTAACCTGCACCTAAAACCGGAGACAGTCATGGCAGTTCAGTACTCTCATTATTCTCATTTATGTATTTTAACAACCTACACTTTAACTATACAATGATAGATGTATTTGTGTTAGTCGGTTGTGTCTTTTTTGTAGCGCTATAAGAGCGTCGATAACCCTTAATTGGGCATAGCGTATGTTCACAATTCATTGGTTTTAACTCTTATTGCAACATAGTATGAAATGATGTGGTAACTGTTATACCATTGTCCAATTAAGGGTTGAGAAGTTTTCTAGTATGCCTGCAGCTGAAATTCGCAGAACACGACTGAATTACAACTTCAAACGTAACTGGCTATGAGAGAAAGTGAGGAAAACAAATATGCGCTCGCATCTCTCTCTCTTGTAATATAAGAAACGTAGTTCTCTCTTTATCTTCACTAACTTGTATATCCATCTCAACTCCCATTCGCCTCTCTCGATCACAGGTTTCGTAACGCTGGTCACGCATTCACCAGCTTACTTCCCAAGTCAAAAAGAATTATCAAAATCTTTTCACAAACAACGAACAGAAATCGCGTAATATACACGAAAAAATAAACTTTATTGATACCATTCTTCTATTAAAGTCGGTAAAAAAACACAGCGGCATACATTACACTCTATGCCTGAACGCTTAACGCGCCTCTTGTCTGAATAACCCCTAACATAGTGATCATAAATGACCTGTCTTGTTTATTAGTGCCCAGATTTGACATAAAGATTGTGACACTTTCTAATGTTTACATAAAGCAACAACGATATCTAAGTAAGCCATTGATAACTACTGATGTAGTACACGAAACTAGTTATATATACTCCAGAACTTTATAACAGAGCCAGCTATCCCTTATAAAGTAAAAAGCGACACTTTGACATTGATTTCATTGCGACATTTGTTTTTTTTTTTGGTGCACCCATAAGTATGGTCACTATCATCATAATCATGTCAGCCAAGGTACGTCCACCGCTGGACAAAAGCCTCCCTTAAGAATCGAGGAATAGGCTATATTCGCCACGCTGGATTGGCACACGGGTTGGCGATCACAGTTTGTTGGTCATAGTTCACTTAAAAGCGCTGCTGCCCGTTCTCTGGTAGGTATTCCCTCGAACGATTTCGACGTCCGACGGATAAGATGGGGTGATGATATTCTATGCCATCACCACACAGTGTCCACAAAGAGTATGGTCACTATCATCATCGCCTGCATAAAGTAGACAGTTCCTTTGTGGGGTTAGGTATCCGCTTTTACCATAAAATTCCTAAGTGTTTGCTAGAATTGCCCTATGACAAATTTAATTTAACTGTAAAATTCAATTTTATTAAAAAGGCATACTACACTATGACGACTATATGAATGACTACAACGCATGGAGTATGTTGGGCTGAACAAAAAATATTGATCGACTGATTGTAATTTATTTGATTAGGTTTCCTTTTTTATTTTTATTGGAATTATGTATGTATTGTAATATAGTTAATTATTATTTTAGTTTGTGAAGTTATATGAAATAGATATTGAATTTTAAGACTGAACAATTAATATGACTGTTTGTAATTTAGTTTGTGACATTGGATAAGGTATTTTTTTAGGACTGATTTTAGAGACTATTTGTAATTAAGTTTTTGACATTTGATTAGGTATTTTTATTGACTGTTTATGAACTATTTTAATGTACTTACGATTTATTTTATATTATGTGACGTGCAAAAGTTTTCCTTGTGTGCCTAATTGCAATAAATGAAAATCTATTCTATTCCATTCTATTCTATCCCTGTGTCAAATTTGAAAAAAGTAGCTCAGTCTTACGATCAGGAACAGACTATGAGTCACCTAAGAAAGAGCTTCTTTTACATTCCGCTCAATTAAATTGCACTTAGTATAATTATTCCATTCATTTAATTATTAACCCAATTTAATGAAGTATGCTATTTAAATTTAAACGTATTAAAGAAAATGGATTATCTATAGAAACGCGCGAACTTTGACAGCGCACAGCGGCCATCTTGGTAAAGCGGTTACTGTCAAATTTATATTCCATACATAATGTCATAATGTGTCATGTGTGTAATAGGTACAAATTACCGTGTGGTTTCCGACCCAAAAAGATTAACAGACCATCCCACACCATCCCGTGGATGTAAAACCTGTGTACTAGCTACCACCGAACTGTCGCTAAATGTTTTTTTTTTAACGACAACGCCCACACTACGTTATCTAATCCCTGTGTTGCGGGGTACTTTATAAACATATAATAGACGGACACAAACTACATCCAGACTCCGAACAACTATTTATGGGTCACTCAAATAGTTGTAAAATCAAATAAAATAAAAAAGGTTTTTATGCACGTAGACTTTAAAAAAGCGCTTGTAAATAGTCAGAACATGTTCGCAGTAATATATAATTAATTTATAATTATTTCTAGGTACATATAGATATTTAGGTACACGGATTGTGGGAAATAATTTACAATAAGATTTATTTTATAACAGTAACGATATTTATCTAACTAAAATTTAGTTATTGTCAAGGATCATGTGTAGGTTTAATTATCTAAATATTAGCTATAGTTAATATTAACTAAGTTGTCCGGCGCGAGACTCGCGACACGAAGCGGCGAGGCGACTGTCATAGCCACTGCGCCACACATGCAGTCAAACTGCAAAGTCAAACGTGCAGTCAACTCGTATGGCAAGTGCGATGATGACGGCAAACACTTGAAAATCACAACGTTACAGAAACATTTGGAGGAGGCCTATGTCCAGCAGTGGACAATATCAGGCTGAAGATGAATGATGATGAAATTGTGGCAACATCACTTAAACAGGTTCAATGATATTATAACTTTTTCAGTTATTATGTGAAAATAAAGAAATACCTACATATTTTAATAATTAACTTAACTTATAAGAAACAGAAAAATATCAGCTAAATTCACCGTAGCCTAGTTGGTAGTGCTCCTGCCTACGAAGCTGGTGGTCCTGGGTTCAAATACCGGTAAGTGCAAATATTTGTGTGTGAACAGAACGAATATTTGTTTCTGAGTCATGGATGTTTTCTATGTATTTAAGTATTTATCTATCTATATAAGTATGTATATCGTCGTCTGGTACCCATAGTACAAGCTTTGCTTAGTTTGGGGCTAGGTTGATCTGTGTGATAAAAAAAAATCACTATAATAACTAACTCCTATAACTAATTTATAGGGCGTCGTAGAATTCCTCCGCATCGTCGGGGGGTAACAAAGGAAGGCTGGCCGCATTGCCACGCTGTATGGCAATGCGGCCAGTCAATGCTGATTCTTTGACCCAAAAAAAGGCCAGCTCTCTGGTCTTAAACAGGTTGTTTAATTTCATCTCAAAGTTAGTCTCTTAATAGAAATACCTTTACTAAGTATTATTTATCATTTCTGATATCCAACACGAAATAAATATAAGTAAGATGTTAAACCACCAGACATCAACAAAACACAGTGGGCGATCTAGTTCTCTACATTATTGTTATAAATAAACCGACCATAACTATCTATCTTTTTATTATTAAGACATTTCAATTTATACGTGGGCTGTAGATTACTCCTACAAGTGAATAAGATTGGCTTATCTCGGACATAAAGTGAGGTATATACGTTTGTTTGACTTATCCCAAGAACTACTAAGCCGGGAATTGGGTTGAAAGTTAACATTCGTGTTGGTAAATATTTATTTTTAAGGTTCCGTACCCTATTACTAAGACTTCGCTGTCTGTCTGTCTGTCCGTCTGTCACCAGGCTGTATCTCATGAACCGTGATAGTTAGATAGTTGAAATTTTCACAGATGATGTATTTCTCTTGCCGCTATACTAAAACTAATACTAAAAACAAAATAAAATAAATATTTAATTTATTTAATCCCTTACAACAAACGTGAATTTTTTGCTAGTTTTTATAGATAATGGTACGGAGCCTTTCGTGCGCGAGTCCGACTCGCACTTGGCCGGTTTTTTAATATACATAGACTCACGCCTGTTTCCCAGAACGGTAGGCAGACACAACGGATGTCCATTTGTCACGATCTTTGCACAACTATTTTGCCTCTTTATAAAAGTATGCGTAATAAATTTTTACTTCACAAATTACTCTTACGAACCTGAAGATGTGTTAATTATTTACTTTTGAAGTCCACTAATATCAAATGTTTCTGCCCGATACCTTAAGTGGCCTTCTAATGAAATTTTGCATAATAAAATAATTAATTATCCAATAAACAACATTTATCCATTACACAATCCCGAATCGATCAAGAATTTTGATCAGGCACTTACATTTAATGAATTTATAAACTAAAATATCGTTTCGTGTAATTGAGAATAGCGCCACAAATTGATTTATTATCCAAGTGCTCTCAATCTATTCTATTCGCAGTGTTCACCATTGTTTCTTAATTACATTTTAAGGTTAAATGATTGCCTCAGAATAAATTTTGTAAGGCAGATAACACTTATATCACACAGTTACACAATACTTACTAAGTAACACCGCTGAAATTGATAACAGACATAGATAGACAGAGACAATATGTAGTAAAATATAGCTAAAACTATCCATTTTGATAATTAAACTTAAACATACAGCGTGGTAATGCTGCCAGTATTTTGGGAAGATTACCAATACAAGAATATTTAGAATACATTTAACTTAATGCTTAGTTTTATTAATAAACTTAAACATAATCTCTTTGACAATGACTTAATACAAGATAGCTAAATATAATTGCTATTATAAAATAAATTTTATAAATGTTTTCATACAATCCGTGTACCTAAATATCTATGTAACTAGAAATAATAATGTATACAGCTATATTACGACAAACATGTTCTGACTATTTACAAGCTTTTTAAAGTCTACGGTGAATAAAAACCTTTTTTATTTTATTTATTTTATTGCAAATTGTAACATCAAATTGCTTGGATGGAAATAATCTTCACCCTATCTCATCCCGTGGGAGCCGAAAAAGTCCCGAGGGAATATATACCAGAGAATGGCGCAGCGTTTTCATGAGTACAATCTTCTTCTTAGCGTGTCGATGGCAAACTAGTTAAATTATTGTGGCGCAGAACGTGGATACACTGATTGCCCTGCTTGTGGCATTCTTAAGATCCTGCCATGAACATGTGGCAGGGCAGGCTGGGCACCCTGTTAAATGGGCCATGGATTGGACCGGTGCACCACAAATGCAGTCTATTTTGGGGTTTCTCGACAGTCCCCACCTAGACATGTTTTCTTTGCTTCGGCCCACCTGAGTCCGGAGTCTATTTAGGGACTTCGTGAACGGCCACGGCAATTGATTGGAGGCTTTCAGAAGGCGTGACAAATCTATAACTCCATGTGTACGATGACCATCGTATTGCGATCGCCAACTCCTCTGCCAAGCGTGGCAATTATGGCATATCCCTCAAAATGATAGAGACTACTGCTTTGTGGAAATCTTTTGTGGAGGCCCTGTTCCAGCCGTGGACGTCATTGAGCTGATATGATGAACACTTCTGCCTGCGACTCATTAGCATCCAATTAGTAGGTATCAGCGTAATCTAAAATAGGTTGAATAAGTGTTTGATAAAGAGAGATTTTCGTTTCCAAGGGCAGGAAATACTGAAGACATTTAAGCGAGTGAAAGGAGAAATGTACCTTTTGACTAATTTGAGTTACGTGAGCTTTCCAAGTTCAGTTGCAATCCAATGTAATGCCAAGATTCTTAACAGTATCACTGTATGGTATATGCACGTCATTGAGGTAGATTTGAGGGCAGCGACTCATTTCCAACGAATTCCGCAATTGCCGGCCGCCGATGATAATGGCTTGAGATTTTGCTGGATTAATATGCGAACCGTAAGATATAGCCCATTCACTGATATTATTTAAGTCAGCAGTCCTTAGAAGAAATACGGTAGAGCTGCAGATCGTCCGCATAAAGATGGAAATTAGAGGATATTACTCGTGTTACAGAGTTAATGAAGATAGAGAATAGTAGTGGAGAAAGAACGCCACCCTGAGGAACTCCCGCGATGAGTTGACACCAATCAGAGCCTGACTCCTCTTGGTGGACACACTGCGAGCGCCCCCGTAGATAGGGATTAAACCAAGACAACACGTTAAATGAGAAGTTAAGGGATTTGAGGATTCCGAGAGGGATGTCAAAATCGACTGAGTTGAAAGTGCTGCTGAAGTCTAAATCACTTTCTATTCGACGCCAACTGCACATCTCAAATGCTTCTAGCTTTTCTCGATTAATATGTCGTAACGTCCAGATTTCGCAAGCGTAAAGGGCAATGCTCCAAACATAGGCTTTAATAAGCTTATTTCGGATGTTTTTGTCCATTATCTGGTATATATTCCCTCGGAATGACTTCTACGCTTCCCCAAAGATGAGATGTGATTCTAAGCACTCCCTGCCTTGCCGTTACCAAGGCTGGGAATAGGAGGGCAGCCGATGGCTGGAGGCCGTCATATAACATAAGGAGCTTAGGGTGATAATATTTGTTGCTCTATATAATTTTGATAATTATACGTTAATTATCAAAACTACTATAATGTACTATATACTCCTTTTAATATAATTGGTTTAATATAATTGGATTGACGGGCCCGTTGGCGTGGTTGGCAAATGCTTGCTTTTCACGCCGGAGGTCGTGTGTTCCATTCCCACCTGGGACAGATATTTGTGTGCATGAACATGTCTGTTTATCCTGAGTCTGGGTGTAAATTATCTAAGTATAGATTTACAAAAATATAGTATATTTAGTGTATCAGTTATCTGATTTCCATAGTACAAGCTCTGCTTAGATGGCCGTCTGTGAATAATGTCCCAGGATATTATATTTTATTGTAAAAGGAGGTCCATGTCCTGTAGTGGGGCAGTAATAGACCGCATTATAGATAAAGTTGGTTAGAATTTAAATAATTGTTGTTATAATTTATGTCAGGGAACTCTGAGGTAAATTCGTAAATAGTCCTTATCTGGACGACACTAACTACCTAAATTCAAAACTAAAATGTGTTCTTAACTTAAATTCAAAACTAAAATGTGTTCTTAACTTAAAATCTTTTTGAAATAAAATAATGTAATTCGCAGTATTTCTCTTAGCAACTCGGGAAATATGTAGTGTTGACACGTTAAACGTATAATCTTGAACTTTGTGTCTGATCTGATTCAGTCAGACTGGTTTACCACTAATATTTTAGCACGTAGTTTCAAAACATAAGTAGAGCCTTGGGAATATGAAAAGAACTTGATATATAATAATAATAATATCTTGGTACAATATTCACACACGGCCATCTAATCCCGAACTAAACAGAGCTTGTACTATGGAAACCAGATAACGAATATACTACTGTTCTTTCGTAAATAAATGCGTATAAATAATTACTCAGGACAAACAGACACGTTTATGCACACAAATATCTGTCCTGGGTGGGAATCGAACTCACGACTTGCGGCGTGAAAGCAGGTATTTGCCAACCACACCAACCGGCCCGTCATATAAATAAACTAACGAAGTAAAATAGAACATTCTCGATCTCTCTCTCTCAATATTTAGATTTTTAACGCTTTTAATGTAACTCACATTAAAAGCGTTAAAATGGGCTGGAATCTAAATATTGAGAGAGAGAGATCGAAAATGTTCTAGGCCGACCGCCGCTCGTGCATGCCATGCCAGGTTCCTGTTCCTGCGCCCGCGCCGACCTCGGTCGCCTATTCCCTGTACTTTTCCCATGTGAGTGAATGCGATCGTGTGTACGTGAAATTTTCTTTACAATAATCCATTTTTCTGCACGTGTTTCGCAGCGGCTAAGACAGTCGCCTCGCCTCTTCGTGTCGCGGGTTCGAGTCCCGTGCCGGACAACTATTTGTGTAACCCACTAATACTTGTTTTGAGTCTGGATGTAATTTGTGTTCGTCTATTATATGTTTGTAAAGTACCGCGCGAGACAGGGATTATATTCCCTAGTGCGGCCGTTGTCTTTTAAAAAAAAATAATAAGCTCCTGCTTTGAAGCTAGTTACAAACGACTAATATTTATTACATACAGACTAGAATAGAATAATTAAAATGGAATACAATATATATAAGTTCTAAATTTTAATTTTAGTAAGATAATTAACTCGTAGCATTTGCTCACTAAAACACCAGATACAAAATGTTTTTTAGTTTATAAAAAACTTCATTATAAGAAAATATGTATTGAAAAACTATTACTTAGAACATTTTCAATATCGAATGAACTGAGATGACTATACGAAACAGCGTAAAGATCAAATTAAGTACTAAAAACAAATTAAAAACCTAGAAATATCTTGAATTCAAAATGATTCCAATTATTCTCGAAATTTTTTTTTCTTTTCGTCTGTCTGTTCAATAATAACATACTCATAAGTAAAAATTTAATACGACATTGATACCTCTTCTGTTATTATTGAACAGACAGACAAATACACAGGCAATACTATTTTTGTATCGGTGTTTCTAAACGTTTGGTAATACAAGCAACACCAACTAAAATATTAAAAACTAGCTGTGCCCCGTGGTTTTACCCGCGTTAAACTTTATGAATTATCACAGCTCCTCCCCCGTAGGTGATAGCGTGATGATATGTAGCCTATATGTTGACCCGGCCTCATAGTAATATTCATGCAAGATTTCAAGTAAATCCATGCAGTACTTTTATAGTTTAGCCCGGACATACATACAGACAAACAGACAAAAATTCTAAAAAGCTTTATTTTTGGCTTTGATATCGATTGCAGATCACGCCCTAAGTATCATTTAAAAAAAATATTCAATGTATAGTTTTGACTTTCCTACGATTTTATTATATGTATAGATAAACTTAATATGCTCAAGACAGTGTTTCAAATGAATTGTGAATATATTTCAAATAAATGCTTTACGTTTTTTTTAAAGACGAATATTACTTAATCATTTTATTAAACAAAACTTTTGTACTTACCCCTTTTTAAGAAAATTTCGCGGACGGAGGTGTATTTAATTTAGAACAGTTAAAGTTCATATGGAGAAGGAGAGCAGAAAGCTAATTATATAATAGGCATTACAAGTAAAATATATAACAAAGAAATATTAGCCACACTAAGAGCTGGTTCACATTAGGTCGGACCGACAGTTTTACCGGCCCGACAAACGTGTCGGATCCATATTGGCGTATGTATGTCAATAGCGCCGTTCACATTAGGGCGACCCGACCAAACTGTCGGAGCCGACACTTTTACCGTACGTCCAGCCACGATTTCTGTCGGATCGGACATAATATTGGCGTACTAGCAAGTATGGCGCCGTTCACATTTGTCGGCGCGAAGCGGGGGCGGCGACACCCGCCCTTACCCCGCTCTCGGCCCTCGCGCAAGCAGTTTCGTCGACGTGTATGCAGAGAAGACACGTTTCAATATGGAGCATTTCTTAATTTGCTTATTTAAGGTTGAAAAGTTCCAACTTCAATTCACTCGGCAATTTTTTTTTTCTGCTTTTTATTTAAATACCACATTGCAATGAAAACGTCGTCGTCGTCCATCCTATACGAAAGCCAACTAGCAATTATTTTGTGACGACCCAGGCCAGGCAGTAAATCGGCCGTACCGACGCCGACGGTTATATTCACATTAGGTCGGGTCGGCGGTGTCTAGTGTGAACAGCAACACCCGGCAGTCGGTGAACGGCAAACTGTCGGTCCGACCTAATGTGAACCAGCTCTGAGGCTGATTTCAGAGTAACGCGCGCGGCACGCGCCGGAGGCCAGCGCGTCTCAACAGCCATTTGAAGTGTACGCAACGGCGCGTGCGAGACGCGTCACTCTAGCTGCCAGTAGAGGAGCTCGGGCAGCGCTGGCCGGCGACGCGGCGACGGCGCGCGTGTCACCGGCGGCGCGTTTGAACTGCGTGACTATGAAACGCAACTACTGTCTAGTGTAATTGTAAGCGCGCGCGTTTGGACGGCGCCGCTCGCCGGCGCGACTCTGAAATCAGCCTTATTAGCGTGCTTTTGATACACTGACAATCTGAGTGTCAAAATTGATAACAGATTTATATTATTTGTTTTTAATGTCTACTCTTTTGAATAGACCCTTGATATTAATCTCTTTCTTGTACAGATGCCAGCACATCAAGCTACCCCAATCTGTCAAATTTCTCCAATTGTTAGTGAACCTTATGCTTTTGTCATAAAGTTGAAAACTGAAACCTATAAAAGAAATTTGACAGATTAGGATAGCTGGATGTGCTGGCGTCTTTACAAGGCGGCTGCAGTGTATTTTTTTCCTTTATAGCATGAGCAGTGATTTGCAGTGGAGTAGCCCAGTAGCCCTCGGACGTGACTTAGTGCCTGTTGGCTAAAGACTGCAACCAGGACCGACAGCTTAACGTGTTTCCCAAGGCACAGAGATGCTCCGGTGATCAGTCCTTTTGCGCCTCAAGCAAGTATTTTCCCCGTAATTTGAATTTTATATTTTAAGTGTCCTTTTCATCTCATTTCTCCCCTTCTTCGTCACATAACCCTTGATGTCAATAAAATAAATAATGAAGTTATAATATGAATAATTCATTGTACGTAATATTCTATATTAAACTGTCTTCTACATCTGCGAGACTGTATTATTATTCATTTGTTGAGCGACTTGCACCTACTTAGTATACAGAATACAAGATATACGGGAGAGAATTGTGGACGGCTCAGACATGAACTATTCTTATTTTTTACTAGCTGTGCCCCGCGGTTTTACCCGCGTTAAACTTTAATCCAGGGTGTCCGCTAACTTCATACCAAATTTTATTAAAATCGCTCCAGCCGTTTAGCTGTGAAGAAGTAACAAACATACACACTCACACAGTCGCACAATCACAAACTTTCGCCTTTATAATATTAGTGTGATTGCACACGATAATATATCTAACTAAATGTTCTAAGGACAGAAAGATTCTCGAGTGGCGACCACGAACCGGAGGACGCAACGTGGGCAGACCCCCAACAAGATGGACTGATGATCTTGTGAGGGTCGCTGGAGGTCGCTGGATGCGGGTAACACTGGGCAGCGTACGCGAAGCTACGCAATATAATTTTGTCTACATATCGCAGTGTCTCAAGTCGACCAGTGTGTTTTGCCAGTGATAGCTTATGGAAAAGAAACGTGGTTGTCTACTATGGGTGTTATTAGGCTCAATGCCACCCATAAAGCAATGGCGAAGGCTGTGATCGGAGTATCTCTGCGCGGTCAAATCAGAAATATCGAAATCAAAGGCAAAGGCAAACCAAAATAACCGACATAACCTGAAAAATTACCAAGCTGGAGTGGTATTTACTTAACTATCGTATGGGCAGTGGTTACCCTAGTGTCAGAGTTGATCAAGCCGCCCATTAGGCATGACAAGGCTTAACGACTGTTGCCTAATGGCTACAATCGGTTCTGCCAGCTTGAGGTGTCCTCCGAAGCACGGAGACGCTCAAAAAGTAAGCCACTTTGCAGGTCAACCATCTATCTATTGACTGACCGCGATTCTAGTTTCTTAACCTTGATCCGTAAGTGATTCTTACGGATCGTTGAGAGTATCTGGATATGACCACAGTAATACAAAAATAAAGGAAGCGTGTACATGCGTGAGCAAATTTGTTTTATAAGTAATTATACTTAATAGTTTTAACATTCTGGGTACCGGCTTCCATATTATTACTCAAAATGATATCACTTTTCTATTTTATTCAGAACTTAAGCCATTTTGTACATTATTTTGTAACGATGACACGTATGTTTTCAATTTTACAAAGTCACTTGCATCCGCGATTGTCTCAGAGCTAAACGTAAGATATTATACAAGTTTCAAGTAATTCACGACAAACCTCTTAAGCCCTTAAATTCTCTCTATGTTTTTAGCCAATACTTCTTGATTTACCTTGTCACTGTTTTAATAAACATATAACTACTTCAACATTTCAATAACACAATAAATTTGAAAAAATTTTGGAATAAATCATATTTTTTTCGAATTCACAGTTCCTATGCACAACTAAGCATTTCGAATTCACAGTTCTCTCCCGAACGTCAGGTTTCCAGACACATAATTATAACATGGGTTTATTAGAGGCTAGAGTGAACATCTTATGGGTACACGCGGTCCACCCTAGACCACATCTTCAGTTACAATAAGTGAGATTGTGGTCAAGCACAAACCTGTCGAAAATAAAAGCCTTTGGGTGACTGCCCATAGAAGTGAAAAATATATTTTACACTCTTTTGTTCACTCAAAAAGTACACATATATACCATGACGTGGTTGACAAGCATTTGCCAACCACGCCATGGTTGGCAAATGCTTGCTGTTCACGCCGGAGGTCGTCCCACCTAGGACAGATATTTGTGTGCATGAACATGTTTGTTTGTCCTAAGTCTGGGTGTAATTATCCATATAAGTATGTATTTACATAAGAAAAATAGTATATGTAGTATATCAGTTATCTGGTTTCCATAGTACAAACTATGCTTTGTTTGGGATCAGTGCCGTGTGGAAATGATGAGTTCCTTGATTTTTGTTACACCAAAAAGTGCTCAACGCGCCTAAAGAAGTTTTCACTTTAAAAATGTCTAACAAACAGAACCGTAACATACATAAATAAGTCATACAGTAGAATTGAGATGCTCTCCTTCTTTTAATGTTGATTGAAAATGGATAGCCATGTTTTCATGGTATATGGTAGTGTGTTCACCCACAGAGAACGAGGTTCTGGGTTCAAATCCCGGGTCGGGCCAAAAGTGATTTTGAGACTTTTCTGTAAATAGAAAAATTTCTCGGCATCAGCCCGAAGTCTGGGATTTTGCGGTATTATACCTCTGTGCCTCGGAGAGCACGCAAAGTCGGTCCTGTACCTGACCTCTTTCCGGTAGTGTCGCTAGGCGTCCCATCGGATCATGAGAGTGATGGAAGAGAAAGAGCTCCTGTGTTTGCGCACACACTTGAGCACTATAATATATCCCGCGCAGATGGCTAATCTCTATTGATAGTAGCCGCCGTAGCTGAAATTCGGCTAGAAGGACATTATATGCTTTCTAGGGGCTATCTAACTAATACGCCTCCCTACTCACTCGCGTTCGTCACAGTACCAGCACTAGCACTATACTCGGTGTGTTTACAGGTCGGTGGGAGTCCCCCATGCTGCAAAGTTGGGTGCGGCTTCACGTAGAAATTAAATTTTTCGTTACCAATTACTAACATTAGTTGTTTAAGAACATTGTAACAAACAAAATATGGACCTTGTCTGAAATAAATATTTATTATTATTAATACACAAGATAACTTGATGTTCGCTTAGTTTACTGTTTAAGAGGTTTACCCAAGTTGACGTCACGTCGTCGCAGTATAACGCATGAAGGAGCTAACAGACTAAGTTACTATACAATTTGTAGTGTTAAGCCAGTGTGTAATGAATAGCTCCTACACGGTCACGAGACTTTGTTTCAGAAGCCAAGACGATAGTTGCAATAGCTACATAAATAATGTATCTGAGGCAATTTCAACAAGTGTCTATGTGATTTCTTAACAGATACTGTTTTGTAAAGTTAATAAATAAGATCATTTAGAATACGGTCATTTGTAGCTTATGTGCAGGCGTTCGTAGCCAGTTGTGGTCACCGGTGATTGGTGAGGTGAAGCACTTAGACACGCCGTAAGTCCATAGATGGGTGACCGTTAAAGTGGTTTCATTTCTGAGCTTCTCCGTGCTTAGCGGAGCGGTGCAGAGGGTACGTTAAGTTTGTTGTCATTAGACAACAATTGATAAGTCATGGTAGAGGCCTACTGGATGGCTTGAACATCTCTGACACCAGGGTAAGTACCCAACTGAAATACTTGCTGCTACGGAACCCTTAATGGGCGAGTTCGACTCGCACTTGGCCGGTTGTTTTTATTATTTATATTTGAGTTGATTGAATGAAAGGTAAATTGCGGTTCACGATTTATGACGACTAAAAAAAAAACTACCTACTAGATCTTGTTCAAACCAATTTTCTATGAACTACGACTTTATGGCACTATGTTTGAAAAAATAAATTTTTTTTTATTTATTTTTTTTGCTAATGTAGTCTGTCCTGTATTACGACAGACAGATAATATAAATAATAAATAGAGTCGCTGCAAGCTATGCGAAACGAAGACGAATAACTAAGAAATTGCTTGTTGGAAATGACATACTCCACCGAACAATCCTATATACCACCGCTTATATGAGGTTTAAAGAATTTCAGGATTTATTCAACCGCAAGACGTGTCCGCTTTCCATCCTATTTCGAGTTTAAATAAAAATGCATAAGAGCGTTGAAGCCTGAAGCTCACACATATGCAAGCCACATCAGTATGCAATAGAGTTCAGTCAAGTATGTGATCGGATTAAGATTATGTACAACTGATGCTGTACATTATGTACTGAGTCGATGTATTTATGTATCTTATCTTATTATTATGTAGTTTGTAGCAGAATACCGTTCCGAACAACGTCTTTGCAGACACATAACATGGGTCATTCAAGACAGCGAATATACCTTTTTGATCACTTCAGCTTACGGTTGAATATTATGTTTTTGTACCACGTAACAAAAGGGAGATGCCACATAGATTTTTGTGAAATGTCTCCTTGATTTCTTTTAGGGTTTCTTTCACAGTTCAGTCCATTATAGTATTTATTTAAAACTTCTTGACGGAATTCTTAATGGTGATCCCTTGCAAAGGATCACACCCTGATCATTTAACGGGATCAAAGATCACGTGTTAAGGGGCTAACGTGATCTTCGTTATCGTTACTCGTATCCTTGTTGAAAAACTCCTCCACTGGCGAATCTAATCCCTGTGTCGCGGGGTACTTTATAAACATACTAGCTGTGCCCCGTGGTTTTACCCGCGTTAAACTTTATAAATTATAGCGTATGTGTTAATCTAGGGTGTCAGATAACTCCATGCCAAATTTTATTGAAATCTCTCCAGCCGTTTAGACGTGAAGAAGTAACAAACATACACACTCACAAACTTTCGCATTTATAATATTAGTGTGATAATTGACGGTGACACATTCCATCCAGACTCAGAACAACTATTTAGTTTTAAACAAAACCGATAGATAATACCTACATCCTCCGGAAGGGTGTAAGCAAGGAAATCCTAAATTTGATCTGCCAGCGTGTATCGTTCGTAGCTTAACGCAGAGCGCCTACCCCGGATTGGTAGATGGTGCAGGTTCGAGACCCGCCGGACGTTTAAATTTATGATTTCCCATTTTTATGATTAGATAAACACTTTGTATTGCGAATAATGCTATAAAATAAAAATTTAACTATTTATGGGTCACACAAATAGTTGTCCGGCGCGGGCCTTGAACCCGAGACACGAAGCAGGGAGGAAACTGTTTTAGCCGCTGCGCCACACGTGCAGTCAACAGTTTATTATATTTATATTTAGTACAAGTAGTACTTAATTTTATTGCTTTCTTGTCGACATTTTTAATTTTAAATCATATTCATCCAAATCTCTACAAAAAAGCATATAGATTTCTATCCGTTGTCTATTTCCAACAAGCTTTGCATGGAGTGAACTAGATGGCGCTGTGTGACATGTCCCGGATTTACATTTATTTTCAATCCAAAGTAAGCAATAGTTAAAGAATAACGTCTGTATTCATTATACACATTAGTTGTGTAAAATATTGTAGTCTTTACGGCGCTGCCGGGTAAAAACGGCTCATATAACATTGAATATGAGGCACATAAAGTGTTAAGTTAATACTATCTGCATTTTCCGCTCGTTTTCCTTATAGACTAAGAGACAGAGTCCTTTCTAATATTATAATATCTGGGGACAATGTCACACAGATCATCCTAGCCCCAAACTAAGCAAAGCTTGTACTATGGGTACCAGGCGACGATATACATACTTATTTAGCTAGATAAATACATATATACATAGAAAACATCCATGACTCAGAAACAAATATTCGTGCTCATCACACAAATATTTGCACTTACCGGGATTCGAACCCAGGACCACCAGCTTCGTAGGCAGGAGCACTACCAACTAGGCTATGGTGACCGTCAACAACGCCAGTTCTTTGCGTATCATTAAAATCTTAATCAACAGGGGCGCTACTGGTTAAGTCGCCGAACATCAATTTCTTAAATGGCGTTCAAATAAATAAAGGTTAAAGATGACTTAATCGGCTTCAACGTTGACAATCAATTCCGGACCATTTATGACGTCGCATTTGCTCATGGAAGCCTATTTAACGATTGATTAAGTCATTTTTACCATTTATTTATTTGAACGCCATTTAAGACATAATTTTTCGGCGACTTAGCCGGCAGAGCCCCTGGTCAGATTTTTATGGTATATGTATAGATGAAATAATTTAAATTTAAATGGGTTTCACTCTGTACAGTAATAGGTTTCACACCACACAACACAGATGTGGTTTTGCAAATCTGTGTTCTGCGTACTATTTACGAGCACTTTATTAAAATCTAAAACATTTTTTATTTTAAGGAATGTTCGCAAATACTTACCTCCTACACCTTTCTAGTTTGAATATCAACAATTTGGAAGTACCTGAAATGATAAAAAACATGTTATTAATTATTTGTCCAGTCGACTAGACACGTCGCCTACCCACAGTCACTCATTACCATTATCAGAGTTGTCTAGTCAGTCCGAACTTAAACATGTATTTATGTAGAAAATGAGTCCAAACTCGATATACTGACTTTCGGCCGTTACAGGGTTTCCATAAAAATCTAATAAAAGTCTATCGTCACAATTTTTTTAGTCAGTTTTACACACTCACGCTCATAGCCAGATGCTCTAAGTGATTGGCGAGGTTAAGCAACTACGCTCGCGATCAGTCCATAGATGGGTTTAATTTCTGAGCGTCTCCGTGCTTCGGAGGGCACGTTAAGCTGTAGGTCCCGGTTGTAACCAGTAGGAAACAGTCGTTAAGCCACGCCAGAGGCCTTCTGACTGGCTTTAACTCTACACTAGGGTAATCACTGCCCATACGATAAGTAAATAAGAAGTCATGTGATGAAATCTCATCAGAAATTAAACAATGCATCGTAGAAAATGATCCCAAACTCCTAACTAGAACAACTGGTTAGTTCGTGTTACGAGTTGGGGATCATTGGCCAGAATTTTTATAATGGTTACCGATATCCATCATCACATCAGTTCAGTCAGACACGTGATAAGTCTCATTAGAATGTAAACAATGCATTCCAAAAATGACCCTCAACTCAATATACGGTCTTATTATCTGTTACAGGGTTTCAATAACAGTATCCAATGTCAGTAATATTTATAATCAGTTTAATTTTACATCATCATCATCATCATTACAGCTAAATAAGTCCACTGCTGGACAAGCCTCCCTCAAGAATCGTCTTGGGGGGATATGCCATAATCGCCGCGCTTGGCAGGCGGGTTGGCGATCGCAGTAAGATGGTCATAGTAATCAGAAGGAAGCTGCTGCCCATCCTCTGGTAGATATTCCCTCGGGTCGACTTCTACGCCCCCCACGGGATGAGATGGGGTGATGATATCCTGATTCCGATATTTGTCGCCGTCACCACACAGCAGAATTTTACATGTGATGGGATAAATATGCATCTTATAAAATGAGCATAAACTTGATACATGCATTAATACTTATTATTATAGTGTTTAAAGGCATCTTATGGGCACGCACGGGCCACCTTCGAACACATCTTCACTTACCATCAGATGAGATCGTGGTCAACCGCAAATCCATTGTGCATAAAAAATAAACAAGAAACAGTTTCCAATGTCCAACGTGAGTTCAGTTTTTCGCGTAGTAAACTCTTCACGTCACCCCTCTTCCCTCCCTCAAAGACCTCCACAATTGCCGTTCTTACGCTATCCACATCTAGCGCCTTCCAGAGAACCTCACAAGATCATCGGTCCATCGTGTAGGGGGCCTGCCCAAGCTGCATCTTTTGGTTTGTGGTCGCCACTCAAGATCCTTTCTGCCCCAACGGCCGTCGGTTCTACGAGCCATGTGCTACGTGGCGCCTACTTAGCACCAAGTATATAAATAAATATCTAAGATATGGAACACGTCCATTTATTCCACGACCAGCTCGACTTGGAAAGTACCACCATCTTACATCTTACAATAATATCCCTATTATATTAATGCCAAACCAGCTGCAGCTAATTAAGCCCTCACCCGTAACGTGTAAGTAACGCCATGCTTGTTGCAAGCTACATAGGTCACTCGTCATTGTGACTACTCATAGCCAAACAGCAATATCTAAGAGATAGCTGATAGCATGCATTCATTCCACGAACAGCTCGACAGCTCGAGCTCGTCAGTCCATAGATGGGTGTCCGCCAAATTGGTTTTAATTTCTGATCGTCTCCGTGCTTCGGAGGGCGCGTTAAGCAGTCGGTCCCGGTTGTAGTCATTAGACAACAGTCGTTAAGCCATGTTAGAAGCCTACTGGGCGGCTTGAACAACTCTGACACTAGGTAACCACTGCCCATACGAAAAGTAAGTATTAATAAGGTGGTGAGTAACGTCGCTAATCCCTCACGTGTAAGTAATGCCATGTTTGTAGCAAACTATATAGGTCACTCGTCATTGTGACTGCTCAGAGCCGAACAGTAGCAGTATCTAAGAGATAGGTGATAGCATGCATTCATTCCACGAACAGCTCGGGACATTATTCACACACGGCCATCTGGAATTAAGCAGAGCGTGTACTATGGCAACCAGATAACTGATATACAACTGACTTTTCTTTTCTAAATAAATACTTATAGCTAATCTCAGGACAAATCGACAAATAAACAAATATTTAATAACATGTAACACACAAATATCTCAGATAAAACATCGGTAATGTGATATCCGTTACATCCAAATACCCAACTTTTACTTTGAAAATATCTTCAATGCACACAAAATTTTATACTATTGCAGATAAAACCATTTTTTACAAGATTTTTTTTATTAAAAAATAACTTGGTCGTTGCAGTTAAAACAAACAACGTAATTCCCAAGGCCGTCGTCTCCTAGGTTATAATGTTATGTCATTTACAATAGTACCCGACATTCGTATGTAAATACGTCTATAGAAGATACCCTCGCGTAAACTTCCACTAGTGTTGGCGTTTTATGCAGTCAAAGTATTATATCGATAGTCTGCTGTTGGAGCCACTGATATATTTTTATTAAAATATCAAATTGGCATACTAATTATATGCATAAATAGCTGTGCCCCGCGGTTTTGCCCTCGTTAAATTTTATAAATTATCACAGATCCTCTCCCGTAGGTGATAGCGTGATAATATGTACCTACCATATATGTTGACCCGACCTCTTCGTAATATTCATGCAAAATTTGAAGTAAATCCATGCTGTACTTTTTGAGTTTAGCCCCGACATACATACAGACAAACAGACAAAAATTCTAAAAATTATATTTTCGGCTTCAATATCGATTATAGATCACGCTCCAAGTACCCTTTCTAAAAATTATTCAATGTACAGTTTTGACTTTCCCTACGATTTTATTATATATAATAAAATTAGTATGCCGACTTGATCTCTATATATCTATACATATATGTATAGATATATAGAGATCAAGTCGGCATACTAATTTACAACCTGAGATAGATAAGAGATTAAGATAAGATTGCCTATGACGCTTGCCATCATTTAGCTCCTTAGCCCAAATATTACGAGCGAATTATCTGTCCATTTAATACGTCAGTCTGCATCCATCCAGTCAGCAATTATCTTCAGAACTCCATTGTAGCTCCCTCTCAACCTTCGAACCGTGGAGGCTGACTTTTGTGTAAGGTGGCATAAAATACTCTATGCCAGCATCCACAAACATACCTGATTAACTACAGTAGTACTGAAGCCCAACTGATGGAAAGATTGAAAGATGTCATCATTGACCTCCGCCGACCTTAGCCCAAATATTACGGATAGTACGAGCTCTCCTCTAATTTGTTTATAGATCTTTATGAAGTCCTCTAGAAACAAGTCTTTAATGACAAATGACCTATCCTCACATTAACCACTAGCTGTGCCCCGCGGTTTCACCGTCGCTAAACTTTGTAAATTAAATTTAAATTAAAGTATTCGGATGTATAAGCTATGTTTGTATATTACTGCAAAGTTCTATTAAAATCCGTTCCGTAGTTTTTGCGGGAAGAAGTAACAAACATCCATACTCACAAACTTTTGCATTTATAATATTAGTATTGGCGCATTGGATCCGGTGGTAGCATTAAAGTGCGACCGTAGTTTTAAACACAAGGTCCGATATAGTAATAATACTGAATTCATACCTTAATATAGACAGAAACATTCAGACAATATGTAGTAAAATAAAAATTTCAATACATAATATTATAAACTTCAACTAAACATAATCTCCTTGACAATAACTTAATACAAGCTAGCTAAATGTCACTACCATTATAAAATAAATTGTATAAATGTTTTAACATTCCGTGTACCTAAATATCTGTAATATGTAAACTAGAAATAATAACTGTATTACTACAAACATGTTCTGACTATTTACAAGCGCTCTATTAAAGTCTACGTGAATAAAAACCTTTTTTATTTTATTATTTTATTTATTTATAGATTATGCAATATCAATGGTGTGACGTTTGTAAAAACAATATACATATATTATGGACGACATAAGCTCTGTTTTTCTTTATGAAGTTCGTTACAGTTGGATTAAGCTATGTATCCATATTGATCAAAAACTTATCCTCAAGTCGAGATCACTTCATCATCATCATCATCATCAAAGCTGGACAAAGACCACCCCCAAGGATTTCTACAATGGCCCGCTTGTGCTGCCGTGTCCAGAGGCTTATGTTATACTAGCTGTGCCCCGCGGTTTTACCCGCGTTAAATTATCACAGCTCCTCCCCCGTAGGTCATAGCGTGATAATATGTAGCGTATATGTTGACCCGACCTCTTAGTAATATTCATGCAAAATTTTAAGTAAATCCATGTAGTAATTTTTGAGTTTAGCCCGGACATACATACAGACAAACAGACAAAAATTCTAAAAACATTATTTTTGGCTTTGATATCGTTTGTAGATCACGCCCCAGGTATCCTTTTTAAAAAATATTCAATGTACAGTTTTGACTTTCCTACGATTTTATTATATGTATAGATTAATCAAGATATTACGTTGGTACAAATTCTTCTTATTTCTACTACTATAAATTACTCGCAATTCTAATAATATTCTATTGTATGTCATAAATAACAAATATTATGGACATCAACAACTCTACTCTAGCGTGTCTGCTGTTCTTTATTACTACAATTCAACATAATAATGCTGTTTTCTTGAATATAGTCTGATAGGGGGAAATTTATGTATTTGTAATGTATTTCTCCATAGTTATATCTAGTTGTTGACTGCCTCGTTGGTCTAGCGGTAGCGTGTTCAACCGCAGACAATGAGGTCCTGGGTTCAAATCCTGGGTCGGACCAAAAAGTGATTTTGGGTTTCTTCCCTAAAAATTAACTTCTCAGTATCAGCCCAAAGTCTGGGAGTTGGCGGTATTACACCCCCGTGCCTCGGAGAGCACGTAAAGCCGTCGGTCCTGTACCTGACCTCTTTCCGGTCGTGTTGCTAGTCATCCCATAGGATCAAGAGAGTGATGGAATAGAAAGTGCTCCTGTGAACGCGCACACACTTGTGCACTATAATATGTCCTGCGCAATTGGCTAATCTCCATAGAGACTAGCCGCCGTGGTCGAAATTCGGCCGGGAGGACATCATCATCCAGTTGGCAAGACCATAAGTAAAGAAAAGAACGCTAAGCTTAAATCATTTAGGAGTCAGAGGAGTCCCTCTGAAACTCTTTGAAAGCTATCTCACAAACAGAAAGCAGCGAGTTAAAATAGATCAGAGGTTGAGTAGTGAGCTACCCGTGGTGTACGGTGTACCACAGGGAAGTATACTTGGCCCAACGCTGTTCTTGGTATACATCAATCAGCTATGTCAACTCCAACTCGTCAATGGCAAAATCGTAACGTTTGCCGACGATACTGCCCTATTCTTTCTTGGCGATACCTGGGAGGAAGTTTTTCACATTGCGCAAAATGGTTTTAATGCCGTCCACATGTGGCTACATGACAATGTGCTGTCCTTGAACATCAGCAAGACAAAATATATAACATTTGCTCACAGGCAAAACTTACTCCCTCCTCTTACTTTAAACATTTATGCTCATTCCTGCTCACTTGAACTATCTTCATGCAATTGTGCTTCACTCTCTAGGACTGAAAACGTCAAATATCTTGGTATTACCATGGACCAATGCTTGACGTTCAAACCGCATATAAAAGCTCTAGTTACACGCCTGCGCAAACTTATATATATTTTCAAGTCCCTTAGACATATTAATGACATGAATGTAATAAAAACAGTATATTATGCGCTATGCCGGTCTCTGATCGATTATTGTATAATTTCTTGGGGTGGTGCTGCGAAGTCACATCTAATCTATGTTGAAAGGGCCCAGCGGGCCATTCTGAAGGTAGGCGCTGCTCTACCTTTTCGCTTCCCTACAGTCGAATTATATGAAAAATGGAATACACTCACAGTAAGACAAGTCTTTATATTGAATGTTGTGCTAAAGCAACACTCGCAACTCCCATATGACCCTGATCTTGTTAAAGACAAACGTCGAAAGGGCAAAATATGCGAGCCATATCCCGCTAAGACAGCCCTTTCTCAAAGTTTTTACTGTTTTCTCGGACCCTATTTATACAATAAAATTAATTCTCACCTAAACCTATACCCTCTTCTCAAATCAACTTGCAAAGCATCAGTATCAAACTATCTTCAAACTTTAAATTACTCAGACACTGAAAAACTGCTAATTCCACTATCGTAACTACCTTCGCACTGACATCTTTAAATTTCGGATTGTCTCTTATCACTGCCCTCTATCTCTATCTCTCTTGCCCACACACACACAAACGCAAAACATTCCATTCACTACACAATCACACACACATTAGTATCCATTTTAGGCTGTTATTTTTATTTTTATTTAAGCTGTTTTTGTTTTTATTATGATTTTATTCTTTTGTTTTTCTTATGTTTTTATTTTGTTATTCTTCTAGTCTATAAGATCATACTTTACAATGCTATAATTATGTCTTGCTCTGTTATCTTGTTTGTACCTTCTGCGGGAGGGCCTGGTGACTCGTAATACAGGTTATTTTTTAACCTACTTCGAGCGCCAGTCTCTCACAAAGTTAGCCCATAAATAAGTGTCACATTTGTAAACTTAATCATAACTTGTGAGTGAAAAATAAACTATATTATTATTATTATTATTTAAATGCTACATTTTACCCGGTATTTAAATAGCAATATTTAAGTAATACATACAAACATACATATAGACCTGTTTAGTGTGTAGGCAGAGGCAACGGAATTTTATTTGTTACGATCTTTACATACCACTTTTGCCTCGTTTACTGCCATTATATTCTTCATACATGCGCGCCAACTTAGGTTTCTTCTGACCTGGCCTTTCTTGAGAACGTCTCCGATTTAGACAGATAATGTTTTGCGAGGTATTCCTCTTGCGGTTGTACCATTCACATAGGCCAGCTATATTAATAATATAATATATATTAATAAAAGGGACTAGTCCCTCCCTCTTACCCACCACTGCAACTCCTGAAAGCCAGGATCAACAGTGGCACACAATGAAATGACACTGAGCGGTGAAGCTCAGGCATGTCCCGGGGAATCGCTTTAACTGTCTTGGATCGCGCAACGAGTTTAATCAGAAAGAGAAAAAGGAGGAGTTAGAAAATGAATAGTTCCACTTCCCTCCAGAGCAAAGCGGGAGACAGAATGATGTAAAGAGGTTATAGCCTCATAAAATGAGAGATTTGCAACTAGAGAAGCCAGCTGCAAAAGCACCGCGGATCAATTTAAGGGTCCTAAGTGAGCTGTTATATTTGATTCCAATAGTAGGTATGGCAAAAGCACTTAAACGCACTAATATATATTAATAATTAAAATATTGTAAAAATATCGACATGTTTGGTAAATCTCTAGAGCGTGACAAACGAATAACGCAGTAAACGCAAGTATGGACCTCCGCCAAACGGGCCATAAAAAAGGTGTCCATAAAACAAAAGATTCCTGAATTCTGGCCATGGTGTCAGCCATACCTTCTGGCGAAGCTGTAATGTCAGGTGCATTTTTATTGGGCAAACATGAATTTTATGGGTAGCTGTGTGTTAGTGCCATATTTAAGGCGTATGAGATATTTACTATTTACATGAGTGGTATAATCTGGGGTCGGTATAAGTATTATAGGGGATTTTTATTTTTTTTTCTTTTTTAAAAGACAAATTCCGCACATTGAATCTAATCCCTGTTTCGAGGGGTATTTTGCAATAATAATAATATCCTGGGACATTATTTACACACGGCCATCTGATCCCAAACTAAGCAGAGATTGTACTATGGAAACCAGATAATTATATACTACATATACTACTTTTCTTTTGTAAATACATTATATAGATAATTATAACCAGACTGAGGACAAACAGACATGTTCATGCACACAAATATTTGTCCTGGGTGGGAATCGTAACCACAAAGAAAAGTAGTATATGTAGTATATCCGTGATCTGGTTTCCATAGTAAAAGCTCTGCTTTGTTTGGGATCAGATGGCCATGTGTAAATAATGTCTTAGGAGATTATTATTATTATTTCATACAAACCTGGCAAAAATAACACACAAAAGAAAGATTTATGACCTATGTCTTTATGTCTGTTTAAAAAAATTAAAAACTGGCCAGAAGTAGGAATAAAAATAATAAATAGGTAATACAACTAAGTACATAAAAATACATACATGTACGGGCTAAGTGCGTTGCACTTGCACCGACAGCATTTTACCGTAGCGCGTGGTTTCATAATTATTATATTAATAATTAAACTTAAACATAATCTCTTGACAATAACTTGATACGAGCTAAATATCATTGCTGTTATAAAATAAATTTTATAAATGTTTTAACACAATCAATACAATGTGTACCTAAATATCTATGTTACTAGAAATAATAATGTATACAACTATAATACTACCAACATGTTCTGACTATTTACAAGCGCTTTTTTAAAGTCTACGTGAATAAAAACCTTTTTTATTTTATTTAATGTAATTTCATTTATTTCGGTGGGCTACCACGTCGAGTCACATAACTATTTATATACCATACCACTCACCACCATCTCAACCTCATCTTATACTAGTGTTCTGTGAATCTATACATCTATATCTATTCTATACATATAAATAAAATTGGAGTTTCTGTTTGTAATATTGAAATAAACGGTTTTTACTACATAAATATGAATATATATACGGTACATACACCAAAATTTCATTTTTTACAATTTGTGTCTGTCTCTTTGTTCCGGCTAATCTCTGAAATGGCAGGACCGATTTTGTCGGGACTTTTATTAGCAGATAGCTGATGTAATAAGGAGTAATTGAGGCTACTTTTATTTTAAAATAATAATAATAATAATATAATAATAATCACTTTATTTCCAGAATATTGTAGTACAGAACCACTTACAGACCAAAATACATTGTAATGTTATTAGCTTACATAATAGGATACAACACAATAAGTATGTAAGTATATAATTGACACTCTGGTATCCAAAGTAAGATTTAACTTGTGTTATGGATACCAGGTCTCTCAGAATCACAGACAGAAAAATTCAACCTATTGGGTAGATGCTTAATTTAAGTGGTTTTACAATTTTATGCATTAAATAATTTTAACTTATACTAAACAAACTTAATTGTATTTAATATTAACAAACAAAAACCATGAACAAAGAAAAAACTAAAAGTTACCCCAAAAAAGCCTTTATTATTATGTGAATGTGTGCAAGAAGCAAGACCGAATGTAAAAATGAGAGTGAAATTTAGAAATTGTCATAGGTTACTTATATTGATTAATATATATAAAATAAACTAACTAACACCCGGGCGAAGTTACGGGCACAGCTAGTACACCATAATTACCAACCCTCTAACCTACATCTAAATATACCAACGGTGCCATCTGAGTATATATATATCAGAATATATAGTATGTTAGAAAAATATTAATAACTATAGAAAAAAAAGTGAACTGCATAACATTAATACTAGGAATAAAGACAAACTTGCAATACCAGGCTTTAGAGTCAGCAAAACGAATAAATCATTTTTAGGAAATTGTATTAGGTTTTATAACAAGCTTCCTACTCATATTACTGATCTGCCTGACACAAGTTTCGAGACACATACTATATTAAATGTGTACTTATGGCTAGGGGTTATTATACCACTAAAGAGTACATCGATGACAAAGACGCCTGGCGCTCACCACCTACCTGCACATTGCTCGCTGGAGATCTTGTAGCCATATAGATATGTCTAATTTGTTGAGTTATGTGAACTATCTGTGACTATCTGTAATATGATTGCTAACATATACTAAATTTAAATTTATTGACTCTGTCGCAAAACGAATAATTTTATTGTTTCGATGTTTTTCTTTTGTTTCCTAAATATAATCTAAATTAATATTTATTCAGACAACCGATCGAGCAGATATTGTGTTTGCCTACTAAATAATTACTTTAAGTGGACCAAATCCCATGTCCATGCCCGCTTGAGTATGTTTCGCCGGACCGTCTCAGCTGGGCCGTGTTGAAACCGGTATTAGATGAACCTGCTGAGTTTGTTTCGCCGGGTCTTCTCAGTTGGGGCGCATTGGATCCGGTGGTAGCATTAAAGAGCGACCGTCGTTTTAAACACAAGGTCCGTTATAATAATAATACTGAATTCATACCTTAATATAGATAGAACCATTCAGACAATATGTAGTAAAATATAAATTTCAATAATTAAACCTAAACATAATGTCCTTGACAATAATTTAATACAAGCTAGCTAAATATATTGTATATAAAATAAATTGTATAATGTTTTAACATTCCGTGTACCTAAATATCTGTAATAAGTAACTAGAAATAATAACTGTATTACTACAAACATGTTGTGACTATTTACAAGCGCTTTTTTAAAGTCTACATGAATAAAAATCGTTTTTTAATTATTTTATTAATTAATTTATTTTACGACTTTCATTTATCACCCCGCACTAGTTTATACTTAGTCTTATACACATAATATATCTAAGGCGAAGGGGACAGGTGCTATATACTACCGAATAAACATCATTCGACAATTTAAAATGGTTGTTAGTAGGAACCCCAATTCCAACTCGTTTTTACAACTAAGAAGAGATCCAGAACACTCTAGAGCTCAACTCCAAACACACATAAAGCCAAACTATTCGTTTTATACGTCAGCGCCACACTTTACATTCTCACAACGTAATGACAAATAGTGAAACTTTCCATTCGCTTAGCATCTCAATGGCTTTGTGTACTATACGGCAGTGTCTGAGTTATTGCCTGTTAAATGTGTGTTTGTCATCAAAAGCTATTGTCATATACTCGTAGTGTTATAGTATTGGATGTTCTAGCATATAGAGGAAAAATAGTTGGCAACGAGAGAGTATTGCGCTCATAGCCAGATGCTCTCTCCATAAGTGATCGACGAGGTTAAGCAACTAGGCTCGCGGTCAGTCCATAGATGGGTGACCGCCAAAGTGGTTTAATTTCTGAGCGTCTCGTCGCTTGGCTACCCATTAGGCAACAGTTGTTGAGCCATGTTAGATGCCTACTGGGTAGAGATGTAAAATGACTGAATATGACTAGTCACAATTGTCATAAACCTTAAATGACCGGTCATTTAGTGTCAAATTCCGTCAATTTGACTCAAATATTATTGTCTATTCTCGACTACCACTCAATTATTTATTTATTTAGGTACCAAATTTATATGCAAGTTTAAATGAAGCAACGTTTTATTTTGTATTATATGATGGGAGGATAAGCCGACACTAAAGTCGATGCGCGAGGCGATGCGACCTTGCCATTTTGTCTTAAATGCACGCATGATTAGAAATGTAAAATGATTAACACTATATAATAAGTCATAAAAACCAAGTTGTAGACTTTTATCAACAACGAAAACTTAAAAGGTACTAAAATATTACTGAGATCAAATTGACTGAAAATGACCATTTTTGACATTTAATGACCATTTTTGACCAATTTGACCGTAAATGACAGTCAGTCTAATTCAGTCACTTTAGTCGTTTGCAACACTACTACTGGATGACTTGGTAATCTCTGACACTAGGGCAACCACTGCCCATACAATAAGTTAATAAGTAATTCCAGGTGTGTGGCAAATGTTATTGGGTACAGTAACCGCTTACTATCATCTGAGTCGTACACTTGTTAGTCCTTGTGAGACAATAAAAACTTTCCAAGTCCGAGTTGGACTCATACACTAAGTGTTTCAAACTATCGAATATGATTTTGAATTACGATCGAATATTTTTTTTTTTATTGGGGTTTAAGGTTCTCGAATGGCGACTACGAACCGGAAGACGCAGCGTGGGCAGGCCTCCTACACGGCGCACCGACGATCTTGTGCGGGTCGCGGGAAGCTGCTGGATGCGGGCAGCGTAGGACCGGCTATTGTGGAGATCTTTGGGGGAGGCCTTTGTCAAGCAGTTCACGTCTTTCGGCTGATATGATGATGATGATTATGATGATACTATATTTCATCTTATAATAACGGGAAAATAACCATACGAAAAGAAGAAGAACAGAAAAATCTCTGCTGCCCGTTCTCTGGTAGGTCCTCGGACGATATCTACGCCCTCCACGGGATGATATTCTATCCCGTCACCACACAGCATTTTCATCGCACAGCGAAAAAATAATTCGGAACTTTCAGCAAGTCAAGAAACTAAAGGTAAGTCCTGAAGCCTACCCTCAGAAAACCGCAAAAGGTGTTTAAGCGATATTCATGCACATAATCAGCGTTGCTAATGACGCTGACTTCGCCGGGTCAAGTGAGCCAAGAGTCTTGAACTCTGGAAGCAAAATGCGACACAATTTTATGTGACCCTACTACTTTTGTTGGTTTAATACGTGATTTTACTTCAAACCTATTAAGATTTACAGTAGGTGACCCATAGTCAGTTGGCTAAATCCTTCTTCTTCTTAGCGTGTCGATGGCATTCTAAATTAAGTCAGCCCAGAATTCAGCTACGAGTTGAGCGTTGTCAGTAGCGTCCATTAGTTCTTGTAACATGCAGGCATTAGGGCACGCAGGACATGATAACAAGTGTGCCATAGTTTGAGGGACAGAACCACACTTGCACTCTAGGTTGGAAATGTTTAAAAATTCCCACCTGAGCAGGTTTTCCTTGCTTCGACCAACTTGGGTCCGGAGCCTGTTCAGGGACTTCCAGGTTGGCCACGGCAACTTGTGTCCAGGCGGAAGGTTTTCAGCGGGAGGAACGAATGGGTTGGGTAGATATAGATAATTATACCCAGACTCAGGACAATCAGACATGTTCATGCACACAAATATCTGTCCTGGGTGGGAATAAACCCACGACCTCCGGCGTGGAAAGCGAGCATTTGCCGACCACGCCAACAGGCCCGACTTAAGATCCGTATTAAGATTTACAGTAGGTGACCCATAGCGAGTTGGCTAAATCCTTATTTAGGTGCAGACATATTTACGTGTTATCCTAGGCATGAGTATATAACACCCTCAATTTCTAGATTCCGGTTTGTTACTGTATTTACCAACCATGCCAAACGGCCCTTCAATATCCGTACAATACACAGAAAACACCCGAAGCAAGAAAAACAATAATAATATCCAGGGACATTATTCACACATGGCCATCTGATCCAAAACTAAGCAGAACTTGTACTATGGAAATCAGTCAGCTGATACACTCCACCTACTACTTTTCTTTTGTAAATACATACTTATATAATAATAATAATAATATCTCGGGACAATGTCACACAGATCATCCTAGCTCCAAACTAAGCAACTCTTGTACTATGGGTACCAGGCGACGATATATATATAAATACTTATATGGTATAGATAGATAAATACTTATATACATAGAAATCATTCATGACTCAGCTACTAATATTCAAATTGACCGTCAATTATATGTCCTGAGTCTGTGTGTAATTCTCTATATAAGTATGTATTTACAAAAGAAAAGTAGTATATCAGTTATCTGGTTTCCATAACGAACTCTGCTTAATTTAGCATCAGATGGCCGTGCGTAAATAATGTCCCAGGATATTATTATTATCATATAGATAATTACACCCAGACACAGGACAGACAGACATGTTCATGAACACAAATATCTATCCTGGATGGGATCAAACCCGGGACACCAGATGGTGAGGCGACTGCCTTAACCGCCGCGCCACTCCGGTTATCATAGATTGTATACTCGTTTTTAATTTATATCTATTACGTAGAAACAACTTTTAGTATTTCAATAAATCTAGGACTATCTTTAATACAGTCAGTAAAAAGTAAATAAAAATCCTCCGTAACATAAAGTTAAAGAGCTGTTCTTTACATTTTTACGATAGTTGTACAGACGCTAGCACATCCACCTACCACAATCTGTCAAATTTCTTTTATAGATTTTCAACTTTATCACATAAGTATAAGGTTCACTTTCAATTGGGGAAATTTGACAGATTGGGATAACTTGATGTGCTGGCGTCTGTACTATAAATTTTATCTGCTTTCACAGTTGCGTGCCCGCACGCAATACTAACTCGTGTTTTTCGCATGGAGATAAAATCTTTGCGGGTAGACGCATTTATTGAATTTGTGTGTTTTTATATGCATGAAAACTATTTGATAAAGCTTTGTTGACACAAGACGTATCTTTCTTGTATATATTTCGCAAGTAAGCATTCAAACGTCAATAAATCGGTTTAAAAAGTGCGTACAATATTCAACTTTATTAATAATAATAAATAATGTCCCTCTAGCCGAATTTCGGCCACGGCGGCCAGTCTCAATAGGGATTCGCGATCTGTGCAGGACATATTATAGTGCACAAGTGTGTGCGCAAACTAGAGGGCATTTTCTATTCCCTCACTCTCATGATCCGATGGGACGCCTAGCGATACGACCCGAAAGAGGTCAGGTACAGGACCGACGGCGATATAATATAATACCGCCAACTCCCAGACTTCGGGCTGATGCTGAGAATTTTTTATAAATTTATTAAAGAAAAGTCCGACAATCACTTTTGGCCTGACCTGGGATTTGAACTCTGGACCTCGTTTTCTGCGGGTCAACACGCTACCTCTAGACCAACGAGGCAATCAACATTATTACACTGATAATAGCGATCAACCACATAATTCTCTGAAACATATCCCTCAGGCATGTGTTACCTAGATCTATAAAACAACTGATTGACAGCCTTCGTTCTAGCTTTCGATTTATCATCATCATCATCATATATGGAATTTGTGTATTTGTTAATTGTGTTATTTGTAAAATTGTTTAGATGTCTATTTGTACTGTATAGTTTAGTGTTTTAGTTTAGTTTAGTATTGGTAAGTAGCCACGCTTGTTAATTTCTCTGTAAGCGAATGTATATATTCTTAAGAGAAAATAAAGAATCTTTAACCGTATATCAGCCGAAAGAGGTCCACTGCTGGACAAAGGCCTCCCCAAAAGATCTCCACAATTAATAATAATATCTGGGGACAATGTCACACAGATCATCCTAGCCCCAATCTAAGCAAAGCTTGTACTATGGGTACCAGGCGACGATATACATACTTATATAGATAGATAAATACTAAACACCCATGACTCAGAAACAAATATTCGTGCTCATCACACAAATATTTGCACTTACCGGGATTCGAACCCAGGACCACCAGCTTCGTAGGCAGGAGCACTACCAACTAGACAATGGTGACCGTCAAATTGCCGGTCTTGCGCTATTCGCATCCAGCAGTTTCAATTTATAATTTTATGAAATTAAAATAAACTTAATAGGAAGAAATAATCGCCGCGGCAAAGGATGCGGTTGAGATCCTCACACAGGTCAAATATTTGTGTTCATGAACTTGTCTGTTTGTCTTGTTCTGGGTGTTTTCTGTGTATAAAATAAAACTTGAGAGTTGTCAAGGGCCACCCGGATGTAACGAAGTTATTTCTTATTCTTTATTATGTACAAAAACCCTGTGTACACTGGACAAAAATAATCATCGCGACACCACACTGTTCAATGCGAAATAGAAATGAAAATATCTGGCTTGCTTTCTATAAGAGAGAGAGAGAGAGAGAGAGAGAGACAGACAGAGAAATATGCGCACGCCGCACAGCTGCAAAAAGTGTCGTGACAACTTTTCGTAAGATTTTTTTCCGTCTAACCCCATTTCACAACGCGCGATAAGGAACTTCGTTCCAATAAAACGGTTTTTATTCACGTATACTTTAATAAACGCTTGTAAATACTCAGAACATGTTTGTAGTAATATAGTTAAGTATATATAATTATTTCTAGTTACATATAGATATTTAGGTACACGTATTGTTAAAACATTTATAAAATTTATTTGATAATAGTAATGATATTTAGTTAGCTTGTATTAAGTTATTGTCAAAGAGATTATGTTTAGGTTTGTATTGTATGTATACCTATATATTTACATAAAAAATGTTATAAGTTGGCGTGGTTGGTAAATACATTACCTTTCACATCGCAGGACATGGGTTCGATTCCCATCTAGGACAGATATTTGTGTGCATGAACATGTCTGTCTGTCCTGAGTCTGGGTTTTATTATCTATATAAGTATATATTTACAAAAGAACAGTATTATGTGTAATATATCAGTTATCTGGTTTCTATAGTACAAGCTCTGCTTAGTTTGGGATCAGAAGGCCGGGTGTGAATAACGTCTCAGAATAATATTATTATTTATATCCGTTTTATAAGTTAAGTTCTGCCTAGATGGAGAATGTCCCGGACATTTATATTTATTTGTAAACATAAATTTAGCGATATTTATTATCACTGTACAGACGCCGGCCCATCCAGCTACCCCAATCTGTCAAATTTATTTTATAGATTTTCAAATTCATCACAAAAGTACAAGGTTCACTCTGAATTGGGGAAATTTGACAGATTGGGGTAGTTTGATGTGCTGGCGTCTGTACATTCACAAATACCTAAAAACTTATTAGCATTTACAAGTTTAAGTTACATTGTGTATTATGCGTGACCTATTGCAGTTAATCTTACCGTATGACATGAATAATAATAATTATAATGTCCTCCTAGCCGAATTTGGGCCACGGCGGCCATTCTCAATAGAGATTAGCTATCTGCGCGGGACATATTATAGTGCACAAATGTATGCGTAAACACAGGAGCACTTTCTATTCCATAAATCTCATGATCCGATGGGACTCGACCCGATAGAGGTCAGGTACAGGAACGACGGCTTTACGTGCTCTCCGAGGCACGGGGGTAAAATACCGCCAATCCTCAGACTTCTGGCTGATGTTGAGAAATTTTTGTTTTTACAAAAACAATCCTCCCAAAATCGCTTTTTTTCCCGATCTGAGATTTGAACCCAGGACCTCGTTCTCTGCGGCTGAACACGCTACCCCTAGACCAACGAGACAGTCTGTATGACATTATGTTTATAAAGACAGTTTTAATAATAACCTCTTTCTATTTTTCTTTTTTAATTCGGTTCGAAAGTTGACTGCACATGTGGCACAACGGCTAAGACAGTCGCCTCACCTCTTCGTGTCGCGGGTTTGAGTCCCGCGCCGGACAACTATTTGTGTGACCCATAAATAGTTGTTCTGAGTCTGGATGTAATTTGTGTCCGTCTATTATATGTTTGTAAAGTACCCCGCAACACAGAGATTAGATTCCCTAGTGCAGGCGTTGTCTTTTTTAAAATAAAAAAACTATTCAGAACTAGCTGTGCCCCGCGGTTTAACCCGCGATAAACTTTATAAATTATCACAGCTCCTCCCCCGTAGGTGATAGCGTGATAATATGTACCCTATATGTTGACCAGACCTATTAGTAATATTCATGCAAAATTTGAAGTAAATCCATGCAGTACTTTTTGAGTTTAGCCCGGACATACATACAGACAAACAGATAAACAGACAAAAATTCTAAAAACTATATTTTTGATTTCAATATCGATTATATAGATCACGTCCCAAGTATATATTTTGACTTTCGTACAATTTTATTATATGTATAGATATCACATCGAAGATCAATCGATAACAAACCAGAGAACTCGCCGCAGTTCAACGATATCTATCCATCTTCATATCTATATAGGTCTACCCTCTTTTCGGACGCTTCGGATCCCACGAGGACTTTACCCATAAGTAACGTTAGATATTTCGGTAACCGGACAAACCCCGAAGGAGATAAAGAAATACGGAAAGAATCGTGCAGAAATAAAGCGGTTTTAACTTTGGTAAGTTAAATCCGTTTCGCTCAGTATTAAATGGACCATTTTGATTGCTTTTGCTGATAAATTCAATTAGATATCGAAATAATGTGGTTTCAGGGACGTATCGCATTAATTTACAATAAACTTTTAGACGTATAAAATGTATCTAATAAATGGCAATTGATTAACGAACAATAAACAAATGAAACAATATCGCGTCATGTGCCACAATAAAATAATACACACGGCCATCTGATCCCAAACTAAGCAGAGCTTGTCCTATGGAAACCAGATAAATGATATACTACATATACTATTTTCATCTGTAAATGCATATTTATATTTATAGATAATTTCAACCAGACTCAAGAAAAACAGACATGTTCATGCAAACAAATATCTTCATGGTTGGGAATCGAACCCACGACCTGTGGCGTGAAAGGCAAGTAGGTATCTACCAACCACGCCAACCGGCCCGTCATACATTTCGTCAGTACACCATGTACAGAATAGATTTGATATGCTTCATCTATTTCGATCGCCACTTTGTATATAATATGTGATCAACGCACGAACCCTACCAATATAAAAGCGTACAAAAAAACTTCATTTTATATACTTCATCTATTTCGATCGCCTCTCCTCATCCTCTATAATATGTGACCAACACACGAACTCTACCAATATATAGGTGTACAAAAATACTTTATTTTATATACTTCATCTATTTCGATCGCCTTTCCTCATCCTCTATAATATGTGACCAATACACAAACTCTACCATTATTTATAGGCGTACAAAAATACTTAATTTTATATACTTCATCTATTTCGATCCCCTCTCCTTATCCTCTATAACGTGTGATCAACGCACGAACTCTATCAATATATAGGCCTACAAAAATACTTTATTTTATATACTTCATCTATTTCGATCGCCTCTCCTCATCCTCCATAATATGTGACCAACACACGAACTCTACCAATATATAGGCGTATATAAATACTTAATTTATATACTTCATCTATTTCGATCGCCTCTCCTCAACCTATATAATATGTGATCAACGCACGAAGTCTACCAATGTATAGGCATATACAAATATCTACTTTATTTTATATACTTCATCTATTTCGATCGCCTTCCCTCATCCTTTATAATATGTGACCAATGCATGAACTCTACCAATGTATAGGCGTATACAAATACTTTATTTTATATACTTCATCTATTTCGATCGCCTCCCCTCAACCTCTATAACATGTGATCAACACACGAACTCTACCAATATATAGGCATATACAAATACTTTATTCCCCAACTTCTTATCCCTAACTAACTCAACAGATTTTTTCCAAGATACCCTAAAGGGATCTGCAGTCATTAACTGTTGAACAAAAACTGAAGTAGGACGACTCCGGACCACGGCCACAGTATAACAACAGTAATTTGTCTCACATAAACTTTCCGCGGTATCTCGCAGTATAAGAGGTTTTATGTGATTAGGCACCATACTTCAGATTTGTTGTTCAGAATCGTTAGTTTAAAAAGAGTTGTGGCCGTTGTTGAGTCGACGTCCAAAAAAAAAAACCAGCTAAGAGCGAGTTGAACTTGCACACGCACAAAATAGAACAGAGTGAACAGGCATCTTATATTTACGCTCGGTCCACCCTCGACCACATTTTCACTTACCATCAGGTGATATCGTGGTCAAACGCAACCTATCCAGCATAATAAAATAACCAGTAATCGAGCAAAAAAGATATTTACATGTCTACCCCATTTTATGTGACAAGTCCCACCTGGACATAAGCCTCTCCCAAAGATCTCCACTATCACTGGTCTTGCCCTACCCGCATCCAGTGACTCCTAGCGAACCCCACAAGATCATAGGTTTTAGGTTCCTGCCCCAGCTGCGTCTTCCTCTTTGATATGTCTCCATTTTTTTTCTTATAGTAGCAATAGATATAAATATTCGCTTTATTTTTTTTATATTATTTAATTTTTTTATTCATCTGCCTGCCTGTTTGGGTTCATAAGCCAAGTGATAGACGGGCCGACCGACAGCGGAAGTTTGTTTAATATTAATATCTAATGGCAGGTACGCATCTTTCCTGCTAGAAGGATAAAATATTAACCATATAGCCGACATGTCAGGAGCTCGTGCTGTCCGTAATATAACTGTTATATAACACAAAAGAGTTTATTATATGGATGGTTTTTATATGGAAACTAGCTTACTAGAGTACTTTACAAGGCACAGCAAAGAAACTAGCTAAGTTATTATATTGTATTTACTCAGACTGTCTACACACAAGGTCACGATAAAGATTGTATAAGTAGTATACGTAAGTAAACTACTAAAGCTTTTTCTATACTGTGACTTCAGAACATGGGCCAACTGCTAAACTTTTACACGTTAAGCCAAAAAAACGGGGAAACTCTAAGCATTACATGTTTACTTATGATCTTGTGTTGTACGTACAATGGGGGACGAGAATATAGGTCGGCATATTAATATTTGGGCCATAACTTATATTAGAAGAAATGGCACATTTGCACGATTTTTGCCCTAGAAATATTACTGGCTCTAAAAGTTTTAATGAGACTGAAATATTATCAATTTTAACTGAAGGAATATACTTTGTGTTGTGTTATACTGTGTAGCCTTCGCTTTACGCCTTTTAATATGTACAATGTTTTTACTAGAACAAAGCGAATATAATAAGGTATTTTCTACTCTGGTATTACCTTACCATATTTATCATGGGAAGTGTTATCCGCCACAGAGCGTCTCGCCAGAAGTGGCAATTTTAATGCATGTCACCTGCATAAAAGATTGTGCGTTCAACCTCTTTGCCACGCAATACCACACTGTGGCATTAATTAACTGCAATGAACGGCAACGCACTTGTCCCTCTGGTTTTGCGATTGTCCGTGGTCGGCGGTTATTCTTAAAAAACTAGTGCACTAATGACTTGTATGGCAGAGAACTTTAAACACCTGAGATTTAAGGACACAAAGTAGTTGAGTAAAGCTTGCCTAGGTAAAAACTAAATCTAATTTGTTAATTTCATATATATTTATGTGTGCAATTTAGAGTAAATAAATAAACATTCAATTCACTGTCGCAAAGCACACCCAGACACCAAATAACCATATATGGGTCACACAAATAGTTGGACCGTGCGGGGATCTAACTCGAAGGACGAGAGCACTTAAACCAGTGTATCATACGTGCAGTCAATACTTACTTACTTAATTGTCGCATGGGCAGTGGTTACCCTGGTGTCAGAGTTGTTCAAGCCGCCCAATAGTCCTCTGAAATGGCTTAACGACTGTTGCCTAATGGTTACAACCGAGACCGACAGCTTAACGTGCCCTCCGAAGCATGGAGACGCCCAGAAATAAAACCACTTTGTCGGTCACCCATCTATGGACTGACCACGAGCCTAGTTGGTTAACCTCGTCGACCATTTACAGACCGGTGGGATCATTTGACTATGAGCGCCTAAAGTCAATACTAAATAGTTCAGAAATTCTTCAATAAGGAGGTCGCTACACTTACAGCAGCTTATAAGTCACGATTGTCACGAATGAAGTTTTATGAATGTTATTTCCAAGTAAATCTCATTTATTCTAACATGATACACGAACGCAAACCTATAGCGTGGGTTCTTTCAATTCAACAATAAGGCAATCAAACCCAAAATAAAAATCCTACGACATCCCATTAGCACAAATAAAGATTTTCACATATTGTATTCTGCTAAACATACTCCCTTTTTATAGCAAATTAATGTGCTTACGTCTAGACACAATAAATTATAGAGCCCTACAAGAAGGGTCTAATTTTCTTGCACGGCAATGTACAGTTTGAATAAGCAAGTCGAGTATGGATCGTGTAAGTCGTGGCCGTAAAATTACACGATCCATGCTCGATACGATTCGTAGTTAGGAATACTTTATGAAATGGATGTACTGTAAGTATTTCCTTATACGTATATTTATAGTTTATAGATTTAGCATTCGCTACGAGTATGTAATATGTCGGCTATAAACCGTACAAGTACAGTCGCCAGCACATCCAGCTATCCCAATCTGTCAAATTTCTTTTATGGAATTTCAACTTTATCACTTAAGCATAAGGTTCACTTTCAATTGGGGAAATTTGACAGATTGGGATAGCTTGATGTGCTGGCGTCTGTACGTAATAGACCGACTGAATTGAAGCGACGGCCATGAATGTTACGAAAACTTAGTAGGTAGGTACCCTGAATATTGACGTGGTTGGAAAATGGTTGCCCATCAGGTCACCGTAGCCTAGTTGGTAGTGCTCCTGCTTACGAAGCTGGGGGTCCTGGGTTCGAATCCCGGTAAGTGCAAATATTTGTGTGATGAGCACGAATATTTGTTTCTGAGTCATGGATGTTTTCTATGTATTTAAGTATTCATCTATCTATATAAGTATGTATATCGTCGCCTGCTACCCATAGTACAAGCTTTGCTTAGTTTGGGGCTAGGATGATCTGAGTGACATTGTCCCTAGATATTATTATTATTATTATCACGCCGCAGGTCGTGGGTTCGATTCCCACCCAGGACAGATATTTGTGTGTATGAACATGACTGTGTGTTTGTACACTACTACGAAAAACTTAGTAGGTAGGTACACTGAATATTGACGGGCCGGTTGGCGTGGTTGGTATTTGCATGCCTTTCACGCCGCAGGTCGTGGGTTCGATTCCCACCCAGGATACTTGTGTGTATGAACATGTTTGTTTGAAATGGGTCTGGGTGTATTTATCTAAATAAGTATGTATTTACAAAAGAAAAATAGTATATGTAATATATCAGTTATCTGGTTTCCATAGTACAGAAGCCAGCACATCCAGCTACCCCAATATGTCAAATTTCTTTATTTCACAAGACTGCTTCTAAGTTTATACAAAGCTCAAGTTCGACGATGGAGTACTGTTCTCATTCTTGGGACGGCTCTGTTAAGTATCAACTTGCCATGTTGGATTCGTTAGACATACGTGTTCGAACGGGACGAGTTAGGAACGACCTAACGAGGAAGAAACTGCATCAGCATCAGGTTATAAGTTTGTCGGTCTTCTGTAGATTCTATCACGAAGAATGCAGTCTAGAACTCCATAATCTATCCATTCCCGTTCTTTGATGGGTTATTATGGGGGGATCCAGGAGGTCCAGGCAATATTGTGGTCCAGGGTGTGAGTAAGTTCGGGGAAGGGGAAAGGTCATTTGTGTTATTGGCTATGGTAACCTCGATGATGAACCGTATGCTGATATACCAAATTAGTTATATAAAAAATCCTTCTGGAATTGTAGATTTAGTAACTCATATACCAATCATCACGCCCCCTCCTCAACACGAGGGCTTTGACAAATCTGAAGGGTACTTAACATGTTCTCATCGTCCTCAGACCCTCGAGACGCAATGTGGGAAGGGTCTGAGTATCTCGAGGACCTCTTAACATTGGCTTAATTCTGATTTGGAATACACCTGAGCCAAATAAGACGTTGCGGGAATTAATTACACCATTCAGGCATTTATGAGAAGGAACTGGGGTAAACGTTGCCTTTCGTTTTGTTTTGTTTACAAGTTTTTATTTCTACGTAAATGCGTGTCTCGAGAATTGCCTGATGGGAAGTACTGAACAACGCAATCCTTAACAGAGCAAGCAAAATTTTCAATCATCATCATCATATCAGCCGTAAGACGTCCACTGCTGGAAAAAGGCCTCCCCAAAGATCTACACAATTGCCGGTCTTGCGCTATCCAGCGATTTCCAGCGACCCGCACAAGATCATCGGTCCAACTTGTAGGGGGCCTGCCCACGCTGCGTCTTCCGGTTCGTGGTCGCCACTCGAGAACTTTCTGCCCCAGCGGCCGTCGGTTCTACGAGCTATGTGCCCTGCCCACTGCCACTTCTGCTTGGCAATAAAATTTATAAAAAAATAAAAAAAATAATAATATTCAAATTTAGTAATACTATCTTCTATTACGACGACTAACGCACTGCCATCTGATCCCAATCTAAGCAGATCCAACCAGACAACTAATAAATGAACTGTAGCGTAGAGACCTCGCAATGGGAACAGCGGGCAGCCAAACGGTCAGAATGGCGGACTTTAGTCCAAGCCAAAGTCGACTGTTTCGCGTCTAGAAGGCGCGCTGAGCTGGATACCAAGCGGGATGAATTGAAAGCTAGACCACCTGCGGCGATCAATTACAATTATGACAATGGTATGCTCACATGCCCGCAATGTGCGAGGATTTTTGGTGGTCCTGGGTTCGAATCCCGGTAAGTGCAAATATTTGTGTGATGAGCACGAATATTTGTTTCTGAGTGACTATATATGACTATATATCTATATAGATATATCTATCTATATAAGTATGTATATCCTCGCCTGGTACCCATAGTACAAGCTTTGCTTAGTTTGGGGCTAGGATGATCTGTGTGACATTGTCCATATATATTATTATTATTAAAAAAAAAAAAAATTGGCTACATAAGTCACATGCGAGCACACGAACATCGGCTACAGTAGGAGAAGAAGCGGTCGCCGTTGCCGAAATCGGCCGGGACTACATCATCAAACGAACTTATATGTAGACGGGCTAGTTGGCGTGGTTGTTAAATACTTGCCTTTCACGCCGCAGCTCGTGGGTTCGATTGCCACCCGGGACAGATATTTGTGTGCAGGAACATGTCTGTTTGTCCTGAGTCTGGGTGTAATAATTTATATAAGTATGTATATACGAAAGAAAATGTAGTATATCAGTCTTCTGGTGTCCATAGTATAAGCTCTTTATATTTTAGATCAATTATACCCAGACATAGAACAATTAATAATCTTGCTCATCATACAAATATTTATCCTGGGTGGGGATCAAAATGTACTTTCTAAAAGCTTTCTCACATGCAAAAGGACTTAACACAATACCTAACCCTGTTACTTTATTTCTGGCATGTGGGAAGTAAACTTAAATTGCTATTGTAACCGATAAGAGCACTCATGTCAGACGAATGACGTCCACCGCTGAATAAAGACCTCCTCGAAAGATTTCTACCGTGGCGTTGTGTCCATCATTTCAAATCAAATCACTTTATTTACTCAATATGGGTACATACATGATAGAATCTTAAAATAATATATTGACCAAGTCCATATTTTACCTTTAAAAGGTGTGCAAAGTTCTTATTATAGTTCATTTGGAGGGATGTGCCATCATCGCCACGCTTTGCAGACGGGTTGGTGACCGTAGTATGATAGTCATAGTACACGGCGAGCCGCCACTGCCCGTTCTCTGATATATATTCCCTCTACTACTTCATCTTTCACTTCTATGCCATCAGGCACACAGCAACTAGCTTAAGAGCACTAGCATTTATTTATTCCCGACCTGTAGTAAAAACCAAAGGTAAAAAAACTAACCTCAATCCGCTTAGCGGGAGTTATGGCTGGTAAGAATTGTTTTCACACTGCGGAAAACGGAAGAAGACCAGCAGTTGCACCCTCTATTCCTGCAGTCTCTGTCCCTACACTCTCATAAGCAGATCCGTTCAATCAAGAGAGACTGACTTAAGTAGAAAGACCATTTTACCAATTGTCCTTTCCATTTAAGCCAGTTTATACTTACCAAACTTGCTTTTATACTTCTAAGCGCAAGTGCACCCACTTATTTTGAAATATAAGTCTGTTGTCATCGTATTCGCCAACTACTTAGTTCGGAGAATCCACCAAGGATGCTCCTAAGAATACGTATAGTTTCGAGAAATCCAGAAAAGTAAACTGGCTGGGGGTAACTTTCGGTGAACTTCTTAAATGTATGCGTCGAACTCATATGTTTATGCGTGAAGGTTTGCAGAGTCATGTGTTTTATTTTCTTTTTTGTTTGTTTTGCTATTTTACTCCCGACATTGGTCGGAGATATTACACAGCTAAACATATTTGGACACAGTTTTTTTTACTCCATGTTTATTCTGCAGGAGGGGGGTCAGCGCAATCCAGGATAAGACCACGATGGCAGCTAATGTCGTGGCATAGAGTCATGTGTTACGCCACGTGACGTATCGTTCAACTGTATGACGGGTGATGCGGGCTGCTCGTTCGATTGATAATAATTATGTATTACCGATCGTCACACACCTTTGTTTGTACAGCTTGAGTGTGTTTTTATTTTTTTAGTGTAAAAAATGTAAAATAAATGTATTGGCAGTCTAAAAGTGCTGTCAAATATATTTTTGATCTATGTAGTACACACACCTACATATCGAGCTATACGTTTCCAATATATGTAAGCTGACCTGTCATTGTATGGAAAGCCTATAGAACGAGAAATCAGCTTATACTGGAAATGTATAGCTTGATATGTAGCCGTGTATACATATTTAAGGGTAACAGCAATAAAATAATAGAAACTTGTCATTTGTTGTATATTTAGCATCTGTAACATATAATTTCAATTTCATCCATATCACTAGGATGTCTACCACCGCACGGTTCGCAAGAAACTTTTTACCGCAGTTAATTAATGACACAGGGTGAAATTAATTAATTGCGGAAGTATTTCCGATCAGAAATGACATGGAAAGCTTCAAGAAGTGAGCCTATTCCTTTCTTAAAGACCGGCAACGCAGTTGCGGCTCCTCTGGTTTTGGATGTTCAGGGGCGATGGTGATCATTTACCATAAGGTGACATACTTGAACGTTTGACTTGCAGACATAAAAAAAAAGAAATCAAAGTACGCCCGCTAGACCAACGGGATGACTTTCCAGTTAAACGTATTGCTAGGAGTTACCTAAATCACAGTACGACCGCTAGACCAACGGGATGACTTTCCAGTTAAACGTATTGCTAGGAGTTACCTAAATCACCCGTCGTTGTGGTGAGCTGTGGATAATGCAACTTAGTTGCATCTTTCCTTTTATCTTATTAAGTATTTAATTGCGGGAACACCCAACAGCAATTCGACGAATAATTACAGCTCAAACCAATAAGGTAACAGACTTCAAAAAGGATAAATGCTCTCAGTTCAATGCATATTTTACTTCATGAACACAATTTATTCGGTCACCGTAGCCTAGTTGGTAGTGCTCCTGCCTACGAAGCTGGTGGTCCTGGGTTCGAATCCCGGTAATTGCAAATATTTGTGTGACGAGCACGAATATTTGTTTCTGAGTCATGGATGTTTTCTATGTATTTAAGTATCTATATAAGTATGTATATCGTCGCCTGGTACCCATAGTACAAGCTTTGCTTAGTTTGGGGCTAGGATGATCTGTGTGACATTAGCCCTATATATTATTATTATTATTATTCCGGCAATTGCATATTAATTTCATCCATTATATGAACCAAAAGACGTCTAAAGCTGGACAAAGCAAATGCGGGTGGGAATCGAATCCACGAACCACCCCGTGTGTGTGTGCCGTGTGCGTTAAACACTCCTCCATCGCACTGTTGCGTTCAGACTCGAAGTTATACAATCCATTCTACACTATCCGTTGTCCAAACAAGACAACTAATATGGCAATTTATGACTTTTTATATAAAGTAATAGTAAATATGGACAGGAGAATCCCGGTTTGCGCTATTTACTGTGATATGACGCAAGCATTTGACTATGTGGACCATAATGTTTTACTTCAGAAACTAGAGGCATACGGCATAAGGGGAAATATACGTAATCTCATACAGTCGTACCTAGTTAACAGAATACAGTACACAGAAATTGCTAAAATAAATATTAAGACAAAGAGAGAGGAAATTTACTTGTCTGGTGAAAGAACGCCTATATACGGTGTTCCACAAGGCAGCGTACTTGGATCTCTATTATTTATTTTATATGTGAATGATATGCCTAAGGCTATTGACCACCCCATGACCCTCTTTGCAGATGACAGCACAATGACGATAACATGTAATAATAAGGACATTTATGAATATAACATTAATAAAACTTTGACATTAATAATATCGTGGCTGAATAGGAATAATCTTAAAATTAACTTAGATAAGACTACGATAATGCATTTCAGTCAACGGTTACAGACTGATAATGTCATTAAAGCGCTATACAATGACACCGTATTAAATATAGTTGACGACACAAAGTTTCTTGGCGTGATGATAGATGTAAAATTGAACTGGAAAGCACATATAGAATTCTTAACTAAAAAGCTAAGCTCATCCGCGTATGTCTTATACAAACTTGCCCCTGAGATTAACCAAGATGCTTTAGTAATGGCATATCATGGGTTAGTTGCATCGCTGCTACGTTATGGCATCATATTTTGGGGTAACTCAACAAATAAAGAAATAGCCTTTAAAGCCCAAAAACGATGTATTAGGGCTATGTTTAATTTAGAGTCGACGGAAAGTTGTAGACCATTATTTAAAAAATATAAATTATTAACTCTACCGTCCTTGTATATTTTCGAAGTTGCATCGTTCGTCAAATGTAACCCTCACCTGTTTCCACGGCTATCTGACACCTTTCCGCGTAACAGACGTGACAAAAGCCAACTTTGCCTACACTCGGCAAAAACGGCTATTATGGGGAAAAGCTTTTTCTGTGTGGCTCCTAGAGTATACAATAAAATACCTCAAGCGTTAAAAGCTCTGCCCGCAAATTTATTTAAAAACCAGATTCGACATTTATTAACAGACAAATGTTACTATAATATAAATGACTTTTTAATGGATAATTTTTGACATTGCTTTTAATTAATTTTTTCATGTAATTTAATACTGTAATTTTAAATATGTGTAACTACTGTATTTTTTTTTTTACTTATTTGTTAATCTTTAATTTATTATTTTTATACTTATGTAAAATAAAATTTAAATTTGTACGCCTCGACAGGTAAAACATGTTCGGACTTAGATACCTTTTTTAAGATCTTGCATGCTTTGATTTGTATGTAAACGCATGTTTTGACAAATAAATTATCTTTATCCAATATAATTTTTGTAATAATCGGTTTTAGGAATTGAAAGTTACCTACCACTACTATGAATAAATGATTCGTAGTAGGTATGCTTTGCCTTAGGAACAAGGTGATACTTCGATGGGTACCGGGTCATGCGGGTATCGAGGACAACGAAAGTGCCGACGAACTTGCACGGGCTGGAGCTAAATTGGTCCAATACGGCTCTGAGCCGATATGCGGAATACCAAAAAGTACAGTCCAACTCACCCTAAGGAACCATTACCAACAGAAAGCTATTAAACGCTGGCACAAACTTCCAGGTTTAACTCACTCCAAAAAAGCTATCAAGGGCTACGACCGCAAAACTGCAAATGAAGCCCTCGCGCTTAATAGGAGGAATTTATGCATCATAACTAGGGTGTTAACGGGACATTGCCGTCTCAGGAGCACCTGTCTACGGTGGGTATCGGAGACTGTAGAGTGTGTAGATTTTGCAATAACGCGGACGAAACACCTCTACACCTGCTCTGTCACTGTGAGCCACTGATGCATAAACGTAACACCGTCCTGGGAAGTTTAGTGGAGCGGCGAGCGCAATAGTTCATCACTGGACGCAGTGTTATCAGGACTTCCGGGGACTGGAAATAGCCACCACCAGAAGAATAAAAAATAAAGGTTTGCTTTTCATTCAAGAAAACTATTATTGAAGTTATACTTCTTTTGGCGCGATGGAGAAAAATGATGAGAGTGAATTTTTACGATGCGCGCGCACACCGACACCAAAGAATTTAACAGCATGAAGTTAGTTCTAGGTGGTATGAAAATGTATGAGAGTGAATTTTTACGATGCGCATCGTGCGCGCGCATCGTAGAAATAACAGCTTGACGTTAGTTCTTGGTGGTATGAAAATTGATAACTATGTTCAAGTTGTATATGAAGAAGTATAACTTCTAACGCGTGTACATAAGTACACACAAGTTTTTTGAGTGTAGTCTATGGTTCTTACGAAAAGTGGATTTTTAGTATAAATTATAGGCAAACTTAATCTCATAAGTCGACTTTTACAACATTTTCTGTAAACTTCCCACCCGACGCGGCGTCGGGAACCTACGGGATTTACTTTGAAAGAGGCCGGATTATTTTTGACGAAACTTACTGCCTCACTCACATATACTGAAGACAATGTAAAGACTTCAAAAACCAACTACAAAATATTAAATAATTTGAGCTAAACAACAAGTCGAGTTAAGTAATTATTTAAGCGTCTAACTTACCTATTAAGAAGGTGCATGTACGTAATTGCACCGCCTTCATAAGCAAGTTAGATGCTTAAATAAGATGCTTCTGGCTTAAGTTCAAAAGAAACGTTTCTTTTGAACTTAACCCAGAACTAAAACCAGAAACAGATTGTACTTTTTGTATTTATGTTACGTGACTTGGATAATTCACTTTTCAATATATCTGGAGGGATTTTGAGATGAACTGGTTTTTAGGGTTCCGTAGCCAAATGACAAAAAACGGAACCCTTATAGATTCGTCATGTCTGTCTGTCTGTCTGTCGGTCCGTATGACACAGCCACTTTTTTTCCGAAACTATAAGAGCTGTACTGTTGAAACTTGGTAAGTAGATGTATTCTGTGAACCGCATTAAGATTTTCACACAAAAATAAAGAAATAATTTTGGGGGTTCCCCATACATAGAACTGAAACTCAATTATTTTTTCATCGTACCCATTTATGGGGCGTATCCATGGATAGGTCTTCAAAAATGATATTGAGGTTCCTAATACCATTTTTTTATAAACTGAATAGTTTGCGCGAGAAACACTTCCAAAGTGGTAAAATGAGTGTCCCCATCCTGTAACTTCTAAAATAAAAGAATAATAAAACTTAAAAAAATATGATGTACATTACCATGCAAACTAACAACGAAAATTGGTTTGAACGAGATTTAGTAAGTAGTTTTTTTAATACGCCATAAATCGTAAACCGCAATTTACCTTTCATTTAATCAACTGAAATACTTGCAGCTACTGAACCCTTCATGGGCGAGTCCGACTCGCACTTGGCCGGTTTTTTTTATTATTTCGGGTCTAATAAAGAAAAGATAAATGCAGTTGCACGTTTTTTAAAAACTGTAATCATTTATTTTTTCCATCTTTAATATTGTTACTTTCAGTCGGTTAGATCCACGATTTATGTGCCCGGTCAGTTCAGCTTGGCAATTCTTAGAGCTATGTCATTGTCAGTCACTGTCATACACGCAAAATTTTTAAAATATAATAAAGAATATTATACCATATACCAGAAGAATGAAACGAGAATATAGAATAGGACCATCAATTGAAAATAACGAAAGACAGGAAGTTATAAATTGTTTTATTATATTAAGGAAGATTTTTTTTGGAAATTATATATGTAAACCTAAGAGCAAACAGAGTATTAGCACTCTACCGACTAACCTAAAAACCAGGTAAAAAAATAACAAACTAACTAGCCTTACTACTACTACTTATCGAATAGGCAGTGGTTACCGTAGTGTCAGAGTTGTTTAAGCCGCCCAGTAGGCTGCTGACATGGCTTAACGACTGTTGCCCTCCGAAGCACGGAGACGCTCCGAAATTTAACCACTTTGGCTGTCACCCATCTATGGACTGACCGTGAGCCTAGTTGCTTAACCTTCTTACGACTTACCGGTCGGAGCATCAGCTGACTAGTAGCGCTTTATTTAATGTTAGTTAACTCTAGCTAGCCTTTAATTAAACCTAAATATCCGTAGTAAAACTAGTTCTGCCTAATACAAATTGCCACAGTAATCAGATTTCATTCAATGCATGATCAGCATAATGTATTCCGGATTCAGTTTCCGGCCGAGCCTACCGTGCCTGATTACTAGCGATACAGTCTGACCTTCTGAAGGTCAATCTATTGGCGAACGTTGGCCGTTAGGTTTTTGTTGAAGTCTGAACTGTGTCTAAACTACCATTATGTTTACGCGTTGAGTTATAAAAACCAAGTGTTTGCTTGGCCTAGATTTTTTATATTTCTTTGGGTTTTTGGGACGATACCTTTATAATAACTGTAATAAAACCATGGATATTTTCCCACTTACAAAATATAATTGCGAAAAACTATTACTATCTGGCTCAAATCACTAAATTATGAAGAAACGGAATATTTATTGCATGTTCCATCTTAATCTAATGAAAATATAAGTAACACAAAATATATGTATATACAAAAGTTTAAAATTGAAATCTACATATCCAGAGTGTGGAGAGACTGGCGGTCTGTCATACAGGTCTCTTAGTACAGACACCAGTCTCTTACATAGATAAATCTAACTACACCTAGTAATGGACACCTAGATTAAGTATATTTAATGTACAAAATTCTATGTGAGAGAAAAAATAAAGTTATATTATTATTATTATTCCAAATTATTTATTTATTTTTCTTATTTTTAACATATTTATGTTAATAAAATTGCTACAAAAAAGAAAACAATAATATATAAATAAATATGAAAAAAATAGAGTTCCACCAGCGGCGGGGTTTGACGCCCTAGGCCGCCGGTGGTCAGGGCGGCAGAGTAAGGAACCTCCTCACAATGCATGCCGTTCCCATTATTGCCGACTTTTGTATCCGACCCTTGACCCAGTGATCTAGCGAAAGCCTATCTATTATTATTATTATAGTTCTGTTGGTAAAATTTGGGGTACTTTAACTTTTTCTTTGAAGCGGCTAAAAATCTTTATCAACATATTTTCTTAACGTAACCGTAAACTGAGTGTAGAATGTGGTCTATTGGTCTAGAGGTTAGTGAACCTGACTACTACGCCAGAGTTCGTTGGTTCAATACCAAACCAGTACAAATATTTTTGTGATGAGCAAGATTACTAGTTCTACATATATCTAGGTGTAATTTATCTATATTTATTATTCGACGGTCACCGTAGTCTAGTTGGTAGTGCTCCTGCCTATGAAGCTGGTGGTCCTGGGTTCGAATCCTGGTAAGTGCAAATATTTGTGTGACGAGCATGAATATTTGTTTCTAAGTCATGGATGTTTTCTATGTATATAAGTATTTATCTATCTATATAAGTATGTATATCGTCGCCTGGTACCCATAGTACAAGCTTTGCTTAGTTTGGGGCTAGGATGATCTGTGTGACATTGTCCCGAGATATTCGTGCTCATCACACAAATATTTGCACTTACCGGGATTCGAACCCAGGGCCACCAGCTTCGTAGGCAGGAGCACTACCAACTAGGCTACGGTGACTGTAATATGTTTATCAGTGGTCTGGTTGCTATAGTACTGCCTAGTTTGGGAACAGACAGTAGTGTGTTAATTGTCCCAAGGTAGTAATTATTTTGATACATTATCTATCTTTTGTCTTATTTTTTAAGTGAAAACTTTTTAAAGCGCGTTGAGGAGTTTTAGGATAAAAAAAATCATGGAAGTCACGCCATCGCCACCGCACGCTTTCAATGAGCTATGTGTGTATTATGTATGCTATATTTATGTATATATTTGTACTTTTGGGTAAACAAAAAGCGTGAATATATCTCAACATGAAGAATAAACATAAAATACATACAAAAATACACTACTAAAAAAATACAACCGACTTCATTTTTTCGTTATGATAACCGATTTCTAAATGACTAAAAAACAGACTCACAGAGCTGAGTATTACTATCTTACTGTGATCGCCGACCCTTCTGTTAAGCGTGGTGAATATGGCGAAATTATGCGAAAGTATGGATGGTGGTGACATAGCCCGAAGAATTGCAAAACTGAAGTGGCAGTGGGCGGGGCACATAGTTCGCAGAACCGACGGCCGTTGGGGCAGAAAGGTTCTCGAGTAGCGACCACGAACCGGAAGACGCAGCGTGGGCAGGCCCCCTACAAGATGGACCGATGATCTTGTGCGAGTCGCTGGAAACTGCTGGATGCGAATAGCGCAAGACCGACAACTGTGGAGATCTTTGGGGGGAGGCCTTTGTCCAGCAGTGGACGTCTTTCGGCTGATATGATGATGATGATGGATGGTGGATGTACAGATGTTTGTTATTCTTTCAAGCAAAACCTACGGAACGGTTTTGACGAAACTTTGTAGTAATATAGCTTATATATCCGAATAACACACAACGCACATAACAGGCTATAATTTATTAATTTTAACGCGGTTGAAAACGGGCACAGCGGTTAGTTATGAATTATTTATTACTTTATACAACTTGTTTTATAAATGAATATACGGTAATCTATGGGTTATATGGTTGGCAAATGCTTGCTTTTAACGCCGGAGGTCGTGGGTAGAGGACCAGGACAGATATTTGTGTGCATGAACATATCTGTTTGTCCTGAGTCTGGGTGTAATTATCTATATAAGAATATATTATTATTATCTCACATGTTTATTACCAATATTATTTACATGATATCATACAAGGGTATTTTAGCACAAATACAACTTATACAATATTTGGGCTACATGGAGAGAAATTTCCGCACAATCCTGGCATTCGCCAGCAGAACCGCCTTCTGCATGTAACTCTCCAGCCAGATATCAAGCCCTAAACTTGCAAGGTTGATTATTATTATTATTAATTTATTCAGAGATAACAATTTTACAATCGTATTTGAATATTAACGAGATTTACATAGACACAAAAAATAAAAATAAAAGGAATTTATATAATACCAATAAAAAATACAATAATGAATATAGCTACGACGAAACATAATTAACAAAGTCACCTTAAAATTTCAATTCGTCTACTGAGTAAAAGCACCCTTCAGCAAAAGCTTTTTTAATTTATTTTTAAATATGTTAGGACTATCGATAGTTTTAATATACAAAAGAAATTATAATTTTATAATAGAGATATAGAGAAAAGAATTAATAATTTTATATATACAAAAGAAAAATATTAAGTATATGTAGTACTTATATCAGTTATCTGGTTTTATAGTACAAGCTCTGCTTTGTTTGGGATCAGATAGCCGTGTGTAAATAATGTCCCAGGATATTATTATTATATAGATTAGAACTACTAGAGCTAGAACTGACGAAGGTACACTACAAGCTGCCTGTAACTAAATGTTCTACTTATACTAGTCCATCCTACGGTTGTCTTGAAGAAATCGCAATTAATGCAGACCGCCTACCCTGGATTGATAGAGGGTACTGGGGACCTACCCCCTAAGTCGCCGATCATAGTACCGTGATCAAGGTTAAAAATAAATATCCAGGGATCCAGCAGAGCTTGTACTATGGAAACCAGATAACTGATATACATTTACTAATTTTATTTTGTAAATACATACTTATATAGATAATGAACGGGCCTGAGTCGTGATTGGTAAATGATTGCGTTGCACGTCGCATGTTCGGGTTCGGTTCCCATCCAAGACAGATATTTATGTGCATGAACATGTCTGTTTGTCCTGAGTCTGGGCGTAATTATCAATATAGGTATCTATTTACAAAAGGAAAGTAGTATATCAGCTATCTGGTTTCCATAGTACAAGCTCAGCTCAGTTTGGGATCAGATGACCGTGTGTGAAAATTGTTCTAAGATATTATGTTAATTACGCGTACTATCAGGAAAAACAGACATGTTCATGCACACAAATTCTGGGGATTGAAACCATGACCAGCGCTGCAGTGGCGTGAAAGCCAAGCATTTACCAACCAAGCCAACTGGCCCATGAAATCATGTCTTCCATGAGCACATGTGACGTCATAAATGGTCTGGAGTCGATTTCAATGATGAAGCCGATTGAACGAATGATTTAGTAATTTTTAACCTTCATCTTTTTGACGCCGATCACCATCATGATGACCGGCGTATTAGACGGTAGCCCTCTGGTAGATATCCCCCGATGATTAAAAAAAACTAGTTATATCATTTTTTTATTTTATTTATTTTTCTTAGGAAGTCCAACAGCTTTCAGCGACATTTTGGCTTTATAGGTTATACGTGACAGAGAGCCATTAATAGGTCTCCACGCATAAAACATTGTATACAAATCTATATGTGGTATTCTAAAATTAAAAACAAATAATAACAATTAAATTAAATTAAACACGTACCTACTTAAAGCTAATTAGATAAACGATTATTATAATAAACTAACACAAGTTTGTATCTATTTATATGTTTCAATTAATTTATTGGAAATCATGTGTATACAATGTTGTTACAATGCTATTAATTATGTTTCAACATGATATCCTGTAAAGGCACAGTAACATTAGGTAGGTACATGTTACATTAATACGGCAATAATGACAACAGACGCGCTCGCAGGATAATCGACCATATAGACCTAACATGTAAAAAGCTGCAAAACTTGGATCAACGGCGTTAGGTTCCAAGCTTAATGGTTTTCTACAGGCTGTTTCATGGACGACCTCCATGAACTTATCCCTTCATCTCCCTTTTTTCATCGGACTACAAGGCGTCGGGAGGCTCTTCATCGCTATGTTGTTGACATCCCATTATGCCGTACGAAGCGTTTTGCTTCCTCTTTCATCATACGAACGGCTAAGCTGTGGAACAACCTCCCAAACGACGTGTTCCCAGACTCATATAACATAGGTTTATTCAAGGTTAGAGTGAACAGGCACCTTATGGGTACGCGCGGTCCACCTTCGACCACATCTTCACTTACCCATTTTGCTTAAAAAAAACTTAATATTTATTATTTAATTTTACACAGTTTAATAAATAGAATATTACAGTATTACATAGTTATAATACTACTAGACTCTACCTACTCTTTCAGATTAACTGACCCTTACATGCCACGAGCACTATAAATAAACTATGTAAACATAAACTTCTCAAATCTGACTTCCAAACAGACCCGGACACCCAAAGCCATACATACTTTATTAAAATCGCCACAAATATGCTAAATCAAAGAAGCGGCCTCTTGCGGTCAAGTCCCCTCACTAAACTCATTTGCAACAAAATATATCTCCGGTCGGATAAAGGGTGGACTTTGTAATGTTCCCTGCGGCTCAGTATCTTAAACGCGATGCATTGAAGGTATTCTTAGTACTCAAGACTAAGGTCATGGGTTCAAGTCGTAATATAAATTATATTTTGTTTAAATTTATTTTATTATGTGAATTTTAATTATTTTGAATAAATAGATATCTAGGGACAACTAACAAACTGCCATCTGACCCCAAACTATATATAACAATATATAGGTACATTTTAGAAATCTCCTTTTTTAATTTATGTCCATAAAGTTATAAAAATACATTTTTTAGATAAATTCCACTTGGGTGGGCCCAAGACAAATCTTTGTGTAATAAGCACGATTATATGTTCTGTGTCTGGGTAGAATTTATCTAAAATATGTATTTTTATTACTTTATGCACATAAATTGAAAAAAGGAGATTTCTAAAATGTATAAGTACATATGTCAACAGTTGTCTGGTTGCCATAGTATAGGCTCTGCCTAGTTTGGGATCAGATGGCCGTGTGTAAATAATGTCCCAGGGTATTATTATATTATATTATTCTTTATTTTTTTTAAATAAAATATAAATTAATGAATATAATGTATATCGAAGACTAGCATCGCATTAAGCGAAATCTTCTAAAATATTTAACTGAAAAATGAAATTGTATTATCTAAATATAATATTAATGAATACAAACTTACATTCAATATTAATCACACTTTTAACATTTACCAGAAATATAAATACCGCAAACTAAAAAGTCATTAGACCAGTAAATTAAATCATTATTTCAGTTTCAAGCACTTTGTAGTAATTTAAACTTCTATAATAAGCAGAAAGACGAGAGGTCAAATTAATCCGATTTACCGGCCTATTCGTCAAACTTATTCTCTTTGATCTTAGAGTTGTGGATGTTTGCACGAAAGAAGTTAAGGGCCTACCTCAATAATGAAAGGGCATATCCTCGCGTCTACTTAGATCGTCATAGTAAAATAATTTCAATGCTGCTAATTTATTACTAGACCCTAGTGCTATAAATGCCTTGGGTTTGACCACGTTAAGGCCAAGGGCAATAGTCTCACAAATCGCAGCAAATGCTGCTATGTCTGTGGCAATCAGGGCCATAATACGCGACATGGCTTTGCATTTTATACGTGAAAACTTGTATAGACGCGTATGGGTGAGGAGTGAATGTGCGTGAATCGTCACGGTGACACTGATTCAGGTTTACATGGCTCCACTCAGCACGCTCGGGTCGTTGACTTTTCGACTTCCATTCTCCTCTTAGTAAATAAATCACCTTATCGTCGGGAGTTTCATTTGCTTAATGAAACTGAACAGAGACCGTATTTATTTTAATGAAAAACATACAAACTTTAGTATCTTAAATTTGTATGGGAAGTAAAAATAATAATAATAATAATATCTGGGGACAATGTCACACAGATCATCCTAGCCCCAAACTAAGCAAAGCTGGTACTATGGGTACCAGGCGACGATATACATACTTATATTGATAGATAAGTACTTATATGCATAGAAAACATCCATGACTCAGAAACAAATATTCGTGCTCATCACACCAATATTTGCACTTACCGGGATTCGAACCCAGGACCACCAGCTTCATAGGCAGGAGCACTACCAACTAGGCTACGGTGACCGTCAAAAATAATGATGATGATGATTGGATATGTATATGTATATTAGCGACCACTTCAACTCCTAGCCGGTGCGGCATTGATGCGCCCGAAGATGGCATTTTACCAATCTTTTTGATAAAATGTCGTGCGCACTTCGTAAAAAGTTTTTTTTTTAATGCTTGCTTTTCACGCCGTAGGTCGTGGGTTCGATTCCCAGGAGAAATATTTGTGTGCGTCTGTTTGTCCTGAGTCTGGGTATATTTATCTATATAAGTATGTATTTGCAAAACAAAATATCAGTTATCTGGTTTCCGTAGTACAAGCTCTGCTTAGTTTGGGATCAAATAGCCGTGTGTGAATAATGTCCCGCGACATTATTATTTTATTATTTCTGTAAATCCACAAACAAGTCACGCCGTCTCATTGTAATACTTAAGTAGACATCTTTTCTCTGTGACGTTCGCGTCTGTAATGAATGACTTCACCAATTAATCCGGCCGTTTGGGCATGTACAATTAAACTGGGGTACCGCGTGCAACTGAACGATAAACACGGCCAATTTGTTTATATTACGTCTATCCGCGTATTTTGCATATAAGGGTAAACATAAACATTGTTTTAACACTATTCTATCTATTATATCTATGAGACTGAAGTGGGACTGAGATGGACATGCTTCACGTATGCACCCAGACAGATGGGTACAGATCACAACCAATTGGGTTCCTCAAAATAGCCGACGTCGACGCGGTAGGCCCAAACGGAGATTGTTACAAAATGGCCTGAACTCATTTTGTAACGACTGGCCTGACTGGGAAATCTGGAAAACCAAGGGGGAGGCTTGCTCAGCAGTGGGACACTATCATAGGCTATCCCATGCATGTGATCACACCCTCACTTAGAATTTCGTCTTTTGCTTTAGTCTTCAATTCTTTAATTTTAATATAGTAGAACTAAATTTCAAAATAATAGATTAGTACATTGTTATTTATTTAAGGATTTCAGAAAATATATGCGATAAAACAAACCGCACGGACTGACCGATTTTTTTTTTTTTGTAAATTTTTACTATCCACTTTGTTTATGTACTGCATTGTGACCTTGACAAGTACAAGTGTATGTTAATACCCAAGTGCTGAATAAATATTTCATTTCATTTCATTTCATTTCATTTCATTTCATTTCATTTCATTTCATATCATAAAAAAATATATATCTATAACTAGCTATGATTCCTGATATATATAATAAAATACCCAAGAACATTAGAGATATAAGAGACATAAAAAAATATAGAATAGAATAGAATAGAAACTTTCTTTATAGAAGTAACTAAGACTCAACAAGATTGTTAGTATAAACTTACGACTATGTTAGTAATCACTGACATTAATCACAAACACGGAACACATACATAAATAAATGGAGGTTTGTCACTGTTGTGCCACCCCACGGGAGACTGCACAACAGTGACCAACGTATTTACAGTCCAGTCGACTGGCAACCATGCTTAAGACGCTGTTGGGACTGCCCCACACCCTGCGCACCAGAGAAGCACACCTTTTGCGCATTGTTGCGTAAAAGCAATCTACGTGCGCATCTGCGAACATCCCTGACGCACTACAGAAACGAGGCAGCCCCACAAGTATCCTAAACGCATTGTTATATTTGACGCGGAGAGCGCTGTACGATTTTTTTGTATATCTAGCCCCCAAGTTGCACGAGTAAAAAGAAGTACACATAAAAACATATAAAAACACATTATATACCTTTTTAATTGGAAAATGTTACTAAAGTATAAGTGAATATTTTAATGATAATAATATGTAGACTGAATAACTTTATTATTATTGTATGCCAGTACGGCGGGTCATAGCTGAACATTAATATTATTGTATAATGACACCCTACTACCTATTTACCACAATAAAAATTGTGACTTTGACTTTGAGCTGTGTCCCGAGGTTTTGCCCCCGTTAAACTTTGTAAATTATAGCCTATGTGTTATTCGGACATATAAGCTATATTACTACAAAGTTTCATTAAAATCGGTTCAGTAGTTTTTGCATGAAAGAGTAACAAACATCCATACATTCATCCATACTCACAAAATTTCGCATTTATAATATTAGTAGGATATAGTGCTGATAGCTACTCGTAGATGCTCTAACCGGTCCGTAAGTGATCGGCGAGGTTAAGCAACTAGGCTCACGGTCAGAGGGGTGACCACCAAAGTGGTTTGATTTCTGAGCGTCTCCGACCCTCGGAGGGCACGTTAAGGTGTCGGTCCCTGTAGTTGCTATTAGACAACAGCCTTTAGGGCATATTAGAAGCCTGCTAGGCGGCTTGAACAACTCTGACACTAGGGTAACCACTCCCCATGCGATAAGTAAGTAAGTAACATGACTCATGACAATATAGGCGAGCAAGGATTGAAGCTTTATAGCACAAGAAAACTAAGTCACTCGCGGCTAAGGGCATTGGGGTTCGAACCTTGACTAAGAGCTGCCGCTAACGGGTCATAACGGGAAGCCGTTGGATGTTTTGTTTTTTTTTGTCCAGCTGTGGACGTCTTTCAGCTGATATGATGATGATGATTGCATATTTTTTATCATGAAGTTTACGGTTAGTCTAGGAGCCTTTCACTGCTTCACCGCACAATAGAGGTGAGCTTGGGCTTAAACCGTCTAGTCAAACAATAAATAAAAAATAAAACGAAAACCGTTACGATTAACTTTACGATTTTTAACCATTTTGGTTAAAAATCGTAACGTTAAGATAGTCGAAAAACTATAATTTATTTTTCGAGTCGCAGAACTTTGTACAATTTATCTCATGTTAACTGTAAAATCTTCTATTTCAGACCTCATCTATATACATTATACATATTATAATAAAATCGTAGGAAAGTCAAAACTGTATATTGAATATTTTTAAAAAAGGATACTTGAGGCGTGATCTCACATGGATATCGAAGCCAAAAATATAGTTTTTATAATTTTTATTTGTTTGTCTGTTTGTCTGTATGTATGTCCGGGCTAAACTCAAAAAGTACTGCATGGATTTTCTTCTAATTTTGCATGAATATTACTAAGAGGTCGGGTCAACATATAGGCTATCATACTAATATTATAAAGGCGAAAGTTTGTGAGTGTGTATGTTTGTTACTTCGTCACGCAAAAACCACCGGACAGATTTTGATGAAACTTTGTAGTAATATAGCTTATATATCCAAATAACACATAGGCTATAATTTATACAGTTTAACACGGGTAAAACCGCGGGCACAGCTAGTCATACATATTATCACCTACGGGGGTGGATTTGTGATAATTTATAAATTTTATACACATATACCTATATAGATACTAAATATTTCTGTAAAATTTAAATAAATAGATATATATGACATACATTGTGTCCAACTTACTATACATACATACTCTATACTTACTCGCGTCAACTACAGACAACAATTTTCATAATTTAAAAATATATGTGTATTAAATGGTTGTTGTAATATATGTGTATTAAATGGTTGTTGTTTCGGCTGATAATGATGTTAATGATGAAATGGTTGTTTACTTAAGTAGGCATTGAAAACAATTTAATGAATAGGAAAATTAAATTATCTATGATTTAACGTTAAATTCACTTTGGTTATCGCAGTTATTTGCGACATGGTAATATTCTTTGACTTAATTTATTTCAAGTAGTATGATATATATAATACATTCTTAATACCTTGAATGATGTTATGATGATGCGATACGATTACAATGAATTTACGGCAATAATTTTCTAAAATATACATATAAAATTATTTATTAAATTATTATACATATAAAATTGCCTAAAAATAAATTCAACTCAGTATTTTAAAATAAATAATACGAGTAACTTACATTTTTGTCTAATCATATTCTTACTCGGCTCTGGTCAACTTGTCGTATCGCTCGCAGGTCTTGAAAATAAAAAAGTTTTGAATGTGACGCCTCGCCTGCCGCAGACTGGAACTTGGTTAAGTTTGACATTTTGGGCCGGGATAACCCTGGACTCCGCTGGGTGGCTGGGATATCCCTAGCCTAGCCTTCTTTCTTCATTAACATATTTTCTTCTTAATTAATATTAATCTTCTCGTTTTTTATTTTTTATATGCTTTCCGTTGTTCCTTTTTTTTCTTATATTCTGTTTTACTTATTTTTATTTCCCGATATTTATTCTTATGTATTTTTCTGGCTCTTCTTTATTTATTATTCATTCCATTTTTCTTTTTGTCTCCGCAATTCCGCTCTTTCTCGTCAGGTCCTGGCCAGCACCGCCATGGTGATGACAGCGCTGGCAGGGTCGCCATGTGATGTTGGGTGTCTCAATTAAACACAAGTGATTAGCTTGAACGTCATATTTATTATTCTCTAACTTACATGCTACTTAAGTATAATATAGGTAGTAGGAGAGAGGCAAGCCGCACACTACAATATATTCGAGGTACAATGCATTTGCCAGAGGTCATCGAACGGGTATTATGATTATTAGTTACACAAGTTATATACTGCTGACGATTGCCATGGTTGTTTACCGCTAGTAGATATTTATGTTTTACAGTGATAGGTAGTATTTTACATATTTTAAATAATTTTGTGTAGTCATTTTTACACTGTTCTTTTGTTTTATTACTAACTAATAGTTTTAGAAATCTTATTTGAATTGATTCAAGTTTACTAATATAAGTTTTGAATGTAAGTCCGTAACAATCGAGAGCATAGCTGAGGATAGAATCTACTAAGGACATGTATACACACCTCAATGTGCCAATGGGAACTTTGAAACTTAAGTGATAAAACTTTCCTAATAATATTCTAAGTTTGTCAGAAATATAACTGATATGATGGATCCATGAGAAGTTTTTATCAATTTTCATTCCGAGATATGTCACACAATTAACTTTTTCGATAGGTTTACATTTACAATGTAATAACTTATTATGAAAGCATGTAAAATCATGTGCATGCAATAATGGTTCCGTAAGTGGTTGTAAGTAGGGAGAATGTATAACTAGTAGTTTTGTTTTGTCTGGGTTTATGACAATTCCGTTGTCATGCGACCACTTAATAACCGCATCTATATCTTGCTGCACTAGTTGACAAGTATTTGACATATCTGTCCCAGCGCGTAGTAAACACAAGTCATCAGCGAACATATGAGCCGTGCAGAAATTCAGCACATTGCACAAGCTATTAACATGCATCAGGTAGCTTGTAGGTCCACATCCCGATCCCTGTTGAACGCCGTACTGCACGTTTATCTCGTCACTAAGTGTGTCACCCACCTTAACGCGGTACGAGCGGCTCGTTAGATAGTCACGGAACCATTGGTTTAAGGGTTCACCCACACCGCACTCTCCCACCGCGCCAAGAAGGGTTTCAGTTTCTAAAGTGTCAAATGCTTTTTTATTATCAAAAAATATTGCTACAACGAATTTTATGGCTATATATTTTGGCTTCGATATCGATTGCACATCACGCCCCAAGTATCCTTTAAAAAAAAATCAATGTACAGTTTTGACTTTCCTACGATTTTATTATATGTATAGATAACTGCCTCGTTGGCCTAGTGGTAGCGTATTTAACCACAGATAATGGGGTCATGAGTTCAATCCCGGGTAAATCTGTCAATCATACCGGAAACTTCAGTTATCTGTCCCATCGGAATATGGGAGTGAAGAATAGAGAGGGCACCTATGTTTACGTAAACGCTCGTGCACTATAATCTGTCCAGCATAGTAGGCCAGTTTCAACGGAGACTGGCCAACTATGATGGACATGAGTAGCCGAATTTCAGCCAGGAGTAATATAATAATAATATCTAGGGACAATATCACACAGATCATCGTAGCCCCAAACTAAGCAAAGCTTGTACTATGGGTACCAGGCGACGATATACATACTTATATAGATAGATAAATACTTATATACATAGAAAACATCCATGACTCAGAAACAAATATTCGTGCTCATCACACAAACATTTGCACTTACTGGGATTCGAACCCAAGACCACCAGCTTCGTAGGCAGGAGCACTACCAACTAGGCTACGGTGACCGTCAAACACTATAAATAATATACAAACAATAAAGCTTTATCTTCATATAATTCCTGGCATTCTAGAATCTACAGCCTAAAATACAAAAACAAATGGTTGATCATTATCTAAATAAGCCTTATTTAACGACTATAATACTTCAAGAAACGTACAAATCTTTCCCAAAACGAAATGGCCCAAAATGACCGCAAATCACTAGCAACATTACAAATAACAAATTTTCTGAATCTATAGTACGTAACTTGGAAACACTATCGAACGATTTCGAACTTTGTCTTAAGGCAATAAGAAACAAAATGTCTGTTACGTACATTCCGCTTGTACCTTTATATCACACACAGTGGAAATATTGCCTAAGTAATATTTGAGCAATTGCCCACAAAATTAGCTCATTATTACCATATCTTTTCAGTATAAGGCTTAACGAATTTCTCCGATATTGTTCGACGTGTTTCTAAATGTGTTTCATTCGTGTGTTGTTTTTATATTAAGTTTTGTACTTGTTTGTTTCTTTTTAGGGTTCCGTACATCGAAAGGAAAAACGGAACCCTTATAGCAGTGTTTTTCGACAATTTTCATGTGGTGGACTCTTTAGTATACAGGAATATTTGTATTTGTACTTGCAGCACGCCTATTCATAATCATCATCATCATCATATCAGCCGAAAGACGTCCACTGCTGGACAAAAGCCTCTATTCATAATACTCCAAATTAATTTTAAAACCTGAGACTAGCTTTCCCAATTTTTTGCATCTTCCTAATAGAAGCTTCGCGAACCCCCAGAGGGTCGCGACCCACAGGTTGAAAAACACTGCCTTCTTGGATAACTTTGTTGTCCGTCTGCCTGTCTGTAAAGCCCCTTTTTCTCAGGAAGGCGTGGAGGTATTAAATAATGGAATTGAAACTGGAATTTATATCAAACTAGCTGTGCCCCGCGGTTTTACTCGCGTTAAACTTTATAAATTATCACAGCTCCACCCCCGTAGGTGATAGCGTGCTAATATGTGGCTTATATGTTGACCCGACTTCTTACTAATATTCATGAAAAATTTGAAGTAAATACAGGTAGTACTTTTTGAGTTTAGCCCGGACATACATACAGACAAACAGACAAAAATTCTAAAATCTATATTTGTGGTTTCGAAATCGATTGTAGATCATGCCCCAAGTTTCCTTTTAAAAAATATTCAATGTACAGTTTTGACTTTCCTACGATATTATTATATGTATAGATTAGCTGTGCCCCGTGGTTTTACCCGCTTTAAATCACATTATTATATTAGTGCCTGTTGTCGTGATTGGTAAATCCAGTCACTACTTTTCTTTTGTAAATACATACTTTTATAGATAATTACACCCAGACTCACGACAAACAGACATGTTCATGCACACAAATATCTGTCCTGGGTGGGAATCGAACCCACGACCTGCGGCGTGTAAGGCAAGCATTTACCAACCACGCGAACCGGAACGTCATCAGTCAACCAATGTACACACGTCAGCACATCCAGCTACCCCAATCTGTAAAATTTCTTTTATAGATTTTGAACTTTATCACATAAGCATAAGGTTCACTTTCAATTGGGAAAATTTGACAGATTGGGCTAGCTTGGTGTGCTGACGTCTATACATTTCGTACATTTTTGAGTCCCACACGTGTAAATAATGCCTCATCTGTCCACAATATGTTGGCTTTTCGGTGATTTAGAAGCCACCCATAAGGATCGACGTGTTTCTGGGTCTGTATGGAATCCACTGACACGCATACTATATGCTCACCTCGAATAAATTCATCGAACTGCTCGTAAGCTTGACCACTTCACAAATACACTCGCACCATCTCGACAACTGAAGCGGCGCGTGCGGTTTTTGCGTGTAAAAAATACGTCACGTCATCAATGCAATGAACAGAAATATTATTAAATTGAACAGCAACAATTTTAACCTTTATCAACCGCCATTTTCGACGGCTGAAACTAAAACTGCAACAGTATTACGCTATGCGGCACTACACATTGCCGGTTACGTCAAAAAATTAATGACACATGTTAAGTGCGAAATACTTTTTTAGTTACACCGCAGCCGTTACCTATTTCAGATTTGACACCTGTCGCGGCCAATATGAAAATAAAATATCACTCACCGAGGAGGTAATACTTACATAATTTATTTTATTTATTTCATTAGAAAGTAAACTTAACTATAAGTACAATTAAATAACATTATTTATATTTACAACGCAGCCGGTACCTATTTCAGAGTTGACACCTGTCATTAATATGTCGCGGCTAATATGGCGGTTTCCGACGCCAATACTTTTTGTATATCATTTAATCAGAAAGTAAACTTAACTATACGTATCACTAAAGAACATTATTTGTATTTACATCGCATCTGGTATCTATTTCAGATTTGACACCTGTCATTAATATGACGCGGCCTATATGAAAGTAAAATTCCCCTCAACAAAGAGGTAATACGTGATATATTATTTTATTAATTCATTAGAAAGTAAATTTAACTGTATGTATCATTAAAGAAAATTACTTATATTTACATTGTAGCCGACACCTATTGCAGATTTGACACCTGCCATTAATATGTCGCGGCCAATATGGACGTTTCCGACGCCATCTTATGACAGTAAAATTCCCCTCAATACAGAGGTAATACGTAATATTTTTTATATCTTTCATGTAAAGGTAAACATTACTGTACTTACGTATTATTACAGAACATTATTTATACTTAGGTACATCGCAGCCAGTACCTATTTCACATTTGACACCTGACATTCTGACTTGGCGTTGCGGCCAATATGGCGGTTTGTGACGTATCGTATGTTCATAAAATTCGCAGCAACACATTACGTAATATTTTTTCTTTTGTTTTTATTACAAAGTTAACAAACAATGCTTCTCGTTAGAAAACAGTTTTTACGAGTATTAACAGGACTAACTTTTGTCTGTAGGTACAAACGCCAGCACACCAAGCTACTTCAATCTGCCAAATCTCCCCAATTGAAAGTGAACCTTATGTTTTTGTGATAAAGTTGAAAATCTATAAAACAAATTTGGCAGGTTGTGCTGGCGTCTATACTATGGTCACGGGCTGACTCGCTGTTACTTCCCTACGTAGGGCGTCAAGTTATTGAACTTTCCTCACTGTATCATTTATCACACTCATATGGATACACTGAGGGTAGATCAAAAACACACGTAAACACAGTGCGCATGACAGTTTACTAAAAAAATATTGCCTTTAGAACCCACTTAAGGGGCTCATAGCCAGATGCTTTCATCGGTCCGTAAGTGATTGGTTAGTGCATGGATGGTTGACCTCCAAATTAGCTTATATATTTTTGAGCGTCTCCGTGCGTCGGAAGGCACTTTAAGCTTTCAATCCCGGTTGTGGTCATAAGGCAACAGTCGTTAAGCCATGTCAGAGGCCTACTGTGCGACTAGAACAACTCTGACACTAAGGAAACTACTGCTCATACGATAAGTAAGTAAGTATAGCATCCCTCTTCGGGCGCACCAACGCCGCGGCCATACCGACTAGGAGTTGAAGTGATTGCCATGACCAAAAACCAGTCAGACCAATCGTTTATGTGTTTAAAAACGGCGAAGGTTCTATGTTATGTTCCAAGTGAATGGTCAAGCCTATTAACATCTTTAATTTTATTATACAGGGTGGCCGAGTAGTTGACGTTCAAACGCAAAATTTAGATACTTTATGTTGAGGAGTATCCGAATCACCCCCATGTATGTTCCCCATTTTTTGATACTTTGAACTTTGAGTCCTGAGCTCAAACCCTAATTTTGAACTTTCGAATAAATTCTAAGTCAGTTCTGCAATGATTAGATAAACCATACTTTTTTGATACTTTGAACTTTGAGTCCTGAGCTCAAACCCTAATTTTGAACTTTCGAATAAATTCTAAGTCAGTTGTGCAATGATTAGATAAACCATACTTTTTTGATACTTTGAACTTTGAGTCCTAGCTCAAACCCTAATTTTGAACTTTCGAATAAATTCTAAGTCAGTTCTGCAATGATTAGATAAACCATACTTTTAGGGTGTTAGGTTAAATTATGCTAATTAGTTATCACAAAAAAACTGAACCAGAAATGTGCAACAGAACGAGAAAAAGTTGAAAACTGATGTTAGGTGAAATTTACGAAAGAATCATAAAAAAATTCTATCTCGAAAACTACGCAAAATCGTAGACAAACATGGGAGTGATTTGGATACTCCTCATCATAAAGCATCTAAATTTTGCGTTTCAACGTCAACTCCTCGGCCAGCCTGTATACGAAGTAAAAAGGCGTTCATCTTAGCAAAATTAAAAATGAACATTACGGCCATCATTTTAGTAATACTTTTAGTTAAATTACATTTGAAGATGAAAACATTGGCCTTTAAGAGTGTAATTTGAATGATCTAAAGCCTTTTGTTACAAAGATTTTCCCCAGACTCAACCCTATTTATAAAATGGAAGCGAAACTCATGAATATATCTGTCCTTGTGGTGATTCCACATATTCCGTTACGAGCGAACGCGAACACGAGTGATGCCAAATGGTACATGTGTACACTGCATCACGTTTCAAGTCCATTGCTCATTAAAGACAAGATATACAATATTAAACATGCATTGTTTGGACAACGAAAAGTTTTGGACTTGGATGTTACAAAGTTAAACCTACAAATATTATAAAACCGCGAAAGTTTGTAAGTATGGATGGATGGATGTTTGTGACTTTTTCACTTAAAAAACCACTAAATGGATTTTAATGAAACTTTACAATAACATAGCTTACATATCAGAATAACACATAGGCTACAATTTATAAAGATATTTTGCGAATTGTCAAAAATGTCAGGTAAGTAGGAAAAAATCTACCATCTGCGAGCTATTCCACCGCTAGAGGCACACACCATAGTAATATTATTAATGCGAAAGTTTCTGAGTATAGATGTATGTTTGTGACTCTTTTACGCCAAAACTACTTTAACGCGGGTGATACCGCGGGGCATAGCTAGTGTGTAATATATGCAATACAATATTTCATATGTAATTTACTTAATTCTACCGAGCGGGATAGGACTCGCGGACGGAGGAGGCGAGCCCAACTCTCTTTCGGGTCTGTGGTGGCAGTAGGAGTCCTCTACTGCCGCCTGGAGCAGGTATCTGTGCCGGTTGGTAGGAGCCGGTAATCCGGGAGGAGATACAATTGTCCTCCCAGGGCACGTGTCCTACACCTGTGGGTCATGGCGTAAAAGGGAGCAACGGAGCGGCATTCCCGTGTTCCCGGGGCTCCCTTCACAGGTGACAAGAGAACTTGTATTTTTTGCCTCAACTGTCAGACAGATCATTTAGCTGTCTCGTTACGCGGATTAGAGCATCACTTTTTTTGTTTTCTTTCTTATTTCAACTTGCTTGAATGTTTGAGTTTCAGACACTTGGCTAGATCGCTTTTTACATTCGACATCTCCAATACCAGTGAAATTTATTGAAATTGCTCAAGTTTTTTTTAAGTACTCAATCAAAAGGTAATAGAAATTATGGATATAACTTAAAGGGCATTCTTATAAGGTGTTCTTACGGTGTTATATATAAACAAAACCCCATACTAAAATACCATGGTTTAAGTATAGACCTAATGAAATATTATGTCTCCAGTTTTTCGGTAAAAGGCACATTCCCTAAAGGTGACAGATTTTCTGTCTGCCTTACTAGGCAGACAGAAAATCTGTCAGTCAGTCAGTCTGTCAGTCTGTACCTTCGTAAGGCCACACAGTAAACAAGTTTATTTTTGTTTGTCGTCAAACAAGAATACGGCCTCCCCTGATACTCTATGCAAGTACACCCAAGGCATGATTTACGCCTTGCTGTCAGTTTCAAAACCATATTACTCCTTTTTTGTTAACCTCATACTATAGTATCATGGCAAAACTGTGACCGGAGTTCATCCCACAGTCTAGGGAAACGAGGGATTTTTGTTCCGAAACTGTGTGGGCACGCGCACATGTATCACACGCTTTATATTCTTAAAGATTATTATCTCTCAGAACGGTCGTTGAGCTAAATAGCCCATTAGGCCTATCCGAAAACTGAGCTAGGCATTAATTCCGATCATTTGGTACCTAACTGGCTAACTAGATACTTAGGTAACTATGCGGTCTATACTCGTACTAGTTGTAGGAAAAATAACCATCGGAAATAACTTGAAGATTAGATAGCGTGTAAAAATAAATTGTATAAAATTGTGCGTCTTGGACTCGAGTCTAGTCTGACATTATAGCTAGTCTTACGCTGGTCATGGACACTCGCGACTAAAGAATGGCCATCTTTAGGAAAGGAATAGGGTCGCTTCTTGAAGGTTGCCATGTCATACTGACCAATTTAGGCAACCTTACCACACACAGGTACAGGCATTAAGTTAGTATAAGAATTCATCATCATTCTTTTGATTAATGAGCAGCTCAACTACCTCTAGTGTACAAAATATACTTCGAATATCAATAAAATAATAATAATATAATAATGTTAATGGTGTGGCCACAGGTGTGTGTGTGTGTGTGTCTGTGTGTCTCCAGAGCTTAACGAGGAGAAGTGAAGGCAATGCATGAGTTCCCCAATGTGTAGCGCAAACGTCGTAGGCTTTGATAGCCGTATTAATATTTGCCTACTTGTTAGTTTAAAAAAAAGGTACGCATAGCTCTGTTTCCCAGCGCTGTTAGACGCTATAAGACCTGAGAGGTTGCGGCTTCGATTCCCGTATCGATCTTGATGTTTGAACCAAAATTTACTTCAGTACTTGGTTGTTTGAGGGACTGCCCTGCATGCGTCGAAGAGCCCGTTCAGTCGTCAGTTCCGGTAGCTATGAAATAATCGATGACAATCATTACCTGTAGTTAGAATTCGTGTAGTTTCCAGCCCAGAAGGAATGGTAGGATAACCCCTACAACCCGTTGGATGCCGAAAAAGGCTATTAAGGAATACATCAGCTGGGCCACGACTCTAAAGGACACCTTTATGAAAAACATTGGGGAAGGTCTATGTTCAACAGTGAAGGACGTGAGTGATGATTAATCAGAAGCCTAATTGAGGCTGACACCTGGTCAACCTATCTTAGTGATTATCGGTTTCGATGTCAGGTTGCTAGGTCACCTGAATGTTTCTGATATCAAGCCGGATTAAGTTGAACTGAGAACCGGCCACAACATAAAATGGTTACAGGTAAGGAAGAAGAAGAGCAGCTCCGGGAAGACAGCGATCTGTTGCCCTGCCAGTCCGGCACAGCGACTGCGCCCGCTGTGCCGGACTGGCAGGAGTCAGCAATAGGGGAGGGCAATCCGGAGCCCTCCTAGGGTAGGTCCCCCGACTATCACGGACATGGCGCAAAAGGGGGGCACCAGACCAGCATACCCGCATTCCCGGGGCTCCCCCCATCAGGCACAGTACATTTGCACAGTTTTATCGTTGCGTGTGGACGGCGATCGCTCAGTTCCGTAGTACTTCACGAACCTTGCTAGTGTGCGCACGTGCACATTGCTTTCACAGAAACATGTCGGAAGACGAAAGAGTTGGACACCGCGAAGTACTTCAAGATTTTATAGAAAGCTACAGAAACGAAACTTGCCTTTGGAAGACTACATGTAAGGATTACAACGACCGCAACAAAAAAAATGCCGCCTACGACAGGCTAATCGAAAAATACAAACCATTTTTTCTTTAAACACATAACCAGGCCTAATATAGCAAGTGCGTCATAATCTTCCATTGTTAACATGTATCTTGGGCGAGCTTCTGCGGAGAACTGGCCGATCGACATCGATATCGGAGGCGTGTGGAGGCACTAGGAACGTTCGATTTATCTGCACAGTCTGAAATCGCTACGATAAATCGTTACGTATGTATGAGGCTTAAGCTGTCGTTGCCGGTTGTAGTCAATAGGCAACAGTCATAGTCATACATGGGAGTGATTCGGATACTTCTCATCATAAAGCATCTAAATTTTGCGTTTCAACGTCAACTCCTCGGCCAGCCTGTATACGAAGTAAAAAGGCGTTCTTCTTAGCAAAATTAAAAATGAACATTACGGCCATCATTTTAGTAATACTTTTAGTTAAATTACATTTGAAGATGAAAACATTGGCCTTTAAGAGTGTAATTTGAATGATCTAAAGCCTTTTGTTACAAAGATTTTCCCCAGACTCAACCCTATTTTATAAAATGGAAGCGAAACTCATGAATATATCTGTCCTTGTGGTGCATCCACATATTCCGTTACGAGCGAACGCGAACACGAGTGATGCCAAATGTTACATGTGTACACTGCATCACGTTTCAAGTCCATTGCTCATTAAAGACAAGAATATTAAACATGCATTGTTTGGACAACGAAAAGTTTTGGACTTGGATGTTACAAAGTTAAACCTACTAATATTATAAACGCGAAAGTTTGTAAGTAAGGGTGGATGGATGTATGTGACTTTTTCACGTAAATACTACTAAATGGATTTTAATGAAACTTTACAATAACATAGCTTACACATCAGAATAACACATAGGCTACAATTTATAAAAATATTTTGCGAATTGTCCAAAATGTCAAGTAAGTAGGAAAAAATCTACCTGCGAGCTATTCCACCGCTAGAGGCACACACCATACTAATATTATTAATGCGAAAGTTTGTGAGTATTGTATGTTTGTGACTCTTTTACGCCAAAACTACTTTAACGCGGGTGATACCGCGGGGCATAGCTAGTATGTAATATATGCAATACAATATTTCATATGTAGTTTACATAATTCTGCCGAGCGGGATAGGACTCGCAGACGGAGGAGGCGAGCCCAACTCCCTCTCGGGGCTGTGGTGGCAGTAGGAGTCCTCTACTGCCGCCTGGAGCAGGTAGCTGTGCCGGTAGGTAGGAGCCGGTAATCCGGGAGGAAATACAATTGTCCTCCCAGGGCACGTGTCCTACACCTGTGGGTCATGGCTTAAAAGGGAGCACCGGAGCGGCATTCCTGTGTTCTCGGGGGTCCATTCGGAGCCGCCAAGAGAAATTGGATTCGTTTCTTCAACTGGTAGACAGTTCATTTAGCTGTCTCGTTACGCGGATTAGAGCATCACTTCTTTTTTATTTAAAGTTGCTTGAACGTTTTGGTTTTCCTAGACGTTTGACTAGATTGCTTTTTACATTCGACATCTCCAATACCAGTGACTTTTATTGAAATTGCTCAAATTATTTTTAAGTACTCAATCAAAAGGTAACATGGCCTTGGATATAACTTAAAGGGCATTCTTATAAGGTGTTCTTACGATGTTATATATAAACCAAGCCCCATACTAAAATACTATGGTTCAAGTATAGACCTAATAAAATAAAACTTATGTCTTAAGTCTTGATATCATTAAAAGGAACATTCCCTAAAGGTGACAAATTTTCTGTCTGCCTAGTAGCGTAGGGACACACAGTAAACAAGTTTATTTTTGTTTGTCGCCAAAAGAGAATACGGCAGAATACTCTATGCGAACAACCCAACAAAAGCATGACTCACGCAGTGGTTTCAAAACTATATTAATTCTTTTTTGATAACCTGAATTCATGCAGTAGTGTCATGGGAAAACCATGACAGAAGTTTATCCCACAGTCTAGGCATACGAGGGATTTTTGTTCCAAACAGTGTGGGCACGCGCGCATGTATCACACGCTTTATAGTCTTAAAGATTATTATCTCTCAGAACGGTCGTTGAGCTAAATAGCCCATTAGGTCTATCCGAAAACTGAGCTAGGCATTAATTCCGATCATTTGATACCTAACTGGCTAACTAGGTACTTAGGTAACTATGCGGTCTATATTCGTACTAGTTGTAGGAAAAATGACCATCGGAAATAACTTGAAGATTAGTAGCGTGTAAAAATAAATTGTATAAAATAGTGCGTCTTGGACTCGAGTCTAGTCTGACATTATAGCTAGTCTAACGCTGGTAAATGAACACCGCTGGTCATGGACACTCGCGACAAAAGAATGACCGCCTTTAAGAAAGGAATAGGGTCGCTTCTTGAAGGTTGCCATCTCATACGGGCTCTAAAATACCTCCGCTGTTAATTGATTCCACAGCGTGGTAGTGCGCGGTAAAGTTTCTTCTGAAATGCTTGGTGGTAGACGACCATTCATCCATGTTTCATTCTGTGGTGGAACGTGGCAGCAGGTATGCTAGTTTTCCAATTCTGCAGCACAAAAATTACTCTAACAAGTCAGTTTTTAAAGTTAACAAACGTGGCAAGCTTACGTACACAGGGCCTGACAGGGCATTAAATTAGTATGGTTGGATGGTAAGAAGATTGGGTTGTTTTGGTCTATGACCAGCTCAAATAGGGTTTACAGAATATTCTTTGAGTATAAATAATAACGTAATAATGCTAATGCTGTAGTCCTCGGTGTGTGTGACCAGAACTCATCGAGGATGAGTGAAGGCCTGAACAGACAATGTGTAGTGCAAACGTCACAGGCTATGATAACAGAATCGTGATTTGCCTACTTGGTAATTAAATAAAAAGGTTCGCTTAGCTCTGCTTCTGACCACTGTAAGCTTTAACACCTGAGAGTTCGCAGCTATGTTTTCTGAACGTGCTGCTCAAGGCATAGGGCAGTCGCCCTGCATACCTTGAACAGCACGTTCAGTCGTCAGTCCCGGTAGCTATGAAATAATCTATGACAATCATTACCTGTAGTTAGAATTCGTGTAGTTTCCAGCCCAGAAGGAATGGTAGGATAACCCCTACAACCCGTTGGATGCCGAAAAAGGCTATTAGCTGGGTATTAGCGGTAACGACTCTAAAGGACACCGTTATGAAAAACATTGGGGAAGGCCTATGTTCGACAGTGAAGGACGTGAGTGATGATGAATCAGAAGCCTAATTGAGGCTGACACCTGGTCAACCTATCTTGTTTATTGTCGGTTTCGATGTCAGGCTGGTCGCCTGTATGTTTCTGATACCAAGCCGGATTAAGTTGGAATGGGAACCGGTCACAACATAAACTGGTACAGGTAAGGAAGAAGAAGAGCAGCTCCGGGAAGACAGCGATCTGTTTGTGGCGCAGTCGCTGTGCTGGACTGGCAGGAGTCAGCAATAGGGGAGGGCAATTCGGAGCCCTCCTAGGGTAGGTCCCCCGACCATCACGGACATGGCGCAAAAGGGGGGCACCAGACCAGCATACTCGCATTCCCGGGGCTCCCCCCATCAGGCACCAAGAGAAGTCTACGGCAGGTTAGGTTTAATCGGTGCGAGCCCGACATAGCCATCCACAGACACTTTTTGAGGGACGAATGTTGCCTACACATTCCTCCTGCCTTATCCAAAAACATATGGAAGAAGTTACGTATATTACAGATTCGTCTCTCAATTAGCACGAAATTACAAATAAACGCTTTGGAAAACCAACATTAAGAAATAATCGCGGCAAAGGTCTAAAAAAACATAGAGAAACAAGGAAACTTCCCAACGCAAAATTGCTAAGAATAATCTTTATGTCAAATATAAAGTATTTTCTCTGTAAACAGGACTTAAAACCCTTTCACCTTTGAATTTTAACAAGCTTTTAATGTTCCTTTCGGTCCCTGATTACAGTCAAGAGTGCCCTGTAATCAAGCAGGTCAGGTTCTGCATAATTATGTAAAAACAGCTTTTAAAAATGTCCGTTTAAAGCGAGAGGGTCCATCTGGATTTAATTTATGATTTTATATACGGCCGTCGTTCAACATTTTGAGGTTTTAACTTACGTTAGAAGAAATTATTATGGTTAATGTAATTAACAGGGACCAAATTGGATATTATTATAACATTTAAATATCATTGGAGAATTTTGCGAGGCATCCGCGTTTCGAGCGGTTGAAGCATGTGTAAGTAAACGGGGAGATGGCCCTTGGTTCGCGGAATAGACGTTCTACTCAAAGTTTTGTTCGGTGCGCATTTCGAAGCGGAAATTCTCGGGTATAAAAATTGTACGGTCAGGCCCTTTTACCCGAGAGAACATGGCTTCGAAAAGAACGCGAATAAGGTTTTTCATTATTAATTATTTGTGCGGATAAAACTTTATATTTCTCCTAATATAAACACACAAAAACCAACAACAAGTCCAAAATTACATTCAAGTCACCGTCGACGGGTAGGGTGCCTGAAAAGCTGAGGACTCATACTGAGACTATACAAAACTAGTAAAAATTTTATCTATACATATAATAAAATCGTAGGAAAGTCAAAACTGTACATTCAATATTTTTTAAAAAGGTTGCTTGGGGCGTGATCTACATTCGATATCGAAGCCCAAACTATAATTTTTAGAATGTTTGTCTGTATGTATGTCTGGGCTAAATTCAAAAAATACTGCATGGATTTACTTCAAATTTTGCATGAATATTACGAAGAGGTCGGGTCAACATATAGGCTACATATTATCACGCTTTCACTTACGGGGGAGAAGCTGTGATAATTTATAAAGTTTAACGCGGGTAGAACCGCGGGGCACAGCTAGTATGAAATAAATGGATAGTTAATAACGAGTGATTCGTTCAGTGACTGACTGACACGAAATCGTTCACCACTGCGTTGGAATATGTCTTCAAGCTTCTGGACTGGAAAGGCTTTGGCAACAATGTCAATGGCTCGCGTCACTCACCTTCGATTTGCCGATGATATAGTAGCCATTTCTCAGACCTTGGAAGTCTTTGGTACAATGCTCGATGATCTCAGCAGTGTCTCTCAACAAGGGCATCCGAAAATGAACGTGGATAAGACAAAAATCATGTCGACCATCGTCCATGTTGCATCCACTCAATTAAAGGTAAGAGACTCTGCACTCGAAGTTGTAGAGAACTATATTTACCTAGGACAGACCATTCAGCTTCAACTTTGAGAAGAAGGTTAATCGTAGAATCCAACTCGGCTGGGCAGTGTTCGCGAAGCTAGGTAAAATATTCTCATCCGAAATACCTCAGTGTCTCAAGTCAAAAGTCTTCGACCAGTGTGTGTTACGGAACAGAGACGTGGCAGCTCACCATGGGCCGTATTAGAAGGCTCAGGGTCACCCAATGAGCAATGGAGAGGGCTATGCTCGGAGATTCCCTGCGAGATCGAATCAGAAATGTCGAAATCCGCAGGCGAAAGAAAGTCACCGACATAGCCCAAAGAATTGCAAATCTGAAGTTGCAGTGGTAGGGGCACATAGCTGGTAGAACCGACGGCCGTTGGGGCAGAAAGATTCTCGAGTGGCGACCAAGAACCGGAAGCCGCAGTGTGGGCAGGCTCCCTACAAGATGGACCGATGATCTCGTGCGGGTTGTTGGAATCCGGTGGATGCGAATATCCCAAGACCGGCAATTGTCTTTGGGGGAGGCCTTTGATCAGCTGTGGACGTCTTTCGGCTGATATGATGATAGATGAGCCTATGTGTTATTCGGATAAACACATCGGTATAAACTATATTACTATAACGATTTATAAAAATCCGTTTCGTAGTTTTTGCGTGAAAGAGTACTTAACAAATATCCATATATCCATACTCACAAACTTTCGCGTATACCTATATATTTTTTAAAGAAAAATAAACTTTATGTAGATAACAGTGCATGTATACAAATACAAATATTTATTGGGTCCAAAAACAGATAATATACAATATTGTGTGTACGTTAGCAGCTACATTAGTAGTATATAGCAGCTACATATAGTATTATTAAGATATTAAGATGTACACGATGGTATCTCTCAAATATTGGGCCTTTGACAGGTACATGCGAACCTAATTCCCCTTCTCCAAATACCCTGTGTGAACTGTACGCTCACTGACACTCTTCGCGTAACTTACATAATATCCGTTACTGGCATTTTCCTACCATCTAGAAGTTACAGAAAACTGTTTTCCCGTCTAGAATTACAATTTACAAAACTATAAAATTTACCTCACTATAAACTTTTTCTTAGCGGGAAACAACACTAAATAGACGAAAAAAGTGACTGTCGCATAATGTTCCATTTTCAAATGTCAGTTCAAGATAAAAAAAAGTAACTTGCAGGCCAGTCTTTTTGAAATATTATGAATACTGTTTTCTCTCTGCTTATTGTGCCGATGTACAGACGCCAGCACATCACGCTACCCCAATTTCAAATTGGTTCCACAATTGAAAGTAAACCTTATGCTTATGAGATAAAGTTGAAATACTATGAAAGAAATTTGACAGATTGGGGTAGCTGGATGTGCTGTCATATGTACGTAGTGCTCCTGGCCAATGCCGGTTACCGCGGTAAATTTCAACGGAGACTGGCCACTGAGAAGAACATATTATAGTGCAGGAGTGTATGCGCACATACACGAGCACTCTAAATAAAAAAATTATAAATATAAAAAAGGTTTTTATTCAGGTAGACTTTAAAAAAGCGCTTGTATATTTACAACAAACAAACATCAACAACAAACTAGTGCACAAAAGCCGGAATTCTCAGTTACACAACGAAGAATAGCGAACCTTCCTTAGTTTTGAAGGCCGCTACATAATGAAGTCGAGGTAGTCTTGTGTGGTTGGACTTTGGGTGGAGTCAGTGTTTTCGAGTACAAAACAAAAGGCTAGCACCCCTGTCTTTAAGAATTCACCTGAATAAAGAAGTTCATTATCTCGTATTTACAAAGCAAAAGGAACACATCGTGAGGAAACCTGAATGCCTGAGAGTTCTCCAAAAATGTACTCGATGGCAAGTCTAGTCTGCCAATTCGCACTAGGCTATCATGGTGTTCTAAGGCTTTTAGCCTCTCATTGAGAGAGGAGGCCAGTGGGACAGTAATAATGAGCCATCATAGTAACAAACTAAGTTAACTACTAAGACCGCATATTTTTTTTTTCGTTTATTGAAATGTAAGGACAACAGGTATGATAAATAGGTAAATAAGGCACTACGACTATTGTCAGAACATGATTGTAGTAATCATCATTACAGCTTAAATAAGTCCACTGCTGGACAAGCCTCCCTCAAGAATCATCTTGAGGGGATATGCCATAATCGCCACGCCTGGCAGGCGGGTTGGCGATCGCAGTATGATGGTCGTAGTACTCAGAAGGAAGCTGCTTCCCGTCCTCTGGTAGATATTCCCTCGGGTCGACTTCTACGCCCCCCACGGGATGAGATGGGGTGATGATATTCTGATTCTGATATTTGTCGCCGTCACCACACAGCAGGATTGTAGTAATATTAATATATAATTAATTAATTAATTTATAGTTATCTCTCGATTCACATAATCCGATGTGACGGCTAAACATCACGACCGGGGAGACATCAGGGGTAGTACCAACAGTCTTAGGTGCTCTCCGAGGCACGGGCATATAACACAGACTCCGGGCTTTTACTGGGTGTTTTCTTGCTCGTAAATGTCGACATGACACGACCCGAAATTAAAACCTAACTAACGAAGCAGCCAATTATATCATAATGATAATATTATGTATTCATCATATCAGCCGAAAGACGTCCACTGCTGGACAAATGCCAGTCTTGCGCTAATCGTATCCAACGGTTTCCAAGCTCATCGGTCCATCTTGTAGGGGCCTGCCCACTCTGCGTCTTTCGGTTGGTGTTTCGTGTATTATGTATAATCATTAGCTTAGTATAACTTGCTATTTATTATTTATTTAAGAATATTAAAAATACATGTGACGAAACAGACCGCACGGACGGACTAAATTAAAATATTTTGTTACTTTAATTACTGTTTTAAACTGTGTTTATGTAATACATTGTGAGCTTGACAAGTACAAGTGTATGTAAATACCCAAGTGCTGAATAAATTTTATTATTTCATTATTAGATTTAAGTACACAGTTGAATCCAATATAACTGAAATATTTACCAAAATATACACTTTATTCGACACTAATTCTCTTCACATCACAGACTTGCTTTTATATAAAACATTGGCCATATATTTTTCTTTAAAACCTACGCAATAAAGCCCAACGTTATTAAAAACTGCAAAAAGAGAAAAATAAAACAAATTGAACATACACACCGCACAAATCGCGTCCAGTCTCCCGAAAGAGCGGCAAGCCCAGGGTTACCATATAGAAATGTGGAAAATCCGAGAAAAGAGCTTTAAGAGCTATATACAACATGTAACTTAATTAACGCACACCCCGAAAATAGTTTGTTCGGAATCGTTTACTGAATCGATTTATATCATTTTTAATATAGGTAATTTTTTATTTCAAGATAATTAAAACTACGGAAATTATTGTCATACTAACCCTGTACAGTCAAAACAAATTGAAATGTACCTAGTCTTATTACTTTGACTTACAAAGTAATAAGGCTTATAAAATCGCAGTTATACAGTATTCATACAAATTCCATCATACAATACAATTCCTCTTCCCCCCGGACCGCCGTAAGGTGTAAACGTGTGCTAGAACTGTGTTGCTTTTGTTTTTAAATAATTAAATACCAAAACTCCAATTTAAATTCATAACCAAAAATAGGCGAACATAATACACGAAGAGGTCTCATTTATATTAGAGCTGACAACAAGCAAGCGATCGCTTCCCTGTGAGCCTGGTACTCGAACACTCAAGACTCCGCCCTACCGGTGCAAGCGCATCTGTTGTTGCCGCCCAGGTTACGCCCTACGGCTGCATACAGAAGAAATCTGACCCCGCCCCCGGCGGTCTACTCAGCGCAGGACGAACACACCTCTATACGGCCGCTGCAAGCCTGGTACATGAACCGTTTCTTCGCTCGACGTGGTGAGATCTTTCTGTATTTATTTTTAAATAAAATTGGCTAGCTAAGTTACCAAACGAATAAAATACAACGAATTAGACAATTCCTTAGGATCACTTCTTTCCTAGTACTTTACATGGACAAATCTCTATCCGAATCTAACTCAATGGATCAATCTTTGGCTGTAAATATTACTTCTCCAAACTATGTCTCTCAGCGTCCCCATAAGAGAAGGGAGGAGGACATGGCGAGACTTAAGGAGGAAATAAGTTCTATGATAAAATCCATGTTAACTACACAAGAAAATGAAATAAAAAAAATTGCCTCAACCTTAAAAGAAATAAAAGAAACTAATCTGAATATAGAGAACTCTATGGGCTCACTTACTACCCAGAATGAAGAATTTAAGAAGAAGATAGAACTAATGGAAATACAAGCCAAGAGGGACAAGGAGTATATTACCCTGCTCGAGGATAAGATTAAGGATCTACAGCGGAGTAGTCGAAAGGCCAGTATCGAAATAAAAAATGCGCCTAAACAAAATAAAGAGACCAAAGAGGACCTTATTAATATGGTGGTTAATTTATCAAACAGCATAAATTCGGAAATAAAGAAAACAGACATATCTGACATCTATAGAATAAAGGGGAAGAAACAAGGCGCTATTAACACTCCAATTATAGTAGAAATGTCATCGACCTTATTAAAAACTGATGTTCTAAAAATGTGTAAAGCCTATAACACTAAAAACAAAGAAAAGCTATGTGCAAAACACTTAGGAGTTAAAAGCGATGGAGACCAGCCTATCTTCGTATCGGAACAACTGACCGCAAAAGGTGCTCGGCTACATTTTCTAGCACGAGACCTCGCTAAATCCAAAGGATACAAATACTGCTGGACAGCGTATGGCAAAGTTTACTTGAAACAACACGACAACTCACACATTATTCTAATTAGAAACGAATTTCAAGTACAGGCTCTCATGCTAAAACCATGACTAATTTTAAGATGTTTATATTGCATGCTTCTACTTGTTTTTATTTTGTATAACTTTTTGGAAAATTATGTATCGTTAGTCTTAATTATTTTTCTTATCTCAAATGTTCTTAATACATTTAAAGATTTATATACTCATAACTCTACACATAACTACAATACACACATGTACACTTACGCAAACATACTCGCACATATACTCGCATACATACCTGAATACATATTTACACACATACGCGAGTATGTGTGTGAATGTGTGTGACAAAACCTACAACTAAACTTAAAACTTAATATAACAACTACGAATAATTCTGGCATATTCAGTAACATAGATCTCCGTCTAAATATATATAAAGTTTACATACCCGTTTGGTATGCTATCTATATTAAACTAAAGGTAATGTTTACATATACCACATACATTTTAAGCCGTTTAAAGGATCCTTATGGATAATACACATAGACTTCTGCAAGAAATAGACTATATAAGCGTTGCACAGAGTAATATATATCAAATAACTGAGATCTCTAGAAAAATGAACGTACAACTTTCTGATTTTACTATTGTAGCACAAAACATAAGAAGTGTTTATAGAAATTTCGACGACCTTCTGATTAATTTAACTACCTTTAGCTTTGACATTGACTTTAGTTTTGAGCGAATGTAGGCTAGACGCAAATAAGCCAATCCCCCAAATAGATAATTATCTCGCCTTTTGTACCACTAACCACATAAACTGGTGTGATGGGGTAGTGGCATACATTAAGAACACACATATAGTGAGCGTCAAAGAAATAAATCTCACCCATGCATCTTGCTTAAAAATATCATTACCTAATTTGGTTGTTCTTGGTATCTACCGTTCCCCCTCAAATAATAATGCAGAAAGTTTTATAATTTCATTAAATGAGCATCTAAATTCCCTCAAATCATATAGGAATATTATAATAACAGGTGACATTAATATAAATATAAAATACAGAGCTTGTGAACAAACTAATGAGCGACACAACAGACTCAAATATCTAACAATGCTGGCAATGCATGGCCTGCTACCAGGACATATGCTACCAACGAGAGGGGATAACTGCCTGGATCATTTCATCCTTAAAATAAGTAATAAAACCGCATCCGCTGCTGTCTTAAATACAACGATTACGGATCACTTCATGATTTTCTTACAGTTATCGGACATAACCAATACGCATAAAGGAAACATATCTAAAACAACTGTAGATTATGAGGGGGCAGTCGCTACCTTAAAGGAGAGTAACATACACGATTTGCTTTCGATTCATGATCCTAACGCACTTACCTCATATCTTATAGAGAAACTCCAATACAGCCTCTCACATAATTCCATAACGACTTTAGTCCCACGAATAAATCGTATAATAAAACCTTGGATGACCTTAGGCATTTTGCGCTGCATTCAAAATAGAAACAAATTGCAAATGAAGTTACGTCTAGATCCTGAGAATGAAATACTTAAAATTACATACAGAAGATACCGCAATCATTGTAATAACTTAATAAAATATCTCAAAAGGAAATATAATAGGGAACAGTTACAAAAGGCTAATAAAAATCCTAAAAAATCTGGAGTATCATAAATAACATCACTCATCGTACACAAAACAACACTCAAAATCAGAAATTATTAGAGATTAAATCAGACCCCCATGTTTCCATCAACTACATAAACAGCTACTTCGCTAATGTTGGGAAAAATCTAGCAGAAGACATCATTTCTTCCAACCCAAATTCTTCTAGAGCAGATTACAGAAACAGTTTACACGCGTCCTCCTTTGTACTCTTGAAAACTGACCCAATGGAGGTGCACTGCACTTTGATAGGCCTCAAATCAGGTAGCTCTCCTGGGTGGGATAACATTCCCACGAAATTTTTAAAATTATGTCCACACATAGTGGCCCCCATCATCTCTCATCTGGCTAACTTATGTTTCGAGAAAGGTATTTTCCCTGGCGCTTTGAAGCAAGCAATTATCACTCCCGTGCACAAGGGTGGTGACAGTAGTGAAGTGGGCAACTACAGACCGATCTCAGTCTTACCTGCTATTTCTAAAGTCATAGAAAAGTTGATTAACACTCAATTAGTTAAATATTTAGAAAAATATAATATGTTATCAAATACGCAATTTGGCTTTAGAAAAGGCCTGTCTACAGAAGACGCAGTCATAGCACTTACTTCTCATATCGTAGACCAGGTAGACTCGGGACAGAAATGTGTAACAGTTTTCCTAGATCTCAAAAAAGCCTTCGACACTGTCTCAATCCCCACCCTTGTGTGTGGTTTAGAGAGTATAGGAATAAGAGGACTCCCCCTTGCATTATTATCTGACTATCTTCAGAACCGTAAGCAGCGAGTAAAGATAGGAAAATATGTTAGTGGTGACATGAATACAAGCTACGGAACTCCGCAAGGCAGTGTGCTTAGCCCTACATTATTCTTGATATATATCAATAATCTGTGCAAAATGCAACTTGAAAATGGTAGGGTATTTTCCTACGCTGATGATACAGCCGTTACCTTCACGGGTGTCAGCTGGGATTTAACATATAAACTAGCGGAAAAGGGGCTAGCTAAAATAGGTAAATGGTTGAACCTTAATCTACTGACACTTAACACTTCTAAAACAAATTATATAGCATTCACAAATTATAATAATTCTCAACCTGGAAGTAACTTCAGTCTCAAAATCCACACCTGTGGCACCATTAATAATATAAACTGTTCCTGTAATCCGATAGCAAAAGTCCCTAGTACGAAATATTTAGGCGTAATAGACCTAGACCAACGCTTGTCGTGGCATGTACATACTGATATGGTTATGACCCGCACCAGAAAGCTCATTTGGATGTTTAAGACCCTGAGACATGTTGCTTCGAAAGATTTATTAAATCAAATATATATTGCATTAGCCCAATCAGTTTTAATATATTGCATACCGGTGTGGGGTAGCGCTACAAAAATAAAATTCTTGGAGCTTGAAAGAGCACAAAGGGCACTCTTAAAGGTGATGTATTTTAAGCCGTACAGATTTCCTACTGAAAGTCTTTATTCCCAAAGTGGTCACCTTACAATCAGAAAACTATATGTTCTCCAAATTGTGCTGAAATTACACAAAAAGCTCTCGTTTGCACCCAGTACTCGCAAAACGAGAAGAACACCAAATGTAGTACCACCTACCCTTACGCATACAGCATACGCAAACAAACAGTACAAAAGACAATCCGCCTACCTTTATAATAAAATTAATAAGACCCTACACTTGCACCCTTTGACATATCGTGACGGTAAAAAGTGCTTAACCGAATGGTTAAAACTTAGGACATATGATGAGGTAGAAGCCTTACTGCATACTATTGCCTAACTATACTAAAACATCCTTCACTCACCTTCACACACACACGCACACACACGCACACACACAAACACTCCTACACACACACACACGTATACAAACACAGACGTACTTAAACACCATCCTGCCACAACCACAATAAATTCATATTTTTATTTTTACTATTTTAAACAGGAAACACACTTTTGTTATGTATTCTCACTTCTACATTTGATCGATCTGTGAAGAGCGGGGCCTCCTATCACAAGTATTTAATATACTTAAAAGGAGACCCCTATGTAAGATAAATTGTAGTAGTATAAGATACTGAAATAAACTATTTTTATTTATTATTATTATTATTATTAATACAAAATAAAGAAATATAAATTTTATCCCAAGAAACTAATTTAGTAAATAACAATGCATATACATGTTAAATTAAAAATTCAGCGTATGTATTATGATAACAACATAATATTCTAATTGGGGTGTTTGAGGGTGTGCGTTAATTAAGTTACATGTTGTATAAACTTGGCCCGCAAGTGCCTTTAAAAGCCTGTGCACCAACCACCTTTTTAAAACGCGCCGTCAACGCGCGGCAACGGCGCGCTTATAAAACGAGATGTGCATAGGCTCTAAGACAAAAAGAGGTTAATAAATATTTTGTCTTCTGTGAAAGGAGAGATACTCATAATATAAATACTAGGTAGGTATAAGTATAACCTTGTATTTTTTATGACGCTATGTATAAGATCTATAACAAACTCCCAGGGATATCAGAAAATTGACTACCAATAACTATATAAGCCAAATTGTGTAGCAATAATATTTCACTTTCTTTCACTATTCACTTATTTTAAGTAGTTTTATAATAGGGCAAATTTTAAAACTACTGTTTTATAATTTGCCCTATTATAAAACTACTTAAAATAAGTGAAAAAATAGCTGGAGAATAAGTTGCTGTAAATTAACACATTTAAGAACAATGCCATTTTGTATTGGGGTACTACTGAGTTTTCTGGCAGTGTTTCTCAGTAGCTGCCACGTCAGGCAATGCGCTTAAATAATAAGTAGTTTATGGATAACAAAAAGTTGACAATTCCACACAAATGAAAAATTATGAAATAAATAATATTTTAATTCAAACAACCCGAAACGTCATTAAGGTTCTCCCGTCAAGAAGCCCAACTTTGAAACCCTTCTGTGCACTACCGGAAGCACCTTAGTTTAAAAATTACTGTTTAATAAATGTACAGACGCCAGCACATCAAGCTTCCCCAATCTGTCAAATTTCCCCAATTGAAAATGAACCTTATGCTTTCGTGATAAAGTTGAAAATCTATAAAGGAAATTTGACAGATTGGGGTAGCTTGAGGTGCTGGCGTCTGTGGTTACAGATGATATCAACTTTTCTTCGAATGTTGTATTGCCTCTGATGCATTCCCTATTGAATAATCCATAATCAAAATCCTTTCATAATGTTCAGCACTGATGGCTATTGACCATTGAGACTGGCCGTAGCCAAGTATTCCTTATACGAGGACGTTTTTATTTAATATTACTTAAGTCGATTGGTAACAAAAGTATGTTTGTCACATGACAATCGTAACAGGTAGACACAAACCTAAAACATATTGTCCTTGATCTAACCATCTCGTATAATGATTTCCTACTTGGTATCAATTGGTCCAATGTCCTTGGTCCTCATTTCATTCTGGTAGCTAGCTTCAATAGGTCATGTAGCGAGCCGAGAATTTTGTCGCTCAGCTTGCGGGAATAAGACAAAAACTAGACATTCTGAAAGTCTGACCGAAAATCTAACAAGCCGCTTCAATTCCCAAAATGTCGGGAAAAACTTTTTATCCCTGACCCAGCGACAACGGCGCTCACCCGTTAACCATATTGTGTATTTTGTCACTCAGGTCATTTAACAATAGCGTTGTTTTTACAACCAATGTGGTTGTTATCTCGGATGCCAGAATTCGGATGAGATTTCAGGTAAAATACGAGATTTCATTTGATAATAATTTTCTACTGGGAAATCGAATAAGTAATTTCGAACAACACTAAATTAATTCAAATTTCATTACATATCTGATTAATATAAAAATAAAAAACCGGCCAAGTGCGAGTCGGCCTCGCGCACGAAGGGTTCCGTACCATTATCTATAAAAACGAGCAAAAAAATCACGTCTGTTGTATGGGAGCCCCTTAAATATTTATTTTATTTCGATTTTTAGTTGTTTTCTGTTATAGCGGCAACAGAAATACATCATCCGTGAAAATTTCAACTGTCTAAATATCACGGTTCACGAGATGCAGCCTGGTGACAGACGGAGAGACAGACAGACAGGCAGCGAAGTCTTAGTAATAGGGTCCCGTTTTACCCTTTGGGTAAGGAACCATAAAAAGCAGCACATAATACGATAAAATAAAGTTAATTATACCTAAGTGCGCACAGACAACAAAGGAGACCGACGCTTTAACGTACTCCTCGTAGCAGCGAGACCCTCAGAAATGGAACCACTTTGGCAGTCACCCATCTATAGATTGACTGGGTTCCTAGGTGTTTTACCTCTCCGATCATTTCCGAGTGTCTGAGAATCGACTTATCAGCTGGGGCGCATTGGATCCGGTGGTAGCAATAAAGCGCGACTGTCTTTATAAACACAAGGTCCGCCATAATAATAATATTTAATTCGTACCGAACCATTCCGACAATACATATGTAGTAAAATAAAGCATGATTATAAATTTCGATAATTAAACTTAAACATAGTCACTTTGACAATAACCATATATAAGCTAGATAAACATCATTACTATTATAAAATAAATTTTATAAATGTTTTCATACAATCCGTGTAAATATCTATGTAACTAGAAATAATAATGTATACCTACTTAATTGTATTACTACAAACATGTTCTGACTATTTACAAGCGCTTTTTTAAAGTCTACGTGAATAAAACCTTTTTTATTTATATTATATTTATTTATTTTATTAGCGCTATACATAAAAATCCTACCAATATTATAAATTGTTACTCTTTCATGAAAAATATACAGAACGGACATTGATTAAACGTTATAGTAATGTAGCTTGTAAATTCTAATTACACATAGGCTATAATTTATTAAGTTTAACATGGGCGAAACCGTGGGACACAAGCTGTCGTTCATATTCTTCACCGTTCGTAAGGAACTGTCAACTTTTAATAAATCAAAGTCATCCATCTAAATTTTGGCATGCAAGTTACGAGCGTACTACATTTTTGGCGATCTCCGAAGCAGGATTTTGTTCGAGATTTCCATTGCGGACCTTTAACCCTTTCTCGACGAGATTCCAGAACGTTGCCAACACTAGCGCACTTGATTTATTCGCGGCGAAGAAGAATTTAAATTAAAGTGCTATTTGGGTGATATAATGTATAAATAATATGAATATAGAAGCACCATTTTAAATGTCCCTAATGTGTACCTAAATGTATTTTTGCTCTGAGATTTGCTTGAGACTTGTATATTATCGCGAATGGTTAATGTAATGGATGTAGGCGTTTCATGATGGATGAAAGAATCAAATAGATTTTTCTGTTGCCATTTTGTGTACCTACCATTATACTTACCTATACAAAGGGTTTAGTTCAAAATGTAGGTTTACGTGTTCAAGATTAAAAGTAATGATATGAAATCCATATTATGAATACACGAGTATTCGTAAAAACTGTGCACTTTTTTTGGTATTTTTGGAACGAAGTTCCTTATCGCGCGTTGTGAAAGGGGGCTAGACGGAAACAATTCTCACGAAAAGTTGTCACGACACTTTTTGCAGCTGTGCGGCGTGCGCATGTTTCTCTGTCTGTCTCTCTCTCTCTCTTAAAGAAAGCAAGATTATTTTTGTTGAGTGTGTACAGGTTTTTTGTACATAATAAATAATAAGAAATAACTTCGTTCCATCCGGGTGTCCCTTGACACCTCTCAAGTTTTTTTGTTTGTGAGGCTTTCACTGCTTTATGGGACAGTTGATTTGATCAGAAAGCTCAAACCGTTTAGCAAATTCGACTATAAATTCTGTAACCTCTTTGGGAAGAGATCAGATTGCACTGTGCGTATCACAATAAACTTTGCCACGCACTATCACTCTGTGGATACAATTAACTGCGGAGGTATTTCCGATCCGGTATGACATGGCAACCTTCAAGAAGCGAGCCTCTTCCTTTCTTAAAGGCCGGCAACGCATTTGCGGCTCCATAGGCAAATGTCCATATGCGGCGGTGATGTCTTATCATCAGGTGACCCATTTGTTCGTTTGCCATCTTATTATATGTAAAAAAAAGTTCGAATCTCAGAGAGAGTTGGTTTTAAGGAACGTTTGTGCAACTGTTGCTCTACGTTAATACAAGAAGACGGAAGCTGGCATCCAAATAAAGATCGGAAAGGTAATTTTATCGATAAGAATTCAAACTATAAGGTCTTGGAGGATGATGGCATTCGTATTCGTACTTTTGGTTGGCGAGTACAGTATGTGGTATTGTGTACAGTGTCACGAGAGTTTCTAATAGCCTTGCCTGTCTGGGTAAGCCGTGATCTCATCGTCAGGACTGTCTAGGATGTTTCCGAGTTCACGATGATTACGGAACAACGGAGGACAATGGAGGTGACTATTGTATTTTTTTTTTACTAGTCCCTCTCTCTTCTCCGCTAACTCCTGAAAGCCAGGATCAACAGTGGGACACAATGAATTGACACTGAGCGGTGAGTCTCAGGAATGACCCGTGGGATCATTTTAACAGTCTTGGATTCCGCAACGAATTTACTTAGAAAGAAACACGGAGGTAGAAAAAAAGTAGTTCCACTTTTCTCCAGGGAAAAGAGGGAGACAGAATGATATAACTGTGGCCTTAAAAAACGAGATAATAGCAAACTAGAGAAGCCAGCTGCAAAAGCACCAAGGGTGAATTTAATGGGTCCTATAAAGTGAGCTGTTACATTTGATTCCAATAGAAATTGTAGCAAAAGCGCTTAAATGCACGGAAGTTATTCCTTGTTGCTGCAATATCTCTATAATAAACTACTCCAGATATTTGTTGCAAGCTAGTTAACATAATATAGCGCTCGCTATGTATTGTGTGTCTTCCATTTTGTAGAACAAACTCATGTAAGTTTTCCAATTACAATTTGTGATGTGCAAAATACGCATTTTGCACATCACAAATTGAATTTCAGTATGGTAAGTCGACTTGCATCGTATTTGATTTCTTTTCTGAATATATTTTGATATTATTTTTTTAATGGATAGGGATAACTTGCTATTATTATTTGTATTCACACACACACGCACACATACATTTACATCACTGATCACACTAATATTATAAGGGCGAAAGTTTGTGCGAGTGTGAGTGTGTATGTTTGTTAAAAAATCACTTTAAAAATCCTTTTCAATGTAGAAAGCCTTTTCTAGCAAAACATTTTCGTTGTATCGAATGTTCGACTGAATATGTTATTACACAGACAAATAATATTAATAATAATATCTGGGGACAATGTCACACAGATCATCCTAGCCCCAAACTAAGCAAAGCTTGTACTATGGGTAACAGGCGACGATATACATACTTATATAGACAGATAAATACTTATATACATAGAAAACATCCATGACCCAGAAACAAACGTTCGCGCTCATCACACAAATATTTGCACTTACCGGGATTCGAACCCAGGACCACCAACTTTGTAGGCAGGAGCACTACCAACTAGGCTACGGTGACCGTATAATAAATTGATAATTAAGGAAGTAGCACACAGAAAATCCCCGAAAAGACAAACATTTCAACACAGCGAACAGTAAAAAAATTGTCTAACAATCTGCTGCTCGCTGACAAAGCAGGTAGATTTGAGAGTTGTGCAACCTGTCGGGTTTCGGACGGCTGACGTCACACATTAGCCGACACATTTATCCGAACGAATATGTCGGAATGGGTCGTTTTATAGTAACGTACAGACGCCAGCACATCCACCTACCTAAATCTATCAAATTTCTTGTATCAATTTTCAACTTTGTCACATAAGCGTAAGGTTCACTTTCAATTGAGGAAATTTTAAATATTGGGGTAGCTTGATATGCTGGCGTCTGTACCTATGTATGTACGTAAAGAGGCGATTGTCCGTTGCACTTTGATGAAACGATCTGTGAAGTTGAGCGATTACTGAATAGTGTTTTTATAGCCATATAAAAGGAAATTAACCTTATAGTTTGCCAACTATACTGTTTGGAACAGTCTTTTAATGTTTTCCACTAAATTATACATTTTACTGTTGAACAAAAATAAAGTATAAAAATACTGTTTACATTCAGTTAGTTTTAAAGGTTCCGTAGCCAAATGGCAAAAAACGGAACCCGTATAGATTCGTCATGTCTGTCTGTCTGTCTGTCTGTTCGTCCGTATGTCACAGCCACTTTTTTCCGAAACTATAAGAGCTGTACTGTTGAAACTTGGTAAGTAGATGTATTCGGTGAACCGCATTAAGATTTTTACACAAAAATATAAAAATAACAATAATTTTGGGGGGTCCGCATAATTAGAACTGAAACTCAAATTTTTTTTCATCGTACCTATACAATATGAGGGCTGTCTTTGGATAAGTCTTCAAAAATGATAGTGAGGATTCTAATATCATTTTTTTTTAATGAATATTTTGCGCGAGAGACACTGTGTAGTGGTAAAATGAGTGTCCCCCCCCCCTGTAACTTCTAAAATAAGAGAATGATAAAACTAAAAAAAATATATGATGTACATTACTATTCAAACTAACAATGAAAACTGGTTTTAACGAAATCTAGCAAGTAGTTTATTTTTAATACGTCATAAACCGTAAACCGCAATTTGCTTTCATTTAATCAACTGAAATACTTGCTGCTACGGAACCCTTCATGGGCGAGTCCGACTCGCACTAGGCCAGTTTTTTTGCCATTTGGCTACGGAACCCTAAAATCTGTATATATTATACGATTATAAATTACTTAGGTATAGGTAATTAGGCAATACATTTAGGAACTTTATAATATTAAAACATGTTAAGCAAATATATGTCTTTTAAACTGGCACAACAAAACTTTTACAAGAAGAGCCATTCACAAACAATGGAGAAATTGCGTTATACATAAAAAAAACATTCGATTATCACGCGACTATGCCGGAGAAAAATAATAATAATAATATCCTGGGACAATATTCACACTTAATTCTAATCCCAAACTAAGCAGTGCTTGTACTATGGAAACCAGATAACTGATATATTACATAAACTAATTTTCTTTTGTAAATACATACTAATATAGACAATTAAACCCAGACTCAAACAGGACATGTTCATGCACACAAATATCTGTCCTGGGTGGGAATCGAACCCAGATCCTACGGCGTAAAAAGCAAGCATCTGCCCACCACGCCAACCGCCCCGTCAACAATAGATATAAAAGCAACTAAGCAATTGAAGGAACGCTGAATGTCCCATTCGTACAGACGCCAGCACATCCAGCTACCCAAATCTGTCTAATTTCTTTCATAGATTTTTAACTTTATCACTTAAGCTTAAGGTTTACTTTCAATTGGGGAAATATGACAGATTGGGGTAGCTTGATGTGCTGGTATCTGTACAATCCATTCAGCTCACATATTGCATAACGACACAAAATGCTTGATACGGGTCAGGTTAGGCCAAGAATGAAGCTTAAATTTGCATACGTTTTAATATGCTGGGAGATTCTATCCTTCCGACTCATAAATTTAATAGCAGCGGAAATTGACATATACCACTGTAGCCTGCCAAAATTCGCAGAAGTAGCGCAAAGGTGCATTGTATGTAACTCAAATGTATAAATTTTGTATGTAATTTTAATTATAGCTTATAATATCGTTTTGGTGTATGCTGTAAAGATATTTTAATTTGAATTGAATTAAATAAATAAAAATAAATATGTTTGCGATTGCTGCTCTGTCTGTTATCGCCATTCAGGTAAATTTTGAAATGTGTATTTGGGCGTGGTTCTATTGGAAACTAGGATTTCCTGAATTTTCCTGATAGTTTCCTGAAAACGTATGCCATAGTCACCGCCCTTGGCAATCAAGTTGGCGCCACGATTAGATGGTAATTAGTGCAAAGGTGACGCTGCTGCCTGACTACCTGCTGTATCCCTCACGACGTCCTGCGTGAGCGATCTAGACGCGAACGCGAAGCGGCGCGGCGCGGCGCGAAAACAACAAACAGTCGAAACCTATTGAAGTGTCCTACGTGCCAAACGCACGTGCGGTGCGGTGCGGAGCGGCGCGTCATGAAGCGAACGCGATCAGTTGGCTTGATATATTCGCGCGAACAGGATGCGGTGCCGTCGTGTTTTTGCGGCGTCGGTGGCGCTTCGCGATATGATTCGCGTGCACGTAGGACACCGCCACCGCGTCGCACCGCGGTCATTGAATTCGCGGGTCACCGCTTCATAATCGCGTTCGCTTTGAATCGCCTACGTAGGACGTAGCGTTAGTCGCCTTTTACGACACCCAAGAGCAGATATGGGGTGAGCAAAAAATAAAAAATTATATAATTAATTTTAATTTCGTGTTTAATATTTAGCTGTAGTATTTACTAATTATATTCCAGTGTTACTGTTCTAATAATAAATGTATGCTGTGACGCCTTTGATGTGTGATTGTACTTATGCATGTTAGTATTAAGAAAAATGTAACAAATATTGGCTGGCCTCAATAAATAAAATAAAAAAATAAATTCTTGCCAGGGCCTCTACCGGCTAAGTCGCCGAACATCAATTTCTAACGTGCCGTTCAAATAAATAAAGGTTAAAAAAGACTTAATCAATCGCTAAATCGGCTTCCATGAGCACATATGACGTAGCCGGTAGCCGGTACAGCCCCAGGCCGGGAAACACACGGCTTTGTAGTTTTAGAGCTTAAGCCCTCAACGTGCCACTTTCGTCTGGTGACACAGTGAAAGGTGAGAAACTTCTACTTACCTTTTCAACACTCTTGTACTTTGGAATTTGCAAAAAAAATTACCTGTAACAAAAACAAAATATGTATTAGAATTTCACACACTAACAACCTATAACGCATAATTAGAGCTCGTTAAGTTGGATTCAGAATCACCCAACGAGGGTTCCGTTGCTTTGATAACCAATAATAATAATAATAATAATAATATCCTGGGACATTATTCACACACGGCTATCTGATCCCAAATTAAGCAGAGCTTGTTCTATAATAATATGTAGGGACAGTGTCACACAGATCATCCTAGCCCCAAACTAAGCAAAGCTTGTACTATGGGTACCAGGCGACGATATACATACTTATATAGAAAGGTAAATACTTAAATACTCTATGTATTTAAAAAACATCCATGACTCAGAAACAAATATTCGTGCTCATCACACAAATATTTGCACTTACCGGGATTCGAACCCAGTGCCACCAGCTTCGTAGGCACGAGCACTACCAACTAAGCTACGGTGACCGTCAAATATACTATAGAAATCAGATAACTGATATACTACATATACTACTTTTCTTTTGTAAATACATACTTATATAGATAATTACACCCAGATTCAGGACAAACAGACATTTTCATGCACACAAATATTTGTCCTAGGTGTGAATCGAACCCACGACCTGCGGCGTGGAAAGCAAACATTTACAACCACGCCATTACATCCATCCCATACCATATGAATAATGACGGGCCTGTTGGCGTGGTTGGTAGATACGCTGCCTTTCACGCCGGAGGTCGTGGGTTCGATTCCCACCCGGGACAAATATTTGTGTGCATGAAAATGTCTGTTTGTCCTGAGTCTGGGTGTAAATTATCTATATAAGTATGTATTTACAAAAGAAAATTAGTATATGTAGTATATCAGTTATCTGGTTTCCATAGTACAAGCTCTGCTTAGTTTGGGATCAGATGACTGTGTGTGAATAATGTCCCAGAATATTATTATTATTTATTAATGAACGTCGGATTTCGTCGATTCGACATGAATAACTTCTAACAGTATTCTTTTATCTGTCGTTACTGAAAGATAATATATACTCAGCTTCCAAAGATTATAACTAAAACAATCATACTCCATGTACCTAATACAACTGTATAAGTAAATGCAATCCCTCGCTTACGCTTGAATCTATTCAATAATGTTAGCCCTTTAGGCCCTTCCAGAGTATATGGACCTTCATTTAAGGTAAGGTTCATTTGCGAGCGAGTTTGACTCATTATTTTAATACACCTTTAGATAATGCGTAATAATAATGTCCTCCTAGCCGAATTTCGGCCACGGCGGCCAGTCTCAATAGAGAGACATATTATAGTGCACAAGTGTGTGCGCAAACACAGGAGCACTTTCTATTCCATCACTCTCATGATCCGAGGGGACGCCTAGCAACACGACCGGAAAGAGGTCAGTTAGAAGACCAACGGCTCTCCGTCAACTCTCAGACTTCGGACTGATGCTGAGAAATTTTTCTTTTTTACAGAAAAGTTCCAAAATCACTTTTGGCCCGACCCGGGATTTGAATCCAGGACCTCGTTATCTGCGGGTGAACACACTAACGCTAGATCTATGAGGCAGTCAGATGTGCGTAATAATGAGCAGCTAAGGAAATATAAACCACGAACAGGCAGACGTAGCGTGAGAAGTAGTTAGTACCAGAATTTTAGTTCTTAATAGTTTCCGCGAGAGGCACTGGTGCTCAATGTATGGGAGAAACTGTACGTGTGATCGAGTAAGTAAACTGCAGGAACTCGTGCTAGAGGCCCAGGTCTCTTTAAAAGGACCGGTAAGCTTGTGAGGGTCGTTGAAAGCCTCTGGATAAGGATAGCGCGAAACCGGCAATTTTGGAGATATTTGAGGGAAGCGTTTGTCCAGCAGTGGACACTTTTCGGTTGATATTTTGGCGATGATGATGAAGGAAACGTATTTAATCTAGTATGCAAATTGTTCCTTTGATAAATCATTAGCTTAAGTACCTATAGAGCTAACTAGAAAAATGAAACACTAATTTTAAAACCAGCTCCGAAAATGACACTAATACTATACAGGCTAAAGTTTGTGAGTGTGTCTGTTTGTTACTTCTTTACGCAAAAACTACCGAACGGATTTGTATGAAACTTTGTAGTAATATAACTTATACATATATTCGAATAACACATAGGCTATAATTTATAAAGTTTGACGCGGGTAAAACCGCGGGGCACAACTAGCTACTCTATAATCGCAAGCACTACTAAAAACTTGAAGAACCCCACCACCATAACTAAATTCCGATATGCCGAATTTCATAAAAAATAAAACAAGTTGTTTTTAGTCGTTTTATAAATGACGATGTTATTACTTATTAAAAAATAGATTGCTGAATACGATTATTTGTTCAGTGCCCGGGTGTTATTTGATTTAATTATTTTTATAGGACAACGACTGCATTAGGGAATTGAATTCCTGCTTGGCATTCAATTTATATATTTGTATATAAATTGCATATATTTGTAAAGCGCCCCGCTTTACAAATATATAATTGACGGACACGAAGTACATTCAGACTCAGTAAAACTATTTCTAGGTCAAGTAGGTAGAACCCGGTATACGAAGTGAATAAAATCGTTTTTTATACTCACATACAAAACTTATGTCTAACAAGTATATATTTTTTTATTAATATAGGTAAGTACCTATATAAATAAAAAAATATGTACTTCAATTTCCTAATGCAGTCGTTGTCCTATAAAAATAATTAAATCAAATAACACCCAGGCACTGAACAAATAATCGTATTTAGCAATCTATTTTTTATTCTTTTCTTTATTATTCAATTTGACAGTCCTTAACACCACTCTCTGTCACTGGCTTTAGCCATTGTGCGGGATACATTAAGCTAACATAAACAAAACCGGGAATCCTCCCCCGTGCATGTCACATAAATCAACCAACGACAAAACTTTCCACTTTACCACTCATATTTCATTTCCATTCCGATAACACTCAATGCGATCCCATGGCGTGCAACGTGGTAAAAACTGTTTGCGTAGCACCATAGATTGAAAGGCTTGCCATAGATTGGAAAGATACAAAAAGAGTTTACCTTGGTATGGTAAAGCCGTGGTTGGCTGGACACATAACTCGTAGAACCCACGGCCGCTGGGGCAGAAAGGTTCTCGAGTGGTAAACAAGAACCGGAAGACTTAGCATGGGCGTTACAAGTTGGACTGGTCGCGGAATGCGGGCAGCACAGGACCGGCCAATGTGGAGTTCCTTGAGGGAGGCCTTTAGACTAGTGGGCCTTGGTGGAATTCAGAAATAATATGGTAGTCTCATATCCTTCCAGACTTCAACACTATTCCAATATTTTTCATCAAAATGTAGACGAAATTCAAAACTGTACATTGAATATTTTTTTAAAAGGATTCTTGGGGCGTGATCTGCAAGCGATATCGAAGCCAAAAATATAGTTTTTATATTTTTTGTCTGTTTGTCTGTATGTATGTCCGGGCTAAACTCAAAAAGTACTGCATGGATTTACTTCAAATTTTGCATGAATATTACTAAGAGGTCGGGTCAACATATAGGCTACATATTATCACGCTATCAGCTACGGGGGAGAAGCTGCGATAATTTATAAAATTTTACGCGGGTATAACCGCGGAGCACAGCTAGTAATAAATAAAATAATAAATATCTCAGAACAACTAACACACTGATCTGATCTCAAACTAGAGCCTAGACTATGGCAACCATATAACTGTTTATTATAGATAAATTACACCCAGATACAGAACTAATAATCGTTCTCATCACTTCTGTGATGAACACACACATAATAGTATTTTTTTAAAATTCTAGAATCTGTTTGTTTGCCATGCCTGTTATGGATGTCCTGCCTAGTTGGGTAGTCTCTGTTTGTGTCCGAAAAATATCCATGAGCATATAGCCTATTTAACGATGCTGGCTGTACCCATAGGGTTCGGAACCATAAACATCTTATCGTAATACCAAATTACGTTAAAAGTAACTCTGAAACAACCAAAGACTGACAATCTTCTACATTCCAGCAATGGCTTTTATATAAAACTCATTTCTTATTGATGATACCTTGTAGGCTTACATAAAAGCGACAAATACTGGGCCGTTCCCGTTTTTCCTTCAGCTCACAGAGCTTCAATAAATCTTCGCATAGGGATAAACAGCTAGCTATTTGTATAGCATACAAAATATATTTACTGAGACTGGCTGTATGGATATAGGCTTTGTAGATGTAACATTTATAATATTGGAGAAATGTGGGAATTCTTATCGGTAGGGGATAAGTAAAACGACTGCGATACTAAGATAATACTTTAGCACCATCGTTTTTCGGGTTTGGGCCCAACACGAGAGAACTGTGTGTGACTCAAACATTGTTGTTCTACTACTACTACTACTAGTATGAGTGTGATTGATCATTTATAATATTAGAGAAATGTGGGAATTCTTATCGGTAGGCGATAAGTAAAACGACTGCGCGTGTAATGTAATAGTTAAGGTGGGCGCCTCGATATTTCTTTAGCGCCCTGGTTTTTCGAGTTTGTGCCCAGCACGGGAGAACTGTGTGTGACACAAACATTGTTGTTTTAAATCTGAGTGAGCTTGAGCATTTAATAATATTAGAGAAATGTTGGAATTCTTATCGGTAGTATAAGTAATACGACTGCGCGTGTAATGTTACAGTTAAGGTGGGCGCCTCGGTACTACTTTAGCGCCCTCGTTTGTCGGGTTTGGTTCCCGCACAGGAGAACTGTGTGTGTGTCCCATAAATTGTTGTTTTAAATCTGAGTGAGCTAGAACATTAATAATATTAGAGAAATGTTGGAATTCTTGTCGGTAGTATAAGTAAAACGACTGCGCGTTGAATGTAACAGTTAAGGTGGGCGCCTCGATACTACTTTGGCGCCCTGGTTTTTCGGGTTTGGGTCCAGCACCGGATAACTGTGTGTGTGTGTGACCCAAAAATTGTTGTTCTAAATCTGAGTGAGCTTGAGCATTTACTATATAAGAGAAATGTTGGATTTCTTATAGGTATGGATAAGGAGAATATAAGATATTATTTAGGTGGGCGCCTCTATACTACTTTTGCGCCCTGGTTTTTCGGGTTTAGGTGTAGTGTGTGTGACCCATATTTTTGTTCTAAACATGAGTGGGCTTATATCCGTGAATTGCACGGACACAAGTGCACTCAGATTTAGAACCGTAATGTTAAGTAATTATCTTCTACAATTCTTACACCATAAACTACCCCTACTCAAAATTCCTTACAATATAGTCCTACTAATGGTTGTCTGTCCTTTTTTAATATTATAAATATAATATTAAAAATCTTATTTTATATTTTCTACCAGTAGGTGTAGCAATAATTAGTATCTCTTAATTTTATTTTTCTTTTGATGTTGTACACTGTATTTACCCTTCTTCTTCAAATCTCCCTCTGTCAGTGGTTTACTGGAAGAAAACTCATCAATGAGTTAAGCTCGCCTTTGTACATCAATTTACAAATTTTGTGTGCAATAAAGAATAAGAATATTTACCTCTATCTTATTTATGCTTCATATAATTTTCGAAGAAATGTTACGCCGCTTAAATATCTAGTTTTTACGTCTTAAAAGCTAGATATTTCCAGGCGTAACATATATTTTACTCGCCTTCACTATGACCTCACCTAACCACGTGTACCTTCCAAGGGACGCAGACCTTGGACCAAATTTTGTGTACTGTACAAGCATTGAGTTTGTGGACACAATAATTATGTCAATTTAATTTGTTTTGATACCATCTCTGCTTTGTTTAAGGATTACTCGGAGCTATCGAGTTTTGAAGAGACAACGTAATTGTATTATGGAAATGTGCACGGTTAAATGGCGAGTAGAGTTGAGTAATTTCAATTGATAATATTTAGAATTTCTGTGATGGAGGCTACACGTGTAGTTGTTTCGCAATTACCTCAGCGCTCTTTTGTTTGTGATTGGGTTCTTATGTAAACATCTTTATTTATGTGAACAATTTAAAAGAAAGAGAGAAGGAAGAAAAAAGTATTTATTAATTACCAGGACGGACATAATAACCAATACACACAAGTAATAATAAAAATAACAAGTTATGATAGCCAGATAGATAGATAGATAGATCTAGATGAAATTTCCAAGTCGAAAATATCGAAATTTTGAGTATGAGTGCTTCGTTTTTTTCATTATTTTATGGGACTAGCCCCTCCCTTTTACCCACCACGGCTACTCCTATTAGGCAGGATCAACAGAGGAATACAATGAAATGACACTGAACTCGTGGGGTTCAGGCATGTCCCGCGGAGTTGCTTCGACAATTTAAGACTGCAACAAATTTAATCAGAATGAAAGAAGGAGATGTTGGAATATAGTAGTTCCACTTCTCTCCAGAGCAAAGCGGGAGACAGAATAATATAACGAGGCTAGAGCCTCATGAGAGCATTACAACTGGAGAGGCCAGTTGGAAAAGCACCGAGGGAATATTTTACGGGTCCTATCAAGTGAGGATATTTCAATCCAATAGTATGTATGGCGGAAGCATTTAAGCACATGGAATTTGTTCCTTGTTGATGCAAGATCTGAATAATTATCTGATAATAATATATGATAGGACATCATCACCATCATCATCATCATCATATCCGTCGAAAGACGTCCACTGCTGGACAAAGAAATTAGTGTTTGCAAAGGAACTTTTTTTTTAAATATATATAGGGACAATATCACACAGATCATCCTAGCCCCAAACTAAGCAAAGCTTGTACTATGGGTACCAGGCGACGATATACATACTTAGATAGATAGATAAATACTTAAATACATAGAAAACATCCATGACTCAGAAACAAATATTCGTGCTCATCACACAAATATTTGCACTTACCGGGATTCGAACCCAGGACCACCAGCTTCGTAGGCAGGAGCACTACCAACTAGGCTACGGTGACCGTCTAATATAATAATAATATTCAGGGACATTATTCACATACGGCTAATCCCAAACAACCCCGAGCTTGTACTATGGAAATTAGATAACTGATATACTACTTTTCTTTTGCAAATACATACTTTTAAATATAATTACACCCAGACACAGGACAAACAGACATGTTCATGCACACAAATATCCGGATGGAAATCGAACCCACGACCTGCGGGGTGAAAGGCAGCGTATCTACCAACCACGCCAACAGGCCCGTGGAGCTGGCAGTAGTGGTTAATATATGAGCAAGCGAGCCTATCAGAGAGCGTGACCAGCATACTGTTGGTGCGAAGTGCCTAAGCATGTATATCTAATTTTAGAATGAGAATTAGAATATATATCTAATTCTTCCCACTCTCATATCTATCGTTTCAAATACAATAAAACCCAAAAGCTACAAAACGGCACTTAAATAAACATCAAAAAGATTCGCAAGATAAAGGCAAAGTTTAAAATGGTCGCATTACTTCTCAAATAGCCTATCGAGTTTGAGACTTATTATCGTAACAGTATGAATCAATATGAAATGGAATTGTTAAGGCAGATAAGACGTTTAAGAGATAGGCAGATGCAATGTTCAAAACGCTCAAAAGGTATGTAAATGACACTTGAAAACTTTTTGCTCCAAACTCGTAACTCGAGAGTTACAAACAGTTTTAACCCTTCGTGTGGGAAATAGGGTGATGGGTCTTTTATACCCTTTCAGGATAATTGGAGTATTAAATTGCCTTATTCTGGAGTTTAGTTTGATTATAATGAGCAACTCAGTAACTTAGTTTGAAGAGATTTTGGAGTAAACTTGAAGATTGATTGTTAAGTGGCTTTTACCCCTTCTCGGAGGTCCAGAAACTTTTTCTTGTTAATAATGGTAGCGAATTTAAAAGTTTTTGATTGAATAAAAGTCAATTAAAAAGTAATATTGCCGTTATTTAAAAAAATATCCAGTCCAGGCTATTAAATTTATTTTGGACGATGCAATATTCCTTTTATAGTAGTCATGGCTGAGACCATGGAAGATCTCGGTACAATGCTTTAAGACCTCAGCAGAGTTTAGCAACAAGTGGGTCTGAAAACGAACATTGATAAGACGAAAATTATGTCAAACGTCCATGTACCACCCACTAGGACAGACCATCCAACTAGGTAGGTCCAACTTCGAGAAGGAGGTCAATAGTAGAATCCAACTCGGCTGGGCAGCGTTCGGGAAGCTACGTAACATCTTCTCCCAAATACCGCAGTGTCTCAAGTCGAAAGTCTTCGACCAGTGTGTGTTGCTAGTGATGACTTACGGAACAGAGACGTGGTCGCTCACTATGGGCCTTATTAGAAGGCTCAAGGTCACCCAAAGAGCAATGGAGAGGGCTATGCTCGGAGTATCCCTGTGAGCTCGAATCAGAAATGCCGAAATCCGCAGGCGAACCAAAGTCATCGACATAGCCCGAAGAATTGCAAAACTGAAGTCGCATTGGGCGGGGCACATAGCTCGAAGAATCGATGGCCGTTGGGGCAGAAAGGTTCTCAAGTGGCGACCACGAACCGGAAGACGCAGCGTGGGCGGGCCTCCTACAAGAGGACCGATGATCTTGTGCGGGTCGCTGGAAATTGCTGGATGCGAATAGCGCAAGACAGAATTACATGGGCAATAAAAAGTTTCCTTCCATTTAAGTCAGGAGGCTTGGATGAAATCTTCCCAGCACTGCTTCAATGGGGACATAAAACTTTAACGCCCCACCTACTAACAATATACAAAGCCTGTATTGCACATCACTACATTCCTCGTCAGTGGAGGGAAGTGAAGGTCATCTTCCTTCCCAAACCGGGAAAAACCGACTACACCCTGGCGAAATCATACAGACCAATCAGTCTAACATCGTTCCTGCTAAAGTCTCTAGAAAAACTGGTAGACAGATACCTGAGAGACGGAGCACTACAACGCACGCCACTAAACCGACAACAACATGCCTATAGAACAGGAAAATCAACAGATTCGGCCCTGCACTCAGTAGTAGGAACTATAGAGGCAGCCCTAACTGACAAATTGATGACACTAGGAGCTTTCATTGACATTGAAGGAGCTTTTGACAAAACAAAATTCTGTAGCATAAAGCACTCTCTTGCCAAATTCGGAGTGGATCAAACCACCAGTGGCTGGATTGACAACCTCCTAAGGCTGAGAGCCATAAGGTTTACAGTAAACTCCACCACAAGAGGCATCGTAGCAAAAGGGTGTCCCCAAGGTGGGGTGCTCTCCCCTCTACTATGGAATATAGTGGTGGATGACCTAATACGATGCCTAAACCAAAGATGCTACTACACTGTTGGCTATGCCGACGACATCATGATTCTGATAAAAGGCAACTCGGAAAACATCGTATGTAACCGTATGAAGTCCGCCTTCAAAATCGTGCAAAAATGGTGCGACCAACACGAACTAACGGTTAACCCAAAGAAAACAGAATTGGTTCTATTCACAAACAAGAGACAACCAAACATCTCGGACCTACCCAAATTGTTTGGCACCGAACTGACTCTCTCCACTGAGGTTAAATACCTAGGGATAACGCTTGATAGCAAGCTTAACTGGAACAAACACATGGAAGTGAAAATTGACAAGGCCCGAACAACCTTCTGGCAATGTAGAAGACTTATAGGGAAAAAGTGGGGCCTAAGACCATCCATGACCCTATGGCTCTACAAAATGTTAATACTCCCCATGATAACGTATGGTGCCGTTGTGTGGTGGCCTAGAACACAGTTAAGCACGGCAAAAACAAAACTCCAGAGCTTCCAAAGACTAGCATGCTTAGCAACTACCGGCAGCATGAGAACGACTTCCACAGCTGCACTAGAGGCCCTACTAAATCTCAGACCATTGCACCTGGTTATCCAACAAGAGGCCGCAGCTACAGCCATAAGGCTCAGCAAAACTGGCCTGTGGAAGCAAAATTATAGGGAAAATCACACGCGCATTATGGATGAAATTAAGAAGACGCTCCCAAGGATGGACGCTATATGTGACATAATCCCTAAAACCTTAATATTTGATAAAAACTACGTCATCCAACTTCAAGAGTAAGCTAAGGACAGCTCTGGCACAAATGAAGTTCGGATATATACTGATGGTTCGAAAACAAACAAAGGCACAGGAGCCGGCGTCTTCTCCAATGACCTCAACATCAACATATCAACAACACTTAGTAGTCTAAATTCTATTTTCCAAGCGGAATGCGTAGGAATAACACTAGCAGCAACAGCAGTCAAGTCTCGAGAAGTTCATGGTAAATCCATACGCATAATCTCAGACAGTGCCTCTGTGCTTCAAGCCTTAAAGAGCAACCAATTCAACAGTGACACTGCGGACCAGCTGGCAAGAAAGGGATCGGAAACAACAACAATGGGACCTGAACCCATTGTACCCATACCCTATAACCAACTGAAAACATGACTGTGTGTGAAAACCACACAAGAACATGAAAAAGAGTGGATAGATCTGGAATCATGCAGACAGACAAAAGAATTTCTACCATCTCTGAACAAACGCCTGTCGCGTAATCTATTACACCTGAACAGGAAGGATCTACGCATGGTGATAGGCACAATTACCGGACACTGCACGCTAAACAAACACCTATTCAAGATTGGCGTCACGGACAGCCCCCTGTGCAGATGGTGCATTGAAAATGAAGAAACACCAGCACACGTACTGCTATATTGCAAGAGTGTTGCTTACCAACGGGTAAAGTTCCTGAATGATCCGAAGACACTGCAGGAGGCCCTCAAGCCAGGCTTTCGTGGTCTCCTGGACTTCTGGATGGAACTAAAATGGTTCGAGTAGCCAAACAAGTATCACGCACAATGGCCCAATTGGGAGGCTAAGTGCGGAAACCTATCGCCCAACTAACTAACTAAGCGCAAGACCGGCAATTGTGGGATCTTTGGGGGAGGCCTTTATTCTTCTTCGGCTGATATGATGATGATGATGAATATTCATTTATATAAAAAAAATGATTATATTATGATTAGACCTGGATATACCTAATATATCTTAATATCTTGGACAAAGTAACACATTGCCATCTGATTCCAAACTAGGCAGTAGCTGGCTCATAGCAACTGATAAATATACTCATATAATACAAAGCAGAAGTGAAAATAGCAATTCTTTGTAAATCTAGATTCTAGATAAAACTAGTTCTAAGACCTTCAATATCTAGATATTGTGGACCCCTGTGTGAAAAGAACGTTTCACCTTTGTCAAACTATATATTTGGCATCGTCAAACGATTTGCAGTGGAGTCACCTGTATTGTGTGCTACTCGTAGTGTCAGATACGCGAAGTTAAACTTTATTGCATTAATAATAGAGTCTTAGGTCAAAGTAGATTTAGTGTGTATTAAGCGCAGATTTTAGTCATATAGAAATTCCACAGAGTATTATTTTACAATATTATGGTTCACTGAAAACTTTAGATATCAATTTTGGGGTGAGTATATGCCATAATTGACACTAATCGAGGAGGGCTTGAAGGGTTAAATGTCCGATGGGACTTATTCACCCCACGGGATGAAGATAGTACTGCGATGACCAACCGTTTGCCAAGCGAGTCGAGTATGCCATCTTTTTATCAGGTCTAGTGCCTCCCTCTTACCCATCACTGCAACTCCTGTAAGCCAGGATCAACAGTGAGACACAATGAAATTACACTGAGCGGTGAGGCTCAGGCATGCCCCGGGGAATCGGTTTGACTGCCTTGGACCCCGCAACGAATTTAATCAATAATTATAATATCCTGGGACATTATTTACACACGGCAATCTGATCCCAAACTAAGCAGAGTTTGTACTATGGAAACCAGACAACTGATATACTACATACACTACTTTTCTTTTGTAAATACTTACATACTTATTTAGACAATTCCACCCAGACTCAGGACAAACAGACATGTTCATGCTCACATATATATATCTATCATGGGTGGGAATCGAATCCACGACCTCAGGCGTGTAAAGCAAGTATTTGCCAACCATGCCAACAGGCAGTTAATAAATGAATAGTTCCAGTAGAGTATGGCATATCGACACGCTCAATCTACACCTGTCACACTCTAGTGAATAAGTAAATAACGCTAGTTACTATAATAAATCGGAAAAAGTTTTACTGTTATAAGGGAACTGCCTCCCTCCACACTCCTGCCACCACATTAGCATTAAATTATTCTCACTACCTTTACCATTTACTTTCGATATTACAATAAACTACTATAACCTATATAACCATGCAGAATCAATGCTTGCTGTTGTATAATATTCCTTTCCTTTCATCTTACGAATTCATACATTTGTATAAAGGAACACCTACATACGTGGAAATACACTCTTTCACGACATCGCAAGAAAGATTGCGAATCGAAATCCTTATGACAGAGATTACGAGCCCAACCTTAGAGGATTTATCACTGGAGTGCGCAAAGACCCAACGTGTCGTTACAATAATTTAAAATCTTTAAATTTTACGTATATATAATAATATGATAATATAATACTAATATATATACATATAAATTTAATTAATGAATATTATATGAACCCGATATATTTTATAAATAACAATGCATATACATAATAAAGATCCAATTATATCCAATGTAATGTTACTTTTAATATAATAATGTTACTTATCATCTCCATGTCAGCCATAAGACGTCCACAGCTGGACATATTCCTCTCCCAAAGATGTCAATACATGCCGGTCTTGCGCTATCTTGTAAGAGGCCTGCCCACGCTGCATGTTTTGGTTCGTGGTCGTCCTTCGAAATTAGATTTACAACTTTCAAGCTATAATAGCCATATATTTTTTATATAATTGCAAGGCGTTGAGCAAGCGGGTCACCTGTTGGTAAGCAATAACCGTCGCCTATGGACAACTGCAACACCAGAGGGGCTGTTAGTACGTTGCCGGGCTTTACAAAAAGAATTTGCTCACTTTTTGAAGGTTGCTGTGTCATACCGGATCGGAAATCGCTATGGTCATAATCGACTATGGTGACTGGTGTGTTTGACCCGAATGCAGATCACCTCAATAAAGTTGACTGTCTTCTGAATAACTGCATTCGATTTATATTTAATATCAGTACATATGAGTATGTGACCTTTTATAGATCCCAATTACATTGGATGCCTACTTGTCACCGCATAAACCTGCGGGCCCTTACTTCGTTATAATATATTCTTAATTCTCCTTCTCCTCCTACGCACCTTTTTCCTTATTTTTAATATGTATGTTCTAATCACTATTTAAAATGTAATCTTATTTATATATATATTATATTAATGTATGTGTTTATGAATATACTTATAATAATATCTTACGTAATATAAATATAAATAATTATATTTATCGTATTTAGGTTTATCCAAAGGTGTGCAAACATTTTGCAGCAGCAATCCCATCACGGAGCACACCGTAGCTACTGTAGGCCGCCGTTGTGTGCTCATATTTATAACCTCGGCAGTGGACAAACGCGAAGCGAATATAGGGTAGCGTTAAATAATTAAACCTATCTTTGTATATAATACGTGTCTAAAACTCAATGCAATGCTATTGTTAATACGAGTTTGTCCTCAACTACCTAAATATATAGTAATCCGCTAATTGATATTACTACAGTTGAAAAATAAATATAAATTTCATGAATTTAATACAGTCATTATTTACGAGTCAGCATATCGCATCTTACAACCCCTGCTACCGCCTGTGATGAAAACATGTTACTAAGCATATAATATATACATTTTTGATATGCGACCTCCTTAGATATTTACTCTATGATCTCAACACGTCGGTTTCTAACAAAATGGAATTCGTCACTGCCAAAAGAGGCTTACGGAATCTTACTGAATCCTCATAGCATCCATCATGTTGGTTTCAGATCAGTAAAATATCGTAGGATAGGTTGTGCCAATACGGAACCACATTTCGAACATCTTGCGGTGCGTAACGATTTGCGGTTGTGTGACCGATGACGTTCGGTCAAATATTGGCTATTGGTATGCTGGTCTAATGATCATGTTTGACCAATATCCACTAACTAGACAATAAGGGATGTGAAGTGGCACATAATGGAAACTGATGACAGTAAATGTAACTAGATCTACCATTATTAACCCAGATTGGTAGATGGCGCAGGTTTGAGACCCGCTGGACGATTAAATTGATTTCCCATTTTTGAGATTAGATTAACGCTTTGCATTGCGAATAATGCTATAAAATTAAAATACAAATTTAATAACTTGGAACGTGTTCTCACTATGATATGATCTTTCACATGCAACTGTGAATATATCAGTCGGTCATGTTTCTAGAAAACAAAGCTGATAGATAATATTTACATCCTCCGGAAGGGTGTTAGAAAGGGAATCCTACATTTCTGCCATTGTGTATTGTTCGTAGCTTAACGCAGAGCGCCTACCCCGGATTGGTAGATGGTGCGGGTTCGAGACCCGCTGGACGCTTAAATTGATTTACCATTTTTGAGATTAGATCTACCATTACTGGGATTTGTTTTGTTTTAGATTTGGCTTCCAGCCAAGTCAGGTGCTAAACAATTTTACTCTGCTCCGTAGGATATTCACTTAAAGTTTCGTATGACATTAAAACACTGCTCGGAATTAAAAATGTTTCTATCCTCTATAATGAACTCACAAAATTCGAGACAAATTTCGCTGTAAGGGGGTAATTTTTTTTTAAAGATAACTCCTGCACATTGATATCTAATCTCTGTGTCGTGGGGTACTTTACAATCATATAATAGACGGACACAAATTACACCCAGACTCAGAACAACTATTTATGGGTAACACAAATGATTGCCTGCCGCGGGACTCGATCCCACGACACAAAGCGGCGAGGCGACGCTGCGCCACAATATAACATAGCAAACACAAATTATTTATTCGTCGTTCCTTAAAATTATTCTTTATTTCACACATTACCATGCATTTAAGTTAATTTGGATGCGGATAGCGCAAGACCAGCAATTGTGGAGATCTTTGGGGGAGGCCTTTGTCCAGCAGTGGACGTATTTCGGCTGATATGATGATGATGATGATGAAGTTAATTTATTTATTTAATGTTCTTTTATTATTTCACTTCGATACTGCCTCGTTGGTCTAGCGGTAGCGTGTTCAACCGCAGATAACGAGCTAATCATAGATTAATGTACTTAAATACAATCATATTCATACATAAACAAGTATAATAAACTAATAAATATTTCATAATACATTTTATATCAATAAATAAATGGATATTAAAGTAGAGACGGAATAAAATACATTTTCAAGTAGCAAGATTGGTCTAATTAGTGTTTTAATTAGTGACAGGATAAATTTTTTACCATATTTTAAAAGACTTTATATTTTGAGCACGTCGTACGGTACTGGAAGTGCATTCCACAGTCGAATGGCTTGTACTGTAAAATACAAGGGATTATGCATTGTAGGGATTTATTTATACATACAGAGTGGCCGTGGAGTTGATGTTCAATCGCAAAATTTACATACTTTATGATGAGTATCCGAAGCACCCCCATGTATGTTCTACGATTTTGCATTTTTGATACTTTGAAAATTTACGAGACTAACACAAACCCTCATTTTAAACTTTTGAATAAATTCTAAGTCAGTTTTGCAATGATGAGATAAACCATACTTTTTAGGGTGTTAGGTTAAACTATGCTAATTAGTTATCACAAAAAACTGAACCAGAAATGTTCAACAGAAAGAGAAAAAAATCGTAAACTGATGTTAGGTTAAATTTACGAGAAAAATCATAATAAAATTCTATCGAAAACTACGCAAAATCGTAGAACATTCATGGGGGTGATTCGGATACTCCTCAACATAAAGTATCAAAATTTTGCGTTTCAACGTCAACTCCTCGGCCATCTTGTATAGTGCGAAGGTCGTCTTGGAAACAAATCTCTCCCCGTAAACGTGTTTCTATCAACTTTGATAATTCGCCCTTCAAACTTTACGGGTCGGAAGGGTTATGGCGGTGTATTTAGGCTCAGCCATCTTCAAATTTGGATTTTTGCCACTTGGTATTAAGTATACGGGGGTTAATCCCCTGGTTAATTATAGGAAATTACCTGCAGCATAAAATGCAGAGAGGAGGATTTGGGTGGATTTGACTGCTTCGAGTACGTAGAGATTTGGATGGTGCATGGTGCATGCCTAATGGTTAGTAACCAAAGGTCGTGGATCCGATCCCCACCTAGGACAAATCTTTGTGTGATCCTTATAATAATATTTTTTTTTAATGCCGTTACACTAAATATTTTAATAAAAATTATAGCCTATGTGTTATTCGGATATATATGGTAAGTTTCATCAAAATCAGTTCAGTAGTTTTTGCGTGAAAAGGTAACAAACATCCATACATCTATACATCCATACCTACAAACTTTCGCATTTATAATATTATAGTATAGTATGGTATGCGTTTAGACCTTGCTTCATCCAATACTTGATGGTAGGTAATTGGAAATCGGCGTGAAAGTTTTTATTGCGAACGTACCACGGGGTACTCGCGGCACGTCGTTAGGACCGATTTTGTAGCGTTTGGTGAAGGTATAGAAACCTAGTAACGGCGTCAGTGAACATCGTAATCACGTAGGTCATAGTAGGGTGAGTGTGATGTAAACTTTGGAACAGAATTGGGCTCCATGCTAACCTCTAAATAGCCAGTTGCAGAGGCACTTAGAATAGCCAGATGCTCTCACCTATCCGTTAGTGGTGGCCAAGGTCAGTCCATATATGGGTTACCGCCAAAGTGGTTTGATTTCTGAGCTTCTCCGTACTGCGGAGGGCATGTTAAACTTTCGGTCCCGTTTGTAGCCATTAGGGAACAGTTGTTATGCCATGTCAGCGACCTAAAGAGCGGCTTGAACAACTCTGACACTAAGTTAACCACTGCCCATACGATAAAAATAAGGCACCCATAGAAATACTCGCGAATGAGTTCGCTGCTTCTATTCTGCGGAGTTATTTATAAGGAGGTACGTTTTGGCACACAATTGATATTACTAGATGAGTTTGCTAAGTCTGCTTACAAAGCAAAAATATGAGCCAAGAATTTATCGTTGTCTGAAATTGTAAAAATAGTCACGTATATCAATATTGTTCAAAATCTGCGGTTTGGAAATTCTATTCATCTTATATTCGTCATCTTAAAATATTGTGGTACATTTTTGGTACAATAATGAAATTGAAAATAAATTTTAATATTTTAGAAGGGGCAGTTGGAGTGGTAAATGCTTGCTTTTCACGCCGCAGTTCGTGGGTTCGATCCCCACCTAGGACATATATTTGTGTGCATGCATTTGCTTGTCCTGTATCTGGATGTAATTATCTATATAAGTATGTATTTAAAAAAGAAAAGTAGTATATCAGTTATCTGGTTTCATAGTACAAAAATATTCATAATTATAAAAAGAAAAGTGAACTGCATAATATAAATACTAGGAATAAAAACAAACTAGCCATGCCAGGCTTTAGAGTAAGCAAAACTAATAAATCATTTTTAGGAAATTGTATAAGGTTTGATAACAAGCTTCCTACTCAAATTACTGATCTGCCTGACACAAGTTTTAAAACACATATTAAACGTATACTTATGGCTAGGGGTTATTACACCACTAAAGAGTACATCGATGACAAAGACGTCTGGCTCTCACTTCCTACCTGCACATTGCTCGCTGGAGATCTTGTAGCCATATAGACATGACTGATCTGCTGTGTTACGTGAACTATCTGTAAATGATTGCTATCATATACTTAATTTAAAATTATTGACTCTGTCTCAAAATGAATAATGTTATTGTTTCGAAGTTTTTCTTTTGTATACCTAAATATAATCTAAAATAATAAGCATTCAGACAACCGATCGAGCATATATTGTGTTTGCCTACTAAATAATTACTCTAATTGGACCAAATCCCGTGTTCATGCCCGCTTGAGTATGTTTCGCCGGACCGTCTCGACTGGGTCGTGTTGAAACCGGTAGTAGATGAACCCACTGAGTTTGTTTCGCTGGGTCTTCTCAGTTGGGGCGCATTGGATCCGGTGGTAGCATTAAAGCGCGACCGTCGTTATTAACACAAGGTCCGTCATAATAATAATACCTTTAATATAGACAGAACCATTGACAATATGTAGTAAAAATATTAGACTTAAACTAGATAATTAAACATAATCTCTTGACAATAACTTGATACGAGCTAGCTAAATATCATTTCTGTAATAAAATAAATTTTATAAATGTTTTCATACAAGATGTACCTAAATATCTATGTTACTAGAAATAATATCTAATGTATACAACTATATTACTACAAACATGTTCTGACTATTTACAAGCGCTTTTTTAAAGTCTACGTGAATAAAAACCTTTTTTATTTATTTTATTTATTTTAAAAATAGTGTTGCTTATTCGAGTGTTGTAGTAGTACGCCTCAGACGCTACATAGAAACAGCTAAATTCATAAGATTAGTGACCTAGCTGTTAAAATATGAATAAATTTTAATTAATAAATTCATTTTCTGATATGCTCTGGTACAATCAGTTCCCCGGCTGTGCAATCACTTTATTCGAAAATTATTTAATTGATAAATAGAATTTGATGGGTGATAAGTTAATGATGTGCATTTAAAAATATCCCTTACGTACTTACTTATCGTATGGGCAGTGAAACTCTGGCGTCAGAGTTGTCCAAGCCGCCCAGTAAGCCTCTGACGTGGGCTTAACGACTGTTGTAACAACCGCGTACGACAGCTTAACGTGTCCTTCGAAGCACGAAGACGTTTAGAAATTTGGCGGTCACCCATCTATGGACTGACCGCGAACCTAGTTGCTTAACCTTACCAATAACCAGACCGGTGAGAGCATCTGGCTATGAGGCCAGCTATATCTTAAGATAATACTGACTGCACGTTTGGCGCAGCGGCTAAGACAGTCGCCTCGCCGCTTCGTTTCGCGGGTTCGAGTCCCGCGCCGGACATCTATTTGTGTGACTCATAAATTGTTGTTCTGAGTCTGGATGTAATTTGTGTCCGACTGTTATATGTTTGTAAAGTACCCCGCGATACAGGGATTAATATACGTAATGCGGACGTGGTCTTTAAACAAAAAAAACTTGAGAGGTGTCAAGGGACACCCGGATGGAACGAAGTTATTTCTTATTATTTATTATGTACATAAAACATGTATACACTCAACAAAAATAATCGTCGCGACACCACACGGTTCAATGCGAAATAGAAATGAAAATATCTGGCTTGCTTTCTATAAGAGAGAGAGAGACAGACAGAGAAACATTCGCACGCCGCACAGCTGCTAAAAGTGTCGTGACAATTTTTCGTAATTTTTTTTTCCGTCTAGCCCCCTTACACTACGCGCTATAAGGAACTTCATTCAAAAAAAAAATAAACAACTACCTACATAAGCCCAGATATCATAACTTCGCGCAAATCTCTTTACAATATATTCCTTCTTTTGATGCTAATGTATCTTTTCGGCCCTTAGTAAAAGAGCGTAAGATAACTTCACCCCTGCACCCCTGTTTCTGACATGATCAAACAACCGTTCTAATTTCGGTAAAACTCAAAGCTGCGTGACTGAGTTTTCAAACGATATCCATCTGCTGCAAAACTTGGAGTGTAGGACCGGCAGGGTCCACGGTAGGGTGTGATAGGGCTGTCTACACCAAAAATTTCGAAACATTGTTTAATTCTTTACAATATAATGTTTTAGAAGAAGATTACAATCAATTGTTTGGAGAATGTAGAATTATACCAGTCATTGATAAAGTTCAATATTTAATAGCGTTAGAAACGTATTTTAAGGAATATAAAAATAAAAAAACTTAAAAATACAGTGAAAGGTAAAAAAACTTATAAATACAGTAAAACAAGGTAAACAAACTGAAGTAAGGGTAAATAATTACTATGGGGAAAGAACACGACAGTATATAATACCAAAGCTTTTCAATAAATATCAGACATTGAGAGATGAGAAAAACATAAATAGTAAAGTGCAGCTAAAAACTAAATTAAAAGAATTGTTAGGGTATGGAATTAAGAAGTAGTATAATCTCAAAACAATATATCCATAAGGGCAGAAATGTAGTAAATAAGTAGCTTATAGGGTAGCTTAATTACTGTAAATATATACTTAAGTATTATAAGCATTTAAGTTAGACGAATAAGAGCGAGTCGCCTACAAACTGCGTTAGCCGAACTTGAATGTGAATAAACAGAAAAAAATAGCTTAGAAAGACAATAGGTCTTTCTAGCGGAAGGTCGCTGGGGGATAAAGGTTTTCGAGTGGCGACCGCGAAACCGAGAACATACATACATACATAGACTCACGCCTGTTTCCCAGAGTGGAAAGTAGAGACAACGGATTTCCATTTGTCACGATCTTTGCACAGTCTTTTGCCTCGATTACTGTCATTATATTCTTCATACGCGCGCTGGTTTAGGGTTTAGAACGGATTTTGATGAAACTTTGTAGTAATATAACAAGCGAATAACACATAGGCTATAATTTATAAAGTTTAACGCGGGCACAACCGCGGGGCACAGCTAGTCTATGTATAATTTAGTATTAAAATTTAGTTAATAATTAAGTTTATTAGATATTTAGCTAGTTTGGCCTGTTAGTCTATTTGTTAGTGACCTTGACGGGTAAGCAAGAGGTCGTGGGTTCGATCCCTACCCGGGACACATTTTTGTGTGATGAGCACGGGATTATTTGTTCCGTGTCTAGGTGTAATCTCATCATCATTATCATTATCATATCAGCCGAAAGACGTCCACTGCTCTTCCCCTTCCGGTTGTTCCATTCACACAGGCCAAGTATACTTCTTTGGTCAATCTTCTTTCACTCATTCTTTCTAAATGGCCAAACCATCTCAGCATTCCTTTTTCAATCTTTGTGACTACATCCTCTTTCACACCACAACGCTCCGCTCCGTGTAAACCAAGAAATGCTATGTAAATATGTATATAGATCTTTGGGGGAGGCCTTTGTCCAGCTGTGATCGTTTTTCTGCAGATATGATGATGATGATGACTGTTTTTTTTTTACATAGGGGATACCCTTTGTCGAGGAATCCAGCAAAACCCTACCACAGTGACTTCTTCAGCATATTTAAAAAGTTACCGGTAAATCGAGCGTGGAACATTCTGGAAGAGATACTACAATGTAGTGTAGTTGAGGAGTCAACTACACTACATTGTAGCATCTCTGACGAGCCCGTTGGCGTGGTTGGTAGATGCTTGCCTTTCACGCCGCAGGTCGTGGGTTCGATTCCCACCCAGGACAGATATTTGTGGCAATGAACATATCTGTTTGTCCTGAGTTTGGTTGTAGTTATCTAGATAAGTACTTACAAAAGAAAAGTAGTATATTACGTAGTATATCAGTTATAATGAGTCCGTTATCTGATTTCCATAGTACACGCACTGCTTAATTTGGGATCAGATGGCCGCGTGTGAATAATGTCCCAGGATATTATATTTTTATATTATTATGTCTGGGAATAATCATTTTTCCACCACTAAAAGGCATCATAAGATCGCAATAAAATGCAGTCAAAATAAAATCAAAAATTCTTTATTCCGTAAAAAAATTACATTTATGTGGAATCGTCATATTTTTTTTACCCTACCTTGCAGTGCATGACGCGGCAGCTACTGTGAGTCGACTTGAAATCTATCTTTGCCAACCAGTTCTAACTTTTCTATATTTCCTTGACCGCGCATAGAGGTATATATATGTTATTTCCAAATTATAGATGAAATGTTAATAAATGAAAGATGCAGACAATCAAACTTACAAAGAAACAAGATTACAACTTTAGGAATTACAACATAATGAAATGAATTCTTTGAAAATTCAAAAATCATTTATTCCGACATAAATTACTTTTATGTGGAATCGTCATTTTTTTACCCTATCGTGCAGTGCATGACGTGCAGCTACTGAGAAACACTGCCAGAAAACTCGGTAGGAATCCTTTTTTAAAATAAAATATACTTAAGATTAATTACAATCATGTGTGTTGACTCAGAACAACTCAATCCCAAGCACTTTTATCACTTAAATAATCAGAAATTTTGTAAGATGCCCTGCTACACAATATGGCTTTAATAATTATTTTAAACTTATTCGTAGACAATTCTCTAATATCATTGGGAAGTTTGTTATAGAATCTTATACATCTCACTACACTACAGTCTTCTTACAGGTCGCCAAAACGGCGCGATTATACAACTTTTGCCCTGCCCTCGACCTTAAATAACCTCCTTTATATTTCAAGTCACGGTTCAACAGACTCTATGATTTGCACGTGATACCGCTTAGTGCTCTCGATTGTACAGACGCCAGCACATCCAACTACTCCAATCTGTCAAATTTATTTTATAGATTTTCAACTTTATCGCAAAAGCATAACGTTCACTTTCAATTGGGGAAAATTGACAGATAGGGGTAGCTTGATGTCCTGGCGTCTGTACGTAAGCACAGATGCATTCTACATTACCCCACTCTCATAATCCATTGGGATCAGCAATTATATAATAGTTTAAAAACACGCCTTATGTAAAATCAAACAAAAAAATTGGCAAATAAAAAACAACACGCCGGGCAGTCACTACCTTACTATTGTTAATACTTTTATTTGTTTTAATTATTATATTGTTTACGTAGCCTTGTAAGCATCTAAACCGTGTGAGAGGTCCTGGTGACCTGTAATACAGGTTTTTTTAAACCTACATCAGGCACCAGTCTCTCACAATGTTGGGTTTCAATTTCGCACTAAATTGTTATTGCAAATTTTATTATAAGCCCTATTTTGTGAAGAGAAATAAACAGATTTTTATTATTATAATCTTTGGGGGCTGCCGATAGAAGTGAAAACAATTTTTTCATTTCTCATACTCGGAAAGTAGTGTTTATTTGATCCGAGTAGCGAGTGGAAGATGCTACTTCCCACCTATGGGTGGTAAAGACTTATAGTAATTGCTTCCCTCCCTATGGTGGGAATACATTTTAAAAATAGAACTAAATTTGGTTAGGCAGTCGGCTGTAAAAATCTAACATAAATTAGAAAAAAATGCTGCGGCCATGTGAGAGTATAAACGGCCAGTGCGAATTAAAAAAAGAACGCGATGAGACGAATATTCTATCAGGTGTCCTGCCGCGAGTTTAATATTTTTTACTCGTCCCAAAAAAAGTGCAGAACGCTGCTAAAGAAAACTCACTTTAAAAATCTTGGTAAAAAGCGTGGGCGAAAAAAGTTTTCTAGTTCCGTCCATTATTTATGTTACATCTTATATAATATTCTTATGTCCAACTTGATCCTTATATGATCGCTGTTATATTATATCCAAACGCAAACGAAGTAACATTAAGCCGAAAACATTGTAACATTATCTTGAAAACCAAAAGAGCAAAACCCAAAGACGTTAAACCTTTACAGAACAGCATTCCATAAAAACTAAATACCCGTAAATAGAGAGGAAACTTCCTCTCAAGTAATTGGTAACATCAGAACCTTTTAGGGTGGAGATAGACGATACGATGTTGCGCCACTGTGCTGCGTTACTACGACCAAAAGGGATGGCTCGATTAAAGTCGTCAATATATTTGAATTAATACTTCTTTACACATGCTTGACTTGGGGAGTAAGCCGGTGAGTAAAAGCGTTACGAAAAGTGTGATCGGGCGAGGCGAACGGAAGTTTATTTATTTAATTTTATTGGCACAGAAAATGGAATGCTATCAATACATGACTATGTTCTAGTTATAAGATTCCTTTTTTTTGTATAATATATGTTTTAATGTTATTAATATCTAGTAAGCATTCTTGTAAATTTATTTAGTATCTAACATGATTATATTTTATTATTGTATAAATTTTAGTTTACTTATAAGCTAATTCACGCAAGCTGTGGTCTCCTATAAGTGAAGAAGAACACTGCTTACTATCTTTATGCATGCTCTATTGTATTGAATGAATTGTGTTTATTCTTTGTTGGATATCCTTAAATAAATAAATAAATAACAGCGAGGTTTACATTATGGATTAGCACTAGACAATATTCCTAAAGCTAAACAAGTGTGCACAGCATGATAATTTTAGTAGAAGTAAAAGTGATGCAGGACAGAAAGTAAAATTATCAAATAACTCAAATAGGGTTTTAGATAACTATTGCACGATCCGTAACACCATGATAAAATCGAATCGTACCTAGGTGAACACATATATAGGTGTACTTTTTCATTATATGCTCCTGTGCTGTATGATTTCACTATTGGTGTACAATAAAGAGTTAATCTATCTATCTATTTATTAGTAAAGATAGGGGCAAGAGAGGTGGGAGCACAAATTTTCTTTTTCACTTTCTCTCATAGCCAGTTCCGTTTGTAGTTTTACTTCAGTCGTTTGGCCTAAAGCACCCTGGTTTTTTTCATTGAACTAAGATACATAAAATATGCTGTCATGAGGATCTTAATATTTATTTTACTAAAACTTACGTAAAAAATTACGTAAAATATGGACTATTGTTACTGTATAGCCAGAGGTTGTGTGTTCGACTCGCCCATGAAAAATATTTGTGTGATGAGTACGATTATTTGGTCTGTGTCTAAGTGTAATTTATGTATCATATTTATTGTTTATTTAGAACTATATAAGTATGTTTATCAGTTGTCTGGTTCTTCTAGTACAGGCTCTCTTTAGTTACAGTGTTAGGGAGGAGATATAAGAGGTTTAGTTGTATCAAGATATAAAACCATATAATATGTATTATTTTATTTTTATTATATTTTATATTGTACCCTAAACCGGCGAGCATGTATGAAGAATATAATGTCAGTAAACGAAGCGAAAGAGGTGTGCAAGGATCGTAACAAATGGAAGTCCGTTGTCTCGGCCTACCCCTCTGGGAGACAGGCGTGAGTCTATGTATGTATGTATGTATGTTTATATTGTTCTATTAAAATCAATGTTATAAATGTTTAATTCGGCCTAATTAGTTTTAATTTAAATCTTGTAGTCGGTTGGTTGAGTCTGGGTGTAATTATTATTTAATACATTACAAGGTACATCTTAAATATAAGATAAATTAAATGTTTCGCTTCATTCTTGTCCTACGAACTTGGTTAGAAAAAAATACGTTGGATTAACCCAGAGTACGAGCTAAGGATTAATATCCTGGGTAATTTTTCACACATGGCTAACTGATCCCCAACTAAGCAGAGCTTGTATTATGGAAACCAGATAACTGATATAATACATATACGACTGTTCTTCTTTTTGTAAATACATACTTATATAGATAATTACACGCAGACGCTGGACAAACAGACACCTTGTCATGCACACAGCTATCTGTCTGGGTGGGAATCTAACCCCAACCTGCAGCGTGAAAGGCAAGTATCTATCCACCTCGTCAACCAAAGATATAGTCTATGATAGCAAGTATCAATGAGGGTGTGAAGAAAAACGGATGATTGAGTACTTTGTGGGTCGAAATAGAAGACCACAAAAATTCTATGCTGTTTGACACAGAGCACAGTGTAACCCATTGTTGCAGCGCCCCAGAGTACCGTGTACCATCACCTTTAACCTCTCAAAAAGTAACAATGGATCTAACATTTTGCCTAAAACATTTGGCACCTACACAACGTATCTAACAAATCAACATCTATTTGGTACCATGCCAATGGAAATGTTCTACTGTAAACATTTTTATTCAGACTTTTTTCCTATGCATACACCTCCACCCTACCCTGACCTATTTGCGCAACAAATTACTAAAGGTTCCAAGGTCTCCGTAATCTGGATATGTTACAATAGGCTAAGGATTATTGAACTTGTTCGGAATTAGGAATTAGATGTTCTTCACGTAAAAGCTCTTTCGGTTTTATTTGTAAATCGAGCAGAAAAACTAATGGGCAGTATTGAGGGCATCAGAAGCTTAAGTAATAGATGTGTAGGATAAAACACTTGGAATTCAAGTAGAGATATGGAAGCGAGGGATTGCAGACTGTAACTAAGTATAAACTGGCTTATATAGAAAGGCCAACTGGTAAAAGACTCTGTTGATCGAACATAACTGATTATGACAGTGCAAGAATAGAGAGTGCACCTGGATTTGCAGGTCTCCGTTGAGATAGCCCACGGTTGCCTTTTGTGTTGGTGCTGGTTGGTGTTGAAGAAAATTGCTACCAGCTATAACTCCCGGTTTTTATTACAGGTCGGGAATAAATAAATGCTAGTGCTCTTATTAATCATAATTTATTTGCTACAATGTGGTTACAATAGCAGGTAAAATATAAATTCCAACACATTCTACAGCTTAGGGCGTGCCAATTTAGTAACAACTAGCTGTGCCCCGCGGTTTTACCCGCGTTAAACGTTATAAATTGTCACAGCTCCTCCCCCGTAGGTGACAGCGTGATAATATGTACCCTATATGTTGAACCGACCTCTAAGTAATATTCATGCCAAATTTAAAGTAAATACATGCAGTACCTTTCGAGTTTAGCCCGGACATACATACAGACAAACTGATAAACAGACAAAAATTCAAAATCTACATTTTTGGCTTCGATATCTATTGTAGATCATGCCCCAAGTATCCTTTAAAAAAAATATTCCATGTACAGTTTTGACTTTCCTGCGATTTTATTATATTATGTATAGATTTTATTATATGTCTAGATGTTGTAATTACTGAAGTTGTTATTCTGTTTCTTTCATTCATTTACATTTCATCTACAATTTGGAAATAACACATATGTATACCTCTATGCGCGGTCAAAGAAAAGTTAGTACTGGTTGGCAAAGATAGATTCCAAGACGATAATAAATAAAAAAAAATCTATTTTAAAATCAAAATTCGAAGATGGATTTCAATTCGACTGTTTTTTGTTTTTGAAGAAGAAGATAATACATTATTCAGTAAACTAGCACAGATAATAATTTGCTCGTATGTTAAGCATTTATTCCGTTGTTTTAGAACGGATTTAAAAAATTCGTTATTCGGCGGGAATTGTCTTCTGTATATGTTATGTATACAAATATAAAAAAAATAAAGTATTAGAATAGAATACTCTTTATTGTATACACTCAAATAGGATAAATACATTTGACACAAATAACAAAATCTTAAATCTCATCTCTAACAAAAATCTATTCATGATGGTATGTGAAGTCTGCCAACTTGCACTCGGCAAGTGTGATGAACTAAGCCCTATCAATTAATCAATATAGTACAAAAGATATTACAATAATAAATTCCGCTTTTTCTGCCCCTTATGGCGTGCAAATACATTATTATATTATATAAATTTGTTTTATTATTATACATAAATTTTCATTAAATAAATTGTATACAAAGTCAATTATACATGCAAATAATATAAATTTGTCAATGATGTACAATAGAATAATTTAAAAAAATAATATTTGTAATAAAAATACGTCCATTTATGATATAAAAATGTTAAGTACCCATTCCTACGTTAACATTTCTATTTTATCGTCAAAGAAGTTTCCGATATTATAATAATATTTATTTAGTAGTAGCCGAGATACATACATATTTTTTATATAATGACATTGGTAATTAGATTTTCAGGTAGTTTATTACACAACATGTAACGTAATTAACGCACTTCCTAAAAGTACTTTGTTCAGAATCGTTTACTGACTCGATTTATATAATTTTTAATATAAGTAATTTTTTATTCCAAAATAATTAAAACTACGGAAATTATTTTCATATCAACCCTGTACAGTCAAATTCAATTTAAATGGACCGTAAGTCAAAGTAGTAAGACAATCGCAGTTTTATTTGTATTCATACAAATTCCATCATTTAATACAGAATAAAGAAAAATAAACTTTATTCCAAGAAACTAATTTTGTAAATAACAATGCATATACATGTTAAATTAAAAATTCAGTGTATGTATTATGATTACAACATAATATTCTAATTGTTTGAGGGTGTGCGTTAATTACGTTACATGTTGTATATTCTTATCCGCGCTCACTGTGAGATCCCCTTGCCATCAGCTAGACACCTTCCACTACTGGACATAGGTTTCTAAAGCGTTACCATTTGGGGGGCTTGCCGTAGTCTCCGCGCTTGGCATGCGAGTTGGCGACCGCAGTTAGGTGGTAGCTAGTACACAGGGGGCGCTGCTGCCCGACTCCCTGGTGTATCCCTTTAGTCACCTCTTACGACACCCAGGGGATGGTATGGGGTGGCCCTGTTATTATTTTTATGCCGGAAAACACACGGCTAAGTGGGATAAGTAGGATAGTAATGGACTTTTAATAATAAAAACGTTGAATTTTCAATTTCGTTTTTTATTACGTCGAGCAGCGCATAGAGTGAAAGAAAGCTATGTTCTACCTTACTGAGTATAAAAGTTTTACTTTGTTTTGGTGTCCATTCTCAAGCCACGATCGTCGCATATTATTTATGGATCTTGTATAGCCTGTAGCAACGTGAATTCTACCCGAAGCTACGGTATAAGTAATGGGAAATACGGGCAGTAACATTTATCGTATTTGCATCGTATTCACAAGTGCATATTTTAGGTGTGCGCTGTGCGCACTCTCCCTTCGGCGATGTGGTGGCAGCATGAGAAGTGTCCTCTACTGCCGCCCCGTGCAAGCAGCTCCAGGAAGACAGCGATCTGTATGTGGCGCAGTCGCTGTGTCGAACTGGCAGGAGTCGGCAATTCAGAGCCCTCCCAGGGTTCGTGTCCCGACCAACTGGGACATGGCGCAAAAGGGGGGCACCGGAGCAGGATACCTTCGTTCCTGGGGCTTGCCCCATCAGGCGCCAAGAGAAGTTCACGGTACGTTAGGTTTAGTTGGCGCGAGTCCAACATACCCACCCGCAGACATTTGTTGCGGGTGGCACAAACAAAAAAAAGTCTGCGAGCACTTATCTCGCTCATATTATAAAAAGAAACCTCATACATACACTCAAAACTACTACTTACACCGATTTTTTTAATTATTTCACGTATAGGAAGGTACATTATCGGCGAGAAATTTAGGCTGAATTTGATATCGAACAAAATTACATCAAAAATTAATCTTTATTTGTTGTACGTTGCAAATCTATTGAAGCTTAGCCGGAGGTTAGCTGATGGGTTCGATCCCCACATGTGAACCGAATTACGACCACTGCTGGACAAAGGCCTTCCCAAAAGATTTCCATAAAGGATACGTGTAGATCATTTGGAATGATAATTAGTTAGTGAAACTGAGAGTCATGTCGATTGTCATCGTGGCCTACTCAGTACTAACGCCGAGACGCTACAATAAATGTTAAACCTCAAAGGAAAGCAATATATTAAGCTCCCAAATTAGTTCCGTTCATGGCGTTCCCTCATTGATAGTTTAAGTTTCAAGTTTAAGTTGCGACTATTAGTTCTCCAAAGCAATAAGGAACCTCCCACTAATTATGTAGAGAGGTAGGGCACAGCGTTCATTCGCTCGAAGAGCAGCCCGACTGGGGAAGTACCTCCACCTTACAGAAGACATTCCTTAATAATAACATTAATAATTTAATGTTGTGTTTCTGAGTATGAGTAGGGTCGCCAGAGCTCATCGGGGTGGGGGGAAGGGTCAGCAACACTTGTTTGCTGACTCTTAAAGGCCGGCAACGCACCCGCGAATCTTCTGGTGTTGCGAGTGTCCATGGGCGGCGGTGATCACTTACCATCAGGTGACCCACTTGCTCGTTTGACGACGTCAACATAAAAAAAAAAAAAGAATCTACTTAGTTCATCCCAAACTTAAATTTAACTCCAATTGACTCCATCTTTGGTCCAGCAAATAGTTTCACATATCCAAGGTCCAATAAGGACCAAAATAAATTAGGTAATTTTACTGTTAATAAAAAATCTTACTATTAGCCCGGTTTTATAGTTGTGTCTGACCTCTTTCCGCTCATGTCGGCCAGATGTCCCGTCGCATCATGAGACTGAAGAAATATGAACTGAACTTGCAATCACAGTTGTGTACTATAAGGTGGCCCGCGCAGTCTCCATTGAGGCTGGCCACTATGGCCCAAATACGACCTGTAGGAAATTATTATTAAACTGTAAAGATTTTCAAGATCGCCGATGTGTCACGTGGGACTTGGCCTATATATATGGCGAGTCAACGGGTGCCTCTTACACTTTGGAACCAGACATCGACACATGCGGAAGCTGTGTCGGTTTACTTACGTATTGAATATCGAATAGTCCAAGTGTAGTGTTTATTGCAGTGTTTACTGTGTATATCGTTGTAAGCGATTTGTTATAAAAAAAAAATGTGAGCTGTCACAGGACGCCTGGCAGATGTGAAACATCGACATTATTTTGTAAAAGTAATATGCAGAAAAGAACATATTGTGATAGGAATTAAATATGTCATAATGATAAAATAAAAAGTCGATTGCGCATGCCGACGCGTCGCCACACCGTACACACTACTATCGTATAGCGTGGCGACGCGTCGCCACGCCAGAAATCTGTTTTACGTGCGGCTATAGATGTTTCACATCAAAAAGTTGTTAATTTCTTAATTAATTATTCTGAAGAATACCTAAAATATATTCTAATATTCTACTGGTCGGTAGCCGTGGGGTTTACGGTCTAGAAAGAATTACAAGACCACCCCATACCATCCCGTAGGGTCGTAAAAGGCGACTAAGGGAGCAGCGTCATCTGTATACTAGCAACCACCTAACGCTACGTCCTACGTAGGCGGTTCAAAGCGAACGCGATTATGAAGCGGTGACACGCGAATTCGATGCGATGCGGTGCGATGCGGCGGCTGTGTCCTACGTGCACGCGAATCATCTCGCGAAGCCGCCACCGACGCCGCAAAAGCACGGCGGCACCGCATCCAGTTCGTATATATCGTTCCATCGCGAAAATAACAAGCCAACTGATCGCGTTTGCTTCATGTCGCGCCGCTCCGCACCGCACCGCACGCGCGTTTGGTCACGTAGGACACTTCAATAGGTTTCGATATCAGGTTGACGATGATGGTGATTACTCACTACCAGCGTTCACGAGGTTGCGTTCCTTTTTTGCACCAAGTTTAAGCCGACAGTTCATTTCTATGAACCAATGTGTGTTTCCGAACGTAGTCGGCAGTGCGTTTTTACGAATGTTTTTGTCTACGTGTTTCGTTCTGTCAAAGTGGCAACCACGGGCACTTGGATTAATTTTGTTGAAAAGATACGTATACTGTAAAAAAGTTTGACAGTAACAGTAAATACCCAAATCACACAAAAAATGCCCACTGGTCTAAATACTTGGATTCTTCAGCTACGACTTAATAATTAAATTAATAGGCACATTTTAAATTGTAAGTTAAATTATTTTAATCAAGGTGTGACATAATGGAATATTATTTCCTATTGACATCGTCAATTACTTATAGCGATATAATTATTATCATCATCATCATCATCATATCAGCTAAAAAACGTCCACTACTGGACAAAGGCCTCCCCCAAAGATCTCCACAATTGCCGGTCTTGCGCTATCCGCATCCAGCGATTTCCAGCGACCCGCACAAGATCATCGGTCCATCTTGTAGGGGGCCTGCCCACGCTGCGTCTTCCGGTTCGTGGTCGCCACTCGAGAACTTTTCTGAATTTTTCTCTTTATAATTATTATAATTGTAATAATTCAATTATTTTTTTTATTGTTTTGCCTTTGTCCAGCAGTGGATGTCTTTCGGCTGGTATTACAACAAATTTAAACAAGTAACAACAACAGTACAAATTTAATTCATTACAAATTAAATAGCTAATCGAATTTTCCGATGAAATGACCAAGCACTATTATATCATTTAAAGAAAACCTCGAAATTACTGGACGATAACAAATATGTTATGCTATTTTCTACCTTATTTCAATGCCAAAGACATTATCTTTGTTCAGACGCGACACAAATAAATATGTGGACAGACGCCAGCACATCCAGCTACCCCAATCTGTCAAATTTCTTTTATAGATTTTCAACTTTATCACATAAGCATAAGGTTCACTTTCAATTGGGGGAATTTGATAGATTGGGGTTGCTTGATGTGCTGGCGTCTGTACCTACGGCGCTGTAAAGAAATCTTTTTTTTAAGAGATATTATTTGTTTAAGCTTTCTGGTATACCTCAAGGGATTATATTGAACTGAGATTTATCATTTTAGGGTTCGGGAAGATGGAATGAAATAGAATTATTATTTCTAGTACTTAGGTGAATCATAACAATTTCAATAACGTAGTCATTTCACTTAGATATAAATATTTATTTACTAGATTTATAAGTCATTAGTAGTATTATGTAACATATATGAGTCAAATCTTAAAATAAAAAATAAAATAAAATAAAAAAGGTTTTTATTCACGTAGACTTTAAAAAAGCGCTTGTAAATAGTCAGAACATGTTTGTAGTAATATAGTTGTATACATTAGATATTATTTCTAGTAACATAGATATTTAGGTACATATTGTATGAAAACATTTATATAATTTATTTTATTACAGCAATGATATTTAGCTAGCTCGTATCAAGTTATTGTCAAGAGATTATGTTTAATTATCTAGTTTAAATCTAATATTTTTACTACATATTGTCAATGGTTCTGTCTATATTAAAGGTATTATTATTATGACGGACCTTGTGTTAATAACGACGGTCGCGCTTTAATGCTACCACCGGATCCAATGCGCACCAACTGAGAAGACCCAGCGAAAAAAACTGAGTGGGTTCATCTACTACCGGTTTCAACACGACCCAGTTGAGACGGTCCGGCGAAACATACTCAAGCGGGCATGAACACGGGATTTGGTCCAATTAGAGTAATTATTTAGTAGGCAAACACAATATATGCTCGATCGGTTGTCTGAATGCTTATTATTTTAGATTATATTTAGGTATAGAAAAGAAAAACTTCGAAACAATAACATTATTCATTTTGAGACAGAGTCAATAATTTTAAATTAAGTATATGATAGCAATCATTTACAGATAGTTCACGTAACACATTTATATAAAACAATTGAACAAAGGATATCTATTTCATATTTTTCATTAAAAAGTTCTATGTCTAGAATTTTGCTAGAGAAGCGGTTTATATTTTGATGTGATAGAATTAGAAAGTTATCACACTTCTCTATTGTCATGCTTACATGTTTAAACTACTAACTAAATTAATTTTAATAACATTACTAAAAGATGGTATAAAAAGTGACTTCGTCATACTACTTATGACTGAGTTAATATGTGCCGCTACTAAAGTTGCAAGTATGTTCAAAAATTTTCTTGAGACAGTAACTGTACTCATGGTTACCCTACAAGAATCTATAAAACTATTTGTGTCCAAAAATATAAATTTATTACTATAATGGCTAACCAAAAACTGTAGTGTGCATATTTAGCTTGTGGATATAATTATTTGTACTATCAGGCACATTGGACACATAGGGGAAGGCACACAATATTATCTTATTACAGTCTAATTCTAACATCTCAGTGAAACTATCTGTAATGTCTTTTTTCTTTAAGTTTTTACAATTTCCTACCATTAGAGTTATACATGATTTGGCACTGTGTTTATTCTGAATTAATTTATCTATTATATCTTTATAATGTAATCCTGGCATACAATAGTTGACAAAGGAACAACTCAGCTTATTACAAAGCAAGGTACCAAGGCCCTTACCCATTTCATCGGAATACAGTATGGAGCTATGTTTAGTATTGTCATTTTGTGGAGATACTGGTGACTCTGATCCCAGCTGTGTGTATGACTCTACTACTGCACTACTGGTGTTAACCGGTTCCAATGTCCTATTGCTTTCAGGATTACACTTTCCAGCCAGCAATTGCATTTCATTTTTGTATGACTGGAAACTGTGATATGAGATTGCTAGGGACTTCTCAAGAGTTTTTATCTCAGAAAGCAAATACTGAGTATCTTTTTCATAAATTAGTTTGCTATCCTCTAATTTAATTTCATAATTTTCTACTTGAAAAATAAATTTTCTATTCTATAACCTAACTGTAGGTAGGTAACGAGAGTACTTTATACAACATGTAACTTAATTAACGCACATCCTGAAAATAGTTTGTTCAGAATCGTTTACTGAATCGATTTATATCATTTTTAATATAGATAATTTTTTATTCCAACATAATTTAAACTACGGAAATTATCGTTATTTTAACCCTGTACAGTCAAAACAAATTGAAATGGACCGTAAGTCAAGGTAATAAGACTTCGAAATCGCAGTTTTATTTGTATTCATACAAATTCCATCATTCAACACAAAATATATAAAAATAAACTTTATTCTAAGAAACTAATTCAGTAAATAACAAAGCATATACTTGTCAAATTAAAAATTTAGTGTATGTATTATGATTACAACATAATATTCTAATTGGGGTGTCTGATGGTGTGCGTTAATTACGTTACATGTTGTATAGAACCGATGTCCATACTCACAAACTTTCGCTTTTGTAATATTAGTAGAATCTCAAATATATAAATAGACGGTTGTATATGCAATCCATGGATCCACCTAACATAGTGCCCATCCTGCCCTCCCACATGTTTATGGCAGGGTCTTAAGAATGCCACAACCAGGGCAATTAGTGTGCCCACGTTCTGGGCCTCAAAAATTTAATGTTTGTTACTTCTTCACGTCTAAACGGCTGGAGCGATTTTAATAAAATTTGGTATGGAGTTAGTTGATACCCTGGATTAACATATAGGCTATAATTTATAAAGTTTAACGCGGGTAAAACCGCGGGGCACACCTGGTAGAATATAAATCCGTCCGAGTCAAGGCACGGCCTTTGACATATAGCTACTATGATATTATTAAAATTAACTGTTAACATATTTTTTTTTATTTTTTTTATAAAATAAAATGCCCGCATTAGTCAGTTTTCGCGCGAACTCGGTAGTGTTCGGGTGTCGAAAATAAACAAAATGGCTCCCACGAAAGTCTAGTGTACTAATTGTAACATAGTTATAAATGAGTTGTTGTGTCTAGTGCAAAACAAGATAAATGTGATGGACGAAGAAAGTTTAGTCCTTTTATGCATGGGTTTCTATAGTGCCGAAGAGATCGCCATAGCTAAAGATTTATTGTTCGAGTCCGTACCCACAAATACCCGCAATGTTTCCCGTCGCAAGAAAAAAGAACAGAAGGGAATCGAGGATATAATTGGTTTACTTAAGAATACAGAACCGGATATTACACCAATCTTTGTCGCAAGAGAGCTAAGTAAATTGCCTCCTATATCCTACGATCATATTGATATCACTCTATTATTAAAGGAATTGGCGGTATTAAAATCTGACGTTAGAAATCTCAAAGATAACTGTGCCACCAATATACAACTTAACGAGCTAAAGGAAGAAATAAATCATATGAAGTTAGCATCGATAGTCAACTGTGAGAATTCTATGCCGTATGTAACTAAAAACAGGACGCCGTTCTTATCGCACACTGGACGCGATAGTGGGCCTATTGGTATTATTAATGTACAGGAAATAAATCACATTAGCACTCCCGAAAATACCACATCACAAGAAAAATTGGTCTGGCGTACTCCATCGGCACTACATAATCACATCAATAACACCGTCATCACACCTGCCTGTAATATCCATACAACGCCAATAAGTAATATTCATATTACTGACACGGACACTGTATTGAATGGCGCGGCGACCGTCGTCGCACGGGAGTCCCCGCCGACCGTCGCCGCCGCGCAGGTGTCGCCGCCTAGTGCAATAGGAGGGGCGATCTGCGACTCGCAGGCCGATAACGGAGCGCTGCGCTCGGCACACAACCGGTTTGTTATGAACTCGAGTAAATCGCACGTTATCGACGCGACAGATAAAACTAACGAGTCCAATGTTAACAAATCCTTTGCGGAGATAGCGCGCGAAGGTCAATTTAAGCAGTTAAGTCCTAGCGGGGAATGGAAATCTATACAAAAACGGAGGACCCGAAATCAACGTTTACAAAATGAGGGCGTACGAGGTAAAGCTGCATTCATGGCCCAGGACAAGTTCAAGCCGGCGTGTATTAAAACAGCGCTTTTCTTGTCTAACGTACACAAAGATACGTCAGAGGATAATATAGCAGAGTACATCTATTATAAGATAGGCGAAAAAGTTGTTTTAAATAAAATTAAAATGAAATCTGAAAAGGAATACAATGCATTCAGAATGATAGTGTCGGATAATAAATTAGAAATGTACCTCAGTAGCGAGTTATGGCCTGCCGGTGTCACGTGTAGGCCTTTCAGAGCATATATAAACCCTCAGTCGGAAGGAGAAAAAGTTAAGAATATTCACACTTAAAATAATGGAAAGCACGACATTCGTTACATTTAACTGTAAAAGTTTAAAAAGGTCCATAGAAGGAATAAGAAGTTTGTGTAGTATTGCGGATCTTATTGCCTTACAAGAGACGTGGCTACTCCCGGGCGAACTAACTATCCTGTCGGACATACACAAGGACTTCGGGTGTACAGGAACCTCGGCAGTGGATACTAGTGCTGGTATTCTCAAAGGAAGACCCTTCGGAGGAGTTGCGCTCCTGTGGCGTAAATCAGTGTTCCCGTGTGTGTCAGTGATACCGTGTGATAATCCACGCATAGCGGCAATACGAGTCACGACGCAGGATAGATCGCTTATTGCTATCAGTGTATATATGCCAACGGACTGCGCAGACAACATGCCAGAATTCACGGACTGTTTGAGTGCGGTAAGTGCGATAGTAGACGATACCAGTATAGAGTCGGTGTTCATTCTTGGCGACTTTAATGCGCACCCAGGCGAGCGCTTTTATACAGAACTTATAGACTTTTGTGTAGAACAAAATTGGACTTGTATAGACACTAATACATCGGGTTTAAGTAGTGATACGTTCACATTTGTAAGTGAGGCTCATGGGAGTAGGCGATGGCTGGACCACTGCGTGGTAACCGATGCGGCCTTGCGTTGTGTAACGGATATTCAAGTAAAATATGATGTTTACTGGTCAGCCCATTTGCCTCTGGTATTAACATGTGATCTTAACGTTGTAAGACAAAAAAGTTCGATACAATGTCGTACCAATAATAGTATTCAATGGGGGGAAAGAAATGCTGAACAATGTATTATGTATGAAAAGCTATGTAATTTGAAATTAAAAAATATAGACCTACCAGCCGAATTAGTGGAATGCTGTGGCACACATTGTAACATCACGTGCCATAAAGACCTGATAGATAATATGTATAGAGACATAGTGAGTATATTGTCAGTATGCGCCACGGACACGTACGGCCATCAGCGAAATAAAAAGAAAAAACCTTTGGCGGGATGGAATAAACATGTGAGGGAGGCTCACATGAATGCCAGGCTAGAGTTCAGAAATTGGTTATTGAACGGGAAACCATCCGTTGGCCCCATACATAGTGCCATGGTTACATCCCGGAAAATTTTTAAAGGAAAATTAAAGTGGTGTCAAAATAACCAAGACCGAATAAAAATGGATTTATTGGCAAAACATCATAGTAATTCTGATTTTAGTAAGTTTTGGAAGAACACCAACAAACTGAACCCTCGGCCTGGCGTTCCTGTGAGTATTGACGGAATATCCAAACCTGAAGACATCGCAGAAATCTTTAAAACCCATTTCGCTGTAAAATCGCCGCTGGGACCGCCTAGCCGGGAGTTCGATGCTGAGCCTCATACTGTAAAGGTACCTACTGTGGTGTTAACAAAAGATATTAGAAATATTATAAGGTGTATGGTAAGAGGGAAATCTCCTGGGTGCGATGGTCTCAGCATCGAACATCTAAGGTATGCAGGTTCGCACTTACCTCGTGTCCTTGCCCTGCTTTTCAACTTATGTTTATGCCACTCTTATCTACCAGCTGACATGTTGCGGGCACTGGTAGTACCGGTGATAAAGAGCAAAACGGGAGATGTCTCAGATAGGTCTAATTACAGGCCTATTTCGCTTGCCACCATCGTGGCTAAGGTACTTGACAGCGTGCTCAGCTCACATCTTAATAGGCATATCCAGCTTCATGACGCTCAGTTCGGCTTTCGTTCAGGACTGTCCACAGAAACCGCCATTTTGAGTTTGAAGCATGCTGTCAGGTACTATACGGACAGGAAAACACCGATTTATGCGTGTTTTTTAGACCTATCCAAAGCTTTCGACCTAGTTTCGTTTGACTTGCTCTGGGAAAAGCTTAAAAAGACATCGGTACCGCCAGAGCTCGTAACTCTACTGAAGTACTGGTATTTAAATCAGGAGAGTCGTGTGCGTTGGGCGGGAACACTGTCAGAATCGTGCAGGATGGAATGTGGGGTGCGGCAGGGGGGGGTGACCTCGCCTTTACTGTTCGGTTTGTACGTAAATTTGCTGATTGAGGAACTGAGCAGTACACATGTAGGCTGTTTCATTGATAATGTATGTTTTAATAATATAAGTTTCGCCGATGATATGGTACTGCTCGCTCCCTCTGTCAGCGCTCTCCGTAAGCTGCTTAGCGTGTGTGAAGCTTACGCTACGTCACATGGCCTAATTTACAATAGTAAAAAGTCCGTGTACATGGTCTTTAAGTCTGGTACCAAACAGCCCCATCATGTACCACCCATATGCCTTAATGGGATAGCTCTAGAACGAGTAAGCCATTTTAAATACCTGGGCCATTTGGTAACAGAGGATTTAAATGACAGTTTGGACATGGAGAGGGAACGTAGAGCATTATCGGTCAGGGCTAATATGCTGGTTCGTAGATTCTCCCGATGTACAGACGCAATTAAAGTGATGCTATTTAAAGCATATTGCACCTCGTTATACACGGGGGCTCTGTGGATTAGATATACCCAAAAGTCCTATAATGCTCTACGGATCCAATATAATAACGCATTTAGGGCCATGTTGCGGTTGCCAAAGTTCTGCAGCGCGTCGCTGATGTTTGCGGAGGCGCATACTGACAGTTTTGACGCACTACTGCGGAAAAAAGTAGTATCACTACTATACAGGCTACGCAATAGTCAAAATGAACTGCTGCGCTCCATAGCAGCTCGTTTTGACAGCCCAATTGTGTGGGTAATGGTCCAAAAGATCAAATCTGTTCTAGATATTAAGTACTAACATAGGCTAATGTAATTGTAACTAACATGATTTTTATATTATTTTATTTTAATATTATTTTATTTGATTTTATATTGATACTAACATAGAATAAGTGTATTGTTACTAACAAAATGGACCCTTTGTTGGACTGAAATAAAATGATTAATAATAAAAATTAGGGAATTTAATCCCTGTGTCGCGGGATACTTTACAGACATATAATAGACGGACACAAATAACATCCAGAATCTGAACAACTATTTATGGGTCACACAAATAGTTGTCCGGCGCGGGACATGAACCCGCAACACGAAGCGGCGAGGCGACTATCTAAGCCGCTGCGCCATACGTGCAGTCAAGGCATTTATAAATGTGGACCCCACATGTTTTCCACATAAAACCCACGGCGACAACAAAGCAATTTAAATTATGTTAATTAATGTAAGTCATATGCTCCCTAAACAAGAAGTTTTGGAACGAAATTCAAAACAGTCGTCCGGTAAAAACAAGTTTAAATTTAACAAATTGCCGCATGAACTAATAAAGGTTAGATAAGAACCTTAATAGAGATATGGTGGCCGCCAGGCTCAAATATTAGCAAGTAGGTCGCATAGGATAAAGTATTGTAGTAATGTATTAAGCCGCGCGCAATATACAACATGTCACGTAATTAACGCACACCCTCAAACACCCCAATTAGAATATTATGTTGTAATCATAATACATACACTGAATTTTTTATTTAATATGTATATGCATTGTTATTTACTAAATTGGTTTCTTGGAATAAAGTTTATTTTTCTTTATTTTGTATTGAATGATGGAATTTGTATGAATACAAATAAAACTGTGATTTAAAAGTCTTATTACTGTGACTTACGGTCAATTTCAATTTGTTTTGACTGTACAGGGTTAATATGACAATAATTTCCGTACTTAGTATTAATTATTTTGGCATAAAAAATTACCTATATACCTAACAAACTATTTTCAGGATGTGCGTTAATTAAGTTACATGTTGTATAGGGGTATTTGACGTAAAACACGGCTGAGAGCTCATTCCGGGTTTTCTTAGTTGCCCATAGCAATAAGCGTACTTGCACTGAAAATAAATGTATCTGGCCACTTTTAATAATGATGATGATGTCTTCCCGGCCAATTGCGCAGGACATATTATAGTGCACAAATGTGTGCCCAAACATAGGGGCACTTTCTATTCCATCACTCTCATGATCCGATGGGACGACTAGCGACACGACCGGAAAGAGGTCAGGTACAGGACCGACAGTTTTACGTGCTCTCCGAGGCACGAGGGTGTAGAACCGCCATCTTTCAAACTTCAGGCTGCTACTGAGAAATTTCTTTTAAAGGAAATATCCCAAAAATCACTTTTAGGCCCGACCCGGGATTTGAACTCAGGACCTCATTTTCTGCGGTTGAATACGCTACCGCTAGATCAACGAGGCAGTCAATTAACAATAAACTAAATTTAAAAATCGATTACGAAATTTTGGTTTTAGAACACTGTCATTTATTTGTCAAATTTTAACGCCATTTTAAATTATTGCGTGTCTACGTTACAATGGATTAACTCGCGAAAATTTCCGTACCTAGTATGATTTATTACGATTTGAAGCGAACTTTGCCGCCTCAGCAGTATTTCTCAGCCTTAAAACTGTTTTTGGCCATGAAACACCATGCCAGTCGACTATTTATATGTAGTTTGTAGAATTCGAACGCGGTTGTATCAATCTAAGTATTGAATTCGTGTTGGTCGTCCACTGAGACTGAGAACGACGAAAACAATGATGATATACAATATATAACATTGACTTATATGTATAACTAGACACGCTGTTTCGAATAAAAAAAAACTTGTGTGTACTTATGTACACGCGTTAGAAGTTATACTTCTTAATATACAACTTGAACATAGTTATCAATTTTCATACCACCTAGAACTAACTTCATGCTGTTATATTTACGATGCGCGCACAAAAATTCACTTTCATACCAACTAGAACTAACTTTATGCTGTTAAATTTTTTGGTGTCGGTGTGCGCGCACATCGTAAAAATTCACTCTCATCATTTTTCTCCATCGCGCCAAAAGAAGTATAACTTCAAAAACTCGTCCCAGACCGGCTGTGCGCGAGTTGAGGGGCGCGGGCGCGGCGGCCAAAATTGCTACTGCGCCCGCGCTGCAACTCAGTGAGCAAATTTTCAATATGGGATTACGCGTCTAGTAGAATACATATAGGTCAATGATATACAATGGAAACAGATGGACCTGTGACCTAACTATAATATTATTATTCTTATAATATTACTAGCTGTGCCCGCGACTTCGTCCGCGTGTTAATTAGTTTATTTAGTTTTTTTTTGTTTTTAGCAAAATAAAAAACATTTTCTAAAATAAAAGTAGCCTAAGTTACTCTTTATTAAATTAGCTACCTGCCAATATAATTCCCGTTAAAATCGGTCCAGCCATTTCAGAGATAAGCCGGAACAAACAGACAGACAGACAAAAATTGTAAAAATAATATTTTGGTGTATGTACCGTATATATATTCATATTTATGTTGTAAAAACCGGTTATTTCAATATTACAAACAGACACTCCAATTTTATTTATTTGTATAGAGTATAGATTATAAGCCGCTTCCCGGCTTAGAAAGGATAACAGGGCTACCACATTATATCTCGAGGGTTTCGTAAAAGACAACTTACTTACTTACTTATCGTGTGGGCGGTTACCTTAGTGTCAGTGTTGTTCTAGCCACCCAGTAGGCCTCTGACATGGCTTAACGACTGTTGTCACAGCCGGCTACGACCGGGACCGACAGCTTAACGTGCTCTCCGAGGCACGGAGTCGCTCAGAAATTAAACCACTTTGGCGGTCACCCATCTATGGATTGACCACGAGCCTAGTTGCTTGATCTCGCCAATCACTTAAGGATAGCTGAGACCATCTGGCTATGAGCGGGACTAAGGGATACAGCATGTGGTCAGACAGCGTCACCTGTGTACTAGCTAACCTAACTTTTTTTGTTTTTTTTTGACTTGACGCTATAGTTGGCCTAGGAGGCTTTCACTACCTACTTCACCGGACTATAGAGGCGAGCAGAAGGCTCAAGCCGTCTAGCAATTAAGTAACCCGCGCCGAAGGGCACCCCCTGTGGGGTTCGAACCTCGACTCTGGGCGATTACTGGCGGAGAGAGGGCAGAGATCATCATTTTAGGGAGTTTTGTGCAACTTTCGCTCTACGTTAATGACATGACGCGGCCCCCTCCGCGTTGAGGGGGCTTTTTATCGATACGATATACAAACTAAAGGTCATGGAGGGCCTAACTGCGGTTGCCAACTCGCGTGCCAAGCGCGGTGATTGTTTTTTTCTTTTTATTAATATAAATAATGTATTTAGTTTATCCAATATCTGTTATTTCATTTCATTTTATTATAGTATGTAATGGGGGTTAACTATCCGTGGACTCCACAGTCGGGCGCTATCAGAATATCAGCGCTGTCGCAATATTGCGACGGCCAATGCTGATATAGATGCCTTTTCACCTAGAACTGACTAAAGAATATTAAGTATAAGGTTTTCATTGTTTGTTTTTCTGTTATTGTATAATTTCATTGTTATGTCTGTCCTGGTAATGAATAAATGATTTTTTCTTTCTTTCTTTATGTCATAGAACGACAAGCCAGCAAGCCGGTCACCTGATGGTAAGTGATCACTGCCGCCCATGGACACTCACAACACTAGAGGGGTCACGGGTGCGTTGCCGGCCTTTAAAAGAGTCAGCAAACAAGTGTTGCTCAACCTTCCCCCACTCCGATGAGCTATGGCGAACTTACTCACAGGCAGAAACACAACATTAAAGTTATTAATATTACTATCTGTGCCCCGCGGGTTTAACCGCATTAAACTTTATAAATTATAGCCTATGTGTTAATCCAGGGTGTCAGCTAACTCCATACCAAATTTTATTAAAATCGCTCCCCCCCGTTTAGACGTGAAGAAGTAACAAACATACATACAAACACAGCCACACACTCACAAACTTTCGCCTTTATAATATTAGTAAGATTTTTAAGGAATGTCTTCTGTAAGGTGGAGGTTCTTTCCCAGTCGGGCTGCTCTTTGAGCATACCCGCCAAATGGCCACGTTGTAGAAACCTTTGGGGGAGGCCTACGTAAGTAATATACAAATTCTACGATGATTGAACCCTACTACCAAATGCATTTGTGGTCGTCAGTTATTAAATAAATATTTAAATCGTATGAAAAAGTCTATTGAAATTTATATATTTTTTATACTAGATTTTTATTAGTTCCATACGTAGAAGTTTAGGTAAAGACGCCAGCACATCCAGCTATCCCAATCTGTCAAATTTCTTTAATAGATTTTCAGCATTATGACATAAGCATAAGGTTCACTTTCAATTGGGAAAATTTGACAGATTGGGGTAGCTTGATGTACTGGCGTCTGTACTTATTTTTTTATTATTGCCCGTTTTTTTAAAGATTTTTTTTATAAAATTTAGACTAGGTTATAACCCTATGACGGCCACCATAGCCTAGTTGTTAGTGGTCCTGCCTACGAAGCTGGTGGTCCTGGGTTCGAATCCCAGTAAGTATTTGTGTGATGAGCACGAATATTTGTTTCTGAGTCATGGATGTTTTCTATGTATATATGTATGTATCTATCTATATAAGTATGTATATCGTCGCCTGGTACCCATAGTAGTTTGGGGCTAGGATGATCTGTGTGACATTGTCCCCAGATATTATTATTATTATTATATTATGGGGATAAGTACAAAGGATCAATTTATTATTCTAATCAATTAAGGATTCTATTTATTATTCTTTCAATGTTATTCCTTAGTTATATTTTTCAGTCATCATCATCATCATATCAGCCGAAAGACGTCCACTGCTGGACAAAGGCCTCCCTCAAAGATCTCCACAATTGCCGGTCTTGCGCTATCCGCATCCAGCGTTTTCCAGCGACCCGCACAAGATCATCGGTCCATCTTGTAGGGGGCCTGCCCACGCTGCGTCTTCCGGTTCGTGGTCGCCACTCGAGAACCTTTCTGCCCCAGCGGCCGTCGGCTCTACGAGCTATGTGCCCTGCCCACTGCCACTTCAGCTTGGCAATTCTTAGGGCTATGTCGGTGACTTTGGTTCGCCTGCGGATCTCATCATTTCTGATTCGATCTCGCAGGGAAACTCCAAGCATAGCCCTTTCCATTGCTCTTTGGGTGACCTTGAGCCGCCTGATAAGGCCCATAGTTAGCGACCACGTCTCTGTTCCGTAAGTCATCACTGGCAACACACACTGGTCGAAGACTTTCGACTTGAGACACTGCGGTATTTGGGACGAGAAGATATTACGTAGCTTCCCGAACGCTGCCCAGCCGAGTTGGATTCTACGATTGACCTCCTTCTCGACGTTGGACCTACCTAGTTGGATGGTCTGTCCTAGGTAAATATAGTTCTCTACAACTTCGAGTGCAGAGTCTCCAACCTTAACTAGAGTGGGTGCAACATGGATGTTTGACATAATTTTCGTCTTATCCATGTTCATTTTCAGACCCACTTGTTGAGAGACTCTGCTGAGGCCATCGAGCATTGTACCGAGGTCGTCAAGGGTCTCAGCCATGACTACTATATCGTCGGCAAATCGAAGGTGGGTGATGTACTCGCCATTGACATTGATGCCAAAGCCTTTCCAGTCCAGAAGCTTGAAGACATCTTCCAATGATGCGGTGAACAGTTTCGGAGATATAACATCTCCCTGTCTCACACCTCGCTGCAAGTGGATAGGTTTCGAGTTCTGGTCCTGGAGTCGCACTGACATAGTGGCGTTTTCGTACAAACACTTTAACACCTCGATATACCGGTAGTCGATTTGGCACCTTTGGAGAGACCTCAGTACGGCCCAAGTTTCGATCGAATCGAAGGCTTTCTCATAGTCCACAAACGCTAAGCATAATGGCTGGTTATACTCTTCGGTCTTCTGTATAACCTGCCGCAGCGTATGTATGTGGTCTATGGTACTAAAGCCTTTACGGAAACCGGCTTGTTCGGGAGGCTGGAAGTCGTCAAACCTGCGTGCGAGACGATTCGTAATGACCCTCGAAAACAACTTGTAAACATGGCTCAGCAGTGTGATGGGTCTGTAATTCTTCAAGAGGGTTTTATCGCCCTTTTTGAAGAAGAGTTTTATTGACCTTCTAGTATGACGGAGTTAAATAACTTCTGAAGGGCCCGTAGGATTGGTGTACCACCCGCCTTCAGAAGCTCTGCCGTAATTCCATCATCACCAGGCGCCTTGTTGTTCTTAAGCTGTTCGAGAGCCATTCTAATCTCGCACAGGCTGACGTCCGGGATGTCGTCGGTGAAGTGTTGGGTTAGTCGTGCTCTGGGATCTGAGGCACAACTATCGACAGGTGACTGGGTTTTCGCATACAGCTGTCCATAGAACTTCTCGATCTCTCCCAGCAACTCAGGTTTAGACGTGACGATTCTGCCATCCTCAGTCTTCAGCTTCGTCAGTTGGCTCTGTCCAACAGACAGTTCTCTTGCAAACACTTTAGAGCCTTTGTTCCGCTCAATGGCTTCTTTAATACAATTTGTATTAAATTGGCGCGTGTCGCGTGTCAAAGACTTTGAGATCTGTCTGTTGAGCTGCCGGTATCTGGTAGCATCATCAGAGGATGTCAGAACCATTTTCCGTCTTTCGTCCATAAGCTGCAGGGTATAGTCAGAGATCTTTTTGGTTCTGTTTGTACGGTGGGCCTTGAAGACCTTAGACCCAGCCGTATGGACAGCTTCTACGAGCCTGTCATGGTATGAGTCCACTTCCTCGCAATCTGCTAGGCATTCGAAACGGTTTTGCAGTTCGAGCTGAAAGGGTTCAGGGTTTTGGATGTGGATGGGTAAAGGTCGGAGCGTAGACTTTATTAGTCGGGACCTCTGAAGCTTGACATTTAGGTTCAATGAGCCTCTCAGCAGTCTGTGATCGCTCCCGGTTTTAACAGTATTGATCACTGAGACGTCATTGAACACCTGTCTACTCGTCGACAAGATAAAGTCTATCTCGTTTGTTGTTTTACCATCGGGGCTTACCCAGGTCCATTTGCGGTTTTCCGACTTCTTGAAAAAGGAGTTCATCATAAAGAGTCCCTCCTTCTCCATGAAGTCGGCCAACATTTGGCCCCGGGGATTCCGGTCTCCAGTTCCAAATTGCCCCACTTTCAGCTCATTCCTGAATCGTTTACCCAGCTTCGCGTTAAAGTCCCCCATGACCACAGTGAAATAAGAGTTCGAGGTATGTATGGCTCTAGAAATATCCTCATACATGACCTCAACCTCATCGTCGGAGTGCGTCGAAGTCGGCGCGTAAACCTGTATGACCTTCAACGAATACCGCTTGGTAATTCTGAGTATAAGGTACGCAACCCTAGTCGACACACTCTCGATTTTCACTATGTTGTGGACGAGGGACTTGTGGACTATGAACCCAACACCACCTTGGGAGAGTTGGTCGCCTTCCCGGAAATAGAACAGATTCCCGGATTTCAGGATTATCGTGTCCTCCCCCTCTCTTCGGACTCCAGATAATCCTATTATGTCCCAATGTAACCTGCTCAATTCTTCCTCCAGTTCGATCATCTTCTCGTCGGTCCGCAGTGTGCGTGTGTTGTATGTTGCCAGGGCCAGAGGTCGTCGGTTTTGGTAACGCGGAATCTGCCGGGGATTCTTAGCACCCCCTGCCCTGCCGTAACCACGGCTGTTACCACGGCTGGGAATAGCAGGGCTGCCGGGGACTGGGGGCCGCGGTTTAATTGTGTCCTTCATTTGAGGGGATCTGCCATAATCGCCACGCTTGGCAAACGGGTTGGCGATCGCAGTAAGGTAGAAATTGGTACTCATGAGAACGCTGCTGCCCATTCTCTGGAATATATTCCCTCGGGACGACTTCTAAGTCCCCCCACGGGATGAGAGGGAGTGGTGATATTCTCTAGGCCGTCACCAGCTACACACATATTTTTCAGTGCATCGTTCTAATTTTATAAATGCGAAAGTATGTTAGAATGGATATATGGATGTTTGTTACTCTTTCACCCCAAATTTGCCGAACGGATTTTGATGAAACTTTGTAATAATATAGTTTATATGTCCAATTAACACATAGGATATATAATTTATAAAGTTTTCCGGCTATACTTTATAAAACCGTGGGGCACAGTTTGTATTTCAAAATCTGTAAGGAATATTACTATGTACAAGGTGGCTGAGGAGTTGACGTTCAAACGAAAAATTTAGGTACTTTATGATGAGGAGTATCCGAATCACCCCCATGTGATTTCCCCATTTTTTTTTGTACTTGGAAAATTTATGAGTCCTGAGCTCAAACCCTAATTTTGAACTCTCGAAAAAATTCTAAGTCAGTTCTGCAATGATTAGATAAACCATATTTTTAGTTGGGTTAATCAATGCAGTTATCACAAAAAAACTGAACCAGAAGTATTCAACAGTACGAGAAAAAAATCGATAAACGATGAAATTTATGAAAATAATCCTTAAAAAAATATTTCTTGAAACCTACGCAGAATTGTAGAACATACATACATACATACATACATAGACTCACGCCTGTTTCCCAGAGGGGTAGGCAGAGACAACGGATTTCCATTTGTCACGATCTTTGCATACTTCTTTTGCCTCGATTACTGTCATTATATTCTTCATACATGCATTCAACATACATGGGGGTTATTTATTACCCCTCATCATAAAGTATCTAAATTTTGCGTTTGATAGTCAATCCTTGGCCACCCTATCTAGTAATATGCCTTACATTACCTTACATGTTACTATATTGATTCTCTATATCAATAGGAAAATTTATAACGAAATATTTCCATTTTTGGTGAGAAAATATTATAAGCTTTGACGTTGGTTTATGCATTACTTGACCAAACTCACCGAATACTGTCAATATGTATTGTTTGTGCGTATCCGTCTACAAAATAAACAAGCTATCAAGTGAATGGACAGTTGTCGTTCTTAAAGGCAAGACCTTTCTTATTTTGGTTCCAAGCGAGCAATAAGTCACAGTTTATCATACTCTTAAATGAAATTGCTTTTGTTTGCAAATACCAATACTATTGCAAAATTAACAACAAATTGTCACACGAAGTCGACTAAAGGCGACGACAGTATGAGACAAAAAAAGAATGAGTACCCCAGCAGCAGTTCGACCAGTTACCGCAAGCAGCACCCGTTCACGAGTATGGCGTGAGGGCCAGCCATCGCCTCCTTCCCTATATTAGAGGGAAGGAAACGACTGAGAATGTAATAACTAATATATAGTGATATATATATAATAGTTTGTTTCGCTGGGTGCTCTCAGTTGGGGCGCATTGGATCCGGTGGTAGCATTAAAGCTCGACCGTCGTTATAAACACAAGGTCGGCCAGATAAACATAAAATATTAAATAATATCTTAATATAGACAGAACCATTCAAACAATATGTACTAAAAATATAGCTAAAACTATAAATTTCGATAATTAAACTTAAACATAATCTCTTTGACAATAACTTAATACAAGCTAGCTAAATAGCATTGCTATTATAAAATAAATATAAATGTTTTCATACAATCCGTGTACCTAATATCTATGTAACTTGAAATAATTATGTATACTTAATTATATTACCTACTACAATCATGTTCTGACTATTTACAAGCGCTTTTTTAAAGTCTACGTGAATAAAAACCTTTATTTTTAAATTATTTTTACATTCTAAGTTTCATAATTACTTTCCTCTTTGCACCATACACTGACCTTTTTTTTATTTATTTATTTATACAAATATATTTTCAAAAGTTTGTACATATGTCCCACAAAACCGTGTAATCGGTTTGACTGTAGGATCGAGTCTCTGTACAGCATCTATTTATCTTATAACAAAAAATAACTGACTACTACTATAAATATTTACATTACATTAAATTAAATCTAATAGGTATTTTTTTAACTAAAATTTAAATTTATTTTTAACTGATTCATGCCGAATGTCATCCGGCAGACTATTTAGCAGGTACGGCAAGCGTTTTCTTAATGTTCGGTCTCCATAATAGTTTGTAATTCTCGGTACTGTCAGTCTGCCGGTTGACATCGAGCGTGTATTGTTCTTATTACTTACATGTATTAGGTTATGTTCTTGATTGCTATAGTTGTTTATTGCCAGAAGGAACTTATGATTTTAACTTACAGGTAGAATTTTACAGATTTTGGAAAGTTGGGTGTAATCATTTTTGCATTTTTGTTTAATTTTTTTGTTTACTAACAGTTTAATGAATCTAATTTGAATTGTTTCTAGTTTTTGCATATTTGTTTTAAATGTTAGTCCATAGCAATCAAGCGCATAACCGTTCGCGACCATGTTGGACTTACAATATTACTATTGGTATGAAATAAGGTATAAAATAGCTTACCATAGGTTAGCAAACATGTTATGCTATTGTACATTTTGTTTTTACTTTATTTAAAAACACGTTCAGCAATTTTGAGATTTTCCTTAAATTGGATAAAATAATGCTCGGTTATTTCATTGAAACATTTCAGCTTTAAAATTTGTAATGAATTAAAATTATTACAGTTCGAGATTAGTCGAACACATTATGTTAACATAATCATCATCATACTTTGTAACCCTGGCTGCTAACACAGAGGTTGTAGGTTCGATCCCAATCCAGGACAAAATTTTATGCGATGAGCACGATTCTTTGTTTATTTATCAAATATATAAGTATGTTTATCAGTTGTCTGGTTGCCATAGTACAGGCTCAGCCTAGTTTGGGATCAGATGGCAGTGTCTTAATGGAACCCAAATTAGATATTTATTACTATTTTTTTTATAGTTCTTACTTTTAAATGATATTAATAAATAAAATATCTTATATCAAATTATGAGATTAAACACAAGATTTAGTACGCGCACTTTAATGGATTTCGATGAAACTTTGTGCTAATATAGCTTATATTTTCGAATAACACATAGTCTATAATTTACATGGTTTAAAGCGGGCTAAACCGCGAGGCACAGCTATTCTTTAATATACCTTCTTCTTAATCTAAAAACACCTGGTAACCCAGATTAGGTAAGGTACCTACTTCTGTTGCTAGCTGTACGTTTTGCTTAGAGTACAGAATGACTGAACGCAGATTTGCAATCCTGGATCGCTGAAGCGTGAATTCGGAGTAGTCCTGAGAGAACACATCCTACATTCCGAAATGTACTCGTATAGGACGGGTTGGAATAGGGTTTTAGCTTCGTCAGTTTCGTATCGTAAATTTAATAAAATAACTAGTATGTAGCAGTGTCTACGTGTGATTTATAACCTTTTTTCTTATATAAAGCAGGGGTATGCCTACGCATGCAACCCGAAAAAAGTGTCTGCGGGTGTGTATGTCGGATTCGCAACGACTAAACCTAACCTGCCATGGACTGCTCTTGGCGCCTGATGTGGGAAGCCCCGGGAACGCGAGGCTTCCCACATTTCTCCGGTGCTCCCCTTTTAGGCTATGTCCCAGAAGGTCCAGACACGTAACGTCGGCAATTCGGGAGGGCTATAGTTTGAACTCTCGAATTGCCGACTTCTGCCAGTCCTCCACATGGAATGCGCCACTATCAGATCGCTATCTTTCCGGTGATTCTTCTGTGGAACCATTAGAGGACACTTCACTTATTGCCGCCGTTTGTAAGTCTGCGTTGTACAACGCTTTAAATAAAAAAAAAAACATTACAAGCTTTGGTTAGTTTAGGCCAGAGGGCACTGTATGATATGTCCCGTATATATATTTATTTATACATAAACTAGGTATGCCCCGCGCTTTTACACGCGTTAAATTTTATAAATTATCACAGCTCCTCCCCCGTAGGTGATAGCATGATAATATGTAGCCTATATGTTGACCGGACCTCTTAGTAATATTCATACAAAATTTGAAGTAAATCGATGCAGTATTTTTGAGTTTAGCCCTGACATACATACAGACAAACAGACAAAATTTCTAAAAGCTATATTTTTGAATAAGAAATCGATTGTAGATCACTCCCCAAGTATCCTTTATTAAAAATATTCAATGTACAGTTTTGACTTTCCTACGATTTTATTATATGTATAGATAAGTCGGACTTTGAGAGAATTAAGTTTTCTAAACTAAACTTTATTTCATACAATTACAATTGATTAGACTTTCAAACCTTTACTACAATGTCTAAAATAGCGAAGTGTTTAAACTGAACCCTACCTTTTCCGAACCATTTCGGTCCTTTATAAGGGGGTTAGGTCTTTAACAAGCTGCCCAAACGTGTAAACAAGGATATTCTAGAACAAAACTCGTTTAATCTAGCATTATATGGTTTTGCCCAATTTCATGTCGGTAAAGTAATTATTGTAAGCGGGAGTTCTTGAGCACATAAAAGTGGAAACTGAAAATTAAATGAATTGGCTTCTGTATGTTAATAATAAAAGCCGGCCAAGTGCGAGTCGGACTCGCCCATGAAGGGTTCCGCAGCAGCAAGTATTTCAGTTGAATAAATGAAAGGTAAATTGCGGTTTACGATTAATGACGCATTAAAAAAAAACTACTTACTAGATCTCTTTTAAACAATATTCGTTGTTAGTTTACATGGTAATGTACATCATATATATTTTTTAGTTTTATCATTCTCTTATTTTAGAAGTGACAGGGGAGGACACTCATTTGTCCACTTTGGAAGTGTCTCTCGCGCAAACTATTCAGTTTAGAAAAAAATGATATTAGGAAACTCAATATCATTTTTAAAGACCTATCCATAAATACCCCACATGAATGGGTACGGTGAAATTTTTTTAAAAAAACTTCAGTTCTATGTAATCATATCATATCATCATGGGGGTTCCCATGATGATATGATATGATTATGAATTATTATTCTTTTTCTATTTTTGTGTGACAATCTTAATGCGGTTCACAGAATACATCTACTTACCAAGTTTCAATAGTACAGCTCTTATAGTTTCGGAAAAAAGTGGCTGTGACATACGGACGGACAGACAGACAGACAGACAGACATGACGAATTGACGAATCTATAAGGGTTCCGTTTTTTGCCATTCCGCTACGGAACCCTAAAAAGGATCGATATCTATACTAATATTATATAAATAGGTAACGTTTGTGAGTTTGTGACGTTGTTTGTTGACGGGTAATTTCTAGATCTACTGAACCGATTTTCAAAATTATTTCACCAATAGAAGGCTACGTTATTGTATAGTGTCATAGGATATGATTCATCATCATAATTTTTATTCATCCCTAACTTTTAACCCGAAGTATTACGCGGGACAAACGGGCAGGGACAAACATATATATAACGCGGAACGAAGTCGGCGGGCACTGCTAGTTAATAATAAAAAAATAATGTCCGTCTAGCCGAATTTCGGCCACGGCGGCCAGTCTCAATAGAGATTAGCAATCTGCGCGGGACATATTACAATGCACAAGTGTGTGTGCAAACACAGGAGCACTTTCTATTCCATCGCGCTCATGATCTGATGGTACGCGTAGCGACACGGCCGGAAAGAGATCAGGTACAGGACCGACGGATTTACGTGCTCTCCGAGTCACATATAATACTGCCAACTCCCAGACTTGGGGCTGAAATTTGAAATTTTTCTCTTTACTGAAAAGTCCCAAAATCACTTTTGGCCCCACCCGGGATTTGAACCCAGGACCTCGTTCTCTGGTTGAACACGCTACTGCTAGACTAACGAGGCAGTAAAATCGAGATCGATATTATAATTATTGTAATCATGTCAGGCGAAAGATGTCCAAAGCTAGAAAAAGCCTTGGCCTCCGCCAAGGATCTCCATAATTGCGCTGCACACATTCAGCGGCAAGTTTTTATTATAATAACTAGCTATGCCCCGCGGTTTTACCCGCGTTCAATTTATAAACTTTCACAGCTCCTTCCCCGTCGGTGACAGCGTAGTAATATGTAGCCTTTATGTTGACCCGACCTCTTAGTAATATTCATGGAAATTTTTAAGTAAATCCATGTAGTACTTTTTGAGTTTATCCCGGACATACATACAGACAAACAGACAAAAATTCTAAAAACTTTATTTTTGGCTTCGCTATCGATTGTAGAACACGCCCCAAGTATCCTTTTTAAATAATATTCAATGTACAGTGTTGACTTTCCTACGATTTTATTATATGTACAGATAATATCCTGGGACATTAATCATACAGGACCATCTTATACCAAACTAAGCAGAGCTTGTACTATGGAAACCAAATGACTATTTTAAATATATACTTACATAGATAACTTAATTATATAACATGGAAATCAAACTCACGAACTGCAGCGTGTAAGGCAAGGCCCGGCTTCCTGTGACCCTTACAATATCATTTGTCCACTATATTTTATTAGATTTTGTATGTTTTTGGTCTTGGAACCAAATAAATTACGATTTATAAAATGAATTGTATAAATTTAAGTGTGGGTGGAAATCGAACCCAGGAACTACGGAGCCCAGCGCAGTCTGTGTTAATCACTCCGCCATAGACGCTCCATTATCTTAAGTCAATGAAGACGCTTATTTATTTGGTGTACAATACAGAGCGATGTACCGTACAGTCATACCTCATATATGTACGTAAGTTAAAATTGAGCTTACAAGATCTCCCTCTCTCTCTTCAGAAACTCCACCCAGGCGAACCCGCGGATAGAAGCTGGCATAAAATAAAATAAATTAAAAAGGTTTTTATTCACGTAGACTTTAAAAAAGCGCTTGTAAATAGTCAGAACATGTTTGTAGTAATATAGTTGTATATGTTATTGTATATGTTATTTCTAGTTACATAGATTATGTAAGGTTAGGTACACGGATTGTATGAAAACATTTATAAAATTTATTTTATAATAGCAATTATATTTAGCTAGCTTGTATTAAGTTATTGTCAAAGATATTATGTTTAAGTTTAATTATCAAAATGTATAGTTTTATCTATATTTTTACTACATGTTGTCTGATATTTAATAATTTTAATGTTGTGTTTCCGAGTCTGAGCAAGGTCGCCAGAGCTCATTGGGAAGGGTCAGCAACACTTGTTTGCTAACTTTTAAACGCCGGCAACGCACCCGCGACACCTCTGGTGTTGCGAGTGTCCATGGGCGGCGGTGATCACTTACCATCAAGTGACCCACTTGCTCGCTTGTCGCCCTCTGATAAATAAAAAAATAACAGGTTTTCCTTGCGATCACGCGTGTTCGCGTATTAAAATAGAGCATGAGTTTCACAAAACTTTCTTTAAAGTCAACTCTTTCATGCATCCTCACATTAGTCTTACTACATATTGTCTGAATTATTCATTATTATGTCAGACCTTATGTTATAACGACGGTCGCGCTTTAATGCTACCACCGGATCTAATGCGCCCCAACTGAGACGACCCAGCGAAACAAACTCAGTGGGTTCATCTACCACCGGTTTCAACACGACCCAGTAAAATACAATACAACACTTTATTTTTTTTTTTGATAAGGCAGGGGGAATGCTAATGCATGCCACCCGCAAAAAGAGTCTGCGGGTGGGTATGTCGGACTCGCACCGACTAAACCTAACCTGCCGTGGACTTCTTCTGGCGCGTGATAGGGGGAGCCCCGGTAACGCGGGTATGCTGCTCCGGTGCCTCTAAAATACAATACCACACTGGTGAGGTTAGCTCGTAGAATTGACGGCCGCTGAGCAATGAGGTTCTTGAGTGACGACGCCGAACCGGCGTAGTTTCTCTACAAAATGGACCAATGATCTTGTAACGTTCATCACAAGACCGGCAATTGTGGAGTTCTTTGATGGAGGCCTTTGTACACCAGTAGATATCTTTCGGCTGATATGATGATGATGATGACTGGTGCGGTTTTAATTTTATTTTATTTTATTGGCACACAAAACAGAATATTATTAATACATGACAGCGAAGTATACATTAAGGTTTAGCACTAGACAGTATTCCTAAACAAGTGTACAATTTGAGTAGAACTAAGAGTGACGTAGGACAGAAAGTAAAATTATATGATAAGACTAATAGATTTAAAGTTCACCGAAGCACGATCCGTAACACCATGATCAAATCGAGTCGCACCTAGGTGAACATGCACCTCAAAACTAATTAATTAAAACTAAAATCTTATAGTTTGAAGCTTAAATAAGTATTATAAATTAACAAGATTTGACTTTTAACTTTTTGACCTGATATGATGTCTAACTCTCCTTTTAAAAGGTTAAAATACTTGTTGGGGAAAAGTGATGTTATTCCGAGTGTGATCTTCCAATAGGAACAGGAATTTATTACAAGGTATATTTCATTTATTTGATAACTGTGTAAAATAAATGTCTATAAATATATTTGTTAGTAAGTCGTATATCTCGGCACCTCTAGTTTGTTTTATAAAAGAAAATAATATTAAGTTATCATACTGTATCTCTGTGTACATAAGCACGTTCACTTTCTAAATACACTAAATGCATATTCAAAAGCGACCGTCTTTACATACTAAGTACAGAATTAAGTATAAACATCTTCTTGCTTGTCAGTGCAGATTTTAGATTATCTTATTAAACCAAGTAACTGCTCTAAATGTTTGTTGGAATTATGTTAAGCGCATTACTAACAATACAGCTTAGAAAATTAACATTTTTGTTTCGAAATTTAAAAGAGAATTAGCTTTGGAAACGCTAATGACGATATTAGAACGATCGTTAGATTACTTTGAGAATCTGTGTACGTAAGCATGGACGGAAAGTTGCCTTGAATCTCAAAGTTTGGAACCAAATTTTACGGTTCACACACTCAGAATTAGACTTGCAAGTTAGGTAATGGCCTGTTCAGACGTGAACACATTTGTGTACCCCCATTATTGTGGAGTTACGCTATTGTTAGAAGTTTGGGAGCGATTTGCTTTCATTGTCACTTGTTTTAGGGAAACGAGGGCTTCATGAGATTTACGCTTAACGTAGTTACGGCGTATAAGCAGGTAAGACAGCGTAAAAAATCTACCGTTATCCAACATATAAGGTATAACATGGAAACATAATACTGTAAAAGGAGCGATACACATAATGTAAATACTAGATATAAGAATAATCTCATATTGCATACTACCCGTCTCCACAAAATAAGTAACTCTTTTATGGGGCAATGTATAATATTCTATAACAAACTTCCCAATGATATTAGAGAATTGTCTACGAATAAGTTTAAAAGAATTATTAAAGCCAAATTGTGTAGCAGGGCTATTACAAAATTTCTGATTATTTAAGTGATAAAAGTGCTTGGGATTGAGTTGTTCTGAGTCAACACACATGATTATAATTAATCTTAAGTATATTTTATTTAAAAAAAAGGATTCCTACTGAGTTTTCTGGTAGTGTTTCTCAGTAGCTGCCACGTCATGCACTGCACGGTAGGGTAAAAAAAATATGACGATTCCACATAAATGTAAAATTATTATGGAATAAATGAATTTGAATGAATCAAAACCTTAAAGAAACGAGCATATTCCTTTCCTAAAGGCGGCAAGGCACTTGCGGCCTTTCTGGTGGAGGAAGTGTCTATGGGCGGCGGTGATCATGCACCTACCATCAGGTGACCCACTTGCTAGTTTACCTTGCTATTACGTGTAATGAAAAAAAAAACTGAATTAAACACCGAAATTTCAGGGACCCAATATACACATTAAATTAAAAAAAAATTAATTTAAGAAGATTTTGTTATTTTGCCTCTGTTATTGACTGTTGTCTGAAGACTACCGTCGCAACTGAATGCTTAACGTGCCTTTACTAAGCACGGGGATGATCATAAATTAAACCACTTTGGCGGCCACACCCATCTATGGAATGGCCGTGTGCCTAGATGCTTTACCTCAGTACATACCATTAGGTAATAAATCTACAGTATTCAGAAGAATTGGGTATAACTTAAACTAATAATTGTAAATACGACATTTGAAAATTAAACTATTCATAGAATAGTTACACATGTCAATTTCATTTCTTACCATTTCTTTCATTCAAATAAAAATAAATGCCATTTTAAAATCGATTATCAAATCGGGCTTGGTTGCAGTTTACAATTTGATAATATTTATAGTTATGGCTCGGATGTTGTAAGCCCTTATTGTCAAAACTGTACGCACTGAACGTGTACAAAACTGTACCTATGTTACAAACATATCGAAAAATATAGTAACTGACGAAATACATTACAAAAATGGTTAATTTACACATAATTTGAATATGGAATGAATTAATTGATTTGTAAAAGAAATGAATTGAATATAGAATAATCTTGTACATAATAAGACACCATGTTTTCATGTTGCGTGGTGGTTTTGCCTTGTAGCCATATTTTCAGTTGTTTATAAGGTATTAGCACAATGCGTGGTGGTTTTGTCTTGTAGCCATATTTTCAGTTGTTTATAAGGTATTAGCACAATGCGTGGTGGTTTTGCCTTGTAGCCATATTTTCAGTTGTTTATAAGGTATTAGCACAATGCGTGGTGGTTTTGCCTTGTAGCCATATTTTCAGTTGTTTATAAGGTATTAGCACAATGCGTGGTGGTTTTGCCTTGTAGCCATATTTTCAGTTGGTTATAAGGTATTAGCACATTTGTAAAAGAAATGAATTGAATATAGAATAATCTTGTACATAATAAGACACAATGTTTTTCATGTTGCGTGGTGGTTTTGCCTTGTAGCCATATTTTCAGTTGTTTATAAGGTATTAGCACAATGAGTGGTGGTTTTGTCTTGTAGCCATATTTTCGGTTGTTTATAAGGTATTAGCACAATGCGTGCTGGTTTTGTCTTGTAGCCATATTTTCAGTTGTTTATAAGGTATTAGCACAATGCGTGGTGGTTTTGTCTTGTAGCCATATTTTCAGTTGTGTATAAGTTATTAGCACAAGTTGTGTGGTGGTTTTGCCTTGTAGCCATATTTACAGTTGTTTATAAGGTATTAGCACAATTGGTTCTGGTCTTAATACATATCTTGCACCTCGCATGCAAAGCGCGGTGACTACGGCAAACTTCTGATAAGCAACGTTGTGGAAACCTTCGAGGGAGCCCTATGTCCAGTAATGGATGATATCAGGCTGATGAAGATGAAGTTACAAGGTTCAACAAGGAGTTTGACCTTGTAACTCCTTGTTACTAGGTCAAACTCCTAGACCTTGTAACAAGGATTAATTTAATATATCATCTACCACGATATTCAATATTTTCAATATTGTTAATATTTTAGATAATAAAATATTAACCATATTGAATATCGTGGTAGATGATATATTTAATTATTGTTAAAAGGTTTTAAGAAATATGTTCCGCGTGTAATAAAGAAAGGAAAAAAAAGCACAAAAACTGATAAAAAAAATTCAATATCGCAAAATGGTAAGTTCTGCTATAGAAACGTCAAGGGAAATCGAAATAAATGCAGCGGCTTCACGTAAACGTATGGAATTACACTCACGTTCGAATTTAGAATAAATATTTTAAACTGACATCCAAAGATTGTGTAAATGAAATTAAAAAAAAAATTGACCCATAAAGAAAATTAATGCTGATCTATATTTTTGGATGGCAAGTTTATATTTCACAACTCATTTCAAAATAAATATATTTATATTCGAGTTTATATCTTTTACCTACCATTCGTTGTAATATCTGTTTATTTTCAGGATGCCTACTAAGCCTCCGCTGTCCGACCGTTTGGCCGTTTGTCTATCAGCGGGATGAATCTCATGAACATTTTAAGCTAGGCAGTTGAAATTTTCACAGATTATGTATTTTTTGTCGCTATAACTGCAAAATAATGAACCCATGAAAGTAACGAGAAAAGTCTATATTTTATTCCTAGATCACTTACAATCTTCTAAGTTGGTACCGAACCTTACACGTGTGCGTTGAACTCTATTGGTCTAGTGGTTAGAGACACTGACTGCTAAAAGCCAAGATGTCTTGGGTTCGATACCCACCCAGAACAAATTATTTTTGTGCGGTGAGCACAAGTATGTATTCTGCGTATGGGTGTAATTTATCTATAATATTTAGAAATATACAAACATTTTTATCAGTTGTCTGGTTGCCATAGTTCAGGGCTAGACGGCAGTTTTCAGTTATCCCAAGATATTTATTATTAAAATTGTAATGTTACATTCTCTGAAGGTTTAATGCAACGTGCATTATACTGAAATGGGAGGTATTTCTAGACTGCCTCTTAGATTTGCTGAAATGTTAGGCATATGATGGCAATACAGTCGTCTCCCTAATAAAAATAAAGAGTCAATAAATAATTATCCGTCAATTATATATCAATTTCAATACACATTTCTTTTATTATTTATAATGCAATGGGTGGTATTTCTAGACTTAAAATTTTGGACATATGAAGCCAAATCAGGCGTTTCTCAAGTAAAAATAAAGAGTAAAAAATAATAGAAGTGATTGGTCAGAAAATGATTTATCAATTTCAATATACATTTCCTTTATTATTTATAATGCAATGGTTGGTATTTCCAGATTGTCTCCTGGATTTGATGAAATTTTAGGTAAATGACGGCAAAAGAGTCGTCTCTCAAGAAAAATAAAGAGTTAAGAAATAATAGAAGTGGTCGGCGCAGAAAATGATTTATCAATTTCAATATACATTTCCTTTATTATTTATAATGCAATGGTTAGTATTTCTTGACTACCTCCTTGATCTATTGAAAATTTGGACATAAGAAGGCAAATCAGGCGTTTCTCAAGTAAAAATAAAGAGTTAAAAAATAATAGAAGTGATCGGCCTGAAAATTATTTATCAATTTCAATATACACTTCCTTTATTATTTATAATGCAATGGTTGGTATTTCCAGATTGTCTCCTGGATTTGATGGAATTTTTGATATATGACGGCAAAAGAGTCGTCTCTCAAGAAAAATAAAGAGTTAAGAAATAATAGAAGTGGTCGGCCCAGAAAATGATTTATCAATTTCAATATACATTTCCTTTATTATTCTGATATAACTTTATCTTGTACTTTGTTGTATTTACTTCCCCCACGCCGGCTTGTTTCCTGTTCTTGTTGTTTGAAAACTTTCAATAAATCCGCCTCCAGTTTGGAAGGATTCAAGGGAAGGAAGTTGATCAATTTCAAGTTGCGGTAAATTTGAGGATCCGTATTTTTGGGTTAAAAGATTAAATATAAGGATAGGTAGATAGATGTCAAGTTGCAAGCATAAAGGTTTTCTACTGAATTTTTCATGGAGAATGTGCTCAAGACTTCCATGAACTTCTCCCTCCTTCCTCCTTGTTTCATCGAACTACCAGGCGTCGGGGCGGTTTCCACCGCTTTGTTGTTGAATCCCAGCATGCCATACGAAGCCCGGGCTTCCTCTTGCATCATACGCATGGCTAAGATGTGGAACACTCTCCCGAACGACGTGTTTCCAGACTCATACAACATGGGTTTATTCAAGGCTAGATTGAACAGGCACGCCTGTTTTCCAGAGGCAGAAACAACGCATTTGCACACCAATTTTGCCTCATTTATTGTCACTATATTCTTCATACACGCTCGCCGGTTTAGGGATTTTCTTGAGAACATCTCCGATTTGGTCAGAGAACGTTCAACGAGTTCAGAGAATGTTCCCCTTCCGGTTGTACTATTCACACAGGCCAGGTAAACAAATTGTGTCAATCTTCTTTCATTCACCCTATTCGGCTTTAAACCATCTCAGCATACCTTTCCAATCTTTGTGCCTACATGGTTTTTCACACCACAACGCTCTCTTACGTCAGTATTTCGTATTCTGTCTCTGAAATCACACTACCCAAACTTCTCATTTCCAATGCATATATTCTACTTCGATCCTTTTCCTGCTATACCCAACTTTCACTTCTATACATTAAAGTTGGCACTAACACTCCATCGTGCAAGGCCCATCGAGCCTTTTCTGAGACTTGCCGACTACTCATAAAGGCTGTAGTGCCCCATTCACTCGGTTCTCCGCATTTTCTCTTCTACGAATATCTTTTTCATATTTCCCATCCATCCTAAGCAAAGTTTCCAAATATACAAACTCTTTCACCTATTCGACTTTCTCTCCTCCAATCACAATATCAAATGGTGTCATGTTATAATCCCTCTCCAATATCATAATATTCGTCTTACCCACATTAATTTTCATTCCTTTCCTTTCAAATGCATAATGTTTACCATCTCCTGCAACTCGTCCACCGACCATGTAAGTAGAACTTGATCAACAGCATAAAGAAAACATTTAATGAATGACTTATTCATCCTTAGACCACATTCACTTTCTTTCAAATCTTCTAAACAGCTGTCCATGAATAGGTTGAACAACCACGGTGATGCTACACATGTAACATGCCTGTCTAACATCCTTTTGTACACTATACCATTCAGTGTATGACTCTCTATTTCTCAAGGATTCACTGGAAACCCTATAAACAGATTTCAGTGCTTGAAAAATCATAATTAATTTAACAAATTCGTGACGATGTTGTGATTATAAGGAAATGATTGGAGAGATTACATTTTTATCTATCCAGCAAATTTCAGCCTATTATCGCCTTTTTGGTGATATTAGTACATACTGACTGAATACACATGTGGCGCAGAGTTTAAGACAGTCGCTTCACCACTCCGTGTTCCGGGTTCGATTCCCGCACAGGATAACTATTTATGTGACCCATTGTTGTTCTGGATGTACTTTGTGTCCGTCAAATATGTGTTTGTAAAGGACCCCGCGGCATAGGGATAAATGATAAAAATACTAACAGCATATATACACTTACGCCTGTTGGGAAACAGGGACACTACACTGGGAAGAGGGGTAGGCAGGAACAACGGATTTCCATTTGTCACGATATTTGCCCACCTGTTTTGCCTCGTTTACTGTCATTATAAGAGATTAAGATTAAACGGAAAAGATTAAATTAAAATTAAAGATACCTACAAAATTTTCGACGTTTAGCTCATGTACGGGGCCTTGAAGAACTTTGGCACTAGGTTAATCACCACCCACTCGGAGAGAATAAAAGAACTCAAGAATATAATCACTGCCGCTTGAAAACCTTGTTTTCTCTGAAACTAGAACGGCAATAAAAGTCGTGGCGGTACCTGCATGTTAATACGACTCAACAAAAAACTACATCTATGAATAAATTCATGCTCTAGATGGGAACAAAGCGACGTGATATTCGAAAACTATCACGTTATCAAAACAACAATACATCACATCAAAGCATTTTCGACGAAAACTCGAAATTATTCGTTCGTTCCGATTTTTGTACTAATATGAGTACAAATCCATTTACAATTTAAGAGAGGTAGGGCTTTCATTCGCTCAAAGAACAGCTCGACTAGGGAAGTACCTTACATTCCTTAATAGTAACATTAATAATTTTATTGTTGTGTTTCCGAGTGTGAGTAAGGTCGCCAGACCTCATTGGGGTGGGGGGAAGGGTCAGCAACACTTGTTTGCTGACTCTTAAAGGCCGGAAACGCACCCGCGACTCCTCTGGGTTCATGGGCGGCGGTGATCACTTACCATCAGGCGACCCACTTGCTGGTTTTTCGCCCGCAGATATAAAAAAAAAACTTGAGAGGTGTCAAGGGACACCCGGATGGAACGAAGTTCCTTTCGATTAATGAGTGAAGAAATTGTAATATATTTTTTTAAGTTATAATTTTATTTTTTTTATTATTAACAAATATAATTTAATAAACTTAATAAGTAGGCTCAATTTTAGTAATTAAGAAAAAAGCAAAAGTGTCGTTACAACTTTTCTTCTTAATTTTTTCCCCCTAGCCCCCTTTCGCAACGCGCGATAAGGACCATGGCTCCGTTGGGTCGTAACTACTGTCAACACTAATGCCAAACCCGGTGACTAGTGGATGCTATCAGGCCGATTACGCTGACTTATAGATCTCAATTTTTCCTGATACTTTGGCTTATATACATTTGACATCACATTAGAGAGTAATTGTACTCTCTAATGTGATGTCAAATGTATGGCGTTGTTGGCAAATGCTTGCTTTTCACGCCGGAGGTCGTGGGTTTGATTCTCACCCAGGACAGATATTTGTGAGCATGAACATGTCTGTTTTTCCTGAGTCTGGGTGTAATTATCCATATAAGTATGTATTTACAAAAGAAAAGTAGTATAATATGTAGTATATCAGTTATCTGGTTTCCATAGTACAAGCTCTGCTTAGTTTGGGATCAGATAGCCGTGTGAAAATAATGTCCCAGGATATTAATTAATTAATTATTATTATTACTTGATTATGTGACTGCCTCGTTGGTCTAGCGGTAACGTGTTCAACCTCAGATAATGAGGTCCTGGGTCAGCCCAAAAAGTGATTTTGGGATTTTTCCGTAAAAATAAATTTCTCAGTGTCAGCTCGAAGTCTGGATGTTGGCGGTATTACACCCCCGTGCCTCGGAGAGCACGTAAAGTCGTCGGTCTTGTACCTGACCTCTTTCCGGTCGTATCGCTAGTCGTCGTCACATCGGATCATGAGAGTGATGGAATAGAACACTTTCTATTCCATCCCTGAGTTTGCGCACACACTTGTGCACTATAATATATCCTGCGTAATTTGCTAGTCTCCATTGAGAATGGCCGCCGTGGCCGAAATTCGCTCGGTATGACATTACTTGATTGATTAACATAGCTAGATGCTCAAACTGGTCCGTAAGTGAACGGCGAGATTAAGCAACTAGGCTCACGGTCAGTCTATAGATCGGTGACCACCAAAGTGGTTTTATTTGTAAGCGTCTCCGTGCTTCGGAGGGCACGTTAAGATGTCGGTCCCGGTTATAGCCATTAGGCAACAGTCGTTAAGCCATGTGTCAGGCCTACTGGGCGGCTTGAACAATTCTGATAAGTAAGTAAATAAGTAACAGCCAGCTCATTCCACCACTTTTCTCGACAAATCTTTTCTGTACAAAGTGTCCGTCTCTGGAATGAGCTGCCAATTACCATACGTCAAGCAAAATCATTGCGAGAATTTAAAAAACTTTTAAAGGATCATTATTTGTCAATACCGGTTCATCAGTAATGAAGATGCTTCAATGTTATCGATGACTCCTATTACAGTAGTTTATGATATTAGTATATATCTAGTATATTGTTTATAAATATTTTAATGTACGTAGTAGGATGCATATTAGAATGTATTTTTTTTTGTGTATCCAAGAGTAGGTACCTTATTTAAACACTCTGTACACCGGCAACTACCCGTGACTGTATCCTGTTTCCTAAGTAGGTTGTCTGGAAGAGATCACATTTTAGTGATGCGACCGCCAATTGTACTGTTCTCTCTAATGTGTATTGTTCTTGTACTGATTAATATAAGGGTGTACAATAAAGAGTTTAATTATAACAGCGGTTTTAGCCGTCTCTTCATTTGTTTTATAGAAATGAGTTAACGGTGAAACAACGCAGCTTACAAGCATACAGAAAGTTCTTATAAATATAAACGTCGTGCCTACATTTACAAGCAACAGAATACCGTAACGTCTGGCGCTAAAACTGACTGTTATAATATTCATAGCGTAAGCGGGTTTGTAATGTAGGCGATCTACATAATAATCTAGTTCTACGGTCTAGAAATGGCATTTGATGTGGTTTGCATACCTAAGTGTCAGTGACTAACATTGCCACGGGAAATTTCAGCGAGAGAAATTATTCATCGAACATATTTTCCGGAAGACGCAGCGTGGGCAGGCCCCCTACAAGATGGACCGATGATCTTGTGCGGGTCGCTGGAAATCGTTGGATGCGGATAGCGCAAGACCGGCAATTGTGGAGATCTTTGGGGGAGGCCTTTGTCCAGCAGTGGACATCTTTCGGCTGATATGATGATGATGATGATGATATTTTCCGGCAGCAGCCCTAAGTTCTTTTTTGAGGCGCTTCCAGATAGATGCTCTCACCGGTCCGTAAGTAATTGGCGAGGACTAGCAACTAAGCTCGAGGCCAGGCCATAGATGGGTGACCGCCGAAGTGGTTTAATTTCTGAGCGTCTCCGTGCTTCAGATGGCACGTTAAGCTACCGCTCCCGGTTGTAGCCATTACGCAATAGTCGTTAAGCCATGTCAGAGGCCTACTGGGCGGTTTGAACAACTCTGACACTAGTGTACCCACTCGATAAGTAAGTTCTTTTTTGAGCTGTTTGTTTTTATCAATTGTGTCTGAGCGGTGTTAACTGGGCCTTTTTGCTTAGGTCTACCTTTGAACCTCAATTGGACGTTCTCCTGCATTAAGTTAGGGTCAAAGTTGAAGAAAACATCTCGTAAATATCCCCATGAATTAATGACTACGCGCGCGGCGTAGCGGTTAAGAAAGTCGCCTCGCTACTTCATGTCCCGTGATGAGTTCGATTCTCGCAAAGGACATCATATCAACCAAATTAAATCCACTGGTAGACAAAAGCCTTCCGAAAGAATGGGGAGGATATACGATTATGTCATATCCCCCCCATTCTTTTGGGCGGCAGGTTTCCACGGGTTAACGTCCTAGTTCATAGATAAAACGCTGCTGCTCGTTCTTTCTTTCTTTATATTAATTTTATTCTTTCCTATGCCCATAAGCTTGCAGCTTGGAGTCCAGCAGTGGACATCAGTCTGACATGATGACGTTGACGTCTAGCTACAGCTTTTGCGAGGTTATTTTAGTGATAATGTTTGAGTGTCCTTTCTATAAATAAAATACGACTGTGCTTTGAATCTCTCAAATGGAATTCGGAGAGGTGTAGTATAAAAGGTGGACAGAGCGGTTTCATACTCCGGGGAACCATTAGGAAACACGCCGCAGGTCGTTGCTTCGATTCCCACCCACCACAGTTATTTGTGTACGTGAACATGTCTCTTTGTCCTGAGTCTATGTGTAATTATCTATATATGTAAGTATGTATTTACCAAAGACAAGTAATATATATTATATCAGTTATCTAGTTTCCATCGTACACACGGCTACACATCAAGCTATACATTCCCAGTATAAGCTGATCTTGCGTTGTATAGGATTTCCATACAATGTCAGGTCAGCTTATATTGGAAATGTATAACCTGATATGTAGCCGTGTCTACAAGCTCTGCTTAGTTTGGGATCAGACGCCAGGATATTATTATTTCTGTTTATATATAATTATTACTGTCACATTGCGATATCCTCAAGATCCTCGGAGTCCAGCAGTGGTCATTCGTCTGACACGATGACGTCAATGAGGGCACATAGCTACAAGCTTTTGCGAGGTTATTTTAGTGATTATCTTTGAGTGTCCTTTCTATAAATAAAATACGAGTGTGCTTTGAATCTCTCAAATGGAATTCGGAGAGGTGTAGTGTAAAAGGTGAGACAGCGGTTTCACACTCCGGGGAACCATTAGCAAACAGTAATGGAACCGAGACAAAGCGAGAATTGCTCTCCGAACCCAATTCTATTTGATTTTGTCTTTGTGTGTACGATTTCCAAGGTATATTCGAAACGCGTAGGATTTTGAAGCATTTTAAGGTTCTGTACGTCAAAAGGAAATAATATTACATCGACATCCGATTTATATGACCTTTCACTCCACAAGTCGTGGGTTCGATTCATACAGACGAGCTAAGAACACGTCTGTTTGTCCTGAGTCTGGGTGTAATTATCTTTATAAGTATTTATGTGCAAAAGTAAAGTAGTATATCAGATATCTGGTACGATATTGCAAAATAGAGGATTGTAAAAAGAAACCTCTTAGCCTGCCTGTCTGTTACGATTCTTTTAGTCAGGAACGCTTGGAGGTATTGTGTTGCTCACTATGGGCCTTATCAGGAGACTCAAGGTCACCCAAAGAGCAATGGAAAGGGCTATGCTTGGAGTTTCCCTGCGAGACCGAATCAGAAATGTTGAGATGCGGATCTCAGGCGATCCAAAGTAACTGACATAGCCGTAAGAATTGCCAAGCTGAAGTGGCAGTGGGCAGGGCACATAGCTCGTAGAGCCGACGGCCGCTGGGGCAGAAAGGTTCTCGAGTGGCGACCACGAACCGGAAGACGCAGCGTGGGCAGGACAAGATGGACCGATGATCTTGTGCGGGTCGCTGGAAATCGCTGGATGCGGATAGCGCAAGACCGACAATTGTGGAGATCTTTGAGGGAGGCCTTTGTCCAGCATTGGACGTCTTTCGGCTGATATGATGATGGAGGTATTAAGTTGAATTATTATTTTATAATTATTATAACATTCTATGATATTGTAAGTAATAAAACTGTTGTCGTAGAAATACGAAATTTGACAAGAAGCAACCTCTTGTAACAATCCTAGCTTTGTAGTTACATCACAAAAATCGAACAATTGCGTGTCTCGTAACAAAAGGGTTCTGTACCACTGATTTTTTATTACCTTTGCTATTTGTTGTTCTTGCGCCAATATAAATGTCTGCCTATGGTTATCTGCTATATTACCTATGGTTCATGAGATACGGTTCACCGATAGATAGACTGCTGTAGCGTAGTAAAAGGGTACCATTGATACCCTTTGGGTACAGAACCCTAAAAAATGAAAAAATATGGTGTATGTACAGAATCCTATCCTAGTCATACTAGACCGGGTTTTTGGAAGTAGCAATATCAATGATACCCCACAAATTGCAAGAATCCATAGCTTACCACTAGCTATGGATTCTTAAAAAACTTAGAACCGATTATACCGTTAAAAATAAACGCGATCAATGGACGCTAAACTCAGCTACATGACACTAAACTGAGTTTAACGTCCTGTAGCGTCCTGAAGATCGCGTTTAATTTTAACGATCAGTCAATCTGAAATCGGCTCTTAGTAGTTATCGTCATCTTCATCATGATATCGGCCAAAAGACTACTACTGCTGGATAAAAGCCTCTTCCAAAAATCTTCACAACTGTCGGTCCTACGCTACCTGCATTCAGCGGCTTCCAGCGACCCTTACAAGATCATCGGTCCACCTTATAGGGGTCAGGCAACGCTGCGTCTTCCGTTTCGACTTGCTAATATTTAAACATAAATTATAATAATAATATGAATTTAAGACTGTGAAGAATTGAAAGTATAGCTCAGAATATAATAGAATACTTTACTCACTCACACATGAGAAATACATGCATGAAACAATAATAGAGCCGTAGGAGTGTTAGCAAGGGAATATAAAATTTTGATGTTATTTTTTTTTATTGATTGATTCAGGATGCTAGTTCAATTGACGCTGGACGATTTAATTTATGAATTCCCAGTAGGTATTGCGCTTAGATTTACCCTTTGCATTGTGAATAATGCCATTTAACTAGATTGTGATAGATTGGAAGATGCTATCATTATGCTATGGTATTCAACATGAACTGTAATAATAATAAGTTCTTCCTGGTTGATTTCGGGAACGGCGGCCAGTCAATGGACTAGCCGTCTGCGCAAGACATAATATAGTGCACAAGTGTGTGCGCGAACACAGGGCGCTTCCTATTCCATGAGAGTCATGATTCGATGGGACGCCATGCAACACGACCGGAAAGAGGTTAGTTACAGGACCGACAGATTAACGTGCTCTCCTAGGCACGGAGGTGTGATTCCGCCAACTCCCAGACTTTGGGCTACTGTAGAAAAAAATTCTTAACAGAAAATTCCCAATTTCACTTTTGGGTGCGACCCGGGTTTTGAACCCAGCATCTCATTGTCTTTGCAGGATGAACTGTAAACACATTAGCTAGCCATGTTAGCAAGGGAACTCGTAAGTTGATCAAAATTCATTTCAAAATGGCCGTCATAGCCGAACAGTCTATAACCGTTTGCTCCGTGATAAAAATAAAAAAAGCTGTTTAAAGTGCAGTGTGTACGTTAATATTGTGTTATAATTACTTATAGAACACTTATTAGTGTTATCACAAAGTATCGAACAACAATTAATCGTATTAAAGGTTAATAACAACAATTCATATTCAATTCTTTATAAAAAAGAAGTAAATCAGTGACTAGTTACAAACCGCCGAGCTGTGTTGAAAAAAACGCGTAAGCGCCGCGTTTTTCACGGCGCTTATGACCTTCTCGTCGGCGAAATCCAAGCAACGAAGAGTGTGCATATCTTTCATTGCTACTCGTCGTGTTTTTTACCCTGCGCGTACGCAAGTGAGTCATCGCAACTTAACTAAAAGCACCTTCTATTTATTTAAAAGTAACTTTTGAGTGCCGCAACGATACAAACATCGAAAATGCAATGTGCAGCTTGTCAGTCGCCTGTCGAAGATCACCTATATTTGAAATGCCGGCTGTGTTTATTATTTTATCACAATCTTTGTATCAGCATATCTAATAAGGAGTTTAAAAACCTTAGTAATGATTCCAAGGCTAAATGGTCATGTCCGGCGTGTCGCAGTAATGCTCCTAAGAGTGATAATTCTAACACGCCGGTCCGGCCAGTGGTGTCACCCGGTTCGCGTTCTAACATTAATGCGGCTAGGCGCGGGGCGACTGAGCCGCGCGCCGCTAAGGATACGAATACTTCCTGCTCGCCCTCTAGTTTATCACGTTCCGATATCCGCACTATAATAAAGGAAGAACTGCAGGCATGCATGACTGATTTCAAGACCAATATTAATAGCCAATTACGTGAAATGAAAGACGATATTAGAAATTTCAAAGATTCGATTACTTTTATGAACAAGAATTTCGAGCAACTAAATACTGACATAAAAGCATACAAAGTAGATATCGATCGCATCAAGAATGAAAATGAATGTCTTAAAAATGATATCATGGCTATATCAGCGCGCTGTACCCAATTAGACCAACTTATGCGTTCTTCCAATCTAGAAATTCAATGCGTACCTGAACATAAGACGGAAAACATAATTTCAATTGTCAAACAACTTGGTAAAGTGGTGGCTTGCCCCATTAACGATACAGAGATAACATACTGAAGTAGAATTGCTAAAAAACACCCGGAAAGTCAACTCCCCCGTGCAATACTGGTAAGACTAAGCAGCCCCCGTTTACGCGATACTCTTTTAGCGGCTACTATAAAGTATAACAAGCTGCACCCTGATGATAAGCTGAACTCGAGTCAATTGAGTATTAGTGGAAATAAGAAATCTATATATGTGTCTGAAAATTTATCGCCCGAGAACAAGTCACTTCACGCTGCAGCGCGATTCAAAGCCAAAGAACTAAACTACAAGCACGTATGGGTGCGTAGCGGTCGTATATATATGCGTAAAACTGATACATCTGAATATATTTATGTGCGCAATGCAGTAACTTTAGATAAACTGTCAAATCAGTAATTATTGTATTATTCGTCATCTTTTTGTACTCCATAAAAATAATCTTTAGTTAATACTTATTACATTTTTAAAATTCTCGTCCATAAGTATATATTTTCAAAACGTTAGAGGTTTACGCACTAAGACGTTAGAATTATATAAACATGTTTTGAGCTGTGATTACGACGTTATTGTACTGTGTGAAACATGGTTAAACCATACTATATTTAACTCAGAAATGTTTGATGATCGTTACACTATATATAGACGTGATCGAGAGACCAGTGAATTTCACAAAAATAAATCAGGTGGTGGTGTTTTAATCGCTATATCTAGGCGTTTTGACTCACGTAGGCTAACCCAGATCGAGAGTGGCTGCGAAGACCTTTGGGTGGAACTAGATATGAGTAAATCACGGAACTCTCCAGATAAATTGTACATATGTGCCGTTTATTTACCTCCCCCGGTTCAAAAACATATTTTTGAACATTTTATAGACAATACTAATCGTATTTTAGAATCACATTTTAATACATTAATATTAGGGGATTTTAATCTAAGTTCAGTAACGTGGCCCAGTAATGAGAACATTACATCTTTGCCGCCATCTTTTCCTGGCCCACTCGGGAACAAATTACTCGATTTTATAGCTCTCAATAACTTAAGGCAAGAAAACACAATACTTAATAACCAAGGAAAAATTTTAGACCTAGTACTCTCTACTGAAACAATTGACCATATGCAAGAAAGCAAATACGTTCTCAGCAATATTGACCCATACCATCCGCCTTTGGAATTTGTCTTATCGCAATATCCTACAATAGGACTTTCCCCCAAAATTCCCAGTGATAAGTATAATTTTTACAAAGCAGATTATAATAAAATTATAAGCGAACTCAAGTCTATCCCTTGGGTTGAAGAACTCTCGGTTTTGACGAGCGTGGATGATATGGTGGATATGTTTTATAGGACGATCAGAGAAACAATTTCAAAATATGTACCTCTAAGTAAGATTACACATCAAAAGTATCCCTGCTGGTACACTAAGGAACTCATAAAGTTGTTAAAAGAGAAGCATAAAATACGTACAAGGTACTACAAATACGGGAATCCTCTGGATGAGTTGTCTTTTTTGTCACTGAAAAAACGTTGTTTATCATTAATAGAATCGTGCTACAGGAACTATATTGATAACTTGGAGAACTCCTTTTCAAAGAATCCAAAATTATTTTGGACTCACTTAAAAAATAAACGCCAAAACAGAAGTACTTATCCATCATCAATGTATTTAGATAACAGGCAAGTTTCTAATGGTTCTGGTATTTGTAATCTTTTTGCGTCCTACTTTGCGTCTGTTTATAAGACACCATCTTCAATTTCCACACATTACCGTGACCCTACATTACAGTGTTCGTCAAATACTGAGTACTTGGCGGCAATGTCTTTCTCTCAGAATGAGGTGCTAACGGGCCTTAAACGTTTGGATCGAAATAAAGGAGCCGGTCCCGATGGTATACCCAGTCTTTTTGCAATAGAATGTCGTGTAGCGCTCTCCTTACCGCTCTCGATAATATATAACAGGTCAATAGAATCCGGATACTTTCCTACCGCACGGAAGGATTCGAAGGTTGTGCCCATTCCTAAACCAGGGGATATTGCAGCTATAAAAAATTATAGGCCAATTTCTATATTACCTGTTTTCGGTAAATTATTTGAAACATTAATAAAACCCACTATTAATTGGCATATAAAGCAACGAATATCACCACAGCAGTTTGGTTTCCACAGTTCTCGATCCACAACAACCAACCTTATTTCATTTGTGACCTTTTTGACTGATTCAGTTGATTCTAACATCCCAGTTGACACAATTTACACTGATATAAGCAAAGCGTTCGATACCGTCGACCACAATATCCTTATTAGTAAACTCTCCGAATTTGGTATAGCCGGAAACTTGCTAAACTGGTTTTCCTCGTATTTAAGCAATCGGACTTCCAGGGTAGTTGTTAGTGGTTATTCATCTAAATCATTTATAGCACAATCAGGCGTGCCCCAAGGATCGATTCTCGGCCCGATTCTGTTTAATCTATTTATAAACGATATTGTACCACTGTTCAAACATAGTAAATGTTATCTTTATGCAGATGATCTCAAGCTGACAAAACAAATAAAAACTCAACGAGACGCTTTTCTGCTGCAGGAAGATTTGAATTGTTTAGTTGACTGGTGTGGTAGGAATGGCCTAGCATTGAACATAGAAAAATGTAAATATATACAATTCTCACGCAGTACTCGACTGAACTCGCAGATATACACTATCAATGGTAAGGCATTGGAAGAAGTGACTACAATCAGAGATTTGGGAGTTCATTTGGATAGTAAAATTAGATTCCACACTCATATTGATAAAATAGCAAACAAAGCCTTTCAAATGCTAGGCTTTGTTATAAGGAATTCTAAAGACTTCAAAAAACCACAAACATAAATTATACTTTTCTCAACCTTAGTTCGATCTAGTCTAGAGTACTGTGCACAGGTCTGGTCACCACACTATGATATACACATTAAGCGTCTTGAGAGAGTGCAAAAACGTTTTCTCTGGCACCTTTCATATCAGTGTCACAAAGCGAAAGTATTGCCGACATATGAAAGTCGCCTAAAACATTTTAAGCTCCTTAGTTTATCCGATCGGAGAAAATTATTGGACCAGATTTTCCTACATAAATTAATTAATGGTGACCTAGACTGTTCGACTCTTTTAGAAAAAATAAATGTAAATGCGCCATCAAAGTTACCCCGTGCAAGTAAATACGCTCTTTTTTCAATCAAATCATCGAAAACCAACTTGGGTCAAAACGCCACTATGAACAGATTATTAAGTCAGTACAATAAACTAACGAAAAATTTTTTTTTTGGTGTGTGGGTAGTTATAGTGGCAACAACAAAAATTTGAGCTCTGTTTATTATAAATATTTAAAATACTTATGTACATTATATTATGCTAATTTAAAGTTATAATTCATTTGCTACACCCAATTCACTCATATCAACTATCAAATATTCACTATTTCTCATTCTAATTTAAAAATCACTACCTCACTGCAATTCACTATGGACCTGTACTCGAAATTGTCTGAACAATTAGAACAGCTGGCTGAATCACTCTCCAACAGGATGACTCAACAGGAAGATGATCTTAAATCTGCAGCTGCTGCTGAGGTTCCCCACAAAACTGTCGCTAGCTTGACAAAGGAGTTAGCCGACTTCAAAAGTTTTGTATGCAGTACTCTGAGTGCACTAAGGACCCAGATTGAGCTCCTGATGTTGGGCTTGGATAGACATGAGATGGCATCACGCAGGAAAGTACTGCTTCTCCATGGAGTAAAGGGCGAAGAAGATCCTAAATCATCTGTGGTAGGCATATTACACGACCAAATGAAATTGACAGATGTGGCCTCATCTGATATATCTGTTTGCCATCGCTTGGGGTCCAATAAAAGTAAGCCACGACCTCTTCTGATTCGATTCAAGCACCACAGCACAAGAGATGATGTGTGGAAGGCCAAGACTTCACTTAAGGGCACTGGTTTCACATTGACCGAATTCCTCACGAAGCCACGGCATGATGTCTTTATAAATTGTCGCAAATTCTTCGGAGAAAGGAACTCTTGGACGTCCGATGGGAAAATCGTGGTACTGTTGCCAGACAAATCCAGGCGGAAGATAGAGACTAGTGCTGAGCTTTGCCGTCTAACTGCTCAGTTCCCAGCCACTCAGCCTCCGTTGAACGCTGCACGTAAACCAGCTTCCGCGGGTCAAACGTCGCTCTCTGCAGATAAACCAGCGGGAGAAAAACCGGCGGCGACAGCTTCTTCATCTGACAAAAGGAGCCGAAGACAAGCGAAGTGAAGTTGTTTTGACCTCTTATATTTAGTTGCTTAATACTTGCGTAAATATGTCACATTCAGTCTTTTTCATTCTTATATTGCAACTCATTCCTATTATTAGGTCTTTACCTATGAAATTGCCGTTCTGCAGTACTGGCCATTTCAAATCAAAATAATTTTTGTTTGGCTAAGAATTCTAATTTCAAATTAATTTTATTTTAAAAACATGGATTCTTTTTTCCAAAAGTAGTCATTTCTTTATTGATTAGTGTTACATTTTCATCGCATTTCAATCTTTTTCGTCATCATGGATACGTTAAAAATTCGAGTAATTATGGAATATGAGTACCGTCGTGGCAGCAACGCGGCACAAGCGGCACGCAACATCAACGACGTTTACGGAGCTAACACTACAAACCAACGCACCACCTGTTATTGGTTTGCTCGCTTCCGTTCTGGAAATTTCGACCTGAAAAATGAACCTCGCGGTCGTCCGAAGACTTTGGTCGACAATGACGAATTAAAGGCGGTTGTGGAAGCTGATGATACACAATCTACGGCTGAATTAGCAGCAGCTTTCGACGTTAGCGTCAAAACAATATTGGTCCATTTGCGTCAAATTGGCAAGGTAAAAAAGCTTGACAAATGGGTGCCCCACGAACTCAATGATCGCCAGCGCGAAGTACGCGTCGAGACGTGCCTTGCACTGCTCAACAGACACACAAATGAAGGAATTTTGAACCGCATTGTTACCTGCGATGAAAAATGGATTCTGTTTGATAACCGCAAGCGCTCAGCAAGTTGGTTGGATCCTGGTTCAGCACCTAAACAATGCCCTAAACGAAAACTTACCCCTAGAAAAGTGATGGTCACTGTTTGGTGGTCTAGCGCCGGTGTGATTCATCACAGCTTCTTACCAAACGGGGTGAGCATTACTGCAGATGTGTACTGTGAAGAACTGAGCACAATGATGGAGAAGCTGGCGCATCTCCAACCAGCATTGGTCAATCGCTCGTCTCCGCTGCTCCTGCACGACAACGCGCGACCTCATACTGCACAGCAGACGGTCTCCAAGTTGCAAGAACTGGGGTTGGAAGCTCTCCGTCATCCGCCCTACTCACCAGACCTTGCGCCTACAGACTACTACTTTTTCCAGAATTTGGATAACTTCTTGGCGGGAAAAAATTCAATACCCGAGAGGCAGTACAAAATGCCTTTGAAGAATTTGTTGCCTCCCGTCCAGCTGATTTCTTTAAGAAGGGCATCAATAAACTGCCACTGCGATGGCAAAGATGCATTGATTGCATGGGTGATTACTTCGATTAATACAAATAAAAAAATTCATGAAAAAAATTCGTTTAAATTTTTTCATACAAAACGGCAATTTCATAGGTAAAGACCTATTATTTTGTGAATTTTAATGACGGTATTTAGATTATAAGGTTATGCTAAACTTTAGGTTAACATTTTAACTTTGCTTGTCTCTGACATTGACTTTTTAAAGTTCGGTGAAATATGTCTTACAAGAATTGGGCTTTTTGCCCTGTTTTGCGTTTTGTTTTTTTTGTGAGTGTACTGGGGTTGGCTTATTTATTTTTGATTTTCAGACTAAAAGGATTATATAGATATTTATTTTATTTACTTATATTTATATATATACATTTATTTACATATTATGTTAGATGACAACGACGACGCTGTATATTTATCGTGTTCGTCTTCTGTAAGTTCTGATGAACATTATGCTAGTGCGCTTAGTGATGATGAGTCACTTCAACTGCGTGATCAGTTATACTCACACCTCTCTTTCTCTTCTTCCAAATGTTTTAATACGGTCCACATCAATGCTCAAAGTATTCACGCTCACTTTCCCGATCTTTTGTCTTCATTCGATTCTGACCTTATTCATGCTGTTCTTATTTCTGAGACTTTCCTTAAACCTACACTTACCTCGGCACAGTACGCTTTACCCGGATATAAACTGTTGCGAAATGATAGAACTGGAAAGGGTGGCGGTGGTGTTGCCATCTATCTTCGTGCGGATCTAAAGCATAAGGTTATTGAACGGTCTCCAAGTCAATATTCAAAATCTGCTGAAAATCTATTTTTAGAGGTTATTGTTAACCACACTAAAATACTTTTGGGTGTATTTTATAGTCCATCGAGTCAGATAGATTACTTCTCTTCTTTTGAATCGAAACTCGAGAATCTACATTCTCTTTATGAACATGTAACTTCTTCCTTCCTTCAGTCCTTGGAGACTTCAATACCTGCTTGCTTAAAGATGATGCACGGAGTCGTCGACTCCTCTCTCTTGTTTCGTCTGTCAATATGCATGTCCTGCCTCTGAGTGCTACACACCATGCTCCTCATTCCACTCCTTCTCTTCTAGACCTCATTCTCGTCTCTGATTCCACCAAAGTGGTAACGCATGGCCAACTTCCAGCCTCCTTCTCTTATCACGATCTTATATATCTCTCTTATAAAATTCGCTGCCCTCGACGTAAGTCACAGTTTCTCTTCCTTCGCAGCTTTAAAAATATTTGTCTGGAACGTTTGAGGGCGGATGCGGGCAGTATTGACTGGTCACCTGTTTATATCTGCAACGATATTGACTCCAAAGTGGCCATGTTCAACCAGCTACTAATTCAGTTGTTCGACAAACATGCTCCACTCAAAAGGGTGAGAGTAAAACATGCCCCAGCCCCTTGGATTAATGACCAAATTAAAAAACTGATGTCTCTAAGGGATAAGGCCAAAAGGAGATTCAAAAAAAGTGCAACTAATGAAAACTGGGATATCTATAAAAAACTCCGTAACAGATGCAGTCGTATGTGTAGAGATGAAAAGAGACGCCACATTTACAACTCTATTAATAACCTCAACACAGCACAAGTATGGCAATTTTTAAAATCTCTCGGTGTCGGTAAATCTACTAGTGACAACACAATAAACGTGGATATTAACACTCTTAATCAGCACTTTTCTAGACCACCTGTTGCTATGAGTGCCGACATCAAATGTTCTACTCTTGAACAACTTCTAAATATTTCTAAGCCATTATGTACTGCTTTTTCTTTCACACCAATCACTGAGAGAGACGTCATAAAATCCATAAAATCCATTTCCACCAAAGCGGTAGGTAACGACGGACTCCAACCACAGATGATCACTATCATTGTGGAAGAACTTGCTCCTATCTTAACCCATATCATTAACCTTTCCTTGGAGTCAAGTTCTTTCCCGTCTGCTTGGAAAAAAGCTCATGTACTACCGCTTCCTAAAACCACGAAGGATTCCTTCTCTCACTACCGTCCAATTTCAATTCTTCCTTTCCTGTCTAAAATCCTAGAGAGCATTGTGCATAAGCAACTGTCTCATTACCTCTGTACTCACAACCTTTTAAGTCCTTTCCAGTCCGGTTTTCGTCCTGGCCACAGCACTGTCACTGCACTTGTGAAAATCACAGACGATATTCGCTTGGCTATGGAACAGAAGCTACTCACCGTCTTAGTACTACTGGATTTTAGCAGTGCTTTTAATTCAGTGGACTTTGACATCCTACTTGGTATCCTTTCCTCCCTGAATGTCTCGGCTCCTGTAATTGCGTGGTTCGACTCATATCTTCGAGGGCGCTCACAGTCTGTACACGCTGAAGAGTCTTTCTCTCAGTGGTGTGATCTTACTGCGGGTGTGCCTCAAGGTGGCGTACTATCTCCTCTTCTATTCTCCGTTTTTATAAACGCAATCACTAAAATCTTAACTTCTAACTATCATCTCTATGCAGACGACTTGCAGTTATATAGGCACTTCAAGGGCATTGAAACTACGGAGGCTATTTCTGCCATCAATAATGATCTTGAAAACATTAGCAAGTGGGCGAAATCTTTCGGCCTCCTGGTCAATCCCTCTAAATCACAAGCTCTCATTATTGGTGGCAGATACCTGCTTAACTCCATCAATTCTTTAAGCATTCCTCCTGTTCTTTTTGATGACGTTCCTATACCATATACGAATCTTGTCAAGAATTTAGGTATCTTAATAGACTGTAACCTTTCGTGGAACAATCACGTTGCAGAAGTAAGCAGGAGAGTATACTGTTCGTTTCAATCCATCAAACGTCTCCAAAAACTCTTACCGTTTCAGACTAAAGTCACTCTCGCTCAATCGCTTTTACTCCCTCTTCTTGACTATGCTGATGTCTGTTTCCTTGATGCAACAGAAGAACTTCTAGATAAGCTCGAACGCCTGCAGAACCTATGCATCCGCTTCATTTTCGGCCTACGGAAGTACGACCACGTGTCGGAGTTCCGGTTGCAATTGAAATGGCTGCCTATTCGGCAGCGTCGGCACTGTCATATTCTTTATCTACTTTATTCCATTCTTCATAACCCTGTTGCTCCCATCTATCTCCGTGAACGCTTTGAGTACCTGGTGCCCAGTGGCAAACCTTGTCGCACAGCTACATCTCTTCTTCTTAGGACTCCTTCCCATACTTCCAGCCGCTATGATGGTTCATTTTCTGTACGCGCAGTACGCCTTTGGAATTCCTTACCACATTCCATACGTGATAGCTCGTCATTGAGTATTTTTAAGAGCAGAACTAAGAATCACTTCTTATCTCTGTAACTTACGTATATATAAGGTATGTAGGTTTATGTAGTTTATTAAATAGATATATATTTTTATAAGGTATCGTATGTAATTATTAGTGTGTATTTTATCAATATATTTACCCGACAAGGTACATAATTATAATAGTTTGTTGTACACTGCCTATACCCATAATTTTGAAAATCTCTCTTTCCTGATGGAAGAAAATTCAATAATGAATTAAGCTCGCCTATGTACATGCCTTTTCTTTTTGTAACTTCTAACTTATGTATTTATTTTCTGTGTACAATAAAGAATAAGAAAAAAAAAAAAAAAAATCTTGAAATCGGTTTGGATATTTTCTCAAACAGCCTTCCAAAATTTAAAAGCAACATAATGGCATCTTTAAATGTTTCATAATATATATATATATATATATATATATATATATATATATATATATATATATATATATATATATATATATATATCTAAAATATATCAATATGGTGAAGTGGTCTCGAACATGTTTATGTGTTTGTGTTATGCTTTCCTAGTTAGTTATAATAAATTAGGTTTTAGTACTCTTTGGATTTGTAGTAATATAAGTAGTTATAGTAATCTTAAGTTTAGTAAGTAATTAAAAAAGAACTGTCCTTTACCATGCCGTGGCGACTTGTAAGTAAAGCAACATTTAGCACGTAATTTTATAACATGTATGTATTCAATGTATTAGTGTATGTTTTGTAAGTTGTCCTAAATAAATAAATAAATAAAATTCCCGCACCTAGCTTAACGGCAGATCTCATACCGCGGATCGGTAGAAGATGCTCGTTCGATCCCCCTTGGATGATAAAATGTATAATATCGCAATGTTTATTTTATATTTACGCTTTGTAATACTTTTAAACTTAAGTTGGACTTTTAAACTTAAGTTTGAGTCAATACACCACGCCTTAAATACTTCATCTATACATATAATAAAAACGTAGGAAAGTCAAAACTTTACATAGAATATTATTTTTAAAGGATATTTGGGGCGTGATATTCAATCGATATCGAAGCTAAATATATAGATTTTAGAATGTTTGTCTGTTTATCTGTATGTATGTCCAGGCTATACTCAAAAAGTACTGCATGGATTTACTTAAAATTTTGCATGAATATTACTAAGAGGTCGGGTCAACATGTAGGCTACATATTATCACGCTATCACCTAGGGGGAGGAGCTGTGTTACTTTATAAAGTTTAACGCGGGTAAAACCGCGGGGCACAGCTAGTTAAGTGATAAATTCAACTTTTGACCCTTGACATAAAGGCCATCTCTATATGTCTGAAGTTCATAATAACCCCTAAAATTAATACACATTATTAAGTCCATAAGACAGACTATTAATACATAAATGTAAGCCCAAGGCAATACATCCCAAGTAAATTTGGGTGATTCTGTAATACGCATACATTGTTACAAAGCGCTCTTAACGAGCAAACTTGGATCTTCACGAACAAATATTGTAATATTAATGACGTTTGTAATGATTGATGACGTCACGAACGTAACGATAAGAGATGCCGATAAGCGATTCGATTCTCGTTAAGTTGTTTTATGTTTGAATAGAAATGGTTCGGAGATTGGAAGTTACTGATTTTCATTTATGTTATTGTTTTGTATACTTTATGAATATTTTTTTTATTTCCGTTTATTGGTTTTCAAAACTGGATATAGACTTCATTGGAAAAAACAACATCGACTCTGATGTAGACACAGCTAGCTAAATTAGACAAAATCTTAACTTATCTTAAGGGGAACTTATTCTAACTTTAAATAAAACTATTACCTACAGTTAGTTTAGCAAAAAAACTATAATAATATTTTGAGTTTATATGCTTAAGTGAGGCAAAAGAACAATTGAAAAGATCAACCTTGCATTTGCAATATGTATAAATAACTAGCTGTGCCCGCGACTTCGCCCGCACATTTTGTAATGACTCCGTAAATGTTACATCAAAATATTTCTAATATTTTGTCTCTTGTCGCAAAATTATAAAACATTCACATAAACCTTACATGTTTCCAAACAAACTTTCATCCCATATTGCTATATTATATGAAATAAAATATATATAAAAGTTATACCAAGACCACACTCTTGGGGGTAAAACTTTTACAAACTTTGAAAGTCATATTTATTTATATCGAATCCACGGCCTAAAAAATAAGTTTCGAGCTTCTAGCTCTGAAAATGACGATACTTTCATACAACTTTTCATCCCCTCTTTCAACCCTTTTTCGCACACTATTGTACCAAATTTTATTTATATCGTCACCAGCAGTGTTGGTGTGAAAGCGCGAAAGACAGACTTAATAACTTTCGTATTTATAATATTAGTAAGTATTGCGATGGTATCACAGTCAGTGTATAATCTTAAATAATAATATAAAGGGAAAACATATGAATTTTTGTATACTTACTTATCGTGTAGACAGTGGTTATATTTACTAGTGTCAGAGTTCAAGGCACACATTAGGCCTCTGACATGGCTTAAACACTGTTTCCTAGTGGCTACAACCAGGACCGGCAGTTTAAAATGACATCCTAAGCACAAAGACGTTCAGGAATTAAACCGCTTTGGAGGTCTCTCATGTATGGACTGACCGCGAGCCTAGTTGCTTAACCTCGCTGATCACACGGACCGGTGAGAACAACTGGCTATGAGCGCCTTGTACGTTTGTTTGTAAGAGATAAACTCAGAAACTATGACCTATCATTATAATTATAATTATTAAATAATCCGTAAAAATATGTTATCCGCCATTTAGTGTCGGCGACCATCTTGGACCTATTTTCATCAAACTTAGCTTAATACTCCCGATTCACCTTTCAAATAAATCAAAATGGTACAGACAGCACATCCAGCTACCCCGATCTGTCAAATTTATTTTACAGATCTTCAACTTTTGCACAAAAGCATAAGGTTCACTTTCAATTGGGGAAATTTGACAGATTGGGGTAGCTTGATGTGACCTTTCTCAATTGCTAATCTAGTCCATCCAACGGTTGTCTGGAAGAAATCGATCTTATGCGATAAGACCGCTAATTGTACATAAATTGAAACTATGTCTATACATCTAAATTTTTATTTTGTGATGTGCAATAAAGTGTACCTATCTATCTTTCTAAGTGCTAACGTCTGTACATCCGACGGGTGTTATAAGATTGACGTCTTTGTGTATGTGTTTCTCTGTGTCAGTGTGTCTGTGTATTGTAACTATCGAATACTACAATGGCACAGACAGACACACACGCACAGATACATAGAACTTATAACACTCCATCGTAGAAGACGAAAAAAGCTAGCCCGGAGTTTCTTTGTGGCTTTTTTCTCCGGGCTGTCCACCTAGGTAGCTAGAGAGAGCTACAGGTTATAAGAATAATAAGAATAAGGATAATTTATTATCCAAAGTAAAGTTACATAAATCCTTTTATCTAGTTACTAGAGTAAAATACAAAAATTAGCATAACTCTTTCTTATGGCTTTCACACCAGGGCTAGCCTGTCTTGTGAAAACCCATAAATAATAATAATAGTAATTAGATACCTGTCTTTAAAGACACATCATTTGTTACTAAATTATATTACAGTTAAATTTGTTTAATAAATATATATTAAAAGAGAAAAATAAAAGTTATAATAAAAAGTGGGTGTGTGTATATGTGTGTGATTGTGTGTGTGTGCGTGTGTGAGTGAGTGTGTGTATGAGTGTATATATATATATATATATATATATATATATATATATACATATAGGTTAGCTAGGGTAGGTTCCTCAGCGGCGAGAATCGCTTTGGCCCCTTAACGCGATTTATTCCCACGAGGTCGAGTCCCACTATGTCGAGTTCCCGCTATGTCTACTTTGAAAATTCTCGCTTTTATTCCCATCTAGTCGAGTCGCTGAAAACGTCGATTTTAGTACCGCCACGACTACTTTAAATTTTTTAATTGTACAGTCGCGGTCAACGCTTTGATTGAAAGGTGTTGCCGGAGCGTCTTTCTCGGCTCTAGTTAGTCATCTGCGAAGGGGACGGGTATAAAGGTATATAAATGATTTAGACCTTGACTATAACAATAATACTTAGTAGTTGTTATTTGCCCGTGTGGACCCGGACTAGAATAGGCCACCCCATATCTTCCCATGGGTGTCGTAAAAGGCGACTAAGGGATTCACCAGAGAATGGGCAGCAGCGCTCTCTGAGTTAGATGAATATCCTTACTGCGATCGCCAACCCGCCTGCCAAGCGTGGCGATTACGGCAAAACGCCCCCCATTGGGGAGACCATGTCCAGTAGTGGACGTTTTAGGGTTGTTATGATGAGTTGTTATTTGAAATTATAGACCAACACGAAGGGGGGACACTTTAGCGCGTTAACCCAGTACCTAGGTACGAAAAAAAAAAGAGTTCAGTCAAAATGACTATAATTACAGTGCATGCCAGAATGCAGTATTGCCAATTAATTAGAGTGTGGTTCATTCGTATTTTTTGTGAATTATTAATAAAAAAAATAAGATTGGTGGTGTGTTATACCGATTGTATTGTTGAAAAAAAGCTTTTACAAGCAAAAATATAGAAAAGAGTGAGATTCCGTGTAATAGTACAAATAATATTTACGTTTAAACGTAAATATTATTTGTACTATTGTTACCACCTAATTTTTTCCCACATTTTATTCCATATCTAGTCAATATTTTAAGTACAAATGTTAAAGATTTTTTTAATCTGGCAACATTACACAAAATAATTTTCAAGGTGGCAACACTACCACAAATTCAGTTAAATAATTCGTTTCAAATGGTTGTGTGAGCATGTTAACTGTGTTGTGAAAGTTTAACTAAAAAGGATAAGGTAAGTCATTTTGTTAATTCAGTGTCAAAATATATTTAAGAATACTTAGATTATAAAAAAAATCTAAAATACTAGCTTGTTTTGCACTTGTGTCAAGCGATTTAGAATTTAGAAAGATTTAGATTTACACAATCTTGAAATTCAATTGATGTATTGACATGCTATGCATATTAGCAGATATTTATTATGACAAATATGTAGATAGGTATACATCCGTGTTGACCTTATAGATTATGTAGTTGTAAACTACTAAGTACTAATGAAGTAATTACTTTTACCCATACAATTGAGATAACGTTATAGGTACGTCTTTTGTCAAAACAAAATGGCCGACTTACGATCCTATAATTAGTTAGATTAGTAAAGTTATAGTTCTATCTTCCGTATATTTATTGCTATTAGAAAATGAAAAATGAAAGTGCAAAATACTTGTAAACCCCGTTTATCTACTACTTACCTATAATACAAACTAACCTAAGAAATGTATTCCAGCAATGGATTTGGTCCGAATAACAGAAATTTTACAAGGGACTAACAATGAAAATGTGGTTGATGAAGCAGCACAACAAAACGCTGTTCAAAATAGTCCAAGTAAGTTTTATGCAAAAAATATTGATTTTTTTTTCTTGATTAGTTAATATATGAATCTATAAGTGTTAGTTATATCATTTGTGAAACCGTGTAAATTTAAATATAAAATATTTAAACCTACACGGTTTTGCCATTATTTGAAATAAATTGTATTATTATTTTTTAATGCTAATTGTCAAACTTATTTATTTATTTACCAACTTAAACTAACAGTAACACCACACGCTTGAACTAAACATACCTACTACCAACACTCGCGTTAGTAAATGCGTTTTTATTTTTTTCTAGTGGAATTGGATAATTTAATTGAAGTTTTACAAGGGGAAACTGACGCCCAGCCTTCTACAACCACTAATATATGTGAGCAGTCATATATTATATACGACATGGATACACCGGTAGCGTCGACAAGTTCGAATAATTTAACTAATTACATCAACCCTGTGCCATCTACATCAATACAAGTTTTACAAGGGGAAACTGACGCCCAGCCTTCTACAACCACTAATATATGTGAGCAGTCATATATTATATACGACATGGATACACCGGTAGCGTCGACAAGTTCGAATAATTTAACTAATTACATCAACCCTGTGCCATCTACATCGTTCACTGATGTTACAATCAATGAAGGCTCTTTGACTATAATTGAGAGCAATAAAGGTGGAAAATTGTTGCTCAAAGCAGGACATAGATACCGGAAAAATAAAGGAAATGCAGACGGCTCTTCCATTTGGAAGTGTACCAGCAACGATTGTTCTGCAAGTATAAGCGTTGACCAAAATTTAAAAAATGTATTACGAGACACAAATCACAGTTGCCTGCCTGACTTTAAAAGAAACTTATTTGAAAAGTATTTTGATGATATAAAGCAACAAGTAAAAACAAGCTTAAGACCGATACCCGCTTTATATGAAGAGGGGCTCGCTAAATTGAGATGTGATGATTTCGCTGACTACCTGCCAGAATTTAAATCTCGAAAAAGTTCTTTGTATAGATTACGTTATAAAACACTTAACAGTAATAGAACAACTTTTTCTAAACTGTGTGATGTGAAAGTTCCCGATGCTCTAGCTAATGATTTTTTATTAGTGGACGATGGGAGCGATGACAAGATTTTAATTTTTGTATCAAATAAAGCAAAGGCGGAAATTACTAGTTTCAAAAATATCATACTGGACGGTACCTTTAAAGCTTGTTCGAAGCCATTCAAACAATTATATACTCTCCATGTGGACATTGCTAAGGAAACTGACGATCCAAATGTTGTTCCGGTAATATTTGCCTTACTCCCCGATAAAAAACAAAGCACATACCAAAGATTGTTTTCCATTATTAAGACAAAATTGCCAGATTTCAATCCAGTAAAATTTTATATAGACTGTGAAATTGCAGCTATCAATGCAATAACTAGTGTTTTTCCTCACGCATGTATAAAACTATGTTTTTTTCATTTTTGTAAAAACATTTGGGATAAAGCTAAAGAACTATCTCTAACCAAAACCTACGAAAGCCGTAAATACATTAAAATGTGCATTAGTTTAGCACATCTTCCTAACGAGAAAATACCTAGTGCTTGGCAATATTTGTTAGAGTTCACTCAATCTCTGAATATAGACACTACGGCATTTAATAAATACATGTCTTTTCAATGGTTAACTTCAAACATTAAATACATAAGTAACTATGGAGAAAAAATCAAGACCACAAATCATGCCGAAGGGTGGCATAGCCGTCTTAATAAAAAAATCATAAAACGACCAACCCTTTGTCTTTTAATTGATGTTTTAAAAGAAGAATCCAAAAAAAGTGATTTAAGAATTGAACAAAATCTAATAGGCCTACAAAGCAAAAAAAAAAAAATTGATTCCGCCAATGATCAAAAAGTAACAAAAATTGTTGGTGATTTCTTGAAAAGCAAAATTAACATTGATGTATGTTTGTCTCGACTGGGAAATGTTAAAGCTTAACAAAATCATCTCAAGCCAATTAATCAAATCAGTTAATCACTGTAAATATGTGAAATATCTATGTACTACGAAATGTCTAGATAACATCAAAACATGATTATAATTTAATTATTTTATTGAACATTTAAAAACACTGTGATTATTAATTTTAGAATAGATAGAAGTAGATACTGTTAATACCTACAACATAATTATATTTCATAAAGGTATATGTCGTAGTATACCTATCTACTTATAACCTGATCTGTGATTTACTGTGCTCCTAAATTAAAAGAATTAATGTTAAGTAAATTTTTTACAACTGTTGTCAAAAATAAATAAGAAGATTTATTCTATTGCTCATTATTTAATGAAACATTAAAAAAAACACTGTGATTATTATTTTTAGAATAGATATAAGTTGTTCTTGTTATCTTATTATTAAGTGTGAGTTATTGATCTGTGATTTACTATGTACTCATTATAGAAGAATTAATGTCAAGTATATTTTGTACAATTGATGTCAGAATAAGAATATTACGATTTGAATCATTTGTTTTATTCACTGTACATTTCGTTAACGTTCGACATGGTGGCACCAGACAAAAGAGATTTTCAACGACTCGACTAGATGGGAATAAAAGCGAGAATTTTCAAAGTAGACATAGCGGGAACTCGACATAGTGGGACTCGACCTCGTGGGAATAAATCCTTAACGCGTGGTCGGTGATCCCGTGCAACTGATCACACCCTCACCTAGAATTCCGTCATTTTGCTTCAGCTGCCCCCTGAGCTGTGGCTCGAACCCTAAAAGGGTGGCCTCAGGTATTCGTCGTTTAGTTTAAACTACTGGTTAAGAGCCTTCTGAGCTAGCCAACTGCTCGTTCAAATCGCCTTCAATTTATTAATTTTAACGGTGAACGTAGCCTAGTTGGCAGAGATCCTGCCTACGAAGCTGGTGGTCCTGGGTTCGAATCCCGGTAAGTGCAAATATTTGTGTGATGAGCACGAATGTTTGTTTCTGAGTCATGGATGTTTGCTATGTATATAAGTATTTATCTATCTTTATACGTATGTATATCGTCGCCTGGTACCCATAGTACAAGCTTTCCTTAGTTTGGGGCTAGGATGATCTGTGTGACATTGTCCCCAGATATTATTATTATTATTATTTAATTTAATTTAATTTAATTTAATTATTATACTAAATTTCAAAATAATATAGGTTGTTATTTATTGAAGGATTTATGAAAATATATGTGATAAAACAGAACGCACGGATGGACTAATTAATTTTTTGTAACTTTTATACTGTATTCGACTATGTTTATGTACTGCATTGTGAGCTTGACAAGTACAAATATATGTTAATACCCAAGTGCTGAATAAATTTTATTATTTCGTTTCATTTCGTTTTTGCGTCGGGGGTTAAAAATATACTTATGTAACGAATACAAAGTGTCTGAAACCGAAATTGTGTAACAAGATAAAAGGTTTAGAATTTTCACCAGTCTCTTTATATTTATTTAACATCAGTCTTATAAAAGAAATCTTTGAGAAGACGAGACTTTGAAATATTCATTCAATTTGATGGCTAGACACCCTTTTTTCAAAGAACTGTGTTTTCTATTAATATTCACACTGAAATCTACTTTTAAATGTGACATTTACATTGAGCCTAGAACGCTTTCAATTACCATTCGTCTAGCATATAAAACTAAAAACTGGCCAGGTGCGAGTCGGACTCGCTCACGAAGGGTTCCGTACCATATATAAAAACGAGCAAAAAATTCACGTTTGTTGTATGGGAGCCCCCTTAAATATTTATTTTATTTTTTAGTATTTGTTGTTATAGCGGCAACAGAAATACATCATCTGTGAAATTCTCAACTGCCTAACTATCGCGGTTTCAGAGATACGGCCTGGTGACAGACGGGCAGACAGACAGATAGCGAAGTCTTAGTAATAGGGTCCCGTTTTACGCTTTGGGTACGAAACTCTAAAAACTAAGTAATCTCCACCTAAAAGCACCCCTATTTTCTACGAACATGGCTCAGGGCAGTTACTGAAGTGGTTTGCATGAGGGTTCGTTTTTAGGGACTTATTATGCAACGCTCTAAATTAATACGACGAAGGCCGCGTCTTAGAATCGTAGTCAAAGTCTCCTAGTTATAACCTTTAGGATCAGCGCAGACAGTGAGGAGTGTAGTGGAAATCATTAAGGATATTAAGGCACTAGAAAATGAACTCACAAATTATTGAAATAAAGTGCATATATGCTTAAACCTAACGAAAAATTTCAGGTTCAAGCATATATCTTATTTATTTAAATAATATTTTAAAGTAGATTTTCTAGTGCCTTAATAAAATCCCCTCTGCTCCGCTCCTCTGTGACTGCGCTGACCCTCATAGAGCAATGGTATTCGGGATTTTGTGATCAGTCAGTGATTAAATACAAGGTTAAGGTTTATTTTCACTAGAGTATTACGAACACTCACTTAAAGTAACACACAAATTTAAAAAACTTGAATATAAGATGCGTACATGAATTGGGGTATATGAATCAAAAATATTAATATTTGTTCGAAATAATACATTAGATACTGTTTTTATACATAAGAAAATCAAAATTGCAATTATATGAATTGATTTGAAAAAATTAAGATGAGCTTGTCTATGGAAACCAGATAACTGATATACTACATATACCTACTACTTTTCGTTTGAAAATACATACTTATATAAATTTTATGAGTCCAATTTTTGTCCTGTGCAGTAATCGAGTCCAAAACTCGAGGCACCGAGTTAGAGGGAGACCGTAAACACACTGATAACAACTGATAACTTAACGCACTGTATATGTATTATGTTGCTTCACCCTTGCGTGCAGGTTGCATCAGTTGTACCTCCAGTCCAGTTGTACAGCCGCCTTCATGGCTACATATATTCGTAGTCTTTATTCTTATGTGTTAAGGGTGGTTTTTGTTAAGCACGTGTATCTGCTGATGTGTTGATGTCTATGCAAAGTGTTGCATTGTGATGACAAGACACAACTGTGATTGCCAACCCGTACACGTAACCATTCACAGAAAAACGCTGCTGCCCGTTCTCTGTTAGGTACCTTGGTCGATTTCTACGCCCCCCACGGGATGAGATAGGGTGGTGATATAATATGCCGTCACCACACAGCACTACCTTTAGTAATCGTCAAAAAGTACATTTAAAATTTTTAGAACACTTTTTAAGCAAACATTAAAGGAAGATTTAACAGCAAACAAATGATTCCACCCTTAATTTATCACAAAGTGTAAAGAACAAAATTCAATACAAAAGCTTAGCAACAAAGATCGTTCGTTATCTTCAAGAATTCTGTCATTCTCCTTTATTTTCTAGTTACACAACTTTGTGATTTAATAAAGAGGTATAAGGTTCATCTTCCTTTGTATTTGCCGGTGTTGACACGATAAAGGAAACTGGGTGGGAGTCGGGAATAATGTATCGACATTCAATTTATATGTAACGTTATGCGTGAACTGTTAGGAGATTGTACTGCTCTGAATTTGCGCTGGGGCATAGTCTGCATTAATATTATACTTTGTTTATCTTTGGACTGCCTTGTTGGTCTAACGGTGGGTTTCAACCGCAGATCGATGGGTCCTTGCTTTAACCCGCTCACTTCATAAAGGATAACTGACTAGCTAAAAAATAAGTAATGGAATCAGGCGTTACTTTGCGGAAATCCATAACAATCAAAATACAAAATTAATATGTAGTGTTATGCAATTTGCACCGCCCTCCCGCCCGCAAAAATGTGCACATGCAAGAAGGACAATTTAAAAATGCAAATTACATGCGCCAGTACGATACCCAACACGTGTTTCAGTCCTCCACGGACCATTCTCAAGGGCTGCTAACTCGTCGAATGCTCGAAGGAGACTCCTTCGAGGGCGGTGCAAATTACGTCCCGGCATGATTAAACTGACAATTAGCGGAATTAACACTACATATTAATTTTGTATTTTGATAGCTAAAAAATACTTATGCGGTTCGTATCATCCAAGTTATGTAATAAAGAGCGAGCTCAATACAAATATAATGTCCTCGTGGCTGAATGTCGGCCACGGCGACCAGTCTCAATGGAGACTAGTCATCTGCGCGAGACAGACTTTCTATAGCGTGTTCACCCGCAGAGAACGAGGTCCTGGGTTCAAATCCCGGGTCGGGCAAAAAGTGATTTTGGGACTTTTCTGTAAAAAAAAATTCTCAGCATCAGCCCGAAGTCTGGGAGTTAGCGGTATTATACCCCCGTGCCTCGGAGAGCACGTAAAGCCATCGGTCCTGTGCCTGACCTCTTTCCGGTCGTGTCGCCTAAGCGTCCGATCGGATCATGAGAGTGATGGAATAGAAAGTGCCACTGTGTTTGCGCACACACTTGAGCACTATAATATGTCCCGCGCTAATCTCTATTGAGACCGGCCGCTGTGGCCGAAATTCGGCTTGGAGGACATTATTATTCCGTCACTCTCATGATCCGATGGGACTGACCTAGACTGATCCAGACGTCGACCTGATAATGAAAAATATTTTTTTTCAGAAAACCGGGGAGTACTATTCCCCGGTTTTCTGAAAAAAAAATTCAGGATCTCGCTATCCATCATTGAACACACTACCGATTAGTACTAGATCAACGAAACAAGCTCAATATAAAACCATGTTCTCGCTTTAGACACTTAAGTCGCTGGTTACTAGGATAGTTTATAAGAGACTGCAGACAGCAGTTTTATGACTTTCTTCGCACTTGAGCGGGTGGTTTTGCGCTATGAACTCCTACTCAACTTGGGGGTCTCAATTTTAAATAAATAAATATTCGGAATATATCATATATCGATATCTATAACATGTATCTTCATACATAAAAACATAGAAAACACATAGACCAAGACAAATAGACATATTTATATAACAATAGCTACATACATATAACAATATCTGTCTTGTACGGGGCTCGAACCCGCAACCTTTGGATCAAAAGTAAATAATAAATAAATAGTTTTTATTTTCATTTAATGTTTCATGTAGTTTTTATTTTCGTTTAATTTAATGTTGACCGAGCCTTACATGACGCGGACGGAAACAAAATGATAACATTAGGTATAGTAAAACAAAAACTAACGCTTCATGTTAATGCTCTAGCTGCCAAATTAACCGGTTCTGGAAGTACTCATCACACAACACTGAGGAGGAACAGTGTTCCGAATCTTATTAACCGATTCCCCAAGTGAGAGTGGTCAATGGACAACTCCTCACTTCTGAAAAAACAAAAAAAATAAAAATTACAGACATGATCCGACAACGAAACAGCTAAATGTCTATGACAGATTGCTAAGCTAAGCAGGATGAAAAAAAAAAAAAAATTAGGTATAGTAAACTCAATTTTAACCAACACCAATGTAACCAATTTATCGTCCCATATACTATGTTGGCCAACAGTACGACGTGGTACCAACCTTACGCAAAATGGGTTGGCGCCATCTGACGGCCATATCTTCGCAACGAGCGCGCTCATTGGTTAATTCAAATAGTCCGCACTTGCGCCCATATAGGGGCCAGCGCAGACAGAGAGGAGCGCAGCGGAGAGGATTTTATTAAGGCACTAGAAAATCAACTTTAGACTTATAGGAATAAAGTGCATATATGCTTGAACCTGACATAAAACGCTCGCGCGGTTTCGGGCATATAATGTTCAAGCATACATGCACTTTATTTCAATAATTTTAAAGTTGATTTTCTAGTGCCTTAATTAAATCCTCTCCGCTGCGCTCCTCTCGATCTGCGCTGACCCTAGCACGTGCCTTGATTACCTATAACACATTTCCGTCCCTTGTCAAAAATTACTCCCACAAAAAAATACCAACCGAGAGGTTACACATCAACAAGGTTAACATCATTCCATGGAGTACTTTCTTCTTATCATTAGTTCTTTTAAAATAATACGTTAATAGAATTCTCAGAAGAAAATTAACAATAAATATATTATATTCAAACAAGCCCGTTTTCATAATTACCTCAATTCTTCCAAAGAAACATTCTTCTAAAACGTCCGCGACCAAATTAAATTACGTCCCGAGAAAGAAAAGTTGGTAAAAACTTTTTTACATATTTCATTTACTTAGAAATTCTTGTGCAAAATACTAATTTAAAAGAATAGCTATTCTTACTATATAAATAGAGACAGGCATTATAATGAACTAAGTGCAGAAACCAATCACTGAACTAACTAACACTAACTTACCCATAGTAAGATTTATTCAGAGCGTCACAGCCTTTCTGAAATTCACCAATATTATTCCACCAATTTCTTGTTGCGAATTCTAAAATTTATCGGGTTTTGGGTATTTTAGACTTTAATAATTGGCAATACTTCACTATAATGGATGCCAGATGCTCTCACCAGTCCGCAAGTGATTGGTGAGGGGTAAGCAACTAGGCTCGCGATCAATCCATAGATGGGTGACCGCCAAAGTGGTTTAATTTTTGATCGTCTCCGTGGTTCGGAGGGCACGTTGAGCTGTCGATCCCGGTTGTAGCCGTTAGGCAACAGTCGTTAAGCCATGTCAGAGGCCTACTGGGCGGTTTGAACAACTCTGACACTAGGGTAACCACTGCCCATATGATAAGTTATATAGTAATAATGGCTATACTTTTAAATTTAGTGATTGACAAAATAGAGTACTTCATTGTAATGAACTTCTCCATTACAATGAACTACTCTGATTTTGGCAGTACCTACAGTTATTCACCAAAGTCTGAAATACCCCAAAAATAGAGAGAGATATTCCCAAATTTCTGAATTTAGAAATTATTTTCAACTTGTCGCTGGTAACTGCTGGATGCGCATAGCGCAAGACAATTGCCGATTGTGGAGATCTTTGGGAGAGGCCTTTGTCCAGCTGTGGACATCTTTCGACTGATGATGATAAACTTGATTTCATAAATAACGTAAATAATATTTAGTATCGTTAACAACGTGAGTAGTCATTAAAAAAAATTATAATAGAATTCTAAGAAGAAAATTAACAATAAATATACCATATTCAAATAAACCTCTTTTCATAATTATCTCAATTCCTTCAATGTAACATTCTTCTAAAACGTCTCGACCAAATTACATTGTCCCTAGATAGAAAAGTGGCCAAAACTCTTTTATATATTACATTTACTTTTGAAATCTCTTCGGTAAAATACCAATTTAAAAGAATAGCCATTACTGCTATATAAATAGGGAGAGATAAAGTCCATAGTAGTGAACTTCTTCCATTTTTCCCAGTATTGCCAATCTTAAAAGTCTAAAATACCCAAATACTGATAAATTTATAAATACGGGACAACTTCATCATCATCATCATTAGCCTACTACTTGGCATAGGCCGCCCCCAAAATAGCGTTGCCATTTGAAGGCGTTTGCCGTAGTCACCGTACTTGCCATGCGAGTTGGAGACCCCAGTTAGATGGTAGCTAGTACACAGGAGGTGGTGGAAGAAGGTTTCTTGAATGGAAGTGTTTCTTAAGCACTGTAGACTTGTGTATGTGGGTGTGTTCATGCTGCGGCACCGTGATGCGTGTCTGACATACCACTGTTAAACCCGCGATGGTTTGTGTGGAATGTTCTGAGTTTGTATGTTTGTAATTAAATTTAATGTATTGAATAATAAACTAAATAATAAAGAAACGTAATTGTAGAAATGCTCTGACGCTCTGAGATAATTTTACTACAGGTGAGTTTGTTAGCATTGTCACTTGATGTCGGTGTTTCGTCATAATAGTAGGTTTTAAACATAATATTTTGTTAGTTATTTTAATGTTAAAACAAACGAAAAATATTTGTTGAATCACCGTGATTGATTTGTTACGGGAAATTATATTAACATCAATAGATACAGCACTACCAATAGCTGCATACTGTATTTCTATATCTCAGATCAGATTTCACGGGCAGGAACAACACACATAATTCTAGTCTACTATGTTCCTATAAACTAAGCCCGTACATGGCTCCTCTAACCTACGTCAAGATCTATCTAAGGAACTCGAAAATTTGATCTACCGGTGAATATCGTCCGTAGCTTAATAGCCGAGCGCTAGGTATAGTCCGCTGTAATTTTTTTTATTTAGATTAACATTTTACATTGCCATAAACGCTATATAACTTTGATTTTATCATGAATATGGTTGTCTGCTGAATAAAGAGCTCTTTACGCAGAATGAGGGGGGTCAGTGACACGTGGGTTGAGCAAGCGTTCTGCGCTACCTAAACCGCCTGACAACATTCAATAGATGCTTATATGCCGACTTATATCTTAGAAATAAAATAGATGCTCATTATTAGGCTTCGCTACACCAAATATCCGTCACTTTTCTAGACTCATGTAGAAAGAAAGAAATGTTCTTTCCGGAAAAAACTTTTGTCTCCACATTTTTCTATTTTCTCAATCAACCACGTCAATCAAGACATTCATGACCGCATAAAATAATAGGTGTCGAGAAATATCGTGACGAAAAACTCCTAGATAAAGCCAGCTGACGCAAGCACCTCTATATATCTTGCTAAGATTTACAAAAAAATATATGTGAACAGATACGTAGAATGATATCTCGGAAACCTTTGTCTAAGCAAAACCTTCACCTAATAGCATTAGGATAGAGTAACGTACGAATAAGCCACAGAACGTATTATTACACAGAAGGAACACTAAGCTATTAAATGTACATTTCTACTAATAACAATATACAGAAAATCAATAACTGCCTCGTGGGTTTATCGGTAGCGTGTTCAACCGCAGCTAATAAGGTCCTGGGTTCAAATCCTGGGTCAGACCGTAAAGTAATTTTGGGTTGTTTCCGTAAAAAGAAATTTCTCTATATCAGCCCGAAGTCTGGGAGTTGGTGGTATTACACCCCCGTGCCTCGGAGAGCACTTAAAGCCGTCGCCGCGTCGGTCCTGTCTTTGACCTCTTTCCGGTCGTGTCGCTAGTCGTCCCATTCTGATCATGAGAGTGATGGAATAGAAAGTGCCCTTGTGTTTGCGCACACACTTGTGCGCTATAATCTGTCCTGCGCAAGTGGCTAGTCTCCATTGAGACTGGCTGCCGTGGCCAAAATATGGTCGGGAGGGCATTATTAATTAATTGTTGGGAATACAGCGTAGGCAAGCTCACCACCCAGTTGGAACGGTTATATTTGTTGCAATGATATATAACATTATTTTAAATTAACTTAAATGCTTTTCGTATATTCTGTTTTTAAGTTAGAAATATTTTACTATCCACTCGGATAATAAGTGATCATTATTTATTTATTTCCAATTTATATACTCACTAAACGTAAAAAGAAAGAAAGAATAAAAACAAGAGAAGACATTGCACAAAGGTATTACTTATTTCTAAAGAAATATCTTCCAGTAGACCTGTAAGAGGAGATTTTGGAAGAGAGGAAGATATGAGTGTGTTGGATGATATACATACATACGATAAAAAGACACATATACATAAATACACACATAATTTTAAATAATAAACTACATAAAATACATATATTACAGTTACATACATTACAGTTGCGAATGTTAGGCGAAAGAGAGTTCCACAGCCTAACCGCCTGAACAGTGAAGGAGTTGGAGAAGAAATCAGTTTTATGGGATGGGAAGTTTTAAATGCTTTTTAGGTGTGACCTACATTGGGCATTGGGAGAATGTTTAAAGGAAACATCTTTAATGAAAGTTGAGTAGAAAAAACGGAACAAAATAAGCAAAATGACAATTTAGTTACCAGTAATTTTTTTGATGTGAAACATCTATAGCCGCACGTAAAACAGATTTCTGGCGTGGCGACGCATGCCGTGGTTTTTTTTTAGTTCCTATCACAATATGTTCTTTTCGACTTCGACTTCGACTTCGGCTTCTACTTGGACTTCGACTTGACTTCGAGTTTGACTTCGACTGCGACTTATACTTCGACTTCGACTGCGACTTATACTTCGACTTCGACTTCGACTGCGACTTATACTTCGACTTCGACTTCAAATTCGTCTTCGACTTCGACATGACTTCGACTTTGACTTCGACTGCGACTTATACTTCGACTTCGACATCGACTTCGACTTCGACTTCGACTGCGACTTATACTTTGACTTCGACTGCGACTTATACTTCGACTTCGACTTCTGCATATTACTTTTACAAAATAATGTCGATGTTTCACATCTGCCAGGCGTCCCGTGACGGCTCACATTTTTTTATAACAGAAATTCACAGAAAAAATATGCAAGTGATTTTTGTATTTCCATCGAACCAGTCCGTCGCATTTATTTGTTTGGAACTTTGGACTACTTTTTTCAGCGCTGCTCAGTTTTGGAAATAAATAAAATACATCAAATGATCTAGGAAATCTGAACACCAGACTAAAATTGAAACATGTTTTAAAATATTGGAGTCCTCAATAAACTAAGCTTACCATGTGACTGAATACTTACTTTTTATTCTAATCAGTAACGTCCGTTAGATTTCGCCATCAGTTGTTAGTGCACACGTTTGAGTGACGACACCGCATTTGCACTTAAATTTAGAATTTTAAATGTATACCAACCTAGGGATCTACCGGCTAAGGCACCGAACATCGTTTTCATGAATGGCGTTCATATAAATATAGGTTAAAAATGACTTAATCAATCGTTAAATCGGCTTCCATGACCACATCTGACGTCATAAATGGTCCGGAATCTATTGTCAACGTTGAAGCCGATTTAACGATTGATTAAGGTTTTTTACCTTTATTTATTTGAACGCAATTCACGAAAACGATTTTCGGCGACTTAGCCGGTAGAGCCCCTGAACTGATTTTCTATGCTACGGCCAGTCTGGTTCCGAAGTCTATTCACTGATTTGTTCTTATAATTTAAAGCAGTTTCTCTTCTTCTTGAACTCAGTTTTTCAGTGGTAATTTTATTCGATTTAGGACTGATCTCTTGGGTCCCAAAATGAAATTAGGACTTTTGTTTTAACGTAGAATCGACTGTGATTTTGATCTCATAATAGAATAATAAGTGTTCCTTTCCACTCCCAGCTACTTATTCAACCAATAACATGAAAAATATCCAATACTTCCTAATCTAATTCTAATTTGATTTTAAGTCTTTTGATATTAAGTTCCTTACTTGACTGTTTCTTATATGACTGGTCTGTTAGTGTGTTTAATGACCCTAACTACTAAGCCGGAGGTCGTGGGTTCGATCCCAAAACAGGAAAAATCTTTATGTGAAAAGCACTATATATGTTATCTGTATGGAAGTAATTTATCTATAACTAGCTGTGCCCCGCGGTTTTACCCGCGTTAAATTTTATAAATTATCATAGCTCCTCCCCGGTAGGTGATAGCGTGATAATATGTAGCCTATATGTTGACTCGACCTCTTAGTAATATTCATGCAAAATTTGAAGTAAATCAATGCAGTACTTTTTGATTTTAGCCCGGACATACATACAGACAAACAGACACACAGACAAAAATTCTAAAAACTATATTTTTGGCTTCGATATCGATTGTAGATCACGCCCCAAGTGTCCTTTAAAAAATATATTCAATGTACAGTTTTGACTTTCCTACGATTTTATTATATGTATAGATATCTATGTATTTATAAATATATAAGTATGTTTATCAGTTGTCTGGTTGCCAACGAGCGAGCTCTGGTTGTACGGCATAAGGTCACAGGTTTTTTTTTTGGTAAAGACAACGCCCGCACTATGGATTTTAATCCCTGTGTCCCTGTGTCGGTACTTTACAAACATATAATAAATGGATACAAATTAAATCCAGAATGTATAATATATGTATCTCTTCATAAAGGGTGGAGACCTGGTGTCCTGAAATACAGGCCTTCAGCCTAGTTTAGGCAAGAGTCACCCACAATATTATAATAGTTACCTATAACTAATACACCTTATACAATGTATTCTGTAATATTGTGGTGAGAGAATAAAACATTATTATTTACAAGCGTTTTTTTAATGAATAAAATACCTTTGTACAATCTTTTACTTGTATTATTTATTGTTATTATGTTTTTATTTATGTGTACATAAATTGTTAAATAAAAAAATAAAAACCCTTTTTTATTTTATTAAGATAAGATAAGATAAGATAAATACTCTTTATTGCACACCAATTACAGACAAAAATTTAGGAAACATTGAAAGCAAATTGTACAATAGGCGGTCTTATCGCAGTCAGCGATCTCTTCCAGACAACCTTTGGATGGATAAGAAGCAGAAATATAGAAAGATTTATTAAGTTTTATTTAAAGCCAGTTTCAGAAGCACGTTTTAGATGGTTACCCTGGCCTTTATACGCTTCGAATACCAGGGGCTATGCTGACAAGTTCTGGCAACCCACCACAATATTAAGTTATAGTAACTGCAAGTATTTTGTAAGTACAGATGCGTTAAGCTACCCAAATTGAAATTAATATTCCCAAAATGTCCCCGTTTCCTGCAGCAAGTTGGATGCAAATCCCTTACATTTGGGATACATCTGAACGACAAATGAGGCCGAACTCAATTTCCATATAAATTACAGGATTCGAACTAAATGAGATATAGCATGCATCAGAACTTGCACAAAGTAATCATTTTGCATAGTATCATTTTAAACCATGGAAAATGTGCAGGTATTTACAATTACTCAATTTTAACGCAGATTAGCCTTTCACGCCGCAGGGCCTGGGATCGATTCCCACCTAGGATAGACATTTGTATGCATGAACATGTCTGTTTGCCTTGAGTCTAGGTTTTTTCCTCACTAATATAATAATTGCGCAAGTAACTCTGACAGTCTGTCTGTCGCTCTTTCACGCCAAAACTACTGAACCGATTTAAACGACATTTGGTACACAGATAGTCTAGAGCCAGAGAAAGAACATAGGCTACTTTTTAGCTTAGCAAAAAAGGGTTGTAAGGGGTTGAAAATGGGGGATGAAAAGTAGTATGGAATTATCGTAATTTTTAGAGCTAGAAACTTATTTTTTAGGCTATTGTTGTTAAATTGTTGATATAAATAAATATGACATTTGAAGTTTGTAAAGATTTGTTAAGGGTGTAAAATAATAATAGGGAATTAGGGATGACAGTTTGTATAGAAATATGTAACGTTTATATGAATGTTTCGATAAGTTTTGCGAGAGGAGACAAAATATTAGAGATATTCTGATGTAACATTTACGGAGTCATTACAAAATGCGTGGACGAAGTCGCGGGCAAAGCTAGTTATCAATATAAGTATGGGTTTTTCAAAATAAAAGTAAATATCAGTTATCTGGTTTCCATATTACAATCTCTGCTTAGTTTGGATCAGATGGCCGTGTGTAAATAATGTCCCAAGATATTATTAATATCTAGATAGACATGGTTTAACTGTTGTATTATAAAAGAAAACCTATATTTGCGTCTAAACCTATGTCAATAAATCCCTTTTCATACTTTAATTGACCAATTTCTCTCACAAAAGATGTTTTTCTGCCTTCTTGCATTTATTTCCCTTTATAAAGACAGGATATCTACTCATTGTATTCAATAATTGTCCTTTTGTGTGCGTGACCTTTGTATTACACAATTTATTATTGAAATGGGCTGAAAAGCCCGTTGAATACAAAAGTACTTCGAAAGAAGTTAGGTAGTTTCAATTTTTCACCGCCCGTTCGAGTTTTTGTGAGTTGGCTAAGTTTTGGGTCTGGTTGGATGTTACTGCTTGGGATAAGTTCCCTTGTAATGTTTTGGTGTATTTATGTAGGTCTTCTGTATAGCGAGGAACTTTAAGGTGGTATCTTGAAGTAACTTCTAGTATTTATTCTTAGGAAAGGGTAAGTTAGGCTAGGAAAGCCTATGCCCAATTCTCGTTCCACCCAACTCAACCTGGCGTTTTGAACAGAATTAAATTGCTACATCCTTTGGGGAGGCGTATATTACAAATTCTTTCTAGGAATGATACCCTCCCGATCTTGGAAATTTTATTTATAAGGCGAATGAAAGGCCGAATTTTTTCAGAATGTAATAAGGTTGAAAATGGCGCAAACTTTGTGTCTTTTTTTATTTATTTCCATATATTATTTCTCCTTATAAGAAGAGGTTTCCCAAAATTGTATGAACTATATAAATTTCATAAAAAGGTGATCAGTTATTTATTTAGAACATTAGATTAACTTTTTTTATTGCTATTTAATTTATGTATCTTGTTAAAATAAGGAAACAAGAATAAGGATTTGTTTTAATATTTGATTGATGTTTTAATTTTGTAAATGAATAAATAGATTGTTTTTATTCTAATTAAAAATCTTTTGCGTAAGAAATCTCTATGTGCATAGTTTCTTTAATTTGTAAGAAATTTCTAAATTATTTTAATGATTGATCGGTTAGATTAGCTAATTATTAGACATTCATATTCATTATTTATATATTATGATTGTATTAAATATATTTATTTTTATTGCAATAATATGAATATTTTGAACAAACAAAAAAACTGATATTTATAAATATTGCCTATTATTTTTCATACAAACCTCCTCCTTGCAATAATGAACACATAAAATATCAGAACTATACTGTTTAAACTTAGAAAGTACATGTATTCTGTGAACCGCATTAAGATTTTCATGCAAAAATAGAAAAAATAAAACAATAATTTTTATGGGTTCCCCATACTTAAAACTGATGCTCATTTTTTTTTCATCAAACCCATACAATTTATCTATGGATAGGTCTAAAAAAATGATATTGAGGTTTCTAATATAATTTTAGCTAAACTGAATAATTTCGGCGAGAATCCAAAGTGTTAAAATGTGTGTCCGGGTGGAGACACTTTTTTCATTATTTTATTTTTATTTTAGAAGTTACGGGGTAACTTCTAAAATAAGAGAAGTATACAACTAAAAAAATATATAATGTACATTACCATGCAAACTTTCACCAAAAATTGGTTTGAACGTGATCTAGTTAGTGCTTTGTTTTCATACATCTTAAATCGTAAACCGCAATTTACTTTTCATTCAATCAACTCAAATACTTGCTGCTACGGACCCCTTCATGAGCGAATCCGGCTCGTACTTGGCTGCTTTTTTGTTGTAACTCATATATACATCGGATGTATTATTTATACTATATCTGATGTATTTTTATACTTGCTGCTACGGACCCCTTCATGAGCGAATCCGGCTCGTACTTGGCTGCTTTTTTGTTGTAACTCATATATACATCGGATGTATTATTTATACTATATCTGATGTATTTTTATAGTTTTATTTACTAACTACATGTGCCCCGCGGTTTTACCCTCGTTAAATTTTATAAATTATCACAGCTCCTCCCCCGTAGGTGATAGCGTGTTAATATGTTAACCCGACCTCTTAGTAATATTCATGCCAAATTTGGAGTAAATCTGTCCAGTACTTTTTGAGTTTAGCCCGGATATACATACAAACAGACACACAGACAAAAATTCTAAAAACTATATTTTTGGCTTCGGTATCGATAGTAGATCACGCCCCAAGTATCCTTTTAACAAAATATTCAATGTACATATTTGACTTTCCTACGATTTTATTATATGTATAGATTTACCAATAATTCAATATTTATTTTTGTGAAGCTTGTTATATATTATTGGTTCCATTGAAAATAAACTGTTATCGAATAAATATTAAGCTGTTATATGTACGTTGTGAAATGCAACAAAAAAATAATTTTATTCAACAATAGTGTATTTTCATTGGCATTTATTTCATTTAAAATTAATTGTTTCGTCGCTGAAAATCCGGCGCTTTTGGACGTGTGAACTTAATATCTGCAACATTTTTGTACACGTTCCAAAAACATTTTTTTTTATGTTTTTCACTTTTAGATAACTAGCTGTGCCCCGCGGTTTAACCCGCGTTAAATTTTATAAATTATAGCCTATGTGTTATTCGGATATAAAACCTATTCATCAAAATCCTTTCAGTATTCAGTACAGCTATATTACTACAAAGTTTCATCACAAGCCGTTCGGTAGTTTTTGCGTGAAGAAGTAACAAACATACACACTCACACACTCATAATTCGCCTTTATAATAGTAGTGTGATTACACCCAGAATCAGGACAAACAGACATATTTATGCACGCAAATATCTATCCTGGGTGGAAATCAAACCTACGACGTGCGGCGTGAAAGGTATCTACCAACCACACCAACTGGGACTCTACCGGGTTAGTCGCTGAACATCGATTTCTTAAATGGCGTTCAAATAAATAAAGATTATAAAATTAGAAAAATGACTTAATCAATCGTTAAATCGACTTCAACGTTGACAATCGATTCTAGATCATTTATGACGTCACATATGCCTTGGAAGCCGATTTAACGATTGATTAAGTCATTTTTAACCTTTATTTATTTGAACGCCATTTAAGAAATCGATGTCTCGGTGATCGATCCTCAAAGAGTCCCTGGCTTGTCAAAAAAATACAAATAGGCTATCCAACGAAAGTGACACCATTTATAAGGGAATCCCAATAAACTACACCTCTTGTTAACAAATTGAAGACTCATTTGCGCAAGTGACAGAGCAATTGAATGCAGAGGCTTTTGGATTGGCGTTCCATAATCTGTGAGCTTTATTGGAAACTTAAGAGAGGTAGGACACAGCGTTCATTTGCTTAAAGTGGGAAGCCCGATTGGGAAAGTACCTCCACTTTACAGAAGACCTTCCTTAATAATAACATTAAAAAAACTTGTGTGGACTTATGTACACGCGTTAGAAGTTATACTTCTTAATATACAACTTGAACATAGTTATCAATTTTCATACCACCTAGAACTAACTTCATGCTGTTAAATTTTTTGGTGTCGGTGTGCGCGCGCATCGTAAAAATTCACTCTCATAATTTTTCTCCATCGCGCCAAAAGAAGTATAACTTCAAAAATAACTTTAATTATGTTTTTCTGCATGTCAGGAAGGACGCCAGAGCTTATCGGGGTGGGGGGAAGGGTCAGCAACATTTGTTTGCTGACTCTCTTAACCCTTTCACAGCCGATCACGTGCAGAGTACGTCCCAAACCTATTGTATTGTGAAATCTTCGGCTGCCGGCAACGCACCCGCGACTCCTCCGGTATTGTGATTGTACAAGGGCGGCGTTCAGTAACCATCAGGTGACCCACTTGCTCGTTTGATACCCTCAGATATAAAAAAGAACCCGCTTTAGAGCAGGTAAGCCGATCTAAGAGGCTTTCACTGCGTAACCAGGCAGTAGAGGTGAGCGTGGACTCGAGCCGTCTAGTAACATAAAACTACAGGTTAAATAGCCGTGCTGGTAGACACCCTATTTGGGGTTTGATTTCGACGTGGTTAATAACGTGGAGTCGCATGAGAGTCGGTTACTTTTGTGAAGTTTTGTACAAATATTGCTTAACGTAGAGCAATAGTTGTATAAAACATCACAAAAACAACCGACTTTCATATATATGTAATACCGCGTATTATCAGTTTAACAAGAAGTACAATATTAACAAGCAAATGACTTGACCCTGTATGATAAACTTTTTAGTCGTATTCGAGCTCTTGACGAGTTAACATCCCAAGAGAATGGTCGGAGGACTGAAATACGTGTTGGGAATGATACTGGTGCTATATAAACCAGTGTGATACCCAACACGTGTTTCATTTGTTTGTTTCACCGTAGCCTAGTTGGTAGAGCTCCTGCCTACGAAGCTGGTGGTCCTGGGTTCGAATCCCGGTAAGTGCAAATGTTTGTGTGATGAGCACGAATATTTGTTTCTGAGTCATGGATGTTTTCTATGTATATAAGTATTTATCTATCTATATAAGTATGTATATCGTCGCCTGGTACCCATAGTACAAGCTTTGCTTAGTTTGGAGCTAGGATGATCTGTGTGACATTGTACCGATATATTATTATAGATATATCTATACATATAATAAAATCGTAGGAAAATCAAAACTGTATATTGAATTTTTTTAAAAAGGATACTTGGGGCGTGATTAACAATCGATATCATAGTCAAAAATATAGTTTTTACAATTTTTGTCTGTTTATCTTTTTGTCTGTATGTATGTCCGGGCTAAATGAAAAAAAAATACTCCGTGGATTTACTTAAAATTTTGCATGAATATAACTAAGAAGTCGGGTCAACATATAGGCTACATATTATCACGCTATCACCTACGAGGGAGGAGCTGTGATATTATATAAAGTTTAACGCGGGTAAAACCGCGGAGCACAGCTAGTTATTTATATTATCCTTTTTGCGGGCGGGAGGGCGGTGCATATTTGGTCCCGGCTTGATTAAAATGTCAATTAGCGGAATTAACACAACATATTAGTTTTGTATATTTTTGACATTATTTACACGCCATCTGATCCCAATCTAAGCAGAGCATGTACTATGGAAACCAGATAACTGATATACTACATATACTCCTTTTTTGTAAATAATTACTTCTATAGATAATTACATCCAGACTCAGGATAAACAGCCATGTTCAGGCACTCAAATATATTATTTTCCTCGTTGGTCTAGCGGTAGCGTGTTCACCCGCAGAGCCCGAGATCCTGGGTTCAAATCCCGGGTCGGGCCAAAAAGTGATTTTGGGACATTTCTGTAAAAAGAAAAATTTCTCAGCACCAGCCCGAAGTCTGGGAGTTGGCGGTATTATACCCCTGTGCCTCGGAGAGCATGTAAAGCCGTCGGTCCTGTACCTGACCTCTTTCCGGCCGTGTCACTAGGCGTCCCATCGGATTATGAGAGTGATGGAATAGAAAGTCCTCTTGTATTTGCGCGCACACTTGAGCTCTATAATATGTCCCGCGCAGATGGCTAATCTCTGTTGAGACTGGCCGCCGTCGCCGAAATTCGGCTAGGAGGAGATTATTAGTTAGTTAAAACTCTTATATCTCAAACTTTTATCATCAACTCAGCGTACTGACATCCACTGCTGGACAAAGGCCCCCCTAATAGATTTCCAGATTGAAGTTTAGTCCTCAATTTTAGAGATATGCCATAATCGCTATACTCAGCAGACGGGTTGGCGATCGCAGTATGATGGTCATAGTACAAAGAGGAACGCTGCTACCTGTTCTCTGGGAGATACACCCTCGGGTATTCTTTTACGCCCCCGCGGGATGAAATGGGGTGGAGATATTCTATGCCGTCAGAAATTGACTAAAGCTTTATCATCCACTCATTTTTAGGGTTCCATAGCCAAATGGCAAGAGAGACCCTTCCAAAGTGGTAAAATGAGTGTCCCCCCTCCCTGTAACTTCTAAAATAAGAGAATGATAAAACTAAAAAAAATATATGATATACATGACCATGCAAACTAACAACGAAATTTAGTTTGAACAAAATCTAGTAAGTAGTTGTTTTTTAATACGTCATAAATAGTTATCCGCAATTTACCTCTCATTTAATCAATTGATATACTTGCTGCTACGGAACCCTTCATGGGCGAGTCTGACTCGCATTTGGCCGGTTTTTTTCTTTGTTTTCTTGTATATTTATGAGTATTTCTTATAAAGTTATTTTTAATAAATTCATAGTATCAGTCCGACCAATTCAAACCGTGAAAAAAAACAAGAATATTCTAGAAAACGTTTATACTATGTAACTTTGCAGAATCGCAAAAGTTTTTGCTGATTTCTTTCTTCTCGTCAAATAAAACTGTTACTGGACTGTTTCCCTTGACATTGAAAACATTATCTGAGTTAGGAGTTCCAAGGTAACATCTCAAGGGAGCCAGCGATGACGTCATCTGTCCGTATTGTCTTTAGAGACGTTGTGTGTGACGTAAGCGAGACTTTATTGGATGTTTCCAAGTGATTTGTTTCAGTATTCTTTTACATAAATATAAAATTGTGCTCATAGAGTTTACCGTATCGTGGGAAATCAATATCCGCTAAAATAACGCACCTTAGAGACAAATAAGTATTACGACTTATTAAATACAATTCACAAGTTACTTAGTTTTTACTTCTATCGGATGTCCCCAAAGTATGACCTTTTTCAAAAACTGTTTTTTATTTTTATTATTATATAACAACTTAAATGAGAATGCCTCATGGTTAGTAATCACCGCTGCACTCAATACTGAGTGGTCGTAAGTGGGTTCTCAGCCTTTAAGAAACGAATAGGTTTGCTTTTTGATGATTGTCATATCATACCGGATCTAAAATACCTGTTTTTTTTATAAGGTAGGGGGAATGCCTAATCAACCACCTGTAGAACCAGGTGGATGCGCATGCCACCCGCAAAAAGTGTCTGTGGGTGGGTATGTCGGATGGTATGACTGACTAAACCTAACCTGCCGTGGACTTCTTCTGGCGCCTGATAGGGGGAGCCCCGGGAACGCGGGTATGCTGCTCCGGTGCCCCCCTTTTGCGCCATGTCCCAGATGGTCAGGACACGCACCCGGGGAGAGCTGTCAGTTGCCCTCCCCATTTGCCGACTCGGATCTAAAATACCTACACACAAAGTAAGCCTAAGTCCTCGTGCACGGTAACTGTTTACCTCTGGCGACGGTCTGTGGCGGAACGTGGCGGCAGGTATAAATTTTAACATTTTCCCAGAACACTCCTCGTGGTAAATCTGGTAAAGGACACATGTTGCGACGTCACGTCTATCCACTAGGGGATAACACTAAACAGTGGGATTCCTGTTGCCAGCAACGATTCCAGATTGGTGACGTTGAATGCGTACAAAAGGAATAAATTAATACTGTGGTGCCCCGGCCTAGAGGTGGCAGTAATATTCCATATGCCCTTTCTAGCCCCCTTCCGGAGGCTGTAGTTGATATCCAACGGCTTTGTTTTCTCAATATGATATGATCTGCCACATGCAACTGTGACAATATCAGTCGGATATGTTTCTAGAAAACAAAGCCTACAACTCACCTACAACCTCCGAAAAGGAATTTTAAATTTGAACTGCCAGTGTATCGTTCGTAGCTTAATACAGAGCGCCTACCCGGATTGGTGGGTTAAATTTATGATTTCCCAATTCTAAGATTAAATTTACGCTTTGCATTGCACTTAATGCTATAAAATTTTAATTTAATAGAATCTCTTGTTCTAACACATTGTATGTACAGGCGCCAGCACATCAAGCTACCCCAATCTGTCAAATCTCCCCAATTAAAAGTGAACCTTATGCTTATGTGATAAAGTTGAATCTATAAAAGAAATTGGACAGATAGGGGTCTCTGAATGTGCTGGCGGCTGTACATGTAATAGAATAAGACATAAATAAGGTATAATATTGTAATAGAGTTTTATTTTATATTCATGTCAGTCGAATGTCGTCCACTGCTGGACCAGAGCCTCGCCCAAGAATGGAGGGATATGCCATAATCGCCAAGCTTGGCAGACGGTTAGGCGATCGCAGTAAGATAGTCATAGTACTCAGAAGAACGCTGCTGCCCGTTCTCCCTATATACCAATATATGTATATACCCTCGCGACGACTTCTACAACCCCAACTGGTTGAGATGGGGTGGCGATATTCTTCGTGGCCGTCAACCACACAGCAATATCAAAGCTAGATAATTATTTTATATTATTAGAACCAATTTTGGTTGGAGTGTTAAATTTTTAGCGTTTCGTAGCAAAAGGAAACCTTATGATGGAACTCACATACGGCTTCCTTTTACTACGAAACGCTAAAAATGTATCACATCAACTCAAATAATACAACGTATTCTCTCAAATAAAATCAATTGCTTACGTCACAAGAGACAATAACCCGGTGGAGCGATCGCATCGGACGATTGATGACGTCATTTGTTCCTATCGCCAACCTAATGTAGTTTGAGTTATCGACACCCCACTATATTGAATGGGCAAAAAACGGGCAAGGTTCAGCAAAAGCCAACCATGAGGTAGACAGAACCATTCAGACAATATTTAGTAAAATAATAGCTAAAACTATAAATTTCGACAATTAAACTTAAACATAATCTCTTTGACAATAGCTTTATACAAGCTAGCTAAATATCGATGCTATTATAAAATAAATTTTATAAAAGTTGTCATACAATCTGTGTACCTAAATATCTATGTAACTAGAAATAATTATGTATACCTACTTAATACAAACATGTTCTGACTATTTACAAGCCTTTTTTAAAGTCGACGTGAATAAAAACCTTTTTCATTTTAATTGTATTTCTGCGCAACGTAGTTTAATAAAAATAATAGGGGGTACTGACCTAATATGCGCTCCGGAAAAGTACATTTGTCCATGTTCATACATGCTAAAGCGACGTAATGACATTTAATTTAGTATAAATAGTCGTATAAAATATAGAAAAGCCATGTGTCGAGTGAAGTTATTCTGTTAATTATTCAGAAGTAAAACAAATATTGTGTTAATTGTATCTCATATGTGGGTTTAAAATCTACGAAGTCTGATTTACTACACAACTTAATGGATCTAGTCTTAAATATACAAATAAAGTTTACATTCTGTTTATTAAATGTTGCCAAAATTTAATTTTATTAAGTAATAATAATAATGGGAATGGGACAACCGGAAGGGGAAGACCACGTCGAACATTCTCTGACCAAATTGGAGATGTTCTCAAGAAAGGGCAGGTCAGAAGTACCCTAAACCGGCGAGCATGTATGAAGAATATAATGTCAGTAATCGAGGCAAAAGAAGTATGCAAAGATCGTGACAAATGGAAATCCGTTGTCTCTGCCTACCCCTCTGGGAAACAGGCGTGAGTCTATGTATGTATGTATGTAATAATAATAATAATGATATATAGGGACAATGTCACACAGATCATCCAAGTCCCAAACTAAGCAAAGCTTGTACTATGGGTACCAGGCGACGATATACATACTTATATAGATAGATAAATACTTATATACATAGAAAACATCCATGACTCAGAAACAAATATTCGTGCTCATGACACAAATATTTGCACTTACCGGGATTCGAACCCAGGACCACCAGCTTCGTAGGCAGGATCACTACCAACTAGGCTACGGTGACCGTATTAAGTACTTATTTATTTCAGTAAAAGCTTAATAAGAGAACTGTAAGAATATTTATCAATTTATATTTCCGCTCTGTTATCTATGAAACATTTAATTCAAATCTAACTCATGGTTTCCCTACCGTATGTGTAACATTTTAAAAGCAGACAATATTTTGTTGGATCTAATATATTGACGGCTAAATTCGTGGTATGTTGAGAGTTTATCTTTTTTGGTTGGAACGGACGGGATTTTGTACTATCTCCTTGTCTTTTTCTACTATTTCAATTGTATAGAAAGTTGAGTTTAATGTTATAATTAATTTTATATTGAGGTAGAGTAGCTAAAAGCTGAAGTGGTTAATACACTGAGAATAGAATATACATACACATATTGCAATGTGCGTACGTATTTATAACAAAATACCAAGTCGTATATTGAATATTGAACTCGAGAAAATTTAAGATAGAATTACACAAGTGGCTTATTGAATGTAATTTTTACAGTTTAAAAGATTTTATGAATGTGAGATGTTGATTCCTTTTGTCAAAATATAAATTTTTGCATGCTATGTTATATCTTAGCGAAACATGTTGAGCTACTGTAATAATATTAACATCAATGTATACCATGTTTTACGCAAATAAATAATTTACTTACTTACTTACTTACTATAATTTTTAGGTTTTCTACACGTGCTCTTTATGGGTTAGACATACGCAAAGGGCCAATAACGCTTTTCGGGTATTTTTGAGACTTCCGCGATTCTGTAGCGCTTTAGGCATGTTTTCTTAAGCAAAAACTGAAAGTTAAGCTATCGTACAAAAATAATCGGCGTGTCTGATGTGCAGAATTCGCGGGAGCACCGACAGTATCGTGAAAGGTATTGCTTAGAAGCCGGACTGCCTATTCCTGTGGCACTTGGCCTATAGACCAGGAGCTATTGTGCCAGGAAGGTAAGTGCATTGAAAAAAAAAAAAAAATATATATATATATATATACATACATAGACTCACGCCTGTTTCCCAGAGGGGTAGGCAGAGACATCGGATTTCCAATTGTCACGATCTTTGCATACTTCTTTTACCTCGATTACTGTCATTATATTCTTCATACATGCTCGCCGGTTGAGGGTACTTCTAACCTGCCCTTTTTTGAGAACATCTCCAATTTGATCAGAAAATGTTCGACGTGGTCTTCCCCTTCCGGTTGTCCCATTCACACAGGCCAGGTATACTTCTTTTTTCAATCTTCTTTCATTATTTATATTTATGTTATTTTTATTAACACAGTTCTTACTTCTCTTTGTATCACTAACACTATGAATCCGTTCGCTAGTTTTTGCGTGAAAGAGTAACAAACTTCCATACATCCATGCTCACAAACTTTCGCATTTTTAATATTTATTAGAAGAATAAATTGAATATTGTTATTTACTCAAAATTATCTTTTATTAAATCATACTAATATTATAAAGGCGAAAGTTTGTGAGTGAGTGTGTATGTTTGTTACTTCTTCACGTCTAAACGGCTGGAGCGATTTTAGTAAAATTTATTGTTTATTTTTTTACTTTTTTTTTTTAAATACAACGCCTGCACTAAGGAATCTAATCCCTGTGTCGCGGGGTACTTTACAAATATATAATAGACGGACACAAATTACATCCAGGCTCAGAACCACTATTTATGGGTCACACAAATTGTTGTCCGGCGCGGGACTCGAACCCGTGGCACGAAGAGGCGAGGCGACTGTCTTAGCCGCGACGCCACACGTGTATGGAGTTATCTGACACCCTGGATATACATAGGCTATAATTTATAGGGTTCAAAATAAAAAAAATATAGTTTTTGCACCTAGAAGCAGGAACACGGTCCATGTTACGGCTCTAGAACCCTCTTGACAATGCAAACTGTGTCCAAAAGCACTGCTTTTTGAATCTGGTCCTCGACCCAGCTAATAAAATAGGCTCTTTGCTAATAAGCCAGAAACTACTATCGATACAAACATAGGAGAGTAAACAGTTCAAAAACTGACAAGTTCCCGCACAAGGTTCAAATATTTAGTTAAATTATTATTATTAGGTAACGCGCACATAACATTAATGAACCTACATAAAAAGATGGTCGTCAAATTACACAAATAAATTATCTCACCCAATGTTACCATATGAACAAAATGGAATTCCACTAAATTAAACTCCCCCATCAATTAAGGCAATTAAGAAAATTGTGAGGTCCCAAATCACGCATTTCCCTTCCTAACCTTATTCGCTTTGCACTAAAACTCATAAAATATCCCTTCGGCCTCTAAAACTAATAACGAACTAAATTAATCCCACCGATCATAAAGTAACTCACAGTTTTGTTGAATTACCTCAAATACTTTTGAAGGGAAATTTAAACTGTGGGATTGTAATTTGAAGGTAGTGGTTGATGAGATTGTGCCACTAGCTGTGCCCCGCGGTTTTACCAGCTTTCAATTTTATAAATTATCACAGCTCCTCCCCCGTAGGTGAAAGCGTGATAATATGTAGCCTATATATTGACCCGACCTCTTAGTAATATTCATGCAAAATTTAAAGTAAATCGATGCAGTACTTTTTGAGTTTAGCCCGGACATACATACAGACATACAGATAAACAGAGAAAAATTCTAAAAACTATATTTTTGGCTTCGATATCCATTGTAGATCACGCCTCAAGTATCCTTTTAAAAAATATTCAATGTACAGTTTTGACTTTCCTACGACTTTATTATATGTATATATGTGGAAGGGACGTGAGCTTGATTCTACTATCAGATCCTTATATTTAATTAACTTAAAAGAAAGAAGGAAAGAAAGAAAAGTGCTTAACCTAATGACGAGTTTTCGCCCCGGAGACCAATCCGAAAGAGCAAAATTTGTTAAAGCTTGTTATAACGATGTACAACACTTGGACATATATAAAAACTAATGGTACTATGAGGTGACACGCTACTTTCGCAGATGTTTTGTGATGTTAGAATGTAATCCCATTTGCCCATGTTGTCTTTTGATCTACTAAACTGAGTGCATAGGCTATTGAGAGTCCACCAGTTTCACCTTGGAAAATTATGTCACGGAGGTAACATTTGACGGTCACCGTAGCCTAGTTGGTAGTGCTCCTGCCTACGAAGCTGGTGGTCCTGGGTTCGAATCCCGGTAAGTGCAAATATTTGTGTGATGAGCACGAATATTTGTTTCTGAGTCATGGATGTTTTCTATGTATATAAGTATTTATCTATCTATATAAGTATGTATATCGTCGCCTGGTACCCATAGTACAAGCTTTGCTTAGTTTGGGGCTAGGATGATCTGTGTCACATTGTCCCTCCATATTATATTATATTATTATTTCCTTTTTTTTGTTTGATGTGAGAGGCGGCTTATTTTTATATTTATAAATAAATATATTTTTATATACAAGAGATTATGAATAAAAAAAGACAACTTAAGGTAACAATTGCGTTTTCATCATATCAGCCGAACACGGGCAACCCTTTGATCTCCACAACTGCCGGTCTCGCCCTACTCGCATCCAGGACCCTCACAAGATCATCGGTCCATCTTGTAAGGGGCCTGCCCACGCTGCGTCTATCGGAAACAATTTATATATGCTTAGAATTTTATTTTATTTTCGCATACAATCAAATCTTATTACACCCATTTTGTGCCAGGCATTTAAAAGGAAATTGGAGGAAATACAATTAATAAAAAAAATACAGTTTTTCTTTTTTAGAGTAAAGTAGTAAACATTCAGTTTTAACGTACGTATGTACATATCAAATTACACCATCAAATAAATTATCAATGAGGTCACTAACAATAAATTAAATCTCTACCAGTATACCCCTACCTCGTGACTTCGAAACCTATTAAAATAGTTTTAATGGGGGTTATCTGCCGCCATGAAATTATGTGGGTATTGATTGCATAAGTTGAGGGTGGGATCGACTGATTTAATTACGTTATAGATAACGTTCAGTGTTCGTAGCAGTCATATGTATATGTACTGACGCCAGCACATCAAGCTACCTCAATCTGTCAAATTTCCCCAATTGAAAGTGAACTTTATGATTTTGTGATAAAGTTGAAATTCTATAAAAGAAATCTGACAGATTGAGGTAACTTGATGTGCTGGCGTCTGTACCTACATTTTATTAGTTATATACACGTACATTAGTGTACTGCCTCGTTGGTCTAGCGGTAACGTGTTCAATCGCAGAAAGTGAGATCATGGGTTCAAATCCCGGGGCGGGCCAAAAAAGTGATATTGGGATTTTTCCGTAAAAATAAATTTATCAGTATTAGCCCGAAGTCTTGAAGTTGGCGGTATTACACCCCCATGCCTCGGAGAGCACGTAAAGCCGTCGGTCCTGTACCTGACCTGTTTCCGGTCGTGTCGGATCATGAGAGTGATGGATTAGAAAGTGCCCCTGTGTTTGCGCACACACTTGTGCACTATAATATGTCCTGCGCAATTGGGTAATCTCCATTGAGAATGGCCGTGGAAGACATCATCATCAGTGTACTGCTATGTACATTATGCGTTATATGAAGATAGTAGGTAATTTATATATTGAATATTCTGGATAGATAGATAGGATATGCCTTAATGGCCACGCTTGGCAGACGCCAGGGTTGGAGATCTCACTATGGTGCTCATTACCCAGGGTGACGGTGGATTATCCGGTAGATATCCCCTCGAAACGACTTCTACGCTCTCCATGCACTGAGATAAACTGGTGATATTCGTTGCCATCAAATTTGATCTCAGACAAAGCGGTTCATATAACAACTGCAAAAAAAAGTCAATAAAAATTCACAAAATTCGCAAAAAGATTCAAAACTGTTAAATCGTTGACGATCACCGTAGCCTAGTTGGTAGTGCTCCTGCCGACGAAGCTGGTGGTCCTGGGTTCGAATCCCGGTAAGAACAAATATTTGTGTGATGAGCACGAATATTTGTTTCTGAGTCATGGATGATTTCTATGTATATAAGTATTTATCTATCTATATAAGTATGTATATCGTCGCCTGGTACCCATAGTACAAGTTTTGCTTAGTTTGGGGCTAGGATGATCTGTGTGACATTGTCCCGATATATTATTATTATTATAATCGTCTGTTATAAATCATTGTCCAAATCCTCAGTTCCATATATACTGGTCAGCATCAGTCACCAAAAGAGTCAACCCTATAGGTATACATATTCATGAAAGCCATTGCCATAAGCCTTCAGAAACCTCATAAATATCGACGAAATGTTCCCCTTAACTTATATCATCAAAAAAATACGATGTTGCGATTCTATCACATTTATAAGTCGTTTCATATTCAAATGTAACCCATTCAGATAATATATAATACTACAGAACATTTTAATGTTACTGAAAGAAATCTCTGCAAAAATACTGTACTATTAAGCGATCATCCTAAAGGCAGCTTTAATAAAATAGAGAATACATTTTCTTATAAAAACACCTACTGGGAAAAACGTAATATCGACTGACTTCACGGTAAAGAACGTTAAGTCAATATATCAAACTTTAGAGGAGAAACGAATGTTACTGATCTCTGTATCTGACTATAATGGTATCTGGGTACCAGCAATATAAGTTCGCGGAGGGTTCGGGTTCGATAAAGGCACTATATTCTTTTAGTTTAGTGAAATAATTAAATTTATTCAGCATTTGGGTATTAACGTACGCTTATACTTGTCAAAATCACAATGCAGCATTAAAGCAGAATACTATATTAAAGAAACTACATTATAGGCTTAACACGCCCGTATGGTGCGTCTTACCACTTAAAATGTTACGAAATCCTTAAAGTACTTTGTTAACTTGGAGACACTGAATAGTTCTCAATCAGTAGTTTGATTTAAGACGGGATTTTCCAGAAAGGGTGGGATCGTGGCACGGGCTACAGGTGCGGGATCATAGAACTGGAGTCAGGATACCACCACAAGTAACAACACATATTGGGATTATGAAAACGGCGGAGTAAATGATATAGTCGATAACAGGCAGGTGATGGCATAGAATATCATCACCCCATCTCATCCCGTGGGGGGCGTAGAAATCGTCCGAGGGAATACCTACCAGAGAACGGGCAGCAGCGTTTTTCTGTGAACTATGAAAAAAACTGCGATCGCCAACCCGTCTGCCAAGCGTGGTGATTGTGGCAAATACCGCCATTATTTGGGAAGGCTTTTGTCTAGTAGTGGACGTACTTTGGCTGCCATGACGATAACAGCTTTCGACCGAACATCATTTAACATGTTTAAGATAATATGTATATAATATGACGGGCCTGTTGGCGTGGTTGGCAAATGCCTGCCTGTTACGCCGCCGGTCGTGGGTTTGATTCCCACGCGGGAAAGATATTTGTGTGAATGAATATGTATGTTTGTCCTAAGTCTGGGTGGTAAAAGTAGTATATTATTATTATTTATCTGATTTCCAAAGTACAAGGTCTGCTTAGATTGGGATCAGATGGGCGTATGTAAATAATGTCCTAGGATATTATTCACACCCGTCCATTTGATCATCAATGTGCCATTATATATTATATAGTATTTCTACAGTCAAGTTGCGTAAAATATTAATAATACAAAGAATGTCAGTAATGTTCCTTGATTGTGTTTAAAAACTAAGTTCTAATTAAAACTAAGCATTAAGCACAACAGTATAAATGGTATATTTTTTTACTAGGTTAAATGTATAAAAGAATAGGGTTTAAAGTTAAAATTAAATATTACCCAAGGGTTTGTAACTGTACAATAAATTGTGACATATTTAGTCAGACCTGGTTTATCAAATCAAATCTCTATTATTAAATATAATGGCGATTTGATTGGATTTATTGAAAAAAATGTAAAATCATATGGAGAACTGATAATAACCGGTATAGGTAATATTGGCTAGAAGGTTGCCAGAGTCCGAGTCCTATGTGCGTCTTAGGGTACTACTATTTATTGTGCGTGCATCACAGAATAATAAAACAGATTTTTAAACTTATCACGTTGTGCGTTGGATGCCGATATGTTCGTACATTTACAGATATTTTATTGCGTAGCGAAGCATAAAGCGTAAGGGCGGCCGAACTTTGAGTGCTTTTTCGTATGAATTTGAGTTGTACGTAAATGTGCGTGTGCCGACCTAAAATTATCGAACCCTCCAAGACCAAGGACCCCATTTTTGTTTTTTTTAAGACACGCCCGCCTTTAGGAAACTAATCCCGGTGTCGCGGGGTACTCTACAAACATATTATAGGCAGACACAATTTAAATCAAGACTCAGAACAACTATTTATGGGTTACACAAATAGTTGTCCGGCGCGGGAATCCAACCCGGGACTGGAAACGGCGGCGGTAGTAATCATTCACCATTGGTTGGTTAAGAAATAAAGTTGTCATCAAAATGATGAGATACTCAGCACATAAACTTATAAAAACCGACACGCATTGCAACATTTTCATACATAATATGAAAATGCGATAGTTATTTGTTATTCACGCCAAAATGTCTGAAAAGATTTGAATGAAACTTGGCACACGTAACCTGGCTCTTTTCATCCCTCAAACGAAGAAGCGGGTAGATGTATGTATATAATAGGTCTTTACCTATGAAATTGCCGTTTTGTATGAAAAAATTTAAACGAATTTTTTTCATGAATTTTTTTATTTGTATTAATCGAAGTAATCACCCATGCAATCAATGCATCTTTGCCATCGCAGTGGCAGTTTATTGATGCCCTTCTTAAAGAAATCAGCTGGACGGGAGGCAACAAATTCTTCAAAGGCATTTTGTACTGCCTCTCGGGTATTGAATTTTTTTCCCGCCAAGAAGTTATCCAAATTCTGGAAAAAGTAGTAGTCTGTAGGCGCAAGGTCTGGTGAGTAGGGCGGATGACGGAGAGCTTCCAACCCCAGTTCTTGCAACTTGGAGACCGTCTGCTGTGCAGTATGAGGTCGCGCGTTGTCGTGCAGGAGCAGCGGAGACGAGCGATTGACCAATGCTGGTTGGAGATGCGCCAGCTTCTCCATCATTGTGCTCAGTTCTTCACAGTACACATCTGCAGTAATGCTCACCCCGTTTGGTAAGAAGCTGTGATGAATCACACCGGCGCTAGACCACCAAACAGTGACCATCACTTTTCTAGGGGTAAGTTTTCGTTTAGGGCATTGTTTAGGTGCTGAACCAGGATCCAACCAACTTGCTGAGCGCTTGCGGTTATCAAACAGAATCCATTTTTCATCGCAGGTAACAATGCGGTTCAAAATTCCTTTATTTGTGTGTCTGTTGAGCAGTGCAAGGCACGTCTCGACGCGTACTTCGCGCTGGCGATCATTGAGTTCGTGGGGCACCCATTTGTCAAGCTTTTTTACCTTGCCAATTTGACGCAAATGGACCAATATTGTTTTGACGCTAACGTCGAAAGCTGCTGCTAATTCAGCCGTAGATTGTGTATCATCAGCTTCCACAACCGCCTTTAATTCGTCATTGTCGACCAAAGTCTTCGGACGACCGCGAGGTTCATTTTTCAGGTCGAAATTTCCAGAACGGAAGCGAGCAAACCAATAACAGGTGGTGCGTTGGTTTGTAGTGTTAGCTCCGTAAACGTCGTTGATGTTGCGTGCCGCTTGTGCCGCGTTGCTGCCACGACGGTACTCATATTCCATAATTACTCGAATTTTTAACGTATCCATGATGACGAAAAAGATTGAAATGCGATGAAAATGTAACACTAATCAATAAAGAAATGACTACTTTTGGAAAAAAGAATCCATGTTTTTAAAATAAAATTAATTTGAAATTAGAATTCTTAGCCAAACAAAAATTATTTTGATTTGAAATGGCCAGTACTGCAGAACGGCAATTTCATAGGTAAAGACCTAATATTTCAAAAGATAAGTGCCGCGCCGCCGGCCTGTTGTAGAGTCTACGGCGTAGCCATAGCGCGCCATGTTTACTAGAAAATGTCTAGTAGTATATGCGTAGCGCGTAGCATTCGTAGTCTAGTAGTTTATTACGTAGCTCGTAGAAATATATCTGTGTACGTACATTATAAAGCTACATTGGTTCAGACAGTATAATATTGTATCAGTGAATAACTTAGTTTCAAGAGTATTTATAGCCTTCTTTTATTACTCAATTTTGAAAATATTCATAATCGTAATCATCATTACAACTGAAAGAAATCCACTACTTAACAAGCTTCCCAAGAATCAGCTTAGGGTGATATGCCATAATCACCACGCTTTGCAGACGGGTTCGTACAAATAACAACATCACAGTAAGATGTTCATAGTACTTAGAAGGAAGCTGCTCCCCGTCCTTTGGTAGATATTCCCTTATTATAAATAATATAATATTGTATAGTGTTAGTAATTTAAGTATGACATACCATTATATGACAGATAAGTCAACTGTATGTAACTAGTTTGGAAAGTCAAACTAGTTACATACAGCCACATTAATCCATGTGTCTAACCACCCATCTATTTAATTGAAGATTTCTATTTCTTTATTTATTTAAAGGGACTTTAACGCAATATAACTAGTTTGGAAAGTCAAACATCCACATTAATCCATGTGCCTAACCATCTATCTATTTAATTAAAGATTTTTATTTCTTTAAAGGGACTTTAACGCATCGCGCATGTCAGTCCCATCGTAGCCTAATCAATTGAATTTTCACAAAACATGGGCCATGAATTCGAACAAACCCATCGCATCATTACTATTTGGTTGGGATAGAAAGTTATGGAACACGCCCACATTGGTTCTGTTCAAATTCAAGGACCTTATTTCATTATTTCTACTAGACTTATATCGAACACATTCCATCAATAAATGTTGTTGGTCCTTAACAAATCCACGTTCCTCACAATTGGGTGAAGTGATCTTCGTCATCATAAAGGCATATTCTTTGCATGGAATGTATTCAGATCTGAGTCTAAGAGCAGTAACTATCAGTTTTCTACTAATACCACTATTCATGGACCAGGGCACGCGAAGAGGTTCACACTCTATGGTTTTATACCATAAAGCCTTCTTTAACGATGATTTAATAAAACGGTCGATAATATTCTTTCCAATAATCATAGCATACATTTTTAAATTTTGGTAAAAAATTTGAATAATCTAGATAATACTAACTTTCTTTTCCAATCCTAGCTGCTAATTTCGCCAAAAAGTATCAGCCTCTTCGTTTCCCCACAACCCGATATGGGATGGAACCTCAGGGCATTAAATTTTAGATATCTGTGGATGGAACCTACTGCATAATCTCAGTTCGATGTCTTTTAAAGAAATTTAATCAACTTCACCTCTGTGACCAGAGGCGCATCGAGCTATATGTTGTAATGAACTTTTGCTGTCCCTACAAATGACAACATTTTTATGTCCACCATGATTAATAATATAGGTCAAATCCTCAGAGATTGCAATTTAATTGAGGATTGCGAGTTCCAAATGGTTTCATCAGAGCACTCGCAATATTGTTTCAGCATGAACAAATTTGAAAAATTGCATCAATATTTAAAGGTCTTATACGTAACTGGAAGGAAATGATAGAAGCAGACGAGCGACAAATAGGTTAATAAAATTGCTTCAGTCTCCATTAACATTATCGCATCGTATTTTCATCTTTGTTCTCGTAATATGATACAACCTTCGCTCTACATTTCGCGTAACAAACATAGCTGCATATATTTTAAGTTCTACACGGACGAAATCGCTAATTCAGAATGGTTATATGATCATGACATACATAAGTGGATCCGGTGGTAGCATTAAAGCGCGACCGTCGTTATAAACACAAGTTCCGTCATAGTAATAATATTGAATTCGTACCTTAATATAGACATATCCATTCAGACAATATGTAGTAGTATAACTTTAACTATAAATTTTGATAATTAAACCTAAACATAATCTCCTTGACAATAACTTAACACAAGCTAGCTAAATATCATTACTATAATAAAATAAATTTTATTATTGTTTTAACAATCCGTGTACTTTAATATCTACCTACATATATCTAATTATAAATAATTATGTATACCAACTTAACTACATTAGGTACTACAAACATGTTCTGACTATTAACAAGCGCTTTTTAAAGTCTACGTGAATAACAACCTTTTTTAATTTTTTTTATTTATTAAATCAAATTTGATTTCATTACCAAATTGCTGTTGACAGTCGTATTATCGTAAACAAATATTGTATCATTTTCATGATGACATTTAAATGATATTCTTTTGTTTTCGTTGTGCTATTTTGGGCGGTATTATGCAAAACGTTGTCAAAACTATGAAGTAATAAAATATACATGCATTAATTTCAATTTCAATATATTTATTGCAAATAATGTGCATACAATGTTGTGACAATGGTGTTATTTATTAAATGTTTCAACATGATGACATGATGTGCCCTGTAAGGGCACATCAACATTAGACGCATATTACATTAATTATTAATATTTTTGCATTTAATTTTAAACGAATATAATCAATCTATGAGTAAATAAATGAAAAGTGTGCTATGTAATAATAGGCATCCCTAACTAATCCTTGTGTGGGTAAAGATATTTTTTTCCGTGTGTGGGTGTCATATATCTAAACATGGAAGTACTTAGAAATATATAAGTACGTTTATCAGTTGTCTGGTTGCCATAGAACAGGTTCTGCCTAGTTTGGGATCAGATGGTAGTGTATTAGCTGTCGTACAATATTTATTTATTTATGTAAGTATTCAAATAAAAAAACTTGAGAGGTGTCAAGGGACACCCAGATGGAACGAAGTTATTTCTTATTATTTATTATGTATAAAAAACCTGTATACACTCAACAAAAATAATCGTCGAAACACCACACCGTTCAATGCGAAATAGAAATGAAACTATATGGTTTGCTTTCTATAAGAGAGAGAGAGAGAGAGAGAGAGAGAGAGACAGACAGAGAAACATGCGCCCGCCACACAGCTGCAAAAAGTGCCGTGACAACTTTTCGTAAGATTTTTTTCCGTCTAGCCCCCTTTCACAACGCGCGATAAGGAACTTCGTTCCAAAATCTTAATATCTTTTTATGATGCATTATATATTTATATTAAATATATGATGTATTATGATTTTAGATATCATAAGTTTATTAAACGAAGTTTCATAGAAAATATAGTTACTTTTGTTGTACGGTTCAGTTACTTTGTATCTAGAAGATATTTCTTTTGAACGTTTTTTCTTGAAACACAAACTCAAGATTTTTGAAGCGGTTTGTTTTAGCAGAAATGTGCAATGTTTTTAGTAAAATATAACAGGAGATAGTCAGCCGAGAAGCAATGACGTAAGGTTTAAAGTTACTGCTATATAGAAGCTTCTTTTTTAGTTAAAAATACACTAAATCACATAATTACTTCTCATTGGATAACTATTTCTTTTTTGTTATAAAAGCCGCGTCTAGCAACAGTGTGTTCAACGAGTGTACGAGTCTGGGGCCTACATTAATTGTATAATTGATTTATCTTTCTCCTGCGCGTGTGCTTAGGTTTGTGTGGTGTTGTGTGTTTCTCTCGTACACACACACACACACATACACACACACAGAACACGACATCCATATGTGTGTGTACGTGTTTTTTAAAATTTTCTTATGTTTTAACCACAATTTAGGTTAAGGGCACAAATTTATAGTGCAGCAGTAGGTTATTCAAACACAGGCCCCATTATTTTCTGTCACTTTCATCAAACTATGTTCGATCAAACATGCTGCCGTTAGACCGAGGCACCATATATTATAGATTAAAGCCAAATTGAACGGCATTTCACATAATACATTTGAAACATTACACACTCTTAACACATTTAATGCCAATTTCCATTCTATTTTGCTATCTTTTCTTATTTCTATCATCTTTTGAAATCATTATAAAATAAAAATAAAATAAAAAAATAAAAAAGCCTTTTATTTCCATATCCATAAAAATTTACATTTTAAATGTTGTTAGTATTTAATTGTTAGTATTCTGCTTTTTAATTTAGTGTTAGTACGGGTTAGTTCCTATGTTAGATATGGACCCCTCCTCGAGTGAAGGCCTCCTCCAGTCTTTTCCACTCGTCTCTGTCCCTACCAATTGTTTGCCAGTCATCTCCAGCTATTTCTTTTTAAGTCGTTTGAAATCATTATGCATTGATAATAATTTCTGTTCTGTCCAACGCAAATAGGTTGCCTGAAAGAGATCGCTTTTGATGTTAAGGCCACCAATTACAAAATATTGTTCTATGCGAATTGTTCAGTTTATATTCCCTATGTAATAAAGTGTACTTCTTCTTCTTCTTCCTTTCGAACCTTATGTTGGTGTCATTATAACTTTATTGGAAATAATATTTATTCTAATAAAATAAAGTTACGAGCAACTCACGTAATTAATTTTATTTTGGATTCGGCAAACAGTTTCAACTTCTTCAGGAAGACATCTTCAGAGTGAATGCGACCGACACGACACGAGATGACTCTCGGAAGAAGTTGAAACTATTAGCCGAATACAACAACGTTCGCAGCGTGTTAGAAACAAACAGTGTAATTTGGAACCCTCATGAGAAATCGTATACGCTATTAATTGAGAAAATTCAGAAATCTTTTAAATAAATAAAAATAAATAAATAATTTTGAAATTTTGTCCGCTATTTATATTTTAAATTATATGGTTACTATCCTTACATGTATCCTACACCATTCGTTTTAGGTATGGTTACTTACCAGAGTTTAGAGATAAGAAGAAACTTTAATCTTATTAAGTATAATAAGTTATTACTTTGTTAAAATTTAATTTTAGATTATTATTGTGTAACCATCGGTAAGAAGCGAGGCAGCCCCTACACAAGTATTACATTACTTACTGGGGATGTCTCAATTTTGTATAAATTGTTAATAATAAGAGACAATAAAGATTTTTATTATTTATTTTTATTAAGTATTTTTTCCGTCTTTTTCGTGGAACCTTATCCAATTCATCTCTCTTGCAAATTATCCGTTTTAATGTACCACCACCTATCAGGTATACTCTTCGGCCCCGGGTTCGTCCTCTATTTGCAATACCTCAAACTAGCACAGTAACCCTAATTACAAGCCCATTGTTGGTTAGCTCTCACTCATATCATTAAAGTTTTAGTATAATATACTAAAACTTTAATGATATGATGGATAAATGGATAAATGGATAAATCCAAGGATGGATCATATTATGATCCATCCTTGGATTTATTTACATGCACGGAACCGAGATTTCGAGCTACAGCCAATCTTTATTTAGAAACTAATGCTACTCCTAGCTCAATAACCGGGTGATTGTTTTCGGATACTGATACTTATGTGATACCGTTACCGCAAAATGTTTATTTACATATTAATGTAAAAATATCTCATGTTTAATGTAAAAATATAACTATTATTTATATTATAAGTTGTAAATGTTAGTAACATTTGCTTAATATGTAACCTATAACTTGTATGTTTGGTCTAACCGTTAATGTAAGTTGGTGAATAAATAAATAAACATAAAATTAATTACGTCAGTTACCCGTTACTAATTTTCTTTCTATTTCTATCATATTTAAACATGCGTACATCTCTCCCGTACTCCCCCTATAGAATTCCAAATGTCAAATCTTAATAATTTATTGTAGTTACTAGCTTTACCTTAAAGAATAAAGAAACTTCCCATTTTTATAAATATAATAAAATACGGTACAAGATTTTGTTTGTTAACTTTGCTATATTCAGTACCAAAAGAACTCTTAATATTTCTGGGGCAGATTTTCACTAATGAGTTAAACTCTGACGATCAAAAACAAACCTCAGCTATAAAAGCACAAAGTTTCTTTTTACTTGGATATAAATCGTATTTGTCCGAACAAACAAATGCGCTTTGTGAATATAAAACAAAAATATGCATCGTTAGTTGTTGGAAGTGAAACCGAATGTTCGAAATTACGAATGCAGAGTAACAAAGATATAGTATTAAATGTTTAACTTCTGCTTTTGCAACGGATACGTACAGAAAGTAACACAGTGAGTAATAAACTCCATAGTTTAATATTACTTTACACGTACAGTCGACAGCAAAAATATCTTTGGAGACACGTCTACTGGAATTTGTAAGGTCCGCAGACAACGGTCCGGCTGATTCTCTGTCTAGGCTACCATTGCCACAAGAGTGGCGTCGGCCTGCCACCACATTGTTTATGAATATACATACATACATAGACTCACGCCTATTTCCCTGAGGGGTAGGCAGAGACAACGGACTTCCATTTGTCACAATCCTTGCATACCTGTTTCGCTTCGTTTACTGACATTATATTCTTCATACATACTCGCCGGTTTAGGGTACTTCTGACCTGACCTTTCTTAAGTATGTCTCCAATTTGATCAGAGAATGTTCTACGAGGTCTTATGAATATGATGGGAATTTTACCAATTAATTACAAAAAAGTATCTAGAGAGACCAAAAATGATCCTTTATTAAGTAAAGTGTTGGGGTATATTATGTTCGGATGGCCATTGTTGGCGAGCTGCGAGGAAGAGAAGGCTTATTTTGTAAGAAAAGAAGAATTATACATTGACGTAGGGTGTATTCGTCTACATGCTTACCTTATTCCAAGTTCTATCAGGGATATTACCTGAACTTTTCTTCGGTATGCTCCAAATTTTCTTGATGTTTCTTATAGAAGTTTCACAAATACGCGTAACTATTATTTCCCACCATTTAATACATAACAATCATCCATTTAATATGCGGAAAATTTTAAATAGTTTTAAGTTATCCTCATATTAAATTAAGATAATTATCATTGAATTTTTCCACATAAAATAAAATAAATAAGTAACAGATACTTGTTGGTCTAGCTATTTCCATCTCAGTTTATTATATTTATCTATAAAATATGTTTTTACAAAAAAAAGGTAGTATATGTAGGATATCAGTTATCTGGTTTCCACAGTGTACTACTGCTTAGTTAAGGATCGGATGGCCATGTGTGAATAATGTCCCAGGATATTATTATTAATTATACTATTATTATCTAGATCAGTTTCAATACTTCCCTGTATGTTTTAAACTGCATGACTTCTTTTACATGTTCTCTTTGTGTGCGTTTTGTTTCTATGATTTTGGCGACAAAGGTGTATGGCTGATAATGAGATAGCTTATTTAATTTTTAGGTACATAATATATATGTAAATTTATATCAGAACATGCACTGCTAACTACCGTTTTTGTTTGTTTTATTTTCTCCCCGCAATGCTCTAGTTTATTCAACAGTTCTCTGGAAAAGATTTCTACATAAGCAATAAGACCGCCGCGCGCCATTTGTACCTCATAATTTATGTAAATTGATGTTCCGATGTTATATATTGATTTGTTACAATAAAGTATATTCTACTTAAGTCCACTCTTTTTCGGTCACTATCTACAATAGTTATTATTATTACCCCCATTTGATTTCTACTAAAATAATCATATCCTACAAATATTACATGCTGTGTGGTGACCCCATCTCAACCCGGCGCGGTGGCGGGCGTAGATGTCAACCGGAGGGAATATCTATCAGGAGAAAGGGCAGCACCTTCTTTCTGAATACTATGACCATCATACTGCAATCGACAACCCGTCTGCCAAGCGTGGCGATTATGGCATTTCCCTCCAAGACTCTTGGGGGAGGCTTTTTTCCACTGGACTTTTTATAGTAGTATTAAGTTAAGCAGGTAAAACCACAAGGTGCATGTAGTAATTTCTAAATTTAAATATAACGATATTATTTTATGCTATGAATCGACTTTTTTTTCTGACTGTACGAGTATAACTTAGTGTGCTTGAAAAATTGTGTCAGAGTATGTTTGTACAATTCTTGAGTTATAGTTGCGTTTCTATCTTCTCTTAAATAAAATAAGTTTACGTTTAAACTGTCTCAGGGTAAAAGTACCATTTAGGGGTGCACTCAAGTCTATAAAAAATATATGCTTGATATACATTCGAGAATGCTCTCGTCAAGTTGATGTTTAAGAGATACGAATTTCCGGTTTTTAACGATAATAATAATGATGGGAACGGCATGTATTCTAAGGAGGTTCCTTACTCTGTCGCCCTGACCACCGGCGGCCTAGGGCGTCAAACCTCGCCGCTGGAGGACCTCTATTTTTTTCATATTTATTTATATATTATTGTTTTCTTTTTTGTTTCAATTTTATAGATATAAATATGTTAAAAATAAGAACTATAAATAAATAATTTGGAATAATAATAATATGGCCCCACGGTAGACTGACCAGCTCACGACCACGACTAAAATGTTATAAATTTATCAACGCGACTTAGTACATACATACATAGACTCACGCCTGTCTCCCAGAGGGGTAGGCAGAGACAACGGACTTCGATTTGTCACGATCCTTACACACCTCTTTCGCTTCGTTTACTGACATTATCGGGACAATGTCACACAGATCATCCTAGCCCCAAACTAAGCAAAGCTTGTACTATGGGTACCAGACGACGATACACATACTTATATAGATAGATAAATACTTATATACATAGAAAACATCCATGACTCAGAAACAAAGATTCGTGCTCATCACACAAAAATTTGCACTTACCGGGATTCGAACCCAGGACCACCAGCTTCGTAGGCAGGAGCACTGCCAACTAGGCCACGGTGACCGTCCGGTGCTTGTCTTATATATTTTAGTAGATTGCTAAGTAGCCACGCTTGGCGTCTTATATTAAATATGTAAATAATATTTCTCTGTAAATGAATGTATATTATTAAGAGAAAATATATTTTACAGTAAAAACATTTGGCTATTTTGAATAATTTTGATAATTATATAATTAATAGCAATTGCCAATTGATTCTTGTGGATACTTTGCTCATGCTTGTTGGTTATGTGTAACATGTAATGACACTTGATTAAGATAAATGCGCAATGGTCGTTGAACAATATGGACGGTTGCTTAGTAAATTGGGTCGGCACCAGCTGAATAATTTTAACATTAAGCTTTTTGTCTTTCAAGGCTGTTTTGCTGGGAATTTTTGTACAAATATTGGTTTACATATACAAGAATAATTCTAACCGCCTAGTAGTTCTAATAACGGTCGTTTAGCAATATAATTTAACGAGCTTTAACTTAGCTTAATTTTCTAATACTTACAACCAGAACCGATCGCTTAACGTACCTTCAAGCACGATGATATGTTTTTCCGCGAGATGCTTAACCTAGCCAATCGCGTACAAATAGGTGAGATAGTTTACTGTATGACAAAATAGCTGTGCCCCGCGGTTTTACCCGCGTTAAATTATCACAGCTCATCCCTAGTAGGTGATAGCGTGATAATATGTAGCCTATGTGTTGACCCGACCTCTTAGTAATATTCATGCAAAATTTTAAGTAAATCCATACATTACTTTTTGAGTTTAGCCCGGACATACATACAGACAAACAGACAAAAATTCTAGAAACTATATTTTGGCTTCGATATTGATATCGAAGCCAAAATATAGTTTATAATATAATTGATACGATTGATTGATAATGAATACGATTGATCGTAGATGACGCCGAAAGTATCTTTTAAAAAAAATATTAAATGTACAGTTTTGACTCTCCTAAGATTTTATTATATGTATAGAAGATAACAATATGAACGTAATATAAACTTAACGAAATAAATTAATTTTAATAATTCAAATATTAATGTAGTATATTAATATTGATGGTACGAATTATCAGCGAATTTTATTATATGTACATTGTGAAGAGTTCTCACATATTAATTTATCATGGAAATATGATGAAACTTTTGCCAAAATTAGCTTTTACAAACAATTTTCTTCTTAGAAGTACCTCTCAGAGATTCGAGACTCAGACATTAGAAAAACAGACTTAACATATACTTCAAATAACTACTAGAAAATATTTGTACGTGAATAGGATACTATTCTTATTATATTTAAATTTTATAGCATTATTCGCAATGCAAAGCGTTTATCTAATCTCAAAAATGGGAAAATCATAAATTTAATCGTCGCTCTGCGTTAAGCTACGAACGATACACGCAGGCAGAAATTTAGGATTCCCTTGCTAACACCCTTCCGGAGGATGTAGGTATTATCTATCGGTTTTTGTTTTTCTAGAAACATAGCCGGCTGACATGTTCACAGTTGCATGTGAAATATCATATCATGTTGATAATACCTTCCAAATTATTAAAATCTGCCTGCGTGTATCGTTCGTAGCTTAACGCAGAGCGCCTACCCCGGATTGGTAGATGGTGCAGGTTCGAGACCCGCCGGACGATTCAATTTATGATTTTCCCATTTTTGAGATTATTCTTATTATGTTATCACTTATTTTAAATAAGATTTTATTTTTTAGTATCGTTACATATTATTAACATAAAAATGACGTATTTGATATTTTTATAAATAAAAACCGGCCAAAGGCGAGTCGTACTCCCGCACGAAGGGTTTATTATCTATAAAAACGAGAAAAAAAATTCACGTTTGATGTGTGGGAGCCCCCTTAAATATTTATTTTATTTTGTTTTTTTACATCATCTGTGAAACTTTCAATTGTCTAACTATCACGGTTTATGAGATACAGCCTGGTGACAGACGGACAGACACACAGACAGACAGCGAAGTTTTAGTAATAGGGTCCCGTTTTACCCTTTGGGTACGGAACCCTAAAACCTAAGTATTTGCACAAGTAAAAATTAATAAATGAATAAAACCTACATAAATGTATATTAAAAAAAAATTAAATGGTTAAATAATGTAATAGTAATAAAGGTTATAGTCAAAAATCCTCCGCATCATGGTAACTTGATGTGCTGGCGTATATACAAAAAATATTTTGATGTATTGGAAAATAAGAACAAATAAATCATCAAAACATATAAATCGTAAAGAATAAAAGTACCAAAACCATCACATTTGTAAATGAGTTTCTTCAGATACAACATTTATGGCATATGAATGTCACAACAAAACACTAAAAGTATTTATGTAAATAATTTAATAAAATATGTTATTTTTGTTTATACATTGTGTCGTTCAGTAATTATTGTTATATGTTGAAATTTTAGATAATATATCGAATATTGAAGCAAATAAATTTACTACCCTAGAGGAAACATTTTGGGATACGGTACGGCAGAAAATTGGGAGCATTGCCACGCTGGGTGGCAAAATAAAGATCAGTATTCTGATCATTTATATACCAATATAATTATAGTAAGTATTATCAATTATACAACATGTAACTTAATTAACGCACACTCTGAAAATATTTTGTTCAGAATCGATTTATATCATTTTTAATATAGGTAATATTTTATTCCAAAATAATTAAAACTACGGCAATTATCGTTATTTTAACCCTGTACAGTCAAAACAAATTGAAATGGACCGTAAGTCAAAGTAATAAGACTTAAATTGCAGTTTTATTTGTATTCATACAAATTCATTCAACACAAAATAGAGAAAAATAAACTTTATTCCAAAAAACTAAATTAGGAAATAACAATGCATTTACATGTTAAATTAAAAATTTATTGTATGTATTATGATTGCAACATAATATTCTAATTGGGGTGTCTGAGGGTGTGCGTTAATTACGTTACGTGTTGTATATATATATACATTATATTATCAATTATACATCGGAAGAGAATGCGCGCAATGAAACTTCGAGTTTAGTTTGTTTTGACATAGTTTGATCGTGCCACGTGTTGCCGAAGATTTCAATAAGGTACATGTTTCAAAACAAAATAAAATTGGTAACTGTGCTATTGATTATCACAAACTAAAGCTTACTTATTGTATAACATAGTCACACTAATGTTAAAAAAGGCGAAAGTTTGTGAATGTGTGAGTATGTTCGTTACTTCTTCACGTCTAAACCGCTGAAACGATTTTAATAAAATTTGGTATTGAGTTAGCTGACACCCTAAATTAACACATAGGCTATAATTTATAAAGATTAACGCGGGTAAATCCGCGGCGCACAGCTAGTTACAAACAAAAACTATATTTTATATTATTCTAAATTTACAATTTTATGTAACCGGTCGTAAAAAACATAACCTAAAAATCATAAAGTAAAAACGCCACGCTTTCTATAAAATTATGTCTTGCTTACGTTTATTACTTTTTTAATTGGTAACTCTTTTGTGGCAGACAAAAGGTCATATCTGTATTTTAGAAGGATAACACCACGGATTGTGGTCAAAACAATTTAAATAGAACTAAGCCATTCTAGTAAAACATCAACATTCAACTTACGGGTTGGCGTTTGAAAGTAGGGTTGCCAAAAGCATTCATAATTTCTTAGAAAATTCATAGCCTTAATTCTTTAGAAATTCATTATATTATTAATTAATAAATTCATACCCTTAATTCTTTACTAGAGGTAGGGCATAGCGTTCATTCACTCACTGAGCAGCCCGACTGGGGTAGTACCTCCACCTTACAGAAGACACTCCTTAATAATAACATTCATAATTTTAATGATGTGATTCCGTGTGTTAAGTTGTAAGATTTGTTGTTGTAAGATTGCCAGAGCTCATTGGGGTGGGGAGAAGGGTTAGCAACACTTGTTTGCTGATTTTTAAAGACCGGCAACCCGCGACATCTCTGGTGGTGGTGGTCCATAGGCGGCGGTGATCACTTACCATCAGGTGACCCACTTGCTGGTTTGTCTCTCTCTGATATAAAAAAAAGAAAACTTGCCTGTTAGTCTAGTGGTTAGGGACCCTGACTACTAACTTCGATTCCACCCACGACAACTCATTGTGCGACTAGCCCGATTATTTGTTCGGTGTCTGGATTTAATTTATCATAATCTATACATATAATAAAATCGTAGGAAAGTCAAACTGTACATTGAATATTTTTGACAAAGGATACTTGGGGCGTGATCTATCAATCAATAGATATCGAAACCAAAAATATAATTTTTAGAATTTTTGTCTGTTTGTCTGTATGTATGTCCGGGCTAAACTCAAAAAGTACTGCATGGATTTACTTATAATTTTGCATTAATATTACTAAGAAGTCGGGTCAAGATATAGGCTACATATTATCAGGCTGTCACCTACGGGGGAGGAGCTGTGATAATTTATAAAATTTAACGCGGGTAAAACCGCGGGGCACAGCTAGTGTATTTATAAATAAATAAGTATGTTTATCAGTTATCTGGTTGCCATAGAACAGGCTCTGTTTAGTTTGAGATTACATGGTCGTGTGTTAATTGTCATAAGACATTAATTATTGTTATAATTATAGATACCCCAAGAATCTATTACAGTAGTAAGTTACTAAAACTATGTAATAACTTGGAGTGTCTTTTGTGAATGCCCGGTCTAAACAAGGCACTCTACAATTTACAGACGCCAGCACATCAAGCTACCCCAATCTTTCAAATTTCGCCAATTAAAAGTGAACCTTATACTATTGTGATAAAGTTGCAAATCTATAAAAGAAATTTGACAGATTGGAGTAGCTGGATATGCTGGCATCTGTACATTCTTTTTATTCGTTTTACACTACCAACTACGCAAATAATACGACCTCTAAATCAACTTTTGAGCTAATAGCATGTTCCTGGAGACCAGCTGTCAGACTACCTGCATATATCGTTTTGGGAAATCTACCAACCCTACTTCTTCGTGATATTTTTTAAATTTCCCTGCATGAATTTCATAGCGCTATGCTCAAGCGTTGTTAACACAAGCGATTACCTCCGAGTAACGTCAGAGCCACTCAGATATTCACATTACTCTGAAAACGTGTGATACCTACAAAGCTGCAGATAAATAGTGGGATTTATATTTAGAATTTGGAATGAAAAAGTAATAAAATTCAAATTATGTGAAGCCATGTGAGATTAGAAACTTTTTAGTTATTTATTTGATACTGGCACATTATATATCGTCGTAGAATGAGGTTATTTGCTAAGTAATTTGAAAATGGAACACGTTAAATTGGCTCGCATTTCTTCAGACTTATATGTCTGATATAATTTGGCAGGAATTTATTCGTAGCAGTGTAGCCCACTCGACGTGATTTTCGTTTCATAATTTATTATGAAGCTAAGAAGGTTCGAGGCCGCAAGAACGCTATGAACTTTTAGTCCCGAATTTTGGTGTTGCTGCTTTTTTACTAGCTACAATTTTTTATTGGAACGCTGAATTTTAAAGATGAAGTCAATGCTTTAAAGTCAATGCTATTTCAAGTCAGCTCCGAACCGCGCTGACTCTAAGTAACGTTTATTGAAAAATTACTAGGTATGGAATCACCAGCATTGCAGAACATTCATCAAAGAGAACTGTGTTTTTAACTCGAATAAACGTTTTTCGAAGTGGATTCTACACAAAACTAAAGTTGTTCTGAGTCAACACACATGATTATTAATCTTAAGTAAATATTATTTTAAAAAAGGATTCCTACTGAGTTTTCTGGCAGTGTTTCTCAGTAGCTGCCACGTCATGCACTGCACGGTAGGGTAAAAAAAATATGACGATTCCACATAAATGTAAAATGTTTACGGAATAAAGTACCTTTGACTTTGACTTTGACTAAACTATAAGCAAAATTTAGATGACTTCGATACCAATCCACCTTAATTTCCACTCCGAATTATTCTTAATTTTTTGGTAGATATTAATGATAGAATAGTTCGGATTTCTTTTTTATTTGTCTTTCCTCATTTTGACAGAGCTTGTCTGTGTAGAGACGGTGACACTTTAATGCTACGAATATCTTTCTCAAAGTACGAATTAAAATTTGGAATATATTCCAAATTTGAATCTCTGTCAAAATTGAATTCAAACAAATTACCGCATTCAAAACACAATTATCCCAAAACAAACACAGCGTACTAAAACCTAATTTTAGAATATTAATGTTGGAATATTTCACGAGTGAAATAATCTCTTTAAATGCCTAGCAAATCTCGGAGGCCTTCGCTAAGAGGCCTGAGTAAGCCTGGATTCAGAGCTTTGCTCAAGAGTAGTTATTTTGTTTTTGTGAAGATATTTTAAGCTATTTTATTTGATATTGACATTGACTGGATATGTCAACTGTCACTATGTAAGTTATTTTAACATTCTTTATTTTAAAATAGCTGCTAGATAAAGTTATTTTGGGGTATATTTTGTCAGTCAGTAAAATATCCAATCAGCTACTTTTATATAAACTTATTACTTATTCATACATGTCTATGTATGAATATATAAAAAGTAAGAGTCTTCACGCCTGTTTCCCAAAGGGGTAGGCAGACACAATTTATTTCCATTAGTCACGATCTTTGCCCACCTATTTTGCCTCATTTACTGTTACATTCTTCTACATTTCTGTACATTATTCATACTGCCATACTGTGTACTTTTATATAATACTAGCTTTTATCCGCGTTAATGTTTATAAATTATAGCCTATCTGTTATTCGGATATATAAGCTATATTACTACAAAGTTTCATCAATATCCGTTCGGTAGTTTTAGCGTGAAGAAGTAACAACCATACACACTCACATACTCACAAACTTTCGCCTTTATAATATTAGTGTGATTAATATTTTATGGACATATAAACAGTCAAAGGATGCTATAATCCGATGTCATAGATTTATAAACATACAAAAATATATTATGTATTATGAAATAACCGAAATAGGCCGAAGAATTGCCAAGCTGAAGTGGCAGTAGGCAGGGCACATATCTCGTAGAACCGTCGGCCGCTGGGGCAGAAAGGTTCTGGAGTAACGTCTACAATCCGTAAAACGCAGCGTAGCCAGGTCACCCATAAGGTGGACTGACGAACTTACATGCATCGTAGGATGCCGCTGGATGCATGCAGCACCTAACTAGCAGTTCTGGACATTCACGAGTAGCAATCACGAACAGCAAGACGCAGCGTAGGTAGGCCCCACACAAAATTGACTGCACGTGTGGCGCAGCGGCTAAGACATTCGCCTCGTCGCTTCGTATCGTGGGTACGAGTCCCGCGCCGGACAACTATTTGTGCTACCCATAAATAGTTGTTCTGAGTCTGGATGTAATTTGGGTTCGTCTGTTATATGTTTTTAAAGTACCCCGCGATACAGGGATTAGATTCCCTATTGCGAGCGTTGTCTTTAAGAAATATTAGGCTGATGATATTACATCCGTCAATATCTGCGCACCGTGCACCAAACATTTTCTCAAAGAATAATTTTACCGGCAACCGCAAAAAACCGCAGATAATGAGGTCCTGGGTTCAAATCCCGGGTCGGGCCAAAAAGTAATTTTGGGATTTTTCCTTTAAAAAAATTTCTTAGTATCAGCCCGAACTCTGGAAGTTGGCGGTATTACACCCCCGTGCCTCGGAGAGCACGTAAAGCCGTCGGTCCTGTACCTGAACTCTTTCCGGTCGTGTCGCTAGGCGTCCCATCGGATCATGAGAGTGATGGAATAGAAAGTGCGCTTGTGTTTGCGCACACACTTGTGCACTATAATATGTCCTGCGCAATTGGCTAGTATCCATTAAGACTGGCCGCCGTGGCCGAAATTCGGTCGATAGGACATCATCAATATATTGTGGAGCATTTGACCTTTTGGAGTTGCGATGTTAGCCAACATTCCCTCCATTTCATTATCTCAGAACAGCTGAACCATACCATGATTTTATATTCAAATTTCCTTTTAAATATTCCAAACCCTTATCGAGGTCAGTACCGACCTAATGAACACCAGGCTTAACAATCTACCTCGAAAATTGCAATCTTGTAAATTTTAATCTTATTACAAGATCTTTGGCCCGTATTAATATGGCGACAGAATAGATATTTTAACTAACATTATTTTAACTATTACATTATTAACTAATTTGTATCTATAAATTTAGCTATATGTACCATACTTGTTATCTCTCAATAACATGTTATCTCTCAAATTTGCAACGCCTGCAAAAGGCCGCTAAGTTCTAAGCACCACTATTAAGTAATAAGACCTGTTTGTACACTTAGTAAGCAAATAAATGATTTTGATTTTTATGACGATAGTGTGCTAAAGGTTGTTAGAAATAAGTAAATTATTAACTGTGCCTGCGGTTTCACCCGCGTTAAACTTTATAAATTATAGCCTATGTGTTATTTGGATATATAAGCTATACTGCCGTGCTAGGCTCAAAAGCGGTAACCACAATGAAAGCGAGTTTAGATCTAATGTTTTGTAAATATAGATTTCTTTTTTCTTTAGAGTCTAGTTAGTTTTTAAAATCTCATGAAGATTTTTTTGAGATACCGCTTTTGTGCTTAGGACGGCAGTATATTACTACAAAGTTTCATCAAAACCCGTTCGGTAGTTTTTGCGTGAAGAAGTAACAAACATCTCAGAAACTTTCGCCTTTATATTATACTAGCTATGCCCTGCGGTTTTACCCGCGTTAAACTTCATAAATTATATTCTATGTGTTAATGCAGGGTGTCAGCTAACTTCACACCAAATTTTATTAAAACCGCTCCAGCCGTTTAGACATAAGGAAATAACAAACATACACACTCACACAGCCACACACTCATAAACTTTCGCCTTTATAATATAATATTAGTGTGATATACGTGTGATTAATTTTATTTAAAAGCTGCCCACGCCTGTTTACAATAAAATACATTTTGTTCATTTTCTATTCTAGTTTGATTTTGTATAAGACATGATATTTTGTTCTTTTAAACAGATTTTTTTACCAAATCTATAACACTAATATAAGAACGTTTTACATGATCCAAGCATCCGTTGGATAATGCAATGGACCAGGATTAAAACAAACTAATATTCAAATGTAACACTTTAGAAGCTAGCATTTTGTACAAGACATTTAAGTTAGCCTAAGAGGCTTTTACTGTGTCACCGGACTACAGAAGAGAGAGAGAGAGAGAGACATAATACTACAAACTAACCCGCGAGAGAGGGCACCTCCCAGTGCGGTTATTGAAGTGGAGATAAAGGAAATAATTACTTATCGTATGGGCAGTGGTTACCCTAGTCTCCCTTGACCCTAGTCCCTCTGACATGGCTTAACGACTGTTGTCTAATGACTACAACCGGGACCGACAGCTTAACGTGCCCTACGAAGCACAGAGACGTTCAGAAATTAAACCACTTTGGTGGTCACCCATCTAAGCATTGACCGCGAGCCTTAACATCGCCGATCGCTTACGGACCTGTGTAAGCATATTTTTTTCACTTTTGCATGGATAAGATTACATAAAGTTTAACATAATACGAATAATAATCTCTTATTCTACTTTTAATTTCAGCGTGAAAATTTTCATGTTGTGTTAAAATATTGAAAACTAGCTGTGCCCCGCGGTTTTACCCGCGTTAAAGTTTATAAATCATCACTGCTCGTCCCCCGTAGGTGCTAGCGTGATAATATGTAGCCTATATGTTGACGCGACCTCTTAGTAATATTCATGCAAAATTTGAAGTAAATCCATGCAGTAATTTTTGAGTTTAGCCCGGCCATACATACAGACAAAAATTCTAAAACCTATATTTTTAAGCTTCGATATCAATTGTAGATCACGCCCCAAGTATCCTTTTAAAAAAAGATTCAATGTATATACATATAATAAAATCGTAGGGAAGTCAAAACTGTACATTGTTTATATTTTTAAAAGGATACTTGGGGCGTGATCTACCATCGACCTCGAAGCCAAAAATATAGTTTTTAGAATTTTTGTCTGTGTGTCTGTTTGTCTGTATGTATGTCCGGGCTAAACTCAAAAAGTACTGCATGGATTTACTTCAAATTTTGCATGAATATTACTAAGAGGTCGGGTCAACATATAGGTTACATAATACCACGCTATCGGTTACGGGAGAGAAGCCATGATAATTTATAAAATTTAACACAGCTAGTATAGATTAATAAAGGAAAACGGGCACTTTATTCAAAAATATAATGCACATAATATAGTTGTTGTTAGCAGTACATGTGAGATTCGTTTTCGGTATGTGCCCCTCGATCTATTATTGACATTAATAGCTCGGGTGCGTAGTAAGTCGCTGCTTGCTGGAAAATAGTTCTATTTTTAAAAGCAAATATATAAAATTCTATTACAAGGTTAGATTTTTATAAACACATCAGAATGATTAATTTAGAAATAACAATAGTTTAAAAAACAATAAACACGCTTTTAGCACGCACTAAAAATTACAAAATGTCAATTTTTTCGTATTCCTGACAGCAAACCCTTTCATTTGATACCCATATCATTGGGGTGCATTTCAAACAGCCTGTCCGCCATCTTGGACATCCGCCATATTGTATTTAAGCCACGTGACTATTTTTTTCGTATTCCTGACAGCAAGCCCTGTCATTTGATACCCATATCATGGGGTGGATTTCAAAACGCCAGTCCGCCATCTTGGGGAGGCCGCCATATTGGATTTGTAATGACTTTTCGACGAAGAGAATTCAGAGCAAAAGTTCATCCTAATCGGAGACCGGGAAGTGGGTCAAATTAAGAGTCCAATATTTTCTTACACACATAGCTAGTTACAAGTGAAGCTAATAAAAGCGTGTTAATAATTAACAACAATCTTCTTATGACAAATCACCCACACCGACATACTCACAGTAAACACTGCAATGAACACAACAACGAGCTTCCGCACGCGTCGATATCTGAATATAAATTGAAAGATGCACTTTTTTATATAATATATTTTTAATATACCCACCCACAAACCCTTTTTGCGGGTGGCATGCGTAGGCATTCCTGCTTCCTTATTAAAAAAAGGAGGCTTCCACTGCTTGACCGGACTTGAAAGTGGCACTTGTTGACTCGGCTATATATAGGCAAAGTCCCACGTGACACATCAGCCATCTTAACGTCGCCGCGACGTCCTGCGTGAGCGATCTAGACGCGAACGCGAAGCGGCGCGGCGCGGCGCGAAAATAACAAACAGTCGAAACCTATTGAAGTGTCCTACGTGACCAAATGCGCGTGCGGTGCGGTGCGGAGCGGCGCGACATGAAGCGAACGCGATCAGTTGGCTTGATATTTTCGCGCGAACAGGATGCGGCGTCTGTGGCGGCTTCGCGAGATAATTCGCGTGCACATAGGACACCGCCACCGCGTCGCATTGAATTCGCGTGTCACCGCTTCATAATCGCGTTCGCTTTGAATCGCCTACGTAGGACGTAGCGTAACATTATGTTTTCTAAAGTATGGACGACACGAATCATTTACATGTGAGGGTCGATTTTAGGAACGTTTTGAGTACGCTCTGACATCGTTACGAATGCAAAATAAGAGTCGTTAAGGGTGGATGGTCGCGGTGCGTTCGCAGGCATACCTAATCGCGACCGACGAGTTCGATATATCGGATTAAGTATCGTGTCACGAGAGTTCCTTATATCATTAGTTTGTTCTAGGTAAGTCACGGGAACCGCTAGCGTGCAGTGCTATTACCATGGCAGTTAGACACCCTATCTCATCCCGTGGATGTCGTAGGAGTCCACCCGAGGCAATATCTCCCAGGGAACGAGCAGCAGTGCCTCTCTGGGAACTATGACCAGCATATGTCACAGTATGGCAGACTATTTCACGAGGGAACAGCTTTTAAATCTATACAAAGCTCAAGTCCGACCCTGCATGGAGTACTGCTCTCATCTTTGGGACGGCTCCGTAAAGTATTAGCTAGACTCTTTGGACTCGATAGACAAACGCGCTCGCAGGATAATCGACGATAGAGACCTAACAAGTAAAAAGCTGCAAAACTTGGATCATCGGCGTCAGGTTGCAAGCTTATCGGTTTTCTACAGGCTGTTTCATGGAGAATGCGCTCAATACCTCCATGAACTTATCCCTCCATCTCCCTTTTTTCATCGGACTACAAGGCGTCGGGAGGCTCTCCACCGCTATGTCGGCGACTTCCCATTATGCCGTACGAAGCGTTTTGCTTCCTCTTTCACCAAACTCTCCCAAACGACGTGTTTCCAGACTCATATAACATGGGTTTATTCAAGGTTAGAGTGAACAGGCATCTTATGGGTACGCGCGGTCCACCTTCGACCACATCTTCACTTACCATCAGGTGAGATCGTGGTCAAGCGCAAACCCATTTTGCATAAAAAAAAAATATGACATACCCCTCCAAATGATGGACACAAGTCCATTGTGGGAATCTTTTGCTGACATGATGATTATTCCTTTTGGTTTACCTTTAGCACTCGATGGTGAGAGATTATCTTCGTAATTACCTGCAAAGATAAAATAACTTATTAATTGTTAAAAATATGAGTATTGGCGCACCTGCCAATGTGACATCAAATAATACAATACCAAAATCTAAATAGATTCCATGTATTTAATTACTGAGGTTTCAGTTAATACAATAATAAATAGAACAAGCATCGAAGTGTTGATGCATAATGTTTATAGACCAATAAATAACGTTGTAAATCCACAATAGTGAGTCTGTCAATATCCAATGTCAATAACTACATTAAATGTAAATAAAAGTCGAGTTTCGTTTTGGGAATGCGATATGTGGTTTGTGTAATCACACTAATATTTTAAGAGCGAAAGTTTGTGAGTGTGTGAGTATGTATCTTTGTTACTTCTTCACGTCTAAACGGCTGGAGCGATTTTAATAAAATTTGGTATAGAGTTAGCTTACTCCCTGGATTAACACATAGGGTATCACACTAATATAATAAAGGTGAAAGTTTGTCAGTGTGTGAGTATGTATGTTTGTTACTTCTTCACGTCTAAACGGCTGGAGCGATTTTAATAAAATTTGGTATGGAGTTAGCTGACACCCTGGATTAACACATAGGGTATCACACTATTATTGTAAAGGCGAAAGTTTGTGAGTGTGTGAGTATGTATCTTTGTTACTTCTTTACGTCTAAACGGCTGGAGCGATTTTAATAAAATTTGTTATAGAGTTAGCTGATACCCTGGATTAACACATAGGGTATCACACTAATATTATAAAGGCGAAAGTTTGTGAGTGTGTGAGTATGTATGTTTGTTACTTCTTCACGTCTAAACGGCTAGAGCGATTTTAATAAAATTTGGTATGGAGTTAGCTGACACCCTGGATTGACATATAGGCTATAATTCATAAAGTTTAACGCGGGTAAAACTGCGGGGCATAGCTAGTTGATTATAATGTATGTTTTGCTGCTACGTGGTGAGTGGTGACGGCTACAAATATCATCACCCCGTTTCACCCGTGGGGAGCGTAGAAGACCTTCATAGGCATTCATGTATTCCGGTATTCATCGGGCTATGTTGAAGAAGAAGAAGTAGGTACACTTTATTGCAAAAATAAGTAATACAAAACAATGGATACAGCAAGAAAATAGCTTCATCATCATCATCGTCATCATCATCATATCAGCCGAAAGACGTCCACTGCTGGACAAAGGCCTCCCCCAAAGATCTCCACAATTGCCGGTCTTGCGCTATTCGCATCCAGCGATTTCCAGCGACCTGCACGGCGAAAATAGCTTATTTTAATGCAATTGGCGGCCTTATCGCTACAAACGATCTCTTCCAGGCAACTGATTTACTTTGAAAAATTAAAAGAATTCAATGTAGGTGGTAACAGAAGGTGTATTAATTGCAATTGATAAGTTATGAATCTAATTAATCTAATACCACGTATTATATTTCGCCTGCAGATTTCGACATTGCTGATTTGATCTCGCAGGGATACTCTGAACATAGGCCTCTCCATTGCACTTTGGCTCAATTACGCTTAAAAGGCTCATAGTAAGCAACCACTTCTCTGTTCCGTAAGTCACCATACGTTTTGCCAATTCTATACTTTGTAATCATATGCTCCTGTGATGTTTCATTCGGTCAAATTCAAATTCAAATTCAAAATTCAAAATTCTTTTATTTTCTCTACACAAAGAAATACAGGCTCTAATTAAAACATATACATCTTAATTATGGTTGAGGTACTAAACCATAATTAAGATGTCAATAACAATGATTCCATCTTTTTTTGTTTTCTTTTATTTATATAATAATATATTACCTGGCGACGTCATTTACATCTGCTCCCAAACTAAGCAGAACTTGTACTATGGAAAGCAGATCACTGATATATTACGTATAGTACTTTTCTTTTGTAAATACATACTTATATAAACATTTACACCCAGACTCAGCACAAACAGACATGTTCATGCATACAAATATCTGTACGGGATGGGAATCGAACCCACAGCCTGCGGCGTGAAAGGCAAGTATCTACCAACAACGCCAACCGGCCCTTTAAATGTATCTATCTATTTATGTGAATTTCAACTAGTGAAATTATACCAATTAAGTTAAATATCTAGTCGCAAAATGGAACTATAATGTAAAACATTGCAGATAAAAATTTAGCATATTTTGCAGTAGTAGTTAAGAACAACCGGATGGGGAAGACCTCGTTGAACATTCTCTGACCAAATCGGAGACGTTCTCAAAAAAGGGCAGGTCAGAAGTACGCTAAACCGGCGAGCATGTATGAAGAATATAATGACAGTAATCGAGCCAAAAGACGTGCGCAAAGATCGTGACAAATGGAAATCCGTTGTCTCTGCCTACCCCACTGGGAAACAGGCGTGAGTCTGTGTATGTATGTAGTTAAGCGACTATTTTCAGAGAGAAGATAATCTGGGCAGTTTATTTGTTAGCACTAATTGGGAGCACTATTTGAAATTGTATAAGCTATTCTATATGCCTAAGGATGGCCGCACAGTAAATACACTATTTAATTATATGTATTTTATTCTTTTTGTTTTATTTTAGGGTTTCCTATACAAAGGGGCCAAACTGAACTTTATTAATAAGACTCCGATGTCTGTCTGTCCGTCTGTCACCAGACTGTATCTCATGAACCATAATAGTGAGATAGTTGAAATTTTCACAGATGATGTATTTACTAAAAACAGAATAAAATAAATATTTAAGGAGGTTCCCATACAACAAACGTGATTACTGTTTGATCGTTTTTATGGATAATGGCACGGAATCCTTCGTGCACGATTCCGACTCTGACTTGGCTGGTTTTTATAAAACCTCATACGGCATTTTTTAAGTTCCTATAAGTTTTCGGGTTTCTACATGTGAGACTGTACTAACCAATAATAATATAATTATCCTGGGCCATTATTTACGTACTACATACTATGGATAACCGATATCACACTAATATTATAAAGGCGAAAATTTGTGAGTGTGTGAGTGAGTATGTTTCTTACTTCTTCACGTCCAAATGGCTGGAGTGATTTTAATAAAATTTGGTATGGAGTTAGCTGACTCCCTGGATTTCCACATGAGCTATAATTTATAAAATTTTACACGGTACAACCGGGTACTCCTAGTACTACATATATCATCGGCGTCAGGTTGCAAGCTAATCGGTTTTCTACAGGCTGTTTCATGGAGAATGCGCTCAAGACCTCCATGAACTTATCCCGCCATCTCCCCTGTTTCATCGGACTACAAGGCGTCGGGAGGCTCTCCACCGCTATGTCGGCGACTTCCCATTATGCCGTACGAAGCGTTTTGCTTCCTCTTTCATCATACGCACGGCTAAGCTGTGGAACAGCCTCCCAAACGACGTGTTTCCAGACTTATATAACATGTGTTTATTCAAGGTTAGAGCGAACAGGCATCTTATGGGTACGTTCGGTCCACCTTCGACCACATCTTCACTTACCATCAGGTGAGATCGTGGTCAAGCGCAAACCCATTTTGCATAAAAAAACTACTATTCTTTTGTAAATACTTCTTATATAATTACACCCAGACCCAGGGCAAACAGTCATGTTCAAGCGCAGACATACCTGTCCTGGGTGTTAATCAAAATCCCGACCTGCGGCGTGAAAGGCAAGTATATACCAACCACGTAATGCTTTTACTACACTGATAATGGACGATACGACTGCAACCATTACGGAGATATTAATTAATAAGAGACATTAGCTACCTGTTACGAGTAGCCATCTAGTTAAGTACTTATGGAGATTGTTACGAAGAAATATTATTGCTCTCAGCAATCCAGATAAGTATATATATTAATATTATAATTAGACTAGCTTTGCTCCACGGTTTCACTCGCCTTAAAGAAGTTTTGGTGTAAAAGAGTAACAAACATACATCCATACATATACACTTACACTTCCGCATTTATAATAGTAGCATCTCTAGCGGTTTTGGCAGTGCACGCCGGAATCGATCGCAGATGGTAGATGTTTTCCTTCTTACTTGACACTTATCGTCATATTTGAGACAATTAACACAATATCTTTATAAATTGTAAATTATGTGTTATTCTGATGTATAAGCTATATTATTGTAAAGTTTCATTAAAATCCATTCAGTAGTTTTTACATAAAAGAGTAACAAACATCCATCCATGCTTACAAACTTTCGCGTTTATTATATTAGTAGAATATGACTAGATAAAAAAGGTTATTATTCACATAGACTTTAAAAAAGCGCTTGATCCAATAGTTCAACTGCAGTTTAACTTTAGACTTCGTTTTTAAATAAGGGTGTTTATTATTAACGAATGTCTTCTGTAAAGTGGAGGTACTTCTCCAGTCGGGCTGTTCTTTGAGCGAATGAACGCTGTGCCCTATCTCTAATAAATAGAGAATATTAGTACCAGTCGCTAACGTGCGTCGTGTCTTATTCGCGGTTGACCGTTCGAACTAACGATTAATGGCCTGCCCTGGCATGGTCGCCGCCCTATTTGAAATTCAAATCAAAGTCCGCGGCCGTGTTAAAAGATTCATTCCACCCCCCGAGCTACGATAGGCTGGATAGAGGGCCTGTGAGGTCGGAATTTTGTGAAAAGATTTTACGTGATTTAGTATGTGTTGTGAGTGTTAATGCATCTGTAAGATGAGGTTTGATCCTATTATATTATTATATTTGATACTCGTAGTCTACGTACTATTCTTCTCGTCTCAAATACTGCTACGTGTCAAATAGAAAGCCTTCGATCAGTGTGCCAGTGTTGAATTACCGAACAGAGACTTGGAGAAGGATACTATCAAAACATTATATATAATATACAACTACTGCACGAGCGGCGCAGCACCTTAGACAGTCGCCTCGCCTCTTCGTGTCGCGGGTTCGAGTCCCGCGCCGGACATCTATTTGTGTGACCCATAAAAAGTTGTTTAGAGTCTGGATATAATTTTTGTCCGTCTATTATTATTATTTATTTTTTTTATATCTAGGGACAATGTCACACAGATCATCCTAGCCCCAAACTAAGCAAAGCTTGTACTATGGGTACGATATACGTACTTATATAGATAGATAAATACTTATATTCATAGAAAACATCCATGACCCAGAAAAAAATATTCGTGCTCATCACACAAATATTTGCACTTACCGGGATTCGAACCCAGGGCCACCAGCTTCGTAGGTAGGAGCACTACCAACTAGGCTACGGTGACCGTACGGTACGGTATTATATGTTTGTTAAGTACCCCGCGGCACAGGGGTTAGATTCCTTAGTGCGGACATTGCCTTAAAAAAGAACAATGAGAAACACATAATAAGCGTTACCCGTATAGTTTCGGCCTCTGAATGAATAAAATGAATAAAAAAGCCACCCCATATAAAACCGCCGATTATACCTGTATTTGTTTATATTAAGATATTGCATTGTGTTTTCTGGTGCAATTAAATGTACTCTATCTATCTACCGTGGGTGTCGTAAAAGACGACTTAAGCAACTATAGCTACCACCTAACTGCGGTCGGCAACTCGCATGCCAAGCGCGTTGACTACGGCAAATCCCTCCAAATGGCAACGTTATAGACACGTCTGGAAGAGGCCTATGTCCAGCAGTGGACGATATCAGGCTGATGATGTATATAATATACAATACGACGACGCTGCTCATTGTAAAATATTACCTTCTCTTTAACAGGCTAGTTTTGGTTGAGATCTCATCCGTGTCCTACTTCGGCTAAGGAGGGCATTGGGTACTATTTATATAGACTCCATCCATTTGTCACTCTCTTTGCACATCTCTTTAACCTCGTTTCTCTTATATACAATTTAGTAAGAGAATGTTCTACGAGGTCTTCCCCTTCCAGTTGTACCATTCAAAAAAGTCAGGTATTCTTTACTGTCAATCTTTTTTCAATCTTCCTGTCGAAATGCTTAAACCGTCTCAGCATATCTTTTAAAATCTTAATACAACATCCTTTTTCACTTCACAACGCTTTCCATTCGTCAGTATGTCGTATGTATTATGTGTCTGTTACTATTTATAATAATATAACATTATTCAGTACTTACTTAGGTACTTATCGTATGGGACGTCGTTGCCCTGTCAGAGTTGTTCATGCCGCTCAGCAGGCATCTGACATGACTTAACGGCTGTTGTCTAACGAATACAACATCTACAGTTAAACGTGTATTCCGAGGCACGGTGACGGTCAGAAATTAAACCACTTTGGCGGTAACCCATCTATGGACTGACCGCTAGCCTAGTTGCTTAACCTCGCCGATAACTTACGGACCAGTGAGAGCATCTAGGTTTTGAGTGCCTCAGATTATTTAGTGAGAACCATGACGTTAAAAAATATAATTAAAAAAAAATAAACCAGATAAAAATTATACTAATTAATACCTTACCACCAAAACTGGCTAACACTAAGTGGAACTATTATAACTGTTAAATTGTTCTAAATTGTTCTACAGATTTTCATAATATATGCATAAGAATTTAAGTTGTTCTACGGACTATTCAGGGTTTTAGTTTCGTTCCAGAGGATTATTCATTCTCAGACTAATCCAACTGCTAATGAAGTTCCAACCTAGTTCCGTTCTTAATTATCTTCATAGGTGTAGCTTAAATCGTAGGTAATGACGGGTTTTAATCCCGAGTCGCGTAAAATATGTCAATTGATTTTTTGTTTTTGAAAAAAGAACACACAGCTAATAACAAATCAATTAAAAGTGTTTATTCTGAATAGATAAATCTTTTACCAAAAATAATAATTATCATCATCATCATCACATCAGCCGAAAGACGTCCACTGCTGGACAAAGTCATCCCCAAGGATCTCCACAATGGCCGGTCTTGCGTTGCCTGTATCCATCGGCTTCCCGCGACCCTTGCAAGATCGTCAGTCCACCTTATAGAGGGCCTGCCCACGCTTCGTCTTCCGGTGCGTGGTCGCCACTCGAGGACCTAACTGCCCCAGCGGCCATCGGTTCTACGAGCTATGTGCCCCGCCCACTGCCACTTCAGCTTGGCAATTCAAAAAATAATACTATTTAAAAAAATATAATACGAATATTTGTCTAACATCAGTTAGGAAAATATTGTTGCGACATTGTTTTGAATTCATCATCATCGCATAAGCTGAAAGACGTCCACTTCTGGACTAAACTTCCTTCCCCTCTCCACCCAAATATCTCCGCAACAGTCGAATCTCACAAGAGAATCGGTCCATCTTGTATGGACTTGTCCACCAAGTCTCTTAACGGCGTTACGGTTTAGTTCGAAAATATAAATAGGTTTTATGTCAGTTCAAATTCATAAAAGCACTATGATGTCATCATCATCATGTCAGCCAAAGTACGTCCACTGCTGGACAAAAGCCTCCCCAAATGATAATGATATGCCATAATAGCCACGCTTGGCAGACGCGTTGGCGATCGCAGTTTCATAGTATACAGAAAAACGCTGCTGCCCGTTCTCTGGTAGGTATTCCCTCGGACGACTTTTACGCCCCCCACGGGATGAAATGGGGTGATGATATTTCATGCCGTCACCACACAGCAACTATGATGTACGTTTCAATTATTCTTAATGCCTCACAAGGCTTTATCATTGTTATTGAAATACCAAAGCGATAAGATTCAAAATGGTCTGGTCTTGTATAGTCCACAGCTTAAGGGTTAACTTAAACCCCGACATGAGCCAACATCTAGGCTACCATTAATTATAAACTAGAGCAAGTCAACATGTCTATTTATCTATTAACTACGAAGTTACGGAGCAAAACATGTAAGCTTAGTTAACAACTCACAATAGTCTTACTAATTGTAAATGTTGGAGTCAAACAGGCAATTAGACCCACGCTAGGAAACAAGAATAAACCAGCCACAATTTACGGTATTCTACAGTTTTGTCTAAAATTTTCTGTCTGATTTAACTAAATTAGATTATTATTCTGTTTATCTATCTTGGCTAGGGGTTAATACACCACTGAAGAGTACATTGATGACAGTGACGTCTGGCACTCACCACCTACCTGCACACTGCTCGTTGGAAATCTTGTAGCCATATAGACATGACTAATCTGTTGAATTACGTGAACTATTTGTAATATGATTTCTAATATATACTAAATTTAAAATTATTGACTCTGTCTCAAAATGAATAATGTTATTGTTTCGATGTTTTTCTTTGCTATTCCTTAATATAATCTAAAATAATACGTATCCAGACAACTGATCCGGCAGATATTGTGTGTACTAAATAATTGATTTTAGTCAACCAAATCCCGTGTTCAAGCCCGCTTTAGTATGTTTCACCGGACCGTCTCAACTGGGCCGTGTTGAAACCGGTAGTAGATGAACCCGCAGAGTTTGTTTCGCTGGATCCTCTCAGTTGGGATGCATTGGATCCGGTGGTAGCATTCAAGCGCGACATCGTTATAAACACAAGGTCAGCCATAATAATAATATTGAAATCTTACCTAAATGTAGACAGAACCAATCAGACAATATGTAGTAAATTATATCTAAAACTTTTTCGATTATTAAACATATGTATATATAAGGTTGTTAGCTAAATAACGAAATCATAAATTAAATATTATATCTAAATGTTCGCAAACAATCCGTGTTCTTTACTAGCTATATGTACCTAGAAATAATTATGTTTACTTAACTATATTACTACAAATATGTTCTGACTATTTACATGCACTTTTTAGAGTTCCTTCTTCATGTCTGTCCGTCTGTCCGTCCGTATATCACAGGACTTTTTTTTAAACTATACGAGCTGTACTCTTAAAACTTGGTAAGTAGATGTATTCTGTAAACCACATTAAGATTTCACACAAAAATAGAAAATAAAACAACAAATGTTGGGGTTCCCCATACATAGAACAGAAACTCAAAAATTTTTTTTTCATCGTACCCATTCATGTGGGGTATCTTTGGATAGGTCTTCAAAAATGATATTGAGGTTTCAAATATATTTTTTTTCTAAACTGAATAGTTTGCGCGTGAGTCACTTCCAAAGTGGTAAAATGAGTATCCCCCCCCCCCCCTGTTACTTCTAAAATAAGAGATTTATAAAGCTAAAAAAATATATGATGTACATTACTATGCAAACTTCCACCGAAAATTGGTTTGAAGGTGATCTAGTCAGTTTTTATTTTAATACGTCATAAATCGTAAACCGCAAACTTCCACCGAAAATTGGTTTGAAGGTGATCTAGTCAGTTTTTATTTTAATACGTCATAAATCGTAAACCGCAATTTACCTTTCATGTAATCAACTGAAATACTTGCTGCTTGCCCTTCATGGGCGAGTCCGACTCGCACTTGGCTGGTTTTTTAAAGTCTACAGAATGGAAACCTTTTTCATTTGATTTTATTTATTTTAAGAAGTACCAGGGGAATCAAACTCCACACATATTCGCTAAATCGCTATACTGACTACCACTCTGTGGAATCCATTAACTGCCGGAAACGCAGTTGCTGCCCTCCAATGTTGCGAGAGTCCATGGGCGGCGGTGATTACTTACCATCAGGTTACCTGGGTGCTCGTTTGTTTCCTTCATCATCATCATACACAGTGGCCGGTCACACTTGACACTTGCAAGATCATCGGTCCACCTGGTAGGGGGGCCGCCCATGCTGCGTCTTCCGGTTTGTGGTCACCACTCGAGAACCTTTCTGTCCCAGCGGCTGTCGGTTCTACAAGTTCGCTTGCTTGGCTATTATATAAATTTACAATAATAAATAATTCCAGGCCTGAGATTTAGCCATGCCGATATTTTGGTTACGATATTAATTTTATGGAATTTTAAGAGACACATAATATATTCAATACATAAAAAAAACTTGTGTGTACTTATGTACACGCGTTAGAAGTAATACTTATTAATATACAACTTGAACATAGTTATCAATTTTCATACCACCTAGAACTAACTTCATGCTGTTAAATTTTTTGGTGTCGGTGTGCGCGCGCATCCTAAAAATTCACTCTCATAATTTTTCTCCATCGCGCCAAAAGAAGTATAACTTCAATAATACTGAGTTTTAGGTAGGTTTTTTAGGGCTTCGTAACAAAATGGTGAAAAAATAGAGATAGTCCTATTACCACGGCAGTATACCCCAGCGACTATTAATAATAATGGACTCGATTTTTTGGGGACGCCATTTGCTGCTGATAAGCATTGTCGAGATAGACTAAATGTTGTATTTTTTTCTGTATAACTCACATAGTTGGAATGGTCTTCCGTCCCTTTTTTGCTGTGCCATGATAACTTATTTATTTTTAACTACAGACATTTATTATTGACTACAGACAGCACACTATAATACTCTAGTTATGTTTTATAGACTGAACTCCCAAAGAATAAAATAAAATTCAAAAAGGGTTTAAGAACATGTTGGTAGTAATATATTATTAATTTATAATTATTTCTAGGTACATATAGATATTTAGGTACACGGATTGTAGGGAAAAATATACAATAACATTTATTTTATAATAGTAACGATATTTAGCTAACTTAAATTAAAGAAGCACGTTTTAGTGGTATGTCATGTTTGTTAGGATATTTTCCTAGGTTGGTACGTTTTTTAGAATACCTATTTATTTCAGTAACTATGGCTAATATACGTTAGTACCAACTACAGCTGTTTTAGTAATATATTGTTAGTTGTGTAATCAATAATAACAAATATAGGTAAATACTATATTTTATACACACTCTGATCTACAACAACATTATAAATTTTATATATATTTATAACATCCCTCCTTTTTTGTTTTTTATATTATAAATTTTATAACATCCCTCCTTTTTTTTTGTTTTTTGTGCCTCCTAATGAAAATTGTGTTTTTTTGCGCCATTTCCAAAGTGGTCGGGTCAAGTCCTGGGAGGGCTCTTTGCCCTCCCAAATCGCTGACTCTTGTCCGGCACAGCGACTGCGCCACAAACACACAAACAGATCGCTGTCTTTTTGGGTTTACACAAGGTCCGCCATAATAATAATATCTTAATATAGACAGAACTATTGTAATATATATATTGTTCTTTATTTTATTTCGGAACATTTGACAACTGTCACTCCAGTTCCATCATACCACAAACCAACTTACATCTAACATATTAACACTTTTAGCATGATACAATAATACTAACTAAGTAATAAATTTTATAAATGTTTTCATACAATCAGTGTACCTAAATATCTATGTTACTAGAAATAATAATATATAATTCCTGTAGACTTAAAAAAAAAGCTTGTAAATAGTCAGAACATGTTTGGAGTAATATAGTTGTATAAACTATAGTACTCCAAACATGTTCTGACTATTTACAAGCTTTTTTTTAAGTCTACGGGAATAAAAACCATTTTTTTTTCAGGAGCTGTTTGCACGTAGCGGCAGTAGAGGACACTTCTCTTACTGCTACCGCAGTCCCGAGTAGAGTTGGGCTACTGGTTGCCGCCGCGCCTCCTCTGTCTGTGAGCGGGATCGGCTCGCTCCCGATCCCGCTTGGCGGCCTGCTTCTGGAGCATGACTACCTCACAGAAGAAAACTACGACGTCCCATGTGGTGGAGTCGCCTGCCAGCATCGCATACACGACTGCTGCCCGCAAAAGATCTCGTCCGATCTGAGCGACCAGGACTCGCCTCTCAGCCTCCCAGGCCGGGCACTCGTTCAGCGTACACAGGGCGGAGTCCAGCTTAGCACGTTACACTTACTAATGGCTACTACTGACAAATTTAAACACGTAGCCGAATTCTAGGCTGACGTAATTTAAGTTGCCATCGACACGCTAAGATGAAGAATATCCCTCTTTTTTTTAAAGGAGATAAATTTACTAATTAAATCTATGGTAACGTCTGAAGTCATACTTCCACATTAAAAGCTTCCATTTATTAGAAGTTAAAAGATAATTATAAGTATTTAAATTAATTCTTGTCAGTTCACAAACTCGGGGAAACTCGGAACAACTGCATATTTATTACCATACAAAGTTAGGAGGGCATTCTACTTCCTGACTGAATATATTTTAATATTCAATGTTTAATTATCATTGCAAACTCTGTTAGTGGAGCCATATACAAATCGCAAACCCCAATCCAATTTGGGGTTCTGCGGCCAAACTCAACGCAACTAGCCAACGCAGGACATATTATAATAAATAATTGTAAATGTGAAAGGACTGTCGACGTAATTCTTTATTCCTAAGTTCCATTTAGCCCCATCGTGTATTCATAATAAAGCTAATTTTGCTTCTAAGAAAGAATAAAAGACTACATATTAGGCCACGATTTTAGAAAAACTTTCAAGGACTAGAAATCATTCTAAAAAAGGTTGTAGTTACAGAAAGACCACCACTCTTTATTTATATTTTTGATGTGAAACATCTATAGCCGCACGTAAAACAGATTTCTGGCGTGGCGACGCATGCCGTGGTTTTTTTTTATGTGAAACATCTATAGCCGCACGTAAAACAGATTTCTGGCGTGGCGACGCATGCCGTGACGCATGCGCAATAAACTTTTTATTTTATCATTATGACATATTTAGTTCCTACCAGAATATGTTCTTTTCTGCATATTACTTTTACAAAATAATGTCGATGTTTCACATCTGCCAGGCGTCCCGTGACGGCTACCATTTTTTTTTAGTTCCTATCACAATATGTTCTTTTAGTTCCTATCACAATATGTTCTTTTCGACTTCGACTTCGACTTCTACTTGGACTTCGACTTCGACTGCGACTTATACTTCGACTTCGACTTCAACTTCGACTTCGTCTTCGACTTCGACATGACTTCGACTGCGACTTATACTTCGACTTCGACATCGACTTCGACTTCGACTTCGACTGCGACTTATACTTCGACTTCGACTTCGACTGCGACTTATACTTCGACTTCGACTTCTGCATATTACTTTTACAAAATAATGTCGATGTTTCACATCTGCCAGGCGTCCCGTGACGGCTCACATTTTTTTTAGTCATTTGTTTCATACCCGAAGTAATTTATTTTTATTACTAGACTACCCATATTGTTTTATCAGATGTAATATATTTATATAATTATAGGCATTTGTTTCATACGCGTCGCAACTCGGTGTAACTTTGCATTTATTTGACTACCAGTGATGGTCAATCAAATGTTATATATATAATTAAGAACGATTAGTAGCTCTAGTATACATGGCCACTGCTACAGAAAGGTTTTCGAGTGGCGACCACGAACTGGAAGACGCAGCGTGAGGCTCCCTACAAGATGGACCGACGATCTTGAAAGAGTCGCGGGAAGCCACTAGTGGCGCGCAGAGAGAGATCCTTGGGGGCGGCCTTTGTCCAGCTATGGAAGTTCTTTGGCTGATCATCATTATATAGCATCATTATATATGATGATGATGAGGAGGAGTTCTAGAAAGACCACTACTGTATATCTATATTATAGTCATTTATTTCACACGTGCTGTAACTTGGTGAGATAATTATTTATCTGCATTATTTAACTACCCATGATGTTTAATCAGGTGTTTAATTCTTCTTAATATATAATTCAAATGATCTGAAGTTTCAAAAGAACACCACTGTTTTTTTCTTTTTTATATAACAGCAAGGCAAATGGGCATCCTGATGGTAAGTGATCTCCGTCGCCCGTACACACTCGCAGCAACAGTTTTTATATATTTATAGTTATTTGTTTTATACGCGTTGCAACGCGCACGCGGTGTGATATAATTATCTGCATTACTCATGATCATTAATCAGATACTGATACGTTCCTAATCTATACATATAATAAAATCGTAGGAAAGTCAAAACTGTACCTTGAATATTTTTTTAAAGGATACTTGGGGCATGATTTACAATCGATACCGAAGCCAAAAATATATTTTTAGAATTTTGGTCTGTTTGTCTGTATGTATGTCCAGGCTAAACTCAAAAAGTACTGCATGGATTTACTTAAAATTTTGCATGAATATTACTAAGACGTCGGGTCAACATATAGGCTACATATTATTATGACCGCTATCACTTACGGGCGAGGAGCTATAATAATTTATAAAGTTTAACGCGGGTAAACCCGTGGGGCACAGCTAGTTTAAAATAAATAACGATTTGTAATTACGTAAATGCCATCACCGTATATGTACATATATTTATAGCCATTTGTTTCATACGCGTTGCAACTCGATGTGACATTACATTTATCTGCAGTACTGCCCACGCATTATGTTTAATCAGATGTTGTTGATATAACAGATTAATTACACATTGAGTAATTATATTTTCCCATGGGGAATTTTCCGTATAATATAATTTAATCTACGAACTCTACCGTTATTTTGCGGTTATAATAAAACGAGTAACTCCAGTTTGTATTCGTCCCACTTCATAATAGCAATATGAAATTGAAACACATACAACATGAAGCTTCAAAATATTTGCATAAGCTTATTTTATATCTCCTTTTATACTAATGCTGGTACTAATTAATATCATACGTATGTTTGTGAAGATGTGGTATAAACAAGCGTGATTTCTCCATGCACTGTTAATAAATACTATTAAATGTTCTTCTTTAGACGAGGTTTCTTATCTTATCTTAGTTGAGGTGTACTAGTGTACAGCACTTCGACCTTTAAGGATCTTTTGTACTATCCCCCATTGGTGTTTTTTCTACCCCTAAAGCCCTGAATGAAGTCTGCACATAATTCAGTATGCTTCTTAGTGGTAGATCCCTTTAGTCTCCTGGTTGTGGATATGCCAGCCCCAGGATTGGCATTCTGTGTTAGAGAAATTTACGAGGTTTAAAAAGAGCACTAAATCACGGTAGGCAGCGGTTTGCTGTGCCCCCTGGCATCGCGAATGTCCATGAGTAACAGTTACCGCTTTCCATCAGGTGAGCCGCTAGTTCATCATCATCATAGAGCTGTAAGAAGTCGCCTACTGGACAAAACCTCCCCCAAGTATCATCTTGGGGAGATATGTCATAATCGCTACGCTTAGCATATGGGTTGGCGATCGCAGTATAATGGTCATAGTACTCCGAAAGAAACTGCTGCCCGACTTTTGGTAGATATTTATTCGCTCGGGTGGACTTCTACGCCCCCCATGGGATGAGATGGGGTGATGATATTCTGATATTTGCCGCCGTCACCAATCGAAAAGCAATAAAAAAAAATGTATTTCTGGCAATAATTTGACAGCACATTTTGCATTTTGAATAAATCTAATCTCAAAAATGGGGAATCATAAACTCAATCGTCCGGCTAGTCCCGAACCAGCAACATCTGCCAATCTGGGTAGGCGCTCTGGGTGAAGTTACACAATGGCAGATGAAATTTAGGTTTCTCTTACTAAGACCCTTTCGGAAGATGTAGGTGCTTCTAATGCCTTTGTTTTTCTAGAAACATGACCAGCTCATATGTTCACAGTTGCACGATAATAATAATATCCTGGGGTATAATTCACACACATTCATCTGATCTCAAACTAAGCAGAGCTTGTACTATGGAAACCAGAAAACTGATATTCTACCCTTCCTTTGTAAATACATACTTTATAGATATTTTTTTTATGATATAATTTGGAACATTTTTTTAAAATAATATAACATAATTTGGAAGGTATTATCAATATGATATGATCTTTCACATGCAACTGTGAACATATCAATCGGCCATGTTTCTAGAAAACAAAACCGATAGATAATACCTACATCCTCCGGAAGGGTGTTAGCAAGGGAATCCCAAATTTGATCTGCCAGCGTGTATCGTTCGTAGCTTAACGCAGAACGCCTACCCCGGATTGGTAGATGGTGCAGGTTCGAGACCCGCCGGATGATTAAATTTATGATTTCCCATTTTTGAGGTTTTATAGATAATTACACCCAGACTCAGAACAAACAGACATGTTCATGTACCCAAATATATTTGTCCTGGGTGGGAATCTAACCCAAGACCTGCAGCCTGGAAGGCAAGAATCCATTCACGCTACACGGCCCGTCATACTAGTTTGAGAAATAAATTAGAATTCGGCTTTTCGTATATAAACAGTCTGATAAAATACTTATACATCCAATATGTTTAATCTAAGGCTGGAAATGTTTGCCTATGCCCGTATTGTTCTACAATATAGAACAAAATTAGGTACTCATATTAAAGATGAGTTTATCAGCGATTATGTACCATTCATCTTTATTTTTAAGATTAGGTAGCGATATAACTTATTTTTTAATATACAATTTTGATTTATGTTGTTTATAGGGTTGCATACCAAAGTGTAAAACGGGACCCTATTATTATGACTTTCTGTCTGTCTGTCTATCTGTCTGTCCTCATGCTGTAACTCATGAACCGTTGAAATTTACACAGATGATGTATTTCTATTGCCGCTACAACAAAAAATACTAAATAAAATAAATATTAAAGGGGACTCCCATACAACAAACGTGAATTGTCGTTTTTATAGATAATGATAAGGAACCCTTCGTGCGCGAGTCCGACTCGCACTTTGTCGGTTTTTCTTTATTGGTGATTTAACCATTTGTCGCTTGCAAAAAATACACTATTCCTATCATGTATATTAGCGTTCTAGGAATTGTATGAAGCAAAGGGTTAATATCATGCCCTTTATGGCTATAGATTTGACATAAATGCTTAACCGTTGTGACATAACCATACTATAATTAAAATATGTTGTTGTATGCTTTTTGTTTTCACTTAGAAATATTTAACTTTGTTTTCTTCTGATAGTTTTTATTTTTATTGTAAGTTCTCATTTAGTTCTTAAGTAGCTATAGCTAAGTTAAATTATATTTGTACGCCTCAACGGCAAAACATAGCGTCCATATATTATGTCATCGTACTTAACACCTTTATGTAAATACCTATGTTTTACAAATAAAATAAAATATTTGATTTGATTTGATTTATAAATAGTCATTGTAGACCTACCTCGGTATTACTTGATATAGATACATTTTAAGATATATAAAATGTAAAAAATATTATTGAATAAATAAAATTATATATAATTTTTTTATTGAATAACCATTGATTATTTTACACATTTTTATTTATTTAACCATTTATTTACAAACGAAAAAATATAACAAAAATAATAAAAGAATATAAAATGTACAAAGTGTACAGCGAGAGGAGTAAATTAAAAGAAATAGAGCATAGAGTGTGTAGTTTCTAGAATTACATAATACATTATTATTATAGCATTTTGGATTTACTGCTGTAGCTGTTATATTAAGACCTTTATACATTACTAGAAACAATCACGCTCAAAGTCCCAAAACATAAAATAACATTTGCATGAAAAAATCACCATAAGTGTCACGTTTTCATTACCTCCATTTTGTTACTAAGATCTGTAAAACTCAGAAGGGAACGGCTCGAAATCAAACATAATCAGTACCATAACAACATAATTTATTACACATTAACTTCAGTTTATAACATTAAGTCATAAAAATCTACTTACGTTAGCTACTCGCTCGATGGACGATGACCGATTGCCTTCACATCTACCTGACGCTGTCAATTCAAGTTTGACACTGACGTTTGACGACTGTTGCACTCGGATTAAGTAATATTCGATGTATAATCGAATATTAGTTATGAGGTGGCGATTTATATTAGATTATTATTTACGTGTTGAGTAATGCGTGTTACAGATCATACTCGTAATTAATAAATAATACGTTCTTCATTTAGTAGACACAAAATGCTACACAACAATGGTTTTCTAAAAATTTAGTCAATATCTTTTTTTTAATTATAACCATAAACACTTCACACGTTACGGCATACGTTCTGGGATATTCAGACCCGTATCAACATTTCAGAAACACGTAATCCAATTCAATTTTCAAATCTCCGGAAGGTAACAATGAATTTCCTTGAATTTTCACCTCACTGTTTGGGTGGTAACAAAAAGGAAAACAATTAAGACTGCCGCAAGCGAAAAGAGGTTGGCGCTAATAAAAAGATTCAAGCGACGACCAAAATGGGTCAGAATAAAGGCGGAGACACATTTAACCACAAACAATCTGTTGGGCTGTGTTTAACTGATAAAAACCTAGCTAATTGTGGAAGATGCGTTTAAAAAAGTGGAATTTTTATATTAAAGAATGTTTAAACTAAAAAATAAGGAACAAGTACCTGAACAAAAGATTCATGAAGCGAAATAAAAGTGTGGCCATGATACCACTGAACTAAACTGTCTTTAGCTGGCAAATACTCAGCTACATTTAAATTGCGGTTTCGTAAAAATGAGCTGAATAAAGCTATATAGGGCGACATTGACAAAAATGACCAACAAAAAATTAAAAGCAGAAAGCTGTTGAATATAATAAAAGTATTCTTCAACAAGAACAGAATAAAATGAAGGAGGAGGACGAAACTGCAACTGACAACGTCAGGTAGTGTAAGCAGAACACTTTGTAGAAAAGTTATGAATAAATCGTGTCGGGAAGCAAAGCTGGAATATTAAATCCGGCAGCATAACGACACACAGAAATGTCAATGTAGGTACCTATACACTCAACGCCGAAATTAGGAAAACATTTTTTAACTTTCTTGATTATTTCTGTGAGTGATCTAATTTATGTATTCTCTTTCACAGACGTTCTATGAGGAATTGAGAACTTTTATATTAATAATTACCACTTGTTTTACTTTGTTTTGCGGTTGAGTGTTATCGAGAAGAACTTTGTTTGGCGAGGCTTCAATGACCTTGCGTCAATGGAGCTCTTATTGTATTTTTTTGATTCAAAACGTTTCATATTCCGGCTATATAGAACTGTATGTAAGTCGCAGTTTTAATCGGTTGTTTTCATATGAAAACAATCGTACGTGTCGCAGGAGATTATCAAAAATACGTTTTGGCAAGTCTGATATTTGGATACATATCAAACTGGCACAAACTATGACTATTCTAAATGAACAGCATTAAGAGTACAAATTATAGAGTGTTCATATCGATAATTCTTTTAAAAGCTATAAAATCCAATCCAGTTTTAGCTTTGATCAAGGAGAGGGAGAACAAAGTTTCGGAAATTGTGGATGCTATGGTCGCAAGTATTGATATAACCGTATTTGTTATAAAGCTTGCCATATGACCTACTTATTCATTGTAGGTATATACTATTTTTTCACAACTTCTTTTTCCGAAAGTATGACTATAAACATTTAAACATCATTTTCCTAGGGCTGATTGAGATTATTGCACGAGTGTTAAAAAGAGTTCGTAAAATGCATGTAGCCGACTCACTCCGTCCGCGTATTCACGCGGTATCATTCACGTAGCCGTGCCGCAAGAGAGAGGTCTATTCGCTTTCGTACCGTGTATATGAGATGCGATTATCTTGTACACTATACACTATTAAACTCCGGCTGGCTGATGATGCACAACGCGTAAAAATAATCACAGGAGCGCTGCATGCGAAGGATGAGTCTGAGCGCAATAACGAATCACTGATTCGTTTTTCCGTATAGCATCTCATCAGCCCAAAAAGAAAGTAAGAAGGTCAGTTCCCTATTTCCTATAACTTTTTCCACGAGACTGAATACATGTGTCCTCAAAATGTTTTCAAGTTAAAAGTTATGCGGTTGTTTGGTCTCCTTCCCAATCTTTTTACAATTCTTAGATATTTAAATGTTTATTTTATGCAGCAAATACAGTACATTTCTTCCATTCATTCAACATGACGATTATACTCAGCCTAAGGAGCTTTCACTGTTTCAACAGACAATAGAGGCGACCGAGCTCAAGCCGTCTGGCAAATAAGACTACAAACAAAATAAACTGCGCCAGAAGGCAAACTTTTTAAATTTCGAACTTCACCTCGGGGACGATACTGACGTGGAAATATGTAGAAGTTTGATTTTAAGGTGATTTTGTGCAACTGTCTCTCTACATTAATACGGGAAGACACGGGCCACTTGACCCACTATCATAATAATATAATTGAACATTATTCACACACGGTGGTCTGATCCCAAACTAAGCAGAGCTTGTACACACGGTTACATATCAAGCTATACATTTACAATATATGCTGACCTCTCATTGTATGGAAATCCTATACAACGCACGATCAGCTTATACTGGAAATTTATAGCTTGATGTGTAGCCGTGTGTACTATGGAAACCAGATAACCGATATACTACTTTTATTTTGTAAATACATACTAATATAGATAACTTGCGACCCGGTACGTATAAGGCATATAAATAAAAAAAATGATTATTAAGTTCATTTATTCAAACAAAAAAATATTTAAAATTGCTAAAAGATGTTGATTTTACACTTTTTCAAAACTTTTATTAAATTTTCTCTACGTATAAACCTTCCCTGGACTTCCACGAATAATTCAAGACCAAAATTAGCCAAATCGGTAAAGGCGTTGTTGAGTTATAACATTACAAGGAAAAGTGGCATTGATTTTTATATATATAGATAACACCCAGAGTCAGGACAAACAGAGATGTTCATGCACATAAATATCTGTCCTGGGTGTGAATTAATCCACGACCTGCGTCGTGAAAGTATCTAAGTATCAACCACGCCAACCTTGAGGATCCGCAAGGGAATTTAATGGATAGAAATGCAAATTCAGGTCATGGAGGGTGATAGTGGTCGCGGTGAGGTCGCGGTTCCTCACAAATAGAGCACAGTGCAGCAAATGACAGTAATAGATGTACCCTCACCCTAACAAGTAAAAATCGTACAAAAGTAAAACCGAAAGAAATGGGCGGTCGTATCTCCCGCGCTGTCACTTTGTCAGCTTGATGGACTTAATAAACTGACCACTTTATAAAGGTAGAATCGCTCGTTCTACGTAATGGTTGTGCCGAATATAAAGTGTTTGAAATTTGCTGGTACTACAAATTGAAGATACAAGACGGAAAGGGGGAAGCAGAGTAGTTTAATTAACGCATAAACAATTACTGCCTCGTTGGTCTAGCGGTAGCGTGTTCAACCGCAGAAAATGAGGTCCTGGGTTCAAATCCTGGGTCGGGCCAAAAAGTGATTTTGGGATGTTTCCGTAAAAAGAAATTTCTCAGTATCAGCCCGAAGTCTGGAAGTTGGCGGTATTACACCCCCGTGCCTCGGAGAGCACGTAAAGCTGTCGGTCCTGTACTTGGCCTTTTGCCGATCGTGTCGCTAGTAGTCCCATCGGATCATGAGAGTGATGGAATAGGAAGTGCCCCAGTGTTTGCGCACACACTTGTGCACTATAATATGTCCTGCGCAATTGGCTAATCTCCATTGAGAATGGCCGCCGTGGCCGAAATTCGGCCGGGAAGACATCATCATCGAACAATTGTTTTTTTTTTATTTCAATGCATGCAGATTCATGTGCCGTAGTAGTCAATATCATCATTACAGCCGGAAGTCCATATTTGGAAAAATGCCAGGGAGGCTTTGACAGGCAATGATTTTTTTTTTCCTTTTTTAAAAATAAAACGCCCGCGCTATGGAATCTAAACCCTGTGTCGCGGGGTACTTTACAAACATATACTTCACAAATTACATCCAGACTCAGAACAACAATTTATGGGTCACACAAATAGTGGTCCGGCGCGGGATTCGAACCTGCGACACGAAGCGGTGAGGCGAGTGTCTTAGCCGCTGCGCCACACGTGCAGTCAGAATTTACGCATAGAAGAATATGGTTATTTTTATTTCAAAATGCAGATTCATATGGCGTATCATGATGTGTCATTTGAATTCAAGTGATTAAGAATTTATGGATTTTTTTATTTTTATCCATTGGTATTCTTCAATTATTTTTTGCAACTCCTTTATTGAATAAAACAATAGTATGTTTCCTTCTACTACGTTATCATAAAATATTTATATTAGCAATAGTGCTGGAGATCTTTTATACAATTAATCTATTTCATCTACCTTTACATCAGCTTACACATTTAAAACAATAACCTACGAGTAAGTATAATAAAAATAAAGTCTTTGTTTAACAATCTTATAAAAATATGATACGCAGAAATGAATGCGTTGGGTGGGTCGTGTTTGTGAAACTGTACATAGAGGTGAAGTCGAACCCTATTATATTGTTAACATTAATTTATTGTTCTCAAGTAAGTGACATTTGTGTATGTTTTATTGAGAATAAAGTTTCTTTAAACATATATACAATCTCTTTGATATAGAGACCAGTTTCGCGAAGATTGTCTTGCTATTCAGCATAAGCCTCCCCTAAAGCTTGCCATAAAGTGCGGTCTTGTGTCTTCCTTCTCCATCTGGCGCCTTCTATTCTTTTTATGCCGTCTTCCCATCTTCGACGCTATCTCCCTTTATTACTTTTGTGTTGTCTTGGACACCATTCGGTCTTGCAGTGTGAGCAAGTTCGATGACGAGGGTCCTGGGAGGGTCACTGAAAGTCCGGCAGCGCAAGACCGGCGACTGTAGCTATCGTTAGGGGAGGGTATTTTTCCAGCAGTAATATCTTTAATATCTAGGGTCAATGTCACACAGATCATCCTAGCCCCAAACTAAGCAAAGCTTGTACGTACTACGGTGATCGTCAATAAACTATATACTTAAGTTTCGTCCATTACCGAAGTTACACCATAGACATTGAACTTGTGTCTTCCCTTATTGTGTTTATTAATTTGGAGGTATGCCATAATCGCCACGCTTGGCTGACACGTTGGCGATCATAGTAATAGTACTCAGAGACCTGAAGATGAGTATTTCTGTAGATATTCCCTACATGAAAATGTAGATAGTAAAATAATTAACAGTCGCTATTCGCACCATATACTACACTTTAATGCGAAACCTCAATAAAGACAAAAATGATAGAAAGAAGGAAATCTATATGTTCAGTATAATTTATTTTAAAATGGCGTGTTACATTCAAAGTTTCCCGAGAAGATACTGTATATTTTATTATTTTTGTAACGACCAGCTGATAAATCTTTCTGGTAGAACTGTGGCTTGGGTGACCCATAGAAATATTTCCTCTGTAATCTGTTTACATGGGACAGGAACGTATAAAATAACCGGATAAAGGTCAAATGCATGATCAACATTCATAAACATACTATAGATATCGAGTATGATTATATTTCGTAGCGAAAAAAATTCCAGCCATCCATCTATCCAAAATAATATACAACTACTGGTTTTGCTTATGTCATAAGCAAAGCCTGTACTATTATTATTATTTTATTTATTTAACAAAATATCATTTATTACACTAAACAATTGACATTGGTTCCTACACTAAGTTCTAGACTTGGATCGCAGGAACCAGGTAAACATTGGACAATTAAGTAAATTAAAATAGGAGACAACTAAACTATACTTAACAATAAAATTAAACGAAATATGAATGTATTTTATGTGTGTGTATGTTCATGGGGTGGGTGATTGTGTGCGGTTATGTATCCGTGTGTGTGGGAGCAGGTGGGTATGTATACTATGCTATTAAATACTATACTACACACATACTAACACGGATAGAAATACATATGTCATCACCATCATCATCATCTCAGGCGAAAGACGTCCACTGCTAGACAAATAGCTCCCCAAAGATCTCTACAATTGCCGGCCTTGCGGTACCCGCATCCAACGGTTTCCAGCGACCGAATACATAATGTACTTTTTTGTAAATATATACGTAAAATGCACAGTAATCACAAGACATACAACCAGTCCCTCCCTCTTACCCACCACTGCAACTCCTGGAAGCCAGTATCAGCAGTGGCACACAATGAAATGACACTGAGCGGTGAGGCTCAGGCATGTCCCGGGGAATCGCTTAAACTGTCTTGAATCCCGCAACGAATTTAAGCAGAAAGTAACAAGCAGTTAAAATGAATAGTTCTACTTCTCTCCAGAGCAAAGCGGGAGACAGATAGATATATTGAGGCTGGGGCCTCATAAAACTTGAGAATTGCAACTAGAAAAGCCAGCTATAAAAGCACCGACGATCAATTTTAAGGGTCCTAAGTGAGCTGTTATGTTTGATTCCAATAGTAGATATGGCAAAAGCGCTTAAACGCACGGAAGTTGTTCCTTGTTGCCACAAAATCCGTATAATAAACTACACCATATATTGGTTGCGAGCTATTTAACAGCTTCGCTGCCGCCATGGAAAGTAGAAACTTGCCCCCGGGGCCAAAAGTGTTTTTTTTATTGACTTTAAAAGTTTTTTTTTTTATTCATCATCATCATCATATCAGCCGAAAGACGTCCACTGCTGGACAAAGGCCTCCCCCAAAGATCTCCACAATTGCCGGTCTTGCGCTATCCGCATCCAGCGATTTCCAGCGACCCGCACAAGATCATCGGTCCATCTTGTAGGGGGCCTGCCCACGCTGCGTCTTCCGGTTCGTGGTCGCCACTCGAGAACCTTTCTGCCCCAACGGCCGTCGGCTCTACGAGCTATGTGCCCTGCCCACTGCCACTTCAGCTTGGCAATTCTTCGGGCTATGTCGGTGACTTTGGTTCGCCTGCGGATTTCGACATTTCTGATGCGATCCCGCAGGGAAACTCCGAGCATAGCCCTCTCCATTGCTCTTTGGGTGACCTTGAGCCTTCTAATAAGGCCCATAGTGAGCGACCACGTCTCTGTTCCGTATGTCATCACTGGCAACACACACTGGTCGAAGACTTTCGACTTGAGACACTGCGGTATTTTGGACGAGAAGATGTTACGTAGCTTCCCGAACGCTGCCCATCCGAGTTGGATTCTACGATTGACCTCCTTCTCGAAGTTGGACCTACCTAGTTGGATGGTCTGTCCTAGGTAAATATAGTTCTCTACAACTTCGAGTGCAGAGTCACCAACTTTCAATTGAGTGGGTGTAACATGGACGTTTGAAATGATTTTCGTCTTATCCATGTTCATTTTCAGACCCACTTGTTGAGAGACTCTGCTGAGGTCATCGAGCATTGTACCGAGGTCTTCCATGGTCTCAGCCATGACTACGATATCATCGGCAAATCGAAGGTGAGTGATGTACTCGCCATTGACATTGATGCCAAAGCCTTTCCAGTCCAGAAGCTTGAAGACGTCTTCCAATGCAGCGGTGAACAGTTTCGGAGATATAACATCTCCCTGTCTCACGCCTCGCTGCAAGTGGATAGGTTTCGAGATCTGGTCCTGGAGTCGCACTGACATAGTGGCGTTTTCATACAAACACTTTATCACCTCGATATACCGGTATATTTAGGTATTGTACTGTATTTTGAACGAGGTGAAAAATTGCACCACACCGGTGCGTGCATGGCACTGGTAACGGAATGGACATTCCCAGTGTTAACAACGCGTTGTCAGTTTTTGTCATGGTTTATAGTTTATTAGGAATAAAAACACAGTTATTTGTTATATAAATCAAATATAATAAAAACCCGATGCCGACAGCGCACTGAGTGTAGGAAATTTCCAAGACGCTAGCCCGCAACGGTGTGTGGCCGGCACCCCGCGCCACACTCCCTTCCTCGCACCGGTGCGTGCTCGGCAGCGAAACGAAATGCTGGCCTATTTTTAGCTCAACAACTGAGCATTGCTATACAACGTAGCAATGCTGCCAGTATTCTAGGAACGTTACCCACTGGCACAAATGTTTAATTTGATATTTTTAGAGTTTAGATTTTAATTTAGCGTTAATTATTTTAATAAGTTGTACTAAACCCTTTAATATTCCCATTTGATATTCATACATTTTGATATTAGTTACTTTGCTTTGATGCTTTGTGAGGGTGGCCTGGAGCTCTAAAATGCAGGCCTAGGTTTCTTATCTTATCTTATCTTTGATGGGGTGTACTTGCGTACAGCACTTCGACCCTTCAGGATCTTTTGTACTATCCCCCACTGGTTTTATTCTATCCCTAAAGCCTTGAATGAAGTCTTCACATAATCCAGTACGCTGAGACCATGGAAGACCTCGGTACAATGCTCGATGACTTCAGCAGAGTCTCTCAACAAGTGGGTCTGAAAATGAACATGGATAAGACGAAAATCATGTCAAACGTCCATGTTGCACCCACTCAATTGAAAGTTGGTGACTCTGCACTCGAAGTTGTAGAGAACTATATTTACCTAGGACAGACCATCCAACTAGGTAGGTAAAACTTCGAGAAGGAGGTCAATCGTAGAATCCAACTCGGATGGGCAGCGTTCGGGAAGCTACGTAACATCTTCTCGTCCAAAATACCGCAGTGTCTCAAGTCGAAAGTCTTCGACCAGTGTGTGTTGCCAGTGATGACATACGGAACAGAGACGTGGTCGCTCACTATGGGCCTTATTCGAAGGCTCAAGGTCACCCAAAGAGCAATGGAGAGGGCTATGCTCGGAGTTTCCCTGCGGGATCGCATCAGAAATGACGAAATCCGCAGGCGAACCAAAGTCACCGACATAGCCCGAAGAATTGCCAAGCTGAAGTGGCAGTGGGCAGGGCACATAGCTCGTAGAGCCGACGGCCGTTGGGGCAGAAAGGTTCTCGAGTGGCGACCACGAACCGGAAGACGCAGCGTGGGCAGGCCCCCTACAAGATGGACCGATGATCTTGTGCGGGTCGCTGGAAATCGCTGGATGCGGATAGCGCAAGACCGGCAATTGTGGAGATCTTTGGGGGAGGCCTTTGTCCAGCAGTGGATGTCTTTCGGCTGATATGATGATGATGATGATGATGCAGCATTGTTTCATGTTCTTCCCTACAGGTCCTGCAGATCGGGCTATTCGACAGTCCCAATTTGTTTAGGTGATAGTTGGTGCCATAGTGGCCCGTGAATACTGCTACTATCAGTCGTAGCTGGTTTCTGCTGTACTTCCAAAGTTTTTTGGACCAGCTTTTTTCTATTCCTTTTATGAGTTGCTTTGAGTGTTTTAATTCCTTGATTTTGGTCCACATTTGATTGTGTTTAGCTGTGGATTCATTTTTAAGGATTGCTCCTATTACATTTGGAGGAATCCCTACGCACGGTTCTGGTCCACAGAACTGACTTTCAGATCCCTTCCTAGCCAGTGCATCTGCTTTTTCGTTGCCTTCTATTCCTGTATGGCCTGGTACCCATACGAGTTTGACTTTGTTTTTAGTACCAAGTTTGTTCAGAGCCGTGATACAGTTCTGGATTAATTTTGATTCAATTTTATGTGACATCAGGGCTTTTAATGTAGCCTGGCTGTCACTGAGTATGTAGATGGTCTGACCTTCAGTCGCCCTATCTATGATCGTCTGGGCGCATGTAATTATCGCGTATGTCTCTGCCTGAAACACTGTCGCGAAATTGCCCATGCTTTCGCTGATACTGCAGGTTTCATTATATACGCCCGCGCCTGTGCCGGATTTCATTTTTGATCTGTCTGTATACCAAATTTGACTTTGTTCGTTTTGTTTACAAAGTCCCAATTTCCATTCCTCTCTACTAGGGATGTATAAATTATATTGTTTGTCAAATGTGTAGGTGGGTTGCATTTTATCACTTCCCATCTCTATAACATTGTCAAGGTTTTTCCAGTTTTCTGTATGCGTATGCCTTGTGGGCATACGTTCATTAGATATGTGTCCCAGGACAGTAAGCCTCAGGAGTGTTTTTCTTGCCTCTTCTTGTACTTCAAGGTGTAGTGGTACTAGGTCTAGAATAACTTCCAAGGCCGCTGTTGGTGTAGTGCTAAACGCCCCTGTCGTTGCTAAGCAGGCAGTGCGTTGTATTTTGTTCAGCACTTGTTTACAAGTTTCCAGTTTTGTTCTTGGCCACCAGACGATACTACCGTACACCAGTACCGGTTTTACCATCATTTTCTATATCCAGTGAACAATTTTGGGTTTCAGACCCCATGTTTTGCCATATGCTGCTCGGCACATGCCGAATATTCTCAGGGCTTTGTTTTTTATGTTTTCTACATGTTCTTTCCATGTGAGTGATTTGTCGAGTGTTATACCCAGGTATTTCACTTCTTTTGACAAATCAATTTTTGTGTTGTAAAGTTTTAAAGTTCCTATACCCGATAGGTCCTTCTTTTTTGTGGATGGTACTATAACGGCTTTCTGTGGGTTTATAGAAAGGTTATTTGATTTGCACCAGTCTTCTGTCTCTTTTAAAGCTTGTTTCATAATATCTGCTACTATGTGAGGGAATTTCCCACTTATTATTAACACAAGGCCTAGGTTTAGTTTAGACTCTAGATCTCCTACAAATTACATTCTGTTCTGTTAGTTAAAGTTAGTAAGTTAGTTAAATGAAATGTAATTTTTGTGGACTTGAAATAAAAAATAAATAATATAAATATTATACTTAAACTTAAACTTATCCATTTTATATCCAGTTAAGGTAGCTTAAATAATTGTTACAACCAGAAAGTAATATGCTTTTGCTCTTCTAAGTCTTAAATCCCGACGAGTGTAATAAAATAGTCCTAACTTCTAACAAACACGGGTTTTAGTGAAAGTAAGTAAAATGTTATAAATCTAGAGGGGTCAACTGATGTGGCCAGTAAAATGGCGACTTTACGAGCGTTGTCTAGAAAACTAGACGAAAAAAATAAATAAAATACCTCGTAGACACATAATACCGGCTGAGTAAATAATAACTATAATAAACTACTTTGTTAATGATATTGCGCATAATCCTACTAATATTATAAATGCGAAAGTTTGTGAGTATGGATGTATGGATCTTTGTTATCCTTTAAAGCAAAAGCGACTCAATGGATTTTGATGAAACTTTGTAGTAACTTAGCTTATATATCCGAATAACACGAAGGCTATAATTTACATAATTTAATGCCGTTAAAACCGCGGAGCACAGCTAGATATTGATATCTATATAAATATGTATGTAGTTACAAGAAAAATGTTGTACGTGTAATATATCAGTTATCTGGTTTTCATAGTACAAGTTATGGTTAGTTTGGGATCAGATATCCAATTGTGAATAATATCCCAGGTTATTTATACTTCAGGACCTGATTTACCAATCAGTCTTAAAAGTAAGCAAGACTCAAATGTGAAGTAAAGTATGATATCAGACCTCTGAACTGAGTTATATTTATAAATAGTGGCAATCTTGCACTGAACGTTAAGTCTATAGTGCCTATCATCGACCAAAATAAAGTAAAAAGATCACAATATATTCATATAAAAAGTTAAATACCTATCCCATGTAAACACCGAGCAAATTATCAGATAAAGCAGCATGTTAAAGCTAGTATATCATTTTTACGAGGTCACTTTGAGAAAACACATGCTATTAAAATAAAAATACAGAGAGGAAGATCATATATCACAATAACTACTGTGTATGACAGGTGTAGTCTGCTTCGAAGTAATAAAACGTTACGGTAATGTGAGCATTTTGCATAAATGTGGTATAGAATGGGACCCGACGACACTATTTATACCCTCATATATATTTATAGTTAGTATGCTTTTTTTTAGTACTTACAATCTTAGGAATACGTTTGAATTCAGTACCATCTGTTCAAGCGGCGTTATGCCCAACCTTTCTTTGATTTACGCGCTATACAATCATCAGATGCTAGAAGACGCAGCGTGGGCAGGCCACCTACAAGATACACCGATGATCTTGTGCGAGTCGCTGGAAACTGCTGGATGCGAATAGCGCAAGGCCGACAATTGTGGAGATCTTTGGGGGAGGCCTTTGTCTATTAGTGGACGTCTTTAGCCAGATATGATGATGATGATGACAGTCTTCATACAAAACCGAAGATTAATGTAGTCCGCGCCTCAGAGAGAAAGTTAAGTTGTCAGTCCCGGTGGTCACGAAAACATGTATGGCAATTGGCATATGTATTCTACACCCAAGTAATTAGTTCTTGATTTGGAGGCCAAATGTCAGTCACCTGATTGATTATAATTGGAATAAAAGTGTTAGTGGCCAGTAAGAAAATGCTTACGCATAGAACAAATGCATAATTTTTCATTGTACGATATATAGCTAAAGCGTATGTTACATCGATGGAAAATATCATAAATGGGTGAATTGCCCAACCCAAAAAAATAAATGGCATACCTGAGAACGGTAGCGCAATGTGCTGATTTATAATTTTACACATTTTTTCTGAATAGCCAATGTACTTCTCTACCTCGGCAAAAAAAATCATTCATTTCTACCCACTAATAGACCGAAAAAAAAAATTACAAAGTGTTATTTTATCATCACGGTGTTCTGTCCTGAACCCAATTCCTATCATAAAATACCTTCCCCTGTAAATTCATTCGTAATGTGGATTTAAATCGATTTTGATATCATTAAATTATAATATTTTCGATCAAATAAAACTTTCTTTGTTTGTTTATCTTCTTTCTCATGGATTTGACAGTCAGTCAACTTTTGTCCGGAAAAAAGTTATCATTTCAGAGGACAGTAAGTTTTAGTAGAATAGCCAAGTCAAGATTGCGTTGTTAGGCCTGTGTCAAATTTCCTCACTTCGGATCCGTCCGGCTCAAGATCTCGGCATGAACGCACTGATCCCAATGTCTTGCGGTTTTCCACCAAAAAAGTAAGTTTATCATTTCAGTGATATGGGGACAAAAATTGTTTCATTTCGGTGGCTGTTATAACTCGTACTAGATTCGTTTAATTTGTTTCAAAATTATGTAATAAATTCCCCCATAAGTACTGTTTTGTTTGAGTAGTGTTCATATATTTTTAATAAATTTATTTCGGAGTTAAATGCAGAACTAACCTGTATTTTATCATCTCAGTGTTATCATTTCAGTGGATTCGGTGGACTGTTATACCAATTATAGTCCACCGGAATGAAATGTATCTCCGAAATTATAAAACCATATAGTTTTAGAGATCCTTGTGTGATAGTTTTGTAATGTAATTTTACCTAGAGTGTAGATTTGATTATTCGGGTGTATTTGTTGTGTAATATTTGTGTTTACTATATATAATGTATACACATATTTATGTAGTAAGTACATGTATATACTTACTTTCCATACACATTTGTTCGGCTCAACGATAATGTGATGAGTGTGTGAGTCACCACCTTATACCAACTAATTATCTAAAAAATAATAATTTCGAGGGTTTACCTTCATTTTAAGTAAGTTACTTACTAAAAGTAGTTTATGTAATTTATTATGAGTAAATAATATCTATACATATATTAAAATCGTAGTAGGAAAGTCAAAACTGTACATTGAATATTATTTAAAACGATACTTGGGGCGTGATCTACAATCAATATCGAAACCAAAAATATAGTATTTAGAATTTTTGTCTGTTTGTCTGTATGTATGTCCGGGCTAAACTCAAAAAGTACTGCATGGATTTACTTAAAATTTTGCATGAATATTACTAAGAGGTCGGGTCAACATATAGGCTACATATTATCACGCTATCATCTACAGGGGAGGAGCTGTGATAATTTATAACATTTAACACGGGTAAAACCACGGGGCACAGCTAGTTTTATATAATTTCTAAATTTTACAAGATATAACAAATAAATCTATAATTAAACTTATTAAAAAAGACTGATGTTTATAATAATTATAGTAAAGACGTGTTGTGGTCTAAAAATTAAAGAAGACTTGTTAAGTAGGTACATATATAAATTAAAAACCTATATTTACACTCATAAAAAGAAGCTGATTAGTGAATTTGAGAAATTATTGTGTGATTAAAGTAACATGATGAAAAATCAATCTTTTTAAGCTACATACTTTCACAGTTATGTATAAGTAATTATGTGAACCAAAATTTTTGGTTTTCCTCCTTTTTAGATATATACGTTTCTCTATTGTTGTAGTAAATTAAGAATAACGTGATCTCAATTTGGTTTCTGTTATGTTTCATACGTTGATGTAAAAGTAATAAAAGTACTAAGCTATTACTACTTATATATGTTTATAATATTTCTTATTCATTTATTGTGTTTTGAAATTGATTAAATTTTATAAATTTTACTTTTATACCTGTATAAACACTATTCTCGTCTAGATACCAATTTAACTAAATTATACCTAGCATTTTTGCCTAAGTGCAACAGGTAGACATTATGTATTACTAATTAATTAATGACAAAACTTACAAATGCAGCCATCATATTAATCAGAAACTTTAAACATCCTAATCGCACTTCGTTAAATCTTTTGAAAATATATCAAGTAAATTACTATTAGTTCAAAACACATTAAACAAACAAAAATATTTATGTATGGTTATCAGCAGTTACGATAAAGTTTTCCAACATTTTCACCCAACTAAAACCAGAAAAAATAGCAAAGGTTATATAAAAACCATTCATTCATATCGTAATAAACATTACATTGATATCATATTTTGGGGATATTGTAACCTCAAAGATGATGATAAATGATATATGGTAATACTAAATGTAATATCTGTATATCAATAATGATATTAAAATACCTGTGTACTGTCCTGTCTCAGCGTTTATCTAAAATTTGTGGATATCAAAACTAACAAAGTACGGAACCCTGGCTGCCCAGCACGGTTGTTCATAGCTGTATCATTTCGGTGGATTTATTTCATTCCGGTGCACAGTCAATCATTTCGGTGGTCATTTTTATCATTTCGCTAGACACTTTTCATTTCAGTGGACTCTTAAAAATTCATCCTTAAATATTTATGTCAGTTTTTATGATATTTGGTGTCCACTCACGCACAATGTTATAAAATAGGCTAAAGTTTAATTTATCATTAAAAATATGTAAATAGCATTGAAATCAAAAAAATCCACCGAAATGATAAATAAAAATGACTTGTTGAAATTCACCCAAATAGCTATTGAAAAGTATTAAGTACCCAAAAAAAAATCAATTTTGTAATTGTGTGATGTAGAAAATACATAAACGTAAACATTATGTCGTAGTATCTTGTACGCTGGCGAGGAAAATAGTGCATGTAGTTGGTATTGCAAGCAAGTATTTTATTGTAGATTTTTGGAGTGAATAAAACATTGCTCTGTTTAAAATACAATGTTATCTGTGAAATAAAACTTCAATGGAAAATTTTCGGCAGAACCCAATCAGATTCAGCAGATTAAAATTTTCTTGAACAACAATAATTTTAAAAGAAAATTGACAAAAAAAGACCTTTCCTATGTGAATGGTACAACCGGAAGGGGAAGACCTCGTAGAACATTCTTTAACCAAATCGGAGACGTTCTCCAGAAAGACCAGGTACCCTAAACCGGTGAGCATGTATGAAGAATATTTACAGTATACGAGGCAAAAGAGGTGTGCAGAGATCGTGATAAATGGAAATCCGCTGTCTCTGCTCTGGGAAACAGGAGTCAGTCTATGTATGTGTGAATACATAAACAGTGAAAACTCAATATTAACTTACGGTGACTTAAGATGAGGTTTGCCTCAGTACAAAAGACTGTGCTATCGGTTTTTCCTACCATACCACTGGTAGAATTTTCGATCACGTTTGAATACTTCTAAGACTAGTTTCTATTGGTTCATCCATATTTTATTGGAGTTTTCAAAGTGTGCTTATTTGTTTGAGAGGTGCTTTGTTTATGACTTCTTCTTCTTCAACCATTCTGCTTTAATTGAACCATTCAGACAATATGTAGTAAAATATAAATTTCGATAAATAAACCTAAACATAATCTCCTTGACAATAACTTAATACAAGCTAGCCAAATATCATTACTATTATAAAATAAATTCTATTAATGTTTGAACAATCTGTGTACCTACATATCTTTAATATGTAACTAGAAATAGAATATTGTGTGCATGAGCATGTCTGGGTCTTCAGTCTGGGTTTAATTACCTATATGAGTATGTATTTACAACATAAAAGTAGTATATGTAGTATATCAGTTATCTGGTTTCCATATTATTAGCTCAGGTTCATCATCATCATCATCGTATCAGCCAAAAGACGCCCACAGCAGAACAAAGGCCTCCCCCAAAGATCTCCACAATTTCTGGTCTTGCGCTATCCGCATCCAGCAACTTCCAGCGACGTAAGTTTGTTATCAAATGGATATATGTGAGTAATGTCCCCGGATAAAAAAAATAAGAAGTGCAATATATACAATACTGCCCCTAGTACAAACCGGCAGACGTTAGTATAAGGTAAGTCCTTAAATATCTTTTTATCAGACGGTCACCGTAGCCTAGTTGGTAGTGCTCCTGCCTACAAAGCTGGTCCTGGGTTCAAATCCCGGTAAGTGCAAATATTTGTGTGATGAGCACGAATATTTGTTTCTGAGTCATTGATGTTTTCTATGTATTTAAGTATTTATCTATCTATATAAGTATGTATATCGTCGCCTGGTACCCATAGTACAAGCTTTGCTTAGTTTGGGTCTAGGATGATCTGTGTGACATTGTCCCCAGTTATTATATTATATATCATTTGTGTTTACCTTCGTACATTTAAAACCTTTTAAATGTACTTATGTTGTACAGGGAGGTAACTTGTAATATTCCATATAATATTAATAAATAAAATCCCTTAGCCGACGCTTCCGTTGCGATCAATATATGTACAATGTCAGGTGCTAGCAGTCCCAACCGCATGTAAGCAATGTATAATGTATCTATATTTATGATAGAAAAAGCAGCTGACACACACACTGCTTGCAGCATTTACTATTGTCTCTGTCCTACTCGCACTTTGCTGGTTAAATTTTAATTAAGCCACTAAACTAAGTACAATGTACAGACGCCAGCAGATCCAGCTGCCCCAATCTGTCAAATTTCTTTTATAGATTTTCAATTTTATCACAAACACATAAGGTTCACTTTTAATTGAGGAATTTTGACAGATTGATGTACAATAAATTGGTTATCTACTATATAAAAATAAGTCGGGTTTTCCTTCCTGACGCTATAACTCCAGAACGCACGAACCGATTTCCACGGATTTGCATTCGTTGGAAAGGTCTCGGGCTCCGTGAGGTTTATAGCAAAGAAAATTCAGGAAAAATTTCAACAGACAAGCGGGAAAATCTTCTTTAACGCGAGTGAAACCGCGGGGTATAGCTAGTTACTATATAAAAATAAGTCGGGTTTTCCTTCCTGACGCTATAACACCAGAACGCACGAACCGATTTCCACGGTTTTGCATTCGTTGGAAAGGTCTCGGGCTCCGAGAGGTTTATAGCAAAGAAAATTTATAAAATTTGACGCGGGTAACACCGCGGGGCACAGCTAGTATTACTATATTAATAGTAATAGAACCAATCTATTGAACCGATTAATAAGTTTTCTACCTATGAATTGGTTTAATAGATGTTGCTATTATTGCTATTATTGAGATTGAGCAAAAACAAAAGTTCTTTGTATATACTATGAAATAAAGTAAAATAAAAGATGGTCTTTTCTTCCGATTAATGAGATACAGCCAGACAAACAGACGGATCGATTGCAGAGGCTAAGTAAAAGGGCTTGGATCCGGAAACTCATGAAAAATGAAAGTATAGCTGGTCTCCTTACTAAAAATCTAAATAATTTCCATTCGTACTTACTACGTACGTGCTTCTAGAAGTTTAAAAGAGAGATTAATTTTGATTAAATTAAAAAAACTTCGGTCATCTCTCAGTGAAAGATCGCGAAGAAAAATATAATTTATACCTTTACAAAACAACTCAAAATGGATTGCTACAAGAACTTTTGTTACGATACAGACTTTTGCTAAAAGAAAATATTTATTCTTAACCGTTTTCATTTTCCGTAATTAATCTTCAAATGTGCAAAGTTGAAATTTTATCTTCTTTTAAAATCGGATAGGATTTTATTTCAATAAGGTAGCGGTTTCATTATTTCTGATATTGAAACGGGAACTTTATACTTTCAACTTCCATGATTTCCTCAAACACTCTTTGAACAAGAAATTCACTTTCCACGATACTTCTTTCGAATATGTTGTGACCCAGTTTCCATGAAGGAGATGAAATTTCAACAACGTCATGTTGGAAATTAATGGCTACGGTGCAGAAGGTTAAATGATGTGCGAAAGTGTGGTTATGTGTGACCTCACTAATGTCCTGAAATGTTAAAGTTGCTTCGTAAAACGGTATTTGACCGGAGAATTGTGATAAGTTGGAGAGATTTTTTGAAAGTAACTTGTTATTTATCAGACTGTTAACATCGGGGCATTAAGCCATGTCGGAGGCCTCCTGGGCGGCTTGAACAACTCTGACACTAGGGTAAACACTGCCTATACGCTAAGTAAGGAAGTCCATAGATGGGTGACTACCTAAATGGTTTAATTTCTGAGCATCTCCGTGCTTCGGAGGGCACGTTAAGGTATCGGTCCGACGCCTACTAGGTGGCTTGAACAACTCTGTCACCAGGGTAACCACTGCCCATACGATAAGTAAGTGTTTCAAATTTCAAAAAGTTGTTTTAGTAGATAGTAGTCCTACCATTAAAATTACGAAATTACCATTATGAAGTTCATAATGAATTCATTCTAATTTGTTTTTAAATAATAAATTACATAGTTACATTATAATTTTCTTACTTAAGTTATGAATATTTGAGGAGAGCTGTACAAACCAGATGTATAGGTTTTTTTTGAATTATTAAAAACAGGGAATATTTTATTTATGATAATATGATGAAAGAACGTATAATTATTTGTTTCTATAGTATTACGAGTGACATACATTTTTTAAGTACTTTTAATGAAACTGTAAGAAATACGCCCAAACAAATGTCTTCTAATTAGATATGTCAGCTGACTGACTCTAATTTTATGTGGAGCGTATTTTCTTTATCTATTATTCAAGAAATGCTTAACTTAAACGGGAGGAAAAAGGTATTTAACCGAAGGCTTTCAAAGGGATCAATTAATCTATACTAATATTATAAAGAGGTAAAGTTTGTGACGTTTTAAGGAGTAATCTCTGGATCTACTGACCTGATTTTCAAAATTATTTCACCAATATAAAGCTACGATATTGTAGAGTGTCATAGGTTATGAAAAAACGGGCAGTGACATAAATATTTTTAACGCGGAACGAAGTCCGCGGGCACTGCTAGTCCTTAATAAAACGACAGTCTAATAACTTCGTATTGTTGGTTGTGTATAATATCTTAACCGTCTTCAAAAAGGAGAAGGTTATCAATTCATTTGTATGTTATATATTACAAAATGTCTCAGTGTTTTCTAAACCGATGCAGCTTCTTTTTTTACTCTATAGGGATTACTTTTTAATTTTATTTCGAATTGGTTGTCAAAAAAATTAACGAAAGTCCGCTATTATTGTTTCTTTAAACAGTAAATTGGAAATTAGTGCTGTCGTTCCTAAGTTTTCTCACCTATCTCATCTTATTATATAATAAAAATATAATTATATCCTGGGACATTATTTACACACGGCCATCTGATCCCAAACTAAGCAGAGCGTTTACTATGGAAACCAGATAACTGATATACTACATAAACTTTTCTTTTGTAAATACATACTTATATTTTTTTTTTGTAAATACATAATTACACCCAGACTCAGGAAAAACAGACATGTTCATGCACACAAAAATTTGTCCCGCGTGGTAATCGAGCCCATGATCTCCGGCGTGAAAAGCAAGCATTTGCCTACCACGCCAACAGGCCCGTCATTATCATCTCATCCTATTAGGTGTCGGAGGTACTTTTCTACCTAATAGGTACGTCAAACATCCTAAACAAACATTTTCATATATAGTACAACGTTACTATTATGCCCCAACCATAGACACAGGAAAAGCCACAAAGCATTTAACTGAATATACCTACGTACTTCCTTCCGGATACCCTTGTCAGCCGCAAGGATATAGGCATGCCAATAGATATCCACCGACGTATTGTATTCTGATTACAAGAATAGGGTAATGGGTAGACAATGGCCCCAATTCTGACCCATTCCAAATAATGTATACAAAAATAAAGATGCCGACGACGAAGATTCTCTCTATAGCGTCCAACAAAATTACAGACAAGCATAAGAATTGTTCGACGCTACGTTTATGTCACAATAGAAACTACGCAGGTGCTCTTATCGGTTCGAAAATGATTGGCGAGGTTAAACCAGATATTATGGATACCATGAGCTTGTTATAGCTCAGTGTCGAACGCTGTGGAGAGACATACGTTTTCGTCGCCATTCAAGATACGGATCATTTTCGGACCGATAGGGGCACCTATCGGTCCAAAAATAATCGGCGAGGTTAACTCAGATATTACGTATACCACGAGATTATTTTTGCTCAGTTTTGGATGCTGTGGGGAGACATAAGTTTTCGTCGCCATGCCAGCTATGCAGGTGCCATTGTCGGTCCGAAAGTTATCGGCGAGGTTAACAAAAATATTACGGACACCACGAGCTTGTTATAGCTCACAGTGACTAACGCTGCCCTGTAGAGAGACATAAGTTTGTCACCGTTCAAGCTACTCTGGTGCCCCTATCGGTCCGCAAGTGATCGGTGAGATTAACCCAGGTATTACGGACACCACGAGCTTGATTTTGTTCAGTATTGGATGCTGTGGAGACAAATAAGTTTGTGTCGCCATGCAAGCTATGCTATCGCCCTTATCGGTCCGAAATTGATTGGTTATATTAATCCACATATTACGCACACGATGAGCATGCATACATCACAGTGTCTAATGCGGCGCTGTGGAGAGACATAAGTTTACATCGCCATGCAAGCTATGCTGGTGCCCTTATCGGACCGAAAGTGATCGGCCATATTAATCCACATATTACGCACACCATTTAAATGTTTATAAGCTCAACTTAGAACTAAAATATATGACTCAACAATATCACAACATCAACTTTTTAGATTTGGACCATAATAGTGGTTTTTACTATAATACTGTAAGTTTTTGTCGATGTTTATTACGAGAAATATTACGCTTATCTTATAAACAAAATTTCGTACACTATAGTAACTGCAAAATTAGACCACTACGCACCGATACCAATACCATTTCAGTTGATAAAACTACTCAAACATGTTTTACACCGGACTTGAAGATAAGTAGTCCAGTAAATACACATATTGGACAGGCTTCTGCATATATATCTAATACTCCTAATAAAAATACTGGTGTTGATGGTGCACTGTCAAATGGAATATATTCAGTAAAGAGTCTTTTTCGTGACTAATAAAATGCAATTATTACATCAGAATATTAACGGTTTAATACACAAAAGTGACATATTGTCTGTCAATTTATGCAACCTGTCTGAAATTGGTGAACATGTAGATGTACTGTGCGTTACAGAGCATAATATGATATTAGAAGACGTAAACTGTGTTTCTTTGCTAGATTTCAAGATGGCTTCTTGTTACTGTAGAACCGAGCGTCGTGGAGGGTCGTGTATAATGATAAGAAATAATTACGATATTGAAAGTATTACTGAATTAGTTAACTTTTCGATTCCAAGAATAGTGGAATGCTCGGCTGTAAAACTGTCCTGCCAAAAAGTCTTCATAGTGTGTATATACAGGCCGCCGCGTTCAAATACACAATGTTTTGAAATTTTTTTTGAAACCCTAGAGAAAATACTAAGCAGAATCTGTTACAAAAAAGATTACAAAATTATAATATGCGGTGACTTCAATATTGATATTTTAAAAATTACCAAACAATCAAGTGAATTTATCAACACTTTACTGGCATATAACCTAAAACCATATTTCAAGCAACCTACTAGATTGGACAGTAGTACATGCATTGATAATATTGCACACAATATAAGAGGTTGTACAGGTAAAGTTACGGAACTTGCGTTATCAGACCACAATGCACAAATTTTAAAATTTCCAGTGAAAAAATTTGTGGCCCTAAAGCATTGGTACCAATTAAAACGAGATTATCATAAAGATAATAAACAAAAGTTTAAACAATGTTTAGCTCAGCTTAGTTTTCAGAGCGTGTACCAAGAAAATGATGCTCATAAAGCATTTTCAGAGTTCTATAATACTTTCATTACTTTTCACAATCTTTGTTTTCCCATAAAAAGAATAAAAATAGTGCCGAAAACTACACCAAAATGGATGTCAAAGGGTATTAAACGATGTAGTAAAATCAAGAGAGACCTGTTATGGAAGTATAGAAACTCTCCTACATCACGTAACAAAACAGCATTCAAAAAATATTCGAGTAGATACAAAAACATTATTAAACTAACTCAAAAAGCTCAAAACAACTATCATATAAAAACAGCCAAATGTAAAGCTAGAGCTACTTGGAACATTATAAAAAAATGTTCTAAAAACGAGCCCAGTGAAACCGTGTCAAGAATTTTACATGATGGTAGGAATATTACTGACCCCAATGAAATTGCCAATTTATTCAATAATTATTTTTCTGACATTGCCAATACCAATAACAATAATTGTGACACTAACGTAATACATGACAAATCTAACTCTCTATTTTTGACACCTACAACACCTTTTGACATTTTGAAAATCTTGACATCTCTTAAAAATACCAATAGTGTTGGTTATGACGATATTTCAACTAAAATTGTTAAAGACAATGCATTACTGATTGCACCAATAATAAGCCATATTGTTAATTTATGTTTAGAACAAGGAATATACCCAGAACAATTAAAAATTTCTATTATAAGACCTTTATTCAAAAAAGGTGACCCACAAGATGTGGGAAATTATCGACCCATAGCATTGTTACCAGTGTTATCAAAAGTTTTCGAAAAGGTCATATATACTAAACTATATAATTATTTTGAAAAGTATAATATATTCATAGAAAATCAATATGGTTTCAGGAAAGGAAAAACTATCAATATGGCAATCTACAATTTTCTGCTCAAAGTAACTACAGCTATAGACAGACGAAAAAATGCCATAGCTTTGTTTATGGATATAAGCAAAGCATTCGATCGCGTTAATCACGATATATTGTTAAAAAAACTTTACAGCTACGGAGTAAGAGGGAATGCATACAAATTGTTACAGTCGTATTTAAATAAAAGAATACACATAACACAAATAAAAAAACTTTGTCCTACAACATTGTTAGAAACTATATATACATCTGACAAAAAAGAGATATATTATGGAGTCCCTCAAGGTAGTGTGTTAGGACCTTTATTATTTTTAATATATATTAATGACCTCCCCATTGGAATCAATCATAACATGACATTATTTGCAGATGATAGTACAATTTTATTCATTAATAATTATAACACTGACATTTTAGAATCTGAAATAATCAATACCTTGACTAGCATCAATAATTGGTTGACTAATAATAATTTAATACTAAACATATCTAAAACGCATATAATTAACTTTAAACAAAGACCCACCACAAACAGCATGGACATTAACTTCTCGAGCTCAAGTATATCTGAAGTCTCCACGACAAAATTCTTGGGAGTAACAATTGACAATACACTTAAATGGAAACCACATTTAGAAAGTTTATGTAAAAAGTTATATAAATTCTCATTTGTCTTTTATAAACTAGGACAAGTAGTTAATTTAACAGCAGTGTTAACTGCTTATTACGGATATGTAGCCCCAATACTCAGATATGGAATCATATTTTGGGGCAACTCAACAAACAAGGATCAAGTTTTTAAGGCTCAGAAACGATGCTTGCGTTCATTCCTTCGACTAAATAGGAGGGATTCCTGTAAAGAGCATTTTGTGGAATTGGGCATATTAACAGTGCCATCACTTTATATAAGTGAAGTGGCAATATTTGTTAAAAGCAATGAGAACCTTTTTGAAACCTACCCAGCTGGAAGCCGTCGTGAAAACACGATTTGTCATTTAGCATGCAAAACGCAACTGCTCCGGGCCAGTATATTCTGCATGGCACCTATAATCTTTAACAAAATACCGCAGAAGATAAGATCAATTTCCAACGTAAATATTTTTAAAAATAAACTGAATGCACTCCTTTCTCAAAAAGCTTACTATTCAGTCAATGATTTTTTGAAAGATAACTGGACTTTTAGTATTTAAATGGTATTGTGTTTTGTATTAATTTTAATAATTTGTAAAATTGACATTGTACTCAATTTATAGTCCTCAATTTTTGACATTTTTTATTTTAATTGTGACTTTTATTTCTATTTTATAATTAATTTGTAATGTTAAATTTGCATGCCTAACCGGTAAAATATGGCTGAACATCAATAAATTGTAACACCTTATATGTATACCTATATTTGCAAATAAATTATATTGTATTGTATTGTACCATGAGCATGCATACATCACAGTGTCTAATGCTGCGCTGTGGAGAGACACAAGTTTACATCGCCATGCAAGCTATGCTGGTGCCCTTATCGGCCCGAAAGTGATCGGTCAAGTTAACCCAGATATTACGCACACTACGAGCATGTTATACATCACAGTGTCTAATACTGCGCCGTGGAGAAGACACAAGTTTACGTCACCGTGCAAGCTATGCAGGTGCCTTATCGGTCCGAAAGTGATTGACGAGGGTAACCCAGATATTACGGACACCACTAGCTTGTTTAAGCTTTTATTGTCTGTTGTCCTTTATTAAATTCTATAGTAACAAAATTACGATGAATTTAAGAGTGAACGACAATAGTTCTCATATAGATCCCACGTAAGTTGCATGACACAGATATTACGGATACTCCGAGCTTGGTTTAGTTTTCGGTCAAAAGTGCGTAGTGAATGGACGACAATAGTTCTCATATAGATCCCACGTATGTTGCATGACACAGATATTACGGATACTTCGAGCTTGGTTTAGTTTGTCGGTCAAAAGTGCATTGTGAATGGACGACAATAGTTCTCATATAGATCCCACGTATGTTGCATGACACAGATATTACTGATACTCCGTGCTTGGTTTAGTTTGTCGGTCAAAAGTGCGTTGTGAATGGACGACAATAGTTCTCATATAGATCCCACGTATGTTGCATGACACAGATATTACGGATACTCCGAGCTTGGTTTAGTTTGTCGGTCAAAAGTGCGTTGTGAATGGACGACAATAGTTCTCATATAGATCCCACGTATGTTGCATGACACAGATATTACGGATACTCCGAGCTTGGTTTAGTTAGTCGGTCAAAAGTGCGTTGTGAATGGACGACAATAGTTCTCATATAGATCCCACGTAACACAGATATTCCGAGCTTAGTTCAGCTTGTCAGTCATAAAGTGCATTACGAATGAACGACAATATTTCTCACCTTGACCCCATGGTATGTTGCATAACTCAGATATTACGAATACTACGAACTTGGTGTAGCTTGTCAGTTACAAGTGCGTAAAGAATGAACCACAAAAGTTCACATCTAGACCCCGCGTATGTTGCATAACTTCAGTCAGTCTACTGACCCTTATAAAGTAACAATTGGATTATCACCTAGGTGTTTGGTCAGTATATAATTCTAGTGATTTAATTTCTAAGCGCCCCCATGCTCCGGAAGGCACGTTTTACTGTCAGTCCCGGTTTTAGTATTTAGACAACAATTGTTAAGTTATGTCGAACTTTCGAGTGGTTCAAGTCATCCAGTGAGTGAATAGAGTCTACTCTACAATATTACGGAAGAGAAAAATAGAAAGGAATAAAATTATATTCAAATTAGTTACTTATTATTATCTAGAAAAAAAACAGTCAAATATTTTTTTTTCTTAAATAACTGTATTATAATTATAGACATTATATTTCAATAATGACTGGTCTATTGGTCTACGGGTAATTGACCCTGACTGCTAAACCAGAGGTCGTTGGTTCGATCCCCATTATGTGTTCAATGTCAGGGTGTAATTGATCTGTAATTTGTTTGTACTCGAAATATACAAATATGTTTATCAGTTGTCTGGTTGCTATGGAATAGGCTGTTTAGTTGGAAACAGTGTAATTTATCGGTAATTTGTTTGTATTTAGAAATATACAAGTATGTTTATCACTGTCTGGTTGCCATAGAACAGGCTCTATATAGTTTGGGGTGGCAGTTTGTTAATTGTCCCAAGATTTTTATTTATAAACAAAATAAAATAAATAAAAAAAGGTTTTTTTTTCACTTAAAAAAGCGCTTGTAAATAGTCAGAACATGTTTGTAGTAATGTAGTTGTATAAATTATTATTTTTAGTAAATTGATATTTAGGTACACATTGTATATTGATTGTATGAAAACATTTATAAAATTTATTTTATTATAGCGATGATATTTAGCTAGCTCGTATCCAGTTATTCTCAAGAGATTATGTTTAATTATCTAGTTTTAGTCTAATATTTATTATCTAAATCCATATAATATAGTATCACTGAAATGTATCTTTAGTATCTTTTTTATTAATGTTACATAAAATGTATATCAAAGTTCAGTTGACGATTTAATACAAAAATTATAAGAGTTTTGTTTGTAATTATTACTCTATGTTTATAGTACCATTCCTGTTTCACTCCAAAAATACACTATAAAGTATTTTCCATCAAAATGTAAAATTTCAATACAGATACTTTTCGATGTTCAATTGTTTTTCATTATACAATATACGAATACAAGATCTTCTTATGAAACTAGTATAAGCATAACCACTTCAACTATTGGAAATAACAAATAAATGTTATCTACGGCAAACTTTAAGGGCGGCTTGCACCATAGCACTAAATACTATTTAAATCCAATTTAAATTAAAATTTACGTTTAAGTCATTGCAACGCCTTGCACCATGCTAAATTAGTCGCTAAACGCGTTTAGAGAGCTGTCAAAGTTAAATACCCATGAATAGCTATTTAGCGCAGCTAAATGCGTTTATCAAAAATTGACATTTATTTTGAAAGGTTATGTTTCCATGACATGGAGGATTCAATTTACGCACACTTTCGCGCAAAAAAACGTAATTTTTGTTTAAAAAATAGTGTCATTTGTTACTTACTTATAACGAAATGTAGGGAAACTGCTATACCGACACGATAAACGCATTTAACGTGATGCAAGAGGTCATTAAACGTAATCATGTTAAACACATTTATCGATTTAGTTAAATTTGTTTAAGATATATTTAAACGAAATTTCGTGCAAGCCGCTCTTAGTGGGTGTTACTGAGAAACGTGGTATTTAATTTATAATAAAATCAACATTATAGAGTTAGTATATCGAGAGCCTCCAGATAACCTTTGACCACTCGAGAAAATATATTATAAAAATAAAGAGCATTTTTATTTAAGACAATTTAATTTGGCCGCCTAATAGTTCGTAAAATAATGCCTCGTTGGTCTAGCAGTAGTGTGTAAAACCGCAGAAAACAAGGTGCCGGGTTCAAAACCCAAGTTAGGCCAAGTAAATGTGATGCTTTGACAACACACAGAATAACCATCCTGGGGCTGGCATATCCAGTACCAGATCTACCCTTAACAAGAATACTAAAGTGTATGCGGACTGGATTACGTGCAGACTTCATTCAGGGCTCTAGGGATAGAATAAAACCAGTACAAAAGATCCTGAAGGGTCGAAGTGCTGTACCGAAGTACACCCCAAACAAGATAAGATAAGAAGTATGCGGACTGCTTTCAGGGCTCTTGTGTTAGAATAAAAAGTAATGGGGGTTAGTACAAAAGATCCTGAAGGGTCTAAGTGCTGTACGCAAGTACTCTCCACCGAAGACAAGACAAGAAGACCAGTGTTTTTGAAATTACTTCTGTACACACGGCTACATATCAAACTATACAATTCCAGTACAAGCTGATCTCGCGTTGTTTAGGATTTCCATACAATGACAGCCTAGGTTAGCTTATACTGGAAAAGTATAGCTTGATATGTAGCCGTGTGTACTATTAAATACTTTACGTAGTGGACTAGGCTCCGTTGCATTTGGCCGCCATTATTGAAACCACCACTATACAATGTTTTCTTTCAATTTAGCACAACTGCTCTACAAAAACACATTCCCATTTCCATGCATACGCTGAGGTCAAGAAAATCGGGTTAACCCAATAAATAAGAAACGTTTGCGTCTTATGAGAACCCATTATCGTATGCGCGCCTTAAGGCTTGACCCATAAGCGCCTTACATCCTACTGCACTCTAGCGGTAAGCGATCAGTGGGGTCAGATAAAATGGAGGTCACAACATACGGACAGTCATAAGCCTTTAAGACATGATTTACTTATTGCCGATAGATAGAATATATCCTCCATAAGGTATTAGAAAAGGAGCTCGTAAATTTGGTCTGCCGGTGTTTATGGTTCGTGGTTTAAGGAAATGTTATCACATATGGGGTCGATTATCCCAAGGGTCATGAGTTCGAGTATCATCCGCTTTCAACTGCCCCATTGAGTATGTTTCGCCGGAGCGTCTCAACTGGGCCGTGTTGAAACCGGTAGTAGAGACACCCGCTGAGTTTGTTTCGCTGGGTCTTCTCAGTTGGGTCGCATTGGATCCGGTGGTAGCATTAAAGTGCGACCGTCGTTATTAACATAAGGTCCGTCATAATAATAACACCTTAATATAGACAGAACCATTGACAATATGTATTAAAAATATTAGACTTAAACTAGATAATTAAACTTAAAAATCAATATATAATCAAGTTATTGTCAAGAGATTATGCTCTTGACAATAACTTGATACGAGCTAGCTAAATATCATTGCTGTTATAAAATAAATTTTATAAATGTTTTAATACAATCAATACAATTTGTACCTAAATATCTATGTTACTAGAAATAATAATGTATACAACTATAATACTACAAACATGTTCTAACTATTTACAAGCGCTTTTTTAAAGTCTACGTGAATAAAAAAAAATATATATATATACACAACTCATTTTAAAGATCTCTGAAACTGTATGTATTGAGATTAGTGCTACCGCGTTTACACTAAACGGTAGCATATTAACGTTAGAAAGAGGATAGCGTCAATTCAGACTAAGAACAGCTTGAGAAAATCATCTTTACCTTACAGGATACACTCCATTATCATGTCTTGGGTGTGGCGAAGATCACCAAAACTTTAAGGAGAGATAGAGATGTCATCCACGCGTGGGTGGTTCACGTATGCTGCAAGCGTCATAAACTAAGGCTACTTTCATGTATGTGCGTGTATGCATCCATCAAGATAGTAAAAAACTACCCTTAAAAAAAGTCGTTACTAAAAACTAAATTTATAAACCACTCTTCTTCGTCGAAAAATTACTAATTCAAATCTCGAACCCTTTCACTTAACTCGACATTAAAATTCATAGGCAAAAATATGGAAAACTACCACCTTTCTAAGGGCGAAGGGTAAAAATAACATTTTAAAAACGCCCCTCTTGCCCTGTATTTACCGAACAAAGACTTGACCTGACTTGGTTCTACAGAGGTGTGCTGTAACGGTTAGGTTATTTGAGTGAGCACCTATTGAGGCCTTTTACGTAATGTTGAAGGGTTTCTATACGTTCGGAGTTTTTGAGGATATGTTCATTTTTAGGGAAAGATTCCCCTCCCTTGTATCGTCTATACTACGCGCGTTATCATCTGAGTCTTAGGGCCATAATTTTTTTTTTTTTTAATAATAATATCTGGGGACAATGTCACACAGATCATCCTAGCCCCAAACTAAGCAAAGCTTGTACTATGGGTACCAGGCGACGATATACATACTTATATAGATATATAAATACATATATACATAGAAAACATCCATGACTCAGAATCAAATATTCGTGCTCATCACACAAATATTTGCACTTACCGGGATGCGAACCCAGGACCACCAGCTTCGTAGGCAGGAGCACTACCAACTAGGCTATGGTGACCGTCATGCTTGCACTTACGGGTCTTATGGAGCCGTCTAGTGAAGGCCGGGGCGCTGCACATTCGTATGTCTTTTGACTTTTATGACCTGACGACTCAGATGATAACGCGCGTACTAAAGTCTCGGCTAGGATCCGATGAAAAGACAATTCAAACATTCAATAGCAACGGACATTGTAATACAGCCTGTATTTTTTATAGATTCTATTTGTGACGTATTAATTAAGTGCAAGCGAAGTGCGCACGCGTAGCGGGTGGTTGGGGCATTGCTTGCCCAACTGCCGACCGGTGCGGACGTGCTTGCGCTCCTTGGTGCTAAACTGTTGTCTGAGTTTCATTTAGTAAACCCGACACGGTGACGGCTATACTTGGACAACACAATATTCATTAAATTTATTTGCATAATATGTGGTAATATTAAATTATCACTACAGTTCAAAAACAAATTATCCCTATGCACATTGCCATGCTGTTTCTGTTGTTGGATGCTGGCAACGCTAGACGGCTGGTCTTGTAAAGAGCCTGGGGGGGGGGGGGGGGGTCATATCTAACAGTGGACATTTTTCTGCTGATATAATGACTGACAAGAAGCTATTAAACCTCATAATTCAAATATGACATTTTGGAAATCTTGAAAAACCATCATGTCAGCCGAATGTTGTCCAGCTGTGGACGACATTCGGCTGACATGACGGTGCTGGTGTAGCTACAGGTGCTGTACAAAGGATAAAGATGTCCAGGATGGGACAATTATCAAAGCGTCTTATTGTTTATCGACGTTGGACAGTTGATATAATATCTGATTTTTGTGAATGCAATAGTTTATGTCATTTTAGTTCATGTCGACTTACTTAGCAAAAGGTATCTCATTATCAATAACGTTGATTAGTTATTCCTGGTTGCAGGCGTCAAGCCACGTGACAAAAAAAACTTGGTGCTGGACGGCCCACAATAGAATAGAATAGAATACTCTTTATTGTACACACAAGCAGGAAAAATAGGTAGGACAAAAAATAATAATAAATTTAGTACAATGGGCGGTCTTATCGCATTAAGCGATTTCTTCCAGACAACCTTTGGATGGATAGGAGCTGTAATTGTTTTAAAAAGTGGGTGTGTAACAAATGACGTAGTGGATAAATAACATTTAAAAAAAAATGTGTATAAAAGTGTAAAGGGGTATACCAAATACATGGTACCTATGACTACATATATGATAAACATAAATACATACATAAACATTACATAATATATACATTCTATAAAATACAATACAGTGTATAATATATAAAATAACAAAATACATACATAATATATAAAAATATTACATATTTATGCATATTTATATACAATACTTATGCAGTATAATATTCTCCATTAAAGAAGTCCAGGAGAACATTATTATTCATCATCATTTATCACGAATTCAAAATTCGAAGCTTTTTTTTTACAAAAGTCCTTTGATAAAAATTGGGTGTATAAAGTTTGGGATTCCATAATTAGATGAATGGTTCGATTTTTTTATATCCAGCTTTTTCATTAAATATTGTGCCCACCGCCGTTTGAAGTCGTTCCGCACTAATTTTTAATTAATGACGTCGCTATGGTGACTTTTGAGGGTACTTTTTAATTTTCAATTCATTGGTATATTTTTAGAGGAAATTGGCGATTATGTCGGCCTTTTTATATGTATCAATTTCCTGTAAGGTTTCTATTTATTTTGATGTCATATAAGAATTAGGTTGAATTAAATTAAATTATATAAAAAAGACCAAATGTAAAACCGGCTAAGTGCGAGTTTATTGTGCGGTGACGGCGCCGAATATTAATAATAATATCTAGGGACAATGTCACACAGATCATCCTAACCCCAAAATAAGCAAAGCTTGTACTATGGGGACCAGACGACGATATACATACTTATATAGATAGATAAATACTTAATTACATAGAAAACATCCATGACTCAGAAACAAATATTCGTGCTCATCACACAAATATTTGCACTTACCTGGATTCGAACCCAGGACCACCAGCTTCGTAGGCAAGAGCACTACCCACTAGGCTACGGTGACCAGAATATCATCACCCCATCTCAACCCGTGGGGCCGTAGAAGTCGACCCGAGGGAATATCTACCAGAGAACGGGCAGCAGCTTCTTTCTGTTAAAAATTAAAATGGGGAACATACATGGGGGTGATTCGGATACTCGTCATCATAAATAATCTTAATTTTGCTCGTGAACGTCAACTCCTCGGCCAGCCTGTATAGATAATTTAACCCAGACTTAGGACAAACAGACACGCCACGACCTGTGGCGTGAAAGGTAAGTATCTAACAACCAGCCCGTCAACACATACAGCAGTGTACTAGCTGTCACCTAACTGTGGTCGCCAAGCGCAGTGACTACGTGAAACCTCAACACTTTTTCATTACAGTGTACAAACCTACGAAAAATCTAGACTCTTAATCTTGTATAGATTAAGAGCCCATCCAACATTCCATCTCCAGCCATCACGCATCAAACAAACATTATCGTCTTCTAGGAAAATCTCTACCCAATGGAAATCGCTTATCAATATGGGCCTACTACAATATTAATAGCAAAACAAATATCGAATTCTCTTTCGTATAGGATTGTCAAACTTACGTGTTATGTGGATCTATCATCATTGATGACGTCATTTGTCTCACTCGAGGGTCAGCGGTGGAACGCCGCCCGCATGCAGAGAAGGTGAGCGTTAAGATATAAGCGGTAGCGTTTTATGTTAGTTAGAAATAGGATTGGGAGGCATCTTGATTTTAGGATTCATATAACACGTTTTGTTTCAAAGTAGTCTTAACTGCAGCTAACCATTTTCAATTGGCAATAACTATTGCTGATACTCTTTTTGTTACCACACTGTACCGTACCGCATAGCCGCAGAAATAAAGTATCCCAAGACTAAAAAAGAATCGCGAGATCTCTAAAACTGATCCATTAATGTGTTGATGGGTTAATTAAGTCCGCTATTGGTGATAGTTGACTACCACCAACAGCCGACTAAATCACTATGAGGATATGAGGAACTGTGTGAAATATACGTGATTTACATTTAACACACACTAAAGTATTAGTTACAAGATGGACCGATGATCTTGTAATCATCAGGTCACTGGAAGTAGCTGGATGCGGATATCGCAAGACTGGCAATTATGGAGATATTTGGGGGAGGCCTTTGTCCAGCACTGGGCATCTTTCGGCTGATATGATGGCGATGATGATGAAAGTGTTAGAACTCAGTTAAAAAAACTTATGACTTAAGAACGTGACAGTTTCCACGCTAAGTTTAATATCACTTACTAATAAAGTGTTAATCAGGCATTAGGGTATTGCGGTATAACCATGCGTTTAAATATGACCAATAATGGGTAATCAATTGGAAAACCTGATTAAACCATAAATCATAGAGGGTTAATAGACAATTACAACGACATAATTTCACCTCATTTAATAATTACATTAATTTAGTAATTAATAAATTTGCTTGTCAAGCATGTGATCGGCAATCGATAATTATTCTAGAGTAGTTATGTTAACTATGGGAAGTCAACCATTCTAATAACCGCTTCAGTTAGTTTCAATTAATTTTATTTATTCATATTCATACTAACTAACTATGTATAACTGTTAATCTTATTTAACTTACCACATTAGACAACGTGCGAGTACATTACGATTATATCGAAATGTTAATATCTCCGAATGGGGGGAGTCCTGGTGTCCTGAAATACAGGCCTTACGTCTATCTTAGACACCAGTCTCCCACAACATAATTAGAAAATTGAATTTTTTTATGTATTGTTCTTGATGTCATGTAAAATGTACCTTATATTGTGGTGAGAAATAAAACATTATTATTATTATTTTAATGTCTATTTGGCGCTTGACCACAATTTCGCATGAGGATAAGTATGCAAAAAATATAGTCAAAGATGGACAGCGTTCGCTCATAACTTGCAGAACAAACTATTCTTAAAAAGGCCATGTTCTCGGCATAATATATTTTTGTAGGTATTTCCCGTAATATTGCTCGAAATACGCATTACGTCCAGATACACTGAAGCGCTAACTGCTCCCGATAGAGCCACTTCGATTTCTATTATGAAAATGAAATTGTGTGCAATCTTAGAAGGTACTTTACTCCAGAACTGTAAGTTCTGGAGTGTTCATGCACGCAAATATCTGTCAGGACTGATTTTTATCTTTAATGACGACGCCCGCACTATGTAATGTAATTCCTGTGTCACGGGGTACTTTACAAACATATAATAGACGAACACAAATTACATCCAGACTCTTTATGGGTCACACAAATAGTTGTCCGGCGCGAGACTCGAACCTACGACACGAAGCGGTGAGGCGACTGTCGTAGCCGCTGCGCCACACGTGCAGTCATATTTCTTTGCATGAAGTGGGAATCGAACCCAGAACCTGCGGCCGGAAAGGCAAGCGTCTACCAATCACGCGAACCGACCCATCATACCAAAATTAGTTCCTCTGTTGCGTAGTTAGTAATATCGCCATCAGTTTACTCTACAGGCCAAACAAAAGAGGTCACGTATTCGTTATTTATGGCATAGGATGAATCTATAGAGGTACAGCCTGTCCTTTATTTTCATAAGTAAATCACTGTACTTACAAGTTTTCTAAGCAATTTTGGCGATACACTCGATAGTTTCCCTTCTTCTATTATGATTTGATCAGACCTTTTTGTAAAAACACCAGGAAGTAACTTTGAGAAAAAGGAATAATAAATATCGGTAAATTGGACCTACATTATGTATATGACTTATATTAGGGAATATTTTATTACCGGAAGGGGAAGACCTCGTAGAACATTCTCTAAGCAAATCGAAGATTTCTCAAGTAAGGCAACATCAGTAGTACCTTAAACTGGCGAGCATGTATGAAGAATATAAGGAGGCAAAAGAGGTGTGCAAAGATACGTACAAATGGAAGTCCGTTGTCTGTGCCTACCCTTCTGGGTAAGAGGCGTGAGTCTATGTACGTATATTATTCAAACTTAAACTGTGGCTGACGGTATAGAATATCGCCACCCCATCTCATCCCGTCGGGGTATAGAAGTCGTCCCGAGGGAATATGTATCTCCCAGAGAACGGGCAGCAGCATCTCTCTGTATACTATAAAAATTTATATAAAAAATAGGGAAAAAAATATGACGATTCGGAACGGAATAAATGATTTTGACTTTGACTTTGACATCATACTGCGATCACCAACCCGTCAGCCAAGCGTGGCGATTATGATATATCGCTCCAAATTAGTCCTAATGATGGACACCACTCCATTTTGGAAATCTTTTGGCTAGGCATTTGTTTAGCAGTGGATGGTTTTTAGCAGACATAATGAAGTTAGTCTATACTAGTTTCAATCTACTTAAGGACCTCAATTGTGAAGAACATAAATACAGGAAGAAGTAAATAAATAATTAGTCTACAAAACCAAAGGCATTTCCATTTAATCTTTTTATATCCAAAGGCTTCAGCTTTAATGAGTCAGTGAGTGAAAACGTCATGACTATTCTAGTATTGGTGGTATTTTGATTTTTTTTCACCGCTAAGCCTTAGGCCCGTCCTCTGGTAAAAATTCACAACTGAATTAGATTTACTAAGATATTACATCGCCGGAGTTTTAAATAGGCTATTCGTAAATGAATTGCAACTAAATAATAAAATTAGAAAGCTAGACACATCTTACAAAAACTAAATTAAGAAGCAAAATGTATTTGTGCCCGTTTTAAAGTTTCAATTTTAAAGTTTTCATTTTAACTAGCTGTGCCCCGCGGTTTTACCCGCGTTAAACTTTATAAATTATCACAGCTCCTCTCCTTCCCCGTAGGTGACAGCGTGATAATATGTAACCTATATGTTGACCCGACCTCTTAGTAATATTCATGTAAATTTTTAAGAAAATGCACGCAGTACTTTTTTTAGTTTATTCCGGACATACATACAGACAAATAGACATAAATTCTAAAAAAATATATTTTTGGCTTCGATATCGATTGTAGATCACGACGCAAGTATTCTTTTAAAAAATATTCAATGTACAGTTTTGACTTTCCTTCGATTTTATTATGTATAGATTAGCCCCTATCATTATGTTGTAATCTTAATGTAATAATTTAATGTCTAGTACCCTTTTTATTTTAGACTTTTAATTAGTATTTTGTAATAAATCGCTTATGTTATACGTTTTATTATTTCCTGGATGTCTTTATTTAATTTCATAATTTTATAACACCTTACTCATTTTAAAGACAATAATTAATAAGGTTTTGTTACACCGTCATATATATTTCGGGTTGCCGATGGCCACAGTTGAAAATCAGCGCTACTTTTAGTCATTAAGGTGCTTAGTAGTATCGAATTTAGATTAATAAAAAAATTATTAATTATCTATACATATAATAAAATCGTAGGAAAGTCAAAACTGTACATTGAATATTATTTAAAAAGGATAATTATTTGGGGCGTGATCTACAATCGATATCGAAGCCAAAAATATAGTTTTTACAATTTTTGTCTGTGTGTCTGTTTGTCTGTATGTATGTCCGGGCTAAACTCAAAAAGTACTGCATCGATTTGCTTCAAATTTTGCATGAATATTATTAAGAGGTCGGGTCAACATATAGGCTACATATTATCACGCTTTCTCCTACGGGGGAGGAGCTGTGATAATTTAAAATTTAACGCGGGTAAAAGCGCGGGGCGCAGCTAGTTATTTATAAGCATCAAAATATCTACTTATAATAGGTCTTTACCTATGAAATTGCCGTTTTGTATGAAAAAATTTAAACGAATTTTTTTCATGAATTTTTTTATTTGTATTAATCGAAGTAATCACCCATGCAATCAATGCATCTTTGCCATCGCAGTGGCAGTTTATTGATGCCCTTCTTAAAGAAATCAGCTGGACGGGAGGCAACAAATTCTTCAAAGGCATTTTGTACTGCCTCTCGGGTATTGAATTTTTTTCCCGCCAAGAAGTTATCCAAATTCTGGAAAAAGTAGTAGTCTGTAGGCGCAAGGTCTGGTGAGTAGGGCGGATGACGGAGAGCTTCCAACCCCAGTTCTTGCAACTTGGACACCGTCTGCTGTGCAGTATGAGGTCGCGCGTTGTCGTGCAGGAGCAGCGGAGACGAGCGATTGACCAATGCTGGTTGGAGATGCGCCAGCTTCTCCATCATTGTGCTCAGTTCTTCACAGTACACATCTGCAGTAATGCTCACCCCGTTTGGTAAGAAGCTGTGATGAATCACACCGGCGCTAGACCACCAAACAGTGACCATCACTTTTCTAGGGGTAAGTTTTCGTTTAGGGCATTGTTTAGGTGCTGAACCAGGATCCAACCAACTTGCTGAGCGCTTGCGGTTATCAAACAGAATCCATTTTTCATCGCAGGTAACAATGCGGTTCAAAATTCCTTCATTTGTGTGTCTGTTGAGCAGTGCAAGGCACGTCTCGACGCGTACTTCGCGCTGGCGATCATTGAGTTCGTGGGGCACCCATTTGTCAAGCTTTTTTACCTTGCCAATTTGACGCAAATGGACCAATATTGTTTTGACGCTAACGTCGAAAGCTGCTGCTAATTCAGCCGTAGATTGTGTATCATCAGCTTCCACAACCGCCTTTAATTCGTCATTGTCGACCAAAGTCTTCGGACGACCGCGAGGTTCATTTTTCAGGTCGAAATTTCCAGAACGGAAGCGAGCAAACCAATAACAGGTGGTGCGTTGGTTTGTAGTGTTAGCTCCGTAAACGTCGTTGATGTTGCGTGCCGCTTGTGCCGCGTTGCTGCCACGACGGTACTCATATTCCATAATTACTCGAATTTTTAACGTATCCATGATGACGAAAAAGATTGAAATGCGATGAAAATGTAACACTAATCAATAAAGAAATGACTACTTTTGGAACAAAGAATCCATGTTTTTAAAATAAAATTAATTTGAAATTAGAATTCTTAGCCAAACAAAAATTATTTTGATTTGAAATGGCCAGTACTGCAGAACGGCAATTTCATAGGTAAAGACCTAATATATATAGTTACGTATATTGTACTCCAATTGCCTAATTTCTATTGATGTAACTTATGTGTCTAATAAAGATATATTGTTTTCTTTATTTATTTACTAGCTGTGCCCCGCGGTTTTACCCGCGTTACACTTTATTAATTATGACAACTCCTCCACCGTAGGTGATAGCGTGATAATAAGTAGCCTATATATTGACCCGTCCTCTTAATATTCATGCAAAATTTGAAGTAAATCCATGCAGGACTTTTTGAGTTTAGCATGGACATACATACAGACAAACAGACACAAATTCTAAACTATATATTTGGCTACGATATCGATTATAGATCACGCCCCAAGTAACCTTTTAAAAAAATATTCAATGTACAGTTTTGACTTTTCTACTATTTTATTATATGTATAGATTATTTACAAGCATCAAAATATCTACTTATGTATATTTCCGTATGTTGTTCCCCAATTGCCTAATTTCTATTGATGTAACTTATGCGTCTAATAAAGATATATTATAAGATAAGATAAGATAAGATAACTCTTTATTGTACACCAAAACATTACAGAATATAAGAATACAATAGCATCCATTTAAAAATGGTACAATTGGCGGCCTTATCACTAAATGTGATCTCTTCCAGGCAACCTAGGCAGGGATTGGATATTATTTTCTTTATTTATTTATAAAAGTCAACACTCGAACTATGGAATTAAATCACTGGATTAGGACTTTTAAACACGCAATTAACGTACACTAGGCACACCCAGACTCGATATAATAATTAATGAGTCACGCAAATAGTTGTCGCGGTAGAAGCGACGTTAATCATTTCGTGACGCGCCAGTTGACGTGTTTGGTAGATGCTCGTCTTTCATGCTGCAGGTCGTGGGTTCGATTCCCACCCAGGACAGTTATTTGTGTGCATGAACATGTCTGTTGTCCTGAGACGGGCTGTATAAGCATGTATTTACAAAAGAAAAGTAGTATATGTAGGTAGTATATCAGTAATCTGGTAGCTATAGAACAAGTTCTGCTAATTTTGGGATCAGATGGCCGTGTGTAAATAATATTCCACGATATTATTACTTCCGCACACATGCAGGCAAATTCATCAGTTATAATTATTATGTAGTATACCTGGCCTGTGTGAATGGAACAACCGGAAGGGGAAGACATCGTAGAACGTTCTCTGACCAAATCGGAGACGTTCTCAAGAAAGGGCAGGTCAGAAGTACCTTAAACCGGCGAGCACGTATAAGGAATATAATGACAGTAGACGAGGCAAAGGAGATGTCAAAAGATCATGACAAATGGAAATACATTGTCTCTGCCTGCCCCTCTGGGAAACAGGCGTGAGTCTATGTATGTATTTTTATTATGTTTTGTAAAAGGAAGCAAACTGTTCGTGGCTAAATCCGTACCTTAGAAATTGCGTCTTACCGCCCTCCCAGTTATCATGAGAACATATAAGATTACTCGCTAGGCCCTGGAGATTAACCCGCCTTAAGCTTTCTTAAATTATAGCCTATGTGTTATACGGATATATAAGCTATATAACTACAAAGTTTCATCAAAATCCGTTCAGTATTTATAAAAGTAAACACCCGCACTTCTTAGAATTAATATGTAGTAATAGGACTTTACAAACACGTTTTAAAAACGTTACGAATTATAGCCTATTTATTATACGGATATATAAGCTATTGTTATCAAGTACTCAATAGCCGCGCAACGGTTATGACGTAGCTGCTATGTTATAATACTATGATTATTTATTTGATTAGTGATTATCATTTCATTAATTACTATAATAATTCTATAATAATTTTACATCTTAAAACTATTAATAATCGATATTATACTTTCAAATGGTTGTCACTGATAAAAGTATAAATAGGGTAGGAGAATTATTAAGGGGGCATTCTTTGTACGACGGTAGATGAGAACGTTACTCTGTTCGATTAAATATTGTGTGTGGAAAATATGTCGGAGTTTTAATGTGCAGAACCTACGAGTGCGTAACACTATATAACTACAAAGTTTCATCAAAATCCGTTTGGTAGGTTTTGCGTGAAAGAGTAATAAACATCCATACATCCATACTTTCTAATTTATAATATTAGTAGCAATTTTTATATAATAGTAAGGTAAAATAGCAAGCGGATCACCCGATGATAAGTAATCACCGCCGCTAATGGACACCTGCAACACTAGTGGGGCTGCAAGTTCGTTGCCAGCCTTTCAGAAAGGAATAGGCTCCCTTCTTGAAGGTTGCCATGTCATCATCATCATCATATCAGCCGAAAGACGTCCACTGCTGGACAAAGGCATCCCCAAGGATCTCCACAATAGCCGGTCCTGGGCTGCCTGCAACCAGCGGCTTCCCGGATGCCATGCCATACCGGATCGGAAATACTTTTACACCTAATTGATTCCACAGGGTGGTAGTACGCGGTAATAAGTTTCTTGTGAAACGTACAGTGGTAGACGACCATTCATCCAGACGGTATGGATGAAATTTCCCTTGAAACTGTATTAAGAAATACAGTCGAATAAGGGGCCTCCGCGTCTTTCAAATCAGTTAATAATTGAAAGTTATTTCAGAACAAAAATTGTTAAAATTAGTTCAACCAATCATCGCAATCTTATCAGCCGCATTACGCCCACTGCTGGAAAAAGGCCTCCCCCAAAGATTTCCACAGATGCCGTTCTTGTGCTACCCGCATCCAGCGACTTCAGGCAAATATAAATAATCAAACTATCTTAATAATTAACTAGCTGTGCCCCACGGTTTTACCCGCGTTAAATATTATAAATCATCATAGCTCCCCCCCGTAGGTGATAGCGTAATAATATGTAGCCTATATGTTGACACGACCTCTTACTAATATTCATGCAAAAATTGAAGTTAATCCATGCTGTACATTTTGAGTTTATCCCGGACATACATACAGACAAATAGACACAGAGACAAAATTTCTAAAAACTATATTTTTGGCTTTGATATTGAATGTAGATCACAACCCAAGTATCCTTTAAAAAAATATTCAATGTACAGTTTTGAATTGCCTACGATTTTATTATATGTATAGATTAGTGTGTAATTATCTATATAAGTATGTTTTTACAAAATAAAAGTAGTATATGTAGTATATCAGTTATCTGGCTTCCATAGTTCAAGCTATGCTTAGTTTGGGATCAGATGGCTGTGTGACCGAATTATGTCCTGGAATATTATTTTCTTTTTTTTTTCGCAGCTTTCGCTGGCATTACTTGACATTTCCGGGCAAGAGCCAAGTAAATGACAAGAAATTAGCTAGTTATATGTCCGTCATTTGCATTATTGTCGTCTAGATGGCGGAATTTTCTTACAATGCGGCAAGTATTTAGTATGGCTGCTTTTTGCAATTGAATGTAAATGTTAAGTTTCAAATCAATAAGATTAATACTGTGGTGTATGTGTCTTGGGATTACTCCAGTACTTAATAAGACTTATTATTATTAATAGACATGTCTATCATATTTTCTGAACTAATTTCACTATTACATTATAATAATAAAGTAGAATAATAAGTAGCTGTCAACTTCGCATGCATAATAAGTATCCGAAATTAGAAGTTCCACAGTGAATTTATTAATATTTATATTTATTTGCTGAGGCGGGATTTAATTTTCATATTATTCATTATATTAAGTAATCTAGATCTTTTTAGATGCAAATAGACACTATGTCTTTGAAGAATAATCTGACATTAGATTTAAACTTAAAAGGACAAGGTTTTTACTTATGAAAACTTTGAAAATTTAATCAAATATTTCTAGTAAGTGACTAAAATATACCTCTTACTTTAATTCCGATAATTATGCTGTCATTTTTTGATTTTAAATATTATAGTCAATAAATAAAAAATATTTCGGGAAAACTTACACACTGCCATCTGAGCCCAACTTAGGTAGATCCTGTACTTACTGTTTAACTATCACGGTAGATGAGATACAGCCTGGTGACAGACGGACAGACAGAGAGCGGAATCCTTGGGTAAAAAACCCTAAAAAGATGTACCTCATCATGTCAGCCAAAGAACGTGCACAGCTGGACAAAAGCTTCCCAAAGAATATAAGCATATGCCATATACGGTACGCTTGGCAGACGGGTTAGCGATCGCAGTTTGACGGTCATAGCAAACGCTGCTGCTCGTTCTCTGGTAGGTATTCCCTCGGACGATTTCTACGACCCCCACAGGGTGAAATGGGGTGATGATATTCTATGCCCTCACCACACAGCAGATGGTCCTACAACAATATTATTCGGAATCAATATGTTTATTAAATCGGTTAACATTTTAATGCACTGCAATAAATTGCAGAGAGCTCCAAATAAATTTGCACGAAGTGTCAATTTGATAACCAGTCCAATATATTTTATCAGCATTAAACATATTAGTATTTAAGTTCCCAATAATCCGGCGTGTGGTCTGCTAAATAATATCGTGGCGTTGTTTATTAAAATCCTGAATAATTTAACTGTGTGGTGACGGCGAAAAATATTATCACATCTTCCCCATCACGTGGGGGGCGAAGAATTCGTCCCGAGTGAATTGCTATCAGAGAACGGGCAGCAGCGTTTTTCTGTGAACTATGACCATCAAACTACGATCGCTCCTAATGATAGACACAAGTCCATCGTGGACATCTTTTATCAGCCTTTGTCCAGCATTGGACGTCATTTGGTTCACATGATGAATATGGATATTAATATAGAGTAACAAACTAGGGAACGTCTGTGCCTGTGTGTATGAGTATGAGTAGCGATCATAACTAGATGTCCTCACCGGTCCGTAAGTGATCGGCAAGGTTAAGCATATAGGCTTGCGGTCATTCCATAGATGTGTGATCACCAAAATGGTTTAATTTCTGACCGTCTCCGTGCTTCGGTGGGTACGTTAAGCTGTCGGTCCCGGTTGTAGTCATTAGGCAACAGTCGGTAAGCTATGCCAGAGGCCTACTGGGCGGCTTGAACTACTCTGACACTAAGGAAACCACTGCCCATACGATAAGAAGAAGTTTAAGTCGAATGATCACACACACAACACATTGACTGCACGTGTGGCGCAGCGGCTAAGACAGTCGCCTCGCCGCTTCGTGTCAGGGTTCGAGTCCCGCGCCGGACTATTTGTGTGACCCATAAATAGTTGTTCTGAGTCTGGATGTAATTTGTGTCCGTCTATTATACGAATGTAAAGTACCCCGCGACACAGGGATTAGATTCCCTAATGCGGGCGTTGTCTTTATAAAAATTAAAATTGAAAATACTTAAGACTGGCGCAAACGACTGAAATCCAGGCACAAGCACTATTTTAGTATAATAAATATCAGCTACTTACTCAGTTTCACTACTTTTACTTAACAAACTATTATCCACTAATACTCAAAAACTTAACAAACTTCAGACTTATAAGACATGGAAGTGAACCATCTTAATCTTATTATACAAAGTTTGAGCTTTGTGGGACTTAGCAGTTTTGTTTTATTCACGTAGTAGGGGACAGAATAACGCAAAAACTTTTAAGAGAGGCTCAACTCAACTCAATTCAATAGATCATCATGGTGTAATATGTCCACGTTATGGAATAAGTTATTGTTAATAACATTATTTAGATAATTAAACTTAAACATAATCTCTTTGACAATATTCTTTAAGTTATAAAAAATTGTCTCTCCTATGTAGTTAACAGTAAAATTAAATGTAAGACAGCATATCTGTCCACTTCGAAGCGGCCGAGGGCCTGGTGATCTATAATACAGGTTCTATAAGAAACCTACTTCAGACACCAGCTCTCACAAAGGAAAATGTATAGATATTAATAGTTGTAAGTATTGTAACTACCTTTGTGGAGCAATAAAAAAAAAATTATATTATTATTACAATAACTTAATACAATCTAGCTAAATATCATTGCTATTATAAAATAAATTTTATAAATGTTTTCATACAATCCGTGTACCTTAATATCTATGTAACTAGAAATAATTATGTATACTTAATTAAGTATACATAATTATTTCTAGTTATATAATTATATTACTACAAACATGCTCTGACTATTTACAAACACTTTTTTAAGGTCTACGTGAAACCTTTTTCATTTTATTTTATTTGTTTGTTCATGTTATTGCCCTGCGCGTGAATAAAAAGAACCGATTAATATCGAACTTTAAGTCATGTACATAAGGTTTAGACTTGCTTACCTAACGAGCATTATTTATACTATTGCGTTATATTATAAAACCCTAATTACAAGTTCATAAGTGTGAGATTACATTTATCTCCGACTCCGACGATCGTCTAACTATCCTAAGGACGACAATAACTCTATATCTAAGGCATAAATTTTCTTTTTTTGGTCATGTATTTTACGCCATTTTTCCTTTGTTTTTACACCCCAATTTATACATTTTCTTTTCGATAAGGAATTATTACGAGATAGACTCATGCAAACTGTGTTTAAATACGTATTTATAAGAAAATTTAAAGTCAATTCTACGTATTTTATCGTTAGACTAAAGAAGAAATCAAAACAATAATTGTATAGAAAATATCAACATAAAATTTCATCTTTCGTTAAGCAATCTCTTACACTCGACATTAAGGAATGGGAAATTAAGTATATGCCAGTTAAATCATTAGCGGGCATATCGTGCCTCTCACTTAAATAACATTTACATAAACATTATTTTAAATACCGCAGTCCTGACACTAACCTCTTTTGGGATCGTGTGGGATAACCTGCCCTATAAGAGTGTACGGCAAAAGAAACTTTTCACTGCCCATACTTGTGCCCTTTATTAATTCCCACGCAAATGGCATTTCTCTTTGAACTGGCGTGGACTTGAATTTGTTCAGGAAGACATATTTAATGATAGGCAGACGGCTCACCTGTTGGCAAGCGGTTATCGAAGCTTTTGATGCTTGTGACGTAAAAAGCCTCATTCTCACGTGCCAACCCTTCCTCAGCCACGATGATCTTAGGTGACCTCAAAAATCCATAAGACTACAGCGATAATCTAATAGATATCTATGTTAATGTTAATGTTATAGTATTATGTAACTTCAATTACGGGCTACCAAATTTCATTATTATCATTATGATACCAGCCGAAAGACGCCCACTGCTGGACAAAGGCTCCCCCAAAGATCTCTACAATTACCGGTCGTGTTAGTAGCCTTTAAAATACCTGGCGTATTCGCAGGCAACCTGCTAATGAGGCAAAGAAATGACCTAAACCTACGGCCTAAAAGCCAACGGGTGCGAAAATATTCGATACCAAATAAGGTATCGAATCAGTAAGGTATTTTGCTTTAGTTCTCTACATCTAAGACACAATTCTTGATGTCCTTTGGGACTCCTATTCCTATACAGATACCTAGACCTTATTCCTGATATATTCAGATCAACAAATTTGCACACCTTCAACTACTCCTTTGAGATATGGCATCACAATAATCTGAGGCAAAATCTACAGACTTACCACGTTCTAAGCTAAGCCAACGGCAAACCCAACACGTTATGTACACACGGGAAACAAAGGATAAACACAAATACACAGGACCAATGCCATACAAATATTAACTCTCTGCAAGATTCGAATGCAAGCAGACTTCTGACTTCAGGCGAATTCTCAATCGTTATCACTTTTATAGCTACGAGAACGCTACGCTACGATTTCCGTAACGCTACGATTTCCATTTGCTACGATCGTAACTGAGCGTTACGGTCGCTACGTTACGACGACGTCTGAAAACAATAATATTTTTGTTTGTCTTCCATTGTTATATAGCCATTGTTACACACAACTATCTTCATAAGAACTTGACGACTGCACGGAATATACGAAAATGTACATTAAAATAATATCGTTAAAGTTCAAAGTAGAAGTATACATTGTTATAGATCGATTCCATTCAAGCCGGGAAAATAATGAAATTGAAAACTCTGAGAAAACTATTGCTAGTAAAAAATTCCCACTTCGCAATACCCTTAGGTTTCTAATACAGATAGTTTCACTACAAGTATGATATTAATATCAGTATCGATGGATTTGTCACATTTTTCACACGTTTCTCTACTTTTTATAATTGTTATCATCCAAACATCCACCAACCTAAAAAAGTAATAATGCGTAAGCGAATAAAGTAAGAGTAAGCTAAATTACGCAATCATCCTACTTCCTACTAATGTTATAAAGGCGAAAGTTTGTGAGTGTGTCAGTGTGTATGATTGTTATTTCTTCCGGTCTAAACGGCTAGAGTGATTTTAATTAAATAAGGCATGGAGTTAGCTGACACGTTGGATTTATAAAGTTTAATTCGGGTAAAACCGCGGGGCACAGCTAGTAAAATCATAAATTAAATGTTATATCTAAATGTTTTCATACAATCCGTGTACTGAAAAATCTATATTTACCTGAAAATAGTTATGTTTACTTAACTATATTATACTACAAACATGTTCTTACTACATAAGCGCTTTTTTAAAGTCTACCTGAATAAAACCTTTTTTATTTATTTAAATATAGAAATAATAAACATAATTTTAACTGACTTATGTTAACCATTTTTTACTTAATAAACTAGCTGTGCCTCGCGATTTTACCTGCGTTTTATTTTATAAATTATCACAGCTCCTCCCCGGCGATACAGTGATAATATGTAGCCTAATGTTGATCCGACCTCTTAGTAATATTCATGCAAAATTTGAAGTAAATCCATGCAGTACTTTTTGAGTTTAGCCTGGACATCCATACAGACAAACAGACACCAGACAAAAATTCTAAAAACTATATTTTTGGCTTCGATATCGATTACTTACGATTACGATGCGACGACGGTACTTTCCTACGATTTTATTTTATGTATGCATAATACGTTTTACTGCTTAATTTCAGCAATTGTTAATATTTACTTTTTATTATTCAGTTTCAGAAAGTATTTGCTAAAATAGATCCCTACTACATAATATACCAGAGCAGCTGAGAGTTATTTTTAAATCTACAATTGAAAGGATAACAATGGTATAGCGTAACAATGTAACGTTATAATTGGGGAATCTATTATTTAACTAGCATTTACAGAAATAAACCTTTTGTAGTAAACCATACAGACACACACAGAACAGTATAGAAGAGGTAGAGTAGCGAGGGGAAACTGGTTATTGAACCTGCAAATAACTTTTACCGTGAACATACAGGTCCTTATCTAATTTCACGGCTAATTAATAAACTACCCACCATCGTTATCAACAGCATCCATATTAATAATGAACATAAGCGGCACAATATTTATTTAAAGTTTTATGATATGTAATGTGTTTTTGTAATTAATTTACTGTGAGTGTGTATGTTTGTTACTTCTTCACGCCTAAACGGTTGGAGCGATTTCAATAAAATATGGTATAGAGTTAGCTAGCGCCCTAGATTAACACATAGGCTATAATTTATAATTTTTAACGCGGGTAAAACTGCGGGGCACAGCTAGTCCAGTATATATTACAGAACGCGCTCGGGTTGCGTCCACTATCGCTCTTCATTTCAGTTTTTATACGTATCGATAAAATGCCCTCCCCAATTCTCAACTGTATGTAGGTACACGTCATGAAAAATAAACTATTTTTATTTGTTTTAAAGTAGTATAAGTGAAAAATATTTTAGGCGCAGCTAACTGGCCAGCTGTTCCAGTTTTTCAGGAGACAATTAATTTCACGGCTAATTAATAAACTACCCACCTTCGTTATCAACAGCATCCATGTTAATAATGAACATAAGCGGCACAATAAATTATTTAAAGTTGTATGATGTATAATGTGTTTTTAGTAATAAATTTTCATATAAAATATAATACAAGTCAACTTTAATACAAGTTATCTCCAAATAACTTACTAAGGTGCTATCGGAAGATCAGCGTTACAGTAATAATTATTATTTAATGTAACATTTGCTGAGATAGACGCCTTTCCTAGCTAGTACTTATAATGTATGCAACATTATAGGTACTAGCTAGGAAAGGCTTCATAAGTATTATATAAACTAAACGCAATTAGTTATATCGTCTTAGATGTAAACTAAGTTAAGGATTATCTGTGCTTGTTGGGAATAAACCTTTTTTTTAATTTTTTTTGCCACCATAAATGATTGCTTATAATATAGCAATTATTTGTGGTGGCTAGCAATTGTAACAAACAAACAATTTTATTATGTAAAAATGTGTTGCATTTAACTGTACGCACCTATTATTGTTTTATGTTATGTGGTGAAATAAACAATTATCTTATCTTATCTTAATACTAGTACTCGTTACCATTTATTGAATTGTATTTAAATATAGTAATTTTATTTTTAAAGTTAAAAAAAATCATTTTTGTCTCGTTGTCCGCTATCAAGTAAAATAATTTATTTATTTTTATTTATTTATTTTTCAACACATTAAATTCATTGAGTACATTTAGGTATACTAAGTGTGCTTAAAAATACAGTATGTGTAGCATACTGGTACAATAAAAGTATAAAGTTTCATTACGATGCTAGGTCACATAGATTTTTGTGGTGGCATCTTCGCTAAGTTAGTTTAAAATAACTTGTAATAAAGGTACTACTTGTAAAATTACTTAAGTATCGTATATTTTATGCGCTCTATGAATATATTAACTGCGAAGTATTTCCGAGCCGGTATGATATGGCAACCTTCAAGAAGTGAGCCTGTCATTTTCTTAAAGGGCGGCAACGTATTTGCAGCCCTACTGGTATTGCGAGTGTCAATTCATAATATCGAATGGTTAATAAATTGATTCCGGCAAGTTCAGGGTTTGGTGCTCCATATTTAATCGGTAAGAACAAAGTGAAGTTACATTTTTAAAACACAGGAACAGCCTTAGTGGTATACCACAGCCATGTGTGCTTTATTCTTAGATACGGTGTGATCTTATGGGGAAACTCGACCGACGCTGAAAGAACATTTATAGTACAAAAAAAATGTTTAAGGTCAATCTTCAATCTAAAGTGGACAGATTCCTGCCAACCGATATTTATAAGAGAAAAAATACCTACATTACCATCAATATACATATACGAGATGTGCAAATTCAGGTTGCAAATTCAACTTACTTCTCCTTTAGTATAGATTTCAGATCAGATCAACCACTTCTAAAAGCTATTCTGAAGTCAGCCTTACCACCAACAACGTAAGGTTTGGTTTTGAGAAGTCACAGTAATAATAGGTCTTTACCTATGAAATTGCCGTTTTGTATGAAAAAATTTAAACGAATTTTTTTCATGAATTTTTTTATTTGTATTAATCGAAGTAATCACCCATGCAATCAATGCATCTTTGCCATCGCAGTGGCAGTTTATTGATGCCCTTCTTAAAGAAATCAGCTGGACGGGAGGCAACAAATTCTTCAAAGGCATTTTGTACTGCCTCTCGGGTATTGAATTTTTTTCCCGCCAAGAAGTTATCCAAATTCTGGAAAAAGTAGTAGTCTGTAGGCGCAAGGTCTGGTGAGTAGGGCGGATGACGGAGAGCTTCCAACCCCAGTTCTTGCAACTTGGAGACCGTCTGCTGTGCAGTATGAGGTCGCGCGTTGTCGTGCAGGAGCAGCGGAGACGAGCGATTGACCAATGCTGGTTGGAGATGCGCCAGCTTCTCCATCATTGTGCTCAGTTCTTCACAGTACACATCTGCAGTAATGCTCACCCCGTTTGGTAAGAAGCTGTGATGAATCACACCGGCGCTAGACCACCAAACAGTGACCATCACTTTTCTAGGGGTAAGTTTTCGTTTAGGGCATTGTTTAGGTGCTGAACCAGGATCCAACCAACTTGCTGAGCGCTTGCGGTTATCAAACAGAATCCATTTTTCATCGCAGGTAACAATGCGGTTCAAAATTCCTTCATTTGTGTGTCTGTTGAGCAGTGCAAGGCACGTCTCGACGCGTACTTCGCGCTGGCGATCATTGAGTTCGTGGGGCACCCATTTGTCAAGCTTTTTTACCTTGCCAATTTGACGCAAATGTACCAATATTGTTTTGACGCTAACGTCGAAAGCTGCTGCTAATTCAGCCGTAGATTGTGTATCATCAGCTTCCACAACCGCCTTTAATTCGTCATTGTCGACCAAAGTCTTCGGACGACCGCAAGGTTCATTTTTCAGGTCGAAATTTCCAGAACGGAAGCGAGCAAACCAATAACAGGTGGTGCGTTGGTTTGTAGTGTTAGCTCCGTAAACGTCGTTGATGTTGCGTGCCGCTTGTGCCGCGTTGCTGCCACGACGGTACTCATATTCCATAATTACTCGATTTTTTAACGTATCCATGATGACGAAAAAGATTGAAATGCGATGAAAATGTAACACTAATCAATAAAAAAATGACTACTTTTGGAAAAAAGAATCCATGTTTTTAAAATAAAATTAATTTGAAATTAGAATTCTTAGCCAAACAAAAATTATTTTGATTTGAAATGGCCAGTACTGCAGAACGGCAATTTCATAGGTAAAGACCTAATATTAAAATTATTGAGACAGCTGGTACAGTTCCTTTAACTTCATATGTAGGGCCCCCGTCTGGTCTTCAATTGCGCAGGTAACAGGGCTTGGAACGCTGGTTATTACGTGCATTGTAGATATAGCATCCCACCAAGAGCAACCAGCTCAAGCTTCTTACAGAAAAACCTTAATATAATCTTCTCTTGCCGCTTTTCCAGTCACCACAATCACCTCAAAATTACTGTATACAACAACATTAATATCCTGGGATATTATTTACTCACGGCCATCTGATCCCAAACTAAGCAGAGCTTGTAATATGGAAACCAGATAACTAATATACTACATATACTGCTTTTATTTTGTAAATACATACTTATATAGATTACACCCAGACTCAGGACAAATAGACATATTCATGCACACAAATATCTGTCCTGGCTGGGAATCGAACCCACGTCCTCCCACGTGAAAAGCAAGCATTTGCCAACCACGTCTAACATTAAAACTTTATTCACTACAAAATTTAAACCTTTTAGATATGAATATGATTCTATTAAGTTTCAAAACTTCATATAATGGACGTAATATGTCAGCAAACTTTATACTTAGGAACTTTGCTGTACAGCTAGTTAAATTAATAATCTAAACGTCAAATCATTTTATATCAGTAATATCACGGCGGCCATTCTCAATGGAGATTAGCCAATTGCACAGAACATATTATAAAGTTTAACGCGGGTAAAACCGCAGAGCACAGCTAGTCCTATATACATGACAGTTCGATTGCGCACGGGTTGCGTCCACTATCGCTCTGCATTTCAGTTTTCATATCGATAAAATGCCCTTCCCAATTCTCGATTGTACACGTCATAAAAATAAGCTATTTTTTGTCCCAAAGTAGTATTAGTTAATAATATATTAGGCGCACCTAACTGACCTGTTGTTCTAGTGTTTCAACCCTCTCTGCTAAGCCAGAGCTCTGGGTGTAATTTATTGTAATATATAAGTATATTAATTTATAGTAATATATATGTATTAAGAAATATGTAATTATGTTATGATAGGACGGGTACGAACCGGAAGACGCAGCGTGGGCAGGCCCCCTACAAGATGGACCGATGATCTTGTGCGGGTCGCTGGAAACTGCTGGATGCGTATAGCGCATGACCGGCAATTGTGGAGATCTTTGGGGGAGGCCTTTGTCCAGCAGTGAACGTCTTTCGGCTGATATGATGATGATGATGATGAGGACAGGTTTGCTGTGACGGAATAGAATATCATCACCCCATCACATTCCGTGGGGGCGTAGAAATCGACCGAAGGAATACCTACCAGAGAACGGGCAACAGCTTTTTACTGTGAACTATGACCATCAAACTGCGATCGCGAACCCGTCTGCCAAGTATGGCGAGGCTTTTGTCCAGCAGTGGGCGTACTTTGGCTGACATGATGAGGACACGTTAGTTTGCGATCAGATGGCAGTGTGCTATTTCTCCCTAATATTTATTTTTAGTTTTAAACTTAGAATACAGCTGTACATAAAATGCACCCTGTATATCTTTGGTTTGTCAAAAATAAGATCCGACTGCTTATAATTGACAAACAGATTTAACAAACTGTGGGTGTAATTTATCTGTTATATATGAATATCCCCAACTAGCTTTTTCTCTCATAGCGTTCTTATATATTTCTAAATACATATGTATTTAGAAATATATTATAATATATTATCATCATCATATCAGCCAAAAGATGTCCACATCTAGACAAAAGCCTCCCCCAAAGATCTCCACAATTGTCGGTCTTGCGCTATTCGCATCCAGCAGTTTCCAGCGACCCGCACAAGATCATCGGTCCATCTTGTAGGGGGCCTGTCCACGCTGCGTCTTCCGGTTCGTGGTCGCCACGAATATTTATAATATATTATATTATAAATATATAAGAACGCTATTAGAGAAAAAGCTAGTTTGGGATCAGATGGCAGAGTGTTATTTCTCCCAAAATATTTATTTTCATTTTTTAACTTAGAACACTGTTATAAAATTCTCCCTGTATATCTTTGGTTTGTCAAAACTAAGACCCAACTGCACATAATTGAACAAACAGATTTAACAAACCGTGTTACGTCGGACACAAGCTTAAGATTTAAATAATACAGGATGCAGGTGCTGGTTTCCATTGAAGGTAAACACCGTGATGTGAGGACACCTCACAATGTTTACTTAGATTAATTGCGTGTCTCTGTGAGAGAATGGAACAGAGTACAATATTTTCTCACCGATGACAAGGATAAAACACTTGGTGTAAATGTCAATGAACCACTTCGAGGTAGGATCCAACCACTCACTTGGTTGGCTACTGACCTGAACCTGTAATAGTAGAGGATCTGCCTAGTATCACCCTCTCCGTAAGCTTTAGAGTATACAAATCATCGTGTAAACCAAATTAAGTCCACTTTTGGAAAAGACTCCACAAAAAATGGAGGGGCCATAATCGCCACGCTTGACAGATGAGTTGGCGATCGCAGTATGATGGTTATAGTACACAAAAAAAACGCTGCTGCTCGTTCTCTGGTAGGTATTCCGGCCGGACAATTTCTACGCCCCCCACGGGATGAGATAACGCAGCGAGACTACAATATTACAAAAATACTATTAAACTCCAGCCCATTATGTATTTTTTTTCTTCGTTACCTCTTAACTTGTGGTGTTATATGTGTAAATGTTAGTATAAAACCAACTAAATTATGATTCTTTGCTAAATAAATTTCAAATGTATAGCTGACATCTTATATATATAAAAATCAATGCCACTTTTCGTTGTAATGTTATAACTCAACAACGCCTTTACCGATTTGGCTAATTTTGGTCTTAAATTATTCGTGGAAGTCCAGGAAAGGTTTATTGGTAGAGAAAATTTTAAAAAAAGGCTTGAAAAAGTGTAAAATCAACATCTTTCTATACTCCCATATACAAACAATTTGTACTAATACTTAAAAGCGAAGCGAAGCACGCACCGGGTCGCTAGTATTGTATAAATTTAATTACTGATGACTCAACCTTAGCTTTGCATGCTTTTTAAAAATGGCAAATGTGTATTTGTACTGATTATAAAGATTTTTTACCAACTTTATGTATCACATTTAATGCAAATAAATAAATTACAATAATCAAAATAAATCAAACGAGAACGATAGATTGGAACGAAATTCACCACAATCTAAAACTAGTACCAGTACACTTCGTAGCAAGAATTTAATGAAAGCCACACAGACTTGCAATTTATGCAGCACACGAGTTATAGAACGCCTGTTGCGATGCAATATGAACTGAACAACGTTGTGTTGTAACCACAGATTTAGTAGCGTGTACGAGTCTTGACTGCCGTGTGGCGCACTGGTTAAGACACTCACCTCGCCAATAATTAATAATAACATAATAATGACGGTCACCAGAGCCTAATTGGTAGTGCTCCTGCCTACGAAGCTGGTGGTCTTGGGTTCGAATCCCGGTAAGTGCAAATATTTGTGTGATAAGCACGAATATTTGTTTCTGAGTCATTGATGTTTTCTATGTATATAAGTATTTATCTATCTATATAAGTATGTATATCGTCGCCTGGTACCCATAGTACAAGCTTTACTTATTTTGGGGCTAGGAAGGTCTGTCTGACATTGTCCCTAGATATTATTATTATTAATTACACCCAATAATTACATAAATACTTAAATACATATACATAAACATATTATATTCAATTTAGACTTAACAATATTTATTTATCTCTCTCCTTATCATCTATCATAATATACTAAATACTAAAACATTCAATGAGGATAAAATTGAAAGATAGTGCTTTGTGAGTTCTTGAAAGAGAGAATTCCATAGTGCGGGCGCTTTGTTTTTTTAAAGTACCGCATTGATCAGCTAACTTTTACATTTTGTCGAAAAGTTCACGTTTCAAAATCAAAGGAATGTGAGTATAACATTTTATGGTAAAATAGCTATTAAAAATATCAAGTCACATTGAACCTTCTTCTTGAAGTCAATTAACATAACATCTACAGCTGGTACATACTTCAGTGTCATAGCACGAGTTAAACTATCCAAGTCATTTAAAAAGAACGTTTCTTCTAACAACTTCAATACTAAAAATTCAAATCAACATTGCACCAACATCCCGTTTCTGCATATTAAAATTATACAGTCTAGCCGTGGCGAGATTTTATCCTACTAGAATTGCAAAATGAAATGTTCGACATAGCTTGATTTTGTGATATACTGCGTTTTAAAATAGTCGTCGTTTTCATGGATTTTGTACTACAAAGCTACAATATAACTGTTCAGATATAACTCTTTGATGTTTTTGTTATGTATAAGCAGGAAAATATCCTTATATACCAGATTTATGCGCTATATATGTATGCGCAGAATAAAAGTTTTACATTTACGACCTTTTGTAATTAATTTACCGGGTTGTCACCGAAAAAAATATCTAAAAAACTAAATTTTATGAGTTTCCCCTCACAAAAAGACCTATAAAAATGATTTAAAATTAATAAAATATGATATACGGGGGGCCAATACTGGCCCCTCGTATATCATATTATATTTATATTTTCATAAAGTTTATACAAACTTTATGAAAATTTCAGATACCAAATCCCGTATCATAAAATGCATTAAATACAAATCACAATCTAAAATGATTGGTCAGTTTTGGATAATTTTTAGAGGTGACTTTTTCTGTCAAATGTCTGAATTGGGATAAATAAGCATCTTCACAATATAGACATCATTGACAAAGCTTCCTCTATGCAACATTAATCTTGTAGAAATCATCATCTTAACTCAATCTTCATACAAAATTGTTGAATCATACCCTTTAGGCATAGCAATCCCTGTATTATCCGCTCTTCCACAAACAGGTATCTACTGATTAAAAACAGCTTATGTATAACTGATTGACTAGGTGTATGGTGAGTATTTCAGAGTATTGGAAGGTTTGCAGGAAATGGGTGTGTGTTTTGTGTGTATGTGTGTGCGCGCGCGCGTGTGTGACTGTGTGTGTGTGTGTTTGCGCGCGCGTGTGTGTTATTTCTATGTTAATATTAGCAGGAGCAACTCAATTTTAATAAGATATTTTTATTTGTTCATAGTTAGATATTTTTTAATGTAAGCCAATAACTTCCAAAATAAAAAAGATACATTTGGCCCGGTAACCACGTCAGAAACATTTAAGGTCTTATCCTACTTGTGAACATGTCGGTAAAACGTCCATTTATTAAACGATAAATCACATGACCAAACTCTCCAGATACAAGCTCCTAAATATTTGTGCAATTCCCACATTCTATTCACAACCGCGTCGCTCAAACGTCCATACAGAAGCTTACATACATCCTTGCATCCAATATTTGTACGCGCGACATTTATCCACGTAAATCCCGCATATTGACAGCTGAAAGTAGAAACGAACGAACGACGCGTAGAAATTTATTTTTCCAAAACATACTGTTTGGTATAATAGGATTTTCTTGTGTGGAGTAGTTTTGTTTTGCGTCTGATCCGCTATAATACAGAAACTTAATGTATATCTGGTATCTTCTATTCAGTTTCCAAGTGTTGTATTTTATTGAGGGCTGAATGTGAAAGTTTTTATATAAAGCAGATGAAGTACTATGGAATTGTTAGGGACCAGATGGCAGTGTGTTAGTTGTCCCAAAGTATTAATTGTGTCTATGTGTGTGCGTGCGTGTGTGTGTGCGTGTGTGTGTGTGTTATTTCTATGTTAATATTAGCGGGAGAGACACAATTTTAGTAAAAATTTTTATTTGTTAATCGTTAGATATTATTTATACCTATATAACTATAGGCCAAAAACTTCCTAAATAAAACACATACATTTAGCCCGGTAACCGCGTCAGAAACATTTAAGGTCTTATCCTACTTAAGAACATGTCAGTAAAACCATTTATTAAACGATAAATACGGTTTAAGAATCTTTATTTCTCATAAGAATAACATTCACTTACATGAGAAACTTATACTTATAATTTAAATATATATAAATATTAATATATATTTAAATTACAAGATAAATTACGTGACCAAACTATCCAGATACAAGCTCCTAAATATTTGTGCAATTCCCACATTCTATTCACAACCAATTTTATCTGGTATCTTCTATTCAGTTTCCAAGTGTTGTATTTTATTGAGGGCTGAATGTAAAAGTTTCTGTATGGTTTAACGAATTTCGACTGGCCTATTATTCTAGTGTTTAGTGACTCTGACTGCTAAACCAGTTGTCGTGTGTTCGATGCCCACCCAGAATGACTCTTTGTGTGATGAGAACGATTATTTTTTCTGTGTCTAGCTGTGCCCCGCGGTTTTACCCGCATTGAACTTAATAAATTATAGCCTATGTGTTAATCCAGGGTGTCAGCTAACACCATACCAAATTTTATTAAAATCGCTCCAGCCGTTCAGATTTGAAAAAGTAACAAAGACACACACTCACAAACTTTCGCCTTTATAATATTAGTGTGATATGTACATGTGTATGTATTCAAATATAGATAAATAAATACATATTATATTTAGACTGTGGGCTCATTATACGCAGAAATCGTACAGCGCCCTTCGCATACAATATAATAATGCGTTCAGGATATTGATGGGGTTGCCCCGCTTTTGTAGTGCATCAGGGATGTTTCTCGAGTCGATTGTTTTTATACAACTACGAGAAAACGATGCGCTTCCCTGGTGCGCCGCGTACGGGTCAGCCCCAACATTATCATGAGCTGTGTGGCCAGCAGACTCGATTGTCTTTATGTGAGTCGCTGCTGCAAGCTGTCCACCTCAGTGATTGTGTGTGTGTGTTTGTGTGTGTGTTGTTATAGGAATACTAATATAGGTCTAAGAATTATTGTTACTAACAAATGTGAGTCATGTTACTTGAAATGAATAAATTATTATTATTCAAACACAGACGCCTGATGCCAAACTAAGCATAATTTGTACTATGGAAAGCAGATGAAGTACTATGGAATGGTTAGGGACTAGATGGCAGTGTGTTAGTTGGCCAAAAGTATTTATTATTTATTATTGTTCAGTTCTGGATGCGAATAGACCAAGACCGGCAATTGTGGAGATCTTTGGGAGAGACCTTTCTCCAGCGGTGGACGTTCGGTTGATATGGTGATGATGATTATTCAGCTTTAAGTGGGCCAAATCCCTTGACTATGTTTTGCGGACCGTCTCAACTGAGCCGTGTTGAAACCGGCAGTAGATGTCACCGCTTCCCAAAGTCACGAAGCTCGTCATTATAATAAAAATAATATTGAATTCTTACTACAACCTAGACAGAACCATTCAAAAGATGTAGTAAAATATTGACAATAAATTTAAGAAATTAGCTATTTAACTAAACCATAAAATCATGAATCACACTAATATTATAAAGGCGAAAGTTTGTGAGAGTGTGAGTGTAAGTTTGTTACTTCACTTCACGGCTGGAGAGATTATAATAAAATTTGGTATAGAGTTAGCTGACACCCTGGATTAACATATAGGCTATAATATATAAAGTTTAACGCGGGTAAATCCACCGGGCACAGCTTATTAATTATAATTCTATGTGGACAAATATAAGTCAGGATCTAATAATCTATTTGTACCTAGAATTAAATACTTTGTACAAGATAGAGATAATTTTCTTGATTGCATATTAAGTCTGCCACCCCGCAATAGGTTCGCATAGTGGACTAAGGCCTATGCCCTAATAATTAACACTGTTTAATAGCCCAATCTGCAGGACCTGTGGGGAAGAAAATGGAACCATGCTGCATATAATACGTAAATGCGATGCGTTGGTAATACACAGAATGGCCTGGGGCTAGCATATCTCGAACCAGGAGACTACTAAGAAGCGTACTGGATTATGTGCAGACTTCATTCAGGGCTCTTAGGGATAGTATAAAAACTAATGGGGGATAGTACAAAATAACCGGAAGGGTCGAAGTGCTGTACGTAAGTACACCCCAACCAAGATAATATTTTTTTTTAATTTTAAAACATTTATTACATCATTTATAATATTATTAAATAACTGCACAGCAGTTTGTTGGCAGAAATATCACTCCCTTATTGACTAGCGTTATGGTTATTATGACACTATACATATATTTAAGCCTTAATGCTAAGGTACTAAATAAATAGGTTACGAATAACAAGGTAGGTTCCTTACACTTATATTTAAAACAGACTTAGAAAATGTTGATGAGATGATCCATGTCCTATCATTGTAAGAGGAGGTCCGTGCACTGCAATGGGCCAGAAATGGGCTGCATTATACTATATATATTATGTGTCGGTAAGTGTTAGTAATATATGAAATGGGATCTCACAGTACGGGTAACATATACCATCCGAAAAGCGGAAAGTTATGCAGACATAAACTTTCAAGTTAAATTGACTTCGTGGACAAAATTATTCAGTCTCCTTTGACGTACTTATACGGGGTGCGGAGTTTAAATTATATTCTATGTTTTCATAGTTTGGAGTGTGTAAGCAGAAGTGTCTGTGAGTGAGAGGATTTATGCATTAAAGCAGACGTACTTTAGTCTACAGTATTAACTACGGATCGCGAAAACACATTAACAGTCCCTTTTTTTTCATCAAGTACGGGGAATGCCTTCTCATGCCACCCGAAAAAACTGTCTGCGGGTGGGTAAGTCGGCGCCTGATGGGAGTAGCATCGGGAACGCGGGTATGCTGCTCCGGTGCTCCCCTTCGCGCCATGTCCCTGATGGTCGGGACACGTACCCTGGGAGGGCTCTGGAGTTGCGTGCGTTGCGCGGGCGAGAGCAGACGTGTACGTGTACGAAGTAAAAATAGTTAAAGTGACTTTTTTGTTGACTTTTCTTTCCCAAATATGTTTAAATAGTTACCATTAAATTGTGAAAGTGTTATTCCAAAAAAAAAAACCAAATTGCAAGTATTTTTTAAACACAGCAATAAATAATAACTTTCCATAAACCAAGTAAAATCTAAATAATAACAGTGACAATTACCAAAAACCAAATGAATTGACTAATAACAATAAGTGTGAGTGACAATTAAGTGAAAAATAAAAAAAAAAAACTCGAAATATGCATTTCATAACAAAAATATTTACTTAAATAAGAGAAAATAAAAAGTGGATTAAACTTTGATCGGTGTCATTATCATAATAGTGCTAAAAACTAAATTATAAACAATCTCCAACAAACATAACTAAATAAAAGTGCATAAATATAAATCATTTCATAGTTTTAAAAACAAAGACAAAGTGATTCAAGTGCTTGCATCGAAAAAATTCCATTTACATGAGTCATTTCTAACCGTCATCGTTTATTTAAATACAGCATCCGTACGTTGTAATTACCAATTTCGCCACACAGCAGTAAGCACATATGGACTAGCGGCTATGAGCATCACGCCGTAATCCGTCGAACGCAAGTTCGAACCGCACCACAGGAGTTCTTTTTGTGATTTATTAAATTTCACATTCTGCATAACATATCGGTCAGCATTATCCACAAAGCTGGTAAATATATAACATCAATACAGAGGGCGCTCGATAGCTTCGAATTAAAATGGATATCGAAACCAATAATATAACTTACCGGAATAAACCTAGTAGAACAAGTTCATTAACCGATCTATCGAAAATAACGCAAAATAATAATACCGACAGAACTATATTGGATACAACGACGATGAGTATTCCAGATAGCTTTCACAACACGACCGACGAAAATCACGACTTATGTAGCGAAATCAATTCACTTAAGCAGCAATTGTTAAGCGCACATCAAGAAATCGACAATTTAAACATAGAAAATATGCGCCTAAGAACAGATCTACAAAACATGACAACGGCTGTTAACACCTACAAGAAAATATGTTCAACGCCTGAGAAAAAGATTGCAGCCACAACACGCATACATAAGGCATCGCACTTAGCTAGTACACCGGACCCAACAAAGAGGCGCGATTCTCCAATAATTCTACCTGACTGCGCGAACACGAAACACAATAAAGGGACTCAGACTGCTAATAGTCATAATCAGACACCACAAAAATATAAAAAGTCACCTTCTAGTGTACCACTGCAAAACCCTATAATTCCCAAAATATCAAAGCGTAATAATAATAAACCTACAGAGAAGAATAAACTATGCATCTTAAGTAGTGACAAATACAATGGATCTTTGTCTTCCATAGAGGAAGTTTTCTCTGAATATTTCGCCTACTGTCACTACATAATACCTAACAGCACACTAAAACAGTTATTATGTGGTATTAAAGAAAAATTAAAAGGGTTCACCTTAAATGACTACTGCCTAATTCTAATAGGAGAAAATCACATTATTTCAAATGAAAACAACGGCATCAACTCAATAAACATACTGTACGATTCCCTGCGAGAAGTAACTCACACCAACGTAGTAGTTTGTCTTCCTACGTATAAGATAGGATCACCTATATACAACTATAAAGTTGAGATGTTTAACAACCTCCTCTATGTAGACAACCTAAACCGGAAATACGCATATATCTTCGATAGCAATCATGATCTAACATTTGAAATGTTTTCTTACACCACGGGCAGAATAAATAAACATGGAATCAAAAATATATACGGCAAAATTATGAGTAACATCCAGATCGATTTAGACTTGTATAGTCTGACAAGAAAACAGACGAATAATAACTGCAGACAAGAATGTGACAAGATTTTAGTTAATTCCACTGGAGATGAAAACAGAAAAAGCCTGAAAGAAAACCCCAATTTTTTTCGTTTATAACAGTATACATATCCTACACCAAAATATTGCTGGACTCTTGAGTAAAAGTGATACCCTCACTGTGCATTTAGAAGAACTAGACAATAGTAATAGAAGGATTGATGCTATATGCATCACCAAACATTTTATGACACCTCACCAGGAAGGGCTTCTAAATATACCAAACTTCAGCTTAGCAACAAGTTTTTCCAGAGATAACAGAAGGGGTGGCGCCTGCATTCTGTCTAGGGTCGGTCACAAGTATAAAGTGTTAAACTTAGAGAAACATTCTTTAATCAATGTAATTGAATGTTGCGCGATAGAACTTACAGAACACAACATTATTATTGTATGTATATATAGAGTGCCCCAATCTAATTTGGATAAATTTTTCGTAAATTTAAACAATATTCTGCATTTGTTGTGTTTAAAATTCAACAACAAAAAGGTTATCTTATGTGGGGACTTTAATATTAATTTATTGAAAAGAAACAAACAAACGATAGATTTCGAATATACATTGTTAAGTTATAATTTAAAATTACAATTTTCTCAACCCACTAGATTAAGTAGTGGAACCTGCTTGGACAATATAGCACATAATGTAAAAGGCTGTAAAGGAGAAATTATAGAATTGGGTCTGTCAGATCACACCGCTCAATTTTTTAAATGTCCTGTAAAAAAGACATGTATTTTAAAACGCTGGAAAATAAACAGACGGAATTATTGTAAAGATAATGTACAAAAATTTATAAATTGTTTAAAAAGTCTCACGTTTTCAGCCATATATACCACTAGTGATGTCAATGAGGCCTACGACTACTTTCTTGACTTATTCCGATGTTTTTACGATCTTTGCTTTCCGTTCGAAACATTAACAAAATCGATTACAAAAAAAGCAAAATGGATTACTAACGGTATAAGAAAATGCAGCAAAAAGAAAAGGCATTTGCTATGGCAATATAGAATAAATCGTACTCAAAACAATAAAGAATATTTTAAGACATATACGGCAAGGTTTAAAAGAGTTATAACATTAACACAAAAATCGCAAAATAACTACTTTATCGAGACATCTAAAAATAAATCCAAAGCAGCATGGACCATTATTAATAATTCTAAGACTTGCTTCCCTAAAGAACCTATAACACAAATTCAAACGGAAACACAAAAAATCACAAACCCACTAAAAATAGCTCAGGCCTTTAACAAGTTTTATATTAATCAAGTTACCAAACCAAAAAATACTATACCACAAATTAACGTAAGCCCAAAGTCTATATTTATGGAGCCGACCATTCCTCAAGACATAAACAACCATATCAACACACTAAGAAACACAAATAGTGTTGGTTTTGACGGAATATGCACTAAAGTTATCAAAGAAGTATCTCAATACATAGCTCCACATCTCAGTCATATTATTAATATGAGCATTTCTAGCGGGATCTTCCCTGAAAAATTAAAAACATCAATAATTGTACCTTTGCACAAAAAAGTGATAGACAAATTATATCTAACTATAGACCTATTGCGTTAATACCCATCTTCTCAAAAATATTCGAGAAAGTTATCTACAAGTCTTTGTACAACTATCTTGAGAAATCAAACCTACTAGCCAAAGAACAAAAAGGATTTCGTAAGCAGAAGACAATCAACATGGCCATATATGACTTGCTTTTGCCTATAATGTCAAATGTGGATAGTAGAAATCCTGTATGCGCTATCTATATGGACCTAACTAAGGCGTTTGATTATGTAGATTACTCTATACTGATACGCAAACTTGAGAAATACGGTATCAGGGGAAATACACTTGATCTCATTCAATCTTATTTAACGGGCAGAAAGCAATTTGTAGAAATCACACAAATATGCTCAAATACCAGTTCCGAGAAAAAATACCGTTCCGACAGCGAACTAATTAAATACGGCGTTCCTCAAGGAAGTGTGCTAGGACCCCTTCTTTTTCTGCTCTATATAAATGACCTCCCAGAACAAATAAATCACCCCATGGTACTTTTCGCTGACGATAGCACTGTAGTTATTAAGTGTGATGATCCCGACACATATGAAAATGAAATAAATATGACATTAAATAAAATTATATCATGGTTTGACAGTAATAACCTAGTTATAAACTTAGAAAAGACCAAAATTATGCATTTTTACCAAAGAATCCCAAATATCTTGATACTAACTATTTAGGGACAAAAATAGAAACAACTACCGCTATTAAGTTTCTTGGAATTAATATAGATAACAATTTGACTTGGAGATCCCAGACAGACCAAATATGTAAAAAACTCAATAAATTTGCCTATGTTCTCTACAAATTATCAAAAATAGTGAACATAGAATCCGTAATGACGGCCTATCATGGCTATGTTTCATCAACACTCAGATATGGCGTAATGTACTGGGGGAATTCTGTAGATAGAGAACTAGTATTTAGAGCCCAAAAACGATGTGTCAGAGCTATGTTTGGCCTAAAAAGCACAGACAGCTGTCACCCGTTCTTTATTCGTCACAAAATTCTTACCCTGCCATCGTTGTACATATACGAAACTAATGTTTTTGTAAAATCTAACATTTCGTCAATATAAAATAGCTCCCAAAAGTCATTACAGACGATTGCGGGATAAGAACAAGTCAGAACTCGAGGTCACCTATGGCAAAACTAAGCTGATGAATAATAGTACCTTCTGTATGGCCAAAATAGTATTCAATAAAATTCCAGAAAAAATTAAAACGTTGAATCTAGACAATTTTAAAAAAGAATTATTTAACATTTTGATAAATAAATGTTATTATTCATTGAAGGATTATTTAGACGACAATTCTATAATTACTGCCTCAAAAAATTGTACATCAACTCACCTACGTTGACAATTATGAATTTATTGGACATTAATATTTAGAATGACATGTATTAGTATTTTGACATTTTTATATTTAAATTAATTATTTTAACCAATGAATTTGTTATATTATTAGTTAAATTATTCATTATGTTAATTAAATACAATATTTGTACGCCCCTGGGCAAAACATAGAGGATCTACCTGTTTGTAACATCTCACAACTTGTTGTAATTTGACCTATGTCAACAAATAAAGATTCTGATAGATTATTTTTGTAATTCCCAGTCCCTTTAAAAATGTGCCAGAACCATTATAATAAATAATTACGGAGCCACAAATTAGTGAGCTATTTGACTTACTTTACCATATCGCAGTGATTACCCTAAACTCAGAGTTGTTCAAGCCATCCAGTAGGCTTCTGACGGAGCCAATAGCCTAAAGCGCAGAGTCACCCAAAAATTAACTAATTTTGCGGTCACCCATCTATAGACTGCGTGCCTAGTAGCTTAACCTCGAGGATCACTTACGAACCGGTGAGAACAACTGGTCCGAGCGCAGTGAGTCTTATGGACTTGTCAGTGAACTTAACTAGAATAGTGCATAATAAAGATCCAATCTACTATTTCAACAATGAGGTTAATCAGGCGGGTTATTAATGCAATTAAACCAAAATCCTATATAGTATTAAATAAGTTATTATAATGTTTAACGACTGGAAGCCATCACCCAAAAATAAGTGAATATACTTATAAGAAGTGTAATTTTGTATTGCCGCTATTTTTAATTTAATAAAAGAGAATGAAAGATAATTCTTCGCATTCTCTATAAAACGGAGTCAGATCACTAATCCGCAGCTGAATACAACGTATTAGCGAAAACCATCAAAAATTCTGAAAGACATTGAATTTCCAAGTCACACTTTACGAAATTACTAAGTGGAAAACTAGTATTCTAGATTTCCCCCCATACTTTTGCACCCTTTATATTGCAAAAAGCTCCTGTTTCCCGAACACGTCAACTGTTTTCGTTCCAGACGTAGATCCTAGCTTACCGGAGTGCAGAATATGTTACAAGAAACTTACTGTCGTATTGTAAAATGTATGTTTTCTTCGCAAACGGTAAATTGTTCAGACTCGTTCGTACTGCGTGCACCGGGTTTTTGACAGGCAATATAGCCACAGAACATAAAATATAGACAGTATGGAAACTACCTACAAACGCTCAAAACGGCACAATCACAAAAATATGTGAATCGATAAGACCCACATGCGGTTGTCGCGGTGCTGTCGCATCAAGACGATTTTAAGGGTTTAACGAGTTATTCGAGTTTAACAGTTAAGTATATTTGCGTGATCTTGTTAAAAATGCCACGAGCGTATTGCATTACGGCTATTCTATCTCGGCTTTATGAAAATAGGAGCTCTCTTATTTTAAACTTCCTGCCGATTTTTAAAACAAAAGTGTTTAATAAAAACAACATATTACATCATTAAAAGTTACAAAACTATTGCTACGATAGAGAGGTAATTATTTCATCAACTAGATAAGAATTTTATTTGCTTAAACATGTGTATGCATACAGAATTTCAATAAATACATGCATGCAAGATCTTAAAATGAAAGTGACTCACGACATGTTTCTTGTTCTTAGTTTCCGTACTGTCCATATTTATACTGTGGTATAGCGGAGTGTGAGGTCTGGCATATTTTATTTACTTACTTCCTTTGACTGACTAGCATTTTGTTGGTCTAGCAGTACCGTGTTCAACTGCAGATAATAAGACCCTGGGCTCAAATTCTAATTTGAGTCAAAAAGTGATTTTTCTGTTAAGAAAATTTCTCAGTCTCAGCCCGAAGTTTGGGACTTGCCGGTATTAGATTCCCATGCTTCGAAGAGCACTTAAAGCCGTCAAGCTTGTACTTGACCTCTTTGCAGTCGTGTCGCTAGATGTCCCATCACATTATGAGACATAGAATAGAAAGTACCCTTGTGTTCGCCCACACACCTTGTGCCCTATAGTATGTCCCGCGCAGACAGATAGTCGCCATTGAGACTGGCTGCCGTGGCCAAAATTTGGCCAGTAGGACATTATTATTGATATGCAACATCTTTCCTCTCGGTTGCTTGATATTTTCTCCTCATAGATATTCCTATGAGAAGAGAATTATGTATGAATAAATCAATAGTAATTTAAATGTTAATTTTAATTGTATATTATAGGTACTTACTATGTACTTTAATTTAATTTCCGAATAACGGAACTGATTACACTGGAAGTAATTTTACTTTAATTTAAGTTATTTATATAGCTTTTAGTGTATTTATTGACTATCTTAAAAAAAATAACAAAAAAGCCTAAGTGTGAAAGTTAACAACAGTTTACACAAGTTCACTTTCCAGATATCCACAATCTTCAAAAATAAATGTTACGTCTATCTAACGCTAAAAGATGTATAATAATAATAATATGTAGGGACAATGTCACACAGATCATCATCTGTATAAGGATGCTTACTAAGCCTAAAAACGTGCTACAACTCTTTATAGCGACCGTTAGCAGTGATATGATACGACCACTGGACAAACCGATAGAAAATATACCTAACGACTTCATCGCCAGCAGATTCTTATCCCATGTAACATGAGCCTAATTTCCGATGCAGATAAAATTTAATTCTAGCAATGAGAGCAAAGTGGAATCTGTATGATAATACATACATAAGTCATATCTTTATTTGCCAAAAACCATGGTATACAAAGCTGTTAAAAATAAAATTAGACCATACATGTACAAAATTAAGCTATGCAAATTTTCAGTCAGGAATTCCTAAGTGCTATAGAAGTTATTTCCATTCAACCATTTATATAGCTCAATTCTAAATAATCTATATTGTAGTATTTTTAGATTGTTAGGTAATTTATTATAGAGACGTTACACACATAGCCGGACTGCTTTTATTATATTTTGTTGACCTAGGGATCTCGTCAAGTACAAGTCTATGTTGATCCCGCCGACTTCTAGAACACGTTTCTCCTACTTTTTTAAATAGTTCTTTATGTTTCTGTACAAACATACTTTACATTGGAGGTAAATTACACCCAGATACAGAATAGTCTTTTAAATATTGGATTTGAACTAGCTTTTGGTCAGATTATAGAACATCTATTTTCATAGAAACATTTCTAGTGTTAAAAGGTCTTTAGGGGTCCCTACAAAAGTATAAACGTGCTTCAACCTTATCGGTAATCATTAGCACTGATAACAATCAAAGACTGGAAACATCTATAGTAAAGACGCCAGCACATCAAACTACCACAATCTGTCAAATTTCCCCAATTAAAAGTGAACCTTGTGGTTTTGTGATAAAGTTGGAAATCTATAAAAGAAATTTGACAGATTGGGGTATCTGGATGTGCTTACGTCTGTATATACTTAACATAACAGGAATAATATCTAGGGACATTATCCACACACGGTCATCTGATACCAAACTAAGCCGGGCTTGTACTAAGGAAACCAGATAGCTGATATATTACATATACTACTTTTCTTTTGTAAATACACACTTATATACCGAGATATTTTTTTATTCTAATATCATCATCATCATCATCATATCAGCCGAAAGACGTCCACGGCTGGACAAAGGCCTCCCCCAAGGATCTTCCCATTTGCTGTCTTGCACTATCCGCATTGTAATATCCTAGGACATTATTCACACGCGGCCATCTGATCCCAAACTAAGCAAAGCTTGTACTACGGAAACTAGATATCTGATATATTACATATACTACTTTTTTGTACTTGCTTGTACATTGTTAGTAATATTACTTGTACATTGTTAATTACATCCACTCTCAGGTCAAATATATATGTCCATGCACACAAACAATATCTGTCCTGGGTGGGAATGGAACTCACGACCTGCGGCGTAAAATGCAAGCATTTAAACCGCAGGTCGCTGGTTCAAATCCCACCCAAGACAGACATTTGTGTGCAAGAACATGTATGTTTTTCCTGATTCTGGATGTAATTATCTATATAAGTATGTATTTACAAAAGAAAAGTAGTATATGTAATATATAAGTTATCTGATTTCCACAGTACAAGCTCTGCTTAGTTTGGGATCAGATGGCCGTGTGTGAATAATGTCCCAGGATAGTATGTATATCGTCGCCTGGTACCCTAGTACAAGCTTTGCTTAGTTTGGGGCTAGGATGATCTGTGTGACATTGTCCCTAGATATTATTATAATATTATTTGCTAAATGCTGCATTGGTAGCAGATCGTTGTCGAATCCAACTGAGACGTATTAAATAGTAGGGAAACACGTATAAAAGTTCCAGTATTCATATTTCTCTCGTAGTCACTCTTGACTGGAAAGACAATTTGAGTAGTATACCCACTGGTAGAACGAATAACTTCCAGTAAAATCTATGTACAGACGCCAGCACATCAAGCTACCCCAATCTGTCAAATTTTCCCAATTGAAAGTGAACCTTATGCTTTTGTGATAAAGTTGAAAATCTATAAAATAAATTTGACACATTGGGGTAGCTAGATGTGCTGGCGTCTGTACGTGTCAACAATGAAACCCTAATCCCAAATATTAGCAAATTTTCACAAAATAAGCAGTAAAAACCTACTTTCTTAGAAACCTTTCTAGTGTTAAAAGATTAATCTTGTGATGTGAGGCTGAGTGTGACGTGCGAGTGACGGGCCTGTTAACGTAGTTGGTAAATTCTTGCTTTCACGCCGCAGGTTGTGGGTTCGATTCCCACTCAGGACAGATATTTGTGTGCATGAACATGTATGTTTGTCCTGATTCTGGGTGTAATTATCTATATAAGTATGTATTTACAAAAGAAAAGTAGTATATGTAATATATCAGTTATCTGGTGTCCATAGTACAAGCTCTGCGTAGTTTGCGATCAGATGGTGTGTGAATAATATCTCAGGATATTATTATTATTGATCTTCATTTTTTTTCGGTAAGCACTGATATAGAGCATCAACTGGAAACATATGCACATCATACCTACCTGTGAGTGAAACGTCTGATATTATCAGTATTTATCTTTTTATTTTTACAGACTCATGAACAAAAATACAATTAAATTTTAGACTTTATCTTTAAAATGAATTGTATAAATTTAAGTGCGGTTGGGAATCAAATCCGGCCTCACATGCGTTAACCGCTCCGCTACCGCACCACCGGACACGGATTTATGGAATTCATTCGATATTTTCTTAACGCACTTAAGACGCTTTTTAATGCCATCTTACCGAAAACCTACACTGCAAAAAACGGTTGGAAAAATCAAAATTCAGCAGTTCACACATTGTTTAAAAATTACGAAATATAAATCAATATAACCTCTATTTATTTATTTTGAAACTGCACACTGAGAAATTTCTTTTATACGGAAAAAGCAAAATCACTTTTGGCCCGACCCGGGATTTGAACCCAGGACCTCATTATCTGCGGTTGAACACGCTACCGCTAGACCAACGAGGCAGTCCTTACATAAGCTATAAACATGCTTCAACCTTTATCGGTGACCATTAGCCGTGATATAGAGCAACAACTGGCAACACCGAAAGGGAATACCTAACAACCTTATTGACAACAGATCGTTATCGGATGCAACATAGAGGTATTATCATAATTTCCGATGCGTGCATTGAATATTGCTACGAAAGTGGAATATGTACGATATTGGGAGTATTTGTGAATGAATATGGATGTGTTTAGGAATTATCACATTTCACCCCAAATAGTCTCTATCTAAACAGATAATACCTAAATTAAAAACCGGCCAAGTGCGAGTCGGACTAGCACATGAAGAGTTCCGTAGCAGCAAGTATTTCAGTTGATTAAATGAAAGCAAATTGCGGTTTATGACGTATTAAAAAAGTTAGTTTCCATGATAATGTAAAATGATATTAGAAACCTCAATATCATTTTTGAAGACCTAGACATCTCACATGTACGGGTACAATGAAATTTTTTTTTTTCTATTTTTGTGTAAAAATCTTAATGCAGTTCACAGAATACATCTACTTACTAAGTTTCAACAGTACAGCTCTTATAGTTTCGGAAAAAAGTGGCTGTGACATACGGACGGACAGACAGACAGACATGACGAATCTATAAGGGTTCCGTTTTTGCCATTTGGCTATGGAACCCTAAAAAGTAAAGTCACTCATACGTTGATCCCACAATAAGCTTTTCATCCCCCATCTCGGAAAGAGTATTTTTACTCTTCGATATCTGAGTGGAAAAGTCATTTTTACCCGCTAGAGGATTAAGTAAATTCGTATTTAGAACATCGTGTGCACTAAGTTTTTAATGCAAAACATCATTAAACATATTTACTTACCTACCTACCTTCATGGTACCAAATTTATCATATGATTTTTTTTATTGGTTAAAACCTCACACTCGGAACCTCCTTGGTATACTTTTTAAATTTGCTTTGCACAAAATTATAGTAAGTACCTAACAAAAATATTACACTCAACTTAAGTAACTGTAGTACATTACTTTAATTTTTTCTAAATTCTACCTAAGTATTATTTGTTATAATTTAAATAATGTTATGTAATACTTACCAATAATAATGTAGTAGTCTACTTGAACTGAAATAAACGTATCTTGTGTTTGTAAATGTTTTTTTTTGCATCGCTGAGGTGGATTGAAAAGTTGCGTGTTGCACTCGAGTGCAAAGATTTTTCACCTCGTGCTCTTTTGATTCTAATTTTTAGAATCCCTCGCTTGCTCGGCCATCAATATCGAGCACGTGGTTAAAAAGCAACTTTGCACTTTTGTATAGCAAATAACTATTTCTAACTTATCTCTATCTTAAGAACACTACACACTGTATTTTAGAGGTAGTTAAAGAGAATTACTTTCTAACCGTAGCATTTCAGTATAAATATATAACGCCTAAAAAGAAGCTTTGCCTTTTTAATGGCCCGTGAGTTAATTGCCTCTGTGAATTTGATTACAGCAGGCCGTTTTCAAATAGACGCTGTCCAAATTACGGACCAACTGCATTTCTAATTACAAACACTCGAAAGCTGCCAACTCTCCAGGCCTGCATTTAAAATGTCATCATTTCATAATGAACAAATCGTTTCATCAGTATCTCGCCTAATTTGGAACCCCGATGTAGTGTGAGATCCTACGCCACTATTTCTACGTTTAAGTACATAATTTTAAGTTAAAATGTAACTTTTCTAATTATAATGAGTGGTTAGTATTATATATATTTTTATTGCTCTATGGGAGTCTTAGGACTTAGGACACAACAGATCAAATTAAATTAAGTACTTGTGGCCATATTTTACTTGCAGCAAGTAAAATATAGCCACAAGTATTTAGTTTAATTTGTGCAATATTTATTTATTTTTGCTCTCTCCTTAACATCTATCATTACAGGTCTTGACCTAATGCCATAGGGTTGGTATTACATTTACAAAAATGTAACTATATGTCGGAGAAATTAAATAAAAGGCCTGTTTACGTACTAGTAACGCCATCTATTAGCGTTTGGAAAACACTACTCACTGAGTCAGTAGTTCGAGTCGAGGTTGTCTATGAACTGTCGCATGTGACGTTTGACGTCTGTCAGTTGTCTAAGTGACATTAGTGTGTTAGCGACACGACACAGTTGGCATCCAGAGCTCGCCGCGCCGAGTGTGCGCACTGATTCTTTTAACCACGTGCATGATGGCGGACACCGAGGATGTTTCGGAGTTAAATCCGTCAGAATCTGCGACAGCAGCGGTGGGATCGATTCCAAAATCATCCCACGTGTCTACCGCAATGCCTGCTACTCAAAATCAAGAATATTTTCGTGATTCGGTTCCACCACGTAGCGAAAATAGTGTCGTTACAAAATTGAAAAATAACGATGAAAATACAACCCCGCTGATTGTGAATTTACGGCTGTAGGTATCTCAAACTCGTGGACCGATTACGAAACTCAATACGTTACATTGTCACATCTTCGAGGTTGAGCTCGCAAGTGGACTTCGAAGTCGTACCCGTTGTGCGAAACGTTAGACGAAGCAAAGGAACGTGTATCAAGACAGTTTGCGGCGACCGAGAGATTGATGACCTTTTTCAAGATATGGTGCAGTGACCGTGCGAGAACTTACATACGTGGAGTACTCGACTTACAAGCTTGCCTTGATTAACTGGTTGAACCCTGCTTGGAGCGAAGGTAACAAAATCGAAGTTGTTATCGCAGGTATCTCGGATACTCAGGTATGTTCAGACTTGTTTAAAACATGCCTACTGATTTCGTGTTTCGATGTGGTTACTCGCGATAAGCGGAGTCTCTCGGCCAGTTCGTGTTTATCGTTGAAGAATAGTTTTTGGTGCATCAGTGAACGTGGAAGAAGTTTTTATTTAACAGTGAAGAGAGTACGGGCTCTGATAGTTAGGCTGCCTTTCTGTCGGTCGAGTCTTTGAGTTAAAATAATTGGTTTGTTCTTTTCGAGGCGAAGTTGATCGTGCTGTCTTTTTGCAAGTAAGGCGACGGCATGGGCGATTCTGCATTGGGGAGAATTCACCAGTTTGTATTAGAGTAAATTTAAAGTAACCTCTAAAGTAAAAGTGCCTCGTGTCGAGTGTGAGTGGTGAATCTTTATTTTATGAGAAGAAACATGTAAGTACTTTTATTATATTGTTTAAAAGGCACTTGATGACCTAATGCTGCACTGAAGAATTTTTGATATCTGTGAAATTCATAACACGTGTTGTTTTGTGTGGTTTATACTTTTAGATGTTGAAAATACGCCCAACGTTTGTTATATTTAATTTTTATGGTGACAATATGCGCTTTTTGAAGGTTAAATAGTTTGAACGGTTTATTTCGAAGTCTATGGATGTAGGGGCAAGTTAGGTCACATACACGCTCTTGTGGACAGTGGTTGGTAACGTACAGATTGTTCCTTAATTCGTAAATGATTAGTTGATAACCTTGCAGGTACTCGAGATTTTATATCCACGCGCCTGACAGGTATTGGGTCGAACATTACATTTTCTTTTTCCCGTATTAGTCTGCCTGTCAAGGTCAACGAAGTACTCGTGTGTGAGAAGTGACATTTGTAATTGTAGATTCACATATTTTGCCGCATGATGTTATGATAGGTAGAGATGTTTTTACCTAACCGGGATTGAGCTTGACTATTAGTAACAAAGTCCTCCACATCACTCGCGAGGTCCATGCTGAAGTTTGTTTATTACAGAATCATGACACTTGTACAAGCTATCGATACTGATTTGATCGACTGTAAAGACGTTTCTCAATTACTGACAAGTGGAGAGATTCCTGTCTATTCTAGTAATAATTCATCATCATTATGTTAGCCGAAGGACGTCCACTGGGCGGAGGCCTCCCCCGGGAATCTCCGCAGTGGTCGGCCCTCCTTGTGGGGGACCTGCCCGCGCTGCGTCTTCCGGTGCATGGTCCCCGGTCGGGAGCCTGTCTGATCTAGCGGCCGTCGGTGTTGGGAGCTGTGTGCTCCACCCGCTTTCGTTTCGGTTTGGCAATTCTTTGGTTATAATCATAATCATAATATCTTTATTTGTATAAATGTGGTGAATACAGGTGTTATTGTTTTCATCATTTAAGTTTCACACATTTGCCATATTGTACATGGCATACAAATGTTGTACTTACAAACTAGGTATATTGAACTTAAAATACTAACTTACTGATTTGTGACACAATTTTTATGCCGGCTACTTTGTTTCGCCTGCGGATTACGACGTTTTTATTCGATCGCGCAGGGATACTCAGAGCGTGGCCCTCTCCGTTGCTCTTTGGGCGACCTTGAGCCTTCTTGTGAGACCAGTAGTGAGCGAGCACGGGAAAGATTTAAGACTTGGAACACTGCGTTATTTGTGATAAGAGGATATTGCGTAGCTTCCCGAACAATTCTAATTAATTGCTTCACTATAACCGAGAATCTCGAGCGTAGGTTCTGGAAGGCAGCTTCAGGTCAAATCCAAATCGCGCTAAATTGTATCATAGTTAGAAGTACAGTTAGAAGTCCGCTTCAATTGTTGATGGGTTGTAATTAAAGTTCCCATCCAAAATTAATGCCCTTGTCCAAAAGTATGGTAACGTTAACCTCTACGAACTTAGATGTGAGGCAAAATGCAGGATGGACGAGCTAGCTCATGCTGATAAGGTGCGTTATGGCAATAGCAAAGTTAAAATTCGTCCATTTAAAATAGGAGACGTTGTTTTTGTCGGAAAGAACCCTAACAAATTGTGTTATTTATTTTGTCTTTTATGTAATTGTCCTGTTTGAGCGTGTACAATGGGGAGTATTCTATTCTAACAATAAACAAATGAAGTGAAAAGTTTTCAAATCCTTGTAAGATAATAGAAGTCTATGACAACGATAGATACAAGGAAAAGCCAATAGCTGGTGGACGCGTTAAGTACCTACGTATGTTACGAAAAACTTGAGTTTGACAGTTGTAGTCAGAAATAACAGTGTAGTTAATGCCGATAGTTGAGTTAAATTCTAACGTTTAAAATGATTATTGGAGTTCATTGTAAGACACATTTATGTGTTACATTATGAGTAATAAAGCTGGTTGATTTGAAATAAATTGTGTGACAAGGGAAATACCCTCCTTAGAGTTCCTGAAACTTGAGCATTGAAAGCTCCGCGCTTTGTGCTTGAGACGGTTGAGCATTGAAAGCTCCGCGCTTTGTGCTTGTAGCAGTTGAGCATTGAAAGCTCCGCGCTTTGTGCCTGTAGCAGTTGAGCATTGAAAGCTCCGCGCTTTGTGCTTGTGGCGGTTGAGCATTGAAAGCTCCGCGCTTTATGCTTGTGACGATTGAGTATTGGAAGCTCCACTCTTTGTGCTTATGACGATTGAGTATTGAAAGCTCCGCGCTTCGTGCTTGTGACAATTTACTTTCGCAAGCTTCGTGCTTTGAGTTCGTGACGCTGCATTGCGCACTTACCTATAATGTTCCAGGGTGGAGAACACCATTTTCGAACTTGTAGCAATACCTCTAAGGAGTATGTGATAGTAATCGTAGATGCTTTTACAATATTTTGTCAATTAATGTGTGTCAAAGATTTAACATCTCGATCTGCTTGCGAGGCACTACGTAGCTTTGTCCATATATTTAGAACCCCGAAACGAATTATCTCTGATCAAGGTACATCTTTTACTGGTCAAGACTTTCAGGATTTATGCCGAGGTTGGGCCATTGAGTTCCACGAGATAGTGTTAGCCGAGCTAATGGTCGGGTGGAGCGAATGATGTCCACCTTGACAAATTGTTTTACAGTGGCCGAAAATTATAAAAATGAATCCTGGAAGTCTGTCTTAGGCGAAGTAAAACTCGTTTTGAATTGTACTGTAAGTAAGAGTATAGAGAAAAGCCCCTTACAGGGTAGCTAAAGTGTGTTCCAATGAGCGTTATATTGTGGAACCAGTATCTGGGGGACGGGCCCAATATGTGTGCCATGAACGACTACGTAAATATCCAGCTAGTTTTCCTGAATTGTCAGAATATCTTGATCCTGTAGAACCCATAATTGAACAGTTTTATTTAATTATGGAACAAATTGTATTGATTAATTTGGTATTCTAATTTGGTGTAATAAGTAATTTGGATTGAATTACTGTATTGAATCATGATCATTGTTTGAGTTGAAACGATAATTACATTGTTTTGTTGAACGTAAACCTGTGTTGATAAAAGACTTATGTTCAATGCTGATTGATAAAATGTTTTATTTAAACTGAAAGCTACTACGCTTTATTGAAGGGTGGATTGAAGGCCTTATCGCTTTGTCCTGATGTCCTGGTGAAAGCCATCACGCTTTGCAGTAAGGTTGGGCTCATCTGTCGTGACCCAAGGTTGTTGCTGAAAGCTGCAACGTTTTGCAGCGTGTTTTAAGTGCTGCCTGTGAGCAATGCTGAAAGCTGTAACGCTTTGCCGAGTAATTGAATTTTTGCTGAAAGCTTCAACGCTTTGCTGTGTGTTGCAGTTTATGCTGAAAGCCTCAACGCTTTGCTGTGTATCTTTTATGTTGAAAGCTTCAAAGCTTTGCTATGTGTTGCACTTTATGCTGAAAGCTTCAACGCTTTGCTGTGTGTTGCAGTTTATGCTGAAAGCTTCAACGCTTTGCTGTGTGTTGCAGTTTATGCTGAAAGCTACAACGCTTTGCTTGCATTTTATGCTGAAAGTTTTAACGCTTTGCATTGTGTGAGAGGTACGCCCTTTAACTAATGATGAAAGCTTTAAGGCTTTGTGGTAAATGCTGAAAGCCTTTACGCTTTGCCTTGTGTAACATTGAAAGCCGCTTGTAACGCTTTGTGTGCTTGCCAAACTGAAGAGCTGTAATTCATGCTGATTATGTCCGCGAGTAACAACGCGAGAGCGCGTTGATTGTCGGATGGCCGGGTCGGAGAAATTAAATAAAAGGCCTGTTTACGTACTAGTAACGCCATCTATTAGCGTTTGGAAAACACTACTCACTGAGTCAGTAGTTCGAGTCGAGGTTGTCTATGAACTGTCGCATGTGACGTTTGACGTCTGTCAGTTGTCTAAGTGACATTAGTGTGTTAGCGACACGACACAGTTGGCATCCAGAGCTCGCCGCGCCGAGTGTGCGCACTGATTCTTTTAACCACGTGCATGATGGCGGACACCGAGGATGTTTCGGAGTTAAATCCGTCAGAATCTGCGACATATATTTTAAAACAAATTATTCATGTAACTAACTTTAACTTAATTTAACAGATTTTTTACGAATTCACTCATATTATACGAAAATATATCCACTGTTTCGTGTACTTCATTAATTATTCTTATTATTTATTATTCTAATATGTTTTATAAACTACGATCTTAGTGTTTGGGAATGAACTGGAGGACTTTCCGAAAAATTATAATTGATGAAAGTGTTTTCTAAATTATTTATATTTATTTTTCCAAATATGAATATATGTGTCATATACACATATATTCATATTTTGGAAAATATCGCAGTACAATATGCCATAACCCGAAATTTAAAAAAATATCTGAAGTTTTAATGAATGAATACAATAAACATAAATAATTTATGAAAAAATGTGTTATCACTAACTGATCAACAAATTTTCATTTTGGCTTTATTATAGGTAATAAAAAAATCTGATGATGATCATTATCGGACCAGGAAATAGTTTCTATTAATATACGTTTATCCAGTGAAACGTATATTAATAGAAACTATTTCCTGATCCGATAATGATCATCATCAGATCAGCTCAATAATACTTTATTATTGCATTGAAATAATATACACAAACACAGATCGAAGAAGATTATTAGAACGTTTAAACTTCTAAGATTTGATTCCATAGCGAAAGTAATCTAATAAAATGACGATAAAACATAAATAAAATCTTATGAACGTAAATATTGTGTCGCCGTATCTTATATCTTATATTTGTGAATGTATATGGATGTGTTAAGGAATTATCACAATTCACCCCAAAGTTCCTGTTCAATAAATCTTACTAATATTATAAAGGCGAAAGTTTGTGAGGGTGTAGATATGTTTGTTACTTCTTCCCGTCTAAACGGCTAGAGCGATTTTAATAAAATTTGGTATGGAGTTACCTGTGACCCTGGATTAACACATAAGCTATAATTTATAAAGTTTAACGCGGGTAAAACCGCGGGGCACAGCTAGTAAGATTTAAAATAAATAAATATTGTGTCGCCGTATCTTGTAAAGAAGCTATTTTGTCTCATGTGACATGATTGTGAACTATCATTTCATTATCATTATCGGGATTGTGCCCCCAAAGACCCGCACTTCAATATTAAAGGTATATACAACTCATTTTAAAAGATATCTAAAACTTGGTTTTTAATAGCATGTTTACTCATTCTGTAATGTCTAGTTCTGTAAAGAAAGTATTACGAGTATGTAATTTAAAATAAAATGTTTTTTCAATGTAACATTATATCAAGTTTCTTATGCTTGAATATTTTTCGGGTGTAAGTTTTTTTCTAGTGAAGTTTAAAAATCATTTTGTGAATGGTGAAAAAACGGCCTTTATTATTGTGAAAACTGTGGTTAGCTGCGATTATTTGTTATGGAATATCATTTCAGTGTGAATATTTTTTTATTAGCCATTTCAAAATGGACTGACGAGCTTGTGATAGTTGCTGAAATTCAGCGACTATCACAAGCTCGTCGGTCCATTTTGAAATAACGTGCAGGAACTAAATAGTGCAGGAACGGCAATTGCGGAGATCTTGGGAGAGCCCTTTGCCCAGCTGTGGACGGTTTTGGGCAATTAAATGTATCTAATATTCGTCGTTAATAAACAAATAAGTTTGTATCCAATCAAGAGACTAAAACAGTCGGTATTATCTCTTGTATAAGTATTTTTTTATGAAATGATTTAACTGCAACAATGCACGTGTGGCGCAGCGGCTAAGGCAGTCGCTTCACCGCTACGTGCCCCAGGGTAGATCCCGCACGTATGTGTGACCCATAAATAGTTGTTCTGAGTCTGGATGCAATTTGTGTCCGTCTATTATATGTTTCAAAGTACCATGCGACACAGGGATTATTGCCAAATGCGGGGGTAGTCAAAAAAAAAAATAAAAAAATGGAAATGCATGTTATCTTCTTGCTTTCAAATGGAGTCAAACAGAATTAGGAGGTCATGTCAGCCAAATGTCGTCCACAAGATAGCTTCTATTTTCTGTAAAAAAATATGATTTCTCACTGAGAACTCTAAAATTAAATTCCCGTTTACACTCACAAAGTCGAGACCACAGAACAGGTAACTAACCAACAAAAGTTTTTATTAAAAGGTTCTACAATGAATACAACTACGTAACAATTGGGTTCAGTTGAGGTCGTTTCGGAAACGGGTAGTTTCAGAAGTTCGTTTGGGAAAGGATTAAGTGAGAAGAGATTTGTTCAATACCGCACCTGATCGGGATCGGGCCGCCGCGCCGTGTACCGCAGATCGGGCAATGATTTGACGAAATTCAATTTTTCCACCGGTGGCGCTATGGAACTTATATAACACGGTGAATGTTTTTGCAAACAAATGAAGCCCTCATTAACAATTATAAAATTGACGGGCCTTTAACGCCGCAGCTCGTTGGTTCGATTCCCACCTAGGGCAGATATTTGTGTGTATGAACATGCCTGTTTGTAAGTCTGGGTGTTTTCTATCTATATATATAAAAATGAAACCCGTTTTCCGTTGTCACGACATCACGCGTGAACGGCTGCACCGATTTCACTATTTCTTTTTTTATTGTGTTTGTTATTGCCAGGAGAAGGTTCTTATGTAAAAAAAAGAATTTAAAATTGCGCGGAAAATAAGAAAATTTAAGAATACTTCACAACCAAATATTATTTCTAATCTAACCTTAGCGCTTTGGACAATATAACCTTTTTTAATGTAACTTTTTTTTATTTGACATAGTATTGACAGATAGCGTGCGTTAATAGCATAGTCATCGTTAAGACAGGACAAGGTCTGTCGGGTCAGCTAGTTATCTATATAAATATGTATTTAAAAAAGAACAGTAGAATGTGAAGTATTATTATTAATTTATTTATAACTTTATGGACATCAAATAGTGCAAAGGCGGACTTAATGCCCAAGGCATTTTCTGCCAGTCAACTTTAGGGTGGTGCAATTATCAAAGAGTTAGAAAGTAAAAAAACACAATACTATACTATACAATACTATATTATACATTACTTTACTATGCAATACTATATTATACAATACTATACTATATAATACTATACTATATGATACTACACCATAAAATCCGATCATGACACATATATTTAATGTATAATTGGGGGGTTTCTGCTAACAATTTGTGAAGTAAATGCTCACGAACTTTTCTTTTAAATGAAATGCGACTCTTGGCCATCCTGATTTCGAGAGGTAATGCATTTCACTGAAGAATTGACTGTACAAAGAAAGAAGAGTGAAGGAAGTCAGAGCGGTGAGATGGACATTGGAGGAGACGATTGTGTAGTAAGTATATTAGTTATCTGGTTTCCATAGATAGATTAACTCTTTATTGTACACCAATATTAAAATCATACAATACAGGAGCATATAATTAAAAAGTATACAATTGGCGGTCTTATTAACATATCATCTCTTCCAGTCAACCAAAGTACGAGGTCTGCTTCTGCTATCAGGTGGCCGTGTGTGAAAAATGTCCCAGGATATTCTTAATTGCAACTACAGAGCAGAAGACCATCCAACAAAACTTTGCAATACAAGGTTCTCCATTTGGTTCTCCAATGAATACAACGACGTAACAATTAGGTTTTAGTTCAGGTTGTTTCGGAAACGAGTTAGTTTCAGTTGGTTTTAAGTTCGTTTGGGAAAGGATTAAGTGAGGAGAGATTTTACTTCTTAGATTATTTATTATGTACAGATGCCAGCACATCTAGCTACCCCGTCTATCAAATTTCTTTTATAGATTTTCAACTTTATCACATAAGCATAAGGTTCACTTTCAATTGGGGAAATTTGACAGATTGGGGTACCTTGATGTGCTGGCGTCTGTACCTACATGTGTATACGACTGCCTTTTCAATCTAGCGGTAACTTGTTCAACAGCAGATGCCTAATGCAGATTCAAATCCCGGGTCGGGCTAACGAATAGTTTAAAGCAACATTTTGTTTCAGTCTGGACTCTGTAAGATGGCAGTGTTGCACCCCCGTGCCTCTAAAAGCACGTTAAGCCTTTAGGTTTGTGCCTAACCTCTTTCCGATCATGTTGGTTAACCGTCCGACCCAGCGAGCCGCAGCCAGTCTCCATTGAGACTGGCCTCCTTGATCGTAATTTTATATATGCCCACTACATTGGTCTTGCGGTAAGAAGCTACCGCTAGCCCAATGTGGCATATTTTCACTTCCCGTCTATATGTTCCCTGCGATGTACGGATTTAATACCTTAGTGCGGGTGTAGTCCTAAAAATTAAGGTCTCGACATATAAAAACATCACACTAATATTAAAAAGGCGACAGTTTGTGAGTGTGTATGTTTGTTATTTTCTTCACGTCTAAACGGTTGGAGCGGTTTTGATGAAATTTGGTATGGAGTTAGCCGACACCTTGGATTAACACATAGGCTATTATTTATAAAATTTAACGCGAGTAAAACAGCGGGGCACAGCTAGTAAGATATAATGTTTTTTTCTATATATATAACACTGATCTCACTTCACTAGTTTGAAAAATATATATTTAGTCATTAATGTTTACCTTGTCATATTCGTTGTAGTTTTTATCTTTAATTTAAGACCAAATTTCAGGTAATATAGTTTTTATTAGTATTGTTTTGTAATAATATTGTAAGTGTTGTACGCACCTGTAAAGGCAAACCACACAGAACTTGTATTTAAACACAAAAAAAATGTAAAGTTGCATTGTGAACTATCGATGTTGTATCATTTATAAATAAATAAATAATATTTAAATCACTTACCTTTTATACCTTGTACCAAAACAAGCGAAATTTAAAGTTGAATCGCTACGTAAGCCTATTCGCATGAAGCAGAAAATCGCTCTACCTATTCGTACATTAACGCTACGTGTAATGTTCCACATTCCAGTAAAACGTACCTACGCGTTTTCGCCTTAAACGGGCAAGTACCTAGGTACTGAAGTTTGTGTTCAGCAAAAATTAAATTACATATCGAAAAATCTACTTATTAAAACACATACACGGTAAGTTCTTTAGTTAGTCTTCAAATCAACCAAAATACGTACACTTCTGAATAAAGGCAGGGACCTCCATAGTGGAATTGTCTATGGTTTGGACGGAAATATTATAGTCTTTACTTTTAGCAATGGAAAGACGTATTAGCAATTGCAGTCCACACTAATCATAGTTACAGTCACAGAGAGACCCTGCTACCTGTCTTGTTGTAGATATTCCCTCGGAATGACTTCAACGTGCCCCGCGGTAAGAGATTGAGTGATCATATTTGTCATGACTACTACACTCGAGTCGTAGTTTTAAAACTCATTCATACCCGTTTGAAAATTTAAAACAGGTATGACAAACAATCTAAAAAATGGTAAATCATAAAATTAATCATCCTACGGGCTTCGAACTATCACCCTCTACTAATCCGGGGTAGGTGATCTACCGTTTAGCTATAAACGATACCTAACGATACTGACAGACGAAATTTCCTTGCTAAGACCGTTACAGAGGTGGATGTAGGTATAGATTTACGGTTTAACTAAACGAGACGTTTAATTTGAAATAAACTTATTTTTGTGTGTGTTTGAATGGCATCCTGGTAGGTGGTTTAGATTAAATGTGGTTTTTTCAGCCTTTGTTCTTTTTTGCCGAGGTGAATAGGCGTACGATCGTCGGTAGGTAAAGAAGGCATTAATGTTTTCGACACATCCTTTGGACTAGACATACTCTAAAAACTGTCAATTTCTTGCTTATTATAATAATGACTTTAGGGCGTTAATCTTTTTAAACTTTCGCGATTTGTACACATTTTTATATACTGTGGACACGGGTTTCAATCGCGATAAAGATATAGGCAAATCATTACCTTGGTTACCCGACGTTTCGGCATGGTTTGCACCAGCCGTGGTCACGGGTCGACTGGGCGTTGTTGAGATTTCCATTCTTACTGCGGCGCATCAAACATGTTAGCTGATGAACACACCGACCATAAAATTTTCATTAAATTTAAATCAGTAAAAATGCGTAAAAAAGATGCCTCGATATTTTAAATGAATGAATCTACTATATAATTATTTTAAAATAGAGATGAACTGAATTGGCATTGACAAATTGAATAGCAAGTTTTAACATTTTAACGGAGTGAAAACGTCTTTCTTTCTATTCTAGTTTCTTAATATTAACCTTCTTTATTCTAAGGGCCTAATGGATTTGGGCCTTGAATTTAACTTTTCGACACATTATTAGGAGCTTCATTATTGAAGTCTTACAGTAACCTTCAGACTATTGGTAAAAAGAAAGATCAATTTAACTTGAAAAGGTCAGACATACATACACAGACTGCTGCATGTTTGCCAGAGGGGCCTAGTAGGCCTAGAGACAACGTATTTCCATTTGTCACGATTTTTGCACACCTATTTTGCCTCGTGAATGACCGTAACATTATATTCTTCATACATGCTCGCCGGTGTAGGGTACCTATCTACTTCTGACCTGGCCTTTCTTGAGAACGTCTCCGATTTGGTATTCTAAATTCCATATTCAAGCTTTTGATCATTCGTATCGTTGAAAACCCCCCTCAAATCTTTAATCAAACGAGCGCCCCGCCTCTTCGCATATTAACGTGGTGCGACAGTTGTCCAAAAATTCCCAAAAAAATAATAAAATCAATCAGTAACTGCCCTGAGCCGATATTCGAACCACAAAAAGGGGTACCTTTTTAGGGTTCCGTACCCAAAGGGTAAAATGGGACCCTATTACTAAGACTTCGCTGTCAGTCTATCCGTCTGTCACCGACGTTTTCGTTTACGTGGAATTTTCACAAATTATGTATTTATGTTGCCGCTATAAAAACAAATACTAAAAAACAAAATATTAAAATAAATATTTAAGGGAACATCCATTCAACAAACGTGAATTTTGTGCTCGTTTTTATAGAATATATAGAATACGCACTTAGTTAATAAAAATAATAACAAAGATTTTTATTTACGTAGACTTAAAAAAGCGCTTGTAAATAGTCAAAACAAGTTTAGTAGTAATATAGTTAAGTATACATAATTTATTTATAAGTACATATATTTAGGTACACGTCTTGTATGAAATATTTAGAAATAACATTTAATTTATAATAATTATCTTTTAGTTATTTAGCTAGATTATATTAGGTTATTGTCAAGATTATATATAAGTTTAATTATAGTTTTAGAAAAATATTTAACTACATCCTGTCTGAATGGTTCTGCCTATATTCAGGTAAGAATTCAATAGTATTTTTATATATTATATTTTACCGTAGCCTAGTTGGTAGTGCTTCTGCCTACGAAGCTGGTGGTCCTGGGTTCGAATCCCGGTAAGTGCAAATATTTGTGTGATGAGCACGAATATTTGTTTCTGAGTCATGGATGTTTTCTATGGATATAAGTATTTATCCATCTATATAAGTATGTATATCGTCGCCTGGTACCCATAGTACAAGCTTTGCTTAGTTTGGGGCTAGGATGATCTGTGTGACATTGTCCCTAGATATTATTATTATTATATGCCGTTATGAACGCAAAATCCGCCATATTAATAATATTGAATTCTTACCTTAATATAGACATTACCACAACCTATAGGCATTCCTCGTTCCTAGGTGCTTAATTTTGCCGGTTATTTTCGAACCAGTAAACGCACCTGACTATGAGTATAACCACTTATTCTTCTTAGCGAGTTGATGGCAATATAAATTGTGCCCGCCCAGAACTTGACCCATTGTTTGAGGAACTGTACCACATATACTCCAAGGTGAGATCATTAATGTATGCCCACCTGAAAAAGTTATCCCTGCTACGATCAACCTGGTTCGAAGCCCATTCAACGACTCTCAGGCTAGCAAGCTCAAGGCAGTTTCCATCCAGGGGCGACACTTTCTGATGGTAGAAAAAGTGATGTAGGCAGTTTGGCATACTCTTGCCACAGTATAACCACTGATCCTATTAGAATATCACGACAAAAACGATTGTTATTACATCAGATCTAAACAGAAAGGTGTCCATTTCTACACCTCGTTTTCCACTAAAATGGACAAGAAAAGATAATAGCAAACAACCAATAGGATCTACACGTTATTTTCCGCCCCGTTTGGCTTCAGTGGATTCAGTCCTATTATTTATTTATAAGACATCTTCCTGTGCGTCTTGGTGGAAAATGGACGGAGGTTACAATTAACGGGCCGGAACGGTCTGCCGGAGCAGCGGTTATAGAATAGAATAGAAAATCTATTTATTCAAGTAACTATGACTCATATATGTAAGTAGGACTTACAGCTATGTTAGTCATCATCATCATCATATCAGCCGAAAGACGTCCGCTGCTGGACAAATGCCTCCCCCAAATATCTCCACAATTGCCGGTCTAGCGCTATTCGCATCCAGCAGTTTCCAGCGACCCGCACAAGATCATCGGTCCATCTTGTAGGTGGCCTGCCCACGCTGCGTCTTCCAGTTCGTGGTCGCCACTCAAGAACCTTTCTGCCCCAACGGCCATCGGTTCTACGAGCTATGTTAGTATCATACATTATTATTAACCTGCAACTGTCATCCCCGCGACAAGCCATGGGAGACGGCACAGCAACGACTTATGAAGGCGCAGTCCAACCAACTTGCAATCATGCTTAGTACTTGCAATACTGTTAGAGCTGGTCCGCACCCTATGCACCAGAGAACCGCATCTTTTACGCATTGTTGTATAAAAACAATATACATGTGCATCTGCGAACATTTCCGACGCACTATAGAAACGGGGCAGCCCTACCAGCACCCTAAACGTATTGTTGTATTGTACACGTATAATACGGCTTTGATAAATATAGAGTAAAGGTTCTAATTATCCACCTGATTAGCTATCTGCCCGATAGTAATATGGTCTTCTTCATATCTTGATTGTAAGTCATATATTAAATGTATGTACATACATAGATTCACGCCTGTTTCCCAGTAGGCAGAGACAACGGATTTCTATCTGTCACGATCTTTGCACACGTCTTTAGCCTCGATTACTGTCATTATATTCTTCATAGATGCTCGCCGGTTTAGGGTACTTCTGACCTGCCCTTTCTTGAGAACGTCTCCAATTTGGTCAGAGAATATTCGACGAGGTCTTCCCCTTCTGGTTGTTCCATTCACACAGGCCAGGTATACTTCTTTGGTCAATCTTCTTTCATTCATCCTTTCTAAATGGCCAAACCATCTCAGCATTCCTTTTTCAATCTTTGTGACTACATCCTCTTTCACACCACAACGCTCTCTTACATCAATATTAAATGTATACTCTGGCAAAATTAGCTAAAACCCAGAGAGCATTGGTAAAGCTAGTATAAGGTGTATTGCTTGTAAAATAGACGGTGGGTACAGACGATTGTTACGAATCGAACCTTTTTTGGAACACTTAATATTCAAAATTCTTGTGCTACTGTAAATTTTATTCGTCATCGTCATTTCACAGGTTTGCCTATTAATAAACCACAGTTTCTCCCTTTACCAGCGTATTATTGTATGTTTGTTCAATCAATCAATCAGCCTATCGCAGTCCACTGCTGAACATAAGCCTCTCCTAACACGCGCCATTGCACACGGTCCTCCGCCTTCCGCATCCAGTCTGTCCCAGCGACCCTTTTGAGGTCGTCGGTCCACCTAGCTGGGGGCCGTCCTACCTTACGCACTCGTCTCCACTCTAGAACACGTTTGCTCCATCGGCCGTCGGTCCTTCTGCAGATGTGACCAGCCCATTGCCACTTCAGCTTGCTAAGTCTGCGAGCTATGTCGGTAACTTTGGTTCTTTGTCGGATTACTTCGTTACGAATTTTATCCTTCAAAGAGACGCCGAGCATAGCCCGCTCCATAGCTCGCTGTGCGACTTTCAATTTATGGACTAGTCCCACTGTGAGTGTCCACGTCTCAGCACCGTAGGTCATAACAGGTAGGAAGCATTGGTTGTAGACTTTAGACTTCAGACATTGCGGTAAAGGCGAGGAGAAGACATGACGTAGTTTGCCAAATGCTGCCCAACCCAACTGGATCCTGCGGTTGATTTCTTTCTCGAAGTTGTTTCTACCCAATTGGACAACTTGTCCAAGGTAGACATACTCCCGAACAACTTCGAGCATCGAACCATCGACGTAGATTGGTCCCGGCGTGACATGTTCATTGAACATGATCTTGGTTTTATCCAAGTTCATGCCGAGACCGACACCTCGAGAGACTGCATTTAGGCTTTGCAGCATTTCGCTTAACTGTTCCAGTGACTCTGCAACGATGACGATATCATCGGCGAACCGAAGGTGTGAGATGTATTCGCCGTTGATGTTAATGCCCCGTCCAGTCCAGTGTCTTGAAGACGTCTTCGAGTGCGTTGGTGAAGAGCTTAGGGGATATTACATCCCCCTGTCTCACCCCTCGACGCAGCTCGATTGGGCTGGTCTTTTGGTCCTGGACCTGGACGGTCATTGTGGCGGTATCATACAGACATCTCAGCACCTCGATATAGCGCCAATCGATGCGACATCGCTGCAGAGCATCCAAAACCGCCCAGGTTTCGATGGAGTCGAAGGCTTTCTCGTAGTCCACGAAGGCCATACACAGCGGCTTATTGTACTCTTCAGTCTTCTGTACAATCTGCCGAACAGTATGGATGTGGTCTACGGTGCTGTAGCCTTTTCGAAACCCGGCTTGTTCCGGAGGCTGGAACTCGTCAAGTCTTCTGGCGAGGCGGTTTGTGAGTACTCTCGAGAACAACTTGTAAACGTGGCTCAGCAGTGAGATGGGTCTGTAGTTCTTCAGCAAGGTTTTGTCACCTTTTTTGAAGAACAGAACCACCGCACTACCGCTCCGCGCTTGAGGTGTTAAGCCCTGGTGAATGACGGAATTAAAGAGACTCGCTATCTCTTTCAGGATTGGAATCCCACCTGCCTTCAGGAGCTCAGTGGTGATTCCGTCATCACCTGGCGACTTGTTGTTCTTAAGCTGCTCGAGAGCCACTCTGACCTCGTCCTGGTTGACATCAGGGATGTCTTCCGTGTAATGGCGTGTGAGTGGGGCTCTGTGTTCGTCAGCACTGGGCCTCGTGGGTTTAGTCGTCCGTGATGCGTACAGGTCTTGGTAGAAACTCTCAATTTCCTCGAGTATCTCGAACTTGGAGGTCACGGTTTTGCCATCCGCAGTTTCAAGTTTCGTCAGATGAGATCTACCTAGCTGGCGAGCAAAAACTTTGGTGCCTCTGTTCTGTTCAATCGCAGCCGCGATGGCGCGGGTGTTGGAACATCGGAGGTCACGTCGCACCAGCTTCCGGATCTTCCGGTTGAGGTTTCTCTCATCCGGCGAATACGCCTGCGTGGATGACATTTCCCGTCTCTGCCTCATAAGTTCGAGAGTCTCGAGCGAGAGTTTAGACTCTCTGTTACCGCTTTTTCCGGGAAACACCCTTCGAGACACATCCTGTAGCGTTTTGACCACTGTGTCGGTTTTCTCGTCAACATTGCCTTCGGTTTCCAGTAGGTCGAAACGGTTTTGAAGCTCAAGTTGGAACTTTTCGGACCCTAAAGCTAATTTAGGCGCAGTAGGTCTGAGAGTAGACTTCATCATGCGACTCCTTTCGGCCCTGAAGTCTATATTTAGAGCGCCTCGAACAAGTCGATGATCGCTGCCGGTATTAAACCTGTTGATCACGGAGACGTCTCTAAATATAGACCTCTTGTCAGTCATGATGAAGTCTATCTCGTTCCTCGTCACAGTGTCGGGGCTTCGCCATGTCAACTTTCTATGAGGCTTCTTCTTAAAGAACGAGTTCATTACGAAGAGCCTCTGTGACTCCAGAAAGTTGATTAGCATTTGCCCCCTGTGGTTTCGGCGCCCCGCGCCGTGGGATCCGATTACCGTTTCGCCGCGTTCTTGTACTTTGGCATCGAAGTCCCCCATAACAACGTTGTAGTGAGCCTTGGTGGTACCATGTAATGCCTTGGCTATGTCTTCGTACATGGCTTTGGCTATTTCGTCGCAGTATGTCGAGGTCGGCGCATATACCTGTACCACCTTCAGGGTGTACCTGTTGGTGATTTTAATTATGAGGTACGCTACCCGTGTCGACACACTACTGACTTCTACAACGTTGCCAGTGAGAGCTTTGATGACTAGGAAACCAACACCGCCCTGAGAAGGCCGATCACCTTCCCGAAAGTAGAACAGGTGGCCTGACTCAAGGGTTATCGTGTCCTCGCCCTGTCTTCGGACTTCAGATAACCCCAATATGTGCCAGTTTATGCGACCTAGTTCTACCTCGAGTTCGGTGAGGTGTTGGTCCAGCCGTAGAGAGCGTCCATTATACGTTGCCAGGGTCAGATGTTTTGGGTAGCCTTTTTCCGTAGCCCGGAGATTCTTCGCACCCCCTGCCCCGCTGTTACCGCGACCGCTACCGTGGCTGCGGACAGTGGGACGACCGGGAACTGGGGGCCTTTGTTTTGGGTGCCTTATCATTTGGGTGTTGGAGGTGTTTGGCCTACTATACCACGCTGGCCAGACGGGTTGGTATAGGGTTTATTACGAATTTTCCTTTTCTGGTTGTTGGTCATATGCCGATGACATTCCTACCTTTGGTGGACTTTTACCACCAGCCTAGTAGGAGTAAGGCTACTGGGGCATTCGAAGGTTTTCTGCCGCTTCCAGCCCAGTATGGAAGTCTATATGTTATGAATGGAAGTCTGTATGTTTGTTTGTATGTTTCATTTGCTTCCGATATTTAATAAAGGTATCTACTACTATTACTGTATTTTTGACTAAAAGCCTTTGGACTAGATATACACAAAAATTCATTGCGTATTTTATATAATAATGACTTCAGAGCATTGTTGAGACTTACTGCGGTGGATCAGGCATTATCGCTGTTTTACACACAGATGGCATATCTTGGCTTCATGACTCGGCTTCTTCATATCTCTTTTTTTTAGCTTTAAGACATTTATTTTCTTAAAAGATTACAAAAATCACTTGCAAAGAAAATACAATAGAACTTTTAAGTACTTACATGCTTTTTCATATTGGCACAGCGTATACAATTTTATAACTTAGACTAATCTATACAAATAAATAAAATTGGAGTGTCTGTTTATAATATTGAAATAGCCGGTTTTTACTACATAAATATGTATATATATACGCTACATACACCAAAATAATTTTTTTTTACAATTTTTGTCTGTCTGTCTGTCTGTTTGTTCCGGCTAATCTCTGAAATGGCTGGACCGATTTTGACGGGACTTTTATTGGCAGGTAGCTGATGTAATAAGGAGTAACTTAGGCTACTTTTATTTTAGAAAAAGTCTTTTATTTTACTAAAAAACTAAATAAACTAATTAACACGCGGACGAAGTCGCGGGCACAGCTAGTACAAAATACAAATACAGGGTAATTAGGGAAAATGCATTCAAAAAAAAATAGTCCAATACCTACACGCATCGGTCATAATCAGTAGTGCGTACGGAGATTTAAAAGGTGTTTCTTAAGGTAGGTGATACAGTGGCAAAAACAAAACTTAGATCGTAATCATTATTCAAAATTTAAAGATTTTATACTTATTTTATTAATATCTATATGGTTGGATTGTATTATATTAATACTATATTATATTATTCGTATATTTTTAAATAATAGAAAAAATATAGTTCATTTAGTTTGTTTTGTACATACAGGTAATATAAAGTTGTATCCAAAATTTATTTTATTTATCTCGATGGTAAGACATTTTTTTATATATTTAATCTGCCCAAATTTGGCAACCCTGACAGCGTTGATTGTATCGTCTTTTATAACTCCTGAAGGGATGTGGAGACTAGGGACAAACAAATATACACGTACGCCACATTTGCAAAAATAGTTCTGATGATATGGGAATGTAACTCGGTACGTAGCCTGTTAAACGAGCCCCAGGTCAGCCATGGTAAATTAGGTCCCGGAAGCAGTTATCTTCTTTCTTGTTATGTAAGTATGGATTACTGGTTAATACGCGATGGCCCAGGGTAGGCACCAGGCAATGTCCATCTTTACATGATTAAACGCAACAGTAGCTTATATCTACCGGGCGGCTTTAGCAACTTCGACACAAAGGTAAGCGAATTCTCATTTTGGAGCTCAGATTTACGCTTTGCATTGTGAATGTGTTATCAACATGACATGATCTTTTACATGCAACTGTGAACATATCAGTCGGCCATGTTTCTAGAAAACAAAGCCGATGGACTTATATTCTCCGAAATGGTGTTAACAATCCTGAATTTGAGTTGTCAGTTGTTCGGAGCTTAACTGGCGGATTGGTAGATGGTGCTGGTTCGAAACTTGACGGGCTTAAATTAAAGATTTTCCAATTTAATAACAAGAGAGGACAACAAGGATGTTTGTTATCCAAGGATTTTTAGTATCAACCAGGGGGAAACGTGTTTTGGAGCAAGCATTGACAACTTGAAAGCATTTTACAACATCCTACCCAGCTAACGCCGTCACGTGTATGACAAACATCTGACATCACCTACGTATCCATGTATCTAATCTTAGTTATCTCTATCTGTCTCACCATATATCTATCTCATCCATATATCTATCTCTATCTCTAACCTTAATTATTATCTATATCTATTTCTCTACCTATTACTAACTGTATTCTATCTCTATTTATTGTGTTTGCTGTTTGTAATCTATACCTACTGTACTTATTGTTTTCTTTGATTGCCTATATGTCTCTAATGCTGATTAAATGTATTCTATTCCATTCTTCTATTCTAATAGTCGAATCTGTATCACCTATTCTAGTAGTAACTTGTTCATAAGCAAGTTATGATGTCCTAGGTTAAAATCTGAGTCGAAAGTGATATTATTTTGATGATGATTTTACCTGTAATCAAAATAAAGAATATTAAACAATACCAAAAATAATATATATTATTATTATAAATTAAATAAAAAAAAAAACAATCAGTGTCTGATATCATCGAGAAACAAATCCATAGTAAGTGTCAATAGAAATATAAATTTATTGAAACGTTGCATTACCAATTAAGGTGAATTATAAAATTATGATTAAGTAAGGTTAAAAAAGTGTAAAACGAGCGCGTCTCGCCATATTAAACGTAAAAGTTTGGCGAGTATATAGTGTTCATTGCAAATTTTTTATGTCTGTGTGTAAATAATTAAAAAAAAATTTGGATTTTTCTGCTAAGTTCTTAGTATCAGCCGGAGCCCATCGGATTAAAAGAGTGAGTTAATAGAAAGTGCAGTTGTGTCTGTGTCCACAGTTATATTAGATTATATGTCCCACGCAGAAGGCCATTCTCTGTTCACTGGGCTGCCGCCATGGCGGAAATTCAACCAGGAGGACGATTATTAAGGCACCGTAAGTGTGTATGTGAACCGCATGAAACAAGAATACCGTCGCCAGTGCAGAAGCCCTATACTTCATCCGAATAGTCTGCTAGCATGTCGACGTGGCCGTTTAGGCGTTATCGGTCGTCAATAAATGCACAAAAATCCTAAGAATTTAGACATAACCATCTCATTTCTGGAGCTTCTTCCAATCATCTCGGCTTTCGGCGAGCGCTTTGACTTCTTGATACCACATTACATTTATCTTTTCCTTTATCTGATCCATATATGTCCTTCTTGGTCTTCCTCGTCCTCTCCTTGCCTCTATTTTGCTTTCAATAATATTCTTCATAAATGTGTCATGTCGTATCAAGTGCCCTAAGATCTTTCCCCTTCTGTTTTATATGGTTTATTTTTACCATGGTTACCATCTAGTAGCATGCGATGTTTTTGTAGATCATTTAAACTTTACTTTTAAATGAAATACGATATGAGATTAACGCTATAAATTTATGTCCTTAAATATCATCAAAAACCATTTCCAAATCAATTATTCTGTACCCAGATCTCGTCCACAACCAAACGACACCAGTTCGTATATTATATTGTCCGAAAAAAATACCAGTACCTACGTTCTTATCAATCAGATAAAAACTCACGTACCGGCAACCAATAAAAAATAGGCTATGCTTTTTATGGCCCATAAAAGGCTATTACAAAACATTAGCGGGTAGGCAACAAAATTTCAATAATCGTGTCCCGGTATCAGACAGGTTCGGATTGGAATATTGTCACGTGCGATGTGAAAATTTTGTCATTCACGGAGCGATAAGCGACAGCGATAAGCGACAGCGATATTGGGAGAATGTTAGCATGAGTGGAAGCGTTTCAATTTGTGTTTCAAATCTGAACTAATTACCGCCGCCTATGGACATTACATAGATTAATACGGTTTAAGAACATACGATATCATTGGTACGGGTGTCCGATTGGCATATGACTAGCCATTTAAAAATAATGTATCTTCTTCCAGTTTAGAGTTGTTCAAGCCATCCCGTAGGCAAGTGATATGGCTTGAAGACTGTTGCCTAACGACAACAACCATCACTGAAATCTTACATACCATTTGAAGCATGAAGACTCGGATTTTAAACCATTTTGATTTTTTTTTTATGTCAGCAGTCGACAAACGAGCGGTGATCACTTACCATCACGTGACCCACCGTGATGGTAAGTGATCACCGCCGCCCATGACAATCGCAACACCAGAGGAATCACGGGTGCGTTGCCGGCCTTTAAGAGTCAGCAAACAAGTGTTGGTGACCCTTCCCCCCACCCCGATGAGCTCTGGCGACCTTACTCACACTCAGAAACACAACATTAAATTATTAATGTTATTATTAAGGAATGTCTTCTGTAAGGTGGAGGTACTTCCCCAGTCGGGCTGCTCTTCGAGCGAAAGAACGCTGTACCCATCCTCTTTTAAATGATGGTCACCTTTCTACCGATATCCTTCATCCCATTAGTTCATGAAATCTTTGAAACAATAGATTCAAATGAAACCGTTATAAAATCAGCTTATCTTATAAAATACATCATGTTCCTCCACTGACTTACGCATAACACGATTTTAACACTTCTACAGCAACTTTAATAAAAGAAAACCTGGTTTTCCCGTTGTAGGACACGGAAGGCCAGATTATTTCACTTCGATAACACGTCATCGGATCCAACGATTCCGTGATAAGACTCCATAGTTTTCAACATCGGATGCTATAAAAAGGTACTTTGATCAATGATTAACTGGATATCATCGAGGAGCTTTACTGTTATATATCACGCTATTATAACAGTGTAGGTAAATAAAGTCGTTGTAAAAAGGCCTCTGATTTTTTACTCTAGCTAAAAAGAGACCTGGCCTGTGTGAATGGGACAACCGGAAGGGGAAGACCTCGTCGAACATTCTCTGACCAAATTGGAGACGTTCTCAAGAAATGGCAGGTCAGGAGTACCCTAAACCAGCGAGCATGTATGAAGAATATAATGACCGTAATCGAGGCAAAACAGGTGTGCAAGGATCGTGACAAATGGAAATCCAATGTATCTGCCTACCCCTCTGGGGAACAGGCGTGAGTCTATGTATGTATGTATGTAAAAAGAGAGGAATCTTACAAATTTAGCTTTTGTCTTTGCGTCAGACTCTGTAGCATTCTATCCCCCATATCCATAAATAAGTACATTTCAATAAATTTATGTCAACTAAGAATAGTTTAGTTAAGCTATCTATCTATTCAAACAAGACGGTTTCCTTATAATAACATTTTACACTAAGCCCTAGTATACACTAAATATGCCAACAAATGCCCAACTACATTTTCTTCGATCCTGGTCCATTCAACGGTTGCCTGGAAGCGATCACACCTAGCGATAATGCCACCGTTTGTACAATCTTATTCAACATCTATTAGAATATCATCACCCCATCTAATCATGTGGGGGGCGCAGAAGTCGAAGGGAATATCTACCAGAGGATGGGCAGCAGCTTCTTTCTGAGTACTATGATCTGTATTGTACTGATACTGCGATCGCCAACCCGTGTGCCAAGTGTGGCGATCATTGCATATCCTTCCAAGATTATTCTTGGGGAAGGCATTTGTCCGACAGTGGACATATTACAGCTGTTATGTATTCAACATCTTAATATTTAACTGGCTTGTTAGTCTAGTGGTTAGTGACCCTGACTGTTAAGCCACAGGTCGTCGGTTCGATGCTCACCCGAGCCAAATCTTAGAGTGATGAGCAAGATTATTATCCATCCTTGGACTTATTTACATGCACGGAACCGAGATTTCTAGCTACAGCCAATCTTTATTTAGAAACTAATGCTACTCCTAACTCAATAACCGGGTGATTGTTTTCGGATAGTGATACTTATGTGATACCGTTACCGCAAAATGTTTATTTAAATATTATTCTATTTAAGGTAAAAATATAACTTTTAATTATAGTATTAGTTGTAAATGTTAGTAACATTTGCTTAATATGTAACCTATAACTTATATGTTTGGTCAAACCGTTAATGTAAGTTGGTTAATAAATAAAAAAATAAAAAATATAATAAATAAATTATTAGTTCTGTGTCTGAGTGTAATTTATCTACAAAATGTATGGATTTAAAACAATTATGAGTATTTTTATCAGTTGTCTGGTTGCCATAGTACAGGCTCTGCGTAGTTTGGGATCAGATGGCAGTATATGAAAAAAATTAAAAACGCTGCTGTCCGACTACTTGCTGTATCACTTAGTCACCTTTTACAGAAGCCACGGGATGGTGTGGGATAGCCATGATGTTCGTTTTAGGCCAGTAACCACACGCCCTTAGCTCTATCTGCAGAAACTGGAGTGCATAATTATAATAATATCTAGGGACAATGTCACACAGATCATCCTAGCCCCAAACTAAGCAAGGCTTGTACTATGGGTACCAGGCGACGATATACATACTTATATAGATAGATAAATACTTAAATACATAGAAAACATCCATGGCTCAGAAACAAATATTCGTGATCATCACACAAATATTTGCACTTACCGGGACTCGAACCCAGAACCACCAGCTTCGTAGGCAGGAGCACTACCAACTAGGCTACGGTGACCGTCAAAAAAACTTCTACTGCTTAGGTAATGCAGATTTAGAATAAGATTAAAATACCCGGATACTCGTAGAAAGACAAGGTGAAGGACACAAGATATTTGAAAGACTACATACGTAGGTTACGGGTTTTTCCAACACAGCAAATAAAATGTTACCTACATTCAGAAAATCTACTGCCTCCTCGAATTAAAGTTAATGGTGTGTCAAATCGACATTTGGCACATTCGACTCGCATTATCAGTTATCACATCATTGGCACTGTCTATACTATTAAAATGGGTTGAAACCAATTTAAGAGTGGTAATTGGCGTTCTCTTCTTTTTTTAGTATTCTTGTTTCCAAAGATGCTGAATTATTGAATATTAATCGAGTAGAAAAGTACCTAAAATCCAGTTCTCGTGGGTAGACACGTTACGTTTCCAGAAATGCAAACATGACTTCTTTAGGAGTTTCTGGTTACAATGAAGGGCTTATTCCGGTTTTCCCCCTGAAATTCTCCCTTAGGGGGAAAAATCGGAATAAATAAAAATAAGTCCAGATTCCCCCCTGATAATCCCCCTTAGGGGGGGAAACCGGAATAAAAACAAAATAATTCCAGATTTTCCCCCCAGTAGTTCCCCTTAGGGGGGGAAACTGGAATAGAAAAATATATTTCATGAAATCCCCCCTCAGGTAGAGGCATAGTGGAAGTGTCTAGACTATATGCAGCTTATGGTGATACCTCCAGCCAAAACCAACAGCTGCGTTCACATTCGACCATGCAAAAATGAGTGTGTCCAGTCTGCAGTATGGCGAAAAACTTTCAGAACCGAATTATAATAATCTGCAAAAAGATCTCAAAATGCCTGTCCACCCAAAGAAGGACTAGGTGAAGAAGACAAGATATTGGAAAGACTACGTACATAGATCACGGGATTTTAAAACACAGCAATAAAAATGTTATCCACATTCAGCAAATTTACTGCGTCCTCGAATTAAAGTTAATGGTGTGTCAAATCGACATTTGGCACACTCGACTGGCATTTTCAGTTATCACATCATTGGCACCATCCACACGGCCATCAAAATGGGTTGAAAACAGATAATTTAAGAGAAGGTGCTTATTCACTTAATATCAAGTAATTGGCGTTTTCTTCTTTTTTAGTATTCTTGTTTCCAAAAAACTCTGAATTATTACAATAATATCCTGGGACATTCTTCATACACGGCCATCAGATACCAAACTAAGCAGAGCTTGTACTATGAAAACCAGATAACTATACTACTTTTCTTTTGTAAATACAACAACAGACATGTTCATGCAGACAATGGATGCACCTGCGGCGTGAAAGGCAAGCATTTACCAACCACGCCAACAGGCCTGACATTATCGTGTTGAATATCAATCGGGTTGAAAAATACCTTAAATCCAGTTCTTGTGGGTAGACAGACGTTACATTTCCAGAAATACATGCCACCGGAATATTGTAATACGAAGTAAATAGTCACCTATTAGGGTCACTGCAACGGTCAAAGGCTTTGAATAGCATGTTATTTCGGGTGACCACTTGACCACTTTACCAGACCAGTGACCTGAATTCTCAATGATATATATAGGAACCCGTTAGACGTCACAACGTTGCGGGAGGTTTTGGAGCACGGAAGATGGTAAAGAAGAAAACTTATTGGATTAAGATTTCTGGACGGTATAAATGGTAGAATAGATTCTTTTACGTAACGTAATTATTATGTTACGTACTTACGTTACGTAACGTTACGTAACGTAAGTACGAACGATTGACTGCACGTGTGGCGCAGCGGCTTAGAGAGTCGCCTCGCCGCTTCGTGTTGCGGGTTCGAGTTGGACAACTATTTGTGTGACCCATAAATAGTTGTTCTGAATCTAGATGTAATTTGTGTCCGTCTATTATATGTTTGTAAAATACCCCGCTACACAGTGATTAAATTCTCTAATGCGGGTGTTGTCTTTAAAAAAAGAACTACTCAAAGTAAAAAGTCTTCGTTCAGGGGTCCTCTTCGGATTTCTTGGGATCATTGTGCTGGAAATAATGTCTATCCGGACCAGGTGCTCCGTAAATGTTACGTCAAAATATCTCTAACATACCATTTTTCCATACAAACTTTCATCCCGTATTCCCTGTAGTTAATTTCACCCTTGAGGGCCTTCAACAGCCTAAAAAATAAGTTTCAAGCATCTAGCTTCAAAAACTGACAATAAGAAGTATCGTATATTCAACTTTTCATCTTCTTTCAACCCCTTAATACACCTTTTTAGGGTTCCGTAGCCAAATGGCAAAAAACGGAACCCTTATAGTTTCGCCATGTCTGTCTGTCCGGCCGTACGTCACGGCCACTTTTTTCCGAAACTATTAGAGCTGTTATATTGAAACTTAGTATGTAGATGTATTCAGTGAACCGCATTAAGATTTTTACACAAAAATAGAAAAAGAACAATCATTTTGGGGGGTCCCCATACATAGAACTGTAACTCAATTTTTATTTTGAGATTACTAAAATCATTTTTTTCTAAACTGAATAGTTGCGCGAGAGGCACTTCCAAAGTGGTAAAATGAGTGTCCCCCCCCCCCCCCATAACTTCCAAAATAAAGAATGATAAACCTAAAAAAAATATATAATGTACATTATCATGCAAACTAACAACGAAAATTGGTTTGAACGAAATCTAGCAAGTAGTTTTTTTTTAATACGTCATAAATCGTAAACCGCAATTTGCTGTCATTGAATCAACTAAAATACTTGCTGCTACGGAACCCTTCATGGGCGAGTCCGACTCGCACTTGTTCTTATTGAAAAGTAGCATATGTCCTTTCTCAGGTTTTAGACTAACCATGCACCAAATTTCATTTAAATCGGTTCAGTAAGGCGTGCGATCGCGACAGACAGATACAGTTAATTTCGCATTTATAATATTAAGTAAGGATCCATTGGTCGTAATATTTTAAAAACGCTCTCGCTATATCTCTTCACCATGTCACTGCCAGAACCACAAACGTTAACGCCACCTGCCCTTCTACCCTTACTGATTGCGAAAAAACGATTTTGGGACGATTCGTCCCACCCTATCAGGGTCACCATAATTTAGAACAAAAACACGAATAAATGCAGACGTAGTACGGACATAGTCCTTCTGGTACGAACTGCGGTCAATTTATTGGTTCAAAGAAAGAAATAAAAGAACACTGCAGTAAAATTTTCAGATTCGTAACGCTAGCAAAGTTTTTTAGGGTTCTGTACTTCGAAAAGAAAAAACGGAACCCTAATAGGGTCACTTCATTGCCCGTCCGTGGAGTTTATATCAAATACTCAGGTCTACTGTCCTTTGGAGCTGAGAAAAATCCACTTCTAAGCCAACATAATCAAGAGATACAGCCGTTTATGCCGCAAATATTCGACACTCGCAAGGGAATCAAAACCCAAAGGGTACTTCCCGTGAACTCTCTGAGTTCACTTGAAATTTGGTATGAAGCAACGTCTTAAAGCACAGATAAAGGAAAAAATACAAAAACCGTAAATTTTAGTTATATCATATAATAAAAATATTTTAAATCATTTTAAACTTAATATATCTTAATTTTTGTACGGTACCCACGGTGGGCAAGTCTGACTCGCACTTGGCCGGTATTTTATTTAAGGCTTGTGTACAATCACTTCTGATGGAAAGTATCAACGTGGTCAAAATAAGTTTGCACCGATATAATACTTCAGGTCACCGTAGCCTAGTTGGTAGTGCTCCTGCCTACGAAGCTGGTGGTCCTGGGTTCGAATCCCGGTAAGTGCAAATATTTGTGTGATGAGCACGAATATTTGTTTCTGAGTCATGGATGTTTTCTATGTAATTTAATTATTTATCTATCTATATAAGTATGTATATCGTCGCTTGGTACCCATAGTACAAGCTTTGATTAGTTTGGGGCTAGGATGATCTGTGTGACATAGTCTCTAGATATTATTAAAAAAAAAAACTGAACGACCTTCAATGAGCTGATGTTTGTTGAAAAATTTGCATGGTGCCCAATAGCAAAGGGACTTTTCGTCCGCAAAGTCTACCTCTTCTTCACTTCTTTTTTGCCTTCCTTTGGCACACAACGGTAGAAGTCTAGTTCATTGCCAACGAACTTGCATGCATCGGGCAGCATATAAAACCACCGTCCAACTTCCAGATCTCCCTTTATTTGTGTCGCCTTGCAAACCACCAACTTCCGGAGGGTTCGATGCGCACGTCGACCAATCTTTATGTAAAAACAAAGAATCGTTTCGGGATCTGGTTAGTTATGGGGCTACCCTCCGTTAAGCCATCAGATTCGGTTGTTATATAAACATCTATGACAAGCAATAAAGGTGGTCAGAGGCTAAATAGAATTTCACACTTAGTCTAACCAGGTGACTTAGGCTGAGATCTATAGAGCGTACTTAGACTTTGCTCAAACTTTACTTATGTAAAACTTTGCTAAGTGTATGCTAAGCTTATACTTTGATTTGGTATTTATAGACTTTTTGAAGTTAATATTATGCTTAGCATAAGCTAAGACAGACAAAGTCAAAACACCAATTGTAATTCCATTACATACTTCTGTCTAAGTACGCTCTATAGATCTCAGCCTAAGAATTAGTGACTAAGGGAAGTAAAATTAGTAAATGTATTACTACGGGTATCGAGGTCAATGGCAATCACTCGAATGATTATAACTTATGTAATAAATAAGAAATTTATAAATTATGTTCAATTTTATTCAACGGTTCCAAAATTATTCACTTTGCAATGTTATTTCCTTATAAATATCGAAGAGGGGACATAATTATGATGTTTGCGATATATCGTAACTTCAATTTCATAGCTTTTAATTATATAATGACATCATTAAAAGTTATACAAATTAAGTAGCGATTAGAATTACAAAAACCCTAAAAAGGGTATTTCAACCACTTCGATTAATATTTTTCAGAAGAACTGACACCAGCACATCCAGCCAGCCCAATCTGTCAAATTTCTTTTATAGATTTTCAACCTTATCACAAAAATATAAGGTTAACTTTCAATTGGGGACATTTGACAGATTTGGGGGCGTCTGTACAATGCCATACATTACATTTTTAATCTTAAGGAATGGAATATAATTAAGTTATTAAAAGAAACAAACATGAATCGTAGATCCATAACAACCAAAAAAGACATAATCACATTATCCAGCTAAGTAGTGAAAGCCTCTTACGGTAACTTTACCCAGAATAATAAAAATAACATGATAGCCTTCCACAGTTTTTCCTACAAAAACCGGATTCGTATCCACCCTTCGCACATGTGTTTTAAAAACACCGTTCGTTTATATCGCAAAACACGTAGAAACACTCCCCATTGTCTGTGTACAGTAAAAATGCAATTTTCAATCGGAAACACATTTATATCGATTGCAAATCGATTTTATTACACGATTATGAAACGGAATAATTGGAATCATGCTTGATTTTGATACGATATCAATTAAGTTCAATTACAAATATACTCAAACACGTTTTATTCAGTCGATACAATTTTAATAGTTAGTCATTGAAACTGATATTGTTTTGTAACGTTTAAAAAGCGGGGTAGAGTACTAGGGTGCCTTTAAGACTACATACGTACATACTTAGACGCCTGTTTCTCACAGGGGTAGAAAGGACAACGGATTTATATTTGTCACGATCTTTGCACTGGTTAAGGATACTTCAGACCTGGCCTTTCTTGAGAACGTCTCCGATTTGGTCAGATAATCTTCTACGAGATCTTCCCCTTCCGGTGGTACCATTTACACAGGCCAGGTATACTTCTTTATGTTTTAAACTATAACGAAACTGAGCAATTTCTGAGAACATTAATTTGACATAACTTACAGTCTACTCGATTGGCGCAGTCGGCACACACACACACACACACACGCACACATATACGTTTCGGCATATATAATTTTAATTCATTTATTTATTGATGCGGCCAGCCTTCTGGGCACGTTACCTCCCGACGATGCGGAGAAATTCTACAACGCCCTATAACATAGATAGTAGTTAGTTATTATAGTTAATTTAGCTGATATTTTTCTGTTTCTTATAAGTTAAGTTAATTATGTAATATGTATTTCTTTATTTACTATACTTATATTATATTTAACTAAAACTAAATTAAATGAATTTATTTATTGCTATATAATTTATTAAATTATTTGTAATTCTCCTTATAACTCAATTAAATCAATTTTAATTAATTTTATGTTATTATAATGTTTATTATTTCCAATATTTTATTATAGTCTAATTTTAAGTCCTAGCTATTAGGTAATTGTATCACATCGACAGCCTCGATACAGGCTTTGCCTAGTGAGGCTATCACTGTAAATCAAATTGTACAATTACTCGACTGCTAATAAATGATATTTTATTTTATTTTTATGTTCTTTCATTCATTATTTTTAAATGCCCAAACTATCTCAGTATACCTTTTTCGATTTTTATGAATTCATTCTCTTTCACGCCACAACGCTCTCTTGCATCAGTATTTCCGACTTCATAGAACCTATGCGCAATGCCGGCTAGTCAAATTTCCCCAATTAAAAATGAACCTTATGCTTATGTGATACAAGTTGAAAATCTATAAAAGAAATTTGACAGATTGTGGTAGCTGGATGTTCTGGCGTTGTTGTACACAATTCAACAAAATGTTAAGTAGCTAGAAATCAGTGTCTAGAGTAATTTATTATAGAGATATTGTAGGAACAAGAAACAACTTCCGTGCACTTAAGCGCTTTTGCAGATACCTACCATTGGAATCAAATATAACAGCTCACTTGTAAAGACCCTCAAAAGATATCTTCAGCGCAGCTGGTTTCTCTAGTTGCAATTTTCTCGCACTCTAGACGTTAGAGCTCGTTATATCATTCTTGCTTTTCTCTGGACGGAAGTGAAACCACTTTTTCCAATACCTCCTTATTTTTTCTGATTAAATTCGTTTCGGTATCCAAAACAATCGAAGCACTTCTCCAGGACATGCCGGAGAATCACCATTCAGTGTTATTTGATTTTGTGCAGTAATGAAGCACCTATGTTATACAGGATACAATTAACTTCATACATACATACATAGACTCACGCCTGTTTCCCAGAGGGGTAGGCAGAGACAACTGACTTCCATTTGTCACGATCCTTGCATACCTCTTTCGCTTCGTTTAGTGACATAATATTCTTCATACATGCTCGCCGGTTTAGGGTACTTCTGACCTGACCTTTCTTAAGTACGTCTAATTAACTTCATAGAGCATTTTATTTCAAATACAACTTACTTATCGTATGGGCTGCGGTTACCGTAGTGTCAGAGTTGTTGAAGCCAACAAGTAGGCCTCCGACATGGCTTAACGACTGTTGCCTGATGACTACAACCGGGACCGCGCCTTAACATGCCCTCCGAAGCGCAGAGACGTTCAGAACTTAAACCACTTTGGCGGTCACCCATCTATGGACTGACCGCGAGCATAGTTGCTTAACCTCGCCGCTCACTTACGGACCGGTGCGGTGAGAGCATCTATCTATGAGCGCTTCTATGAATATGCATCAAAATATGTTACAAGATTATGTTATGTTTCGACAGAAGTTGACATGCGAAAATTTTACAAGACGTATTAGTACCTAAGGTAGGTAGTTACACTATAGGCATTATTATTATTATCGTAATCGGGCAATTACTGCACACATCTTAAGCATCGCCTTATGCTATACGAGTTCAACACAATATAAATTGACATGGACCCATAAAGAGGAGGGGCTTCTTTAGAAGGAGGAGGAGTGGGGAGAACTTCTTTAAATAAATTACTAACGGACTTCAAAAGAGGTTTTCATTTCGGATTAAAGTTTTTGTTTTGTCGGTTTGTTACGCTATTTCTCCGTTGTTTCAGAACCGACGTTTATTATTATTTTATAAATCGATAGATCGAATGGTTTTGAAAAATCATAACCTACTTTTCTAGAAGCGTAAATTTGATGGGCAATCAGTATATCACACTAATATCATAAAGGTTAGAAGGGATAGTTCGTGAGTGATTGAGTGCGTATGTTTGTTACTTCTTCACGTCTAAACGGCTGGAGCGATTTTAATAAAATTTCGTATAGAGTTAGCTGACACCCTGGTTTAACATATAGGAAATCAATACATATAATAAAATCGTAGGAAAGTCAGAACTGTACATAGATTTTTTTTAAAGGATACTTGGGGCTTGATCTACAATCGATATCGAAGCCAAAATTATAGTTTTTAGAATTTTTGTCTGTATGTATGTTCAGGCTAAACTCAAAAAGTACTGTATGGATTAACTTCAAATTTTGCATAAATATTACTAAGAGGTCTGGTCAACATATAGGCTACATATTATCACGGTATCACCTAAGGGGGAGGAGCTGTGATAATTTATAAAATTTTAATGCGGGTAAAACCGCGGAGCACAGCTAGTAATTCATAAAGCTTAAAGCGGGTAAAACCGCAGGGCACAGCTAGTTTGATATAAAAATGTAATTGATGGAACTAAATTTGATGGTTGATACGTTTTTCGATGAGCATTTATAAATATACCTTTTATAGTAGTACTTATAACTACAATGTTCGTCACAAACTATATACCGCAGACCAAATATCAACATTGTATAAACCTGAACACTTACTGACAGAAGTTTGAATTTGCACCAATTAGTCTAGTAACTCGGTTCGTTACCTGTAACAAAATTAACATTGTTATTAATACAGAAACAAAGTTGTCAACTATAAAAAACGACAGGATAGTAAGAAGTTTTAAACGTAATAAGAAAGCATATCAAACCACTACCGTTTCTACGTTGGCAACACTGTTGGATATCACTATTAATTGGAGTTTTAGCGCCAACGCGGAAAAAGACTCATCAGGGCATTGTTTCATTTTCAAAAACTGGTGTAAATTCAAGTTTTTTACGTGTAAATATGGTGGATATTTAGACATAACATCATGGACAACGTACACAAGTGGAGGAAAGTGCCATATTGCCGTGAATTGCGATTTTCTGTGTTGAATCTAAAACTCCATAAAAGCTTATAGTAAAGTCTCCACTGCTTTACTGGGGTACGACAAGAACGTATGACTTGACTGTGACGGACTTTACTGGACATGAAGAAAATAAATTAAATGAGAATATATTTTACGGAAGGCTCATAAGGCCGACGAAGCCAGAGCCGTAAAACTGAATAAAAAAAAACACAATTAATTATATTAATATACATATTATTTAGCATTTATTGAATATTATATTATGTTCTGGTGTTATCTAATGTAAAAGGCACGATGGGTTTGGCATATATGTTTAGAAAAATGCCTCAAAAAAAGAAAGTTAAAATTAAAAAACCATGTTGCAGTGAAATAAATGGTTATTTGTAATGAATTAATAGTCATTCTGCTGTGGGGCTGATGGTAAAGAATATCACTATCCCATTTCATCCCTTGGGGGGTGTAGAAATCGACCCGACGGAATATCACGGACGGAGCTAATGGGAAGCAGCGTCGCTCAGTGTACTGTGTGTGTGGGTGTAATTTATCTATAATTATAATAATTCAATCAATAAGGATTTTGTACATAGTATCTATCTTAAAGTTAAAAGTACAATTCTTGTAGGAAACTAGTAATGTGAAGATAGAGTAAACGGCGGTGTCCGTGCTAGTATACACTGTGTGACAGACACCAACGCCTCCTCCCCTTACAATTTAAAGAGCACATACAATTATAGGAAAAAAAATAGTATGTATGTATTTAAAAATATAATATATTAAATAATTTGTAATGAAATAATGAAATTTATTCAGCACTTGGGTATTTACATACACTTGTACTTGTCAAGCTCACAATGTATTAAATAAACACAGTTTAAAAACAGTAATTAAAGTAACAAAATATTTTAAATTAGTCCGTCCGTGCGGTCTGTTTACAAATCAAATCAAATCAAATTAATGTTTATTGTGTGAAATTTGGTACAAAAAGAGGATCTTATTCTATACATACATAGTTCTCAAAAATCAACCATACAGGTGTACACAATTTTACAGTTCCTGCAGTAATAACAAATGTCACGTGTAGTTAAATATTCTCATGTTAATTACCTAAAAATAATGAATACCAAATTGTCATAACATTAATATTTTTCATAATTAAACAATCCCAATAATATCAAATTAATACAAAACAAATACAAAATTACATTCAAATTTATTTTGTCACATGTATTTTTAATATTCTTAAATAAATAATAAATAGCAAGTTACTTAGCTATTATTGTTACATTTAGCAATAGTATATCAAATTAAAGAATTGAAAACAACGAGCAGTTGGCTAGCGCAAAAGGCTCTCAACCAGTAGCTTAATTTAAACGACTAATACCTGAGGGCACCCTTATGGGCCACATCTCAGGCGGCCGCTGAAGTAAAAAGATGGAATTCGAAATGGGGTTCAGATCACTTGCATGGTATTACCGATCACGTGTTAAGGGGGCAACGCGATCCTCGCCGTTGAGGATCCTACCCTAGCTAGCCTGCATTTAGAAATATATAAGTATGTTTATCAGTTATGTGGTGACCATAGTACAGGCTTTTCCTAGTTTAGGGTCAGACAGCAGTGTGTAAGATGTCTTAAGACATTTATTTATTTACGGCCCGTTGGCGTGGTTGGTAAATGCTTTCTTTCTACGTCGCAGGTCGTGAGTTCGATTCCCAGCCAGGACAAATATTTGAGTGCATGAACATGTTTGTTCTGTATCTGGGTGTAATTATCTATAGAAGTATGTATTTACAAAAGAAAAGTAGTATATATAGTATATCAGTTATCCGGTTCCCATAGTACAAGCTCTGCTTCGTTTGGGATCATGGTATCATCATCTGGGTATAATGTCCCAGGATATTATTATTATTATATTGCTGTTACGACGATTCGGAGCGACTAATTAAAAAACAGCTTAATTGATTTTACTGCGTTTGAATTATGATTCTTATAAGGTGAAGTTCCAATTTCTGATATGCAGGTTTGCTTACAGTTGTTACTAAGAATTAAATTGTCGACACGCTATGATCCACAGAAATTTCAAGTATGCTTATCCAAAGATAATTAATTTTAATGATAATAAATATCATAAGAATTTATTATAATAAGTATTTAAAAACATTTGATTAATTAGAACACTAATTTGGTCATGTAATCGGAATTCCTCTTGATTGTAATGCATGTGGTATTTAATTACTCTATATAATAATAATAATATTTTTAAGACATCAGTAAAATTGGTGATGTGTACTTGTGTCCTACGAACAAAAAGAGAAACTTATTTATGTGATAGATAATAAAGAATTTAATCAAATATAATACAAGATTATGATTAAATCGGATGACAAAAGGATTTGAGTTAGTTACCATATTAAGATAACTACATTTTCTTCAAGCCCCTTTCCGTACGCGAAACCGGAAGCCCGGAATAAAAATCGAAATTTAACAAAATTAAGAAAAAGTTCCCAACGCCGCTAAAGAAGGTTTCACTTCAAAAATGCTGCGGTCATGTGAGTATATAAACAGCCAGTGTGATTAAAAAAAGACCCTCCGTCTTACGAATATTCGATCAGGTCACATGTCCTGACTCGAGTTTAACATTTTATCATCCAAAAAAGTGCACAACGCCGCTAAAGAAGGTTTCACTTCAAAAATGTTGCGGGCATGTGAGTACATAAACAGCGAGTGTGAATAAAAAAAAGACCCTCCGTCTTACGAATATTCGATCAGGTCACATGTCCTGACTCGAGTTTAACATTATATACCCATCCAAAAAAAGTGCACAACGCCGCTAAAGAAGGTTTCACTTCAAAAATGTTGCGGGCATGTGAGTACATAAACAGCCAGTGTGAATAAAAAAAAGACCCTCCATCTTACGAATATTCGATCAGGTCACATGTCCTGACTCGAGTTTAACATTTTGTACCCATCCAAAAAAGTTTACAACGCCGCTAAAGAAGGTTTCACTTCAAAAATGCTGCGGTCAAGTGAGTGTATAAACGGCCAGTGTGATTAAAAAAAAAGAACCTCCGTCTTACGAATATTCGATCAGGTGACGTGTGTTGACGCGAGTTTAACATTTACTACCCATCCCAAAAAGTACACATCGCCGCTGAAGTTTACACTTCAAAAATTGCTAATGGAAGAATGTGTGCATAATAGGTATATAGTAACTAAGTAAGTAACTCTTTATTGTATAGACACAAGCACATCCAGCTACCCCAATCTGTCAAATTTCTTTCATAGATTTTGAACTTTATTACAATAGCATAAGGTTCACTTTCAATTGAGGAAATTTGGCAGATTGGGGTAGCTTGATGTGCTGGCGTCTGTACATTAACAAATATTACATACTATAAAACTATGAACATGTTATCAATATTGTACAAATGGCGGTCTTATAGCTAGGTGCGATCTCTTCCAGGCAACCGTTAAATTGCAGCAGGAGTGAATAAAAGGCAGTTGGGTATTTGTTGCCATATTAAGAGAGGGTATTTTTTGTGCCACGTGTACTTTTAACTCAAAACTGTACATTGAATTTTTTTTTTAAGTATATTTGGGGCGTGATCTGCAATCGATATCGAACCCAAAAAAAGTCGTATTTAGAATTTTTGTCCGGGCTAAATTCAAAAAGTACTGTATGGATTTACTTCAAATTTTGCATGAATATTACTTAGAGGTTGGGTCAACATATAGGCATACATTGATCGGATCGAATTTGGGATTATATATATTATTGGCCATAAAAATAATTCTGTACTAAACAAGGTGACACTATATAAGTATCTTTATAAAACAGATAAACTAACGTATTTTACACACATGAAGCTTTTATTTTCCTCAAACTTAGCTTTCCGTTATAAGTTACTGCCTAAGGTGAATAACTACCTAAGTTCCAAAGCATTCAGATAGAAATGTATGGGGACACATACACTGCCAACAGACGCAAACACTTTAAGTTATTGTAATGCAATGTCTAATAAATAGTATAGACAAACTCCTCCTTATTAGGCCCCTCACCCACCGCGACTTTTTGTAGTGATGCAGTCGCGATACTGTTGCGTATTAGCATTGATGCAGTCGCTAGTTGTGTGTTCTCGCCCACCTGAACACGATGCAGTCGCGATACAAACGCGATACTGTCGCGCTTCTGTCGCGATGCAAACTTGGGGTAGAAACATGCTTGCGATCGTCACAGTTGCAAGATGGACTCGGTCGCGCGTTAGTCGCATTATTAAAACTCGCGGTGGGCGAGGGGCCTTAGCGAAAGAACTTGCTTCTTGATACATTCGTGCCCCCCCCCCCCTGGTGACAGTCTCGTGGAGGCTGCAGTGCACAGCGGGGGTACTGACGAGATCGTTCACGAGTACTCAGAGTCCCCCCTACAAGCACTGTGAGGCTGGCTACCGTAGAGGTTCGAGCTCTCATGACATGCGATTTGAGCATTGCCACCACGCAAAAAAAAAGTTTAGCCATGTTGGCAGCATTGTCATTGATCGTGAGAATGCTGTCTGGATTCGCACAAGAAGGGTTCCATACCAATTAATACTACTTACTCTGTGAAAATTTTAACTAAGTATCCGCTATTATTAAATTTGATCGTGAGCAAAAATGTATGTGATGGAGACGTTTTTTAAATTTTATTATAGAAATACACATTCATTTAATTTCAACTGCCTACCTATTCATCATTACAGCTAAATAAGTCCACTGCTGGACAAGCCTCCCTCAAGAATCGTCTTGGGGGGATATGCCATAATCGCCACGCTTGGCAGACGGGTTGGCGATCGCAGTATGATGGTCGTAGTACTCAGAAGGAAGCTGCTTCCCGTCCTCTGGTAGATATTCCCTCGGGTCGACTTCTACGCCCTCCACGGGATGAGATGGGGTGATGATATTCTGATTCTGATATTTGTCGCCGTCACCACACAGCTTAGCCTACCTATTACATGTGTATATATTTAACGAGATACAGCCTGTCGTCATATAGACGGACAGCGTAGGCTTACTAATAGGGCTTCGTTGATACCCTTTCGGTAGGGAACTCTAAAAATAACACCATCCGTTATGCTTATTTTTTGTCCATCACATTTATTTTTAAATACTTTTCACAAATTGAAAAACTTACTTTAGATGTCATTATGATTTTTCTAGCTAGAAATATTTTTTAACATTGAAAAATACATACGGCATTAGTAAAATAATAATTTGAGTCAAAAAAATAATTAATTAGTAAAAATATGAGTCGAGCTGTTTGACCGACGACGGCATATAAAATCACCACACTCTTTCCCACCCTTACTTGATTTTTGTCCCAGTAAAGCCTAAGCAAATTGCCTTTTACTTATCCTGTACGATCATATCCTACGCAATAGCACCCGTGGGACCGAAGAATCCTTTCCTATCCACGATCTGGACATCCGGTGTTCGTGACCAGATTTAAATATCGCCATTGCAGAAATCCGGCGCTGTTGGGCTTCTCTTAAAAGGGTGTATTGGTTACTGGGTCGAGTTAAGATGACACAGATTTGAGATAAAAGGTTAGTGCTCGACATAATATCGGGGTGATCCAAGTATGTAACCCAAATATTAGCTTTGCTTTGTTTTTTTTTTATTCGTTTGATGTTTTGAAGGCAGGACGGTTCTATATATTGTATTATAATAGTTACATAACATACTTAGGGCATTGGATACTTTGTGACTACATTGGTGGATTTGTAAATACATACTTATATAGATAATTACACCCAGACGCAGGACAAACAGACATGTTGATGCACCGTTTCCGTTTCCACGTTTTCGGTAATATTTAAATTTATCCTTATATTTTGTTCCTAGAGCTGTAAAATTCAATTATTTAAGTCAAATTTCAAACAGCTAGTAATATATATAGCTACTATTGTGAACATACCTATGTCTGCATTTCAAATTAACGCGTGATCCGTGATCCCGTGCATGTGATCACACCCTCATATAGAATTTCGTCTTTTAGCTTGATTCTTTAATTTTAATATAGTAGAACTAAACTTTAAAATAATAGATTAGTAACTTGTTATTTATTTAAGGATTTCAGAAAATATATGCGATAAACCAAATCGCACGGACGGACTAATTAATTTTTTTTGTAACTTTTATACTATCCACTATGTTTATGTACTGCATTGTGACCTTGACAAGTACAAGTGTATGTTAATACCCAAGTGCTGAATAAATTTCATTTCAGTCGCACATAGTCGTAGGCGTCGTCTCTTTGGCGCTATCGGAAGATCAGCCTTACAGTTATTATTTACTGCAACAATTGCTGAGGTAGGTTTCGTTTCCTTGCTTGTACAGGTAATGTTATATCCTCCCAAGGTACGTGTCCCGAACATCTGGGACATAGCGCAAAATGGGGGGTCCCGGAGCAGCATACCCGCGTTCCCGGTGTCCTCCCATCAGGCGCTAAGAGAAGTCCACGGCAGGTGGTATAGCAAACCATGCCATATAAAAAAAAATATTTTGTTACATGCGGTTCATAATAAACATAACAGATTTTTATTTACATGTTGTGTTGTGTATATTCCGCCACAAACTGAAGAAAATGAGTACATGTTGATGTTCAGCTCTTTAGAGAGATTATGTGTCAAATATAAATCAAATTTTGCTGTATTAGGAGATTTTAACTTGTATTCTTGTTGTGTAAATATCACTAATTATTATGAATATTTCATGGCCTTCTGCGAGTTCACTCAGTATAATGCGATACCGAACTGTAATAATAGACAATTGGACCTCGTACTAAGAGCGGGGGGCGAGGTGTCCGTGGGTGCGGCTGACGAGGGCCTGCAGCCCGTCGACGAGTACCATCCGCCGCTCGCGGTACGTCTAGCGCTAAGCGCGCCGCCACCGGCTGCCACCAGTAGCACGGCGACGTCACCGCGTCGCGCGCATTTTACTGTACATACCCAGTGGAATTTTAACAAAACTGACTTTCACCATTTATATCAATTAATTGCTAGTATAGATTGGAACAACTTGTACCTTCTAAATGACCTTGATGCAGCCTTAAATTTATTTTACTCTAAAATATATGAAATCTTTGCTATTTGTGTCCCTGAAAAAAGTATAAAACCGAAAAATAATAGATATAATTACCCTGTATGGTATAACTCTGATATAATCCGAAATATTCAGCGTAAACATTTACATCACACACGGTATAAATCAAGTAAATCACAATTAGAATATCAGGCTTTCGCTAAATATAGAACTAAGGTAAAAGTCGCAATTGAGAAAGCATATGAACGGTATCGGGATCGCGTGCAAAACCATCTAGCATCCGATCCAAGAGCGTTTTGGGATTACATCAGGTCCAGGAAGGGTAACACGAACAAATATAGGTTAGTTAAAGATAGTAGAACTTTGTCGGACGCAGAATGTGCTGAAGAGTTCGCTCGATTCTTCCAATCGGTGTACAACCCCGACCCGGCCTCACTGGACGTTTCGGCGGCGAGTGCGGCGGCGGCGGCGCCGCCGGGTGCATGGGCACACCTCTGCCCTCTGAGCGCGGGGGACGTGCGGCACGCCCTCGGCCGCCTGCCGCCCAAGCGCTCCGTGGGACCGGACGGTATACCGCCGATTATCGTTAAGGATTGCCGATTTGTATTAGTGTACCCACTATTACATTTATATAATATTTGTATCTCGACTGCTACCTTCCCGGATCTCTGGAAACTTACACGAGTGGTGCCGGTGCCTAAAGGCAACGGTGGCATTGAACCTGGTGACTATCGCCCTGTTGCCGTATTGTGTACGCTAGCCAAGGTGTTCGAGATGGCAATACATAGTTGCCTTTATACGCAGGTAGGTGTCCAACTGTCAGACGCGCAGCATGGGTTTCGGCCTGGGCGTGGGACAGCTGGGAACCTGCTCCACTTGATGACCAAGGTAGTGCCGGCAGTGGATGCTGGAGGCCAAGTCGATGTGGCCTATTTCGACTTTAGAAAGGCATTTGATACGGTGGATAACGACATCCTGCTGCTTAAACTAGCCAACGCGGGATGTACCCCACATACGCTCCAATTTTTTGCCAACTACTTAAGGGACAGGTGTCAGTATGTAGACTGTAATGGATACCATTCGGATGTATATCTTACCAGGTCCGGTATCAGTCAAGGCAGTAACCTGGGTCCCCTTTTGTTTATTTTAACAATAAATGATCTTCCCGATGTGGTGAATAACTCCACAGTTTTGCTTTTTGCTGATGACCTAAAATTGGTCCATGAGGTTTCACATAGCGGGGATTGTGAATTGCTACAAAGTGACATCGACAAAATTCTCGATTGGAGCTTTAAAAATAAACTCTATTATAACGTGGCAAAATGTTCATTGGTAACTTTCAGTCGAGCGCGCACGCCTCACCGCTGTCAGTATCATATAAACGGGGAACCCTTGCAGCGCGTCACTGAAGTCAAGGACCTAGGGATTCGTTTTACTGCTGATGTTCACTTTAGGACTCATATCATTGCTGTATGTAAAAAAGCGTTTCGAGGTCTAGGGGTGGTATTGCGAGAGGCTGGCCAGTTTACAAACATTAAAGCATTGAAAGCGCTGTTTGAAGCGCTTGTACGATCACACTTGGAAAGCAACGAGTTGGTTTGGTCTCCGCATGAAGCTAAATACATATCAATGTTAGAAAAAATACAGAATAAATTTGTCAGATTTTTATATTTTAAGTTATATGGTGTTTATCCGGGCTATCCTCTATTATATCCCACTTTATTTATTCTGGGCATGGTAGGTTACTGCAAATTGGAAGTGAGGAGGGACGTTACATTAGCCATTTATTTATTCAAAGTGATGCGTGGAATAGTGCATAATCCAGCCATCTTGCACGAAATAAGACTCTGTGTCCCGGATAACTACAGGGAACGGCGGAGACGGCCGCCGCTGCTGGACGTGCCGTGCGCGCGGACCAACTTGCTGCAGCGCGCGCCGCTAACGCGGGCACTGCGCGCTCTTAACGCGGTAGGGGATACGGTTGACATGTTTACGTGTTCGCTGAGTGGGTTCACGATGGCAATGAATGTTTTGTTTAGTTTTAAGTAATTAACTATAATTGTTTTTAATTAAGAATCTGTATTATGTGTCTACTCCACCGAATTGGTTTTGACTGTAATGATGGTGTAGTTCTGTGTGTAAATAAATAAATAAATAAATAAATAAAAAATGCTTCCCAACAGACACCCATGTAAGCGAAGATACGTAACGATTATCTGATATAGTTAAAAAAAAATCTTACTTTCATTCTTTCGAATTTATTTAATAAGTTTATACCTGGTTTGTACTGTCTCTGTTTTGAAATTTGCTTGAAAATAATTTAATTTTGCAGCTCTAGGTACGCATCTAAAGCGTTTCCATATTTATTCTGACGCATGAATCCATTTAATGATACCGAAAGCAAAATCCAGCTTAATTCTTTCCGAACGAACATTGAACTTTCTCGGTTCAATTAGAGTCGGAACGCACAGTTAATCCGAGATTAGGCAAAAATTTGATTAACATTCGCTCCCTCAAAGGAGTCAATTTGTACGGTTCACAAAAACGGAACGCATACGTGAGATATGAATGTTTAATTGTCCTGAAGGTTCGGTCTTGTTTATCTTGGAAAATGAGGGTAAATTGAAATATTAATGATAAAAACATGACCCTGTTTTTAAACATCTAACAGAAAAGGGGGTTATTATACGAGTACCTATATGTTAGGATTCCGCTCAGCTTTTCTGCTGTGAAAAGTTATGTCGCTATCTAAGTATATACATACATACATTACCTCACGCCTGTCACGCAGAGACGAATACAAATATTTTTATTGGAACAAAAGCAGTTTACAAAAATTATTAGCTATTAACCGACAGCGGATTTCTACATATTTGTAGGGATTTTTGCCTCTTTTGCCTCGTTTACTGTTATTATATCCTTCATACATTTACGCCAGTTTAGGGTACTTCTGACCAGGGGCTCTACCGGCTAAGTCGCCGAACATCGATTTCTTAAATGGCGTTCAAATAAATAAAGGTTATAAATGACTTAATCAATCGCTAAATCGGCTTCAACGTTGACAATCGATTCCGGACCATTTATGACGTCACATGTGCTCATCGAAGCCGATTTAACGATCGATTAAGTCATTTTAACCTTAATTTATTTAAACGCCATTTAAGAAATCGATGTTCGGCGACTTAGCCGGTAGAGCCCCTGGTCAGAAGCTACCGCCTAATTCACCGATTATCGTGATCGGCGTTCAAATATAGATTATCGTTAAATATATATTATAGATCCTAGACGTGATAAAGGAAATTAATTTAAAACAAAATTCCGAACACCATCTCTGAGCCTATAATATACACTACAATAATAGGTTTCGAGGTTTTAAACCTGTTTTTAATAAAAAAAAATATGTCGTTAAGGGTCTCTGGATAGTTTGGATTTACAAGTGGATCCAGTAGGTGGCATTGTAATCGTGTATTATATACACATCAATATTTTTTTAATTCATAGAGAATTGTTCAAGCCGCTCAGTAGACACTGAGCGCGAAGTATTCTGACACTTGACACTAAGCGTGGCACAGTGGTTAAGACAGAGGCGCCACCTCGTGTCCCGGGTTCGATTACCGCTTTGGACAACTATTCATGCAACCCAAACGAAGAACTGTTCTGAATGCTTGGTGTTCATTAGTCACGTTTGTACCTGTAAATAGTATAAGCTTTGTTTTATAAGAATACACAGAAAATAGAATACACTAGTATATCCACTGCCGAACGATAAAATAAATAATTAATTAATTAATAAACATGAGTAAATTAAACCAATTGTATTTTGTAGCAATGAATTTCTATTTCATATTTGAATGATTTCGTTTATTCAAATGAATGGATAATAAAGAGCCGTTGAAGTGTAACAAAAAATCTGGAAATTGAATACTATAAAATGGAAATTCAAATAAGTATTTTTATCCATCAATGTCCAGTTTTTTAAAGCATCTTCAAAAGTTTGGAAGCTGTGAATTCTATTGTATATCGTTTTGTATGTACAGTGGGACAAGGATATTTATGAACGTGACTGACGTTTGTGGGAGGGCGACACTATGACTGCAAGGGTTGCTTTTAAGAAAATTTCCCTAATAATATGGAAAAATTTAACAATGGCAATAGACTGTATCCATTGTATTTTGTATTAATTGTATTCTATAACTTTGACGGGCCAGTTTGCTTAGTTGGATTTTTTTTATTCCCACTCAGGACAGATATTTGTGTGCATTAACATGTCTGTATGACCTGTGTCTAGGTGTTTAGGTTTGTATTTACAAAAGTAGTATATCAGCTATTTGATTTCTATAGAACAAGCTTTACTTAGTTTGGGATCAGATCAGATGGCCGTGTGTGAATAATTTCCCAGGAATATCTAACTCTAAAAGTTTTTAGGGCATCCCATATATTATCGATTTATTATTATATATAATTTAATAGTACAAGGGAATGAAACAGTCATTTTTATCTTGATAAATAAATTTATTTCTTAATTGATATTTCATTCAAATTACTTAATACTACATTAATGAAAAACTTCAAACGAAAAACTAATACACGGGTGCGACTTAAAAATCAAGCGTGGTTACATTTTCCTATCGGAGCGGCAACTCGCTCGTTAACTTATTCAAATGGAATTATCGAGCCTTCACTGTGTTTTTCTTTCATGAAAATCTCCTTAACCTTTAGGACTATTTCCCTATCACCACTTTTTATCACTTCTGGCATATTGTTAGTGTTTTAAACCAAATAATACAATAATAAACGTAGAAACAGCAATCAGCAAAGCAAGCTGTGGCAGAACTGCCAAAGAAGCATTTTACAAGATGGCGGTGTTAGTTCCACTTTCAGCCACGTTCATAAAGATCCTTGTCGCACTATATGAATTTGCATGTTTCTCTGTACATTGTCTCTCCAAATCGAACTTCTCTTAATGACCCAAAGCATTCCATATTAAAAATAATATATGAATATGGCATGCTTTTGGGACGTAATGCAAAGTTGGGGTCAATGGATTTTTAAATATAAAAGACTGGTTACTGTCCGCAATTTTAATGCCTGCTTAGTACACTGGTTCATCTGGTCACCATGCCACTCTCTCAGCGTCCTCGTGTTTCAGGTTCGAGTTCCACACAGGACAACTATTTGTGTGACACATAAATTGTTGTTCTGAGTCTTGGAGCCTTTTTTCTGCGACTAGCATATTTATAAAGGCCTCCGCGATCACCGGAACAGCATACAGGCGAGGCGAGGCATAAGAGAATTCCAAGGCAGGTTTGGTTTAGTCGGTGCGAGTGCGACATATCCCCCCGCAGACAGTTTTTGCGGGTGGCATGCGTAGGAAGTCCCCCTGCCTTATCAAATAAAAAAATAATAATACGTATAGGTAATAATATTAATAAATTATTAATTCTAAATGTAGTAATATATAAAAAACGCAGAAGACGAAGACGCAGCGTGGGCAATCCCCCTACAAGATGGACTGCTGGAAATCGCTGGATGCGGATAGCGCACGACCGGCAATTGTGGAGATCTTTGGGGGAGGCCTTTGTCCAGCAGTGGACGTCTTTCGGCTGATATGATGATGATGATGATATATAAAAAATAATAATAAATAATATATATATTTATATATATATATATATGTATTAGATACATTAGCAAACACATAAGAAATAATAGAATTGAGTATTTTTAACTGAAGCCCTCTTCCTCTCTTCTACATTTGCTGTGCCCGACAGGATCCATAATGATGCCATGTATAATTATAACACCGAATCAAAACTGTGGAATGGAAATAAAACATTGAGTATTGAGTATCCTCCGCGATACACGAACCAAATATCCTAGCGCAGGCATTGATTAAAACAAAAATAATTCGTCTGCTTTGACTTCGGAATAACATAAAATGTACTTATTAGTAGAGGCCAGAGTTCATTGCTAGATCCTCTCGCCGGTCCGTAAGCGATCGGCGAGGTTAAGTGACTAGGCCCGCGGTCAGTTCATAGATGGGTGCCCGCCAAAGTGGTTTAGTTTCTGAGCGTCTCCTCTAAGCGCTAAGCTATTGGTTCCGGTTGTAGTCAATAGACAACAGTGGTTAAACCATGTCAGAGGCCTCGTGGGTGGCTTGAACTACTTTGACACTAGGGTCACCTTTTTTTATCGGGACTAGTCCCGCCCTTTTACCCACCACTGCAACTCCTGTAAGCCAGGGGGAATCGCTTTAACTGTCTTTTTTTTTATACGGGACTTGTTCCTCCCTCTTACCCACCACTGCAACTCCTGTAAGCCAGGATCAACAGTGGCACACAATGAAATGACACTGAGCGGTGAAGCTCAGGCATGTCCCGGGGAATCGCTTTAACTGTCTTTTTTTTTCGGATCTAGTTCCTCCCTCTTACCCACCACTGCAACTCCTGTAAGCCAGGATCAACAGTGGCACACAATGAAATGATACTGAGCGGTGAGGCTCAGGCATGTCCCGGGGAATCGCTTTTAACTGTCTTTTTTTTTCGGGTCTAGTTCCTCCCTCTTACCCACCACTGCAACTCCTGTACGCCAGGATCAACAGTGGCACACAATGAAATGACACTGAGCGGTGAGGCTCAGGCATGCCCCGGGGAATCGCTTTAACTGTCTTGTTTTTTCGGGTCTAGTTCCTCCCTCTTACCCACCACTGCAACTCCTGTAAGCCAGGATCAACAGTGGCACACAATGAAATGACACTGAGCGGTGAGGCTCAGGCATGGCCCGGGGAATCTCTTTAACTGTCTTGGATCCCGCAACGAATTTAATCAGAAAGAAAAAACAACAACTAGAGTAATAAACACTAGGGTAACCATTGCCATTTAAGTAAGTTCAGAATGTTGTTTCATAACGCGGTTGTTTAGTAATTGCACAACAATTTTGTATTCGACCCCAACCACGCAGGTTACATAATTACTTTAGGAGTAAGATAAACCTCGTCCCACGCTAATTTCCTCACACTTTATTGATTAAGCACTTCCTAATTGAAAAGTTTCATAGCATGACTTGTTTATTGTTTCCCTTAATAGGGGGAAATAGGGGGGCGCAAGTTCGGTAGTGAAAAGGAAACTTTCTGTTAACCGTTTTCCTTAACTAACAATTGGTAAGTTCGCCTTCCTTACGCCAGTAGTTAAGAGGTCTTTGATGCTGGGAAATGAATCGATCTTAATAGACTAGTTAACAAGAATTTCATGATATAAATTGACTTACCAAAACTGACACAAACCCAACTCGAAGTAAGGATACGATGCACCGGTTGGAGAGGTTGGTAAATGCTTGGCTTTCACGCCGCAATTCGTGGGTTCTGTTCCACCCAGGGGCTCTACCGGCTAAGTCGCCGAACATCGATTTCTTAAATGGCGTTCAAATAATTAAGGTTAAAAATGACTTAATCGTTAAATCGGCTTACATGAGCACATGTGACGTCATAAATGGTCCCGAAACTGTCAACTGTTACTGTCAACGTTGAAGCCGATTTAACGATTGATTAATAATTTTTAACCTTTATTTATATGAACGCCATTTAAGAAATCGATGTTCGGCGACTTAGCCGGTAGAGGCCCAGGACAGAGCGGCTTTAATAACTTTGACGCTAGGGTAATCTCAGTCCACACGATAAAATTGGTTGGTAGTAATAATAATAATCTTATAATATCCTGGGACATTATCCCACACGGCCATCTGATCCTAAACTAAGCTGAGCTTGTACTATAGAAACCAGATAACTGATACATATAATATATGATACATATAATAAAATTGTAGGATAGTCAAAACTGTACATTAAATATTTTTTTAAAAGGATACTTGGAGCGTTATCTATAATCGATATCGAAGCCATAAATATAGTTATTAGAATTTTTGTCTGTTTATCTGTTTATCTGTATGTATGTCCGGGCTAAACTAAAAAATACTGCATGGATTTACTTCAAATTTTGCATGAATATTACTAAGAGGTCGGGTCAACATATAAGCTACATATTATCCCACTACAGGGGAGGAGCTGTGATAATTTATAAAATTTAACGCGGGTAATACCGCGGGGCACAGCTAGTACTTCATATACTACTTTTCTTTTGTAAATACATACTTATAAAGATACTTACACCCAGACTCAGGACAATGTTCATGCACACCAATATCTGCCCTGGGTGGGCATTGAACCCACGACCTACGGCGTAAAACACGCCAACCTGCCCGTCTTTTATGTTACGCATGTGTGAATGCGTTAGCGCTCTCTTACGTAAGAAAAGGTACGGGGAAATAAAATGTAGGTGCGAGTAGGGAAAAAGGTATAAGGAATAGGGAACTGACCTGCTTTCGTTCTTTCTGGGTTGATATGATGTAATGAGCTGGGGTGTTAATAATGTATAATATACAAGTCAATGTACACTATACACTATTAATAACGACTGGCTAATGATACACAACACGTGAAGAGAGAGAGTTAAAATTCAATTCAATTTATTTATTGCGAACATAGGTACCAAATACCAGACGGTCACCGTAGCCTAGTTGGTAGTGCTCCTGCCTACGAAGCTGGTGGTCCTGGGTTCGAATCCCGGTAAGTGCAAATATTTGTGTGATGAGCACGAATATTTGTTTCTGAATCATGGATGTTTTCTATGTATTTAAGTATTTATCTATCTATATAAGTATGTATATCGTCGCCTGGTACCCATAGTACAAGCTTTGCTTAGTTTGGGGCTAGGATGATCTTTGTGACATTCGGAATCTGTCACAGATGGGGGAGCATACGAATGGCCAGATGGGATCCAAAAAGTGCATTATAACTGGGCAAACCAAAAAAAAATCGTTATACCCCGTACAATATGTGTCGGTTTGTGTTGATTGTCTGAGACATTAAAGCTCAAAAAACGGATGGATATATTCATGGATATATTCGATACTTTGTTTAAATAGAGACTCATACGAAATTTATTCTTTATTATCTAATGAAGTGAAGGATTCTTTGACGCTATTCAATAGAAAAGAACAGAAAATCAACAATGAAAAATGTTTTGAGTGACTAAGGGGATTTTCATAAAACATGATTAAAGCCATCTGGATTAAACTTCCTTTCATATGAAATCATAACTCACCCGATATGAATTCCTCTTTCAGTCATACACAAACAAGTATGCACACACGCACACACTCTCACACATACGTACACGTATATTTTGGCAACAATAATGATCAGTAAATCACCCAGCGACATCTAATGAATATTTAGATGGATGAATGAAATGTTACACAAGCGAATACTGCTTATTCCCAAAAGACTGGCGTATCTACATAAGTCAGTCTAAATTTTGGGAATTGGAATGCATAGGTAAGTACTTATAATTAAGTAAATAATGTAATGTATGTATGTAATAACGTTAAACATTTAATACACATGATAGTACACTTACAACTACCGCCTTTTCCATCTTAATTCTTCTTGTCCACCCAACGGTTGTCTGGAAGAGATCGCTACAAAGCCATAAGACCGCCGATTGTACCTGTATTTTCTTTAAGATATTGTGTATTGTGTATTCTGGTGCAATAAAGTGTACTCTATCTATCTATCTATCTAAATTGCATTAAAAACGCTTTTTCAACTTAGAAAATAATAATGTCCTCCTAGCCGAATTCGGCTACGGCGGCCAGTCTCAACAGAGATTGGCCATCTGCGCGGTAAATATTATAGTGCTCAAGTGTGTGCGCAAACACAGGAGCACTTTCTATTCCATCACTCTCATGATCCGATGGAACGGCTTAGCGACACGAACGGAAAGAGGTCAGGCACAGGACCGACGGCTTTACGTGCTCTCCGAGGCACGGGGGTATAATACCGCCAACTCCCAGACTATGGGCTAATGCTGAGAAATTTTTCTTTTTACAGAAAAGTCCCAAAATCACTTTTGGCGCGACCCAGGATTTGAACCCAGGACCTCATTAACTGCGGGTGAACACGCTACCACTAGAGCAACGAGGCAGTCAGAGAACTTAGAAAACAATGCCACTCTGTCTTTTATTGGGTTTAAAACGTGGAGGGCATAGAAGTAATTCCGAAGTAATACAAACCAGAAAACGGGAAACAGCGGGTCTCAGTGAACTATGGCCATATGATGAGATTTTGGTATAAGCTACTTTTATAATAATAATTGGACATATTGTGTGGGGCTGACCCGTTTCTGTAGTGCGTCAGGGATGTTCGCAGATGCGCACGTAGATTGCTTTTACGCAACAATGCGGAAAAGGTGTGCTTCTCTGGTGCGCAGGGTGTGGGGCAGCCCCAACAGCGTCTTAAGCATGGTTGCCAGTCGACTGGACTGTAAATACGTTGGTCACTGTTGTGCAGTCTCCCATAGGATGGCACAACAGTGACAAACCTTCATTTATTTATGTAAATGTTCCGTGCTGTTGATTAATGTCAGTGATTACTAACATAGTCGTAAGTTTATACTAACAATCTTGTTGAGTCTTAGTTACTCTAATAAAGAAAGTTCTATTCTATATAGAGTCACCGTAGCCTAGTTGGTAGTGCTCCTGCCTACGAAGCTGGTGGTCCTGGGTTCGAATCCCGGTAAGTGCAAATATTTGTGTGATGAGCACGAATATTTGTTTCTGAGTCATGGATGTTTTCTATGTATTGAAGTATTTATCTATCTATATAAGTATGTATATCGTCGCCTGGTACCCATAGTACAAGCTTTGCTTAGTTTGGGGCTAAGATGATCTGTGTGACAATGTCCCTATATATTATATTATAGTGCACAAGTGTGTGCATTAACACAGGAGCACTTTCTATTCCATCACTCTCATGATCCGATGGGACGACCAGCAACATGACCGGAAAGGTTAGGTACAGGACCGCAAGGCTTTACGTGCTCTCCGAGGCACGGGGGTATAGTATAATACCAACAACTCCTAGACTTCGGGCTTATACTGAGAAACTAGTGTTATTGTCATTATTTATGTAAGTTATAAGAAAAATTAACAATTTTAAGCTGTCCATAAATTTTAAAAAAAATCTTTTTCACAAAAATCCTTTAATTTCTCCTTTTAGTCACACTACTTTTGATAAGCACTAGACGTCATTCAGCTGACATAATGACGTCCATATTAAAAATCCAATTACATAAATTTGTAACCTAGATTTTTAAAAAGGCGGTCTGAATTAGGTCAGAGTTCCGTCCGAAAAGATCGCGCCTAATTACGACGACAAAGAGCACAACAGAGTACAAACAAAAATGTCACGCAATTAATTTTGGGAAGCTATAAATTAACAGCTATACAAAGGAGTTGGTCGGAAATTAAAAATTAAACACAGCCCTTTGATACAGAGTCATAACATTATAGAGAGATTAGTAACTAAAGATTTATAAAACCCTCTATCATATTTTTACTCTGCATCAAAGGGCTGGCTTCAATTTATTAAGGAGTTACACAACCAATATACATATTTTACTCATTAATATATATTTTATCATAATATATATCGCACATATCATCCTAGCCCCAAACTAAGCAAAGCTTGTACTATGGGGACCAGGCGACGATATACATACTTATATAGATAGAAAACATCCATGACTCAGAAACAAATATTCGTGCTCATCACACAAATATTTGCACTTACCGGGATTCGAACCCAGGACCACCAGCTTCGTAGGCAGCACTACCAACTAGGCTACGGTGATTGTGTGATTAGTCTTTAATTCGGGCACTATAGGAATTGTTTAAAACTAGGGTTATTTATTGAGATAGGAATAGAGTACCTAAGACCATTTCGAAAGAATTCCCTATCAAATAAATTTATAAGAAAGAGAAAGAAGAAATCACAATCAGAGAAATCTGAGAGTATAGGAATTTGAACCTAATAGCATCGTGTAAATAAATAAATCACGTGTATTTGGAGCTTAATCTCTCATAATAATATTAAATAGAAATATTATATGAGATTACACATGATCCCAGGTACTTTTTATTCTGTGGTGACCGCACCAACACTTCATAGAAGAACATAAGGCTTAACATAGACAAAAATATCATTATAGTATGAAAACGGTGTTAAATTTGGTGGAGTCCCAAAAAATGCGCAACATTCGTATTTCAAACAGGAGAACTATTTGTGTGTGTATGTGTGTGTATGGGCGTGTGTGTACCTCCTTTATTTCCATGACTTGCAAGTTAAGAAAGTCCCCGGAATACAGAGTGGTCACGGAAGTGCGTGCGCTGACTTAAAAAAATAAAAATAAAGCAAGTGATTAATTAAGTTCGGTCAGTTTCATAGGAGAATAAGTAAGCTTAAAGCATCTGCTGATGGTACCTTAAGTTAACCATACATATTCCTCTTAACGTTTCGTTCTCTACAATCTGTAACCTCAGCAATTCGGATGTTTACCATCAAAACTTCAAGTGCGCGCTGAACCGTTCCCGCAAAGTTTTGGGCAACCACGTTAAGTGAAAATAAGTAATTAAATACACGAATTAAGATCCTATCTTCAGCATTGGACCTTAAATCCTCTACTTTGCCTATCATCCGACGTATTACGCGGGTGGAAATCACTCGACTTTCAAGTGTTTTGTTATATCCTATATATTTTAATTTACAATAATAATATGTTTTATAAAAATTAAATCTACTTATTCCTAAGCAATTTTATCAGTAACATAGTCTTAAACTGCGTAATATCAATTGCTACACAATTTGGCTTTAATATTTGTTAGTATATTGACAGTTTTCTAATGTCATTGAAATGTTTGTTATAGAAGCGTATTTTATGTATAAAATGTATCGCTAAGTATTCGAACTGCTTCCTGAACGAAAGGCGGAATTGATCTTCTACTACAATACAAATATTTGTGTTCGTGAACATGTTTATTTGTCTTGTTCTGGGTGTTGACAAAAATAAAGCAAAACAATATTACTATCCTTTGTCAAGTATCGATAGTACAAGCTTTGCTCAGTTTGGGCTAGATGTCGCTAACTCTAACGTAATTAATATAGGAAACTTAAGGATCGCTATGTACACACGGCCACATATCATGCTATACCTTCCAATATAAGCTGACCTCTCATTTTATAGAAATCCTATACAACGCGAGACAAGCTTATACTGGAAATGTGTAGCTTGACATGTAGCCGTGTGTACATAGCAATCCTTACGTTTCGTACAACTAAACAAAATAAAATCAGTTTTTTAAATTCCAATAATTCTTTTTTGGCTCTTTGTACAAAATATGGTTATATTTCTATGAGAAGTTTACTTTTTCCGTGTGTATTTCACGTGTTATTGTTTTGCACCGTAGTCAGTTTATAGGCAATGTAAGTTATTACTTACTTACTCGTACTTACTTATCGTAAGAGCTGTGTTACCCTAGTGTCTAGATGTCCAAGCTGTTCATTAGACCTCTGACATGGCTAAACGCCATGCATGACACCTTTTAAATCTCCGTACGCACTACTGATTATGACCGATGCGTGGACTATTTTTTGTTTGAATGCATTTTCTCTAATTACCCTGTTTTTATATTTTGTATTGTAAACGCCGTGCCAATATGAAAAAACATGTTAGTACTTTAAAGTTCTATTGTATTTTCTCTGCAAATGTTTTTGTAATCTTTTGAGAAAATAAATGTCTTAAACCTAAACAACTTTTGCCTAGTGACTACAACCGGGACCGACAACTTAACGTTCCCTCCGAAGCACAGAAAGGTTCAAAAATTAAACTACTTTTTCAGTCACCTATATAATGACTGACCGGGTACCTATAAGCTTACAACTAGCTTGCTTAGCATATAACTTTGAATGACTCTCAAATAATTAAAAGAAAATAAATAATATCCATGGACATTATTGACACACACAATGTTGTCGCACTTTAACGTGAATGAGATATTGCATAACAAGCAGTTCGGGTTTACAAGGGGCCGCTCTACTCAGGATGCAGGTTGCACATTAATTAGGTCAATATTGGAGTCTTGGGAGGGATCACAGTATGCGCTGGGAGTTTTCTGTGATCTCTCTAAGGCTTTCGATTGCGTTGATCATCGTACGCTCGTTGTTAAACTGAAGTACTATGGAATATCTGGCACATCTCTTGATCTTGTGATGTCCTATTTATCGGGGCGACAACAGATGGTTTCGATAGGCGGTGTCACTTCGGCACGTCATCCTGTGAAAATGGGGGTGCCCCAAGGATCTAAATTGGGCCCATTTTTATTTCTAGTTTATATAAATGATCTCCCTTATCTGGTAGAGAAAGTATCAGACATAGTTTTGTTCGCTGATGATACGTCGCTCATATTTAAAGTAAATAGAAAGGATAAAGATCTTATTGAGCATAATAAAACACTCAGCTTTATATCAGAATGGTTTTCTCGGCAAATAATCTCTTGTTAAATGCAGGGAAAACTAAATGCATCAGGTTCTCGTAGCCGAATGTGACTCAAATTGTACCAACAGTTGCACTTAATGCGAAAATATTAGATTTAGTCCCATCGACCGTATTTTTAGGATTGACACTTGATTCAAAATTGCAATGGGGTCCTCAGATTGAAAAGTTAGCAGGTAAATTAAGTTCGGCTTCCTATGCTGTCTGGAAAATAAGGCAATTGTCAGATGAACAAACTGCTAGATTAGTGTATTTCGCGTACTTTCATAGCATTATGTCATATGGCATTCTGCTGTGGGGTTCGGCGGCTGACATAGGTACTATTTTTGTATTGCAGAAAAGAGCAGTCAGAGCCATTTATGGTTTAGGCAGTCGCGATACTTTGCGAAATTTGTTTAAAGAAATAAATATACTTACATCGAAATATCGGAATATATATATCAGAATATAATGTTTGTTAGAAAAAATATTCATAATTATAAAAAGAAAAGTGAACTGCATAATATAAATACTAGGAATAAAAACAAACTAGCCATGCCAGGCTTTAGAGTAAGCAAAACTAATAAATCATTTTTAGGAAATTGTATTAGGTTTTATAACAAGCTTCCTACTCAAATTACTGATCTGCCTGACACAAGTTTTAAAACACATATTAAACGTATACTTATGGCTAGGGGTTATTACACCACTAAAGAGTACATCGATGACAAAGACGTCTGGCTCTCACTTCCTACCTGCACATTGCTCGCTGGAGATCTTGTAGCCATATAGACATGACTGATCTGCTGTGTTACGTGAACTATCTGTAAATGATTGCTATCATATACTTAATTTAAAATTATTGACTCTGTCTCAAAATGAATAATGTTATTGTTTCGAAGTTTTTCTTTTGTATACCTAAATATAATCTAAAATAATAAGCATTCAGACAACCGATCGAGCATATATTGTGTTTGCCTACTAAATAATTATTCTAATTGGACCAAATCCCGTGTTCATGCCCGCTTGAGTATGTTTCGCCGGACCGTCTCAACTGGGTCGTGTTGAAACCGGTAGTAGATGAACCCACTGAGTTTGTTTTGCTGGGTCTTCTCAGTTGGGGCGCATTGGATCCGGTGGTAGCATTAAAGCGCGACCGTCGTTATTAACACAAGGTCCGTCATAATAATAATACCTTTAATATAGACAGCACCATTGACAATATGTAGTAAAAATCTTAGACTTAAACTAGATAATTAAACATAATCTCTTGTCAATAACATGATACGAGCTAGCTAAATATCATTTCTGTAATAAAATAAATATCTATGTTACTAGAAATAATATCTAATGTATACAACTATATTACTACAAACATGTTCTGACTATTTACAAGCGCTTTTTTAAAGTCTACGTGAATAAAAACCTTTTTTATTTATTTATTTTATTTATTTACACTGCCATCTCATCCCTAACTAAGCAGAGCTCGTACTATGGAAACCAGATAGCTGATACTACATTTACAATTTTTTTTACGTATATACAACATGTAACGTAATTAACCCACACCCTCAAACACCCCAATTAGAATATTATGTTGTAATCATAATACATACACTGATTTTTTTATTTAACATGTAGGTATATGCATTGTTATTTGCTAAATTGGTTTCTTGTAATAAAGTTTATTTTTCTTTATTTTGTATTGAATGATGGAATTTGTGTGAATGAATACAAATAAAACTGCGATTGAAAAGTCTTATTACTTTGACTTAAGGTCCATTTCAATTTGTTTTGACTGTACATGGTTAATATGACAATTATTTTCGAATAAAAAATTACCTATATTAAAAATGATATAAATCGATTCAGTAAACGATTCTGAACAAACTATTTTCAGGATGTGCGTTAATTAAGTTACATGTTTTATATATATAGATAATTACATCCAGACTCAAGACAAACAGGCATGTTCATGCACACAAATATCTGTCATGGATGAGAATCAAACCCACGACGTGAAAAACAAGCATTTGCCAACCACGCCAACAATCTTTCTTTCTTTAAAGCACGCTAGTTTATCTTGTGATCTCTGCCTAAGTCTGTGGACCGTTTCCTATCAATTATTTCACGCTCGATATCAATATAATGTTTGCCAACATGTTCACCCATCCGTTCACCATTTCACAGATGAGTTGGAAAATGTACGATAACCACGAGATTTTGGGCTTACGATGTCTTTGATCCGATAATAATTATTGTAATCAATTTCCATTAGATATTGGTGGCACTTAATTTATTTTATCTCAGCAATTATAAGACATTATTGTAACTTAAGCATGTCCAAAGACCTATGTAACTATGTTACAACTAACTTGTCCTGACTATTTACAAGCGCTTTTTTAAAGTCTACGTAATCATCATCATCATTATCATATCAGCCGAAAGACGTCCACCGCTGGACAAAAGCCTCCCCCAAAGATCTTCACAATTGCCGGTCTTGCGCTATTCGCATCCAGCAGTTTCCCGCGTCCCGCACAAGATCATCGGTCCATCTTGTAGGGGGCCTGCCCACGCTGCGTCTTCCGGTTCGTGGTCGCCACTCAAGAACCTTTCTGCCCCAACGGCCATCGGTTCTACGAGCTATGTGCCCCGCCCACTGCCACTTCAGTTTTCCAATTCTTCGGGCTATGTCGGTGACTTTGGTTCGCCTGCGGATTTCGACATTTCTGATTCGATCCAACAGGGAAACTCCGAGCATAGCCCTCTCCATTGCTCTTTGGGTGACCTTGAGCCTTCTAATAAGGCCCATAGTGAGCGACCACGTCTCTGTTCCGTAAGTCATCACTGGCAACACACACTGGTCGAAGACTTTCGACTTGAGGCACTGCGGTATTTTAGACGAGAAGATGTTACGTAGCTTCCCAAACGCTGCCCAGCCGAGTTGGATTCTACGATTGACCTCCTTCTCGAAGTTGGACCTACCTAGTTGGATGTTCCGTCCTAGGTAAATAGGTATAGTTCTCCACAACTTCGAGTGCAGAGTCACCAACTTTCAATTGAGTGGGTGCAACATGGACGTTTGATATGATTTTCGTCTTATCCATGTTCATTTTCAGACCCACTTGTTGAGAGACTCTGCTGAGGTCATCGAGCATTGTACCGAGGTCTTCCATGGTCTACGTAAATAAAAACCTTTTTTATTTTATTTTAAGAAAATATAGTTCTATTTTCTATGCCTTTAACACATGACAAATGGCTGCCGGGTCAAGATAGCAGGTATGTAAACACCTAAAGTATAGTATAAACAGTACTTTATCCCATACACTTTCCTACTGAGGAAATAAGTAGCGTCTGGGGGCGCTGGGATCTTGCTCTATTAGCTACCCCACACGAATTACAATTTTTTATTTTTATAATGCAAATAACATCTAGGGTCAATGTCACACAGATCATCCTAGCCCCAATCTAAGCAAAGCTTGTACCAGGGTACCAGGCGACGATATACATACTAATATAGATAGATAAATACTTAAATACATAGAAAACATCCATGACTCAGAAACAAATATTCGTGCTCATCGCACAAATATTTGCACTTACCGGGATTCGAACCCAGGACCACCAGCTTCGTAGGCAGGAGCACTACCAACTAGGCTACGGTGATCGTCAAAAATTTGGAGCTGCATTCCAGTTTCGTAAAGTTTTGAACGCACGGCTACATATCAAGCTATATGGGGGCCTGGTGGCGTGGTTGGTTGCTTTCACGTCGGAGGTCGTTGGTTCGATTCCCACCCAGGACGAATATTTGTGTGCATGAACATGTCTGTTTGTCCTGAGTCTGGGTGTAATTAATCTATATAAGTATATATTTACAAAAGAAAAGTAGTATATGTAGTATATTAGTTATCTGGATTCCATAGTACAAGCTCTGCTTAGTTTGGGATCAAAAGGCCGTGTGTAAATAATGTCCTAGGATATTATTATTATATTTCTAGTATAAGCTGATCTCGCGTTGTATAGGATTTCCATACAATGAGAGATAAGCTTATATTGGAAATTATAGCTTGATTATAACAGCCGTGTGTACCTCGTTTTAATTGCAAATAATAGTCTTCAACAAGAATAAAAGATTGTGGAGTAGCAAATTTAGTCTTGTTTCACATGTAGGTTTGTTCTCATTAAGGATTCTATCACAAAATGTTCGATTTGAAACATCCTTCAAATACAAATACAAAACTTTTTATCGTTGTCCATAGGTCAATAGTCTTTACAGTCACAAATAATAAATAAATAAAATAATAAAATGTCCAGCCATTTAGTCATACAATATTTAGTTTGCCTTGCAAAACATACAATTCTTTTTCTAACTAATTTAAATCGCAAATGCTTGGCGTGGTTGGTAAATGCTTGCCTTTCACGCTGCAAGTCCTGGGTTCGACCCAACTCAGATGTTGGTCTGGTTGTCTGTTGGTCCTGAGTCTGGGTGTAATCGTCTATATAAGTAGTATGTATTTACAAAAGAAAAGTAGTATACGTAGTATATCAGTTATCTGGTTTCCATAGTACAAGCTCTGCTTAGTTTGGGATCAGATGGCCGTGTGTAAAGAATGTCCCAGGATATTATTATTACTATTACATTTCCAGTATAAGCTGATCTCACGTTGTATAGGATGTCCATACAATGAGAGGTCAGCTTATATTGGAAAAGTATGGCTTGATATGTAGCCGTGTGTACCTCATTTTAATTGCAAATAGTAGTCTTCAAGAAGACTAAAAGATTATGGAACAAAAAAATAAAAAAAAAAATAGATTTTATTCCCGTAGACTTTAAAAAAGCGCTTGTAAATAGTCAGAACATGTTCGTAGTAATATATAATTGATTTATAATTATTTCTAGGTACATATAGATATTTAGGTACACGGATTGTAGGAAATAATTTACAATAGCATTTATTTTATAATAGTAACTTCTTACTTAAAAGTAAATTCTCATTAAGGTTTTATCTCAAAGTGTTCGATCTGAAACATCCTTACAAAACATACAATTCTTTTTCTAACCAATTTATATCGCAAATGGTTGGTGTGGGTTGTTAATACTTGCCTTTCAAACCGCAAGTCGTGGGTTCGACCAAGGTCAAATATTTGTGTGCATGAACGTGTCTATTGGTCCTGAGTCTGGGTAGAATTATCTATAGAAGTATGAATTTACAAAAGAAAAGTAAGGTTTTCATATTACAAGCTCTTTTTAGTCTGGGATCAGATGGCTTTCTGTGAATAATATCCCAGGATATTATATTTATTGTAGAAAAAACTGTTTAAAGCGACATGTTGTACAAACGAATTGCCACTTTCATTACCCACTGCGTCAGAAGGAGGATAACATTTTATATATTCGATTAACCTCCTTGACTTGCAAATCAAAATCAGCATAAAAATACGATCTCCCAAAACATCAAATAGGAAACCCGATTGAACCAGGTGATTGGAACTCAAGTGCGTCTTTAAATTGATGTCATCGAGAATCCATTTCGTCGCAAACTGTGACGAGTTGTTCCAACTCCCTAACAGAAAAGTATACAAACAAAGTTTATTGTTTTTTTATTTGTTCATTTACTAGTACAGGGTATGAAAGGTTGTCGATATTGTTAGCACCTGCTTGATGTAAAATATAAGATTTCACCGGTAAGATTTCACTTTTCAGTTTTGTTGTTATTTTGAACGTTTTAATTTTTCTGACATTTTTAAAATGATACAATTTATTTTTAAAATGTAAATTTAAGTGCGGATGACAATCGAACCCAAGATCTATGGGGTATCCCGCCCCATGTGCGTTAAACCCTCCGCCACCGCACCGTCGTTCTCAGACTGGAATTTATACAATCCACTCGAAATTTTCTTAACGCACTTAAGACGATTTTGGAACGAAGTTCCATATCGCGCGTTGTAAAAGGGGGCTAGACGGAAAAAAATATCACGAAAAGTTGTCACGACACTTTTTGCAGCTGTGCGGCGTGCGCATGTTTCTCTGTAGATATTTTCATTTCTATTTCGCATTGAACAGTGTGGGATCGCGACGATTATTTTTGTTGAGTGTATACAGGTTTTTTGTACATAATAAATAATAAGAAATAACTTCGTTCCATCCGGGTGTCCCTTGACACCTCTCAAGTTTTTTTTTATCTTTACATTTCTACGTTCACATTCGAGCCAGAGTTCAACTCATTAACGAAAAAATATGAACTTTAATTTAACCTACGCATGGATAAAATAAATTTATTTACTCAGCTCACTGACAAATTCGAAACTCACAGTTATTTTGGAAATTTTGATAACATCACATCAACTATTGACTGCACGTATGGCGCAGCAGCTAAGACAGTCGCCTCGCCGCTTCGTGTCGCGGATTCGAATCCCGCGCCGGACAACTATTTGTGTGACCCATAAATAGTTGTTCCGAATCTGGATGTAATTTGTGTCCGTCTTTTATACGTTTGTAAAGTACCCCGCGACACAGGGATTAGATTCCCAAGTGCAGGCGTTGTCTTTAAAAAAAATAAAAATAAAATCTATCTGATGTGGTAAATGGGAAGTGGGTATCGAACGGTAAGAAATATTAATATATATTGGCGCGGGGTATTACATATCTATTCAGCAATTATTGCAATAGATACTTATGGGTAAGTCCATCATTTTATACAGTTGAAAAAAGATTAAATGTACATAGAAACGTTGCTAATATGATATATATTTTAGCAAACACGGTAGGTATTTTATAAAAAGAAAGATAACTCTTGGAATGACAAACTTATTTAAATAATATGATTTACAAAGTAAAATGGCAATGTGGCAGTAACTCAGTATAACGTCCGTCTATCTCTGGCGATGGAACAAGAAGGCCGGTCGGCAGGCGTGCGCGCCGCTCGGCGCCTCCGCGTGCCCCTCCACGTTCGATCACTCCACTTTCGATGACGTCACAAGCTCCGCCCCCTGCCTGAACTTGGACTCTGCTAACCATATTGTATTAAATTATTGGCTGCCTGAAAATTAGTTATTTAATTGTTCTGATGTTTTTCGTTTCTCTTCTTTAGAAGAGAAACTATATTATTTATATTATAAATCTAAATTAATACACATACAGACAACTGATAGAGCACATATTGTGTTCACCTACTAAATAATTGGTTTCAGTGGAACTAATTCTGTGTACAGACCGCCTCAACTGGGCCGTGTTGCAACCGGTAGTAGATGAACCCGCTGAGTTTGTTCACTGGGTCTTCTACTGCATACATTTTCTGACCATTTACAAGCGCTTTTTTAAAGTCAACTATTTGTGTGACCCATAAATAGTTGTTCTGAGTCTGGATGTAATTTGTGTCCATCTTTTATATGTTTGTAAAGTACCCCGCGACACAGGGATTAGAATCGTAAGTGCGGCCATTGTCTTTAATAAAAAAAATAAATCTATCTTATGTGGTAAATGGGAAGTGGGTATCAAACGGTAAGAAATATTAATATTTATTGGCCGCGGGGTATTACATATCTATTGAGCAATTATTACAATAGATACTTATGGGTAAGTCCATCGTTTTATATAGTTGAAAAAAGATAAAATGTACATAGAAACGTTGCTAATATATATTATATTAAATTACTAGCTGTGGCCCGCGGTTTTACCCGCGTTAAATTTTGTTAATTATCACAGCTCCTCTCCCGTAGGTGATAGCGTGATAATATGTAGCCTATATGTTGACTCGACTTCTTAGTAATATTCATGCAAAATTTGAAGTAAATCCATGCAGTACTTTTTGAGTTTAGCCCGGACATACATACCTACAGACAAACAGACAAAATTTCTAAAAACTATATTTTTGGTTTCGATATTGATAATAGATCACGCCCCAAGTATCCTTTTAAAAAAATATTATATGTACAGTTTTCACTTTCCTACGATTTTATTATATGTATAGATTGGCTGCCTCAAAATTAGTAATTTAATTGTTCTGGTGTTTTTCGTATAATATCGTTTCTTTTTTAGAAGAGAAACGATATTATTTACATTATAAATTTAAATTAATACACATACAGACAACTGATGGAGCACATATTGTGTTCACCTACTAAATAATTGGTTTCAGTGGAACAAATCCTGAGTACGGACCGATCAACATTTATATAAAAACGGGGATTAATTTCAGGGTCTAGTTGATTAAAGAGCTATCCTCTCAGAAAGTATTGAGATCATTTCACTTAAATCAGACATGGGGACATGCCCCTTAATTTTTGAGGTAGGCCCTTTATATCTACCTACCTTGAATGATATGATATCCAATCGGAAATATAAATACTAACTCCATCCCTAATTCTAAGTTGGAAACCCTATTAAAGTTCAGTGCAGGACGAAGTTGCAAACTCGATTTCGTTGCGATATTTTTCTCGAAATTAAATTGCGGACTTTTGCGACACCTTGGTTTTTATTCCTTTAAATTATAGCGCACCTGTTCAAAAGTTATAATTACTCTGAGCTTTACGGTGCTCGGTGCTTGCTTGTAACTTGTTATATCATTTAATAAATGTAACCGTTATAACTTAGTTATCCTGGTCTCTGGTATCAAAGTGATCTAACTTATCCAGTGAGGGATTGGTATCCGATTGAGGGTTCAAGTATAAAAAACGAGGATTTCTTTCACGGTCTAGTCAATTAAGAGAGTATCCTCTCAGAAAGTAGTCATTACTTTCGGGGACGATAGTCTCTTAAATCAAACACATCATTGCATTTAAATTAAACACGGGGACATGCCCCTTTATTTTTGAGGTAGAAACTTTATATCTACATTGAATGGTATGATATCCAATCGGAAATATAAATGCTAAATCCGTCCCTAATTCTAAGATGGAAACCTTATTAAAGTTCAGTGAAGGACAAAGTTGCAAACTCGATTTCCTTGCGATATTTTTCTCGGAATTAAATTGCGGACTTTTGCAACACCTTGGTTTTTATTCCTTTAAATTATAGCGCACCTGTTCCAAAGTTATAATTACTCTGAGTTTTATGGTGTTCTGTGCTTGCTTGTTACTTGTTATGTCATTAAAGAAATGTAATCGTTATAACTTAGTTATCCTGGTCTCTGGTATCAAAGTGATCTAACTTATCCAGTGAGGGATTGGTATCCGATTGAGGGTTCAAGTATAAAAAACGAGGATTTCTTTCACGGTCTAGTCAATTAAGAGAGTATCCTCTCATAAAGTAGTCATTACTTTCGGGGACGATAGTCTCTTAAATCAAACACATCATTGCACTTAAATCAAACACGGGGACATGCCCCTTTATTTTTGAGGTAGAAACTTTATATCTACATTGAATGGTATGATATCCAATCGGAAATATAAATGCTAACTCCGTCCCTAATTCTAAGTTGGAAACCTTATTAAAGTTCAGTGAAGGACGAAGTTGCAAACTCGATTTCCTTGCGATATTTTTCTCGGAATTAAATTGCGGACTTTTGCAACACCTTGGTTTTTATTCCTTTAAATTATAGCGCACCTGTTCAAAAGTTATAATTACTCTGAGTTTTATGGTACTCTGTGCTTGCTTGAAATCTCTATAACTAAGTTATCCTAGACTCTGGTAAAGTACCACTGTTTAAGACGAGTAGAAGATAATAGCTGTAAGGAATTCCATTTATCTGCAACGGCCAACTGCAAGCTGAATAAGCACATGTTCAACCTAAAGTTGGCTGACAGCACAATTTGCAGATTCTGCCAAGAATCAGAGGAAACTCCTTTGCATATTCTGTGCTCTTGCGGGCCGCTAATGCGTTGTAGAAGTATCCACTTAGGACAGCATATTATGCAACCGGAAGAGATACAAACACTCACGGCACAATCAATCTGGGAGTTTTTGGAAGCTGTAGGATTGAGCAGTAAACTTTGACAATGTCAAGGAGCTCTGCTACAATAGATCAGTAATGGCTCGACCATCACTGATCTATTGTAGCAAGATGCCATCAAGGCATCAAGCCTCAAACAATCAATACATATAATAAAATCGTAGGAAAGTCAAAACGTTACATTGAATTTTTTTTAAGGATACTTGGGCCGTGATCTACTATTGATATCAAAGCCAATAAAATATAGTTTTAGAATTTTTGTCTGTTTGTCTGTCCGGGCTAAACTCAAAAAGTACTGCATGGATTTACTTCAAGTTTTGCATGAATATTACTAAGAGGTTGGGTCAACATGTAGGGTACATATTATCACGCTATCATCTACGGGGGAGGAGCCGTGATAATTTATAAAGTTTAACGCTGGTAAAACCGCGGGTCACAGCTAGTTAATAATAAAATAATAATCCAATGGTTTGTGACTCTGACTGGTAAGTCAGAGGCCGTGTGTTTGATCCGCTTTATGTGAGTATGTTGCGGGCTTTTAAGCAAAGCTCGCTTCTTAAAGGTCTCTCTCTATCTCAGCCTAATGTCGTCCACTGCTGGACAAAGGCCTCCCAAAAGATTTCCACAATGGAGTGTCCATAATTTGGAGGGATATGCCATAATCATCACGCTTGGCAGACAGGTTGTCATAGTACAAATAGACTTCTTCACACCCCCCCCCCCCCCCCACGGGATCAAATTGGGTGGCGATATTTTATGCCGTCAGCCACATATCAATGTCATATCGTGTCGTTAATACTTCCGCAGTTAATTGGCTCCACAGGATTGGACCTTCAAACCCAGTACTTTAATCTCTACCCTATTAACTCGCTAACACTATACCAACAAGAATACTATACCAATAAGAATAAAAATCATAATATTATTTAAATTACCACGAATAGACAGTTAATTAAGATATAAGAATGTTTACTTTAAAGTCGATTTATTACCGTCAATTCAGTGAGAGTTAATATCTTATTCAATTAGTTGTTTATTATATCATGCCTTTATCGCATCCAATAATACTATCACTATCAAGGGAGTCTAAACACAAAAATGGGAAAGTTAACATACAAAAGAGCTAAAAGTCACGTGAAATATTTAATATTAATTAAATTGCCACTTTAATAGGGAAATGACATGCGAGGTGAGTTATTATATTTGTACAGAAAACATGGGTTCTTGTCTATAGGGAGTTATAGTACAGACGCCAGCACATCAAGCTGCCCCAATCTGTCAAATTTCTTTTATAGATTTTCAACTTAAACACAAGATCATAAGGTTCACTTTCAATTTGATAGATTGGGGTAGCTTGATGTGCTGGCGTCTGTACATACTGTCAAATGCCTTTTGATATTACAAAATTAACGGGTACGAAATTACATTAATATGAAATATGTCACAAAGTTGTTGCTGTTGACAACAAATTTCTAGCGTTTTAGCGATACCTTCTATTGGAATCAAATATAACAGCTCACTTAGAACCCTTAAAATTTTAATACATCATCAATTCTTATGTAAGGAGAAATAAATTAAACCGACTGCACGTGTGGCGCAGGGGCTAAGATAGTCGTCTCGCCGCTTCGTGTAGCGGGTCCGAGTCCCGCGCCGGACAATTATTTGTGTGACCCATAAATTGTTGTTATGAGTCTGGGTTAATTTGTGTCCGTTAAAAGGGTGACCTATGTTGTTTCAAACGCCGCTGTTGCCACACACGCTGTTTCGAATTTATTTCCCACTGCCTCACAGGAATCGAATGAAATAGTTGCGAAAGACGCTGTGTCGAAAAACATTTTCACTGCCTCATACGCTCGAATACCTGTGATTTCGAATTATTTAGTCATAAAGTATACAGAAAAATATTCAAGCAGTAATTCAATAAATAACAACAATTTGGTGTCAATCAACATTTAATATTAATATATTGTTGTTAATAACCTCAACTGTACATTTTAATGATTTTCTATGTGTACTTAACACAAAAGTATACGGTATATCGGTATTAAACTTAGGGAATACCGTGTTCCCAAAACCTTTCTAAGAAATCTGACAAATGTTAATAAAGGAGCTGCGGGTAACTACCTCGAAATTGTATGAACCGATTTCTTTTGTTTCGTTTATTTATGTTTATTCTTTTATTTATCTGAAATATTTATACAATCTTATGAGAATTTCTATACTGAAATTATTTCGTACAATAGATATGATACCGAGTTATGTATACACGGCTACATATCAAGCTATACATTTCCAGTATAAGTTGATCTCGCGTTGTATAGAGTTTCCATACAATGACAGGTCAGCTTGTATTGGAACTTTATAGCTTGATATGTAGCCGCGTGTACACTGACTACACGTGTCGCGCAACGGTTAAGACTTCATGTCCTGGTTTCCATTCCCGCACAAGACAACTATTTGTGTGACCCAGAAGTATTTGTTCTGAGTCTGGATGTAGTTTATGTACGTCAATTATATGTTTGTAAAGTACCCCGCGATACAGACATTCAGTTCCACAGAGCAGGCGTTATGTGTCAAAAATATTTATGTAAGTATATATAAAGAAGAATTGCTAAGCTGAAGTGGCAGTTGGCAGCGCTCGGGCAGAAAGGTTCTCGAGTGCCGACCACGAACCGGAAGATGCAGGCGTGGGTAGGCCTCCTACATGATCTTGTGAGTGTCACTGGAAGTCGCTGGATGCGGATAGCGCAAGACCGGCAATTGTGGACATCTTTGGTGGTAGCCTTTATCCAGATGTGGGCATCTTTCGGCTGATATGATGAAGTATATGTATTCAAAAACAATATACAAATGTAACTGTCTTAGTTATTATTAGTTCTAACAATTCCCCAATATTTTAACTTCAAAGACCACTTCACATCTCAAATAAATGCTTTTAAATGTCGGTCTAGTACATTAACTAAAACTATTTGCACCACAATCACCTCACAAGCAAACTATATAAGTTTTCAACTAACCGCTTCTCAAGAAATTTATTCAAGCCATAATCTCAAAGTATACGACACAGAATCTTATCTTGCTTCGAAACTGTTAGATTAAAGTAAATTTTAAAGGCAGTCTGTGCTTCCATGTCTTATGTCTTAGCTGTTCAAAGTTTGGTTTTTGACTTCTAAAAGCTGAGTAGGTTGAGGAACGATCAAAGAACGAATTTTAAATATGGAAGATCATCACACTTATAAATCCGAAAGGTTGTGAGTGTGTGAGTGTGTATTTTTGTTACTTCTTCACGTCTAAGCGGCTGGAGCGATTTTAATAAAATTTGGTATGGAGCTAGCTGATACCCTGGATTAACACATAGGCTATAATTTCTAAAGTTTAACGCGGGTCAAACCGCGGGGTACAGCTAGTATTATATAGACGAAAATTTGTGAGTGTGTATGTTTGTTACTTCTTCACGTCTAAACGGCTGGAGCGATTTTAATATAATTCGGTATGGAGTTAGCAGACATCCTGAATTAACAATGTATAAAGTTTAACGCGGGGAACCGCGGGGCACAGCTAGTAGGTCATAATAGTGGAAAGAATCTAGTTATCGGAGTATGTATGAAGTAATAATTGTTAATGAGACAATTAAAAAAAGTCTTTCAAATGTTACAGAATTTCAATGGTTTTCAATATACTAATAATAATAATAATATCCTGGGACATTATTTACACACGATATGGAAAACAGGTAACTGATATACTACTTTTCTTTTGTAAATACATACTTATAGATAATTACACCCAGGCTCGGGACAAACAGACATGCTCATGCACGCAAATGTTTGCCCTGAGTGAGAATCAAACCCAAAACCTGCGGCGTGGTAACCAAGCAAGCATTTACCAACCACACCAACAGGCCCGGTACCAATATATAAAGATAAATATCTTGGGATTATAAACATACTGCCATATATACCCATGCCTACCCTTCTGGCAAACGGGCGTGAGTCTATGTATGTATGAAATAAATAATTCGCAATATCCAATTTTCAACATTTATAAACTTACCGACATAATCGGTTTACTGTTAATTAATCAAATTAGAAGCACCTGGCCAAGTTATTTTTATGCTTTTACTACACACAATATAAAAAGTTCTGTGTAGAATCTGTTGATCAGTAAGGTGTTAAAGTTCGTTCACGCGTATTCAAAATTACCTTGGAATTACGCGCGTCGGATATAAAACTCGCGGATTCCAGCAATTTTAAGGGAAAAAATAGGTATTGCCTGTAATGTAATCCGGAAGCGGATAAAGTGCGAAGTTGATTGCTTTTCTTGATACCAAAAATTTATATTTGTAGACTGCTAATATTTATTACGGAATTACGGTGCACATATACATAAAACATGCCTCAAAAGAAAACAAAGTAAAGTCGAGACCATGTTAATTTTTAAAACGCAGGTACTTTTTGTGTATCCAATGTGGCACCCAAAGGCAATATGCAGGTATGTTTGGAGAAGGAGACGGCCGCGATTGCTAGTGGAACCGCGTGGTCGGACTAATCTTGTACATGAGGCGCCCCTGACGCGTGCTCTCCGTACTCTTAACCTTATAGCAGCTGAGACTGACCTATTTTTGTGTTCTCTGAGTGAGTTCACGAGAAGTGCATTATGTATAATTTGTTATAAGTAAATTTGTGTAGTGGTATAAAATTGTTATATACTTAGATAAGCACTCTATCACATTGGACTTATACCTGTAAAGATAGATGTAAGAGAGAAAAAAAAAAATAAAAAAAAAAAAAATATTAGGTTCACCACCATCAAACTATCAAACCATCGAATATCTACCTGCACCTGGAAGAGACTATAAAAGTATCCGCTACTATACCGCTCTTTAAGGCCTTCTGCCAGTCGTTTTACACGTGCAGTCTGTGGAGCAAGTATACCCAGCGGGCATACAGCGACCTGCGCGTACAGTACAATAACGCATTCAGGGTGCTCTTGGGGTTGCCGTGGCGGTGTAGCGCGTCAGGTATGTTCGCGGAGTCGTGCGTCGACGGGTTCGCCGCGATCATGCGGAGGCGCTGCGCTTCCATGATGGAGCGCTTGCGCTTCTCCTCCAATGGGATCCTGAATGTGTTTTCTGATCGGTGGGACTCTCCCCTTTTACACAGGTGGGTAAGAGTCCAGACACCCTTAATATAATTAATGTAATTGATACTAACATTAGGCCAAGTTATACTAACATTATATGGATATTTTTCCGAAATAAATACTTTTGAATTTGATACCTCGGAGAAAAATAGACAAGCACATCACACTAACATTATAAAGGCGAAATATTGTGAGTGTGTGACTGTGTGAGTGTGTATGTTTGTGACTTCTGCACGTCTGAACAGCTGGAGTGATTTTAATAAAATTTGGTATGGAGTCAGCTGATACCCTGGATTAACACAGTGGCTATAATTTATAAAGTTCAACGCGGGTAAAACCGTGGGGCACAGCTAGTATAATATAAAATATTAAGCGCCAGTTTTTAAAATACACAATACGAAAAGGGGGTCATCTGATTGTAAATGATCGCCGCCGCAAGATTAGAGACAAACTTAACACTAAAGCGATTTTATCATATAAAGTAAGTGAATCTACAGCCAAGGCATTTTTCAGTTAAAATTTACGCTGAATAATACAAAACTAAAATTCAATGGTAGAGAATATACGAAACCACATCTTGATAAAACTAGATAATAATGTGTTTTCGTAAATAAATAAAAATAAAATAAAAAAGGTTTTTATTCACGTAGACTTTAAAAAAGCCCTTGTAAATAGTCAGAACATGTTTTTAGTAATACAGTTATTATTTCTAGATGCATATTACAGACATTTAGGTACACGGAATGTTAAAACATTTATACAATTTATTTTATAATAGTAGTGATATTTAGCTAGCTTGTATTAAGTTATTGTCAAGGAGATTATGTTTAGGTTTAATGATTGAAATTTATATTTTACTACATATTGTCTGAATGTTTCTGTCTATATTAAGTAATGAATTCAGCATTATTATTATAACGGACCTTGTGTTTAAAACGACGGTCGCGCATTAATGCTCAAGTCGACTTTTGTGTATTTTAAGCCAGCTTTCAAGCGGTACACATTCCAGGTTCAATAGTCAAACAATGGCTTCTACTATATTATGCGACATACTAAAACAGAGAAGTTATATGAGAAGCTCACCTTCAATCCTGTTGCTGGATTGATCTGTTGGTGTTTCTGTTGCGGTAGGTTAGGCAGAAAGTGTTACAATATGTGGTAATCTCTAGGTTTTCTAAAATTCACAAAATTCTCCACTTGAACCTGGCAATCAATTGAATAAATTTAATCGTCCGGACGAGTTCTACCAATCCGGAGTGAGCTGAGTTGATCTTTCGATGTATGGTTTGTAACTTAACGGTAGAGCCATACACACCGATAGATCAAATTATCTAGTTGACTTGCTAAATCTTTAAATTTAATTTGCAGCCTAGTCCTCGGTTATATAGTAAATATATAAATAAAAATAAAAACACAAAGAAAAAAAATATATATGTAACAAGTCTGCAATGCACTGTCCTTGATTTTAAACACATTTTTTTTAATATTTAATGAAGTATCTACTTATTTAAGTGTTATTGTTTTACGGAATATGATTGCTGTGACATCTTTAGTAAGTAAAAATGTAGCAATTATTAGCTATCGTTAATAAATAAAAAAAGATAAATTCATCCATGCTAATATATTAACAATCTACATATTAATTAATTAGTCATCTCTCTCTAAAACAGTTAATACTAAAACATTTCAAAATTCTCATAGAAAATTCAATAAACCGGCCTTACGGAAGTTATAAATTCCATCTACCATCTAAGTTCAAAGATTTATGTTAAAAAATAGCAGCCTTTATTGAAACTACTTAAAGCTTTAATTAAATCCACTCTTTAAACTGATTGCGGAAAATGAAATAAAACTCAAATAGTAAAAAAAAATATTTTTGCGTGATCCATCTAAGAACTAACAAACAATGAAACAGAGAGAGAACTTGGCTCTAAAAACAACATTATTATGACAAATGTGCCGAAGTAAGTGCGTCTATCTTAAAACTTTGTTTCGCTTACATAGTTTATTCAGTATGGATGTATGGACTTGTGTGTGATTTGTGTAGAATAATATGAATGGTTTACGTCAAAATATGATGCGATGATGTCGTTTCATATCTTCTAACTTATGGGACAGTATTTTTGGAGCGGATGGTCTGTGGCTCCCCAACAGGCTCAGCTCTAGGAAAGGAAAGGAAGGAAAGGCTCAGCTCTAGGAAAGGTGTAATCTTAAGTGTAAGTAAGGATCTTGCACCTGTGAACCAGGAGTGGACGAGACGGTACCCCATATCCTATATTTATGGGTTATTAAGATATAATATGGAGCAGCTGGTGGATGACTAAGTCAACGCCGAAAATGTCCATTTAATTATGATAAACAGGGAGAAGAGAGAGATCTTTATGAAGTATAGTGTTTGTTTGCTTGATAAAGTAATAAAAAGAAATAAATATAAAATTATTTGGATTCAATAAATAACTCAATAAATATGTGTAGAATGTATATGTATGTACAGATTAATATTAGGATGGAATTTAAACATATGGTATATAAAAACAAAACAACCCTTAAGAAAATATTGTAGAATTACATATATTATCATACATGTAAAATCTGCAATAGAAATGTGTAGTAAATAAACATAAATTTACTACCCTAAGAAAGCATATGATTCAACAAAACTAAGTATTGAAATAAGAAATGATGTTAAAAAACTCCGATCCTGTCGGAGGAATTAAATGTATATAAGTAATAAAGAAAAAAAAGTATAAGTAAGGTAATCAGAGCTACTATGGGAAGGGAGAATTTTCAGCCTTAGGGGGGCATTATACTTGTAGGCCGATTTTATTTTTAACCTATTTCAAAAGAAGGAAGTAACCAGTTCTACTGTATGTTTTATTTGTATATATGGATGATATTATTTAACCATCAGTGGGACATCATCATCGATATTAACTTTTTTTTTTTTTTTTTTACCGTCGTTGGTCTAACGCCTCCACAGATAAGGGTAATGGTCCAGGGTTCAAATCCCTGGTCTTGCCACAAAATAAAATTTAGTATCAACTCAAATTCTGGTCCGGTCATTATCAGTCTTGTACCCTGACTTCTTCCCGTTCGTGTCACCATTGGCTGGTCGCCCCAGCCGCTACATTATCATTTATTATATAACTCAACGACAAGACAACACAATAATAACCTCCTATAAAAAACACTAAACCTAAAATTATATCTACTATCTTTGATATAATAGGTCTTTACCTATGAAATTGCCGTTTTGTATGAAAAAATTTAAACGAATTTTTTTCATGAATTTTTTTATTTGTATTAATCGAAGTAATCACCCATGCAATCAATGCATCTTTGCCATCGCAGTGGCAGTTTATTGATGCCCTTCTTAAAGAAATCAGCTGGACGGGAGGCAACAAATTCTTCAAAGGCATTTTGTACTGCCTCTCGGGTATTGAATTTTTTTCCCGCCAAGAAGTTATCCAAATTCTGGAAAAAGTAGTAGTCTGTAGGCGCAAGGTCTGGTGAGTAGGGCGGATGACGGAGAGCTTCCAACCCCAGTTCTTGCAACTTGGAGACCGTCTGCTGTGCAGTATGAGGTCGCGCGTTGTCGTGCAGGAGCAGCGGAGACGAGCGATTGACCAATGCTGGTTGGAGATGCGCCAGCTTCTCCATCATTGTGCTCAGTTCTTCACAGTACACATCTGCAGTAATGCTCACCCCGTTTGGTAAGAAGCTGTGATGAATCACACCGGCGCGCGGCGCTAGACCACCAAACAGTGACCATCACTTTTCTAGGGGTAAGTTTTCGTTTAGGGCATTATTTAGGTGCTGAACCAGGATCCAACCAACTTGCTGAGCGCTTGCGGTTATCAAACAGAATCCATTTTTCATCGCAGGTAACAATGCGGTTCAAAATTCCTTCATTTGTGTGTCTGTTGAGCAGTGCAAGGCACGTCTCGACGCGTACTTCGCGCTGGCGATCATTGAGTTCGTGGGGCACCCATTTGTCAAGCTTTTTTACCTTGCCAATTTGACGCAAATGGACCAATATTGTTTTGACGCTAACGTCGAAAGCTGCTGCTAATTCAGCCGTAGATTGTGTATCATCAGCTTCCACAACCGCCTTTAATTCGTCATTGTCGACCAAAGTCTTCGGACGACCGCGAGGTTCATTTTTCAGGTCGAAATTTCCAGAACGGAAGCGAGCAAACCAATAACAGGTGGTGCGTTGGTTTGTAGTGTTAGCTCCGTAAACGTCGTTGATGTTGCGTGCCGCTTGTGCCGCGTTGCTGCCACGACGGTACTCATATTCCATAATTACTCGAATTTTTAACGTATCCATGATGACGAAAAAGATTGAAATGCGATGAAAATGTAACACTAATCAATAAAGAAATGACTACTTTTGGAAAAAAGAATCCATGTTTTTAAAATAAAATTAATTTGAAATTAGAATTCTTAGCCAAACAAAAATTATTTTGATTTGAAATGGCCAGTACTGCAGAACGGCAATTTCATAGGTAAAGACCTAATATATGTACAGACGCCAGCACATCAAGCTACCGCAATCTGTCAAATATCCCTAATTGAAAGTGAACCTTATAGTTTTGTGATAAAGTTGAAAATCTATAAACAAAAATTGACAGATTTTCTGAGCATTCATTGTGCGTGTTTGGCATGACGGACACTTTCTCAAAACTATCATCCATGCCAGAGCTTACATAACGCGTATTATAAGCCTCGGTATACCTAAACAGATATATCTGACCGCAAAACTAGAAAGGCAACTGTATAAACTGAATGTGATCGTAATTATGTAAACTTCGAGCATTTTTATTCACTCTGTATGACTAACAAACTGATGCTCTAGTTAGCAAATGCTTGTTTTTCACGGCGGAAGTCGTGGGTTCGATTCCCACCCAGGACAGATATTTGTGTGCATGGACATGTCTGTTTGTCCTGAGTCTGGGTGTAATTATCTATATAATAATAATAATATGATTGATATGATATATAATATGATATATAAGTATATATTTACAAAAGAAAAGTAGTATATGTAGTATATCAGTTATCTGGTTTCCATAGTACAAGCTCTGCTTAGTTTGGGATCAGATGGCCGTGTATGAATAATGTCCCAGGATATTATTTATTATTATTTATTTAGATAGGTCCGCTATTCGTTTTCAAAAACTAAATGCGATAACAGAGCAACATGTCGTATAGTCTTAATTTTTTTTATTTCTATCAAAAACAAGCATACAGTTCAAGCAGAAACAATAAATAAAATAAAATAAAAAGGTTTTTATTCACGTAGACTTAAAAAAAGCGCTTGTAAATAGTCAGAACTGTATACATGTTTATAAATATACACCAATCTGGTAATGAACAGTATTATCCTGATGTCTACTGCGCTCTATAATAAAATTCCAAAGAACTGGAAAGCCTAAACTACTATATTTTATAAAAACAAGTTCAATATCATGTCAGCCTAACGACGTCCACAGCTGGACAAAGGCCTCCACAAAAGATTTGCAAAATGAAGTTGTGTACCTACATAATTTGGGGAGATATGCCATAATCACCACGCGGGTTGGCGATCGCAGTAAGATAGTCATACCTAGTACTCAGGAGAACGCTACTGCCAACTCTGGTATATATTTCCCAGGGACGACTTATACTCCTCCTACGGATTGAGATGGTGTAACGATATTCTTTATGGCCGTCAGCCAAAAACAAGTTAAATAACTTTACACTTTTAAACTTTCGCGTATCATAATTATATATAAACATTGTTAACAGGTATTAACGCGACTAACCTTATGGTTATTCACCCGACGTTTCGACCAAATTGCATTGATCGTGGTCACGGGATGACCGGAATGACAAAATAACAATAAGGTTAGTCGCGTTAATACCTGTTAACAATGTTCATATTATAAAGTTTAATAACTTTTATTACTAACACAAGATATTAAATTATCTAGTTTATACTAACACTATGCCTCTTTGAAACAGAAAAATATAAATATCACACATTAAAGCTGAGATTTAATAGTGTGATTTTACTCGGAAAATCGTTTTCACGCATGCTTGCCTTACAATAAAATGTAACGTTTAACAATATTCGTCCAGAAGTGTACTCAAATGTACGAATACCCTGCAATACCCCCAAAACACGTAGTAACTTACACCATAATAATTTATAGTAAAAGATTAATAGTACGACAATATTTTACTGCATGGCAAACCACATCGCCCGCATTTTAAGAGTATTTCAATATTTTAACAGTTATAAATAATAAATAAATAAATATCCTGGGAAATTATTCACACACAGCCAAACTGAACAGAGCTTGTAGTATACACATTATATTTATTTATATTCGATATTTATTTTATTTATTTATTTAATCATCAATGCGCACACTAAATAAGAATACAAAAAAAGAAATTGTAAAAGAAAATAACATTAAAAAGGTACTGCTTATTTCAAAGAAATTTCTTCCAGCAGACCCGCGAGAGAAATTCAAAAGAAATAGAACATATCTTGTGTAGTTTCTAGTATTACATGTACTACATGCTTATAATATACATAAATACTTATAAAATACAAAGATAAATATCTATATACACATACATATACATACAACTAAGATAATGAAGAGAGACAATGTGATTCGTTTTTTAAATACAATAATGTTTTACATAGGCGAATGTTAGAGGGAAGAGAATTGCACAACCTGACCGCATGAACCATATAAGAGTAGGAGTAAAATCAGTTTTATGTTGAGGGATTAATAGAAGTGATTGACGATGGGATCTGCAGGGAGCATTTGAGCAATGAAGATAGGAGAAACGCTCCCGTAGTTAGGTAGGGTGAAAGGACTGTGACGGATATTGAAGAGAAGCACAATATAAAAGTATTCCTGCGAAGCCGTACGGGAAGCCACTTGAGATCCTTGCGAAAATTGGAGACATCTCTTCAGACCGAATTTAAAACGAATGCAGAGATTTTGCAAGCGCTCAAGTTTATTTAACAGCTCCTAAGTGATATATCACATAATATACTACTTTTCTTTTGGACATAAAAACAGATAGTTTCATGCATACAAATATCTGTCCTGGGTGCGAATCGAACCCACTACCAGCGCCATGAAAGGCTAGTATTTACCAACCACGCCAACCAGCCCGAGCTGTACGAATAATTAGGCTGCATCTTTATAATAATAAAAATTTTAAAATTATATCTGAGGCATTATATTTGACCAAATGAAAATACCAGCCCTGCAGAAGTTAGTGAGCGAGTCCGAATTGCTTCGCTCTAAGCACTATTAGAGGGAAGCAATTCGGACTCGCACAGATTATTTTTGTATCCCACTTATTCTTTTTTATTATTATCCGTGTTAGTTTACCGAGTAAAAGAACATAGTCATATAAATATGTTGAAGATGCATTAATGTCCGACTGATTTCTCTACACTGTGGCGCCTCACATGATTGTGAACAGCAGTCTATAGGATTTTATGGGCAGCCCTTCAAACGCTCCATAAGAAAGTCTCGACTTTTGGGCATTTCTGTTCCCATTGTGTGAAAGGGATTCTGCAATCGATAAGGGTGTAAGTAGTAAGTACTCAAAGGTAAATAGGACCTCGTTAAATTAAGATAATGTTTGTCAGTAATGGGGTATTGATTTTCTCTTAAGAAAATCTGCATGCATAAAATAACAATTTTGGTGCCGATTTAGATATTCAACGTGCTTGTCTTTTTAGAAATATTTCTTGTTAGAAATCAGGTTGGGGGCCCGTCAATAGCGCTTACATATATCTAAAAAAGAAAACCCGACCAAGTCAGAGACAGGCTTAGGCATCAAAGGTTCCGTGTCTTTCTTGACGTATCATAATAGCCGAAAGACGCCAACAGCTGGGCAAGGTCTCGCCCAAAGATGTCCACAATTGCCGGTCTTGGGCTAACTGCATCCAGCAACCCTCACAAAATCATCGGTCCATCTAATAGCGGGTCTACCCACGCTGCGTCTTCCAGTTCGTGGTCGCCACTCCAGAACCTTTCCACCCCAGCGGCCGTCAGCTGCGAACTATGTACGCTGCCCACAGCCACTTGAGCTTGGGAATTCTTTGGGCTATAAAGATTACTTTGGTTCAACTGCGGATCTCAACACTTCTGATTCCATTTCGCAAGGACCTTATTTTATATCGTATAATTAGTTATTTCTAAGTAATTAGCTATTATTTTAACCGGTAGCACCCATAACCAGCTGTATTTCCCGATCCGCGAGTAGCTAGTTACGCGGACGGACTATAGATTTAATTTCTGAGCATCTGCGGGCTTCGAAAGGCACGGGACGACAATCGTAACATATTTATTAGGTCAATTTTGACAGAGACTGGCACCTGATTTAGATCACCAGGACTCTCCCACCATTATTTAACTTTACTAATTGCTGAGATATACCTCTGTAACAGACGGGCACATCAGCAGAATATCTATTTACCATTTCGGTATGGAGCCCTAACAAGTTGGAAAGCGTCTATACCGCGCCATTTGTGACGTGTATGTCTGTAAGACCGGGTAGTTCAAAAAAGTCGAATAACTTTTTTATTCGCCATTGAATCGAGTAGTGATTTCGTGTACTTTCCTCATTGCGCATCCCCCACCGTTAATCCACCCCGCGCCGGCGACGCGGAAGTACTTTTTGGAGTTTTGGCCCCAACCCGGTGCGTGAGACCGGGGTTACAGTCTACGTAGGTCAAAAAAACATAGCTTAATTTTTGAATTGTTACTTTTTGATAAGTTATGTATTTATTTTGATAGTTTAATTATTATGATTATTATTATTCTGTAAACAGTAAACTTTTTGCATAATTTTATAAATTTTTCACTAAAATACTTAGTATAGTAGATATTTATTTTCTAATTTACAACTTTGTTTTAGCATGTCTTACGAACGTGAAACTCATGGTCTCGAAGCTCTTCTACTAGAAGAACTGTTATACGCCGAGAACGACAGGTTCAGTCAAACTTGCCTCGATTGATGAAAGGCTTGCCGAAATTTTGAAGATGAGTACCTGGGATAACCGGTCCTTCTAGAAATGGTTGTTGTTATTTTTGAGGGAACTTTTTTGTGGGAAGGAGTTCGTTTTTGTTTCATTTTTATAGTTCCTATTGTCATAAGACCGCAAAAGGCTGATTTAGCTATAAGATTTTATTTTTTGTTTCATATTCTATATTTTAACGTCTAGAAAAAAAATCGATAATTTTCAGTGTAATACAGTAAAGATTAATATACGTATTTCTTTGTTAATATACATCTTCGTTTTATTGTTAAAAAGACATGTCTTTTAATATTTGGCTGAGTAAAAGTAGCATGGAGTATTGCTTATTAAGAATATCTTACGTTGAAAAACCCGGTGCGAAGGACCGGCGTCACCAAAGATGTAAGTCAAATTCACGGCACAAGTGGCGAGATATAAATATTCGTAGACATTCTACCCTGTATCACGTTTGACTCATTTTCAAAGACACCGAATGGAATGAAATATTCATCCTCTGGACCCTTCTTTTATTTTAATTTTCCCTTTCTATGTGAAAAGTAATAAAGGATGTACCTTCCATGTTCTTTTTAACACAAAATAAATACGTAGTGATATCCTCCGAGTACCTATAGAGGTACCATATTGCGAAGGAAAAATCCAGGATAAAATATAATTACTGTTTTTAAAACATAAAATATGGCACGCGATATGGATGTTATATTACGGGACCAGTACGGAATCATTCCTTAAGCTTTCTCTATTAAATAAAAAAATAATTCATAAAATCTCTTCATAAACAAGGGAGATATCGCATCACACTTATGCACTTATAAAAAATCTTTTCATAACGGTTGCCTGAAAGAGATCGCTTTTAGCGATAAGGCTGCCAGTTGCATAATAAGTTTATGTCCTTGTTTGTAACCATTGTAATGTTTTACTTATTTTTGCAATAAAGTGTACTTCTTCTTCTTTTCAAGTAAGTGTTAACATATCGTATGGGCAGTGGTTACCCTAGTGTCAGAAGTCAGAGTTGTTCAAGCCGCCCATTCAGCCTCTGATATGGCTTAACCACTATAGCCTTATAGATACAACAGGGACCGACACCTTTACGTACCTTCGACATGGAGCCACTCAGATATTAAAACACTAAGGCGATCGCCCATCTATGGACTGACCGCGAGCTATTAAGTTCCTTAACCGCACCAATCACTTACGAACCGGTGAGAGCATCTAGCTAGCTTTAACTTTTCAAGTAGGTTATAAATTATATATTATCATTGTACGTATACGGGTTGGCGACGACAGTACTCAGAGCAACGCTGCGCGCTGGAAACTGCTGGGCGCGGATTGCGAAAGACTAGCAATAATAGTGGAGATCTTTGGGGAAGGTTTTACTCCAGAAGTGGAAATTTTTCGATAAATCGAGAATTATGAAAATAGAAAAAAGGAGGAAATTATGACATGAACATATTTTTATGTATCAACTAGCTGTGCCCCGCGGTTTTACCTGCGTTAAACTTTATCAATTATAGCCTATGTACTCAGGGTGTCAGCTAACTCCATATCAAATTTTATTCAAATCGCTCCAGCCGTTTCGACGTGAAGAAGTAATAAACATACACACTCACACAGTCACAAACTTTATTATTTATGATATGAGTGTCTGTCTGTTTTTGTGTAAATTTAAGCATAATTTCCATACTATTGCTATTTGGCAAATATATTCACTTATCAAAAGGAAACGCGGACAATTCCTACTATAAGTATAATTTATGGTCACACTACCTGGGTAACGTTAAAACTCGTGTTTGATCACGTTACAAAATTAACTTTTGATTAAACAGCTTCAAGGCTTTAAGCGTTAATTGAATTATTTATGTTACCTGTTCCAATATTTTCATACAATTTGAGAGGTTTTATTACACTTTTTTATATAGTTTTATGCGAAGGTTTTAATTAAAGATAAAGTCAATGGACTTTAAATTGACAGGGAAGATAGGCACTTTGCAAGCGGATACATAATGTATTTGTTGACTGCCGTTTTTATCTCATCGATAACTTACGGAGCAATGAGAGCATCTGGCTATATGGCGCCAGCCAGGAGTTCTATTAATGTGTGACTACATAATTGAATTTGTACACACCAGGTATGTTTTTTGAAATCTTCATTAGCGGCGCTGTGGACGTTTTTTAGGCTGGGTCAAAATCGAGTCAGATCACGTGACCTGATCGAATATTCGTAAGACTGAGGGTGTTTTTGTTTAATTCACACTGGCCGTATAAACACTCACATGACCGCAGCATAATATTTTATTTATGTTAGTTTTTTTACACCGGTCACCGTAGCCTAGTTGGTAGTGCTCCTGCCTACGAAGCTAGTGGTCCTGGGTTCGAATCCCGGTAAGTGCAAATATTTATGTGATGAGCACGAATATTTGTTTCTCAGTCATGGATGTTTTCTATGTATATAAGTATTTATCTATCTATATAAGTATGTATGTCGTCGCCTAGTACCCATAGTACAAGCTTTGCTTAGTTTGGGGCTAGATGATCTGTGTGACATTGTCCCTAGATATTATTATTATATTATTTACAGCCGACTATTATTTACTACCAAATTTTATATTTTTTAAATGTATTTCTACAATATGTGGGGAAGCAATTACTATGAGTCCTTACCGCCCAATGGTGTAAAGTAGCATCTTTCACTCGCTACTCTGATCAAAGAAACAGTACTTTCCGAGTATGAGAAATAAAAAAATAGTTTTTACTTTTATCGGTAGTCCCCAAAGACTGCCTCGCATGTTTTTTCTTTTAAAGACAACGCCCGCACTAATATAATTTATCCCTGGGTCGCGGATTACTTTTACAAACATACATATATCTAAGTATGCAACTATTTATGGGTCACACAGATTAACTAGGGTAGGCTCCTCAGCGGCGAGGATCGCTTTGGCCCCTTAACGCGTCATCAGTGATCCCGCGCAACTGATCACACCCTCTCTTAGAATTCTGTCCTTTTGCTTCAGCGGCCCCCTGAGCTGTGGCCCGAACCCCAAAAGGGTGGCCTCAGGTATTAGTCGTTTAATTTAAGCTACTGGTTAAGAGCCTTCTGCGCTAGCCAAATGCTCATTGCCTTCAATTCTTTAATTATAATATAGTAGAACTAAATTTCAAAATAATAGATTAGTAACTTGTTATTTATTTTAGGATTTAAGAAAATATATCTGTTAAAACAGACCGCACAGACGGACTAATTAATTTTTTGTATTTTTTATACTGTATTCGACTATGCATTGTGAACTTGACAAGTACAAATGTATGTCAATACCCAAGCGCTGAATAAAAATTTCATTTTTTCTTACACAAATAGTTTCTGGCAGTGTTTCCCAGTAGCTGTAAAGTCATACACTGCGCAGTAGGTTAAAGAAATTACGATGCCACATAAATGTAAAAAAAATCACGGAATAAATGAACTTTGATTTGATTTAGTTGTCCAACGTGAGAATCATACCACGGGGCACGATGTGGCGACGTGATTGACTCATAGATACAGATGAATAATTTGTGTCACGGGCTTTTATGGTCAAAAATCCAACGAGCATTCTCACTTTTTTTTTATAGATAACGCCCGCATTTGGGAAATTAATCTGGAAAATAACCTGAGTCGCGGGGTACTTTACAAACATATATTAGACGGTTTTGGTCAGTACAAAAATTAAGAATAGGGACAATGTCACACATATTTTATCATCCTAGCCCCAAACTAAGCAAAGCCTGTACTCTGGGTACCAGGCGACGATATACATACTTATATAGATAGATAAATACTTAAATACATAGCAAACATCCATGACTCAGAAACAAATATTCGTGCTCATCACACAAATATTTGCACTTACCGGGATTCGAACCCAGGACCACAGGCTTCGTAGGCAGGAGCACTACCAACTATGCTACGGTGACCGTCAAGACTATTTATTTTTAGTTCTGTTTTTTATTTTTTATTGTAACCTACAAGAGACACAACAAATAATGACCAAAATACATTTTTGGAAAGTTCATACATTAATTTCATACCCTATAAAACATCTGAATACGAGAGCGAGATACCTGCACTCAGAATCCCTAGCCTTAAAATAATTTATTATGAACGCTAAGTTAATTCCTCAAAAGAGTGGAATTTTATACCTAAATAAGGTATGATAAATAAATTTAGCTACAGAGGCTTTTGAGATAAAAGTGTTAAGCATTCCATTGCAAGTCTTTCACAAAGGACACCTATATACATGAGTTATAGCCAGTACTTGGCGAGCTATACTTATACACAGCCTAAATAAAATAGTACAACACTCATTGTTACCTAGGGGCTGCGCTGTACCCCCTGCTGGAGCTATACCTAGTACCCATGGCTCCTGATATGAAAACAACATCTCTAGAGAATTTTGAACCTTCATTTCCATAGCAGCTCTTAAACCAAAGACCCGCAGGTGATTGAGTCAAAATTATTATTATTATTTTATTTTTAATCTCAAAAATGGGAAATCATAAATTTGATCGTCCGGCGGGCCTCGAACCTGCACCATCTACCAATCCGGCGTAGGCGCTCTGCGTTAAGCTACGAACGATACACGCTGGCAGATCTTTAGGATTCCCTTGCTAACACCCTTCCGGAGGATGTAGGTATTATCTATCGGTTTTGTTTTCTAGAAACATGGCCGACTGATATGTTCACAGTTGCATGTAAAAGATCATATCATTTTTGATAATACCTTCCACATTATTGAATTTGAATTTTATAGCATTATTCGCAATGCAAAGCGTTTATCTAATCTCAAAAATGGGAAATCATAAATTTGATCGTCCGGCGGGTCTTGATGATTATCTTATGATTTCCCATTTTTGAGATTAGATAAACGCTTTGCATTGCGAATAATGCTATAAAATTCAAATTTAATATATTTTTTTTATTTAAAGCCTTCTGCGCTCGTTTCATCGGCGATCGTGGCCCATATAACTTGGAGTTGTTTTTTTTCTTTGAGACAACACCCGCACTAAAGAAATAAATTTTAATCCGTGTGCCACAAGATACTTGCAATTTATGAATACAAAGCACACCTAGACACAGAACAACTATTTATGAGAATTGTTGATTTCACATAAAAAATGTCCCGGGGGCTAGTGCCTAATTTGTGATCAATTTAAAATTAAATTTATTTATTGCAAATCATGTGATTAGAATGTTGTTACAATGCTATTAATTATGTTTCAACATGATACCCTGTAAGGGCACAGCAACATAAGGTACATATTACATTAATACTAAATATTTATCATTTAATTTTACACAATACAACCAATATAATAAGTAGTAAATTACAGTATTACATAATGAAATAATAAGAGGAAAAAGAAATATAAAGAAGTTTCATGCATGTCAATAGACTAAATGGGAAAACCCAGACGGATAGCAACCCTATTCTCACATAAACTTCAACATGAATGTAGTAACTATTTTAATGAGTTAGCCAGCTATTTAATATGCGCTGTACCATATTTTATTACCTAGACTTTTATTTAAATGGCTTGGCATTTCAAACGAGGTGAGACGAAAATGTCATTCCAAAATATTTGGAGTTACGTCAAAGACGGGAAATTGGATTGGCCACTGACAAACTAAGCTTTTTTGATCACGTAGAGTTGGAAAATAATATTCAATCTAGAAAAAAATATATTTTCTAAAGTGCTGTTCAGACACGGAGAGATGTTCAGACATGATATGGAATCTTGACAAACTGCCAAATCAGTTTGTGTCTACCAATTTTTTTGCTATAACTAAGCCTTTTAAAGAAATAAATTGAATGAATGATAGTGAAAATCCATTGCTTTAAACTAAAAGTGGTCTGTTATAACAATAAAGCTCTTCGCCAAATTTTAACCACGATGGCTCATCTCAATGGAGAATATCCAGGTAAATAGTGCATGTTCTATGAGTACTCTTACTTCTTTCACTCTCAAATTCCAAAGGGAAGGCAAACCGACACAATCGTGGAGTGATCAGACAGAGAGGTCAATGGTGTTACGTGTTCTCCGTGGGATGGAGATGTTATATTAAGAGTATTATTGTCGTCAAAATTAATATAGCAGTTTTAGGTCCAACCCGGGAATTGAACTTAACACCCAGTATCTACAGTTGAAAACGCTACCGCTGTAACAACGTGGCAGTAATCTCGTGCTACGTTACATTACGCAGTGCTACGTCAAACGAAATTTACTCGGCACATTAACAATACCGTAGTAGTAATAGAGCGTAGCACTTTGGGAAATGCCGTAGCATGTCACGTAGTGCTACCATAGCACTACGGATATATTCTTTAGTATTTCCCATATAATTGTAAAGTGTTTTAAGTTTTTGGCTGCAAGCTTAAGTGCAAAGCAAGAAAGAACGACCTTTGATACTCGACGGAACGCCTTGGGACAGTGCGCCGATCTAAATATCTTGGTCACGTATTATCCCTAGAGCTCAAAAACGACGATGACATTTGTCGAGAGTGGAAGGCGTTGTCGCTTCTGCTAATATCACCCTCTTTTGTGCCCACTGTAGGTACTAACTTTTACACCTGCAGCTAGTTCGCTAGATATAATTACCCTATTACTAAGACTTCGCTGTCTGTCTGTCTGTTACCAGGCTGTATCTCATGAACCGTTATAGTTAGGCAGTTTTTCACAGATGACGTATTTCTGTTGTCGCTATGAAAACAAATACAAAAAAAATTAAGGGGGCTTCCATACAACAAACGTGAATTTTTTGCTCGTTTTTAATGGTACGGAACCCTTCGTACACGAGTCCGACTCGCACTTGGCCGGTTTTGAAGATGTAACACGTTCTTCTCGTACAACGATTATCGAGAATGTTTGCAGACGACATGTGGGTTACTTGTATAATAACAACAATCTCGCAGGATAAGATATAGATAGCTCACACTATGGGCTTTTGTTCTATAAGTTCAGACATAACTCAATAAATCATGAATAAAGTGATTTTACACGGGGGACTAGAGAAATGGGGCAAGTTCAAAGTTCACAAGTTCACATTTTCTAAATTATTTCTGGACACAAATAAGTATTAATTTAAATTAATAATTATTCTTAATTATACAAATTATAAATTTACCCTTTGGCTACCCGTTTTACCCTTTGGGAACGGAACCCTAATAACCACCAAAGCCAAAAGCAACACAATGAAAATTGTTTTTAAAACAATGATTCCCATTTGTTTGAATCCAGTATTGGCAAAGTTCTTCATTCGACAATCCGCCAAATGTTATTTTGATGGGCTCCCCGAATGGAACACAATGTTTCAATTTTATAGTTTGGTGAATAGTTAATTTTTGTAGCCGTTTTGTTTCGAATGTACTGATTTTTTTACTGGGGAAACTAAAGCAGTGGTTGCAGTTTGAATTAGAAATAAAAGCGCAGTCTGTATTGTAGTGGATTTTTGTGATGCAATTTTTTTTTTATAAAGCGGGACTAGTCCCTCCCTCTTACCCACCACTGCAACTCCCGTAAGCCAGGATCAACAGTGGCATACAGGGAAATGACACTGAGCGGTGAGGCTCAGGCATTTTGAGATGCAAGGAGAATAAAGGTACCTATACTTACTTACTTATCGTATGGCCAGTGGTACCCTAGTGTCAGAGTTGTTCAAGCCACCCAGTAATCCCAGCCCAGCCTCATGGCTTAACGACTGTTGCCTAATGGATCGACAGCTTAACGTGTCCTCGAAGCACGGAGATGCTCAGAAATTAAATCACTTTGGCGGTCACCCATCTGTGGACTGACCGTGAGCCTAGTTGCAGAACTTCACCAATCTCTTAGGAACGGTGAGAGCATCTATTTATGAGCGCCGAATACGACTTCGGTGTTGAAGACACTCAGAGAGAAACAAATGGCTGTTATTTTTCTTATGTCTATATAACTTTTGTAGTTGTGTATGTATGTATGTTTGTCCGCACTATGAATATAAATCCCTGTGTCGCCGAATACTTTAGAGACATATATTTGCTAAAGTACTAATTTGTCGGTCTTTCTAGATAGAAAGATGGATTAAAATTAGTGCTTTAAGATATGGTACTGGTAGATACCTTTTTGGTTTGGGGTGGGGGGGGGGGGGGGGTTATGGACTCTACGCGACTGATACATAACAGCGAAAACGTAAATAATTTAATTCACAATAAAAAAGCATTCATCGTCAATTTGAGATTTATGAATTCTAAAAAGATAGTCAAGTAAAAGGCGGGAAACCATCTGATTGGATGCGAAATACAACTTTTTATCGCGTTCTGATTGCAACATTGTTCTAATGAGATCGAAGCTCCCCGTTTAGATCGAACGATTGAAAAACTGGCTGGAAAACAACTGACGGTCGAATGTTTAAAGAAAAAATAATTGGAACTAGTTTCAAACGCGGATTTGCTCGTGTGAACTCATTAAATACTCTTAGATCAGAAAGTGTACGTGATCCGAACTATAATATAATCTAATAGAATTATTTGTATTCTTTATTCTAAAATGGAGTCAGGATATTATTATTATTATTATTAATTTATTCAGAGATAACAATTTTACAATCGTATTTGAATATTAACGAGACTTACATACTAGACTCAAAAAATAAAAATAAACGGAATTTATATATGTAATACCAATAAAAAATACAATAATGAATGAAGCTACGACGAAACATAATTAACAAAGTCACCTTAACATTTAAATTCGTCTACTGAGTAAAAGCACCCTTCCAGCAAAAGCTTTTTTAATTTATATTTAAATATGTTAGGAAAACGATAGTTTTAAGCTCAACCAATATAATTTCTAATTCTAATTCAATATAATTTAGAAGTTTCGAAATTCTAAAAGTCATCGTCCACACTGGAGTTTGGAATGCCTGTATCGCGAGGGTCTTTGCAAATAGACAATTCACGGACACCTAAACAACCAGATTGATTGGTCACACAAAAAATTGGTCCAACCCAGGACTCAATACCAAAATGCGAGGGACCCAAGCCTATAATCTTCACTACTGCCTCACACTTAATATCGTCCTAATCAAATTTTGACTTTGGTGGCCAGTCTTAATAGAGACTAGCCAACTACGGGGTACATATTAAAGTGCACCACCACTGTGCGCGGAAACACTACACTCTCCGAGGTACGGGAGCTTAATACCGCCAATTACCAGTTACTTGGTCGTAGCAGGGAAAACTTGTTCAGATGGGAAAACATCAATAATCGCAGCCTACAATGCAAATGTGGTGAAGTCCAAACGACAATGGAAGACCTGTGCCTCTAGCACGAGTTCCTGCAGTTTACTTACTCGATCACACGTACAATTTCCTCCCATACATTGTGCACCAGAGCGCCTCTCGCGGAAACTATTAAGAACTAAAACTCTGGTGCTCAATGTATGGGACGAAGCTGTACGTGTGATCGAGTAAGTAAACTGCAGGAACTCGTGCTAGAGGCACTGTTATCATGTCGCGCGTGCCCTTACAACTGCACGTTTAAAGAACTGATGGAAGCTAATCATAATGAGATTCTCGTGGCCAAGTTCTAGGTGGACACACTTAAGATTGCCATCGACTCGCTAAGCAGAAGAGTAGACTCCGGGCTGATACTAAGATTGTTTTGTAACAGAATATTCCCAATTTGCCTATTTTGTACGCCACAGTCGTGGGTTTGATTCCCACCCAGGACAGATATTTGTGTGCATTTGTCGTGGGTTTGATTCCCACCCAGGACAGATATTTGTGTGCATTTGTCCTAAGTCTGGGTGTTATTATCTATGTGTAAGTCTTGTATGTATTTACAAGAGAATGGTAGTATATCAGTCCGTTCTGGTTTCCATAGTACAAGCTCTGCTTAGTTTGTGATCAGATCATTCAATAAGATTATTATTATATTTATCCTTATAGTTTTCATTACTTACGCAGTACAAACAAAATCAAACGTAATATCGGAACCATTAGGCTATTTAACAGCAAAAGCTCAAAGGCTCCAAATTCCATTTTTTCATTGTATCTTATCCCCGAGTTCATCAGAATTCAGCCTGTATCGCCTCATTTCGTCTTTTTCCTTATTTTATAAAGAGAAGGGACATTTTTTTCTGTCGCTTTGAATTAGGTGTAGATATTTGTTGAAACGTGACAACAGTTCTTTTTTAGGGTCACTACCCTTACTATGAATTATACAAAACCTTTGAGTGCACCTTTATTAGGTGCCCCATTGACTTATGTGTACAAATGGTTCAATTAACTGTCCCGAACTTTTAGAAAAGATAGCGTTAATAGCGCGCACTATACCATTACGGAAAGCTCACATAATCTTCATTCCCAGCGTTAAGAGTACATACAGGCAAAACTCATTTATTATACGTACCAGTAGGATTTTTAACAAGCTCTCTTGTGTATATGATTTTGACCTATTGAATACCAGTGTTTCCAAGCTTAAACATACATTAACGCAAGTTTACTTCTCGTAATTTCGCATTTGCTAACCGACCTTTAACCTAATTTATTAATGTAATATCTATCAGTGGAAACTTGTAAATGGCTTTTAGATTTCTATAAGTTATGTTTAAGTTACCTGCTAGCTGTAAGTATCCCAAAAAATGTAAAATAAAATAAATAAAAATATACTTTGTCAGCCTTATTTAAAAATGCTACTTAAATTTAAGCCGGCCGCTAAGCCATACGTTATCAGAATATTCATTTAAAAACCCGATTGAACGCTGACACGCGGTTAAGTTATGTCGAAATTTAAACCGCGTCGGCCCCTAAGTTAAACCTAGTTTAAGTAAATGAAGATGGTGGATTTTATTTGCATCAGCCGACGTTTTGTTTGACGTTTGTTTGGTAATTGAGGTTTTATGAAAGTTTTTGGCTGTTTTAAGTTTTAAAATAAATACTGAATTCCAGTTGGATTCACTCATAAACTTGAAAAAACCACCGTGGAAAACTAAAAGTCCTTTAAAATGCGCTTTTATGATCATAGATCTATCATACTATGACTACCATAGAGAAACAACATAAAGTACTGACACATCATCCGATTTAGTCGATTTATTTTGGTCAAGCTCTATACCAGTCCCAGAAATGTTGACAGAGTAAAATAAAATGATGTTACTAGTGCTTAGCTGAGAAAACTTTTAGTAGGATTTTTAAATAAAGAAATAGTTTAGGGGGTACAAGTGGTTGAGCGGGGTTTAGCTGAGTCATGGTTAAGCGGCGGATCACGGCATTATTTTAAATAAGAACGTGAAGGTATATATTCCATACGTGATAGCTCGTCATTGAGTATTTTTAAGAGCAGAACTAAGAATCACTTCTTATCTCTGTAACTTACGTATATATAAGGTATGTAGGTTTATGTAGTTTTTTAAATAGATATATATTTTTATAAGGTAGCGTATGTAATTATTAGTGTGTATTTTATGAATATATTTACCCGACACGGTACATAATTATAATAGTGTGTTGTACACTGCCTATACCCATAATTTTTAAAAAACTCTCTTTCCTGATGGTTTGCTGGAAGAAAATTCAATAATGAATTAAGCTCGCCTATGTACATGCATTTTCTTTTGTAACTTCTAACTTATGTATTTATTTTCTGTGTGCAATAAAGAATAAGAATAAGGTATGTAATATTAATATATACATACAAAGTATATATTAAGAAAATATGAAGAGATGCATGATTATATTAAGTAATTTTGTATGTTTGTTCAATGTTATTTTTGATTATTCTTATTTTTTTACTTTATAATTTATATAATTTGCATTCAATTTAATTTAATTATTGTGACATTGTTTATTATTGCCGCAAAATGTATTTTTTTCTTAAATTATATTTTCTTAATTATTTGTAGCTTGTTATTTAGTTTAATTAACAATTGTTCCCCACGTTGTTTATATTGAGCTTGTGGTGCTTGCCTGTAAGAGGTAACTATACTGGAATTTGTTCTGTGTATATAATAAATAAATAATACATAAGACAGAGTCGGTAGACTCTGTCTTATGTATTATTTATTTATTTATTACAGACATCTTATTGCTAACAGATAATTCCAAGCACAATAAGTGATACAATCATTAGTATAAGTTACTGTTGGTAAGTCAAAAATAAATAAATAAAATCTAAATTAGTAATTCTATCCTAAAACTAAATTAGTAATTATATCTTTGACGGTCACCATAGCCTAGTTGGTAGTGCTCCTGCCTAAGAAGCTGGTGGTCCTGGGTTCGAATCCCGGTAAGTGCAAATATTTGTGAGCCCGAATATTTGTTTCTGAGTCATGGATGTCTTCTATGTATTTAAGTATCTATCTATCTATATAAGTATGTATATCGTCGCCTGGTACCCACAGTACAAGCTTTGCTTAGTTTGGGGCTAGGATGATCTGTGTGGCATTGTCCCTAGATATTATCCGTTGTCTAGTAACCATAGTACAAGCTTTGCTTAGTTTGGGCTAGATGGAGCTGTGTGATATGTACCGGATATTTATTCATTTACGAGATATCTACAGCCCAACAACAGAGGCTCAGCAATAGGATCCCGTCGGCACTCATAGTTATCACACATAAAAAGCACCCAGATCAAGGCAAATAGACTTGTCCATGAACACCACACAAGGATCTAACCCGCGACCTTCATATCAAAAGGTACAGACACCAGCACATCAAGCTACCCCAATCTGTCAAATTTCCCCAGTTGAAAGTGAACCTTATTCTTATGTGATAACGTTGAAAATCTATAAAAGATATGTGCTGGCGTCTGTACTACTTACTGAGACACAGGCGGTCATGAAACAATGTATTAATAAAGCGCAACAAATAAATAGTCTCAATTATATAAAAAATGCTAAAAATACCAGTAGAGCTGCGTGGAATATTATAAAAGAAAATAAAAATACCATAGACAACAAAACAGAAATCGATAAAATAGAATTTAATAAAAAATCTTATGACCACCCAGAGCAAATTTGCGAATTATTTAATGAATTTTATATATCACAAAATAACACCCCCGCATTTAATAATCACAAACATCAACAAATACCTATAACCATCATCCCATTTAACTCTAAAACTATTTCTAAAAATTCAAACTTTTCAGATTATTCACTCATTAAAAAATACCCATTCGACAGGGTACGACGATTTAAGCACTGTAGTATTGTAAACATGCGCACCATGCATTTTAGCTCCCCTGACATACTTACTTAACTTATCATTCATAGAAGGAAAATTCCCCACCCGACTCAAGACATCAATTGTTAAGCCTTTATTCAAAAAAGGAATCAAAACAGACATGAGTAACTACAGGCCAATAACTTTAATACCCATACTTTCAAAAATATTTGAGAAGGCTATGTACATTAAAATGGAAAACTTTCTAACGACATGTAAAATTCTTAAAAAGGAACAATTTGGTTTTAGAAGAGAAAGTTCAACAGCTCTAGCCTGTTTTACATTGGTCAAACACATAACGGAAACCCTTAATGACAAATCCATGATAGCCTGTCTCTTCCTGGACATGAAAAAAGCATTTGATTGCGTCTGCCATCAAACTTTACTTTCTAAGATATATAAATACGGAATACGTGGAAATGCTCACGAATGGATCAAAAGTTATCGTACATTAACGACCTTCCAGATGCTTTAAATCAAGATTCTATTCTCTTTGCAGATGACACTACACTAATCATAAAAAAACAACACAAAAGGCCAATTACAAAAAGACATTAACTTTGCTCTCGATAGTACCATAAACTGGCTTAACCACAATAATTTAAAAATTAACATGAATAAGACAAATATAATACAATTTCAGACATACAATTCAAACATTATCCCTTTGGACATAGAATATAATAACACTCGTTTAAGTAGTGTCGATGATTGTGTATTTTTAGGTATCACTATGGACAAATATTGCAACTGGAAACCACATATTGAAAAATTAGTTAATAAAATAGACCGTTTTCTATTTGTACTAAAGAGAATTAGACAAACTGTTATCGTAAATACCGCACTAGTGGCGTACCATGCTTATGTCTCTTCTTTACTTAGATATGGAATAATCGTATGGGCAACTCAGTAGAAATAGATAAAGTTTTCATAGCACAAAAGAAGTGCATTAGAGCCCTGTGTGGGGCTAGGTTCTTGGAAAGTTGCAAACCTTTATTTCATAAATATAACATTCTTCCATTACCGTGTATATATATATATATGAAATATGCATTTTAGTTAAAAAACATCCAAACTTATTCGAACATTTTGATATCATGTCTAGACATAAAGACAAAATTATATTATCTAGAATAAGACTAGAGATTTTCAAAAAAAATGCATATTGCATGGCAATAAAAATATATAATAACCTTCCGTTACATATAAAAAAAATGTCATTACCTCAATTTAGGAAGAGTTTATTTAATTTCCTCAAAGAGAAATGTTTTTATAGAACTAAAGAATATCTAGAATATAAGTCGAAATAATAATGTAATTTAATAGATTAATTTATAATTAGATTAAGTTCCTAAACTACATATATGTACTCGTATATTTGCACGACCTCAGGTCAGAATATGTTGGATTATAACCTTTTCATTAAGACCTTATGTACCATATTTGAGCAAATAAAGATTTGATTTGATTTGAATAAAATTTGCACAGTTTGATTCACCTTTTTAATTCCTTATTAGCGATAACAGCGCTAATAAGGAATTAAAAAGGTTACTAATTGTCATTAAATCGTATTCTATTTTCCAATTAAAAAATAAAATAAATATCTAAGTCCTTATTAGTAAGTAAATCTGCCCTATATGTTACCAATGTCAATAAATTTATAACCACACTAAATGTATTATTTGGGTCAATTAAATTAAACCATCAAAATTTATTCAAATCAAATATGACGAATTTATTTATTGAATTTATTGTTACAGTCACCAAAATTAGTTACTTTATCAATAACTGAATAACTATTGTGCAAGCGCGCCTACTGTAAACCTACTTCTACGAGGGCATGGGGGAATGGCAGCAGCGCAAGCGCATTTGACCCTATATGTAAGGTGACTGTCTCGTCGGTGTAGCGGTAATATGTCACCCGCGGAGAATGAGGTCCTGGGTTCAAATACCAGGTCGCGCCAAAAGTGATTTTCTGTAAAAAGAAAAAATTCTCAGCATCACCCCAAGTCTGGGAGTTGGCGAAATTATACCCCCGTGCCTCGGAGAGCATGAAAGCCGGTTCTGTACCTCTTTCCGGTCATGACACTAGGCGTCCCATCGGATCACGAGAGTGATGGAATAGAAAGTACTCCTGTGTTTGCGCGAACACTTGTGCACATAATATGTCCCGCACAGATGGTTAATCCCTATTGAGACTGGCCGCCCGTGGGCAAGATTCGTCTAGGAGGACATTTATATAAGTTGCTAGCACCCGGAAGACTAAATTTATGAATTCCTATTTTAAGTAGAATCGTGTTTCTTTTTGTGTATATTACACTCTTGTTGTTTGTGAAATGGTTTTGAAAATTCTATTTTTAATCGTTTGACGCTGTTTCCGGAATGGTACCATATGAATATTGTTCCAAGCATACTAATAAAGCTAAGTAAAAAGTATACAATATTGTTTTAATGTTAAGATAAAAAGATAGAGGTTGTCAATTTGATTGAATATTTGTTTTGTTATATTTACGTATCTTTCTTGTCGATCCATAAAGAAAAATGAAATCGGTTCTATATTCTTAAAACAGTAAATATTAATATAAACAAGACGTCATATTGGCGCGAGCTCCATCGGGGTTGTCTTAAATCCGGCGCCTCCGCATTAATCAAACAACAGTTGTAAGTAATTATACAATGGACCATTTAGAGCGACAGAATTCAATTCAAAACAATACAACTTATGTCCTGGTACAATTCCGAACAAAAGGTATTACAATAAAATAATTGTACATTTCAAGGCGCGGAAACAACTGACAGTCGGATGGCGCACAAAATGAAAAGAACAAAATAATGGGAATAAATAAAATATAATAATATATTGGAACGACGTCCGTTAACCCGGCTAGTAGAAATCGTCACGTAACGAAAAAGTGTAGATTATATTATACGTGTGTGAGTGTGTGTGTGTGCAAATATCGAGATTCGAGTGCACGAACATTGTTCGTGGCCAGTTGTATAACCTCAATACTGGACGCCTGGAACCGTTAAAATTTATTTGCTATCGAAATTTTGGTTTGGAACGAGGTTCTTTAATGCGGCTTGTGGTAGGAGTTCACTGGTAGAAACACCACGTACCGAAAAAAGCGTATTAATACATACAAGTGTGTGTGCGTGATATCAAGATACAACTAGACCAGCATTGTGCACGGCCAGTTGTATAAATTTATTAAATAAATTTTTTGTTATTGGAATTATGGCTTTCAACGAGGTTCTTTAATGCGGCTTTCTGTAGGAGTTAACTGGTAGAAACGCCACCTAAAGAAGAAAAAACCTATATTACATACGATTGTGTGTAATAATATACGTGTGTGTGCGGGCAAATATCGAGATTCAAGTGCACGAGCATTGTTCGTGGCCAGTTGTATCACCTCAATACTGAACGCCTGGAACCGTATAAATTTATTTGTCATTGGTATAATGGCTTGCAACGAGGTTCTTTAATGCGGCTTGCTGTAGGAGTTCACTAGTAGAAACGCCACCTAAAGAAAAAAACCTATATTACATACGATTGTGTATGTACGTGCAAATATCGAGATTCAAGTAGACTAGCATTGTGCACGGCCGGTTGTATAACTTCAATACTGAAAGCATGGAATCGGTACAATTTAGTTGTTATTCTAATGAAGTTTTCGAAAGTGGTTCTTTAATGCGAAGAAGTTAACTGGTAGAAACACCACATAACGAAAATAAGGTACATATATTACAATTACGACTGTGTGTGTTCGTGCAAATACCGAGATTCAAGTAGACTAGCATTGTGCACGGCCGGTTGTATGACTTCAATACTGAAAGCATGGAATCGGTAGAATTTAGTTGTTATACGAATGAAGTTTTCGAAAGTAGTTCCTTATTGCGAAGAAGTTGACTGGTAGTTACGCCATGTACCGAATAAGTGTATAGGTACTACTCGTATATACGAGTGTGTGTGCGTCCGACACTGGCTATTTGGTCTACACCAACGGGCAATCTCACGAAATGCCAAGTGTACTTGTTCGCGCCGAGCATTCGGTGCTAACTTTTTCTTTATTATAGTTAAATGTAAGTAATCCTTAATTTTATTGTCAACAAATTATCGCTGCATCGTCACGAGCCGCTAGTACAGATCAACGGTTGGTTTCGTTCTGTTGCGTATGATCGTGTGCGTATGATAGACTGTTCACTGTTAATACACTCGGCAACATGGGCTTAAACAAACATTCCCTGACGTCCTAATGATTCAGTATTGGAGGGCGATCGACCACGTCACACCATAACTGTATATCGTGAAGAGATGGATTAAAATTAGACACAATGACATAATAATGGCTAGCACGACTCAACTATCGACTGAATCGTGTCAACAACTGCCCGAGTAGCCGAAATACCCACATTTTTCATTTTATAGTGGTAGATCTAAAATTGCCTTCGATCGTTTCTAACCTACTCATGATAGTATCTAACGTGCGGTGTAGATTTTCTTGTGCCTTAGAAGGCTACTTACATTAACGTTCGTATCACTGTTACCATCATGCCATACTGTAAACGGAAATCGTCCCGTTTTACAAATACGCTTACGTGGACTTTCAAAACTATCTTTTAACATTTTTTTTTCTTATATTAAACCCATACATGACGACTTATAGACGACATATTCAGATGGCAAAGGCTTAGCCCGGCCCTCCGCCACGACCGGCTACCCGTGTAGCAATGGACTCCCCAATAATATCCTAGTGGCTCTCTATTGCCACACTATGGTTCTGTGCTTGGCCCTTTGCGATTCTGCCGGTTCGGACGTCCACCTGCCTATCCAGATTATTGAGGACTCGGATCGGTCCATCCAACTCGTAGTTCAGCAACTTTTTTACGTCTTCCGTAGCTTTATAATTGTTTTCTACGAGTGAATGGAGCTCCTCAAGCGTTTCTACAGAATTTACCACGTCACCGCTATCTGAGGCCGGTGCCCCTCTCGCACGGCTTCGTCTACTTATCGAAAGACCCTCCAGGATCTCGCCCTAGTATATGCATACGAAGAAACATGCCAGGACATCTGTGCAAACAGGTAAGTGACGTGCAGCCGTTCCTTTGTTTAGGGGCGCATCAATTTTTCTCGCTAATTAATAATATATTCCTATGGAGACACAGGTGACCTATTTGACCTCATAGCGCCACAATTTGAGTATTACAATCCGGGTGGGCCTTATATTCGTTTTGCTTACTTCATTCGTACTAATAAAAATTAAACAAAAGTAGTCGCACTATTCCAAGTATTTCTCTATCCACAGTTTTTTAGTACAATACGTTTAACCACATTTTTTCTATGCTCTTTTGAATTCATGAACCTTGTTACTGATGCAAATAGTATCACAAAATATTCTGCAAGTCACAGTAGCTTTATTTCCGTGCAGAATCGGTGGAGACAATTTACAGCGTGTTGCAGAAATATAATGGCCGTTGTATAAAGGTTTGTTTATGGAACCATGAGTGAAATTGTGTTTTAAAATATACTTTTATAGTTATTTAGTTTTAAATGCCATGTAACTGTCGAATCTGTACCTACGCCTAGAAGAGGAAATTTCCGCACCGTAGAATCTTTATGTAACAAGAACCCGGTCAAGTGCGAGTCAGACTCGCTTTGATTTAAGCGTTTGAATTTTCTAGCATTGGATTGTTGTTTGTGCAAAAAATAAATAGAAGAAATAAGGAAAGGTTGTGTGGACACCCAGCTATTACTGCTATTTTGCATAAGAGTGTTATCTCAATGGCGCCAGTTATTTATAATACAATTCCTCAGTGTTACAAAGAAATGTAACTTATTTAAAAAACAATTTGAAAATCTGTTGACTGAAAAAATTTATAATTCCGTAAAATAATTTTGAACTACAAATTATTATAAGTATATTTTATTGACATTAATTTACAGTAATCGAGGCAAAAGAAGTATGCAAAGATCGTGACAAATGGAAATCCGTTGTCTCTGCCTACCCCTCTGAGAAACAGGCGTGAGTCTATGTATGTATGTATGTGTAATTTAAATACTTGAATACTACTACTATTAAAATATTATTTTACGTTTAAAGATTGCCATGATATATTTGTCTTAAATTTTATTAACCATTAATTGTACTTATATTGTATCTTAAAAATAATATCCTGGGACATTCTTCACATACGGCCATCTGATCCCAAACTAAGCACAGCTTATACTATAGAAACCAGTTGACTGATATATTACATACACTACTTTTATTTTGTAAATACATACTTATATTGATTATAATCACACCCAAACTCAGGAAACAGACATATTCATGCAATAGTCCTCCATGCAATAAATGACCCAGTATGGGACTGTCCTACCTATCAGCTATTGTTTTCAGGATAATGTTGGGGCTGGCACGTACCTTGCGCACAGTGGAAACACAACGCTTGCGCATGATGGCGTGAAAGAGATGAGAATAGATGCTCATCTCTGCGAACCTTCCCTGACAATAACTTAATTTAAGTTAGCTAAATATCGTTACTATTATAAAATAAATCTTATTGTAAATTATTTCCTACAATGCGTGTACCTAGAAATAATTATATATTACTACAAACATGTTCTGACTATTTACAAGCGCTTTTTTAAAGTCTAATTGAATAAAAACCTTTTATATTTTATTTTTATTTTAAAGAACATACCGGATGCACTGCAGTAGCGCGGCAAGCCCATCAACACCCAGAACTCATTATTGTACTGCATGCGCAGAGCGCTGTATACCCCCTGCATGTTGTTGACCCACAGACTGCATGTAATAATGTCCGCCCGACCGAATTTCGGCCACGGCGGCCAGCCTGAATGGAGACTAGTCAATCGCGCAGTACATATTATAGTGCACAAGTGCGCAAAAAACACAGGGCACTTTCAGCGCACATCAGTCTCATGATCCGATGGGACGACTAGCGACACGACCGGAAAAAGGTCAGGTCTGGTCCGACGGCTTTACATGCTCTAAGAGGTACGGTGTGTAATACCGCCAACTTCCAGACTTCGGGCTGACACTGAGAAATATCTTTTTACGGAAAAATCCCAAAATCACTTTTTGGCTTGACCCGGGATTTGAACCCAGGATCTCATTATCTGCGGGTGAATACGCTCCCGCTAGACCAACTGCCTGTATGCATATATAGAACGACTGACAGTATGCTGTAAATACATTTTTTACTTATTTCGTACGCAACCCTAAATAATACTGTTGGCTTTATTCACAAAGAGAGCTCGCCCAGAGAAAGAGATTTTACAGAATTTTGCGCAATTCGCGTCGACGTAAAGAGTAGTCGTGTGCAAAGGGCTTTAAAGCGTAATTTTTGCAGAACAGCCTTAGGCAATGGCCACAGAAGGGCTATTATTCATGAAGTCCATTTATAAAACCGTATGTGCACAATACCAGCATACACAATATGGAAATTGCATGAAATCGAAGGCCAGAGCTAGCGCCGATTTCACCATTAAAATTAATCGAGATCTGTTGACAGTCAATTCAGTTCAAGCGCTTGACTGAGTGCAGATCGCTAGTTTGCATTTTACCAACAAAAGCTGATGCTTAGTGACCCTAAGCCTCAGGTCGTGGATTCAATCCCCAACCAGGATAAATCTTTGTGGGATAAATACGATTATCTGTTTTGTATCTGGGTGTGGTGTAACTTTTCTATAATATTAAGCAGGTATCTATTTTGAAAAAGGAATGCTGAGATGGTTTGGCCATTTAGACAGGATGAATGAAACAAGATTGACCAAAGAAGTATATATATAAATAAGTAGTATATATGTTTTGAGAATAAACAATTTTATGAAGTTTACAGAAAATGATTTAACTGGTTGGACGACGACCACGGCGCCGCCTTACTTCGTAGTAAGGCGGCGCCGTGCTTCATAACTTCATAAAACTGTGTATCCAAACCAATTGTTTATTCTCAAAACAAATCGTAAATTTTTTTTAGGCTACGTTAGCACTAAGGTTTTAAATAATTGACGGACTAACAATACTCCAATACTCAGAACAATTACTTGGATCAACAAGTAGATGTTCTGTACAGGAATCGAACTTGGGACAAGAAGTTTCAAGGCGAACGTATAAACCGCTGCGCCACAGGTACTGGTATTAAATCCATGGATCGCGGGGACTATATGTATATTTCATGGACAAAAAGCATATCCAGGTGTGCTGAGTAGCATTGAATAAATAATACCGAGTCCAGACTCCGAACAACAATTTATGGGTCTTACATATTTTTATGTACAGTTGTCATCTGCGGGACTCAAACCCGTAACAGAAGGGAGCCTCACGTGCAGCTAAAATCAAACATAGCACCCAAAGAGCGGAGTAAAAATCAAAAACCATTCTTAATATTGTGTTCTTTGTTCTTTGGCTCTTTGTATGGATTTTTGTTTTTGTTTGGACTATTAAAAACATGGAACACGGAGATTGTTCTATGTATTTTTAACGTGGACACAAAAAGCATATTACAAAGTTTTCTACATTTTTTTAAGTTAATTAAAAAGGGAATATTTTAAGATACTCAGGATGTATGGTACATATCTCCTATATGTGCCCCTCAGTGTTTCATACATATCTACATATAGACTCACGGCCGTTTCCCAGAGAGGTAGGCAGAGACAACGGACTTCCATTAGTCACGATTTTTGCACACCTCTTTCGCCTCAATTTTACTCGTGCTTAAAGCATTAAATGTTATAAGTTTTAATGTCACGAATGAGCTTCATTTCATCTTTGTTTCAAATTTATTTTATATCAGTTTAGCCATATTAATGTGAATGAGTAACAAACTTACTGAGACGCTGTCTACACTTTTGAGAAACAGCCCTTGAAACACACTTGCTATTTAAGGCACTGATGACAGCTAAATAGGGTTCACTCCACAATTTATTAAAAATATATTAATATGTTGCAAAGTTACCTCCAAACAATGCATAAAACTAAAGAATTAAAAAAATATAGGTACCCAAATTTAATTAATATTTTATACTAGCTGTGCCCCGTGGTTTTGCCCTCGTTAAACTTTATAAATTATATCCTATGTGTTATTCGGATATAATTATAAGCAATATTATTACAAAGTTCCATCAAAATCCGTTCAGTAGATTTTGCGCGAAAGAGTAACAAACATCCAAACATCTATCCATACTCACAAACTTTCACATTTAAAATATTAGTAGGATATACAATTTACCATGTTTTTAAGGTGTTTTGACAGTTTTCTTTTCATTATACTGACACCTGTACTTTATTTCTCTTACGGGCGATATTGGCGAAAAGCGATACAATTCATTCTGGTCAGCTTCTTAAGAATTAATATGGGAACATCACCTACGCCTTAAAACTCCTTGTATAACGTCTGTAAAGTAGAATATGATTGTCTTTGTACAGAAGCCAGCACATCCAGCTACCCCAATGTGTCAATATTTTTCAACTTTATCACAAAACATAAGGTCCACTTTCAATCGGGGAAATTTGTCAGATTAGGGTAGCTAGATGTGCTTGCGTCTGTACATAAAGTAAGACTGAGCGTTAACCATTAAATTTTCATTATTTTAATAAAGGTTTCCACATCATATTTAACAGGAAACATTGTTACGAGTAGCTGGTAAACGTGAGTAAGGAGAAATAAGACCCATACTTCCCACACCCATCTTTCATACAATTATAATTACAAACGCAAGTTAATTGGCAGTTTCACGCATGACATAGATTGTTTTCAATCCAAGCAATCACCCTATCACTATTATGTAGTACACCCCTGCTACTTCACTAATATATTCATTTGGTACAAGGAAAATGAGTGAAATTATTATTTACTACTAATAATAATATCTCGGGACAATGTCACACAGATCATCCTAGCCCCAAACTAAGGAAAGGTTGTACTATGGGTACCAGGCGACGCTTATACTTATATAGATAGATAAATACTTATATACATAGAAAACATCCATGACTCAGAACCAAATATTTGCACTTACCGGGATTTGAACCCAGGACCACCAGCTTCGTAGGCAGGAGCTCTACCAACTAGGCTACGGTGACCGTCAACTTTCTTACTAACTACCCGCGCCGGCTTAACACGGTTACATAGAAAGGTAAAAAACAGTATTTTAAATCTTGGATTTATAGTTGGTCTTGTGGTTAGTGACACTGACTGCTAAACCAGAGGTCTGTGGTTCGATCCCCACCGAGGACAAATCTTCGTGTGATGAACACGATTATTTTTAATGCTTGAGATTCATTTATTTGACGGACCAGGGGCTCTACCGGCTAAGTCGCCGAACATCGATTTCTTAAATGGCGTTCAAATAAATAAAGGTTAAAAATGACTTAATCAATCGTTAAATGGCTTCCATGAGCACATGTGTCGTCATAAATGGTCCGAAATCGATTGTCAACGTTGAAGCCGATTTAACGATTGATTAAGTCATTTTTAACCTTTATTTATTTGAACGCCATTAAATAAATCTATGTTCGGCGACTTAGCCGGTAGAGCCCCTGGACAGATATTTATGTGCATAAACATGTCTGTTTGTCCTGGGTCTGGGTGTAATTTATCTATATAAGTATGTGTTTACAAAAGCAAAGTAGTATATCAGTTATCCGGTTTCCATAGTACAAGCTCTGCTTAGTTTGGGATTAGATCGCCGTGTGTAAATAATGTCCCAGAATATTATTATTGTATGTATATATTTAGAGGTATATAATTATGTTTATCAGTTTTTCTGGATAACATAGTAAACGTTCTGCCTAGTTTGGGATAAGAAGTATATTGGACAAATCGCACGAAACATGTGAATCGACACCTTTAAATAAAATTATTTTGTCTGTGGGCGATTCGCACAAGTTAATTTATTGGTTTGCGAATCGACACCTCCAAAAATATGTAGTATACACAAATAGATTTTTTATGATAAGATAAGATAAGATAAATACACTTTATTGTACACCATTATACATAAAAGTTACAAGATCTCAAATAAAAAAGGTACAATAGGCGGTCTTATCGCTTAAAGCGATCTCTTCCAGACAACCTTTAGTTGGACAATATTGTATGGAATTAGGAGTAGGGGTAGTGTATGGTGTAAAAACTGAAATGCAGTTAAGATAAAGTACACTTGTTACTTCTTTCTTCTTCTTCTTTCTACCGATCTTGACAAAAAAAGATCAGGTTATCGATCTTGACAATAACTTGATACAAGCTCGCTAAATGTCATTGCTATTATAAAATAAATTTTATTAATGTTTTCATACAATCAATACAATGTGTACCGTAATATCTATGGTACTAGAAATAATAATGTATACAACTATATTACTACAAACATGTTCTGTTCTTTACAAGCGCTTTTTTTAAAGTCTACGTGAATAAAAAAAAAACAAAAAAAAACAGGTTATCAACTTATGTCTACAATTAAGTACTTTCAAATGTCAGTTTAAATACACCACGGTTTCCAAGTCACCGAAATCTTACTTTTTTGTCGCGCCCTGTCGGTATTTTCGTGCTTTTAGCCCAAACCTTCCTTTTACGAATTCCTTATGTGGCCTTTCACACCGAACAAAGGGGAGAGCTCGAAAAACCCTTAAGTCAAGACATTTCATCCCTTTTTGAACACGTAGGAGAAATCCGACGATTTATTAAGTGCATTACATGTAATGTTGCCGCTTTGAAGCGCACTTCCATAGTGGTTTGTCTGAAATATTCCAAATGTGTCGTAAGGAGGAATTCGCGGATTTATGTATGTACGTGAATTGAGTTTGAATGGACTAAGGCAGTAGTGGAAACGGTTTGAAGATTACATACTTTGCCCACGCCCATTTTCCAGGGGGGTCTGTAGAAAAAACCAAAGAACAGAGGCCATGCTCTGTCTAGTTTGAGATGGCTACGTTTTAGTTGTAGAAAGATATTAATTTATTTATTGTTTGCCCCATTCGTGTGAGCGGCTTCGCGTATTAACGTAAAGCGACTGTTACAGAAAAAAGTCTATCTTCACATGCATCTTTCTGTCTGAATTGCACTGCATTGTGAGTTTGACAAGTACAAGTGTATGTAAATTACCAAGTGCTGAATAAATTTCATTATTTCAACATTTCATTTCATCATGTCACCGGCCGCCCTAATTACGAGGCTCAAACACCAAAGGGTGTACTACTTAGCTACCTAGTACTTTTCTAGACGCTAAACGTGAGCTTCGTAAATCTTGTCCCAAATTCTCCAATCCAATCAAATAAAAGTATGTATACTTTAATTTGTTTCTCCTTTTGTGCCAAAATCGGCAACTATCATTAAAAATGTGAAAAATACAAAGGCAGTGCAATACAGTTGCTCAATTTTGATGTTCTTACATACTTTAAATTACAGAATTGGGCTACAATTTGCTAAAAAGTACCGATGTGTTATTGTAATTTTAGCAAATTGAACCACCATCCTTTAAAAATAACTAACATAAATAACATCATAACTAACAGAAGACATTCCTTAATAATAAAATTAATAATTTAATGTTGTGTTTGTGAGTGTGAGTAAGGTCGCCAGAGCTCATCGGGGTGGGGGGGGTGGTTTGGTTCGGCAAAATTTATTTGCGGACTCTTTTCAAGGCCGGCAACTTACTCGCGACACCTCTGGCGTTGCGAGTGTCCATGGGCGGCGGTGATCACTTACCATCAGGTGACCTACTTGCTCGTTTGTCGTCCTCTTATATAAAAAGAAACAACTTTTGTAATATTTACGTATGTAATTAATGTTTTCATAGAAATAGAAAAATGTATTTTCACATTTAAGTAAGCTCGATAAATGGATGTGCGGTTAACGCGACAAAACTGTACCGCGACTCTCCATAGTTTGAATGCACGCTTGTGCGACACACTGAAGATCAAAATCTCGCTAAACGATCAGTAGTTTTAGGTTTGGTTCGGTTCGGTTAGGTTAAGTTAGAACATGAAAAACAACGCACGAGCCCAGCGAGCGAAGCGAGCATGCCGCGGCAGCGGCCAGCGATGTGCCAGAAAGCCAATTGCTTTTTACGAGATGTCGATCTTTAGTGTGTGGCACCAGCGTGCATTCGAACTATAATAATAATAATTATTATTTATTTATTTTACTACATCAAATTCATTGAGTACATTTAGGTATACTAAGTGTGCTTAAAAATACAGTATGTGTAGCATACTGGTACAATAAAAATATAAGGTTCATTACGATGCTAGGTCACATAGATTTGTGTGGTGACTAGCATCTTCGCTTAGTTATTTTTAAAATAACTTGTAATAAAGATGCTAGACCCAAACTCCCTGAAGAGCACGCTGACATCGGTAGCCAATAGTAGTTTTTACATTTATTTAATATTAGATTACCTATATTGATTGATTAATTATGATGATGATTAGTGAATGTACTGCGACTATGGCCAGTCGCAGTACAGTTTTGTCGCATAAGCGTTAATCGCACATCCATTTGTAGACCTCCGTAGTACACTCTTCACATTTTGACGGTCACTGTCGCCTAGTTGGCAGTGCTCCTGCCTACGAAGCTGGTGGTCCTGGGTTCGAATCCCGGTAAGTGCAAATATTTATGCGATGAGCACGAATATTTGTTTCTGAGTCATGGATGTTTTCTATATATTTAAGTATTTATCTATCTATATAAGTATGAATGATGATGTGGTCCCGGCCGATTTCGGCCACGGCGACCGGTTCTTCTCCTACTGTAGCCGACGTTCGTGTGCTCGCATGTGACTTATGTAGCCAATTTTATTTGAAAAAATCCTCGCACATTGCGGGCATGTGAGCAAACCATTGTCATAATTGTAATTGATCGCCACAGGTGGTGGCTTTCAATTCATCCCGCTTGGTATCCAGCTCAGCGCGCCTTGCAGACTCGAAACAGTCGACTTTGGCCTGGACTAAAGTCCGCCATTCTGACCGTTTGGCTGCCCGCTGTTCCCATTGCGAGGGCTCTACGCTACAGTTCTTCATGTGGCGCTTAAGCACATCTTTATACCTGAGGAGTTGTTCGCCATGCTTTCGCTTGCCCTCCTCAAGTTCCGAGTAGAAGATGCGCTTAGCCACTCGCTGCTCTGCCATGCGTGACACATGACCGCACCACCGAAGCTGTCGCCGCATGAGATAAGCCTCAATTCCATTAACATTGGATCTTCGCAGCACTTCTGTGTTCCGTATATAATCAGACCATCGGATGTTCATGATCTTGCGTAGACATGTATATCGTCGCCTGGTACCCATAGTACAAGCTTTGCTTAGTTTGGGGTTAGGATGATCTGTGTGACATTGTCCCTAGATATTATATTATTATTATTATTTCACTTATCGAAATCCAGCCCTTAGATCGGGAATAAGTTGATATTTTGAATAAGCTCTTTACACGGAGGACATCTATTTAAGTAACCTATAAGAAGTTTTTCAGAGTCTGGGTGTATTTTGTGCCCGTGAAATGTAATAATGTTTTATTGTAAAGGAGAATTTCAACCTTACCATGTTTACTCAAAACAGACATGTGATTTAGTTATAAAAGATCTCAATTTAACCCAAACTTCTGCTCGTCACAAATAAAACAATCTAAGTATAAACAAAGAAATAATAAATGAAATATATAATAAAATATGAACAACAAGGGTCCAGGGATAAAAAGAACTGGCGTGGGACGACATATACAAGATATACTTTATTCATTACTTAATATTTCACTTATTCTTAGAAGAAAAGTAGGGTAACCATATCACTTATATCAACAATAATAAAAAAAACTTGTGTGTACTTATGTACACGCGTTAGAAGTTATACTTCTTAATATACAACTTGAACATAGTTATCAATTTTCATACCACCTAGAACTAACTTCATGCTGTTATTTTTACGATGCGCGCGCAGATGCGCAGATGCGCGCGCATTGTAAAAATTCACTGTCATGCCACCTAGAACTAACTTCATGCTGTTTTTGGTGTCGGTGTGCGCGCGCATCGTAAATATTCACTCTCATCATTTTTCTCCATCGTGCCAAAAGAAGTATAACTTCAATATCCTGGGCACATAGCATCTGATTCCAAACTAAACTTGGACTATGGAAACCAGATAACTGATATAGGTACTATAGGTACATACTACTTTTCGTTTGTAAATACATACTTATATAGATAATTACACCCAGACTCAGGACAATCAGACATTTTCATGCACACAAATAGCAGTCCTGTGTGAGAATCGAACACATGATTTGCGGCGTGAAAGGTAATCATGTACCAACCACGCCATATAAGCACCTATTACTTAAAATATTAGAAATCTTAATTATTATTTTCTCTACCACCTATTTCAAACCGCATGGGTTGATAAGCGGTAGGCGAGGTTAAACACCAAGGAACGTGATCAACTCATATAATGAGCTATCTCCAAAGTAGTTTAATTTCTGAGCTTCACTCTACTTCGGAGCACTAAGCTGCGAAGAGCTAACTGTCCGTTTTGGTTGTCATCGTCAGAGAATTCCATGTCAGAATCCTACTGGGATAATAATGTCCTCCTAGCCGAATTTCGGCCACGGCGGCCAGTCTCAATAGAGCGTAGCCATCTGAGCGGCACATATTATAGTGTATAAGTGTGTGCGCAAACACAAGGGCACTTTCTATTCCATCACTCTCATGATCCGACGATGGGACGCCTAGCGACACGAATGGAAAGAGGTCAGGTACTGGACCGACGGCTTTACGTGATCTACGAAGCACGGGGGTATAAAACCGCCAACTCCCAGACTCCGGGCTCATGCTTAGAAATTTTTCTTTTTAAAGAAAAGTCCCAAAATCACGTTTGTCCTGACCCGAAATTTGAACTCAAGACCTCGTTCTCTGCGGGTGAACACGCTACCGCTAGACCAACTAGGCAGAGGGAGTTACTTGGATACAGCCCAGATGAAAACATAAATAAAAATAAAACTGTTTTTATTCACATAAACTTTAAAAAGCGCTTGTAAATAGTCGGAACATAATACTATTCATGTTCCAACTATTTACAAATTAACTTTATACGTTTAATTCTAGATTATACTATCGTGACTTTTAGTTGATCAAGTAGAATATAATTTAATTTAAGATAATAATGCTTTAGTTAAATAGGTATTTCTTGAAATTATTGTCAAATTAGTTATTTAAGGTTTTTAAATATCAATTGTCAATACTTATAGCTTTAGATCTCATCCCATAAGGGCGTAGAAGACGACCCGAGGAAATGTCTATCAGAAGACGGGCTGCAGTATCTTTCTGTGTGCTTTGACTGTCTTACTGCAATCGCCAACCCGTCTGCCAAGCGTGGCAGACCCTCCAGATCATGGCAGACCCTCCCAAGATGATTCTTGGGAGAGGCTTTTGTCCAGCCGTGGACTTTTTACAGCTGTTGTGATGATGATGATGATAGTTTTAGGTATATTTAACTTCATCTTGTCTAAAGTAAGTAAAGTTAAACTATATCCATTCATTCCATTTATAACTCCTGCTTTTATTTCTGGTTAAATACTTTGCGGGATCCAAGACATTTGAAGCGATTCCCCGGGACATGCCTGAGCCACACCACGCCGTATCATTTCATTGTGTGCCACTGTTGATCCTGGCTTACAGGAGTTGCAGTAGTGGGTAACTAGTCCCGTATATCCATACAAATCTTGCCGCATGGACACCCTTAATCGGGCAAACTAGTCAGCTAGTACAATATCACATATTTTAGTTTTACTCGTGCTCTACTTAGGTTATTACATTAATATTCGATGTCACTATATATGGCTCAAACGAATAACATCGTTGACGTAAATATCAATGTAATTTGTATGGTAACTTGACTATTGTTGTGTGTTCGTCTAGCAGTTAGTGTCCACCACTGCTAAGCCAGAGGTCTTAGGTTTGATCACCATCCAGGACAAATCGTAGTGTCAAGAAAACGATTATTTGTTCTGAGTCTGGAGTCCAAAAATAGTTGTGCGGAGTATGGATGTAGGTATTTTGTGTCCGTCTATTATATGTTTGTAAAGTACCCCGCGACACAGGGATTAGATTTCCTAGTGCGGACGGGTAAAAAAAATAGAAATATTAACATATATACTACTAGAAAATAGCGAGTGAACAAAAATCACATCAATACAAACACAACACAACACACCACACACACACACACACGAGCAATCCACTATTTTAACTTTATTTTATTTAATTCATACATTGTTTTTTTATATTTTTTATTGTTAAGAAATATATACCTATATATTGTAACTTGTAAGCACGCAAACATAAAATTGATATGGAAGAGCGGGGTCTCGTAATACAGGACCTAAAATGAGACCCCATACAAATTCATTTATTTATGTAATTCGTTGTTTGTGATAATAAACTATTTTTGTATTTTGTAAGTTTGTTTAGCAGGTGTCTGGTTGCCATAGAACGTAGCAAAGGGTCACATGGCAGTGGATTAGTTGTACCAAGATATTTATTTATCTGTCGGAATATTCTTTAGTACGAAACATCAGCTTACTACGAAACGCAAGTGTGAAGCTGGCGCACTTCGTCAGAGTGGAGGCTTTGAGCGGACAAGTAGTACCTAGAAACTGTCTCACCTTTCGTTGTGTTTGATTTATTGTCTCAAAATACCCTGAATAGATTAACAAATTGATCAAGTAATTTAATTTTAAAGTTAACGCCCGCTTAATTGTCCGACGGAGAAGACTCGAGTGACAACCCACTACTGTTTCCGACATCTATACATATAATACAATCGTAGGAAAGTCAATACTGTACATTGAATATTTTTTAAACGGATACTTGGGGCGTGATCTACAGTTGATATCGAAGCCAAAAATATAGTTTTTAGAATTTTTGTCTGTTTGTCTGTATGTATTTCCGGGCTAAACTCAAAAAGTACTGCATGGATTTAATTCAAATTTGGCATGAATATTACTAAGAAGTCGGTCTACATATAGGCTACATATTATCACGCTGACACATACGAGGGAGGAGCTGTGATAATTATAAAATTTAACGCGGGTAAAACCGCAGGGCACAGCTAGTTTTATATAAAACTAGCTGTACACTATGTGTTAAACTAGTGTGTCAGCTCCATACCAAATTATTTTAAAATCGCTCCAGCCGTTTATGCGTGAACAAGTAACAAACATACACACTAACACGCTCACAAACTTTCGCCTTTACCCACTACACTGTTTCCGACATTTTATATGAAACTAATAGAAATGGTTTCATAGAGATCTAAGACACATAGGCTATAATTTAGAAAAGTTTAATGCGGTTAAAACCGCGTGGCCAGCTAGTTTTATATGAAACTAGTTGTGCTCCGCGGTTTTACCCGGGTAAAACTATATAAATTATAGCCTATGTGTTAATATAGGGTGTCAGCTAACACCATACCAAATTTTATTAAAATCGCTCCAGCCGTTTAGACTTGAAGAAGTAACAAACAAACACACTCACACACTCACATACTTTTGCGTTTACCCTCCACACTTTTCCGACATTTTATATAAAACTAATAGAAATGGTGTCACAGAGATCTAAGACCACACCCGCCGACCAATTAAATCCCAGTATACAATTAAGAACAGTGAATTGCATGTTTGTAATGTACCTCAAAGCTCATTCACTCTCAGAACAACAATTTATGAGAAACCCATATAATTGTCTTGTATTGGACTCATTACACCATATGTTCAGTCAATATAGTTATTAGTTATTTTTAGTATTTAGATATCTTATTGAGACTTTTCTTGTTTATTGAGACTTTTCTCCCGCAGTCAAACCGACTGATCGGTTTTGTGCGGTATTTTTCTGTACTTGTGATTTAATATTAAGAAAACAATAAATAAATAATAATAATAATCTAACAATGGTGCGGATAACTAATGAATAATTAAAATTTTAACTCCTTTGATTCGATCTCACGAGCTTAGGCGATTATCAGGACTTTATGCTGTCATTTTCATTATTGGCCTGCAAGCTAATGGTACACCTAATTGTATTGTAAGTATTTACCATAGCCTATGTCACTTACAATACACAGACTTCAGTCACGTGTTGCTCACCTAATGAATCTTAGACCATTTTATTTTTTAGATATACGGTTTAAGAATCTTTATTACTCATAAGAATAACATTCACTTACATGACAAACTTATACTTATAACTAGCTGACCCGACAGACGCTGTCCTGTCTTAACGATGACTATTTAATTCGAATTCCCTACTCCTACCCTACCCTACCCCTACTCTACCCCTACCCTACCCCTACTCTACCTCTACCCTACCCATACCCAACCCCTACCCTACCCCTACCATACCCTTACCCCACCCCTACCCTACCCCTACCCTACCCCTACCCTACCCCTACCCCTACCCTACCCCTACCCTACCCCTACCCTACCCCTACCCTACCCCTACCCTACCCCTACCCTACCCCTACCCTACGCCTACCCTACCCCTACCCTAAAAAAATATTATAAAAATTGCAAATATTTGCACTTACCGGGATTCGAACCCAGGACCACCAGCTTCGAAGGCCGGAGCACTAGCAACTAGGCTACGGTGACCGTTTAACGCTTTTTATTTTTAGATTATATATATAGTTAATAAGTCTAATCAATTACAGCTACATACTAAATTTTGTACCAGTGCCGGAGCGCACTCTCTTTTGGGTTCGAACCTCGATTTTAGGTGGTTACTGACGTGGGGATGGATGAGTGAATTTTCATAAAATCTACATATCTATTTTTTTTATATCAGACGCGACAAACGAGCAAGTGGGTCACATTATGGTAAGTGATAACTGTCGCCCATGGACACTCGCAACACCAGAGGAGTCGCGGGTGCGTTTCATGTTGCTGACCCTTTCCCCCACCCGGATGAGCTCTGGCGACCTTACTTACACGCGAAATACAACATTAAACTTATTAATGTTATTTTTAAGGAATGCCTATTGTAAAGTGGAGGTACTTGCCCAGTCTCGCTGCTCTTTGAGCGAATGAACGCTGTGCCCTACCTCTCTTAAAATGATCTAATAATACCAAACAACAAATAATTATGTATACTTAACTATATTACTACAAACATGTGCTGAATATTTACAAGCGCTTTTTTAGCGTTGTACAATTCCATTTACAAGCCACATCTATTAACTAAATAACCAACATTTCTCAAAGAATTTTCTCTTATATTAAGAGTAGGTCAAAATGGACAGCGATTAATCACATTTCATCAATATAAAACGTGTTTGACAATTCAGAGCATTACATTTCTTCGGTTCAAGTTGAAATGTGATTGACATTGCGTAATAAATCTCTTTTGGCGAATCTTTTACCGACAAATAAACCCCAATTTTACTTGTAAAATTAGTAAGATAAATGCTTACATGAGTCGTTGAAGGGTTCAAATCTGTGATACGGGTTTGAGAAGGCATTTTTTCATGTAATGTATAAAAAAGTTGAGAAACAAGGAAGTTGGGCCGGTTCCCGTGGTTGTTAAATGCTTGCCTTCCACGGCGCAGGTCGTGGGTTCGGTTCTCACCCAGGACTTTGTGTTTGTCCTGAGTCTGGGTGTAATAATCTAGGTATATAAGTATGTATTTGCAAAATAAATGTAGTATATGTAATATATCAGTTATCTGGTCTTCATAGTACAAGCTCTACTTATATATGAACATTGTTAAAAGGTATTAACGTGACTAACCTTATTGTTACCGTTATCCCGTGACCACGATCAATGCAACTTAGTCGAAACGTCGAGAAAATAACAATAAGGTTAGTCGCGTTAATACCTGTTAACAATGTTCATATATAATTATGATACGCGAAAGTTTAAAAGTGCATATTGCAAAGCTCTATTTAGTTTGGGATCAGATAGCTGTGTGTGAATAGTGTCCCAGGATATTATTAATGTTATTAAAAAAAATAACGAAGTGTATTTGCCGCTAGTGGTACACCTGATCATTATCTTTCATCATCATCATGTCTGCCGAATGACGTCAACTGCTGGACAAAGACACCCTCCAATTTGTTTATGTATTTATTTATCTTTATTTTTAAATGCCATTTGACCAACTAGTTATAATTGTCTTACTGCGTATATTTCACTTTGTCAGCTCGCTAATACATTTAAAATGTAATAATGTAAGTGGAGGGGACCTGGTGTCCTGAAACACAGGCCTCGAGCCTAGCTTAGGCACCAGTCTCCTGCAATATATATGTATGTCTACTGAAATATGTACCTATGAAATGTAATCATTATGTAAAAATTGTACCAGTATATTGTAGTGAGATAATAAATCATTATTATCATTAAAGATCTCCACAATTGCCGATTTTGCGTTATCCGCAAGACCAGCAATAATAAATTTATTAGGTATAATATATACATGTACCTATGAATAATTATGTTCTAATAACTATTTAGTTATTTAAACATAATTATTTTTGTTGTACTTTTACTACAAACATGTTCTGACTGCTGTGTGTTGACGGCGGTGAATATCAGAATATCGTCACCCCATCTCATCCCGTGGGGGGGCGTAGAAGTCGACGGGCAGCAGCATCTCTCTGTGTACTATGATCACCATACTGCGATAGCCAACCCGTCGGTCATGCGTGGCGATCATGGTGTAGCGGACTACGCACAAGCGCTTTAAATCGCTACTCGCCTATGCAGCGGGGCACCGGTTGTTTGTCACAGGTAGCACGACCTTCAATACCGTAGAGGACGAAGACGGGGCGTTGCTACGAGCGCGGGCGCAGCGCCCGGCGGCATTCCCTCGCGATCTCCCGCGCCGCGCACTAGCCTATCACTTTTTACCATAATTTAATTGTATCATTTCTTTGTTATTAACGTTCATCCTTATTATATATTTAATACAATCAGTCATTTCGCCTAGCTAAATTCATTATATCCCTTCACTTTCATTTCACCTATACACTCACGCTCGCATACCTCTCGGTTTGTGAAGTGGGGTTCGATTCCCGGGCCGCGCTTCGCAATACCTACGCGCTTGCTATCTCGCCGCTTGCGCTTAGGAGTAAGTAGGTACGGTAGGTAAGCTACTATCGAAGGTAACGACCGTCGACACAACAGCGGTCCTACTATGGTATATCCCCCAAAATGATTCCTGGGGGAGGCTTTTGTCCAGCAGTGGACTTTTTACATCAGTGCCTCTAGCACGAGTTCCTGCAGTTTACTTACTCGATCACACGTACAGTTTCGTCCCATACATTGAGCACCAGAGTTTTAGTTCTTAATAGTTTCCGCGAGAGGCGCTGGTGCTCAATGTATGGGAGAAACTGTACGTGTGATCGAGTAAGTAAACTGCAGGAACTTGTGCTAGAGGCACTGTTATGGTGATGTTCTGACTGATGTACGAACGCTGTTTTAAAGTTTACTTAAATAAAAAGCTTTTATTTTTGTCTCTAACACATATTTTCCTTATACATAGGGAAAACACATTTGACAATACTTTCCCAGCTGACAGACCTTCGAGACAATAATAATAATTAATTCATTTGTTTTGGACTAAGAGTATCCATATTAAAAAACAATAACATTATCACAACCACACTATCACAACTAATATTATAAAGGTGAAAGTTTGTGACTGTGTGAGTGTGTATGTTTGTTACTTCTTCCCGTCTAAACGGCTAGAGCAATTTTAATAAAATTTGGTATGGAGTTAGTTGACACCCTGGATTAACACATAGGCTATAACTTATAAAGTTTAACGCGGGTAAAACCGCGGGGCATAGCTAGTTTAGACATAATTGACACTTGACATTATAATATACAACTGCAATACGGCACGGGAGTATAATACCGCCAACTCCCAGACTTCGGGCTGATGCTGAGAATATTTAATTTTTTACAGATATGACCCAAAATCACTTTTGGCCCGACCCAGGATTTGAACCCAGGACCTCGTTCTCTACGGGTGAACACGCTACCGCTAGACCAGCGAGGCAGTCAGGATATTAATAAAACGTTCACAACACAAAAGTTAAATTATTCATATAAACATTGATAGGTACTCTTTTAATCGAAAATGATTGATGTATCTACAAAGCCTTCACGTGAGAAAACAGAAATAACGGAGAAATAACGAGAATAACGCAGAAATAACGAGGTAATCCCCGTTATCCCGTGATCGTTAAAAGGCATGGATAAAAATGGATTTAAGCTCAATCTTCCTGGATTGGTATAATATGGAATGTTCTTGTTACGAACGGGTGGTCGGGTTTTGTGAAGAATTGCATATGGAGCTTCTGCGTGTAGCGATACTCGTAAGGAAAAATAAGTAATTGATGATAACAAAAGTTTACATTTCGTAATTATGGAGTACGTTTTCTTTTGTTTCCCATACTAGACGGACCGTGAACCATGGCAACCAGACAACTGATAAGTAAACTTATATATTTCTAAATACGTACATAGGTATTATAAATAAATAAATAATAATCTTTATTTCCAGAAAGCTACAGGTGCTTAATTTAAACAGCAGTTACAGACGCCAGCACATCAAGCTACCCCAATCTGTCTTATTACCCCAACTGAAAGTGAACCTTATGCTTAAGTAATAAAGTTGAAAATCTATAAGAGAAATTTGACAGATTGGGGTAGCTGGACGTGCTGGCGTCTGTACATTATCATTATAAATTTCGCATAAATATTGCGTATTTTATGCTCATACTTATATTATTCTCGATCCTGTTATTCTCGACCGTTTTCTTTTTTATAATAGCCTCCTTTACATTATTTTAAGATATTTGTCGAATTCTGGCACGCCCAACAAACCTATGTGGTTTCTTGGTCTGCAATATTTGTAAATATTAGCATGTACTGTTGAAAAAACAACTTTTTTAATACCCATGAATTAGAAAAGTTCGTCATGCGCTCCTTGGATTTGAACTCTAGACTCCCCACTCCATCGGCCTAACTAACCAATAAAACCGAACAACGTGGAACACATTAACGTGCAAAATACCCAAATATAAATATTGACGTTCCATTCAAGAACAACAAATAAGTTGGTGCATTTTGTATGGGGAACCAATAAATATTGACGGGCCAATTGGCGTGGTTGATAAATGCTTTTCACGTCGCAAGTCGTGGGTTCGATTCCCACCCAAAATAGATATTTGTGTCCATGAACATGTCTGTTTGACCTGTCATCATCATAATCATCATGTCAACCAAAGTACGTCCACTGCTGGACAAAAGCCTCTCTAAAGAATGGGGGGATATGCTATAATCACCACGCTTGGCAGACGGGTTGGCGATCGCAGTCAGAGTTCATAGAAAAATGCTGCTCCCCGTTCTCTGGTAGGTATTCCCTACGACGATTTCTGCCACCCCCCACGGGATGATGAATGAATGAATGATGAATGTGCAAATTTGTAAGAAAAAATATGTCACTTTTTGAAATAAACAAGGAGGCTGTACTTAAAAGAAAAATAGTTCGCAAACCGCTATTAATACCAAGATATAGACTGAAGATATGTGATAAAAACTGTTATTATATGGCAACAATAATATACAATAGAGTTCCAGAGAGATTCAGAAATCTGACAGAAACTGAATTCAATAAAAAAACGTATGAGTGGCTCTGTGACAAATGTTTTTATTGTATTTCAGATTATCTTCAATTTAACTTTCAATAATTTTGACATACTACTTAACTTGACTTTTACGTTATATATATTAATTGATTGACTATATATACACATTTACGTTACTGTTTAGCTAATAAATTATTGTAAAATTGTAAAATTATATAGAAAGTAAAATATTAAGTTATGTATATTGAATTAAAATTATGTGAGATTATGACAAATAATACATGTTACTTACATATATTATGTGTCATACTTCCACTTAAACATTTGCACGACAAATTGTTGAAAATAGTGGAACCGTAATTTAAGACCATCTAAATGTACCTATATTCCTGCAAATAAAGAAATCATTCATTCATTCATGAGATGGGGTGATGTTTTCCCATGCCATCACCACACAGCAAAGATTATCCTGTGTCCGAGTGTAATCTATAAATATAATAAAATCGTAGGAAAGTCAAAACTGTACGTGGAATATTTTTAAAAAGGATACTTGGGGCGTGATCTACAATCGATATCGAAGCCAAAAATATAGTTTTTAGAATTTTTGTCTGTGTGTCTGTTTGTCTGTATGTATGTCAGGGCTAATCTTAAAAAGTACTGCATAGATTTACTTCAAATTTTGCATGAATATTACTAAGAGGTCGGGTCAACATATAGGCTACATATTTTCACGCTGTCACCTACGGGGGAGGCGCTGTGATAATTTTTGAAGTTAAACGCGGGTAAAACCGCGGGGCACAGCTAGTTCTCTATATAAGGATGTATTTACAAAATCATGTCATGGGATCAAATGGCCATGTGTGAATATTGTCCCAGAATATTATTATTGTAATTTATATTTTTGCACAAACTCGTTTTTAACTGACTTCAAAAGGAGAAGGTTCTCAAGTTCACTGGTATTTTTTTATGTATGTATACCAATTACTCGGAGATTTATGTACCGATTTATAGATAACTAGCGGCCCGGTACGTGCTTCGCTACGTATAAGGCATAGTAATCAAAATAAATGATTATTAAGTTAATTTATTCAAACAAAAAAATGCTTTATATTGCTAATAGATGTTGATTTTACACTTTTTCGAGACTTTTTTTAAATTTTTTCTACGTACAAACCTTCCCTAGACTTCCACGAATAATTCAAGATCAAAATTAGCCAAATCGGTAAAGGCGTTGTTGAGTTATAACATTACAACGAAAAGTGGCATTGATTTTTATATATATTAGTCTTTACCTATGAAATTGCCGTTCTGCAGTACTGGCCATTTCAAATCAAAATAATTTTTGTTTGGCTAAGAATTCTAATTTCAAATTAATTTTATTTTAAAAACATGGATTCTTTTTTCCAAAAGTAGTCATTTCTTTATTGATTAGTGTTACATTTTCATCGCATTTCAATCTTTTTCGTCATCATGGATACGTTAAAAATTCGAGTAATTATGGAATATGAGTACCGTCGTGGCAGCAACGCGGCACAAGCGGCACGCAACATCAACGACGTTTACGGAGCTAACACTACAAACCAACGCACCACCTGTTATTGGTTTGCTCGCTTCCGTTCTGGAAATTTCGACCTGAAAAATGAACCTCGCGGTCGTCCGAAGACTTTGGTCGACAATGACGAATTAAAGGCGGTTGTGGAAGCTGATGATACACAATCTACGGCTGAATTAGCAGCAGCTTTCGACGTTAGCGTCAAAACAATATTGGTCCATTTGCGTCAAATTGGCAAGGTAAAAAAGCTTGACAAATGGGTGCCCCACGAACTCAATGATCGCCAGCGCGAAGTACGCGTCGAGACGTGCCTTGCACTGCTCAACAGACACACAAATGAAGGAATTTTGAACCGCATTGTTACCTGCGATGAAAAATGGATTCTGTTTGATAACCGCAAGCGCTCAGCAAGTTGGTTGGATCCTGGTTCAGCACCTAAACAATGCCCTAAACGAAAACTTACCCCTAGAAAAGTGATGGTCACTGTTTGGTGGTCTAGCGCCGGTGTGATTCATCACAGCTTCTTACCAAACGGGGTGAGCATTACTGCAGATGTGTATTGTGAAGAACTGAGCACAATGATGGAGAAGCTGGCGCATCTCCAACCAGCATTGGTCAATCGCTCGTCTCCGCTGCTCCTGCACGACAACGCGCGACCTCATACTGCACAGCAGACGGTCTCCAAGTTGCAAGAACTGGGGTTGGAAGCTCTCCGTCATCCGCCCTACTCACCAGACCTTGCGCCTACAGACTACTACTTTTTCCAGAATTTGGATAACTTCTTGGCGGGAAAAAAATTCAATACCCGAGAGGCAGTACAAAATGCCTTTGAAGAATTTGTTGCCTCCCGTCCAGCTGATTTCTTTAAGAAGGGCATCAATAAACTGCCACTGCGATGGCAAAGATGCATTGATTGCATGGGTGATTACTTCGATTAATACAAATAAAAAAATTCATGAAAAAAATTCGTTAAAATTTTTTCATACAAAACGGCAATTTCATAGGTAAAGACCTATTATATAGATTAGTCTTAGTAGTAGAAGTTTCATGGGCAGATAGTTCTCTTAAAGTTACCTCCACTATTTTTGGTTAGACTTTGTAATATCTTCGGACTGGTTGGCGTAGTTTGTTTATGCTTCCCTTTCACGCCGCCTTGTCATGTATGTGTGTAAAAATTTCGTTCAATCAGGAAAGTGTGCAAGTGTGTGAATTTAAGGCTTCGAACTGAAAAGTATTTCGAAATTTCGCACATGGGTACACGATGAACATTGTAATCAACCAGCGAAACGTCTGAGAAGCATTTCCAATATTTCCTTTCTCAGCTAGAGGAAAATATAACAAAATAACAAAAAAACTTTTTGAAATATTTCAACTTCACCAAAATTGCAACGTCCATTTTTATTCGTGTTACGCTTGGAAAGATTATGGGTCTGAATCCAATTCGTAGAGACTTGCTAAAGTAGGTGTTCGTTATAACTTTGGTATAGGGGTCATGGGATAAGCTAAAGGCTGTAGCGGATATGTTACTCCAATTTAAACTCACCCTTTGACCAGGCGTGATAATGATGTCCCTTCCCGGCCGAATTTCGGCCACGGCGGCCATTCTCAATGGAGATTAGCTAATTGCACAGGACATATTATAGTGCACAAGTGTGTGCGCAAACACAGGGGAACTTTCTATTCCATCACTCTCATGATCCGATGGGACGACTAACGACACGACCGGAAAGAGGTCAGGTACAGGACCGACGGCTTTACGTGCTCTCCGAGCACGTAATATGGTGGCGGTGTAATACCGCTAACTTCCAGACTTAGGGCTGATAGTGAGAAATTTCTTCTTACGGAAAAATCCCAAAATTACTTTTTTGGCCCGACCCGGGATTTGAACCCAGGACCTCATTTTCTGCGGTTGAACACGCTATCGCTAGACTAACGAGGCAGTCAGGCGTGAGACACAAATTATGAAAACACAAATTTTCTAGTGTAGGACTTCCATTTGATGACGATAGCCTTGACTAAGTTAAGTGAACGTGCCTTCTGATCCAAAGGTTGTGAGTTCGATCCTCGCGCAAGGCAAATATTTTTGTTCTTGGTCGGGGTCTTTTCTGTGTATTGTATGTATATATTTACAAAAAATATAATTAATATATACATTTCTATCCGTTGTCTAGTGGCCATTCTACAAGCTTTGCTTAGTTTCAGCCAGATGGCGCTATAAGTCCCGGATATTTGTTTGTAATATTTTTTCTTTAAAAACAATATGAACTATGCTTAATCACCTGATTACTTAAATGGCATCACACATACTTGCGCATCTTCACACTGTATAGCCATCTCACAAAACACGTTTATATAGTAATTCTAGCGTCCCCCTCAGATTATGATTACTACAAAATATTACACAGGTTATAAACAAAAATAATCTATTAGAAGTAGTCATAGGGGAAAAGGAAAGAAAGTAGTTTCAAATTTGAAAGGTATTCTATATACCTTTCAAATTTGAAACTACTTTCTTTTTAAATGTTTGTATTTAATACTACCTGTACCCGGCATTCAAATGGTCCAAAAATTTCAAAAAAATCACGCCACCCATTATGGAGTCCATAAAGACCATATATTTATAATAATAATAATAATATAATATCTGGGGACAATGTCACACAGATCATCCTAGCCCCAAACTAAGCAAAGCTTGTACTATGGGTACCAGGCGACGATATACATACTTATATAGATAGATAAATACTTATATACATAGAAAACATCCATGACTCAGAAACAAATATTCGTGCTCATCACACAAATATTTGCACTTACCGGGATTCGAACCCAGGACCACCAGCTTCGTAGGCAGGAGCACTACCAACTAGGCTACGGTGACCGTCAAATTTTCGTCCGATTTATCTTTATATATACACCTTTATTGTTTCCCATGTGTTAATGTTAGGGCTTAATTTATCTCCATTCCAAATTTCAGCAAAAGGAGTCCCTAATAAGGATTTTTTATAAATGTATATAAATTTCTGAATTTAATTGGTAGTGGTTGATAGTAGTTAGTCTCATTTGCTTGTATATACTTTCGCGTATTATAATTGTACATTGTCTACGTGTATTAACGTCACTAAACTTGATGACTATTTTATCGACGTTTCGACGAAGTTTCCCTTGACGTTGTACGAGTAGGTTGTTTTTAAATCGCTTACGCTTATAACATGTGCCACATAAATGTCTTATTCACTCATAAAGAGTTCTATACGACTAAAGTGTTAGAATACGAGCATTCTGGGAATTATAACTTTGGTTGGTCGGAGGAAAATATATCATTTGCGATTCGGTTTCTGAACTCCGGTAGGATCCAATTCTATTTGTAAGTTGTTAGGGTTTGGGATTAAGGACTTCTAAGTTGAAAAAGTTACGCTTTAGGGTAGGTTACTGAACTTGATAAATGTAAGTAACTCTTTTTAGTTACACCAAAAGTAATAATAGTGCTCCTGGTAGAGTTTCGGCTACGACGGCTAATTTTTACGGAGACTAGCCCAAAGTGACCTTTGACCAAGAGTGTTACGTCACTATTATTTTAAGACGGGCTTGTGTCGGGGTTGGTAAATGATTGCTTTGGACGCCGCAGTTCGTGGGTTCAGTTCCCACCCAGGACAAATATTTGTGTGCATGAACATATCTGTTTGTCCTGTGTCTGGGTGTAATTATTATATATTTACAAAAAAAAAGTATTATATGTAGATATATATCATTAGTTACCTGGTTTCCATAGTACACACGGCTACTTATCAAGCTATACATTTCAGTATAAGCTGATCTCGCATTGTATAGGATTTCCATATAATAAGAGATCAGCGTATATTGGAAATGTATAGCTTGATATGTAGCCGTGTGTACAAGCTCTGCTAATTTTTGGAACAGATAGCCGTGTGTGAATAATGTCCTGAGATATTAATCTTGCCGCCATTCCCACATTCTCTGTGTCCAAGTTATGTTAGCCGTCCATAACATAACATTCTTGTATTAAAACTATTATTTGTTTTAGAGCATGGTAAGTTAAGGAAGAGTAAGTAAGTATGTAAGTAACTCTTTATTGTTCACCAAAAAATAATACATTTTTTTATATCTAGGGACAATGTCACACAGATAATCCTAGCCCCAAACTAAGCAAAGCTTGTACTATGGGTACCAGGTGACTATATACATACTTATATAGATAGGTAAATATTAAAAACATAGAAAACATCCATGACTCAGAAACAAATATTCGTACTCATCTCACAAATACTTGCACTTACCGGGATTCGAACCCAGGACCACCAGCTTCGTAGGCAGGAGCACTACCAACTAGGCTACGGTGACCATCGTATGTAGTATGTTAACAAGATTGTACAAATGGCGGCCTTATAGCTAGGTGCGATCTCTTCCAGGCAACCGTTGAATGGACCGGAAGTAAAGAAAAGGCATTTGGGTATTTGCTGTTTTTTTTTCGGTTGCTTAGATATATCACAACTTCAAATTAATTGCAAAATTGTAGATCCCCAGCTCTTATACTATAAATGTAACCAATACACACTTACAGTGCTTATTTTCATACCTAAACGTAAAAAGGAAAATACTAAAACTTATTGTTTTAATTTCGCCCCTAAACTTAGCTTTTATGTTTCCCTTTTCCCTCAAGAGTTATTTTTGTTCCTATTTTGTGGAGAAAAGGCCTATTTTTTCAAAGTTTCCTTTCTGTGGTTATATTATCGATGAGTTCGAGTGTTTCTGGTGTACACAGGTTTAAATGAATTCATTGATACAGGAGTATTTTGAAGGCGTTAGTATCAGCACTTTACTACACTTTTCTCATGGCTAATAGACTGTTGTCTAACGGCTAAACCCGCAAGCAACATTTTAAAGCATCCTCCGAAGCATGGAGACGCTAAGAAAGAATAATAATAATATCTAGGGACAATGTCACACAGATCATCCTAGCCCCAAACTAAGCAAAGCTTGTACTATGGGTACCAGGCGACGATATACATACTTATATAGATAGATAAATACTTATATACATAGAAAACATCCATGACTCAGTAACAAATATTCGTGCTCACCACACATAATTTGCACTTACCGGGATTCGAACCCAGGACCACCAGCTTCATAGGCAGGAGCACTACCAACTAGGCTACGGTGACCGTCAAATAAAAAATAAACCACTTCGCCGAAAACCTATCAATAGTCTAACCGCGTGCCTAGGTGCTTCATATCGCCGACCACCTACAGATCGGTAAAGGTCATTTTTTATGTCATAGGGCAACAAACGAGCATGCGGGGCACCTGATGGTAAGTGATCACCACCCCCATGGACACTCGCGGAGTCGCGGGTGCAGATTTTAAAAGAGTCAGTAAACAAGTGTTGCTGACTCTTTCCCCCACCCCGATGAGCTCTGGTGACCTTACTCACACGCAGAAACACAACATTAAAGTTATTACTTACTTATCGTATGGGCAGTGGTTACCCTAGTGTTAGAGTTGTTCAAGCCGCCCAGTAGGCCTCTGACATTGCTTAACGACTGTTGTCTAATGACTACAACCGGGACCGACAGCTTAACGTGCCCTCCGAAGCACGGAGACGCTCAGGAGTTAAACCACTTTGGCGGTCACCCATCTATGAACTGACCGCGAGCATAGTTGCTTAACCTCACCGATCACTTACGGACCGGTGAGAGCTTCTAGCTATGAGCTATTAATGTTATTATTAAGGAATGACTTCTGTAAGGTGGAGGTACTTCCCCAGTCGGGCTGCTCTTTGAGCGAATGAACGCTGTGCCCTACCTCTATGTAATATAGTTCTGTGTACTAAATTAAACCCCCTATATTATTTAGGACAACTGCTTAGCACTAAACAAAACAGCAGGACAGTAAGTTGCCAAAGTAACAGCGCTGTATAAAACCCCACGGCACACTGGGTATTCCATTCTCTTGCCAAAAACTTGCAACAATACTGACCAACTTTAGTATATACGGTCCATTTATTTACTTTAAATCGATTTACAAACTTTGTTGATGTAATATTCTCATTGCTGTGTAGTTGATGGCATAGAATATTACCACCCCATCTTATCCCGTGGACGAGACGTCGGGATGTCAGACCGAAGGACTATATAGTACTTTCAATTAAAAATTATATTTTTTTTGTTTTTTTATATATCTACTTTTAATTGTGTTTTATATCACGTCTGTTTATTGTATCACAACTTTGACTGAGCACTGTCTCCCAAGATACAGGCTTCAGCATAGTTTGGGAACCAGGACCAGTAGTACCTCTTGTAAATCGCATATATGGTAAAGAATCCGAATTTTGTAATTAATTTTTTTTGTGGCGAAATACATTTTTAGTATTATTATAATAGTCTGGTATCTTCATGGGAGCAGCGCTTATTTGAGTACACAATTGATCGTTATAGCAAATTGGCCTTCAAAATGATGTTCACAATAAAACCTGTGGAGATCTTTGGCGGAAGTCGTTCTCCAGCAATGGACGTCTCTCGGCTGATAGAATGATATGTAATGTCCCCCAGACTAAATTTCGGCCACGGCAGCGTCTCAATGGAGATTAGCCAACTGCGAAGATATTGTATGGTGCACAAGTTTTTACGCAAACACAGTGGCACTTTTTATTCCATCACTCCCATGAACCGATGCGCGATGGGACGACTAGCGACATGACCGGAAAGAGGGTGTGTAATAGCGTCAACTGCCAAATTTCGGACTGATAATGGGATTTTATTTTACGAAATAAACCCAAAATTAGTTTTTGGCCCGACCCGGGATTTGAACCCAGGGCCCATTTGCGGTTAAACACGCTACGAAGCTACACATGTAATACAGTTGTTAACAGGGTATTTCATCACATGTGTAAAAGATTAAAATCATGGAAATTACTACATATTTCATTGATTGAAATTGAAATTGATTGAAATTGTTCAAAAAATGTATGACAGTTTCACAAAGGCTATGCAATGAAAAGGAGATAAATAATGCAAAAAATGTGTGTAAAACTTCGTGGAAAATCATTAAAAACAATACTTTGACAAAAAAGTCGGAAAATTATATAAATGACATAATGTATAATAATAAATTGTATACGGATTCCATTGACATTGCTAATCTATTTAATGAATATTTAATAAATTTAACTTGCCAGGACGATAAAATTCCATCAACAAAATATAATTTAAAGATAGAGCCAAATAATCATTCCTTATTCCTAATACCGACTAGTGAACTTGAGATTTTCAATGTAATAATGGCACTCAAAAATACTGACGCTGTAGGATATGACGAGATATCTACAAAAATCATTAAATCTTGTTGTAGAGAGATCTTATCCGTATTGAATTATTTGATTAACTTATCCTTTACGCAAGGTGTATTCCCGGAAAAACTTAAAATATCAAAAATAAAACCATTATTTAAGAAAGGTGATAAGAGAAACCTAAATAATTATAGACCTATTGCCCTTATACCTATTTTATCTAAAATATTTGAAAAGATTATGCAGAAACGTCTTACAAACTTTTTGGATAAATTCAATATAATAAACCCTGATCAAAATGGTTTCCAAAAGGGAAAATCAACCACCTTGGCAGCTTTTAACCTTATGACCAGTATTATAGAAAACGTTAATCGGAAGACACCAACTACTGGAATCTTCTTTGATATGAGTAGAGCATTTGACATGGTCTCTCACTCGTTATTGGTAACCAAATGTGAAATCTATGGCATTCGGGGTCAACCATTATCGTGGATACGAAGTTATCTATTAAATCGCAAACAGTTTGTAGAAATATCACACATAAATAAACAAATGGAGGAAGATGTCAGTCAATCAACGACCATAATAAATGGAGTTGGCGTCCCTCAAGGTAGCATATTGGGTCCTTTACTCTTTCTTTTATTTATAAATGACCTGCCTAAGGTCACTGAACACCGATGTACATTATTTGCTGATGACATATCTGTCACTATACCATGCGTGAATAAACAAACATATAATGATGACATCAATGACGCGATAGCTAACATTATACGTTGGTTACAATACAATAATTTAAAAGTGAATATGACGAAAACAATATTTATACAATTCGGTAATAAACAAAGTACAAAACATAAACTTAAATTACATTATGAAGGTACTGACATAGTCGAAGCTAATGATACAACGTTTTTAGGCTTAGTATTAGATGACTGCTGCACGTGGAAGAAACACGTTGAGAAGGTTTGCTCAAAAATAAATCGATTTGCGTATGTGTTATGGCGTCTAGCTAAAATAAGCAATATCAACACCGCACTAAAAGCCTACCATGGGTATGTGGCGTCAAACTTAAGGTATGGCGTACTGCTATGGGGGAACTCAGTAAAAATGGAAAGAACATTTATCTCACAAAAGCAATGTGTTCGTGCGATTTGTGACGTGTCACAAACAACAAGCTGTAGACCGATATTTAAGGATTTAAAGTTGCTAACGTTTCCAAGTATCTACATATATGAAGTTTGTAACTTTGTCAAAGACCATCCTGAATTATACAACAGAAGACATGAGTACAGTAAATACAAGACAAGATATCCGAACAAGCTGTTATTACCAGGAACAAAAACAGACATCTCAGCCAGAAACTCATATCATATGTCGGTCAAAATTTACAACCATCTACCAGAAATTTATAAAATTTTGCCAAAATCTAAATTTAAAAAGCAATTATATAATTTACTGGCTGAGAAATGTTTTTATTCAATTAATGAGTTTTGACAATGTAAGATTAATGATAAAAATTATAAATAGAAATTTATTTGGCATTAATCTATAGAAATAAGTGTATGTATAAGTTCTTAAATATTTTTATTATACTATAATGAATTATTAAATTTTAAAATGTATATTTGTATTCCGGAAATTGGCTAAATGTGAGAACTACAATAAAACCTACCACCTATGTACCTACCACATTTAACGCAAATAAAGAATCTTATCTTATCTTATCCTATTTATAATAAGTAGATCGGGCGATAGTTCAAATCGGACGTGACCAAAACTGAAAGCACAGAATATTTGATGAGTGTTAACAACTTTGTGGAGCTTATATGTATTCCATAATAGTTACAGGGAGTTAAAACAAAAGTTATTGAAACTATAGATAACTTGTTCGTCTAACACTCGACCCTAGTGGGGTAGGTAGGTAGGCTAGGTACATAATTTGAATATATTAAGTAACCTTTCTTTTACAAATATATTTCAATGCGGCTTTGAAGTGCATCTTAATTTTTAGAGTTGTGAGACATACTTGTAAATTAAAACACTCCAAACGAAAAAAAAGTAAAAAGTATGGGCAAAATGATTTTCTCTTAACTCTTAAAAAAACTAAACTACTTGTTTTAGCTTGATCCATGATATGTTTGGAAAACACGATTCTATTCTAGAATCGTTTTTTCCAAATTCTCATCGCCTCGTGGCGTAAAAGTTTGGAAAACACAATTAGCCGGACACGGTAAAAAGGCAATTAAAACTATTCAAACACAAAAGTATGACCAATCTATGAATTACTTTGACCGGACAATATATGTAGGTATCTACGACCAATATTATATAAAGTAGCCCAACACATGAAATTCCAAATTAAAAAAAATAAAAATTATGTAATTTTTAAACACAATATGCCATCCAACTGAACACATAAACAAAACACAAGTTTCTAAATTATAATAATATCCTCAAACTTTATTAACGCACGGCCATCTGATCTCAAATACTTATATAGATAATTCAACACAGACTCAGGACAAACAGACATGTTCATGCACACGAATATCTATCTTGGGCGGGAATCGAACCCACGATCAGCGACGTGAAAGGCAAGTATCTACAAACTACGCCACCCAGGTAATAATAATAATATTTTTTTTAAATAATATCGAGGGACAATGTCACACAGATCATCCTAGCTTCAAACTAAGCAAAGCTTGTACTGTGGGTACCAGGCGACGATATACATACTTATATAGATAGATAAATACTTAAATACCTACATAGAAAACATCCATGACTCAGAAACAAATATTCGTGCTCATCACACAAATATTTGCACTTACCGGGATTCGAACCCAGGACCACCAGCTTCGTAGGCAGGAGCACTACCAACTAGGCTACGGTGACCGTCAGTAATTATTGTTCTTTCGTGTACCTACTGTTGGTTATTTTTTTTATGCTGAATGGGTTTGCGTTGGACCACAATCCCACCTGATGGTAAGTGAAGATGTGGTCGAAGGTAGACCGCGCGTGCCCATAAGATGCCTGTTCACTCTAGCGAGTTCACTCTTCATATATTCTAGGTGTAAACGAATGTTGTTGAACCAAATAAATAAATAATTAAATTTCTATGTGGTGACTCCATTACAAACAGATTATATAGCAGATGGAATTCAAATCAAATCTATAAGTAGTGGCGTACATTACGACAAAGAGTACGTGACACGAACTTGGCAGATACGTGACACTTAAACAGAGTTTTCCGCCTGAACTCTTGCCGACAAGCTGTCAGTAAAGTAATTAACCGACTTCAAAAGAAGGAGGGTATCAATTTGAATATTTCTCTTTTGTATGTATGTTACGTAAATTCATTGTTTATGAACCAATTAAAAAAAACACATCGGTATATATGAATCGGAATACACAAAAATGGTAGACCTTAGCTAGCCTACCTAGACCTTACCTAGCTTATGTTTTAAATACATTCAGTCAAAAAAGTATCAGGAATGGATGATTTGTTTATGGTTCCAAATTCAAATTTTTGTTTTTTTTTGTTGTTGTTAGATTGGCACAACTGTTTTCCATTTTGGCGCGGAGTTTGAGCTGCATCGGTTATTTATATTAAATACAGTGCTGGTTTTAGTAATATCATATATAGTGTGTATTGCGAATTTCATAATGGACAAAAATATCAAACAAAGAGTATGTCTTAAATTTTGCATCGCTAATGGAATTTCGTGTTCGGAGTCACTGAAAATGTTACAGAAAGCTTACGGTGAATCGACTTTATCAAAAACTCGTGCTTATGAGTGGTCCAAAGCGTTCAAAAGCGGTCAAGATGTGATGAAAGATTTGCCTCGCTCTGGTAGGCCATCAACGTCTGCAAACTGAAGTTAACATCGCAAAAGTGAAGGAAATAGTGACTGAAAATCCTCATTCAACCCTGAGAGAGATAGCCGCCAAATTTTCTGTATCTCACGAGTCGATTTGTACCATTTTAACTAATCATTTAGGTATGAAACATGGTGCCGCTCGGCTAGTCCCAAAAGATCTGAATTTTCTCCAAAAACTCAAACGCATGAAAGTCGCTGAGGACATGGTAGAAACGCATTGTTACTGGTGACGAGACGTGGGTTTACGAGTTTGACATGCAAACTAGTCAACAAGCTTCGGAGTGGCGCCTTCCGACTGAACCGAAATCGAAAAAACCACGCCATAGTCGATCAAAAGACAAAGTCATGTTGACTGTTTTCTTTGACTATCGCGGTGTTGTGCACTCTGAATTCTTACCGGAAGGTCGAACGGTAAATAAAGAATATTATTTGAGCGTTATGCGGCGTTTAAGAAAGCAAATTCGACGAAAAAGGCCAGATTTGTGGAAAAACAATTGTTGGATTTTGCACCACGATAATGCACCTTCGCACAAGGCCATCATTGTGAACGAATTTTTGACCAAACACTCAACAAATACCATCCAGCAACCACCATATTCACCGGATATGGCTCCAGCTGACTTCGTTATTTTTCCTAAACTCAAATTACCACTTCGTGGTACCCGTTTTCAATCGGTAGAAGACATAAAGGAGAATTCGCGGCGAGAACTGCACACAATTCCGAAAGCAGCGTTTAAAAAATGCTTTGATGAATGGATTATTCGTTGGCGTAAGTGTATCGTTTCTGAAGGAGCATACTTTGAAGGTGATAAAATAAATTTGGATGAAAAACAAACATTTTGTATATTATTGATCTTTTCCCGGTACTTTCTTGACAGAATAATATTTTGGTTGATTTGATAATGATACGAAAGATAAGGTTTTAAATGATATATTAAAGGTATATAAACTATGATTATTAAATTGGTTAATAATAATTTATAAAATGATAAATTAAGAGCTAAAATGATTTGATTTGATGATTTGCGCGGCAATCGGAGCGGTTTCCGATTGCTTTGATAATGTACCGATCGCGAGTTACTTACGAACTAACTTTATTTGCTAACAGTAGTTATTTTATATAATGTAAAATAATAGTAATGTAATAACATAAAAGCGCTGAGCTTTTCGGTCAATGTCCGAACAGGTAAGGTATGCATTCGGAATGGTTCCATATTTATTTAACTCCAATCGGTTATCGAGAACAAATATTGAAGTCGGATTCACCAATATTTTTTAAACATAAAACCAATTTTAACTTTGCTCCTCGACAACAATTTATTTTAAAGACTGTAAAATATATAATACCCTGATACTTTATTCACGTACGGCCTTCTGATCCCATACTAAGCAGAACTTATACTATGGCAACCAGGTAAGTCATCTACTACATATACAATACACAATATCTATCTCTTTAACTGAGCTCATTCCTGTCTAAGAATGTCCTCTTTAATCCTTTACAATCCGGATTCCGTCCTGGTCATAGTACAGTCACCGCTCTTGTAAATATTACGGATGATATTCGACTAGGTATGGAGTGTGGAAAGTTGACAGTTCTTGCGCTGCTTGATTTTAGCAACGCATTCAACACTGTCGACTTTGACATTCTACTTGGCATACTACGCTCACTTAATATATCTCCAATGGCAATTGATTGGTTTCGTAGTTACCTGTTCGGCCGTCAGCAACGGGTTCGCATCGATGATACCTACTCATCGTGGTGTTACACCAGCGCTGGCGTGCCACAGGGTGGCGTTTTATCTCCACTACTCTTCACTATATTTATAAATTCAATTTCCTCTCAGCTAACTTCTTCCTACCACCTGTACGCTGACGACTTACAAATATATACCCAGATACCAGTTGAACATCTTAACGCTGGTATAGAGACTATCAACAATGATATGGCTAAAATTAACACGTGGAGCATTAATCACGGCCTAACAGTAAACCCCTCCAAAACTCAAGTTATCATAATTGGCAGTTCTCGAATGCTTGGCAAAATTGACTGGACCCATGCCCCTCAAGTAATGTTTAAGAATACAATTATTCCATTTAGTAAAAAGGTTAAAAACTTGGGGGTATACTTTGACGAGACATTATCATGGGCTCCACAAATTGAACAAACCAGTCGCAAACTATACGCCGCAGCTGGGTCGTTGAGGCGCTTACGCAATTTTCTCCCAACTGCCACTAAAATTGCCCTGGCACAGTCCCTTCTTCTTCCAATCCTTGACTATGCTGATGCCAGCTATCTTGACCTTACGGAGGATAAACTAGATAAACTCGAGCGACTTCAAAACTTCTGCTTAAGGTTCATATTTGGGCTCCGCAAATATGACCATGTCTCCGAATTTCGTAGAAAGCTCGAGTGGTTACCCATTCGCCTTCGCCGAAATACTCACATACTTTCTCTTCTATATAGTATTCTATTTAATCCCACATCTCCCTCTTACCTCAAGACTAGGTTTGAATTCCTATGTGATACACACTCTAGGCCCTTGAGATCGTCAGAGAATCTGAAACTACATTTGCCCACTCATTCCACAAATTTCTATGACAAATCTTTTAGTGTTCAAGCCGCCCGTATGTGGAATTCACTGCCTCTAAACATCAGACGCGCGCAATCTATAACTTCTTTTAAAACACTTTTAAAGAAATATTATTTATCACTCTAATTTTTATCTCCAGCTTGAGATCTTCCACCTTCCTTCAGAACTCCTTGATTCTTAATTATTATTGTTATTTATTTGAGTATATATATATTTTAAATATATATTTATATCTTAAATAGTAGGGATATATATGTATCTATATTCTATATATAATATATATATATATATATTTATATATACACAGTATATACTTAATTATTAGAAATTATATGTGTATATACCAGAATTATTTGTACAGAAGTACATATATATGTTAATTTACATTAGTTGATGCACTGCCAATTACCACTTGTCTCCCTGCAGTGCTTTGGTTCACCCACGGTTGTCTGGAAGAGATTGCTACATTAGCGATAAGACCGCCGTTTGTACCTTATAGTTTTTAAGAACATTCATGTTACGATGTGATATTTTTATTTGGTGCAATAAAGTGTATCTATCTATCTTTATTGTACACCAAATAAATAACCAAATAGAACATGAATAGTAGTATGATAATGTACAATGGGCGGTCTTATCGCTAGCTGCGATTTCTTACAGACAACCTTAGGATGGACAAGAGTTGTATGAAATGAAAACGGGTAAAAGGTGTAGCAAGTTCAGTAAAAGGACAAAGATTAAAAGAAACAGAAAAAGTAGGTATCAAGTATTAAGTAGTAGTACACGTACACTTTGTAGGTGAATATATAATTATCTAAAATACTATGTATACATAATTTATATGTAAAGCATGCAATATATATCTACTAAATAAAATAAATAGATACAATAAATAATATTATATTTATATATATATATATATCAATCATATACATATATTTTATTAATGAGAGGATTTGTAGCAGTCTGGGTGTAATTATCTACATAAATATGAATATACAAAAAAAGTTGTATATGTTGTATATCAGTTATCTGGTTTCCATAGTACAAGCTCTGCTTAGGTAGGCATCAGCTGGCCGTGTGTAAATAATATCCCAGGATATTATTAACTAGTATATTTGGGGTGTTTTATGTATTTTTATAACGGGTCTCAATCGCGATAAATATATAGGCAAATCATTACCTTGGTTACCCGACGTTTCGGCATGGATTGCACCAGCCGTATATAAAAATGTGTACAAATCACGAAAGTTTAAAAACGTTTTCTTTTATGTATCTTTATTATATTTCTAATATTTAATTGTGTGTACATAAATTTGAAATAAATAATTACATAAGTAGTTGTTTCTATACAATGGGCCTCATCACTATAGCGATCTCTTACGGCAAAACCTGGATTGGATGGATTCATTCATACAAATATAAGCTTCACTTTCAATATTGGATGGCTCTCAAAATGATTTCTTTAAGTATATATATTTGAATACGGATTGATACCTAAAGATTTCACTTAACAGAAACCCACCCTATTTATACATTTCATGAAAGCCGAAAGCAAGAGTGTAACCTCCTTTCAGGATTCCAATTTTTCAACGTTACACATATCAAATAAACATACCTTAGTTACGGAGGGCTTAAAAGAAAATCGGAAGAACGTACCCTTTCATCACTAGCTTGGAAATCCTCTCAACAGCCTTATTTATTGACGTACCTGAAAAGGAAAATTATGTGAGATATATCAAAAAGTCATTTTATGTGTTTGCGAAACGTATAAGAGTATAATATCAATATTCCTAAGTATCTGAAGATATTTAATTCATTTTGTCGGTCGCCATAGCCTAGTTGGTAGTGCTCCTGCCTACGAATCTGCTGGTCCTGGGTTCGAATCCCGGTAAGTGCAAATATTTGTGTGATGAGCACGAATATTTGGTTCTGAGTCATGGATGTTTTCTATATATATAAGTATTTATCTATCTATATAAGTATGTATATCGTCGCCTGGTACACCCATAGTACAAGCTTTGCTTAGTTTGGGGCTAGGATGATATGTGTGTCATTGTCCCCAGATATTATATTAGAAGGAACCTCTGCGTTAGGTGCTAAATGCCAACTGCCCTCAATCGTTCCTAAGTGGTCGACGAAGTTAAGTAACACACGGTCTTGCCATGGATAGGTTACATAGATGGATCTGACTGCCTCGTTGGTCTAGCGGTAGCGTGTTCACCCGCAGGAAACGAGGTCCTGGGTTCAAATGACGGGTCAGGGCAAAAGTGATTTTGAGACTTTTCTGTAAAAAGAAATTTTTTTGTCCGTACTCTGGTAGATATTCCCTCGGGTCGACTTCAACGCCCCCCACGGGATGAGATGTGGTGATGATATTCTGATATTCGCCGCCATCACCACAAAGTGATTCCAGGTAATTATTGTTTTTGACTATAGCAAACCTTTTTCTTTTGGATAAGGCATGGGGAATGCCTACACATGCCACCCGCAAAAAGTGTCTGCGGGTGGGTATGTCGGACTCGACTAAACCTAATCTGCCGTGGACTTCTTGGCGTCTGATGGGAGGAGCCCCGGGAACGCGGGTATGCTGCTTCGGGGCCCCCCTTTTGCACCATGTCCCAGATGGTCGGGACACGTATCCTGGGAGGGCTCGAAATTGGCCTCCCCTATTGCCGACTCCTGCCAGAACTACCTATAGCAAACCTATCTGCCGATAAACAGGTGTAGGTAATGACCTACAACGTAACACTGTCAGGCATGTCGGTTTCCTTACGATATTTCCTCCGTTTTAAGTATTAGATAATTTATTTCTATGATGGTATATCATGAATTCACAAAGACAGTGATGCGCGCCTAGGGTTTGAGCCGAGAACACAGTGTCAACAGTCCAACGGTCTTACCGTAGGTTATCTCGACTTATCGCCTCACCTTACAGAAGACATTCCTTAATAATAACTGAATGTTGTGTTTGGAAGACTCAGCAACACTGGTTTCCTATCTCTTTTAAAGGCCGGCAACGCATCCGCGACCGCTCTGGTGTGGCGAGTGTACGGCGGCGGTGATCACTTACCATCAGGTGACTAACTTGCACGTTTGTGGCCCTATTATATACAACATGTAACGTAATTAACGCACACCCTCAAACACCCCAATTGGAATATTATGTTCTAATCATAATACATGTGGGAGAAATTAAGTAAAAGGATTGTTTACTTACTAGTAACGCCATCTATTAGCGTTTGGAAAACACTACTCACAGAGTCAGTAGTTCGAGTCGAGGTTATCTATGAACTGTCGCATGTGACGTTTGACGTCAGTTGTCTAAGTGACATTAGTGTGTTAGCGACATGACACAATTGGCATCCAGACTTCGACCGCGCCGGGTGTGCGCACTGATTCTTTTAACCACGTGCATGATGGCGGACACAGACGATGTTTCGGAGTTAAATCCGACAGAATCTCCGACATACATACATTGAATTTTTAATTTAACATGTATTGTATTGTTATTTACTAAATTAGTTTATTAAAGTAAAGTTTATTTTTCTTTATTTTATATTTGATGATGGACTTTGTATGAATACAAATAAAAAGGCGATTTTAAAAGTCTTATTACTTTGAATTACGGTCCATTTAAATTTGTTTTGACTCTACAAGATTAATGTGACAATAATTTCCGTAGTTTTAATTATTTTGTAATAAAAAATTACCTATAAGTATTAAAAATTATATGAATCGATTCAGTAAACGATTCTTAACAAACTATTATCAGGATGTGCGTTAATTAAGTTACATATTGTATAGAAAAAAAAGATAGCCACTTTAGCTTTGACACACAAAATAATATGACTTTAATCTCGTGTCCGTTTTAATTAGACGGGGAGATCGATGTTGGTTATTTTCTTGTAATTGGCTTGTTTTTGGTAATGGATGGGCCGAATTAATTTCCGGACTGAACAAACATTCTGATTGGATTTTGTATAATTATGTGTCAAGAATTTTCTCTCTGATCTTTTAAAACTTAGATTGAATCTTGAGCCAGTATTTTTTTAAAGAATAGTTTCCCACTTTGATTTCAATCCTTGTGTCGTTGTAAAGTACAAACACTAAATTGACGGAGACAAAGTACCTACATACACCCAGACTAACAAAACAAATAAAAAACTGGCCAAGTGCGAGTCGGAATCGCACATGAAGGGTTCCGCTGCAGCAAGTATTTTCGTTGATTAAATGAAAGGTAAATTGCGGTTTACGATTTATGACGCATTAAAAAAAACTACTTACTTTACTAGTTCAAACCAATTTTCGTTGTTATTTTACATGGTAATGTACATCATATATATTTTTTTAATTTTATCATTCTCTTATTTTAGGAGTTACAGGGGGGGCGACACTAATTTTTCCACTTTGGAAGTGTCTCTCGCGCAACCTATTCAGTTTAGAAAAAAATGATTTTAGGATCCTCAATATAATTTTTGAAGACCTATCCATAGATAACCCACATGTATGGGTACGATGAAAAACAATTTTGAGTTTCAGGTCCATGTATGGGGAACCCCCAAAATTATTATTATTATTCTATTTTTGTGTACAAATCTTAATGCGGTTCACAGAATACATCTACTTACCAAGTTTATTACTTTACCAGTACAGCTCTTATAGTTTCGGAAAAAAATGGCTGGGACATACGGACGGACAGACAGACAGACAGACAGACATGACGAATCTATAAGGGTTCCGTTTTTTGCCATTTGGCTACGGAACCCTAAAAACGGTTGTTATTCACGTGGACTTTAAAAAGCATTTTTAAATAGTCAGAACATGTTTGTAGTAATATAGTTAAGTATACATAATTATTTCTCTTCACAAAAATAATTGTCCAGCGCGAGAATTGAACCTGGGACATTAACTGACTTCTGTTCTGCTGTTACCAACTTATAATAACAAATCGTATAAGGAAAACAAGCCGACTCACGACGCACAGGATTTTTTCTAAAGCTCATCAGTATAGCTGAAAGAAGTCCAAGGGCTCCCCGAGAAACTTCTTAGGGTCAGCGCAGACAGAGAGTTCAAGCATAATATGCACTTTATTCTTATAGTTCTACAGTTGATTTTCTAGTGCCTTAATAAAATCCTCGCCGCTCCTCTCTGTCTGCGCTGACCCTTAGGGGGAGATGCCATAATCGTTACGTTTGGCAGACGGGTTGGCGATCGCAAGTTGCTGCCCGTCATCTGATAGATATTCCTTCGGGTCGACTTCTACGCCCCCCACGGGATGAGATGGGGTGATGATATGAGATGAGAATCTCCGCCGTCACCACACAGCAATTCTGAAGTTGCTTAAAAATATAGGTTTTTTTTAATTTCTTAGGCTAGTTAAAAATAAAGCAAAAACCATTACAATTTTAACTTCCACGTTAAAAATCGCAAACAAATTATTACTTCCAAACATTCTGGTCACTTTGCAAACATATTTCTTATTTATCACTTGTAACCAGTGACAAGGAAGTGTCAAAACGCCTGCAAGCTAAATTGTTTTCTTTTAAAAATAGCGCAAAACAAAAAGGTTTATTACACAAGATTCAACTTAATCATGTTATTTTCAATTCTATATTTCAAGCAATAAGATTCAATTTTGATAGTTTTCAATTAACTTCAAACTATTAAAATAAAAATTGAATAAGCAATACTGAACTCTGGGGTTATAAACATAAGGTTAAATTTTCATTGAAATGACTGCCACAAGCGGTCTTCAGATATTCAGTTATAGAATTTGGGTGTATATTTAACGTGTCTCGGAAAGACAGGAGTAAGTAATTGTTTGTTTTATTTATAATAATGGGAAAATGAACGCCAAAAGGCTCGACTTCAAACCTATAATTTTGTACGAAGGATAAATAAATGAAGTGCGATTGTAATATTCGCGTCAGAACGTTAAAACCTATAATTTAATTTAGCAAATTCGACCTTATCTCAACAGCATAATGCTCATATTTTTTTTGAGATAAAAAAATAAGTAAGTTGCTTGCAGGCGCGAAGTCGGAGTAGAATGCGCGTGAATTCCGCGAACTTTTTATCCCCAAAAGAAATATAGGGAATTACGTTTTGTGATCAGTGTGAACTTTTTTTATTAACTTTTAGTATTGCTTGCGGATAGACATACGAATGTATGGATGAAATTATTTATTTAAGTAACAAACAGTCGTATTCAAATAAAAGTTATAAAGATTATTGCTTATACTTATACCAGGTAGTTTTCTTACAGTATTAGAATAGTGAGAAAGCATTGAGGTACTAAGTAACTCAAAACAAATCTATACAAATAAATAAAATTGGAGTGTCTGTTTGTAATATTGAAATAATTGGTTTTTACTACATTAATATGAATATATATACGGTACATACACCAAAATAACATTTTTTACAATTTTTGTCTGTCTGTTTGTTCCGGCTAATCTCTGAAATGGCTGGACAGATTTTGACGGGACTTTTATTGGCAGGTAGCTGATGTAATAAGGAGTAACTTAGGCTACTTTTATTTTAGAATAAACTTTTATTTTTAAAAAAAAGCCAAATAAACTAATTAACACGCGGATGAAGTCGCGGGTACAGCTAGTTAATAATAAAAAGGAAAGTATCATATCTACGAGGTTACAGTTCAAACCAATATATACCCACATATACATATATATATGCGTATACATTGGTTTGAACTAATCGGACTACACTCTCGTAATAAAAGCGGTTTCGCACTACATAAGATCCGAATCCGTGAAAGAAAATAAAAATGAATAAAATACAGATCGAGTAAACTTGGACCGCATTGGGATAATGCTTTTCACACTACCTCGGATCCAAAGCCGTGATAAAAACTGAATCTAGCGCACAATATAACCATACAAATAGTTCTCCGACTACTTAGGACCGTGTTTGAAAATATTGGCGGTAATTATTTAAATTATTCTCCGTAATATTTAAACATTCGATACAATTACTTATGTATTAAATTTATTAGGTGTTTGACATACTTTTGGTTATGGTCTTTCATAATGAATTATTTTTTTACTTCCGTCTAAAAAAACAATAGCTTTTGTGGGAAATCTGTTTATTATTTACTTTGCAATATTACAAGAGCGAATAAAGCCTAAAAACTATTAGGATATAACACCCTTTATGCATATTTAAAGCTGTTATAAACAGACATTATAAAATATTTAAGTCTTTACTTAAGAGGCTGACAACATCCTATTTAATAGAATCATACTAGTCTCGTCCATTTAAACTACAAAGTTGAGTCAAAACAGATGCCGATTGAAAAAACCTTTATAAGATAACGAAGTCTTTACTTAATAGTCCGACAACATCCAAATTCATTGTATCTCGTTAGTAAGGTCAAAACCGATGCCGAAAGAGAAAAACATAATCTATATGAGAAATCTAATAGAACATAGTTTTTGATAATCATAAAGCGCACTATACATTGTGATAACAATTTAAATTGAATTAAATTTTTTTCAGATTAACTTTGTTCCATACATACATAGACTCACGCCTGTTTCCCAGACGGGTAGGCAGAGACAACGGATTTCCATTTATCACGATCTTTGCACACGTCTTTTGCCTCGATTACTGTCATAATATTCTACATACATGCTCGCCGGTTTAGGGTACTTCTGACCTGCCCTTTCTTGAGAACGTCTCCGATTTGGTCAGAGAATGTTCGACGAGGTCTTCCCCTTCCGGTTGTTCCATTCACAAAGGCCAGGTATACTTCTTTGGTCAATTTTCTTTCATTCATCCTTTCTAAATGGCCAAACGCTTTTTCAATTATTTTGTTTCAAGTATTGTTATATGGGACTTTGTGATTATTTTCTATCGCACGAACCTGAAAGTAATAATATCTGGGGACAATGTCACACAGATCATCCTAGCCCCAAACTAAGCAAAGCTTGTACTATGGGTACCAGACGAAGATATACATACTTATATAGATAGATAAATACTTATATACATAGAAAACATCCATGACTCAGAAACAAATATTCGTTCTAATCACACAAATATTTGCACTTACCGGGATTCGAACCCAGGACCACCAGCTTCGTATGCAGGAGCATTACCAACTAGGCTACGGTGACCGTCTGAAAAACGATGCCCTAAGGCGTAGGTTACTTAGTTTGTAGCTCGTTGTTCTAGCGGCATCATAATGAGGTCAGCAGAATGAGTTTAGTCCTGGGTTCAAATCCCGGGTCGGGTCAAAAAAGAAAAGTCTTTGAAAAGTGAATTAGGTATTACTAATGCGTTTTACGGCAGTTTCCGACTCGTTTAGTGTTACAGCCCATGATGGTTTCGGCCTTTGGGCCGAAACACAGAATATACTTAAATAACGATTTTTTTTTTATTCTGAGTTTCACCCCATTTATTTCATTTAACGTACTCTAAGTTTTTTGAATCAAAATTTGGTAGATATATACAATTTTATAAATAATATTTTTTAAATAATTTCGACTATGACACACTGTGTTCGAAGTAGCTCACAAAGAAGATTAGATATTACATACTCGCGACGACCTGTTATTGGCTTTATGTAGTATATAAGCTCCATCAATAATTTATTATAAACTAGCTGTGCCCCGCGGTGTTACTCGCGTTAAATTTTATAAATTTTCTTTGCTATAAACCTCACGGAGCCCGAGACCTTTCCAACGAATGCAAAACCGTGGAAATCGGTTCGTGCGTTCTGGAGTTATAGCGTCAGGAAGGAAAACCCGACTTATTTTTATATAGTAGACTACTGTCCGCTTCTTTTAAATAATACACGTTAAGGTCTAAACAGTGGATTTAAACTGACAATTATGTATTAAAATGATTAAGTATCTAGGGATACTCGAAAATAATAACAGTACAATTGACAGCTAAGCGTGATCTCTTGACAAAACAATTATAATTAACAGACACGCCTTCTAATTACATTTGGAATTCTAACCTCCATGTCAAAACAATAATGGTAAATAAACACATCAATTCATAATTCCATTACATCACACTCACGTAGGTGAACGCTCTGTTTAAACCCAATTTGTGACGTCACAAGTATGAGTTGTGACGTAACAAATCCAATTAATCAACACAATCTACTACCGTCACTTCCTGTTCACTATATTATCGAGTTTCGCCAAAGGTTCGGGTTTCGCATAATTTAAATATGGAATATTAGAGGCCCGCACTGGTTTCCCTCGGGTTTTCTACTAGGGTATGAAGTGTATGGCAAATATTTCTCTCATTGGAACACGGTTGACAATATGATAATTCATTTTCTAGTTTCTCTATAATAATCTGAATAAAATATGTAATCTATAGGTAGGATCTATAGGTATTAGGATTGGCAACACTGCCGATCGGTTGTCAAAAATTGTACTAGTGAATTAAAATTAATAATTACTTATAAATAAATGTTTTTACGTTGTAAAATATAAAATTTTACTATTAGCAATCTAAATTGTAAGCTAAATAATTGAATGTGATTAGTTTTCTGAAGAAATAAACCCGAAACAACTGATATCTGTCGACGCATCAGCTGTCTGTCACTGCGCTGCTCGTGTCCAACGATTAAGTTTAAACTTTTGTGTGAATCCCGGGGAGTATATTACTTATTCTTTATTTTACACATACATACTAACCTAACCAAACATTTATTCGACTCATTGGTGTGAGTCACGTCCAATTTCACACTGCCATATTCTGTCTCCATTTGCTTGACGTACATTGTGGAAGCAAATTCGACGACTTAATTAGCTGGCTACAGACATCACACACTTCAATTACTCCATAACTATACTGATATAAGATTGGCATTCGATAAATTTATTCCTATCTACACATACTAAGTTAACTTGACTAGACCCTAGTAATGAACTCTGATTAGGTGTCATATAGATAAAGTTAAAAGTGCCCCACTACAGTTTGTAACTAAATGTTTAAGTGTTGCTTTATTATAAATCTATTATAAAGTTAATTGCCCATCTGTCTTGTATATACTTACTTATATTATTTCTACCTATAGATCTCTGTAGTTTATTTTTCATATCTCACTCCTTTGACTTCAAATACATCTTAACCTCTTATTTCTGTCTAGTTTTCTGTTCACCCACCCTTTGTTTTCAGCCCATCCTCATTCACCTCACATCATGCAGACCCGAAGCATGGCTGCAACTCAAGTAGCTGAACATAAGTTGAAATCAGCTCTCAAGGACTTACAAACATACCAAGATCAGTGTCATAAACTTGAACAGGAGCGTGAGGAGAATGAGATAGAGATAAAAAGGGTCATTGATAGTAACACATCACTGAAAAGAGAACTTGTGAAACTCGACCACCAACTAGAGTCTACTATTGAAGAGCGAGACAGACTGCATGCGGAGACAGAGTCTTTTGATAAGTGTAGAGTGTTATATGAAGAAGCACTGTTCAAAATTAGAGATCTTGAATTAGAATTAATTAATTGTAATGAGAAGTTGTCAAATTATGTAAAAAACACAACTTGTCCAGTAGCCTCCATTAATCAGAGCTTGTATGACGAGTTGGCCAGTTGTGGTCCGGTGGGTCTCCCTATTAATACAACGGTGACCATTGATTTGACTGGCGATGACTGTGTAGACTGCCAGCCAAGCGTTAATTCCTTATGTAGTGACAAGCTAAAACAATACATACTTGAACTAAGTAAAGAACGTAGGGCATTATTAAACAAATTAGAAAATTATAAAATTAAATTAGAGGATAGCAAACTAATTTATGAAAAAGATACTCAGTATTTGCTTTCTGAGATAAAAACTCTTGAAAAGTCCCTAGCAATCTCATATCACAGTTTCCAGTCATACAAAAATGAAATGCAATTGCTAGCTGGAAAAGTAATCCTGAAAGCAATAGGACATTGGAACCGATTAACACCAGTAGTGCAGTAGTGGAGTCATACACACAGCTGGGATCAGAGTCACCAGTATCTCCACAAAATGAAATTACTAAACATAGCTCCATACTGTATTCCGATGAAATGGGTAAGGGCCTTGGTACCTTGCTTTGTAATAAGCTGAGTTGTTCCTTTGTCAACTATTGTATGCCAGGATTACATTATAAAGATATAATACATAAATTAATTCAGAATAAACACAGTGCCAAATCATGTATAACTCTAATGGTAGGAAATTGTAAAAACTTAAAGAAAAAAGACATTACAGATAGTTTCACTGAGATGTTAGAATTAGACTGTAATAAGATAATATTATGTGCCTTCCCCTATGTGTCCAATGTGCCTGATAGTACAAATAATTATATCCACAAGCTAAATATGCACCTACAGTTTTTGGTTAGCCATTATAGTGATAAATTTTATATTTTTGGACACAAATAGTTTTATAGATTCTTGTAGGGTAACCATGAGTACAGTTACTGTCTCAAGAAAATTTTTGAACATACTTGCAAGTTTAGTAGCGGCAGATATTAACTCAGTCATAAGTAGTATGATGAAGTCACTTTTTATACCATCTTTTAGTAATGTTATTAAAATCAATTTAGTTAGTAGTTTAAACATGTAAGCATGACAATAGAGAAGTGTGATAACTTTCTAATTCTATCACATCAAAATATAAACCGCTTCTCTGGCAAAATTCTAGACATAGAACTTTTTAATGAAAAATATGAAATAGATATCTTTTGTTTTACAGAAACATGGCTGAAGGCACACAAGATGGCTTTTAGTGTCTGTGGCTATAGGGTCGCCAGCTTTTATAATAGGGTTTCGGCAGAGGGTGGTGGAGTACTGATACTACTTCGAGACCAAATTAAATTTAAAGAACGTAAAGATATATGCGTGTGTGTGAGGTGGCATGTGTAGAGACGCAGTTTTATTGTATAATATGTGTGTATAGACCACCAGCATCCGATTTAAAGCTTTTTACAGCAACAATAGAAGACATTCTTAGGAAAATTAAAAGTTAAAAAAAAATCCTTGTATGTGGTGATTTTAATATGAACATTTTAGCAGATTCACCTGAAATAAACATATTTCTATCTGTATTTCGGTCCTTTAACCTTAAATGCTTGTTCTCTGAGGCCACGAGAGTCACACCCACATCTGCTACTTGCATTGATAACATAATTACCAACTTTGATGTCTCTGAGAAGTGTTTGGTGGCTGGTGTTCGCTCTGACCATAAATGCCAAATAGTAAAGATAAAAAATGAGATAAATATAAATAAACAAAAAATTAGTTTTAGACCTTTAACAAAATCTAATTTGGGAAAGTTCAGTAACAACCTGGAGAATAGTTTGTGCCATCTATTGCCAAACAAAAGTAACCCTAACGATATGTACACTACATTATTCCACTGTATTTGCAAAGAATTTAATAAAGCTTGTAAAATAAAAAACATAACGGTTGACAGTAATAAGATAAAATTTAGTTCTTGGACAACTCAAGGCATTAGACTGAGTAGAGATTTTTTATATGAGTTGTATGACAGAAGGCCCTATAACCCTGATGTCAATTTCATTAATTATGTTAGCATTCAAGCTAAATCTTTATATATAAGAGATAAAATTAAAAAATCTGATAATAAAATAAAATCAGCTTGGCAAATAATTAATACTGAAACTGGTAAAAGTAGATCAAGAGATCAAACATTAGTATTGAATATTGGTGATGAACTGGTTTCAGACAAGCTTACCATTGCCAATTTTTTAGCTGCTTTTTTTGCAAATATACCCGTGGATATTACTAAGTGTCTCGCATCATCACCAGATGTGGCTGAACTCTTTTTAAATCAAAGCGTAAAACAAACTGTACCTAACTTTAGTTTTAAATCCGTAACAAGTGATGATATTATAAAAGCTTTTAAGGGTATTAAAAGGAAAGGCACAGAAGATTTGTGGGGACTGTCTGTTAAAGCAATTGAATCAATCATACTAAACATTTTTTTTTTTTTTTTTTTTTATTTATTTGAAACCACAAACAAGTTTACAATTATCATTCATATAAAGCTTAAATTATACAATATTACTTACAGTAAACTCAACATTGCTGGTCACTTAATACATAAAAGAATTGCAGATGGTGAGCCTGTGTTACTATTTTATATTCCTATGAACTTATCAAATGAAATGAAATAATCTCTGTAATGTTAAGTGAATATAGATATACGTATTTTCAAATATATGTAAGATATAGTTATATAGATAGATGTAGGTTAATATTTATGTGATGTGTGAGCGTGTCCGTGGAGAATTATGTATATATATATATTGTGTGCGTGTGATAGTAGAAGAGAGTGTAGGATAGCTTTAATTTACGACTGTTCCTCCAATAGTATTTTAATGAGCTGTCTCTTAAATGTATGTTTACTATTAGCGAATATATCTAATGTATTTAATTTTTCTTTATATGTCTTAAAAATTCGATTTAATGGGGACCGTATACCTGCATTTGTACGAGACTGCATAATTGCAAAAAGTTGATTACGACGGGATGTTCGCACATGAGCTCGCGTCGGTACAGAATAAGTTATTTTGTTTATTATATTTATGCAATCATGCTTGTTATTACAAATATCAAAAAGCAACATAGCTTCCAGTTGCTGTCGTCTAGACTTCAGGTCAAGCAATTTATAAGACTTGAGTAATGACTGGTAAGATAAGCGTTTACGAAAACATTTGTAATTAGTATATCGCAAAAACTTCTTCTGGACCCTTTCTAAGCTCTTTTTGTATTTGTTGTATAATGGGTTCCATACAGCAACAGCGTATTCAAGTCGTGGCCTTATTAAGGATTTAAAAAGATACATAAGCGTAGATGGACTCCTGAATTCCTTAGAAGACCGCGTAACAAAGCCATACATTTGAAAGGCCTTACTGATAATATTATCTATGTGAATATTGAAATGAAGCTTGCTGTCTATTGTCAAACCCAGATCCCTCATTGATTGTACTTTATCCATATTAGTACCACAAAGTGAATACGTAAAACTACTTACTGTTTTCTTTTTGCTGAAGCTTATGCTTTTGCATTTATTGAGGCTAAGCTCCAATTTATTTTCAAGGCAGTATGAACTGAATCTATCTAGGTCTTCTTGTAGATAGATATGATCTTGGTAGTTCCTTATTCGTAAGTAGATTTTTAAGTCATCAGCATAAAGAAGAAAGTTACTATTGAGAAAGCATTTATTAATGTCATTAATGAAGATTACAAATAATAGTGGACCCATGATGGAACCCTGTGGAACGCCTGAGCTTACATTTGAGGCATGTGACTCACAACCCCCTATTGCTACTTTCTGTGTTCTATGAGAAATATAAGATTTAAACCACCTCCAAAGGTCTCCCCTTATGCCGTTGTAGGCAATTTTTCCCAGCAATATACGATGATCTACACGGTCAAATGCTTTACGAAAATCTGTGTAAATACTGTCAATTTGCATCTAACCCTTCAAACAAATCTGTAGTGTAAGTTATAAGATTTGTTACAGTCGATCGCCCTTTTACGAATCCATGCTGCTGTTGTAGAATATTATTATGTAAAAAAGGATAGATAGCATTATGGACGAGTCTTTCAAAGACCTTAGCAAGAACAGGCAATATGGATATGGGTCGATAATTCTCTATATCACTTTTTGATCCACTCTTGTAGACAGGGACGATCCGTGCACTTTTCCATATACTTGGGAAAACGCCATCTGACAGACATTTATTAAATAGATAATAAAGAGGATTATCAATAATAGTTGCAGTTTCTCTAAAAAAAATGGGAGGTATATTGTCAACTCCAGCACCCTTAGAGATATCAAGCGATTTTAATGCCTTGCAAATTTCAGTTCTAGACAAATCAATTTTACTCATTGTAAAATTACGAGTATTAACTAAATTCAAACTAAGGTCAGAAATGTCTAAATTATCAGGTACAGAGGATGGTTGGTACACAGATAGAAAAAAATCTGTAAACAAATTACATGCCTCTTCAAGACTACCGGCTTTTAATGTTTTATATTGCAGGTTAGTGGGGATATCCGTTGATTGCTTTCGATGAGAAATATAACTCCAAAAATATTTTATGTTATCTTTGATGCTAGTTTCTAATAAGGCCATATATTTATTGTAACAGCTTTCTGATGTGATTTTAAATTCTTTCCTATATATAGAGAAAATATTATAGTTCGACTCATTATAATTTTTTTTCATTTTAATCCATGCTTTATTTTTTTTTTTAAATAGTTGTATCAATTTCGGGGTGAACCAAATAGGATAAGAATGTGTTCTAATATTTTTTAACGGTATATTTTCCTTAATAATTGAGTATAATTTTTCATAAAAACAAGATACAGCCTCCTCAATTGCTTTATTCATAAATAATTCATTCCAATTTACTATCAATAATTCCTGTTTAATTTTAGCATAGTTAGCTTTTTTAAAACAATATTTATAAAAAGGTTTACGTTGTATGTAACTTTTATTGCTTGTAAACGGTAATGAAACCCAAAAGGGTGGATGGTGTTCATCCGGAGGCACTAATGAGTTAGTCACTGGCGATAGAACACAGTCTAACACATCAGTAAAGAAAAAATCCAGTATTGTGTTATTATGATTCTTTAAATTATTTATTTGATAGCAATTTGATACCGTCATGAAGTTATAAACGTACGTATCTATTTGATTTAGGCAATTACAGTTCAGGCGCTGCTTATATGGCTCTTCATTTGTCCAATTCAAATTAGGTAAATTAAAATCCCCAACAATAATCATATACTCCCTGTTATTACTTCGATTCAATAAGTTAGTAGTAGTAGTTAAGTTGTAGTGCGATAAAAACCTGATCTACAATCGGGGAGATGGGCGCGATTGACACGAGTGCGCAGCCGGCGCATAGCTCTCGCCGTACTGCGATCAGTACGCCACCGCCATCGCGGCGGCCGCTAGCCTCACGATCACGGTCTGCACGAAATATTAGATATCTATTGTCAATGTATTCGCTGTCTGAGATGTCTGTATGCAACCAAGTTTCGGTTAGTATTATGACATCATACGAGTTTGATAGAATGTTCATATACAGTGTGTATAGTTTAGTTCTGAGTCCCCGACAGTTTTGGTAATAAATTGAAATATTATGAGAGTTAGCCATTTTTATTAGTACATACGGTAAATAATTTAGTTATTAGACATGCATTATTCAGGGTATGAGTGAAAGTAAGTGTTATAATTACTATACTACAATCAAACATTGCTACAATCCTTGCAGCCATCTTCAATGGCTGTATAAGTGATGGTGTCTTTCCCGATTTAATGAAAATAAGTAAGATAATACCCATTTTCAAGGCAGGTTGTTCAAAAAATGCCACGAATTATAGGCCTATCTCAATACTGCCAGCTTTAAGTAAAATATTTGAAAAGCTGATGCTCAGCCAAATGTTGTCGCACTTTAACGTGAATGAGATATTGCATAACAAGCAGTTCGGGTTTACAAGGGGCCGCTCTACTCAGGATGCAGGTTGCACATTAATTAGGTCAATATTGGAGGCTTGGGAGGGATCACAGGATGCGCTGGGAGTTTTCTGTGATCTCTCTAAGGCTTTCGATTGCGTTGATCATCGTACGCTCGTTGTTAAACTGAAGTACTATGGAATATCTGGCACATCTCTTGATCTTGTGATGTCCTATTTATCGGGGTGACAACAGATGGTTTCGATAGGCGGTGTCACTTCGGCACGTCATCCTGTGAAAATGGGGGTGCCCCAAGGATCTATATTGGGCCCATTTTTATTTCTAGTTTATATAAATGATCTCCCTTATCTGGTAGAGAAAGTATCAGACATAGTTTTGTTCGCTGATGATACGTCGCTCATATTTAAAGTAAATAGAAAGGATAAAGATCTTATTGAGCATAATAAAACACTCAGCTTTATATCAGAATGGTTTTCGGCAAATAATCTCTTGTTAAATGGCGGGAAAACTAAATGCATCAGGTTCTCATTGCCGAATGTGACTCAAATTGTACCAACAGTTGCACTTAATGCGAAAATATTAGATCTAGTCCCATCGACCGTATTTTTAGGATTGACACTTGATTCAAAATTGCAATGGGGTCCTCAGATTGAAAAGTTAGCAGGTAAATTAAGTTCGGCTTCCTATGCTGTCTGGAAATTAAGGCAATTGTCAGATGAACAAACTGCTAGATTAGTGTATTTCGCGTACTTTCATAGCATTATGTCGTATGGCATTCTGCTGTGGGGTTCGGCGGCTGACATAGGTGCTATTTTTGTATTGCAGAAAAGAGCAGTCAGAGCCATTTATGGTTTAGGCAGTCGCGATTCTTTGCGAAATTTGTTTAAAGAAATAAATATACTTACTGTGCCATCGGAATATATATATCAGAATATAATGTTTGTTAGAAAAAATATTCATAATTATAAAAAGAAAAGTGAACTGCATAATATAAATACTAGGAATAAAAACAAACTAGCCATGCCAGGCTTTAGAGTAAGCAAAACTAATAAATCATTTTTAGGAAATTGTATTAGGTTTTATAACAAGCTTCCTACTCAAATTACTGATCTGCCTGACACAAGTTTTAAAACACATATTAAACGTATACTTATGGCTAGGGGTTATTACACCACTAAAGAGTACATCGATGACAAAGACGTCTGGCTCTCACTTCCTACCTGCACATTGCTCGCTGGAGATCTTGTAGCCATATAGACATGACTGATCTGCTGTGTTACGTGAACTATCTGTAAATGATTGCTATCATATACTTAATTTAAAATTATTGACTCTGTCTCAAAATGAATAATGTTATTGTTTCGAAGTTTTTCTTTTGTATACCTAAATATAATCTAAAATAATAAGCATTCAGACAACCGATCGAGCATATATTGTGTTTGCCTACTAAATAATTACTCTAATTGGACCAAATCCCGTGTTCATGCCCGCTTGAGTATGTTTCGCCGGACCGTCTCAACTGGGTCGTGTTGAAACCGGTAGTAGATGAACCCACTGAGTTTGTTTCGCTGGGTCTTGTCAGTTGGGGCGCATTGGATCCGGTAGTAGCATTAAAGCGCGACCGTCGTTATTAACACAAGGTCCGTCATAATAATAATACCTTTAATATAGACACAACCATTGACAATATGTAGTAAAAATATTAGACTTAAACTAGATAATTAAACATAATCTCTTGACAATAACTTGATACGAGCTAGCTAAATATCATTTCTGTAATAAAATAAATTTTATAAATGTTTTCATACAAGATGTACCTAAATATCTATGTTACTAGAAATAATATCTAATGTATACAACTATATTACTACAAACATGTTCTGACTATTTACAAGCGCTTTTTTAAAGTCTACGTAAATAAAAGCCTTTTTTATTTATTTATTTATTTTATTTATTTATACTACTACATACAAAATGGAACATAATTAACGCATACCCTTAAACACCCCCATTAGAATATTATGTTGTAATCATAATATATATGTATTGTAGTAGTAGTAGTGTAGTATATGCATTGTTATTTAATAAATTAGTTTCCTGGAATAAAGTTTATTTTTCTTTATTTTATATTGAATGATGGAATTTGTATGAATACAAATAAAACAGCGACTTTAAAAGTCTTATTACTTTGACTTACAGTCCATTTAAATTTGTTTTGACTGTACATGGTTAATACGATAATAATTTCCGTAGTTTTAATTATCTATACATATAATAAAATCGTAGGAAAGCCAAAACTGAACATTGAATTTTTTTTGAAAAGGATACTTGGGGCGTGATTTAAAATAGATATCGAAGCCAAAAATATAGTTTTTAGAATTTTTATCTGTGTGTCTGTTTGTCTGTATGTATGTCCGGGCTAAACTCAAAAAGTACTGCATGGATTTACTTAAAATTTTGCATGAATATTACTAAGAGGTCGGGTCAACATATAGGCTTCATATTATTACGCTATCACCTACGGGGGCGGAGCTGTGATAATTTATAAAGTTTAACGCGGATAAAACCGGGGCACAGCTAGTAAAGTATAAGATTAGTTAATCTATTTAGCTGTTTGAGTGAACTTCACCCATCCTATGTGGTCAACAGTATGCGACCATGTCTCTGTTCCGTAATTACTGGGAATATCACTGACCGTTCAACTTTCGATTTGAATGCGCTATTTGGGATAAGAAATTGGTTCGTAGCTTCCTAATTGCTGACAAAATGAGTTCGAATCCTTTTTTTGACACGCACCGACTAAACCTAACTTGGCGTGGACTTCTCTTGGCCCCTAATGGAGGCGTGTTCCTCCATCAGGGGCCAAGAGAAGTCCACGCATGCGGCTCCGTTGCTCAAACCGAGTTGGATCCTACTTTTTACTATGGTTTATTTGCTTTGAAATGTAAAGTGGACTGACATTACAGTTAGCTAGATGGCTTTAAACCCCGCTAGCGTCTATTGTGCTTTAAAAGGTCACTCTTAAAGGTCAATATAACGAAAAATGTGACATCACAGCAGTTAGTACAACATTTAAATAAGACAAAAATTTGGAACTCATCTATGCCTCTTGGTCTAATGGTTAGAGACCTTGGTTGCAAAGCCAAAGTTCGTGGGTTCGATTTCCACCCAAGACAAAATCTTTGTATGATGAGCACGATTATACGTTCTGTCTCAGGATGTAATATATAATATGTATGTATTTAGAAATATATAAGTATGTATGTATATCAGTAGTCTGGTTGCCCTGGTACAGTTTTGGCCTAGTTTTGGATCATCAGTTGGCCTAGTTTGGGATCATCAGTTGTCCGAAGATATTTATTTATTCATTTTTTTCCTGAATGGTTCGCTTTTTTCACCTTGTATAACTGATTGTATGTACAGGGTGAAACAAAGTGAACCGTTTAACGCTACGTCATCATACGTTAACATGAAACACCACGCTATAACAAATTGTGTTAATAGAATTGTTTCTCAACAATAGGGTTACCACAAATATAGAGTAAAACTAGTTTAGGCAGGACACGTTATAATCACACTAATATTATAAAGATAAAAGTTTGTATGTGTGTGTGTGTGTATGTTTGTCACTCTTTCACGCAAAAACTACCGGACGGATTTTGATGAAACTTTGTAGTACCAATGTAGCTTATTTATCCGAATAACACATAGGCTACAATTTATAAAGTTTAATGCGGGTAAAACAGCGGAGCACAGCTAGTTTTATATAAATTCACTTACTGATTAGCAAGACGCCTATTATTAGGCGTTTCTGTTATTTCGGCAGTTATAGTTCTAGATGTTTTTCTTTTGTTTCCTAAATTTAATCTAAATTAATATTCATTTGGACAACCGATCGAGCAGATATTGTGTTAGCCTACTAAATAGTTACTTTAAGTGGACCAAATCCCGTGTTCATGCCCGCTTGAGTATGTTTCGCCGGACCGTCTCAATTGGGCCGTGTTGAAACCGGTACCTAGTAGATGAACCTGCTGTGTTTGTTTCGCTGGGTCTTCTCAGTTGGGGCGCATTGGATACGGTGGTAGCATTAAAGCGCGACCGTCGTATTAAACACAAGGTTCGTCATAACAATAATACTGAATTAGTACCTTAATATAGACAGAACCATTCAGACAATATGTAGTATAACATAAATTTCAATAATTAAACATAAACATAATCTCCTTGACAATAACTTAATACAAGCTAGCTAAATATCACTACTATTATAAAATAAATTGTATAAATGTTTTAACAATCCGTGTACCTAAATATCTATAAAAAGTAACTAGAAATAATAACTGTATTACTACAAACCAGTCTCACTATTTACAAGCGCTTTTTTAAAGACAACGTGAATAAAAACCTTTTTTATTTTATTTTATTTTATAGAATAATATAAACTGTTGAAATGCGCCATAGAATTTCGAGCGCAATGAGCCATAAAACTGCGGTTACATTGGTATAAGTATAGTAATTTATTAAAGTTTATCGAATAAGCAGTGGTAAATCTAGTGTCAGAGATGTTCGTGCCAATCAGTGGGCCTTTGACATAGCCAAACGACTGTCATCTAACGATTACAACCAGTACCGACAGTATCACGTGCCAGCGATCAATGAGAAATTAAAGCGCCTTGACGGTCACCCATGTATGGACTGATTGCGTAATACATCTGAAACTAACAGACCGCTGAGAGCAATAGGCTATAAGTGCCTCTAAGTGGACTAAACTAAATGAGATGAATTATTTTTTATACTTACTATAATAATATAGTACTTAGTTACTAGATATTTTTTTAAAGACACCATTCGCACAAGGGAATGCTTGACTGCGTCGCGGGGTACTTTACAAACATATAATTGAAGGACAGAAAGTACACCCAGACTTAGAGCAACAATTTATGAGTCACACAATAAGTTGTCCTGTTCAAAAGTGTCCCGGGTCACGAAGTGGTGTGGCGGCTATATTAACCGCTGCACAACACGTTCAGTCAAAATGTCTATGTATCTGTAGTTAAATATTTATCTTTACATTTTTATGATTATTTATGTATTTTAACATGTAGTGTGTGTAATACTTATGGATGTAATACTTACTATAAACTACACACAATATGCTTTATTTTTTCTTAAATACTGCTTTCGAAGTATTGCTCATAAAAAATTAAGTAAGCTGTACTTTAGTTCATTTACTTTTTTCGTTTATTTTTTTATATCGTGTGTACATTAATAATTAATTAACTAAATTAATAATCGTCTGTTTAATAAAATAAGATCAATAAATCGCACTAAGAATTGACGTCAATTTATCCTATACTTTCTAGTAATATGTGGTAACCCGACCAACACGTCAGCCATTTTCCGACTTAATTAATATAATTGCTTCAGATATAGCGATTGGTGTAACATGGCATAATCACCATGGTAGTAGTAATTAAAGATTAATCAATATATACGAGTTAAGTGAGATGGTAGTTTGAGTTGGCAGGAGTCATATACTCCTCTATATTTAGTATGCATATAGCAGTGGCAGAAAGTAATATATTTCTTAAATGAAGCCGATGAAGACGACTATCTAAAACTGCAATCTTATCACTAATTTCTTATTTCACAAAGTGTTTTCGTTTAATTAGTTCAGTTTTATGAGTAGATATTGCTGTTTATGTTTCCTCCAATATTCATAAAAGCATATTGTAATACCACAATAGAACAATGAAACTAAACAAAATATACCCCTATACATTTCATAGGGGTATCTGTAATTTGTTTAGTTTTTTCAGTTCATTTCAGTCATTAGCTGATTGAAATTTTTGTATTATGCAAGCTACTATTCTGGACGTTGTTTAGTTTTATAGGCACAATAATATTAATCATATCCTGGGATATTATTCACACACGGCTATCTGCGCCTAAACAAAGCAGAGCTTGTATTATGGAAACCAGATAACTGATATATTATACACTAGCTGTGCCCCGCGGTTTTACCCGCGTTAAATTTTATAAATTATCACAGCTTCTCCCCCTTAGTAATAATATGTAGCCTATATGTTGACCCGACCTCTTAGTAATATTCATGCAAAATTTGAAGTAAATTTATGCAGTACTTTATGAGTTTAGCCCGGACATACATACAGACAAACAGACACACAGACAAAAATTCTAAAAACTGTATTTTTGGCTTCGATATGGATTGTAGGTCACGCCCCAAGTACCGTTTAAAAAAAATATTCAATGTACAGTTTGGACTTTTCTACGATTTTATTATATGTATAGATAATTACATCCAGACTCAGGACAAACAGACATGTTCATACACACAAATATATGTCTTGGATCGGGATCGAACCCACGACCTGCGGCGTGAAAGACAAGTATTTACCAATCATGCATTGAGTCTTGAAGTTACCCATGGGGAAATCATATCTTTTGCAGATGATACTGCCCTTACTTTTGCTGCTAATACATGGGTAGAGGCTTTCAGTGCTGCACAGCGGGGCTTCGATACCGTGAGAAAGTGGCTTCAGAGAAATATTCTTACATTAAATGTCGACAAAACCAAGTATATCTGCTTTAGCATAAAAAAATTAACTAAGGAAAGCATCGTGCAAAATATCACATCGCACGAGTGTCTCTCCGAAAAAAATAACAAGTGTCTTCCACTGGAACGAGTCGATACAATAAAATATTTAGGAGTTAACATAGACAGCAATCTAAATTTCAAAGAACACATTAGGTTGCTATGCGGTAGAATTAGAAAGCATATATTTATTTTTAAAAAATTAAGGCACATTGCTGACTTTAAGTTGCTAAAGCAGATATAATATGCCCTCTGTCAATCACTTCTTACATATTGCCTATCATCTTGGGGAGGAACGTCAAAAACCACTTTAAAGTCTATCGAGGTGGCCCAGCGTGCAGTACTGAAAGTCACTACGTTCAAGCAGATTAGATTCTCTACAACAACATTATATGAAAAATGGGAGGTTTTGACCGTGAGACAATTATACATGTTAAGCGTTGTCCTCCTACAACACAGTAAGTTAAGTTACAAACCATTACTCCTACAAAAACGAAGAAAAGACATAGTATGCGAGAGAACTAAGCTGTCTAACACTACATTTTGTCAACGATTTGCCCACTCCATTGGACCATTACTTTACAATAGGTTAAACAGAATTCTAAACATATACCCATTAACAAAAATACAATGTAAGAAGAAACTTATCGAATACCTGAAAAGTCTTACCTATGAACAGACTGAACTCCTCCTGCAAATAGCATCCTAAAAAAACCTAAGCAATACATAGTTCATACATTTCTCATAACACACACACACTCACACAAACGCCCACATGCTCACTCACATTACAACACAAAACATAACACTACATAATATCACACACAACACCACACACAACCTCTTACACACCAGTCACATACATTCTCATCCCACACAAATAAGAGGACCTGCATGCAAACCCTACACAAACGTTTTTATTATATTTTACTTTTCTATTAATTCCTTTTGCATTGTAAGTAAATACATTACAAATTATTAATTTGATTATACTCAGGATATAACATGTAACACATAAATATGAAATTATGTAAATGGCTTAAATAAATGTACAAAACTCGAGGGGTTGGGCGCTGATAGCCGAAATACAGGCTCTGCCTAGTTTGGCTACAGATGACTATACCATTTAATCTGACCTAAATTAGCCTGTTAAAATTTATTAAAATATTTTGTAACTTAGGCTTAAGTTTTTTGAACAGTAAACATTATTATTATTATTATGCCAACCGGCCCGTCAAGTTTCTTCCACTATTCACTTCTCACATAAGCTCCTTAAGTAACTCTCAATATTTATGTTACATCTTGAATATACCGATAATAAGCCAGCAATTCCCGTAAACTGTAGAATGTACTAAATAGGTTGTGCAAAAGAGAAATCGTGTTACATAAACCCTACGCCACTGGCACACAAATTTAATATACGAAACAATTATGTTATTAATTGGAATCAATTGTGTATCAAACTAGTTAATTGTCATATGACAGCTGATGACTAATTGTTGCATCTTAGTTTCCATAAATAATAATTACTGTTTCATTAGTTTCAGACTTTAATACAAAGCAATAAGGCTGAAATTCATATAGTAATCTCAGACTCTTCTGGTTAAGGGTTGAAGAAAACAATATGACAGACTCCAATTTTATTTTAAGTCCCATGTTTATATTTCGATTATACGATATAATATGATAATAGGTCCGATACACGACCGCTGTACGTGTTCTCCGAGGCACGGAACTGTAAATATCGCTTAATTTCAAACTCCGCGATAAACTGAGAAATTTTCGTTAGCAGAAAAATACCAAAATTTCGTCCGACCCGGGATTTGAACCCCTGACCTCCTTATCTGCGGTTGAACACACAACCGTTAGACCAAAGAGGCAGTCATATTGTATAGTAATTATTCAAAGTCAAAGTAAAGTCAAAGTAACTTTATTCCGTAAAAATTTTACATTTATGTGGAATCGTCATATTTTTTTTTACCCTACCGTGGCAGCTACTGAGAAACACTGCCAGAAAACTCAGTAGGAATCCTTTTTTAAAATAAAATATACTTAAGATTAATTACAATCATGTGTGTTGACTCAGAACAACTCCATCCCAAGCATTATTATAGTGCTTTTAGATATATGATCATTTTAAAGCCTATCAATCCGATCATCAGCCTGACATCGTCCACTGTTGGACAAAGGCCTCCCCAAAATGTTTCTATAACGTTGCCATTTACAAGTGTTTGCCATAGTGTCGAGGTTGCGAGTTGGCGACCGCAATTGCGCTTCTGGCCAACTACCAGCTATATCCCTTAGTCGCCTTTTACGACACCCTCGGGATGATATGGAACGGCCGTCTTATTCTTTCTAGGCCCGAAACGGCATGGCTTTAACAATCCTACTAATATTATAAAGGCGAAAGTTTGTGAGTATGTGAGTGTGTATGTTTGTTACTTCTTCACGTCTAAACGGCTGGAGCGATTTTAATTAAATTTGGTATGGAGTTAGCTGACACCCTGGATTAACACATAGGTTATAAATTATCAAGTTTAATGCGGGTAAAACCGCGGGGCACATCTACTATCGAATCAAAATATAAGGTGAAAAAACTAAAAATTATCCCCGGATTGGAATTGACCTTTTACCAGTGTAAAGTGAAAGGACGTGGACGTGGGACGTCCCACGTGGTTTGTTGTTTTCCCTTTCTACTTAGGTCCTTTCACTTTACACTGGTAAAAGGTCAACTCCAATCCGGGGATAATTTATAAGACACAAACTAGAGCACTCTCCTTTCATAAAAATCAAAAAATCAAATCAAAATCAAAAGCCATTTATTCCGTTAAAATATTACATTTGTGTGGAATCGTCAATTTTTTTTACCCTACCGTGCAGTGCATGACGTGACAGCTACTGAGAAACACTGCCAGAAAACTCAGTAGGAATCCTTTTTTAATATATTTATTTCTTACATAAAATTACATTGTATTTAAATGTGTTAATTTAGAGCGACTCAATCCCAAGCAGTTTTGTCACTTAGATAATCAGAAGTTTTGTAGTAAGCCCTGCTACATAATTTGGCTTTTATAATTCTTTTAAACGTATTCAATGACATTTCTCGGATATCACTGGGAAGTTTGTTATAGAATCTTATACATTGCCCCATAAAAGAGTAACTTACTTTGTGGAGACGGAAATATGATCTTCTTAGTCCGTAACATCTCAGCTCCAATTTTTTTCTATCCCTTCCCCACTCCTCTCACCTTTGTCACCGCTTCCACCGCCAGTGTTGCCTATCTCTACGATTATCCGACGCATATTTTTTATCAAATTAATATTATAAAAGGGAAACGACCTGTTGCCGCGTTGGGATCGTGGGTTCGATTCCCACCCAGGACAGATATTCGTGTACATGAACATGTCTGTTTGTTCTGGGTCTGGGTGTAATTATCTATATAAGTATGTATTTACAAAAGAAAAAGAAGTATATGTAGTATATCAGTTATCTGGTTTCCATAGTACAAGCTCTGCTTAGTTTGGGATCAGATGGCCGTGTGAAATAATGTCCCAGGATATTATAAAAAAAAAGTTTGTGAGTGTGTGAGTGTGTGAGTATGTATGTTTATTACTTCTTGACGCAAAAGCTACCGAACGGATTTTCATGAAACGTAGTAGTAATAGGTATAGCTTATATGTATATCCGAATAACACATAGGCTATAATATATAAAGCTTAGCGCGGGTAAAACCGCGGGGCACAGCCAGTATCCCATATGGAAAAATAGAGAACAAGAGTGTAAGCCTGTTTTCTAAAATAATTCTTATAAACAATTAATTGGCTGTGTGGCTGACTGCCATAAAGAATATCATCACCCCATCTCATCCCGTGGGGGGAGTAGAAGTCGTCCCCAGGGAATATATACCAGAGGGTTGGCAGCAGCGTTCTCCAAAGTACTATGATTATCTTACTGCGATCGCCAACCCGTCTGCCAAGCGTGGCGATTATGGAATATCCATTTAAGAGATGGACACAACACCATTGTGGATTATCTTTTGGGAGAGGCCTTTGTCCAGTAGTGGACCTTATTTGGCTGACATGATGATGAAACAATTAATCTAAAACCCAAATGAATAATCTTAATATCAATGTTTTTTTTTTTGTTTTTTTTTTAAGACAATGTCCAAATCCCTGTGTCGCGGGGTACTTTACAAACATATAATAGACGGACACAAATTACATCCAGACTCAGAACAACTATTTATGGGTCACACAAATAGTTGTCCGGCGCGGGACTCGAACCCGCGACACGAAGCGGTGAGGCGACTGTCTTAGACACTGCGCCACACATGCAAACCTTTTTTATGTAAACCTTGCACACTTTCACTCCTTTCTGCTAATTACGCCAACAAATAACCTAATGACTTTTCTTTACTCCTGGTCCATTCAACGGTTGACTGGAAGAGATCGCACTTAGCGATAAGGCCGCCATTTGTACAATCTTAAGATACTCTTAGTTCTTTTTATGTATTATTTTTTGTTGTACAATAAAGAGTTACTTACTTACTTACTTTCAACTTACGGACAGTGTGTGCAACAATTAGTGCCTCACTATATCCAATAACACCGCCAATTCAGAAGACTAAAGGCGTAAACAGAAGTGTCCAAGTTCAATAACAAGAGGTTTAAACTTAATAACTACCCACACCCTTCCACAATACCCTGAGAGATGATTGTATACCCAAAATCGGCAAAATTACTAGGTAGGCACCGTCACCAATCGGACAGACAGGCCTTTCAAGTATGTTTAAGATCGCGCGATTTGTACAGTCACACACAATAAATAATATCCTCCTGTAATACTAGTTTTGGAACGAAGTTCCTTATGGCGCGTTGCGAAAGGGGGCTAGACGGAAAAAAATAATACGAAAAGTTGTACGTACACTTTTTGCTATAGGAAGCTATTGTAAGCCGTGCGGCGTGCGTATGTTTCTCTGTCTGTCTCTCTGTCTTATAGAAAGCAAGTCAGATATTTTCATTTAGTCTTTCTATTTCGCATTGAACAGTGTGATGTCGCGACGATTATTTTTGTTGAGTGTAGATAGGTGTTTTGTACATAATAAATAATAAAAAATAACTTCGTTTCATCCGGGTATCCCTTGACACCTCTCAAGTTTTTTTTTAATTGCAGTTAAACACTACCCCTTAACTAATATGTATGTCATGAATGCTTGCCAAGTTCAGCATTAGCTATAACACGGATTGCTGCAGCGCTGGTATCCAAGAGATTGTCTTCTAATTAGTAAGTTAGTTAGGAAATCAAGTCTCAACAAAACTACTTAAGTACATACGAATTAAAAACCTCCTCTTGTATAGAGTTAATTGGAAACCTTATGTAAAAGACTAAAATCATATCATTAATGTTTCATTTAAAGTCGCAAATAACGAGAATCCGTTATCGGATACTAGCAAACGAATTTTGTGTCAAGTGAATTCAAAGATAGTGGTTAATGTCATGATATGAGTAGTAGAGTGAGACTGGCGTAATTAATATATCATTGAATGTAAGGCTGCCTAATTAAATATGTAATAATATCAATGCAATATGTGATAGGTGACAACTATCTTGAAACAACTTGCACACCTTTAAAGGTAAAATATGGTCTAGGACAAATTATATGTAATATCTTAACATCTACTTATATGTACCCATATTTAGCAAATAAAGAGATTTGATTTGATACATAATAATAATGTCCTCCTAGCTTAATTTCAGACAGCGGCCAGTCTCAATGGAAACATGCCATCTGCGCGGAACGTATGTATGTGCACAAGCGTGTTTGTAAACACGGGGGCACTTTCTATTCCATCATTTAAATCATAGAAAAAAAACTAGGTCCGATACACGACCGCTGTACGTGTTCTCCGAGGCACGGAGCTGTAAATATCGCTTACTTCCAAACTCCGCGATAAACTGAGAAATTTTCGTTAGCAGAAAAATACCAAAATTTCGCCCGGCCCGGGATTTGAACCCATTTACATTCATATTGTATAGTAATTATTATATAGCTTTAAGTTGCATTTTGGCTTCGTCGACGAATATACATAAGGACTAAGAAACAACGCAGGACCTATCATTATTTGAGAAGGAGCGTGTGTGCGCAAACTCAAGTGTACACTATATTCCCTCACGTAGACGTGTTCAAGCATAATGTTAAGAAATTGCTTGTTGAAAAGTGTTACTATTATATATTCAGCTAACCCATTCGGTGTCATTTTCACGGGGTTTATGCCGTGAGCAATTGACTGTTCGCAGACCATTTTTTAAATGTCCGTCAATAATACATGGTGTGTGGTGACGGCATATAATATCATCACCTGATCTCATCCCGTGGGGGGCGTAGGCATCATCCGAGGGAATATCTATCAGAGAACGGGCAGCAGCGTTTTTTTGTGAACTATGACCATTAAACTGCGATCGCCAACCCGTCAGCCAAGCGTAGCGATTATGGCATATCCCCCCATTCTTTAGGGAGTCTTTTGTCCAGCAGTGGACGTACTTTGGCGTACATGATAATGATGATGATGAATACATGGTATTTTGGAATACTAATTAGGTTTATTGAGACATATTCTGCATCCTTAGAAACCTCAGTAAACCACCATTACGTGTAAGTTAGTGAGTTATTACGCTACCTCACCATATTATCACAATAATACTATAAAGGCGAAAGTTTGTAAGTGTGTGAGTGTGTGACTGTGTATGTTTGTTACTTCTTCACGTCTAAACGGCTGGAGCGATTTCAATAAAATTTGGCATGGAGGTAGCTGACACCCCAAATTAACACATAGGCTATAATTTATACAGTTTAAGGCGGGTAAAACCGCGGGGCACAGCTAGTTGTAAATAAAGGGATTAGTCTTAAACTCACAAGATTCAGTACATACTCGCAAGGCTACGATACCTGTTTCCCGTCATTACGGCCGTAAAATTGATTTCCGACTGAGTAAAAAAACTAAAAGCTCCTGTTTGCAACTCGTAAAAGTCTATTAACCGTCCAGACGTGCATTTAAAGTTAATCTGCCACTAAACGCTGGGATTCAAAAGCGTTGCAGGCTATGTTTACGATAAACTTGGTCTCAAATAGTCCTTCACTAATTGTGTCTCCGTCGTCTCTGCAACCCTCGTTACGGTGGAGGCTGAATATTTTAGTTTCGTTTAGAATTACATTTAAAACTTAACTCGGTATTAAATGGAGTGTTTGACTGTGAAGATGTATTTCTAAACTGTTTATTTGTTACTATATTAATTTTGCGGGGATAAAAGGCTGGATTGGAACTTTCCATAACTGACTATTTTTGTTACGTAATTTCTTCGTGGCTTTTGCATCTGAAATCGAAATTATAAAATTATGTTTGTTCGGTATGGAATAATCTTTTGGGGAAACTCAACCAATAATAATATTATATTTAAAGCTCAGAAACGTTGTGTTCGTGCAATATTTGGTTTGAAATCAATAGATCCCTGTGTACCATATTTTATTAAATATAATATTTTAACACTCCCATCTCTTTATATCTTGGAGGTGGCATTGTTTGTTCACGGCAATCCGCAATTATTTGAGCGCATATCTGATGTTGTAAAGCGTAACAGACAAAACAATATTAAGGATAGGTTGTGTGTACATTAGGCTAAAACAATCCTGATGAATAAAAGCTTCTTATGTATAGCTCCTAAAATTTACAAGAAGGTTCCGATTTGTATCAAAACAAGCAGTACTGACATATTTAAAAAACAAATGAAAAATATCTTGACTAAGAAATGTTATTATACCATTAATCATTTCCTAAATGACAATAGTGTAATTTGAGCGAAAATTTTATGTATTTTAATTTATTTATTGACATTTAAATACAACAACTTTTGACATTTTTTATTGACATTTGGAAAACAAAAAAATATTGACATATTGTAATTATTAAGCATGTATTAAATGTTGACTGTTTTTTTTTACATTCTATAGTGGTGTTATGTTACTATTGTATGTTTCAAACGCCTTGTTAGGCAGCTTTTGGTGAAACTTATTTTATTACCTGTGATCTTGTAATACCCAAAATGCAATGAATAAATGATTTTGATTTTGATTCAACCGGAAAGGCTTTCTTTTTTTCTTATATAACAGCAAGGCACGTCCATGGACATCTGCAACACCAGAGTGGCCGATATTAAATCACTTTGACGGTCACCCATCTTTTGATGGACCTGTTCTTTGATTCTTGTTCTTAGGCGCTTTACCTCGACGATCACTTACGGTCCACTAAAGATGGTGAGTGCTATTGGGTTTGAGCGCTCACTGTAAGACATGGTGGTCTGTCTTAATGAAGACTAACCTGCGCAAGTCACATTATAGTGCACAAGTGTGTGAGAAAACATAAGTGCTCTTCCTATTCTTTAAATTTATAAACCATGGACTAATAGAGTCGGTCGGCTGGTCCATGCCATGGACTAATTGAGTCGGCCGGCCGGTCCACGCTATGGACTAATTGAGTCGAACGGAAACAGGTCGTGTACTTGGTATACTTCCAAGGCAAGAGGTATAAAACGGAATGTATTTCCAGACTACGAGCTGATATTGAGAAGTTTCCCAATATCAGCTTTGAGTTCAGAACTTATCTCTGGTGAACACTAAACCAACGAGGCCTAAATTCAGGCATTAATGAAAAGCAGAAATACATAAAACATTTACAGTATTTTAATTGAAAGTTAAACAAAGTATCCGAGTGTACAGAATTATTCATTGATATCCACAATAATAAACAGAATATTGAATTGTAAAATTTAATTTAATTGAATTTATAATCCAAATAAAACAAAACACGTTAAAATTACGTAGCCTGCTTCATAATAATATCAACAACGTTAATTTCAAATTACGTGGGAATATTAATTGAAAATTTGTACGAAAATAATCGGAATTAAATTAATATTGTAAGCGATAGGTTTATATTAATATGATTTCAATTTTAAAAGTAAATTAGCTTATAACCACTTCTCTGTTTACTTAGCTCAGATGTTACAATTGCACTTCTCTAGCTAGTCTGTTGTCCGTTATAGCGTGCTACACTGTCTATAGTGAGTGACAATCGCTATAGACGTTGGGCTTAACCCGCTTATAGCTTTTAGCTACTATTCTGTTTACTTAGCTCAGATGTTATAATTGCATTTCTCTAGCTAGTCTCTTCTAGCTAGTCTCTTCTAGCTAGCTCTCCTCCATTATAGCTTGCTACACTAAATGTTTGTAGCGACTGGCACTCGCTATAGAAATTTATCTTAACCCGCTTATATTAGCTTTAAACCACTTCGTTTTTAACTCTCTCTCTACTTCGCTCAGATATTACAATTGCTTTTCTCTAGCTAGTCTCTTGTCCATTGTAGCTATAGATATTTAGCTTAACCCGCTTGTATTAGCTTTTAGCTACTACTCTGTTCACTTAGCTCAGATGTTATAATTGCGTTTCTATAGCTAGTCTCGTCTCCATTATAGCTTGCTACGCTAAATGTCTATAGCGAGTTACACTCACTGTAGACATTTCGCTTAACCCGCTTACATTAGCATTTATTCACATTTCTTTACCTAGCTCAGATTTTACGGCTTGGACGAGTTCTACTCATGCTAGTATATTGGCCCTTATAGAGTACTCTAATTAGAAGCGGGTTTAGCTAAGCTCTGCAGCGAGTGATACTCGCTATAGACTCTTACGTTAACCCGCTTATATTCCCTTTTAGCCACTACCCTGTTTACTAAATATATATGAAACAGATTCCGCCAGTTCTTCGCTAGCTAGTCTGTGGTATAAAGTATCCTAAGTAAGCATCAGACCTCGTTCTATGAGTAAAGAGACTAGAGATTGACGAAACATCCGTGAACAACCTAGACCATAACATACAAGGTACCTCTGTGCCTATTTAATTGCTTAAAAGCTCATACTGAAATGGTAGAAAGGAACCATTATAGTACCATCCGTACGTTTGTCAATTATCTCAGCAGCGACATGCCCCCTGGGATCTTCAAATTTGGTTTAGGCCGGGAGTTGAAGAATCAGTTCCATGAGTGGGCCAGGACTCTTCTACATATCTACTATGCATATATTTGGATTTAGTTGGTACTAGCTATGCCCCGCGGTTTTACCCGCGATAAATTTCATAAATTATCACTGCGCCTCCCACGTAGATTATAGCGTGATAATATGTAGCCTATATGTTGACCCGACATCTTAGTAATATTCATGGAAAATTTGAAGTAAATCCATGCAGTACTTTTTGAGTTTAGCCCGGACATACATACAGACAAACAGACACACAGACAAAAATTCTAATAACTATATTTTTGGCTACGATATCGATTGTTGATCACGCCCCAAGTATCCTTTAAAAAATATATTCAATGTACAGTTTTGACTTTCCTACGATTTTATTATATGCATAGATCACAGCTCCTCCCCGGTAGGTGATAGCGTGATAATATATAGCCTATATGTTGACCCGACCTCTTAATAATATTCATGGAAAATTTGAAGTAAATCCATGCAGTACTTTTTGAGTTTAGCTCGGACATACATACAGACAAACAGACACACAGACAAAAATTCTAATAACTGTATTTTTGGCTTCAATATCCATTGTAGATCACGCCCCAAGTATCCTTTTTAAAAAATATTCAATGTACAGTTTCGACTTCCTACGATTTTATTATAATAATAATATGTATAGATTAGACGTTAAAAAATACATACTTATATTTAAGCCTGATTACGTATTTCCGTCCAACTGTACCTATAAAAACAAGTGTTAATTCGGTGAATCCAAAAACAATGTGTGGAAAGTAGCCGGCGGTGCCTAATCACAGTAATCATATAAATAAGAGGGCTGTCAGATCAGACCTCTGTGAGTAGGGACTTGAGTATAAAATTGAACATCTTGACTGCAAGTGATAGCTGACAGACTGACTGAGTGACGTCATTCGAAGGGCGAAATTATTGAGATGTTGTTACAGAGTTTGCGGATTTAGGCAAGGGTGATGGTGAAAGGCTACGCTGCCGAAGGAAATTTTAACGCCAATTAGCAAGTCATCAATGTAAAAAAAGAATGATATTTTTTACATGTGTTAGTACGGCTAACGAATAAGTCGGTCTCCTAATGGAAAGCCTAATCAAGCTGAAAGTCGATCATCGCACGTTTTACCGGCCTGAACAGGATCACAGTAATCATATAAATAAGAGGGCTGTCAGATCAGACCTCTGCGAGTAGGGACTTGAGTATAAAATTGAACATCTTGACTGCAAGTGATAGCTGACAGACTGACTGAGTGACGTCATCCGAAGGGCGAAATAATTGAAATGTTGTTACAGAGTTTACGGATTTAGGCAAGGGGAGATGGTGAAAGGTTTCGCTGCCGAAGGAAATTTTAACGCCAGTTAGCAAGTCATCAATGTACACAAAGGATGTTTTTTTATTCCATCATAGCAAAGCTAACGAACAAGTCGGTCTCCTAATGGTAAGTCACCGCCGCCTATCTACTCTCGCAACATCAGAGGCACCGTCATGCTTTACTGGTCTGAATAGGATCGCTTCTTGAAGGTTGCCATGACATACCAGATCGGAAATACCTCCGATATTTATATTTTAAAGTGTGGATGCAAGCGAAAATACAGTTTAATGCGTAAATAATGTTCTTTACGTCATCATTATGATTATTATGCTTTCTGGGTGCTTAATGATTTTTCGTTGAGATATTTTTAATTCTATCACCATATTCATCATCATGTAAGCCGAATGACATCCATAGCTGGATAAAGGCCTCCCAAAATATTTCTACCATAAAGTTGTTCCATCATTTGGAGGGATATACCATAATCAATAGGCGAATCGGTTGGCGATCGCAGTATGATGATCGCCATAGTACACGCTGCTGCGAGTTCTTAGGAGATATTCCACCAGGTCGTCGTTTACGCAATTTAAAAACGCTGTTAAAAGTTTTGCAATGTTTCGCTTCAATATTACATTTAACTATATTATTATAGGCTATGCTGTTGTGAAAAAAAATGTTTTTTTATATGTGTTTTCCCTATGGAACTAAAACCGGGCTGTGATACAATAAACTATGGAAGCACCTCTAAAAAAATATACAATTATTACCTGACTTTTTGTATTTTCCATATTGATATATTGAATCTTGTCTAAGTACCTGAAACAATACACAAAATATTATTATTAAAAATATATATAAATCATTTGATTCTTCTCCAAGTCTCTTTTTAATTAATAATGAAATCATAAGATACATGTTAATAAATAAATAATTTACTAAGTACACGAGGTGTAATGAAGACCCTTGTCAAAACGTGACATGTTTATACAGATTATGTTATATTATTTCATTGTCCTTACTTATTTAGTCCTGTAGACCCAAACAATCAAATTTAGGACAATATTTAGTATTCCGTTATGATTAAATTTGTCCATAACCCTCAGTCCCAAGGGAGAATATCCATCTAAGATTTAGTCATCTTTAAATTAGGTTTTATATTTAATTTTGTATGGGAATAAGAACCACGAACCATAGAGTATCCCATGTGTGTTAACAGCACCGTGGTATCCGGACTCAAATTTATTAATTTGTTTTATTAGTGCATTGAAGTTTCTTAAAGGTCACAGCTCATTAGAGCCACTCGGTTCCCACCCCGCACCGCCTCGTTGCACGGCGTCCACTAATTGTCGAAAGGTGGTCCACAGGTGGACGCCATGTTATCGCCAATAAACGTCCCGCAGTTAACCAGTTGACGACCCCGCGCGGTCAACGAGTGAACGCCGAGTGGTCAACGAGTGGACGTCGCTTGGTCCACGAATTGTCGAGTCGTGGGTGGGGAGCGGCGCATGAGGCGACAGGAGGCCGGGTGGCTCTAATAAGCTGTGACCTTAACGCCATCTTGCCAAAACCTGCACGGCTTAGGCGGCAGGTATAACATATTGAGTGTACCATTACCAACATATGAGGCGCTCATAGCCAGTTTCACTCATCGGTCCGTAAGTGATCGGCGAGGGAAAGCACCTAGGCGCGCGGTCAGTCCATAGATGGGTGACCGTCAAATTGGTTTAATTTCTGAGCGTCTCCGTGCTTCAGAGGGCATGTTAAGGTATAGGTCCCTGTTGTTCTTGTTAGGAGACAGTAGTTGGTTCAAAAAAGAAAAAAGTCATCAATCCATGTCAGAAGCCTACTTACTGAGCCACTTGAACAACTCAGACACCAGAGTAACTACTGCCCATACAACAAAGAAAGAACATATGGCGCTTTTAAAATTATTCTTTTTTGTAAGCTCTATCCACTAGTTGTCTAAAGCAGTCGTAAAGCCAATTAGGCTCCTTAAATAAATCTGTGACTAAGGTAAAAACTACCGATACAATAAACTAAAAACAAATGGCTATTCAGTTTTGCAGGAGGAAGAACGGGATAGTCTCGTAACTGGAAATTCCTCTTAACCAAAACGATAAGGTTTAAAGTATTTCATTGAGTGTTCACCGTTAGTAAACACTTCTCTTTAGCCAAAACCACCCTTCAAGTACAGTCGGTGCCACGTAAGACTGTCTTTACACTGCTTTTGGACGGGCCGGTTGGCGTGGTAGATACTTCTCTTCAACGCCGCAGGTCGTGGTTTCCATTCCCATCCAGGACAGATTTCGTGTGTGTCTTGTGTCTGGGTGCCATTATCTATATACGTATGTATTTACAAAATAAAAGTAGTATATGCAGTATATCAGTTATCTGATCTCTGCTTACTCTCTGCTTACTCTGCTTACTAAAAGCTCTGCTTAATTTACGATCAGAAGGCCGTGTGTGAATAATGTCCCAGGATATTATATTATTATAATAATAATTGTACTTTCCTGGTCGAATTTAGTAGTAGTTGTCGTCAAAGAGTATGAGTGTTTTCTCCTCATATTTCTTTACTATATAAAAATAAGTCGGGTTTTCCTTCCTGACGCTATAACTCCAGAACGCACGAACCGATTTCCACTGTTTTGCATTCGTTGGAAAGGTCTCGGGCTCCTTGAGGTTTATAGCAAAGAACATTTATAAAATTTAACGCGGGTAACACCGCGGGGCACAGCTAGTGACTTATATATAAAAGGTACAGAGAAAGAATAATAGGTAAGAAGTTTCTTAAGTGGTGACCGGAAGAGGCGCCGTGGCCAAGGGTCTTGCGAGGGTGGCTGGAAGCTGCTGAATGCGAGATGAAGACCAGCTTCATCACATTCACTGAAACATAAGTAGTATGAAATGGCATTCATAGCTAAATGCTCGCACCAGTCCGTAAGCGAATGGCGAGGTTAAGCAACTAGTTTCGCGCTCCTTCCATAGATGAGTGACCACCGAAGTGGTTTAATTTCTGAGCGTCTCCGTGCTTCGGAGGGCACGTTAGCTGTCGGTCCCGATTGCAGCTATTGGGCAACAGTCGTTAAGCCATGTCAGAGGCCTACTGGGCGACTTAAAAAACTCTGAAACTAGGGTAACCACTGCCCATACGATAGTAAGTACTTAAGTGGTATGGTTTACTTATGTCATTAAATTTTTCTACCTAACAAGTTAGTTTTAATCATATGGAATAGTATAAAAAGATACTGACTGAGTTCAAACTTTTAGTAGACACACGCAAACCAACGATTACTTAATAATAAAGCGCACGATTCATAATAGCTAGACCGAGAGCTGAAGTACAAAGTGCGATGAAATCTTAGATAGATCTCTAACTCATTGAAAAATTATAACGGGTAAATCACGTAGTAAATTTTTTGTTAGACTCTGCCAACATTTCTACTACTTAGGAGTATATAGTTAGGTGATCATCTTCAGGGCGAATGTGACCCGCAGGACATTGCGTCTTGTCTCGTACCGGACGGAGACGGGACGCGACAATCAACGATGCCGACATGGCGTTTCCCCATTTCTGATTACTGAGGTACTCATTTTCATTCCCAAGATGCCCTGTGGCTGCTTCTCTGCGACTAGAACGATTTTTTTTTATGTATGTATTTTATATTTACGCGATTTCTCCGCTTTTTGTAAACTGATTTTGGTCATTCCTTTTTTCATCATCAAAAAAGAATTACCAAAATCTGTTTACTGCAAAACAAAGGCCTCCCTCAAAGATTTCCACTATTGTCGGTCTTAGACTACCCGCATCCAGCGGTTTTCAGCAACGTCACAAGATTCTTGGTGTCGCTTATATGGTTTTTAAAACAGCAATGCTCCCAGCATGTGAATTTATAGGGATGTAGACTGACTTAAAAAATGCACACAAAATTATAATTCAATTAGTATATTGACATGCTATTGCGAAGATACTAATTAAAATAATAAATTTTAGCCCAAATTCGGTCTCCAAATTGCGGGGTAATCGATGTACAGACGCCAGCACATCAAGCTACCACAATCTGTCAAATTTCCCCAATTGAAAGTGACCCTTATTTTTATGTGATAAAGTTGAAAATATATAAAAGAAATTTGACAGATTGGGGTTGCTTGATGTGCTGGCGTTTGTACATAAAATATTCCTCCTTTTTAAAGTCGGCAAAAACCTGTGACGGTGGATGAGAGGATATTATATTTTATATATCCCAGCTCCTTGCCTATTCGTCAGGAAAATAAGAGCAATATAAATGTTAGCTATGTTCTACAAAACGGATGGTTAACTTAACCTGTCATTAGAAGGATATGAAATATAGGAAACTGCACTTCGGTGACTACACCTTCCGTTTAACAGCGACTTTATAACGATGAGTATAAGGCTGGTTTTATATATTAGTACCATAGTTGTATCTACTGTACTAAGAAATATGCAAATTTTACTTAAGCGTACGGTTTTCCGTAATAAGCGAAAAGTAATTTTCATTAATGGTTACAAATCTTAAGTTGCAAAAGTTTATACTCAAATAAATCTATTATAAGCGCTTGTATAGAATAGTCAACATATTATTTCTACTACAAAAATGCTTATACAAAAATTGTTTTTTTTTTATTATTATTAAATATGTTTTCGTTTATCGTTAATTTAACTAAGCACATGTAATATTTATAATATTTTTTATCAGAGTGCTTATTATACTATAGCTTGTGAATTTATCTACCTGCATTTTCTATGTTTCTATACGACTAAAAATTTTATCAGCGCGGCAGCGGGTGCTCTTGATGCCTGTCCCGAGACCCTAAAGCTGCACAATAATAGATAGTAATTTAATAGAAAATTATATTTTTTTTGTTTATCATTTCAACCGTTTTTATTGTACTATTCTTTTTTCTACTTTCTTATATTTAATTTTAGACCAACAGGCTAGTCTAATTATCATATTGCATGCGTATGTACAACTCATGTTTAACATATAAATTATCTTATTTTATCTTTTAATAATATTTTGAGCACTGCAGAATAAACTTTTCCTTTTTTTAACCGTCTATTATACGGCTTTTCCTGTATTATGTGGTAATTCCAAATAATATCAAAAACTAATTTTATATTATAATTAATAAAACATTAAAATTCACGAGAGAGATAACGATGAGTTGAATTTTGGATCTAAAGATGTTTTTTCGAAATGTAGGTACTTTTTATTAAATAGGTTAAAAAATCGTCGAAATATTTGAATTTAAGAGTCTCACAGCAACGAAGTTGGACCTTTAAAATGTAACTTAACTTGCTTCTTATTTTTCCTTAAGAGAGTAGAAATACATCGTATAAACTCACTACCTGCAACTCTGCAAGCGTTAATTAAGGGAATTCTTCACTTAATAGTTCTTGTAATGGGTAATTAGTAGCTTTTAATTTTATTTGTTACGGCAGTCTGCCGTTATATATTTTTATAGGTTCATTTATAAGAAGCAAAGGAAATTCATTGAGAACTTATTATGATACAAAGGATCAGGTTTTAGGCACTTCTTGATAATAAAAATGGTTTTAAATGATGATGATATGATCTGAACTTTATATAGAAACGTGGAAAAGCGTGTACATTATTATTTTTTTTACTATCATTACATATTAATAATAGGTTTATTGCTCTTATCTAATAATTATTTTTATATTTGCATTATGTCCCCTGGTCGAATTTCGGACACGGAGTCCGGTCTCAAGCCAAGCCATTGCACGTGATATGTATATGTCAATACGTACGGGTTGAACACGGAGGCACTTTCTATTCCATCAGTCTCATAGCCCGATGGGACGATTAGTGACACGACCAGGAAGTGTTCATGTACAGGCGACGTCGGTAAAAAGTACCGTCAATTCCCAGACTTCGGGCTAATACTGAGTAATTTTCCATTACAAATAATCCCAAAATCACTTTTTCGCTTTCTGGGATTTGAACCTGGGATCTCATTAACTATGGTTGGCCACCCTATCGCTAGACCAACGAAGCAATCTAATTTTAGAGACCAATTGCAAGTATTGTCATAATAACAATTAATTAGTTAACGAAATAATATTCATTTCAGTACTTCGGACGGGTTAATATTAACTAAAATAAGTATACATAACAAAGATAAATTTGAAGTTCCTAAAAAAACCTTAATGCTCCCGCGGCCAAGAAACTTTCTGCCATTTAGAATACCAAACATTTAATTTTATTTGTTTGATCTTTAAGTTTTACAATTAAGTTAACCAATTTCTCACTAGACCTCATAGAAAAATCGTTTCGACGGTTTTATGAAAACATTAAACATCCTATGTATTATTTAATATAATTTAACTTAATCGCTAAAGGCAACCTGATTAAGTTAAGTCAACCAGTCATTTGAATAACAATATACGAATAGTATTCACGAACCTACTTCTTTCTTTTAATGCTGACCGTACGTTGGTAAATGCCGACAGCAACCGAAGGAAATACACTAGAGTTAGTCTATTGTTTATTGTTGTCGCCACTCGAGAACCTTTCTGCTCCATCGGCCGTCGGTTCTACGAACTATGTGCCCCGCATAGTTCGTAGAACAATAGACTAACTCTAGTGTATTTCCTTCGGTTGCTGTCGGCATTTACCAACGGACACAAGAAGACAACGTTATTTTCGAATCGGAAGACGCAGCGTGGGCAGGCCCCCTACAAGGTGGACCGACGATCTTGCCAGTGGCGCGGGAAGCCGCTGGATGCTGGCAGCGCGGGACCGGCTATTGTGGAGATCCTTGTGGGAGGCTTTTGTCCAGCAGTCATATCAGGCGTAAAACGTCCGTCTTACGGCTGATATGATGATGATGACGATTGTTGTCGACAGCACATTTTAGGCTTCGGTCGCATTAAGGTACTGTGACGACCTTCTTGGTTGCACACCTTCGTTCGTCCAAACAAACGTTTTAAAAAGAAATCGTTTGAAAATATTTCAAACGAAAACAAAATTCTTTTTTACAGTCAGTCTACGACAGAACCCTGGTAGGGAGCATTGTGACATACTATAGTGAAAAGTGATGAAAATATAAGTCGAATCTAAAGTCGATATTTTATTCCAATATTAAAAGATCCCGAAGATCTCGAGTAGCAGATCGTTATAGTACCATGTTCACCGGCAAATAATGATATGGATAAAAAGAAGGTTCCTGGGTAACAATCCGGAGACAAAGAGGTGGCGTTGTTACCTAGGAGGACACGTAAAGCTGTTAGCTAGAGCTAGTTTAAGCTATTTTGAATGGCCCTCCAAGTGGTAATTCATCTTCAATAAAAGGGTAGGGTTGAACATAAGTATTTTTGTTATTTATTGTTTAGGATAACATATTTAAATGAAAGTAAAATTACTTACAATGCAACCAGCTCCGTTAAATGGAAAATGTAACTACCAAGTACCTTTTTTTTTTTTATAAGGCAGGGGGAATGCCTTCGCATGCCACCCGCAAAAAGCGTCTGCGGGTGGGTATGTCGGACTTGCACCGACTAAACCTACCTGCCGTGGACTTCTCTTGGCGCCTGATGGGGGAGTCCCGGGAAAGCGGGTTTGCTGCTCCGGTACCCCCCTTTTGCGCCATGTCCCAGATGATCGGGACACGTACCCTGGGAGGGCTCCTTTGGATTGCCCTCCCCTATTGCCGACTCCTGCCAGTACGGCACAGCGACTGCGCCACAAACAGATCGCTGTCATCCCGGAGCCGCTTGCACATGGCGGCAGTAGAGGACACTTCTCACACTGCCGCCGCGGCCCCGAGGGGAGTTGGGCTAACGGCTGCCGCCGCCACCCCGACGCCTCCTCCACCTACGAGCGGGATCGGCTCGTTCCCGATCCCGTTCGGCGGCCTCCTTCTGCAGCAAAGCTGCCTCACAGAAGGAGACCACGACGTCCCAAACTACCAAGTACCTATTTTCTAAAACTAAAATAAACAAATGAAGATGATGATGATGACGATGAAAAGTAAACAAATATATTAGTTAAAACTTTGTATGGGAACTTTAGATAAAAAATTTAAAACCGATAGAAAAATATATGCCTCACATAGTTGCGAGCCTAATGTCTATGAATTGATGGCATTTGCAAACAAAACTTTAATATGTAATTTCACCCACTTAGAGGTTGAATTTCTAATACGTTCAACAATATTTTTGCACTACCTATACCCCGCGGTTTTTTCCGCATTAATCTTTATAAATTATAAGCTAAATGTTATTCGGACATATAAGCTGTATTACTATAAAAACCACCCGCGGCCATATATTATAATTATGTCGGAGGGGTGCTGACTTGTAGCGTATGTGGTCGAACATGTGCTTCAAAGATAGGTTACGTCAGTCACCTGAGAGCACATAAACAAAGCTCTCAATAGTTAGTATCCAGTCGCTGAGGCCGAATACGGTCAGGATAGATAGAGATGGAGTTAGAATTACTACAAAAATTCGTCAAAATATAATACATCCATACTCACAAACTTTCGCATTTGTAGTAATAGGATTTGAAAATTAGAATGGAGAATAGATATTTATGTTGGCACAGACTTGAGCACAACAATATGACTCTTAGCTCAAAAGAAAAGAAAAATGGTCACTATTGCCGAAAAAGTAAGAAGTATACCTTGCCTCTGTGAATGGGACAACCGGAAGGGGATGACCTCGTCGAACATTCTCTGACCGAATCCGGGACGTTCTCAAGAAAGGGCAGGTCAGATGAACCCAAAACCAGCGAGCATGTATAAAGAATATAATGACAGTAATCCAGGCAAAAGAGGTCTGCAAAGATCGTGACGAATGGAAATCTGTTGTCTCTGCCTACCCCTCTGGGCAACAGGCATGATTTTATGTATGTATGTATTGCCGAAATAGTGACCACTTTTTTACCATAAACATTACCATTACCATTTGTCCCATAATTTCAAGATTCTGTTGCTGACCGTACTTCCTCATTCATCAGTACAAGATAAGTATTTAGCAGGGAATCCAGTCTTGCATTGAATAGGTAAACATTAACATACCTACATGTGTACGCGTTGTTTGTAAGCAAATGCAATCGTTGCAGCGCAAAGGTTTCCTTTGAAGTTCCAGACATTTCCAAGTATTGACTGTACCTTTATATAGCACCAGCTAAACTAACACTGAATGCGCTTGTTACTGCTAATATTATACAACAACACGATGTGCAACTTAAGTTGCTTAGTTTACCAATGAAATTGTGTCCCTCCCAGGGTACGTGTCCCGGAAAAAATTGGGGGCACCGCAGCAGCACACCCGTGTTCCCGGGGCTCCTCCCGTCAGTCGCCAAGAGAAATCCACGGCAGATTAGATTGAGTTGGTGCGAGTGCGACATTTTGCGGATGGTATGCGTATGTACTCACCCTGGCTTACCAAAAAAAAAAAATACATTATACAAAATGGGGACACCGGAGCAGCATACCCGCGTTCCCGGAGCTCATCCCATTAGGCGTCAAGAGAAGTCCACATCAGGTTATGTTCAGTCGGTGCGAGTCTGATATACCCACCCACAGACACTTTGGCATGGCATGCGTAGGTACTCACCCTGGCTTACCAAAAAAGGTATATTAGGTAATAACATGATGTACAACTTCAATTGCTTAGTTTGCCTATGAAATGGTGTTTAATACGTGTTAAAGTATTGAAATAAAGCTAACTAATTTAAAATTGTGACTCATCAGGAGTTAAACAATTTAATATTGTGACTCACTAGGCGTTAAACAATTTTCAATTGTAGATCACTAGACCTCTGAGAAAAATGTTTAAAGGGTTTTTACAATAACAGCTGTAAAAAGTCTACTATCGGATAAAAGCCTCCCCTAACAATTTTCTTAGAGGGATATGCCATAATTGCCAAGCTTGGCAGACGAGTTGGCGATAGCAGTAAGATGGTCATAGTACACAGAAGGAAGCTGCTGTACTTCCTCTGGTAGATATACCTTCGGGTCAACTTCTACGCCCCGGCCGAGATGAGATGGGGTGATGATATTCTTATATTTTTGTTAAACGGTTTTATGAAAACATTATTCATCTAAGAAACGTGTACAGCATGAACTTATAAAATACACAAAATATATTAACCGTTGACTGCCGCGATGACATAACAATAGATTTTTAATTGTTTGAAATCCGCGCGGAGTCCGGCGGCAGTCAAAGGGTTAACTTTCCATACAAGTAACGGTCAGCTGATCCATTTTATATGGATATCCAAAACAATTTCGTATTCCATAAACGGGCTTTGTTGAATTTGTTCGGATTTACGGAAATAGCCCTCCATTAGTTTCCTCGACTTTAAGTACTTCAGAGTTTGTGGGTTCGATCCCCACCCAGGACAAAACTTGCGCTACTTTTATAAAACTGTAACAGAAGCATGTTTGTGCGTTGAATTTTATAACTGTAAACGTTTATTTTATAAATAAAAAACTAAAAACAACCCAATTCCAATTTTAATCGAAAATCTCTAATTTGTAATAAATATTTTTTCTTTTTTATCATTATTCGCAATCGGCCACCTGTTCCCAAACTAAGCAGATCTTCTACTATGGAAACCGGATAACTGTTTTTTTTCTTGCAATCTGTTATAAGTATTCTTATTTATAGGACTACCTCGAGAATCTTGACTATCGAATAAAAAAGTTAAGATAATTTGCCGTGGTCTAAATACGCTATTGCCAATAAATATATAGAATTCAAGATTCATACAAAGTAAGCCGAAAGGAATGGTGTTACCTGATTCTACGCCACTGTCTCAGTTCCTCCTTGCTGTACATAATGCTACATAATTATTATAATTAATGATCCCAAACTCCGTCCGTTGCAAATGTGAAGAAATTCCGGACTCCAGGACCCTCATTAAAACAATTTTCACTCATAGCCTCAAAGTCAAGTTTGTTCAAAGGAAACTGCAAATTATACTAAAATAGGAAACTGAGAAATCCTATAAAAACATGACACATCCACATGTATGCGGTGGTTCGTCTTCGTATTTCTTCTATATTTTTATGTACGCGGTTTTTTCGTTGTTTTTGAACCAACTTTAATGATGATGATGCAGCTCATTACTGTTCCACTAGGACAAAGGCCTCCTTTACAACAATTTGATCTGATCCCGCAGAAATTGTTTATAAAGGACTAGACCCTCTCTCTTACCTGGATGAACAGTAGTACACAATAAAATTACACTAAGTGGTGAGGCTCAGCCATTTCCAGAGGAATCGCATCAACAGTTTTGGATACCGCAATGAAATTAATCAGAAAGAAAAAAGAAGTTCGAAAAAGTAGTTCCACTTCCCTCCAGAACAAAGCGGGAAACGGGATGATATAACGAGGTTAGAACCTCATAAAACGAGAGAATTGCAACTAGAGAAACCAGTTGCAACAACACCGAGGATAAATTTAAAGGGTCCTGAGTGAGCTGTTATATTTGATTCCAAAATTGCTTAAGTAAACTACTCTAGATATTGGTTGCAAGCTATTTAATATAATAATATGAGGTTCATTTTGCCACTCAGATCGCACTGCCGCTTTAAGCCGCTTAGCATAAGGTTGGCTATATGCTTGTTGTTGTTGTATGAAATATAAAGTAGTTCAACTAAACCTGAATTATCTTAGTTACGCACATGAATAAGTAACGAAGTTACATCTACATCGCAAATGACACCCATGACAGTTTTATTTTATTAAAACTTATAAAATAAATAAATATGCCGTAGACCTCAGTATGATACAAAAGAGTTAAAAGTTAATAAATATTACACGCTAAAGCTATAAAACTTAATAATTTATATTAGTAGCCGTTTATGAGGTTCGAACATGGTGTAATTAGGGACCCGTGGATTATCACGTAAAACTATTCAAGACGGGATAATAACTTATTGACTAATATTTTTATTGGTTTCGGAAGATTTAGATAGGTATTTCAATAGGAATCGGTTTAAGGACGTTTGTGTAGTACTAATTAATGTTTTTTTTAACAGTTGATGTATTAACATTATTTTTATGGGTCTACCACAATTTGGTATATCTCTTGTTGTGCAATTATTGCTATTAGTTAATGTTCAGCTCTTATCCATCCGGAGTTTGTCTGGGAGAGATCGCTTTATACGATAAGACCGCCCTTTGTAAAACTTGTCTTTGTCATATTTCATGTCATATGTATTCACAATTTTCTGACCTTATCATCTTCCCTGATTTGAATGACCCGGGATTTGAACCCACAATGTCAATAACTGCGGTTAAGCACGCTACCGCTAGACTAACGAGGCAGTCATTCAAACACAATGTCTATAATGTAGGTTACATGATTCTGCATTGTGGGTTCAATTCCCGAGTCACTCAAATCAGGGAAGATGAAAGGGTCAGCAGATTGGTAATGATGCATCCCCTGCTTACTTACTTACTTATCGTATGGGCAGTGGTAACCCTGGTTTCAGAGTTGTTCAAGCCCTGTAGTCCTCTGACATGGCTTAACGACTGTTGTCTAATGGCTACACCCGGGACCGACAGCTTAACGTGCCCTCTGAAGCACGGAGACGCTCAGAAATTAAACCACTTTGGCGGTCACCCATCTACGGACTGACCGTGAGCCTAGTTGCTTAACTTCGCCTATCATTTACGGAGCAGCATCTAGCTATGAGCGCCTCAAGCAAGCATCTTAGGTTATCGCTTACTATATGGTGACGTATGCTTACTTTCTATAATTAAAATGCTTACATTCTAATCCTATAATAATAATTATAATAATATATAGGGACAATGTCACACAGATCATCCTAGCCCCAGACTAAGCAAAGCTTGTACTATGGGTACCAGGCGACGATATACATACATATAGATAAATACTTAAATACATAAAAAACATCTATGACTCAGAAACAAATATTCGTGCTCATCACACAAATATTTGCACTTACCGGGATTCGAACCCAGGACCACCAGCTTCGTAGGCAGGAGCACCACCAACTAGGCTACGGTGACCGTCAATCCTGACCTTTAGTTCCAAGTAAACACAGACGTAATACTTAAAAGATCACTCAAATGCTAAGAGTCTTTTAATCAGCCGTAATGAAGATTGATTAAATTACATAAAACAAAAGAAAACTCTTTTAAGTTTAAGTTTTTAAGACTCCAAATAGTCTCTAAATCTTAAATATGAAATAAAGAGGCAGTAAAATTTCTCGAAATAAAGTTTTATGAAAAGATATAAGATTATCTTGAAAAATATTAACCCCACAGTTTTACTTGACTTCAAGTACTTAATTTATATTTTCTTCTTAGGTACTAATATTTTTGGGCTACCGACATAAATACAGAAAGTGAACAAAAATATTGAATACAAGCTTTTCCCGTAGCTTCTCTCATATTTTTACGGGCCGGTTGGAGGGTTGGTAGATGTTTGCCTTTCACGCCGCAGGTTCGATTCCCACCCAGGGGCTCTACCGGCTAAGTCACCGAACATCGATTTCTTAAATGGCGTTCAAATAAATAAAGGTTAAAATGACTTAATCAATCGTTAAATCGGCTTCCATGAGCACATGTGGCGTCATAAATGGTCCGGAATCGATTGTCAACGTTGAAACCGATTTAACAATTGATTAAGTCATTTTAAACCTTTATTTATTTGAACGCCATTTATGAAATCGATGTTCGGTGACTTAGCCGGTAGAGCCCCAGGATAGATATTTGTTTGGATGAACATGGCTGTTTGTCCTGAATATGGGTGTAATTATCTATATAAGTATGTATTTACAAAGGAAAAGTAGTGTAATAAATAAATAAATAAAATAAAAAAGGTTTTTATTCACGTAGACTTTAAAAAAGCGCTTGTAAATAGTCAGAACATGTTTGTAGTATTATAGTTGTATACATTATTATTAGTGTATGTAGTGTATCAGTTATCTGGTTTCCATAGTACAAACTCTGCATAGCTTGGGATCAAATGGCTTGACAACACGGCCATTTGATCCCAAGCTAAGCAGAGTCTGGTTTAATGCCAGGATATAATTATTATATTTCTGATAATACAAATGAGTTAATACAAGGATTTCTTAGTTAATAGTTAGATATTCATCAGTAAAATCAGAGTAATGTAGTTGTTTTGGGTATTTTTCAACCGGATTTTCTAATAGCTCTGTTACATTGCTAGATTTAGCTTCTTAATCCCACGTCCTTACGCTTTTACGTCTCAACCCTTTCCGGCAGTAGGGGCATACTTGCCATCATATTTTAAACTCTATTGGAATGTGATAAAGTTCGAAACCAATTAATTAGAAACATAGATACTTACTGCTTTATACAGCCTTAACTACTGATCTGATACAAGTAACCCAGTATACGTAAGCTATCTTTTCTTTTCTCCAATAAATTCGTACACCTTTTGCTACCATTATCCTTTGATAATAAATTCTGGTCCATCCAACGCAAATAAGTTGCCTGGAAGAGATCCCTTTTAGTAATACGGCCGCCAACTGCAAAATATTGTCCTGTTTATATTCCTCATGTACTAAAGTGTACTTCATCTTCTGATGCTTGCTTGCTTATCGTATGGGCAGTGGTTACTCTGGTGTCAGAGTTGTTCAAGCCATCCAATAGAAATCTGACATGGCTTAACGACTGTTGCCTAATGGCTACAACCGGGATCGACAGCTTAACATGCCCTTCGAAGCACGGTGACTCTCAGAAATTAAGTAAACCACTTTAGCGGTAGCCCATCTAAGGACTGACCGCGAGCCTAGTTCCTTAACCTCGCCAATCACTTGCGGAGCGGTGAGAGCATCTGGCTATGAGCCATTCTTCTGATAATGATAAAATTATAGACACACATGTTCAATGGCAAAGAAAGGAGATAATGTACCTTTCATCCACAATAAAGTACTATTCCTGAAGTATAACGCAAGTAAAGCCGCGGACATGCTCATAGCCAGTTGCACAAACTACTCCGTGAGTGACCGGCGAGGAAAGGCACCTACGCAAGCGGTCAGTTTATAGATGGGTGACTGTTAAAGTGGTAAAGTTTCTGAACGCCTTCGTGATTAAGTCCCGGTAGTTATAGTTAAGCCATGTCCGACGCCTACTGGGCAGCTTGTACAAGTCTCACCGGAGCAGCATACCCGCTCCCGGGGCTTCTCCCTTCAGGCGCCAAGAGAAATCCACAGGATAGGTTTAGTCGGTGCGATTCTGACGTATCCACCAGTAGACACTTTTGCGAATGGCATGGCAGGCATTTCCTCTGCCTTATCAAAAAAAAAGCTTGAACAACTCTGACTCAAGGTAACCACTGTCCATAAAACAAAGAAGAAATTTATTTCGCTTAAAAACGTGGTACATACAGGATGTTTACATAAGGTTTATGTTCACACATTTTGTCTACAGAGACATGCGAATATATATTTTTTGCATGTAGTCTTAATAAATATATAATTAATTATTGTAATTTAATGTAAATAAAGAAATAAGATAAAGGCAAAAACCTAATAAAATAAATATATTTAAATCGGTCTACAAACGGAAGATATCACGTAACATTACCGATAGTCGCGTTAAGAACCTCCTTCTTATCATCATCATCACGTCAGCCGAATGACGTCCACTGCTGGACAAAGGCCTCCCCAAAAGATTTCCAAAATTGGAGGGATATGCCACAATCGCTACACTTGGTAGGCGGGCTGGCGATCGCAGTATGATGTTCATAGTACCCAGAGAGACGCTGCTGCCCGTTCTCAGGTAGGTATTCCCTCGGGTCGAATTCTACGCCTCCCAGGGATGAGATAGGGTGATTGTGTGATGTCTTTTCCGTAAGCCACATATTAACTAACTACGTCAGTACACTCACTAACGCGACGTCCTGCGTGAGCGATCTAGACGCGAACGCGACGCGGCGCGGCGCGAAAACAACAAACAGTCGAAACCTATTGAAGTACTTGACCAAAAGCGCGTGCGCTGCGGTGCGGAGCGACGCGACATGAAGCGAACGCGATCAGTTGGCTTGATATTTTCGCGCGAACAGGATGCGTAGCCGTCGTGTTTTTGCGGCGTCGGTGGCGGCTTCGCGAGATGATTCGCGTGCACGTAGGACACCGCCACCGCGCCGCATCGCATCGCTCTGAATTCGCGTGTCACCGCTTCATAATCGCGTTCACTTTGGATCGCCTACGTAGGACGTAGCGTTAGTCAGTTAGTTAAAAATACTTAGTACTGTGAAGTATTACTACTAAAACTCCAAATATGAACTAAAAAAATTCTTCCACGATTATTTGAAGCGCATACATTTTTATACTAGAAGTGAGGTAAAAGCCGCTGTTAATCACTAACGTCCCGAGTACCGACATAAAATATTTTTTCAGGGTAAAAGGTTATGAATATTTTTTATACTTTCCCTTCCTGTTGCCACTTTTCTCGCATCGACAAGGACGGGTGGTACATTAATATTACAGTGCTTCGTAACTGAAAATAAATGTATTTTTATCAATGAAATTGAAGGTAATATTGACCACGACCAGCCCAAACAGTAACTTATTCAACCACAAATAATAAGGTGCTGGTTTCAAATAGCCGGTCAAACCAACTTTTCCTTGTGCAATTACCGGGTTACCTACCAAGAGACTACAGGGATTTACCCCTAAGAAGTGTACGAAGTATGTCCAGACTGCACTCAGAGATTTAGGGATAGAATAAAAAGAATTTGAGGTTAGTAGAAATGATCGTGAAGGGTAGAAGTGCTGTACGTGAGTACACCCATACATAGAGACGACCACCCGGTCGTCTCTATGTATGGGTGTACCTTTGAGGACACCGACGGGATGGTGCTGAGTTCTCTCTGGGTCATTAAAGAAAATCGTAGGAAAGTCAAAACTGTACATTGATTTTTTTTTTAAAGGATACCTGGGGCGTGATTTACTATCGATACTGAAGCCAAAAATATGGTTTTTAGAATCTTTGTCTGTTTATCTGTTTGTCTGTATGTATGTCCGGGCTAAACTCAAAAAGTACTGCATCGATTTACTCAAATTTTGCATGAATATTACGAAGAGGTCGGGTCAACATATAGGCTACATATTATCACGCTATCACCTACGGGGGAGGAGCTGTGATAATTTATAAAATTTAACGCGGGTAAAACCACGGGGCACAGCTAGTTTGAAATATACGTTCTTGGCGGGAGTACGCCAACCGTTTCATATAACGATTTATAAATAGGAAGTGGAAGTCAAATTGTATTTTTCTTTTCTTTAGTGTAGCGCTGTGGTTACCCTGCAGTGTAACAAACTGCCTTACTTCAATTCAATTGTAGTCAGAAATTTAATTACTACTAAAATATCACAAACGGACAATTCCTATTGAACTCCTTTTGTACAAAATCAATATAGTGTACTGGGAGCCATTCCTTACACAAAGTATGAATACACCATACACTATTGAAAACCAAACCAATTAAGGCTTATTTGTGGGGTTAGTCCATACTATTCAATACTAAAGAGTAACGAACTTTGACAGACTATAGATTACAGTTTCAAAGGAAGTCCGCTAATCACAAATTCTGGCAAAACGCGTGATTTGAAAGACAATTGAACATAGTTGATAACATTTGATAATCCTTTCATGAGATGGACATGTAGATGGACTAAAGAAATTCTACCAGCTAACTCTTAGCGCAAAGTCTAGTACATGTTAACAGGAAACATCTACGAATGGTGATAGGCACAATTATTGGACACTCTGCTCTATCCAAAGCCTCTTCAGAACTGGCGTTACCGACAGCTGCCGCTGCTGCAGTGCAGAGGTTGCATCGAAATTGAGAAAGCACCACCAGTTCACGTATTGCAAGCGTAAGCTGCCAACGGAAAAAATCCTGAACTATGCAAAGATGCTGCAGAAGCCACTCAAGGCAAGCTTTTGAGGTTTTTAAGACTTCTAGACGGAACTAAAATGGATCGAGTAACCAAATGATAAAATAATGAAATTTATTCAGCACTAGATAATTAAACATAATCTCTTGACAATAACTTGATACGAGCTAGCTAAATATCATTGCTGTAATAAAATAAATTTTATAAATGTTTTCATACAAGATGTACCTAAATATCTATGTTACTAGAAATAATATCTAATGTATACAACTATATTACTACAAACATGTTCTGACTATTTACAAGCGCTTTTTTAAAGTCTACGTAAATAAAAACCTTTTTTATTTATTTTATTTATACTTGGGTATTTACTGTCAAGCTCACAATGCAGTAGGTACAAAACCATTGTAGAAACAGTATAAAAGTATCCAAAAATATTATATTAGTCCGCCGTCCGCGTGAACTAAGTCAAGCAAAATGACCTAATTGGGCGGCTAGGTACGGAAACCGACTGTCCAACTAACTTAATCTTTCTAACAAAGTCCTAAGAACACAATTAATGATATCATGGTTTGTATACTACACGGGAACCAACAATCACTAATGTATGGGGTAGCTCCGAGAGCAATGCATGCAGATCGAATCAGACATGTCGCAATCCGCAGGCGAACCAAAATAACCGACAATCCAAAGAATTGCCAAGCTTAAGTGGCAATAGGCAGGTCACATAGCTCGCAGAAGCGACGGTCGCTACGGCACAAAGGTTCTCCAGTGGTAACTATGTACCGCAAGACGAAGAGTGGGGGTCTTGCCCACTAACACTCTCACTCACTAGGTGGACCGATAATTTTGTGAGAGTCGCTGAAGTCACTGATTGGAAATTGGGGAATTCTTTCGGGGAGGCCTTTGTCCAGGAGTAGATGTTTTGGCTGACATGATGATGATGATGATACCGACGATATAGGGTTAGACCATACTATTTAATGGAATAGTGTAGGGCTAGGAAATACTCGTTGTACAAGTTCAATAACCAAACTTCATTCGGCTTCTCTAAACTTTGAATACATCATACGCTATTGTAAAGTAAAAGTAAGTTTTCAATACTATGGATTAGGACTAGGAACTTTGGTAAATGGCTTATAATAGAAAACATTTTCATTGGTTGGGTCATTGTTTGGGCGCCATCGGTACATACATTCATCACGGTCGGTGACCGCCGGATTAAACAACGCAACCAATGGTCCTTCGAGCCGGATTATCGGTTGCATTGTATGTAACAAGTATATTAATTACTACTTCCTATACAAACTTTGAATACATCATACGCTATTGTAAAGTAAAAGTAAGTTTTCAATACTATGGATCAGGACTAGGAACTTTGGTAAATGGCTTATAATAGAAAACGTTTTCATTATTTGGGCATCATCGGTACATACATTCATCACGGTCGGTGACCGCCTGATTGAATAACGCAACCAATGGTCCTTCGAGCCGGATCATCGGTTGCATTGTAGATAACGAGTATATTAATTACTGCCTAAACATTAAAGTAAAAAGATATATATAGGTAGCGATTGAGTAACCTCAATGGCCGTCGTCCGTGATAAATGTGCCATGTCGTGTGCCGATGGTGCCCGAACATTGTGCGCTAAAAACATTAGTCAACCTATTGTGTGCCGAAATTCAACATACCTACCAGTCTTGTTATGATATAATTTTATCAAATTTTATTAGAAGTTCGCAAAAATTTCAGTATTCTATTTGGACTCAATATAACCCCTTCATGGTTATGCGATTTTCTTCGAGTAATTAACAATTAAATTGTCTTCACAGCTGCCTATGTAATTTAGCCTAATACTTTTTAATTCTAACATGTTACCTAAACAAATGAAACACCCACTCACAAACATATTATACTAATTATATCATACCGTGTAGTCTACATTTGGATTTTTATATTCATACATACGTGAATGCTTGCTTGTCACGCCGCATGTCTTGGGTTCGATTCCCATCCGGGACCGATATTTGTGTGCATTAACATGTCTGTTTGTCCTGAGTCTGGGTGTAATTATCTATATAAGTATATATTTACAAAAGAAAAGTAGTATATGCAGTATATCAGTTATCTGGCTTCCATAGTACAAGCTTTCCTTAGACAGGGGCACTTTCTATTCCTTCACTCTCATGATCTTATGGGACGACTAGCGACACGAACGCAAAGAGGTCAGATACAGGACCGATGGCTTTACGTGCTCTCCGAGGCAAGGGGATGCAATGCCGCCAACTCCCAGACTTCGGGTGGATACTGAATGAAATATTTTTACGAAAAAATCCCAAGATCACTTTTTGACCCAACCAGGGATTTAAACCCAGGACCTCATTATCTTTGTTGAACACGCTACCGTTAGACCAACGAGGCTTATTACTTTATTACTGAAGATCGGGTCGAGTACAACTTCAGATTGCTATCACTTATCAGTAAGTGCAAGAGAATCCCGACTGACCAATTACGGTCCAAATAGATGGTCGGTTCACGAGTTAGCGCCAAGAAACAAGAACTTTGATGTACAATTAGTGTTGGCATCACGCCAGTTAAAAGGTTGAGCCAGGTTTTCTAAGAAACATGGCCGCCACGTCGTTAGGTCTACATTACGGCTGTGGATTGTTTGTGAACAAAAAGTTAAGGACTTAAGTTATGGATAGGTCTGGGATTGTAACATTATATATTTTTTCTGTTATCCGCAGGCGAAGCGAAGTAACCGGAAGACGCAGCGTGGGCAGGCCCCTTACAAGATGGACCGATGATCTTGTGAGAGTCGCTGGAAATCGCTGGATGCGGATTGCGCAAGACAGGCAATTGTGGAGATCTTTGGGGAGACCTTTGTCCAGCAGTGGGCATCTTTCAGCTGATATGATGATACGATTTTTTAAATGTTTATTCGTTAGAAATACCAGCAGTTACATTAAAAACAAAATCGCTAAACTATGCAACAGTTTGGCGCTCTTTAAAACGCAAAGCGTTTGCGTTTTACATAAATTTTTGGTGGTCCTTCGAGCCATCCATTGGCAAACTGTCACTATTTTATTATCGTTTCTTAAATATAGGCCAAATATGAAGTTTATATTGATATGCAATTAGTGATTTTATGATTAAAATTTCAGAATGATATAGGTAGGTTTGGAAAAAAATATCTTAAACCTTATTTCTTAGTGGGTATATAGTATCACAATTCACAATAATTATTATCTACTACCAATGTTCTTATGTTCAGAAGATTTAATAGTTACATAATAATACTGGTGTTGTGAGTGTCCATGGGCGGCGGTGATCACTTACGAACAGGTGACCCACTTGCTCGTTTGCCATCCTATTATATATAAAAAAATACAGTTGGTAATGATTATATTAGTAAATAGGGTCTCTCATAGCCAAATGCTCTCACCGGTCCCTAAGTGTTCAGCGAGGTTAAGTTACTAGGCGCGCGATCAGTCCATAGTCGGGAGACCTTCAAAGTGGTTTCATTTCTGAGCGTCTCCATGCTTCTAAGGGCCTGTTGCTCTCGCTTATAGCCATAAGGCAACAGTCGTTTTAGTAGTATTTACCCCACTCAGCCTGTCCAATATATTTTTTTATAAGATATAGGTTTATATTTATTTATTTTATATTGTTCTATGACAATTAGATATTATTTTACTTTTTCGTGCACTGGTAGTATTTTACAAAAAATTGTTTATATATTTACTATACAAAAATAAAGTGCAAAGAAAATGTATCTACATACTTAAATTATTTTTAAGTGTGATTTGAATGCAAGAAATATGGTGTAATAAAATATTATATGCGCATATATTTAATTGTTCAATAATTAAAGCATAAAAGCCTCTTTTGTCAGCAAGTGATACCTGTATGGTGTTCAAGTAATGATATAAGTGTATAAGTAATTATACTTATAAATCGAATACACTGCCACCAACCGCTTTTCTCCCTCAGCGTTTGTATGGACACAAGGTTTTCGTTTCGAGTGGTCTAAAATCATGTCTTTATTCGGATTTAGCAGAGACTTCAAGCAAGGTGTTTAAGCGAAATCTTAATGGAGTCCAAGGTGTCTCGAATTCAATTCTGGAACGAAGCAGAGTGAGTAAGCGAACAGCCTAATTCAGTCCAAGGTTTCTTGGATACGAATCACAGAATTGGTGGAGGGCGTAAGCAATTCGAGTTAACCACATGAATCGAATCTAATTAATGTATTTGTCAAAAAATAAATACTTGGTTAATCCTAATCCTAACTAATATTATAAATGCGAAAGTAACTCTGTCTGTCTGTCTGTCTGTTACTCTTTCACGCCAAAACTACAGAACGGATTTGAATGAAATTTGGTATACAGATGGTCTAGACCCTGAGAAAGAACATAGGCTAATTTTTATAGTTAGGATTACACATAGGCCATATTTTATAAAGTTTAACGCGGGTAAAACCGCGGGGCACAGCTAGTACAAAATATTTCCAGAATTTTGTAAAAGAAATCTTAAGAAATCAAATTTTTAATTGAATTTATAAGCCCTGCTTCAAGACTGCATAGACATATTCTATATTCAGATATTCACCCAGGACCAGCAATGCTTTAATGACCCACATAACGCAAGCTTCGAGGCTCGAACCGGCAATAATTGGCGTAATAATATTCTCGTAACTTGAAGACCTGGTAATAAATTGTGATGGAATCATCTTGGGAAAGGCCCATTAATGTTAGCCAGGATACTTTGTAGTACATTCAATTTGTAGGGAATTTGTTTATTTGCCTGTATTTTATACAACGCAATTTACATAACTTCGCTACCTCGGTATTACAGATTTTCAATAAACGCAATGGTTCTTCCATTGGAAAGGAAATAGTTTTGCATTTCTCTAGGAGATTACTGGCCATGTTTTTAGAACGAAACCGATAAACGACACCCACTTTCTTCGTAAGGGTGTTAGAAATGGAGCATGTAAATTTAAAGTGCCGGATTGTATCTTTTGCAGCTTAACAGCCATAGCGCCTACCTTGGATAGTTAGAGAGCGCAGATTGTTTTCCAGTCGATGTTTTTCAGGCATTTTTTGAGGCAGACGAGTTAGCGGCCCACCTGATGGTAAGTGGTAACCGATGCCAGACATTCGCAGTGCCAGGGAGCACAGTAAACCGCTGCCTACTGCCGCTGCGTGAGATTAATACTCTTTTTAAGCCTCGTTTAAAGAAAGACATGTCGCAGTGCTGAGGAAACACCGCAGCACTTAATAAATTACTATTCATTCCAGAGCCTGCACGTACATGGGATGTATGAACGCTGAAAGCGAACCGTGCTTGACGAGATCACTTCCAGGTGGTACGGATGAATGTGCGATGAAAAAAGAGGACGATGGCAACAGCTCAAACGGTTACTCAGAGCTGTCAATTAAATGGATGGTTTTAAATTTTTACCTTGCATTGAGAATTAAGTACTTTTCTGCAACTTCTGCATGAAAGTCGTCCTACCTTATGGGAAGCCTATCCACGGTGCGTCTTGCAGTTTGCAGTAGCCACACAATAAGAACCAATTGTGGCAGAAAAATTCGATCAGCTAACTGAGTTGGAAACTTGGCGTATAAAATAATTGTGACTAGATTGAGCGATATCTTTTCGTCTATTTTACGGTAAATGCGGTTGAACACGCTTCTGGTAGATAGGGGTAGCGTGTTAATCCGCAGTCAAAGGTGTCTGGTATTGAGAGTTTTCAGACAAAAAAATCTACTAGTATCATCCCAGTGGAAATTGGTTGTGGAAAATGGAAAGATATTTACGTTATCTTCGGGACACAGGAGTGATTTACCTTTTACCTTATATACTTTTGATATTGTGATGTACCTTATCTTGTCGGATTGCCATCCCATCTGATTAAGTGGGTGAGGGTTAGAGAGCATTAGCATTTGTGCACAAAAAATAAAATAATATGTTGTGATTGGACGTCATGAACAAAACATAGGGAAAGAGTATAGCGAGTATAGCTAACAAGACACTGCTGTAGTAGTTTGTTTTAAACATTATTAATTTACTTCTAATTTATGTACACAATGAAGAAGTTTAATATCAGCGAAAAAATAAGAGCTGACATTGCAGAAAGGTGTAATTGATTTCTAAAGAAATATTTTCTCCTAAACCTGTGAGAGAAAATGTTCAAAGAGAGAGATATATAAAATATGATACTAAATTACATTAAATTAGCTGTGAGCTTAACGGTAATGAATTTCACCACAATGTTTCATCTAAAAATGACAATTTGCCAGAAAACGGTCAGCAGCGTCTCCTTTTCTAATGATAAAGGCTTAAAGCCTTTATCATTAGAAAAAATATCTTTTCTTCGGTGTATCGCAATTATAGCATAAACTACTGAGTGTAAGTAGCAAAAAATCGTTGGTTATCAATTTGATGGGGTAAGAGCATTAAATCCTCACTGCCGGTGTGCTTGTTGCGTTATAGACTATTAAAACATTCGCGATAAGACACAGTTGTATTCTAATTCGTCTTTATATGATAGAAATTTGTTGGTTAGACTAGTGAGTTTAAGCTGTAAATTCACGTTTACTAAACTACTGAGGTAAAAGCAATATTTCCCCACTGCATGACATGTTGCTTGCATTATTGACAACTGCAACATTTGCGACGAGGTACTATAGTATTTTAGTCAGTCTTCACGGAAGATAAATGCAATGGTTAGACCGGTGACTTTCAGTCACAATTGCTCGTTTATAAAACAAGTGGGGTAAAAGCAATATTTCCCCACTGCATGACATGTTGCTTGCATTATTGACTTCTGCAATATTTGCGACGACGTACTATTGTATTTTAGTCAGTCTTCACGGGAGATAAATCTAATGGTTAGACCGGTAAGTTTCAGTTACAATTGCTCGTTTATAAAACAAGTGGGGTAAAAGCTATATTTCCTCACTGCATGGCGTTATTCTTACATTATTGACTATTACAACATCTGCAACGAAGTATTCATCTTCACGGGAAAATTTGATGCTATAATCCAAAAAAAATAACAAATTGCCGTGTGGTTTGCTGCACAGAAAGGCAGGGCTCCCCTATACCATTCCGTGCGTGTCGTAAAAGGCGACTAATGGATACACCAGGTTGTGGGGAAGCAGCGCCATCTGTGTACTAGCTACCACCTAACTGCGGTCGCCAACTCGTATGCCAAGCGCGGTGACTACAGCAAACACCTCCAAATGGCAACGTTATAGAAGTCTTTGGGGAAGGCCTATGTCCAGCTGTGGGTGACATTAGGCTGATGGTGATGGAATACAAAAAAAAATATTGACTATATTTTTTATTACAATATACTGATGGAAATAGCTGGATACGGATAGCGCAAGACCGGCAATTGTGGAGATCTTTGGGGGAGGCCTTTGTCCAGCAGTGGACGTCTTTCGGCTGATATGATGATGATGATGATACTGATGTCATAGTCCTCTATAGATAACCACCACCTAGCTATACGGGGTATGAGGTCACTATATTGCGATAATGTTGCGATTAGTTTTTTAATCGTGACGTTTTTTTTAAAGACTAAGCCCGCATTAGTTAATTTAATCCCTGTGTCGCGGGGTACTTTAAACAAATAATAGACGCACACAAATTACATCCAGACTCAGAACAATCATTTATGGGTCACACAAATGGTTGTCCGGCGCGGGACTCGAAACCGGGACACGACTAAGGCGACTGTCTAAGCCGATGCGCCACACGTGCAGTCTATAGAAAGGTTCAGTCAGTCAAAGTCAAAGCTCCTAAGGGTCAGCGCAGACAGAGAGGAGCGCAGCGGAGGGGATTTTATTAAGGCACTAGAAAATCAACTTTAGAGTTATAGGAATAAAGTCCATATATGCTTGAACCTGAGAAAATGCTCGCGCAGTCTCGCGCATTATAATCTTCAAGCATACATGCACTTTATTTAAATAATTTTAAAGTTGATTTTCTAGTGCCTTAATAAAATCCTCTCCGCTGCGCTCCTCTCTGTCTGCGCTGGCCCTTAGGCTAACTAGCCTAGGAGGCTTTGAGTGCTATTGTGACTATACCACTACTAGGTACTTACTATACTGCTAATGGAAACTCTCTAGCAAATAAGATTACAGACTAATTAACCCGCATCAAAGCTTCCTCACTACACGGTGTGATGCTTGTATTTATGCACGTGTGGCGTAGCTGTTAAGACAGCCACCTCGCCACTGTGTCCGTCCGTGTCCCGGGTTCGATTCCCGCACAGGACAACTATTTGTGTGATCCATAAGCCGTAATGAACCTTAAGCTTTTATGATAAAGTTGAAAATCTGTAAAAGAAATTTGACAGATTGGGGTTAGCTGGATGTGCTGGCGTCTGTACTTTAGGTCCATCAATCATATGTTTGTAAAGTACCCCGCGACACGGGGTTCATTTCACTAGTGCATGCGTTGTATTTAAAAGAAAAACAAAAAATATTACTATTGTAGGTACTTTAGCTAGCCCGCCTTCACACGGGAGACATTGAGATTAAAATGCATATCTGGAGTGTAAAAAATATGCCTATATAAACCATCTCAGCCAATTTTCTGGAGATATATGTGCGGTGTCATAAAAGTGAAGAGTTCCATAATGTACTCATTTTACATCTTGTGACAAGAAATAATGTACGTTTACCTCAACGTTTTCATCTTAGTATATTTTTGCCATTTTATTATTGGAATATTTTTTCAATATTTTGTAGTAGAATACAGAAAAAATAACATTAAATTCGAGATAGCCTAGATCTGCTGTGTGGTGACGGCGACAAATATCAGAATCAGAATATCATCACCCCATCTCATCCCGGGGGGGGGGGTGCGTAGAAGTCGACCCGAGGGAATATCTACCAGAGGACGGGAAGCAGCTTCCTTCTGAGTACTACGACCATCATACTGCGATCGCCAACCCGCCTGCCAAGCGTGGCGATTATGGCATATCCCCTCAAGATGATTCTTGAGGACTTATTTTAGCTGTAATGATGAGCCTATACTTTTTTTATTTTATTTATTCAATATATTTTTTAATTGCACATTACATATAACAGGCCGAACCGCAGAAACCTCTAAGGGTTTATGTGGGTAGCGGCGAATCGTTCACACATTTACATTTATTTAAGAGTTTAGTTTTGTTTTAGTTATCTAATATTATTACAATGCATTATTGTTAGTGCTTACATTCTAATACAATATCATTTTTTAAGGTAGTAAGTAATCTTTTAACTTGCATTTAAAACCTTTCGCCCCCTCTGTAAGTATATAATTTTTGCAGTTCTTCGGGAATGTTATTTATAAATTTCGCGGAATTAAGTATTCTGCAACTCTCGTGCTTAAACCGTTGGACTGTGGAGTCGGTCCCGGTCTCGAGTTTAAAGCCAAAATGTGCACTTATGGGATTCATATGTGCATAAGAAATTAATTGTCTCGTTCTTACTTACTTATCGTATGGCCAGTGGTTACCCTAGTGTCAGAGTTGTTCAAGCCGTCTAGTAGGCCTCTGTTGTGGCTTAACGATTGTTCCCTAATGGGTACAACTGGGACCGACAGCTTAACGTGCCCTCCGAAGCACGGAAACGCTCAGAAATTAAACCACTTTAGCGGTCACCAATCTGTAGACTGACCTGGTGCTTTACGTCACCAATCTAAAAGCAACTGGCTATAAGCGTTTTTGAATTATTTTGTGAACGTGTAGAATAAGTGTCAACGTGATTGGGTCAAAATGCGTTAAAATTTATTGTTTTTTTTTTTTTATGGACAATGTCACACAGATCCTCCTAGCCCCAAACTAAGCAAAGCTTGTACTATGGGTACCAGGCGACGATATACATACTTATATATATAGATCAATACTTAAATACATAGAAAATATCCATGACTCAGAAACAAATATTCGTGCTCATCACACAAATATTTGCACTTACCGGGATTCGAACCCAGGACCACCAGCTTCGTAGGCAGGAGCACTACCAACTAGGCTACGGTGACCGTCAATTAAATTAATATACTGATGCGCAAAAGACACTCAATTATTTCTGGAAGATAGATAGGCTAGAGAGAGAGAGAGAGAACTTTCGAAAATAGATAGACAAAATGTATTTCAGAGATAAATGAACTCAAACTAACGGGCTTGGGGATGTCCTAAACAAGATTAAAAACAGCTACGTATTTTGTCCACCCTGTTTTGTACTTATGAAAGTTTTGCTTTCTAAACTATAGTTTAAAGCCGTTTTTCGAGATATAAATAACTGAATCTCGTTGTACTGTAGTTTTGGGTTCTGCAATTTATTAAGGTGTGTATGTTATAATGTTTGTTTGTGAACATTGTGTTTAATCTGGGATCAGGAGTGTAAATTAGGGAATAAACTCCTGTTTTGTTGTTTATGTTTTGTGGAGTATTGTTTTATGTTTATTAAGTAACGCCTGGGAGGCTTGTGGATAGTAGTCAAGTTTATCAGATTTGTGTAACATAATATAGGCATAGCCTGCATCGCTGGCTATGTATTCCCAGACTGCCTCGTTGGTCTAGCGGTAGCGTGTTCATCCGCAGAAAACGAGGTCCTGGGTTCAAATCACGGGTCGGGACAAAAGTGAATGTTCGAAAAATTTCTCAGCATCAGCCCAAAGTCTGGGAGTTGGTGGTATTATATCCCCGTGCATCCCAGAGCACGTAAAGCCGTCGGTCCTGTACCTGACCTCTACCCGGTCGTGTCGGTAGGCGTCCCATCGGATCATGAGAGTGATGGTATAGAAAGTGCCCTCGTGTTTGCGCAAATACTTGTGCACTATAATATGTCCCGCACAGATGGCTAATCTCTATTGAGATTGACCGCCGTGGCCGAAATTCGGCTAAGTGGACATTATTATTATTATTTTTATTCCCAGACAAATGGCCCGTAGCCACCGGTAAATAATTGGCAAGAAAATTTTCTATGTTATACTTCGCCTTTTAGTGCCCAACGATATATTAAGAGCACTGTCCAGACGGCAACACATCCAGCTACCCCAATCTGTCAAATTTCATCAATTGAAAGTGAACCTTTGCTTATGTGATAAAGTTGGAAATCTATAAAAGAAATTTGACAGATTGGGGTAGCTGGATGTCCTGGCGTCTGTACACACACATATTTATTTTATTTTAGCATAACAAAGAATAAACACAGTATATTCCATATAACAAAGGATAGTGAGCTGAGTTTTTCTTCACTTACAGGGGCCCACAGCATGCGTAAATTAGCTTATAAGTAAACTAAGAATCTTATAAATTCAAGTTCAAGTTAAAACTAGAAAGTACTATCTCAAGGAATGAAATAAATAAAAATAATAACACAAACAACAATAATAAAAAACCGGCCAAGTGCGAGTCGGACTCCCCCAGGACGGGTTCCGTAGTAGCAAGTATTTCAGTTGATTACATGAAAGGTAAATTGCGGTTTACGATTTATGACGTATAAAAAAGAAACGACTTACTAGATCGTTCAAACCAATTTTTGGCGGAAGATTGCAGGGTAATCTACATTATATTCATTTTTTTAAGTTTTATCATTCTCTTATTTTAGAAGTTACAGGGGAGGGTACACTCATTTGACCACTTTGGAAGTGTCTCTCGCGCAAACTATTCAGTTTAGAAAAAAATGATATTAGAAACCTCAATATCATTTTTAAAGACCTATCCATAGATACCCCACATGTATGGATACGATGACAAAAAAAATTGAGTTTCAGTTCTATGTATGGGGAACCCCCAAAATTATTGTTCTTTTCTATTTTTGTGTGAAAATGTGCACAGAATACATCTACTTACCAAATTCGAACAGTACAGCTCTTATAGTTTTCGAATAAAGTGGCTGTGACATACGGACGGACAGACAGATAGACATGACGAATCTATAAGGGAACCCTAATAAGAAAAAAAATTACATCCACCCTTACATTTCACGTCTGGCATGCCTGCAGTAGGTACCTCAACATGTCTAAAATAGCGAGACCTTACCGGCACAGACCTCTCCTGCTATTTCCCCTTGGATACTAACTAGCACAATCACTACGCACAACTTAAACCGTAAGAAAGAGACAAAGAATTTTCGATTGCGTGTACGTCCATATGGCTATCAAACTCTCGGTTTGTTTCCAGGGACGGGTTGGTATATGAAATCTGATTTGTTCCACCTCATCCACCAGATAACCACGCTTCTACAACTAAAGGCATCACTGGATACAAATACAGTACGAAAATCGCTCTTACTAGCTACGCAATAAAAGCGCTATCAAAGTGTTTTCACAGACATGACTGAATTCTTGCCAAACGGTAGAGTATTCCTTAAATATACCTACATACACGCACCTAGAAGACCCGCCTGGCACTGCCACTTACCACTTATCACTGCGATAATCTTATTGGTAAAATTGCTATGAATAATACTAGTCGGTAATAAATTATACCTAACAATACACGGCTTTGTTTTGTCCTCATTTTCTTTCTCTAATCTTTTTTTCATCTGCCAAGCGTGATTCGAGTGATACCAAAATGTATGCAATTGTGACTTTACCGCCAACAAAACTGTCAATAGGAGCCTGGGGTCAGAAAGTTGGCATTATTGCATCCCAGTGTTGCAAAGAGGTTGGCTTGAGAGGGTCCTGCGTCGGAATTCATCTAGTGCCACCTAAATATGCGAGTGTAGGTAAACCGGTAGTAGATGAACCCGCTGAGTTTTTTTCGCTGTGTCTTCTCAGTTGGGGCGCATTGGATTCGGTGGTAGTATTAAAGCGCAACTTTCGTTATAAACATAAGCTACGCCATAATAATAATAAGAATATGGAATTCGTACCTTTATATAGACATAAACATCCAGAAATGAAGTAAATTATATCCAAAACTTTAAATTTCGATAATTAATAATAATAATATCCTGGGATATTATTTACACACGGCCATCTGATCCCAACTACGCAGAGCTTGTACTACATAATACAATAAAACATAAATACTATGTAATTAAACCTATATATAAGTTTGACAATAACTTAATAATAAGCTAGATAAATAACTAAATGATAATAATCATCTATACATATAATAAAATCGTAGGAAAGTCAAAACTGTACATTGAATATTATCGAAGCCAAAAATAAAGTTTTTAGAATTTTTGTCTGTGTGTCTGTTTGTCTGTATGTATGTCCGGGCTAAACTCAGAAAGTACTGCATGGATTTACTTCAAATTTTGCATGAATATTACTAAATGGTCGGGTCAACATATAGGCTATATATTATCACGCTATCACCTGCGGGGGAGGAGCTGTGATAATTTATAAAGTTTAACGCGGGTAAAACCGCGGGGCACAGCTAGTAGATTCATAAATTAATGTTATATCTAAACCTTTTCATACAATCCGTGTACCTAAATATCTGTATGTACCTAGAAATAATTTTTAAATAATTTTTAAAATGCTTACTTCATTCATATAAAGTTGGCTAGGATGGGTTAAGCTCTATTGCCCGCAGAAGCAGTAAAAGCTCCCTAGGCCTAAGTGTAAAAAGTGTGTTTGTCTAACAGCAACGAATATTACCACCCCATTTCATCTCATGGGGGGACGTATAAGTCGCACCGAGAAATACCTACCAAAGAACGGGCAGCACCGTTTCTCTCTGAACTATGACCATCAAACTACGATCACCAAAGATAATTTACTAGCTTAACTTATAGCAGTGGTTACCATAGTGTAAAAGTTGTTTATGCTGCCCATTAAGCCTCTGTCATGGCTTAACGGCTGTAGTCTTATGACTACCACCAGGACCAACGGTTTAACGTGTCCCCCGAAGCATTAAGACGCTCAGAAACAAAAACCACTTAGGCGGTCACCCATGGTAGACGATGACCCTTGCCGATTTCTTACGGACCTTTGAGAGCAATTGGCAATGAGCGTCTCAAATCATGGTAAAGGTCAATGATTTTGGTGTGGCAAATCTCCCCACTTTTGGGGTAGACTCTTGCCAGCGGTGAACTGATTCGGTTGAAATAATAAAGCTCTGTTTACAGCAGCTGCGGTAACCAAAATTCGTTAGCAGCATTATTATTACCATAATTAGCAGCAAAGAGGTGGTAAAAAAATGATTATCGATTAAAGTGAGAATATATTAAAATAATGAATTAAAAGAAGACCGCAGCACGCGACCTCTTTGTTAACCTCTCACGGTACTTACCCAACAGTGGCGATGAGTGATTTATATCATAAGTAAAGCCGATTATATAACGTGTTCAATTAGTTTTGCAAAAGATTTATACTACGTAATCTATTACTCATATAGAACTCTACGAAAAGACGTAGATGGTAAGATTTAACTGAGTTTTTGAATAGTAAATTTAAGTATAGACTAAAATTACGTAATCAAATTACTCAACTATTTTGATTTTTTAAACAAGTAAGGATTATTTGACTAAAAATAATTTATCTACGTAATTATAGAGATCATAACACATGTAACTAACACGTTTCCCAAGAATAACATAACATAATAGTATGTACACATTATGTTATCTGGAATAAACTAAAGCAGATTTTATGCAAAACAAACTTCAGACAACTAAACAAAGTAAATATTAAACAACTTTGTCCTACGTAAAGTTCGAATAATTCAGAACGTTTCCACGAATTATTAAAAACCCTGTATAAAAGCTATTATAGTTATTTATATTACAATGTTTAAAATTGCAGCAAACCATATAATTATATTATAAATAGGACTGGGAATAGTTGGCCAATACATAGCAAGAGAATACAGCCAACGTCAACGCCTGTCAAGCACATGCCTTTTTTTTATTCAGTTTTACGGCTCTGGCTTCTTCGGCCTTATGAGCCTTCCGTAAAATATATTTTTATTTCATTTATTTTCGTCATGTCAAGTAAAGTACGTCTCAGTCACGTAGTCCTTGTCGTACCCCAGTAAAGCAGTGGAGACTTTACTAGAGGCTTTTATGGAGTTTTAGATTCAACACAGAAAATCGCAATTCACGGCAATATGGCACTTTCCTCCACTTGTGTACGTTGTCCATGATGTTATGTCTAAAAATCCACCATATTTACACATAAAAACTTGAATTTACACCAGTTTTTGAAAATGAAACAATGCCCTGATGCGTCTTTTTCCGCGTTGGCGCCAAAACTCCAAGCACATGCCAACGTCTTAGTATTGCTATATCTATACATAATTATTATAAAATCGGAGCAAAATCAAAACTGTACATTGAATATGTTTTACAAGGATACTTGGAGCGTGATCTACAAACGATATCGAAGCCAAAAATATAGATTTTAGAATTTTTTTCTGTATGTTTATATGTATGTCCAGACTAAACTCAAAAAGTACTGCATGGATTTACTTCAAATTTGGCATGGGTATTTAGTAATACTCATGCTAAATTTGAAGTAAATCCATGTATGTTGACCCGACCTCTTAGTAGAGGTCGGATCAACATATATACGTGATAATATGTAGATATTATCACGTTATCACCTACGGAGGATTTATACACCGCGGGCACAGCTAGTAATAATATGTATTATTTAATAATATTAATATGCATAACCATATGTAATTTATTCACACAAGCTACGGCTATTGGCGTAAGAGCAATATAACACATATTATATAGCATCTACGCCACTGCTATCTACAATAATCAACATTTTGTTTAATTCAATACAAAATAATTTTTGGTCACGATTCATTTTACTTTGGGTCATTATAATGTCGTTAATGGCTTTTACACTTAAGTTACTAAATTTTAATCTTGCCTTTTAGGTGTAAGCTAATTACTTTTAAATAACTTTTTCTGGCATTCAATTAATATGAATACAGTACGTACAGTTCATATTCTTATAAGGTTCCAAAATTATAACAATCATCGTTTTAAAAATCACAAAACCAACTACTATTTTCTTTAACCAATTGCAACTTATGCTATCCATTAAAAAAGGAATTATCCAAATCGGTAAACAAACAACGGAGCAAAAATACGTAGCAACAAAAAAATACGTAGCAACAAAAAATACGTACAGTAAATCAACTGGATAAAAAGGAGGATATCAAGGTATAACCCTCTTTTGAAGTCGGCTAAGCCCACAGGTGGACAAATATCTCCAGTCTTGCGCCGTTCTTGCGCTACCTCCATCCAGCAGTCCCATGAGTTAGTAATTCATCATAAAGGGATTGATGTTTTTTTTTTTTTATGATGAATGTGTTTGCGCTTGACCACTATCTCACCTGATGGTAAGTGAAGATGTGGTCGAAGATGGACCGTGCGTAACCATAAGATGCCTGTTCACTCTAGCCTTGAATAAACCCATGTTGTATGAGTCTGGAAACACGTCGTTCGGGAGGGTGTTCCACTGCTTAGCCGTGCGTATGATAAAGGAGGAAGCAAAGCGGTAGAATGGGATGTCAACAACAAAGCGGTGAAAACACTCCCGACGCCTAGTAGTCCGATGAAAAAAGGGGGAAGGAGAGATAAGTTCATGGAGGTCTTGAGCGCATTCTCCATGAAATAGCCTATAGAAAACCGATAAGCTTTCTACCTGACGCCTATGATCCAAGCTTTGCAGCATTTTATTTGTTAGGTCTCTGTCATTGATTATCCTGCGAGCGCGATATTTTAATAAGGCAAGCAAAAGTTTAAAACAATTACAGTTGAACCGACCGACTCTAGTCTTGAATAATCCTATGTTATAGGTTTATGTTATATGAGTCTGGAAATACATCGCTCGGGAAATAATAGAAGGATCACAGCATAAGACTTGCTTTATAGTAAATAATAAAAAAAATTGAATATGTATATGTAAAAAAATTGTATATATAGTGAATATATCTATAATCATCATCATAACAGCTGTAACAAATCAACTGCTGGACAAATGCCTGCCCCAAGAATCATCTTAGGAGGATATGCCATAATCGCGACGCTTGGCAGACGGGTTGGCGATCGCAGTAAGATTGTAATAGTACACACAAGGAAGCTGCTGCTCGTCCTCTGGTAGATATTCCCTCGTGTCGACTTCTACGCCCCCCACGGGATGAGATGGGGTGATGATTTTCGCCCCCGTCACAACACAGCATATGTATATTAGAAGGTTACCCCTTAAATATAACGAATTTCTCGTTATAATACGTATCTATAATAATAATATCCTGGGACATTTACACACGGCCATCTGATCCCAAACTAAGCAGACCTTATACTATGGAAACCAGGTAACAGATGTACTTCATATACTATATTTCTTTTGTAAATACATACCTTCTTATATTTAAAAATTACACCCAGACACAGGACTAACAGACAGTTCATGCACACAAATATCTGTCCTGGCTGGCAATCGAACCCACGACCAGCAGCGTGATAAGTAAACATTTGCCAACCACGCCAACAGGCCCGTCAAAAATAAATATACGTAATATAAGAGGCAACCTTCTTAATATAACGAATTTCTCGTTATAATAAGTATCTATACATTTGATAGTCCTAAAAAAGGAATATTTCGGAGTTTTAGCATAAAAATAATGGTTAGAAACCCTTTTTATGCCTGACGGAACAACTAATGGACATCTGCCGGCAAAGCTCCCAAGCGAGAACCTTACTCTTTTGTATACGAGAATATAAGCTTCATTTTGGTCTAAACAACGCAGCCCTTGGGGCTAACACGTTTGGTGAAGGTAAGTAAGTAAAATAGGTTTTAGTTTTAGGGCACTCGGAGCTAAAAAATGATAATAATATCATGGGACACTTCAAGACCGGCAACGAACCCACCACTCCTTAGTGTTGCGAGTGTCCATGGGCGGCGGTGATCACTTACCATCAGGTGACCCACTTGCTCGTTTGTCGCCCTCTTACAGGAAAATAAAATATAAGAAACTAGCTGTGCCCCGCGGTTTCACCCACGTACCTATATACGTAAGCCTCAGATGATACATTTGACAGATAAATTACCTGTGTTGTTTTAATGAGTTACATGTAAAGCTCAATTTAGTCCCAACCAATTATATAAAAACGCTAATGCCGGTAGAGCTAAATTCGCATTAATTAGGAAAAAGTCCACAATTGATTGGAAAATCAGTGGACCAGTTATTTTGCAGGATATCTCGGGAAATCTTTAAATTGCTGATTCTTTACTCTCTATATTGAGGCCATAATACCACCAAGTATTTTCCGTCTAAACATCACGAATCGATAACAAATTCCGTTCGGAAACCTTGGCCTTTAAAGCTAATTAGTTTGCCATTTAATTTCGCGCTTCGCAGCACGTAATCAGCTTTACCAGTTTAATTTTACCTTATCAGACTATATAAGTGAAGATCCTAAGGCATAAAACCACCTTCACTAATAACATATACATTGAAAATTAAAAAAAAACCCGACTTTTGTTACGGCGTACACTACGGAAGTAGTAGTTGAAATCCAAGATGGCCGCCATCACAATTCGCCATTTTGTGATGGCGGCCATCATGGATTTGATATTTATCTTAGTGTATAATATTCTACAAGTTAATCCCTTTCGTTTAATACACTTATTTAGTACAGTCATCTTGGACCGATTTTTTCATCATAACTATGTTTGATATGAACACTGGCAACTAATTCACCGGTTCATCCGTTCACACAAATACAGACAGACATCGACCGATCAATCGATCGGTTTAATATCTGAGCCTCTTCGTGCTTCGGAGGGCACGTTAAGTTGTTGGTCCCGGTTGTAGTCATTAGACAACAGTCGTTAAGCCATGTCAGAGGCCTACTGGGCGGCTTGAACAACTCTGACACAAGGGTAACCACTGCCCATACGATAAGTAAGTACCATAATACTTTAACACCAAGTAAACAGTATTTTTTCTTGATATCGATTTGTGTCGAATCGAGCCCAATTGAGGGAAAACTTTAGTAAGAAATCGTGTTTTATTAGAGGAGTTACATAGATATTCGCGCAGTGATATGAAACCTACCGTCTCAATCCTTCGCGGCCACCTCACGTCTGACCTGTATGTCATGGCGGGATTTATATTTATAATAAATCTGAACGAATGTCATTTTCCTGGACTTTTTCCCATTTAACGTGGGTCAACAGCAACGGATTCCGCACATAAATGTTTACTATGAAGTTATGACGCTGGTTACTGTATGCATTTAACTATGGCGACCCATTTGGTGGATGTTTTTTATGTGCTACTCGTAGTTAGTACACACGGCTACATATCAAGCTATACATTTCCAATATAAGCTGACATCTCATTGTATGGAAATCCTATACAACGCGAGATCAGCTTATACTGGAAATGTATAGCTTGATATGTAGCCGAGTGTACATAGTAGATGCTATAAACTAAGCATCTTCTGCTTAGATAAAACTCTAAAGCAACTTGAAAAAAATGTAGTGAAGTAGAAATACGCAAACATCATCATCATATCAGCCGAAAGACGTCCACTGCTGGACAAAGGCCTCCCTCAAAGATCTCCACAATTGCCGGTCTTGCGCTATCCGCATCCAGCGTTTTCCAGCGACCCGCACAAGATCATCGGTCCATCTTGTAGGGGGCCTGCCCACGCTGCGTCTTCCGGTTCGTGGTCGCCACTCGAGAACCTTTCTGCCCCAGCGGCCGTCGGCTCTACGAGCTATGTGCCGTGCCCACTGCCACTTCAGCTTGGCAATTCTTAGGGCTATGTCGGTGACTTTGGTTCGCCTGCGGATCTCATCATTTCTGATTCGATCTCGCAGGGAAACTCCAAGCATAGCCCTTTCCATTGCTCTTTGGGTGACCTTGAGCCGCCTGATAAGGCCCATAGTTAGCGACCACGTCTCTGTTCCGTAAGTCATCACTGGCAACACACACTGGTCGAAGACTTTCGACTTGAGACACTGCGGTATTTGGGACGAGAAGATATTACGTAGCTTCCCGAACGCTGCCCAGCCGAGTTGGATTCTACGATTGACCTCCTTCTCGAAGTTGGACCTACCTAGTTGGATGGTCTGTCCTAGGTAAATATAGTTCTCTACAACTTCGAGTGCAGAGTCTCCAACCTTAACTAGAGTGGGTGCAACATGGATGTTTGACATAATTTTCGTCTTATCCATGTTCATTTTCAGACCCACTTGTTGAGAGACTCTGCTGAGGCCATCGAGCATTGTACCGAGGTCGTCAAGGGTCTCAGCCATGACTACTACATCGTCGGCAAATCGAAGGTGGGTGATGTACTCGCCATTGACATTGATGCCAAAGCCTTTCCAGTCCAGAAGCTTGAAGACATCTTCCAATGCAGCGGTGAACAGTTTCGGAGATATAACATCTCCCTGTCTCACACCTCGCTGCAAGTGGATAGGTTTCGAGTTCTGGCCCTGGAGTCGCACTGACATAGTGGCGTTTTCGTACAAACACTTTAACACCTCGATATACCGGTAGTCGATTTGGCACCTTTGGAGAGACCTCAGTACGGCCCAAGTTTCGATCGAATCGAAGGCTTTCTCATAGTTCACAAACGCTAAGCATAATGGCTGGTTATACTCTTCGGTCTTCTGTATAACCTGCCGCAGCGTATGTATGTGGTCTATGGTACTAAAGCCTTTACGGAAACCGGCTTGTTCGGGAGGCTGGAAGTCGTCAAACCTGCGTGCGCGACGATTCGTAATGACCCTCGAAAACAACTTGTAAACATGGCTCAGCAGTGTGATGGGTCTGTAATTCTTCAAGAGGGTTTTATCGCCCTTTTTGAAGAAGAGCACCACCACACCCCTGTGCCATGCTTTTGGCGTTTGACCTTCTAGTATGACGGAGTTAAATAACTTCTGAAGGGCCCGTAGGATTGATGTACCACCCGCCTTCAGAAGCTCTGCCGTAATTCCATCATCACCAGGCGCCTTGTTGTTCTTAAGCTGTTCGAGAGCCATTCTAATCTCGCACAGGCTGACGTCCGGGATGTCGTCGGTGAAGTGTTGGGTTAGTCGTGCTCTGGGATCTGAGGCACAACTATCGACAGGTGACTGGGTTTTCGCATACAGCTGTCCATAGAACCTCTCGATCTCTCCCAGCAACTCAGGTTTAGACGTGACGATTCTGCCATCCTCAGTCTTCAGCTTCGTCAGTTGGCTCTGTCCAACAGACAGTTCTCTTGCAAACACTTTAGAGCCTTTGTTCCGCTCAATGGCTTCTTTAATACAATTTGTATTAAATTGGCGCGTGTCGCGTGTCAAAGACTTTGAGATCTGTCTGTTGAGCTGCCGGTATCTGGTAGCATCATCAGAGGATGTCAGAACCATTTTCCGTCTTTCGTCCATAAGCTGCAGGGTATAGTCAGAGATCTTTTTGGTTCTGTTTGTACGGTGGGCCTTGAAGACCTTAGACCCAGCCGTATGGACAGCTTCTACGAGCCTGTCATGGTATGAGTCCACTTCCTCGCAATCTGCTAGGCATTCGAAACGGTTTTGCAGTTCGAGCTGAAAGGGTTCAGGGTTTTGGATGTGGATGGGTAAAGGTCGGAGCGTAGACTTTATTAGTCGGGACCTCTGGAGCTTGACATTTAGGTTCAATGAGCCTCTCACCAGTCTGTGATCGCTCCCGGTTTTAACCGTATTGATCACTGAGACGTCATTGAACACCTGTCTACTCGTCGACAAGATAAAGTCTATCTCGTTTTTTGTTTTACCATCGGGGCTTACCCAGGTCCATTTGCGGTTTTCCGACTTCTTGAAAAAGGAGTTCATCATAAAGAGTCCCTCCTTCTCCATGAAGTCGGCCAACATTTGGCCCCGGGGATTCCGGTCCCCAGTTCCAAATTGCCCCACTTTCAGCTCATTCCCGAATCGTTTACCCAGCTTCGCGTTAAAGTCCCCCATGACCACAGTGAAATAAGAGTTCGAGGTATGTATGGCTCTAGAAATATCCTCATACATGACCTCAACCTCATCGTCGGAGTGCGTCGAAGTCGGCGCGTAAACCTGTATGACCTTCAACGAATACCGCTTGGTAATTCTGAGTATAAGGTACGCAACCCTAGTCGACACACTCTCGATTTTCACTATGTTGTGGACGAGGGACTTGTGGACTATGAACCCAACACCACCTTGGGAGAGTTGGTCGCCTTCCCGGAAATAGAACAGATTCCCGGATTTCAGGATTATCGTGTCCTCCCCCTCTCTTCGGACTTCAGATAATCCTATTATGTCCCAATGTAACCTGCTCAATTCTTCCTCCAGTTCGATCATCTTCTCGTCGGTCCGCAGTGTGCGTGTGTTGTATGTTGCCAGGGCCAGAGGTCGTCGGTTTTGGTAACGCGGAATCGGCCGGGGATTCTTAGCACCCCCTGCCCTGCCGTAACCACGGCTGTTACCACGGCTGGGAATAGCAGGGCTGCCGGGGACTGGGGGCCGCGGTTTAATTGTGTCCTTCATTTGAGGGGATCTGCCATAATCGCCACGCTTGGCAAACGGGTTGGCGATCGCAGTAAGGTAGAAATTGGTACTCATGAGAACGCTGCTGCCCATTCTCTGGAATATATTCCCTCGGGACGACTTCTACGTCCCCCCACGGGATGAGAGGGGGTGGTGATATTCTCTAGGCCGTCACCACACAGCCAAACATAGCAAACATAATTCCCTTTTAAATATTTCAAAAAAAAAATACCTAGTCTCTGTGTTTCCTAACAGGTGTACTATCCACACCTGTTAGGTGATATATTAACATAGATTTTCAATGGTAATTGATTTTTTGTATAGAAAATAAAAAATTAAAAGTATTATTATTGTAAATTTGACAATTTTTCAAAAACTGGTGTAAATTCGAGTTTTTATGTGTAAATATGGTGGATTTTTAGACATAACATCTTCGACAACGGACACAAGTGGAGGAAAGTGCGATATTGCCGTGAATTGTGATTTTCTTGTTGTAACCAAAACTCCATAAAAGCGTCTAGTAAAGTCTTCACTGCTTTACTGAGGTTGGACAAGGACTATGTATGACTTGACTGTGACGGACTTTACTTGACAATGACGGAAATAAATGATATAAAAATATATTTACTGAAGGCTCATAAGGCCAAAGAAGCCAGAGCAGTAAAACGGAATTTAAAAAAAAAATGTAAATTTGACGTTAGATTAATTTAATGTTACGGCGTATCGTTTATTCGAGCACTTGCCAGACACGGCTGATACGATGACAATTCTATAACACTCCTATATTTTTTATGGCACTATGACAGTTATATAATCGAGAACAACAAATATGTATAACCAATCGACACTTAATTTTTACATAACCAAATTGTCGCGTGTTATTTACTTAAATTTAATATTTAACATAGTAATGATTTATCATAGAAATATATTTTTTTGTCATCGGATCTCAGATTATAATATTAGGCCACTAAAAATAACTTTAAATTTTTCCGACAATCATTTGAAATTTCCACCTTCACGCTGAACAGTTTGGCGAACGTTAATAATATTGATTTAATCGGAAAACGAGCGGTTTTTGGACTAGCTATTAATATCAAGCTTCTATTTTTATAATAGGTTAGTTATAATTTAAGCATGTAATAGAGGAGATTAAGATACGGTAATTATGGAAATAAGATCTTAAGATTTAAGCGAATTGAAGTCCTAATATAAAGAAGATTTTACTTATTTGATAACAGGGATTATATTTGGTTTTCTTTGAATTGTTCGATGTTTATAAATTAAACAAAAAAGTGCCGTTAAAAATCTTTGCCTTTTACGTGAAATCTTAATTAAATAGATTAATTTGTATATTAATTGTATCGAAGTATTTAAAAAAAATTACTTCATGATAGTGTATTGTTCGGCTTTCAAACCCCAGTACGTTATTTTGGTGACTTTTGTAACATATCGATAATATTCTAGTTAATACTAGAACAAAAGAAAAAGGAAGCTGATGAAAGAGAAATACAAATATTAATACATAATAATTGACTTTAGATGGTTCTAGAATGAATAGAAAGAGATGATACGAATCTCTTGAACAAAATTGTCTTCAGCTACTTTGAGTAGGAGTAAAATCGGAAGCATTGTATGTGTGTATCAGTCGCTATCCGGAAACCTGTAATTGGCTTTATGTTTCCTATTATAGCAGTTATATTTTTTATGTATAGCTGTTGGTTTTCTAAACAATAAAAAAATAAAAATATAAGGATAGCTGATGAAAACGACATGCTTAACAAAATGCTTAATGCAAAACTCTCAATTGTTTTTAGTATGAAAAGAAATAGATGGTGAGAATTTCCTAATAGAAAAGAAAGTGATAGGTTATTATTGGTGAAGGTTCTAGAAAGAAAGGGATGACTAAATTTAATTTTAAACCGAACTGCTTTCATATGCTTATATAACACTAAATTTAGAACAATTTAGGAGTATATCGAAACAGAAAGGTGAGTTTTAATGAAAATAAAATCGAATACAAATGAAGACAAAGAACTACAAGTAAAAAAGTGGAAATATACAGTCTAATTTACGATCAGATAGCTTTATGTTAGTTGTCCCAAGATATTTATCATTATTTATAATACAATTACTATATGCGCCCGTTTATTACCGAACTCTACTTAAACAACTAAACTGAGTTTAATAATAATATCTGGGGACAATAGTAATAATTTTTCGATGTTTAATGGTTTTCATATATAATTTAATGTGTTTCTTGGTGGTTTAAATTCACTATAGGATTTTTTTACTCTTTCAGACAAAAGACATTTTTCAAATATACATATAATCTAAAGGTATTTATTGTACACAGACCTTAACTCATTCTTCACATTTTGATTATTATTATTATAAAAACTCCGTACCCACGAACACAGATATTAAAGGTATGGTAGAAATTGTAAACAATGAAACAAAGTTCCGAAAAGCGTACAGTCAACGGCAAAAGTAGATGATCAAAAACAGACATTCAATACTAACATAAATGTAAATCGTAAACTGAGTCAAAATTGTTGTAATATTCATAATAATATTCAGAGACATTATTCACACACGTCCATCTGATTCCAAATTAAGCAGAGCGTGTGTTATGAAATCAGATAACCGATTTACTTAGTACATGTACTTCATTACATACATACTTATATAGATAATTACACCCAGACACAGGATAAACAGACATGTTCATTTACACAAATATTTGTCCGGGGTGGAATCGAACACACGACCTGCGGCACCCACGAACCCACGAACTGGCCCGTAAAATAGTAAAGCAGTGAAGTGTTTCTAAAATATGTAATTGGTAAGTGTGCCAAATATTAGATCCAATTCTCATCGTCTATATAATGATAATGTCCTCCTAGCTGAATTTTGGTCACGGCGGCTAGTCTTATTGGAGATTAGCCATCTGCGAAAAACATATTATAGTGCAGAAGTGTGTGCGCAAAGACAGGGGCACTTTCTATTCCATCACTTTCATGATCCGATGGGAGGACTAGCGACACGACTGGAAAGAATTCAGGTACAGGACCAACGGCTTTACGTACTCTTCGAGAGAAAGAGGTGTAGCGTCTAGCAGTCTAGGAGTTGGTGGTATTGTACCACAATGGTACAATACCGCCAACTCCTACACTTCGGGCTGATTCTGAGATTTCTTTTACAGAATAATCCCAAATTCACTTTTTGCCCAACCCGGGATTTGAATCCAGGACTTCATTATCTGCGGTTGAACACGCTACCGCTAGACCAATAATGCATTCATCTATTTCGAAAGTACGTGATTGGAATGTATTCCAAGTACAAGATCCAATCCCGATCATCTACATACGCCGTTGACTGTACAAGTGATGTAATGTGAGTAACCTTCTAAACTAAATTCTACTACTCTTTTATTCAAATGAACTCGTGTATCATCAAATGGACTTTTAACAACTTCCGAATTTCCTACTAACGGTTCTCGTTAAATCGACTTAGAGAAAAAAAAATCCCAGTAAAGGTAAGTGTTCAACAATGGTAATTACGACCCCGGGAATATCCGGAATTTGTCGGTTTAAGGCACTCATAGTTAGTTACTGTTATAGGTGCTTAAGATCCCCGAGGTACTGCACCCAGGAACGCGGTTAACTTATAGATTGGTGACCATCAAAGTGATTCAATATCTGAGCATCTCATTGCTTTAAAAAGCATGTTTAGAAGAAGAAGAAGTACTCAATAAGGCATAAGGAAAATAAACATAACAATATGCAAAGGTAGATATTGCAATTGCCGACCTTATCACTAAAAGCGATCTCTTCCAGGCAAGCTATTGGCCTTGGATGGACCAGAATGTATTATCAATGGATAATGGCATGTTTAGCTGTCGGTTTCGGGTGTAATCGTTAGAGAATCGATGTTAAGTCATGTCAGAGGCTCACACTTGGGTGGTTTGAACAACTCTGGCACACCAGTATGGAATCTACTACCCATACAATACAGTAAGTAAAATTGCCAGGCCCCAAAAATGCGACGAATATGCGACGCTACGTCATACTTTTTTTAAGCGGATCCAAACAAATTTTTGGCGTGTTGTATTTGTCATCAATCATGACAGAAATTATAAATAATTATAACCTGACACGCGGAAGCGTGCCTAGCTAAATTAAAAGAAAAACGCACCGTGGTAAATATTACAGGAACCATTTCAAGCCACTAACCCAACCAAACTTGCATCAGCCGTTCCCACTCCAGGAACTTATACTAAACAGGAGCCTCCATCTTACATCTGCCCAACCGAAACATCTTGCTCAGATCAACCAGTATTGTCTAAGGGAGCGCCAAAATCAAAGGTTGGATCCAAGTCCGCAGTTAAAAAAAATTAACCCCAAACTAAACAAAAGATATAAAAACTTAAGAGGTGTCAAGGGACACCCGGATGGAACGAAGTTATTTCTTATTATTTATTATTTACAAAAAACCTATAAACACAACAAAAATAATCGTCGCGACACCACACTGTTCAATGCGAAATAGAAATGAAAATAACTGGCTTGCTTTCTATAAGAGAGAGAGAGAGAGACAGACAGACATAGAAACATGCGCACGCCGCACAGCTGCAAAAAGTGTCGTGACAACTTTTCGTAAGAATTTTTTTCCGTCTAGCCCCCTTTCACGACGCGCGATAAGGAACTTCATTCCAAATCTCATTGCGGACGGGCCCAGAGACGGATGTCTAATTGATGGACAGGGGTTTCACGATAAAGGCATATAAATCTGACGTACCAGGTGAACTCAACTCCTTCCTCAGAAAATTATCCGATAGTTACTACAATTTTATGCCCGAAGCATACGAGGTCATGAAACTATAGGTCAGTATAAAACCAAGATAAAGAGGATGTTGCTAAAAACATGCCTGGGTATTATGTACGACATACACTATGACTCACAAATTTATTTTTATGTCACAAGCGTTTATTAATTACCTTTAGTGGATAATAGATTAAAATGTAATTTAAGAGCCAGTTTCGCAGTTCATAATTGATTTTTTAAAGCTAGTTGTTTTATTTCAACAACTTATTAAACTTTAACACTCATCGCGTAATAATTTTTTTTGTGTAAATTCACCTTAAATTTATCTACAGTTGAACTTATTCATATATATAATATAATATACAGTTGTTGTGTTGAGGACGGCCTATGCTTTGTCCAGCAGTGGACGTCTTTCGGCTGATATGATGAACTTATCGTATATAATGTAATATACAGTTGTTGTGAGCCTTGAGGACGGCCTAGGCTTTGTCCAGCAGTGGACGTCTTTCGGCTGATATGATGAACTTATCGTATATAATGTAATATACAGTTGTTGTGAGCCTTGAGGACGGCCTAGGCTTTGTCCAGCAGTGGACGTCTTTCGGCTGATATGATGATGATGATGAACTTATCGTATATATAATGTAATATACAGTTGTTGTGAGCCTTGAGGACGGCCTAGGCTTTGTCCAGCTGTGGACGTCTTTCGGCTGATATGATGATGATGATGAACTTATCGTATATATAATGTAATATACAGTTGTTGTGAGCCTTGAGGACGGCCTAGGCTTTGTCCAGCTGTGGACGTCTTTCGGCTGATATGATGTTGATGATGAACTTATCGTATATATTATTATAATGTAATATACAGTTGTTGTGAGCCTTTAGGACGGCCTAGGCTTTGTCCAGCAGTGGACGTCTTTCGGCTGATATGATGATGATGATGAACTTATCGTATATATAATGTAATATACCTACAGTTGTTGTGAGCCTTGAGGACGGCCTAGGCTTTGTCCAGCTGTGGACGTCTTTCGGCTGATATGATGATGATGAGGAACTTATCGTATATATAATGTAATATACAGTTGTTGTGAGCCTTTAGGACGGCCTAGGCTTTGTCCAGCAGTGGACGTCTTTCGGCTGATATGATGATGATGATGAACTTATCGTATATATAATGTAATATACAGTTGTTGTGAGCCTTGAGGACGGCCTAGGCTTTGTCCAGCTGTGGACGTCTTTCGGCTGATATGATGATGATGATGAACTTATCGTATATACAACGTGTAACAGAAAGAGTGAACGTAACTTAAAGGGCATATACGGTCTCCTTAAGCCTACCTATACACAAAATATCATACCGAAATACCATCATTTTAATCTTGATCGTAAAATAATATACCATTCAATAAATCGATAAGTATTTTTATCGATATAACGAACATCCGTACTAACACAGCACAGCTGATTCTGATTTACGCTAGAAATTGTTTGACATACCTCTGTGTTTCTATGCACGCCTGGTAGTTTGATTCCGATTGCACTCACTACACATATTTGGTTTTATTTTCGAATATTTTTTTTTATTTATAGCACTGCTGAATAGCTATTGGATACTTTACATCGTATAAGTACGTGATACACAAACACATTACGAGAATCTTTTTATAGTTTAACTTCTAGTTGAAGTTGTTTTCAGTACTGATGGAAGAATTTCATTACTTCACGTTCACTAAAATCTGCACCGACACCGAAAGCTTGACTCTAAGACTTGCCAACTAACACGAGTCTCTCTCATGTACAACATATTCATAGAATCGTAAAGCTTTCATGTTTTTTAGTTATAAAGAGGCGTGGCCTCCATCGCGACACTGTACCCTTCACGACATAGGTTCCTCGTAATTAAACAGCCTTAAATTCTGTGACCTATGAATCCTCATCATCACAAAGTGCACGTCTGAGGCTATTCTTTCATAGATGAATGCACGAAATGTTCAAAATTATTACGATCACTAAACGACATAGTTAAGGATTTCGCGGAACACTTTACTCATTACTAAACGACATTTTAGACGATTTAGTAACTAAACACGACCTAAATAGACAACAGTTTACGAACAACTGATGATTTGAATATTTTTATTAAATAAATGAAATTGCACAATATTTGATGAATTTGGCGGCTTTCATCGAACGCGGCCCCTTTGGCGGCGTCTTTGAGTCCACTCAAAAGAGCCGCCTAGGTATCTACGACGCGCGCGGCTCGCTTGAATGAATATTAAATGATATTTAACCGTTTATTATTTACCTACATCAACTCTTTGTTTTTGTCACCATAATAATATTAGTGTAACTTTGGATATAATCAGGACGGAATTTGAAATGTTCCCTACTGTTCATATGAGCCTAGTACATTATTCATATTTTTTTATTTGTATGTATTGTATGAATGATTAATACAGGGAACCTTTAAAATTTAGAGTGTATCACTCTAAATTTTAAAGGTAGAATTGAAAGTGCCCCTACACTTTCTATTCCATCACTCTCATGATCCGATGGGACGACTAGCGATACGACCGGAAAGAGGTCAGGCACAGGAACGACGGCTTTACGTGCTCTCCGAGGCATGGGGGTGTAATATCGTCAACTCCCAGACTTCGGGCTGATACTGAGAAATTACGGAACTACTACTTACTTTTTGCGGAAAAATCCCATAATCACTTTTTGGCCCGACCCGGGAATTGAACCCAGGACTTCATTATTCCCATAATCACTTTTTGGCCCGACCCGGGATTTGAACCCAGGACTTTGAACCCAGGACGAATTATCTGCAGTTGAACACGCTACCGCTAGACCACGAACACATTCAAATGGCGCGGCGCGCGGTGGCGGCATCTTTGACTGTGTCAAAGGCGCCGCCGCCGCCACGCGCGGGGCCCGCTTTGATGAATATTAAAAAATATTTAACCATTTATTATTTACCTACATCAATCCTTTGTATTCGCCGCCGTATTAGAGTTCCTTGCGACAAAATCAGGACGGAATTCGAAATGTCCCCTAATGTTCATATGAGCCTAGTACATTATCCATATTTTTTCGTAATTTATCAGTAGTCGTACCGCGTTTGTTTATCTGGTTAGTTTGTATAGTTTGTATTAAAAATTAAGTACCTATTCGTTTCCGGCCAGATTAAATTCACATACTAAAAGAAAAACTTAATATTCTTACTATTTATTTAACACACAAAAAAATATCTACAGTTACATAAGTCAATTAAATTATTTATTTCTCCTAAATCCAACATCTTGCGGAATATCAATTTTAATTAAATTCAGTGATTTTTCCTAGTTATCAAATTTGTATGAATGATTAAAATGTTGTTACAGGGAACCTTTAAAAATTAGAGCAAAAATTCAGTTAAACATTTGATTGAATCTAAAATAAACACGTGTTAGAAATTAATATGTGACTGTACAGAACCACACTTTTATTTACAGTCTAAGTAGTAGGTACCCAAAGAGTTTGTGAAAGGTTCATTGAGTTTTGTTAGTGTTGTTCATAAGTCGGTAATCTTACTTGTTGATTTAGGTTGTCGATAGAAAAATAAATTACTAGTTGAATAAAAAATGATTATTTCTGTTTGAAGTTTCGTCCATAGGTAGCCGTCCTGATACCTTATAACCCCCTTAAGTTACGTTCACACTTTCTGTTACACGTTGTATAATGTAATATACAGTTGTTGTGAGCCTTTAGGACGGCCTAGGCTTTGTCCAGCAGTGGACGTCTTTCGGCTGATATGATGATGATGATGAACTTATCGTATATATAATGTAATATACCTACAGTTGATGTGAGCCTTGAGGACGGCCTAGGCTTTGTCCAGCTGTGGACGTCTTTCGGCTGATATGATGATGAACTTATCGTATATATAATGTAATATACCTACAGTTGTTGTGAGCCTTGAGGACGGCCTAGGCTTTGTCCAGCTGTGGACGTCTTTCGGCTGATATGATGATGATGATGAACTTATCGTATATATAATGTAATATACAGTTGTTGTGAGCCTTTAGGACGGCCTAGGCTTTGTCCAGCAGTGGACGTCTTTCGGCTGATATGATGATGATGATGAACTTATCGTATATATAATGTAATATACAGTTGTTGTGAGCCTTTAGGACGGCCTAGGCTTTGTCCAGCTGTGGACGTCTTTCGGTAAGTACCTATTATGAGGTAGCCGCACGTGATTAAGACGGGAGGTATAATTTTTCATCATTCACTTACCCTAGCTCTTAGTTATTTATTAGGTTATATCATCTAGAATCGCATTAAAGACTTAACATTATATTACATCCATTAAATAACATTTTTTTGTGTAAATACCACCTTTCTAAATACCTATCTACAGTTGAACACACTGCCGCTAGACCAACGAGGTAGACAAAATAAACCAAGAATAAGCCCACAAACATAGAATTAAGTAACACCAACATATGTAACTATAACATCTAACTTATGTGGGAAAAACAGCCCCGAGCATATACAATTTTTCTTTCCCCGAACACTACGGCGCGCGCTAATCCCGTGTAAGTTATAAACGTCAAGTGAGCGGAAATATTGCCATGGCGCCCCCCCTTAGTTATGACAGCGAGGCCCCATTAACAATAAGGGAGCTACACACTTTTATAAATGGAAGCTATTGTCATGCATCTCTTATTTACCTTCGAGTTTCCTTATGGAACGATAGTGGAATGATTTATAGGAGCTTATGGGGTGATGTCTTCATGTTAGCACAGATTAGCTATTCACATATTCATAACTATTCATTCTGTGTGTTCTTGACAATTCAATGTCAATTGGAGCAATGCTATTGCGTCATTTAGGTACCTCTAGCTGTCTTTACGCTAGAGTCCTTTAATTGGTAATGAAGGTTAGACCCTAGTAACAATAAAGGCTACATATATCTTATCTTATACATATAATATAACATATAATAATAAAATCGTAGGAAAGTCGAAACTGTACATTGAATATGTTTTAAAAAGGATACTTGAGGCGTGATGTACAATCGGCATAAAACCAAACATTTAGTTTTTAGATTTTTTGTCTGTTTATCTGTTTGTCTGTATGAATGTCCGGGCTAAACTCAAAAAGTACTGCATGGATTTACTTCAAATTTTGCATGAATATTACTAAGAGGTCGGGTCAACACATAGGCTACATATTATCACGCTATCACTTACGGGGAAGGAGCTGTGATAATTCACAAAGTTTAACTCGGGTTAAACCGCGGGTGTGCTAGTTCTAAATAAAAAGTAGAAGTCGTCGGATGCGGATGGCGCAAGACCGGCAATTGTGGAGATCTTTGGGGGAGTTCTTTGTCCAGCAGTGGGCATCTTTCGGCTGATATAATGATGATGCTGATGTTTGAAATGGAATATAGTGGAATGTATTTCTATCGCCTCCCTTTGAAACAATACTGATGGGATTAATTGACTTCGCGCTCTCAGCCAGTTACGATCACCGGTCCATAAGTGATCTTCTTAGCGTTTCGATGGCAAACTCGTCAAATTTTTGTGGCCCAGAACGTGGCCACACTGATTGCCCTGCTTGTGGCATTTTTAAGATCGTGCCATGAACATGTGGCAGGGCAGGGCAAGCTGTTAGATAGGCCATGGGTTGGACCGATGCTCCGCAAATACAGTCCATTTTGGGGTTGCTCGACAGTCCCCACCTAGACTTGTTTTCTTTGCTTCGGCCCACCTGAGTCCGGAGTCTGTTTAGGGACTTCCAGATCGGCCACGGTAGTTGATGTCCAGGTGGGAGGCTTTCGGAAAGCGTCAAAACTGTACAGTGAATTTTTTTTTTTAGGTGATGGGCGAGGTAACACACCTATGTACGCGGTAAGTCTATGGATGTGTGACCGCCAAGTGGTTTAATTTCAAGCGTCTCCATGCCGGTCCCGGTTGTTGTCGTTAGCCAACAGTTGATAAGCCATGTCAGAGGCCGGCGCTTGGCGGCTTAAAAACCTCTGTCACCAAGGTACCAATTTAAGAGAGGTAGGGCACAGCGTTCATTTGCTCGAGTGTGAGTAAGGTAGCCAGAGCTCATTGGGGTGGGGGAAGGGTCAGCAACACTCGTTTGCTGACTCTTAAAGGCCGGCAACGCACCCGCGACTCCTCTGGTGTTGCGAGTGTCCATGGGCGGCGGTGATGACCCACTATCCATACGATAAACAAAGAGTTTGTTGAGTGCTCCTTTTACTATTCACAATTAACGTAAATGTACTAGATCGCACATCTACCGGAACCGGAAGACGCAGTGTGTGTATGCCGTCTACAAGATGGACCGAAGTTCTTGTGAGTATCTATGAAAGTCTCTGGATGCCGGTAGCGCAAAACTGTCAATTGTGGAGATCTTTGGGAAAGGCCTTTGCCCAGCAGTGGACACCTTACGGGTTGTATAACGAGGTGACCACATGTGATCACTATAGAAGGTATTATGTTGCGTTATTCCCTTCATCATCATGATAAACATTTATGTACATATTGCACTAACAATTTTAAATAATAATAAATATCTAGGGACAATGTCACACAGATCATCCTAGCCCCAAAGTAAGCAAAGCTTGTACTATGGGTACCAGGAGACAATATACATACTTATATAGATAGATAAATACATAGAAAACATCCATGACTCAGAAACAAATGTTCGTGCTCATCACACAAATATTTACACTTACCGGGATTCGAACCCAGGACCACCAGCTTCGTAGGCAGGAGCACTACCAACTAGGCTACGGTGACTAGGTACGGTATTTTAAGCCACAATATTCAAGAATTATAAACGTGTGGTGACGGCGACGAATATCGTCACCCCATCTCATCCCGTGGAGGGCGTAGAAGTCGACCCGAGGGAATATCTACCAGAGGACGGGCAGCAACGTCTCTCTGTGTACTATATAACCTGTGTACTGCGATCGTCAACCCGTCTGCAAAGCATGGTGATTATGGCATATCCCCAGGATGATACTTCAGTAGTGGACTTAATAATAATATTCTGGGACATTATTAACACACGGCCATCTGATCCCAAACTAAGCCGAGCTTGTACTATGGAAACCAGATAACTGATATAATACATATACTACTTTTCTTGATGATCTTGTGCGGGTCGCTGGAAATCGCTGGATGCAGATAGCGCAAGACTGGCAATTGTGGAGATCTTTGGGGGAAGCCTTTGTCCAGCAGTGGACGTCTTTCGGCTGATATGATGATGACTACTTTCCTTTTGTAAATACATACTTATATAGATAATTACACTCAGACTCAGGACAAACATACATGTTCATGCACACAAATATCTGTCCTGGCATTTGCCAACCACGGCAACAGGCCCGTCAACTGTTATGATGATGACGAAACGGTATGGACGTCATTATGTAACTCAAACTCAAACTCAAATATTTTATTCGCTTAAATATGGGTTATAAAAGATCATAAAAATAATACAGTGTACGCTCCATATTAGCCTTTCGGCGTGCAAATGTTGACAATTATTGTATTTACCTACCTATTTTATTACTAATCAAATTTAATAAATTATTTAACTTGCCCATTTTATTAATATACTTATATAATTACATTACATTATTTTATTGATTGGTTTACAATTTAAATTATATAATTGTTGATTCCTACTTAATAATGTCATCTTAATCATAACTTATCATTTAAATATTCATCAACAGTATAGTATGCTTTATTAATAAAAAAATCATACAATTTTTTCTTAAATATTCTTGAGTCTTGGATACCTGTTATATTTCTTGGAATCTTATTATAAATCCTGGGCGCCATACAGAAAACACTTTTATTAAAAAGAGCTGTTTTATGTAATGGCATGCACACTTTATTTTCATGTCTTTTACTTCTTAAAGCAATAAATAGTTCCTTGTTTGTATTGACGAAAAGAACTGTCTCATACATATATAAACAAGGAAAACTCAAAATCGTATATTTAATAAAATGCGGTTTGCAGGAATCTGTTTGCTGCATATGAAATACTGCCCTGACACATTTCTTCTGGGCCCTGAAAGCTCTATCTTTCTCGGTTGAGTTTCCCCAGAACATTACCCCGTACCTAAGAACAGAAGTGACATATGCATGATAACAAGTAAGGACAGCGTCTTGATTCACAACCTTGGATAACATAAAAAGGGCATATGAAAACCTACTCAATTTATTACATATGTAGTCAATGTGTGATTTCCAATTAATATTTTCATCTATTATTAATCCTAGAAATTTATTTTCAGTTTTAGTCACTATAGGCTTAATTTTGTGTTTTATGTCAATATCATAAGTATTACTCTGCGTCCTATAATTATTTTTAAATGTCATAATATATGTCTTATCAATGTTTAGAATTAAATTATTTAATGTCAACCATTCTATTATTTTTATTAAGTCATTATTTATATCTACTTGCAAATTAGATTCAGTTTTTTGAGAAAATACTACCGTACTGTCATCTGCAAACAATATCATGGGTTGCTCAATTGAGTGTGGGAAGTCATTTATGTAGATGATAAATAATAACGGCCCCAGCACACTCCCTTGCGGGACCCCATATTCCACTTTTCTACTATGAGACATGTACTTTATTTTTAGTTTAGTGTTTGTGCATATTTTACTAAGTCAAAGTCAAAGTAACTTTATTCCGTAAAAATTTTACATTTATGTGGAATCGTCATATTTTTTTTACCCTACCGTGCAGTGCATGACGTGGCAGCTACTGAGAAACACTGCCAGAAAACTCAGTAGGAATCCTTTTTAAAAATAAAATATACTTAAGATTAATTACAATCATGTGTGTTGACTCAGAACAACTCCATCCCAAGCACTTTTATCACTTAAATAATCAGAAATTTTGTAATATGCCCTGCTACACAATTTGGCTTTAATAATTCTTTTAAACTTATTCGTAGACAATTCTCTAATATCATTGGGAAGTTTGTTATAGAATCTTATACATTGCCCCATAAAAGAGTTACTTATTTTGTGGAGACGGGTAGTATGCAGTATGAGATTATTCTTATATCTAGTGTTTACATTATGTGTATCGCTCCTTTTACAGAAGGAATCGATATTTTTATGCACATATAGTAAGTTTTCATATATATACCGAGATGGTACAGTTAGAATGTTGACCTCTTTGAATTTTTCTCTAAGAGACACTCTCGGGCCAAGATTATAGATAGCTCTTACAGCTCTTTTTTGCAATATAAATATGGTGTCAATGTCAGCAGAGCTACCCCAGAGAAGAATTCCATAGGACATTACACTATGAAAATAACTGAAATAAACCATTCTAGCTGTGTCAACATCAGGCAGCCGTCTAATAGTTTTCACTGCATATGCTGCAGAACTTAATTTGCCGGACAGTTTTTCTATTTGTGGGCTCCATTGTAGCTTTGAGTCAATAGTGATACCCAAGAACACAGTTGATTCAACAGGGTCCAACTTAGCTCCATTAAGTTGTACATTGGTTGTCGCCTGTTTCACATTCGGTGTAGTGAATTTAATGACTTTAGTTTTCTTATCATTAAGCACAAGATTATTGGCATTAAACCAATGAACAACTTTAGAGATTGCATCATTAACATCGTCAAAATTGCTTAATTACTTTTACTTACTTACTAATCTGAGTAACTTGACTTCTGTCCTTTAAATACGACTTTATTAAATTGAAACAATTACCTCTAACCCCATATACATATAGTTTTTTCAATAGTATGTCATGATCTACGAAATCGAAAGCTTTTGTCAAATCCATATATAAAGCACTCACTGGTTTCTTCTTATCTAAATTGGTCATGACCTTGTTAAGAAAATTAAAAATAGCCATGTTAATATTTTTGTTTTTTCGAAAGCCTACTTGACTATCGTTTAATATATTATTTATTTCTAGATACTCATATAAACAGTTATGAATGTATCTCTCAAAAATCTTGGAAAAAACTGGGCACAAGGCTACTGGTCTGTAAAATTTCATATTTTCCTTGTCCTCCTTTTTGTGAATCGGCAATATTAATGTCTCTTTTAAACTTTTTGGATATTCTCCAGCACTTATGCAACAATTCAATATGTGCGCTAAAATAGGTGTTATAGTAATAGCTACACTTTTTATTACTTTGGTACAAATGTCATCTATTCCAGTACTGTTTGTTGACTTTAAGCTATTTATAATGCATAATATTTCTTCACACGTAGCAGGTTTTATAAAAATGGAGTTGGGTTTGTTCCATGTGACCTTGCTTTTATTTTTATCACTTTTTGAACATTGATTGGTTACTTCATCTATAAAAAAATCATTGAAGGCTTGTGCTATTTCACTCGGGTCATAAATTTGTTTATCGTTCCTCTTTACACATTCAATTTCGTGATTAGTCATATTATTTTGACAGTCATTTATGATTTTCCAGGTAGCTTTCGCTTTATTAGTTGCATTCTTTATTGTGAAGTCATTTTGTGCTTTGCGAGTCAACTTAATTATTTTGCTCAGTCGTCTATTATATAGCTTAAACTTAATTTTATTAGATTTGTTTGGGTATCTTTGATAATTTATTAACATTTGCCTTTTACGGTGAGAAAATGCCTTAATCCCTTTAGAGACCCATCTTGATTTCTTTTGTCTCGATATTTTCACTTTTACTTCCGGAAAGCAGAGATTATAAAAAAGCTTAAAAATGTCTAAAAACTTATCATAGCCAATATTGGGATCCTCACAGTCATAAACTTCCTGAAAGTTAATGTTTTGTAAGGCGCTTTTAAATTTATTTATATTTTCTCTATTATAATCACGTTTTATTATAAACCAATGTGCAAAATGATAATTGTTTTTAGTTGGACATTTTAAAATTTGAGCTGTATGATCTGACAGGGCTAATTCTATAATTTCTGTTTCACAGCCCCGTATGTTATAGAAGAAGTTATCGATACAAGTTTTGCTGATAAGTCTTGTTGGCGTATTTAATGCTACTTTGAGATTAAAACCATTTAAATGTTCCTTAAACTCTCTGGATATATTAGTATTTTTTAGCAAATCGATATTAAAATCCCCGCATATAATTACCTTATTTTTCTTCTTTAGGCAATATAAACTTAGAGCGTCATTAAATTTCTTAAAAAATATATCCAATGCATCTTTATTAAGTTTTGGGGGTCTATATACACATATAATTATAATACCATCTTTTACAATTTTTATTCCGCTACATTCTATGATATTAGAAACAGAATATTCTTTTATTTCGTGCAGCGTTTGAAATACACATTGTTCCCTAACCAGAATGCAGGATCCACCATGTCTATTTTTCCTATAAAATGAAGAAGCTAACTTAAAATTTGGTATATTTAACATACATATGTCAGTCTGCATCATATTGTGTTCTGTCACACATAGAACATCAATAGATTGACTATTTTTGGAGAGTTCATCTAAGTGCATTGATATAAGATCTGCTTTCCCTATAAAACCATTTATATTTTGATGTAAAACCCTTATTGTATCTTTAGGAACGAAAACAATTTATACCATCAATGACGCCTCCATTTGCTGAATTGTCATTTTCACAATCTAGAGGGTCTTCGTTACTTACACATTCATCATTTGTTTGAGTACTTTTATCAGTTTGTATCCTGTTATTTACTTCTTTATTTCTATTAAACAATATTAATTCATTTTTATAATTAATATGGAGTATATCTCTTAACAAATTTCGGCAAATACTTACAACTACCCATTTTGGATTAGAATGAATGTTATGATAATTGATATTTACACAACTTACATATTTATACTGATTACACAAAAATTTTAATTCATAGTTGAGTTTAGTCTCACTGAGATGATTGTTGCGTGAAATTTCACATATTAGAACATTTGTATGTGATACTGCGAATAAAAAATGATTAAGATGCATTATAAATTCAGTTGGATTAGTTTCATTAGACCCGCCCATTACAACTACATAATCTTCCTTACTTAGCTTCCGAATATCTTCATTTTCGACGCTGAGAATAACTTTCAGCTTTGCACCAGATTTCCATACAGAAGTCACCAAGTATTTAGAACCCACAAGTTTTTGTAAGGTCGACTGCACCCAGGCCCCTTGTTGGTCCGCTAATACAATTATTTTTCTACGATCTTTTGTTTCCGCCTTCTTACTTGGTTTAGTTTGGCTATTTATCTCATCTTCACTTTGTGTTATTATATTATATTCTAATGAATCCGATTTACCATTTCTTTCGGTAGTATTTACGTTTCTTAGTATTATATTTGTATCATGCTGTATTTTGTTACTTGTCAATGGTTCTTCCTGTAACTGAGATGTATCCTTTTTGAGTGGAGTTGAGTGTATTGTCACTTGTCTTTTAGTTTTCTTCGCCGATATGAGCGTCATACATTTTCTTTCAGGTGACAATCCAATCTTTTTGTATAAATTAATAATCTTTTGACACTTTTCCAGATTCGTTTTCAACTTATGATTTTCGCAATTTAGGTTGTCAATCTCATGGTTAGCACTATTTAATTCATTTGAAAGTTTTTGTATTTTAATGTTCAAATCTATTATAGTCTCATTTTCTTCAGTTGAAATATTAGGTAAACTCATTATGGTAGTATCAAATAACGATGAGTTATTGCCTCTATTTGATTCTTCTTCTAAGGAATCCGATTTAGAATATTTTTTCCTCTGAGTTACATTTTCGCTATTCATTTTGCTTGTAATTAAACTATGATTATTAATAATATATAAATGATGTTATCTTCTAATTTTCGATAATTAATAATTTTAGATTTTTCGTAAATCTACAATTCCAGAGAAAATATCGTTTCTATTCACACTGTGTATGGTCCATAGATTATAGATTTTTAGTTAACTTTTCTAGACGAAAATGTAAACATCACTTCTATTTGTCTAATCCATTGTCAGTTGTAAATATCATGTCAATATTTGGATACCGCCAGACATAGAAAAGTACAATAATTCTTCAATCTTAATGTACGTTTTTATTGGCTCATTTGAACTTAACTTGGTCAAGTTTTCAATGTGTGAGTGAAAGTTTTAAAAGTTAACTGATAAGTTGAATTCCAAATTTTACAATAACTTGTCCGAAAAGTAGTGTTTATGATGATTATATTCTTCAATGAGTCCGTGCTAATTTAGATTTGATATTCTTGTGCACTTACGTGTTACTTTCAGCTTTTTTGCACTTAAAATATTATTAAATTTATGGAGCTCCGATAAAGCACTGTTTACATGTCACTACACACACACACTCCAAAAAATAAGTCTGTAATCTTTGTGAAATCACTTCTGTTGGTGATAGTGCTACCTAATCGCACAAAAACGTTAGATGAATCGTATTCCTCAAATCCATTAGTTGAATGTGTCTAGATTGAACTGGATAATATACCCTTAGATACAGCGTAGACAAAGAGATCAGATTATCAGAAACGTCTTTATCTTTTAATTAAATTATAGGAATTTTATTCCATTGATCTAATATATAAAGAGTCTTTTATTTTGATTAGACGGATCTGAAGAATGAATTAGTGCGGCTAATCTCTTTTTTTTAAGGGAACGGTATATTTGATTGAAGGACTGTGATACGGGCGTATGGACTATGGTACAGTCGATGCCACATCGCTAAATACGCTTTCACTTTTGCCATCTTTATTACCTCGGCGGTAACACCAGAAAACTTCTTATGACTTTACCAATTACTTATGTTTATAGAAATCTTACAAATTACTATGCTGTATGGTGACAACGAGGAATGTTACCACCCCATCTTAAATAAGGGGCGTAGATAGATAGATAGATATACTTTATTGCACATGATAGAATAAAAATGTAGAAAAATATACTTAGTTTCAATGTAAGAACAGACGCCAGCACATCAAGCTACCCCAATCTGTCAATATTTCCCTGAACCTTAAGCGTATGTCAGAAAGTCGAAAATCTATGAAAGACATTTGACAGATTGGAGTAGCTAGATGTGCTGGCGTCTGTACAATTACAGAGGGATTTCTTCCAGACAACCGTTGGATGGACTAGATTAGCAAAAAGGCGGCTTGTAATGTACTGGGAAATAACTCCAAATTCTATGTTAAGTAGAAACTAAATATACATATTCCTTACTTAAAAAAAATTCATATACTTGTATATGAAATAATAATAATATAAACACTTACATAATATAAATAAACATAAAAAACTTGTGTGTACTTATGTACACGCGTTAGAAGTTATACTTCTTAATATACAACTTGAACATAGTTATCAATTTTCATACCACCTAGAACTAACGTCATGCTGCTATTTTTACGATGCGCGCGCATCGTAAAAATTCACTCTCATACCACCTAGAACTAACTTCATGCTGTTAAATTCTTTGGTGTCGGTGTGCGCGCGCATCGTAAAAATTCACTCTCATCATTTTTCTCCATCGCGCCAAAAGAAGTATAACTTCAATAAATATACACCAAATATAAAGCAGCTCATTATTTATGTTTTAAGAAAGAAAGATAATCGCAAGTAGAGAAGCTAACTATAAGAGCGCTTAAACGCATAGCAACAACAAAAACAGTATAATAAAATACTCTAGATATAGATTCAACAACTATTGTTGTACTGAAGATCACATCCGTGAGTATATAAAGGCATTTATTTTTTAAGATATAATAGGTCTTTACCTATGAAATTGCCGTTTTGTATGAAAAAATTTAAACGAATTTTTTTCATGAATTTTTTTATTTGTATTAATCGAAGTAATCACCCATGCAATCAATGCATCTTTGCCATCGCAGTGGCAGTTTATTGATGCCCTTCTTAAAGAAATCAGCTGGACGGGAGGCAACAAATTCTTCAAAGGCATTTTGTACTGCCTCTCGGGTATTGAATTTTTTTCCCGCCAAGAAGTTATCCAAATTCTGGAAAAAGTAGTAGTCTGTAGGCGCAAGGTCTGGTGAGTAGGGCGGATGACGGAGAGCTTCCAACCCCAGTTCTTGCAACTTGGAGACCGTCTGCTGTGCAGTATGAGGTCGCGCGTTGTCGTGCAGGAGCAGCGGAGACGAGCGATTGACCAATGCTGGTTGGAGATGCGCCAGCTTCTCCATCATTGTGCTCAGTTCTTCACAGTACACATCTGCAGTAATGCTCACCCCGTTTGGTAAGAAGCTGTGATGAATCACACCGGCGCTAGACCACCAAACAGTGACCATCACTTTTCTAGGGGTAAGTTTTCGTTTAGGGCATTGTTTAGGTGCTGAACCAGGATCCAACCAACTTGCTGAGCGCTTGCGGTTATCAAACAGAATCCATTTTTCATCGCAGGTAACAATGCGGTTCAAAATTCCTTCATTTGTGTGTCTGTTGAGCAGTGCAAGGCACGTCTCGACGCGTACTTCGCGCTGGCGATCATTGAGTTCGTGGGGCACCCATTTGTCAAGCTTTTTTAGCTTGCCAATTTGACGCAAATGGACCAATATTGTTTTGACGCTAACGTCGAAAGCTGCTGCTAATTCAGCCGTAGATTGTGTATCATCAGCTTCCACAACCGCCTTTAATTCGTCATTGTCGACCAAAGTCTTCGGACGACCGCGAGGTTCATTTTTCAGGTCGAAATTTCCAGAACGGAAGCGAGCAAACCAATAACAGGTGGTGCGTTGGTTTGTAGTGTTAGCTCCGTAAACGTCGTTGATGTTGCGTGCCGCTTGTGCCGCGTTGCTGCCACGACGGTACTCATATTCCATAATTACTCGAATTTTTAACGTATCCATGATGACGAAAAAGATTGAAATGCGATGAAAATGTAACACTAATCAATAAAGAAATGACTACTTTTGGAAAAAAGAATCCATGTTTTTAAAATAAAATTAATTTGAAATTAGAATTCTTAGCCAAACAAAAATTATTTTGATTTGAAATGGCCAGTACTGCAGAACGGCAATTTCATAGGTAAAGACCTAATATGTCAACAAGTTAGTATAAGCATCTAGTATATTTGTCCCGAGTTTGGGTGTAATTATCTATATAAGTATGTATAGATGAGGCGCTCATAGCTAGATGCTCTCACCGGTCCGTAAGCGATCGGCGAGGTTAAGCAACTAGGCTCGCGGTCAGTCTATAGATGGGTGACCGCCAAAGTGGTTTAAGTTCGGAGCATCTCGGTGCTTTGAAGAGCACGTTAAGCTGTCGGTCCGGGTTGTAGTCATTAGACATCGGTCGCTAAGCTGTGTCAGAGACCACTGCCCATACGATAAGTAAGTAAGTAAGAATGTATTTACAAAAGAATATCCATTATACAAGCTCTGCCTAATTTGGAGGTGGTCAGATGGCTGTGTGTAAATAATGTTCCTGGATATTTATTGGAATGAAGTTCCTTATCGCGCGTTGTGAAAGGAGGCTAGACGGAAAAAAATCTTACGAAAAGTTGTCACGAAACTTTTTGCAGTTGTGCGGTTTTTCTCTGTCTGTCTCTCTCTCTTATAGAAAGCAAGCCAGATATTTTCATTTCTATTTCGCATTGAACAGTGTGGTGTCGCGACGATTATTTTTGTTGAGTGTATACAGGTTTTTTGTACATAATAAATACTAAGAAATAACTTCGTTCCATCCGGGTGTCCCTTGACACCTCTCAAGTTTTATTATTTATTTGTTAAGATATGTGTGACCAAGTTAGTATAAGCATTCGATACCTTTATTTTTCTGACTTCTAACTGCTACTGCGACATTTTTAATGACACTGTCTGTGCCAAACTTAAGAGTCACTATTTGTTGTTAAACACGCCGACTCTAAACCTACCAAATATAATAAGACTTGTAAAAGTCTGGGACTATCTATATACAGGGTGGCCGAGAAGTTGACGTTCATACGCAAAATTTAGATACTTTATGATGAGGAATCCGAAACATAAACCATAATCTCCCCATTTACTACTGTACTACTACTAATTTTAAACTTTCGAATAATTTGCTAGAGAGGCGCTGATGAATACCTTCAAAATTAATTTGATAGATGTTGGTTTTGTTCAAAGCATATTATCAGAGCCTGTCTCGAATGCAGCTATCTTACTTTATAAAATAGTACATAAGGTTTTAAATCCCGAATAGTGTAAAGCTTTTATTGTATTAGGTTATGATGGGGCTGGCATGGTCGTATTGTGACCAAAAGCCACCAAAATTATAATAGATAATAAAAAAATAAATAAAAAAAATCTTTCGAATAAATTCTAAGTCACTTCTGCAATGATTAGATAAACCATACTTTTTAGGGTGTTATGTTAAACTGTGCTTATTAGTTATCACAAAAAAAACTGAACCAGAAATGTTCAATCGAACGAGAACTGTTGTTAGGTGAAATTTACAAAAAAAATAATTAAAGAAATTATCGAAATTATCTCGAAAACTACGCAAAATCGTAGAAAATACATGGAGGTGATTTGGATACTCCTCATCATAAAGTATTTAAATTTTGCGTTTGAACGTCAATTCCTCGGCCACCCTGTATAGTAAAGTCTATTGTTTCCCTCATACCCTCACACTTCAATGCTTATTTGATCTTATTGACCATGGTTCTAACTAACCAACCATTCTAACTCAATCAAAATTGATTCTTATTTTAATAGACATAAGATTCAAATTTGAACTAAGTTACAAATTTTGCCATTCATAAAGTGTGTTACCAGCTGAGTACTCTAGGTACAATACCCGCTATTGTGGCCGGTGGCTGCTCATTACTGAATACAGAGAAACAATAGTACTACACTACACTAATTATTAATTATACAACAATGCAAGCTATAAGACTAGACTCGAGTTATATGAAGTACTAGCTGCGCGCCGCGGTTTTACCCGCGTTAAACTTTATAAATTATAGTCTATGTGTTATTCTGATTTATCTATACATATAATAAAATTGTAGAAAAGACAAAACTGTACATTGAATATTTTTTTTAAAGGATACTTGGGACGTGATCTACAATCGATATCGAAGCCTAAAATATCGTTTTTAGAAGTTTAGTCTGTTTGTCTGTATGTACGTCCGGGCTAAACTCAAAAAGTACTGCATGGATTGACTTAAAATTTTGCATGAATATTAGTAAGAGGTCGGGTCAACATATAGGGTACATATTATCACACTATCACCTACGAGGGAGGAGCTGTGATAATTTATAAAGTTTAACGCGGGTAAAACCGCGGGGCACAGCTAGTAAGCTATATTATTGTAAAGTTTCATTAAAATTCATTCAGTAGTTTTTACGTGAAAGAGTAGTAAACATCCATCCATCTATCCATCCATACGTACAAACTTTCGCGTTTATAATATGAGTAGGATATATATTTAAATGCATGTTTATTATATACTAGCTGTGCCCCGCGGTTTTACCCGCGTTAAACTTTATAAATTATTACAGCTCCTCCCCCTTAGGTTATAGCGTCAGAATATGTAACCTATATGTTGACCCGACCTTTTAGTAATATTCATACAAAATTTGAATTAAATCCATGCCATCCATGCATTTGAGTTTAGCCCGTATGTCCGGGACAGACAAACCGACAAACAGACAAAAATTCTAAAAAAAATATTTTTGGCTTCAATATCGATTGTAGATCATGCCCCAAGTATCCTTTAAAAAAGTATTCAATGTACAGTTTTGACTTTCCTAAGATTTTATTATATGTATAGATATAGATACAACAATGCAAGCTATAAGACTAGACTCGAGTTATATTAAGTATTAAATTGAACTTGAAAGCTGGGCAAGATTAATGAAGACCGAGTTTTCTAATTCTTAACGAACAAATTCCGGGATTCCTGGATTCCGGGCAATGTTCTAGTCCCGTAATTACACCCATTATGCACCTGCCTTTATTTGTAAGGAATGTAAGATAGGGGTACTTAAGTTTTAAGTTCTAGCACAAATTTTAACGCGCAAAATTAAATTACTCTTTAGTCCAGGTTCTATTTTCCTTGGATTCCGTAGGATTTAAGTCCTCTCAAGTTAGACATAACCAGGAATAGGAAAAAAGAATATTTAATAGATGCGATGCTCGTAGCATGGACATGCCTTTCGAAATAAAATATAATTTAAAATTAATTTGTATTTTTTCCCCGAATTATCTAAACGCTTGGTTGACGCTACATGCGACCAGAGGGCTGACTAATACTTTGGACAGCGTTTAAGTATTGCCATCCAGCATGACAATGCGGCCAGCGTTCTGGCCACGATGCTCTAAAGCAGCGATGCCGAAAATTTTTTTCGACGCCCAAGTTGAGGCTTTTGTATAATAATAGATGTATTTGTAAATATAGTTTAATGCCTGTTGTTAATTGTTTTATTATATGTTGTTGATTATCTACTATATAAAAATAAGTCGAGTTTTCCTTCCTGACGCTATAACTCCAGAACGCAAGAACCGATTTCCACGGTTTTGCATTCGTTGGTAAGGTCTCGGGCTCCGTGAGGTTTATAGCAAAGAAAATTTATAAAATTTAACGCAGGTAACACCGCGGGGCACAGCTAGTCTTCTTTTACTATATAAAAATAAGTCGGGTTTTCCTTCCTGACGCTATAACTCCAGAACGCACGAACCGATTTCCACGGTTTTGCATTCGTTGGAAAGGTCTCGGGCTCCGTGAGGTTTATAGCAAAGAAAATTTATAAAATTTAACGCGGGGCACAGCTAGTTTAAGTATAAATTGAAATGTAAACTTGCTGTTACTAAAAGTATTAACAAAATAAAATTAAAATGTGACATATTTATTTATTATAATGATGCTCCATGGAAATGAAAGTTACATATACATATCCATAGTACCCATACATAGAAATTGCATATAATTGAATTGCACCACGCTTGCACGTGCCGCCCTGTCAGCAGTATTCAATCGAGGTTACACGTGCCGCAACGTTGCACCACACTTACACATGCCGCACCGTCAGCAGCCTTCATAGCGGTCGAGCCGGAGGTTACACGCGCAGCATTGTCAGCACCCCCAACCCGGCGCCACCGTGACGACACCGACTCAGCATTTTTTATAATGTTAATGATATAAGTTCACTTCTGTTCTAGCATCGAACAAGAGCACACACTTTAATTGTAATTAGTAATAGTAATATTTTAATTAAATTAGTTTAAATATAATTTAGTTTTTTTTAAGTCTTACGGCTGTAGTCTACGTAATTGGCGCAGTCGGTAGGATACTCGAAGCAGTGCGCGGCGCGATATTAAAGGAATCTAGTATCGAATCCTGTCGGCTCCGCATAGCCGCTACTTGCGTTTTCAAACCTTCATCGAGTATCCAGGATCTACGAGTTCTACAGCCAGCGACTGTATCCAGACATCGATACGCAGAGAAAATGAAATTGTGAGTTGCACAGAATCTTTCTTGTGTTGCTTTCCTTTTACCTTGTAACCTTTTAGTCTTTACATAAGCTAAGTACTCGTATTCCAAAATTTTTTGTCAAAGTAATTTAGGACCCAGCGATTCTGCAATCCGGCAGTCTCGCCGTCGTAGCCAGTTAGATAGGAATAGAGAAATAGATTTATTAGATTTAAATTTAGAGTTAAATAGTTTATATAAAATTAATAAAATGCCTTACGACCCAGATACTATTTTTAAAGCACTCAGGCCAGTTCCCGATTTTGATGGAAACCCAAATGTGCTCACGCGATTTATTAGGATATGTGATCAAATAGTAATAGCGTATATGAGCACAGAAGCAGACAGTGCCTTAACCAATTTATGCCTGATAAATGGCATATTAAATAAAATCACGGGGCCTGCCGCCAGTATTATCAATTCGAACGGCATCCCCGATAACTGGTTGGAAATTCGTAACGCGTTAATAAATAACTTTGCTGATCAAAGGGATGAGACTGCCCTCTATAATGATCTATCGCTAGCCACCCAAGGTCAGAGAACCCCACAAGAATTTTACGACCATTGCCAATCATAATTCAGTACCATTATGACATATGTTAGTTTGCACGAGAAAATAGAGACTGCCATAGAAGCTAAACGCGCGTTGTACAAAAAATCAGCAATTAAGGCTTTTGTTAGAGGTTTAAATGAACCATTGGGATCCCGCATTAGATGCATGAGACCCCCTACGATTGAGAAGGCTTTAGAATATGTACAGGAGGAGCTGAACACTATATATCTTCAGCAGCGAAATGAAACGCTAACTAAACCATATCACGCCCCTAAGGCTATTCAGTCAGGACCCGTACACATCCCGAAACCTTCTCATATGCTAGCAGCAGCCTGGCCAACGCCCGGTATACAGCGGCCATTACCGCCAGCACCGCAACCATTCAGATTTGCGCCTCCACCACATCAAGCCTTCAGGCCTAACCCCGCGCAGATTCACCAACCACAGGTACGTATGCCAACACGGACACAACAGATGCTAGGTGCTAGACCCCCCAACTATAACCCCCAGAGCAATGTATTCCGACTTCCACCGCGTAATCAGTACGGACATTATAACTCACAGCAATCCAAACCTATGAGTGGCGTATCAAACTTTGTTCCCAAAGTCTTACCACCCTCAGGAGGACTTAGAGGACATAACTGGCGTATACATGGCAATCCGCCCCCGACGAATTACTTTAAATCCCGCGAAGTTAATATGAATGAGTGTTACGACATGAATTATTACCCTGACTATGACTACCATCCTGACGTTGACTATGACTATTACCCATACTACGATGACAGCTATAACTATTACGAGCAACCACAGTTCGACTACACAGAACCATCTTGTTCTAATTACGACCACACCCCCAGCTTGCCAGATAACTTAGAGGAAAACGATTCTGTACCTAATGTGAAGGATAACCAGCAAAATTTTCAGAAAAGTCATTCATCAAAAAGCTTAACATAGAAATAAATATACAGACCCAAAGACAGTTACCCTATATTCAGTAATGTTCATGCAACCACAAGAGAAAATTACTCTATTACGTTGCCAAACTTCCCTGAATTCTGTAATGATGAAAACATAAAACTTTTCATACATAAATTTCATGACTATTTTGATGGACTAATAGGACTGGCTGCTGTGTGGTGACGGCGACAAATATCAGAATCAGAATATCATCACCCCATCTCATCCCGTGGGGGGCGTAGAAGTCGACCCGAGGGAATATCTACCAGAGGATGGGCAGCAGCTTCCTTCTGATTACTATGACCATCTTACTGCGATCGCCAACCCGCCTGCCAAGCGTGGCGATTATGGCATATCCCCCCAAAGACGATTCTTGAGGGAGGCTTGTCCAGCAGTGGACTTATTTAGCTGTAATGATGATGATGATGATGATGAATAGGACTGGACTTGTTGACTAAGCTAAGATTGACTTAAAAGACCAGACACTGACTACCCAATCCTCTGTGAACCCCATCCTAATGTATAACTCACGAAATGTCAATTTATACGAGGACGTTATACCTGCAAATAGTTCCAAATTAATCCGAGTACCGATCAACGCTTCAGACGGCAACGTTTATATTCCTAGACAAATAGTTTGTAACTGTATAGTTTCGGATTGTCTCACAAAAGTCACTAATAGTCGTGGTATATTACAAATTACAAACCGGAGTAGTAACGACATCATACTATCACTAGATCAAGCCGTTCAGGCCGAAATATGTAATATTGAGTCTGCCCATACCCAATCATCAAGGGTACAAGAAGTGATATCCCGACTTCGCACTGATCACTTGAACCAAGAGGAGTTAGCTAATTTAACTACACTTTGCACCAAGTATGCAGATGTTTTCTACATAGATAATGAGCCATTGACATTCACGAACAAAATTAAACATATTAACACCACCGATGAAACTCCCATGTATACAAAGAGCTATCGCTACCCCTTTGTACATCGCCAAGAAGTAAAAGACCAGATAGCCAAAATGCTCTCCCAGGGTATTATTAGACCATCGGAGTCTGCGAGGAGCTCGCCTATTTGGGTAGTTCCAAAGAAAGCCGATGCCTCAGGCAAACAAAAGTGGCGTCTCGTAATTGACTTCCGAAAGTTAAATGACAAGACCGTTGACGACAAATACCCAATCCCCAACATAGCTGGCGTATTAGACAAGTTAGGGAAGTGCCAATACTTCTCTACTCTAGATTTAGCAAGTGGATTTTGGCAGGTAGAAATGGACCAAAACGATATCCACAAAACTGCCTTTACAGTTGAACATGGGCATTTTGAATTTCTTAGAATGCCTATGGGCCTAAAGAATGCACCACCTACATTCCAACGGGTCATGGACAACCTGTTGCGAGGACTGCAGAATGAGATATGCTTAGTCTATCTCGATGATATTATATTTTTCAGCACTAGTTTACAAGAACATATAATAAACCTTGAAAAAGTATTCCAGAGACTTCGAGAGTCCAATTTTAAAATCCAAATGGATAAATCAGAATTCTTGAAATTAGAAACTGACTTTTTAGGACATGTTATAACTAGAGACGGTGTCAAACCAAACCCCGACAAAATAGCTACCATAGAAAAGTATCCCCTACCAAAAACCACGAAACAGATAAAACAATTTTTAGGACTATTAGGATATTATAGAAAATTTATTCCCGACTTTGCTAGACTGACAAAACCAATGACATCTTGTTTGAAAAAGAACAGTAAAATTACGTTAGATAAAATATATGTAGACTGTTTTGAAAAATGTAAAAAACTACTGACCAACGATCCAATACTGCAATACCCAGACTTCAGTAAAGAATTTATATTGACAACTGACGCATCCAATTTCGCCCTAGGTGCCATCTTATCCCAAGGTCCCATCGGATCCGATAAACCCATTTCCTTTGCCTCTCGTACCCTAAACGAAAGCGAGATAAATTACAGCACCTTTGAAAAAGAACTCCTTGCAATAGTGTGGGCAACAAAATACTTCCGGCCCTATCTTTTTGGTAGAAAGTTTAAAATAGTTCCGGATCACAAACCACTTCAGTGGATTATGAATCTTAAAGAGCCCAACTCCAGATTAACCAGATGGAGATTGAAGCTCAGTGAATACGATTTTTCCGTAGTATACAAAAAAGGCAAAAATAATACAAACGCTGACGCTTTATCCCGAATTGAAATCCATAATGAAGAAATAAGCTCCATAACCGCAAATCCCTCCGAGAAAGCACCCAGTATAGATAACTCAGCAACCAATACGCAACCAATCATAAGAATATACTGCATACTCAAGCTTCAGTGTTGACAGAATAAAATAAACCAAAAATATTATTTGACGACAAACATGGATACAGATAGTGTGGATAATATCACATATCGGAAACTTTACAAGACTGGGTCCTTAAACGACGTATCTGTGACAATGAATGAAGATGAAAAAACGTTGTTTGACACCACAGTCCTGAGCATACCTGACAGCTTGTTCGACAATACCGAAAACGACACTCTATGTATCTTAAAAAAACAAATAAAAAGTCTTGAAACGCAATTAATGAGTGCTCACCAGGAAATAGAAGATCTAAATAGTGAGAACTTTCGGTTAAAAACCGATTTACAAAGATCTTTAAATACTGTTGAAACCTACAAAAAGATATGCCTGACCCCCGAGAGAAAATGTAACACACCAGTATTAACACGCAAAAAGAAGTCAAAGAATCTTAATTCACCCGTCTCTCCTAGCATTGATTACAACATTTGCGACAATTTTAATAACACAAAAACTAAATTTGCCATGCACACTATAAAAACACAAACTTCCTGTACTACTATTGACATATCAACGCAAACAAATCAAGAACAATCAACATTACAACGATGTAGTGTTGCTCCGAAAAAATCACCAGGCATTACTTCCGAACCAAAGCAAAAAAACCGACTTTGTATCATAAGCAGCGGTTGCACAAAAGGAAATCTACTCTTAATAGAAGAAGTCTTTTCAAAATACTTTAATTATTGTCACTACTTAGTACCAAATATTACCACAAAAGACTTTATCAACAATATGAAAGACAAGTTAAAAGACTTCACAATGGATGATTATTGTTTGATTTTTGTTAGTGAAAATGATCTCAAAAATAATGAATACTTACATATACTAGACAACTTACAAAACGCCCTGAAAAATGCTAACCACACAAATAATATTATTTGTACTCCAACGTATATAAAGGGTTCACTTATTTATAACTATAAAGTTGAGCTATTCAATAATCTTCTGTGTTTGGACATAAAAAACAGGAAATATGCTTATTTCTTCGACAGCAACTTCACTTTGACGCATGAGATGTTTTCCTACAATACAGGAAAAATTAATAAAAATGGGTGGAGAAATATTTATAACCAGATCATGTCTAACATAAGGGCAGACTACGATTTATTCTACTCTCAAATTGATTTAGATAATATCAAAATAAACCAACCATACCAACTCGTAAGATCAAACAATGATGATGAAAGCATACCATCAGCAATAAATAGCACTGAGTTTTTTCTATTATAAACACATGTACATAATGCATCAAAATATAGCTGGTCTTCTAAACAAAACCGATTTTCTACTCGTTCATATACAAGAACTATTACAGAAGCAAATAGACTTAGATGTTATCTGCATCACAGAACATTTCGTAGTATCCGGACATGAAGACCTGATCGATATTCCAAATTTTAGACTTGCCGCATCCTACTCAAGAAAGGAACAAAGACGAGGTGGCGCGTGTATTTTAGTTAAAAAGCACCATGATTTCAGAGTTTTAACAGAGATATCAAAATTCTCTATTTCCGGCGTAATGGAATGTTGTGCAATAGAATTAGTTCAGCAAAATCTGATTATAATATGTTTATACCGACCGCCAAAACTAACAAATTTCAATTTATTTTGCGATACCTTGGAATCTGTTCTTAAAAATGTGTGTTCTAAAAAAAATAAAAAAATGTTATTATGCGGGGATTTCAATATTGACATTCTAAAACAAAATAGATATACATTAGACTTTGAAATGTTACTGCTGCATCACAATCTTAAGTTAGAAATTAGACAACCAACAAGACCAAGAAGCAAATCATGTCTTGATAATATTGCGCATAATTTTCGAAAAATTTGCCATAGCGAAGTAATCGATTTTGCCCTATCAGACCATTCAGCTCAATTAATCAAAGTACATGTAAATAAAACATGCATAATCAACTCATGGCGTATAAAAAGGCAAGACCTATCTACAGATAATTTAATTCAATTTAGAAAACACCTAAAATGCTTGTCTTTTTCAGAAATATTTAATAAAATAAATCCAAATGAGGCATATGACAATTTCATAGAAATATTTAGTTTAGTTCACAATCTTTGCTTTCCAATTAAATTAATTAAAATAAAATCTCAAAAAAAACAATTGTGGATCTCACGTGGTATACGAATTTGCAGCAATAAACAAAGACAGCTCCTATGGAAATATAGACAATCACCTTCAAATCAAAATAAAACCACATTCAAATTATATTCACAGAGATTTAGAAAAATTATGAAACTCACCCAAAAAGCTCATAATAACCACACTATAAAGAAAGCACCGAAAAAATCTAAAGCCTCTTGGCAAATTATAAAAGGTAGCTATAAGACTATTGATCCCATTTTACAAATTAAGAAGGAAAATACTTTCATTACGGATGCGAAAACAATTGCAGATTCCTTCAATAATTTTTTTGTGGATCAAATTCAAAGCTCATTGATAAAAAACAAAAACAAATTTAAAATAGGAAGCAATCCAAACTCAATATTTATGAATCCTGTTATTCCTGAAGATATAATAAGAGTAATAAAAATATTAAAGAACAAAAAAAGTTGTGGATATGACGGAATATCTACAAAAGTTATTAAATTCGTTGCGGATGTGGTAGCTTCTCCGTTGAGTCATATTATGAATCTTTGTATAAGCGCAGGCATTTTTCCCAATAGCCTTTAAACTGTTATTATAAAACCGTTACATAAAAAAGGTAGTAAAGAAGATATGACAAATTATAGACCGGTGGCCCTTACTTCAATTTTCTCCAAGATTTTCGAAAAAATAATATATGAGTCAATAAATTCTTTTTTAAGTAAAAATAACATCCTTTGCAATGAACAAAAGGGGTTCAGAAAGAACAAAAGCTGTAACATGGCTATTTATGACCTACTACAGACTATTATGATAAATATTGACAAAAAAATACCAGTTTGCGCAATTTATACTGACATGACTAAAGCTTTTGACTACGTAGATCACAATATTCTTATACAAAAACTTGACAGCTATGGAGTCAGAGGAAATGTACTGAGTCTTATAAAATCTTACCTTATAAATCGTAAGCAGTATACAGAAATATCAAGAGTGTGTCTTAAACAAAAATTAGAACTAAAATATACATCTGAGAGTAGGGTTGTCCAATTTGGAGTACCACAAGGAAGTGTACTCGGCCCATTATTATTTTTACTATACATTAACGATTTACCTAATCAAGTTAAACAGCCAATGGTGTTATTTGCTGATGATAGCACGGCGATAGTAAAATGCGTAGATAAAGGAAGGTATGAAAAAGATATTAATGACACATTAAAATCAATTATAGACTGGATGGGTTCCAATAATTTAATTATAAATCTCCATAAAACAAAAGTGATGCATTTTTACCAACGCATCAATCCTGACACCTTATCAATTAAGTATAATGGACAAAATGTAGACAAGACAAATATTGCAAAATTTCTCGGTATATTCATTGACAATCAATTGACGTGGAAACCACATGCAAAAGAAGTCTGTCAAAAACTAAGCAAGTCAGCGTATATGTTGTATAACTTATCAAAGAAAATTAATATTAACTCGATTATCGCAGCTTATCATGGTCTGGTTGCCTCAGTCCTAAGATACGGGGTAGTATTTTGGGGAAACAGCAGTGAAAGAGAAAGATTATTCAGAGCCCAAAAATATTGCATAAGATCAATGACTGGAATTTCATCAACAGATAGCTGTGCGCCTTGGTTTAGAACCCTAAAAATTCTGACTCTGCCATCAATTTATATTCTCGAAGTGGCATTGTTTGTTAAAATGAATCAAAGTCTATTTATATCTAGGGTTGATCATACGTCAAGACCGGCACTAATAAGGTCTCAATATAAAAATAAATTATATACGGGTAATTACAAGACGGCCCTATTAGGGAAGAGCCTTTTGCGAATGGGACCCGTTATATATAATAAAATACCCCAAAATTTAAAAGATGGCACAACACACATTTTTAAAAAGAAATTGACTCAACTACTGGTGGAAAAGTGTTACTATTCTGTTAATGATTTCCTTAGCGATAATTCTTTGTAGGACTATTGATTGTTAACATAGTTATTGCTGAAAGTATTAATTTATAATTTAATGTAATTCACAATTGTAATAATGTTTTGACTATATCAAGATGACATATGGAATTTGACATTTAATTTTACTGATTTATATACTATGTTTATGTAATTTTGCATGCCGTTATGGTAGAATGTATTGGATTCCAATTGTTAACGCCAGCAACACCTTTATTTTGTTACCTACATTCATGGCAAATAAAGAATGATTTGATTTGATTTGATTTGATTTGATTTTGATTTGAAAAAAAAAAATACCGCTCACACCAGTCAAGAAAATCCTATCCTAGAAGTCCCTATCACAGATGAACCCCTTAACAAGTTTCATAAGCAGTTATGTTTAAATGTAGTTGATGTTATCATCAGACGCCCCGTGGTATCCAAACCCTTTGAGTCCTATACCAGAGTCGTAGTGCAAGTATCCGATTCCGATTTAGAAACCGATTTAGTCAATGCTATTAGAGAATATGTAAATCCTAAAGTTAAAACCGCTTTATTAATTAACCCTCAGTTAGCTATGTACAGAATCATACCCATTATTCAGGATAAATTTAAAAGCTCTGCAATGAAACTTGTCCTCACTAAAATAGAGTTAGAAAATATTAAAGAATATCTTAAGCAACAAGAGATAATTAGGCTGTACCACGATGGTAAAACAAACCACAGGGGAATCAACGAATGTTACTTAGCGTTATCGCGCAGATACTATTGGCCTAAGATGAAAGAACACATTAATAAATACATAAATGAATGCAGTATTTGTGGGCAGAGTAAATACGACAGACACCCAGTTAGACCACAATTAAACCTTGTTCCACCCGCAACCAAACCACTAGAAATCGTTCATGCCGATTTATTCTCCGTACAATCTGAAAAATATATAACGTTCATTGACGTCTTTTCGAAATATGGCCAAGCCTACCATTAAAAGATAGTACCGCAATTAGTGTTTTACAAGCCTTATTGACCTTTTGTACACATCATGGATTACCATTTACCATTATAACAGACAATGGGACTGAATTCACAAACCAACTCTTCTCTGAATTCCTCAAACTTCACAAAATTACTCACCATAAAACACTTCCTCATTCCCCTAATGACAACGGTAACATAGAGCGATTTCATTCCACTATCTTGGAACACCTTAGGATACTAAAATTACAACAAAAGAACGAATCAGTTTCGAACCTCATGCCCTACGCCATTATTGCCTACAACAGTTCAATCCATAGACTGACCAGATGCCGACCTTATGACATACTAAAAGGACACTTTGACCCCAGAGATCCTGTAGACATTGATGTGACTCAACACCTATTGCAGCAGTACATACAGACTCACCGCGACCAGATGAAAGTAGTTTATGACTTAGAAAATTATATATCTCTTGTTAACTGGACTGCTCTTATAGACAAACATAATAAGACGAGAGAACCTGAAATCGAATACCAACCTGAACAGCAAGTATTCATTAAAAATCCAGTAGCCAGTAGACAGAAAATTGCACCCCAATACACTCAAGATAAAGTTCTCGCTGATCTTCCAATACATATCTATACCTCTAAGAAACGAGGACCCGTAGCAAAAGCCCGCCTTAAGCGACCAACCAAGCATACAAAATTGTTACAGGACAACACTGCTGGTGACGATACTACAGCTGGCGCGAACACAGGAGATACGACTTGATAACTTAGACGATGGACCAGGACTTTTGCCATTTAAACTTGGACCCACAAGAATGACGACACCACCACACATTCCTGCAATACATAGACCTAGATAGAATCGAACGTGAAGTATCTGAGTTGAAAGCACAGCTAACTAACTTTGAACATAGAGTTTTTAAAACCACTTACCCAGTATTTGAATTACAAATTAACTATCTAATTAATAAAACGAATCACATATTGGACCATTTGCAGACTTTAGAACCGAATCGAACAAAACGAGGCCTCATAGACGGTTTAGGATCAATAACTAAGAGTATAACTGGAAATTTAGACTATCAGGATGCTGTTAAGTATACTAAGGCTCTTAAAGTTTTAGAAAACAACCAGAATAAAATTAGTACAGAACTGAATAACCGCGCTAGCTTGAATAATGATTGGATGAAAGAATATAGTAACACTTTAGATAAACTTATAAACAACCAGAAAGAAATTAATAATACCTTACAAATGTGGTCCAGTAGAGAGGACCATACGGAAAGTAGTTTTCTTAAATTCGGAAAATTTACCCAGATTTTAACAATAATTGCAGAAAATGAAAATGATTTACTAGATGAAATAATTAATATAGAGAATATTTTAGCTTTTACTCGGACTACTACGACCCATCATTCGATGATTAGTTTTAAAGTCCTTAAATTAATGTTAGTTAAGTTAAAGTTAATTTACGGTACAGAACAAGTGGTAGACTGAGAGTTAAGAGATTATTATAATATAATAAAATCAGGGTCATACTTCGCTAATAAACAAATTGTAATAATTTTTAAGTTCCCTATAGTTTCGGAGAGTACTTACGATTTGTATAGACTATCTTTGGCCCCTAATAAACTCCATCAAGTAATTATTCCACCACTCCCATTCCTAGCAACTAATAGAAAAGATTTTGTCTACATAGAGGCTGAATGCCTGAAATACAACCACCAGTATCTCTGCGATGATTATATCCACCAGAAGACACAGAGCAAACCTGACTGCATACAGGGAATCATCCTGAAACAAACCATCGACACAACGTGCAACTATTCAACAGTCCACCTAATCAAAGAAACAGTAGAACAATTAGACGACCGAAGCTACATACTATCCTTTCCTCAAGCTACGAAGGTACAACTTAACTGCGGAACAGAAACCTACAACATCCTGAATGGCAGCTTCCTTGTGACACTTCCGCTACAATGTTCCCTAAGAGCTCCTGAGTACACAATATTAAATACCGATGACATCATTAAAGGCCAACCTCTTAAAATTTTAAGAATAGACCAACCATTGGACATGCCATCACAGAAGACCCCAGAGCTGCACCTGAAATCAATTGATTTGAAAACTCTACGCAATATCCAAGAGAAAACATCATGTCAAAAGCCATTACAATTAGAACCTGTAGATCAATCTTATTACTATCATACAACTATACCCTTCTACGCTGTACTGATCGGGGCAATTACATTCATAGCAACCATACTTATCCGCCGCTACAAGATATCTAAACCTGCAAATATTATAACCACACCGTGCACTGAAAAGGAGAAGAACCAAGATGAAGTTAGAGATCACATCTACAGTAAACCATCCCAGCCAACTATTTTCTCTCCCAGGATTTGAAAATAGTCGCTGATCTGAAGGGGGAGGAGTTACATATACATATCCATAGTACCCATACATAGAAATTGCATATAATTGAATTGCACCACGCTTGCGCGTGCCGCCCTGTCAGCAGTATTCAATCGAGGTTACACGCGCCGCAACGTTGCACCACACTTACACATGCCGCACCGTCAGCAGCCTTCATAGCGGTCGAGCCGGAGGTTACACGCGCAGCTTTGTCAGCACTCCCAACCCGGCGCCACCGTGACGACACCGACTCAGCATTTTTTATAATGTTAATGATATAAGTTCACTTCTGTTCTAGCATCGAACAAGAGCACACACTTTAATTGTAATTAGTAATAGTAATATTTTAATTAAATTAGTTTAAATATAATTTCGTTTTTTTTAAGTCTTACGGCTGTAGTCTACGTAATTTGAAACAATATCGCAAATGAAACAAAATTAAAAATACACCTTAGCACCTTAAAAGCAGTTAAACCACTTTAGTCGAGCGTTGCTACACCGCGCGGTGCCTGTACCTGCATCTCCATGTAAATCGGAAGAGTACACAAATATGCGATTACAGGACAGAAAGCAAAACAAAAAAAAATGGGTCACGCCAAAACTTCTTCTCTCTTCGGATCGAACCTGGAAAACGAGAGCGAGGTAGTAGCAGCGATGCGGCCTAAAACTACTAAGAGGTCACCTCACGTTCAGTTTATCTAATATCAATTATTACAAGGTGTTTACTTTAGATTATATTAGTTTTTTTTTTGGAATAATAACAATAAAGGTTAGTCGTTAATATCTGTTTACAATGTTCATATATAATTCGGCCTACTTGTTTATACATTTTGTTTAATACATGAGTGTATTTTAATTTGATTAAAAGGCATATCCATGTTAGGATTTCGTAGTGAATTGACCGTTATTTGCATGCTTTGTTAGCTTTTCTCCACGAGTCCTATAAAATTATGGCTATTTTCGGACAAACTTACTCATTTGAAAGATATAAGTAAGAATTCTGTGTTTTTGAAAGTATGGTTAACATTTCTGTTTTCTCTATATTGGCTACTGCTTGGATCAGCTTCTTTTGCAGTGTAAAATCTATCGATAACCAAAGTATAAAGATAAACAGTAGTTAATCTTCGAACTGAACGTGCATCTAACCTTAACGTATGCGATAGATAAAGGGATAAATTGTATATCACGTATCCAGCGTACAGTCCAGAACCGACGAAGAATCTGTCAGACAACATTTACCCGAATAGCTTCAGGAAAGAACTTCAAAAAACAAGGTTTATGGACGCCATAATCAACTCCCATTAAGTATACGACAGGTACTTTTGAAGTAATTTGCTGACAGACAGTCTGACATTACTAAGATTGCTGTTTTTACTTTTTGCTTCTCCCTAGAGGCATTAAAAATATTTTTTCGTGTTTACTTTGTGCCTACCTCCACTTATAAATAAAATACTTAAGGCCCTGAATAGTGGGTAGCTATCTAGCTGAGGCGTTTAAGAAAATTATCTTTTTTTTTTAAAGACAACGCCCGCACTTGGGAATCTAGTCCCTGTGTCGCAGGATACTTTACAAACATATAATAGTCGGACACAATTTACATCTTTACACACTAGAATCACTTTCCGCATCTGTCTGTCCATATATCCGCAGACTTCTACTAAACCACGCAAGGGATTTAGATGCGGTTTTCTTTATGGTTTAAAAAGTTTTTTGGTAAGTTTAAAAAACATTATTTTGCTATTTATCATAAATTTGTATGGTTTATGTACTCATAAATAAAATAATAATATCCTGGGACATTTTTTATCTGATCCCAAACTAAGCAGAGCTTGTACTATGGAAACCAGATAACTGATATATTACATATACAGCAGGGCCTCGATGATCCGAACACCGAAAATTTATACCCTGTTCGGATGCACGAAGCGTTCGGATTATAGTATGTTAAAATTTTGAAAGGGATTTTTCGAAATATAACAAAAATATTTTACATTATAATACAAATACAAATACATTGTATAAGATTCTATAACAAACATCCCAATGATATTAGAGAATTATCTACGAATAAGTTTAAAAGAATTATTAAAGCCAAATCAGAAATTTTGTAATATGCCCTGCTACACGCAGGGCATATTACAAAATTTCTGATTATTTAAGTGATAAAAGTGCTTGGGATTGAGTTGTTCTGAGTCAACACACATGATTGTAATTAATCTTAAGTATATTTTATTTTAAAAAAGGATTCGTACTGAGTTTTCTGGCAGTGTTTCTCAGTAGCTGCCACGTCGTGCACTGCACGGTAGGGTAAAGAAATATGACGATTCCACATAAATGTAAAATTTTTACGGAATAAATGATTTTGACTTTGACTTTGATACTATGGTATTAATCACACTTTTTTAAAGAATTCCAATATAGTGCTCTGACGAGTAGCATTTAGTGACATAGAAAATGCTTTATTCCTTAATTTACGTAATAGCATTTTTTCCGGAATAGAAATGTCGACTTTATCTGCCCATTCCAAACAAGTATTTAAGCACGACACAGCTTGAGTATGTGGGATCTGTGAGAAATGGCGGTTGCGCAGGGGTAAGGGGGGTTGTTCGGATTATAGAGGCGTTCGGACGAGCTGGGGTACGGATTATCAAGGCCGTGCTGTACAACTTTTCTTTTGTAAATACATAGTTATATAGATAATTACACCCAGATCCAGGACAAACAGACATGTTCATGCACACAAATATCTGTCCTGGGTGGGAATCGAACCCACGACCTCCGGCGTGAAAAGCAAGCATTTGCCAACCACGCCAACAGGCCCGTATATTAAGTTATACATAAAAAAATGGTACGAGAGGATTGAACTACAATCTTCTCGTACCATCTTTTTATGTGTCACTTAATATTTTATTGTATTCTAAAATCCTTAAAAAAAACTACATGATCTCGTTACCCCATCATGTCAGCCGTTTGACGTCCATTTGTGGACAAAGGCCTCCCCAAAAGATTTCCACAATAGAGTTGCGTCCATCATTTGGAGGGCTATGCTTTACCATAATAGCTACGCTTGGCACGGGTTAGCGATCTCAGTATGATGGTCAGAGTATACAGAGAAACGGTGCTACCCATTCTCCGGGCGATATTCCCTCGGAATAACTACTACGCCCCCACGTCATGAAATGGGGGTGGGGTAGCAATCTTTATCGTCAGCCCCACAGAAAATCTCCTGTCCTCTCATAAATATTGTATAACCTGCGATATTATTTTTACCCTTTATTTTCCAGTTCGATCGTCGTACAAGACAAATATTTGTGGTCATGAACATGTCTGTTTGTCTTGGGTTGGAGGTTTTCTGTGTATTATATGCACATATTTTTTGACTGCCTCGATGGTCTAGGGGTAGTGTTATAAACCGCGGATAACGAGATCCAGGGTCCAAATCCCGAGTCAAACCAAAAGTGATTTTTCTCTTAAAAGTAAAATTTCTCAGTATCAGTCTAGGAGTTGGCGGTATTATACCCCCGTGCCTCAGGAGGCATGTAAAGTCGTCGGTCCTATATCTGACCTCTTTCCGGTCGTGTCGCTAGTCGTTCCATCGGATCATGAGAGTGATCGAGTGCGCACGCACTTGTGCACTATAATATGTCCCGCGCAGATGGCTTGACTGCATATAGACTGGCCGCAGTAACCGAAATGAAACTAGGATGATATTAGTATTATATACAAAATACTACATATACTACACAATACATTATTATGATATATTATTTACAAAAGAAGCCAATAAGTATTCATAATATTTCATCTTTCACATAAGGCTTCCAATTAACTCTATACAAGAGGAGATTCTTAATTCGACTGTATTTAAGTAGTTTTGTTGAGACTTGATTTACTAACTAACTTACTAATTAGAAGATAATCTCTTGGATACCAGCGCTGCAGCAATCCGTGTTGTAGCTAATGCTGAACTTGGCAAGCATTCATGGCACACATATTAGTTAACGGGTAGTACTTAACTGCAAATCAAAAAGAAATCTTCCTTTTGTATTACCAAAAGTTTCCTATTTCGGGAAAAAATACCTACACAGCAAGATCATCATCATCATATCATCCAAATTATGTCCACAGCTCGACAACAGCCTCCCCAAAGAATGAAGGGATATGCCAAAATCACCACGCTTAGCAGGTGGGTTGGCGATTGCAGTTTGATGCTCATAGTTCCCAGAAAAATGTTCCTGCCCATTCATTGGTAGGCAGGTATTAGAATAGAATAGAATATCTTTATTTGCTTTGAATGTAGGTACAAACATTAGTTGTTAACATACATTTTGAAGAATCCTTGTACATTCTGCCTTAATAAAGCATGCAAATTCAGTGTTAAACTAAAAAGACATGGATGCATTAATTCAAATTTGCTTATCATCTAGGAATTCTTGCAAGGTATAATAGCATTTTTCAGCTAGCAGAGCTGTGAGGTGTTTTTTGAACCTTTCCAATGGGAGATCTTTAATTCTGTTTGGCAGCATGAAGATAACAGGTGCCATACAAATAACACTTTTTTTTAAAAGACTGGTTTTGTATGCACCTGTACATAACAAATTCTGATATTGCGATCTCAGACCTGTATTTCGTTGTCTAGTTTGGTTGAAGTATACAAATAAGTTTTTATTACATTTAACAAATAATGCTAACTCTAGGATGTACAGGGACGGTAAGGTTAGTAAGTATTGCCTCGGATGATCTCTACGCTCCCCAGGGATGAGATGGGTTGATTATATTCTTTGCCGTCACGACATAGCAAGATAGTTATCTATAAATATTATAATCACAGCAGCCATTTAAGTATATTTATTTAAAAGTGGATTGTTTGTGTAAATATTTTTTATGGCACTCGGCGGCCACTACCGCGGCACGCTCGCTGCGCTTGCTCGGTTCGTGCGTTGTATGGCCGGAGTTAAAATCTAAGCTAATTGGCTGTAATTCTATGAATATTAATTAATTGGTGATATTACTCGCAATTTAATAATTTTGTATATACTCTAATATAATGTTTTATTCCATGGTAAAGGTAATAAACCGCGTCGTATAATTTCAATCGTACAAACCATAACAGACCACCATAAACAAAACCATAATAAATATAATGAAGGAAAGTAGTAACTATCACATTATGGCATTTTTGTGGCAACTCCTTAATTAGAGTCGTAAAAAAAATTAAGTTTATAGTATGTGGCTCAATTATGATGTATCATATAATCTTGGTTCAGTTTACCCATATTAGTGAACAAAAATTCGCTTTAAAATGATCTTTATTATGTTAGCAGTAAAGCACATTTGAGAGAGCAGACATGAGATTATTCAAAGTAGCTGTGTATCTCTCTGTGGCAAAGGATTTTTGTATAGAGTACAAGGTAAATCGTGTACACCAAAGAATTACATTGAATGGTCAATTATAGCGATTCCCAGCTGCTATTTTTTATGCAAAATAGCTCATTATCTCGCTGCAGCAAAAGGTTTATGGACTAGAAGGTTTATGGTAATTAGTGTACACTTTCTAAATTAGTTACATTACAGTCAATAAATAGCCAGTCCTCACTGCTATTTTGTGAACAAAATGGCTGAGTATCTCGCTGCAGCAAAGGGTTTATGGACTAGAAGGTTTATGGTAATTAGTGTACACTTTCTAAATTAGTTACATTACAGTCAATAAATAGCCAGTCCTCACTGCTATTTTGTGAACAAAGTGGCTGAGTATCTCGCTGCAGCAAAGTGTTTATGGACTAGAAGGTTTATGGTAATAAGTGTACACTTTCTAAATTAGTTACATTACAGTCAATAAATAGCCAGTCCTCACTGCTATTTTGTGAACAAAGTGGCTGAGTATCTCGCTGCAGCAAAGGGTTTATGGACTAGAAGGTTTATGGTAATTAGTGTACACTTTCTAAATTAGTTACATTACAGTCAATAAATAGCCAGTCCTCACTGCTATTTTGTGAACAAAGTGGCTGAGTATCTCGCTGCAGCAAAGTGTTTATGGACTAGAAGGTTTATGGTAATTAGTGTACACTTTCTAAATTAGTTACATTACAGTCAATAAATAGCCAGTCCTCACTGCTATTTTGTGAACAAAGTGGCTTAGTATCTCGCTGCAGCAAAGGGCCTGCCTCTCTGCTTTCTTTTTGCTTCTGCATCTTGCTGCCGCGAGATACTTAACTAATTTGCATACAAATTCTAAGTTGTTGTGTTGTTAAGGTGTATAGCAGTCACATTAGTTACACTGAGTCGCATGGGGGACGTAGAAGAAGAAGGACGAAGAAAAAATATCGACCCGAGGGATTATCTACTAGAGGACAGCAGCTTCCTTGTAAGTACTATGACCATCTTACTGCGATCGCCAAACCGTCTGCCAAGCCTGGCGATTATGCCATATGATGATTCTTGAGGGAGGCTTTTCTAGCAGTGGACTTGTTTCAGCTGTAATTTTGATGAATAAATATCGAATTGTTACCTTTATATGTAGTTTTATTACATCCATAAATCCATAGAGAATAAAAACTATCCACTATTGGTTCGTCTCAAGGCTTGTCGTATGACAAATTCGATTTTGGCATTTGTGAATCGAGAAACAGATACCTACTTACTAGTAAATCTAATGCCAGAGCACGTTTTTCTTTTGTCTTGACAAAACTTGTATTATACACACGTTTTATGGAACTCAACATATTCTCTTACCAATGGATAAATATATTTTTTTTTCATATCAGCGCGCGACAAACTAGCAAGTGGGTCATCTGATGGTAAGTGATCATGACCGATGGTAAGTGATGGCCGCCCATGGACACTCGCAGCACCAGAGGGGTCACGGGTGCGTTGCCGGCCTTTAAGAGTCAACAAGTGTTGTTGACCCTTCCCCTCACCCCAATGGGCTCTGGCGACCTTACTCACACGCAGAAACACAACATCAATATTATTAATATTATTGTTAAGGAATGTCTTCTGTAAGGTGGAGATACTTCCTTAGTCGGGCTGCCTTTGAGCGAATGAACGATGTCCCATACCTCTCTTGTGTCGATTGAAAAGTCGTAAAAGTTTCCTAGCCACTACCACAGCTACAATTGATGCACAGAAAGCCAGTGCAACCTTATGGCGAGATAAATTTGCTCCTCCTTTGTTTGTCCCGCCATAGGAAAAATTACCTCCGGGACATAATTTGCCATGGCCAACCTGGAGGACTTTTAATAGACTACGTACCCAGATTGGTAGATCCAAAGAAAACATGTGCAAATGGGGTTACACACAAACTGCGGCGTGTGACCCACAAGTATGGCACATTTATCTGCTTGTCCTTCCTGTCCAGTCTCCTGTTCCCTTCAGCAGTTGTATGACGCTTCAACCAAAGCGGTCAACGTTTCCCAATTTTGGGCAGATAAAACTTTATGCTTACCATCAACACCATAAGAAGAATAATAATTTTACTGTGATATCTAACAGTACCTGTATTTTTATGACAGGCTTACGCGCATCCAAAACGTTAGATTTTTCTCACTCAAATATGCTTTTATCTATATCTATATTCTATATACCTACAATACATGTAATAAAATCGTAGGTAAGTCAAAACTATACATAGAATATTTTTTTAAAAGGATACTTCTAGCGTGATCTACAATCGATATCGAAGCCAAAAATATAGTTTTTAGAATTTTTGTCCGTGTCTCTGTTTGTCAGTATGTATGTCCGGGCTAAACTCAAAAAGTACTGCATGGATTTACTTAAAATTTTGCATGAATATTACTAAGAGGTCGGGTCAACATATAAGCTATATATTATCATGCTATCACACACGCGGGAGGAGTTGTGATAATTTTTAAAATTGAACGCGGGTATGACCGCGGGGCACAGTTAGTATGCTATAAAGTCTGAATTTTGAGTTAAAACCTACCAAGTAATTTACGTTATGGAACTGAGGGACCGCCTAAGTTATCCGTTATACTACAATATTTTCATTAAGTTAACTATTAACTTACCTGTATATGATTAATTCTTCATTGTGATTCTATAAGTACAAATATTATTTTATTTCTAAAAAGTATTGTGCTGTCGCCCATAGCCAGTTGGTCACGCATTCATTAGTCTTCATTCTTTACGATAATACGTGCAGCAAGTATGATCTTTACCTCCTAACACCTACACCTTAAGGTAGCGCATTTTTATTAATTAAAATGTACACCAGTTGGCACTTTGAGTAGATTTTTATAGTGGATACAAGTGCTTCGGTTACTAAGAATGTAATATAATAAAGTTTTTATTACACCCATAATAACGTCAAGTCAATTTTCTACTGGCATGTTGTTAGCTAGGTTGATTGATTGGACTGGACTTTTTTACCTTGATGATTAATTTTGAAACAATATGCATACACAGGTGTGCCCCGCGGTTTCACTCGCATTAAATTTTATAAATTATAGTCTATGTCTTATCCGAATAAGACAGAGGCTATAATTTATTCGAATAAAAAAGCTATATTAATACAAAATTTCATCAAATTCCGTTGCAAAGTTTTTGCAGGAAGGGTACCAAACATCCATACATTCATAATCACAAACTTTTGCATTTATAATATTAGTAGGGCCTGTATCCTACTAATATTATAAATGCGAAACGTTTATTTGTATCATAAGTATATGGTTAACCATAATTCCAATAGTTGAGATGTGATTTAGGTTGGGAAGCGTGCGGCATCATCATCATCATGACAGCCTAAATAGGTGTACTGCTGGACAAAGCCCTTCCACCAACCACCATGGTCTACAGTGTCTCACAAAGAAATGACACTGAGCGGTGATGCTCAAGCATGTCCCGAGGAATCGCTTCAAATGCCTTGGATCCCGCAACGAATTTAATCATAAAAAAATCAATCTCATAAAGTCTCATAAAAAATTCTCAAGATCATAAAGGATCAGTTAGAAAATAATAGTTCCACTTCCCTCCAGAGCAAAGTGAGAGACAGAATGATAATAATATAACGAAGCTGGAGCCTCATAAAGCGAGAGAATTGCAACAAGAGAAGCCAGCTAAAGAACACCGAACCTAACTGTCTTGGAGTTATAAATACCCGGAAGAAGAAGAAGAAGAAAGAAGAAGTACACTTTATTGCAAAAATAAGTAATACAAAATCATGGATACAACAAGAAAATTAGCTTATTTTAATGCAATTGGCGGCCTTATCGCTAAAAGTGATCTCTTCCAGGCAACCGAATTTTGAATGGACCAAAATTGGAAGAATAGAATGAAGGTAGCATAAGGTGTACTAATTGAAAAGTTATGAATCTAATTAATCTAATACTACGTACATATACATATTATTATGTACTTACGTAATAAGATACATATGACTATGCATATACATACATACACAAATAAATACATAGATACAAATATATATTTAAATATACAAATACATATATAGGTACAGTACATAAAAGAATATAAGGATAATCTTTCACAAACGGACGGCAGTAGATTTATTGCCGAGTAGATAAAGTGAGATAGTGCTGTTTAACCATATTTTTAAAAACGTTTTGTGATTGAGCGCGTCTAATCTGTATTGGCAGCGCATTCCATAATCGGACAGCTTGAACGCTGAAGGATTTGTCTGTAAAATTAGTAGAATGCATTGGCATTTTGAGTCGTAAGTTTTCTGAAGACCGCAAGAGTCGCGAATGAGTTGAGTGAAGAAACTGAAAGCGTTCCTTGAGATAGAGAGGAGTGGATGGATTGAACAGAATACTATATAGAAGTGTGACAATGTGAGTATTCCGACGAAGTCTTATGGGCAACTACTTGAGTTTAGTGCGAAATTCAGAGACGTGATCATATTTACGCAAACCAAATATGAATCGTATGCAAAAGTTTTGAAGTCACTCAAGTTTATCAAGTTGGTCCTCTGTAAGATCAAGATAGCTGGTGTCACCATAGTCAAGGATAGGGAGAAGCAAGGACTGCGCAAGTGCAATTTTGGTAGCAGTAGGGAGAAAGTTTCGCAGGCGTCTTAGGGAACTAGCAGAAGCGAACATCTTTCTGCTTACTTCTTGTATCTGTGGACCCCAGGAAAGAGTCGTGTCAATATAGATACCTAAATTTTTCACTTTATCGGCGTAAGGTATAACAGTACCGTTGAAAACAACATGAGTAGTTTGGGACCAATCAACATTACCAATTTTCCGAGAGCTGCCAACAACAATGACTTGAGACTTTTCTGGGTTAACATTGATGCCATATCTCATGCTCCACTTAAACGGAAGACTTTCTGAAATCCTTTAAATAGATTTTTTATGAATGATATTATCACAAGATGTATTAAATATAACAGTTTTAAATGAAATAATTAGTGTGGACGATGTTAGCGAAGGCAAATCCATGTACAAATATTTTATGCCAATAAACCTTTTGTTATTATTATTTTAATGTATATCAAGCCAATTTCTCGAATATATCATCTTAATAATTTATCATATTAATAAATGTTAACTAAAAATAACTAAAAACTAAAAATAATGCTAGCGAAAACAAAATAATTATAATGATTAACAAATAATTATTAACACCCATCATATTTATATATTACATCTTAATCATAGCCTCGATGAAATCGCTGGATGCGGATAGCGCAAGACCGGCAATTGTGGAGATCTTTGGGGGAGGCCTTTGTCCAGCAGTGGACGTCTTTCGGCTGATATGATGATAGCCTCGATTTGACGCTTTGCTATTTATTTCAAAGTGGTTTGTTTGTGTAAATATTTTTTCTTCTGGCACTGGCCGGCCGCTGCCGCGGCACTTTGCTTGCTTGTTAACCTAATCTACTTTTCTAGTAGCTACATCTTTAATACATTTGATTAATAAAAAAACATTGATGTGAACAAATTGATGGATGATAAGCTCTTTGATGTGCATTTCAAAATGTCCCTAATAAAATCATATGAAAGAGATAATAAGAGAATCTGTTACTCTCAAAATATACTCGTAAATACATAAGTAATCCGATTTTAAATCATAATCATATAACCAAAACAAAGACTGTGAATCATGTAAGGCTTAAATAAAACCTTCTTTAATGAGATGTGCTAATATACTCCACCAAATCCTACATAAAAGAGGTAAGAAAAGTAGAAAAAGGTCAGAAAACATACTTTTAATTCAAAGAAAACATAACTAAAGAAACAACAGGCTTGTACGGGCAATCCTTCTAATAAAGGAAAATACAGATATGCTGATAAAACTCACATGAATCAGGGAATGCTAACACATTGGAACAAAGCATTTCCCTCCTTTCTAGTGTTGTAATCAGTGGTGGATTAGTATCGATGGCATTTATATATTACTAGCTATGCCAGGCCGATTTACCACTTTATAAATTAAAGCGTTAATTCAGGGTGTCAGCGAACTCCATAACTAATTTTATTAGAATCGGTGCAGCCGTTTAGACGTGAAGAAGTAACAAACATACACACTCACACACTCACAAACTTTCGCCTTTATAATATTAGTGTGATTAGTGCCTCGTTGGTCTAACGGTAGTGCCTAGTTCTGCCTTATGCAACGAGATCCTAGTGTTGAAATCCCGGGTTGGCCTAAAAAGAGATTTTTGATTTCTTCGTGTAAAGAAAAAAATCTCAGTATCAACCCAAAGTCTGCGAGGTGGCGGCGGTAGTATAATTATCGGTTTCCTTAAATTATATTTTTTAATAAGATTAACACTTTATTCACAGACCAGATTCACCCATAAAATCTGTGTTATTTCACGCAAATTGATGTCCTTTGCCGATTTGAAGAAGGTACAGACGCCAGCACATCAAGCTACCCCAATCTGTCAAATTTTCCCAATTGAAAGTGAACCTTATGCTTTTGTGATAAAATGAAAAGCTATAAAAGAAGTTTGACAGATTGGGGTAGCTGGCGCCATGCTGTACAGGTGTTTCTTTACACGTACCTATCGATAAGTTTAAGTTAGTCAAGCTCATCTCTTTAACTTACAACTTGAATATATTTCCATTTGATTTTCTAGCGGGCGGTAGGGTCGCATTAAAGTATTTCCGTGTATTAAAACAACGGGAAAACTAACACAGGGCGTTTGAATAAAAGAGCCAATGTGGATTTGTTTTTGTTAGTTTTTAAACCAGTATTTATTTTATAAATACGCGTAGTTTAAAGTTTTAACGGACTTATTTGGCGTTTCATTCTTTTTTTTTATTGCTTTAGATAGCAGACGAGCTAGCGGCCCACCTGATGGTAAGTGGTAACCGCTGCTCATGGACATTCGCAGTGCCAAGGGGCACAGCAAACCGCTGCCTACCGTGATATTAATACTCTCTTTAAATCTCGTTTGAAGAAGGACATGCGCTGGGGAAACACCGCAGCAGGTAATTCATTCCAGAGCCTGCACGTACGTGGGATGCATGAACGCTGAAAGCGAACCATGCTTGATGAGATCGCTTCCAGGTGTTACGGATGAACCTTACTGCGAGTGCGCGTGGTGCGATGATAAAAAGGGGACGGTGGCACAAGTTCAAACAGTTTCCCAGAGCATTCCCCGTGAAAGAGACGTTAAACACGCAGAGAGATTCTGGAAATGTACGAGCTCTCGTAATGTTTCCTTAAATTAATAATGATAACTTTCTTCCAAAATGTTACGATTATTATAAAAGTCGTATGCAATTATAGAATTAATAAATTTGTCGTTTTGACTGCAGTGGTTAACAGTTTGACAGTCGCCTCGCAACTTCGTGCCCTGGGTTCGTTTCCCGCACAGTACATCTATTTGTGTGATCCATAAATAGTTGTGCTGAGTCTGGATGTACTTTATGTCCGTCTGTTATATGTTTGTAAAGTACCCCGCGATCCAGGGATTCATGTCCCTAGTGTAGGAGTTGTCTTCTCAAAGTATAGAATTAAGCACCATTTTAGCAGTCTAACATTAAATACGTAACTATGAAATAAAAACTTTTCATTTTATAAATCGCTAACTTAAACATGTTTAAAATTATTTATAGTAAATAGAAGTAGTGCCACATAACTACCACACAACAACTAAGCATGTATTGCATGCTCGAATCTCAATACATTCACGTGTAAAAACACAGTCGTTACGAATAAAAAAGAAAGAAAGAGAGAGAGACAGTATGTAAGTAGCTTATGCCGTACGTGGTAATTTCTACCAATAGCCTTTTCCTACGAAAATAAGACACATCATAAAATCTAGAACAAAAATTAAAAATAAACGCTTGCCGCTACAAGAATTCTAAAGAAAAGGGGACCCAAATCTTTTGTGCCAAAATTAAAGCCTTTATCAAAAAGAGAAAATGTTTCAAACGATTCCAATACACGGTCCAATTCATCGTCAAAATGTCCGAAGTATGTTTCCACTTTACCACCCCCGGAGATCGTCATCCACGTTGCCAATGTCTTTCGCATAAGTTAGAATTACACTTTTCGAGAAATTCCATCTAATTCAGTAGACACGAACCGTTAATTAAAAATTAAACCCATTAAATTAATGAAAAGAACAGAACCATGAACAACCGTTTTCCGACTACCCTCTTGAAACAAATTTATGGAGATACCCGCATTTCTTGGCGGCATCTTTACTTGAAAAATTACTCATGATTTAATTATCTTGGATATCAATTTAGATATTGTGTCAGTTGGGTTCTTATCACCTTTTTTTGCTTTCACCATCATTCTTAAGATCTTGTCAAATTAATTAAAAATTAAGTTTGACGTGAAATAAATTGAGAAAGTTTTGTCAATAGCATGTAATTTTATACCGTGAAGGCAAGTTTGGAAGAGAGGCCATTGTTTCACAGTGAAAATATTCGTAACGCTAATTAGTTAATTAAAATGTAATTTTAAAAGGTTCGCGAACATTGTTATTACATAAACATTTATGATGATAGTAAACATTAAAGGAAAATGTGCCATTATTTATCTAATTTATTATTTGTTTACAATTAAAGCTATATATAACCATTTTAATTTAGTATAGATCACCTTGTTACTTCTGGTAGTTGATTGATCGATTTGGTAGACTTACCAAATCGAATGCCAAATAATCGAATATAATTTAACGACCACCATTAATCGAATATCTAAATACTCGAACAATAATAATATCGAATCGTTAACAAAGGGAATATTCAATCAAATGTATATATAGTGATAAACTATTGGTTTGTTTCTGGCACTCGCCCGCCGCCGCCACCACAGCACGCTTTCTTCGCTCGTTTGGTTCTTGTGTTACATAGTCGCTGTTCTAACCTAGTAGGCAATGTTCAATTTATTAATCATTACACATTCCTTCAGTAACATAACATTAAATTACTGTTATCTAAACTTTATCAGTCGGGATTTTTGGTTGACTAACAGACGTGGGAAATTTAGTCCAGAAATAACTAATCCACAACAACATTTACACTTATTTTATAACTTTGCTTAACCCATCGATGTTGCTATCAGTTGATTTTAATCACTTTTCGAAACTTCAAGCGTGCAATTTGAGTGTATTCGATTTGGCGTCTAATCGATACGATAGCATCGCTTCACAATTTTCGATGCTGCAACGATTCTGGTATTGGCGTTGGATGTAACGTAGGGAATCCGAATTTTGATGTTTTTATATGGCATTTTCTTTTAGAATTAGACTTAACTTGCTCACTGGACTATAAAAGCGAGTGAGGGCTGAAACTAACTAGCAAATGAGACAGCAAATTAAAGGCAATGAATATGCCGAATGTGTGATTCTTCATGTGTCATTTTTCTTTTTATACCAACATCGGCAATAATATTTCAAAATATAAACAGTGGAAAAGTCGTCCATTATATATGAGATTGAGGCGTTCATGGCTAAATGCTCTCCCTGGTTCACTGGTGGTTAAGCAACTAGGCTCGCGGTCAGTCCATTGATGGGAGACCACCAAAGTGGTTTAATTTCTAAGCATCTCCATGCTTCGGAGGACAAGTTAAGCTGTCGGTCCCGGTTGTAGTAATCAGACAACAGTCGTTAAGCCATGTCAGAGGCATACCACTGCCCATGCGATAAGTAAGAAAGATGGCGGATGAAAGTGCATGATTTGACTGCACGTGTGGCGCAGCGGCTAAGACAGTCGCCTCGCCGCTTCGTGTCCCGGGTTCGATTCCCGCGCAGGACAACTATTTGTGTGACCCATAAATAGTAGTTCTGAGTCTGGATGTAATTTGTGTCCGTCTATTATATGTTTGTAAAGTACCCCGCGACACAGGGATCAAATTCACTAGTGCGGGCGTTGTCTTTAAAAAAAATATGAACTGATAACCCTCTTTTACTATTTCTCTGTTTCCATGTATACATACATAGAAATAGAGAAATGGCGTTAAAATGTTTTAAACTTCTTGCAACAATTTTCCACAAAATACACGCCCGTAATAGAGATATGAATCTCTCTATCGCGGGGGACTCTTTTTCGCGGCCTTCGACAACATGACTGTGACGTGTTTGTAGCCCCTATAAAAAGGTTGAGAATGGCTGTTCTAGGGCAACCACTGGTCATTCCAAAAACTCAATTGCTGTCTTAAATTAAGTTTAAGACAGTAATTGAGTTTTTGGAAATTCATTAAAACTAAAATACATTATTTTTAAGAAAACTAGTTCACTGGATATATTCATACATGCTAACCATCTCCGTGCGTCGCAACTCTCAGGACAAGTTAAGATGACTCTACCAGTTGTTGTCTTTAGAGAATACAATGCAGCCGAATGACCAACTATGACTCTAGAGCAACCACTGCCCTTGCAGAAATACTCAATACTCAATGTTTTATTTGCATTCCACGATGTCAGCACTGGGTCACTGTCTTAAACTTAATCATTCATTAAATCTTAAATACATTCATTTTTCGACAACCAGTTCACTGGGCATGTTTAAAGCATCTCCATGCTTCGCAGGGCACGTTAAGCTGTCTGTCCCAGTTATAGTTTTTAGAGAATACAACTCGGCAGAATGACCAACTATGACTCTAGGGCAATCATTGCTCATGTGGAAATACTCAATACTCAAAGTTTTATTTGCATTCCACGATGTCAGCACTGGGTCACTGTCTTAAACTTAATCATTCATTAAATCTTAAATACATTCATTTTTCGACAACCAGTTCACTGGGCATGTTTAAAGCATCTCCATGCTTCGCAGGGCACGTTAAGCTGTCTGTCCCAGTTATAGTTTTTAGAGAATACAACTCGGCAGAATGACCAACTATGACTCTAGGGCAATCATTGCTCATGTGGAAATACTCAATACTCAAAGTTTTATTTGCATTCCACGATGTCAGCACTGGGTCACTGTCTCAAACTTAATCTTTCTTTAAATATGAAATACATTATTTTTTTGAAAACCAGTTCGCTGGGTATATTTAAGGCATCTCGATGCTTCGCAGGGCACGTTAAGCTGTCTGTCCCAGTTATAGTCTTTAAAGAATACAACTCGGCAGAATGACCAACTATGACTCTAGGGCAATCACTGCGCATGTGGAAATACTGAACACTCAAAGTTTTATTTGCATTCCACGATGTCAGCACTGGGTCACTGTCTTAAACTTAATCATTCTTTAAATCTAAATTACATTATTTTTTTGAAAACCAGTTCACTGGGTATATTTAAAGCATCTTCATGCTTCGCAGGGCACGTTAAGCTGTCTGTCCCAGTTATAATCTTTAGAGAATACAACTCGGCCGGATGACCAACTATGACTCTAGGGCAACCACTGCCCATGCCGAAATACTCAATGTTTTATTTGTATTCCACAATGTAAACACTCGGTAACTGTCTTAAACTTAATCATTATTTAAATCTACCTATAAAATTCATTAATTTTTAGAAAACCAGTTCACTGGATATGTTTAAACATGTCGGGAACATGTGTGTAACAAACGACTGATTACCGCAATTACCCGGTACCTCAAACAGGCTGAAACCAGCCTAAGCAAACATGGCGAACTTTGTCCTTTATGAGGAAAGCCCTTTTATTAAAAGCATTGCTTTGTGAAGTACAAAATGATGGATGAAGAATATTATGCTAATGTAAGGATCGTTTTAAACTCAGCTAACATGGAGCAACGCTGTGGTTTTCGAGATTTCTGAGAAATTATATTCTTAAATCTGAGAATTTGTGTCTGAATTTCGAATTATGCGTAGCTCGGGCTGCGACTAGACTTTTTGGTGCTTTTAAAGAACCAAGAAAATACTCAGCAGAATTTTATAATCTACCTTGCGTTCGTGCAACTCTATAAATAGTTGTTTTAGTTTGGATTTACTTTGAGTCCGGCAATTGTTTTATACTCAGCTTAGGAGGCAAGGCTGTGGTTTTCGAGATTTCTGAGAAATTATGTCCTTAAATCTGAATATTTATGTGTGAATTTCGAATTATGCGTGGGTCGGGCTGCGACTAGACTTTTGATAAGAATATACTCAGCATAATTGTATAATCTACATTGCGAGTGCAACTCTATTATCATATTCATCTCTATACTAAGTTACAAAAGCAATGAAATAGCCGTTATTTAACGTCATGATAGGTAGCACTTCTTTTGGTTAGAAGCCACTTTTGCACATATATTTTCTTCCACAAAAATGTGAAAGGGATGTCCAGCACTGCTGTATAATCTTACGTCCCGGGCAAGACGTTAAACTGCCTTGCGTTCGACAGGTACAATCGAATGTATTATTGTGGCTCTCTCCCACTTTGTACATAAAGTCTGTTTCGGCAAGGAAGGCAACCCACAGCTGATATGCAGCGGGTTTGGCGGACTTGGCGGAACAGCACGGCAATTGTGGAAGGCCAAGGGCGACGGTAGAGAGCGTACAGTTACCGTCGGCCAGACACATCATCCAAACTCTCCTCTAGTTGTAGCGGTTCTCCGTTCCACTAGAGATAGGAGGGGAAGGACGAGTGTGTGCATCTGTGTTTGCGCGTACACTTATGCACCTTAATATTTCCTGCGCACCTGACTGCTTCCGAACATGGACTCCGATTACAGCAAAGTCCTGTGGCGATGGGGTGAGGTAGAGAGGTCTGCATTGATGCGAACCAGGCTTTGTCTGATGCCTGCACACGGGCGGTTCTGGGGGTGTATGTATGTACACCGTGGTCGCTTTCGCTCTGCGCATGGGGTGACAGAATGGATTCGGCAGCACCCAGGGTGACAAAGCAGCCCTATTTAGGGAGGCACTGCTTTCCCTGCTCAGCCAGGGAGGGGACTAGAAAAGGTGTCCCAAAAAAATGCTCACCCCGACTTAAGAGAGGGTAGTAACCACGGCTGCCTCTGCATCTATTTTTATCGTGGTCGACGCTACACAAGTAATAAAAAGAAAACGCAACCATCATCCAATACTATGACATTCGGCGCGTGGAACGTTCGGACGCTTCTCGATAGTGATGCTAACGCCTGTCCTGAGCGAAAAACCGCTATTGTAGCTCGAGAACTTCGTCGCTATAATATAGATGTGGCTGCTCTCAGCGAAACACATCTCGCTGACGAAGGGGAGCTGGTGGAAGACGGTGGCGGGTATACTTTTCTGTGGAAAGGTACTGCTGCCTCTGAACCGCGGCGGTCGGGCGTTGGTTTTGCTATCAAAAACCACCTCTTAAAGCGTCTTCAGGAATATCCTGTGCACATTTCTGACCGCGTGACCACATTGCGCTTGCATCTTGAACACGACAATTATCTTAATGTCATCAGTGTCTATGCTCCAACGCTGGACAAGTCTGATGACATCAAGGATAAATTTTATGAGGAGTTGACACACTGTCTCGAGCGCGTACGCCCCAGTGAACAGATCTTACTACTGGGCGACTTTAATGCCAGAGTCGGGCGGGACTATGAAGCCTGGCCTAAAGTTTTAGGCAGACACGGAATAGGCAACATGAATAGTAATGGCAGGTTGTTGCTTAGTCTTTGTGCTCAATTCGATATAGCTATAACGAACACTATGTTCCGACTTCGCGCCAAGCACAAGGCTACGTGGATGCACCCACGATCAAAACACTGGCATTTAATTGATTACGCAATCGTACGACAAAAAGATATTTCCCAAATCCAAATAACCCGTGTAATGCGGGGAGCACACTGTTGGACTGATCACCGGCTTGTTGTCACCAAATTGAATCTCTGCTTACGTCGTCCCCGCAGATCAGGAAGAGTGAAGCTTGCGTGCTTAGATGTAGATAAGCTTCAGAATCTCGGGACTAGACAACAGTTTGCACAAACTTTAGCTAGTACGCTCCCATCCCTACGAAACGGCGCGGAGGGGGTTGATGCAGAGTGGGGAGCTTTATCTTCTCATATTTTAGGCACTGCTCAAAATACTTTGGGTGTCAAAGTCCGTAAGAATGAGGACTGGTTTGATGAGAACGATAGGGTTCTTGCGGATGCAATCGGCAAACATCGTGTCCTGCTTAGGAATGGTAGCAGAGAGAAGCAAGGTAGAGGCGCTGCAGAGATCAAAAAGAGTGACATGGAGCTGCGAAAACTTTCTAGGGAAATAAAAAATCGGTGGTGGCAAGAAAAAGCTCGGCACATGCAGTGGCTCGCTGATACGAATCAGCTCGGAGAGTTCTACGGTGAGGTTCGAAAACTGATTAGTACGAGGAATTCGCTGAAGGTCCCTTTGAAGTCCATGGACGGCAAAGGCCTTCTAGAATCTAAAGACGCTATATTAAAGCGATGGGCTGAACACTTTAGTGCCCTACTTAATGTTGATCGATCAGCTGATCTAGAACACATCAGATCGATGCCTCAGATGTCAGTAGCAAATCAGATGAACGAGCCACTGTCACGCAATGAGATCGTTCTTGCCATAAAACAACAGCCAAATAAGCGTGCGGCTGGCATGGACTGCATACCGGGAGAATTGATCAAATATGGCGGTGACGAGTTGCATTCAGCCTTTTATGAACTTTTTGTTCTTGTGTGGGAAACGGAACGTATTCCAGCAGACTTTAAAGTGTCTCGTATTTGTGCCCTATACAAGAACAAGGGTGACCGTTCCGATTGTAACTCCTACCGCGGTATTTCACTTTTATCAGTCCCTGGAAAAGTCTTTGCCAGAGTATTACTAAACCGCCTAATGACCCTATCTGAAAAGATTTTGCCGGAAACCCAGTTTGGCTTCCGACCTGACCGAGGCACTTGTGAGGCGATGTTCTCATTGCGTCAACTACAAGAAAAGAGCCGTGAACAGGGGCGAAAGCTATACCTGTGCTTCGTTGACCTTGAGAAAGCCTTTGATAGTGTGCCTCGAGAAGCCCTCTGGATAGTACTGGAAAAGTTAGGATGCACGGATAAATTTGTGAGACTCCTGAGACTCCTGCATGATGACATGGAGTGCTGTGTCGCTGTCGACGACGATCAGTCAGACTTCTTCCCCGTTACCTGTGGGGTGAAGCAAGGGTGTGTTCTTGCACCTACACTGTTCGCGTTGTACTTTGCAGTCGTAGTCCGCGAGGCCCTGCAATTATTTTCCGATGGAGTTCGCATCCGTTTCCGAACAGACGGCAATCTTTTTAATCTAGCCAGATTTAAGGCCCGCACCAAAGTTTCGTATGCAATGATCACTGAGATCATGTATGCAGACGACCTGTGTTTTGTGGCGGAATCCCCAGATAGCCTGCAGCAATTGATGTCCAACTTTCACGAGGCTTGCCAAAAATTTGGCCTGAAGATCAGTGTCAAGAAGACGGAAGTTATGTCCTTGGACAATAACGGTCATAAGACACTGACCATGAAACTCGGTGAGGACTCGTTAAAGCAGGTTGATAAATTCCGGTATCTGGGGAGCACATTAACATCGAAGTGCGACCTTGATGCTGAGATCAACGGCAGAATCGGTGCTGCTGCTGCAGCATTCGGCAAGCTGGATGCCAAGGTCTTCCGTTCCCATAACCTCAAACTGGCTACCAAAATATCGGTATATACGGCAATAGTATTGCCCAACATTTTATACTCCGCCGAGACGTGGACTGTATACCGTCGGCATATCCGCACACTAGACCAATTCCACCTTAAATGCCTGCGTAAAATACTTAAGATCCGATGGTCTGATCGTGTGCGTAACACCGAAGTGCTGCGACGAGCCAATGTTGGTGGCATTGAGGCTTACCTTATGCGGCGACAGCTTCGATGGTGCGGTCACGTGTCTCGAATGGCGGAGGAGCGAGTGGCTAAGCGTATCTTTTATTCCGAGCTGAAGGAGGGGAAACGAAAGCAAGGCGGACAGTTCCTCCGATATAAAGATGTGCAAAAACGCCATATGAAGAAATGTGACATTGAGACCTCGTTGTGGGAAAGGCTTGCGGCCGACAGATCTGATTGGAGAGCTCTAGTCAAAAACAAAGTTTCTGACTTTGAGGAGCATCGTCGGTCAGAGCTTGACTCTAGACGTGACGAACTGAAAGCCCGACCACCTGCGGCGATCAGTTATAATTTTAATAATGGTGTGCTCACATGCCCGCAATGTGCGCGGACCTTCTCAAATAAGATTGGCTACTGTAGTCATATGCGAGCACACCAACGACAACTATCTGTACGGAGTTGAGGCAGTCGCCGTGACCGAAACCGGTCTGGAGTCATCATAATCTTAGCTTCAGTTCAATTAGCTAGGTACTACTACTTATCGTATGGGCAGTGTCAGAGTTGATCAAGCCACCCAGTAGGCCTCCGATATGGCTTAAAGAGTGCTGTCTAATGAGTACAACCGAGACCGACAGCTTAACGTGCCCTCCGAAGCATGGCGACGCTCAGAAATTAAACCACTTTGGTGGTCACCCGTCTATGGATTGACCACGAGCCTAGTTGCTTAACTTAACTTAACCGGTGAGAGCATCTAGCTATGAGCTTCTAGCCAGATACTACACTACTACCAGATACTACTACTACACAGACATGAAATGATCTGATAGAGATCTCGTTTCCTCAAGTTAGGGCTTATTATTTGTGTTTTGCTTGCAAGTGAAAGAAGACATTATTAATCATGTAGACTTGGTAACTTCAAGTGGCAGGTCGATTTGGTTCAGGTAGAAACACAATTTCCGACTTAATTGATTATATTATAAGAAATATATTTTTATTAAGAGTAAACAATTAAATTAAATTATAAGCTAAAATAGAGAAACTACAGATAGATACACTATTTACCCTAAAAGGCGTCCAATAATCCCTCCGCATCGCTTATGGGAAATGTGCCCAGAAGGCTGGCCGCATTGCCACGCTGGATCGCAATGCTGATCCTCTGGCCCAAGAATAGACCAGCCCTCTGATCATGGGAAGCGTCGATCAAATGTTGAGCTATTTCCCGAAATATTAAATGTGCGGTCCTAAGGTTTCTACCCCAAACGGCTCAAAAACAAAACAAATTTCCGACTTGATTTCGAACTTTCCACTAAAGTTGCATTGTTCAAATGTTGGGTCCGAGGGGTAGACAGATTCTGATGCAGAGTTCATCGCATCTGTGGTTAGCAACCAATAATCCATGATTCGGAGTGCAATATATCCTAATTATTTCCATTTGGTTGGCCAAAAACCGCGCTTTATAGAAATTTATGTATGCGGCTTTAACCATGTTTTAATGATGACTAATGCTACCAAAATGACATTTAATGTTTTCAAATGCTGCAATGACACATAAAGTGCTGCTTTCCTAGTTTCACTGTTGAATTCCTAATAAATACTTTATTTATTAGAAATAATAGTCCTAATTAGTTTGAATATTCTGAAAAAAGCTTGACTAAGTAACAGTCGTACTGTTTCTTCTGTGTCAAAATTATGCTCTTTTTAATATTTATGAACGATACCGCTCAAAGCTAATAAGCAAATATATATAATATGTTAATAAATAAGCAAATATCTGTTTCGAATATATAAGCAAGTATGTATGCTTTCATTAACCTTAATAGTAATATAAGCTTAAATAAAGCGATAAAAGCAGCCTTGTTCTTACATTCGACGCTTTGACTTTGCTAGCGGCTTAATTACTTAGGTGGTAAGGACGGCTTTTATCGTTAAAGAGTATCACTGACGTAATGTCTGCGGTTGAATATTGAACTAACTAGATGTGCCCCGCGGCTTTACCCGTACTCCTCCCCTGTAGGCGATAGCCTGTTTTTTTATATATATCAGAGGGCGACAAACGAGCAAGTGGGTCACCTGATGGTAAGTTATCACCGCCGCCCATGGACACTCGCGACACCAGAGGAGTCGCGAGTGCGTTGCCGGCCTTTTAGAGTCAGCAAACAAGTGTTGCTGACCCTTCCCTCCACCCCAATGAGCTCTGGCTACCTTACTCACACTCGGAAACACAACATTAAAATTATTAATGTTATTATTAAGGAATGTCTTCTGTAAGGTGGAGGTACTTCCCCAGTCGGGCTGCTCTTTGAGCAAATATATGTAACATATATGTTGACCCGACCTCTTAGTAAAGTTTATGCAAAAGGTGATTGCCCATTTCTGTCTCCCTTAAATTAAACCGAGTATGATCATGAAATAAAATCCATTATTCGTAACCTATTTTTATAATTATTATTTATTTGTTACGCACAAAAACTTTGTGGGGTTTAAGTTTTCATGTTTATTGGTTATTTATTTGACTAATTTTTATTTTGAGTACATTTGCAAAGACAGTTAAAGACTGAAATCATTACGATCACATTAATCACTTGCAGTAAATATCAAACTAGAGGTCTTGTCATTTTAATAACTTACATTATATTAAGTTGTTCATTATTTAAATGTATTAATATCGTTAATTAATAGATAAATATTAAAAAAAGTGAGTTTTACAAGAGCAACTGACACTTGACAGTATGCGTAACGATCCCCGCAAACGGTAAAAAAAAAGAACTGTCAATGTCTATCTGGCTGTCATGTTTACTTGGTGAAAAACAAGCATGGTTTTCGGATGTTTTTATCGTTTGTTGCCACTGTTTTTGTTTTAATTAAGTGTGTCGCCGCCGTTCGTTGTTAGGTCAGGCTATAGTTAGCTTAATTCTACTGTTGTTAATGTTCAATTAAAGAATAACATGCCAAAGCTTATTCTTTCTCTTTCATATTGAGTGTCATTATCGTTATTGCTTGATAGTTCTAGCATCATCTTACCTGTAAAAAACTATTTAGTTAAAGGGGACATATTTCATATTATTCTTACATTGTTGCAGAGCCCATCTTTCAATTTACCAATATTTTTTGAGTAGGTACTCATCTACACCTAACCTCAAAACTGAACTCTGATTTATATTATTAAGAAAACCCCACAAAATATTTCTATATTTTTTACTTTATTATATGTCATGATATCACCCCTCTTTTACCTACAATTTTGGTAATCATACAAAATTATTTACAGAGGGACGAAGCTCTATAGCAGAATGGGCAATTTCCTTTGAAGGAAATCCATGCAGTACTTTTTGAGTTTAGCCCGGACATACATACAGACAAAAAATCTAAAAACGATATTTTTGGCTTCGACATCTATTGTAAATCACGCCCCAAGAATCATTTAAAAAAAATGTTCAATGTACAGTTTTGAGTTTCCTACGATTGTATCATATAGATGTATACATTAGCTAGCATAATTAACAATTTACAGATTTTGTAGGGTAAAGGGAGGTTCTTCTGCGGTAGTACCTCTCTTTAAGAGAATAAGCGATAAGCTCTACCCGTTGATCAGGCGCTTACTGAAGTCTGGGTGTCACATACATACATACGACCAAACGCAATCAAAACTTGTTCGAAGCAGGACTTTTTTGTGTAGGCCAGCCGGATCAGTAGATTTTACAATCAGCCGTGGATTTAGTAGACGATGTGCTGCCATCTACAACATGTAACGTAATTAACGCACACCCTCAAACACCCCAATTAGAATATTATGTTGTAATCATAATACATACACTGAATTTTTAATTTAACATGTATTTTTTTTTTATTTATTTATTTATTTATTAATTCTTGTACACACAAAACATACAGTAAATAGATAAAAGTGCGAAGAAATGATTAGTACAATTTGTATGATATGTATATGCATTGTTATTTACTAGATTAGTTTCTTGAAATAAAGTTTATTTTTCTTTATTTTGTATTGAATGATGGAAGTTGTATGAATACAACTAAACCTGTGATTTTAAATGTCTTATTACTTTGACTTACGGTCCATTTCAATTTGTTTTGATTGTACAGGATTAATATGGCAATAATTTCCGTAGTTCCAATTATTTTAGAAAAAAAAATACCTATATTAAAAATGATATAAATCGATTCAGTAAACGATCCTGAATAAACTATTTTCAGGATGTGCGTTAATTAAGTTACATGTTGTATATGAGCAAGATATCAAAGTTACCATCCGTGTTTTTTGCCGAACGAAAGAGATGGAGGATTCTTGAGATTAGATTAACGTTTTGCATTGCGAATAATGCTATAAAATTCAAATTTAATCATTTGGAAGGTATTATAAATATGATATGATCTTTCACATGCAACTGTAAACGTATCAGTCGGCCATGTTTCTAGAAAAACAAAGCCGATAGATTATACCTACATCCTCCGGAAGGGTGTTAGCAACGGAATCCTAAATTTGATCTACTAGAGTGTATCGTTCGTAGCTTAACGCAGAGCGCCTACCCGGATTGGTATGATGATGATGCAGGTTCGAGGTCCGCCGGACGATTAAATTTATGATGTCCCATTTTTGAGATTAGATAAAAGCTTTGCATTGCGAATAATGCTATAAAATTCAAATTTAATAGAGGATTCTTGCTAAGATCGTTCCTACGTTAGGACTAAGTAAATATTAGGTCTTTACCTATGAAATTGCCGTTCTGCAGTACTGGCCATTTCAAATCAAAATAATTTTTGTTTGGCTAAGAATTCTAATTTCAAATTAATTTTATTTTAAAAACATGGATTCTTTTTTCCAAAAGTAGTCATTTCTTTATTGATTAGTGTTACATTTTCATCGCATTTCAATCTTTTTCGTCATCATGGATACGTTAAAAATTCGAGTAATTATGGAATATGAGTACCGTCGTGGCAGCAACGCGGCACAAGCGGCACGCAACATCAACGACGTTTACGGAGCTAACACTACAAACCAACGCACCACCTGTTATTGGTTTGCTCGCTTCCGTTCTGGAAATTTCGACCTGAAAAATGAACCTCGCGGTCGTCCGAAGACTTTGGTCGACAATGACGAATTAAAGGCGGTTGTGGAAGCTGATGATACACAATCTACGGCTGAATTAGCAGCAGCTTTCGACGTTAGCGTCAAAACAATATTGGTCCATTTGCGTCAAATTGGCAAGGTAAAAAAGCTTGACAAATGGGTGCCCCACGAACTCAATGATCGCCAGCGCGAAGTACGCGTCGAGACGTGCCTTGCACTGCTCAACAGACACACAAATGAAGGAATTTTGAACCGCATTGTTACCTGCGATGAAAAATGGATTCTGTTTGATAACCGCAAGCGCTCAGCAAGTTGGTTGGATCCTGGTTCAGCACCTAAACAATGCCCTAAACGAAAACTTACCCCTAGAAAAGTGATGGTCACTGTTTGGTGGTCTAGCGCCGGTGTGATTCATCACAGCTTCTTACCAAACGGGGTGAGCATTACTGCAGATGTGTACTGTGAAGAACTGAGCACAATGATGGAGAAGCTGGCGCATCTCCAACCAGCATTGGTCAATCGCTCGTCTCCGCTGCTCCTGCACGACAACGCGCGACCTCATACTGCACAGCAGACGGTCTCCAAGTTGCAAGAACTGGGGTTGGAAGCTCTCCGTCATCCGCCCTACTCACCAGACCTTGCGCCTACAGACTACTACTTTTTCCAGAATTTGGATAACTTCTTGGCGGGAAAAAAATTCAATACCCGAGAGGCAGTACAAAATGCCTTTGAAGAATTTGTTGCCTCCCGTCCAGCTGATTTCTTTAAGAAGGGCATCAATAAACTGCCACTGCGATGGCAAAGATGCATTGATTGCATGGGTGATTACTTCGATTAATACAAATAAAAAAATTCATGAAAAAAATTCGTTTAAATTTTTTCATACAAAACGGCAATTTCATAGGTAAAGACCTATTATAAATTAGATCGGACGCTCGCCTAAGACGAATAAAACTAAAAGCGGGCAATGTATTTTTTTTTATATAATAGCATACGAGCCAGTGGGTCACCTGATGGTAAGTGATCACCGCCGCCCATGCACACTCGCAACACCTTAGGAGCCGCAAGTCCGTTGCGGGCTTTTAAGAAAAGAATAGGCTCGCTTCTTGAAGGCCGCCATGTCATACCGGATCGGAAATACCTAAGTCATTATATTGTCCGTGTGACTCAAATTGAACATTAGTGAGTTGCATAGAACGTAGCTATTTATTTGAACACCTTTAAGCAGCGAATCGTGAGCATAAATAAAAAAAATAGCATTTAAATTATAGTGAAGCTAAGAAGTTGCGTGGTGACGGCGGCGTCTATCAGAATATCATCACCCCATCTCATCCCGTAGCGGTCGTAGAAGTCGTCCGAGGGAATATTTACCAGACGACGGGCAGCAGCTTCCTTCTGAGTACTATGGCCATCCTACTGCGATCGCCTTACCCGCCTGCCAAGCGTGGTGATTATGGCATAGTCGCATGTTTTATATTTTTATATTTTTTATATATATTTTGTTTCCTAAATTTTAATCTTATTTTAGCTATAGTATTTTCATTTTATATGTAGTTTTAGTTGTTATATATTTTTTGTTTTTTACTGATGTCACGAGTGTCATGAATCTGTGCATGTTGGGACACCTTAATAAACTGTGCATTTGATTTTAATTTTTAAGTGTTGTGTTTAGACTAGCAATAATGTAACAGTTACTGGTTGTCCTAAATAAATAAATAAAATAAATAAATAGTCCCCAAGGTGATTCTCGGGGGAGGCTTGTCCAGCAGTGGACTTCTTCCAGCTGTAATGTTGTTCTTGTTGTTGAAGTTAGGAATATAATTCTGTGTACCAAAAGCAAAATTGGCATTAATTGAACTAAAACTAGCAACTTATTGAGATTTATCATGTTGAGAACTTCATTAAAATTCAGAAGGAATACCAAAGGCGGCCCTAATTTGAACCGTCGACGCCAAAACTTTTCCGCAAAATTGAATTTATTCTTCAGCTAAAAAACAACAAGGCTGTAATAATGCTGCCCTCGTACTCTATGTTCATTTAGTTAAGTATGCTGAATATTTTGCCCGAACTTCCCCTAAGAGTACGGAATAGGGTTGCTACTTGACAGTTCTTAAAGAAAATTCAGGGCGGTAAAAATGCTATGTCCTGGTAGAATAGATACTAAAAAAATATTATATAGTGTAGGAATTTAGCTGTTTTTGTTGAAGACTATACATAATAATTTTATAAAGCTACTTTGTTTTCTATATGTGTACATTTATTTCTCATAAGGTTGACATTAGGAATATATACAGGCTCAAGGTCACCCAAAGAGCATTGGAGAGGGCTATGCTTGGAGTTTTCCTGCGAGATGGATTCAGAAATGTCGAAATCCGCAGGCGAACCAAAGACACCGGCATAGCCAGAAAGATTGCAAAGCTGAAATGCCCTCGAGCAGGGCACATAGCTCGTAGAGCAGATGGCTGCTGGGGCAGAAAAGTTAGCGAGTGGCGACCACGAACCGGAAGACGCAGCGTGGGCAGGTCCCCTACAATGGATCGATGATCTTGTGGGGGTCGCTGAAAACTGCTGGATGCGAATAACGCTAGACCGGCAATTGTGGAGATCTTTGGGACAGGCCTTTGTCCAGCCGTGGACCTACTTCGGCTGATATGATGATGATGATGATACATGGTTACTGGGTAAGTCGACCTAGTTCCTTTATGGGTTATAGTTATCATCATTTCTGACTTATTTGACTATAAAATAATATACAATAAATTAAATAACAAAAAAGAAATTTATTACATATGCAGTATATAAAGTATACACTTTGTTTTTAGAATTATGAAATAAAAATAAAAATTTATGTTACTTTTTTTATCTTTAATCCTATTCTGTGACCCAGTTAGTTAAACTGGCTGCAATTTATTAATGAAAATAATAAAACAAGTGATGCACCATAAAAAAACAGCTCAAGCAAATAAATAAGAGCCAAGTAACATAAAAAAGTGGGCAACTACCTACTTGAAAATGTTTAAGTTTGAGACGTGGTATATAGTCAAATTAGTCAGAAATGATGAAAACCATAACCCCATAAAGCAGGGTTTCTTAAAATTAGGGTCCACGGACCCATTAGAGGACCGTAGCATGGGTATCAGGGGCCACATTTAAATAGTGTACTCTTAATATATATAAATTTCCGTTTCGCGTTTCTAAACCAAAAGATAACCATTTGCCTTAAATTGTAATCGCGATCTTGATCCATGTCAATAATAATAATTATGTGTTTGATCGCAAAAGTTAAAGTGTGTTTTCTTTAGTATATTACTTGTTTTCTTCTGCTATATTATTCTAAGATATTATAGTGCACAAGTCTCTGCGCAATCACAGGAGCACTTTCTTTTCTATCACTCTCAAGATCCGATGGGACGACGAGCGACACGACCGGAAAGAGGTCTGGTACAGGACTGACGGCTTTATATACTGGGAATTTTTTCTTAACGAAAATCACACAATCAGTTTTTGTCCCGATTCTGGAAATGGATAACCTAATTATTTAAAAGACGCTTATAAATAAAATCGGACTGACACGTGAAGACCATAATATAGCCAAAACAAGCATAAGAAAGTTACTTATGAAATTTGTTGAAGGAAATTCACCATGTTGGGCTTCGTTTTACACGTGCGGGATTTAAATGAACCGAAAAAACTTAACTTATAAAGACAATACATTTTATGGTTTTCCATTTATTTACTACTAGCTGTGCCCCACAGTTTTACTCGCGTTATACTTTATAAAATATAGCCTATGTGTTAATCCAGGGTGTCACCTACCTCCATACCAAATTTTATTAAATTCGCTCCAGCCGTTTCGACGTGAACAAGTAACAAACATACACACTCACACAGTCACACACTCACAAACTTGCGCCTTTATAATATTAGTGCGATTATTCCATGGGTTTGTGCTTTTAGCGTATGTATATTTATAATACATTGGTTCAAGGTTAGTCTTAAAGAGGCGAGATAAATTTGCTCCTCCTTTGTTTGTCCCACCAAAGGACAAATACCTCCGGGACACAATTTTCCATGGCTATCCTGGAGGACTCTTCATAGACTACGTGCCCAGGTTTGTAGATCAAAAGAAAACATGTGCAAATGAGGTTACATTTCCACATCACAAAATATCTGCGAGTGCGGCGTGGCACCCCAAAGTATGGCACATTTATCTGATTGCCCCTCTTGTCAAGTCTCACTTCAGCCAAAACGATCAGCGTTGCCCAATTTTGGGAAGATAAAATCTAATTCTTACCATCGACACGATAAGCAGAAGCTCTTATTATAACTCAATAGAGTTTAAAATGAGGTGATAACTATCATACCATAATAGTTACCTATTCAGTCCAGCTTAGTGTAAGCGTTTGTAGTAGGCGTCCAAAATCACTGTCACCGTGACACACTGTGTGAGTTCAAAGGCTTCACAGCACGCATGAGCAAAGAACCAAAAGTCGGCAAGGCGGAATCTGAATAAGGTAACGGTGTAAATTCTCGCGATATACATCTAGTAAGTCTATGGAAGGAGGAATAACAATTTTAGGTTTCACTAGGGCATTCGTTTGCAGCGCAAAAGGATTCTATAACACAGAGTAGCTAACGTTGCTTTTGACGCCACACGACGGAACAGCGGTCCTTAGTTTCTCTGTATTTGATGTAATTAATTAAATATTAAATAGTAGTTTAACAAATTTTTATATAATTTATCAACAAATTATATAAAAATTAGTTAATGTTAAATGTAATAAATTACGTCCACTGCTGGATAAAAGCCTTCCTTATGAATGGGGTAATGCTATCATCGCCACGCTTGGCAGACGGGTTGGTGGTCGTAGTGTGATGGTCATAGTTCACAGAAACCCCTGCTGCCCGTTTTCTGGTAGGTATTCCCTCGGGACGATTTCTACGCATCCCACGGGATAAGCTGGGGTGATGATATTCTTCGCCGTCACCACACAGTGTAAAAATAATATGAGGGGTGTATTTTCGTAGTTGTGAATAAACCTGTAGGGTTGGGGTCTGCCATTTTACAATACATCGTCGACACTTAATACTAATAAAAGTACTAATCAAGCAATCACCAATTATTTATTTATTTACTGAACACAGGTACACATATATGGAGCAGAAGAACCTACTTAGTCGCTCCAACTGTCAGGGTAAGATCTGCTTTCGGTAAAAGACAATACCCAAGCCAATCGTCTTACCTATATAACTTGGTGAATAGAGAATTACACTGTATATATTCCATGAAGTTCTGGGACTGTAAAAAAGTTGTAACCGAATGGCTTAAAACTAAATCCTACGACGATATTGAATCAATTGTAGCGGCCTTACAATAACCGCACACCACCCTACCTCACTACTTACACTCACACCCACACGCATTCACACCTCACTCACGCACTCACTGTTACACACACATCACACATACTTGAGCGATTTGGCTTTCTCTGCATTTTTGGTCATGCTCTTGCAGAGCAGGTTGTTAATTTTAATGCTAATGATTAATGTATAATATTAAGTCACCCTGTATTTTAATCATCATTATTATTGTAATCATCTTGAGTACAATAATAATGATAAGTGGAAGAGCGGAGATTCCTAAGACAAGCAATCCTTTGCTTAAAAGGTGTTCTCCAAATATGTGTATCTGTAAGCCTTTTGTAAGACAGGAAGCATGAGAACGACTTCCACCGCGGCCCTTGAGGCCTTACTAAACCTCAGACCGTTGCACCTAGTAGTTCAACATGAGGCCGCGGTTACAGCCATAAGGCTTAACAAAGCTGGTTTGTGGAAGCAAAATAACAGGGAAACGCATACGCGCCTCACGGATGACATACAGAAGACGCTCCCAATGATTGACGCGACATGTGATATAATCCCAAAAACTTTCCTTTTTGATAAAAACTACGCAATCCAACTTCAAGAAGAAGCCAAGGACAGTTCCGATATCCACGAAGTTAGGATATACACGGATGGATCTAAAACAAATAAAGGCACAGGAGCCGGCGTCTTCTCTAGTGACCTAAACATCAATATATCGACTACTCTAGGGAGCCTAAACCCTATTTTCCAAGCGGAATGCGTGGGAATAATTAGAGCTGCAACAGCAGTCAAGTCTAGAATGGTGCGCGGGAAATCCATACGCATTATCTCAGACAGTGCTTCTGTACTCCAGGCTTTAAAGAGCAACAACTTCAACAGCGGTCTCATCATGGAGTGCCATTGTGCACTCGAAAACATAGCATCTGACAACAAAGTTACACTACAGTGGATCCGGGGCCATAGCGGCTCTCTGGGTAATGACACTGCGGACCAGCTGGCAAGAAAGGGCTCAGAAACGAGGATAGTGGGACCAGAACCTCTAGTACCCATACCCTTTAACCAACTTAAAACATGGCTAAGTGAAAAAACCACGCAGCAACATGAAAAATAGTGGATGGATTTAGAATCATGCAGACAGACTAAGGAAGTTCTACCATCTCTGAACAAACGCCTATCCCGCAGTCTACTACATCTGAACAGAAAAGATTTGCGCATGGTCATAGGCATAATCACCGGACACTGCACACTAAACAAACACCTCTTCAAGATTGGCGTCACAGACAGCCCCTTGTGCAGAGGATGCATTGAATCTGAAGAAACACCGGCACACGTACTGCTACACTGCAATAGCGTTGCCAGCCAACGGGCAAAGTTCCTAAACGATCCGAAGACACTGCAGGAAGTACTCAAGCCAAGCTTTCGAGGCCTCTTGGGGTTTTGGATGGAACTAAAATGGTTTGAGTAGCCAAATAAGTTCACGTACAATGGCCCAATTAGGAGGCTAAGTGCGGAAACCAATCGCCCAACTAACTAACTAACTAAGCCTTTTGTAATCGAAATAAACAATTTATTATTATTATTATGGATCATCATTATCATCATCATCATATCAGCCGAAAGACGTCCACTGCTGGACAAAGGCCTCCCCCAAAGATCTCCACAATTGCCTGTCTTGCGCTATCCGCATCCAGCGATTTCCATATATATAATAATAATAAATCTTTATTTCAGACCAAAAGTCCATACAACAATTTTACACAATATATGAATAAAATAGAATAAGGCACTATCTAATTTGAGCGGATGCTATATTAAAATGACAGACCTCTGCGTTCTACGTAAAGACATGCATTGCAAATGTCCATCTAGGTAACAGAATAAAAAAAGATTTTTACATTGCTATTATATAGTCATACATTAATTGAATTGATTCTTAATCTAAAAAAAAAAACAAATTAAAAGATGGTAGGTATATAACAAAGTGAAATCGAGAAAAAGAATTACTTATCGTATGGGCAGTGGTTACCCTGGAGTCATAGTTGTCAAGCCGCCTAGTAGGCCTCCGACTAGCTTAACGCCTGTTGCCGAGTGGCTACGACTGGGCACGTTAAGCTCCCTCCAAAGCACGGAGACGCTCAGAAATTAAACCAATTTGGCGGTCACCCACCTATGGACTGACCGCGAGCCTAGTTACTTAACCTCGCCAATCACTTACGGACCGGTGAGAATATAAAATTAAGTGTTATAAATAATATGGTCATAATTTTTTTTTAATCCGTGTGTAAGGGCCTGTACACACCACGTTTTTAAGCGCGGCGTTGACGCGTGTTTGTAGCGATACAGACGCACGTTAGCATCGTGTTTGTATCGATTTAAACAAACACCAAACTATTAATGTTTTTAAACTTTCGCGATTTGTACACATTTTTATATACTGTGGACACGGGTCTCATCGCGATAAAGATTTAGGTAAATCATTACCTTGGTTACCCGACGTTTCGGACACTGGATTACAAATTTACACAAGCCGCAGGTCCTCTCCACCGATCGTCACTATAACTCCAGAATAGTACGTGAAGCGGTTGAAATAAAGAAACATATCAATTTCAACCGGGAAGACGGATACCGCCTCTCACCATCTTGGAATCCTGTAATAACGAAGTGCCATCGGCGCGTAACCAACGTAGTGCGCTCGGGCGCTGATGTCATTAGTGTCGTGTGTACATACAGTTTCGTAAAGGAAAATGAAAAATATAAAGACCATGAGAGGGTAGATACCGAAAGCCGAACTTCACGGAGACGACGCTGCCGAGCAACACCAGTCGACCCGTGACCACAGCTGGTGCAATCCATGCCGAAACGTCGGGTAACCAAGATAATGATTTACTTTACCTAAATCTTTATCGCGATGAGACCCGTGTCCACAGTATATAAAAACACCAAACTGCTCGTTAGGATAAAAGGCCGCCGTCGACGTTTCTAAAACGCGCGTCGACGACGCGTTTTAAAACGTGGTGTCCACAGGCTCTTAAATCGCAAAAATAGTACCTATGTATATAACTATGTCAAATAAATAGCAAGGTAAACGAAACCAATAAAAACTATACTTTATTGTCAATCATAAATTCAGTGACCGAATAATAGCATTGGCTTACTAAAAAGTGCATAATTTATTTTAATCAATTCTATGTTGAATTGTTTGATTGCTTTTGGTTTTTTATTATATAATGTTACTGCTTTACAGAAAAAAAAATTATGCATCAAACTATTTATTGGCCTGCCAATTCTTAAACTAGAATTATACCGTTGATTCTATTCGACTGAGCTTTGAGTATCAAAAAGTTCTGACTTGCTTCTTACAAATACAGCTATTTCATGTGTATATAGAGCTGGTAGTGTTTGACATCCATTTCTTTAAATGGGTGGCATTTATATACAATTTTAATTGAAACATTTCCCTAACACATCATACTTAACAATTCTATTGAGAGAAATGATTTTGTTTTCAAGAGATGCGATCTATATGTTAAATTTCAGGGCATTGAACTCGATTTCCTTCGTCCTCTATGTTCCTGGTCCTCGTACCCCGTATGACTGTAATTTTTCTAATAATATTTTATGGTCCATGTAGTCAAAGGCTTGCGTCATGTCACAAAACCGGCGCTAACTGGTATTTTACTGTCAATTTTTGATCCAATAATAGCCATGTAATTAACTTACGAAAATAATTACTAAACTAACACTAACAAACTACTATCAATCATTCTTTACTCAAATACTTCGAGCATGAGGTTAACCTAAGTATGTTGTAGTAGTCTATGATGAGCGACGACTCATCGTATTGACTTCGCTCTTTCCTACATAACCCAGATACTAGGTTCTTGAACTCACTCACGTTAGTACGCAGTCTCATATAGTGTGGTAGCTAGCTTGTAAGGTCATTGGATAGGCCTTGAAGTGTGCAAAACAAAGTTTTCTTGTTGTATCAAATCACGGGACAGCATTAATTTAAAAATATTAGCAAAAAAATAAAGTAGTGCGATAGATTTGCATGACGTTTGAGGTTTTAAGTATTTTTAACTAATGATTTAGGCTATGCTAAAATGTAGGCTGTTCTCTTTCGTATATTTTTAGGAGGATTACAATCTTTTAGTTTTTTTACATCCAAACTTAACACACCACGTGCAAATCTATGGCACAACTGTTCTATTGTTTACTGTTAAATGAATATTGCCTATTTTGGTATATAAAAATAATGCGTTGGGCACTCATTCAGCCTTTTCTTTGTCCTCAATTTGCCGTCTTATTTGCGAGATGACATGAGCCCCCACTCATCTTTATATTCCTGTGAAGCAGTATATGTCTTCTACGCTAACTGAAAACGTCAAGAATCCAATATACAATTGTAAAACAGTCGAATTTCCTACGTTATATCCAGCGTCAATACCTGAATTGTCGCAGCATTGATCTGAATTGTGACGCGATGTATCGCTACCGTATCGATTAGATACTAAATCGAGTTCATTGTAGTTGCACGCTTGAAGTATCGAGAACTGATTAACATCGATTCATTGCAATATCGATTAGTTATTGCATCCTAGAGCGCTTGTGGATTTGTTATTTCTGGGCTTAATATCCCACGTATCATCTGTCAGTCTGCTAAGCATTCCGATTGACGAAGTATCCCAGATCAGCGTATATAAAATAACAGTAATAAGTCATACTAATTATTTGGCATGCAGTATATTTAAAACAAATTTCCCTTGTAGTACTTATTTGTTGCACTACTACTACTCACAGTTCTTATCCATCCAAATTGTCTGAAAGAGAATGCTTTAGGCAATAAAATCGCCCATTGTACATTATGTTCTTTATATCCAATGTATTTGTACAATAATGAGTATTTATCTATAGAGGGGTAGGCAGGCACAACGGATTTACATTTGTCACGATATTTCCCCACAACTTTTGCCTCGTTAATTCTCATTATATTCTTCATACACGCTCGCCGGTTAAGGGTACTTCTGACCAGACCTTAGTAGTAGTCAGAGAAGGCGACAAGGTCCCCTTCCGGTTGTACCCTACCAAATAGACCAGGTATATACCAACATACCTTTTTTTTGATCAGGCAGTCGGAATGCCTACGCATGCCACTCGCAAAAAGTGTCTGCGGGTGGGTATGTCGGGCTCGCACCGACTAAACCTAACCTGCCGTGGACTTCTTCTGGCGCCTTATGGGAGGAGCCCCGGGAACGCGGGTATGCTGCTCCGGTGCTCCCGCTTACCGGTGCTTAGACCACGTATACTTAACTGCTTTTGTCAAGTTTTCGGTTAATAGGATTATTTTTTTTTGTTTTTAAGATATTGCCCCCATCAGGTTATGAACGTATCGCGGGTTACTTTACAAACATATAATTGACGGACACAAATATCATCCACACTCAGAACAACTATTAAAGGATCACACAAATAAATGTCCTGCACCGGAATCACTTTACAATAAGTACAGAAACTAAATCTAAAATACATATATATGTATTTTAGATTTAGTTTCTGTACTTATTGTAAAGTGACGCGCGTTAGGATAAACTAGTTGAGCTTAGGCTAAACTATAATGACCTAGAACTAACAAGGTTATAAAATCAACTTTGACAGCTTTACTTACATAATATAGAAAGCTTAGTAAGTTTATCGTGATACGTGAAGATGACACTGTATTTAATTGGATCGGTCAAAATGGTAGGGCTAGTTGAGCTTAGGCTAAACTATAATGACCTAGAACTAACAAGGTTATAAAATCAACTTTGACAGCTTTACTTACATAATATAGAAAGCTTAGTAAGTTTATCGTGATACGTGAAGATGACACTGTATTTAATTGGATCGGTCAAAATGGTAGGGCTTTGCAGTGCGTATTTTTTTTAAATTAATGTCTAGTCTTACTAATGGACACGTATGGTTTCCGGCCCAGAAAGGATGATAGGGCCATAGCATACCATCCGATGGGTGTCGTAAAAGGTTACTGAGGGATACACAAGGTAGTCAGGCAGCACCGCTACCTGTGTAAGCTGCCACTTAACTGCGGTCTCCAACTCGCTTGCCAAGCGCGGTCACGGCAGACCCCTCCAAATGATAATGTTATAAAAACCTTTGGGAAGACCTTATGTCCAGCAGGAGATGTTATCAGGTTGATGATGTGATAATACATGTAAATAAGTGTGCTAAAAATTCATCCCATACGTACAGGCAATGCGAAGAACTGTGGCAAGCACACATTTGCAGTTCCTAGTACTATTTGATATTGAAGTAGTGTGTAGGGTGCTTTACTAAAATAACAAAATTACGCTTTGAGTTACTGACGGACGGACTGGATCATACTGTGAAGGTTTTACCACTTCTTGCAATTTAAATTCTTTTGAAACAATCAATTTTGTCTACGATGTTGACATGGATACTAATATAGATGACATTATTATTATTATTTTATATTATTATTTCTTATGAACAATGTATTAGAATATTATAATTAATGTTAGATGTCAATGATTTGATAAAATTTCGCATGTCATTACAAAATATGTGGAACTATAATTGTGATGACTATAAAATCTTGTCTGTAGCATATTTTAAGCGAATTAAAGATTACTTACTTACTTATATAGTTTTGAGTATGGTTTCAAATTTGTCTTAGAGCCGTTTAAGCGCGCGCGTTTTGGACAAACAGAGTTTCGACAGACCAGTTTGCTTTTGTTTGTATCGATACAAACGCGATGCTTACGCGCGTATGTATCGCTAAAAACGCGCGTCAACGGCGCGCTTAAAAAATGTGGTGTGCTTTAGTTCCAGATTTGAAAAACAAGAGACTGCCAACCCTAGAAGAAAAAAATCTTATCAATTTATTAAGTCCCATCGAATAATTAATCTTTTTGTCTTTACGTAAAGTTCGTTTTCTTTAATAGGCTTTCGGTAGTGAATGTCGTTAGTGTTATTTATTGTTATCTTACTCTCTGTAATTGTTTGGGGACTTCGCTAAGTAATTTTGTTAATGGTATTTTTTAGTTTATTAAGTCTTCTAAGTCGGATTTAATAATAAATTATGCTCTCTATGTTTTTGATAAAGCTCACTCCCTCTTCTTTCCCAATGAGTATTTTTTATTATTTTATTATTCATTTTGGGCAGTAGTAACTCTGGTGTCAGAGTTGTTCAAGCCATCAGGTAGCCCTCTGGCATGACTGCCGGCACCGGTTGTTGTCATTAGACAACAGCCTAATTTTAAATTTTCATTTGTTTTCATTGGATAATTAATTTATGGAGGTGGTTTCCAGTCTGGTGGGGCTGGTTTCGTTAATGATAAGAACCAGTCACTTACTTATTGTATGGACAGTGGTCACACTAGTGCCAGAGTAGTTCAAGCCACCCAGTAAATAAAATAAAATGAAATAAAAAAGGTTTTTATTCACGTAGACTTTAAAAAAGCGCCTGTAAATAGTCAGAACATGTTTGTAGTAATACAGTTATTATTTCGAGTAACATATTACAGATATTTAGGTACACGGAATGTTAAAACATTTGTACAATTTATTTTATAATGGTAGTAATATTTAACTAGTTTTTATTAAGTTATTGTCAAGGAGATTATGTTTTGGTTTAATTATTGAAATTTATATTTTGATACATATTGTCTGAATGGTTCTAGATTCTCCGTGCCCTCCGAAGCACGGAGATGCTCTAAATGTTAAGCATGTTACCAATCATCCACCTGTAGACTGTATTACTTATAGAGCAGTGAGTGGAATTGTCCATGAAAGTCTGACATTTAAATTAGGTTAATGGTTTACCAGCCCGGATCACCAACAATGTATAAAATAATAATTATTATATTATCTTGAGACAACTAACACACTGCCATCTGATCCCAAACTAAGCAGAGCCTGTACTATAGCAACTAGTCAATATATAAACATACTTATGTTTAAGCTATTGCATAGCTTCTATCGCGGGCTTTGAGCGTGGGGACCGAATGCAGAAATTCCGTAACGAAAAACCTAACACCCTCCACTCCGACCGCCATCTATCGATAAATACCAGAACTTTTAATGACTTTTTGAAATATCACGCTTGTCTCTTTAGTTCAGCAACCCGCCTTTAGGTGGCATTGGTTGTATTGGAAAACTACCGTAATCAGCTGTTTGTGAGAAAGTATATAGGTGTATAGGTATTTATCATCTACGTACAACAGTGAATATCGGTACTCGTATAATTTGTGTACAAAGTGTTTTAAATATGAATAAACAAAGTGCATTTATTAATGAATAAAGTCACGACAAAATAGTGAAAGAAAATGAGTTAGTACTCTATATACATTCATTTTATTATTATTATCACAAATGCAGTATTATAAAATATATAAATAATTATAATTGCCTTAGTTGATAAAAAATGCTATGCAATAGCTTTACCGCGGCAGTCTCCGAGTGCCACACGTCTTTTTTTTCTATATCCATATAAATTACAGCCCGACACAGAACAAATAATCGTTGTCATCACACAAAGATTTGTCCTGGGCAGGGATCGAACCCACGAACCCACCCTCGACACCTCTGTCTTAGCAGTCACTTTCACCAACCACTAGACGCACAGGCCAGTAAATACTGGATACTAAGATTTTTAAAAACACCCCTTAACGAGTTGAACGTACATATATGGAATCTATACATATAATAAAATCGTAGGGAAGTGAAAACTGTACATTGAATATTTTTTAATAGGATACCTGGGGCATAATCTACAATCGATATCGAAGCCAAAAATATAGTTTTTAGAATTTTTGTCTGTTTATCTGTATGTATGTCCGGGCTAAACTCAAAAAGTACTGCATGGATTTACTTCAAATTTTGCGTGAATATTACTAAGAGGTCGGGTCAACATATAGGCTACATATTATCACACTATCACCTACGGGGGAGGAGCTGTGATAATTTATAAAGTTTAACGCGGGTAAAATCGCGGGGCACACCTAGTATACATATAAACAGCCCGACACAGAACAAATAATCGTTGTCATCACACAATAATTTGTCTGGGTGGGGATCGAACCCACGAACCCACCCTCGACACCTCTGTCTTAGCAGTCACTGTCACTTACCACTAGACGCACAGGCCAGTAAATACTGGATACTAAGATTTTTAAAAACACCCTTTAATGAGTTGAACGTGTTTATATGGTGCTAGCTGTGCCCCGCGGTTTTACCCGCGTAAAATTTTATATATTATCACAGCTCCAGCCTTGTAGGTGATACCGTACCTAGCCTCTTAGTAATATTCATGGAAAATTTTAAGTATATCCAAGCAGAACTTTTCGAGTTTTGCCCGGACATACATACAGATAAACAGACACACAGACAAAAATCCTACCTAAAAACTATAGCGCTTCAGGTATGTTTGCCGAGGAGCGCACACAAGACTTCTACACGCTTATGCGTAACAATATTGCCTCCCTGGTGCGCAGGTGGCGGGAGAGTCCCAACAAGATGCTTGTTGTATTTGCTGAAATAATGGAGAGTGCTGTATTAGGTAGGTTCATACAGTTGCACGTCATACGACCTTCTGATAGAGCCTAGTGCAACTGAACTAAGAAATTGTTATATATATCAGTAAATTAAAATAAGATTATAAGTATTAACATAGAATAAGTAAAACATTACTAACCTACTAAAACTAGCATATTAAGTTACTAACATATTTTTAACACAATTTGTTACTAACACAGTGGAGCCTATATTGTTCTGAAATAAAGAAGTATTATTATTAAAAGTAAAAAAGTAAAGTAAAAATGTTTATTTGAACAGAATAATAGTTACCAACTAATGATTACAGAATAGTGAATGCACAACTTTACAAAAAGTACTAGTACTGTCTCCCAAACTAGGCTAATGCCTGTATTTCGGAAAACAGTGCTCATTCAAATAGGTTTATACAATAAAACAGTGGTGGACGTGGTATTATTGGCAATATATGTGTTAGTTTTAAAGAAAATTAATTCTAGGTAAGCGGCATATATTTGTACTATATAAGAATGTGTGGGTGCGTGCGTGCGTGTGTGTGTGTGTGTGTGTTTGTGTGTGTGTGTGTGTGCGTGTGTGTGTGTATGCATGTGTGTGTGTGTATGCATGTGTGTGTGTGTGTGTTAGTGTGTGTCTCTATCTGGTAGCTTTTACTCAATGTACTTTAGCAGCGCTTCAGTGTTATTATAATCTAGCTGGAGAAGCCAACTGGTTGTGATCGACTTAACTTCATGGATGTTGAGGCCTCTAATGTTGTGATTTTTGTTAACCATGTTGTATAGTTTACATGAGACACTCCTATATTGACGTCTGGCAAAGGCGGTTCTGCAACGAGCACTTGAGAAGACAGACTGCTTACTACGTTTTTTGGGATCATGAGGTGGCACAGCTTTATGCATTCTTAAGATAATCCGTTGCACAAAGAGCTGTCTAACAGATAAAATTTTGTTCTCAGTGTACAATTGCTTAGTAGGGTATCTAATCGGCTTTTTGTTCATTACTTTTAATACAGCTCTTTGCGCACGCTCCAATTGAAGTAATTGTGTCTTGTTGGCACTACCCCATACTGGGATGCAGTATTGGACAATGGATTGACATAGGGCAAGATAAACCATTCGTACTTGGTCTGGTGTGGTAACTTCACGTAGGGTTTTAAAAAGATGTATTAGCTTTCTCACCCTGTTTTTAACAGTTTCAACTTGCGGATACCAAGTAAATCCACTGTCCAACTGGACACCGAGATACTTCACATTCGTTCCTCTAGACAACTTATGGCAAGTACAATTATTATTAGAAGCACAGGTGTGGGCTTTAATAGAGAAATCATGAGGTGGTGAATTTAGTTTAGATAAGTAGAAAGGCAGAAAAACGGTTTTGTTCAAATTTAATGTGAGTAAATTATTAGATAGCCAGACCATTATTTGTTTCAGGGAAAATTCCGCTCTGTTTTGTACTACATTCCAGTCAGGGCCACTCACTACAAGTGCAGTGTCGTCTGCATAAGTGTAAATTTCGGTATATGGTAGAGACATAGTACAAAGGTCGTTTACATACAGCTGAAACAGAGTCGGACCTAGAATGCTCCCCTGGGGTACACCGTAACAGACAAAAGCCTCATTACTCATCAAATCTCCAATCTTTACCCTTTGTTTCCTGTTCGATAAGTAATCTCTGAAAAGGTTATGAATTGAGCCCCGTATTCCAAGCCTTTCTAGCTTATCAAGTAAGAGCGGGACAGAGACCGTATCAAATGCTTTCGAAAGATCCAGAAAAATGCATAAACACCTGTTGTTATCGTCCAATTTCTTCACCACCGTGTGAGTTAGGTCAATGACAGCGTCTTCAGTAGAGACACCAGATCTAAATCCGTACTGATTCTTAGCTAGAATTTTGAATTTTATTATTTGGTTTTCTTTAATTTCTCCCTTCCTGGAGGGGTTTGTTAGTCATCACACGGGCCGTAGCCAAGCGTGACAAGAAGATTACGTTATGGTATAGGCTGAAGAAACTGAAAAAGAAGTTAGGAATTTTCAAGTAAGACGACACGTGTTCAAGATTATTGCGTTCTGCAAGGTGTTAAGAGTATGCTTGGGGATTTCTAGAATATCTAGGCTTCGTATGATTCCAGTGGCAGACATAACAATGGGAACTATTATTATTATTATATTTTTGGCTTCGACATCGATTGTAGATCACGCCCCAAGTATCTTTTAAAAAAAATATTCAATGTACAGTTTTGACTTTCCTACGATTTTATTATATGTAGGTATAGATACATTATATGATTATACAAAACATTCTCAAGGAAAATACGAAAATAAAATATTCTACAATGTATGTGACAACGAGACATCGGTCTTCATGTAAAACCCAAACCAACGGCATTACACAATTATATTACAAGTACCCCCAGAAAAAGAGGTTTATTTTATACATTAATTTAGCTTTAATTAACACCAACTTTCCGTAAAAGTTTCCACCTCGCATTCGCATGTCAGCACGAACCAACTTGTTATACGAAACTAAAAGATATTTCAATGCACTAATGAACGTATAAGTGACTTCAAAAAGACTGCTATACAACTAGAAATATAAATCTGCGAGAGTGGAGTTTTAATCTTGTCTCTTCCATAGACCACTAGCCGAAATACATCGGCCGACTGTGGATGTGTCATTTCGCCACACCATACCAAACATTCTCTAGGAAAAGACGTAAATAAATTATTGTACAATGTATTTGATAACGAGGCATCGGTTTTCATGTAAAACCCAAACCAACCGCGTTACACAATTATATTACAAGTACCCCCAGAGAAAGAGCTTTAATTTTTAGAGCTTTAGCTTTAATTAACACCAGCTTTCCGTAAAAGTTACTCACATTCGCATGTCAACACGAACCACCTAGTTATACGAAACTAAAAGATATTTTAATACACTAATGGACATATAAGTGACTTAGGATAGACTGCTATACAACTATTACACAGCTTCGTTAGTCTAGCGGTAGCGTGTTTACCCGCAGATAACGAGGTCCTGGGTTCAAATCCCGGGTCGGGTCAAAAGTGATTTTGGGACTATTCTATAATAAAAAAAAAATCTCAGCATCAGCCCAAAGTCTGGGAGTTGGCAGTATTATACTCCCGTGCCTCGGAGAGCACGTAAAGCCGTCGGTCCTGTACCTGACATCTTTCCGGTCGGGTCGCTAGGCGTCCCATCGGATCATGAGAGTGATAGAATGGAAAGTGCTCCTGTGTTTGCGCACACACTTGAGCACTATAATATGTCCCGCGCAGATGGCTAATCTCTGTTGAGACTGGCCGCCGTAGCCGAAATTCAGCTAGGAGGACATTATTATTATTACTACACAGCTGTTATACAGTTATAAAAGCCAAGACTACGTAACAAAGAAACTTCTTAGTTCAAGTTTAGTTTGGGTGTGAAAATTGTTACATTTTAATTTGTACAAACACTGCTAAATAGTCGAAAATCAACTTTGTATCTCAGTAATAAGGAGTAAATTTCGATGTATATCAAATAGTAGAAATGTGCTACCGGCATAATTGATTTTATTGAGTGTCGGAGGCTGTTAGTGTGTATTTATATCGGGTTTAAGAGGTCAGTGAAGATTTGTAAAGTTACTTTTATGTTGAGAATGAAAAAAGGTAAACTTAATAAATCCAACGAAAACAGGTCTAAAGGTCTTTGACAGGCAAATTTGTATTTGTCAATGACAGGCTCGTTTTTTCGATTGTCCTATTTTTATAGTGAAACTTTTTCATCATCTATCGCATGTTGCAATAAGGCGACTAATGTGGCGGCGCCCATGGCTCGCATCAGTTGACCGTATGACATTTACTTTCTCACTCATCTGTACAAGAGCTCAACGGTATTTGTGTTTTCATTAATGTATTTATATAAATGTTGTTTAAACACAAATATTCATATCAGTACCAACACAAGTCTAGTCATCATCATCATATCAGCCGGAAGACGTCCACTGCTGGACAAAGGCCTCCCCCAAAGATCTCCACAGTTGCCGGTCTTGCGCTATCCGCATCCAGCGATTTCCAGCGACCCGCACAAGATCATCGGTCCATCTTGTCTAGTGTGTCAAATAAACCGGTCAACGACGAAAAACCAAGAATGATAATATAAAATAATATAAAAAAAAATATATTGTTTCATAAATGGTTGCACTTAGATATTTAAGATGACACTGGAACCCGCACTAGGATACCCTGTGTTGCAGGATCCAGTCTCGTCCGTCGAGGATTGTTTTACAATAAAATGTGCTTAAATAAATTCTTCAGGTTACAGAATTAAATAATTAAAATTAAGTGTTGGTACATGACATCTAAATTCTGAATACTGTATAGATCATTGTGTGTGTATGTGTGTGTGTGTGTGTGATGCGAAAATATCTGACAGTGACATAATTTTAGGCCATCAAAGATAAAGTTTCACTTGGATCTTGGTGTCATATAAACACACAGCCCTGTTTTTTTCTTAAGAAAGGGGGAATGCTTTCGTATGACATCCGCAAAAAGTGTGCTAGTGGCTATGTTGGACTCGCACTGCTACTACTAAACATAACCTGATGTGGACTTATTTTGGCACCTGGGGAGGGGGGAGGAGGGGACCCCGGGAACGCGGGAATTTTGCTCCGGCTCATGAGTTCAAATCCCGAGTCAAGTCGAAACGTGTCAGTCAGGAGTTTGTAAGTTTGCGGTGAAGACCAGGTGAAGAAGTCAGGTACAAATGATGTGTCCCCAGTCGTAGCGGATAGACGTCCCGCGCGGGTAACCCTTTGGTTATGAGTGTGAGGATGAGAGAGAGTACTTTGAACGAGCACTATAATACGGCAAGAGTAGCCAACTAATCTCCATTAACATGGGACGCCGTAGGTAAATTCAATTCAGCCAGGAGAATTCCATGAACACGTATTTTTTTAATATATTTTGCCTACGTAATAAGTTACGTTAATGTCCGTCTGTGTTCATTATATATCCATAAAATGAATTATCAAAATAGACTTAAAAGTTAAAAAAAAAATTGATAAAAATAATGTGTTTAAAATAAATGTGCACATATAAATGTAGCAGAAGCATTATTTAAATTGTTTATTGTTTTTAAATCAAGATATTGTAATTGAGAGCGCAGTAGAAATATCCCATAAATTGCATTCATAGAGTATATTATTCCGTTTCCATCCTTTGCGAGGACATGTCCCTTCATATTCCAGGTAGGCTTTTAAATTGCCACCTTAATAATATAGTGAACACAATTCCAAAAACCATCTCCATTCCTCTGAATAACGAATTTCCAGGATTTTTTTGCCATTCACAGTTTACCGACCTACGGAAAGTTCATTATCGGGAGAGAGATGCGATAATAGCCTGGCTTTTGGAATAATGGATATAGTAGATCCGACAGCGTAATCGATATACCTAGTAAAAAGTATAAATTAATGAGTTTAATTTCGCCGGCAGTTAATCTTTGCTTGTCTGTGACATTTTCTAGTAGATATTTTTATACAGATCAAGCCGACCCAATCTGTCAAATTTCCCCAATTGTAAGTGAACCTTATGCTTTTGTGATAAAGTTGAAAATCTATTAAAGATATTTGATAGATTGGGGTAGCTTGTTGTGCTGGCGTCTGTGCAATCGGCACGAACGTCAGTGGCAACCACGATCTTGCAAGGGTCGTGGGAAGGGGCTGGATGCAGGGAGCACAAGACCGATCATTGTGCAGATCCCTGGGGAGGTCTTTGTCCAGCAGTGGACGTGTTTCAGCTGCTATGATGATGATGGCAATCAGTCAGCAAGTAAGTATACGTCTAACTGAACTGATAGAAAGTGGTTACCGTAGCTGCCGCTTATGCTATACATGACATCACTCAACACATCTCTTTCGTCCTTTCAGATTGGTCCATAGCTCATTTCTTACACATTTCACGATAAAATAGAATAGAATACATTTATTTGTTTAAAACATGGTGTATAAAGTAGGTCTTACGGGTATAATACTTTTCACATGTTTTAACTAACTGCTCAATACAATATTACTATCGAATGAATGAACTCTTTATTTGCGAGAATACAGGTTATATTTGATGGTATTATATTTTCGTTTCACTGTATTCGACAGAATACGTCATGCAAATATTTAAAGTAATTAGTATTTGTAGGTACATACCAGAAAAATATACAAATATTGTTTAGTTAATACAATTAAAGGAATCTCTACACAGAGAAATCAAAAGCAATTACTGCAAAATTTTAAAAGATTTAAGACCACAAAGTATAACATAATAAAACAGTACTTAATATTAATATATAGATATGGAAGCCAAAAATGTAGCGTTTAGAATTTTTGTCTGTGGGTCTGTTTGCCTGTATGTAAACTTGCTAAACTCAAAAAGTATTGCATGGATTTACATCAAATTCTGCATGAATATTACTAAGAGGTCGGGTAAACATATTAGCTACATATTATCACACTATCACCTACGGGGGAGGTGCTGTGACAATTTATAAAATTTAACGCGGGTAAAACCGCGGGGCACAGCTAGTTTTGTAATATAAACGTAGTACCGACGGCCGCTGGGGCAGACAGGTTCCCGAGAGGCGACCACGAATCGGAAGTCGCAGCGTGGGCAGGTCCCCTACAAGATGGACCGATGATCTTGTAAGGGTCGCTGTAGACCGACGGATGCAGGTAGCCCAAGACCGGCAATTGTGGAGATCTTTAGGAAGGCTTTTGTCCAGCAGACGTCTTTCGGCTGGTATAATAATGATGATGGTAGGGACATGTTGTTAAATTAGACATAGGAATTAAAGTAAAAAGAATTAATATTTATCACATACTAGCTGTGCCCTGCGGTTTTACCCGCGTTAAACTTAATAAATTATGACAATTCCTCTCCCGTAGGTGATAGCGTGATAATATGTAGCCTATATGTTGACCCGACCTCTTAGTAATATTCATGCAAAATTTTAAGTAAATGCATGCAGTGTTTTTTGAGTTTAGCCCGGACATACATACAGACAAACAGGCACACAGACAAAAATTCTAAAATCTATATTTTTGGCTTCGATATAGATTGTAGATCACGTCCCAAGTATCCTTTTTAAAACATATTCAATGTACAGTTTTAACTTTCCTACGATTTTATTATATGTATAGATTGTCTTTCAGATTGGAAGACTAAAAGAGATAGATGTGGTTAATTTTAATTCGATAACATTTTATAGTTCAAAATGTGCTTGATCCATAGTCACTTTTGATGTGTGTGATTTATATCCATAAGTCGTTGGTCCATCGGTATCCGGCTTAAAGCACCAATTTAATTAAGCTTAATCTCCCCGCAAAAATTTTAAAGAAACTGAGTTTACACATATATTCACATCAAGACATCATAGAAGAAGAAGTTAACTGAACATAGACTAAGAAGATAATTCAGTCCAGTTCCCATTTGGGATTCTATGGGATCTACTCTGGTAGCTAGCCCCAAACACACAACACACATTGAGAGCCTACCTCAATAAAAATAGAAATAAAGCACAATAGAAGAACAAAAAGAATCAAATGAATTAAGAAAGTTTATCAATTAGATTGTTCCTCATCTTTTGTAAGTACTTTCAAGCCGGAACATAAATGCAATAAAATTTTATTCAATAAATTTCAATGTCATCAAAGACAGACCACACTAAGCCAATATCTTAATAAAATCTCCACCAGAGTCGGAAAACTCGGCATTCACGAAAAATCGTTTATGAATCGAAAGCGGAAAATAATGGTGACTTTAAACTGGTCCGTTAATCAATCGCTATATAAACATCGTTCGCAAACACCCAATATTCAATATTATCAGCCGATCGAACGAAATGCGTTATCTGGAAGCTATTCAGCGCGATAAAAATTCTGAGATTTTCACCACAGTGCAGGAAGATCAGCTAGATTATCACTTTTGTACTAAACACATCTGCAAATGTTAGTTACATACGTAGCCTGTTTTCTAGAGGGGTAGGCAGAGACAACGCTTTTCCATTTTACCTTTGTACAACTTTTTGCCTCGTCGAGCATTTATTTAGTGGTTCAATTGTTTAGAATTTCCGTAGTTAGGACGTTACACTAACCTGTCTGTCCCGGTTCTAGTCTTAAGACTTAAGAAAACGGTCTTAAGACTATGTAAGAGGCCTCTTTCTTTGAAAATGTAGAGGAAATGGATACGCAAACCACCCGCAAAACGTCTCTGCGAGTGGGTATGTCGGACTCGCAATGACTCAACCAAACCTGCCGTTGACTTCTCTTGACACCTACTAGAGGAACTCCAGGAACGCGGGAATGCTGATCCAGTGCTCATGTCAGAGGACTATTCGGCGGTTTCAATAACTCTAATAGTAGGCTAATCAACCAGCAGCAACCATCCATTTATTGTAAAGTAAAAGTATGTTTTAATCACACGAATGTTTCTCAAGAAGCTACACTGTAACAACAAGTCAAAGCTTTGAATTAAAAATAAAATAATTTTATGGTGAGCAATGTAAAGGTCTCGGATTTTAATCACTCACAACAACACTAGGGGATAAATTTTATTTATACTATCCAGTCACTAAACAAATGTCATAATATGGCTTTGTTTGGCGATTACATATTATTATATAGCACGCTTGTAGAAGCGCCCATAGCTAGATGCTCTCACCGGTCCATAAGTGATCGGCGAGGTTAAGCAACTAGGCTTGCTTCGGTCCATAGATGGGTGACCACCAAAGTGGTTAAATTACTGAGCATCTCTGTCCTTCGGAGGGCACGTTAAGCTGTCAGTCCCGGCTGTAGTCATTAGGCAATAGTAGTTAAGCCATGTCAGACGCCTACTGGGCGGCTTGACCAGCTCTGACACTAGGGTAACCACTGCCCATTAGATAAGTGAGTAACATATAATAAATATCTTAGGATTACTAACACATGTATATCTGATTGCAAACTAGGCAGTAACTAACTTATAAACATACCTATATATTTCTACATACATACATATCATAGATAAATCACAGAAAAAATAACGTTTGCCAGCTCATCAAATAAAACTTGTGTCCTGGCTTAGCAGCCGGGGTCACTAACCACTAACAAGTCTCAACTCAATAATAAATTAGTGAGATCAGTCATACTGATCCTACTCATCTGTGTCTTCACAGCTTTTACTGGCGTTTTTATATAGACGTCTTTATTGAAACCGGCTAATAAATCGCAGGCACATTAACTTAGAACATCGTGGAATGCTTTCAGAGTTATTTTATTCAGTTATTCTGGCCATTGTCCTCTAGTGTCTTGTGGATCTAATGGTGTGGTGTAACCTGAATATGTTAGTTATTTCTTTTTTGTGTTGATTTATTTTGTTTGTTAGTGGGTTGCGAGTTATGTTTATTATGATTGTGTTAATGATAACCATTTATATGGAAAGAGGCGCTCGCCACTTGCTCTTGTTGATTAGATATGTATACCTATATGCTTACTTCTAGGCACGCAATAAAATTAATGGAATGGGTAACTTCAATGTGTGCTGACTTGTTACCTACCTTATACATTTTTTTTTCAAAAAGACAACTCCCGCACTAGACAATTTAATACCTGTCCCGGGGTTTTTACAAACATATAATAGATGGACACAAAGTACATACATCCAGACTCAGAACAACTATTTATGGGTCACACAAATCGAAGTCGGGCCACGAAGTGGCGAGGCGACTGTCTTAACCGCTGCGACACACGTGCAGTCATTCAATTGTTTTTTTTAATCTTACTTTGTGTAAATGAAACGGTGACTACAACACTAGGCCAAAGATCTCTGTGTAAATGTAAATGACAACTTCAACACTAGGCAAAAGATCTCTGTGTAAATCTAAATGACACCTTCAACACTAGGCAAAAGATATCTTTGTAAATGTTAATGACAACTTGAACACTAGGCAAAAGATATCTTTGTAAATCTAAATGACAACTTCAACACTAGGCAAAAGATCTCCGTGTAAATGTAAATGATAACTTCAACACTAGGCAAAAGATCTCCGTGTAAATGTAAATGACAACTTCAACACTAGGCAAAAGATCTCTGTGTAAATGTAAATGACAACTTCAACACTAGGCAAAAGATCTCCGTGTAAATGTAAATGACAACTTCAACACTAGGCAAAAGATCTCCGTGTAAATGTAAATGACAACTTCAACACTAGGCAAAAGATCTCTAAGTAAATGTAAATGACAACTTCAACACTAGGCAAAAGATATCTTTGTAAATGTTAATGACAACTTCAACACTAGGCAAAAGATCTCTGTGTAAATGTAAATGACAACTTGAACACTAGGCAAAAGATCTCCGTGTAAATGTAAATGACAACTTCAACATTAGGCAAAAGATATCTTTGTAAATCTAAATGACAATTTCAACACTAGGCAAAAGATATCTTTGTAAATATAAATGACAACTTCAACACTAGGCAAAAGATCTCTGTGTAAATCTAAATGACAACTTCATCACTAGGCAAAATATATCTTTGTAAATGTTAATGACAACTTCAACACTAGGCAAAAGATATCTTTGTAAATCTAAATGACCACTTCAACACTAGACAAAAGATATCTTTGTAAATCTCAATGACAACTTCAACACTAGGCAAAAGATATCTTTGTAAATGTTAATGACAACTTCAACACCAGGCAAAATATATCTTTGTAAATCTAAATGATAACTTCAACACTAGGCAAAAGATATCTTTGTAAATGTTAATGACAACTTCAACACTAGGCAAAAGATCTTTGTGTAAATGTTAATGACAACTTCAACACTAGGTAGAAGATCTTCGTGTAAATGTAATTGACAACTTTAACACTAGGCAAAAGATTTTTTTGTAAATGTATACGACAACTTCAGCACTAGGCAAAAGATCTTTGTGTAAATGTAAATGACAACTTCAGCACTAGGTAAAGGTCTCTGTTGCTATTAAATACTACTAGTAAACTAAGTAAGAACCCGATAATTAAAATTTTGCTACAGTTTAGCACTACCGAGTTGGGTTCATACGAGCGCGGCACAAATGTTTGAAATCCTGCAAATGTACTTTATGTGATGTAATATGCCTTCGTGCAATAAAGTGTACTCTATCTATATATCTACACGAAGATAGTTAAGTTCACATCTCGTCATTGCCAGTTACCCTCACACAATCGATACTATCAGGCCAAACCGGAACTAGACCCCTATATTCTTGCCAAAGGGCTGCAAAAGGAGGTTACATCCTCTTTCCACCCCCCTCTAACTTATGGCTATTTAATGGGCAATTTTGATTCTATTTTAATAAAGATGGATTTCGCAAGGGCGCTTTTGATGGCAGATCTTTCAGCGGGCTGTTCAATTAAAGTTGCATTTACTTGATAAGGTTCTAAATCTTTATAAAAATAGCGCCTTGATTTTCTTTGAAACGGTTCTTTTAGAAAATAACATTGTTGTCCGGTCTATGTTATATTTTTGGAACGAAGTCCTTGCTTGGAGTTCTTCTTCTTATCGTGTCGATGGTAAGAATTAGATTTTATCTTCCAAAAATTGGGCAACGCTGGTCGCTTTGGCTGAAGCGTCATACAAGTCCTGAAGGGAACAAGAGACTGGACAAGAGGGAGTCCTTGCTTAGAGTTTAATGGTAGGAATCTTCACGTAAGCAACATAATGATCTGGCTTCTCTGTGTGAATAGCTCTCTCCCTCAGTCTCTTTCTATTAAGTGCGTGCGAATATCGATATTAGAGCTGAGAATAGTGCTATTAATTTCAAAAATAGCACGGCAAGCGAGCAAGCGCGTGTCCTGATGGTAAGTGATCACCGCCGCACGTTGACACTCGCAACACCAGAGGATCCGGAAGTGCGTTGGCTTTTAAAAGGGGAATACGCACACTCATTGAAGTTCCGTATCAGAGAAACCGCTTATATTTTAAAACCAGATCACTGAAAAAGAATGGTTTCGGCTTTTGCGCGGTTAAGACAGTCGTCTCACCACTTCATGTCCCGGGTTTGATTCCTGTCTGTATGTACTAGGTGTCCGTCAATTATATGCTTAGTAAAATACCCCGGGACACAGAGATGCCTTTCAATTTAACACAAAATAATTTGAAATTTAAACTCAATGTAAATTATCACTCTATAGTGCAATTTATGATAATCATAAATATTTGATAGTTTTGTGTTCAGTCTATTTGGGCCCATATATTTTTTGACAATATTCAAACACGACAATCTGATCCCAAACTTAGCAGAGCTTGTACTATGAAAACCAGATAACTGATATAATACATATAGGTACTACTTTTATTTTCTAAAAACACACATACTAATGTATATTACGCCCATGTAATATATATATATATTCAGAAAGGTTCTCGAGTGGCGACCACGGACCGGAAGACGCAGCGTGGGCAAGATACAAGATGGACCGATGATCTTGTGCGGGTCGCTGGAAACTGCTGGATGCGATTAGCGCAAGACCGGCTATTGTGGAGATCTTTGGGGGAGGCTTTTGTCCAGCAGTGGACAAAGGCCGTTGTCTTTCGGCTGATATGATGATGATGATGATATATATATTTATATTCATATTAATATATATTACACCAGACTTTCATGAACACAACCACACACACCTGGGTGGGAAACGAACCCACGACCCCCGGCGTGAAAAGAACATTATATGGTAGATCATACACACGAGGCTAGTGTGCTACTGACATAACTGCACGTGTGGCACAGCGCCTTAGACAGTCGCTTCGCCGCTTCGTGTGGCGGGTTCGGTCCCGCGCCGGATAACTATTTATGTGACCCATAAATAGTAGTTCTGAGTCTGGATGTAATTTGTGTCCATCTATTTTATGTTTGTAAAGTGCCCCGCGACACAAGGATTAAATTCCCTATTACGGGCGTTGTCTTTTAAAAAAAGAAAAATATTGTCATCGGCGAATGAAAAATCTATTGGGGCCTCTGTCTACCCCTATAATATAATTGAATGAACAATTTAAAATATAATTTCTTATAATAAAGGGTTTTATAAATAATATCTTTGTTCTACGGACAATGTAAATTAAATATGTTCAACTACACAATAGCACAGTAGTTATAGGGTTCACTGGGAACAAATGTTGAATAAAACAATTGATTTTCATTAACATTTGAAGGGTAAGCAATGTTCTCACACTTTCCTCCATAGATGACTAACAAAAAAAAATGTTTTGACTTATAAATGTGTACCCAAGCAACATTTGCGCACCGAAATGGTAAAATACCATTTCGGTGCGCAAATGAACACATGACATTAATGAACACAGGACATTAATGTTAAACTAACACCACTATGTACTCATATTTCGCAAATAAATTATTTGAATTTGAGATGTATTCGAAGTTATATCAGTGGACAAACTTCCAACATGAAACCTATTAGGGCACAGCTAAACAATATAAATGTATGGGTATATTCAGTGGAAGTACGCGTATGGCGTACCAGCAAAAGCCCTTTATAACCAATTAAAAGACCTAGGATTATCAAGAACTTCCCTAAGTTCCATTTTAGAACGAGTATCCAAAGCGGCATTGTGCTCGCCGCTCCAACTAAACTTCCCTGTCTAACTCTGCAACATAGATAAATTTCAGAATCTTTTTGGCAGGTGTATCGATAACATCGTCCTGGTGCAAGAAGTATTGGCCCAGGACGGTGTTATGTTACGTTTATGCATCAGTGGCTCACAGTGACAGAGCAGGTGTAGAGGTGTTTCGTCTGCGTTATTGCAGAATCTGCACACTCTACAGTCTCTGATGCCCACCGTAGACAGGTGTTTCCTGAGACGGCAATGTCCCGTTAACACCCTAGTTATGATGCATAAGTTCCTCCTATTAAGCGCGAGGACTTCGTTCGCAGTTTTGCGGTCGTAGCTTTTTTGGAGTGAGTTAAACCTGGAAGTTTGTGCCAGCACAATAGTTCATCACTGGACGCAGTGTTACCAGGACCTCCGGGGACTGGAAATAGCCGGCACCAGAAGAATAAGAATAAGAATCCAAAGAAATTATTAGTATCATACCATATTTGGCTAAAAAGAGGGGGGAATGCTGAGAGACTGTGCGTTTCGCAAGAAACTTTTTGCCGCGCACTACCGCTCAGTGGAATCAATTAGCTGCGGAGGTATTTCCGATCCGGTATGACATGGCAACCTTCAAGAAGCGAGCCCATTCTTTTCTTAAAGGCCGGCAACGCACTTGCAGCTCCTCAGGTGTTACGAGTGGCCATGGGCGGCGGTGATCACTTACCATCAGGTGACCCACTTACTCGCTTGCCATCCTATTATATAAAAAAGAGTCAGAGAATGTGAGCGTTGATGCATTACAAGGAGCCCCTTAAACCAACATCTAAGTCGCAAGTCTCAGATTCTGTCGAGTGTTCCCTCTTCTAGCACGCGATGGACCCGGTTTCCGCACGGTGAATCCATGAAATGAAGACCTAATTATTATTAAACTCTTTATTGTACACCAAAATATTAATCAGTACAAGAACAATACACATTAGAGAGAACAGTACAATTGGCGGTATTATCACTAAAATGTGATCTCTTCCAGACAACCTACTTAGGAGACAGGAGAAAGGATACAGTCACGGGTAGTTGCCGGTGTACAGAGTGTTTAAATAAGGTACCTATTCTTGGGAATAAGAGACCTAATCTATTGTTTATAAATTGTAAAGTGATTGGATTTACCTTTTTAACTCAGCTGTGAAGGAATCCTTTGGTGAAATGATCTGAAATATAAAAAAAAATACCTTTTTAGGATGTAAAAATCTTTAAATTTCCCAATAGTATCTTTAAATTTCCCAATCCCCATGGAGTCGGCAGCTAGCCTTATTTACAGAGCTATTATGAGATTTTTATCTCTATCCAATTTATATAAAATATCGTCCTTGAGGAAAATAATAAAGCATGATGTTTAGGTTCCATACCTTGAAATTGAAAAGAACGCTTACGGGAAGTCTTTGTCGGCCGTCTCTGTGTCTATCTGTATGTTAGTAACGACTCTTTTTCTCAAAAACGGATAGAGGCATCAAGTCGAAATGATGATCAAACTGAAAATTAGTACAAATCATTTGAAGTAGTGAAATACAAGCTTTACGATTTAAATTTGACACTTTATGTACTTAAAAATAAAGATTCCTTCTGTAAAATGAGTAAATAATAAATACTATTTAAGTATAACCTTGTTATATACTACCCGTATACACAAAATAAGTATTTCTTTTATGGAGCAATGTATAAGATTCTACAACAAACTTCCTAGTGATATCAGAGAATTGTCTACAAATAAGTTCAAAAGAGCTTTAAAAGCCAAATAATATAGCTTATTACAAAACTTTTGATTATTTAAGTGGCAAAAGGACTTGGGATTGAGTCGATCTAAATTAACACATTTAAGTAGGTACAATGTCATTTTATGTCAAGAAATAAATATTGAAAAAAAAACTTGAGAGGTGTCAAGGGACACCTGGATGGAACGAAGTTATTTCTTATTATTTATTATGTACAAAAACCTGTATACACTCAACAAAAATAATCGTCGCGACACCACACTGTTCAATGCGAAATAGAAATGAAAATATCTGGCTTGCTTTCTATAAGAGAGAGAGAGAGAGAGACAGACAGAGAAACATTCGCACGCCGCACAGCTGCTGAAAGTGTCGTGATAACTTTTCGTGAGATTTTTTTCCGTCTAGCCCCCTTTCACAACGCGCGATAAGGAACTTCGTTCCAAAAATCTAACTACTAAATTTCCTGGCAGTGTTTCTCATTAGATGCCACGTCTAGCAATGAACGGTAGGGTAAAAAAATGGCCTTTTCACACAAGTGTAAAATGTAAACAGACTAAATGAATCTCTGTGTTGCAGGGTACTTTACAGACCTATATTTGACGGCCCGGTTGGCGTGGTTGGTAAATACTAGCCTTCCATGCCGCACGTTGTGGGTTCGATTCCTAACCAGGAGATAAATATTTGTGTGCATGAACATGTCTATCACGTATCACGCCAACCGGCCCGTCAATTATATGTCTGAAAAGTACCCTGCAACACAGAGATTAATTTAGTCTGTTTACATTTTACATTTGTGTGAAAAGGCCATTTTTTTACCCTACCGTTCATTGCCAAACGTGGCATTTAATGAGAAACACTGCCAGGAAATTTAGTAGTTAGTTTTAGGGTTAGTTAGTGGTGACGGCAGCGAATATCAGAATATCATCACCCCATCTCATCCTGTGGCGGGCGTAAAAGTCAACCCGAGGGAATGGCTACCAGAGGACGGTCAGCAGCTTCCTTCTGTGTAGTATATCCATCTTACTGCGATCCCCAACCCGTCTGCTAAGCGTGGTGATTATGGTAAATCACCGCAAGATGATTCTTGGGGAGGCTTGTCCAGCAGTGGACTTCTTTCAGCTGTAATGATGATGACCACACCGACGAAGTCTCGGGTACAGCTAGTATAGTATTTTACGGTTTTTACCAGAGTTTTAGGAAAAAGTTCTGAACATATTAAATCAAGTGCCTCAGGCAGGGGAACTTCACCCTCTGTTTTCCCCTTACTTGTTCCATGTTCCATTTACCCCAGAGCAGAACAAATGTAATCCACCATACTGTGATGTCAAATACAAAATATTCATAAATTCCTTACAAAATATTCGAAACCAACTCAGGCATATGATGAGATAGAAACATTTGAGAAATATTAGGGTTGTCACTGATATTACACATCACTTTGTTTTCAAGTGACGATAACCATGTAATGTCATGTTTTGTAGACCGGCTCCAACTAGAAAAACAACAGCCAAGTCACGCTTTCACGCCAAAACTACTAAACCGATTTAAATGAAATATGGTACACAGTTTGTCTAGACCCTGAGAAAGGACATAGGCTAAGTTTTAATGCGAAAAGAGGGTTGTAAAGGCTTGTATGTGGGGATGAAAAGTTGTATGGAAGTATTGTAATTTTTCGAGCTTGAAACTTATGTTTTAGGCTGTTGATTAGATATAAATAAATATGACATTCAAAGTTTGTGAAAGATTTACCATCAAGAGTGTAATATAACCAAAGGGATAGTGATAGTTTGTATGGGAATATGTAAGGTTTATGTAAAGTTTATATAAGTTTGCGACAAAAGAGATTAGAGATATTCTGATGTAACATTTGCGGTGTCAGTACAAAATATGCGGGCGAAGTCGCGGGCACAGCTAGTAGTATATATAATACAGTACAGTTGTGTGTAAATAGAGCATAAGGTACAGTGGGGTTGACGTAACCGTGTGGATAAAAACCCCTTCATCATCATCATATCAGCGGAAAGACGTCCACTGCTGGACAAGGCCTCCTCCAAAGATCTCCACAATCACCAGTCTTGCGGTATTCGCATCACTTGGTTTCCAGCGATCCGCACAAGATCATCGGTCCATCTTGTAGGGGGCCTGGCCACACTGCATCTTCCGGTTCGTGGTCGCCACTCGAGAACTTTTCTGCCCCAACCGGCCATCGGTTCTACGAGGTATGTGCCCCGCCCACTGTAACTTCAGTTTTGCAACTCTTCGGGCTATGTCGATAACTTTGGTTAGCCTACAGATTTAGACATTTCTGATTCGACCTTGCAGGGAAGCTCCGAGCATAGCACTCTCCATTGCTCTTTGGGTGACCTTGAGCATTAATAAAACCCATAGTGAGCAATCACGTCTTTGTTCCGTAAGTCATTACTGGCAACACACACTGGTCGAAGACTTTCGACTTAAAACACTTCTTATAAATAAAGAAGTTAAAAAAGTAGGCAAGTTAGGACTCACCTTTATGTCATAAACGGTCTCAGTAAAATTGTAATGGATATGAGCATTTTACGCGGTCTGAGTACCAAAATGTCGTGCATACGGAAAATTGTAATATTCTGATAACGCGATGGGGGAAATATATTGCCACATTACTCCGTATTCCATAATGAGGCGCGTTTGGCCTATTAACGCACGTTGCAAGCTAAATTTTACGCGAAAAATTTAAATATTAAAAACAAAATACGTGAGCCTAACGGCAAGCGAGTAGAGCTGTTTATTATATAATAATAATGTCCTCCTAGACGAATTTTGGCCACGGTGGTCAGTCTCAATGGAGACTAGCCATGTGCGCGGGATATATTATAGTGCACAAGTCTATGGATGCGGATAGCGCAAGACCGGCAATTGTAGAGCTCTTTGGGGAAGGCCTTTGTCCAGCGGTGGGCGTTTCGGCTGATATGATGATGATGATTATTATTATTATGACTCGTATTATTATACTTTCTACTAAGTTTTATAATACTAATTATCGATACTTATAATTTTACTGTAGTTTGCCTTCTGGGCATGTTTTCTTATTGCCTCGATTTGGAGGAATACTATGACGCTCTCTGTTCGTTATTTAGTTTATGTACATACGCCAGCACATCAAGCTACCCCAATCTGTCAAATTTCCCCAATTCAAAGTGAACCTTATGCTTTTGTGATAAAGTTGAAAATCTATAAAAGACATTTGACAGATTGAGGTAGCTGGATGTGCTGGCGTCTGTTCATAATTAACCTTTTTTGTAATTTTAGTTTTTCTGTCTAACGTGGTTAGTTAAGTTTAGAGATACATTGATTTAGATTACTAAGTTATCACTTTTATATTATTAAGATATAGATTATAGATAACTAAGATTTCACTCTTTACTTCAATATTTGACACAAATAAATAATCTACATAGGTGGCAGCAAAAGTATAGCAAGTAACATTGTTAATATAATTTCAACATTAATATTATTAAAAAAGAACAATTGTTTTAGATATCTTTAACTATACCTTGTTTGAATGGTTCGGTCTATATTGAGGTAACAATTCAATATTAGAAACTATTATGACGGATCTTGTGTGTATAGCGACGGTCGCTTTAATATACAAATTTATCTTCATATTTATCCACCCGTGAGAAACCGGGGCTGCTCTCCAGTTTCTAATACACGTCCTGATTCGATGTTAAATTATGATATCAATTCCAAACAACTTGCTGAGAGCCAAGTTTCTAAAGTGTTTTATCTTATAAAACTTATATTTATTATATCTTTTGAAAATACTGACGCTTTGAAAGCATAATTTCAATAAAACTAGAACATAAATTTAAATGTTTTAATGACTTGTCTGTGAAGTGATCAGTGATTTTAATAACTAGTTTCCTAGCTATGCGTGTTATACAATCTGTTATACCGGTAAATATTTTTTCATATTTATGGATTCAATTAAGTTATCAAAACCTGTCAAAGTTAGTTCATATTTTTCCACTTACAGCAAACACTTACGTTGATGAGGCGTTTATAGCCAGATGCTCTCACCGGTCGAAGTGATCGCCGAGGCTAAGCAACTAGGCTTGCGGTCATTCCATAGATGGGTGGCTGCCAAGATGATGTAATTTCTGAGCGAATTTGTCCCGGTCGGCCGGTTGTTGTTATTAAACAACAGCCATGTCAGAGGCTTATAGGGCGGCTTGAGCAACTCTGCCACTAGGGTAACTACTGCCCATATGATAAGTAAGTAAAAGGGTTCCGCTGGCACCATTTGGGTACGGAATCCAAAAAAGACTGATTATTCAGCAAGCTTTCTTTAGAACTCTCTAAATTGACTGTATATCTATGGCCAGATTCCATAGATAAAGTAAGTAATAGTTTTTTTTAAAGACAATACCCCTACTAGGGAAATTATACCCTGTGTCGCGGGGTACTTTACAACAATTTACAGAACATCTATTTATAGGTCACACAAATAGTTGTCCGGCATGGGACTCGAAAACTAAGCGGCGAGGCGACTGTCTTAGCTTCTAGTCTTGTCTTAGCCCTCCTACGAACTATGCGGTTAGCCGGAATGCGGTCAGCCATCAGCAATCAATATGGCTGACCGGCTGCCGCATCACAGTGCGAATAAAATCTACTTTCAGGTACAAATATGTGAGTACGGTCAGCCGCACGGCTGGCCGTATTGCGGCTAGCCGCATAGTACTTAGGAGGCCTAAGACAAAAATAGTCTTCCTAGTTCCTAGTTGAATTGCTTTGCTTATAAATTCGCGACAGAACTAAATATTCCATCGAATTTCAAACATGCACTGTGTGAAGTGCTGAATATGCCTTGATTATTCACTACTCTACCTATCGTACAGTCGATACTACGTCTGTGAATATACTTTGACTACGAAAATTGTCCTTATTGCACAAGAAATAAAGACGTTGACAATGTTAATATGTATCCGCTGACGAGCCACGTGTCGTCGACTGAACTAAACCCAATGCACTATTTTAGCGTTGTGCTCGTTAGGTAGAAGTAGTTCTTAATCCGCATGACAAGAAAAAGGGGACTTAAAATTATTTCTTTTTTTAAATTCTTTATTTTCATTTTTGATTGTCCTTGTCATTAAAGTGAACTTTTGACAATTGGCGCCAGTTCCATAATACTATACGGCTAAGCTGTGGAACAACCTCCCAAACGACATGTTTCCAGACTCATACAACATGGGTTTATTCAAGGTTAGAGTGAGTACGCACGGTCCACTTTAGGGCCAGCGCAGACAGAGAGGAGCGCAGCGGCGAGGATTCTTTTAAGGCACTAGAAAATCAACTTTAAAATTATTTATATAAAGTGCATGTATGCTTGAACATTATTATGCGCGAGTCTGCGCGAGCATTTTGTCAGATTCAAGCATATATGCACTTTATTCCTATAGCACTATAGTTGATTTTCTAGTGCCTTAATAAAATCCCCTTCCGCTGCGCTCCTCTCTGTCTGCGCTGACCCTTAGACTGCATCTTCACTTACCATCAAGTGAGATCGCGGTCAAGCGCAAACCCATTTTGCATTTAAAAAAAAACGAAAAATCCGTTTTTTTAAAGACATTACTAAAATCATCTTTCAGAACTGTATTTCATTTATTACAATAACTGACGGGCCCGTTCGCGTGGTCGTTAGATGCTTGGCTTTCATGCCGCAGGTCGTGGGTTCGATTCTCACCCAGGGTAGATATTTGTGTGCATGAACATATCTGTTTGTCCTGAGTCTGGGTGTTATTATGTATATAAGTTTGGACTTACAAAAGAAACGTAGTTATCTGGTTTCCATTGTGCGTAGTAAGCTCTGCTTAGCTGGGGGATCAGATGGTACGTGTCCCAGGATATATTATAAAAAAGTATTTGATTTTAAAAGCAGTGGTTAAGACAGTCATCTGGGCATTTCGTGTCTCGGGTTCGATTCCCGCCGAGGACAGCTATTTGTGTGACCCATAAATACACAGCAGGGAATTCTGTGGAAACTGCTTGTCACCTGACTTAAAGACTTTTGAGTAACCCTTTAGTGATTGGTGACCCTGACTGCCAAGGAGAAGATTGTGGGTCCAAACCCAGGAAAAATCTTTGTGTGATGAGCACGATTATTTGTTTTGTGTCTTCGTGTATTTTGTCTACAATATGTAGGTATGTATTTAGAAATATATAAGTAAATTCATCAGTTATCTGGTTGCCTAGAATAAGTCTTTGTATTATGTGTCTGAGTGTAATTAATCTATAATATTTATGTATTTAGAAATATATAATTATACTAGCTGTGCCCCGCGGTTTTACCCGCGTTAAACTTTAAAATATCACAGCTCCTACCTCATAGATGAAAACGTGATAATATGTAGCCTATATGTTGACCCGACCTCTTAGTAATATTCATGAAAAATTTGAAGTAAATCCATGCAGTACTTGTTTAGTTTAGCCCGGACATACATACAGACAAACAGATAAACAGACAAAAATTCTAAAAACTATATTTTTGGATTCGATATCGACTGAAGATCACGCCCCAGAAATCCTTTAAAAAAAATTCAATGTAGAGTTTTGACTTTCCTGCGATTTTATTATATGTATAGATTTATCAGTTGTCTGCTTGCCATAGTCCAGGCTTTGCCTAGTTTGGGATGGTATCAGAGTGCAGTATGTTAGAAGTCGGTCCGTAACGTAATTTCGAGAGTCATATTATGTTCGACGAACAGAAAGTCGACTGAACGATTGTTCGAATGGAATTTATTGCGAAACAACCTTTTCTCGCCAAACGCTGCGTTCGAATGTTAAATTGAGATTTGGGTGAGGTTAAGTTAGAACTGTGACCATTTAGGGCGCAAAGGCGAGCGAGCGAAGTAAGCGTGCTGCGGTAGCAGCCGCCGAGCGCTAGATACACTATTGTTGGTTTTTTTTCAACTCTGTTACAGAGCTGAAAAGTTTTTTCAGCTCTGTAACACTATTTGCATTTTCTCAATTTAACATTTGAAAGAGCAATCCATCGATTAATAAATTTTCGAAGAATCGTTCCGTCGACTTTCGGTTTATCGAACACATGACTCTCGCTACTACGTTACGGACCCGTTAGAAGTCCCAAGATATTTATTTATCAATTTAAATAGTAGAGTGCTATCGGAGCAACCGATCGAAATTTCTTCTGCATTTTTTTTTATATTCGGCATCCCCGTACTCACAAGGTGACTGAATACTGATATATTGAACTAATAGTTCAATATATCAGAAACTAGATCATGTCACTAGATGATGCAACGTACATCATGAGGCTATGAGATTAATTAACATCAAAGCTGATACGTACCCGCTCAATTTCCGCCATCCATGCTAATAGTTCAATCATTTGCCGTCGCTCCAATATCGACACCGTTTCCTATGTAGTTATGGAGCTGAGATGTGTTGCCAAGTTAATTAAGATCATTAGTACAAAATATTATGATACTAGGCTATGCCCCGCGGTTTTCATAGTAACAAACATACATCCATACATCTATACTCACAAACTTTCGCATTTATAATATTGGTAGGGTGTGTACCTCTAGCGGGTTTGGCAATGCCTGCCGGAATAGCTCGCAGATGGTAGATTTTTTCGTATTTACTTGACACTTATCGTCATATTTTGGACAATTCACACAATATCTTTATAAATTGTAGCCTATGCTAAAAGCTATATTATTGTAAAGTTTCATTAAAATCCATTCAGTAGCTTTTACGTGAAAGAGTAACAAACTTCCTTCCATCCATCCATACTTACAAACTTTCGCGTTTATAATATTAGTAGAAATGATTTCGTTTGAGAAGCGGCAATTTGAAATGAGAACTACCACCAAGCAATTAACAAATCAATTAACTGAGGAGGTATTCCCGATCATGTATGACATGGCAACCTACATGAAACGAGCCTATTCGTTTTTGAAAAGACGGTAACACAATTGCGACCCCCAGGTCGTGTCCACGGATGGCGTTGATCACTTATCATCGGATGACACACGTACTCGTTTAAAGGAGTTCACTGCTGAATAAAGCCTCCCTAAGAATCGCTGCAGTTACGACCCTGCAGGTGAAGCTCATCCGGAAGGGGAAATAGTCTTCATCGAGCGAAAGTGCCTGCCATGTGTCCATAAGATGGGCAACTAGGTGCGCTACCCGCTCAGCAAGTAATCAGCGTGGTAAACTAGTCAGTCTATAGATGGGTGTCAGACATACTGTTTAAAGTTTTGGCGTCCCGTTGTTTGGAGGGTACGTTAAGTATATTATAATTTTTATTATAGCATTTAGAACATACTATAAACGTTACGAACGAGAAGCCAAGGTTCAACTAAAATATATGATTTACTAATTAATTAATTACGCGTTATTAAGGCAATTTGGGAAAGTAACCCTGTGCCCATACTCACAACAATTACTTAAGGTTCACACAAATAGTTGTCCTGTGACTGAATTGAATCCGGGACAGGGAACGACGAGGCTAATGTGTTAACCACTGCGCCACACGAGCAGTTAATTAAGCATGTAGTTATTGTATATTGAACCTTTTAGCTTTCTACTTAAGTACAAGTAATATTGTGGTATGAAGAGAAGGTACATTAACCGTTTACGATACTCCGCTACTTAGACCGTAAACTATATGAATACATGTTGAACTAAACACATTACGTTTGTATTTCATTGGAAACATATTAGTGAAGATTTAATGTATTCACTGATTAGAAGGAACCTACGTTGTGCACGCTACAAACATGGTTATGTGGCGGTGGGGTTAATGTGATACTGAGCCAAGCATTTAATATTATTTATCTATTTATTTAGTACACTCTGACTGAAACGTAAATCAGTCCAGCAAAATTATATATCCAAGCAATTAGATTTAATGTACATTAAAATAATGTAATGTCTTGGAACATAATAATACTAATATCCTGAGACAATAATAACACACGGTTATCTGATCTCAAATTAAGCAGAGCTTGTACTATGGAAATCAGATAACTGATATACTACATATAAGTATTACTTTTCTTTTATAAATACATTCTTAACCTTCCTATACTCGCGCGTTGGTCTCTGAGACCGACGAAACACATTTTCGTAATTATTTTTATGCACGAAAATCCTGAGAAGTCGAGTTCTTTGCTAGCTGTCGGATTTGTGGCTTACTTCATTTTAGTGCACGCCGTGCGTTCGTGCGAAGCGTACGTGTGGTAGCATTTGGCGCCAATCGGTCCGTGAGACCGACGCGAGTATAGGTGCAAGTTTTAGTGTAAGTATTAATGTTTATATTTATTGAATTTATATATTTTTTACAAACTTTAAATACTTTATTACTTATGTATAGTAAAATGTATGCATGTATGTTGCTCTATATTATATTTTAATCAACTTTGTTATTCTTTTTAGATTATAAATCATATCAAAATGGACGATGACCGAATCAGATTGTTGCTAGATGAGGCACCGCGGCAATTGCAGTCTGGTATCCTATGTACCGAAAAAAGGCAAAAATGTCCTTTTCGTATCCAGCATGCATGAAGATGCTCAAATCAATGAAGATACCGGTAAACCGGAAATTATAATGGACTACAATAGAACCAAAGGTGGAGTTGATACCGTGGACAAAATGTGTGAGACTTACAACGTTGCACGTGGTACTAATAGATGGCCGATGGTGATATTTTATAGCCTAATGAATGTAGCAGGTATAAACACGTTTATAATATACCTGCAGAACAACCCTTCGAAGAAAATGAGCCGTAGGATCTTTCTTGAAGCCTTTGCATACGATCTGATCAATCCGCATCTTAGACGTCGGGCTCTAAATACATCCTTGCCGAGAACCATAAGGCTCAGGCTCGCCGATATATGTAAATTAGATGGACCCGAGTCTTCAGCAACATCTAACAATAATGAGATTGGTCGTTGTGGATACTGCTCATCAAAAAAAAACCGCAAGACACGTTACAACTGTGCCATCTGCAAAAAATACTTTTGTTTGGAACATACTGTAACTGTATGCCCTGATTGTTATGGTGAAGCTCAAAACTAAGCCAAACATAGATAAAGATGTCCTTTGATATGTTTTTTATTATTATTTAGAAGTTTATTTTATTTTTAAGAAGAATTCCAGATTTTATTTTCGTTTTCCTATTACTTAAGAAAAATATCTCAAATTTGAAGACTGATTTGTGATAGACTGAAAGTCAATAAAATAATTAATAAATTAAGTACTATCCATACTATTTTGTTTCATTATATCCTAAACTTTAAAATAATTGTAATGTTTTAAAAAAAAATATTTATTAAAATATATTGTAGGGTATGAACCTATCGGTCTGTGACAACGAGCGCGAGTATAGGTGTAACAAAAATTGGCGCGAGTATAGGAAGGTTAAATAGATAATTACACCCAGACACAGAACAAACAGACATGTTCACGTACACAAATATCTGTCTTGGGTGGAAATCGAACCCACGGCCAGCGGCGTGAAAGGCAAGCATCTACCAACCACGCCAACCGGCCCGGCATATTATAAATATTTCTTAAATCAACAAGATAATATGTCAAAAAGGCAGCGGTAAATTTTAACTAACATATTATGTGAGATAAAACAGGAATAAGACAGAAAATGCATTAGGAATACGTATCAAAACCAATATAATATTTAAAAATTAATTTGTGTGTACTTATGTACACGCGTTAGAAGTTATACTTCTTTGGCGTATGGAAAAAAAAATAACTAAAATGCAGTAGTGATTAACGATAAATATTAAAATTAATCAAAAAGATTTTATTTAAATAAAAATACTAGAATATACAACTTGAACATAGTTATCAATTTTCATACCACCTAGAACTAACTTCATGCTGTTAAATTTAGGTGTCGGTGTGCGCGCGCATCGTAAAAATTCACTCTCATCTAGAACTAACTTCATGCTGTTAAATTTAGGTGTCGGTGTGCGCGCGCATCGTAAAAATTCACTCTCATAATTTTTCTCCATCGCGCCAAAAGAAGTATAACTTCAAAAAGATCTTTTATATCTTGCAGGTAATTTTTTGTTACATTTTTTTTAACATGTCGTATAAAATAGTGTAACGCTCGTCGTCTTCCCCTTAGACAACCTTCTTAAAAGCTACTACATAGTTGTTAACCAGTGCAGCTATTATCAAACACAATTAAATGGATTTTTTTTATTTTTGTTCCAATATACTTGTCGAGAATACTTCCATCATCTCAATCAATTAAATAAATCTAAAATGAAACATTTCCCCAATTATCGATATTGTTTCTTGGAGCTGAAACTACGTTATTATGACGTAAGATGGCCATCGTTCTTTTCAGGAAATTGAAACGGAAAATGTAATATTGTATTTTCTTTGTTCTGTTATTATTGAAACGTAAGGGATTAATAAAATCTTACGTTTCAATGGTTGATTCGTTAGTATTTGTTACTACGGCACTCGCAGTTTAAAAGACATTTATAGAGACAAAACAATGAAAATAATTTTACTTTTTACCAGCGACCCGACCCAACTTTCTTAGAATTTCTTTTATTTATAATTTTCTAAATCTCGTGGGAACAATAAGAAAGACAAAAAATATCAAAATAGGTCAAACTGTTCTTAGGAGATGGTCTTTGATAAATTCAACAATTATATTTTATTTATATAGATTACGAACTACGGTCGCTTTTATTGTTGTATCCGATATACTCTTCTAATTACTTTACTTTATCGTGTGGGCAGTGATTACCCTACTGTCAGAGTTGTACAAGCCACACAGTAGGCCTCTGACATGGCTTATCGACTGTTATCTAACGATTACAATCGGGACCGATAGCTAAACGTGCCCTCCGAAGCACGTAGCTCAGAAATTAAAGCACTTTGACGGCCATCCATAAGCTGACCGCTTGTCAAGGTAGTTAGCCTCGCCGATCACTGGCGGACCGGTGCTAGTTGCAACTGGCTGTAAGCACCTCAAACTCTTCTAGTCAACGACAATCACTCGGAAGTTGTTGTCAGATAACACAATCCAGATGAGCGCTGACACTCTTGTGTATGCTCAGTAACATAACTTAAGTTATATAAGATGAGTGTACCACCCTAGCTGAAGTATTCTTTAAACTAAAAACCGCTATACTTATCTCTCACTCTGTTACTCTTTTAGCACCAGCCGGCGGCCACGTATTAAGAAGCCGTTGGTAAACTTATGATGTATGTGAGCAACATTCGCCTACTGGGTTAGGAAACCTGTGGTTCTTAAGTTACATTTCATTAGGGTCAATTTTGTAAAGTTGACGTGGACGTGGACCGTGTAAGATTCACCAGCTTTGAGTGTAATCCTTTTGTATTTATAACTTACTTTACTTAATCGTATGGGCAGTGGTAACCCCAGTGTCAGAGTGGATCAAGCCAGTCAATAAATAGGCTCATGTCATAGGTTCTCTGGTGTATAACAACTACAATAGCTTAACGTGCCCTCCGAAGCACGGAGATAAGAGGTAAATTAAAACGCTCTGTAGGATACCAATCTACACATTGAACGCGTGTCTAGGTGCTTAGCCCCGATCAGTTACGTGCCAGTAAGAGAATCTAGCTGTGAGCATCATAACTTATAAGTCTACAAACTTTCGATTCCATCTCGTAAAGGCCTCTTCTCACATTGACTGAGTATAGGCCATAGTCCACCACGCCGACCGAGTCCAGGTTGGCAGACATTTTTGGAAGAACTGTGTCCTCCTGGTCAAGTTTCAGGCCAAGCGGCCAGAAAATCACTTTTTGGCCCGACCCGAGATCTAAACCCAGGACCACATTATCAACGCTACCGCTATACCAACGAATCAGGCAGGAGGATTTTACTAACTCAATAAATACTCGTAGTTCTTGCATAAAGCCCTCCACTCTACTCGTATCGGAGGTTTTTAAATGAGTAGTGTACACGCAAAACGTACATTGGATAAAACAAAATACCGCTCCTTTACTTATTCAATTGTCGTTTTTTAATGGGAATCACTTAAGTGTTTTCTTTTTCTCACAAGGAAAAGGATTTTTCTATTTGTTGTTTTGTTTGTGCTTAACGAATGAGTGTTCGAGATAGGACTTGAAGAAACTTAAAATATTTTGATTTAGAAGTCCAAGCTTCTTTAGAGAAAGAAATGTTAAATTCGTGTCAGGACACGTGATCTGATAGAAAATTCGTAAGACGATAAGTCTTTTTTTAATTTACACTGGCGGTTTATACACTGACATGACCGCCGCAGAATCTTTTTCTTAATTGTGCTAAAAAAAGGATACCCAACATCAAATTTAGCTAACTACTAAAATATGAGAAAATCTATTTTTGTACTTTAGTATACAATAATACATTATAATATGTTTAGAGTTTTTATATCAAGTTTGAGATAGGTCGTATTGATACTTCTCAATTTTTTAATTACGACGCTCGCACTAGGGATTTTAATCCCTGTAGCGTGGTGCTTCACTTACATGCAATTAACGGATACATACTTAGCACACCCAGACTCAACACAATGATTTACGGGTCATACATAAAGTTGTCCTGGGCGGGACTCGAATCCGATACACGAGGCCTGGCCGCCGAGGTAGTACCAAGGACTGCCACGTTGGTCTAGCGGTAGCGTGTTCAACCGCAGATAATGAGGTCCTGGGTTCAAATCCCGGGTCGGGCCAAAAAGTGATTTTGAGATTTTTCCGTAAAAAGAAATTTCTCAGTATCAGCCCGAACTCTGGAAGTTGGCGGTATTACACCCCCGTGCCTCGGAGAGCACGTAAAGCCTTCGGTCCTGTACCTGTACGCTAGGCGTCCCATAAGATCATGAGAGTGATGGAATAGAAAGTGCCCCTGTGTTTGCGCACACACTTGTGCACTATAATATGTCCTGCGTAATTGGCTAGTCTCCATTAAGACTGGCCGCCGTGGCCGAAATTCGGTCAGGAGGACATCACCAAGGCCACCTTAAACCCTGGGCCACGCGTACAGTATATTTGATCTTATTAATTTTATCTGGTTTTAAATATAACGGGCCTGTGGCATGGTTGGTAAATGCTTGCTTTGCACGCCGCAGTTCGTGGGTTCGATTCCCATTCAGGATAGATATTTGTCTGCATGAACATGTCTGTTTGTCTGACTCTGGGTGTAATCATGTACATAAGTATAAATTTACAAAAGAAAATTAATATTGTGTACTATATCAGTTATCTGGTTTCCATAGTACGAGCTCGGCTTAGTTTGGAATCAGATGACTGTGTGTTAATAATGTCCAAAGATAAGATATTATGTCCTAAGATATTAAATAGTAAGTTGTATTGTATTTGATCATGTTTATTTCATCTAGTTCACGAAATGAAATGTATATGATCAAATGAAAAATACCTACCCAGTAAACATAAGACGGTAGGTACTATAAATAACAGTTTTATAATCACAGTTGAGTAAAATTAAATTACAAAGAAACTTTTTTAACACTTTTCCCCTGTGAATAATTAATTTCACTTAATGTTTTCAAACAGGATGAAGGATTAGTTTCTTGGTTATTTCATACCACGTAGCCGTACTATTACAATATAACTTACACTTTAAAGACAATACTAAATCAACCTTATTTTCATAACGCGAAGACTGATATTGCGGTAGCTCAGGAAGGATTATATAGTGGACGGCATTATGCACCAGATCACTATCAGTTATTAGTCAAAATAATAATAAAGGGGGACTAATAGCACTATTAGCTTTTGTAAGTTGCGGTTTTGGGGTACATACAAATGATTTAAAGATTGTGGGGTAGGTACAATTAGGTCAGGGAAGTAAATAAATGTGATAGAGTCCGGTCAAACTTCCTAACAAATATTTCAAATGCGAATGTGTGTTGGTTTGTTTTTACACCTTTATCTATTATTAATTTGTAAGTATATATTTCAATTCCTACTTAAATTGACCTTGCACTAAGTGACGGGCCAGTTGGCGTGGTTGGTAGATACTTTCCTTTCACGCCTCAGGCCGTGGGTTCGATTCCCACCCAGGACAGATATTTGTGTGCATGAAAAACTCTGTTTTATAATAAATAATTATTAAATAATAATTATAATTATAAGGATGTGTATGGAGAAGAAAAGAAGTTAGTACATGTTATTTATCATATCTCATTTCTACAGTACAATTCTGCTTAGTCTGTCCCAGAATATAATTTCTCCCAAAGGGTCAGTGCAAATTGAGTTTATCGTAATACATACTTGCATATCTAAATATCATATAAATCCAGTCGCAGTGCTCTGCAATAATGAACTGCTACAGATCAATCATCATCCATCATATCAACAGAAAGACGCCCACTACTGGACAAAGGGTCCCCAAAATATCTCCCCAATTGCCGGTCTTGCGCTATCCGCATCCAGCGGCTTCCAGCGACCCTCAGAAGATCATCGGTCCATCTTGTAAGGGGCCTGCTCACGCTGCGTCTTCGAGAACTTTTGGCGACAGATCAATATAGCTTTTAATATTTTCACAAAATATTTTCTCTTTAGCACTAACGAAGGGTTTATAGTAAATCTGTAGAATTAGAATTTAGTTAAGACTTTAAACATTATTGTTTCGATAGAAGCATTTCTCACTCGTGTAAATTTAACACGCACGGATTACAACAGTTAACCCTTGAACAAGCAGTGGACTACACGAGACCACATCAATTTCATCCTTATCTCTTTGAGATAAGGTCCAAAAACAATAAAAAGTAATATAGCCATACGTGGTCAAGGGTTAATAGAGCTGTACACTGTTTAGCCGTAAAATTTCACTTAACTTACAAGCGATACTGTTACTGCATTTGCATACAGCTTACTTACTTACTTATCGTATGGGCAGTGGTTACCCTAGTGTCAGAGTTGTTCAAGCCGCCCAGTAGGCCTCTGACATGGCTTAACGACTGTTGGCTAATGGCTACAACTGAGACCGACAGCTTAACGTGCCCTATGAAGTACGGAAACTAAACCACTTTGGCGGTCACCTATCTATGGACTAACCGCGAGGTTCGTTGCTTGACCTCGCCGATCACTTAATGACCGTTGAGAACATCTGGCTATGAGCGTCATATACAGCTGCAAAATACATATATTAATATTCGGTTATAATCATTTTCTTTTATTAAGACTCTTCCAAAGATCTCCACAACTTCCGCTCTTGCTCTACTCACATTCTGCGGTTTCTGGGGCTCTACCGGCTAAGTCGCCGAACATCGTTTTCGTGAATGGCGTTCAAATAAATAAAGGTTAAAAATGACTTAATCAATCATTACATCGGCTTCCATGACCACATGTGACGTCATAAATGGTCCGGAATCGGTTGTCAACGTTGAAGCCGATTTAAATAAGTTTAAGTAATTTCTAACCTTTATTTATTTTAACGCCATTCACGAAATCGATGTTCAGCGACTTAGCCGGTAGAACCCACGGGTGGTATTTTCCATTTCATTTTCATACACGCCTGCTGAGTGCTACAAACCGGCCTCCTGCACCATATATTTTATTGAAACTAATATAAAAATGCGCATACCGAGATAACTCGATTTTCCCACAATATCTTCACAAGTAAATCAATAAACATAATTTATAGCACTAACTTATTAAACACAACCTCATGCTGACTGACAGAATGGCAGGTGATCACGGCATCAGATCATAACACAGGGACAAGTAAATCTTAATATTATTGACGGTAATATTGACTTAATAGCTAGGGAACACGGAGTATAAAGATAGACGTGGTTTCGGTATTATTTCAGGGAAAACTATCTTGGGATTCACTCATATTATTATAGCGATAAGGTTCATAATCGTTACACACGTGATATAATTCTGTTCAAGGTTACAGATATTCTGTTTCAACCCATACATGTTTAATAAGGGCGAGAATTACCCGAAAAATTTGCCCTAGCTTTAGCATCAACTTGGTGTTTTGTTAATTTAAAATATAATTGTTGTGCTTCTGTACAGTCGAATCACAGTGTTTTGATATTTGTACTGCGACTTCAGTGGATTCGAGTTCAAACTGAAATCGCGCACCGCTGCCTTTTCGAACTCATGTACAGACGCCAGCACATCAAGCTACCCCAATCTCTCAAATTTCCCCAATTGAAAGTAAACCTTATGCTTTTGAGATAAAGTTGAAAATCTATAAAAGAAATTTGACAGATTGGGGTAGCTCAATATGCTTGCGTCTGTACGTATTAAAAAGACATTATGTAAAAGTTACATAAAAAAGCGGCCAAGTGCGAGGCGGACTCGCCGCTCCTCTTCCGCAGCAGCAAGTAACATAATATAAAAGTTCTTGTTAGTTGATTGAATGAACAGTAAATTGCAGTTTACAATTTATAACGTACTAGCGGCCCGGTACGTGCTTCGCTACGTATAAGGCATAATAATAAAAAAAATATTATTAAGTTCATTGATTTTACACTTTTTCAAGACTTTTTTTATTTTCTCTACGTACAAACCTTCCCTGGACTTCCACGAATAATTCAAGACCAAAATTAGCCAAATCGGTAAAGGTGTTGTTGAGTTATAACATTACAACGAAAAGTGGCATTGATTTTATATATATAGATTAAGAATAAACTATTTACTAGATCTTGTTTAAACCAAGTTTCGGTTTGCATGACGGATTTGTTTGCGCATTGTACCATTTTGGTAGTGTCTCTCGCGCAAACTATTTAGTTTATAAAAAAGGTGATATAAGAAACCTCAATATCATAGGTCGGTAGATAGCTATAGATACCCCGCATGTATGGGTTGCTGAAAAAAAAATGCGTTTCAGTTCTATATATGGGAAACCCCCATTTATTGTTCTATTACTATTTTTGTGTGAAAATCTTAATGCGGTTCACAATTTTACAAACATGTTTCAACAGTATAGTTCTTAGAATTTCAGAAAAAAGTGGCTGTGACATACGGACGGACAGACAGACAGGCATTAGGCAAGTCGAATCCATAAGGGTTCCGTATTTGTCATTGCTGATCTTCACCTATTTTCTCCTTGAATTTGGTTAAATAATAGGTTTTAGATGAGGCTCCCCACTAGTCTACCCTTACGCGAATAGAGGAAGGAAGGAGTGAATTTCCTGTCGCGTGAATTTTCTAGAAATAGAATAAGTCGAAAATCGGACTGTACAGGCAATAGTCCTTAATGCACCTCAGAAGCCTGATGGACGGAGCTTGAACTATTTGGATATTATAATCCTCGTGTCTATAAGAATAAATAATGTGGTAGAAAATGATATTTAAGTAATTGGCAACATATCAACATTATTAGCTCCAGTTCAGGAACAAATTAGCGGTTCCCGTATTACGGGAGTATTGCCAAAGTGACCGCATGAAACGGCTGCAGCATTAACAAAATTGTGTTTTTCATAGTATCGCAATACTATGAAAAACACAATTTTGTTAATGATTCCTTCTTTTAACTTCGACTACTGCTCTTCATGCAAGCATGTACAATAAGACATACATACATACATACATAGACTCACGCCTGTTTCCCAGAGGGGTAGGCAGAGACAACGGATTTCCATTTGTCACGATCTTTGCATACTTATTTTGCCTCGATTACTGTCATTATATTCTTCATACATGCTCGCCGGTTTAGGGTACTTCTGACCTGCCCTTTCTTCAGAACATCTCCAATTTGGTCAGAGAATGTTCGACGTGGTCTTCCCCTTCCGGTTGTCCCATTCACACAGGCCAGGTATACTTCTTTTGTCAATCTTCTTTCATTCATCCTTTCTAAATGGCCAAACCATCTCAGCATGCCTTTTTCAATCTTTGTGACTACATCCTCTTTCACACCACAACGCTCTCTTACATCAGTATTTCGAATTCTGTCTCTCAAAGTCACACCACATATACTTCTCAGAGCTCTCATTTCCACTGCATTTATTTTACTTTCATTCTTTTTCTGCCATACCCAACTTTCACTTCCATACATTAAAGTTGGCACTAACACTCCATCGTGCACGGCTAGTCGAGCCTTCTTTGATACTTGCCGGCTACTCATAAAAGCGTGTAGTGCCCCATTCACTCTGTTCCCCGCATTTACTCTTCTAACAATATCTTTTTCATATTTCCCATCTCTCGTAAACAAAGTTCCCAAATATACAAACTCATTCACCTGTTCGACTTTCTCTCCTCCAATCACAATATCACACGTTGTCGTGTATTCATCCCTCTCAAATACCATTACTTTCGTCTTACCTACATTCATTTTCATCCCTTTCCTTTCAAAAGATTCATGCATACTTGTTACCATCACCTGCAACTCGTCCGCCGATGATGCAAGTAAAACTTGATCATCAGCGTAAAGCAGACATTTGATGAGTAACTCATTCATCCTTACACCGCATTCACTTTCTTTCAAATCTTTTAAACAGCTATCCATGAATAGGTTAAACAACCACGGTGACGCTACACATCCCTGTCTAACACCCTTTTGGATGCTAAACCACTCGGTGTATGACCCGTTAATCCTCACGCAAGCTCTGGAATCCCTATAAAGAGATTTTAGTGCTTGAACAAGGTTGTCGTTCAACCCATACATGGACAGTACCGACCATAGTTCACTCCTCAACACTCTATCGTAGGCCTTTTCTAAGTCTACGAAGGCACAGTAAACCTTTTGGTTTTTGCCCAAAAACTTCTCTACTATGCTTCGCAGAGAAAAGACCTGATCCGTGCATCCCATTCCTTTCCGAAAACCTGCCTGTGCATCCCATATTTTCGCATCGGTTTCTTTCATAACTCTTTCAACCAATACTTTTGCATACAACTTACCAACGACGCTGAGTAGACTAATGCCCCTATAGTTTTTACAGTCTTGCCGTGAGCCTTTCCCTTTGTAAAGAGGTACGATGACAGCCTCGCACCAATCACTTGGCACTTGGCCGGTGGTATAGCATAAATTGAATAGGCTGCACAGCTGACTCGCTATGACGCCCTGTCCAGCCTTCAGCATCTCGGAAGTTATCCTGTCATACCCTGGTGACTTACCTGATTTCATACCCTTAATAGCTTTCACAATCTCATCCATACCAATGTCATCTTTACATTTGTTCTTGTCTATACTTAGTGAACTACGTTCACTCTCTGTTACACCTCTTTCATACAAACTTTCAAAATACTCCTTCCAACGTTTTAACACGCATTCTTCCCCTTTCACTATATTTCCATCTTGGTCTCGTATGGATTTCAGTTCTGAGGTTTGAGTTATGCCTCTTACTGATCTAACGGATTTCCAGAAAAACTTAATGTTCGTCTGAAAATCCTTAGACAACCTTCTATCAAAATTATCCTTTTGTTCATTTTTCTTTTCATTCACCACATCCTTTACAATTCCTTTCATTTTCCTATAATCATTCCAGGCCCTTTCTATATCCTCATTCGTCGCCTTATGCATTCGTTCGTTTGCTCTGGTGGCTAGCCAGTCTAACCACGCTTTCTTCTTTTCACATACAACTTTTTGTACACTTTTACAATAAGAGGTATTGCATTAAATTACTTAACATCACGATTACCCGACATTAGGATCTGGCCTGACATTTTGAGGGGCCAGTTTTTCACTCCGCATGTCGTGGGTTCGATTCCCACCCAGGACAGATATTTGTGTACATAAACATGTCTGTTTGTCCTAAGTCTGGGTGTTATTATAATAGGTCTTTACCTATGAAATTGCCGTTTTGTATGAAAAAATATAAACGAATTTTTTTCATGAATTTTTTTATTTGTATTAATCGAAGTAATCACCCATGCAATCAATGCATCTTTGCCATCGCAGTGGCAGTTTATTGATGCCCTTCTTAAAGAAATCAGCTGGACGGGAGGCAACAAATTCTTCAAAGGCATTTTGTACTGCCTCTCGGGTATTGAATTTTTTTCCCGCCAAGAAGTTATCCAAATTCTGGAAAAAGTAGTAGTCTGTAGGCGCAAGGTCTGGTGAGTAGGGCGGATGACGGAGAGCTTCCAACCCCAGTTCTTGCAACTTGGAGACCGTCTGCTGTGCAGTATGAGGTCGCGCGTTGTCGTGCAGGAGCAGCGGAGACGAGCGATTGACCAATGCTGGTTGGAGATGCGCCAGCTTCTCCATCATTGTGCTCAGTTCTTCACAGTACACATCTGCAGTAATGCTCACCCCGTTTGGTAAGAAGCTGTGATGAATCACACCGGCGCTAGACCACCAAACAGTGACCATCACTTTTCTAGGGGTAAGTTTTCGTTTAGGGCATTGTTTAGGTGCTGAACCAGGATCCAACCAACTTGCTGAGCGCTTGCGGTTATCAAACAGAATCCATTTTTCATCGCAGGTAACAATGCGGTTCAAAATTCCTTCATTTGTGTGTCTGTTGAGCAGTGCAAGGCACGTCTCGACGCGTACTTCGCGCTGGCGATCATTGAGTTCGTGGGGCACCCATTTGTCAAGCTTTTTTACCTTGCCAATTTGACGCAAATGGACCAATATTGTTTTGACGCTAACGTCGAAAGCTGCTGCTAATTCAGCCGTAGATTGTGTATCATCAGCTTCCACAACCGCCTTTAATTCGTCATTGTCGACCAAAGTCTTCGGACGACCGCGAGGTTCATTTTTCAGGTCGAAATTTCCAGAACGGAAGCGAGCAAACCAATAACAGGTGGTGCGTTGGTTTGTAGTGTTAGCTCCGTAAACGTCGTTGATGTTGCGTGCCGCTTGTGCCGCGTTGCTGCCACGACGGTACTCATATTCCATAATTACTCGAATTTTTAACGTATCCATGATGACGAAAAAGATTGAAATGCGATGAAAATGTAACACTAATCAATAAAGAAATGACTACTTTTGGAAAAAAGAATCCATGTTTTTAAAATAAAATTAATTTGAAATTAGAATTCTTAGCCAAACAAAAATTATTTTGATTTGAAATGGCCAGTACTGCAGAACGGCAATTTCATAGGTAAAGACCTAATATATACAAGTTTGTAATTACAAACGAAAAGTAGTATAGGAATTATATCAGTTAACTGGTTTCCATAGTACAAGCTCTGCTTAGTGTAGGATCAGATGGGATCAGAGGTGTGACTTAAATCGACGCATATTTTCATTCTCTTCTTATTAATGCCAATTTTTCTCAATCAGACCCTACGCTTTTTTTTAATCTTGATTTAAAACTTATAATACTCAAAATGCGATGTCTACTAACCGCAGTCAGGCTTTTATGAAAAAAAAACGACTTGTAAAAAACCCTCTCTAAATAGAAGTCAAACAACCCTTTCCCAAAACAATTAACCCGTTGTCCAACGAAATTAATTACACCCTTTGAAATTAAATTTCAATTCGGCGTACCTTTTTGCCACGTTACATCGTGAGAAATGGAAAAGTCAATAGCATTGCTAAAATACATACAAAGTGTTACCTCAATCGTGTTAAAAATTTAAAGCAATAGGTACCTACTGCTCATATAAAGGAGTCTGGCTTGGAATATTCTGATTTTTAAATAAAATTATAATTGGCCAAGAATTGAACTCACGTGGAGAGGATTCCATACAAAGAAAATTGGGGCATTGACCGTATTATTTTAAAAGTTACAAGGTTTATAACTATTTTCTGTTTTTATTTTAGACACAGTACTTTCGCGTATAAAGTTCAACTAACGCTAATTTACCTAAATGCCAAGAAAACTATTTATTTTAAAAATATATAAATATTATTTAGTTATACACATTTATTTGAAAAAAATACCTGATATACCCACAACTAGGACCTTTGTATTAAAATTGCATGTATTTTAAACTTAATCGGCCCAGTGTAATTATACGGCAGGGTACGAGTAATTTGTTATGCAATCAATATATTTGATAATATGATTATTTCATTGATTCGATGATCAGTTATTTGAGCTGAATTTAAAAATATCACTTAATCAAATTACTAAGTTATAAAGGCGATATTGTAATGATGTTTAAATTAAGGATTAATTGTGTTATGGTTTCATTAACCATATCTCTAAATAACCGAATCACTATTACTTACTAGTTACTTATCGTATGGGCAGTGGTTACCCTAGTGTCAAAGTTGTTCAAGCCGCCCATCAGGCCTCTGACATGGCTTAACGACTGTTGTCTAATGCCTACAACCGGGACCGACAGCTTAACGTGTCCTCCGAAACACGATGCTCAGAAATTAAACCACTATGGTGGTCACCCATCTATGGACCGACCGTGAGCCTAGTTGCTTAACCTCGCCGATCAATTACGGACCGGTGAGAGTATCTAGCTACACTATTTATGTTACACCTTGTATATTTTTAGTCGACATTCAACAAACTGAATTGTATACATTTCCAGTATAAGCTGATCACGCGTTGTATAGGATTTCCATAAAGTGAGAGGTCAGCTTATATTGGAAATGTATAGCTTGATATGTAGCCGTGTTTACAGTGGACGCCACGGCTTCGGATACACTAGGTATAACCTGAAAGCTTATACTGTCCGAATAATTTACTATACAATACTTAGCATCATCATCATATCCGCCAAAGGCCTCCCCCAAAGATCTCCACATTTGGTGGTCTTGTGCTATTCGCATCCAGCGGTTTGCAGCGACCCGCACAAGATCATCAGTCCATGTTGTAGGGGGACTGCCCACGCTGAGTATTCCGGTTCGCGGTCGCCACTCGAGAATCTTTCTGTCCCAACGGTCAGTATAGTCTAACAGTAACCTATTCAATACATCAGAACCCTGCGGCCAAACCAAAGATTATAAGCAGGGCCCAGAGTATGGTCGGTGTTTCACGCACTCACTCAGAGAGGATGTAAAGTCAAATGACAAAAGAATGAAGAAAAAAGATAATCGCTGTAATTGGATTATGAGTGAGAGAATAGTGAATGGAGGATCCCTGTTTGCGCACAAACTCGGGCATATACCGTAGTTGCCTAGTCTCCGTCGATAATGGCCACTATAGTTGAAATTCTACCAACATTATTATTGTTTTTGAAGTGAAAACTTCTTAAGCGGCGTTGTGCTATTTTCGACACGTGACCTGATAGAGGATTCGTAAGACGGAGGGTCTTTTTAGGGTTCCGTAGCCAAATGGCAAAAAACGGAACCCTTATAGATTCGTCATGTCTGTCTGTCTGTCCGTCCGTATGTCACAGACATTTTTTTCCGAAACTATAAGAGCTGTACTGTTGAAACTTGGTAAGTAGATGTATTCTGTGAACCGCATTAAGATTTTAACACAAAAATAATAATAATTTTTGTAATAATTTTTGGGGTTCCCCATACATAGAACTGAAACTCAAAAAAAGTTTTTCAATATACCCATACATGTGGGGTATCTATGGATAGGTCTTCAAAAATTATATTGAGGGTCCTAATAAATTTTTTTTATCTAAACTGAATAGTTTGCGGGAGAGGGACTTCCAAAGTGAAAAAATGAGTGGCCCGCCCCCCCCTGTAACTTCTAAAATAAGAGTATGATAAAACTAAAAAAAATATATGATGTACATTACCATGTAAACTAATAACTAAAATTGGTTTGAACTAAATCTAGTAAGTAGTTTTTTTTAATGCGTCATAAATTGTAAACCGCAATTTACCTTTCATTTAATCAACTGAAATACATGCTGCTGTGGAACCCTTCATGGGCGAGTCCGACTCGCACTTGGCCGGTTTTTGTTAAAACACACTGGCCGTTTATACACTCACATGACCGCAGCATTTTAGAAGTGATAACTTCTTTAGCGGCGATGTCCACTTTTTTTTCTTAATTTTGTTAGATTTCTTACAGCCGACGACTGCGTAACAAATTTCCCACCATATGGAGGGAACCAAATAGTATGAGTTATTAGCGGCCAAAACTGCGGCCACACGGATCAAATATACACTACTCTCCGAGTTTCTGCACCACTAAAAATCTTATTATTATTAGAGTACAATATTGTTGTATTGTAGTGTATTCTTATTACAAACAAACATTGCTACCAATGCCTACCCAAAACATTGCTATAATGAAGTTGTGTCCATCATTTGGAGGGATTTGCCATAATCGCCGCGCTTAGCAGACGGGCTGGCGATCGCAGTATGGTGGTCATAGTACAGACGCCAGCACATCAAGCTACCCCAATCTGTCAAATATCCGCAATTGAAAGTGAACCTTATGCTTATATGATAAAGTTGAAAATCTATAAAATAAATATGTAGTCTGTACATAGACAGTCGCTGCTTCACGATCTCTGGAAGATATTTCCTTGGGACGACTTTTACACCCTATGTTATATTATTTACCGACAGCCACAGAGCAAAATCTAGTATCGGAAAAATAAAAAACCAGCCAAGTGCGAGTCGGGCTCGCACATGAAGGGTTCCGTAGCAGCAAGTATTTCAGTTAATTAAATGAAAGCAAATTGCGGTTTATAACGTATTAAAAAAAACTACTTGCTAGATCTCGTTCCAACCAATTTTCGTTGTTAATTTCTATGGTAATGTACATCATATATTTTTATAGTTTTATCATTCTCTTATTTCAGAAGTTACAGGGGGGGGACACTCATTTTACCACTTTGGAAGTGTCTCTCGCGCAAAATATTCAGTTAAGACAAAAATGATATTAGAAACCTCAATATCATTTTTAAAGACCTATCCATAGACACCCCACATGTATGGGTACGATAAAAAATAGATTGAGTTTCAGTTCTATGTATGGCGACCCCCCAAAATTATTGTTCTTTTTCTATTTTTGTGTAAAAATCTTAATGCGGTTTACAGAATACACCTACTTACCAGTTTCAGCAGTACTGCTCTTATAGTTTCGGAAAGAAGAGGCTGTGACATACGGACGGACGGACAGACAAACATGACGAATATAAAAGGGTTCCGTTTTTTGCCATTTGGCTACGGAACCCTAAAAATTAGGATAGCTTGAAATTTTCTCGACAATAATAATAGTGAAGTGAGTAGAGTTAGTTCACGCTCTCACGCTTTATATATGAAACTTTGTTAAAAATCACTAATAAACAGTGTTAGTTTTGTTCAATTTATTTTACTACGAAATCGTTATTTTAATTCAGTTTTTTTTATAGAAAATATATTAGGAGAAATTAATCAACCAAAGACAATATAAAATCAAGTGCTTATTATTCTCGATAATGCCTATTGTATAACAAAATTAAATAAATCTTTATAATAAATAGCAATAATTTTGTTACATACTTCATTAAACAAATTTAATTAATCCGAACACTGATTGACACAAACAACTCACTCAAGCGGCACACCGCACAGTGGTTCGTGTAGAACAAGCTAGCTGGACAATATTATTTGTTTCGATTTTTATTTATAAATGAGGTTATTAAGCAAAGATATAAGGGTCATAATACTATTTGAGGTCCATTGGTCGTTTGAGCAGGTATAGTGAAATAAAAACACAATATTTTTTTAAACAATTTTATAAATAAATTTAACTATAAATGTAACTATAAAATCTAATATCAGATACATAAAATACCTACTTAAAAACTAAATCGATCACTCATCATCACTATCATCAGATGAATCATCCATTGAATAGTCATGATCATGAGTGGCAGAACTATGAAAACTAGAAACTATATTAACATTTTGTTCCTTAAAGCTAGGTTGAACTAATAAATCTAGGACTTCGATAGGGAATGAACCTATTTTCTTCCGGGGAATTTCTCTTAAACCATTTATTACAGGGTCAGATGTTATCAATAACATATTAAGTAAATCTCTATTCGTAGCTATTCGCGATCGTTTTCGTGTGTTGTGTTCACGAAATCTTCTGCAGTCCTTATTCCGAGCTTCCTGTGCTTCCTCGGAAAGCTGGCCTATAGGCAGAAGTGACGATTTAATTACCTCGCCACTGTGCAGAAGTATTTTGTGAACAGTCGCGGGCATATAATACCATGGATAGAGATTTACGTAAAGTTGTCTGGTTTCTTGAGCTAAGGTTACAAATTTTTCAATATTTATGTCATATCCTGATGATAAAGTACGAAGTCTAGGAACCGCTCTCGGTTTCTTGCACAGCTGCTCCACTTTTCAGCCAATTTTGAAGAATATTTTGAGATGATGACCTTGACGTCTCTCAGGGACTGCTCCGTAACACCATCAAAGTCATGTCTCAAAGATATAAACCGAAAGAGCTCCACGTTTCGCGTTTCCTTCGGGTGTTTTAGCCATTCTTCAAAAAAGTCCATTTTTGAGACGGTGAAAACTGTTTAAAGAAAAAAAAAGAAAAAAATTAGTTGTGCAAATAATTCGCAATATTTTTTTCTACTAATTACTACTAGATACTTGTGAGAATCATATAAAATAGATTTTACAGAGTGGACATGAGTGGACATGTAATATTTTGACTATTGAATTCAAAAATATGGGTGAAAAAGTCCACTTTTATCGAAACATTTAATTTAATAAAATTAAATAATGAAGATCCTGTGATAAAAATTAACTAAAACAAAACTACTTACCCTTATGTACACAATCCATCACAAAAACACTATCACAAATTTCTTTTAGTGACTTAAAATAATGTTAACAATATGGTGTAAAAATGCAAATGAATGCACTTTGAATTATCAACACTTTATATACTTACCTTAATGACGGGCCTAATGAGGGTAATTACGAAAATTAATAGATGTATTCCTTAATGTATAGGGCTAATGAGTTCATCTTAATAATTAACTATTAGGAATTGAAGAGTTGTTTTTGTCCAGCTAGTTTGTTCTACGCGAATAACAGTGCACCGTTTTGAAATTTCATTCGTTCATTCACGGATCGTTCATCGTTTTAATAGAAGTTACAACGTTTGTTTTGCAAACAATTTGTTTTGTTATTGGTTTTAAATTGAGGAAAAATACATTCTAATACAATTTTCCTTAAAGTAGGCCTCATTGCAGAAATGATTCCCGCCGCGGAATAAAAGTTCTGGAGTGGCGACTATGTGCTAAAAGACGCAGCATATGTGTCCTCCCGGCCGAATTTCAGCCACGGCGGCCATTATCAATGGAGTTTAGCCAATTACGCAGGACATATTATAGTGCACAAGTGTGTGCGCAAATACTGGGGCACTTTCTATTCCATCACTCTCATGATCCGATGGGACGACTAGCGACACGACCGGAAAGAGGTCAGGCACAGGACCGTCGGCTATACGTACTCTCCGAGGCACGGGGGTGTAATACCGCCAAGTTCCAGACTTCGGGCTGCTACTGAGAAATTTCTTTTTACGGAAAAATCTCAAAATCACTTTTTTGATCCGACGCGGGATTTGTACCAAGGACCTCATTTTCTGCGTTTGAAGACGCTATCGCGTGGCGAAGGTATCGGGGAGCTGGTTGCAGATCGCACGTGATAGAACGTGGAGGAAATCTTTGGAGGCGGCCTCTGTTCCGCAGAAGAAGACTTCAAGCTGTTGATGATAATATTCTAATATAATCTATCATATCCAGATCGCTCATAGCCAAATGCTGTCATCGATCTGTAATTGATCGGCGAGGTTAAGTACCTAGGTTTGCGGTCAATCCATAGAGGGGTGACCGCCAAAGGGGTTTAAATTCTGAGAGTTTTCGTGCTTTAGAGGGCACGTTAAGCGATCGGTTCAGGTCGTAGCCATTAGGCATGGCAGAGACCTAATGGGCGGCTTCAACAACTCTGACACTAGGGTAGCCACTGCCCATATGATAAGTAAGTTAGTAATGGTAGAAAAGATTTAGTACAGAATTACTTTTCCCGCAGCGCCGTTTTTATATGATGGTATTACTGGCCTAACTTCTAAGGCCTTAATGTGACGGTCAACTCCCTTTCCCCAGGATTACCATAGGTCTGTAACCCATTACAATTAACTCGAAAAATATTCTCCTAATCCGAACGATATCCTCGCAGCTTTAGGACGTTTCTGCACCGAACGACGAGAATACACGACCAAAAGGGGACAACATGTTAAGTAAGGCCAATTTAATAGATCACATTTGACACTTCATCAAAATTAATAGATCACATTTGACACTTCATCAAAATTAATAGATCACATTTGACACTTTATCAAAATTCATCAACGTAAACTTAACCGGCGGGCATACAATATTAATTAGTATTTCGTAGTTAAAACTGCACATTTGCTTATTTTTTTTTCAATTACGATTTGTCTTTATTGTAATAATTACCAAATAAGGTCATTTTACAATTCACTTTACTAGTAACTGACAGATGTCAAATGTGATCTTTTAAATTAGCCCTACTATAGTACTATTTTTAAAAATCGTTAAGAGTCATGTCACTGTCGACTAGTCCCGACGACATTCTTAGTACGTAGTGACGACATTATCTTATCATCACTATTAAACCAAAGTAACCTTAACCGGCGGGCATAGAATTACGATTTATCTTTGTTGTACTAATTACCAACTAAGGTCATTTTACAATTCACTTTACTAGTAACTGACAGATGTCAAATGTGACCTATTAAATTGGCCTTACTATAGTACTATTTTTAAAAATCGTTAAGAGTGATGTCACTGTCGACTAGTCCCGACGACATTCTAAGTACGCAGCGACGACATTATCTTATCATCACTATTAAACCAAAGTAACCTTAACCGGCGGGCATAGAACTACGATTTATTTTTATTGTACTAATTACCAACTAAGGTCATTTTACAATTCACTTTACTAGTAACTGACAGATGTCAAATGTGACCTATTAAATTGGCCTTACTATAGTACTATTTTTAAAAATCGTTAAGAGTGATGTCACTGTCGACTAGTCCCGACGACATTCTTAGTACGTAGTGACGACATTATCTTATCATCACTATTAAACCAAAGTAACCTTAACCGGCGGGCATAGAACTACGATTTATTTTTATTGTACTAATTACCAAATAAGGTCATTTTACAATTCACCTTACTAGTAACTGACAGATGTCAAATGTGATCTATTAAATTGGCCTTACTATAATACTATTTTTAAAAATCGTTAAGAGTGATGTCACTGTCGACTAGTCCCGACGACATTCTAAGTACGCAGCGACGACATTATCTTATCATCACTATTAAACCAAAGTGACCTTAACCGGCGGGCATAGAACTACGATTTATTTTTATTGTACTAATTACCAAATAAGGTCATTTTACAATTCACTTTACTAGTAACTGACAGATGTCAAATGTGACCTATTAAATTGGCCTTACTATAGTACTATTTTTAAAAATCGTTAAGAGTGATGTCACTGTCGACTAGTCCCGACGACATTCTTAGTACGTAGCGACGACATTATCTTATCGTCAAAAATAAATATCACCGTTGTTGCAGAAACACTGTTGTTGCCTTTATGCTAGAAATCTAGAAACAAGAATTTCATCACAACAACTGTAAAATTATCCACTGCTGGACAAAGCGTCTCCCCAAGAATTAGCTTGGGGGATATGCCATAATCGCCACGCTTGGCAGACGGGCTGTCGATCGCAGGTAGGTGGTCACAATACACAGAAGGAAGCTACTACCTGTCCCCTGGTATATTCCCTCGGGTCGACGATGGTATTCTGATATTCGCCGCCGTCACCATACAGCATACAAGGATTAAGTCACACAAAATGCTGTTTATTTAGGAAATAAAATCAAGCCGAACACGAGGTTTTCACATACTTTTTGAGTACTTAATGGCACATTAAGAAGTTTATCAAAAAGGGCACAAATTAAAAAATTTAAAAAATAATTGCGGGGCCGCTTTGGAGACTGCCGATGGAAGTAAAAACATTTTTTTCATTTCTTATATCCGAAAAGTAAAGTTTATTTGATGCGAGTAGCGAGTGGAAGATGCTATCTTCCCACCTTTGGGTAAAGACTTATCGCGTAATTGCATAAATATGGTGGGAATAAATTTTCAAAATGGAACTGAATTTGGTTAGGCCGTCGTCGGCAGTAAAAATTCTAACATAATTAAGAAAAAAGTGCACAACCCCGCTAAAGAAGTCTTTTTTTATAAATGGTTAGTGTGAGTTAAGTAAAAACCCTCCGTCTTACGAATCTTCGATCAGGTAACGTGTCAGGACAAAAACGAGTTTATTTTTTTTTACACCTAGAAAAGTGCACAACGCCGCTAAAGAGAAAACCACTTCAATTTCCACTTCAAAAAAACTATATTTTTTATATAAAATACTATGTAAATCAGGGTTTTTGGCATTTTATGTCACTACTTTTCATTTTGCCATCTGGTTACCCTGATCCACCAATCAGGGTCACGCGTAAGTACGTAGGTACGTAGTCACGTTTTTTATGGCACGGTCGCCCGTAACGGCGAGACCGTAAGAATCCCATGGTTTTATAATAATCAAGCAGAACACGAGGTTTTCCATACTTTTTGAGAACTTAACGGCACATTAATTAAAGGTATCAAAGTGGGTAGGTACACATAATTCTCATATATAATAAAGGTAATTCGACCAGCCATACTAATCTAAAAAAAACTATTTTCACTAATAGAGAAATCATTATTGTGGCATTTTTTGTCAGACCTTTTCATTTTGCCATCTGGTAACCCTGATCCACCAATCACAGTCACGCGTAAGTACATCCTGTGTCACGTTAACAGGGACACAGTAAACGCACCTTTTTTATGGCACGGTCGCCCGTAATGGCGAGACCGTAAGAATCCCATGGTTTTATGGGCAAGGGCGGATAGCATTAATTTAAAGAGATGTGATATAGGTACTGGGTTAAGTGAAATATGTTAACTTGTATGCTTAGAGAGCTTTGACACTTTTATAAGGAAAACAATGTACATTGTGATACTAAAAATGAGTGTTTAGACCACACGACTAAAGTAAAACTTAGATATACGAAAGTTAACTGGCTATGAGAGGAAGAGAGAAATAAAATGTATGCACGCACCTCTCTCTCTCTCTTGCCCCTACAGTAATATACGAAACTTAACTCTCTCCTTTTCTATCTTCACTAACTTATATCTTTCTGACAACTTCCGTTCGCCTCGCCTAATCACACTTTCCGTAACTCTTTCGTCATGCATTCACTAAGACACGCACATCTGGTCATACACCACACAACGATCCCAAACTAAGCAGAGCATGTACTATGGAAACCAGATTACTAATATACTACATATACTACTTTTCTTTTGTAAATACATACTTATATAGATAATTGCACCCATACTCAGGACAAACAGACATGTATGCACACAAATATCTGTCCCGGGTGGCAATCAAACCCACGGCCTCCAACGCGAAAAGCCACCAACAACAACGCCAACCGGCGTGTCACCGACAGTAGGTATGGCCGAAACTCATATTTAGTAGGCCATAAAATAAATTAATATCCATTAGAATATTTAATTACGAAAGCGAGATAGCTGTGCCTGAAATCTGGGCCTTAAGAGGGCAGGATGAACGGCGAACACTTATCTACCGCCCATCATACACCTTTTATACCTACTGTGGTGTAATATGTATGAGTTTCATTTTCTTAAGAACGTCCTCCCCTTACATAATACATTTATTATATGGACTAGGCTGAGACCCTAATCTTAGGCCACCACCTACGCCACTTATTTCAGGGTCTGTCACTGTTCCCTAATACAATTCGACAATATTGTATTTCTCCTAAATAAAATCTTAGTAATATTATAAATGTGAAAGTTTGTGAGTATGGATGCATGAATCTAGCTAAATATCATTGCTATAATAAAATAATTTTTATAAATGTTTATATACAATGTGTAAGTACCTAAATATCTATGTTACTAGAAATAATAATGTATACTTACAACTATATTACTACAAACATGTTCTGACTATTTACAAGCGCTTTTTTAAAGTCTACGTGAATAAAAACCTTTTTAATTTTATTTTATTTTAAAAATCTTTGTTACTCTTCGAAGCAAAAACTACCGAAAGGATTTTATTGAAACTTTGTAGTAATATAGCTTATATATCCGAATAACGCATGGGTTATAATTTATAAGTTTAACGCGGGTAGAACCGCGGTTTATAATAACAATATAATGGGTCATTAGTCACACACAGCCATCTGATCCCAAACTAAGCGGAGCTTCTACTATGGAAACCAGGCAACTGCTATACATACATATTATACATAATTTTATTTTTTATTTATTTTTACTTTTTATTTTTTAAATATTGAGGGACAATGCCAGAGATCATCCTAGCCCCAAACTAAGCAAAGCTTGTACTGTGGGTACCAGGCGACGATATACATACTTATATAGATAGATAAATACTTAAATACATAGAAAACATCCATGACTCAGAAACAATCTGTGCTCATCACACAAATATTTGCACTTACAGGGATTCGAACCCAGGACTACCAGCTTCGTAGGCAGGAGCACTACCAACTAGGCTACGGTGACGGTATTAAACTAGAGGTCGCATTTGTTCTAAATTCTTAACCTAACAACCTAAAAAGTATGGTTTATCTAATCACTAGCTGTGCCCCACCGTTTTACCCGCGTTAAACTTTATTATTTATAGCCTATGTGTTAATCTAGGGTGTCAGCTAATTCCATACCAAATTTTATTGAAATCGCTCCAGCCGTTTAGACATGAAGAAGTAACAAACATACACACTCACAAACTTTCGCTATTATAATATTAGTGTGATTGCAGAACTGACTTAGAATTTATTCGAAAGGTCAAAATTAGGATTTGAGCTCAGGACTCATAAATTAGTTAAGTATCAAAAGAACGCAAAATCATAGAACGTACTTGGGTGTGATTTGGATACTACTCCTCATAAAGTATCTAAATTTTGCGTTTTAACTTCAACTCCTCGGCCACCCCGTATATAAGGATTAGATTCTGAATCCATCATTAAGTACGTAGACCAATTAAAAATGTTAGCATTTTCTAGTGTTTCAGTAAAAAAATATAAGTCCAAATAATAACTTATAAGTATTTTTATTGCATTTTATTTTATTGCATTTAAAATAATATATAGTATATGAAGAGGCAGGACGGCCTGAAGGCTCTTCACCACAACTCATCCTCTTATAATTTTATGGGTAGGTGAGGGCGGAACAGAAATAAATTACTTCAAATTACAATCAACGTAATTCACAAGAATCACGATTTAATTAGATGTTTAGTGATTACTACAATGTAAAATTAATCAAATTAAATCTTAAAATCTCGTGATGGCGAAGATTCTCAGCGATTCCTCACAAGCGTGGTGCACGGGCGCCGTCTCGTTCAAAAGTGCCTTCAAGATGGCCGCCCACACTACCATCGACACTGACGCTTCGCTGGGTTGACATTGACAGTCCTGTCAACCTGACGTCGACGTAAACGCCGTCATATATATTAATACATTCCTTTTCCATTATACATAATTATATATCGAAATGATTTGTATTATTTTCTGTAGTATTTTTTACCCAGTAGCGACCGATCGTGTTCTAAAAAGGGGCGCGCCTCCCACCGGATTAATAACACGTTCATATTATCGTACCAGAGGTTTAAAATCATGAGTGCAGCGTGGATATAGTACGGTATTAGTAGGTATGATATATTATTTGATCGGGCCATTGAAATCGCCTGCGCCTTGTAATTAGACCGCACGACCGCTCCCAAATCGGAGGTAATTTTGTGGCATTGTTGAAATTAAATTATCAAGTAATTTACTGTTACCCTACATACAATATTGATTAGAGTACAAATTGTATAAAAGCATTAGGGACATAAAAGAAATCAATCAATCCGTGATCGTTCAAAGGATGTTATTTGTTTGATTTCACCAAATTGACGGTGAATTGAAATCATAAGTCAATAGGAGATTACAACCTACTTCTAATTCTTGATAAATATACTGAAATGTGGATTTATGCCGTATGTTAACGCACCTGTGGCCTTTCTGATGTTGCGAGTATCTATGGACGACGGTGATCACATACTGTCTGGTGATCCACTTGTTCGTTTGCCTTTCTACTTTAATGTAGAAAAAAAGGTTTTGCTTAAATTTTGTGATGAAAGGGACGCATAGACGATTAAAAATAAAAAGACTAAGGGGTGGTAAGTAGTATGTTTCGGTTCGCAATCTTGCGAGACAATATATCGGTATTGCATTTTTTTTTACTTACATTACATATGTCACATATAATGATAGTAGGTAATAATTTTTAGTTATGGAAGTTATGTAATGAATATTTGTATGCCGGAACTGCTATCTGTGTGAATAAGGATAAAATTATCATATATAGGTACATATTTACACTCAAGTCTGTTTCCCAGAAGGGTAGGCACAGATAACGGATTTCCATTTATCACGATCTTTACACTCCTCTTTTGCTTCGTTTACTGTCATTATATTACTTATATACCTACCGCTTTTAAGGCAAATCAGGAATATTATCTATCGTATCTTCGTTGCCAAATAAATCGTTAATAAATTAAAAATTAAACATCAAACATAAATTTAGTTTATAGGATCAACTTTGATCAAAAATAATATGTTTATAGGTTTTTTGAATTGCAACGTTTTTATTCGCCACGGAAGGCGTACGAGATGGTCCTATCTCGTAACAACATGATGCTTATGTGCTTACTTGATGGGAATGCTTACAAGATGAGACCATCTCGTAAGTATTCCCTATCGAATAAAATTAATTATAATTATATAATTAAGGAATTGCCTGACTAAAGTGGCAGTGGGCAGGTCACATAGCTCATAGAACTGACGGCCGTTGGGGCATAAAGTTTCTCGAGTGGCGACCACGAACCGAAAGACGCAGCGTGGGCACGCCTCCTACAAGGTCGACGGATGATCTTGCAAAGGTCGCGGGAAGCCGTTGGATGCGGGCAGCGCAGGACCGGCTATTGTGGAGATCCATGGGGTAAGCCTTTGTCGAGCAGTCGACGTCTTTCGGCTGATATGATGATGATGATATAATTAAGGTATAGCTAGTCGCACAAACCAGTCCATAACTGTTCTGCCAGCTAAAACACGTGGTCCCATGGTCAGTATATTGACGGCTGACCATCAAAGTGGTTTAAGTTTGGAGCATCTCCGTGCTTCGGAAGACATGTTAAGTTGTCCGTCCCGGTTACCGTCGTAAGGCGTTAGGCGTCATTTGTTAAACCATGGTCGGAGGCAAACTGGCCTTAAACAACTCCGATACCAGGATAACCGCTGCATTATGTGAGCCGTTATTACGCGAAACGCTAATAATCTCCATGAAGGGGGTCATTTCATCAGTACCAAAGCAAACGAAGGGTTATAAATTAAAAAAAAAACGAATATCTTAAGACAAGTAACACGCTGCCATTTGATCCCAAACTAGGCAGAGCCTGTACTATGGCAACTAGACAGCTGATAAACATACATACATATTATAGATAAATTACACCCAGACACAGAACAAATAATCGTGCTCATTCAACAAATACTTGTCGCGAGTGGGAATTGAACCCACAACCTCTAGCTTAGCAATCAGGTTCACTAACCAATAGACCAACAGGCCAGTATATGGCCAAAAGCTTATAATTGATATTGTTTCTTCATTACAGCTCAAAGAAGTCCACAGCTGGACAAGCCTCCCCCAAGAATCATCTTGCGGTGATATGCCATAATCGCCAAGCTTGGCAGACGTGTTGGCGATCGCAGTAAGACAGCCATATTACTCCGAAGGAAGCTGCTGCCCGTCCTTTGGTATGTTTCCGTCGGGTCGACTTCTGCGCCCCCTACGGGATGAGGTGGGGTGATGATATTCTGATATTCGCCGCTATCACCACACAGCATATCTATATATCTATATATATAAAAATCAATTGCTGTTCGTTAGTCTCGCTAAAACTCGAGATCGGCTGAATGGATTTATCTTATCTTGGTCTTGAAATGTTCGTGGAGGTCTAGGGAGGGTTTTTAAGGTCAGAAATATTCAAATAATTGCCGGGAAAACCCTAAAAATGGCCCTTTTATTTTTCCTATATATACGTTTACTAAAAGAAAAGTTTAGGTATTTTATTTATCTATTGAGGCAGTACGGCGTCTGCGGGTCAACCAGTTTATAATATATCAATGCTTCGCCAAAACTTGTGATAGTCCATTTATGTTGCGTATGCATGAGTTTGTGTATTTTTATTCACAATGATACACATAAAACTCACTCTGACTTTAAAATATCTACTACGAGGATAGTACCTCGCCAAGATAAGGCGATAACAACTTTATCTTAAGCCAGAATAGCGAAGTCATTGATTGACAAGGGGGCCGAAAGTTTTAATTGCACAAAAGCTGACAATGACTCTCAAACAGAATAATTAATGGACGGAACTCGTGCTTATTCAGCTCACATAAATATTATAAAAGGGTAGCCTTTTCAGTGGACTTAAATATTGTAGGGAAGCTCTATTAATATTAAATGGATTTTTCTGATTGCCAAAGTGCCGGGAGTTCTCTTATGCCTATGTTGCCTAGGTTAATGAAATATTTCAGCCTTCAATTTTAATTCTCCTGTGCCTTGAAATAACCCATCACACATGCTAAAATAAATAAAAATAAAAAAGGCTTTTATTCACGTTGACTTTAAAAAACTGCTAGTAAAGTCAGAACATGTTTGTAGTAATATAATGTTTTAACAATCCGTGTGCCTAAATATCTATATGTAACTAGAAATAATTATGTGTTATATATACGTTATATAACACATATACATTAATATACGTTATAGTTATAGTTATATATACGTGTTACGTTAGTTATAATCCGTGTACCTAAATATCTACATATATGTAACTAGAAACAATTATGTATATACTTACATAATTATTTCTAGTTATATAAGTATAGATCTGGTCTTTGGTCTTTCATGATATGGTAATCTTATTTAATAAACTCTGTTTTCCAATCATCCTAATAAAAATTAGTCGAATAAGAACCAATCCAAAATGGATAACTAACGGCATCAGATTATCTTGCGCTTATTAAAAGGAAAAAATACCTTAACCTTTTGCGGAACAAGAAAAATATTGGTAAAAACCATCTAGACTATTCGAAATACAGCCATATATTGAGAAAATGTATTCACAAAGCCCATCAATTACACAATCATAATGTGCTAACCAATGCTAAAAATAAATGTAAGGCTACCTGGAACATAATAAAAGAAAATGTTTACAATCCAACCATTATGAATAAAATTGATCACATTAGTATTGATGGTACTCATATAAGTGACCCACAGCTCATAGCCGAAACATTCAATAATTACTTTATTGGCACTCAAAGTTCAGAAAGCAAAACGGTGTACTGTTGAGTTATCTAATTTAAAAAATAATGTTAATAGCATGTTTTTACAACCCACTAATACTAATGAGGTGTACAGAATTATTATGTCCCTCAATAACAGTAAATCTGTAGGTTACGATGAATTGCCTACAAATATAATAAAATCTTGTGCCAAACACATATCTGGCCCATTAAGTCACATAATAAACCTGTCGTTTGAAAATGGTATATTTCCGGAAGGTTTAAAAACGTCAATAGTTAAGCCCATATATAAAAAAGGAGATAGCTGCTCATTAAATAATTATAGACCAGTTACATTGATCCCAGTGCTTTCAAAAGTATTTGAAACTGCAATGCTTAGGCGATTAAATGCGTTTTTAAGTAAATTTAACATACTTCAAGAGCAACAATATGGGTTTCGAAAATATAGCTCAACTACATTGGCATGCTTTCATCTAATGAAATACATAACTGAAAGCATAAATAATAAAACACCAATCGCAGCCATATTTCTCGACATGTCAAAAGCTTTTGACTACGTAGACCACTCTGTTTTGCTAAAAAAAATACAAATATATGGTATTAGAGGTAAAGCACACGATTGGCTAAAAAGTTACTTAAACAATAGAATACAATGCACTGAGGTAACACACATCTCGGGTTCAAAAACGATGGAAAAACATAAATCTGCCTATAAAATCAACAGCCGTGGAGTACCTCAAGGAAGTATACTGGGACCATTACTGTTCCTTTTATATATAAATGATTTGCCCAATGCCCTACTCTATAAATGTATTTTATTTGCGGATGATACAACTTTAATAGTTCAATAAAAAACGCCTAGTACATTTAATAATGACTAAAATACTGCCTTACTACAAACAATTAATTGGCTAGAAGCAAATAATCTAAAGATTAATTTAGGCAAAACACAAGTGGTACAATTTAATACATACCATGGCTCGGATTGCCCTTTAAATATAAGTTATGGTGATAATGAAATAGAATCAGTTGAAAGTGTAAGGTTTCTGGGATTCATTTTGGACAAGCATTGTAGTTGGAAACAACATATAGATTATGTATGCAATAGACTGGACAAATTTATTTTTGCTCTACGTAGGTTACGTCACATCTCAACCAGGCAAACAGCCTTAAATGCATATCATGGGTATGTGTCTTCCATTCTGAGCTATGGCTTGATGCTGTGGGGGAATTCCGTAGAATTCGAAAGAGCATTTAAAGTCCAAAAGAAATGCATAAGAGCTATTTGTAATAAACATTTCATGGAATCTCTTAAGATTCTTCCTCTGCCTTGTCAGTACATAAAACAAACATGTATATTTGTCAAACAAAACCCGAAACAATTTGAATGGAAAACTACATCTCGAGGTTTCATCAAGTTATGCCTACCTATGATCAGGCTAGAATACTACAGACGCAGCAGTTATTGTATGGCCATTAGATTGTTTAATAAGTTACCGGAACCAATAAAACATCTACCACTCACTAATTTCAAAATGCATATTACTCGCTGGCTTTTGGATAAATGTTTCTACACCGTCGAGGAGTATCTGAACTACACAGGACGCAGTAATTTGTAAATATTTGATTGTTAATGTGATATATGACTTTGTTTCTTAAATAATGTGTTTATAATTTAATTAATTGTATTAATATATTTTGTATTGTAGCTGAAATGTTATATTTACACGCCGAGAACTCGGCAGAATGTGATTGATCCATCAATATTCTTGTAACAACTTTTATGTATACTCATATTCAGTAAATAAATTATTTGAATTTGAATTTGATCTGGAGATCTTTGGGGGAGGCCTTTGTCCAGCAGTGGACGTATTTTGGCTGATATGATGATGATGATGATATAAGTATAGATATTTAGTTACACGGATTGTTAAAAAAAATATTTTATAATAATAATAATAATATTTAGCTAGCTTGTATTAAGTTATAGTCAAGGAGATTATGTTTAGGTTTAATTATCGAAATTTATAGTTTAAGCTATATATTATACAATATGTATACTGTCTGATTGGTTCTTTCTATATTAAGGTACGAATTCAATATTATTATTATGATGGACCTCGTGTTTATAACGACGGTCGCGCTTTAATGCTACCACCGGATCCAATGCAATTCATCTACTACCACTACTATAAATTTGATATCTATACTTACTAATATTATAAAGAGGTAACGTTTGTGAGTATGTGACGTTGTAAAGGGTAGTCTCTGGATCTACTGAACCGATTTTCAAAATTATATCACCAATAGCAAGCTACGTTATTGTGGAGTGTCATAGGCTATGATTCATCATCATAATTTTTATTTAACCCGAACTTTTAACCCGAAGTATTACGCAGGACAAACGGGCAGGGACAAAAATATTTATAACGAGGAACGTAGTCCGCGGGGACTGTTAGTTACCATATACATTCATTTAGAATAAACTTTTATATCAATATTACAAACAGGCACTTTATTTAATAGATAATTTTTTTGTAGAGATATATTTTTTTTGTGTACAATAAGGAATCCCTCTTCTTACAAATTCCCGTTCCCCAATTCTCGAGGATAATGATACGATTTAGTAAATTCCCTTTGTCAAACAAGTTTTAGGACACATCTTTTTCTGTTTTTATTATTTCATTTTATGAAATAAGTACAGCTCTATATGTATATTACTGGTCTTTAAATAAAAATAAAAAGTTATTTCACTGTTTGTTGATGGTGGACAAAGGAAATAGACAAATATATTATGTGTCAGTATACGATACAGCTAATTAAAGAAACAAGAAATTGCTAAAGTAATGTAGTTAAAGCTTTGCTTAACAACTTAATACAATAAAGTAATAAAAATGGGTTATATCAATGTATTTTTAGGTATTTTATTTTATTTCGGATAAATAACAGTTACATATTAAAAATGAATAACAAATATCTATCAAAATACATTTTCCACTAATGATTCTAAGGCAAAATCATAAAATAATTTAATAAATATGAAATATATACAGTAATAATTTTAAAAACACAAACAATATAAATAATTAAAAATAATGTTAATATTACTTCTGTTAAAATAAAATAAAATATTTTGAGATAAAAAATAAAAATATAAGGTTAAATTAATACACGAGAATATAGTAAATACAAAATTTGCCAATTCGCTTTCGTCGGAATGCCCATATTCTCGCTTTATTATTCAATATACTTTTCAATCCCACTACTCCTTCATATCTTAAAGAACGTTTTGAATTCCTTTGTGACACACATTCGAGGCTTTTAAGATCATCAGAAAACCTTAAATTGCACATTCCAGCGCACTCTTCCATCTTTATGGACAAATCATTTGCAGTCCAAGCAGCTCGTTTGTGGAATGAGTTACCTTTTTCTTTTAAATGCTCTCAGAATATAGTAAGCTTCAAACAACTTGTGAAAGACCACTATCTGTCTCTATCATAATAATTATTAATTTATTTTATATGAATATAGTATTTAAATATAGTATTATATTTATAGTATAGTATAATATAGTATTTTATTTACGTATATGTATGTGTAATAATAATATGATCATTAAGATATTTTTAGTATACCTTTTTAATTGTCTCTTTTCTTCTTTTTTACCTATTACCACACTTTGTTGCACCATCCCCGGCATTTTTACACATTTGAATCCTATCCATCCAAAGGTTGTCTGGAAGAAATCGCTGTATGCGATAAGACCGCCCATTGTACATTATAATTAATGTTTCATTGTTAAATGTTCTTTTATTTTTTGTGTACAATAAAGTGTATTTTATTTTATTTTATTAAATACAATAACTACTCTGAAACATTAGTGGCGAAAAGGCAAAGAATTATTTCTTTTAAAATTTCGTACGAACACATCGCATACGCTACTTGCGTTTGGAATCGTACGAAAATTGCCAGTTGCTGATGTGAATATGTACAGCATGATCCTTTTCGTTAACACTATTCATCTCGGCTTGTCTTCATAGGCATTGTCACGAGCATTCTTAAACTGCACCCAAAATCTTACTAATATTGTAAATAAGATAAGAGAATAAGAAAGGTTGTTAGTACGGATGTATTAATGTATCACACATACATCCATACTAACAACCTTTAGCATTTATAATACTAGCTGTGCCCCGCGGTTTTACCCGCGTAAAACTTTATAATTGTTACCTAGCTTATTAATATATTGTTACTCTTTCTCGCAACGGATTTTGATAAAACTTTGTAGCAATATAGCTTATATAATCAAAGATAGTAACGGGGAACTTACGTAATTAATTTTATATTGGATTCGGCCAACCGTTTCAAACACACACACACACACACACACACACACACACACACACACACACACACACACACACAGACGCGCACGCACACCTCACACTTATGTTTTTACATTTCTATTATTTTAACAGTGTTATCTTTTAATATTATTAATTTCGTTTATTAATTGTTTACTTTGATCTTATGTATGTTAACCTAAGTAATGAAACTATATGTAAAAAAATATAAATTTTAATATAGGTAAGTACTACCAACCAACTTGGGTTGCTTTTGTTATTTTAGAATTGGTCTCCACGAGACAGGCTCGACCTAGTGTGGAGGTCATAAGTTAATGAAAGATATTTCCTTATTGTTACAAAATTGTAATTTCACTGATATATGTAAAATAGTTAAGGAATATGTAATTAATTTTGGTAAATAATCTTATCTTATCTTCTTCTGGAAGTCATCTTCAGGGCGAATGTGACCCGCACGACGTCGCGTCGCGTCTCCCGTGCGAGACGGGACGTTGAAACGTTGTCCAAATCCAACATAAAATTAATTACATGAGTTCCCCGTTACTATCTTTCATTATGGTAGCACCTCACGTCAGTTTTAATAATAATAATATAGCTTATATATCCGACTAACCTATTGCTAATAATACTACAATCCTGGTTATATTATAAATGCGAAAGTTTATGAGTATGGATGTATAGATGTATGGATGTTTATTATTCATTCACTCCAAAGCTACGGAGCCGATTTTGATGAAACTTTGTAGCAATATAGCTTATATATCAGATTTTTATATAATAATTTATAAAATTTAACGCGGGTAAAACCGCCGGGCACGGCTAGTATTATTTTATTAAAGTTTGTTAGTATGTAATATACTGAGACATTATTTACACACGGCCAGCTGATCCCTAACTAAGCAGAGATTGTACTATGGAAACCAGATAACTGATATAGGTACTACATATACTATTTCTCTTTTGTAAATACATACTTATATAATATAATAATAATAATAAATCGTTTATTTCTCACCATGATAGAGATAATTATACCCAGACTCAGGACTAACAGACATGTTCATGCACACAAATATCTGTCCTGGGTGGGAATCGAACCCACGACCTCCGCCGTGAAAACGCCAACAGGCCCGACAATTATATATGTATCAATCTCTGCTACTTTTCATGCAAAATTTACGCAACGGATTTTGATGAAACTTTATAGTAATATCGCTTTTAGTTCCGAAAACATAGGTTGAAAGTAAAAGGTAAATATAAAGTTTCACGCGGGTGAAACCGCGGGGTACAGCTAGTACCCATATTATATGGATAAAAATTACAAGCCTAGATGAAGCACTCTAAGTATTCTAGAACTAAATCTGCATCATAGTTAAATGCACACACACGCATATCAGTACGTCAATTCATGTTATCACTGTCAATAATGTGTTATTACTCTGGAGTTAAATATTTTAAGTTCTTCACTCATCAGCATCACACAAACATTATTCTTGCCACTTCAATTATAAACATTCCTGTTTATTATACCACTTTTTATTCAACTACTGAAATAGCTATAAACCACGTTTAAGAGTAAAAGCTTGAAGTTAACTTAAATGATTACAGACACTTCTTGTGGATGACACTTACTTTTTATAAGACCTTACTAAATAATTACACCTAAACTTTAAGGCGAAGAATGATTTGTGTCTTTTTACGAGTAGAATAAAAGAGGTAGTAAACAGTACTAAAGGTTATTGTTTAAATTGGGATTTAGATGTCAAAAGGGATGGGCGAAAAATTATATTGTATCGATTCATCGTATCGTAGCCGTATCGACTATGTTTGTAATAAGTACGTGATTGTCTCGCATCTGTTTGTATCGATATATCGCATTGGAACGTATCACAGAAGGTACCTATGATACGTTTACTTTTTGTGTTTTTTTTTTAAGACCGCACCCGTTCTGGGTTTATTCAATTATATTATGGGATAGTTAATTCATAGTCGCGGGGTATTTTACAAACATATAATGGAAAAGTAGTACATCCAGACTCGGAACAACTAATAATTATGATTATAATTTATTTTCATCAAAAAACTACAGAAACCAAACTTATATTAACTGTTCATAATTTACTTAACTAATTCAAATAAAACAAAAAATATCCCATAGGCTGTGCGTGTAGAAAGATGTGCAATACGCTCTAAATAGTTTTCCTGCATGGGAATCGAACCCGGGACACGAAGTGGCGTGGCGACTGTTTTAACCTAAATTAACTTCACACTTCCAAAATATAGACGTCTTAATAAAAAGATGACGCGTTTTTCGTTTTAATAATTTTGCCAGTATAGAGATACCCAAGTGGTTAGACCATTGGACTGTAGAGTCAATGGTGTCGACCTCGACACCATTGACTCTACTATTGTGTGTGACCTCAAACACAATGCTCGCCACTGAGTTTTCGTATTCATATGCGTATTAGTTAGGTAGATTACATTAATGCGAATATATTTTTCAGGATACCACAAAACTGTGGCCAGAATATCTTATTAAAGATTAGCAAAATAAAAAATAAAATTAAAAGGTATTTATTCACGTAGACTTTAAAAAAGCGCTCGTAAATAGTCAGAACATGTTTGTGGTAATATATAATTAATTTATAATTATTTCTAGACCGGCAATTGTGGAGATCTTTGGGGGAGGCCTTTGTCCAGCAGTGGATGTCTTTCGGCTGATATGATGATGATGACATATAGATATTTAGGTACACGGATTGTAGGAGAAAAAATTACAATAAGATTTATTTTATAATAGTAACGATATTTAGCTAGCTTAAATTAAGTTATTGTCAAGGATCATGTGTTGGTTTAAGTATCGAAATTTTAAATTTAAGCTATATTTTTACTACATATTGTCTGAATGGTTCTGTCTATATTAAGGTACGAATTAAATATTATTATTATGGCGGACCTTGTGTTTATAACGACGGTCGCGCTTTAATGCTACCACCGTATAGTGCTATATCTATATTCCGATATATGGCATCGTATAGGACATCCCTAATGTTAAGCAATTAATGACGCGCTTTGGGAATAGAAAGGACTCGTATGGACCGTGACAGCAAAAGACATAACGCTCTCACTTAGTGTTAAATGTAAAAATGCACTTTATTCTACACAATAAAAAGTACATTTTTCTTTGAAGCAACGAATATAACCTAGAGTAACTTCCTGAAGTAAATAAACACTTGAATGTGTTGTCTAGATTTCGAAAGTATCTAGGGATACAAGATTGTTATTATTAAGACGCTGTCGTTAAGCTCACGAGGTATTTTTTGAAGTAAATTCTTTTTAGACACGCTTGACTTGGTGTTTAAACTGGTATATGCGTTGAAATAAAGATAGAATTTATTGGAGATATATAGATTTCGTATAAGAAAATTGTAAAGTTCATTTTTATCTTTGTTGAAAGGGGTCACCGTAGCCTATGTACGCTCTCGACACCAAACAAGTATACGGACCACTTGATGGTGTATGTGAATAAAAAAATGACGCAGACTTTAAAAAAGCGCTTGTAAATAGTCAGAACATGTTTAATAACATAGTTACGTAAGTATACATAATTATTTCTAGTTATATGTTTATAGATATTTAGGTATGTACACGGATTATTAAAACATTAAAAAAAATATATAATAGTAATGATATTTAACTAGCTTGTATTAGGTTATTGTCAAGGAGATTATGTTTAGTTTTAATTATGGAAATTTATAGTTAAGGCTATATTTTACTACTTATTTATCTATCAAATTATTATAATTATCAATCAAATTATTTGAATTCAATATTATTATTATGTCGGGCCTTGTGTTTATAACGACGGTCGCGCTTTAATGCGACCACCGGATCCAATGCGCCCCAACTGAGAAGACCCAGCGAAACAAACTCATATAAGTAGTTCTTTTTTCTGCAACATCAAGTTGGCAATGCTGTGATCTTCTTAATTTTCGGTACCCAACATACTATCCATTACTACACCAAAACATTTCTTAAATAAATATTGTATTCACATATATATCTCCATTTTCTCCCAATAATTGACGTAAAACAAACTTTCGAGTTCATATACCAATTAATAACAAAATGACATCAAAAGCCCCGCGCCCTGACACGAAGAATAACATTTCTAGCTCAGCAATTTCCGAGAATGAGTTAACCAAACAAACATACACGTTTTCTTTAATTAGTAGTGTTTGTACTTTTGTAGGTTATACTTCCTGATAAAGAAATAAATATAAGAATGATTGATGATGGAAAATGATGTTTGGTGAAGAATATATGGATTTGTCGGAAGTGTGGAAGATCAATGGTTAATTTGGAATGTGATGTTTGAGTTAATTATCATTTTCGGTTTAGCTGTCTGATGTGTTCATTATTTTTTTTTATATGAAGTTGTTGTCTTCCCGGTCGAATTTCGGCTACGGCGGCCATTCTCAATGGAGATTAGCCAATTGCGCAGGGCATATTATAGTGCACAAGTGTGTGCGCAAATACAGGGGCACTTTCTATTCCATCTCTCTCATGACCGGATGGGACGACTAGGGACACGACCGGAAAGAGGTCAGATACAGGGCCGACGTCCTGTATCTGACCTCTTTCCGTTGTTATGTTGTTCCTTCTTCACGTCTAAACGGCCGGAGCCATTTTAATAAAATTTGGTACCTATGGAGTTAGTTGAGACCCTGGATTAACACATAGGCTATAATTTATAAAGTTTAACGCGGGTATAGCCGTGGGGCAACTCTAGTAAAATAGAATTTTCAAAATCCACTTACAAATGGAGAATATGAGACGTAATAAAGATTTGACTTAAGTTTATTATTTTATTTGAAACTAGCTGTGCCCCGCGGTTTTACCCGCGTTAAATTTTATAGTAGCTCCTCCCCCGTAGGTGATAGCGTGTTAATATGTAGCCTATATGTTGACCCGACCTCTTAGTAATATTCATGCAAATTTGAATTAAATTCATACAGTACTTTTTGAGTTTAGCCCGGACAGACAAACAGATAAACAGACAAAAATTATAAAAACTATATTTTTGGCTTCGATATCTATTGTAGATCACGCCCCAAGTATCCTTTTAAAAATATATTCAATGTACAGTTTTGTCGTTCCTACGATTTTATTATTTTGAAATAAATCTAGGTTCCGGAATTTAGTTCAGCCCAATGCGTACGCAGGCAGGTGTGTGATGAATGAGATTAGGGTTGCCAGGATTTCGGCCTTCGTCCTGAAATCTCACAATTTTTAGGGCCTTGTCAGGATTTTAGCCGCGTCTCTGGCAGCATTGGGGACCTTTCTGTGACAGGTTGACGTGTCATTTCCGCCCAAATGCTCGTGGGTATATGAACTGGAAGGATATGTATACAAGGATTGTATCGCTAATGACCTTGACTTATTTTGTTTTTTTTTTATAATAATATCTAGGGACAATGTCACACAGATCATCCTAGCCCCAAACTAAGCAAAGCTTGTACTATGGGTACCAAGCGACGATATACATACTTATATAGATAAATAAATACTTAAATACATAGAAAACATCCATGACTCTGAAACAAATATATTCGTGCTCATCACACAAATATTTGCACTTACCGGGATTCGAACCCAGGACCACCAGCTTCGTGGGCGGGAGCACTACCAACTAGGCTACGGTGACCGTCAAAAGTAAGTAGTAGTAAGAATCATGGTTGGCATGGTTGGCAAATGCTTGCTTTTGAAACCGAAGGTCGTGGATTCGATTGCCACCCAGGACAGATATTTGTGTGCAAGAACATGTCTGTTTGTCCTGAGGGTGTAATTATCTATATAAGTATGTGTTTACAAAAGAAAATTAGTATATTATGTAGTATGTCAGTTATCTGGTTTCCATAGTACAAGCTCTGCTTAGTTTGGGATCAGATGGCCGTATGTAAATAATGTCCCAGGATATTATTATTCCTTATTATTAGTGTATACATACATAAAGCTGTTAACAAATTTGATAGTCTCATCATACTTTGTCTATATGTCGACGTGTAAATATTATTAAATAATGGATTATTTATTTTAAACAATCATTACAAAATTGTGAGTGTGTATGTTTGTTACTTCTTCACGTCTAAAGGGCTAGAGCGCTTTTAATAAAATTGGGTATGTAGTTAGCTGTCACCCTGGATTAACACTTAGGCTATAATTTATGAAGTTTAACGCGGGTAAAACCGCGGGGCACAGCTAGTTTGACACATTTTGCTAAACAAATTCAATTAAAATACATTTGATACAAAGGAGATCGGCAACTGGCCCATACAAACATGGCCTGGAATGGACATAAATAAAACAATATGCATTTTGAAGGGGTACTAATATTCTATCGCCCTGTATATTTACTTTTTATGTAAAACATGGGAGTTATGTAATATAAGGCGTATAAGGTCAACAAGATTTCAATATTGTATTTGATCATGGAACGAATTTTTGTAATTATCATACTACTTTCTATATATAAATAAGTAAAATAGGTTCAGATATGTTTATCATAACCGTGGTAAGTTCACACCTATTTAAAAAAATAACCGCGGCCATAGTTGCTTAGGACCAAATATGTGGTCCAAGGTGCGAATAGCAAAGGTAAATCATAATGCGTAGATCCAAAGTCCAAGAAAGCCGGGGTCAGTCGGGAAGTCGAAAACAGAATCCATAAACAAAGCCAAAGGTCGTCGTAAATACACAAGCCACTAGAAAACATTCACGATGCAAGTCAGTTCAATATGACAGATAAAAAAGTGTTGCCATTACTATGAAGAATCGATTCCTTCATTGATTTATAAATCAACATACCAAACATACAATTGATTTATATTATGACTATTGAGGATAATAAATATTTCAATACAGTGAAATTATAACGTCTCTGACAGTGACAATATAACAATAACTGCATGACTGGAAAAAAATAATATTTCCCCAACGGCTCAAAAGACCGAAGCAGCCAGACTCTATAAGACAGTTTAAGAAACATGAATGCCGGAATAAAATTATTTACTTTTAAGAATTGAAATCATTTTTCCATGTTGTACAAGGAAATAAAAGGCATGGAGGGATTTTAAATATTACAATTTCTTTTTTAAATAGTAATAAACTTTTGTCCATCAGAGGCCGGGATTTGCCGAAGTCCTTTACCATTGCACTAAATTACATTACATAATAAAAATGTTGTATTATTAGCCGCCCAGAAAAAGACTGTACAGTAGTATAAGTTTAAGGAACTTTTGTGTATTTGTGTATCCTGGTTACTCCACCGTTATTCGCAAAGGGAGCAAAATGCGGAACTGTATAAAATGTGATTCCTTCATATGAAATCTACTTTCATCGAGATTTTCAGGAAGAGTCAAGGTACATACTCGTACATACATAGGTAGGTGGGCATACCATGCACTGTTCTGATATTTCTAATAAATAAATAAAATAGGTTTTTATTCACGTAGACTTTAAAAAAGCGCTTGTAAATAGTCAGAACATGTTTGTAGTAATATAGGTGTATACATTATTAATTCTAGTAACATAGATATTTAGGTACATATTGTATGAAAACATTTATAAAATTTATATTATTATAACAATGATATTTAGCTAGTTCGTATCAAGTTATTGTCAAGAGATTATGTTTAATTAACTAGTTTAAGTCTAATATTTTTACTACATATTGTCAATGGTTCTGTCTATATTAAGGTATTACTATTATGACGGACTTTGTGTTAATAACGACGGTCGCGCTTTAATGCTACCACCGGATCCAATGCGCCCCAACTGAAAAGACCCAGCGAAACAAACTCAGTGGGTTCATCTACTACCGGTTTCAACACGACCCAGTTGAGACGGTCCGGCGAAACATACTCAAGCGGGCATGAACACGGGATTTGGTCCAATTAGAGTAATTATTTAGTAGGCAAACACAATATATGCTCGGCTATTTCTGCCGTAAGGTCAAAGAAGACCGAAAATCCTAAGGGCCGGATACTTATTTACTTTATATATTAAAAAATACTTTTATTACCCGAATTTTTCAAGATGTGAACAACAGGAAAGTTAAATTTAGATTAAAAAAGAAACTTCAGGGCTAAACATTTTTTTAAAAATTAACTTTTTTTGTCAGTAAATAGTAATTGTAAAAGTCGTGAAAATCTATTGCACAACTTTTGTATTTTAATTGTTTACATTTTGAAATAATGTCGCCCATTCTGGTACAAAACATTAAAATGTCTTGTATAGCCATTCAGCTTGTCCAATGCCCTTAACCCTATTCTTGAAAAGTTTCTCTCTGACCACGACTTGTTCTGGACTTAACATATTTTTCCGCCATATAAGGGATTCCTAATTTACTTGTTCCGCGTCTTATTTCCCTTTGATAAGTAGAGTAGGAAGACGCAGCGTGGGCAGGCCCCCTACAAGATGGACCGATGATCTTGTGCCGGACGCTGGAAATTGCTGGATGCGGATAGCGCAAGACCGGCCATTGTGGAGATCTTTGGGGGGAGGCCTTTGTCCAGCAGTGGACGTCTTTCGGCTGATATGATGATGATGATGAAGTAGTGTAGTACAGTAGGCCCTGGTGATGGTATATACCTGAAACAATAAGAAATACATTTGTGGAAAGTTATCTTTAACGAGGAGAAATGAAATAGAATGCAAAAGCTTCTGAGAATAGCCTTAAAATACAATAACATACTTTTAGATTAAGAGAGGTTTAATTATTGATTCTCCGTCGGGGTGTAATTTATGTATAACATGTATTTTGTATATAACAAGAATAATAATAAATAGTACATATTAAGAATGTAATGTTTATTAAGAATAAAAGACGAGAGAAAGCGGAAATTTCGTAACACATGGCTACATATTTAACTACACATTTCCAATATAAGCTGACCCCTCATTGTATGGAAATCCTACATAGCGCGAGACCAGCTTATTCTGGAAATGTATCGCTTGATATGGAGCCGTGTGTACTATGGTAACCAGATAACTGATATAGGTACTACATATGCAACATTTCTTTTGTAAATACATACTTATATAGATAATTAAAACTAGGCTCAGGACAATCAGACATGTTCAGGCACACAAATATTTGTCCTGGGTGGAAATCGAACCCACGACCTCCGGCGTGAAAAGCAAGCATTTAATAATAACAATAATAATAATATCTAGGGACAATCTCACACAGATCATCCTAGCCCCAAACTAAGCATAGCTTGTACTATGGGTACCAGGCGACGATATACATACTTATATAGATAGATAAATACTTAAATACATAGAAAACATCCATGACTCAGAAACAAATATTCGTGCTCATCACACAAATATTTGCACTTACCGGGATTCGAACCCAGGACCACCAGATTCGTAGACAGGAGCACTACCAACTAGGCTACGGTGACCGTCGACCACTAATGTCTACCTAGCCGAATTTCGGCCAACAAGGCCAGTTTCAATAGAGATTAGCCATCTGCGCGGGACATATTATAGTGCACAAGTGTGTGCGCAAACACAGGGGCACTTTCTATCATCCATCACTCTCATGATCCGATGGGACGCCTAGCGACACGACCGGAAAGAGGCCAGGTACAGGACCGACGGCTTTACGTGCTCTCCGCGGCACGGGGGTATAATACCGCCAACTCCCAACTTCGGGCTGATTCTGAGAATTTTTCTTTTTACAGAAAAGTCTAAAATCACTTTGGTCCGAGCCGGGATTTGAACCCAGGACCATGTTCTCTGCGGGTGTGTTTTGGACCCCAAATAACTTATGAGAGTATTCGCTATGAGAGCTTCACTGTAAAATGATACTGAACCTTAATTAAACGTTATAAAATTTATTTACGAATTCATATACCAAATACCGGACTGAAAAGTTATAATTAAATTTGTTGGTGGGAACAAACTAAGTTGTTCCCATAAACAAAGGTCATTGGGCAACTAAGTATGGAACCTATACCCACGGCCTACAGAAAAAAAAATAGGTTGTATGTTTAGATAAACGTCTCCAGTTTACGAATATATATGTCGCATTAACGCAGACAACGGGAAAAAAACATAAATCTAAAAAATAAAAATACAATAATAAGGTTTATTATAACAAGGCTTAGTACATTTTTATTGGTTTTTTGATAGTAAACATGATTTTTAAAATAAGTTAAATTAAACAAGTATAGAAGAGTTTTTAAGTTTTATTCGACATGATCAATGTCTACAGGAATAATTGTATCGTCTAAAAAAGCCGCAGGCGCATCAATTTGATTTTGAAAAAGGGCCCAAGACAAAAAATATACTATAATAATATACTGGAATAAATACTAAATATATATATATATATATATAATATATACTATAAAAATATACTGGAATTGTTTTATCAATACATTTATTACCTATTTTTTATTTATCTTTAACATTTTATTCCCATGGTTTTAAAAAAAATAACTATCTAAATTTTAGTGTAGGTTAATACTTAACAATTTAAAACTAATTTGGTTTTTGTAGGAAAACTATCGTTAACTGGTTCAGATTTCGCCCAATGACCTTTGATTGTGACTTTTAGTCATTTAAAGTCACGTCAAGTCAAAAAATTACACTTATTATGTAATTTTAAAATTCAAGGCCTTCATATGTTACTCCTGAAAATTCCTACCACCGATTTTTAGGGTTCCGTGGCCAAATGGCAAAAAACGGAACCCTTATAGATTCGTCAGTCATGTCTGTCTGTCCGTCTATATGTCACAGCCACTTTTTTCCGAAACTATGAGACTGTACTATTGAAACTTGGTAAGTAGATGTATTTTATGAACTGCATTAAGTTTCTCACACTAAAATAGAATAAGAACAATAATTTTGGGGTTTCCCCATACATAACTGGAACTCAAAAATATATTTTTCATTGTACCCATACATGTGGGGTATCTCTGGATAGGTCTTCAAAACTGATATTGAGGTTTATAATATATTTTTTTTGTAAACTGAATAGTTTGCGCGAGAGACATTAATCAACCGAAATACTTGCTGTTACGGAACCCTTTATGAGCGAGTCCGACTCGCACTTGGCGTTTTTTATCAATTACCATTTGTTAAAATAAAAATTCAAATATAAAAGGTTTTTATTTAGGTAGCCTAAAAATGCACTTGCATATAGTCAGAACAAATTTGTAGTAATATATTTAGGTAAGTAAGTAGGTATATATAATTATTTCTAGTCACATGTAGATAAGTACTTAAATATTATTATGTGGCTTGTATGAAAACTTTTAGAAATAACATGTAATCTATAACAGTTATCATTTATTTACTTAGCTAGCTTATCTGAATTATTGTCAAAGAGATTATTCGTAAGTTTAATCATCGCAATTTACAGTTTAAGTTACCTATATTATATTTACATCTTGTCTGAATTTACAGTTTAAGTTACCTATATTATATTTACATCTTGTCTGAATTTACAGTTTAAGTTACCTATATTATATTTACATCTTGTCTGAATTTACAGTTTAAGTTACCTATATTATAATTACATCTTGTCTGAATTTACAGTTTAAGTTACCTATATTATATTTACATCTTGTCTGAATCTGTACTGAGGTAAAAATTCAACAACATTACTATTACCAGTATTATGAAGGAACTTGTGTGTATCGCGAAGGTCGCTTTGTAATGTTTTATTAATATTTCATCCTCTTTTTACCTTCTAATATATTTTTTTAAACAAAGACAATGCCCGCACTATTTGAATACCCCTGTGACGCGGGGTAAATCCAAACATATAATTAAAACACAACGTACATCCATACTGACAAGAACCATTTATGGGTCCACAAATAGTTATCCTAAGCGGTAATCGAATCGTAAGTCGAGGCACGAAGTTGGGAGACGACTATACTAAATGCTACGCCACACGTGCTGTCAAAAATAAATAAAACCAAAACAAATAAATAATTGGATGACCGTATTTTTAACTATAAAGGCGTTTCATACGCCTATGTTAGTATATGATAGTATAGTTAGTGTATGATAACCTGAATTTCCAATCCACTACCAACATAATAAACTTAATACCTACAATAGGAGCGTTGTAAAATGGAACCCATAAATTAAATCCGTACCCATGACATATACAATCGCGGTCTAAATTTAATTGGGTCACCGGATTCCGATGGGTATTAAATAGACATGGGAACTGCGATCAGATTGTCATTTTGTAATATAGTCTGACTGTATTGACTGTTGGTTAGAGACTCTGACGGCTAAACAAGCGGTCGTGGGTTCGATCCCACCCAAAAAAAAAATGTGTGAGCAGTACGATTATTTATTGATTTATAAGTACTGTGTGTAGGTGTCATTTTTTATTATAATCTTGTATACACAAACTGTTTGTACAAGAAGGAATTAATGCTAAAGGTATACTCCAGTTGACCTTTGGGTGAGGCAGAGATAATATGGTAGGTGCACAGATAAACGATTAAGAAAAGTTTACATAGGTAAACTCTAAATCAAAAATACATAATTACCTACTATACCTATACGTTATTTAAATAATACATATTATTATAAGTGTATGTATACCTACGTTAATATATACATATCTAAATAAGATTACCGATGAGAAGTTTTGCCTTTATTAGGGTTCCGTAGCCAAGTGGCAAAAAACGGAACCCTTATAGATTCGTCATGTCTGTCAGTCTGTCCGTCCGTATGTCACAACTATAAGAGCTGTACTGTTGAAACTTGATATGTAGATGTATTCGGTGAACCGCATTTAGATTCTTACTCAAAGAACAATAATTTTGGGGGTCCCCATACCTAGAACTGAAACTTAACAATTTTTTTTTCATCGTACCCATACATGTGGGGTATCTATAGATAGGTCTTCAAAAATGATATTGAGGTTTCTAATACATTTTTTTTCTAAACTGAATAGTTTGCGTGAGAGACACTTCCAAAGTGGAAAAATGAGTGTGTCCCCCTGTAACTTCTAAAATAAGAGAATGATAAAACAAAAAAAAAATTATGATACCATAGATTACCATGCAGTTTGCATGGTAATGTATATCGACGAACATTGATTTGAACGAGATCTAGCAAGTAGTTATTTTTTAATACGTCATAAATCGAAAACATAATCGAAAACAACTCAAATACTTGCTGCTATGGAACCCTTCATGGGCGAGTCCGACTCGCACTTGGCTGGTATTTTTTATTTAAAATGTGCTCACGTGTTTTCTTTTTGTAAGATCATCGACTGCCATATTATACATAATATGCATATATACATAAATTTCCTGATAAAAATACTCTGCCTGGTTTGCGATCAGATGGCAGTGTGTTAGTTGCCCCAAGATATTTATTTATTTATAGTGCAGTATTTTGTTCTCGGGCGGTTATGACCTGCTAACGGGTCGAACGTTGACCCTTGATGCATGCTTGCTCCACCTGACAATAGAGATGAGCCGGAAATTGTGTCATCTATGAAATAATATTACTAAGTAGAGAACTCGCGCGTGAAGGTACCTCCTTTGGGATTCAAACATCAATTCAGGGCGGTTATTGATATATATATTTTTATATCGGAGGGCGACAAACGAGCAAGTGGGTCACCTGATGGTAAGTGATCACCGCCGTCCATGGACACTCGCAACACCAGAGGAGTCGCGGGTGCGTTGCCGGCCTTTAAGAGTCAGCAAACAAGTGTTGCTGAACCTTCCCCCGACCCAATGAGGTCTGGCGACCTTAATCACACTCGGAAACACAATATTAAATTATTAATGTTGTTATTAAGGAAGGTATTCTGTAAGGGGGAAGTATTTCCCCAGTTGGGCTGGTCTTTGAGCGAATCAACGCTGTGCCCTACCTACCTTACTCTCTCTTTACCTATATTGATGCATGAAAGGGTAGGTGGTTAGGGTACGTCCTGTGCAACTGATGGTCGGTTTTCAGAGACGTACTGTGCAACTATGACTCTACGTTTAATCTATTTGCATGACCCATGCTTGATTTTTCTCAGTCATCTTCTTCTTTGACGTATCTAAATGGTGCAGAAGTTTTCTTAAAATACAGTCCTACTAGAGCCTAGTTTGGGCATCAGTCTTCCACAATATTTCTGTTTAATGTTGTACAATTTTCAATGTCAGTAACCATAACATATTGTGGAGAGAAATAAATAATATTGATTGATTAATTGAAATATGTTACTGTTCGTGGTAAACCTTATTACAGTTATAAATAATTAAATAAAAATTTTGGGACTACTAACACACTGATATTTGACCCCAAGCTAGACAGAGGCTGTACTGTAACAAACAGGGAACTGATTAAAATACGTACTTACATATTTCTAAATACTTACAATAGCTTAATTACACCCAGCCACAAAACAAATAATCATCATACAAAGATTTGTCCTTGGTGGGGATCGAACTCACGCACATTAGCTTAGCAGTCAGGGTGCCTGACCACTAGACTATCAGATATAATAATAATAATATATAGGGACAATGACACACAGATCACCCTAGCCCCAAACTAAGCAAAGCTTGTGCTATGGGTACCAGGCGACGATATACATACTTATATAGATAGATAAATACTTATATACATAGAAAACATCTATGACTCAGAAACAAATATTCGTGCTCATCACACAAATATTTGCACTTACCGGGATTCGAACCCAGGACCACCAGCTTCGTAGGCAGGACCACTACCAACTAGGCTACGGTGACCAGACATACAAACAGTATAGGGATAATACTGACTGACTGGAGTCAGTATTATCCCTATACCTATTATATCCATTTCAGCCAAATTTCAACGTTGACATTGGCTGTGCTACTTCTTCAACTCTTAGAAGGCTCTCTCAGACGTCACCACCAACCAAAACTTAAGACTTGGTTATCGGTTATTGAAATATAATAATAACACTGGCATTTATACCGTCTTTATCAATATCCTCCTCCACTTAGTTCAACTAAATAACATGGCAAACTAACTGATCTAATAAATAAATAGCTTACCAGCGACTTTCAACCTTGTACTTAAGCAGTAGAGTATAAAATTGATTAGCGCATAAATTGTTACTATCTACCTACTAACAGAAGACATATTAAACTTTAGTACAGATACTAATAAAGTTTAAACTCTAATGACACTTTAATGGTGATCACGTTGATGACGCGTAACTAGAAGTGACGGCAGTAGAGTTGTGTATTTAGTGATGAGCGGAGCGGATACAGGTTGTATAAATCTTGTTAACTTTTATTGCAAACATTGTTGTAAAGCTTTTTAATTAAAGGAGAACAGTTTTTTATTGCTCTTTATTTGTTTATGAAGGATAATATGAAAGACAGGGATAGATATATGCAGTTACTAAGCGCCCCTAGGGTTACTAAGGTGGACCGACGATCTTGTGCGGGTCGCGGGAAGCCGCTGAATGCGGGCAGCGCAGGACCGGCTAATGTGAAGATCTTGGGGGAGGCCTCTGTCCAGCTGGACGTCTTTCGGCTGATCTGATGATGATGATGTTGAAGCGCCCCTAAATATTTGGACAGATGTATGAACAGTAATAGAGTAGAAGAATGTGTAATCTTTACTCTCTCTGCGACCATAGTAGGGTGTGATAAAATAACTTAAGGATTTTGATTATAAGTAAAATGTGTTTTCTCCACAATAAAGCATGATAATACCTATGAAGTAAATATAAGGTCCGCACTAAAGAAATAAATCCCTGTATCGCGGGGAATTCACAAACATGCAATTCACGGATACAAATAGTTATCCAGTGCTGGACTTGAACCCGAAACATTCACCGTGGTAGTAGAGAGAGGATCACCTTAAAACTGCACACGTCCATTAATCATCATCATCATCATATCAGCCGAAAGACGTCCACTGCTGGACAAAGGCCTCCCCCAAAGATCTCCACAATTGCCGGTCTTGCGCTATACGCATCCAGCGATTTCCAGCGACCCGCACAAGATCATCGGTCCATCTTGTAGGGGACCTGCCCACGCTGCGTCTTCCGGTAAAGAGTATCATTAATAGAAGACAGGTTGTCATTAGAGACTTAGAGTTATCCATTCACATTAAGCTAAACAGACAGAAATATACAATCTTACCGTCCATAATCACTTATTTTGTATAATCTTCCTTTCTATTCAATCCTAAGGTAGTAGTAAGTAGGAAGAGAACGTTGACTACTATTAGACCGCCTACTATACATGATTATATGTTCTGACAGCATAGAACATCACCATCCCATCTCATCCTATGGGGGGCGTAGAAACCGGCCTAAGAGACTATAAACCAGAAAACGGGCAGCAGCATTTTTCTGATTACTATAACCATTATACTGCCATCGCCAACCCGCCTACCAAGCGTGGCATTATGGCATTACTATCCCAAAACACCAAGCATGACACAAGCAGCACAATACTGGCAATCTTGTAGATTTTTGGGGGCTGTCTTTGTCCAGCAGTGGTCTTTCGGCTGCTATAATGATATTGTAATTCACTTCACATATACCTATCTCATTCCTTTAGTGTGTAATAAAGAGTATTCATCCTAGTATTCCACACACAGTCAAACACGTTTATGTAACTGTACGTTGACAGTAATTAAGTACGCATCTATTTTGGGGGCCCTGGAGTGCTAAGATACAGGCCTCGGCTTAGTTTAGACTCCAGATCTCCCACGAGTTACATATTATGCTCTTTGTCAACACTATTTTTGTTAAAATACATTGTAATTTGTTGAGATAAAATAAAACGTTTTTGTATTTTTTATCACGCAATAAAATAAAAATATAAATCATAAACATTATCTATTTGGAACATATTAATATTAATTTATAGTTACTTTGGTATGATTGAAATAGAATATCAAGTTAGACAACATAATGATAACTTTGTATCCCAAAACTATAAGTCTAATAATCGTTATTAAGTTTCACAAAGGCCGAATTATCCACATTCGTAGCTTCGTATAATGGACGAACAGGTTCCCTAATCTAACTTTATCAATCAATTATTGTGAGGGACAATCTATTTTGATACATATAGTAAGTAATGATTGGGCTTTTTGATTCAAATGTCATAAAACATATTTGTATTTAAGTGATATACTCACGCTTCTTTTCCAGCCGGGTAGGCAGATACAACGGATTTCCATTTGTCACGAACGAATGTTTTTTTTAAAGACTACAACCGCATTAGGTTGACTAATTCCTGTATCGCGGGATACTTTCCAAAAATCTATAATAGACGGCCACAAATTACATCCAGACTCAGAACAACTATTTATGGGTAACACAAATAGTTGTCCGGCGCGGGACTCGAACGCGCGACACGAAGCGGCGAGGCGACTGTCTTAGCCGCTGCGCTACACGTGCAATTTGTATATAATTTATTAAATTTAATGTGATATTCTTTTTTGTGTCTGTGTAATTAATATACACAGTCTGCGTACGAGATTACATGCAAACCACTATACATCTCCAAGCTTAATAACGGCGTAAGCACAGTCTTAATGTAGTACAATGGAAATTGATTACCTTTTTGATGGCAATTAGAAGGAGCTTTAGCCATTTTAATTCGTTACTGAAGCTTATATTTACTAATGACTTATAATGGTTACCGCAAGTTCTCTTAAACAACATAAGCGTCTGCTGAACGTAGTAATAGAAAGTAAAAATCAGGGACCGTCCGGATACTCGTTGAACGGGTTTTTGAACGGGTATTTTTAAGCGCTTAATAAATAAACCCTATGATACGAGTTACACCTTCGAACGGGTGTAATGAACCGCTTCCGAAAGGGTTACCCTTTCATACCCTGTAACACTGTAACAGGGTAAGCCATTCCAGCCAAGACATTGTAATATGCACTCTTTCGCATCGAAATTGGTTTGGTAATTGCATAAACACCACCGCAAGTGACATCTAGTCGTAATAATTTGGAATTTATTATTTTAAAGTTCAATTTTGCTTGTCGCTAAACACTGTAATATTAAATTTTTCGTGTCTGTTCTTGTTTATTGTCATAATTTCTTTTCATTTGGAACTCGGTAGGTACTACAGAATTAAGTATAAGCAATTTAGCAGTTCTTTTTTTAAAGTATGTGTTACGCTTCGTTGGTCTAGTGGTAGCGTCTTCAAACGTAGATAACGAGGTCCTGGGTTCAAATCCCGGATTGGGCCAAAAGTGTCTATGGGATTCTTGCGTAAAAAGAAAAATTTCTTAGTGTCAGCCCGAAGTCTGGGAGTTGGCGGTATTATAGCCTCATGCCTCGGAGAGCACGTAAAGCCGTCGATCCTGTACCTGACCTTCCGGTCGTTCCGCTAGTCGTCCCATCGGATAATGAGAGTGATGGAATAGATAGTGCCCCTGTGTTTGCACACACACTTGTGGTACGTCCCGCTCACATGGCCAGTCTCCATTGAGACTGGCCGCTGGGGCCGAAATTCGCCTAGGAGGACATAATTATATTATAACAAAGAATTTGATTTTCACTCTGTTAAAATTAAACCGCGGAGGCGTGGTGGCGTACACCGTTATTGAATAGATGCATCATCATCATAACCATCACCATTATCATCATATCAGCCGAAGGTACTGTTGGGCAAAGTCCATTGCTTCCTAAAGATACTCCACAACTGCAGATCCTGCCTTGCCCGCATCCAGCGGCTGTCATCGACCCTCGCAAGATCATCGGTCCATCTTGTTGGGGGCTCACGCTGCGTTTTCCGGTTCATGGTCGCCACTTGAGAAACTTTCTGCCCCAGCGGCCGTACATTCTGCAAGCTATGTACCCTGCCCACAGCCACGTTTGCTTGGCAATTATTCAAGCTATGTCGGTTTTTTTTATTTGCCTCTCTTGGTTGGAACTTGAGATTTGTGATTGGATCTCGGAGGGAAACTCCGAACATGGCGTACTCCATTGCTCTTTGGGTGACCATGAGCCGTTTTATTAGCCCCGTAGTGAGCGGCTACATCTTGGTTCCATATTTCATCAGAGGCAACACATACTAATCGAAGACTTTTGATTGGTATTTGGGACCAGAAGCTTAGCTTTCCGAACGCTGCCCAGGCAAGTTAGATTCTACAATTGATCTCCTACTCGAAGTGGACCTCTTACCTTTTTTTGATAAGGCAGGTCGAATGCCTACGTATGCCACCTGCAAAAATGTTTACGGATGGATGCGTCAGACTCGCACCGACTAAACCTACCTGCCGTGGGCTTCTCTTGGCGCCTCATGGGGGAGCCCCGGGAACGCGGGTATGTTGCTCCGGTGCACCCCTTATGCGAAAAGTTCCAGATGGTATGATGGTCCCACACGTACCCTGAGAGGGCTCTGTATTGTCCTCGCTATTTGCCGACTTCTGCCAGTCCAGCATAGCGATTGCGCCATAAACAGATCGCTGTCTTCTTTTAGCTGGTAACATTGACTTCTCTTACTGCCGCCGCGGCTCCGAGGGGGAGTTGGGCTACCGGTTGCAGCCGCCACCCCGACGCCTCCTCCGTCTGCGATCTCTCCCGTTCGCGCTCAGCGGCCTCCTTTTGGAACATGACTGCCTCATAAAAGGAGACCACGGCGTGCCATTTAGAAGAGTCACCCACCAGCATTACCCCTACGATTGCCGGCAGGGACAGATCCCGTCCGATTGAGATCTTGAGTCGCCTTTTGGCCACCCGGGCCGGGCACTCAGCGAGAGTGTTTTGGGCAGACTCCTTTCCACACAGGCCTTGAGGTGAGGTAGGATGGAACCGACGGCACGCTGGCGCGCGTTTAGGCGTAACTCTAGCCGTGCGCGCCAGTGCACTAATACGTGCTGGTAGTCATCCCGTCGGTACTCAATGAACGTTTCTTCTGGCTCCCTCCCGTTCTCTTGGCGCACGCAGATTTCGGTGAAAACCACCGCGTTGGACCGCCTCCCTAGTGGGGTGGTCTGTCCTAGGTATAGATATAGCTCTCCATAACCTCGAGTGCAGAGACCCTTACCTTAACTGGAATGGGTGCAACCTGAATGTTCAACATGATATTCGTCTTATCCATGTTCATTTTGAGAACCACTAGTAGAGAGACCCTGCTGAAGTCTTTGAGCATTGTACCGAGGTATTTCAATGTTTCAGCCATGATTACGAAGGTGAGGGATGTATTCGCCATTGAGATTGATGCCAAAGCCTTTCAGTCCAGGAGCTTAAAGACATCTTCCAATGCAGCGATGAATAGTTCTGGAGATGGAGATGTTATATCCCCCTGTCTCACATCTCGCTGCAATCGTATAGGTTGCGAGTTCTCATACAAACACTTTAACACCTCGACATACCGGTAGTTAATTTGGAATTTTGGAAAGATCACAGTACATCCAGGTTTCGATTCAATCAAACGCTAAGCATAATGGCTGGATATATCCTCGGTCTTCTGAATAACTTGCCGCTGCGTATGTATGTGGTATATGGTACTAAAGCATTTTCGGCGGCCGGCTTGTTCAGGAGGGTGGTTGACGTCAAACCTGTGCGTGAGACGATTCGTAATGACTCTCGAAAACATTATAAACATGGCTCAGTAACGTGATGGGTCTGTTATTTTTTCAAAGGGTTTTTATCGCCCTTATTGAAGAAAGCACTACCACACCAATATGTGCCATCCTTGTGACGTTTGACCTTTTAGTATGACGAAGTTAAATAACTTCTGAAAAGCTCGTAGGATTGGTATACCATCCGCCTTAAAAGCTCTATTGTAACTCTGTTATCACCAGGAGCCTTATTGTTCTTAAATTGTTTAAGAACCACGCTAATCTAATCTTAAAAGGTCTTTAGGCATTAAGTTACAATGTTTCAGACAAGGCCAAGTTAGTCAGTTAGAAATTTAGCTGTTTGGAAAATTTTAAAACAACAATCAGGCGTTTTCCTAAAAGATTAAGTTTGAGAGGTGTTGAATTATTTTTCAATCACTAGTAACAATGGCAGTTATTATAAAAAAATGACAAGATTGTTGGCAGCACATTGCTCTAGAATAATAGAGGATATTGATTGAATTGGTATGATTGAAGACTAAAATGTTGGTGACTGAGAGATATGTAAATACTATAACTATTAATACAAACGTCCATATCTTTATTAATGTAATCAGAAATGAACACGCTGTTAAAGCTAATAGCTTGCAATTTACTTGCAAGAGCGGCGGTAACCTTCTTTTTTTTGAAAAACGTTATAACATCTCAATATTTAGAAAAACAGGTCAAGTGCGAGGCGGACTCGCCCATGAAGGGTTCCATAGCAGCAAGTATTTCAGTTGATTAAATGAAAGGTAAATTGCGGTTTACGAATTAGGACGTCTTAAAAAATCTATTTACTAGATTTCGATCAAACCAATTTTCAGTGGCAGTTTGCATGGTAATGTACATCATATATTTTTTTCAGTTTTATCATTCTCCTATTTTAGAAGTTACAGGGGGAGGGGGGGGCACACATTTTACTACTTTGGAAGTGTCTCTTGCTCAAACTATTCAGTTAAGAAAAATATGATATTAGAAACCTCAATATCATTTTTGAAGGCCTATCCATAGATCCCCAACAGTTACGGGTACGATGAAAAAAAATTTGCATCAGTTCTATGTATGTTCTTTTGGGGAACCCCCAAAATTATTGTTCTTTTTCTATTTTTGTGACAAAATCTTAATGCGGTTCACAGAATACATCTACCAAGTTTCAACAGTACAGCTCTTATAGTTTTGGAAAAAAGTGGCTGTGACATACGGACGGACAGACAGACAGACAGACATGACGAATCTATAAGGGTTCTGTTTTTTGCCATTTGGCTACGGAAACCGTATTATTGATTGTCCTACTAGATTGTCATCCATTTGTCAAATTCTAAGGCCATTGGTTTCTGTAAAAGATATATGAGATAGCCGGTTTTTCATTTTTTCATACGACTTCTTGGCACAAAAAAACAGGCAGTTGCCTTAAGCCAATTAATGAGGCCACAGAAGCCGTATTTTTTTACAACTATATTTGCAAATAAATTATTAACTAATATGAAATTACGGTAAAGAACTTTATTGAATACAGAATTAGTCTTGGAAAACTTGTACTTAGGTGGTCGCCTAAATGTATTTTTATCAGACCAAGATTGCTGTCTATATATGAAATATATAAACAGTTACATAACCTAAGATTGCTTGACTCTGAAAATTCTTAAAGTGATAATATTCTTATGATAATGAACATTTTAGTCACGTCAATGATGTTTTAGAATACCCATAATATATCAGTTCATTTTATACAATAATTTAAATAATACCTAATAATATCCAGGGACATTATTTACACACGGCCATCTGATCCCAAACTAAGCAGAGATTGTACTATGGAAACCAGATAACTGATATATTACATATACTACTTTTCTTTTGTGAATACATACTTATATAGATAATTACACCCAGACTCAGGACAAACAGACATGTTCATGCACACCAATATCTGTCCTAGATGGAATCGAACCCACGAGCTCCGGCGTGAAAAGCAAGCATTTGCCAACCATGCCAACACGCCCGTCAATTATTTCATCGTCCTCATGTCAGCCAAAGTACGTCCACTGCTGGACAAAAGTCTTCCCAAAGAATGGGAGCTTGGCAGACCCCCAGAGCCCCATAGCTTGGCAGACGGGTTGGCGAAAGAAAGTTTGATGGTCATAGTTCATAGATAAACTCTGCTGCCGGTTCTCTGGTAGGTATGCCCTCGGTCGATTTCTGCGCCCCCTACGTGATTAAATGGGGTGATGATATCCTATGCCATCACCACACAGCAAAATATTATAATAATTATTTAACAAAATATAATCACATCATACCTACAGATTGTCACAATATTAAGATTAAAGTAAGTCAGTTCTTTAAATAACACGTTAATTATTAGCTCGACTATTTGTCGTCACTAAACTTTCAAATTTAAAATATAAAAAGTCGTTCGTTCGTCAAATTTGTTGTACCTACCTAAAAGTAGTTAGGCAATGAGGCACCGCACGGGTGCGAGTATACCTACTCCCATCTACACGCTGCTAAGTTGATTGGGTAATTCAGGTTAACACGAATAAAACCCTTTCAAGAAGGTAAGCTATTCAAGGGCTTAAGTCATTGAAGGGGTTAACCCCTTCCCGGGGTTACCATAAAAAACGTGTTAACCCTTTCACTGGGTTTCGAGGCTGTAAGTCAATCAAAGGGTAACACTGCGATACGAGTTACCCAATGAACGGGTTACCCTATCAAACGGCTTAACTCAGAAGCGGGGTTGTCCGGTCCCTGGTAAAAATTAACTTTTTGAAAGTGCTAAGGTGAGATATTTATTGCGACTGCGTTTAGATATGTTTTGGAAGTACTGAATGTAGATTTATAGGTAACACACAGGCCACCTAAGGGATTTAACTAGCCTGTTAGTCTAATGGTTAGTATTTTATTTTTCTTTTAAAAAGACAACGCTGTGGGCGTGTTCTTAGGGAATTTAATTCCTGTATCGCGGGGTACTTTACAAACATATAATATACGGACACAAATTACATCCAGTCTCAGAACAACTATTTACGGGTCACACAAATAGTTGTCCGGCGCGGGACTCGAACCCACGACACGAAGCGGCGAGGCGACTGTATAAGCCGCTGCGCCACAAGTGGTTAGTTACCGTGACTACTAAGCCAGAGTTGGTGGCTTTGCAACCCACCCAGGACAAACCATTGTGTGGTGAGCACGATCATTGGTTCTGTATCTGGGTGTAATTTATCTATATATATATATATATGTATGTAGAAACAAATATGTATGTTTATTAGTTGTCTAATGGTCATAGTACAGGTTCTGCCTAGTTTCGGATTAGATAGCAGTGTGTTGGTGGTCCCAAGATAGATAGATAGATAAACTCTTTATTGTACACCAAAGTATTACAAAATAAAAAACTGTTTAAACCTTTAAAGTATACAATGGGCGGTCTTATCACAAAATGTGATCTCTTCCAGACAACCAAAGTAAAGATCGGAGAATGGAGTTATTGAGAGGGGCAGTTATCGGTGTACAGATACATTACAAATAGTACCTATGGGTACACATAATGAACAAGATAATGAATAAAAAAGAAAAAGAAATGAGGTGGAAACTAGTGTACATCTCCAAGCTTAATTAGTCATTATATTGAGCTTAGAAGAAGCTTAGTTATATTTGTTGTTGTTCATTATATTGAGTTTAGAAGCTTAGTTTAATTTCTGGACGAGTATAATAGAATTTGATTATCCTTTTACGCCAATTAGACGGTGCGCTATCCATTACAATTCGTTAGTTAAGCAGTGAGCTTTAAGACGTATAATGGTTAAAGCAACTCCTCTTAAACAACGTGAGCTTATACTAAACGTCGTAATTGAACGAAAAAAATAACTATTTGAAATTGCTTATTTGAGATGTTCATTGCAACTGTTGAGGTATATTTTGAAAGAATATAAGTACATGCCTAGGAATACACATGCCGTTTAATAGACGGTGTAGAAACCAGTGTACGTCTCCAAATATAATTAAAACTTTATATTAGTTAAGGCATAGTCTTATTTTATACAATAGAATTTAAATACATTTTTAAAGCATTTAGATGGATTTATAGCCAGTATAATTAGTTAATTAGGCTTCGAGATGTATAATGGTTTATAAAGTATCTCTTTAACAACGTTTGTGCTTGGTGGGTGTAGTAAGTGCATGTACAAATAATTAATTTATATTGTGTATTGTATTTTCTTGTATTGTCTATTGTCGTAATACGGTCACGTGTACGGAAGGGAGTTTATAATTTTTACCCATCCCAAAAAGTGCACAATTCCGCTAAAGCAGTTTCCACTTCAAAAACCTACTACGAGTAGTAACGGAATAAGATAGTTGTTAATATACAAGTCACGTCATGGTGATATATCCGCATCAGCCCCCTTCCATCTTCTTCTGATTCATTTTTCTCATTAAGGGTTCCATTCCAATAGCCAGTTAAGAAGCTTCGGTTATCCAAATACGAAACACCGTTCATTCAAAGAACATGGTACGTGTTGACTCGCGGCCGCACCCAATATAAACACAGGCTTACAGATCAAGCGATTTAGATCGTTATATTAATGGATTAAAGATAACATTGGCTTGACAGGTTATAAGGATAAACGAGATAAGACAGGAAACGTAGGCAGATGTTTTGATATTGATAACAAACCTGTAAGGAACTAGTGTTATAAGGATTAAGGTGGCTTGCAAAAAAAAATATGTCAAAAGAAGGAGGTTACGATTTCAATTGGATATTTATTTTTGGATGTAGACTCGATCTATAATAGTATTAAGAAATTATTTTATTTTTATTTTATTTATTTGGTTCACCAACAGCTTAAACATTAACATGAATCTTTAAAAATAGCACAATATTTAAGATCTAAATGTCTAGTTACTTATAGGTAAACACTACATTCAAAATTTAATGAGCTACTTTTACAATTTTTTTGATGTGTAACTAAAACCCTAATAACTATTGATAGTTTTCCGAAATAATCCTAATGAGACGTGGTGGATATCAACCCTAGCATTCGTTATAATTTTGTCATTCGGCAGAGAGGTGAGTTTGAGCCAAGTAATGTTCTACGTAGTGGAGTAGCTAAGGGAGTTATCGGTTTTCGTGAAGTATGGAACGGAACTCTAAATTGCATCCTTTGTAACAACTCAGGGCAATCAATTTTATATCTTAACAATTTAAATAAAAATACCAAATCAGTTACATCCCTCCTCTTAGACAGGTCCATCATCTTGAAATAATCTAACCTGGTCTTATAATCCACTTTTTCCCCTCCAATCCCACCGAATATGACAAGTGCCGAACAAATCTCTTTTGAATACGATTCTGAGAGAGTGAATTGCAAAGTGGGGGTGATTATACCTAATAGTAGTAGGGTAGGGTGTAGGTACATAAATGATGATCTTTCTTATTGAAGGTTGCCATGTCATACGGGATCGGAACTGCATGGCGCGAGTTATATATATCATCATCATCATCATATCAGCCGAAAGACGTCCACTGCTGGACAAAGGCCTCCCCCAAAGATCTCCACGATTGCCGGTCTTGCGCCATCGGCAATAATCGGCATCCAGCGGATATATATTTATATATATAAATAATAATAATAAATAATATCCTGGGACATTATTCACGCACGGTCATCTGATCCCAAACTAAGCAAAGCTTGTACTATAGAAACCAGATAACTGATATACTACATATACTACTTTTCTTTTGTAAATATTCTTATTCTTATTCTTTATTGTACACAGAAAATAAATACATAAGTTAGAAGTTACAAAAAGAAAAGGCATGTACATAGGCGAGCTTAATTCATTATTGAATTTTCTTCCAGCAAACCATCAGGAAAGAGAGATTTTCAAAATTATGGGTATAGGCAGTGTACAACAAACTATTATAATTATGTACCTTGTCGGGTAAATATATTGATAAAATACACACTAATAATTACATACGATACCTTATAAAAATATATATCTATTTAATAAACTACATAAACCTACATACCTTATATATACGTAAGTTACAGAGATAAGAAGTGATTCTTAGTTCTACTCTTAAAAATACTCAATGACGAGCTATCACGTATGGAATGTGGTAAGGAATTCCAAAGGCGTACTGCGCGTACAGAAAATGAACCATCATAGCGGCTGGAAGTATGGGAAGGAGTCCTAAGAAGAAGAGATGTAGCTGTGCGACAAGGTTTGCCACTGGGCACCAGGTACTCAAAGCGTTCACGGAGATAGATGGGAGCAACAGGGTTATGAAGAATGCAATAAAGTAGATAAAGAATATGACAGTCCCGACGCTGCCGAATAGGCAGCCACTTCAATTGCAACCGGAACTCCGACACGTGGTCGTACTTCCGTAGGCCGAAAATGAAGCGGATGCATAGGTTCTGCAGGCGTTCGAGCTTATCTAGAAGTTCTTCTGTTGCATCAAGGAAACAGACATCAGCATAGTCAAGAAGAGGGAGTAAAAGCGATTGAGCGAGAGTGACTTTAGTCTGAAACGGTAAGAATTTTTGGAGACGTTTGATGGATTGAAATGAACAGTATACTCTCCTGCTTACTTCTGCAACGTGATTGTTCCACGAAAGGTTACAGTCTATTAAGATACCTAAATTCTTGACAAGATTCGTATATGGTATAGGAACGACATCAAAAAGAACAGGAGGAATGCTTAAAGAATTGATGGAGTTAAGCAGGTATCTGCCACCAATAATGAGAGCTTGTGATTTAGAGGGATTGACCAGGAGGCTGAAAGATTTCGCCCACTTGCTAATGTTTTCAAGATCATTATTGATGGCAGAAATAGCCTCCGTAGTTTCAATGCACTTGAAGTGCCTATATAACTGCAAGTCGTCTGCATAGAGATGATAGTTAGAAGTTAAGATTTTAGTGATTGCGTTTATAAAAACGGAGAATAGAAGAGGAGATAGTACGCCACCTTGAGGCACACCCGCAGTAAGATCACACCACTGAGAGAAAGACTCTTCAGCGTGTACAGACTGTGAGCGCCCTCGAAGATATGAATCGAACCACGCAATTACAGGAGCCGAGACATTCAGGGAGGCAAGGATACCAAGTAGGATGTCAAAGTCCACTGAATTAAAAGCACTGCTAAAATCCAGTAGTACTAAGACGGTGAGTAGCTTCTGTTCCATAGCCAAGCGAATATCGTCTGTGATTTTCACAAGTGCAGTGACAGTGCTGTGGCCAGGACGAAAACCGGACTGGAAAGGACTTAAAAGGTTGTGAGTACAGAGGTAATGAGACAGTTGCTTATGCACAATACTCTCTAGGATTTTAGACAGGAAAGGAAGAATTGAAATTGGACGGTAGTGAGAGAAGGAAGAAGGATTTGTGGTTTTAGGAAGCGGTAGTACATGAGCTTTTTTCCAAGCAGACGGGAAAGAACTTGACTCCAAGGAAAGGTTAATGATATGGGTTAAGATAGGAGCAAGTTCTTCCACAATGATAGTGATCATCTGTGGTTGGAGTCCGTCGTTACCTACCGCTTTGGTGGAAATGGATTTTATGGATTTTATGACGTCTCTCTCAGTGATTGGTGTGAAAGAAAAAGCAGTACATAATATATAGATTATTTACACCCAGACTCAGGACAAACAGACATGTTCATGCACACAAATATTTGTACCGGGTGGGAATCGAACCCACGACCTCTGGTGTGAAAGGCAGCGTATCTACCAATCACGCTAACAGGCCCGTCACTATATATATATATTACTAGCCAAACTGGATCCTAGATATGAATCTAAGTCTTGGCAACCCTGTACATTCCTTCCCAACACGTTGACTTTTGATCGCTGTGTGAATAATCCTTAAAATTATACAATCAGTACGTGACATTACTTTGTGCGAAGTAAATTATTCAGAGGTGTGCTTTAAACCCCGCTTAACCTAAAAATTTGTAACTATTAGTCAAAACAGGTATCTAGATATAAATCTAAGTCTGATTCTTATCTATACAGCTTTGCTAGAATTCAAAATTGAGATAAGTTGCAATGGTAAAGGACTTGTACAACACGATCTAATAATAAATCTTTTGTTTACTGTTGGTGTAAACAATTGTTGGTGAACAAAATAAATAAACAATAAAACTAAATAAGTAAAAACTGCACCACATCTGCAGTCCGCACGTATGGCGCAGCGGCTAAAACAGTCGCCTCGCCGCTTCGTTTCGCGGGTTAGAGTCCCGCGCCGGACAACTATCTGTGTGACCCATAAATAGTTGTTCTGAGTCTGGATGTAATTTGTGTCCGTCTATTATATGTTTGTAAAGTACCCCGCGGCACAGGGATCGGATTCCCTAATGCGGGCGTTGTCTTTTTACACAAAAAAAAATTGTTTAAAACTTCCCGTTTTCTTCAAGTCTCAGTTTCAGTTCTTTCTAATTTGACAGATTGGTGAAGCTTGATGTGCTGGCGTCTGTACATGAGACTTATAAAAACCATATAAAGGTAAACGGCAGGTCTGTATGGGATTTTTGTACCGCCAGTAAAATTTCGTGTTTCGGGATATTTTATGTTTTAATTGGTAGTTAATGTGATAGAAAAGGCATTTTTAATTTCTTAGATTTTTAGAACTTGGGGTATAAAAGTTATAGCCAGTTTTATTTTAAGGTTACGTTTGGTAATCTGTGGGTCAACCCCATGACCGTGGATACATTGCAGTTCAAAAATCACTCTTACTGCCTAAGTAATAAAGATACTGTAAATATCAAAGTGTGTCTACTGATGTGGTAATGAAATGCTAGTGTTAACTACTAATTGTACTAATGAAAATTGTTACATATTATATTTACATAAAGATTTTGATAAAGTAAAATATGTTGTCGCTCTTTTTGTAGTCTTTACATGGATTTATTCCGAACCTACCCCGAAAACCCTAACCGGGTCGCAAGTTAGGTTAGGAATATGAAAAAACTATTATTTGTTTAAATAATGAAAAGTTCTTTATTTCCATTAATTACAAAGTTCATACCCCAGTGTACATTTGTGTGAGGTTGCGAGGGGTTTATACGAGGTTTTGAGTGGAGGTAAATAAAACAATAGGTTCTTTGTTTTTTGTAACTACATTTATTTTATTAGTATTATTATTAATTCATCCTTAGTATTACTTCATCTAAGAACATCTTCATATAAGTACCAAACAATAATTATCACATAGCACAAAGCAACATTGGGTTTATTGAGAACTTCACTCTCATCGGATAAAGCATGTCTTCTTAGTCGGGGCAAGCGAATATAGCAATTAACACATTGCAAACTCGTCATTTTAATTAAATGATAAAGAGTCCTTTCGTGAATCCACTGTCAACAGATATATATTATAGTACAGAGGATAACTCAACGTAAAAACTGCAAGATAATTTGGTTTATTGAGAACTTCACTCTCATCGGATAAAGCATGTCTTCTTAGTCGGGGCAAGCGAATATAGCAATTAACACATTGCAAACTCGTCATTTTAATTAAATGATAAAGAGTCCTTTCGTGAATCCACTGTCAACAGATATATATTATAGTACGGAGGATAACTCAACGTAAAAACTGCAAGATAATTTGCTAAATTGATGACATGTATCAAAACAACAGCAATAAATACCTGACAGATTGTCTTTGCCTGTCAATAAATAATTGCCATGAACAAAAAAAATATTGACGACGAAAATGGTTCCTATTCTAAATCATTAATTATTACGATTTAATGCAACTCCATAGTAGTTGCATTAAATCGTAATAATTAATGATTTTTTATATTTCATAGGTATAATAAATAAGTATATAATTATATGATTTATATAAAATGTTGTTCCCGTTTAAAAATAATTAATTATAATTTCGATATTTATATTATTTTACACATGGCAATTTCTGAAAACGTAACTGCGTTTAGTTTACCATTTTATTGCGTTTATTTATTGAAAATAATTGAAATATTACTTTTGATTTTATTAATTAATCCCAAGTTCTAAAAATATTATACATACATGAAAATCAATGCCTTAGTTGTCTTAATAAGTGGTACAAATTATGTAGCTGAACATTATAAGAAGTATGCGGTACGATTTTTGCCATTCACATTTATTTATTTAATTTATATCTAAGTTTTTTTTGCTAACATAATTTATTATTATTCATGAAACTTAAAGAGATTAATTTGCATATTGACATATAACCAAAACTTACATACTATAATATTTAATACCTATAAATAAAAAAACTGAATTTAAATCGTCGCCTGCGGGCAAGGTGCCCAGAAAGCTGACTACATTACCCCGTTGAATAGCGAGGCTAAAACGTTGTTTTAAGTACGAGCCAGCTCTTTGGTCACCTGACGACTTGATTAGACGCCTGGACAGTCCCCTAACGAAAACACGTGCTTCTGGACCCCAGGGACCCATTGTTTCCACCCCAAAGGGAAGAAAGTTATTTTGAATTATGTTTTTACTTATGGGCAGTTTTAATACATAAAAATAAATAAAGTTAGACCACACCACTTTGCAATCATGTTACTCCTTTCTTGCCCTCCATAGTGCAGATTCAAATATTCCAATTTATCAAATATGGCGAAAACATATTGAATTTAATGGCTTTCATATGTCACTGAGCAAACACACGTCAACATCGCTGATAAATCTTGTCCGACATCTGACTGAACGCCTATGCAAATGTATGTAATTAATTGAACGATTTCATGGTCCAATTTAAATTGAAAAGCTATGTTTTTAGAAGCCGAAGCTGCATCTTCTGACAAAAGACAAATGATCTTGCCGCTATGATGATGATTCAGTCTCATCTCTTGTCATACAGGTTTTCTAACGAGATTCTCCTTCACCGTATTAATTACGACATAAATATTTTTTCTAATACGGATGTAAATTCGAAAATTCAGTGGTGTGCGCCTTGGGTTAGAGTGACCAGACCAGACCAGACCACTAAATTCCAAAGTTCAACGGTCTAAGCTCTTTTTTTAACGTGGCGGAAATGCTCAAAATGCACGTTGTGTAGGGCTCGACCCACTAAAACCACCAAGGTAGCCATCCTCACATTGCTTGTAGCGGTGGCACTGGGTACTCGTGAACGATCTAGCTAGTACGTCCCGCTGTACACTGAGCCTCCGCGACACTCTCACCCGGGGAGGGGAGGGGCCTGAATGCCTCCCCCCTCCCCAGCACGCCCAAGCGTGTTTAGGCAACATGACTTACAGCAGGTTACCTCTTCCCGAGACCGCTTATACAAGACGAGTGGAGTTTCTCCTCCAAACGCCAGCCGTCCCAGGGGCGGCGCCCAGCCGGGGAGAAGCCAGCCGGGCGCCACATTCTCTCTAGCGTCGGCGCCGATGAAGCGGACAGTGAACGGTCTAACTACTAGGCTATCTCGATACTTTTTGTCGCTAATGCTGTTCGTAATATCTGGGTTGTTTCACTTATATAACATACTAGCAATGCCCCGCGGTTTCACCCGCGTTATAGAAGTTTTGGCGTAAAAGAGTAACAAACATACATCTATACAAACATACTTTCGAATTTATAATATTAGTAGGACGCCGGTTTTGGCAGTGCACGCCGGAATAGCTCGCCGTTGGTAGATTTTCCTACTTGACACTTATTGTCATATTTAGGACAATTTACACAATATCCATATAAATTGTACCCTATGTTTTATTACTGATACATAAGCTATATTATTGTAAAGTTTCATTAAAATTCATTCAGTAGTTTTTTACGTGAAAGAGTAACAAACATCCATCCATCCATACTTACAAACTTTCGCATTTTTAATATTAGTAGGACGAATATATGTTGTACTGCAGACACTTAAGTTGCTTGTAACAAGAGTACTTTACAAGAGCAGCAGACTAGCTTAAATAGGGCTCATGTTTTCAGTACTATATGGGTTGCTAAACATAGTAAGACATAACATTGGCTACACCCCTTTTTCTGTGCTATAATTTTACTAGCTGTTATTGCTATTAATAATAATGTCCTCCTAGCCGAATTTCGGTCGCGGCGGCCAGTCTCAATAGAGATAAGTAATCTGCGCGGGACATATTATAGCGCACAAGTGTGTGCGCAAGCACAGGAGCACTTTCTATTCATCCATCCATCACTCTCATGATCCGATGGGATGCCTAGCGACACGACCGGAAAGAGGTCAGGTACAAGACCGACAGCTTTACGTGCTCTCCGAGGAACGGGGGTATAATACCGCCAACTCCCAGACTTCGGGCTGATGCTGAGAAATTTTTCTTTTTACAGAAAAGTCTCAAAATCACTTTTGGCCCGACCCGGGATTTGAACCCAGGACCTCGTTCTCTGCGGGTGAACACACTACCGCTAGACCAACTAGGCAGTCGAAGAAGAAGACACAAAGATAGCTGTTTTCAGTCACACTGAGACAGTATTATTCGACAAACATAAATTTTACTGCTAAAAATAACGAGGAGTTACTTTTAGTTGCCGGATAACTTTTTAACCACACACCCGCGAAAAGTAAATAAAAAGTCACAAACTGAAAAATGGATTATTGTTTTTAAAAACTAAAGTTTCAATTTGGAACAATTTTTCTCGATTCCATAACTCTTTATTAAGTGCCAGTAAAATCTCGCCATTAAAATCTCTTCAGAACTAAACAATATCTGGGTTAAATAAATAATAACCTAACAGTTAGAAAACCCCCGACTCCAACTATAAACACATCACATTGGAAAAGAGCTGATACTCTTACACTGCTGCACTGATCTTAACCAAACTGGATTTCAAATGAAAAAATCCGCATCGAAATCGGTCCATCCGTTTGAGAGCTACGATGACACACACACAGACGTCAACTTATAATACCCCACTTTGTGAGTCAAGATGGCTTGACATAAATACGTGTTGATACTCTTACACTGCTGCACTGATCTTAACCAAACTGGCTTTCAAATGAAAAAATCCGCATCGAAATCGGTCCATCCGTTTGAGAGCTACGATGACACACACACAGACGTCAACTTATAATACCCCTCTTTGTGAGTCAAGATGGCTTGACATAAATACGTGTTGATACTCTTACACTGCTGCACTGATCTTAACCAAACTGGCTTTCAAATGAAAAATCCGCATCGAAATCGGTCCATCCGTTTGAGAGCTACGATGACACACACACAGACGTCAACTTATAATACCCCTCTTTGTGCGTCAAAATGGCTTGACATTAGTACGTGTATTTTAGCACAGTTATCAAGATTTCTCAAGATGTTCTTCATCGTTAGCAAAAGTTAAAGCATTCAATAAAGCCATGATTTACACTAAGTGGAAGTAGTGTTGGAACATTGCCAGATTAGAATCCGTATTTCGTACTTTATTGTCAAAAGGTAGTCGTTACCAGCCATACTTACAAGATATTCTGTCTCCAGTGTAATGGACTTTCGGATTTCTAGATCCGCTCGGCTAGCGACAGTGCGCAAAAAATATCAGCTCTATATTTAGTAATTCAACAATATTTATATGTACGTGTTTTTGTATTTCGATGTCGAGGAATATGTTTTTATTTATATAGAATACCAAGAGATTTTACTCTCACCTAGTAATTTTTGTTTATGTAATTTGTCCTGGGTGGGGATTGAACCCCCGACCTGCCCTTTTGTTCAAAGAAGGTACTGATGCCATTAAGCAGAAGCCGCAGGTTTAAATATTCTGTCAGAGAACTGCTTGGCTAGCGGTGGGTATGTCACCGCAAATAAGGTAGTCTTGGGTCTGAATAAAATGTTCTTGGTATTGGCATTTATCTAGCACGATAAACTCCTGTTTTGATATTTCGGTATTTTCAGGTGTCATCATTTTTGGCAGACCTGTGCTAATTCATCAACCCGAAGACTGGAAGATGGAGGGACCAAATTGCCGTGCATTGAGGAGAATATAAATCTATCGAAGGCCTTGTATTGCCACCTCAGAGGAAAATACTTATCGTATGGACAATGGTTAGAGTGTCAGACTTGTTCAAGCAGCGCACGTCTTTAAAGACAAACAGAAGAAACCAAGACTTTATGAGCGCCTATATCTGTTCCATTAAAGTGTTTTATTAAACTCTCTAAAGTGCTACATCACTTATTATTAACTCTCTAAAGTGCTACAACACTTATTACCATCTCTGTAACGTGCTACAACACTTATTACCAACTCTCTAAAGTGCTACAAAACTTATTACTAACTCTCTAAAGTGCTACCAAATTTTATACTAACTCTCCAATGTGCTACAACACTTACAACTCTTCAGTTTTATAGGATTTGTTATATACATGTCTGACCCAGAAAGCAGTATAAAATAGTTAACCATGAACTGAAGTAAATCTCGTGCAAATATATTTGGCTTCCTACAAGTCGCACCACATAACATTTGGCAGCATTTACAAACATTTAGCTGAAAGCATGTTTCTTTTAGTAAGCACAATTATCTAGGGACTGATTTAAGTGTTGTTTATTAGTAGGATGTGATTTAGTGCCGCGATAAACTGTTGAAAGTATGTACCCTAGAGGATATTCGGAAACCACCGACTATTTTAGATATTTAGGAGATTGGTGAAACGTTACGTCTTGGCACGAGTTACTGGTGGATTTCTATGTATTTTATGCTAGTCTTGCCTTTTTTGTATCTTATATAACTAATACAGTCTTATGTTAAGAGGGCTATACTCATGTTTAAATTAAATAAATCAAGGATCATCATCATCATATCAGCTGAAAGACGTCCACAGCTGGACAAAGGCCACCCCCAAAGATTTTCACGCGATTTCCAGCGACCATCATACAAGATCATCGGTCCATCTTGTAAGGGGCCTGTCCAAGCTGCGTCTTTCGGTTCGTGGTCGCCACTCCAGAACCTCTCTGCCCCAGCGGCTGTCGGCTCTAAGAGCTATTTGCCCTACCCAATGCCACTTCAGCTTGAGGATTAGGCACAATATATATTTTTTTAATTTGACACACTTAGTTTTTGTTATGTGGCTGACGCCATAGAATATCGCCACCCTATCTCATCCCGAGGGGGGGCGTAGAGGGGGCGTCGTCCCAAAGTAATATTTACCACCAGAGAACGGGCAGTACCGTCTTTCTGTGGAGGTACTATGACCATCATATAATAATAATAATATCTAGGGACAATGTCACACAGATCATCCTAGCCCCAAACTAAGCTTGTACTATGGGTACCAGGTGACGATATAGAAAGAAAGAAAGAAAGAAAATATCATTTATTCATTACCAGGACGGACATAACAACGAAATTTTACAATAACAAAAAAACAAACATTAAAATCTTATACTTAATATTCCGTAGTCCGTTCTAGGTGAAAAGGCATCTATCTCTGCATTGGCCGTCGCAATATTGCGACAGCGCTGATATTCTGATATACATACTTATATAGATATATAAATACTTAAATACATAGAAAACATCCATGACTCAGAAACAAATATTCGTGCTCATCACATAAATATTTGCACTTCCGGGATTCGAGCCCGCTTCGTAGGCAGGAGCACTACCAACTTGGCTACGGTGACCGTCAAATACTACGTTCACCAAGCGTTGTGATTATGGCATATCGCTTCAAATGATGAACACATTGAGGAAATTTTGGAAGTCTTTGTCCAGCAGTGGACGTCATTCGGCTGACATGACTACACTTATCCTATACTACATACATGACTTTTAAAGTAAGCAACCCCTGCTAGAGGGCACCACATCTCAGGGCGGTTACTGATGGGAAGATGCATCAAAACGTTGTATTTTAGAGACGTTTTGTATTTTTATATAATACTAATTGTGCCCCGCGGTTTTACCCGCGTTAAACTTTATAAATTATAACCTATGTGTTAATCCCGGGTGTGAGCCACCTCCATACCAAATTTTAATAAAATTGCTCCAGCCGTTTAGAGGCGAAGAAGTAACAAACATACACACTCACAAACTTTCGGCTTTATAATATTAGTGTGATTGTTGCGCATTAGTTAAGGTAGTTGCCCAACTGCTATCCCAGTACCAGTATAGTTCAACTATTCGTTAGACCTATAAATGGTTGTTCCATGTAAACGCTTAAGTAGTTTAATTTCCGCTATAGTCGTTGTAGCCATTAGACAACAGTCGTTACCCATGTTAGAGATCTATTGTGTGGTTTGAGTGAGAACCCTGCCTCTAGTGCAACCACTACCCATACGATAAGTAAATAAAAACACAATATAACCAGTACTATGTGGTTATATTGTGTTTTTATTTACTTATCGTATGGGTAGTGGTAACGCTAGAGGCAGAGTTACTCAAGCCGCACAATAGATCTCTAACATGGGTTAACGACTGTTGTCTAATTCTAGAGCGTTTTTGATGTTTGCTGTGACTTGATCACGAATAGATCTAACGATTTTAATTCGATTTAATTCGATTAACCGATCAAAACTTATGAATAGGAGTACAGGAGTATTTTACAGGAGATTAAGCAAACAAAATTATGTGTAGTTTTTTTACAATTTTAAGATGACAGCGTCAATATTTTATTGCTTTTAATAAAAAGAAATTATACAATAAAAAAGTAAATTATCGTAACACCAGTTAATCGTTTGCGTGGACATACCCCCGGGTGTTGAAAGCCTGCATTTCAACCCTCTGATTCCTCATATTCAGGAAATGGACATCTCTTGCTGAATGATCTGCGAAGCAGACCATTAGAAGTTTTCACATCAGCCACTCGAATTACGCCGACGGAACCCGGATGAACAGCTACATAATATTCCTTTAAGTCGAAAATAGAAAGGCTTATGTTTAACTTACCACTAAATATAGTAACATATAACAGACAAAAATAGTAATTGATCACCAAAATGAAACCCGCATTTTAATGTAAAATTATAACCAAAGTTTCACCATTTTGCTATCCTATTTAAGCAAAATGACTCCAAATTAATCATTTTTAACCCATAAGTAATAAATGATCACCAAAATTAAACCAGCATTTTAATGTAAAATTATAACCAAAGTATTTACATCTTGCTATTCTGTTTAAGCAAACTGACTCCAAAAAAATCATGGTTAACCCAAAAATTGTTAATGAACACCAAATTATTAAACACATTTCAATTTAAAATGACATGCAGAAAATAATATCTCGTTATCCGATTTATGTAAATAATAAGGCATGTATTTAAATCGATATCTGTATATTCCCTTTTTTCTAACAAAATATTTCAAAGTTATATCAAAAATACTGACTTGCACACTAATTATGCACACTAACTAAATCAAATTAGAACTTAAATATAAAGATAATTATTATGCAGCAAGCATTGTTTCTGTCACGGCTCCGGCGCTGCGGGGTTTGGGCGGCCCCACGCGAGCTTATCGTCGCAGATGGTTTTAACGCTCACCACCGCCGCAGCTTCGGCTTGCTGGCCGGCGAAGCCGGCCAGCCTCAGCTGCGGCGGCGAGCCTTCAAACCACCTACTCCTGCAGCTCGCGGGCCGGCCTACCCCTCCGCGCCTACGCGGGCTTACATTACACTCTAGGGGTAGGGCAAACACGACTACGTGAAGTCGGTTTTGCAGCGATTCGTTTCTGTCACAAAATTAAAGAAAAAAATCACAAAAATTTTTTAATCATCTTTTTTTAAATTATTCAAACAAACATTAAAAAGTAAGTCCTCTTCTAATTAATAACAAAGGGAGGGTATTGCAAACCGGACACATGACTCAATATGGCATCATAATACTTTTTTGGTAATAAGCCTACATTTTGTGGCAATCACAGAGGTTTATTTAGGCAGAAATAACACATTAATTTGCTCGCTAAGATTTGGTGATCATTTACTACATTTGGTGTTCGAATACACTTTGAAGTGCAGTCGTGACTTAAATTGCAAGTACTATTGTATTTTTAGACTTTATTTTTCTGGTGTTAAGTTTCTATTTTTGGTTAAAAAACGGAGGGTATCAAAGCATTTTATGGTGGTCATTATATTTAATCCCAAATAGAAACTGACTTAGTATTTGATACCAATAACTTATAGATCGGCTATGCTTAGATATTTTTCATTTGTTTCTAACCGTCGCGGAAGTTTTTGAAACATATTGTTAAAAGGATGAAATCTCTATCTATCTATCAAAACATAAAATAAATTTGAAACCTCATTTTTAATTAGTTTCATTTAGGTAACTTTAGAGTATTTTCATTTGCAATTAAATTTTAATTAAAAAATGTGTTTTTGTTTATGTATTACGATTATACGTACTAACTAAGGCAGAATTTAAATAATATTTCAGGCAAAAGGTAGAAGTTAGAAAACTATTGAATAATGCTAAAAATACTTAATTCCTGTTGAAGATAATATTCTTGGCCACATACCTATTATCTATTACTAGAATTAAGTTTTTGTACAATGATAAAAACAGACATAAGTAATTTATTTTTGGTCACATCTGATTTTGTTACGGCCGATCTATATATTTTACCTTTATCTATGGAATTGGAAATTCGACTATTACTTAACATTTTTAACTGATGGATGAAAATAAACTCTACCATTTCAAACATAAGACATTTTTTCCAAGATTACGCTTCCTAAGCCGATTCAAACAATCACGCTAAGTAATTCTTTGTAAATCCAAACTCCTGACAACTGATGATAGCTCTTTACCGAATCTAAGGAAAATCCGATTATCCTATAACAGAAACAACTTAACATTTTCCTGAAGGAAAATTGACACATTTCTACGAGCAAAAATCTCCGTAATAAATTTGGCCGTAGTTATTATTTCATGCTAGCTGTGCTCCGCGGTTTTACCCGCGAATATGTTTATAAATTATGGCCTATGTGTTAATCCAGGGTGTCAACTAACGCCATAGCAATTTTATTAAAATTGCTCCAGAGCCGTTTAGACGTGGAAAAGACACAAACGTACACACTCACAAACTTTCGCCTTTATAATACTAGCTGTGCCCCGCGGTTTAACCGGCGTTCATTTTTATAAATTATAGCCTATGTGTTAATCCAGGGTGTCAGCTAACTGCATAGCAATTTTATTAAAATCGTTCCAGCCGTTTAGACTTGAACTTTGAAGAAGTAACAAACATACACACTCACACACTCGCAAACTTTCATTTTAAAATACTAGCTGTGCCCCGCGGTTTAACCCGCGTTAATCTTTATAAATCATAGTCTATGTGTTAATCCAGGGTGTCAGCTAACTCCATAAATTTATTACAGTCGCTTCTGCCATTTAGACGTGAAGAAGTAACAAACATACACACTCACACACTCACAAACTTTCGCCTTAGTGTGATTGGCAAACCAGGTCAACTGAAAACCTTGGAAACACTCTTATTAAAATACCTCCAACAGTTTTGTAAAGGGTCGGATGATTTTAGTTTTAGCTGTTTTGTTATGATAATATGAAGATGGTTTTTTCGTTGAAGAAGTTTTTGTGGTCGGTTTGTTTCCAAGATTTTCTTTGAAACCCGTTGCTTTTCGTTAAACAACTTTTTATTTTATGAATAAGTAGAGTCTATTATGCCGTTGTACCAGCCGGATAGTTATGAAGTTATTGACAGTCGCCGTAGCCTAGTTGGTAGTGCTCCTGTCTACGAAGCTGGTGGTCCTGGGTTCGAATCCCGGTAAGTGCAAATATTTGTGTGATGAGCACGAATATTTGTTTCTGAGTCATGGATGTTTTCTATGTATATAAGTATTTATCTATCTATATAAGTATGTATATCGTCGCCTGGTACCCATAGTACAAGCTTTGCTTAGTTTGGGGCTAGGATGATCTGTGTGACATTGTCCCTAGATATTATTATTATTATTATTTATATTTTTCATATTTAAATGGGTCGGAAATAGAAATAGACTACTAGTAATTGTACAATTAATTAATTATACTGTTGACGACCGCCGTAACACTGTTGGTAGTCATCCTGCCGTCTGATCCATAGGTTGCGTTGCGTAGGGTTCGAACCTCACACAAAACAAATGTTGTATGGGTTCATGAACATGTATTTTATTCATAGCCTGGTGTTTTCTTTATGTTGTGTAATGAGATTCTGGGTTCAAATCCCGGGTCGCGCCAAAAAGTGATTTTGAGATTTTTTCCTTGAACAGTCTCAGTATCAGTCTGGGAGTTGGTGATATTAGACCCCAGTGCCTCGGAGAGCACGTAAAGCCGTCGGTCCTGCACCTGACCTCTTTCCGGTAGTGTCGCTAGTCGTCCCATCGGATCATAAGAGTGATGGAAAAGAAAGTGCCCCTGTGTTTGCGCACACACTAATATATCCTGCGCAATTGGCTAGTCTCCATTAAGAATGGGCGGCGTGGCGAAGTTCGGACAGGAGGACATTATTATATTGACAAAAAAATTAAATAAGTAATTCTATAAGTTGTTTAGTATCCATAGTTTCATTCGGGCTATATGATACTGCGAAGTTGCTGTGTGGTGACGGCATAGAATATCATCACCCTATCTCATCCCGTGGGGGGCGTAGAAATCGACCGAGGGAATACCTACCAGAGAACGGGCAGCAGCGTTTTTCTATGAATCTGCGATCGCCAACCCGTATATCCCCCCATTCTTTGGGGAGGCTTATCCAGCAGTGAAAGAAAGAAAGAAAAATATTTATTCAGAAAAGTCAGTGGGCGTACTCTGGCTGACATGATGATGATGATGAGATGATGCTGTGTGATATGCTATGGATATTTATTATTATTATTATATTTCGTTGCACTAGCAAAAGCACGGTACATTTGAAAACACAAAACGCATTGTAACCGAAATAAGTACCTATCTTTACAAATTGAGGTAAAAGCTTAGACCAATAATAGAGCTTTGTATAAATACTGGCAGAGTCGTATTAATGAAAGACAACGTCAATCCTCAATTCCCAAGCTCCCAACGGGTCCGGGGTTTGGATGAGATGTTCGCTGAAAGGAACACAGAAAGTATTGCATGATCAGAGCTCGATATAGCCCTCTTTTTGTTAGCAATTCCCAGGGCTCCAGATTTGATCGTTTTTAAACGAATTAGTTGCGTATATCGTTATAAAAAATGTATTTACTGCGCTATGTATTACTAGCTGATATGGGTTCGACTACCTTTTTATTTATTTTTTTCCGAGGTGGAAAATCGTACATGGATGTCCCCCGCCTTGGGGGCTGGGGGCTTGGAGCGGGAGGACGGCGGGGTCTGTCAGACTCCTACTGACTAAAAACAAATTTAAAATAAATTATGTTTTCGGACTATTTACAAGCGCATTTTAAAGTAACGTGAATTAAATCGTTTTTTTTTTTTAATTAAAACAACTTGGCGGCGTGCCTCCTCAAAAGCGTATTTAGTCGTCGGTCTTGTACTTGACTTTGTTCTCGTCTTGTCTTCTACCCGTCCCATATTATAGTATAGTCATATACTTATGTCTTTTACTGAATAAAAAACCTATATAACTACACCATAATATGTCCCACACAGATGCCTAGTCACCATTGAGACTGGCCTCCATGACCGAAATTCGACCACGAGGATACCAACTAACCATAGCATAGGGGAGCGAAGATCTTGCAAGGATTGAGGAAAGCAGCTGGATGCCGATACCGTAATACGGGTCATAGCGAGGCTCCTTGGAGGAGGCCATCTCCTGTGTTTTAGGCAGTGGGTTTTTTTAATTTGGGAAACAACAGAAACAATATTCGTTATAAATGTTAAAGTAAACAGAAGATTATTTAATCTACGATCCCGACTTGTATAAGGCCGGTTTTTTTATGTATATGTCGACTTTCTACTAGTTATTAAAACTTCTGCTACGATCCCTTCAAAGACGATTCGCCATTTTTAGTCACGAGATAAAATAGTTTGTATTATAATTTGTAAGTATCGAAACGATCCGATGTGAGAAACCGATCTAGATGAATAATTTATTTGAGAGCTAGACGAATGGGACGGTTCTAGTACTTACAGGTTTCATGAAAATCTGTTCCTGAAGTTACAGTTTTTACCTTACTTGGAAAGACAGTGTAGAAAGAGCTAGACTTCAGTCATGAGTATTAGGTAATTAAGATGAAACATTAAGATTAAAAGTAATTATTGCCATACAGAATTTGTATTAAAAAAAAACAAACTAATTAATAATTTGAAATTTTAATTAGTTTGTATATTCTCGTTAAAGATTTTGTTGCAGATACCGCAATATTCGTTATAAATGTTAACGTAAACAGAAGATTATTTAATCTGCGATCCCGACTCGTATAAGGCCGGTTTTTTATGTATATCTTGATTTGCTACTAGTTATTAAAACTCCTGTTACGATCCCCTCAATGACGATTCGCCATTTTTTGTCACGAGATAAAATATTTTGTAATATAATATGTAAGTATCGAAACGATCCGATGTGAGAAACCGATTTAGATGAATAATTTATTTGAGAGCTCGACAAATGGGACGATTTTAGTACTTACAGGTTTCATGAAAATCTGTACCTAAAGTTACAGTTTTTACCTTACTTGCAGTGGTAGTGTAGAAAGTGTTACACGATAGTCTTAAGTACCTAAGTATTAGGTAATAAAGATTAAACATTAAGATTAAAAGTAATTATTGCCACACAGAATTTGTATTTTTAATAATAAACTAATTAATAATGAAATAATAATTTGAAATTTTAATTAGTTTGTATATTCTCGTTAAAGTTTTTGTTCTGCCTTTTCTTCTCTTTCTTTTATTAATACACATTATATTAAATATCACACAGCGCCATCTAACTAAACTTATGCAAATCTAGAAATATAGACCACAGATATAACTACTTAATTAGTTTTATTTTGTAGATAGATATATACCTATATACAATAAAAAAACACACAGAACAAGACAAACATGTCTGTTTGTATGATGTCATGTTAACGATCACAAAAAAATATCTTGTGCGAGGATCGAACACACAACTAACACAACCTTTGGATCAGAAGGCAGGTTTATATCGCATAACTGTTGAGTACCAATGAGACCATATAGGTAAGAATCAATCGCCATATAAATATATATATATATATATCTATATATCTATCAATTATATATATTATGTTTTTCATTTTTGGAAAAAAATAGTACCACAAAGTGACTACTAGTGTAAAACACCCCTTTTGAGAAATAACGTCGCATTTTCGTTTCGTATTTATCAATAACATGAACATAGTAGGTACAGTGTGTGACTGCCTCGTTGGTCTAGCGGTAGCGTGTTCAACCGCAGATAATGAGGTCCTGGTTTCAAATCCCGGGTCGGGCCAAAACGTGATTATGAGATTTTTCTGTAAGAAGAAATTTCTCAGTGTCAGCCCGAAGTCTGGGAGTTGGCGGTATTACACCCCCTTGCTTCGGAGAGTACGTAAAGCCGTAGGTCCTGTACCTGAGCTCTTTCCGGTCGTGTCGCTAAACGTCCCATTGGATCATGAGAATGATGGTCTAGAAAGTGCCCCTGTGTTTTCGCACACACTTGTGCACTATTATATGTCCTGCGCAATTAGCTAGTCTCCATTGAGACTGGCCACCGTGGCCGAAATTCGGTCGGGAGGACATCACCAAAAAATAATAATACAGTGTATGTTTACAAGCAGCGCAGCGCTATCCGGCTGTATATAAAGATTTTGTCATACTGATGACAAGCGAATTAGTCATACGGGTGACAAATAGCACTTAAAATTAATAATGATTGAACTCTAAAACTACCCTGTTTTGGACCACATATTCTGGGATTTTTATATTTCTATACTAGCTGTGCCCCGAGGTTTTACCCGCATAAAACTCTATAAATTATAACCTATGTATTAATCCAGTGTGTCAGCTAACTCCATACCAAATTTTATTAAAATCGCTTCAGCCGTTTAGACGTGAAGAAGTAACAAACATACACACTTACACAGTCACAAACTTTCGCCTTTATAATATTAGTAGGAGTATTTTTATTTATTGAACTTTTTTTAACGTGGTGGAAATGAAAAAATTGCATGTCCGTCGCTTGGGGAGGCGAGGGGTATGTAGGACTCGACCCACTAAAAACACCACGGTTGCCAGCCTCACAGTGCTTATAGCGGGAGCTCTGGGTACTCGTGAACGATCACACTAGTACCCCCACCGTACACTGAAGCTTCAGCGAGGCTCTCAACCGGGGAGGGGGTGGGGGCATGAATGCATCCACCCTCCCCAGCACGCACAAGCGTGTTTAGGCAACCTGAGCTACTGCAGGTTAACTCTTCCCGGGACTGCTTATTCAAGACGAATGGAGTTCCCCTCCTCCAACCGCCAGGGATCCCAGGGAATTGAACATAGCCCTAGAGGTACGGAATATAAAAAAAAACTTGTGTGTACTTATGTACACGCGTTAGAAGTTATACTTCTTAATATACAACTTGAACATAGTTATCAATTTTCATACCACCTAGAACTAACGTCACGCTGTTATTTTTACGATGCGCGCGTACGATGCGCGCGCATCGTAAAAATTCACTCTCATACATTTTCATACCACCTAGAACTAACTTCATGCTGTTATTTTTACGATGCGCGCGCATCGTGCGCGCGCATCGTAAAAATTCACTCTCATACCACCTAGAACTAACTTCATGCTGTTAAATTTTTTGGTGTCAGTGTGCGCGCGCATCGTAAAAATTCACTCTCATCATTTTTCTCCATCGCGCCAAAAGAAGTATAACTTCAAAAAAACACGTTGTATATTCAATCAGACACGAATGATATTGTAGAAATCTCACATATCCACTAAAATGGTAGTACAAAGTAATTTTCGGTTTTCTTTGTTCATATCTCCACGAAAATATAAAAACACACGAGAGAAAAGGGTCCCTTATCATGTGTACCAAAATCCTCTTGAAATCAATCCGCGAATAATTTTCTTCTGAACAATGGACCCAGTTTTTATCATTATGAAACAGCTTCGGGAGAAAATATTTCAGCAGAAGGTCAAGTTTTGTTGTTGGCAAACTTAAAATGTAAATGCAAATTATTTTGTGAACACATCTTATAGATACAGAATAAGAGAGGTAGGGCATAGCATTAATTCGCTCAAAAAGCAGCCCGACTGGGGAAGTACCTTCACCTTACAGAAGACATTCCTTAATAATAACATTAATAATGTTAATGTTGTGTTTCCGAGTGTGAGTAAGGTCGCCAGAGCCCATTGGGGTGGGGTGAAGGGTCAGCAACACTTGTTTGCCGACTCTTAAAGGCTGGCAACGCACCCGCGACTCCTCTGGTGTCGCGAGTGTCCATAGGCGGCGGTGATCACTTACCATCAGGTGACCCACTTGCTCGTTTGTCACCCTCTCATATAAATAAATATATATATATATATATATATATATATATATATATATATATATTGATATTAAGATGAGGAACGAAATTGAAGTTTTTCGAGAAGTCAATTAAAGTTATTGTGTGCTTATCGGCATAAAGGCCATCAATATAGAAGTTCCATCAATATCCCACTTCTGATCTCATTTCTGGAGTAAAACAAAAGGGTGTCCTTGTAGTACTTTAACTACAGTAGTAGTATCCATTTTCTACTGGTTTTTCATATAAAATGAGATTATACATACATACATAGACTCACGCCTGTTTCCCAGAGGGGTAGGCAGAGAAAATGAGATTATATTACATAAAGACGATACACAATAATTAACAAATAGACGCGCCTGTTGGCGTGGTTAGTAACTAGCTTTCGTTACATAATAGTGTTCCTTAGATTAGGTACATAAACATCCCGCCCTGGGACCTCGAGGCGAAAGTACTCGCGTCACTGTACCGGTGGCGCGAGGAGATGCTGGCGCAAGGCGAGCGGCCGATTGCCGATGAGCGTTGGCTCGGGAGGAGGCACGGCTCCTGTCGTTTCGGGTGACGCAGGTACTCTCGGGGCATGGCTGCTTCGGGAAGTACCTGTGTCGCATAAACAGGGAGCCGGACGCCCGGTGTCACCACTGCGTCAACTGTCGGGAGGACACGGCGCTGCATACGCTGGCAGAGTGTGCCGCTTGGGAGGAGCAGCGCCGTGCCCTCATTTCTGGAGTAGGCAGTGACCTGTCACTGCCGGCCGTCGTGAATTCGACGGTTGGCGGCGAAGAGTCCTGGGACGCGGTGGTTTCCTTCTCCGAGACAGTTATCTCGCGGAAGGAAGCTGCGGAAAGGGAGAGGGAGATCACATCCTCGCACCGGGCGTCGGCGGAGGGCGGATAACGCCCTCTTCCAGCCCCCCTAAATGGGTCCAGAGGCGACGGACTCGGGGGCGTCCGTCGCCTACTACACATCTGGACCTGAGGCGGCGGCGCGACGTGTTCCACGCGCGCCCCTCTTAGACGTTGCGGGGGGAGTTCAACACCTCACTCCCCCCGCTAATGCGAGGAGGCCCGCAGACGTGGGCCAGCACCAGCTAGGGGTTGCGGAAGTATCGTTTGTTCCCGCGACCCCCGGCGCAGGTGTGAGATGGAACATTTTAAAATAGGTACATAAACATAACATTCTACGTATTCGTAAAGAACTATTGCACAACAATAAGTACTTTTAGTTGGTTACATGCTGATGTTCGTTGACAGTTGTATCAAGCTTCTAAGTTATCAGCGAACTCGGTAAGCAATATCTGTCTTAACTTCTTATTAAGCGAAAATTTACTAATTTTGCCATGGTATGTAAATTTGCAACACAAAAATGGTTGTCTCAACTCACTGAAGGACTTCTCAAATACGCAGTATCATCATCAACATCATCATAACATCTGTAAGAAGTCCGCTGTTGGACAAAAGCTGCCCCAAGGATCATCTTGGGAGGATATGATAATCGCCACGCTTGGCAGACGGGTTGGCGATCGCAGTAAGATGGGCATAGTACTCAGAAAGAAGCTGCTGCCCGTCCTCTGGTAGATATTCCCTCTGGTCGACTTCTACGCCCCCCATGGAATGAGATGGGGTGATTATATTCAAATTTTGGCCGCCGTGACCACACAGTCAATACGCAGTACCTATAGGTAAACATAATCTTTTTTTTTGTCGATTATTTTTTCTAATTAATTGTGTTGTTTGTGACGAGAAATAAAAATATTCCTTTGTTTCGGAACTAAATGTCAGAATGTATATGACCTCGAAGCCCATAGGGAATCAGTAAGTTTGGATGAGTGGAATCTATGACCATATACTAGAGATCTGACTATTATTCTTTCTAGACCTGAAACCACACGGACAAAAATATAGATCAAAGTAAATGAAAAGAGGTTTAACTTCAAATTATTTTGGTTCCACGAATGTATCAACTATTATCAGGACCTTACGTACAGAAATATATAAAATAGCTTTGAGTATATTAAATACACAATCTGCCATAACCTCATAAACATTATACAACTAAATTCCTATACCATTTACTATTCAATGCTTCCAAAATTACCGCCACAAAATTGACCAAAATTTAACCAAAGGAAAGTCTAAAAACAAATGTAAACTTAACCACTTGTACTCAACCTATTAAAGCCAGCTATGAAATCCAACAAATCAACCCTCTTATCCTAAAAAGTCACCCCTAAAACAAAGGTGACGACAGCCCCTACTACAAAAACACTCAAGCCTGGGAGGCTATTTTTCATCCCCCGCGTTCGGGACAGTGCGTCGGTTAAGACTAGTTAAAAAATAATACACAGGAAAATTCCAGTAGTCGAAAAATTTCATATTAAGGTTGGAACTTATACTTTGGGATGTCTCGCGGATAAAAAGCGAGCTTTAAAGACACAAAAGCGGTGTCTAAGGATCTAACTTCAACAAACTGCCTCTCTCGTAAACATTATTTTATTAGATAATTAATTTTGTTAGTACTATAAGTACTTAGTTACCTTGTTAAAGTAAGCGTCATAATTATCAGTATTCTACTACATAAAATAATTAGTCGATAACATAAAAGTATTTAAGTAATTAAAATGTAAAAAAGTCCCATAAATTTTTGAGCGAGAATTATCCAATTATTTTTTTAATGATATCACATAATTATAAAGAATATCCTGGGACATTATTTACAGACGGCCATCTGATCCCACACTAAGCAAAGGTTGTAATATGGAAACCAGATAACTGACATACTACATAAATATACTCCTTTTCTTTTGTAAATACATACTTATATATGTAGATAATTACAGCAGAACCCAGAACAAACACACATGTTCATGCACAAAAATTAAATATCTGTGCTGTTTAGGAATCGAACCTACGACTTGCGTGAAAAGCAACCTCGCCAATCGGCCCGTCAAGAATGTACGTGTTTTTAATAATATTGTCTCGAGTGGTGGGTCAGTGGATTGGAAAGACAACTAGGTTTTGGAGCTTTTACTGACATGACGTCGACAGTGGACACTTGGTACACGGTTAACACTTACAACAGTTAAAGAGTCCCAGCGACAAGCACTCCGTGAGAGTTCACACGTGGCGCACAGAGCCGTCAAGAGGAACACTTTGCTAGAGTCTCGACGGACACAGTTCACTGTCAACTTTTCACCTGCACCGTTCAATTTCACTTTACCTGTGATCATAAAGTAAAATTAACCAATAATTACATTTAACATCGTCTTAAGTTTAACTTTCGCATGTTGAAAAGCTAATATGGCAGATCTGTCACCGTAGCCTAGTTGGTAGTGCTCCTGCCTACGTAGCTGGTGGTCTTGGGTTCGAATCCCGGTAAGTGAAAATATTTGTGTGATGAGCACGAATATTTGTTTCTGAGTCATGGATGTTTTCTACGTATTTAAGTATTTATATCGTCGCCTGGTACCCATAGTACAAGCTTTGCTTAGTTTGGGGCTAGGATGATCTGTGTGACATTGTCCCTAGATATAGATATCTGTATTACCAGACTGGCCTGCTGGTCTAGTGGTTAGTGACCCTGACTGCTAAGCAAGAGGTCGTGGGTTCGATCCCCAACCAGGACAACTCTTTGAGCGATGAAGATGTTTATTTGTTATGTGTTGGGGCTGTCTAACTTATCTATTACATGTAGTACTATTACGTGTACTGACAATAACTTAATACAAGCTAGCTAAATATCATTGCTATTATAAAATAAATTTTATAAATGTTTCCATACAATCCGTGTACCTACCTAAATATCTATGTAACTAGAAATAATAATGTATACATTGTATACATAACCATATTACTACAAACATGTTCTGACTATTTACAAGCGCTTTTTTAAAGTCTACGTGAATAAACACCTTTTTTATTTCATTTAATTTTTTTATTTGTATCAGTTTAGAAATATATAAGTATGTTCATGTGCATTCAGTTGTCTGGTTGCCATTATACAAGCTCCGCCTAGGCTAGTTTGGGATCAGTTGATAGCTTGTTGGTGGTCCCAGTTTATGTGTTATTTATATATGTGTGAAAACTCTTTTAAATCCCATAATTCAATTTATAGATATTATAGAATCTATCCAATTTATCAGTATTGCCTGTTTTTTTCTAGGAATTTTTCGGCCGGTGCGGTGTTGTAATAAAACACGATGTAACTTTAAATACTTTTACAAAATATGAATATTGGCACAAAAGTATTTAAAGTTAGTAACTTCTTAATTGTTTAGTTAAATAATAAATATATTTTTTATAGTTTTTAATAAAATATTACAAATTTGGCAAATACTTGCCTCTCACACCGAGGCTCGTGGGTTCGATTCCCACCAGGACAGTTATTTGTGTGCATGTAGATGTCTGTTTGTCTTGATTCTGGGCGTAATTATGTATAAAGTATGCATATACCAAAGAAACGTAGTATATTTAGTATATCAATTATCTGTCTTCCAAAGGTCCGCTTAATTAGTGTGAATAACGTACCAGGATAATATTATTATTTAAATATTTATTATAAACAATCTAGATTAATCTGGAATAATCTAAAGGTTCATAAATGTTTGATACTTGGCTACCGAAAATGAAATTAAGTAATGAATCGTTAAAAATATAGACCAAAAATGTATGAATATAAATTTTAATTAGGATTTTATCGACTACCCATGTTAATTCGTTTGCTCAATATCTCTGCCATCCCAAAATTATTAAAAGTATTTAAAATTAATCCTTATTCAAAACATATTAATAATTCATTAGCTCCCAGCTCCTAATAAAATTAACCAGGCTTCAATACTTCACTTGAATATTTTATACCTAAATTTATTTTAATAAAATTACATATCAAGACTGATGGATTTAGATTAAACTGTAAATGTAATTAATATTGTTTTCAATGGCAGTTTAATTAATTTAACATAGCGTTTGAAGTCTTATTTTTGGTTATATGCGGACTATTGTAATAATAATAATAATAATATCCTGGGACATTATTTACACACGGTCATCTGATCCCAAACTAAGCAGAGCTTGTACTATGAAAGCCAGATAACTGATATACTACACAGACTATTTTTCTTTTGGCGTGAGTCTATGTATGTTTCCCAGAGGGGTAGGCAGAGAAAATGAGATTATATTACATAAAGACGATACACAATAATTAACAAATAGACGCGCCTGTTGGCGTGGTTGGTAGATACGCTGCCTTTCACGCCGGAGGTCGTGGGTTCGATTCCCACCCGGGACAAATATTTGTGTGCATGTACATGTCTGTTTGTCCTGAGTCTGGGTGTAAATTATCTATATAAGTATGTATTTACAAAAGAAAAATAGTCTGTGTAGTATATCAGTTATCTGGCTTTCATAGTACAAGCTCTGCTTAGTTTGGGATCAGATGACCGTGTGTAAATAATGTCCCAGGATATTATTATTATTATTATTACAATAGTCCGCATATAACCAAAAATAAGACTTCAAACGCTATGTTAAATTAATTAAACTGCCATTGAAAACAATATTAATTACATTTACAGTTTAATCTAAATCCATCAGTCCTGATATGTAATTTTATTAAAATAAATTTAGGTATAAAATATTCAAGTGAAGTATTGAAGCTTGGTTAATTTTATTAGGAGCTGGGAGCTAATGAATTATTAATATGTTTTGAATAAGGATTAATTTTAAATACTTTTAATAATTTTGGGATAGCAGAGATATTGAGCAAACGAATTAACATGGGTAGTCGATAAAATCCTAATTAAAATTTATATTCATACATTTTTGGTCTATATTTTTAACGATTCATTACTTAATTTCATTTTCGGTAGCCAAGTATCAAACATTTATGAACCTTTAGATTATTCCAGATTAATCTAGATTGGTTATAATAAATATTTAAATAATAATATTATCCTGGTACGTTATTCACACTAATTAAGCGGACCTTTGGAAGACAGATAATTGATATACTAAATATACTACGTTTCTTTTGTATATGCATACTTTATACATAATTACGCCCAGAATCAAGACAAACAGACATCTACATGCACACAAATAACTGTCCTGGTGGGAATCGAACCCACGAGCCTCAGTGTGAGAGGCAAGTATTTGCCAAATTTGTAATATTTTATTAAAAACTATAAAAAATATATTTATTATTTAACTAAACAATTAAGAAGTTACTAACTTTAAATACTTTTGTGCCAATATTCATATTTTGTAAAAGTATTTAAAGTTACATCGTGTTTTATTACAACACCGCACCGGCCGAAAAATTCCTAGAAAAAAATAGGCAATACTGATAAATTGGATAGATTCTATAATATCTATAAATTGAATTATGGGATTTAAAAGAGTTTTCACACATATATAAATAACACATAAACTGGGACCACCAACAAGCTATCAACTGATCCCAAACTAGCCTAGGCGGAGCTTGTATAATGGCAACCAGACAACTGAATGCACATGAACATACTTATATATTTCTAAACTGATACAAATAAAAAAATTAAATGAAATAAAAAAGGTGTTTATTCACGTAGACTTTAAAAAAGCGCTTGTAAATAGTCAGAACATGTTTGTAGTAATATGGTTATGTATACAATGTATACATTATTATTTCTAGTTACATAGATATTTAGGTAGGTACACGGATTGTATGGAAACATTTATAAAATTTATTTTATAATAGCAATGATATTTAGCTAGCTTGTATTAAGTTATTGTCAGTACACGTAATAGTACTACATGTAATAGATAAGTTAGACAGCCCCAACACATAACAAATAAACATCTTCATCGCTCAAAGAGTTGTCCTGGTTGGGGATCGAACCCACGACCTCTTGCTTAGCAGTCAGGGTCACTAACCACTAGACCAGCAGGCCAGTCTGGTAATACAGATATCTATATCTAGGGACAATGTCACACAGATCATCCTAGCCCCAAACTAAGCAAAGCTTGTACTATGGGTACCAGGCGACGATATAAATACTTAAATACGTAGAAAACATCCATGACTCAGAAACAAATATTCGTGCTCATCACACAAATATTTTCACTTACCGGGATTCGAACCCAAGACCACCAGCTACGTAGGCAGGAGCACTACCAACTAGGCTACGGTGACAGATCTGCCATATTAGCTTTTCAACATGCGAAAGTTAAACTTAAGACGATGTTAAATGTAATTATTGGTTAATTTTACTTTATGATCACAGGTAAAGTGAAATTGAACGGTGCAGGTGAAAAGTTGACAGTGAACTGTGTCCGTCGAGACTCTAGCAAAGTGTTCCTCTTGACGGCTCTGTGCGCCACGTGTGAACTCTCACGGAGTGCTTGTCGCTGGGACTCTTTAACTGTTGTAAGTGTTAACCGTGTACCAAGTGTCCACTGTCGACGTCATGTCAGTAAAAGCTCCAAAACCTAGTTGTCTTTCCAATCCACTGACCCACCACTCGAGACAATATTATTAAAAACACATACATTCTTGACGGGCCGATTGGCGAGGTTGCTTTTCACGCAAGTCGTAGGTTCGATTCCTAAACAGCACAGATATTTAATTTTTGTGCATGAACATGTGTGTTTGTTCTGGGTTCTGCTGTAATTATCTACATATATAAGTATGTATTTACAAAAGAAAAGGAGTATATTTATGTAGTATGTCAGTTATCTGGTTTCCATATTACAACCTTTGCTTAGTGTGGGATCAGATGGCCGTCTGTAAATAATGTCCCAGGATATTCTTTATAATTATGTGATATCATTAAAAAAATAATTGGATAATTCTCGCTCAAAAATTTATGGGACTTTTTTACATTTTAATTACTTAAATACTTTTATGTTATCGACTAATTATTTTATGTAGTAGAATACTGATAATTATGACGCTTACTTTAACAAGGTAACTAAGTACTTATAGTACTAACAAAATTAATTATCTCATAAAATAATGTTTACGAGAGAGGCAGTTTGTTGAAGTTAGATCCTTAGACACCGCTTTTGTGCCTTTAAAGCTCGCTTTTTATCCGCGAGACATCCCAAAGTATAAGTTCCAACCTTAATATGAAATTTTTCGACTACTGGAATTTTCCTGTGTATTATTTTTTAACTAGTCTTAACCGACGCACTGTCCCGAACGCGGGGGATGAAAAATAGCCTCCCAGGCTTGAGTGTTTTTGTAGTAGGGGCTGTCGTCACCTTTGTTTTAGGGGTGACTTTTTAGGATAAGAGGGTTGATTTGTTGGATTTCATAGCTGGCTTTAATAGGTTGAGTACAAGTGGTTAAGTTTACATTTGTTTTTAGACTTTCCTTTGGTTAAATTTTGGTCAATTTTGTGGCGGTAATTTTGGAAGCATTGAATAGTAAATGGTATAGGAATTTAGTTGTATAATGTTTATGAGGTTATGGCAGATTGTGTATTTAATATACTCAAAGCTATTTTATATATTTCTGTACGTAAGGTCCTGATAATAGTTGATACATTCGTGGAACCAAAATAATTTGAAGTTAAACCTCTTTTCATTTACTTTGATCTATATTTTTGTCCGTGTGGTTTCAGGTCTAGAAAGAATAATAGTCAGATCTCTAGTATATGGTCATAGATTCCACTCATCCAAACTTACTGATTCCCTATGGGCTTCGAGGTCATATACATTCTGACATTTAGTTCCGAAACAAAGGAATATTTTTATTTCTCGTCACAAACAACACAATTAATTAGAAAAAATAATCGACAAAAAAAAAGATTATGTTTACCTATAGGTACTGCGTATTGACTGTGTGGTCACGGCGGCCAAAATTTGAATATAATCACCCCATCTCATTCCATGGGGGGCGTAGAAGTCGACCAGAGGGAATATCTACCAGAGGACGGGCAGCAGCTTCTTTCTGAGTACTATGCCCATCTTACTGCGATCGCCAACCCGTCTGCCAAGCGTGGCGATTATCATATCCTCCCAAGATGATCCTTGGGGCAGCTTTTGTCCAACAGCGGACTTCTTACAGATGTTATGATGATGTTGATGATGATACTGCGTATTTGAGAAGTCCTTCAGTGAGTTGAGACAACCATTTTTGTGTTGCAAATTTACATACCATGGCAAAATTAGTAAATTTTCGCTTAATAAGAAGTTAAGACAGATATTGCTTACCGAGTTCGCTGATAACTTAGAAGCTTGATACAACTGTCAACGAACATCAGCATGTAACCAACTAAAAGTACTTATTGTTGTGCAATAGTTCTTTACGAATACGTAGAATGTTATGTTTATGTACCTATTTTAAAATGTTCCATCTCACACCTGCGCCGGGGGTCGCGGGAACAAACGATACTTCCGCAACCCCTAGCTGGTGCTGGCCCACGTCTGCGGGCCTCCTCGCATTAGCGGGGGGAGTGAGGTGTTGAACTCCCCCCGCAACGTCTAAGAGGGGCGCGCGTGGAACACGTCGCGCCGCCGCCTCAGGTCCAGATGTGTAGTAGGCGACGGACGCCCCCGAGTCCGTCGCCTCTGGACCCATTTAGGGGGGCTGGAAGAGGGCGTTATCCGCCCTCCGCCGACGCCCGGTGCGAGGATGTGATCTCCCTCTCCCTTTCCGCAGCTTCCTTCCGCGAGATAACTGTCTCGGAGAAGGAAACCACCGCGTCCCAGGACTCTTCGCCGCCAACCGTCGAATTCACGACGGCCGGCAGCGACAGCCTACTCCAGAAATGAGGGCACGGCGCTGCTCCTCCCAAGCGGCACACTCTGCCAGCGTATGCAGCGCCGTGTCCTCCCGACAGTTGACGCAGTGGTGACACCGGGCGTCCGGCTCCCTGTTTATGCGACACAGGTACTTCCCGAAGCAGCCATGCCCCGAGAGTACCTGCGTCACCCGAAACGACAGGAGCCGTGCCTCCTCCCGAGCCAACGCTCATCGGCAATCGGCCGCTCGCCTTGCGCCAGCATCTCCTCGCGCCACCGGTACAGTGACGCGAGTACTTTCGCCTCGAGGTCCCAGGGCGGGATGTTTATGTACCTAATCTAAGGAACACTATTATGTAACGAACGCTAGTTCCGCCGACAAACTGTTACACAGTTTGGTGGATTAAATTATAATGTAATGGTTTTTGTTCCAAATAAATGATTTATTTATATATTATTATTACATAATTTATCACCCTAATATTATAAAGGCGAAAGTTTGTGAGTGTGTATGTTTGTTACTTCTTCACGTCTAAACGGCTGGAGCGATTTTAATAAAATTTGGTATGGAGTTAGCTGACACCCTGGATCAGCACATAGGCTAAAACATAAGGTTCTCGAGTGGCAACCACGAACTGAAAGACGCAGCGTCTGCAGCCCCCTACCAGATGGACCGATGATCTTGTGCGGGTCGCGTCGCTGGGAATCGCTGGATGCGGATAGCGCAAGACTTAGAGATCTTTGGGGGCGCCCTTTGTCCAGCAGTGGACGTCTTTCGGCTGATATGACAATACATAAATTATAAAGTTTACCGCGGGTAAAACCGCGGGGCACAGCTAGTTTGTAAATACAAGAAGCCGACTCCCAATAGAAGTTAGAAAAGAAATAACAGAGAACGCTACAAGGTTGATCATTACAGTAATCAGAACTTCTATTTCGGAGTTAATTTCACTTCGAATTAATTAAAACTTTATGCCGCACTAGCAAATAGATAAAGTTACGTAAGCAAATACACGTTTCGCATAACCTTCTGGCCTATTAAATATTACGAAGGAAAGGAAATTCCATATTTTTGGTAAGCAGTCTTTGAGCAAACTGTAGTAAAAGGATCCCAATTTTCCCAATGTGTCCCGATTTTCTAAAGCGCTCGTCCCTTTGGGTCAAATCCGGTAAGTTTGTTTAATAACTAATGGTGCTGGGTTACTCGAAGACTTTATGCCAAAAATAATATTGCATTTTGGGGCTGACTTGACTTGACGCTCGTTACTATCATATCGGGCGAAAGACGTCCACAGCTGGACAAAGGCTAGATCTACACAATTTCCGGTCTTGGGCAATCCGCATCCAGAGACTTACAGCGACCCTCCGAAGATCATCGATCTATCTTGTAGGGGCCTGTCCACGCTGGTTCCTTTCCGTTCCGCCACTCGAGAACCTTTCTACCCCAACGTCCATCGGTTTTACGAGCTATTTGCCCCGACCATTGCCATTGCAGCTATGCAATCCTTCAAGCTATGTTAGTGACTTAGGTTCACCTGCGGATTCCTACATTCCTGATTCGATGTCGCAGAGAAACTCCGAACAAAGCCCTCTCTATTACTCTGAGTGATCCATAGAGACTTTCTAACAAAGCTCACAATGGGCGACCACGTCCCTGTTCCGTAAGTCTTTCTAAGAAAAGTGTCCCGACCATCTGGGAAATGGCATAAAAGGAGGGCACCTGAGCAGCATACCCGCGTTCCCGGGGCTTCTCCCATCAGGGGCCAAGAGAAGTCCACGACAGGTAAGTTTAGTCAGTGCGAGTCTGACATACCCACCCGCAGAATCTTTGTGCGTGTGGCTGGCGTAGGCATCCTCCTGCCTTATAAAAAAAAAAGACTTACTAAGAAACTCTTCCTACGCCTGTTAGTGTAGCACTTTAGAAAGAACTGGAGACTAGTGATAGCTGACGGCAAGACACTCATTATATAAGGATTATGAATCATAAAGCAAGGTCAATATGAGGATGGATGATCGACGATAGCTGAAGCCAGTGAGGTGAACTCTTGCAGTCTTAGTGCACGTCTCACTATTTACGGCAGCGAATTCCATAATCACAATATGGTTAAGTCCAATTAATTATTCATACTGTAATTGTAGAATGCATTGCCTTCAATAGTGAGACTTGCACAAAGTCACAATCACAACACAAATAAACTTCATTTTGTGTTGGGAACGTAAATCCTCCAGTTTGTATGCGACAAAATCTCAAGGTGAGTTGATGAAAATAAATGTCCTATGCCATTAAGATAATGGCAGAACCAATTTATTTTGCTCATATTTCATATTTAAAAATGCATCAACAGAGCTATATTAAAAAGCATTATCAAGTGGCCATGGGGGTGCCGAGATATATTATTAATTGCTGCTTTTACTAGTATTTTGAGTATTATTATCATTTATAATACCACACACGATTAGCGGATTTGAGTCCTTTTATTATAAAGTAATATCTAGGGACAATTAACACAATGGCATCTGATCCCAAACTAGGCTCAGCCTGTATAATGAAAACCAGACTATTAATTGATCTGAGCAACCAGATAACTGATAAACATACTTATATATTTCTAAATACATACATATTACGCCGGTTGGTAAGGTTGGCAGATACTACTTCAATTCCCACCCAGGACAGATAATTGAGTGCATGAACATGTGTATTTGTCCTGAGTATGGATGTAAGGTGAGAAGCCAAAAAAAGCGCGAACCGTCCAGTCATTGACAACAACCAAAAACAAAAGCATGCACCCAAGCATGCGCAAAACATCGGCGCAAAAGATCAATTTTTGTTAACCAAAGAGTACCTAACTAAAACGAATGGTACAATACGTAAATAAATACTAAGTAATAGTACGCCAGCACATCAAGCTTCTCCAATCTGTCAAATTTCCCCCATTGAAAGTGGACCTCATACTTATGTAATAAAGTTTAAAATTTATAAAAGAAACTTGACAAATTGGGGTAGCTGGATGTGCTGGCGTCTGTACATTATATCTCAATGGTACCAATGAGTATAAGAATGATTTCTAACAACAGTAAATACTTAGTACGTTACGTAGTTTATGTTAGTGCTAAAATGTTGTCTGTTCAATGTTTAAGATATCGTAAGCCGCCATTAGGACCGGTTAAGACACTGAGACGAAAAATCAACAGTACTTTCCTAACTAATATTATAAATTTTAATTGTGTATGTTTGGTTTTTGTTTGTATTGGATCAAGATCGAAATCTTCTTAACTGATTACAAAATTATTTCACCAACGAAGATTGCAAATCATAACCAAAAGAATCATAAATTAACCTTTTTGTTTGATAAGATAAGGGAATGCCTTCGAATAGCACCTGCAAAAGTGTCTGCGTATTCTCGCTTCCACTACACCTAATCTGCCATGAACTTCTCATAGTGCCTGGTAGGAGGAGCCTCGGCAACGCGGGTAAGCTATTTGTTGTCGGCGTATCAGAATATCATCACCCCATCTCATCTACGAGAGGACAGTAGCAGTCTCTTTCTGTGTACTATGTTCATCTACTGCGATCCGCAACCCGTCTGTCAAGCGTGGCCATAATGGGTTATCCCCCAAGAGTCATCTTTGCTCTTCTCCAGCAGTGGACTTATTTCGGCAATTATGATGAATGAGACGTTCTCAAGAAAGGACAGGTCAGAAGTACCCTTAACCGGCGAGCATGTATGAAGAATATAATGACAGTAAACGAGGCAAAAGACGTGTGCAAAGATCGTGACAAATGGAAATCCGTTGTCTCTGCCTACCCCACTGGGAAACAGGCGTGAGTATATGTATGTATGATAAATACTTGAACATCATAATAATCACTCATTCGTATTTTGAACTCGATTGTATATCTTTTTTAACAAACCTATTTAAATCACATAACTACTCTAGTCTGTACTTTTTCCCTATCCTTACCTTTTATTTAATAAAGGTGAAACAGTAACCGAATGGTAAAGTTTTTATATTATAGCTTATTATTACGCAATGTTTCTGTTGTTTTTATTAAACTCCAGAGTCTTTTACGCGAGTTTGCTTCACTGATTTCGTTTTCGGTCTTTGTAGTAAGCAAAAGTTCTATTGCCAAAGGGGATTGGAGGGAAGCGAAGCTTTAGTCTTGTAGGTATTTATAGAATTGATTCAAGTTAGCATACATAGTTATAATATTACTTAGTACTTCTATCATAATTAAGCTGTATTTGTTTTAATTAGAGCCTATGTATAATGTTATAGTATATTATCTATACATATAATAAAATCGTAGGAAAGTCAAAACTGTACATTGAATATTTTTTTAAAGGATACTTGGGGCGTGATCTACAATCGATATCGAAGCCTAAAATATAGTTTTTAGAATTTTCGTCTGTTTGTCTGTTTGTCTGTATGTATGTCCGGGCTAAACTCAAAAAGTGCTGCATGGATTTACTTCATATTTTGCATGAATATTACTGAAAGGTCGGGTCAACATATAGGCTACATATCATCACGCTATCACCTACGGGGGAAGAGCTGTGTTAATTTATAAAAGTTAACGCGGGTAAAACCGCGGGGCACAGCTAGTACAGTATAATGTTCTGGGGAAATAGCTATAACTATAACTGCCAAAAAGCTTTTGTACTCCAGAAACGTGCCATACGAACTATTATTAACATTCCTCAATATGAATCTTGTAAACCTTACTTAACTAAATTAGGCATATTGACTGTACCAAGCCTCTATATATTGATTATTTTAAGCAATTTGTCTAAATACATTCATGAGCAAGAGTCGCAAAATGAGAGGGAGCTTAGAGAAAGCACACGAAGAAAGGATATTAAAAATCAAATGGTGCCTTAATTTAATATAGCCAAACATAGTACCCAGTATCAAGCAATAGAAATCTATACATATAATAAAATCGTAGGAAAGTCAAAACTGTACATTGAATATTTTTTTAAAAGGATACTTATGGCGTGATCTACCATCGATATCGAAGCCAAAAATATAGTTTTTAGAATTTTTGTCTGTTTGTCTGTATGTATGTCCGGGGTAAACTCAAAAAGTACTGCATGGATTTACTTCAAATTATGCATGAATATTAATAAGAGGTCGGGTCAACATATAGGCTATATATTATCACGGTATCACCTACGGGAGAGGAGCTGTGATAATTTATAAAATTTTACGCGGGTAAAACCTCGGGGCACAGCTAGTTTATAATAAATTACGAACTAATTTACTTAAATTATTTAAAACGCGGTTAAAGACCTTTCTTTTGAACAATTGTTTGTACTCAGTATCTGACCTATCCAACGTGAACAGCTCCAGCAATAAAATAATTGTATGTAAAATTATTATTATTATTTTTATAAAATGTGTAAATAACTTTATTACTGTTTATTTTTAAGTTTTAAGTTTAATATTGCAATCAAATAATATTTTAATGATTTGGCTTACAATGTAATAATGTAATTTCTATTTTTAACAATGTAGTATTATAAATTGGTTTATTGTTTGAATTATGTGTAATAATAAGTGAAGTATTATGTAATTTTGTTTATAGGAATGTTATTCAAACACAATGTATATTTTATTGAAGTAATAAATGAAATGAAAAATATGTTTCTTTGTGAAGAGAAAATAAACGAATTTGATTTTATTTGATCTTGTCCTATAGATAATCAGACGTTTTGAGATGAAAACATCACAACAATATATTTTATTCTCATCTCGTTTCATTATGTTTGCCAAATGACGTCCAATACCCGACAAAGGCTTTCCCCTAGGACCTACATGTCCGCACCTGCGATGCCGCAACCAGTGGCTTCCCGCAATCCTTACAAAATAACTCAAAACATAATTTCCTTACAACACGATTTAAATAACATTACTTACTGTACGAATTTCCTTAACCATTTATTACTGTATCTGAACGTCTTTTTGTAACTTCATATTATAATATTAGCATAGAATATATTCGCATATTGCTTGTGTTTCACTGATGTTATTGAATTGTTGTCAAAACAAAAGTTCTGTTTACTGAGAGAGGGTGTTAATTGACGAGTAAACCTTTGGTGTTGTAGATATTTATGTAAGTATTCTTTCACTTTTACACTTAATTTTCCATATAACGAATCAGACGTTTTGAGACTGGAATATTTTAAGAATCAGTTATTAGTTTTATATTATTAAGAGCGTGTGTTAAATGTGTTAAATATAGAAGTTCTGTTCACTGGCGAAAGGTGCTTACTGACGAGTAACCTTTAGTCATTTAGATATTTATGTAAGAATTCTTTCCCCTTTACCGCTGAATTTTGATGTGAAACATCTATAGCCGCACGTAAAACAGATTTCTGGCGTGGCGACGCATGCCGTGGCGACGCATGCCGCGGCGACGCGTCGCCACGTTATACGATAGTAGTGTGTACGGTGTGGAGACGCGTCGCCATGCGCAATCGACTTTTTATTTTATCATTATTACATATTTAGTTCCTATCACAATATGTTCTTTTCTGCATATTACTTTTACAAAATAATGTCGATGTTTCACATCTGCCAGGCGTCCCGTGACGGCTCACATTTTTTCCTATAAAGGATCGACGTTTTGAGACTAGAACATTTTAAGAATCCGTTATTTGTTTAATGTTGTTAAAAGCAGAAGTTTTATATGAAGAAGAGTACATTTTCAGTATTTATTAATGTCAGTATTGTTTCAGTTTTTTATTTATCTTTTAAGAATGTGGTGTTTTGAGACTAGAATATTTAGAAGTATTATAATAATTTTTAAGACCTGTAATGACCATGTTTAAAGCAAATAAATTTATCTTATCTTATCTAATCAGTTATTTGTTATCCCGATCTCGTTTAATAAAATTATAATTTCCTTACCGTGTTGCTTATGCTTCACTGACTTTGTATAAAATTTTATTGTTGAAAGCAGAAGTTCTGTTCACTGACACTGATGGGACACTGTAGACGAGTAAAGCTTTTTTGCTTTTTATTTTATATCCCTATAAAGATCAGACGTCTTGAGACTAGAATATTAGATTACAACCTTATCCCATGGGCTAAATAGTTTGCCAAATAATTACAAAAGTTACAACAGATTAAGTAAAATACTTATTAAAAAAATAACTTAACCTCATGTGATAAGTATTTAGAGGGCGATGCATGTCGGGGTCACTCATTATAATCATCACACCTTCCTTAGCCTCGTCGCTTCGTGTCCCGGGTTTGATTCCCGCGCCGGACAACTATTTCGGCGACCCATTGTTCATTCATTGAATGCCAATGAATGAACAATGGTTCGGAGTCTGGATGTAATTTGTCTTCGTCAATTATAATGTGAAGTATCCCGCAACTCAGGGATTAGATTCTGTAGAGTTGCCATTTAACGAAAAATTAAATAAACTGTTAATTTGTTTGTCATTTTTTATTCCTAACAGGTTTATTAACAAACGTAATTTCCTCACAAAACGGCTGAAACAACATGACTTGACTTTCCCAAACCTTACCTTATATTTAATAAAGGCAAAACGGTTATCGAATCAAAACGTTACCCCATAGCCCAATTAGGTAATAAGGTTACCCTATTTGAGCACACCTTTGTAATATTTCCGTTTGTTTTTAATAAACTTCCGTCTTTCCATCGCGTGTTTCTTTACACCTGTGCCTCTTTGATTTCGATTTCATTTTTGTTATTGTACGTAAAAGTTTTGTCCTCTGCTGAAAGTTATATAAAAGGTTCTAGGTGTATCTACATGTTTATTTATAAGGCTGATTTCAGAGTGACGCGCGCGGCACGCGCCGGAGGCCAGCGCGTCTCAACAGCGGCGCGTGTGAGACGCGTCACTCTGAAACGCTAGCTACCAGTAGAGGAGCTCGGGCAGTGCTGGCCGACGGCGCGCGTGTCACCGGCGGCGAGTTTGAACTGCGTGACTATGAAACGCCTACTATCTAGTGTAATTGTAAGCGCGCGGGTTTGGACGGCGCCGCTCGCCGGCGTGACTCTGAAATCAGCCTAAAGCTACTAGGCCCCACGGTTTCACCCGCGTTAAAGTAGTTTTGGCGTAAAAGAGCGTTTCGGCGAATTAGTAAGATGTGTATCTCTAGCGGTTTTGGCAGTGCACGCCGGAATAGTTCGCAGATGGTAGATTTTTTCCTGCTTACTTGACACTTATCGCCATATTTTTGATAATTCACATAATATCTTTATAAATTGTAGCCTATGTGTTATTCTGATGTATAAGCTATATTATTGTAAAGTTTAATTAAAATCCATTCAGTAGTTTTTACGTGAAAGAGTAACAAACATCCATCCATCCCTACTTACAAACTTTCACGTTATAATATTCACTTAATAATATTAGTTGGATATTTATAGAATAGAATAACAATATCACACAAAGCCATCTGATCCCAAACTAAGCAAAGCTTGTACTTTGGAAACCAGATAACAGATGTATTATATATACTTTACATATACTTTTCTTCTGTAAATACATACTTATATAGATAATTACACCAAGACTCAGGACAATCAGACATTTTCATGTTCACAAATATCTGTCATGGATCGAACCCACGACCTGCGGCGTGAAAGGCAAGCATTTACCAACGACACCAACCGGCCCGGCAATGTAATGCCCGGGTGGCAAACGAACCCACGACCTGCGACGTGAAAGGCAAGCATTTACCAACGACACTAACCGGCCCGGCAATGTGATGCCTGGGTGGCAAACGAACCCACGAACTGTGGCGTGAAAGGCAAGCATTTACCAACGACACCAATCGGCCCGGCAATGTGATGCCTGGGTGGCAAACGAACCCACGACCTGCGGCGTGAAAGGCAAGCATTTACCAACGACACTAACCGGCCCGGCAATGTGATGCCTGGGTGGCAAACGAACCCACGACCTGCGGCGTGAAAGGCAAGCATTTACCAACGACACCAACCGGCCCGGCAATGTAATGCCCGGGTGGCAAACGAACCCACGACCTGCGGCGTGAAAGGCAAGCATTTACCAACGACACTAACCGGCCCGGCAATGTGATGCCTGGGTGGCAAACGAACCCACGACCTGCGGCGTGAAAGGCAAGCATTTACCAACGACACCAACCGGCCCGGCAATGTAATGCCCGGGTGGCAAACGAACCCACGACCTGCGGCGTGAAAGGCAAGCATTTACCAACGACACTAACCGGCCCGGCAATGTGATGCCTGGGTGGCAAACGAACCCACGACCTGCGGCGTGAAAGGCAAGCATTTACCAACGACACTAACCGGCCCGGCAATGTGATGCCTGGGTGGCAAACGAACCCACGACCTGCGGCGTGAAAGGCAAGAATTTACCGGCATTTTTCGGCCCGTCAATGAAATGGAATAAAATATATTTATTTTTTAAATAATGTAATTAATGCCAGGCTTAGTCGTGTGGTTTCCGGCCCAGAAAGAATAACAGGGCCACCCCATACCACCCCGGGGTGTCGTAAAAGGCGACTAAGGTATACATTCAGTCAAAAAAGTATCGGGAATGGATGATTTGTTTATGGTTCCAAATTCAAATATTTGTTTTTTTTTGTTGTTGTTAGATTGGCACAACTGTTTTCCATTTTGGCGCGGAGTTTGAGTTGCATCTGTTATTTATATTAAATACAGTGCTGGTTTTAGTAATATCATATATAGTGTGTATTGCGAATTTCAGAATGGACAAAAATATCGAACAAAGAGTATGTGTTAAATTTTGCATCGCTAATGGAATTTCGTGTTCGGAGTCACTGAAAATGTTACAGAAGGCTTACGGTGAATCGATTTTATCAAAAACTCGTGCTTATGAGTGGTTCAAAGCGTTCAAAAGCGGTCGAGATGTGATGTAAGATTTGCCTCGCTCTGGTAGGCTATCAACGTCTGCAACTGAACTTAACATCGCAAAAGTGAAGGAAATAGTGACTGAAAATCCTCATTCAACTCTGAGAGAGATAGCCGCCGAACTTTCTGTATCTCACGAGTCGATTCGTACCATTTTAACTAATCATTTGGGTATGAAACATGTTGCTGCTCGGCTAGTCCCAAAAGATCTGAATTTTCTCCAAAAACTCAATCGCATGAAAGTCGCTGAGGACATGGTAGAACGAGTCAATTCCGACCCAACATTCATGAAACGCATTGTTACTGGTGACGAGACGTGGGTTTACGAGTTTGACATGCAAACTAGTCAACAAGCTTCGGAGTGGCGCCTTCCAACTGAACCGAAACCGAAAAAACCACGCCAAAGTCGATCAAAAGTCAAAGTCATGTTCACTGTTTTCTTTGACTATCGCGGTGTTGTGCACTCTGAATTCTTACCGGAAGGTCGAACGGTAAATAAAGAATATTATTTGAGCGTTATGCGGCGTTTAAGAGAGCAAATTCGACGAAAAAGGCCAGATTTGTGGAAAGAAAATTCTTGGATTTTGCACCACGATAATGCGCGTTCGCACAAGGCCATCATTGTGAACGAATTTTTGACCAAACACTCAACAAATACCATCCAGCAACCACCATATTCACCAGATATGGCTCCAGCTGACTTCTTTCTTTTTCCTAAACTCGAATAACCACTTCGTGGTACCCGTTTTCAATCGGTAGAAGACATAAAGGAGAATTCGGGGCGAGAACTGAACTCAATTCCGAAAGCAGCGTTTAAAAAATGTTTTGATGAATGGATTATTCGTTGGCGTAAGTGTATCGTTTCTGAAGGAGCATACTTGGAAGGTGATACAATAAATTTGGATGAATAACAAACATTTTGTATATTATTGATCTTTTCCCGGTACTTTCTTGACGGAGTAGTACACCAGGGAGTCCTTCAGCAAAGTCACCTATGTATTAGCTACCACCTAACTGCGGTCGCCAACTCGCATACCCAGCGACACCGAGAAATGGAAACGTTATAAAAGCTTTGGCGGAAGCCTATGTCCAGCAGTGGATAATATCAGGTTTAATGGAGATTACTCATCCGCGGGACATATTATATTTTCGTGAGTCGAATAAAATTCATTCTTACCTGACCTCTTTCCGGTCGTGTCGCTAGCCATCGGATCATGAGAGTGATGGAATAGAAAGTGCCCCCCTTACGCACACACTTGTGCACTATAATATGTCCTGCTCAATTGGCTAATCTCCATTGAGAATGGCCGCCGTGGCCGAAATTCAGCCGGGAAGACATCATCATCAAATGTCATTATTTCTTTATACCATATACTAGAGACAACATTGCATAGAGGCTTTTCAGTGCGAAGCGAACGTGTTATTAACGATTTAGTATTGTTCCCATACTCATTAGTTAACGGTATATCGACACCACTTCAGTAGACACACTTTGGTTTTATAGAGACTTTAATATGAAGTTATTAAGGGCGATTTTCGTAGTAAAAGTGTGTTCATTGATACGATGTCGACTGTGTTTTAAGTTTAACATCCTAAGTTTTGTATTATAATACATTAATATTTCGCAATAAAATTAATATCTTTATTTATTAGGACTTTGCCAGCTTTTATGTGCTGTATTAATAAATAAATTTTACACATATAAATTGTTATCACTAATACTTAACAGTTAAACGTTAGTTACAAAATTAGTGCAAATGTTATAGACGCCGTTATTGTCATGTAGAACATGTAAAGACGCCAGCATATCCAGCTATCCCATTGTGTCTAATTTATTTTATAGATTTTCAACTTTATCACATAAGCATAAGGTTCCCTTTCAATTGGGGAAATTTGACAGATTGGGGTAGCTTGATGTGCTGGCGTTTGTACACACGGCTACATATCCAATATTTCCAGTATAAACTGATTTCGCGTTCGCGAGTAAATTCATGCAGTACTTTTTGAGTTTCCGCCGGACTTCCATACAGACAAACACACAAAAATTCTAAAAACTTTATTTTTGGCTTCGGTACCGATTGTAGATCGCGCCCCAAGTATCCTTTTTAACCCTTAACCAGGCTTTGCTACGTTTTTTTTTTCATTGTTTTTGGACCTTATTGCAAAGTAATAAAGTTGAAATTAATGTGGCCTCGTATAGTCCATAGCCTGTTTAAAGCTAAAAATATTTAATGTACAGTATTGACTTTCCTACGATATTATTATATTCATTATAAAGATATAATCTATATCTTATCTCTATTTAATATAAAATAAAATAACGGCATTAATGCCAGGTAAAATAACGTAAAATAAAACGTTTTATAGAGACTTTATTATGAACGTATTATGGGCAATTTTTGTAGTAATTGTGTGTTCACTGATAAGATGTCTTCTGTGTTTTGAGTTTAACATCCCAAGTTTTGTATTATAATACATAAATATTACGCAATAAAATTAATATCTTTATTTATAAGGACTTTGCCAGATTGTATATGCTGTTTTAATAAATAAATTTTACACAATTAGATTTACACATATAAATTGTCGTCAATAATAACACTTAACCGTTAGTTACAAAATTAGTGCAAATGCTATGTACGCCGTTATAGTGATGCATATCAGTACATGTACAGACCAGCCAGCACATCCAGCTACCCTATTTTGTCTAATTTCTTTTATAGATTTTCAACTTTATCACATAAGCATAAGGTCCACTTACAATTCGGGAAATTTGACAGATTGGGGTAGCTTGATGTGCTGGCGTCTGTACACACGGCTACATATCAAGCTATTAATTTCCAGTATAAGCTGATCTCGCGTTATATAGGATTTCCATACAATGAGAGGTCAGCTTATATTGGAATTGTATAGATTGATATGTAGCCGTGTGTACTATGGATATTATTTAACTGTGTCCTTGTAATATGTGTCATGTGGTAGTACTTCTATACATATAATAAATCTGTAGAAAAATAATTTTTGTACATCAAAAGAAAATCCAAAAAAAATAGCCAGGGTATTAAAGAACAACCAATAGAACCCATTTCCAGCCTTTTTAGAATTTTTGTCTGTTTGTCTGTGTGTCTGTTTGTCTGTTTATATGTTCGGGTATCACGTAAAATATACTAAAGCAATGTAGATAACTTTTATACACAACGATTGAGCGTAACTTGAGGTAACATTTAGTTTTTGTTTTATTGCAATCGGTTCAGTCTATCAAAAGATATTAGATTTTAAAGTAATCATGAAGAAAAATAACACACATTTCATTACTTCAAGATGAACTAATGTTTATAGTTGAGCTATCTAACTGTCCGATAGATGTCATTGTGCATATTATGACATCTCTTTTCTGCATAAACTAGGTTGATAGTTGATTTTTATTTCGATAGATGTCGTTGTGCATTTATTTTGACTCGCGGTGTTAAGATTTGCCCATGGATTTATTTGCCCGTGTTTGCTGATTGCATGATTACGTAGGGTTTTGAATGTACTGAATTGTTTCGAAATAAGGTCTTGGTTGCCTAGAAGTATGTTGTTGTCCAAAATTGGTTATTAAAAAAATCTGTTTTCTTTGGGAAAATTGAATTATGTGGAAGGTTGGATTTGTTATAATTTAATTTTAAATTATAATGTCAGTCGATCGAAAGTTTGTGCTGTCGTTTCGTTTGTAACGCGAATGTACCTACAGACGATTCGAATTTTATCAAGCCTGTCCGATTGAATGTATTTGAATGTAGTAAATTAACCCTGTCTCTCATAATTTTCTCAGCACAAATCTATATACCTACCTATGTAAAAGAGGGAACTGACTGACTGACATATCAACGCACAGCCTGAACGGCTGGGGTTAGAGACTTGAAATTTTGTCTGTAGGTACTTTTATGACGTATGCATTCACTAAGGAAGGGTTTTTGGAAATACTAACCCTAAGGGGGTAAAATAGAGAATGAAAGATTGTATGAAAATCCGTAATTTTTGTAGTTAAAGGCATTGAAACTTATATTTAGTAGTTCAGCTAAAAATAAAAATTAATATTTTAGAAGTTTAGGAAATTCCACCCAAAGGGCGTAAAATAGGGGATGTAAGTTTTTATGAAAAGTGTGTAATTTTTTAAGTGAAAAGCATGAAAATTGGTATGGCCTTTCCGTTAAAAATAAAAATATGTATTTCAGGATTTTAGGAATTTCCACCCCTAAGGGCGTATTATATTCCAAATAATATTTCAAATTCCTCAGAACCATTATAGGTATACCCACACGCAACATACATCCCCTATGAATGTTGCGTGTGGGTATATCTATAATGGTTCTGAGGAATTTGAAGCCACCTAAACTTTGCAACGGCACTAGGCTTCAAGTCAAAGCTTTGCATCGTGTTATAGAGGCTACTATTATGCCTGGATCCGCCCAGGGAGAAACAGTGTTCGTGTCACGTATTCCGTTAGTGCCGAATGATCTCCCTTTTCAGTTTAAAATACTGTAGTTCCCTATAAAAGTGTGTGTCGCGATAACCATCAACAAATCGCAAAGTCCAACTCTCAAGTTAGCTGGAATTGACTTAAGGAAGGCGGGCAGGTTCACGTGGCGTGCTCACGTGTGAGTTCATCCCACAGTCTGGTCCATGTAGTGCGAGGACCTACGTCTTTAGCTGAGCTCCGTACAATGGATTATATTGAACATCCCACATACCAGGCCGCTTGCCGAGCACGCCATTTATTAGATGGAGGTCAGCATTGGGATGACGCTCTAGCGGAAGGATGCGTGAGCGATAGTCCACAGCGCTTGCGACATTTGTTTGCCATCTTATGGACCTTTTGTGCGTTATCGGGTGCTAACCAGTTATGGAAAAAATACCATGACAAGTATGCTGAAGATTTTATGAGACATGTACAACTAAATACTGATGGAGAAATTCCTGACAAGGTACGTGAAATTTGTCACAACAGGTCCTTATTGGCTATTCAAGAGATAGTTATAAGTATAGGAGGGAACCTGATCAGTCAGAGGCTGCGAAAATGCACAGGAGTTTGCCAATTTATTGTAAAAAAATAGGCGATGGCACATACCCCGTACAAGAATATGGAAAAGTTATATTGATTGGTAATCTCTGCTCTTACGTTACATCACAGCTGGAGCTAATTTCTTCTGTGTACGGAGATACCACAAACATTGGCAATCAAGCTGGATCTTGGCTATGTCAGCGAGCTATTTTGACTCCCCGCAATGACCAAGCTGCGGCAATTAATTTCAAAATATTGACTCATGCGTCCGGGAATAGTAAAGAATATAGCTCAATAAATACAGGTATGGAAGAAGATGACGCCACGCATTACCCAGTAGAATTTTTGGATTCCCTCAGCACACCCGGACTTCCAGCCCACAAAATAGTTTTAAAAATCGGTGTACCAATCATTCTCCTCAGAAATTCAAGTCCCCCCAAACTTTGTAACGGCACTCGGCTCAAAGTCACAAATCTGCAGCAAAACATTATCGAAGCTGAAATATTAACAGGTTGCGGCGCCGGTGATATTGTTTTTATTCCAAGGATACCTATAATTCCTTAAAACTTTCCTTTCTCTTTCAAACCAGTGCAATTCCCAGTCAGTCTCTGTTATGCCATTGATTGATTAATAAAGCTAGACATTATCCGTTGCGGGGATGGACCTAAGTATTGGATGCTTTTCCCATGGTCAACTATACGTAGCTCTTTCACGCATAAACGACCCCAATAACGTTTTTGTTTACGCTCCAGATGGTTCCACAGGTAAAATAAAGAAGCACTAAATTAAATTAATAAAGAAATTGTATCGGTATCCTCCCACAGCGCTTTACACTAAAAAATACATTGTTAAGTTCCGACATCCACGCGAACGAAGTTGCGGGCACAGCTAGTTAATAAATAAATACCGTAGCACAACTAATACACTGACATCTGATGCAGAAATATTGGCAAACTCTGTACTAACAACATATGAACCTACTCCATCATATCAGCCGAAAGACGTCCACTGCTGGACAAAGGCCTCCCCCAGAGAGGATATGCCATAATCGCCACGCTTGGCAGACGGGTTGGCGATCGCAGTAGTGCTGCCCGTTCTCTGGTATATATTCCCTCGGGACGACATCTACGTCCCCCCACGGGATGAGAGTGGGTGGGCGATATTCTTTGAGGCCGTCACCACAAAGCCACCATATGAACCTACTTATAATAAAATAAATAAATATATAAAAAGGTTTTTATAAGTAGGTTATACGTAGACTTTAAAAAACCGCTTGTAAATAGTCAGAACATGTTCGTAGTAATATATAATTCATTTATAATTATTTCTAGGTACATATAGATATTTAGGTACCTACGCGGATTGTAGGAAATAATTTACAATAAGATTTATTTTATAACAGTAACGATATTTAGCTAACTTAAATTAAGTTATTCTCAACTTATACATCTAAATACATACATATTACACGCAGACATAGAACAAATAATCGTAAACATCTTCGTCATAATAATAATATTGAATTCGTACCTTAATGTAGACAGAACCATTTAGACAATATGTAGTAAAATATAGCTTTAACTATAAATTTCGATAATTTAACCTAAACATAATCTCCATGACAATAACTTAATACAAGCTATCTAAATATCATTACTATTATAAAATAAATTTTATAAATGTTTTATCCGTGTACCTAAATATCTATAATATGTAACTAGAAATATTGTGTATACCTACTTAAATATATTACTACAAACATGTTCTGACTATTTACAAGCCCTTTTTTAATGTGAAAAAAACCTTTTTTATTTTATTTTTTATTTATTTTACTAATCACATAAAGATTTGTTCTGGGGCTCTACCGGCTAAGTCGCTGAACATCGATTTCTTAAATGGCGTACAAATAAATAAAGGTAAAAAATGACACAATCAATCATTAAATCGACTTCCATGAGCACATGTGACGTCATCAATGGTCCAGAATCGATTGTGAACGTTGAAGCCAATTTAACGATTGATTAAGTCATTTTTAACCTTTATTTATTTGAATGCCATTGAAAATATCGATGTTCGGTGACTTAGCCGGTAGAGCGCCTGGGTGGGTATCGAACCCACGACCTCTGGCTAGGTAGTCAATGTTACTAACATCTAAACCAACAGGCTAGACAAGTCAGTTGATGTGTGATTAATATACTTGTTTTTAAATTATTGCTTAAGATCTAGGCAAAGTGCTAGGCTTAGTAATTAAAACATAAATCTTATAATGCTAATTTAACACATGCCAGTAAAGCCTTATATATTAGGTATATTAAGAGGTTTTAGCGACGCGCCTTGAAAATGCCTAAGTAAGCTGTGTTTTTAGGGCCCCGTATAAAAATGGTTTTTATCGTGACGTTTATATGTAAGTAGTACCTATATACATATCACACTAATATTATAAAGGCGAAAGTGTGTTTGTTTGTTACTTCGTCACGTCTAAATGGATGGAGCGATTTTAATATGGAGTTAGCTGACACCTTGGATTAATATATAGGCTATAATTTATAAACTTTAACGCGGGTAAAACCGCGGGGCACAACATTTTTTTTAAAGAAACCTCTCGTACTAGGCAATTTAATCCCGGTGTCGCGAGTTCGAGGTACCTACCCTACAAACATAAAATTGACGTACACAAACTACATCCAGACTCAGAACAACAATTTATTGATCACACAAATAGTTGTACTCAATTTAAATTATTATTATAATAATATACCTATGTAATGCCTTTTAACGATTTAATTTTTCCCACAATATTTTTTTTTATATTTCACCCTGCTTTGGTCGTTTTCTGTTCATTATGTTCTAATCTATACATACACGGGCGAGAAAAGTGTGATACGGTAAAATGTAGAGTTGTCAGCTTCTTAACCCATATTACTTATGAAACAAAGACGCTATCAAAAATAAAGAGTACGTGACGTACCGCCGAGTTTGAAAGTTTCAGACCTTCTTTTCAATTTCCAAAGAGTAAAAACCGAGATGAAAATTTAAAAGTGAAGCCGTTTTATATTTAACTGTAATGTTTGCAACCATTCGTGCCAGCTATTTGGGACCATTCCTAACCAAACAAGTCGTTTTAGATTCTACTGAACGGCGAAGAAATCTCCCAATTTAGAAGAAAAAACAGTCGCAACAACCTTGCACTCCATCCCGCTTGTTTTCTTAGTGGCGTGAGCAGAATCCTAATGTTCTGGCGAATGTCCAACAAAAATGTTAAATTAACGTATAGGAGTGGGAAAGATTTTTAAGATTACAGGCTACTACCGCCTTGCTAACATTGGGGCACTTATAGACAGGTACCGTTACCGGCCGCGTTAAAATAGTTTTGGCGTAAAATAGTAACAAACATACATTTATACATCTATACTCACAGACTGCTGAAAAGCTGTGTGGTGACGGCGACATATATCAGAATCAGAATATCATCACCCCATCTCATCCCGTGGGGGGCGTAGAAGTCGACCCGAGGGAATATCTACCAGAGGATGGGCAGCAGCTTCCTTCTGATGACTATGACCATCTTACTGCGATCGCCAACCCGCCTGCCAAGCGTGGCGATTATGGCATATCCCCCCAAGATGATTCTTGAGGGAGGCTTGTCCAGCAGTGGACTTATTTGGCTGTAATGATGACTCACAGACTTACGCATCTATATTAGTAGGATGTGTACCTCTAGCGGTTTTGGCAGTGCACGCCGGAATAGCTTGCAGATGGTAGATTTTTTCTACTTACTTGACACTATTGTTACACACCACTTAATTTTCATATTTTGGACAATTCATACAATGTTGTTATAAATTGTAGCCTATGTGTTATTCTGATGTATAAGCTGTATTATTGTAAAGTTTCATTAAAATCCATTCGGTTTTTTTTACGTGAAAGAGTAACAAACATCCATCCATCCATACTTACAAACTTTCGCGTTTATTATATTTGTAGGATGACCGCCTAATTAGCTTAATCTCGGAGCATCAGAACAGCTTAACGTACCATTCAAAGGATTTAACGGTATGTAGAGCTGTGTGCCTCGACTGTCATCATCCGACAGCAATTATTAGGCCATATCATAGGTGCAAGGCAAAAAATATTACCACCCCATTTCATCCCGTAGAAGTCGACCCGAGGGAATAATTTGAGGGGCCTGTTGGCGTTGTTGGCAAATGCTTACTTTTCACGCCGTAGGTCGTGGGTTCGATTCCCACCCAGTACAGATATTTGTGTGCATAAACATATCTGTTTGTCCTGAGTCTGTGTGTAAAATGTATATAAGTATGTATTTAACAGAAATGTAGTATATCAGTTATCTGGTTTCCATAGTACAATCTTTGTTTGGTTTGGGATCAGATGCCCGTGTGTAAATAATGAAAGGAGTCCCAAGATATTATTATTATTGCTTTTGTTCGATAAAATAAAAACACCAATATAAAGAATCTCGTAATTATAATTTATAAAATTAATTTCAATTGAAATTATTAAACGCGGTGCTATTTATGATTGCAAGATACTTTGTAGCCTTAGATTCGTCAAAATGTTTTGTTAAAATTTCTCGTTATTTTAACGTGTTTTCAAAATTGTCAAAGTGACATTGGCGGTACATGATAAAATTTGATGTTGTCAGCCTCTTAATTATTAAAGATAATAGATTTCACTTATTATTACTTATATAAAAATCTCATATAAAACCAACTAACACAGAAGTAAAATATTCTCCGACCATCGGAGACGTTCTCAAGAAAGGCCAGGTCAGAAGTAGGTCCCCAAAACCAGGGAGCATGTATGAAGAATATAATGACAGTAAACGAGGCAAAAGAGGTGTGCAAAGATCGTGACAAATGAATATCCGTTGTCTCTGCCTATTCCTCTGGGAAACAGGCGTGAGTCTATGTATACATGTCATACAGAAGTAACTTTATTAAGTGAATTAACGATGAACAATTAATTGGATTGGACGAACACCCTCGATGCTTCTAAGGCACTACTTGGCCATTCTTAATTGCTACCAATCCCTGAGCAATTCCGTCACTTTAATTGGTAAGATAACCTTGTTACGGAACCTGAATTAGTACCTACTAATATTGGCCGGAAGTTCACTCGGACCACCCACTGGAAGACAATAAAACTATACAGTGACAGATCTTTTCGAGTCTTATGTTCTAAGTACTTTGGTTGGAATTAATTAGCTTATTGCATGGTTATATGTCCTTTAACTTATTGACGGTTCAATTTAGGTGTCAGTTTTTTTGATAGATAGATAAATAAACTCTTTATTGTATACCTAAAGAAATAATACAAAGCGACAACATACAAATTATTATAGTACTATTGGCGGCCTTATCACAAAGAGTGATCTCTTCCAGGCAACCTAGGTAGTGAAAGGAGTTCCATAGATGGGGCAGTCACAAGTGTACAAATTACTTTATTATAGGGTACTATTTGTACCATAAGTCAAAGTCAAAACATTTATGTGGAATCGTCATTTTTTTTACCCTACCGTGCAGTGCACGACGTGGCAGCTACTGAGAAACACTGCCAGAAAACTCAGTAGGAATCCTTTTTTAAAATAAAACATACTCAAGATTCATTACAATCATGTCTGTGGACTCAGAACAACTCAATCTCAAGCACTTTTGTCACTAAAACAATCAGAAATTTTGTAAGATGCCCTGCTAAACAATTTGACTTTAATAATTATTTTAAACTTATTCGTAGACAATTCTCTAATATCATTGGGAAGTTTCTTGTAGAATCTTATACATTGCCCCATAAAAGAATTACTTATTTTGTGCAGACGGTTAGTATGCAATATGAGATTATTCTTATATCTAGTATTTACATTATGTGAATCGCTCCTTTTACAGAAGGTATCGATATTTTATGCACATATAGTAGGTTTTCATATATATAGTGAGATATACTACCTAAAACTATACGAGGTATGTATAGTTTTAGGTACTACTTATATGTGTACTAATTAATTAATTAACTAATTAATTATATGTACATTCATAATAATATACGTGTCATTATATGAACTATGTAGTTTTCAAATAGTGGTCCTTGACAAGTCTTTGGAATGTATTTAGTTTATTGATCCTGGTGAGACAGATATATAGCACAAACCCTATACTATAACACGATTTGTTTTTTAAACTGTATTTCATGGATAAAGATTATTACTATTATAATTATTAGTAAGAACATCCCTGTAAAAGACGTGATAGCATAAAGTATGAATGTTTAAACCAATACTTGTATCGAAAATTGTCTTTTATTTAATGCAAAATGGGTTTGCGGTAAACCACGATCTCACCTGATGGTAAGTGAAGATGTGGTCTAAGGTGGACCGCGCGTGGGTACGCGCGGTCCACCTTAGGTTGGGTTTATTCAAGGTTAGAGTGAACAGGCATCTTAGGTATAAGATGCATGTTCACTCTAACCTTGATTAAACCCATGTTATATGAGTCTGGAAACACGTCGTTTGAGAGGTTGTTCCACAGCTTAGCCGTGCGTATGATGAAAGAGGAAGTAAAACGCTTCGTACGGCATAATGGGATGTCAACAACACAGCGGTGGACAGCCTCCCGACGCCTTGTAGTCCGATGAAAAAAGGGAGATGGAGGGATAAGTTCATTGAGGTCTTGAGCACATTCTTCATGAAACAGCCTCTAAAAAACCGATAAGCTTGCAACCTGACGCCGGTGATCCAAGTTTTGCAGCTTTTTACATATACCTACTTTTTACGTATATATATATACTGTATATCACAAACGAATATCTTTGAAAAACCTAGGAATCGCACCGCGCACATAGAAATAGACGAGTAAAACACGACCGCTTTGTTTATCATATTATTACATTCTTTCACTTAATGTATTTTTTATTGATATTTTTATTATGTAAAGCACATCGTTACACAAGTTGAACAATGGTGTTTTGAATATCTTGGCACGATTCACGATTCTTATTTCTGATAAAATAGCGAAGTATGATCCTTCAGACACCATAGTGTATACCCGATCAGCAATCGGATCGCTTCTTTGCGTATTAAAGTTTGGCGCAGCCGCCTCGTGTTTCGGGTTCGATTCCCGCGCCGGACAACTATTTGTGGGACCTGTAAATAGTTGTTCGGAGTCTGGATGTAATTTGTGTCAGTAGTTTTTATATTATATGTCTGTAGAGTGTCCTGGGACACAGGTATTAGATTCCCAAATGCGGGTGGTGTCTTTAATATAATACATATATTTGGGCTAGGGTTGTAACGGAGGCCTCTTAGCGGAGGCGGAGGCGGATGCGAAGGTGAAAGTGGATGTGAAAAATAGTATTTTATGAGTAATATTAATATTTTTTTAATCTCAATAAATGAAGAATGAGCTGAAAGTGGGGCAATTTCAATTTGAATTCACGGAGAAGGACGGACTCTTTATGATGAACTCCATTTTCAAGAAGCCGGATTACCGCAAATGGACCTTGGTAAGCCCCAAAGGTAAAACAAAAACGAGATAGTATAGACTTTATTTTGTCGACGATAAAACAGATGTTCAATGACCTCTTTGTGATAAATACGGTTAAAAGCGCGAGCGAGCACAGGCGGGGCTCATTGAACCTTAATGTCAAGCTCCAGAGGTCTCGACTCATAAAGTCTATGGTCCGACCTTTACTCATCCACGTCGATAACCCGGAACCCTTTCAGCTCAAACTGCAAAACCGAGTAGAGTCATACCACGACAGGTTCGTAGAAGCTATCCATACGGCTGAGTCTTTAAGGCCCGCCGTACAAACAGAACCAAAAAGATCTCCGACTCAACCCTGCAGCTAAAGGAAGAAAGACGGTAAATGGTTTTGACATCCTCTGATGATGCTACCAGATACCGGCAGCTCAACAGACAGATTTCAAAGTCTTTGACTCGCGACACGCGCCCAATTAATAAAAATGTATTAAGAAGCCATCGAGTGGAACAAAGGCTCTAAAGTGTTAGGAAGAGAACTGTCTCTTGCGCAAAGCCAACTGACGAAGCTGAAGACTGAGGATGGCAGAATCGTCACGTCTAGACCTGAGTTGCTGGGAGAGATCGAAAGGTTCTATGGACAGCTGTATACGAGAACCCAGTTACCTGTCGATAGTTGTGCCTCAGATCCCAGAGCACGACTAACCCGACACTTCACCGAAGACATCGTGGACATCAGCATGTGCTAGATAAGAATCCCTCTCAAACAGCTTAAGAACAACAAGGCGCCTAGTGATGATGGAGTTACGGCAGAGCTAGCTGTTCTACGGGCCCTTCAGATGTTATTGAACTCCGTCATACTAGAAGGTCAAACGCCACAAGTATGGCACAGAGGTGTGGCGGTGCTCTTCTTTAAAGGAGACGAAAAACCCTCTTGAAGAATTACAACCCATCACAATGCTTAGCCATGTTTACAAGTTGTTTTCGAGAGTCATTACGAATCGTCTCGCACGCAGGTTTGACGACTACCAGCCTCCCGAACAATCCGGATTACATAAAGGCTTTAGTACCATAGACTACATAAATAAGACCGAAGAGTATAACCAGCCATTATGCTTAGTGTTTATAGACTATGAAAAAGTCTTTGATGCGATCAAAACCTGAGCCGTACTGAGGTCTCTCCAAAAATGCCAAATCGACTACCGGTATATCGAGGTGTTAAAGTGTTTATATGAAAACGCCACTATGTCAGTGCGACTCCCGGACCAGAACTCGGAACCTATCCACTTGCAGCGAGGTGTGAGACAGGGAGATGTTATATCTCCGAAACTGTTCACCGCTGCATTGGAAGATGTCTTCAAGCTTTTGGACTGGGAAGGCTTTGGCATCAATGTCAATGGCGAGTACATCACCCACCTTCGATTTTCCGACAATATAGTAGTCATGGCTGAGACCCTAGAAGACCTCGGTACAATTCTCAATAGACTCAGGATAGTCTCTCAACAAGTGGGTCTGAAAATTAACATGGATAAGACGAAAATGATGTCGAACATCCATGTTGCACCCACTCTACTTAAGGTTGGAGAATGCACTCGAAGATGTAGAAAACTATATTATTTATCTAGGACAGATCATCCAACTAGATAGGTCCAACTTCGAAAAGGAGGTCAATCATAGAATCCAACTCGGCTGGTCAGCGTTCGGGAAGCTAGTTAATATCTTCTCGACCCAAATACCGCAGTGTCTCAAGTCGAAAGTCTTCAACCAGTGTGTGTTGCCTGTGATGACTAATGGAACAGAGACGTCATCGCTCACTATGGGTCTTATCAGGCGGCACAAGGTCACCGAAAGAGCAATGGAAAGGGCTATGCTTGGAGTTTCCCTGCGACATCGAATCAGTAATGCTGAGGTCCGCAGGCAAACCAAAGTAACCGACTTAACCCGAAGAATTGCCAAGCTGAAGTGACAGTGGGCAGGGCACATAGCTCGTAGAGCCGACGGCCGCTGGGGCAGAAAGGTTCTCGTGGCGAACTCGACCCGGATGACCTTGTGCGTGTTGCTGGAAGTCGCTGGATGCCGATAGCGTAAGACCAGCAATCGTGGATATCTTTGGGGGAGGCTTTTGTCCAGCAGTGGGCGTCATTCGGCTGATATGATGATGATGATGACAAAGGCGAAATTGATGCCAAAGGCATTCTCTGCCAGTCGACCTTTGGGTGATGCAGAGATATATGATTATGCCGTAAATAAACCTCCGTTATAACTCCGCAAAAAAACAGCGGAGGCGGAGGCGGAGGCGAAGGTACGATTTCTTGCGGAACTTCCGCAGTAACGGAAGCGGAGGCGAAGATCCGTTACAACCCTTAATTTGGGCACAACGTCAAAAAACCGACCTTATAGTTCCCACCCTGAGTAGAAGTTTAAATCCCAAAAGGGATGCCTTCTCACAGTTCACTTATAATTTTTTGTTTTCTTGCATTAAAGCAAAGCGTAAGTCTGATCTCAAAAATGGGAAATCATGAATTTCATAGCCCGGCGGGTCTCAAACCGACACCCTCTACAAATTCCATACACCTATTATTTAGTTTTGGATATTTTCTTAAGGACCTATATTGTGGACACGGGTCACGATCGCGGTAATATTTTTAGGCAAATCATGAACTTGATTAAACATGATTTACGTCGTTTCGGCATGGATTGCAATTTGCACTAGCCGTGGTCGGCAGGAGTACAAATCTCGTAAGTCCAGAAATATTAAGCTATATTCTATGTTCTTCATTACATACTACAGCAAATATTATAGTACCCAAGTATGTACGGAAACATAGGGGCACTTTCTATTGCATCACTCTCATAATCCAATGGGACGACTAGCAACACGATCAGAAAGAGGTCAGGACACAGGACCGAGGGCTTTACATGCTCTAAGAAGCAAGGGTAGACTTCGGGCTGCTACTAAGGAATTTTCTTTACGGAAAATTCCACTAATCACTTTTAGAGCTAACCCGGAATTTGAACCTAGGACCTCATTATCTGCGGTTAAACACACTACCGCTAGACCAACAAGACATATTTATTGTGTTTAGACGAAGTTATTTAAATATTGTAGGTATAAGAAGTATGTGTGGTGTGACTTTGAGAGACAGAATTCGAAATACTGATGTAAGAGAGCGTTGTGGTGTGAAAGAGGATGTAGTCACAAAGATTGAAAAAGGCATGCTGAGATGGTTTGGCCATTTAGAAAGAATGAATGAAAGAAGATTGACAAAAGAAGTATACCTGGCCTGTGTGAATGGGACAACCGGAAGGGGAAGACCACGTCGAACATTCTCTGACCAAATTGAAGATGTTCTCAAGAAAGGGCAGGTCAGAAGTACCCTAAACCGGTGAGCATGTATGAAGAATATAATGACAGTAATCGAGGCAAAAGAAGTATGCAAAGATCGTGACAAATGGAAATCCGTTGTCTCTGCCTACCCCTCTGGGAAACAGGCGTGAGTCTATGTATGTATGTATGTATGTATTTAAATATTAATGTTATCATCTACTTCTACATATCGTATGGGCCGTAGTTACCCTAGTGTCAGAGTTATCCAAGCAGCTTAGAAGACCTTTAACCCTTTCCTAGGCAGTGGTCGTATAGTTGCTACCATATTTTGAACTCTATGGGCTTGTAATAAAGTTCAAAACCAATAAATTAAAACTATACCTACTGCCTTATAAAGGGTTAACATGGCTTAACGACTGTTATCTTAAGACTAGAACCGGGACCGACAGCTTGACGTGCCCTCGAAGCACAGAGAGGCCCAGAAATTAAACCACATTGGCGGTCACCCTTCAATAAATGGACTGCGCGTTTAAGCACTTAACCTGGTTGATAACCTATAGACCGGAGAAAGCAGTTGCAGTAGTAAACAACAGATAGCTGTGAGCGCTCTATATTATTATATACTAGCTGTGCCCCGCGATTTCCCCCGCATTTAACTTTATAAATCAGGCTATAATTTGTAGTAGCGACAGAAGTAATTGAACTGGCATGAATGTTTTACAACGCCTTATCAATTTGTAACCTACAATTATACGGGAACTTCTAAACTACATATATGTACTCGTATATTTGCACGACCTCAGGTCAGAATATGTTGGATTATAACCTTTTCATTAAGACCTTATGTACCATATTTGAGCAAATAAAGATTTGATTTGATTTGAACGCTGCTTACCGCCGCGTTGGCATAGTGGTAGTGTATTCAACCATAGATAATTTCGTGCCTGTTGGCGTGGTTGCCAAACGCTTGCTTTTAACGCCTGATGTCGTAGGTTCGATTCCCAGCCAGGACAGATATTTGTGAGCATGAACATGTATGTTTGTCCTGAGTGTGTGATGAGTGAGTGAGTGGGTGTAATTGTCTGTATAAGTATGTATTTACATAAGAAAAGTAGTATATTATGTAATATATCTGTTATCTGGTTTCCATAGTACAAGCTCTGCTTAGTTTGGGATCAAATGGCCGTGTGTAAATAATGTCCCAGGATATTATTATTACAATAATAAAAAGAAACTGTGTCTGAGTGTAATTTATTTATAACTAGCTGTGCCCCGCGGTACCATCCACGATATCTTTATAAATTATAAACTTAAGTCCTATTCGGATAAGCTACATAACTAAAAAGTTTCATCAGTAACCGTTCGGTAGTTTTTGCGTGAAAGAGTAACAAACATCCATACATCGCATGCACACATACATCCATTGAAATAATGAAATTTATTCAGCACTTGGGTATTAACATACACTTGTACTTGTCAAGCTCACAATGCAGTACATAAACAATATAAATAATATATAAAAAAGGTTTTTATTCACGTAGACTTTAAAAAAGCGCTTGTAAATAGTCAGAACATGTTCGTAGTAATATATAATTAATTTATAATTAATTCTAGGTACAGTCAACAGCATAAGTAGATGATCAAAATCGGATCTGAGTTTTGAGTTTATGATGCTATTGGGCGGCAGTTTTCACTAGTTAATATTTTTTACACTTAACACTCACGCACACCTTCAACTAGATACTCTTCACCACCACACTATTTTGTCGCAATTTATGATAATTAGTATTGAATATCCGACTTTGATCATCTACTTTTGCTGTTGACTGTACATATAGATATTTAGGTACACGGATTGTAGGAAATAATTTACAATAAGATTTATTTTATAATAGTAACGATATTTAGCTAACTTTAATTAATTTATTGTCAAAAAACATATTGGAAACAGTATAAAAGTAACAAAAGAAAATTATATTAATCCGTCCGTGCGGTCTGTCTTATCACATATGTATATTTTTTTAATCATTCGATAAATAACAAGTTACTAAGCTATTATTTTTAAATTTAACACTTCTATATTAAAATTAAAGAATTGAAGACAACGAGCATTTGGCTAGCGCAGAAGGCTCTCAACCAATAGTTTAATTTGAGCGACTAATACCTGAGGGCACCCTTATGTGGTTCGGGCCACAGCTCAGGGGGCCGCTCAAGTAAAAAGACGGAAATCTATACATTATACATTCAGTTAACCCTGAATACAAAATCTTACTAATATAATAAATAATTGTAGGATTTTTTATTCAGGGTTAACTCTCCATGGACGTCACAAATGGCCGCTATCAGTATATCAGTGCTCTCGCAATATTGCTAATGTCAATGCTGAGATAGATGACCTGTCTATCATCTAGAACGGACTATTTTATATTAAAGGCTTTTCAGTGTTCCTTAACCAAATGGCAAGAAACGGAACAGTTATAGATTCGTCATGTATGTCTGTCTGTCCGTCCGTATGACGCAGCCAATTTTTACCGAAACTATTAGAAATTAGAAACTATCCTGTTGAAACTTGGTAAGTAGATGTATTCTGTGAACGCATTATGATTTTTACAGAAAAATAGAAAACAAAAACAATACATTTTGGGGGTTCCCCATACTTAGATCTGAAACTAGATAATACAAAAAATGATATTGAGGTTTCTAATTTTTTTTTTCACACTGATTAGTTTTGCAAGAGACACTTCCAAAGTGGTAAAATGAGTGTCCCCCCCCCCCCCCCTCCCTCCCGATAACTTCGAAAATAAGAGAAACAAAAAACTAAAACAAAATCCATGCAAACTACCACCGAAAATTGATTTGGACGAGATCAAGTAAGTAGTTTTTTTTTTAATAAATCGTAAACCGCAATTTACCTTTCATTCAATCAACTCAAGCATATTATGTTACTTGCTGCTACGGAACCCTTCATGGGCGAGTCCGACTCGCACTGGAACGCTTTTTTTTGTTGTTTTCTACGAAAAGCCATGAACCGAAATTAATTCAATTATTACATTTACCTTTGACAGCAGCATATTAAAGGTTGGTGACTTCCATTGAATCAGAGATCCGCCGAAATAGTGCATATTAAAGCAGGGCTCTGACGTATTAGTGTTTTTTTTCTAGAGGCGTTTATAGCAGAAATTAAAACACTTTGCCGGGCACCCATCTATTTTTTTAACCGCGAACCTCGTTGCTTAACCTCGACAATCATTTACGTACCGGTGAGACAGGTCCGTAAATGGTCAGCGAGGTTAAGCAACTAGGCTCGCGGTCAATCTATTGATGGGTGACCGCCAAAGTGGTTTAATTTCTAAGCGCCTCCGTGAGGGCACGTCAAGCTGTCGGTCCCTGTTGTAGGCGTTTGGCAACAGTCGTTAAGCCATGTCAGAGACCTTGGCGGCTTGAACAACTCTGACACTACGGTAAACTACTGCCCATACGATAAGTAGTAGTGTTTTTCGAAGATGTCTGTCGTCGAAGTGTCGGAATACTGCTATACGAATATATGTTCGGTCGAAGCAATGTGTATACTAACTATTATTTTTCGAAATTGGAACCGCGTCGAAATAATTAACAGTTGAAATTCAGTACGACTCGATCAGGATATACACGATTATTTGTTCTGTTTCTGGGTGTAATTCATTGGAAACATGTTTAGAAATTCATACGTATGTTTATCAATTGTTTGGTTGCGGTAATTACTCGTTCAGTGTTTCCGCCAAACACAGAATTTGAATAATATATTTTTTTCGTTCTGTGTTTCGTCGTGTTTAAACGAATTCAAAGTTCCAAGTTATCATAAAAATAATGTCTTTCTAGCCGAATTTCGGCCACGGCGGTCAGTTTCAATAGAGATTAGCCATCTGCGCGGGACATATTATAGTGCACAAGTGTGTGCGCAAACACAGGAGCATTTTCTTTTCTATCTCTCTCATGATCCGATGGGACGCCTGGCGACACGACCAGAAAGAGATCAGGTACAGGACCGACGACGGCTTTACGTGCTCTCCTATGCACGGGAGTATAATACCGCCAACTCCCAGACTTCGGGCTGATGCTGAGAAATTTTCTTTTTACAGAAAAGTCCCAAAATCACTTTTAGCCCAATCCAGGATTTGGACCCAGGACCTTGTTCTCTGCGGGTGAACACACTCCTGCTATACCAACAAGGCAGTTAAAAGTTGTAAGTACAATCGGCAACACAATCTTAAGTGGTTCATAGAATCAAAATGTACTCGGTAGGTATATATTAATTTAAATAGAATTTTGTTTTATTGATACCACTTAAAATTTCGTTTCAGATCGAACTAACTATTAAACTTAGCATCATTTAAATAAAATCAATGGACGTGCTTCGTTCATCCCATTAATTTTATTTTAACGAATTCTTAGTTAAAGTTCCGTTGCTGACCGTTCTAAAAAATTAAAATAAAATCTCACACTGATTTCATTTTAAATTTTTTGAACGGTCAGCAACGGAACTCTAACTTAGAATTCGTTAAAATAAAATTAATGTGTAGGAACGGTGTAGGAAAAAATATATTATTTAGATTCTGTTTCGAAACAGTAATGGACCGAAACACAGAACATTACTACATGCTTACTTTACTACATGCTTTATTACTGAACTTTAATACATGCTGTGTCCAGTTTTCTTCTGTCATAGATCAGATAGCGGTATGTTAGTTTTCCCAACAAATTTATATTTATTTATTCCCATCTATGCGATAAATATGAGAAGTGTCGATATCCTTATCGGACACGATTTATCGATAACAGTCAAGGATAGGTTACCTCAGGATAAATTCCTGTCCACAAATAGATAACCATGACAAGTCTTTCTGGTTTGATCCCATGATAACTGCTAACTAATAACAACATCTAACTAACAATGTAATCTAATTAGAGCTGATTTCACCGTTAAAATTAAACGCGATCAATGGACGCTAAACTCAGCTACAGGACGCTGAACAGATATTAACATATTTTTTTTATTATTTAAAAGACAATGCCCGCACTAGGTAATTTAATCCCTGTGTCGCGGGGTACTTTACAAACATGTAATAGACGGACACAAATTACCTACATCCAGACTCAGAACAACTATTTATGGGTCACACAAATAGTGGTCCAGCGCGGGACTCGAACCCGCGACACGAAGCGGCGCGCGAGGCGACTGTCTAGCGGCTGCGCTACAATTGATTGAAATAACGGTGAAATCGGCTCTTAGTAAGTCTAACTTAGGGTTTGGTAAATACTTGCTTTTCACGCCGCAGGTCGTGAGTTCAATTCCCACTCAGGACAGATATTTGTGTGCATGAACTTGTCTGTTTGTCCTGAGTCTGAGTGTTACACAAGTTTGTATTTACAGTAAAAAAGTAGTATATGTAGTATGTCAGTTATCTGGTTTCCATATTACCTAAAAGCTCTGGTTAGTTTGGGATCAGATGGCCGTGTGTCAATAATGCCCCAAGATATTATTATTATTAAATAGTAATACTAAGATGTTATAAATTTGCAATGTTTGTTTTTTATATATGATAGCGAGGTTAGCGACCAAGCGGGTTATCTGATGATAAGTGATCACCACCGCCCATGGACACTCGCAACACCAGAGGATTCGCAAGTGCGTTGCCGGCATTTAAGTTAGGAATAGGCATTATCTACGACCTTTTTAATTGATTTCAAATAATTAATTTTCCATTAAAATAAAAATAAAAGGTTTTTATTCACGTAGATTTCAAAAAAGCGCTTGTAAATAGTCAGAACATGTTTGTAGTAATATAGTTGTATACATTATTACTACATATTCTAGTGTTTGAAGTGACCTTTTAGGCAAAAATTGCCTGTGTTAAGGCACTTAGCTCTTCTAAAACTTAAAATTACGCGATATACCTACTGACAATTTAATTAAAATCTTAATAGTTAAAAATCTTATAGTTTCAAATTTACAAAGAAAAGATAAGTATGCCAGATTGATAATGATAAAAATGAACAAAGCAATTTTTTGACTACAAAAGATAATTCTTATATTATAATTTATAAAGAACAGTAGAAATAGGTGCGTGTTTTATATGCGATTTCACAAGAATAAGGTTATATAAATGCGTGTTTTTTGTAGTACCTAGGTATGTTATGCGATTTTTGATAATTCTTTTTTTTTGTCTAATTAATAAGTCTAACAATTAGTAAGTCTAACTCAGGTATCCTCGTATGAAATAGTAATACTTAGTATTTTAATATGATAGCGAAACCAACGAGCAAGCGGGTCAACTGATGGTAAATGATCACCGCCGCGCGCTGCCCATGGAAACTCGCCACACCAAAGAAGCCGCAAGTAGGCCTTTATTTAGGTAAGGAATATGCATTAACTGTCAATTCTGATGTGTGGCGCAGCGGCTAAGATTGTCGCCTCGCCGCTTCGTGTCGGGGGTTAGAGTCCCGCACAGCACAACTATTTGTGTGACTAATATATATGACTATATAAATAAATAAATAGTTGTTCTGAGTCTAGATGTAATTTGTGTCCGTGTATTATATGTTTGTAAAGACACACGGATTAGATAATATAAACGGGGGTTGTCTTTAAAAAAAATCGATTTCAAAAGAAGGAGGCTATTAATAAAACTGCATGTTTTTTTCTAAGTAGGTTAGTTACGCGATTTTAGTTACTTAATTCTTTTTTCATCGATAGGGAATGTTTGCGGAATTGTTTCATATAAGTAGATATATTTTATTCAATTCGGCCGTTTGTAAGAGAAGTTGAAACTGTTCCATGTTTGTTTTAAAACAGTATTAATTGGTAATAATAATAAGGTCTTGGGTTCAAATCCCTGGGCGGGCAAAAAAGTCGTATTGTAATTTTTTTTACCAAGTAAATTGTATGGCTTTGGTGATAAAGTCCCGTGCCTCGGAGAGCACGTAAATGAGTCAGTCCTGTACATCATATAAGTAGATTATTTTATTCAATTCGGTCGTTTGTAAGAGAAGTTGAAACGGTTGCATGATTGTTTTAAAACAGTATTAATTGGTAATAATATAACAAACTAATAATATACTACAAACATGTTCTGACTATTTACAAGCGCTTTTTTAAAGTCTACGTGAATAAAAACCTTTTTTATTTATTTTTATTTTTAATAATAAGGGTTCGAATCCCTGGGCGGGCAAAAAAGTCGTATTGCAATTTTTTTTACCAAGTAAATTTTATGGTTTTGGTGGTAAAGTCCGTGCCTCGGAGAACACGTAAATTAGTCAGTCCTGTACATGACCTCTTTCCAGTCGAGTCGGCTATCCGCCCTATCGGATCATGAGAGTGACGGCATCATAATTACACCCGTATTTGCAGACACTTGTGCACTATTTCCCACACGGATGGCTAATCTCCATTAAGACTGTTTGCCATGACCAAATTTCGACAAGGACGACTACGTATGTATATTCCCAAAATATACATTTAAAAACTTTTTTTTGAATGCATATTTTGTGAATATTTTTATTGTAAGTATTTAATTGCTATCAAAAGTAACAATTAATTAATATTTTACAACAAGCGGCCCGGTACGTGCTTCGCTACGTATAAGGCACAGTAATAAAAAAAATATTATTAAATTCATGTATTCAAACAAAATATATTTTAAATTGCTAAAAGATGTTGATTTTACACTTTATCAAGACTTTTTTTAAATTGTCTCTACGTATAAACCTTTCCTGGACTTCCACGAATAATTCAAGACCAAAATTAGCTAAATCGGTAAAGGCGTTGTTGAGTTATAACATTACAACGAAAAGTGGCATTGATTTTTATATATATAGATTATTAAATAATTACAATAAGGTATCGTCATCATCATATTTAAGAGCTATGCTCTTGTCGGTGGAGGTATACGAATACAAAAATGTTACCTAATTAAGTAAATTTATTGGTGATCAAGATTCAATCTCGACCTAATTTAGGACCGTTAGTACTTCATATGGGTAAAATTTAAATGTCGATAAACGATTTATTCCTATTATTTATAATACGATGAAGTTAACTAACCTGTTATCATAAACACAACAATTCCTAGAATTCTTCACCACCTCAGTCAAACACTAACCACTAACACAATAAATTCTAATTCACACAATTCCGTCACAATAAAACATTTTTAATCACACACCAAACGCAATAAAAATGCCCCATTTGTGGGGAAAACTCCACACGTTTGATATAACACTGAAATCCGTATGTTTCGACTTTAATTTTACGATCGTCGTGATTTTTGTATAGAGAACACGCGAAGGTCCTTCAACATCCGACCACCATGAGCGCCAAAGCTCGACTGACGTGCGCCGCGGCGAAATCGTGTAAGCTCCGACAAAAAATAGAGCGGCGCTTATCGATATTTTCCTAATTCGAATTTTTAATTAAGGTGTAACCAAATGTTGGTTTTCTGGTGAATATAATCTGTCAATGTTTTCCAAATGAGTGTTCAGAACATAGGTACCATTGTTGGTTTTTACGGCGAATGTATAAAGCGGGATCCTTGATGAAAATATGAATGATTTATTTTGTTTGGTATTGTTATTTTTCTTGTGGTTGATTTGATATGAAGATAGCTCGGTGAAGACGGCTTATGAGTTATTGTGTAACATTCAGAGGTTTACGTTTCATTAAATCAATTAGGGATAATTAAGTCATGTTTATCTAGCGAAAATTGAGGCGTTCATATTGCTCTTATCTGATAACCGCCAAAATAGTTTAACTGCTGAGCGACACCGTGCGTCGGAGGTCGCTTAAGCTGTTGGTCTCGGTTTAAGTTTCTTTTATATATTACAGCAAGACAAACAACCAATCGATGCACCTGATGTTAAGTAATCACCGCCACCCATGGTCACTTGCAGCACCAGAGGGACTGCAAGTACGTTGCCGGCCTTTCTAAAGGAATAGGCTTGCTTCCTGAAGGTTGCAATGTTATATCGGTTCGGAAGTCCTTTAACAAAAGACGTTAAGCCCTGTCAGAGGGCCAGTAGACCACTTGACCAACTCTGACACCTGAGTAACCTCTGCTAGTATTTTAATTAAAAGAGAGGCTTGTGGTCCCTGGGGCCTTTGTGCCTGCAACGCGTGAGTAATGCCTAAGTGTGTTGCAAACGTTATATGCTGCGGAAATTACTTATCAGCAGCTGGGCTTTGTGCGTGTACACAAAACACAATACCGACTGAATTTTGAAGACAGTTAAAAATTTATGTTAAAATTGTTAACCGACTTGGTTTATTTTCTTTAATGTCCATGGTCGTTAGTATCCATGGATACTAGCCATTTGCGCGACACTTATTATAGTGCACAAGCGAGTGCACACACACAGGTGCACTTTCTATTCCTTATCTATCATGATCAGATAGGTCAGCTAGGTGACACGACCGTAAAAAATTCAGGTACAGGAACGATGGCTTTACGTGCTCCCCGAAGCACAGGGATGTAACACTGCCAACTTTCAGGGTCGGGCTGATTCTGACAATTATTATTAGCAGAAAATCGCAATATCACTTTTTACCCGTCCTGGGGTTTGCACCCAGGACTTCAGAGCTTGTACTATGGAAACTAGAGTACTGATATGCTACATATACTTCTTTTATTTTGTGAATACATACCTATATATATAACTATCTGTGCCCTGTGGTTCTACCCTCTTTAAACTTTATAAATTATAGCCGATGTGTTAGTCCAGGGTGTCAGCTAATATCGTACTAAATTTTATTAAAATCGTTCGAGCCGTTTAGACGCCAAGAAGTAACAAACATACACACTCACAAACTTTCACTTTTTTTTTTTAAATAAAAAAGGTTTTTATTCACGTACACTTTAAAAAAGCGCTTGTAAATAGTCAGAACATGTTTGTAGTAATATATTTGTATACATTATTATTTCTAGTAACATAGATAGGTATTTAGGTACACATTGTATTGACTGTATGAAAACATTTATAAAATTTATTTTTATAAAATAAATTATAAATCTTTTATAATATTAGTGTGATTACACTCAGACTCAGGACAAACAGGCATGTTCATGGACACTGTATGTCCTGGTTGGGAATTGAACCCACGACCTCCGTCGTGAAAAGCAAGCATTTGGCCAACCACGCCAACAGGCCCTAAAAGCGTCTAGTATGCTATTGCAAATAGAAACTTCAATCTTATTTATTAATATGTAGTATGTATGTATAAAATGTAGCTATATATAGATTGTTACATGCACAAAATCCGGTCTAAAGATTAATTGATTTTTGTTTTATACAATAAAGAGAAGCTTAATTTAATTCACACATTGCTGTTGCCACCGCGTTATAGGCAACGCCTTAAAAGTAAAAAAATAAAATTCAATATGGCGGCGTGTTGTGGCATTTTTCTCAGAGGTGACAGTTATCAATCATATTAATAAGATTATACGTTTTTTTCTCAGTTTAATATAAGTAGTAAGTGAGTAAGAACTATTAAGCTGACATTAATGATCGGTTTAAATAATAATATTTTGAGCTAGTGCTTAAATCAAAAGTGTTTTTAACCACTGTCTTTAATTTAGTAGTTAGATTGTTAATCCCCGGCGCAAAAAGGGGGTTTAAAGTTTGTCGTTGACGACTATGTGCGTGTGTTCTGTATCATAGCTCTCAAACGGATGTACCGATTTCGGTGCGTTGTTTTTCATTCAAGCCAGTTTTCGTCATATGTTTGGTTAATATCGGCCCATCAGTGTAAGAATAGTATCTCTTTTCCAAACTGATGTAATTACTGTTGCAGTCGGAGGTTTTCTAACGGTTAATTATTAAAATAAAATCGTTAACGTGTAAAGTAAACAATACTGCTGATTATTTAGAGTAATTATTTATGTGGCAACACGAAACGGTGAGGTTGGACAGTTGGGCAAACCGAATGGATCAGCACTTTGTTCTAGAGCGCGCTACCAGTTGGACGTGTATATATGTTGTCACTATGTCATATTTATTATACTTATTTATAGAAGCAATGAATATATAATTAAGACAATCGCCTAGCCACTTCATGTTCCAGATTCGATTCCCGCACAGGATCATTATTTGTGAGACCTATAAGTAGTTGTTCTGAATCTGGGTATGATGATGATGATGTCCTCCTAGCCGAATTTCGGCCACGGCGGCCAGTCTCAACAGAGATTAGCCATCTGCGCGGGACATATTATAGAGCTCAAGTGTGTGCGCAAACACAGGAGCACTTTCTATTCCATCACTCTCATGATCCGATGGGACGCCTATGCGACACGACCGGAAAGAGATCAGGTACAGGACCGACGGCTTTACGTGCTCTCCGAGGCACGGGGGTATAATACCGCCAACTCCCAGACTTCGGGCTGATGCTGGGAATTTTTTCTTTTTACAGAAATGTCCCAAAATCACTTTTTGGCCCGACCCGGGATTTGAACCCAGGACCTCGTTCTCTGCGGGTGAACACGCTACCGCTAGACCAACGAGGCAGTCAATCTGCGTATACTGTGTGTCCGTCAATGACATGTGTGTTAAGTTCCCCATGACATGACCCCCATGACGTTTAATTAAAAAAAGGAAAGACAAAAAATACATAAAACTATAATATCTTAGGACATAATTCACATACGGCCATCTGATCCCAAACTTGTAGCAGTTTTTACTATAAAAACCAGATAACTGATATAGGTACTACTATAAGTACTACTAGTACTTTTCTTTTGCAAATACTTTTATTTATTTATTTATCACCATATAATTATACAGATATATAGATAATTACACCGAGAGTCATACAATTTGGTGTTGAAATTTGACATCTCAAAGCTCATCACTAAGGAGTAATTTATAACGTAGAATGTCATATTTCAATATTTAGTACTTCAGTCATTCATTCGCATGGGAAGCCGCTTTCTATATTGAGCTGTACTTTTTTCTTATTATTAATTCTGGTTTTCTTATTTGTTCGCTACATGTAATTTCTAACCCTCACTTAAAGTACCTCCATTATTTATTTAACAAAAAATTAATCGGCAAAATATTATAGTTGACCAATACACTAAATATTTAGTAGCATTAAGTATCAAACCCAACTCAAAATGAATTCATTAATAATTCCAACTCCAATTTGTCGCTTAATTCATCCCGCCTCCTAACTTAGTTCTGCACTAAAATGTTACATAGTCAACTAAACCACAAGTTGGGGCACTAGGTCAAAGAGCCGTCTTTAAGGACCTAATTGGCCCTAAATGCCGGTGATTATAGGCCACCTCTGATAAAATATTCTATAGAAACTAGGGTAATTCAATTCTGAGAATTAATCAGTTTTATCTACATTTTGTCTACTATTACCATTATACTCGATAGGCAACCGGTCTATAATCTATTCCCACATAGCACAATAATTTAATTATTTATTTTGTTTATTTTTACAGAAGGCTTCTTTTTGTTTTTTTAAGAGAACACTGTAACACATTGGGGAAATACCAACTTCAAAAGGTGCCAGAAAGTTATGCCGTTTAATATCAGTTCTTCATCTGTGACTCCATTTCACCCTTATCACAAATTATATTAATAGATATACATATTATTTAGTTGTTCAATGTAGTTAAAGTATAATATTAAGTTCTAATGTTATTCAATGTAAAAGGCACGATGGGGTTGTCATATCTGTTTAGATAAAAATCCCCATATATAAAAAAATTGGAGAAATGAATTCTTGTGTCCCGGGGTACTTTACAAACATATAATTGACAGATACACAGTACATCCAGACTCGGGACAAGTATTCACATAATTATCCTGCGCGGGAATCGAACCCGGGACACGAAATGGCGAGGCGACTGTCGTAACCGCTACGCCACACGTGCAGTCCATCTAATCATCCATAAACCATCTATTGTACAGATTTTAAATTTTTTGCCGATTGTAGTACAAAAAGAAAATTTTGTATTGCACAGATTCTGCTTATCCAATTCCCTCAAATCCGTGGAGGAAAATGAGAAAAAAGTTTGTATCAGAAAATGGCAACTAGAATGAGTTATCTACTAAGTATTTTGTCATGGATCATCTGATAATGTCAAGGTTTATGAAAATAATAACGGTTATTATAGTGCCCCCGGGTTTATGATGCGGTTCCATTGATATGGTCATTACACGACGAACGAGACATGATTAATAGGTGCACCCTTAAATATGAATGAAGTGGGTGTTATTATAGCTGTAATTTTATGAGCTTATAATTATATGCGACTTTTCGGTCACCGACAGTAGTAATTGCACTGATATGAATGTTTTATATTTATAACGCCTTATTAATTTGTAATATACAATTATACGGGAACGCTGCTGCTTACCGTCTAGTTGGTATATTGTCCTGGGTTCTAATCCCGGATCGAGTAAAATAGTAAAGTTGCCGGAGGTGATCATTGTAGGGAAGAAAGCCATATGTGTTACAAGCGTCATATGTAACGGTAACCGCTTAGCATCGGATTGGTTGTTATCTTGCTTGCCAACTTGTTTGTGCAAAAATGTATAAATAAATATTTTTTTCTGCCGCTCGATTAGGTTTGCTTTATACAAATTCAAATTGTTTATTTGCTTTAAACAGGGTGATACATAATGTGGTGTATAACATTACAGGAGAACAAGCCCATTTAGCTATAAAAACAGCATGCAAATATCAAAAAACTTTAAAATGTAAAAACATCTCGTTAATTTACAATTAAAATCACAATGTTTATAATCGGTAATCTGTGTATGGATTACTTCTGATAAATGTTTCTACAGTTATGATTTAAAAATTCTTGAACCGAATAAAAAAAATAATTCGTTTAATTAATTATATCGTAAATGTATTTTATTTCAATTTTGATTGATTAATATATGTTGTTTTATACAATGTATTGCATAACTTTATGTACAAATTGTTTGATATGGGTTTTCTCATTGTTATGTATGTATAAATCGACGGTCACCGTAGCCTAGTTGGTAGTGATCCTGTCTACGAATCTGGTGGTCCTGGGTTCGAATCCCGGTAAGTGCAAATATTTGTGTGATGAGCACGAATATTGGTTTCTGAGTCATGGATGTTTTCTATGTATATAAGTATTTATCTATCTATATAAGTATGTATATCGTCGCCTGGTACCCATAGTACAAGCTTTGCTTAGTTTGGGGCTTGGATGATCTGTGTGACATTGTCCCTAGATATTATTATTATTATAAATCTTGTTATCTGTCAATTAATTAATTAACTAATACTGGTCAAGGTAATGTAAAGTACTTCGTCTGCGAACGCTGTGCATACCTGTAAGTGACCTACTCACACTGGATTAATCTCTCTGTATTAGATTCATACAAACAAATTGTGAATAGGTTGTTGGTGTGCCTTATCAATAAAAAAAAATAAAAGAAATGAAACGCATTTTCTCACAGCCATTTTTTTAACACTGGATTAAATTACAATGAACCTTAGACTTTGACTGGCCTGTTGTACTAGACGTTAGTGCAGATGACTCTGACTGTTAAGCCAGAGATCATTGGTTCGATCACTACCCAGACAAATTTTCGGGTGAAATGCACGATTATTTATTACGTGTATGGGTTTAATTTATTTATAACTAGCTGTACCCCGTGGTTTCCTCCACGATAAACTTTATAAATTACTTACCCTATCAGTTATATAATCTACATTTCTATAAAGTTTCAACAAAATCCGTTTAGTAGTTTTTGCGTGAAAGAGTAACAAACATCAATACATTCTCCCAAACTTTAGCATTTATAATATTAGTAGGGTGAGTATATTGTATTCAAAAATATAGAGGTAAGGAAAAATATAAGTATGTTTATCTGATGCCTGGTTGCCGTAGTACAGGCTCTGATTAGGGATCAGATAATAGTGTGTTAGTTATATCCTGGGACATTATTCACACACAGCCATCTAATCCCAAACTAAGCAGAGGTTGTACTATGGAAACCAGACAACTGATATAGGTAGGTACTAATTTTATTTTGTAACATACTTAAAAAACTTGCGAGGTGTCAAGGGACACCCGGATGGATCGAAGTTCCTTTCGATTAATTAGTGAAGGAATTGCAATTTTTTTATTTTTAAGTTATAATATTTTTTTATTATTATTAACAAATATAATGTAATATAAACTTAATCAGTAGGCTCAATTTTCGTAATACTTGGCATGTGGTAACATATCAAAAAGTTTCGTGACAACTTTTTGTGAGAATTTTTTCCGTCTGGCTAGACGGAAAAAATTCACAACACAACACGCGATAAGGAACTTCGTTCCAATAGATAATTACACACCCAGACTTAGGACAAAGTGACAGACAGATATCTGTCCTGGGTGGGACTCGAACCCATAACTTGGGGCGTAAAAGGTAAGTATCTACCAACCACGCCAACCAGCCCGAAGAAAGAGAGATGGCTTCATTGCGCCTTTTCCAGTCTAACTTTACCCGGCCCCATCAGTCATATAATTTTGCTTTAGCACCCATAAATATCTAGTGTAAGGTAAACCAGTTCATATTTGTTGCAGACTTGATTTCCGGTTGGAACACGTTCTCGGTTAAATCTAGTGCATAGGATGCGCGTATAGATTAATAGCTTGCTGGACGCCGGCTTGACACACGATCTAGTAAACATAATTAGTGTATGATATGTTTATTAACATACGTTAATTGTAAAGTCATACTAAGTTTTTGGTATGCAATATATTTATCACAGTTCCTTAGTATAATTTATTTGTAGCACTCCTGCTACTGTTTACTTTACTTTCAGTTCCTATCCATCCAAAGGTTGTCTGGAAGAGATCGCTTAAGGCGATAAGACCGCCCATTGTACCGTATGTTCTTTATATTATATCCGATGTATTTTCCTTCCGCCTGAGTGTGTACAATAAAGAGTATTCTATCTATCTATCTAAATCTAAATCTAATTTTATGCTATACGAAACAAATTTTAGTATTACTGCATTTCTTTCTTACATTTTCTACGAGTAACTGGTAAAACTGCTTGTGATACGCGCACCTATTACGTGCATCGGGCGCATTATGAATCGACAGGTTCTTTAAAAAAAAAATAAAATAAAATAAAATAAAATAAAAAGGTTTTTATTCACGTAGACTTCAAAAAAGCGCTTGTAAATAGTCAGAACATGTTTGTAGTATTATAGTTGTATACATTATTATTCTACGTCACAACTAATGGTGCCATGTCCTTTTTTAACTCCTGACGTAAAGAGAGGGGTGTTATAAGTTTGACGTCGATGTCTATCTGTGTGTGTGTATGTCTGTCTGTGGCATCATTGCTCTCAAACGGATGAACCGATTTCGATGCGGTTTTTTCGTTTGAACGCCAGTTTTCTTGTGGTGGTTCTTAACTAGCTTTGATTGTTAGGTTAATATCGGTCCCGCAGTGTAAGAGTATCAGAGGGTTATCTAACTGTTAGGTTAGGTTATATAACGCTTTTTGATTTCCGGTTGAAACACGTTCTCGGTTCAATCTAGTGCATAGGATGCGCGTATAGATTAATAGCTTGCTGGACTGCGGCTTGACACACGATCTAGTAAACGGTCCCATGCTATACAAAACGAATTTTAGTATTACTACATTCCTTTCTTACATTTTCTACGAGTAACTGGTGAAACTGCTTGTGATACGCGCACCTATTACGTGCATCAGGCGCATTATTAATGGACAGGTTATAGGTCACAACTAATGGTGTCCTGATGTCTATTTGTGTGTGTGTACGTCTGTCTGTGGCATCATAGCTCTCAAACGGATGGACCAATTTCGATGCGGTTTTTTCGTTGGAACGCCAGTTTCCGTGTGGTGGTTCTTAACTAGCTTTGATTGTTTGGTTAATATCGGTCCTGCAGTGTAAGAGAATCAGAGGGTTTTCTAACTGTTAGGTTAGGTTATATAACGCTTTTTGATTTCCGGTAGAAACACCTTCTCGGTTAAATCTAGTGCATAGGATGCGCGTATAGATTAATAGCTTGCTGGACTGCGGCTTGACACACGATCTAGTAAACGCTGCCGATTCTATGCTATACAAAACGAATTTTAGTATTACTGCATTTCTTTCTAACATTTTCTACGAGTAACTGGTAAAACTGCTTGTGATACGCGCGCCCATTACGTGCATTGGGCGTATTATTCATCGACAGGTTCTAGGTCACAACTAATGGTGCCCTCCCTGTTCATTCCCAGTGTGTTTTATAATTTTGACGCCGATGTCTATCTGTGGGTGTGTATGTCTGTCTTTGGCATCATAGCTCTCAAATGGATGGCGCGATTTCGATGCGGTTTTTAGTGCATAGGATGCGCGTCTAGATTAATAGTTTGCTGGACGGCGGCTTGACACACGATCTAGTAAACTTTGCCGATTCTATGCTATACGAAACTAATTTAAGTATTTTTGCATTTCTTTCTGACATTTTCTAAATAGTAAAACTGCTTGTGATACGCGCGCCCATTACGTGCATTGGGCGTATTATTAATCGACAGGTTCTAGGTCACAACTAACAGTGCCCTGTCCTTTTTTAACCTCCGACGCAAAAAGAGGGGTGCTATAAGTTTGACGTCGATATCTGTGTGTGTATGTTTGTGTCTGTCTGTGGCATCATAGCTCTCAAATCGATCTCGATGCGGTTTTTTCGTTTGAACGCCAGTTTCCGTGTGGTGGTTCTTAACTAGCTTTGATTGTTTGGTTAATAGCGGTCCCGCAGTGTAAAAGTATGAGAGGATTTTCTAACTGTTAGGTTAGGTTATACAACGCTTTTTGATTTCCGGTTGAAACACGTTCTCGGTTACATCTAGTGCATAGGATGCGCGTACAGATTAATAGCTTGCTAGACGGCGGCTTGACACACGATCTAGTAAACGCTGCCGATTCTATGCTATACAAAACGAATTTTAATATTACTGCATTTCTTTCTTACATTTTCTACGAGTAACTGGTAAAACTGCTTGTGATACGCGCACCTATTACGTGCATCGGGCGCATTATGAATCGACAGGTTCTACGTCACAACTAATGGTGCCCTGTCCTTTTTTTGACCCCCGGCGTAAAGAGAGGGGTGTTATAAGTCTGACGCCGATTTCTATCTGTGTGTGTGTATGTCTGTCTGTTGCATCATAGCTCTCAAACGGATGGACCGATTTTGATGCGGTTTTTTCGTTTGAAAGCCATTTTCCTTGCGGTGGTTCTCAGCTATGTTTGGTTAATATCGGTCCTGCAGTGTAAGAGAATCAGAGGGTTTTCTAACTGTTAGGTTATATAACCCTTTTTGACTTTACCCAGCCCCATCAGTCATATAATGTTGCTTTAGCACCTGTAAATATCTGGTGTAAAATAAACCAGTTCATATTTGTAGCAGACTTGATTTCCGGTTGAAACACGTTCTCGGTTAAATCTAGTGCATAGGATACGCGTACAGATTAATAGCTTGACTGCGGCTTGACACACGATCTAGTAAATGCTGCCGATTCTATGCTATACAAAACTAATTTTATTTGTATTGCATTTCTTTCTGACATTTTCTAAGTGGTAAAACTGATACGCGCGACCATTACGTGGATCGGGCGCATTATGAATCGACTGGTTCTAGGACACAACTAATGGTGTCCTTACCTTTAGGTTACCCGACGGTTCGGCATGGATTGCACCAGCCGTGGTCACGGGTTAATAATTTGCCTGAAATCGTTATCGCGATTGAGACCCGTGTCCACAATGTATAAAACTGTGTACCAATCGCGAAAGTTTAACATTAATCATGGTGTCCTGTACTTTTTAAACTCCCGACGCAAAAAGAGGGGTGTTATTAGTTTGACGCCTATGTCAATCTGTGTGTGTGTGTCTGTCTGTGGCATCATAGCTCTCAAACGGATGGACCGATTTCGATGCGGTTTTTTCGTTTGAACGCCAGTTTCCGTGTGGTGGGTTTTAACTAGCTTTAATTGTTTGGTTTTACTAGCTTCATACGTATGTTAGTAGCTATGTATGTTACGGAAACTTTGAATATGGTTTTGAGCTCCTTCAAAACGTCGTATTAAATCAAACCGTTATCCTTACTAGAACAATCAGTGGTAGAGTGTTTGCGCCAAGCAAGAGTTTAGTGGAAAATAAAATAATATATTCTATATTTTCATAATATCTACCCTCAAATTTATTAGTTATTAATCGCGTTCCATTTTATAACATTATATAGTTAGCATAACTTGACAATATCTATGGTACTTGACGGTCCATGTGAACGTAGGCCAATGCCGCACGTCGTGAGTCTTTTGAGCCTATTTTAAAACTTTCCATTTTATTTTAATTTTGTTTATGTTTAAAATTATTATGTATTTATTATTATTAATTGTATATTATGTTATTCATTAATTACTACTGATACGTGGGTGCATAAATATCGAACTTTGCGTACATTGTTCTAACTAGTTAGCACTGAAATGGTAGGATTTTGTTTTTGTATTTGTAGATATTTTAATAAATTAGTTTGTTTGTGTGTATGTTCATATAATATTATGTTAGATGCTCATAGTTACGATTTTGGTAGTGATGTTGAAGATTTCTTTTCGGCTAATAGTGATGATGATAGTTTCGTTAGCATACCCTCCCTTGCAGATACTATACAGGGTCACTTTGCCGACGTGCCAAAAAATTTCAATGTGATTCATATCAATGCCCAAAGTATTCCGGCCCATTTCCCTGATATGCTGGCAAGTCTCAATTATAAAAATATTCATGCTATTCTTGTTTCCGAGTCCTGGCTCAAACCCTGTCTCCCTACGGCCTCGTATACACTTCCTGGTTTTCAGCTCATCAGGAATGATCGAACTGGAGCTGGAGGTGGTGGAGTTGCTATTTATCTTCGAAATAATATTAATTTTTCTATGGTTAGTATGTCTTCACAGCCGCCACCGCTGGATGCTGGTGAACATCTATTTATTGAAGTAGAGCTGCATCACACGAAAGTTCTAGTTGGTGTATATTACTGTCCTTCTCTTCGTATAAACTTTTTTGCTTCTTTCGAACTTTTACTTGAAACCTTCCTTCCATCCTATAGTCACACCATAATAATGGGTGATTTCAATACTTGTTTACTAAAGAAAGACTCTCGTTGCTCCTCACTTATATCTGCAATAGAATCTAGTAACCTATCTCTTCTTCCCCTTAATTCTACACACCATTTTCCTCATTCTACGCCTTCTCTTCTTGACTTAATTCTAGTCTCTTCAAGAGGTCATGTTGCTAAGCATGGACAATGCTCAGCAGATGCCTTCTCTTACCACGATCTCCTTTTCGTTTCTTACAAAATTCGTCCTCCTAAGGCAAAATCTAAAGTTCTTCTACAACGTAATTTTGGTGGGATGGATCTTAGTCATCTTCGTGCAGATGCTGGCAGCATTGACTGGTCGACTCTTATTGCTGCTGAGTCAATTGACGAACAAGTTGACATATTTAATACCAAGCTCATCCAATTGTACGACGTTCATGCTCCCATTCGGCCAATTAAAATTAAGCATTTGCCAGCACCGTGGCTAACTACTGAAATAAAAACTCTTTTATCTAAGAAATCATCAGCTAAGTCTCGGTACGCTGGTCGGCCTAATGATATTAACCGTGAAAAATATATAACTCTGCGAAATCACTGTAATAAGGTGTGTAGGAGTGCACAACGCCAACATATTCACAGTTCAGTTGAAAATGAAGATCCTGGAAAAATATGGAAGTTTTTACGATCTTTGGGAGTTGGAAAATCTCAACCTGATTCAATTCCAAACAATTTAGATATTAATTCACTAAATAGTCATTTCTCTTCTTCGCCTATTTTTGACAGGGCAACTAAAACAAAAACTTTAAATTATCTTTCATCCATTCCCTCTCCCAACTATTCTTCTTTCAATTTTAGCCAATTTTCTGCTTGTGACATTAAGAAGAGTATTTTGTCCATAGCATCAAATGCAATGGGCAACGATAATATCACCCGTAATATGGTTCTTCCTATACTTGATGAGATCCTTTTCCCTATATCTCACATCCTCAATACCTCTATATCCAGCGGTGTATTTCCATCTTCATGGAAAGATGCACTAATCATTCCCCTTCCGAAAAAATCCAATCCTGCATCGTTTTCCGATTATCGTCCTATATCGATATTACCTTTCCTCTCCAAAGTCCTTGAACGGCTTGTTCACAATCAAATCAGTAGTTTCCTCTCATCTAATAACCTCCTTAATCCTTTTCAGTCTGGTTTTCGCCCTGGACATAGTACTACCTCAGCCTTGGTCCATATTACGGATGATATTAGAACTGGCATGGAACACGGTAATCTAACGGTGCTTGCATTATTAGACTTTAGTAATGCTTTCAATACTGTAGACTTCGACGTGTTGCTGGGAATTTTACGTACTCTTAATGTATCTCCAACGGTCATTGGCTGGTTTCATAGTTACCTGTCTGGTCGCCGGCAACGTATACGTATTGATAACTCTGTCTCTTCTTGGTGCAATACGAATGCCGGCGTGCCGCAGGGTGGCGTTTTGTCTCCTTTACTCTTCGCAATTTTCATAAATTCTATCTCAGATCGACTTCTCTCCTCTTACCACCTTTATGCAGATGACCTACAGATATACTCACAGGCCCCGCTTAATAGGCTCTCGGATGCTATTAGTATCATTAATAAAGATTTTATTAGTATTAATGAATGGAGTCGTTTGTACGGTTTACAAGTTAACCCCCTTAAGACTCAGGTAATTATTGTTGGAAGCTCAAGGATGATGGCAAAGATTTCTTGTTCTCAACTACCTCAAGTTATCTTTGACGGGAGTATATTGGAAATAAACCGAGTTGTTAAAAATTTGGGTGTCTATTTTGATAACTGTCTCTCATGGGGTCCGCAGCTGCATAATACTAGTCGTAAACTTTATGCGTCAGTGGGATCTTTGCGAAGATTTCAAAACTTTCTGCCTATTCCCACCAAAATTGCGCTTGCCCAGTCCCTTCTTCTTTCGATACTAGATTATGCAGATGTCAGCTATCTTGATCTTACTGAAGCCCAACTGGATAAACTTGAGCGTCTCCAGAATGTCTGCATAAGATTTGTATTTGGTCTTCGCAAATACGATCATGTCTCTGAATTTCGCAAAAAACTCAAGTGGCTACCTATACGACTTCGCCGGAATGCTCATATTCTGTCATTTCTATACAGTATTCTGTTTACTCCTTCCACTCCCTCTTATCTGAAAGATCGTTTTTCTTTCCTACATGAATCACATTCGAAAGCCTTGAGATCCACTAACAATCAGCGGTTAAAAATACCGACGCACTCCACAAAGTTTCTCGATAACGCATTTGTTGTACAAGGTGCTCGTTTGTGGAATGCGTTGCCATTGTTTATTAGGCGTGCACAATCATTAAATACATTCAAAAGACTTGTTAATGATCACTATTTGAGTACTACATAGTTCACATAATGACACGTATTATTATTATGAATGTACATATAATTAGTAAGTAGGTATAAATAGTTTTAAGTATGGTACAAATAGTACCTTATAATAAGTACTTTGTACACTTGCAACTGCCCCATCTCTGTAACTCCTTTCTCCTTTCACTACCTAGGTTGCCTGGAAGAGATCACACTTAGTGATAAGGCCGCCAATTGTACTATAATAATTTGTATGTTGTCGCTTTTGTATTATTTCTTAAGGTGTACAATAAAGAGTTTATCTATCTATCTATCTATCTATCTATAATAATTTAATAACGTAATATTTTATTGAGAGATGTGAGTAGAAGGCAACCACGCTTTTTTGACAATTTTTTTTTTAATATTCTTTCTATTGTTTGGTTTTCTATAAGTTTGATTTTTTTCAGATTTTTAAATATTATTTTTAATAGATACGTTAAAAAATAATTCAATGACATAAAAAAATGTTTAGTAGATTTTGCATAGAATTCGTCCCATTGACGTGGCGTAGACTGAACTTCTTGCATCACATCATAGCTTCCAAACATTCTTTAAAATTTCTCTAATCCCTGTAACACCAAACCGAGTTTTATTGTCTAAATCCAGCTACTTAAAAATACAAAATTAACAACGCATACCAAAATAAACAAATGTTTTACATTCTTGTACGTCTATTACAACCAATCTCGGAAACAGCTGTACAATTACGATGCTACATGTAAACATGATAATAATTCTGTCTTGTTTCACATTAGGGATGTGCCTTTTATTTTCTTTCAATGACATCACTTTCTGAATTCAACCTAAGACAAATTATATTGGAGTGTACATAATATTAGTAAAGTATATATAATTAGACTGGGGAATTACAGTAAGTACCTTACGATTCGTTCTTTGAATAATTTGACAAAGAAAGTATCTACTTCACTCTAGTTCACTCTACGAAACATTTGACAGATACATATAGTACATTATCTTACAATTCACCTTATGACCAATTTGACTGGTGAAGTACAGTACATTACAAATTACTACATGCAAAATTTGACTGAGAAAGAACATTGCGTTACAGTTCACTTTATGACCAATTTGACTGGGGAAGTACAGTACATTACAATTCACTCTATGAACAATTTGATTGAGAAAGTACATCGCCGTATAGTTCACTTTATGACCAATTTGACTGGGGGAGTAAAGTACCTTACAATTCACTCTATGAGCAATTTGACTGAGAAAGTACATCGACGTATAGTTCACTTTATGACCAATTTGACTGGGGAAGTAAAGTACCTTACAATTCACTCTATGACCAATTTGACTGAGAAAGCACATCGCCGTATAGTTCACTTTATGACCAATTTGACTGGGGAAGTAAAGTACCTTACAATTCACTCTATGAACAATTTGACTGAGAAAGTACATCGCCGTATAGTTCACTTTATGACCAATTTGACTGGGGAAGTAAAGTACCTTACAATTCACTCTATGAACAATTTGACTGAGAAAGTACATCGCCGTATAGTTCACTTTATGACCAATTTGACTGGGGAAGTAAAGTACCTCACAATTCACTCTATGAACAATTTGACTAAGAAAGTACATCGCCGTATAGTTCACTTTATGACCAATTTGACTGGGGAAGTAAAGTATCTTACAATTCACTCTATGAACAATTTGACTGAGAAAGTACATCGCCATATAGTTCACTTTATGACCAATTTGACTGGGGAAGTAAAGTACCTTACAATAAAATTCACTCTATGAACAATTTGACTGAGAAAGTACATCGCCATATAGTTCACTTTATAACCAATTTGACTGGGGAATATTACAGTAACTTACAAATCGCTTTATGAACAATTTGACTGAGAAAGTACATTCCTTTACAAGTAAGTATGTACAAGTAAGTACCTTACAAAGTAATTTTTATGGTTGGCAAATGCTTGCTTTTCACGCCGGAAGTCGTGGGTTCGATTCCCAACCAGGACAGATATTAGTGCACATTTTGTTCTTATGTAAAGAAATGTAGTATAATATCCTTATTGAATGACATGATAGTTGAATAATAATATGCTAGTGTAATGTATAAATATATCAATGTAAAATAGTCATATGGAATAGAAGACTCAATTAGTTCCTTAATAATTTACGAACAATAATAATTTACCGATATATGTATATAATTATAAATTTGCTGTGCCCGACAGGGTCCATAATGCTCCTAGCTATAAGCCTAATGTTTACCACCTAAGTTCACATTGTGGAATGCAAATAAATGATATGAATATGAATATATCAGTTATTTGGTTTCCATAGTACAAGCTCTGCTTAGTTTGGGATCAGATGGCCGTGTGTTAATAATGTCCCAGGATATTACTATTATTATTATTAATTATCTCCGGCGGGTTTCGAACTAGCACCCACGACCAATCCGGGGTAGGCGATCTACCTGTGCTACGAATAATACACGCTAGCAGTTCCTCTGCTAACAACTTCCCGGAGGATATAGGTGTTATTCATCAGCTTTTTGTCTTCTAGAAAGATGGCCGACTGATATTTTCAAAGTTGCTTATGAAGTATAATACCCTATTAATAACACATTACGAATTCATTTTCTAACTCCTCCTTTTTTCTTTCTGATTAAATTCGTTGCGGGATCCAATACAGTTTAAGCGATTCCCCGGGACATGCCTCTCCGCTCACTGTCATTTCCTTGTGTGCCACTGTTGATCCTGGCTTACAGGAGTTGCAGTGGTGGGTAAGAGGGAGGGACTAGCCTCGGTAAACAAAAACACCTTACGAACTATTAAATTTTAGTTTTAACTCTAAAAATGGCAAACAACAATTTAATTGTCGGGCGGGTCTCGATTCCTGAGATAATCATTGGATGTCAACAATTTTTATCAGTGGTTCCATATTATCCAAAACAAAATCACCCAATTTTGCACATATGATTTAGAAATCTTCTACTATATAAAAATAAGTCGGGTTTTCCTTCCTGACGCTTTAACTCCAGAACGCACGAACTGATTTCCACGGTTTTGCATTCGTTGGGAAGGTCTCGGGCTCCATGAGGTTTATAGCAAAAAAAAATTATAAAATTCAACGCGAGTAGCACCGCGAGGCACAGCTAGTCAGATTATAAATGCCACATGAATCGATCATTGTAAATATACGCAGTGGATTGAAAACCGTCCTCTTCTTGAGGTTGGTTAAATAGGGCAAGGAACCAGACCCTCATTTTCTTTCATGTTATAGGCATTATTAATATTACGTAGTCTAGGAAATGTTACAAGAACCGTCTAAATTAAGGCTCTTTATAATAAGATACGTACTTACCTCATTATTATTAGTTTAAAACTACTATTAGTTAGGTTCCTAAGTTGTGTAGCTAAGTCAGGGCACTTAGCTACACAACTTAGGAGCCTAACTTGCTTATTAAACTGAACCACGTTTTGTATGAGGAGTCAAATAGTTAGATTTTTTTTTTAATATCAGAGGGCGACTAACGAGCAAGAGGGTCTGATGGTAAGTGATTACCGCCGCCCATGGACACTCGTGACACCAGAGGAATCGCGAGTGCGTTGCCGGCCTTTTAGAGTCAGCAAACAAGTGTTGCTGACCCTTCCCCCCACCCCAATGAGCTCTGGCGACCTCACTCACACTCGGAAACACAACTTTACAATTATTAATGTTATTTTATTATTAAGGACTGTCTTCTGTAAGGTGGAGGTACTTCCCAATATAATTAGTTATTTCATTTGAGCAATTTTAAAGAGACTGCCTCGTTGGTCTGGCGGTAGCGTGTTCAAACGCAGATAACGAGGCCCTGGGTTCAAATCCCGGGTCTGGCCAAATGTGATTTTCAAATTTTTCTGTAAAAAGATTTTTCTCAGCATCAGCCCGAACTCTGGGCGTTGGCGGTATTATACCCCCGTGCCGCGTAGAGCACGTAAAGCCGTTGATCGTGTACCTGACCTCTTTCCGGTCGTTTCGCAAGGCATCCAATCGGATCATGAGAGTGATGGAATAGAAAGTACCCCTGTGTTTGGCGCACACACTTGTGCACTATAATATGTACCGCACAGATGGCTAGTTTCTATTGAGACTGGCTGCTGTGGCTAAAATTTGGCTAGAAGGCCATTAATATTAAAATTACGTTCGTGGTGAAAAGATAAAACCAACGATGTTACTTGTTTACAGAAAGTTTGGTGCAGCCCTATTCCTTGCCTCTGTTATAAAAAACATAAACATTTATTTTTGGTCCAGTTTTAATTGTTGCCGCCAGTTACATAATGAATTTAATTATTATATCACAATAATAATATGTATGTAAGAATGATTGCCTATTTTAAAATTAAATTAGGTACAGTTTGAGACATAATTTGGACGTGGGGCCGTCGTATCGTAAAATCAACGTAAGAGGAGTTTAGAGTTACACAAACACATGTGGTGTGTGTGTACCTCCTTTTTTTTATTAGAAAGGGGTAATGCCTTAGCGTGCCACCTGCAAAAAGTGTCTGCGGGTGGGTATGTGCACTGACTAAACCTACCTGCCGTGGACTTCTCTTGGCGCCTGATGGGGTAGTCCCGGGAACGCAGGTATGCTGCTCCGGTACCCCCCTTTTGCGCCATGTCCCAGGTGGTCCCTGACGTCTGCGTCACCTACACGCATCGACATACTGGGTGGTTCCTCCCTACGGCGTAAGCCGTGGAACCATAGCGCCTCGGTCTTGTGAGGCGCTACCCGAAGGCCCAGTCTCATTATGGCCACGACGACACACGCGGTGTGTGTACCTCCTAACTATCTTCATAGCCAGTTGCTCCTACCTGTCCGTAAGAGATTGGAGAGATATCCCAGATGGTCGGGCACGTACCCTGAGAGGGTTATAATTTGCCCTCCTCCATTGCCAACTTTAGCATCTCCGGGACATCGACTTCGCCACATATAGATCGCGTCTTCTCGGAGCTGCTTGCACATGGGGCGTCTGTAGACACTTCTAATTCTGTACATTCGGCCTGAAGATGATCTCCAGAAGAAATCGAAACGGTTACTTACTTAACGTATGGGCAGAGATTACACCTGACACTAGTGTCAGAGCCGCCCGCCCGGCCTTGACATGGCTTAGCGACTGTTGTCTAATGAGTACAACCGGGACCGACAGCTTAACGTACCCTCAGAAGCACGGAACCGCTCAGAAATTAAACCACTTTGGTGGTGACCCATCTATGGACTGTCTGCAAGCCTAATTGCTTAACCGCGCCGATTATTTACGGAACGGTCTGGCTATGAAACGGTTGGCCTAACTTCACTTAATAAGGAGAGTTATTCGATACTGTAATCATAATGTTAACTCCTCAAGTGAGTTAACACTGACGCTATCAACTCAATTATGCTTGAGAATAAACCTGAATCTCAGTATAAAAATAGACAGTACGGAAAGTACCTACAAACGCTCGAAACGGCGCTATACAGTCTTCAACTGTACATATTTTGCTGACTCTGCGCTCGGCACGAGCGCGCGTCAATTTACTCATTATAAATAAATATCACATTCATGAATGAATCAGTGTGGGTTCGTTACTACGCCGCGAACAACATTAGAGAAAGGAAAAGTCACTGTATTACCTAATATTTGTGCTAAGTGAACTTTACGTTAATATATTACTTTAGTGACAATAACTGCGATCTTTTCTCTTCACACTCCAACTGTAACAATTACAATTTGCAAGTGTACGTACCGTACAGGCACACTAACACAAACAACCGCATCGACAAGAGCCCTAAGCGGTTGTCACGGTGCTGTCGGTAGCGAGTGCCGCATCAATACGAGTGGTCGCATATAGAGGTAAGTTGTATTCGGCTGTTTGAACTCGGATTCATCAAAACGGAAGACACGAACGAATTCACGAACACGAAAACATTAAAAGTTACAACCCTACAGCTTAATTACCTACGCACTATATATATATATATATATATATATATATATAGATATATATATATATATATATATATATATATATACTACTTACTTACTACTTTTACTAGATTATGCAAATGTCAGCTATCTTGATCTCACTGAAAACCAGCTTGATAAACGTGAGCGACTCCAGAATGTTTGCATTAGATTCATATTTGGTCTGCGCAAATATGATCACGTTACAGAATTTCGAAATAAGCTCAAGTGGTTACCTATACGCCTTCGCCGGAATACTCATATTCTATCATTCTTGTACAGTATACTGTTTCTTCCGTCTACTCCTTCTTACCTAAAAAACCGATTTTCATTTCTCCATGAATCACATTTGAAGTGCTTAAGATCTACCGAAAATTAAAAATTGAAAATGCCAGCTCATTCCACCAGTTTCCTCGACAAATCTTTCTCTGTACAAAGTGTCCGTCTCTGGAATGAGCTTCCAATTACCATACGGCAAGCTAAATCATTGCGTGAATTTAAAAAACTTTTAAAGGATCATTATTTATCACTACCAGTTCATCTCTATATCTTCAATGTAATAGATGACTCCTATTACAGTATGTAATATATATGTATGTATACGATTATATGTAATGTATTGTCTGGAAGAGATCACATTTTAGTGATAAGACTAGTTTTTTTTTGGTGACTAAATAAACCGATGCGATAGCGACATAGCCTGCCGCAGGCCTGACAAGAGAAGTTTGCGGTGGTTGGTGCCGTCGCTTCTGTCTCTTATCAGCAAGTACTCCGAACCAGGCTTCGTCACAGATATGACGACCCTCCCCTACACGTTTGCGCCATTCAACTTTATTTTCAGCGAGCTTTTCCCAGCTACAGTGGTCAATTTTAAAAGCGGCCATATCCCGCTTTGTGCAGTCTTTAAAGCGAAGCAGAGGTCACGCACTAGACAATTAATTAATCAACTAGGCTTAGTTACCTTCGGTCCCGGGAAGAGGTAACCTGCTGTAGCTCAGGTTGCCTAAACGCGCTTGTGCCAGCTGAGGAGGGGGGACGCATTCGGGCCCCTACCATCCCCGGATAAGAGTCTCGCGGACGCTCAGTGTACAGCGGGGATACTGGCAATATCGTTCACGAGTACCCAGAACCCGCTACAAGCACTGTGAGGCTGGCTACCGTGGTGGTTTTAGTGGGTCGAGCCCCACACTACGTACGACTTGAGCATTTCCACCACGTAAAAAAAAACGTCGTAGTTACCTTACTATCCATATTTATACTGTGCCTGTATAGTATAAAATAATCTAGTCATAACCGTTACCGTTTTAGTTTGATTCCTTTTGCGGAGCAGATGTTGGAATAAATATCGGTTGATGTTTATTTGCGTGGCGCGTCTAACATTAATTTTATTGGTTTGCTTTGTGGCGCTCGCCTACAATTTTGCAGTTTATTACTTAGATTACAAATCCCCAGTCATGTATTAAACTTCGGTTTAGTGTGATTGTGGTGCATTCATTAGTTCAATTGCAATGTGTGATCCTGTTTAATATGCCCAGTCTAAGAGGAGATTATTTATATAGAAGTAATGCCTATAAAACCGGTGGTTTTTATTGACTTAACTCGCGACATAACTTCCGTACTTTTATCTATAAAATCCGCAAAATCACCTTTTTTGTATAGGATATATTTGTTTTATATAAATACACACACGCACACACGCACGCACGCGCGCGCACACACACACACACACACACACATAAATTACTTTTTAACTCTTAATATTAAGCTCCTTATACCTATAATCACATTTCTTTTATCACTTTTTCTCTCAATACCAATACAAATGATCGTCTCCTTTTTAACTAACTAATTATTGCCGCATTCAGTTCAGTAATTTGAGAGAGAGATCTGTACAGCTCTCACATAGGTTTAAATCTAAGCTATCAAATTGTGATTATGTTTAAGATGAAATGGACCTATAATGAGAGATTAAAAATAAATAATCTATTATTTAAAGTTAAAAGTGATTATACCTATTTTATATATTAGGTCTTTACCTATGAAATTGCCGTTCTGCAGTACTGGCCATTTCAAATCAAAATAATTTTTGTTTGGCTAAGAATTCTAATTTCAAATTAATTTTATTTTAAAAACATGGATTCTTTTTTCCAAAAGTATTCATTTCTTTATTGATTAGTGTTACATTTTCATCGCATTTCAATCTTTTTCGTCATCATGGATACGTTAAAAATTCGAGTAATTATGGAATATGAGTACCGTCGTGGCAGCAACGCGGCACAAGCGGCACGCAACATCAACGACGTTTACGGAGCTAACACTACAAACCAACGCACCACCTGTTATTGGTTTGCTCGCTTCCGTTCTGGAAATTTCGACCTGAAAAATGAACCTCGCGGTCGTCCGAAGACTTTGGTCGACAATGACGAATTAAAGGCGGTTGTGGAAGCTGATGATACACAATCTACGGCTGAATTAGCAGCAGCTTTCGACGTTAGCGTCAAAACAATATTGGTCCATTTGCGTCAAATTGGCAAGGTAAAAAAGCTTGACAAATGGGTGCCCCACGAACTCAATGATCGCCAGCGCGAAGTACGCGTCGAGACGTGCCTTGCACTGCTCAACAGACACACAAATGAAGGAATTTTGAACCGCATTGTTACCTGCGATGAAAAATGGATTCTGTTTGATAACCGCAAGCGCTCAGCAAGTTGGTTGGATCCTGGTTCAGCACCTAAACAATGCCCTAAACGAAAACTTACCCCTAGAAAAGTGATGGTCACTGTTTGGTGGTCTAGCGCCGGTGTGATTCATCACAGCTTCTTACCAAACGGGGTGAGCATTACTGCAGATGTGTACTGTGAAGAACTGAGCACAATGATGGAGAAGCTGGCGCATCTCCAACCAGCATTGGTCAATCGCTCGTCTCCGCTGCTCCTGCACGACAACGCGCGACCTCATACTGCACAGCAGACGGTCTCCAAGTTGCAAGAACTGGGGTTGGAAGCTCTCCGTCATCCGCCCTACTCACCTGACCTTGCGCCTACAGACTACTACTTTTTCCAGAATTTGGATAACTTCTTGGCGGGAAAAAAATTCAATACCCGAGAGGCAGTACAAAATGCCTTTGAAGAATTTGTTGCCTCCCGTCCAGCTGATTTCTTTAAGAAGGGCATCAATAAACTGCCACTGCGATGGCAAAGATGCATTGATTGCATGGGTGATTACTTCGATTAATACAAATAAAAAAATTCATGAAAAAAATTCGTTTAAATTTTTTCATACAAAACGGCAATTTCATAGGTAAAGACCTATTATCTTATTTTACCATTTGGATACGAAACTTTAAAAACATGCCATACCATTATAATAATCCTAGAATATTATTTTGTTTTGGGTCAAGCTCGGTGACGGCCCCACACAAGCCATAACTAGTTTCATTTTAATGTATTGTTATAGATTTTTGATGTAATCTATACATATAATAAAATCGCAGGAAAATTAAAACTGTACATTGAATTGAAAGTTATTTTTTAAAGGATACCTGGGGCGTGATCTACAACCGATATCGAAGCCAAAAATATAGTTTTTAGAATATGTGTCTGTTTATCTGTTTCTCTGTATGTATGTCCTGGCTAAACTCAAAAAGTACTGCATGGATTTATTTCAAATTTTGCATGAATATAACTAAAAAGTCGGGTCAACATATAGGCTACATATTATCACGCTATCACCTACGGGGGTGGAGCTGTGATAATTTATAAAGTTTAACTCGAGTTAAACCGCGGGGCACACCTAGTTATACATAAGTGTTATCAATATTTAATGAGAATTCCTGCTTAGTTACGCGTGCTAATTTAATTTAACCTTTTATTTTAGGTTTTTTCTAGCTATAGCGCTAAGTCACAGTCATATTGTGATCAGACTTCACATATTGGTCTAAATATATAGGTAGCTAATTATGAAGTTGAAGAATACTTGCCTTTCATGCCACAGTTCGTGGGTTCGATTTCCACCCAAGACAGATATTTGTGTGCATATTTTCGTTAATAAGTTATCCGATTTCCATAGCACAAGCTCTGCTTAGTTTGGGATCAGATTGCCGTATGTGAATATTGTCCCAGGATATTATTATTTTTATCTATTACAACGATAATAAATGTTTAAAAAATTGTGTAGGAGAAGGCAGGTTTAAAAATGGCCACGGGCGTAATAGTGGGAGATATTAGAATGACTTCATAAGATATCCTCGTGACATTTTTGTGTAATTGTCTTATGGGTTTTTACACACCCACCACACCCAAAATTATTTTATATGGAACTACTTTATATAAAACTAGCTGTGCCCCGCGGTTATACCCGCATTAAATTTTAAAAATTATCACATTTTCTCCCCCGTAGGTGATAGCGTGATAATATGTAGCCTATATGTTGACCCGACTATAATGTATTTCCAAACCAAATATTAAGTTAAGTTATTTCAAACTCTGTATGCTTTTTGGATAAATAAAGATTATTATTATTATTATTATTACTTCTTAGTATTATTCATGCAAAATTTGGAGTAAATCCATGCAGTACTTTTTGAGTTTAGCCCGGACATACATACTGACAAAAATTCTAATAACTATAGATTTGGCTTCGATATCTATTGTAGACTAGCTGTGCCGGGCTGTATCTGTATGTATGTCTGGGCTAAACTCAAAAAGTACTGCATGGATTTACTTCAAATTTTCCATGAATATTACTAAGAGATCGGGTCAACATATAGGCTACTTATTATCACGCTATCATCTACGGGGGAGGAGCTGTGTTCATTTATCAAATTTAACGCGGGTAAAACCGCGTTTAGTTGAATTTCGGCTGTAGCGGCCAGTATCCAAGGATCCTACTGATCTGCGCGGGATATAGTGCATAAGTCATACTTATGCATTAGTGAGAGTTGAGTTGAGCACAAACGCAGCATTCGCACTATCTATTTCCTGACCTAATCAGATCGATAACACCCACAGTCACAGCGGAATAAAGTGCATAACTCTGAGGTAATTGGCGTCGCCAGCGTTCTGTCTACTGACTCCGGGATGTCAGTGAGAGGTTTTCATATTCTTCTTAACGATCTCAATCTGAATTGTGTCCACTCAGGTCTTAACGATACTCGTCGCCCTATTATTAGTACAGTCTGGGGGCCTGCCGCCAAATTTGCCGGTTAACGTGATAGTGACGTTGCAAATCGATTCTGGACCATTTATGACGTCACTTGTCCTCATGGAAGCCGATTGAACAAATGACTTAGTAATTTTAACGCCGATCACAATCACGATAACCGGCGAATTATGCAGTAGCCCCCCAGGTACTGGCGATACTTGGTGCCAATTATCAGTAGGTCTTGTCTTTGAGCGTGTAGTCGTAAGAGCACGCATGACATGATGGTAATCGCAGTGAAAACGGAGGGTGGTATGGGATTGAAAGGGGGAATGAAAAGTTTTATGGAAGTATCATCATTTTTAGAACCAGAAACTTGAAATAAATTTTATTTATTTATTTTATTTAATGGATTTTGTACACACAGAAATGACAAAAGTAAAATAAATGAAGAAAAGACAGGTAGTACATGGGTGCTGCTTATTTCAAAAGAAATTTCTTCCAGCATACAACAACCTATAGGCTGTTGATTTGATATAAATAAATATGACATTCAAAGTGTGTAAAAGTTTTACCCTCAAGGGTGTAAAATTAAAATAAAGAATAGGGGATGAAAGTTTTGTATGGAAATATGTAAAATTTATGTGAATATTAGAGATATTCTGATGTAACATTTACAGAGTCATTACAAATATGCGGACAAAGTCACGGGCACAGCAAGTAGATAATATTCTTTAGGCTTATGTATTCCCTAGACTTCATTAAGGCGACAAAGTTCACCTAAATTTTCAATTCCGATAATTGGAAATCCGAAAATGTTCGTCCTAATAGTTTTCATCCTAACAATCACAATTCCTAACTACTCTGTCTCTAATGTTCATAATTCCGAAGCATTCAATTTCATAATTTCAGTAGCAATAAACATATAATATATGTTTATAGGAAAATAAATAAAAGTATAATATTATTATACTTTTATTTATTTTCCTATATTTTTTCAACATAACCATCTTTTACACTTTTATTCAAAATCATATCTTTTATGAAATAATTTGGGTTAGGTTAGGGCAGAGCTGCGGCCATTTAGCGCGCGAAGTATACTTTTATTTATTTTCCTTTATTTTCTCAACTTAACCATCTTTTACACTTTTATTCAAAATCGTATCTTTTATGAAATAATTTGGGTTAGGTTAGGTCAGAACTACGGCCATTTAGCGCGCGAAGGCGAGCGAGCGTATCGAGCGTGCCGCGGTAGCGGCCGCCGAGCGCTAGTTACTGTCATCTTCCCACCCACATATATTTTTTATTACACTTGGTAAACGTTTCTGTCTGTTATGTTTAGGGATAAAAGCGTTATGACCATCGCCGGTAGCACAACAAATAGTATGACTGAAAAGTTTATGATGAAAAATTTTAGGAAAAGTGATCATTCGGATTACAAATCGTTAGGAAGAACAATTTCGGGTAAAAAACTTTAGGTGAGCCAATACAGATCCCTTCATTATATATCGCTAGAGTATTGACGTAGAAAACACAAAATTAATAACCAGCCACATAAAATTATACATAGTTATTAATCGTTTCATAAAACAGAGAATATGATGGCATAGTGATAAACATTATTAAATATGCACATTTAATACTACAATTCTATGCGACCGGCCAACATAATATAATATGAATGCGTGCGTTTGCATTTAATTATAATGAAATTCTGTGTAATGTAATATTAGAAAGCTATGTTCCTACGTTGTGGAACCTTTATGGGTCCATGTACTGTTAGCCATTAATGGTCCTTCGACCCTAATATGAAGTACTGGCTAACAGTAAATATATTCACGATGGTTGTCAAAGAAACAATAAATATCTGGCCTGAATATTTACAGTTAAATAAAACGTTGAAGGCGTGTGGTTTCCGGTGTAAAAAGAATAACAGGGCTACCCCATATCATCCCGAAGGTGTCGTAAAAGGCGACTAAGGGTATACACCAGGTAGTTTTTTTAACATGACGTATGCAGTTAGCCTAGGATGCTTTCATGTGGACTATAGTGGCGAGCGTGAGCTCGAACCGTCTAGAAAATATAAACTACAAACAAAGTACCCGCGCCGGAGGGCATACCCTTTCTAGACGGTTAGATGGCGGGGAGATGCGAGAGGGCGTATCATTTTAGGGATGTTTGTGGAACTTTCGCTCTACGTTAATACGCGACGCGGGCCGGTCTTCCGGCTTAGGTCCGATCACCGTAGCCTAGTTGGTAGTGTTCCTGCCTACGAAGCTGGTGGTCCTGGGTTCGAATCCCGGTAAGTGCAAATATTTGTGTGATGAGCACGAATATTTGTTTCTGAGTCATGGATGTTTTCTATGTATTTATGTATTTATCTATCTATATAAGTATGTATATCGTCACCTGGTACCCATAGTCCAAGCTTTGCTTAGTTTGGGGCTAGGATAATCTGTGTGACATTGTCCCTATAAATAAAATAAATATAAAAAATTTGGTCCGTAGAGGGCTTTTCATCCATACGAGTGCAAACTAAGGGTCATGGAGGACGCTGGTGGTCGCGACGCGTTCGCTGTCGTACTCTTGTCCAGCGAGTACGAAATATCGGTTGATGTGCAGTGTTGCGAGAGTCTCGGGTTGACTTTATCTGTGCTAAGTATACGGTGATCTCGTCGTCCGTATCGTCTAAGACGTGCCTGGAACAACCACCAGTCATTCGGGCAGCAGCGCTATTTGTGTAGTATAGCTACCACCTAGCTGAGGTCACCAACTCACGGCAAACAACTGTAAATGGCAACGTCATAGAAACCATTGGGGGTGGCCTATGTCCAGCAGTGGACGATATCTGGCTCATGATATGTTATGTGCATGATTATTCATTCTGTGTCTTGATGTATTTATTTATATTATGTATGAATTTGGAAATATATAAGTATTTTTATGGACTGACGATATTGCACGTGTCGCAGGTAGTAGTGCGCCGTTCCCGGGATCGTTTCCTACGTTCCCTAATTCCCAGGAACGCTCCCGGGCACGTTGGGAACGACTGGGAATATTGACTTAAATAGTTGTATATATTTTTGTAAATAACTTTTGCGCTATGTGCAAAAGCAAGTACACCTTTATACATAGGCATAATTCAATTAAGTCGTTGCTTTGAGAACTTTCCCGATAATCTCTGGGAATATTCCCATATTCCCTGGGAATATCCCTATATTCCCTGGGAATATTCCTTTGCTCCCGGGATCGATGGGCACGTTCCAAGGTTTTTAGTAAGAAATTATTTGAATTAAAACAAAGTATTTATTCATTATTTTAATTTAAAAAAACTTTGATTTATATAATTTTACACTTTTTTTAAATGGCACATCATTTTCTTCTTTCAGATATGATAACAGAACTTAAAAACGAATCATCACACAGTTTAATGTGGTAGTAATATTCCACATTTTTTTTAATAATATTAATAATCATGGCTTATGATTAAATGTACCTATATAAAGTATTTATATAATACTTTATATAGGTACATTTAATCATAATAGCCTGTCTTATAGATTAACAATTTTAATTAGTTTAAACAAAATACAAATCAGTCTTTTGGATTGGCGTATTAATCACAGAAAGTAAAGTTTTTGATTACACAATACAATGAAATGATTAAAAACATACAGATTTTTATTGTAGTGTTTTACAGATACCTAAAAATATATCAATTCCACAGTTATCAGTATCCATACAGTATAATAATAATAATAATCCATACAGTATAGTATAGTAGAAATCAGTTTGTTTGACGGAGACTACGCAAAATTAGTCATCAGAATCTGAATCGGAACTAAATATATTTCTTATTATTCTTTTTTTTGCTGCACTTGTACTAATATTGGAGGGGCCTGGCTTATTTAGATCAAATATTTCTGTTGAACAATTCATAATATTGGAATCATCGGAATCCAAATCTAATCTAGCCCTGGAAGTGCCAGGGTTATTAAAAATAAGCTCTGAGTTGTCCGTTTCATCTATTGCTACTTCGGAAAATTCGTCTTCCGAGGCAGAATTTGATACTGAAGATAAATTATGATCTGACAGTGGTCTTTGATATTGTTGGGTGGGTTTGTTAATTAGCTTCCAATTGTGTGATATGAATGTTAGCTTCCCTGCTGTGTTTGCCTTTAAACGATTTCGCTTCTTCGTATGCATATTTGAAAATGTTGAAAAGGATCTTTCTACAGCTGCAGAAGTAGCGGGAACTGATAAAATTTTTATGGCAATCTTACCCAAAAGCGTTTGCGGAAATAAAGTTTCCCACCATGATAATGGTGAAATATTTTCGGCCGTAGTCCAAATAAAACTTTTTTCCCACAAGTGTGTTCGGCTTTTGTATTGCGATAATTCCGTAAATATATTAACTGCAGCTTCTGCATTTTTTTCAATATTTATAATGAATTCACAGCCTTCCACATTCTCTTGACTAGATAATAGTACTCCTTGATTTTGTGGATCCAGAAGGGCAGCTGCCAAATGAATTGGTTTAAGAGCATTTAGTTTTCTACTATCAAATTTTTGTTCTAGAGTATGTAACATATCTCCAAAAATCGTTCTTGAATGTACGTGTTTTAACACTTTTTGTATTTCTTTAAAGGCTCGGTGCACTAAGTGTATTCCATAATAATCTCCTTCTAGTGTTATTATCCATTGGACGATCGGTTTTAAGAAATATTCCAGTCTTTGTATTTCGTCCCAAGTATCTTCTTCAAATATTAGGTTTCTATATTTTGTTAGTAGTGAATTATCGTTAATTATCATATTCTGCAATATAACTTTACATTTTACAAAACTTTGTAGACATAATAAATAACTTCCCCATCTTGTTTTAACAGGCAAATGAAGACTACTGTTAATAGATCTATCATTAGCTATTCTACGAAACTCAGCTGAAAAGTTATGTGATCTAGTAATAGTTTTGATAATTTCCACAATATTAAAAAACAAGCTACGAATTTTCGGAACCTTCACTACATCTCCTATAAATAAGTGAAGCGTATGTGCTAAGCATCCAGTCCAAATAATATGGTCATATTTTTCATATAACAGCTTTCCAAGTTTAACCATATTACTAGCGTTATCTGTTACTATTGCGAAACATTTTGATGCATCAAATTCATCTATGATTTTAGAAACTTCCTCACATAAATATTCAGCAGTATGATGATTGTCGGTAGTTTCTATAAATTTACAAAAATAAGGCTTGGGGGCATATAAAATTACATTTAAAATTGATTCATTACGAATATTGGACCAGCCATCGATGCCTAAGTGAATTACATTAGCATGTCTTATTTTATTTATGACGTCATTGTGTACTGTTTCATATTCTTGATCTAATAATGTTGTTGCTAACAGCTTTCTAGATGGCATGGTAAACTGGGGGTTCAACATTTCAAATGTTTCGGTCCATAAAGGATGTTGCAGAGTAGAAAATGGTATACCGGTCACATAAACTGCTCTTGCAATTGCTTGATGTATATTTGTCTGTAACAAAACAACAAAAATCGTTCATGCATAACAATAACAACATGATCATGCAAAATTGTTACATATAACTACTTAAATTAGATAAAGAAGTAGAGAGAGCCCAATCAAAATATAGAAGGATCAATCTTAATTGAAAATATTCAGTACCTAGTAGTAGTAGTAGAAAGAAATTTTAGCGTCTTGATTAGCCAAGTTTTTCTTTTTGAATATATATAGGTATTCCCATTATGGTTATTAACCAAGAAATTCTTCCATTGAAGATACATATAAAAGGTATTAAAAGAAATAAAAAAAATATTAGGATGAAAAATCCAATAACAAATGGTAGGTACTTACTTGGCTATGTCTAATAGCAGTTTCGTCCTGTGGCAATGAAGGATTTTCTGGTGGTCCTGTTGTATTTATGGACGTAGATATTAAACTTGAGTTAACCTTTGCACTGGGAGCATATTTTTGAAATTTTATTTTTATGTCTGTTGGGCTATTTTTGCATTAAGATATGTGACGGGCAAATTTAGTCACATTTTTAAACGTATACACAAAATGGCAGTAAATACACTCGTAAATAGGTTTTTCATCCACGGACTTAATCACAAAATGATCGAAAATTGCACTTTTCTTGCTCATGGTTTTTACAAAATAGGCGCTCGAAACGGTTAAAGTGTGTAATGCAACTAAAATTGGAGATAAAAATACATAATTTTTGCAAAAGCAAATGTGTGAGAAAGAAAAAACAAAACAAATAAAAAATCTGGGGAAGGGATACAAAGTGAAGCCGACGCACGTGCACTTCTAAAGACAATACAATTATTACAATAGCAAGTACTGAAACCCTTTTACCATCATTACAATAGCTTGTAAATATTGTTCGCAATAATGTCATATCTTATCTTACCGTTTTAAAATAAATACGTTATTTATGGCTTGGGAACAGCCTAGCGATAAGTAACGAATTTATTATTACCTGTATATTATATTCTTGTATTATTAGTAGTTAAATATTAATTCAAATATAAAATATTTCTTTTTTATGAAAATATAACAACGAAAAATATTGTATTACAAATTAAACAATTTAAATGTCCATTTCCCACTATGTGGGAACGTTCCCGGGAATGCCGGAATATTCCCTGGAACTTTTCCACTCGAAATATTTCCGGGAAAGGGAATTTGGGAACGGCGCATCACTAGTCGCAGGAAGTCGCTGGAAGCGAGCAATGTAGGACCGGGTATTGTGGAGAACCTTGGGGTAGACCTTTGTCTAGCTGTGGACGTCTTTCAGCTGATATGATGATGATATTTATAAATATAATATAAATTGTAAATTACACCCAGATATAATAATAATTAATAATAATATAGTTTATTTTTCACTCACAAGTTATGATTAAGTTTACAAATGTGACACTTATTTATGGGCTAACTTTGTGAGAGACTGGCGCTCGAAGTAGGTTAAAAAATAACCTGTATTACGAGTCACCAGGCCCTCCCGCAGAAGGTACAAACAAGATAACAGAGCAAGACATAATTATAGCATTGTAAAGTATGATCTTATAGACTAGAAGAATAACAAAATAAAAACATAAGAAAAACAAAAGAATAAAATCATAATAAAAACAAAAACAGCTTAAATAAAAATAAAAATAACAGCCTAAAATGGATACTAATGTGTGTGTGATTGTGTAGTGAATGGAATGTTTTGCGTTTGTGTGTGTGGGCAAAAGAGATAGAGATAGAGGGCAGTGATAAGACACAATCCGAAATTTAAAGATGTCAGTGCGAAGGTAGTTACGATAGTGGAATTAGCAGTTTTTCAGTGTCTGAGTAATTTAAAGTTTGAAGATAGTTTGATACTGATGCTTTGCAAGTTGATTTGAGAAGAGGGTATAGGTTTAGGTGAGAATTAATTTTATTGTATAAATATGGTCCGAGAAAACAGTAAGAACTTTGAGAATTATAATATCTAGGGACGATATACATACTTATATAGATAGATAAATACTTAAATACATATAAAAAAACATCCATGACTCAGAAACAAATATTCGTGCTCATCACACAAATATTTGCATTTACCGGGATTCGAACCCAGGACCACCAGCTTCGTAGGCAGGAGCACTACCAACTAGGCTACGGCGACCGTCTATTTTAATATTATAAGTTGTCTGGATGCCATGTCCAGGCACTGCCTAGTTTGTGATCAGATGGCAGTGTGTTAATTGTCTCAATTTTTTTTAAATTTAAGTATACATACGCTTAGAATTTAACATAAAAGAGAGAAGATTTTGAGTGCAACCTCATACTCTTTTGATCTAAATAAAATGTACTCACCGTACTCGCTCAGCAGCGCAATTTGCGAATTGAATTAAAAACTAGTATTTTTAGGGTTCCGTAGCCAAATGGCCAAAAACGGAACCCTTATAGATTCATCATGTCTGTCTGTCTGTATGTCACAGCCACTTTTTTCCGAAACTATAAGAGCTGTACTGTTGAAACTTGGTAAGTAGATGTATTCTGTGAACCGCATTAAGATTTTCACACAAAACTAGAAAAAGAACAATAATTTTGGGGGTTCGCGGGGTACTTTGCAAACATAGAGGACACAAATTACATCCAGACTCAGAACAACTATATATGGGTCACACAAATAGTTGTCCGGTGCGGACTCGAACCCGCGACACGAAGCGACGAGGCGACTGTCTTAGCCGCTGCGCCACACGTGCAGTCAAACAGATAACTAAAAAACTTAAAAGTAAGGTTTAATTAAATTCAAGCAGGATGAGCGGCACAAGCTGCTTGAATTTAATTCGCTCATTGTTAAAACCAACAAGTCACTGTACAGACTTTGTTTTAACTTGAAGCGAATGTACCTCGATGCACAGTAGCGAGCTTCATTGGTAACAAAGTTTAATGGTTTTTTAAACAAATAAATTAGGAAAATGCTTTATCGACAAAGAAATTGTATAAACGTCCATATGTTTTAACCAAATTCGTAGACGAATTTTGATTAGATGCACAGACGCCAGCACATCCAGCTTACCCAATCTGTCAAATATTTTTCATAGATTTTCAACTTTATCACTAAAGCATAAGGTTTACTTTCAATTGAGGAAATTTGACAGATTGGGGTAGCTTGATGTGCTGGCGTCTATACTATAATAGATAAAAAATAAATCAAATAAATAAATAACTTCAATCTATCATCGACGCCATTATAGAGGATACACTAGCAGAAACAGGCGCTGGCTCACTCCGCGATTTACGTCCTCCACTGCAGGTACATGCCGGGGCCATGCGCAGGGGCCTATACAGTGGTTGCCACGCTCCGCCTGGGAACGCAAACGGAGAACGCGAGGCTTACTCTCGCTATCAGGGATTTACGTAGCAACGTGCTGCATTCGTGTATGAACGTGTGTAAAGACGACTATCTGTAAAGATTAGAAAATAGTAAGTACTTAAGTCTAATTAAAAATTTACATCTGTACCTGAACTAGGCTTGACGCCTATATCTTAGGCAACAGTGCTCATTCTCCAATCCATGCAGTTATACTGAATTACTACTAACAACACACTTAAAAAAAATAATAATAAAGGAAAAAGGAGAAAAATATTATACATAGACATATATTTTTATATATAATAAAAACTAAATCCATTATCATGCTTAAAATTAAGTTATGGAAGATTATATATCTGTGAAGATTAGATATAATATAATAATAATAATATCTAGGGACAATGTCACACAGATCATCCTAGCCCCAAACTAAGCAAAGCTTGTACTATGGGTACCAGGCGACGATATACATACTTATATAGATAGATAAATACATAGAAAACATCCATGACTCAGAAACAAATATTCGTGCTCATCACACAACTATTTGCACTTACCGGGATTCGAACGAAGCTGGTGGTCCTGGGACCACCAGCTTCGTAGGCAGGAGCACTACCAACTAGGCTACGGTGACCGTCCAAATAATTTTATAATAACAATAATTTTATAAGTGGTTCAATTATGAAAAATAAAGCTAAATATTATCGTATATCAGCGGCTTGGAGGAACAATGATGTAAACTCGAATCACTTGTTTTTGTTTCTGTAACGAATATCAAATAAACTTTGCTGCTAGCTCCTAGACTACAAACGCGCCACCACGCCGCACCGCGCGGCGTAGTGCATTATTTTAACTTGTTGCGTATTAAAATATTTAAAAAATAATCTATACATTATAATAAAATCTTAGGAAAGTCAAAACTGTAGGTACATTGAATATTTTTCAAAAAAGATACCTGGGATGCGATCTATAATCGATATCGAAGCCAAAAATATAGTTTTTAGACTTTTTGTCTGTTTATCTGTTTGTCTGTATGTATGTCCGGGCTAAACTCAAAAAGTACTGCATGGATTTAATTCAAATTTTGCATGAATATTACGAAGAGGTCGGGTCAACATATAGGCTACATATTATCACGCTATCACCTACGGGGGAGAAGCTGTGATAATTTATAAAGTTTAACGCGGGTAAAACCGCTGGGCACAGCTAGTCTATAATATTTTACAATATAGTGGGTTACAGCAAAGCTAATAAAATGTGGTCTGGCGGTAGGTATATTCAAGTCGCCTAAATTGTGTGATTTATTATCTTGTACATACATAATGAAATAATATAATCTATAGTAAATGCAAGAAAGAAATAGGCAATACATTATTATTTTATTTTTATTCGTTGACAAGCCTCGCTTTCGGCGACTCGGCAAATGAACCAATGCATTTCCACTGATTTACACAGGCTTAACGTTCCTTAACTTAAATATCAAATGAGTGTGCCTTCTGTATTTTAGTACTGTTATCTATTCTCTGACAGAACTAAAATCACCTCTACACTTCCATAATAACGAGGCTCTCTATGTCAAAGTGTATCTAATTACATGGCACCGTCTGTAAATTAGTGAGTCTATTCATGACAGATATAAGCACCGATAAAATTAACATTCTAGGTTCAACAATTCAACGAATCCTAATGATATTGGTTTTCAAAACGGATTTCTCAACGATACATTTAGTTTGAGTGGTATTAACATACGTGCGAATAATTTTATGTAAGTGAACCGTGCGACTCTGCAATTAATGATTTGCTTAATAAGATAGGTGATATAGTACGATGAATTCAAAAGCAACGATTATCCAAGATCAGGTTTTTATCGGTGTTAAATTACAGGCGCTCTTAGCTAGATGCTCTCGGTACGTAAATTATTGGCGAGATTAAGCTACTGGACTCGCGGTCCATAGGTGGGTGACCACAAAAGTAGGTTAATTTCTGAGCGTCTCCGTGATTCGGAGGGCAAGTTAAGCTAGCGGTCCCGGTTGTAGCCATTAGACAACAGTGGTTAAGCCATGTCAGAGGCCTACTGGGTGGCATGAACAACTCTGACACTAGGGTAACCATACAGTAAGTAATTAAGTATCTAAAATGCCCTCTCCGATCATCAATTGAACGAGAGATATAACGTGTCGCTTTTTTAACTCCCGATGCAAAAAGATGGGTGTAATAAGTATGGCGTGGATGTCTGTCCGTGTATCCAGAGAGACGTAAAACTTATAACACCATTCTTTTTTTAATAGGATGGAAAACGAGTAGGTAAGTGGATCTTTTGATTGTTAGTGATCACTGCCGCCCGTGGACACTCGCAACACCATAGGAACTGCAAGTGCGTTGCCGGTCTTTAATGAAAAAATAAGCTCGCTTCTTGAATGTTACCATGTCATACCGGATTGGAAATACCGATCTTTTTGCACCGGATTTTAAAAAAAAATCAGGTGTTTACAAATTATCAAGTATATAAGCTTGACGGGCCTGTTGGCGTGTTTGGCAAATGCTTGCTTTTCACGCCGGAGGTCGTGGCTTTGATTCCCACCCAGGATAGATATTTCGCACCTTTAGACTTAAAGGGACCTAATTTTAAAAAAAATCATGATTTTGACTTTATATAAAAAAAAATACCTAAAACTACAATGTTTATCGATTTCAATTAAAACACAGGCTGATTTAGGCGTAGAAAGCTACATCACCATTAATTACAAAAAATATAACCGTTCAAATCTTTATGTAACGATTCCCAAAAAAACATATTTTCTAATTAGGTCACTACAATTCTAAAGGTGCGATTTGTGTACATGAATATGTCTGTTTGTCCTGAGTCTGGGTTTAATAATCTATATAAGTATATATGTATTTACAAAAGGAAAGTAATATATGTAGTAGATCAGTTATCTGGTTTCCATAGTACAAGCTTTGCTTAGTTTGGGTTCAAAAGGCTGTGTGTAAATAATTTCCCAGGATATTATTATTATTACCAAAAAAACAGTCATTCTGATTCTGATTGAATATTGTTTGATTTTAAGGACAGACTGACAGCCGATCTACGAATATTATATACTGCCTCGTTGGTCTAGCGGTAGCGTGTTCAACAGCAGATAATGAGGTCCTGGGTTCAAATCCCGGGTCGGGCCAAAAGTGATTTTGGGATTTTTCCGTAAAAAGAAATTTCTCAGTATCAGCCCGAAGTCTGGAAGTTGGCGGTATTATACCCCCGTGCCTCGGAGAGCACGTAAAGCCGTCGGTCCTGTACCTGAACTCTTTCCGGTCGTGTCGCTAGGCGTCCCATTGGATCATGAGAGTGATGGAATAGAAAGTGCCTCTGTGTTTGCGCACACACTTGTGCACTATAATATGTCCTGCGCAATTGGCTAGTCTCCATTAAGACTGGCCCCCGTGGCCGAAATTCGGTCGGGAGGACATCAAGTATTATATACTGGCACTTCACTTCACTTCCGAGGCAAAAGAATCATGACAAAATGGAAAACAGGGGCAGGAAACAGACGTGAGTCTTATAATGTATGGACTTCAATCAAACAAATTGTAAACAACATAGGAAATGAAAGATCAAACGCTCACACTAAAATTTATAAATGGGACAATTACAAACTAAACAGAGTACAGACGCCAGCACATCCAGCTACCCCATCTGTCAAATTTTTGAAGTTATACTTCTTTTGGCGCGATGGAGAAAAATGATGAGAGTGAATTTTTACGACGCGCGCGCACACCGACACCAAAAAATTTAACAGCATGAAGTTAGTTCTAGGTGGTATGAGAGTGAATTTTTACGATGCGCGCGCATCGTGCGCGCTACGTAAAAATAACAGCATGAAGTTAGTTCTAGGTGGTATGAAAATGTATGAGAGTGAATTTTTACGATGCGCGCGCATCGTAAAAATAACAGCATGACGTTAGTTCTAGGTGGTATGAAAATTGATAACTATGTTCAAGTTGTATATTAAGAAGTATAACTTCTAACGCGTGTACATAAGTACACACAAGTTTTTTTGTATATATTTTAACTTTATCACAAAAGCATAAGGTTCACTTTCAATTGGGCAAATTTGACAGATTGACGTAGCTTGATGTGCCGGCGTCTGTACATTTCAATCGAGCCATTTGCTTCGTAATAAACTGCGGACGATATGTTTAGTAAGTTGCCATCCATATTGCCAACAAAATTCCATTACAGTTAATGTGTGAATAAATTAAATTCCAGTGTAAATGTTATTGGACTACGGTATTATGATGATTGTAACTTATAGGCTACAAAGTTGACGTGAAAGTGGCCGACTATATCTAATCCAGTTTGAGGCATTTTCCACTAGACTAAGAATATAATAATAATGTCGTCCTAGCCAAATTCAAAAGGCCAGTCTCAATAGAGATAAGCCATTTTCATTTCCATTCCATCACTCTCAAGATTCGATAGGATGCCTAGCGACACGACCGGAAAGAGGTCAGGTTCAGGACCGACGGCTTTACGTGCTCTCCGAGGCTCGGGGGCATGATACCACCAACTCCCAGACTTCGGGCTGATGCTGAGATTTTTTTTTCAGAAAAGTCACTAAATAACTTATGGCCCTACCCGGGATTTCAACCCAGGACCTCGTTCTCTGCGGGTAAACCCGCTACCGCTAGACCTACGAAGCAGTGGTGATATTATCAAGGTAGTAATGATGCAAATCTTTGGAGCATTCCTCCCAATCCTCAAAAATAGAAGCTGTCATATCAGCCATGTCCGAACGGTGGCGCAGTTCTCAAGTTGGTCGTTATTTACTTAAGGGTCACCAACCAAAAGCTTCCATTATAACTTTTTTGTAATACACAATGCCCGCACTAGGGAATTGCGGGGTACTTTACAAACATATAATAGACTGTCACAAATTACATCCAGACTCAGAACAACTATTTTTGGGTCACACAAATACACACATCAACACAATCTAGGGATATTGAACATTTCATTGATTATCTAGAAAACTATAAACATTTTGTTATGACTGTAAATGGAAGAATTAAAGATAATTTCATGGCCGATATTTAAACATTAACAACACGATGCGATTTTGTTTTTCTAATTAATAAAAGTCTTAAATTAATTAAGCCATAGAAAATTACTGAGTGAACAAAAACATTTTATTCTTATAAAATTATTCAATCGAATTAAATGAATAAAAATCTTACCAAATCTGATAATCAGTAATCGGTATTTCCTCCTCTAACATTAATCACACAGCGGCAACGATTTTCCATACTTAAAATTAAGGTGTCAATGTCTTGCTGGGGTATGCAGTCCCAAGTTCTTTTTAAATGTTCGAAAAGTTGTTCTTCTGTTGTCAAGTTGGGCGGAAAATCCCTCAATGCTCTTCGCTGTAACATGTCCCAGGCGTGTTCAATTGGGTTTAAGTCTGGCGACTGTGGAGGCCAATCTAATACCTGAACATCGTGTTCTCGAAGGGCGGCCCTCACCAGCCGCGCTGTATGGGAAGGTGCATTGTCATGCATGAGCTGAAATTCTTGCCCCGTTAGGGCCCTGAGCGGGACAATGACACGTTCTACTACCTCCTCACGGTATCTATGGGCAGTCATGCTGCCCTGAATCCAAATGAGTTGGGTTCGTCCGCCGATTCGTATTCCTGCCCACACCATAATTGTCCCGCCTTGGTAAGAGTGGACCTCCTGTGGATGTCGGAGACGGCTTACCCTGCCTGGAGTTCTCCAAACGCGTGTTCGTCTCGAATCTGGATGAAATCCATAGCGGGACTCATCAGTGAACAGCACCAATGACCATTGCTGATCACTCCATGTCAAATGTTCTTGAGCCCATAAAAGTCGCCTACCGCGATTGCCACGTCGCAGCGCTGGGACTCGTAGCGGTCTGCGAGCATGAAGACCAACTTCATGCAGCCTCCTTCGCACGGTTTGGTCGCTCACCAGCAGCTGCTGACCCTCCTGGAGCCTTTGCACTAGTTGCATCGCTGTGATATTGGGTAGTCTTCTGGCGGTCATTTGGAGAAATCGATCCTGTCTCTGAGTGGTAACACGATATCTACCTGTGTGCCGTTCTGCCACATCTCCAGTAGCGCGATAACGTGACCACAGCCTGGATACCACATTTTGGCTTGTGCCCAGAGACTCAGCAACGACGCGTTGAATAGCACCGTTTTGTAACATGCCAACTGCCCGTAACATTTCATCTCGACTCAAATGATGGCGTGGCATGACGCTAAAAAGCTTACACAACCAATTGAGAAAAGAAAATAAAACAATTTATCAGGTTTTCTTCAATTAACACGCAAAAAAAATTTTAATGCAACTTCTTGAAATTAGATACAACTCAAGATTGCGCTGTGCTTTGCGTGTTTTCATTTGTTTCTCATTTTAATTTTTAAATTTTGAATAAAGAATAGACAAGGTTTAAATCTGTAAATAAACTTTTTAAGGAAACTAAATAGGTTTTAAACAATAAAGCCATGTTTGATTTCAAAATAACGTATCCCTAGACTTTGTTGATGTGTGTAGTTGTCTGGCGTATGACTCGAACCCGCGACACGAAGAAGCGAGGCGTCTGTCTTCGCCTAGCGTCTAGCGTCATTAATAAAAATATTTTTACTGTAATGCAATGCAAATTCACTGATGTCTATAATTATGATTATAGTAAGAGATTGATGCTAATGTTCAGTTCCGTTTTAAATAAAAAAAATACGTTGCGAATATAGGATTTTACAAACAAACACGTTACTTGCAACGTGCTAGACATTTACAAAAAAAAAAGTAATATTTGAATGTTTACTTTGATCTAATAACCATTCTGTAACATCTAGTGACTAAAACACTACTTATACATTTCAAAAAATCATGTACCATATCAAAATTTTATTTTTTTATAATGTAAGCCGTAAAGCACTGCTTTAGTAAGACTAACGTGTAAAATATTATGATTAAAACCTGAGAAACATGCGACTTAATCCTACGACTAAACTGGTGACATTTTACACTCCGAAACTAAGTCATTACTCAATTATCAGTACATAGGACAGTTCATTATTTAAGTATAGTATAAGCTAATAAAAAGCTTGCAAAAATTAACGGATTCGGCTATTATTTTTAGCCTCCTAAATTGTCACCTGCTGGAACTTTTACGGCCTCGTACGATACGATTGGATCGTAATTTTCGCCCCCGTACGCTAATTCTATGGAATGAACTGACTTCCATGGTTTTCCCAATGTATTACAGCATGGGGACCTTCTTAACAGGAATATTTAGATTTCTAAAAAGTCGCAAGGATGTATATAGGCTACGTTGACTGCTTTCCATTTGTCCACTGCCTTAAACTGATTGACTGTAAAAATAAGACAAAAGTTTATAGGCTCAAACGACAGTTATAATAATAATATTTAACTTTTAGCGAAAACTGAATTGAAACCTTTAAGGAGCCGATAACAGTGAAATTGTTTTTCTCTGCAAGTTCATCTAGTTATAGACCTATATATAATATTTGACTAGTAAAAAACATAGTTGATTCCAAAATTGGTTGGATCAACTACCAGAATTAGAAAAAATCGCATGATCACTTCAAAGAATGCTTAAAATAAATAATTCTCAAACTTAGGTAGTAGTAACTCCTGTTTGCTACTAAATGTTATTTTTTGAATACTTCTTACATTGCGAGAAACTCTTTTTAACATGTTGTATGTATATATTAATTAATTAACTCTTATTTTTTTTAGTATAACTCTTAAGTGAAAATCGTTCCAAAACTTAAACGTAACATAATAAATTGTAAATCCTGCTAAAAATTGGGAGCTTCCATATGTCAACCGGCAGACTGACAGTACCCAGAATTACAAACAATTATTGGGACCGCAGACTAAAAAAACGCTTGCCGTACCCGTTAAAATTAAATTTAAGCTAAATAAACACCAATTAAATTTCATTTAATGTAAATATTTGTAGTTTAGTTAGTATTTTGTCATAAAGAAAATAGTTGCTCACGTTGCTACACGGTTTTGTGGGACACATGTGTAAACTTTTGAAAATATATTTGTAAAATAAATAAATAAAAAATAAAAATACGTTTTCGAATAATTGTGTGGTAAATTATGTTCAGCGGTCTATACAATGAAAACAATTAGGCGGCTCATCTATGTGGATACGGCTAGTATTGTTTATTTCAGTTCTGTCCTCAACATAATGTTGTATGGGATTCTTCTCTGGGGAAATTATGCTGATATTGACATCGTCTTTATATTGCAAAAGAGAGTTGTAAGAACTATTTACAACAACCTAAAAGGTAGAGTTTCTTGATGGGAAAAGAACATTCTAATTGTAAAAAAAAAATGTACCTCTTCATCTTTTGGACGAATGCGGCTCACACGATTGTAAATTACTTTCGGGCGAGCCACACCAAGGACCCTTTAGTAACAAATTGTGCAAAACCGGGTAGAGCATAGACGTATTTTATATTTATACTGGTCTAATGCACCAGTTAATGGGCATATGTATGGGAAGTGACTTAACTTAAATTCTTAGAAGAAAACAATATCTTCATTTTAGGGTTCCGTAGCCAAATGGCAAAAAACGGAACCCTTATAGATTCGTCATGCCTGTCTGTCTGTTCGTCCGTATGTCACAACCACTTTTTTCCGAAACTATAAGAGATATGTGCTGCTAAAACTTGGTAAGTAGGTGTATTCTGTGAACCGCATTAAGATTTTTACACGAAAATAGAAAAAGAATAATAATTTTGGGGGGTCGCCATACATAGAACTGAAACTCAATATTTTTTTTTGATGGTCTCATACATGTGGGGTGTCTATGGATAGGTCTTCAAAAATCATATTGAGGTTTCTAATATCATTTTTGGCTAAACTAAATAGTTTGCGCGAGAGACACTTCCAAAGTGGTAAAATGAGTGTCCCCCCCCCCCCCCTGTAACTTCTAAAATAAGAGAATGATAAAACTAAAAATAAATATATGATGTACATTACTATGCAAACTAACAACGTAAATTGGTTTGAACGAGATCTAGCAAGTATTTTTTTTAATACGTCATCAATTGTAAACCGCAATTTGCTTTAATTTAATCAACTGAAATAATTGCTGCTCCGGTACCCTTCAGGGGCGAGTCCGACTCGCACTTGGCCGGTTTTTTTTATAAAAGACAACGCCCACACTAGGGAATCTCTTCCCTGTATCGCGGGGTACTTTACAAACATATAATAGATGGACACAAATTACATCCAGACTCAGAACCACTATTTGCGGGTCACACAAATAGTTGTCCGGTGCGGGGCTCGAACCCGCGACACGAAACGGCGAGGTGACTGTCTTAGCCGCTGCGTCACACGTCAAGTCATATTTAGTATATTGTGTGTATGAGGTTTGCATAAAAATCACTCCCCAAGGTCAATTATGTTTCTTGATACTCGCAAAACATGCACCAGGTGATAATTATGTTTGTACATCATCATCATCATATCAGCCGAAAGACACCTACAGCTGGACGAAGGCCCCCCAATATCTCCACAATTACCGGTCTTGCGCTACCCGCATCCAGCGGCTTCCAGCGACCTCCACAAGATCATCGGTCCATCTTGTAGGGGATCTGCCCACGCTACGTCTTCCGGTTTGGTTTAGTTCCATTTTAGGGTTCCGTTCCCAAAGGGTAAAACGGGACCCTATTACTAAGACTTCGCTGTCTGTCTCTCCGTCTGTCACCAGGCTGTATCTCATGAACCGTGATAGTTAGAAAGTTGAAATTTACACAGATGATATATTTCTGTTGCCTCTATAATAACAAATACTAAAAAAGAAAACAAAATAAATATTTATGGAGGCTCCCATACAACAAACGTGAATTTTTTGGTAGTTTTTATAGATAATGGCCGAGAAATGATAATGAACCCTTCGTGCTCGAGTCCGACTCGCACTAGGCCGGTTTTTTAGGGTTCCGTAGCCAAATGGCAAAAAACTGAACCCTTATAGATCCGTCATGTCTGTCTGTCTGTCTATATGTCACAGCCACTTTTTTTCGAAACTATAAGAGCTGTACTGTTGAAACTTGGTAAGTAGATGTATTCTGTGAACCGCATTAAGATTTTCACCCAAAAATAGAAAAAGAACAATAATTTTGGGGATGCCCCATACATAGAACTGAAACTCAATTTTTTTTCATCGTTATATACATGAGGGGTATCTATGGATAGGTCTTCAAATATGATATTGAGGTTTCTAATATATTGTTTTCTAAACTGAAGAGTTTGCTCAAGACACACTTCCAAAGTGGTAAAAATAGTGCCCTCCCCCCTGTAACTTCTAAAATAAGAGAATGATAAAACTAAAAAAAATATAACCATGCAAACTAACAACAAAAATTGGTAAGAACGAGATCTAGTAAGTAGTTTTTTTTTAATACGTCATAAATCGTAAACCGCAATTTACCTTTCATTTCATCAACTGAAAGACTTGCTGCTACGGAACCCTTCATGGGCGAGTCCGACTCGCACTTGGCCGGTTTTTTTGTGTTTGTTCGGAAAGTGATAATTTTGGTTCTTTATAAAAGTGTACCAGGTGATCGGCAAGTTTGTACGGGACGGGAGAACTTTGGTTCTTCGTAAAAAGTGTATGGTGATCTCTATGTTTTGAATAGGTTTTAAAAAATTAAAGGGTTCTGGATGCGTTCATCCAGTGCACTTTATATGAGAAGAACTAATATCAACGAGCCGTTGCTTGTTACACCCAGACTCAAGACAAACAGACATGTTCATGCACACAAATATCTGCCCTGGGTGGTAATCGAACCCAGCCTTCGACGTGAAATGCAATCTACCAACCACGTCCACCGGCCTGTAAAATGTTAACGTTTTAACTCTTCATCTTATGTGTTCGAGATTGGCATGTTATTAGTATGTATGGAAGATAAATAAAAATCATGTCTTTTCCAAACTGGTGGTGTGGCGCAGTGGCTACGACAGTCGCCTCGCTGCTTCCTGTCGCGGGTTCGAGTCCCGCGCCGGACAACTATTTTTGTGACCCATAGATAGATGTTCTGAGTCTGGATGTAATTTGTGTTCGTCTAAAATATGTTTGTAAAGTACCCCGCGACACAGGAATTAAATTCCCTAGTGCGGGCGTTGTCTTTAAAAAAAAATCTACAAATCATTTAGGTTAGGGGTAGTAATTTTAGATTCATATTTTCATTTGTGTGCATGAACATGTCTGTTTGTCCAGTGTCTGGATGTAATTATCTATATAAGTAAGTATTTACACAAAAAAGTAGTAAATATATAGTATATCAGCTATCTGATTTCCATAGTACAAGCTTAGCTTAATTTAGGATCAGTGGCCGTGTGTATTATTATAACAAATGGTAAAGGCATTAAATGTTAAGTAAATATTCAACATCAGCGCAGTTCCAACAACGAAGGGCAAAAAAAAGGGAATTATTCTGCAATTTATTATCAAGCCTAGCTAAATTACAAGACATTTTCTTCTACTTTACGTGTTGCGGTTACATCCCACAGGACAGTTAATATACCGCATTCGCTACATACCAGACCCAGTAAAGTGTGAACTAGAGTTGTAATACACATAATTAAGTCCCACTTTTTCAGTCCCGGGATTGAGCTCAGTTTGGAGACTTTTTCGAAGTTCTGAAATAATTCACATTACAGTTACTTACTATGGCCTCCTTAAGAAGGCTCAAGGTCACCCAAAGTTGGTTGGTAGATACTTGCATTTCACGTCGTAGGTCGTGGGTTCAATTCCCACCCAGGACAGTTATTTGTGTACAGGAAGATGTCTGTATGTCCTGAGTCTGGGTGTAATTATCTATGTAAGTATTTATATACAAAAGAAATGTAGTAATATGAGTTATCTGGTTTACATAGTACAAGCTCTGATTAGATTGAGATCAGATAGTTTTGTGTAAATAATGTCCCATGTTATTATTATTACATTGTAATAATAATAATTACACTTTATATATACGTTAGTGTTTTGGTTTTAATTACAATGGTGCTTATGTAAATAGGTTAGTATTATTAGTTTTCAGACAGAAAATAATTACTGGTTTACAAAACTTTCCGCTCTGACAGCGATAATATTTGTAATGCAGTTGTTATTGCCATGCCTTTCTTTCGCATAATGGAATGAAAACCAACTGTGCGAGCCTCTGCAAACATTCCCGAAGTACTACAACGCCATAGCAATAATATGCTGACATAAAAACCATTCAGTTCTTAAGAGTCGGTACCGGGAAGTAATACAATCTCTCGACAGATTTCACTCAGCCTCGGGATTGGAGAATCCGGGAATGCCTTTATGCGTGTTCTACTGACAACCAAATGTGTGGAAAAAGCAGGCTGTATAAAACTTTCGTGGCCTTGAACCTTGACACAGTGCCAAGATTCTAACATGTCTCGTCTAATGCACGCCAGTAGTAAAATATTTTATTAATATTTGCTTCTAAGGCATCAAATACTAGTTTTTATTTTATTTTTGCCTGTTTGTGCTATCAGTTACTGTTTCCTTTATGTTTCCAGGTCACCATCAAGGAAAATGGCTGATTAAGAGAATGAAATATGTGAAAACCAGTGTATGTCTTGAAGCTTAATTGACGCATTATAAGGGTTAACGCTCAGTCTAATTTGTGAAAATTATAATATTTGTAAAGAAATAAGATTTAGTTAGCACAATACCTTTGCATGCATCATACATGTATTAACCTCTCTGTAGAGAATTTGGGTGACCTTACTCACATCCAGGAACACTCCTCCTCAGGAAAACTCGTGCCCGCTTTTAGTCTCGGGCATAGGAATGGTCTACGGTATACCCTGCCTGTAATAAGATGCGACTAAAAGAGTGAAAAAGGAAATTTGACATTGTAGCAAGTCTTAAGTTACGCATCAAGACATTCAAAAAATTACTCCGGCAAGAACTGCAGCATGTTGTGGTCAAATGCTGTGGTTAAATCTAAAGGTTCACAGGGAACAAATTAATTCCTTTTGCGAGGTGTATTACGCAGGTAGCGCACCGAGATGTTCGAATGGGGTTACCGGTGCATTTCCAAATGTGTAGAAGAAGGCCAGCGTGGGGTAATAGTCGTTTAGAGTCGAAATAACTCGCTGTTCTATCCAACTCAATGTACTTAATGTAATGTAATATTTTTACCGTGAGGAATGGATACCCCATGTTGGGTTTCCTCACGGTAAAAATATTTTCCTACGGGATAGAACGGGTGATGATAGCCATCGCCGTCATCATCATCATCATCTTGACCCACCAATATGCCAGTGGGTCTGGTTTCCGCACTTAGTCCCGATGTGGACCATTGTACGTAAGCCACGGTGGCCTTTACTCCATCCAGCCCACCTCCTTCCAGAAGCATATTAGTTCTCCCAAACTTCTCAGGGCCTCCGGAAGAGTTCTTGGTGAGCCCAAGGTTTCTCTCCGGATTTTCACGATGCCTGTGCACTCGAGGAGCACATGCGCGACCGTTTCGTCAGCGTCCATGCACGCTCTACACAGAGGGCTGTCAGTTATGCCAATAGTGTGAAAGTGTTTGTTGAGTGAGCAGTGTCCGGTGATGGTCCCCACCACAACTCGTAGGTTTTTCCTGTTGAGCCGTAGTAGACGCCGCTTCAGCTTACCATCCAGGCATGGCATTGCTTCTTTGGATTGTCTACAGCCCGATGCTGAGGACCACCAGATCTCGGACTGTGTGTGTGTGTGTTTTTGTAGCCATCTACGTATTTGAGTGAAGGGTATGGGCACAGTTGGTTCCGGTCCAATGGCCGCTGTGTTTGAGCCTCTCCTGGCTAGCTCGTCAGCTGCATCATTGCCCAGTGACCCGCTGTGTCCTTTGATCCATTGTAGAGTTATTGTGTTGTTGTAGTGTCCCACAACATGTTCCAGTGCGTTATGGCATTCCAGTATTAATCCCGAGGCAAAGTGGTATCTTTCCAAGGATTGGAGTACTGATGCGCTATCAGATAGTATGCGTATGCAGGTGTTTGTGATTTTTCTAGCCTTAATTGCATGTGCTGCAAGGATGATGCCAACACACTCAGCCTGGTATACAGTGTTGAACGTACTTAGGGGCCTTGATATTTTGATGTTCAGGTCATTTGAGAAAACTCCCACTCCTGTTCCGGAGTCGGTTTTTGACCCATCAGTGTAGATTCTTATCTCCGTTGGGTTCGGATGGTCACATTCTTCTTCAGTGAGTTGTATATTGTAGTGCTTCTGGAAATGGTGTGTTTTTAAGATTTTATCACTAGGTGATGCCATCATGGGTTGCCGTTTGATCGCGTCTTCGTGAATACGAGTATGCTTTATTCTAGGGTCATTGTTTAGGGTGTCGTTCATGCTGAGTCTAAAGATTGCTATGGTTGCATCCTCCTGCACAGTAAGATGTAGGGGTGGCAGTCCCAGCATTGCTTGTAGGGCGGCGGTGGGTGTTGTTCTCATGCTGCCAGTGATTGCTACACATGCCAGTCGCTGCAGCTTTTCTAGTTCTTTTTGATTTGAGCTCAAGTTGGTCCTAGGCCACCAGACCAGCGAGCCGTATGTGACGAGTGGTCTGATAACAGAGGTGTATAGCCAGTAGGTGACCCTAGGGCTAATGCCCCAGTTTTTTCCCAGCAGTTGCTTACACTGCCACATTGATATGCTGGCTTTGGTGGTCAAGTATTCAGTGTGTTTCGCCCAATTCAGTTGTTTGTCCAAATATATGCCCAGATATTTGGTTTCAGTTGAAAGGGTCAGGGTTGTGCCGAAAAATTTTGGTAACTGAAGTGTTGCCAGCTTCCTTTTTTTTGTGAAGAGTATTAATTGTGTTTTTGTGGGGTTTACCGATAGTTGGTATTCCGTGCACCATTGCTCTACTATTTTTAGGGCTTGGCGCATGAGATTGCATAAGGTGTTTTCATGTTTTCCGTTTATAATTATGGTGATATCGTCAGCATAGCCAACGGTAAAGTAGTCTTTATTGTTTAGTCGTTCGATCAGTTCATTTGCAACAAGGTTCCACAGAAGTGGCGATAGAACACCACCTTGTGGACATCCCTTTGCCACAATGGCCCTTGTGGTGTCGTTCACTGTAACTTGTACAGCCCTCAAACTGAGCATGTTATTAATCCAGCCAGTTAGGGTTGAGTTGACGCCGTGTTTCTCTAGGGCCATGCTGATGCTGTGGAAGATGGTTTTGTCAAAAGCGCCTTCAATGTCCAGGAAGGCAGCTAGAGAGGAACCTTTGTGGTCCACTGCGCATTCGATCTTAGCGACTACGCTGTGCAGTGCAGACTCTGTGGATTTGCCTGTAGAGTAAGCATGCTGTTGTTTGTGGAGTGGTTTTACTCGGAGAGCTCCGTCCCGAATGTATCTGTCACAGAGCCTCTCAAGGGTTTTCAGTAGGAAAGATGTCAGACTTATGGGTCTGTATGCTCTCGGTTCTGTGTAGTCAGTTTTTCCGGGTTTTGGTATAAAGATAACTTTTACCTCGCGCCATGCCAGCGGCACATATCTGTGCGCTATGCAGGTTCGGTAGATCTCTACTAACCATGGTAGAAGGTGGTCCATCCCCCATTGCAGCAGGGCCGGGAATATGCCATCCAGGCCTGCTGACTTATATGGTTGGAAGGTTCTAATTGCCCATCTTATCCTTTCCTCTGTTACTATGCTCCGGGAGTTGTACCAGTCTTGGTCGGTTGGTGTCCATATTGTTTCATCCATCCATGATCTGTTCTCTGAGATTTTGCAGTCTGGAAAGTGTGTTTCTAAAAGTACCTTGCTGGTTTCGTAGTCTGTTGATGTGTATGTGTGGTCTGGCTTTTTTAACGTGCTAAGGTTACGATCTTTATCAGTTGATAGGATCTTCCTTACACGTGCTGCCTCATCATTTGATTCTATGTTGTCACAGAATTGGCGCCAGGCTGTTCTTCTGGCCCTTCTGATTTCCTTTTTGAAGGTGTGTTGTGTTGTTTTGTATGTCTCCCAGTCTTCTGGGAATCTTGAGTTTTTGGCTCTATTAAATTGTTTGCGCAGTGTTTTCCTAAGTTCGCTAAGTTCGGCATTCCACCAGGAGCTTCCCTTGCTCCTGTTGGATGGAACCCTTAGTTTGCAGCAAGCGTGGTATGCTTCAATTATGTAATTTGATAGTTTTGTTACAGTGTTTTCAAGATGTGTGGGATTTGTTATGTTTGTGGGTGTTTTATGCTTAGCTAATAGTGTAGCTAGAAGTTTTTTGTATCTGGGGACGTTTGTTCGTCGCGGATTTCGCTTCGGTTCGGGTTTTTTTGGAGTGGTTAAGAGTATAAAACGAATCCTTCTATGGTCGGAGCAAGAAGGTTCATCTGATACGTGCCAGTTAGATATGAGGTTCGTCGCGCCTAATGTGGCCAGCGTTAGGTCTATGATGCTTTGTCCACGGACTGTGACCCATGTGGGTTCCGAGCCGCGATTTATAATGTTAAGATTAGTGGAGAATAAGTATGTGCATAGTACCTCTCCTCTAGGGTTTGGCTTGTCGCAGCCCCAAAGTGGGTGGTGAGCATTTGAGTCTGTGCAGATGATTAGGTCCAGATTTGTGCCCTCACAGTGGTTTACCAGGTCAGCCATCTCTCTTGGTGGACAAACCTCGTCGTCGCCTGGCATGTATATTGAGGCCAGTACGATGTCCGGGGCCTCGCCTTGTGTCTGGAGCCTGATAGCTGTTAAATCTCTGGAACAGAATTGGGTGAGTGTTGTTGTTGGTATATCTTTAGGTATGTAGACACAGGTTCTTGGTGTTCCAGTGCCATGTGTGTCTAGGATCAGCTTACCTCCGATGTTACTGAGGCCGCATATTCTGTTGTTTCTGACCCACGGCTCCTGGATCAGTGCGACCGTATTTGGTTTTGTCTCCAGCGCCCTGCGCAGGCTAGCCGTGGCAGTCTGGCTATGCTGGAGATTTGTTTGTATTATTTCTAGGGGAGGGGGCGAGGGTGGCGGCGGCTGGGTGGAGTTAGGGCGAGACGGATCCATCGGGTATCCTGTCTCCCTCCCCCATCCTGTGATCGCCTACATCCGGTGAAGATGCGAGCTCCTCTAGTTGTGTCATGTCGTCAGTCGTGGGTAGGTCTGTCTGTGTCGGTGTCGGTGTCGGTGTTTGGTCTGTCGGGTTAGTGGTGTCAGTTCGGGTGTCTGAGGGTTGGGTCTTGGGGTAGAAGCGGACGTATATCGAACCTAAAAGGTACGCTACTCGTCGCTCCCGCGCCAAGACTTTTTTGGCCTCATCCGGTGGGATACCCAGGGTCAAATAAGTCCCGTAGTTATCGCCACCGACTGCTGTCGCCCTGTATAAGGTCCACCTACCTATGTCGTACCAGGTGTTCTGACGTTTCAGAACGCTCTGTAGCCACGCTATATCTCCATTGTACCTGGGTACGAAGAGCGCGGCTCGGACACGGGTAGGTATGTCGGCCTGTTTCATCACGGTCAGTGTCAGATCAGTGTGCGGCATCGTAATCTTTGGAACATTCAGAGTCAACCAGGTCAAGGCATGTCTGTCCTCGCACCACATCTGCACGGTGCCATCCGCTATCCGAGGATATCCGCGGAAGGCCGGGAGTGGGCTAGTGGGGTCAGTGTCCATGACGAGGTTTTCCAAGGTCTTCTGTACGTGAGTCGCTTCTTCGGTGGTCATGTCTCTGGAAGGAGGAGAGAAGCAGATAGCTACGGCCAGCTCCGCCGGTATGTCCTTTGTAGCCAGCGCGTAGGTTCTCCGCTCCCCTTGAGCGGATTGGATCCTCACGCGTTTGGGGCCTCCCTGTAGACCACTCGGTGAAGCCGAGTCGTCCGGGCGCACTCTCTTTGCCGCACCCATGCCACTCGTGCTTGGTTGCGGGTCAGAGGTGCTTGACAGAATTTCTGTCAAGGCCGCATTGCGTGAGACTCCAGCCCGCTTCCCTCTCTTCCTGTTCCGGGGCCTGTCTTTTGGTCTTGTCGTGTCGTCTCGGGTCTGATCAGCGGGTCCGCTGGGTTTAGTCACGGGCAGGGAGATCTCGCGCTGGGTTTCCCCTTCGCGTAGAAGTGCCTGTCCGCGCGTTTCCGCGTCCGGTTGCTTTTCGCGCTGGGTGTTCCCTTCGCGTACTAGCGACTGGTCGCGTACTGCTCTTTCAACTGCCGCTTGCGCGTCGCGCTGGCTGTCGCCTTCGCGTATTGCGCGCATACGGCTGTTGAGTTTCCCCTCCCTGGCCATGATTTTTCCGCGCTTGTGTGTCAGCAGGCGTACTTCATCGGCAGAGGAGGAGCCACTCGGTCCCGCATCAGATCCCGTCTCTTTCTCAATCAGTTCTGTCAGTCTGGTGTCGATCTTCTCGCGCTGGAGTGCCAGCGCACGGAGTTCGCCACCGAGACTTGAGAGTCGGGCGTCGTCTTTGTCGTTGTCCGGGTTATTCGTGACGCTGTTCCTGACGAGGCTCTGTTGCCAGGCACTCGTGGACGGCTCGTTCTGTGTCCGTATTTTTGGCGCGTGAGTCGCAGCCGTTCGGGTGTCAAGTGGCGCGTGTGTCGCTGCCGAGATCGTGTCGTGTGGCGCGTGAGTCGCAGCCAGTGTCAGGGGCGCTAAAGCAGCCGACCGCGCTGAAGGCGCGGCATTAAAATTTGGCAGTTGGGTGCTCCCCCCCAGGATACGATGGGAGCTGACCGATGACTCGGTGTGGGACTCCCCGGCTCGGCCGGGACCCACCTGGGGAATTGTTTTTCCTACCTGCTTCATTTTTTTTTTTCCTACGGTGGTGGGCTTTTTTGGAAACAAGGTTACCCCTCCTCTGGACCGACGTGGAAAAGGGATAAGGAGGGAGGGAGTTTGGAAAAGTTTGGGAGCATGGGAAGTCGGGTTTGGGTTTCCCTAGGCCTGGGATTTGACTTGCGGGAACTTCTCCTGTCCGGGACCCTTTGGAAATTTGGGCACCCTGGATACAGGACCGACTTCAGGTCGGTCCCGCAGTCAGGGCTAGGCTATCCGCAACCTGCCATCCCGCCCGGTCGCATGAGAAGAAATGCGTTGACGGTCCGTGCCACCCCAGGCAGTAAGCTTCGGGTGGCACGAACAGTCATCCGGGCCATCGGCCATCGCCGTCAATCACAGAATATAAAAATCAAACCACCAAACAACGCAACGATGTATTATGGAAGAAATTTTAGTCTAACGCATACTTCAAATGGGTCAAGATTGTCTTTCTTATAATATTAATAAGTACCTACTTTATATTTGAAGTCCGTCACTACAATGTACAAAATATAATTAGCATGTCAGCCGAATAACGTCCACTGCTGGACAAAGGCCTCCCCAAAATATTTAAATAAGGGAGTTGTCTCCATCATTTGGAGTGATATGCCATAATCGCCACGCTTGACAGACGGGTTGGCGATCGCTAGGTAAATATATATATATATAGACGTTGCAGCCCGTTATCTGGGAGATATTCCTTCTACGCCATCCCCCCGGGATTAAATGGGATGGTGATATTATTTGCCATCAGCCATACAGAAACACTGTACAAAAATTGTACAGTGAGGTTAATGAAAGATTGACATCCTCAATAGCGAAGATAGGTGTCGTTTAAAAATATCCGAAAAATGGGTGTGTGAATGAGACAGAAGAGTATGCGACGTTGTTGTTTTCTTTTTTTTCGTTGTTTCTTCACAAATATTTGTTTTCTCTCCTGATGGAAAATCGAAAAATGTTGTACATTACAATGCATTTAAATAATTATTAAAATCATAGACTTTAGAGAGTATTGACAGGGAAAAAAATATGGCGCGACGAAGTATCCGCGGGGACAGATAGTTTTATAATATTTCATTAATGTTTTTTTTTTTTTTTTTTTTTTTTTATTTTATTTATTACACCCCGTATTACCGCTACTAGAGTATATTTCATAGTTACTACATTAACCTTTTCCAAGAACGTGTTGTGATCAACAGCTTTCCAGCCAATATTCTAAACCCCTTTCAGCAAATTAATCTCCTGAACAATTCTAGTTTGTTAGATAGGGATTACAACTTACTAAAAGGAAAAGTTTTCACTTCAGGCTTGATTAGGGCTGCGCCATTGTGCATGCATATCCTGATGTGTAACACTAATTATCCTCTCTCATATACGGAGTTGTAGGTAGTTTGTGTCCATGCCCTAAATTGGCTCTTTAAGAGGTTTAAGGTTTAAGATATTTATTTCTCAAAAAGAATTACATTCACTTACATGAGAAAAACAATTATGTCTAATTAATTCTAAGAAGTTACGGTTAGTTACATAGTAATAAATTAAACTTATACATTATTATTGTTACGCTATCATGCTTAAACATTGTTACGAAAATACACATGGATATAGTGGAAATAGTTTTATAGGATTTTAATGTGTAACTTCCTCTAAGACGTGCATTTTCAAGGCCTTTTTGAAAGTGTACATAGATTTCTGATCTTTGACACGATTTGGTTGTCTATTATAAATCTGTGCTCCCTCATATACAATAGTACTTTTACCGTAATTGGTACGAGGAGCTTGTAGCACCAGGTTATTTGCTTGTCTAGTTAAAATGTGTCGATTTTTCATCATCATCATCATATATAGTTTATCATATACATGCAATAATATACATGAAATAATATTTCATCATATACATGCAATATATTTCATATATTATATATTACTGTATTTTATACACTTCAATAAAATGTGCTCCAGCCTTTCCTTTTCTTTGTCGTAAGACCAGTGGTTACATTATATTGTTCAAGCCATCCAGTACGCCTCTGAAATGTTGTCTGGTGAAAATAACGAGGACCGACAGTTCAACGTGCCCTCCAAAGCATGAAAATGGTCAAAAATTAAACCACGTTTACGACCATTCATCTATAGCGGATCGCGTGATCACTTTCATACTGGTGACTGTACCTGGCTATGAGCCCAACGCTTCGGCCTATTTATGAGAATAAATGTCTAAAATATATAGCGAGACTGGCGGGTACTGGTTGTTTTTTAAAGTTTCTTCTTCTACTTATTTTAATCTGTGTAGATTCTAGATATCACATTAAATCATCAGCCTGATATCGTCCACTGCTGGATATAGGCGTCCTGCAAAGGTTTCTGTAACGTTGCACCACGCTTGACATGCGAGTTGGCGACCGCTGCTGCCAGAATACCTGGTGTATTCCTGGTGTATTAAAGCTAGCTAAATGTCACTTCCATTATAAAATAAATTGTATAAATGTTTTAACATTCCTTGTACCTAAATATCTGTAGTAAGTAATTAGAAATAATACTACAAACATGTTCTGACTATTTACAAGCGCTTTTTTGAAGTCTACGTGAATAAAAACCTTTTTTATTTTATTTTTTTATTCCTTAGTCGCGGTTTACGATACACACGGAATGGTAAGGGGTGGCCCTGTTATTCTTTCTGGGCTGAATTCTAGATAAATGTTGCATTATTGTACACTTGGTATCAGTTACAATAAACTGTTTCAAATGTACAGATGCCAGCACATCAAGCTACCCCAATCTGTCAAATTTCCCCAATTGAAAGCAAACCTTCTGCTTATGTGATAAAGTTGAAAATCTATAAATGAAATTTGATAGATTGGGGTAGTTTGATATGCTAGCGTCTGTAAATTAAATTCAGAATACGAAGTGATTGAGAAGAGGCAGCCGCAGATAAGCTTTAGTAGGTAGACATTGGGTGTTCGAAACATAATCTTAAATTGCTAGATGTTACTCTACTTTAAATATTGTTCTAAGAAATGAGGATTTTGCCAATTTTTAATCAAAAGGTTACAATGAAGGGTATTACAAGTAAAAGACTCTTATCGAGAAAGACTTACACTTCTGAAACATTTAATTTTAGAAAGAGATAAACCAGCTTTCTGCCTAGAGTATGCAATGAATTTTACAAGTTAAATGGTGACAGTCGTTTTGATTTTATTGATCTGATTACTACTAGTAAACGTTTATCTAGATATTTTATTGATAATGTACACATTTTTGTATAGTACTAATTGCCCACTTTTGTAAAATCATTTGCAAAGTAATTATTATAATAATTACTAACGGGACTTAGACGGGAGATGCTACCATTTGTAAACTTATGTGGAAGCTCGTTATTGGCGTTTAAAATAAAATAAAAAAGTTCAAATGGCATATCAGAATGAGAAAGACTTACATTTTTTTTTTATTAGAACTGATAAACCCTTTCAAATTTCTTCCTACTTACGTGCATTCCGAGTGACGCCCGACAACCTATCGATTACACACACGGTGGCTGGCGCGCCGATAGACACCTAGTATTATACCCATGGTACCGAATAAATCAGGCCTTATAGCAGTTAGTCATAGCTTAAGCTGCTAGACCTGAAAGTTGTCCAAGACGCCCAGTAGGCCTCTGACTTGGCTTAAAATCTGTTGTATAATGACTATGAGACCGACATCGAGCACGGAGACGCTCAGAAATGAATCCTCTTCGGCAATCACCCATCTATAGTCTGACCGCGCGCCTAGGTGCCTAGGCGCCAATGTATCCATTCAGTCCATAAAACGCTATTTTCTGAGCCAACAAAACATAAATTCATTATCATAATTATTTGAATTTAGTTAAGTCTAGTTAATTTTATTTATTTTTCTCTTTAATTTGTAATGTATCACATATTGCATGCTGTGTTTACTTCAAGAAGGCTGTACAGTAAGCTTTTTTCAAGAACATACATTTATCTTTTTATTTAATATTGTGTACGGCCAGTTTAATAAACCAAATAAATAAAAATATAAAAACAAATGTAGTTCTATGAAGTAATAAATAAGGATTTAATAAGCAATAACATCCCTAGAATCGATTACAAACTGCTGACTTGGTAGGTAAGTAAACTGCATCAATTGATGTCCGATTGTTCGAGAGAATTAATTATGCAGTCATTTGGCACGAGAATGGGTTATGCTTACGAATTAATTCGCGTAGTTTTATATGTCTTAATATTATACGAGAGGATTTTATTATCAACATTTAAATTAATAGATGTGTAGTGTTAATTAAATAAATAAATTAAATGAGGTTCCTGTCCCAGGAGCCGTAACCTCTAGTAACATAGACCCCGTTCCTTCCGTGCCGGTTGCAGATCCTATTTTTAGGGCTCCGTACCCAAAGGGTCAAACGGGACCCTATTACTAAGACTTCGCTGTATGTCTGTCCGTCTGTCACCAGGCTGTTTCTGATAAACCGTTATAGTTAGACCGTTGAAATTTTATTTATCAGCCTGATATTGCTGCTGAACATAGGTCTCTTCCAAAATAAAATAAAATAAAAAGGTTTTTATACACTTTAAAAAAGCGCTTGTAAATAGCCAGAACATGTTTGTGGTATACATAATTATTTCTAGTTACATAGCTATTTAGGTACACGGATTGTATGAAAACATTTATAAAATTTATTTTATAATAGTAATGATATTTAGCTAGCTTGTATTAAGTTATTGTCAAAGAGGCAAAAGGAAAATCACGCAGAACTTTTATTTAACATGAAAAAAAATTAAGTTGCATTGTGAACTGTCGATGGTGTATCATTTGGTACGCCAGCACATCAAGCTACCCCAATCTCTCAAGTTTCCCCAATTGAAAGAGAACCTTATGCTTTTGTGATAAAGTTGAAAATCTATAAAAGAAATTTAACAGATTGGGGTAGCTGGATGTGAAGAGATCGCTTTAGAGAATAAGGTCGTCTCTTGCAAATACATTACGGTTCTTAATTTTTCTGGATTTTTTATTATTTGATGTAACAAAGTGTTCTTATAATTATTGTCAGTTTAATCAAACCGGGATGCTATTTGTACCGCCCTCCCACGCACAAAAATGCAAGAAATGCAATGTAAACAATCAAAATTACTGTATGATGCCCGAGACGTGTTTCATTCCTTCGCGGACCATCCAAGGGATGCTTACTTAGCACTTGAGGAGTTAGCATATTTATTTATTTAGATTGACATGGATTTCCGCAAAGTTACGACCGACTTTATGATGGGATATTGATTTATGTGGTCCCGACCGATTTCGACCACGGCGACCGCTTCTTCTCCTACTGTAGCCGATGTTCGTGTGCTCGCATGTGACTTATGTAGCCAATTTTATTTGAAAAAATCCTCGCACATTGCGGGAATGTGAGCACACCATTGTCATTATTGTAATTGATCGCCGCAGGTGGTCTGGCTTTCAATTCATCCCGCTTGGTATCCAGCTCAGCCCGCCTTCCAGACTCGAAACAGTCGACTTTTGCCTGGACTAAAGTCCGCCATTCTGGCCGTTTGGCTGCCCGCTGTTCCCATTGCGAGGGCTCTACGCTACAGTTCTTTATTTATACCTGAGGAGTTGTCCGCCATACTTTCGCTTGCCCTCCTCAAGTTACAAACATATATGTTATACTATTAACTTCTCTTTTTTATGTCATAAGGCGACAGACGAGCTAGCGGGTCACCTGATGGTAAGTGGTGACCATGTACACTCGCAGCACCAAAGGAGTCACGGATGCGTTGCCGGCCTTTAAAGATTCAGCAAACAAGTGTTGCTGACCCTTCCCCCCACCCCGATGAGCTCTGGCGACCTTACTCACACGCGGAAACACAATATTAAAAATGTTTATTTTGTGTGAGTGTCTTCTGTAAGGTGGAGGTATTTACCCAGTCGGGCTGCCTTTTGAGCGAATGAATCTTAATTAAAATTCTTGATATAAGTATAAGCAGATTGATTTACTATCAACACTATGGATACAATTATCTATACATATAATAAAATCGTAGGAAAGTCAAAACTGTACATTGAATATTTTTTAAAAAGGATACTTGGGGCGTGATCTACTATCGAAATCGAAGCCAAAAATATAGTTTTTAGAATTTTTGTCTGTTTTTCTGTATGTATGTCCGGGCGAAACTCAAAAAGCACTACATGGATTTACTTAAAATTTTGCATGAATATTACTGAGAGGACAGGTCAACATATAGGCCTATTATCACGCTATCACTTACGGGAGAGGAGCTGTGATAATTTATAAAGTTTAACGCGGGTAAAACCGCGGGACCGAGCTAAGACGTAATAAATGTCTTATACCATTATTATTATAATAAAAAATGGCTGTGTGCTTATTAGGTACCACATAATACGAGAGAAAACTTGAAAACCCGATCCAACATTAATGAACTGAGCGTGGCGGTTGACTTAAGTTCCACCCAGAGTATTACTTGCCCTAAGAAGTTTTCACTTTAAAAATCTCTTTACTCGCGAGGTATACGTTCCGTAAATATATGCCATGAATACAGATACCGTGATTATGGAATGGTAATTTATATGGGATTATAATAATGTCCTCCTAGCCGAATTTCGGCCACGGTGGCCAATCTCAATAGACAGGACGCAAACACAGGAGCACTTTCTATTCATCATTTTCATGAATCGATGGGACGCCTAGCGACACGACCGGAAAGAGGTCATGTACAGGACTCACGGCTTTACGTGCTCTCCGAGGCACGGGGGTATAATACTATATAATAGTCTATAGACTTCGAGCTGTTGTTGAGAAATTTTGCTTTATACAGAAAAGTCCCAAAATCACTTTATGTTCAGACCCGGGATTTGAACCCAGGACCTCGTTCTCTGCGGGTGAACACGCTACCGCTAAACCAACGAGGCATTATAGGAGATGATCATCATCATCCTTTTGTCCCCCTAATATGTTGGTGGGTATGGTTTCCACGCTTAGTCCCGACTTGGACCATTTTACGTGATTATAGGGACACGTTCCGGTCTAAAAATAAAATAAAAAAGGTTTTTATTCACGTAGACTTTAAAAAAGCGCTTGTAAATAGTCAGAACATGTTCGCAGTAATATATAATTAATTTATAATTATTTCTAGGTACATATAGATATTTAGGTACACGGATTGTAGGAAATAATTTACAATAAGATTTATTTTATAACAGTAACGATATTTAGCTAACTTAAATTAAGTTATTGTCAAGGATCATTTGTAGGTTTAATTATCTAAAGTTTAGCTATATTTTTACTACATATTGTCTGAATGGTTCTGTCTATATTAAGGTACGAATTAAATGTTATCATTATGGCGGACCTTGTGTTTATAACGACGGTCGCGCTTTAATGCTACCACCGGATCCAATGCGCCCCAACTGAGAAGATCGACTTCGATCCATAATGACTTCCGTTTTTCCTATTGCTGAATAGCAAACAATTTTAGATGATGCATTTTTTTTAGTCCGTTAAAAGTGTAAACACCAATGAACGAAAGCGCATGAAGGGTCCCGTACCATCTATAAAATGGCTAAAATTCACGTTTGTTCTATCTTTATTTTGTTGTATGGACGTTTTTTTTATATCAGACGGCGACCAACGAGCTAGTGAGTCACCTGGTGGTAAGTGATCACCGCCGCCCATGGGCACTCGCAATACCAGAGGAGTCGCGGGTGCGTTGCCGGCCTTAAAGAGTCAGCAAACAAGTGTTGCTGACCCTTCCCCCCACCCCAATGAGCTCTGTCGACCTTACTCACACTCAGAAACTCAACATTAAATCATGAATGTTATTATTAAGGAATGTCTTCTGTAAGGTGGAGGTACTTCACCAGTCAGGCTGCTCTTGGAGCGAACGAACGCTGTTCCCTACCTCTCTTAAACGACGTCCGCTTAAATGTTTACTATATTCTGTTTTTTTCATTTGTTGTTATAGCGGCAACAGAAATACGTCATCTGTAAAAATTTCAACCGTCCTACTATCACGATTCATGAGATATTAATATCTATCCGCCTGCTTACAGACGGATAGACAGACAGCGGAGTCTAAGTAATAAAATACCGTTGTAACCTTTGGTTATAAAACCTTAAACTACTTAAATACTTTATTATATTTCTACAAACAGTAGTAGGGTTCGGACTATTTACAAGCGCTTTTTTAAAGTCTACGTGAATGAAAACCTTTTTAATTTATATAAAAACCGCGCCAGAGTCACCCCATGGACAATTTTAGTGCACTTAATCTAAGTAAGTCTACTAAAATTGTCCATTCATCATATCAGCCGAAAGACGTCCACTGCTGGACAAAACAGGGACTTAGACTATTCATAATCCCTCCCCCAGCCATAGGTAGGTGAAGGTATTAGATAATGCTTATGGCATTCAATCGACCTATATACAATACTTTTAACTGCAAAAGTTTTAAATGAATAACAAACGAAAAGTAGTGTTATATGGCAATCATCCAATTTCAATACAAATTTTAGAGAAGTGAGTTCACTCTCCACTATATAAAATTAAATGTGCACAAATTTGACTACGCCTATTAACTTTTATTGCCTCTGTTTGGCTTCAATTCGGATAGCAAGCAAATCAGGTTAAAAACATTATCCATAAGTCTTAAAGTTCTGCTTAACGAAACTTTATTAAAGTCCAATTGTCTAGAACATAGAATAACCATCTATTAATAATAATGATCTGGAAGATTATCTACACACGGCCACGTCATTTCAAACTAAGCAGAGCTTGTACTATGGAAACCAGATAACAGATGTACTACATATACTACTTTTATTTTGTAAATTCATCTTCAAGTCAATAAATAAATAAAATAAAATAAAAAAAACTTGTGTGTACTTATGAACACGCGTTAGAAGTTATACTTCTTAATATACAACTTGAACATAGTTATCAATTTTCACACCACCTAGAACTAACTTTATGCTGTTATTTTTACGATGCGCGCGCATCGTAAAAATTCACTCTCATACCACCTAGAACTAACTTCATGCTGTTAAATTTTTTGGTGTCGGTGTGCGCGCGCATCGTAAAAATTCACTCTCATCATTTTTCTCCATCGCGCCAAAAGAAGTATAACTTCAAAAAGGTTTTTATTCACGTAGACTTTAAAAAAGCGCTTGTAAGTAGTCAGAACATGTTTGTAGTAATATAATTAACTAGGTATACATAATTATTTCCAGTTACCTAGATATTTAGGTACACGGTTGGTATGAAAACATTTATAATATTTAGGTATGTTATAATAGCCATAATATTTAGCTAGCTTATATTAAGTTATTGTCAAAGAGATTATGTTTAAGTTTAATTATCGATCAATCTTATCTTATACTTATCGACACCATCAGAATTACCAGAGTTGGAACAATAGAATGTTCTAGCAAATGCTGAGGTGGTCCCATTTTCTGGCTTGCACGGACAACAAGTGTCTTTGTTTTTATTTTCTTTTTGTTGACTGTGCAATTTTTTAATCAATCTTTTTTCTTCTATAATTAAACCAACTACCGCAACTCTTTTTTTCCATACTCCAATCCCTGCCTAGATTATCTGGAAGAGATCACATTTAGTGATAAGGCCGCCAATTGTACATTTCTATAATGCATCCTTGTTCCTTATATTTTATTATACTTGGTGTACAATAAAGAGTTATCTATCTATCTATCTACACCCAGAATCAGGACAAACAGACATGTTCATGCACATAAATATCTGTCCTGGGTGGGAATCGAACCCACGGCCTGAGGCGTGAAAGGCAAGTATCCACGAACCACACCCAATGTGTACTCTGAAAGTCAACATGAATTAAACTAAGCTTCCGAACAAATTTCCGAGCTAACTGAACTCACCCAATTCATACATTTTTAATGAGTCAGCTCTAGTTTTGAGCAGTTCGTAGACCAAGTTATAATGTCGGTGGCAAAATTTCTGCTGCGGCTAACAGCGCAATGGATACATATAATAATGTACTTCTGCTGGATTTCAGCCACCGCGGCCAGTCTTAATGGAGACTAGCCATCTGCGCGGGACATATTATAGTGCGCAACTGTGCGCAAACACAGGGGCACTTTCTATTCCATCAGTCTCATGATCCAATGGGACGACTAGCGACACGACGTGTAAAATGTCAGGTACAGAGGCTCAACCGGCTAAGTCGCCGAACATCGATTTCTTAAATGGCGTTAAAATAAATAAAGGTTAAAAATTACTTAATCAATCGTTAAATCCACTTCGATGAGCACATGTGACGTCATAAATGGTCCAAAATGGATTGTCAACGTTGAAGCCGATTTAACGATGGATTAAGTAAAAAAGTGTAAAAAAACATATAATCGACTTGATAACCTCTTTCTGAAGTCGGTTGAAAATATAAAACAGACATAATTGTTCTAGGAGACAACCGAATGGAATAAAACCTTATGGGAACATTCCCAAAGTATTTTTAATCGATTAAAATAGAATTGGCGAAAAACGCAACGTAGATTTTTTTTCTTTTGTTTAATTAACAGCGTCCGAGAATATAATCCCCAATTTTTTCAAAATCGTTGTTGGTAATAAAAATAAACGTTTATAGATCAAGTCCAAGTCTTTTTTTAAAGTACTTATTATGCAGTTTTCGTTAGCATAAAAATAAAGCATATTTCGTTATATTTGCTGAAAGTAATCCTCCCTAGTTGCGCCACATACTTTAAAGATATTCAAAATGAATAGTTCCTTTTAAGTAAAAAGTATCAACGAAGAGTAGAGAAAAGGTACTTTTATATAAATTTATTTATGGATAGTTAATATTAAATATAGCAAAATTGACTAGCTGCAGAGTATAGCCTTCGAGGCCGGACCACACCCTACGACCAATAACTCCATAAATAAAGGGCTTTATTGGACCATATTTGTCGTATGCAAGGTACTCTTTAGGTAGTTTAACTCTTCAGCCAGATAGCAAGTCCTAAACTTTCGAGGTTCATCTTCAGGGATTTAGGAATAACCCCATTTGTGGATATAACAATAGGTATGATCGCTGGCCTTTCGATTCTCATGCCTTTTACAGTCGAACCTATGATACGATAACCTGCTTCTTTTGAAGTCTTGAACTTGAACGGCGCAGTCATGGGAAATCTTATTCACAACTGCGCCGTTACTATGTATGCTTTTCGGGTATTTTTCGTAGTCCATGTGTAGTTAATAATTTGCCGTAAATTCTACTAAAATACTAATTACTGAGTTAACGTTTTAATAGTAAACTGGACTCGAGATATAAAGCCAAAATGGTTGTTAAAACTAAAAAGTTGTTAAAATAGTTTTAATGTTGTATGATAGCATGTTGTTTGTTAGTTTCGTTATTTAGTTTTATTTGGATTTAGCTGTTTAACAGCCATAACTACTAAATTTAACAGATGCTTTTATACGAAAGCAATTATGTTTTATCGTTAGTCAGTTGGCATCATAATATTTATACTGATGAAAATGCCCTCCGCGATCCTCAATCGGACAGAAGTCTTCTTGTATAAACATAGAGCGACAGCTTCACAAATCATCATGCTCTGCTTGTCAGCACGCAGGGTAGATATTAGTATGGTTGGGTAGATGGCTTGAGATCCCGCTGGTCCATTGTCCGCCCTAACACAGGGTCACCGTCATCAGATCCCAAACTAGATCAATACAACAATAATAATATCTGGGGACAATGTCACACAGAGCATCCTAGCCCCAAACTAAGCAAAGCTTGTACTATGAGTACCAGGCGACGATATACATACTTATATAGATAGATAAATACAAATATACATAGAAAACATCCATGACTCAGAAACAAATATTCGTGCTCATCACACAAATATTTGCACTTACCGGGACATAGAACAAATAATCGTGTGCTCATCACACTAAGATTTAGTTGCCTGTCTTAGCAGTCACGTTTTCTAACCACTAGGAAAATATGATAGTAATAATAATATCTTAGGACATTATTCACACACGGTCATCCGATCCCAAACTAAGCAGAGCTTGTACGATGGAAACCAAATAACTGATATAATACTTTTAGGAATTAAAAGGATTTTATTATTAAAAAGAGGTTTATTCACACTTCAGAATAAATAATCTAGAAATCAACAACAATTCTCTTATGACAAATCGCTTGTAACGACAAACACAGTAACACCACCACATTAAATTTTTAATAAAGAATATGTATACCCTTTAAGCCGTTAGAACGCCTGTGGTACAGGTTTAACCTAGTACAGGCACAAATTGTCTATAGCTTAGTATTAATTATGTTTAAAGTAAGTAGATATAATTTTGTACACATTATTTCTTGAATAAAAAAATTATTATTTAAAAAAATAAAATATATTATTTATTTATTTATTACACTGAAGATTAATCGATACGTAAACCGACAGAGCTATCGTCCGTGTCTATCGAAGTCTGGCCCCAAAAGAGAGAAAAGAGAGAGACGCACCTTTTTTTTTTTTTTTTTTTTTTTTTTTTTAACGTTACGCGTGCAGTTAGCCTCTCGGCTTTTACTGCTTCACCGGACAGTAGGGGTGAGCGTGGGCTCTAACCGGCCTAGCAAATAAAACTACAAACTAAGTACCCGCGCCGGAGGGCGCCCCCTGTGGGGCTCGAACCTCGGCTCTGGGCGGATACTGACGGGGAGAGGGCGAGAGATCATGGTTTTTAGGGAGTTTAGTGCAACTTTCGCTCTACGTTAATGACATGACGCGGCCCCCCGTCCGCGTTGAGGGGGGCTTTTTATCGGTACAATATGCAAACTAAGGGTCATGGAGGACGCTGGTGGTCGCGACGCGTTCGCGGTCGTACTCGCATCCGGCGAGTACGAAATATCGGTTGTGCAGTTTTGCGAGAGTCTCTAATCGATTTGATGTGCTCAAGGTAAACGGTGGTCTCGTCGTCCGGTTCGTCTAGGACGTGCTTCGGACGACGGTGCTTAATTGTGAGTCGGAGGGGAGTGTAATTGACCGCCTGTACCACCAATTTACTTGGATGGTGAGTGGCAGAGTCAAAATACCTTTTGGACGTTTGCTTCATCCATTGCCTGATGGTAGGCAATTGGAGATCGGCATGGAGGCTTTTGTTACGGACGAACCATGGTGCGCCCACGGCTCGTCGCATAAATTTGTTCTGGACTACCTGTAGGAGGTGAATGAGATGTTCCTTAGCGTGCGCGAAGACCGGGCTCGCATAGGTCATCATGGGTCGAATGCACGTCTTGTAAATTCTCACCTTGTTTACAAGGGACATTTTACTGCGTGCATTCAGGAGGCTGTGTAATCGATAAAGGGCAAATGAGGCACGGTTGCGAGCGTATCTCAGATGGTCCTTGAAGTTTAACTTCTGATCGAGGATCACTCCCAAGTATTTGGTTTTCCTCTCCCAGGGGATCGGTTTACCAAACATTCGGACGGGATCTGTGGTGGGCTTGGGGTGTACCCTAGAGAAGAGCACGGCTGCGCTCTTGGTCGGGTTTACTTCGATCCTCCATTTCCTGAACCATTTGCCGAGGGCATCGGCTGAGGATTGGAGTTCTCGGTGAATGGCTGACGGGTCCCTACTGGAGTAGTAGAGAGCCGTGTCGTCAGCGAAGAGGGCTAGATGAGCCTTCTTGGGTCTGGGGATGTCACTGGTGTACAGCGAGAACAGGAGCGGGGCAAGGACTGAGCCTTGGGGAACTCCTGCGCGTATCGGTCTGAGGGAGGAGTAATTTCCCTCGACGCGGTAGCGAAACGTTCGGTCCGTAAGGAAGTCTCGTAGGATGTGCACGAGACGGTCAGGCACTTTGAGTTTAATCAGCTTATATAATAAGCCGTTGTGCCAGACCTTGTCGAACGCTTTGGCCACGTCGAAGAAGATTGCTCCTGTGTGGGCTCTTTGACGGGCAGCTTTCACGAGGATGTGTTCGACAATGCGATGCACCTGGTGAACGCTGGAGTGTCTGGCTCGAAAGCCAAACTGCTCGTCAGGGAGGATATCGTTTGCGTGGATGTAAGACGACAAACGGGCGTCGATGATACGCTCATAGAGTTTCCCCATGGCGCAGAGAAGGCTAATGGGGCGGTAATTCGCCGGGTCGGATTTGGATTTAAACGGCTTCGGGATACCAATCACGTTCGCCTGTTTCCACTGGTGTGGAAAGATGTTGTTGGAAAAGACCGCGTTGAAAATCGCGACCATCAGGCTAAGTAAAAGCAATGGGAGTTGCTTGAAAACGCGATTGGTGAGTCCGTCATAACCGGGGGCTTTACGAGGATGGAGTTTCATGATCAGAGTTTTAACCTCTTCGATGGTCACTGGCCTCAGGGGATCGTCGTCGTCGTCGACGTCTGCATCCTCCCGGGAGGGGGCAGTTGGGGTCGGAGGGAGAGGGATGGCGAGCCTACGTTCTACCTCGGAGTCAACCTCATTGAGGTGCTCCGGGTCTACTGGTAGGTTGCTGGGAGAACATTGGGTCTCTAGATTGTCGGCCATGCATTCAGCTTTTTCGTCGTCATCGAACGCGGGGCGTTGATTCGGACGCGTCAGCGGGGGGATGGTCCAGTCGGTGTCTGTCTTGAGTCGCTTGCAGAGATTCCAAAAGGCCTTCCGCGAGGGTTGAATCTCGGCTAACGTCCTATCCCACCCGGATTCCCGCCTCTCGGTCATGCGTTCACGTACAGTACGCTGTAGTTCACGCATTCGAGTGCGGTTTTCCAAGGTGTTATAGGAGTCGAAGGCTCTGATGGCCGCGTTCTTCTCAGTCACTAACTCGCGCAAATCCTCCGGGAGCTTCCACCGACTGAACGCGTCAGCCGCTGGGACCTCCCGGGAACATTCGTTCACTTGGATTTGTACGTGAGTCGTGAAAGAGCCGATAGCTGCGAGCGTTTGCTCGGGGGTCTCTATGAGGGACGGAATCGAATCTAAGTGCTCCGACGTGGCTGACTTGAGTTTACCCTCAAGTTTCTTCCAGTCGGTAACATATCTGGGTGGGAGGTTGCTATCCGCGCCAGAGTGGCTTGTGCGGGAGGCTAGACTAAGGATGACCGGTCTATGGTCAGAGTCTAACTCGTGTAGCACCTCTACAGAAGCCAAACGTAGGTTTGTATTCTTAAGGAGCGCTATGTCGAGTATGTCGGGTCGGTGACCGTAAATTCTAGAGAAGTGGGTCGGTTCGAGAGGGACTATAGGGTCGAACGGTATGATTGCCAAGTGATTAGCAAGCTTTAGCTTTGCTTGGAGTTTAGATCGCCTGCCACTATGACAGAGCCATCTAAGTCATACAGTACTTGGAGGTCGCTAAGTAGCATCTCCTTGTCTGGGGGGAGGTAGGCCGAGACTATCGTGATTGGCTGATGGCCTGTCATGCCTATTCGACAGACAGAGACCTCAATGTTCTTCAGCACGGGAGGGTCCAAAGGTACGCAATGCAGTGATTTCTTAAAGTAAATCAGCGTGCCCCCTCTGGCGGAGTGGGTCCTATCGTTGCGAACTATACGATAGTTGGCAACTGTAGGACTCCTCCGTTTACTCGGTTTGAGGAATGTCTCTTGGACGAGGAAGAGATCAAGTTGATGATCGCAGAGGAATTCTGCGACTTCATCGCGTTGTCTCGCTAATCCGTCTGCATTGTAAAACCCGATCTTTAGAGATCTGGGTTTTAGCCTGCAAGTGGTTTGGGTAGTCATTAGCGGGTGTACAGCCATTACGGTTGCAGGGATTTGATAAAGCGGCGGTAGGCGTGAGCCGCGTCGATGGCCAGTTGGATATTGGTCGGATCAGCTTCGGCCCTCTGGGAGAGGTCCTCAAACTGGTCGAGCAATTCCCAACCTTGAGTCTTAATGCGCTCGGCAAAACCTGAGGCGCGCCCTTTGCTGTTTGCTTGGGGCGCCCGGGTTTTGGGCGCTGAGGCCGATGGCTTTGAAGTCTGGGCTCCTTTGGCCGGGGCCTTTGGAACCTGTGACTTCTTAGCCAGCGGGTTGTAAGCCCAGCCCGATTGGACTGGGGCGGGAGGGGACGCGCTGGTTGGGGGTTTGGGGGACACCGCTTTAGCTGGGACTGGCACAGCCTTAGGGGCGACCACCTCACCCGCAGCCTTGGGTGCGGTCGAGGGGACGTAATCTGGCAGAGGCCAGTGTGGTCTTGCTGGTCGCAGGGATGTCTGTTGGACATCCAAGGACATTAGCGGGGGAGGGCTTGCTTGGGGCTTGGCGGAGCTAGTCTGCGTCTGAGGCTTTCGAGCGTTGCGCTTACTGCGAGGCCTCCTGGCGGGTCTCCTCGCCGGTGCCTTGGGACAGCCGCGATAGTTCGCAGGGTGTCCCAGGGACTGGCAGTTAACACAACCAGGTGGCTCGGAGCATTCGCTACGGTCTTTCGGTCTGGGGCATTCGGAGGTGTGGTGGCCTGGGGTCAGGCATTTGACACACCTCGGGGCGACGTGGCAGTTCTTAGACGAGTGCCCGTACAGTTGGCAGTTGTGGCACTGCCCCTGTACGGTCCCTCGCCGCGGCGGCTCGACGACGATGCCGCCGACGCCGCAAACTGTTTTTAGGATGGTTAGGATTTTCTGACCTTCCTTCGAGTCGTCAAGGTGGACCAGCACCATATCGAAGGGCTCGCCACCGTTTGATCGGCGCATCCGATGCACCTCTCTCACGGGGTACCCCTGGGTGGTTAGGTCCTCCTTGATGGAGTCGATGGGAAGGTAACGGCACACTCGGCGGATAACCACGCGGAGTGTTTTGTCCTCAGCGGTGCCGTAAGTGTAGTAGTCTACCTTACGAGCATCAAAGAGGGCCGTCGTAGTCCTGTACTCAGTGGGGGTCTGCAGCTGTATTTTATACATCTGCTCCTTGAGGATGTATGTAGTGCTAAGTGCGACTACACCTTTGGACTTTAACGTGGTGGACAATTCTTCTCACTTATCGATGCTGAGTAGCATGATAGGAGGGGGCTTGGTGATCTTGGCCGTGAGGCCAGAGGGTTTGGCCTTTGCCTGGGAGGCGGAGGCGCTTGTAGTGGGGGAAGAGGCGACAGAGTTGGTGACGGAGGGTCTCTCGTCTCTTCGTCTTGGCGCTCTTTTTGCTCTTCTCCTGAGTTGAACACTCAGAATCGGAGCCCGAAGAGCTGCCAGACGAGGACGATGACGTCTTGTCGCCGCGGGTCCGCTTATCAGCTTTCCCGCGCCTGACAGTTGTCCACTCGTTGTGGGCATCGTCATCGCTGTCAATGTGAGTGACGTCCATCTCTTCCTCTGTGGCTAGAGGCTGAGATGGAGAGGGGGTACGGTTACGGGGGAGTGGCGACTGCCTGTCCGTCTGGGTGAACGGGGCAGAAGAGGAGGGGACGGAGAGACTGAGTTTCTCCTGCGCTGTTGCGCCGGAGCAAGGGGGGTTGTCTAGCATGAGTATAGTCTTCACGGACTCCATCAAGTTTGTCCAGACAACTGGGTCAGACTTGAGGACCTTGAAGACAGCCTCAATGAAGCGTGGATCCTTGGTAATGTCTACCATGGAGGCGGGTACGGGGGCGGCCATCTTGTGATGGTTTTAAGAGCCTAACAACTACCGGAATTTACGTTGGTTCGCTCCCGGAGCGTTCCGAGAAGAAGAACCAACAAGAAACTTCTCGGCGGTCGCTCTAACAATAGAATGTCCCTAACAACTATCACCTCGGGTTGGACGGGCCCGAGGGTGTGTTGGTGTGTGTATCACCCTCCTCGCCGGGTTAGACGAGGAGGTATGTGTACCTATGGTGAGCCCTAAGCTTGTATCCCTCTCGCCAGTCTTATTGTGCGAAAGGGTTCCTAGCAGCTCTAATGCAGAGGGCGATATGGGCCGAAGCCGTCAGCACCCAAACAACAAGAGAGAATGGGAAGGTAGGGTAAGGAGGTGGGATTCCGATTTGGAGTTGACTAGGGTAGCCCCCAAGGCCAATGATTCCAAACCGCTTCCAATTAACTGGCGTTGCTCTGAAGGAGCAAGGCCTAGTGCTTGGGGCTACACTAACTTGGCTTAGTTGGCACGGTTACGTTTCCACCAAGTACCACTAGAAAAGTGGATTTTCCCTGAAGGGGCACGAAAGTACAAAGAAACAGACACTATATTGGGGTAGCGCTGTCTTGAAAAAGACGCCACTACACCAATTAATAGTGTGAAGGTTTGCCGAGATTCAACCAATCTGACGATCGATTTATCTCAACTGACGAACGTACACGAGCACGTATAGTCGGAAATAGTCGGGTAAGGCAGGAGCGCACGAACGTGTCCGTGCGCGTCGGCTGTCCAAACGAGACTCAGAGACGCACCGGTTGACTGGGCCTTATATAGGCGAAGTCCGACGTCACTCATCGCCCATTTTAAAAATTCCTCACAATACATACACTACTTATTTTTGTAAATAAATACTTAAAAAGATAATTACACTAAGGACAAACAAACATGTTCATGCACAGAAATATCTGTCCTGGGTGGGAATCAAACCCACGACCTGTGGCGTGCAAAGCAAGCATTTACTAACCACGCTATAGCATTTAAGCTAGTTCAACTAAGCTCATATTACGTCCACTATTTATATTAGACCTTATATACATGGAGTTAAGAGCTAAAAGTTAGCCAGTTCTAATGTAGAGCGTTGGTGTTCATTTGATAATAAAACTTGTCAGTTCATTAGGACGTAAAGTTAAGGGAAAGTTTAAATGTACAATGTGGGGAATTTTACCCCCGTTACGTCACATTTGTGCAGTTGCGTTTTAACTCCACTGAAATTTTATTGTTGGCCGTATTTTTAGTGTTGTTTTTAACGACTCTTTTTCACTTATGTGTCATAGCCGTGGTGTTTCTGGCCTAGAAAGAATAACAGAGCGATCCCATATCATTTTATTTTCTATATATATACCCACTAGCTCGTTTTTCGCCCTCTTATATAAGAGGATGAAAAACGAGCTAGTGGGTCACCTGGTGGTAACTGATCACCACCGCCCATGCACACTCGCAACACAAGAGGTGTCGCGAGTCCGGTTGCCGGCCTTGAAAAGAGTCCGCAAATAAATTTTGCTGAATCTCCCCACCCCCCTGCCCGATGAGCTCTGGCGACCTTACTCACACCTAGAAACACAACATTAAAACATTAATGTTATTATTAAGGAATGTCTTTTATAAGGTGGAGGTACTTCCCCAGTCGGGCTGCTCTTTGAGCGAATGAATGCTGAGCCCTACCTCTACAACCTACCTATCATCTAAATGTCATAAAAAGTGACTAAAATATACACCAAGTAATTAAACAGCAGCATCATCTGTGTACTAGCTACCACTTAACTGCGGTCTCCAACTCGCATGACTAGCGCGGTGACTATGGAAAACCCTCATCCATTCAGACAGTCAAGCGGCTCTCCTAGCCTTGAACTCTGACACTAGAACGTCAGGGCTGGTTATGAACTGCATTGACAGTCTCAATACCCTGTGCCTTAGGAACAAGGTGATACTTCGATGGGTACCGGGTCATGCGGGTATCGAGGGCAACGAAAGTGCCGACGAACTTGCACGGGCTGGAGCTAAATTGGTCCAATACGGCCTTGAGTCGATATGCGGAATACCAAAAAGCACAGTCCAACTCACCCTAAGGAACCATTGCCAACAGGAAGCTATTAACCGCTGGCACAAACTTCCAGGTTTAACTCACTCCAAAAAAGCTATCAAGGGCTACAACCGCAAAACTGCGAACGAAGCCCTCGCGCTTAATAGGAGGAATGTATGCATCATAACTAGGGTGTTAACGGGACATTACCGTGTCAGGAAACACCTGTCCACGGTGGGCATCGGAGACTATAGAGTGTGTAGATTCTGCAATAACGCAGACGAAACACCTCTACACCTGACCCGTCACTGTGAGCCACTGATGCATAAACGTTACACCGTCCTAGGCCAACACTTCTTGCACCAAGACGATGTTATCGATACTCCTGCCAAAAAGATTCTGCAATTTATCTATGTTGCAGGGTTAGACAGGGAAGTTAAGTTGGAGCGGCGAGCACAATAGTTCATCACTAGGAGGAGGTCCGGGGACTGGAAATGGCGGCTATTTCCAGAAGAATAAGAATGGAAAACCCTTGCACCCTTACTCTTTGACTATGGCAACATTACAGCAAACTTTAAGTGAGGCCTATGTCCAGCAGTCAGACTGATGATCAGGATCATATATGATTATCGTCATCATCATATCAGCCAAAAGAATGCAACTGCTGGACAAAGCCCTCTCTAAAGAGTGGTTTCCTGCGACTCTTACAAGATCTTTGGTCCATTTTGTAAGCCTCCTACAAGATGGACCGATGATCTTGTAAGGCTTAATGCTTTTGTATCATCAGGATAATAAGACTTGTTTAAGCATGCATACCAAATACGGCTGTACTATGCCAAATCGAATGCGAAGTTATCGAATATCAATTGATTGAGCACATTAATCGAATGTCTAAATACTCGAACGTTCATAGTTCCTTTAACGATAAACGATGGATTTGTTTCTGGAATTGTATGGTCGCAGTTCTAACCTACTTTTCTAGTAGAGAATATTTGATTAATAAACCATTTCAGACAGTTTTCATGTATTTTCTGTGTGAGAGAAGAAATAAAGCTATTATTATTATTATTATTCGATATTATGAAAATATACGACGCCTTTCGGATCGTAGCTTTTTGGTCCACAGGTCCTTGTTCCTAACCTCGGTTTGTAAGTGGTCAAGGAAAGAAGAAGGAAGAAGAACTGAGCGCATAAAGTGGCTTAATTTTTGAGAATATTCGTATTTCAGAGGGCGTGTTTAGCTTTCGGTCACGTTTTTAGTGGTTTAATTGCAGTTGTCTAGCTAAGTCAGATGCCTACTGAGCGGCTTGAACTACTCTGGAACCGTTACCCTGGTCACAGTAGGCACTGCGATAAAGAAGAAGTACTTTTTTTGCTTATTATAATCTTGTAGTGTTTTCCACTTATATGATGATGTCCTCCGCGACGTATCCGTCTATGGCGAGACCTGCTATTATTTTTTGTTGTAGGCGCGAATATGGCTCGCAAACCCAAAATCCGTATTCATGCCCGCTTGAGTATTTTTCGCCGGACCGTCTCAACTGGGTCGTGTTGAAACCGGTAGTAGATGAACCCACTGAGTTTGTTTCGCTGGGTCTTCCAGTTGGGGCGCAATGGATCCGGTGGTAGCATTAAAGCGCGACCGTCGTTATTAACACAAGATCCGTCATTATAATAATACCTTAATATAGACAGAACCATTGACAATATGTAGTAAAAATATTAGACTTAAACTAGATAATTAAACATAATATCTTGACAATAACTTGATACTAACTAGCTAAATATCATTGCTATAATAAAATAAATTTTATAAATGTTTTCATACAATGAGTACCTAAATATCTATGTTACTAGAAATAATAATGTATACAACTATATTACTACAAACATGTTCTGACTATTTACAAGCGCTTCTTTAAAGTCTACATGAATAAAAACCTTTTGAAATTATTTTTATTTATTTAACCCAAATTTCGTTTTAAGTACTCTATCGCATGGGGACTCTGCACTCGAAGTTGTAGAGAACTATATTAACCTAGGACAGACCATCCAACTAGGTAGATCGCCAGCACAAAAAAATCAAGCCAAAGCCAGTATATAACTATACATAACCGTCTCAAAAGGGGTCGTGTTGAAACCGGTAGTAGATGAACCCACTGAGTTTGTTTCGCTGGGTCTTCTCAGTTGGGGCGCATTGGATCCGGTGGTAGCATTAACGCGCGACCGTCGTTGTTAACACAAGACCCGTCATTATAATAATACCTTAATATAGACAGAACCATTGACAATATGTAGTAAAAATATTAGACTTAAACTAGATAATTAAACATAATATCTTGACAATAACTTGATACGAACTAGCTAAATATCATTGCTATAATAAAATAAATTTACTTTGTGTGGTTTATATCCCGCCTAGTAGTCACGATAACGAATACATGATTTTATTTAATATTATTGAACGTTTGTGTAATAAACACAAGGAAATAATAGTTTTAGGAGACTTCAATTTGCATTCTTGTTCACTAGCCATAAGTAATTATTATGAATACTTTCGCACTTTTTGTGGATTTACTCAGAGTAATTTAATCAGTAACTGCAATGAGCGTCAGTTAGACCTAGTATTAAGTACGATGGCGGGGGAAGGGAGTACGGGCGTAACAGTGTGCGCGTCGGAGGCGCCGCTTGTGCCTGTGGATGCATATCACCCACCGCTAGAAATCTCGGTAGGCATTAATGTGCGCTCGCGCTGGCTGCCCGGCTCGGCCGACCCGGCTGCTACTGTCATTAACACGCAGTCGCCAATTGGTTGGAATTTTAATAAGGCCGATTTCTTTTCTTTATATTCTTTAATATCTGCTGTGGATTGGACCCCTTTGTACGAGCTTGACTTAGAATCCAGTTTAAATTATTTTTACAGCATTATTAATTCTATTTTAGATGACTGCGTTCCAAAAAAAAGGCGAAGTTGTGTAAACTCAAGGTACATTTACCCTGAGTGGTACACTACAGATTTAATTCGCGACATAAAAATGAAAGCTTTTTTACACAAGCAGTACAAGGCAAGTAGATCTATAACTGATTATGGGGCGTTTGCCCGGTGCAGAACTAACGTTAAGAGTATGATAAGAGTCGCGTACGAGCGGTATCAACACCGTATTCAGGACCAAATGCTGAATGATCCAAAATCTTTTTGGAACTACGCTAAGTCCAAAAGAGGTAAGAATCCCCACAAAATTAAAAAAAATGGGGAAATATTGTCCGAGCGGCAGTGTGTTGAGGAATTTGCGCAGTTTTTTTATTCTGTTTATAGAACTGAGGAACCGGAGTTGAATGTAGGTGCGGCTATAGAGGGAGCGGGCTTCGAAAACGGAGCAGCACGGGTACACTTAAGCCAGCTACTGTTAGTAGACGTATGTAATGCGCTTAAAGAATTAAAACCTAAAAGGTCTGTGGGTCCAGATGGCATTCCGCCTTACATAGTTAAGGATTGCCGGCTTGTGTCATCTAAGCCACTACTTCATATATACAAAAAATGTCTACAGGCGGCGCAATTTCCAGAAAGGTGGAAAGTGACCCGTATTGTACCGGTTCCGAAGGGAGCTTCTGCAGAATCGGTGGATGGGTACAGACATGTGGCAGTGTTATCGACGCCGGCTAAAATATTTGAAGTTGCTATCTATAAGAGCATATTTTTGCAATTGGCGACGCAAGTTTCCGAAACTCAGCACGGTTTTCGACCAGGTAAAAGTACCACCAGTAATCTGCTTTGTCATATGATCCATTTGCAGACAACTGTGGATAGTGGGGGTCAAATTGACACCGCTTACTTTGATTTTAAAAAAGCATTCGACTTAGTCGATAATGACGTTTCGCTTAGAAAGTTAGCTGGTGTTGGTTTTACCCCACATTTACTAAATTTTTTTGCCAGTCGTATGAAAAGCAGGCAGCAGTACGTGGAATATGCGGGACATACGTCAAAACCATATTTAACGAGATCAGGGGTAAGTCAAGGGAGTAACTTGGGCCCCCTAGAGTTCCTGCTTATGATAAATGACCTCCCGCACGTTGTTAAAGACGCTAAGTGTTTACTGTTCGCTGACGACCTTAAATTATCTCTTGCCGTCGGGAACAATGACGACTGTGCTAGGCTGCAGGGGGATAAAGACAGAGTGGTGAACTGGAGTTGCGCAATCTCGTTTTCTCGCGCGCACTCCCCCATTAAACATAACTACCGCATCAGTGAATCACAAATGATTAGAGTCACAGAGGTCAAGGATTTGGGTATAAGTTTTAACACCGGGCTGACTTTTCGTGATCATATCATTAGGCTATGTAAGAAAGCTTTTAGAAATTTAGGTTTTATACTTCGAACAGTGAAAGGGTTCGCAAACATTCGAGCTATAATTTCCTTATATAATGCATTGGTTAGGAGTCAACTTGAATGTAATGCAGTCATCTGGGCACCGCATGAAGCTAAGTATAGCCTCATGCTGTAGCGTGTACAAAATAAATTTATTGGATATTTGTATATGCGACATTATGGAGTATATCCATTTTACCCTTTGATGTATCCCACTCTGTTTATTTTAGGCATGGTGGGATACAATGAACTAAGAGTTCGAAGGGAACAGGCACTAACATCATATATAAATAATAAAAATATTTAAAATCAAATCAAATAGATTAAAATATCTTATATTAGTTATAATATATATTTCAATTTGTATTTATATATATTATTATTTGAGTATTTATTTATTTTATCTTCTATTATACTCGCATGTTAGACTGTAGTAGTGATAATGAGAGCTTTTATTCTTTAAACAGTGATAATAACAGTTTTACAAGTTTACCTTCACTCGCAGATACTTTAGTGACGCAGTTTTCTGATGTACCCAAAAATCTTAATGTTGTTCATATAAATGCCAAGAGTATTCCGGCTCATTTCCCAGATATGCTGGTGACTTTTGACTGTAAAAATATTCATGCCATCAAGAATCATGGTTAAAACCTTGTCTGCAAACATCTTCATATTCCTTGCCTGGTTACAATCTGATTAGAAACGATCGTACAGGTGGTGGTGGCGGGGGAGTTGCAATATATCTGCGTAGTAATATCTCCTTTTCTATTGTAGATATGTCAACTCAGCCGCCGCCATCAGCTGCTGGCGAGCATCTTTTTATTGAAATTGATCATCACCATCGTAAAATACTACTTGGTGTTTACTATAGTCCTTCTCTACATGTAAATTACTTCTCTTCTTTGGAAAAACTTCCAGAAAACCTCCTGCCTTCTTACAGTCACACCATAGTCATGGGGGATTTTAATACCTGCCTCTTAAAGGCTGACAATCGCTCTTCTCGTCTTTTATCTTAGCTTGAGTCTAATAATTTAACTATGCTTCCCCTAAATGCTACGCATCAATTTCCTAACTCTATGCGTTCTCTATTAGATCTTATCTTCATCTCCTATCCCCAAATTGTCGCGAAGCATGGACAGTGTCCTGCTGACGCCTTCTCTCACCATGACTTGATATTTCCTTCATGCAAAATTAGGCCGCCTAAGCCTAAGCCTAATATCCTATTACAGCGCAATTTTGGTGGCATGAATTTATGTAATCTTCGACGTGATGTTAATAACATTGATTGGACACCACTATTTAGTTCTGACACCGTTGATGAGAAAGTTAATAATAAGCTCTCGACGATGACGTCAAACGACTCCTTCAGAAAAAAGCTGCGGCGAAATCCAAAATTAGGTCGCACAACACCGACTATTTTCGAAATAAATATGTCTCCATTAGAAATCACTGCAATAAGGTGTGTAGAGATGCACAACGCCAGCATATTCACGAGTCCGTTCAAAACGGAGACCCAGCAAAAGTGTGGAAATTTCTAAAATCTATGGGGGTCGGTAAATCTCGACAGGATGCCATTCCTAAAAATTTAGACCTTAACTTGCTTAATCAGCACTTCTCTGCGTCGTCCAACTTTAATAGGACAGTAAAAACTAGTACATTGAATCATTTAGCATCCTGTCCGGCTCCTCAACATCCGCAGTTTGTTTTTAGTCCATTTCCGGCTTGTGATGTTAAGAAGAACATATTTTCCATCGCATCTAACGCTATTGGAAGTGATTGCGTAAGCCGTAACATGATCTTACCTATCCTTGACGACATCCTTCCCATACTTTGTCACATCCTCAATCATTCCATCTCCCAAGGTCTTTTTCCACGTCTGTGGAAGGACACCCAAATCACACCAATACCCAAGAAATCCCATCCTAAGTCAGTTTCTGATTTTCGTCCTATCTCTATACTCCCTTTCCTTTCCAAAGTTCTTGAACGACTCGTCCATTCCCAACTCAGCGCTTTCTTACACAAGAACAATCTCCTCAATCCTTATCAATCCGGTTTCCGTCCTGGTCACAGTACCACCACAGCCCTGATCAATGTTACGGAAGATATTAGGTTGGGAATGGAAGATGGAAATCTGATAGTGCTTGCATTGTTGGACTTCAGCAATGCATTCGGCGCTGTTGATTTTGATATTCTACTGGCTATCTTACGTTCACTTAACATATCTCCAACGGTAATTGACTGGTTTCGTAGCTACCTGTTTGGTCGCCAGCAGCGTGTTTGCATAGAAGATTCTTTCTCTTCCTGGTGTAGCACTAATGCCGGTGTACCACAGGGCGGCGTTTTATCACCTTTACTTTTTGCTATTATTATAAATGCCATCTCTGATCAATTAATTTCCTCTTACCACCTTTATGCAGATGATTTACAAATTTACTCCCAAGCACCACTTGAAAAATTATCGGAAGCCATCGAAGTTAATAATGCAGATTTGTCACGTATCAGTAAGTGGAGTATGAGATACGGTATAACAGTTAATCCTACGAAGTCCCAGGTAATAATTGTTGGTAGTTCCCGAAAATTCCTAAATATTGACTAATCACAGATTCCTCTTGTTGTTTTTGACGGTACTATTATACCTTTTTTGGACAGAGTCAAGAACTTGGGTATTGTTATGGACAATACCTTATCGTGGGGCTTTCAAATGCAAGAAGTAAGCAAAAAGATTTTTGCTTCTGCAAGTTCCTTGAGACGTCTGCGAAACTTTCTGCCAACTGCTACCAAGATTGCACTTGCTCAGTCCCTTCTTCTCCCTATCCTTGACTATGCTGACACCAGTTATCTTGATCTAACGGAGGAACAGCTTGATAAACTTGAGCGACTTCAAAACTTTTGCATACGTTTCATATTTGGTTTGCGCAAATATGATCATATATCCGAATTTCGCAATAAACTCAAGTGGCTACCAATACGTCTTTGTCGGAATACTCATATCGTATCACTTCTATTCAGTATTCTGTTCATCCCATCTACTCCACATTATCTCAAAAAACGATTTAATTTTCTTCACACAAATAATTCAAGATTTTTGCGGTCATCAGAAAACTTACGACTTAAAATACCCTGGCCATTCTACAAATTTTACTGACAAAGCTTTCAGTATACAAGCTGTCCGATTGTGGAATGCATTACCTATCAAAATAAGACGCGCCCAGTCACTTAGATCTTTTAAATGTATGGTTAAAGAACATTATTTGAACTTACCTAGCTGCCGCTGAGACTTTACTTAAATCAGCCGAAAGTATGCTAGTTTACATATTAGTTTTTATGTGAGTATAATTAGGTTTATATATTTATTTATATATGTATATATTTATATTAATATATATGTATATATGTTGTGTATGTATGTATACAGTACTGTATATAAGTATTATTCTTACGTATATGTATATACGTAAGCTATCTTTTCTTATTTTCAATAAATTCGTACACCTTTTGCTACCATTATCCATAGATATTAAATTCTGGTCCATCCAACGCAAATAGGTTGCATGGAAGAGATCGCTTTTAGCGATAAGGCCGCCAATTGCAAAAATGAGGCTCTATGCATACTGTACTTTGTATATTATTTATGCAATAAAGTGTACTTCTTCTTCTTTTTAAAATATTTAGGGGTAAAATTCATAATGCTGAAGTTTTAGAACAGATAGCCCTGTGTGTCCCGGACAGGTATGTTTGGAGAAGGAGACGGCCGCGATTGCTAGTGGAACCGCGTGGTCGGACTAATCTTGTACATGAGGCGCCCCTGACGCGTGCTCTCCGTACTCTTAACCTTATAGCAGCTGAGACTGACCTATTTGTGTGTTCTCTGAGTGAGTTCACGAGAAGTGCATTATGTATAATTTGTTATAAGTAAATTTGTGTAGTGGTATAAAATAGTTATATACTTAGATAAGCACTCTATCGCATTGGATTTATACCTGTAAAGATAGATGTAAGAGGAAATAAATAAATAAAAATAAAATAAAATAAATTTTATAAATGTTTTCATACAATTTGTATTATCTATGTTACTAGAAATAATAATGTATACAACTATATTACTACAAACATGTTCTTACTATTTACAAGCGCTTCTTTAAAGTCTACGTGAGTAAAAACCTTTTTAATTTATTTTTATTTATTTAACCCAAATTTCGTTTTAAGTACTCTATCGCATGGGGACTCTGCACTCGAAGTTGTAGAGAACTATATTAACCTAGGACAGACCATCCAATTAGGTAGGTCGCTGATCGCCAACACAAAAAAATCAAGTCAAAGCCAGTATATAACTATACATAACCGTCTCAACTGGGTCGTGTTGCAAGCGGTAGTAAATGAACCCACTGAGTTTGATTCGCTGGGTCTTCTCAGTTGGGGCGCATTGGATCCGGTGGTAGCATTAAAGCGCGACCGTCGTTATTAACACAAGGTCCGTCATAATAATAATACCTTAATATAGATAGAACCATTGACAATATGTAGTAAAAATATTAGACTTAAACTAGATAATAAAACATAATCTCTTGACAATAACTTGATACGAGCTAGCTAAATATCATTGCTTTCATAAAATAAATTTTATAAATGTTTTCATACAATCAATACAATGTGTACCTAAATATCTATGTTACTAGAAATAATAATGTATACAACTATATTACTACAAACATGTTCTGACTATTACAAGCGCTTTTTTAAAGTCTACGTGAATAAAAACCTTTTTTATTTTATTTTATTTTTAAAACATACAACACTAATAGTCAACTTTACTGCGTGTCCACTTATACAACATGTAACGTAATTAACGCACACCCTGAAACACCCCAATTAGAATATTATAGTGTAATCATAATACATATACGGAATTTTTAATTTAACATGTATATGCATTGTTATTTACTAAATTAGTTTCTTAGAATAAAGTTTATTTTTCTTTATTTGTATTGACGGAATTTGTATGAATAATAATAATAATATCTGGGGACAATGTCACACAGATCATCCTAGCCCCAAACTAAGCAAAGCTTGTACGATAGGTACCAGGCGACGATATATATACTTATATAGATAGATAAATACTTATATACATAGAAAACATCCATGACTCAGAAAAAAATATTCGTGCTCATCACACAAATATTTGCACTTACCGGGATTCGAACCCAGGAATACAAATAAATCTGCGATTTTAAAAGTCTTATTACTTTGATCGGTCCATTTCAATTTGTTTTGACTGTATTGGGTTAAAATGACTATAATTCACGAAGATTTAATTATTTTGAATAAAAAAATACCTAAAAATTATATAAATCGATTCAGTAAACGATTCTGAACAAACTATTTTCAGGATGTGCGTAAATTAAGTTACATGTTGTATACATAGTTTATAATAAGTGAAAATGGGTCCTTATAAATAACAGTAGGCATACCTACTGAAAATACCAGCAGTAACATTTCCGTGGAGTCAAAGCTATGTTTACTGCACAAAATATCGTGGCAGGCTAAATTCCTCACATTCAGTACTACCTATATATACAGGTTTTACAATGAGTGGATCTTATATAAAAAATAGCGAACATTTTCAGACAGCCCAGCTTTATCTATTTGCAACGTTTGGCGCAGCAGCTAAGACAGTCGCCTCGCCGTTTCGTGTCGCGGGTTCGAGTGCCGCGCCGGACAACTATCTGTGTGACCCATAAATAGTTGTTCTGAATCTGGATGTAATTTGTGTCCGTCTGTATATTATATGTTTGTACCCCGCGACACAGGGATTAGATTCCCTAGTGCTAGCGTTGTCTTTGAAAAAAAAAATAAAAAAATGGGCAAGCAAAAATTTTGTCTTCCGGCGGTTCTTGAACCAGCACCCTCGACTACATTCCGGAGTAAGCGTTTTGCCATTAAGTTACGAACAATACACACTGGCTGATCAAATTTAGGATTCGTTTAGTAAATCCACATACACAAAGCTATAACGACTCAAACGTCCGGTTCATTTGACACATGATGTTACTATGTCCACGTGATTTCGACCTTGCAAATGCTACCTGACTATACGGATAATAACACTTCGTATTAATTTATTACATGTCCTAACCTAAAAATGTGCTATAAAGCTTAAAGTACATAAAACTTACTTTGTGAATTAGATTGTGAATCTATTTTCATTTTAAATTATGAAATTGTGGGTTAAACATGCGACATGTAATATTTTTCCGAGTTGAACAAACTCCTACAAATTAACATCGACTTTACATAAAAATACTTCTAATTGCAACATAACATACATAACAAAAACTAGATTAAATACCCTTTTAAATGATATATTAATATCTATAAAACCCATACGTAATTACAAAGAAACATTTTTGTGGACGTGTTAGTCGTTAATTTCGTCAAAAAAGGGTAAAAAAAATATGACGAACTGACGATTCCACATGAATGTAAAATTTTTACGGAATAAAGTTACTTTGACTTTGACTTTGACATGTCAGCGAACGACGTCTCCTGCTGGACAAAGGCCTCCCTAAAAGATTTCCACAATGGAGCTGTATCCATTATTTGGAGGAATATCCCATAATCGCCACGCTTGGCAGACGGGTTGGCGATTACACAGAGACACTGCTCTCCATTCTCTGAGTGATATTGGAGACTAATTCTATGCCCCCCACGGGAATATAATAATAATAACTACCCCCCCCTGTACTGTGTGATGACGGCGACAAAAATCGGAATCAGAATATCATCACCCCATCTCATCCCGTGGGGGGCGTAGGAGTCGACCCGAGGGAATATCTACCAGAGGATGGGCAGCAGCTTCCTTCTGATTACTATGACCATCTTACTGCGATCGCCAACCCGTCTGCCAAGCGTGGCGATTATGGCATATCTCCCCCAAGACGATTCTTGAGGGAGGCTTGTCCAGCAGTGGACTTATTTAGCTGTAATGATGAAGTCCAGGCAGGTTTCGGAACCTGCCTGGACCTCACATCTAAAGAAAGAGGGAAAGTCTGGATCTCTCGGAGTTAAACCAGAAATACACAAGGTGTTACTGTGAAGCTGATTTGGCAAGATCCCGCATAATCATTACTTTTTTAGAGTTCCGTACCCATAGGGTAAAACGGGACCCTATTACTAAGACTTCGCTGTCTGTCTGTCCGTCTGTCACCAGGCTGTATCTCATGAACCGTGATAGTAAGACAGTTAAAATTTTCACAGATGATGTATTTCTGTTGCTACCATAACAACAAAGATTAAAAAAAAATATTTCAATGTGCTCCCATACAACAAATGTGAATTTTTTGCTCGTCCTTGTAGATAATAGTACGGAACACGTCGTGCGCAGGTCCGACTCGCACTTGGCCGGTTTTTAGTTGTTACCAGGAGCGGAATGATACCTTTATAATAATATTACCAAGAAATATCCTCTAATATTTATGAGGGTATAAACTCATAATTCTGGTATTAAATAAGTTTTTCGCTTACGTGTGTCTGACTGATTACTTCGCCGAACTCATTCTGGTTAGATACTCGCTGAGCCACTTTCTTTGATTATACTGGCATAAACCAATTTCTAGGATTGTTTAGTTAGACAACATGTACATTATTGCAAATAAAAGTGTATTTGGGTTAAAACAAACCAAAAAATGATGGCGCATTTATACTAATCTTGTTTAAGTTTATATATTTGGACTGATTGGAGCCGAAAGCTTGTTGTATTGAATATATTACATTACCCTGTATATGTATATATATATCTATCTATACATATATTAAAATCGTAGAAAAATCAAAACTGTACATTGAATATTTTTCTAAAAGGATACTTGGGGCGTGATATACAATCTATATCGAAGACAAAAATATAGTTTTTAGAATGTTTGTCTGTTTATCTGTTTGTCCGTATGTATGTCCGGGCTAAACTAAACTACTTCAAATTTTGCATGAATATTACGAAGAGGTCGGGTCAACATATAGGCTACATATTATCACGCTAACACATACGGGGGAGAAGCTGCGATAATTTAAGTTTAACGCGGGTAAAACTGCGGGGCACAGCTAGTTTGTAATATGCACTTTAGTCAAATAAACATCCGAATTGAACATTTTAATGTCTAGAAATATGGACAAACTAAACTTACGTAGAATATGACTAGATATCTAAAAAAGAAATGCAGATTGCATGCCAATAAAAATATAGAATAACCTTCCTTAAAAAATATAAAAAAAATATTAGCTCAATTTAGAAAGAGTTTAGTGAAAGTTGGGTATGGCAGAAAAAGAATGAAAGTAGTAGTGAAAATAAATGCAGTGGAAATGAGAGCTCTGATAAGTATGGGTTGTGACTTTGAGGGACTGAATTTGAAATACTGATGTAAGAGAGCGTCATGTGTGAAAGAGGATGTAGTGACAAAGATTGAAAAAGGCATGCTGAGATGGTTTGGCCATTTAGAAAGGATGAATGAAAGAAGATTGACAAAAGATCTATGCCTGGCCTGTGTTAATGGGACAACCAGAAGGGACCTCGTCGAACATTCTCTGACCAAATCGGCGACGTTCTCAAGTAAGGGCAGATCAGAAGTACCCTAAACCGGCGAGCACGTATGAAAAATATAATGACAGTAGTCGAGGCAAAAGAGGTGTGCAAAGATCGTGACAAATGGAAGTCCGTTGTCTCTGCCTACCCCTGTAGGAAACAGGCGTGGGTCTATGTATGTATGTTTGTATTAATCTCTTCAGAGAGACATGTTGTTATACCCCTAAGGAATATCTAGATCATAAGTGAAAATAATAACGTAACTTTTTTTAAAGTCAACGAAAATACTACGTAAGTTAATCCCTGTGTCAGTACTTCAAAACCATATAGTTGATCGACACAAAGTACAGACGCCAGCACATCCAGCTACCCCAATCTGTCAAATTTCTTTTATAGATTTTCAACTTTATCACATAAGCATAAGGTTCCCTTTCAATTGGGCAAATTTGACAGATTGAGGTAGCTTGATGAGCTGGAGTCTGGACATCTAGACTCAGAGCAACCGTTTATGAGCGCACAAATAGTTGTGAAATTGAATAGATTTAAGTTTCACAACCATACATTCGCATTTGAATATGTATATAACCTTTGAATTCACACTTATTATATCACGTTTGAAAAATTAGATTAGATTTGATATTATTTTGTGGTCGGACCAATTTTGGTTGACTTCTTTGCATAAATGGGGCCCAATTCCGTTTTAATATAAATTAAATCGAATAAATATTAATTCAAAATCGGTTGATAAGTAACTTAGATACTGTGTAATATACACAAAATAAGAAAAGTATTACCGTCATATTGATAACCTTTCTCCACTAAAAGTTAGCTTAACTATAAAGGTCAGTAATTATTAACAACATTTGCTTTATTTGTAAGTAAAGCTCAATAATAATATTTCATGGTTATAAATACTAACTAGAGACGTAATTTATTCTTAGAATATTCTAGAAAGTTCTACGAAGGCGTAGAAAAACTAATTATGACTTATAGCCCCGCCGCTCTGACTAGTTAAGAAACTAAATCAATTGTGATTGAGTTTTCATTTAAAACGACTCGTCTAAGTTGTGTTTTTAAATTGATTTATTGACTTTTTTAATTGTTAAAAAGCTTATCTTAAAAATAAGTCTTGTTAATTTAGACCATTCAGACAATATGTAGTAAAATTTTAATTTCAATAATATTAAAAACTTCAACTAAACCTAATCTCCTTGACAATAACTTAATACAAGCTACCTAAATGTCACTACCATTATAAAATAAATTGTATAAATGTTTTAACATTCCGTGTACCTAAATATCTGTAATAAGTAACTAGAAATAATAACTGTATTACTACAAACATGTTCTGACTATTTACAAGCGCTTTTTTAAAGTCTACGTGACTAAAAACCTTTTTTATTTTTTATAGTAACGAAATATATAATAAACAAAAGTAGTTTACAAAATATTTAGTGTTCACTTATAATATTGTGGAATATTATACTTAAATATCATTATCACCAGCCCAGTATCGTCCACTGCTGGTTATAGGCCTCTCGCAAAGGATACCACAAGGTTGCCATTTGGAGGGGTTTGCTGTAGTTTTTCGTTAGGTAGTATAGCTATGGTACAGACGCCAGCATATCCAACTACCCCAGACTGTCAAATTTCTTTTATAGATTTACAACTTTATCACAATAGCATAAGGTTCACTTTCAATTGGGGAAATTTGACAGATTGGGGTAGCTTGATGTACTAGCGTCTGCACATAGATGGCGCTGCTACCATTCTACCTGCTGTATCCTTTAGTCGCCTTTTACAAGACCCTCGGGTAGCACTGTAATTCTTTCTGGGTCGAGAACCACCCGGTACTCAAATATATGGGAATAATAGTAGGAAGTAAATTGCTTATAATATAACAATTAAAGCACAAAACTATAATAAAATAACTACTAACCTCCACAGCCAGCAGTGGTTTTCCGTGATCTACGTGGCGATTATAGCATATCCCCCCATTCTTTGGGCAGGCTTTTGTCCAGCTGTGGACGTTCTTTGGCTATTTAATAAGCATTGCCATCCAGCGTCGCAATACTGCCAGCATTCTGCGAATGTGTTGTGTCAACTAGACAGAATCACACAACTTATTAATTCGTTCGGCTATCAGAGGTTTGATTTTGAAAACAATTTTACCTTTGGTCTTTTTACTGGATTTGTAAAGATAAATTCTATCAAAAGCGTGAAATCTCAATGGCCCTTGAAATTTTGCAACCGTCTGTTTCCTTGATTAAAGAAATAATTATCCTATTTGAATGGGACCATCAGCAAACAGATTCATCTGAAGAACACGATTATTTGTTATGTATCTTTGTGTAATTTGTCTATAGTAAGTTTGTATTTAGATATATATAATTCGACCTATCTGCAGAATAAAGTTAAGTCTGCATAATCGTTACTTTAGAATCAGTTATAACATTTTACATAATTTGCAAAAAATATCAAATTACTAGAATAATTATGTTGAATGTTATAGGTGATTTTGTACTAGACAAATTTCAAATCGATCTCGATCGATTTTTTATTTATTTCATTTTTCATTTATTTACAAACTTTTCATACACAACTTCCTATGAAGTCCCTGACTTCTGAGCTACGTAAGAACCTGTATTACAGAAGTCAGTGCCCTCTCCCAGTTTCGTTCGTTAATACAAATTGTGAATAAGAATTAAAAATAACATTAAGTGTGTGTGTGTGTGTGTGTATGCGTGTGTATAATATACCCCATGACTGTGGTCTTATCAGTAAAATCCCTATCCTACTAATATTATGAACGCGAAAGTTTGTTAGTATGGATTTTTGATATTCTTTCAAGCAAAAACTATAGAACGGATTTTGATGAAACTTTGTACGACGTAACTTTATTCTGCTGTGTGGTGACTGCATAGAATATCATCACCCCATCTCATCCCGTGGGGGGCGTAGACATCGACCGAGGGAATACCTACCAGAGAACGGGCAGCAGCGTTTTGTCTATGAACCGCGACCATCAAACTGTGATCGCCAACCCGCCTGCCAAGCGTCGCGATTATGGCATATCCCCCAAGATGATTCTTGGGAGAGGCTTTTGTCCAGCAGTGGTCGTACTTTGGCTAAAATGATGATGATGAACTTTATTCTACAGATAGGTCGAATTATTAGTATACAGACAGAGCTATAAACCTATTTGTTGTACGCCTATTATATGTCAGGTTATTGGGACACCATTAATGATGTGAGGTTTTCGATGATATCAGGGAAAGTGATAGAGAGAAAAAATGATATTCCCTTTGTCGTAACAACATAAAGGTTAGTCTTACACCCAGGAGAGTCAATAAATGATCCACATTAAAAAAAAGCATTACTTTAAAAATTACATATTTTAATATTAGCCACCTACCTAGCATTTTAGGAAGTAGCCTATATGTTTTAATATTTATAACAGAAAGAGATAGAGAGACGATCATGCCATTTGTCGTCTGGACAGTCACCATAAGTTTATTAACATTTAAATAAAATCTTTAGTTAAATGATTACATATTTTCTTAATACCCGCGTACCAATTGCTAGTAGATTAACAAAGAGAGAGAGAGAGGGAGGTGAAGAAAGTGAGAGATAACTTCATGGCCTTTACTATTATTACAGCATACAACTCTTTACGCCCCCAAATCGCGCCACTAGAAGTTTCACATAAAATTACGTAATATCTAATTCTCCGGTCTTTAAAATAATAAAATTTTGTTTTTTTTTATAGAGACAACGAGCAATTGGGTCACCTGATGGTGAATGATCTCCGCCGCCCATGTACAGACGCCAGCACATCCAGTTTCATTTTCAAAGATTTTCAACTTTATCACATAAGCATAAGTTATAAAAGTTATTACTAACAAATGTCTTCAGTAAGATGGAGGTACTTCCCCAGTCGAGCTACTCTTTGAGCATTCGCTCAAAGAGCAGTTCATCCGAAAGCGGTGCCCTACCTGTCTAAGAATTAAATTATTGCTTTAATTGGTCGGTCCAGTTGGCGTGACTTGTAAATACTTGCCTTTTACGCCGCAGGTCGTGGGTCGTACCAACGGCATATATTTCGTGCACGAACATGTCTGTTTGTCCTGAGTCTGGGTCTAATTGTCTACATAAGTAGTATACATATATAGTATATAATAATCTGGTTTCCATACTACAAGCTATGTTAAGTTTATGATCAGATGGCCGTGTGTCAATAATCTCCCAAGATATTTTCATTTAACATTCACATTCCCACACACACGGTTATCAGTCCACATTCTAAAAAAGAATTGTAAATTTGGATCATTAACTCAATTCATCGTGAAAAATCGAGTGACTACGACAGTTAGTTTTGTCTTTTGTCTATGGAACCCTAAAAGCATTATTGGATTGGCTTCGTATAGAGCAATGACTGGGAACGTTTACCCGCTTCTTTTAATCAAAGTGAAGGCGCCGCTAATCTGACAGCTACGTACTAAATCCTATCCAACAATACAAATAGAACTAGATACTATTTGTTTCATTACTATTTGGTAGCGAGTGCATCGACCTTGTCATATAACAAACGAGCGGAGATCCGGCCTCCAGTTCCGGAAACACAGATACATAATGAACACTGGAATAGACTGCAATTTTGTAATGACTTATCAAAAACACAGTTGGGAAATGTTATTAAAAGTAACTGACCAAATTGTTTTCATTGACGGTCACCGTAGCCTAGTTGGTAGTGCCTACGAAGCTGGTGGTCCTGGGTTCGAATCCCGGTAAGTGCAAATATTTGTGTGATGATCACGAATATTTGTTTCTGAGTCATGGATGTTTTCTATGTATATAAGTATTTATCTATCTGTATAAGTATGTATATCGTCGCCTGGTACCCTTAGTACAAGCTTTGCTTAGTTTGGGGCTAGGATGATCTGTGTGACATTGTCCCGAGATATTATTATTATTGGCACTTTGTTGGGAAACGTTCTCTTTATGGTTTATATATGTGCCGTCACATAAAACACTCGGCCAGAACTGGGATTATATGATCATATTTGTATAAAATATTTTTAAGGCATTTATTTCTACAGAGTCATAAATGCCTGAACTCTTAGTTTGTATTTTAAAACTACTAGTTTTTTAATGGTTTATTGTATGGAGATTTTAGATTTTGGAAGCGCCCTTAATTCATTGTGTTTTGTTGTCCGTTTGGTTGTCTGATGATTTGGAGTCTGATCACGTGTTCGTACAAAAACCTAACTTGTCAAATTACAAGCTTTTTTATTATCAGATAATATTTTCTGACACCTCTTGGTTTCTCACTGATTAAACTCGTTGCGGAATTCAATACCAGTGATATCCAGGAACGTACCTGTCAGTGCCTTCTCATTGTATACCACTGTTGATCCTGGCTAATAGGAGTTGCTGTGGTTAACAATATTAGTTCCTAAAATACAAAAATATATGAGATATTTTGGCCGTATTTGAGGATTCATTATTAGTTTTCACGACATACTCGTCATTAACCACGCTCTTTTAAGATTGACTATATGTGTCCCCATTCTTGTATGGCGTTTTAGTGTTTTAATGAACATGATTTTTACAATAGTGTAAAACATATAATAATTCTTAGCTCTTGTAATAGTTAACCTAATCAACCATAAATGTGGTACACAACGTGGTAGCGAGTGCCATAACTCCATGATAAGATAAACGAGCGGAGATCCGGAAACACAGATACTTGATCACTGGAAGAGATTGCAACTCGTAGAAGAACACACTATTCGCCACAATAAGATTAATTATATTAAAGAAATAAATTTATTACAGCACGTATTTGCTAATATGTGAGTGTGAAATGTTGGATTATTATGTAATCATGTACTTTTTATCGACAAAAGGTAGCTATATTTGATTGAATATGTACATTTATTTATGGCTAGCTGGCACCCGCGACTTCGTCCGCGACAATTTTGAATGATCACCTATGTAACTATTTACTTCTAGCTTAATCTCAAAAATAAAGCTTTAAAAACAAATAAGCAATGCAATATAAATTTAAGAAAACCTTTAAAATAACCTAACTAACTAAGAACGAAACTAAAGACTACTTTGCTACTGTTATTTCAAAAAAAAGACCCGATATCATCAACCAAAAAAATCAAAGAAATACACATCAAATGTCCTTAAGGATAGCCAGTAAGTTAAATAAAGTAAAATAATATTCAATGATGCATTCATCACAAAGGTTGCGGCCACGGCATCGATAAGTCTAAAATCACATTTTGTGAACGAAACCATAGCCCGATCTAAAACGATGATTACGCCATCTACTAACAAAAATATAAACTTGTAAAGCGGTAAAATTAAGATGTGTGCTTTTTTGGGTGAGATTTCGGCGATTATTTTTTGATTTAGCTTTTATTTCAAGCATTATTTATTTTAACCGATATGCCAAATAAGTTACACGATCTGAAACGATATTATCTAGGTACAAAATTGTGAACGGGTAGGCCAGTAAAATTAAGATTTTTTTTTTTGGGTGCGATCTACTAAATTCGTTTTTATCCCAATTTTATTAAAATGTCGTTTTTTAATTTGTTATAAAAATTATACAAAAAAATAAGTTACAAATCTTATAAAACGCTAAATCTTTACTTGACTACGACATTTTAACAACTTGGCATAAAAACGAATTTATTTTAAATTTGAGTTGGCGTAAATTGTTGGTGTCGATCTATTGAATCAGTTTGAGATAAACTTTTTTAACAACAAATTATTCCCTGAATTTTGATTTTAAAACATGTATTGCTTTAATTTTAACTGAAATCCAAACACCAATTTTCATGCGTTTATCTCCAAAAAAGAAAAACAGATTTTCGTACAAATTTACATCCCCTATTTTACGTCCTTAGGGGTGGAATTTCCACAAATCCTGAAATATATATTTATAATTTTTAACTGAAAGACCAAAAACCGATTTTCGTGGGTATATTTAAAAAAAATCACATTTTTTTATACAAACTTACATCCCCTATTTGTCACCCTTATGGGTCGAATTCCCGAAAATCCTGAAACATAATAATATATGGTTTAAATTTTTAACTGAAATGCCAAATACCAATTTTCATGCGTTTAGCTTAAAAAAAATCAAAATAAATTTAAAAATATTAACGCCCTTGGGGGTGGAATTTTCAAAAATCCTGAAATATATATTTTTATTGTTAACTGCAAGGCCAAATACCAAAGTCATGCCTTTAACATCAAAATGACGCATTTTCATAAAATCTTTCATCCCTTATTTTACTCACTTAGGGGTGATATTTTCAAAAACACTTCTTTAGGGGATGCCTTCGTCATAAAAGGTACCTACAGTCAAAATTTCAAGTCTCTAACCCCATCCGTTTAGGCTGTGCGTTGATATGTCAATCAGTCATATACACTTACATCCCTTATTTTACGCCCTTAGGGATGGAATTTCCAAAAAATCCTGAAATAAATATTTTATATTTTTCAACAGAAAGGCCAAGTACTTACTAGACGTGTGCGCCGATCGGCGCGGCGCACGCCGCCGGTCAATTTAGCCACGCTGACGCCGCCGCCGATTTTTATCAGCGTCGAAATTTAAATAATTTTCTAAATTTATTTTGAATATAATATAAAGCACTTAATTTTAATATATATAATTTTTTAATTTGCATAATTAATAGTGTTTTTTTGCATTTGTGAAATAACACGTCAGGCAGTCTGATATTTTGCAAGAAACAGCAAATAAGTACAGCGGAACCTTCACTTCCGCTTTGATCACTCAACCATCTACATCAACATCATCAAGCCTTCTTTTGGCTTTTTCAGAGAGGTATGGTTGGAGCAGTTGCAAGCAGTGTAAACCTTTTTTTTTTAATAAGGCCGGGGAATGCCTTCGCATGCCACCCGCAAAAAGTCTCTGCGGTGGGTATGTCGGATTCGCACTAACTAAATCTAACCTAACATGGACTTCTCTTGGCGCTTGATGGGGGTAGCCCCGGGAACGCGGGTATTCTGCTCCGGTGCTCCCCTTTTGAGCCATATCCCAGAATCAGATAGTTGGGACACGTACCCTGGGAGAGCTCAGGAGTGCCCTCCCCTATTGCTGACGGTCCGGCACAGCGACTGACACAAACAGATCGCTGTCTTTCCGGAGCTTCCTCGATTCGAGTCCAAGTCAAAGTCGAAGTCGAAGTCGAAGTCGAAGTCGAAGTCGAAGTCGAAGTCGAAGTCGAAGTCGAAGTCGAAGTCGAAGTCGAAGTCGAAGTCGAAGTCGAAGTCGAAGTCGAAGTCGAAGTCGAAGTCAAAGTCAAAGTCGAAGTCGAAGTCGAAGTCGAAGTCGAAGTCGAAGCCGAAGCCGAAGCCGAAGCCGAAGTCGAAGTCGAAGTCGAAGCCGAAGCCGAAGCCGAAGTCGAAGTCAAGTCAAGTCGACTCAAGACAAGTCAAGTCCACCACCGTTCTCAAAAAATCCGGGTCCCAGGGTGCATGTCATCGGAGGGAGCCACGATCACGCGTGTGCAGTAGGTACCATTTTGTACCGGCGCCGCGGCGCCCTCATGGATCTCTATTCCTCTTCCGCTATAGTGATCTATAGCACCTTGACGGCGACTTTATATGGCCTATGCGCTCCGACAGCCTCTCCTGCATTGCATCGCCTGCTCCGACGGGCCCGCTGGTCCCGACGACACGCTGCAACTTATTCCGATCAGAAGTGAAAGCCTGCCAGGCTAGCTTAAACGTCAAGTTAAAAAAAAAAAAACAACTCCTGGTAGTAAAGTGGCTGGGTAGGATAATCCTGTAGTGGTTTAACGCTGGGAATACTTAAGAGTATTGGATGTTGGATGCTAATATTAAATCAAAGCAAATTTTACTTATTTTCACCATCCACGCCGATTATGCCGATGACGCCGCCGCCGCCGACATATTTGATGCCAAACGCCGCCGCCGATCATTTAAGCATTGGCGCACATGTCTAGTACCTACTCATTTTCATGCGTTTAACTTCAAAACTATCGCTTTTTCATACAAACTTACATTCCCTATTTTACGCCTTTAGGGGTTGAATTCCTAAAAATCCTGAAATATATATTTTTAATTTTTAACTGAAAGGCCAAATACCAATTTTCATGCATTTAACTTAAAAATTGACACATTTTTCATAGAAACTTACATCCCCTATTTTTCGCCCTTGGGGGTGAAATTTCCGAAAATCCTGAAACACATATTTTTTATTTTTAACTGGAAGGCCAAATACCAACTTTCATGCCTCTAACTTCAAAAACGGCAAAGTTTCATACTAACTTGGCACCCCCGTTTTACCCCCTTAGGGATTGAATTTCAAAAAATCCTTCCTTGTTCCTTGTCTACATTATAAAGAAAACATCTGTGCTTTCTAGGGCCAAGGGTTTGGGCTGGGCGTTGATGAGTCAGTCAATCAGTCAGTCAGTCAGGACTTCTCTTTTTATTTATATGGACTACACTTTTATACACTTTGAAGGTAAATGACGTCGAAATTATTTACTTTACGGTCAACCAACAAATAACACTACCACATTATTCTCACATGGCTACCTGATCCCAAACTAAGCAGAGCTAGTACTATGGAAACTAGATAACCGATATACTACATATACTAGTTTTCTTTTACATATATTGCATAAATAAATACTTATACAGAAGTACACTTAGATTCAGGACAAACAGACATGTTCATGCACACACATATTTGTCCTGGGCGGGATTCGAACCCACGACTTCCGGTGTGAAAAGCAAGCATTTGCCAACCACGCTCACACGCCCGTCAATGTTCGTACAATGTCTGGGTGTAATTTATCTATAATAGGTGTGTGTTTAGAAATATATAGGTTTGTTTATCAGTTATCAGGCTCTGTCTTATTTGGGATCAGATGGCAGTGTGTTAGTTGTCCCAAGATATTTTACCCGCGTTAAATTTTATAAATTATCACAGCTCTTCCCCCACAGGTGATAGCGTGATAATATGTAGCCTATATGTTGACCCGACCTCTTAGTAATATTCATACAAAATTTAAAGTAAATCCATGCAGTACTTTTTGAGTTTAGCCCGGACATACATACAGACACACAGACAAAAATTCTAAAAACTATATTTTTGGCTTCGATATCGACTGTATATCACGCCCCAAGTATCTTTTTAAAAAAATATTCAATGTACAGTTTTGACTTTCCTACGATTTTATTATATGTATAGAAGATTTATTTATTAAAGTTACCTAACAATGAATAATATTAAACCTAGATAGTTATGTACCCGGTACCACACAGGATGGTTACTGTGCCTGCTTAGAGTTGCGCAAGCCAGGTGGCATCGCGGGTGGTACAGTTCCACGTATTATGTATGTTAGCACATAAGTTACAAGTTAATTTGTGGGAAACGATTTGAATGTGAATTTAATATTAAACGAGCATCTCTCTCTGTTCGGACGTATTCTTTTATTTCTTCATATAACTTTGAAATATTTAGTTTTTAAAAAGCTAATAGAACCATCCACGAATTTGACTGGCGCTGAGGACAGGATCGCTGTCAAATACGCGCTTTATACTTCGCGAGATTTTGTGTGAATTTTCACGAAAATCGCGGTTCCGGGCGTGTACGCAGCGATCTATCGAACAAATAAATTTGTCAAGTGGTTGGAGCGAAGCTGATGGCGATGCTGGCTGATTGGTGAGTAAGCTTTTTCACCATCCCGTCTTTATGCCATTTTATTTTAATTGTTGAGTTTTGTTAAATAGAGCTTGGAAATCTCTCTTTTTAACTGTAGTCTGGTTTTCGTATGAAATTTATGATATCGGACTTTAATTATATAACGTGATAGTAGTTAAAAGATAATTAAAAAAGGTTTTAATTGAAAAGCATTTAAATACATATTTTACAGACATTTACTGTAAATTATATTAAGTAATATTAAAATTATACTCCTATTTTGTAAGTGTAAATAGGTAATTAAAGTGATCTATATTTCACTTATATTACACAAAAAAATTATTAATAATGGCAACCGATAATTTGGAGCGAGTCGTTCTTATTCCGAACGAAATGATTAAAATTATTCCCCTTTTCGGTGGAGATAAGCGGCAACTTAGCTTATTTATAAGACAATGTGAATATGTAATTAATAAATATGTCGGGGGGCCCGTCCAAAATACTTACGTTATGCACACAATAATGAGCCGTCTCGTGGACAAGGCCGCGGCTCTCATTAGTGAACGGGAAGATATTGTGACTTGGGATGAGTTTAAAAAATTACTAACGCAACATTTTGGGGATCCACGCAGCGAAGAATGCATTGCGATAGAGTTAGAGTCGATCAAAATTAAACAGGGTGAATCATACCTCGAACTTTGCAATAGAATTCAGTCTGTAAGGTCTAATTTAATATCAAAAGTTAATTCACTTCTAGATGCCGACCTTAAAAGAAGTAAAATTACAATTTATAATAATACTTCCCTTAATGTATTTCTGTATAATTTACCCGAGTACATGGTCAGAATTGTTCGTTTGAAAACACCTCAAACTCTCGAAGGGGCCTTAAGCATAGTTATGGAAGAGGTCAATTTCCACGAACAATACACCGCGCGAAATAAAACAGCGTTAAAACAAAACTCTTCTGCTCAGCTCCCGGTTACACCAACAACATTTAGTTTCGGGAATAACACGCAACCGGCTAGATTCAATAATAACCCGACTAACCAATTTTTGTCTCCGAAATTTAAGTTTGGTATAGCACCTGGTCAAGGTCAAGCGTTGCAGCATAGATCTCAACAGAACGGGCAACAACAATTTGGTTATAGACCCCAGTTAGGGTATAGGCCCACGTTTGGTGCTCGACCCCCATTTAATATGCGCCCTCAACAATTTGGGATGCACCCTCAACCATTAGGGATGCGCCCACAACAATTTGGAAATCGCCCTTCAAACCCAGGCTTTTCCCAGTTCGGTTATAAACCCCCTAGTTTAACAAATAATCAAGGAAACATATCATCAGATGTCACAATGCGTACTGCACCGGCACAAAATACGAATAGAGGTTTTAAATTAAATGAATTACAGTTTTACAATGAACAACCATTCGATCATAATAACTACGAACAAAACGATTTTAGTGACGATTTGTACTATGATTACTATATAGATCCATATGAACAGAATGAACCGCATGTATCTTTTCCCGATTCTCAAAACTCAGATAGTGAAAGCGCACCTCCAGAAAATTCCGAAGACTCACAAAATTTTCATATGGCCTTGATTCAAAACGACCAGAGGTAATAGAAATTAATTGTGACCCTAGCCTTAAGTTACCCTATATTTATATTCCAGAAATTGATTCAAAATTTATGATAGACACTGGTAGTATGAGGTCATTTATCAGCCCTAGGAAAGCATACGAATATTTTCCATACGCTTTACGCTATGAACCGTTTAAGGTCATAAGTACTCATGCATCTAGCGCGCATTCAGAAGTCATAGAAATTCCGTTACCGCCAACTTTCAAAAGTAATGACCACCATAAGTTTTATCTCTACGATGTAGATTCACGTTATGACGGTGTCATCGGTGATGATCTATTAAGGCAGGTTGGCGCTCTAATTGATTTAAAACGTTACATTTTAAAAACCAGTACAACCTCTATCCCTATAATTCATAATAGTTCTAGTTTCCAAGTGAAAATAGCACCGCGAACAGAACAACGTGTAAAACTACCTACAGATTTACATACAGGAGTAGGCATATTAGAATATAAGGAGTTTTGTGAGGGTGTGAGAATGCCCACTGCTTTAGTTAACTGTAAAAATGGATATGCAACCACACTAATACAAAATAGTTTAGAGCAAGAGGCAGTAATGACAGTGAGGAAACCATTTAAAATCATCAAGTATGAGGATAATAATTGTAAAATAAATTTTACAAAAGGTATGAAAGATATTGAAGTAGACGCTTTACTAGAAGAAAATTTAAACAAATTACGCTTAGAACATATGAACGAGGAAGAACGAAAGTCTATATTTGAATTATGTAAAGAATTTAAGGATATTTTTTATTGCGAACAACTCCCATTAACTTTCACTGGTCAAGTTAAACACGTAATTCGGACGAAAAATGAGGATCCAATATATGTAAGGCCCTATCGTCAACCCCCTGCGCAAGCAGCTGAAATTAAAGAACAAGTAGACAAACTACTAAAAGATAATGTTATAGAGGAATCACACTCTCCATGGAGTGCACCGGTCCATCTTGTTCCAAAGAAACCAGATGCATCAGGAAAACTAAAATATAGAATGGTTATTGATTATCGGCGATTAAATGAAATTACTGTAGATGACAAGTACCCACTACCAAACATATTAGATCTTTTCGATAAATTAGGCAAAAGTATTTATTTTTCGACAATTGACTTAGCGTCTGGATATCACCAAATAGAAGTTAATGAAGAGGATAGGCAGATGACTGCATTTAGTACAGAATTTGGACATTTTCAATTCCTTCGAATGCCGTTCGGCCTGAAAACAGCCCCTGCTACCTTTCAGCGGGCAATGGATAACATATTAAGAGGGTTACAAGGCATACATTGTCTTGTTTATCTCGACGACATAATTATTTTTTCAAATAGCTTACAGGAACATTTAGAAAAACTACGAACAGTCTTTACACGTCTCAGGGAAACGAATCTCAAAATACAATTAGATAAGTCAGAATTTTTACGAAAAGAAGTACTTTATTTAGGACACACGATCACGAAGGATGGACTTAAACCCAACAATGACAAAATTCAGACAGTACTTGACTATCCCTTACCTAAGACCACTACAGAAATAAAGAGCTTTTTAGGACTAGTAGGATATTACCGACGCTTCATAAGGGACTTCGCAAAAGTTACGCAACCGTTGACTAACTGCCTAAAGAAACGCAATAAAGTTATAATCGACAAAAATTATATTGACGCTTTTGAAAAATGTAAAGAACTACTTACAAACGTGCCTTTACTACAGTACCCAGACTTTGACAAACCCTTTATTTTAACAACAGATGCTTCCACTGTGGCTTTAGGGGCAGTTCTGTCTCAAGGACCAATTGGTAGCGACAAACCGATAGCATATGCGAGCAGGACATTGAGTGATACTGAAAGTAGGTATAGCACTATCGAACGTGAGCTATTAGCAATTATCTGGGCAGTTAAACATTTTAGACCCTACCTTTACGGCCGCAAATTTATTATCTATACTGATCACAGGCCATTAGCTTGGCTGTATTCTTTAAAAGAGCCTAATAGTAAATTAACTCGGTGGCGACTACGACTGCAAGAATATGACTTTGACGTAATATATAAAAATGGAAAGCAAAATACTAATGCTGACGCGCTTTCTCGGATCAAAATTAACGCTCTCGACTCTGATAATGATGACGAAACTCAGTCAATGGCTGTTAACATTGATGACAACGAAACGGAAATTAGGAATAGAACTGATCAAAAGACTGATAAAACAGGTAAAGATTTAAAAAATCGTGACTCCTCTGACACAATTACTATTTCTGACTCAGAAAGGACGATAACGGCAGACTCAGAAGAGACGATGTCAGTAGACTCAGTAGACCGGAATTATCCCGTAAGATCAGATAATAGCAGTACTATTACAGTTCATTCAGCAGCCGATATGGAATCATATGGCATTCCAATACTTCAGGAGGCCATTGATACGAAACCAAACCAAATTTTAGTCTTTGAATGGTTTAAAAACGATATTCAGGTTACAAATTTGTCTAGGGAAAAACAAAAGGTGTTGGAAGTTTTCTTACCAGTTGGTAACTTAGATTTAATAAAGAAATTCCTCAAAGAATATATTAAACCAAAAACCAAGTACTTTATATACTTTGAAAAACCCGAGCATAGACGAGATTTTTCCAATATTATTATTAGTCTATTTAAGCAAGGAATGGTAGATTTTTATGAATGTACGAAGCGTATAGTTTATGTGGAAGATGAAAAAGAACAAAAAGCAATCATTTTGAAATATCATGATGGGTTAACATGCCATAGAGGAATTAAGGAAACAATGTTAAGGATCAAAAGAAACTTTTATTGGGATAGGATGCAAGAGACAATTTCTGCAGTTTTGAATGTATGTGAATCATGCAATAAAATGAAATATGATAGAAAACCCATAAAACCTATGCTTCAATTAACACAAACCCAGAGCGCTCCCTTTCAAGAAATTTTCATGGATATTTTTAGTATAGAAAACCAATATTATTTAACAATCGTTGACGCATTCAGTAAGCTAGGCCAAGCCATAGAGATAAGTAATAGATCAACAGGTGAAGTAGTTAGAGCTCTCATAAAGTATTTCTCTATGTATGGAGTTCCTACAAAAATAAGCTGTGACCCCGGTTCGGAGTTTAACAACGAAATGATTAGAGATATGACATCTATGTACAAAATTCAGTTACATATTACAACTGCTAATAATCCAAATTCGACAGGTATTGTAGAGCGATTTCACTCTACGATAATTGAGATCTATCGTCTTGCTAAATACGAACAAAAATGCACGGATGCAGCATCCGTCATGACCTACGCAGTAATGGCTTATAATAATGCCATTCACTCGGCTACAGGGTTAACGCCCTTCGAGGTGGTATTCGGTCATACCGATTCAAATCCGATGTTTAATGTAGATTTTGACAGGTTATATACGCAACAACTACTAAAAGATCACGGGAAAAGAACAAAATTCTTATATCAACATTTAGCAGATAAAATGGTAGAGCAAAAGAAAAAGATTCGGGATAAAAGAGGTGGAGAGAGTAACATTAGCTTAAAAAAGGAACAGGTTATTTTTGCAAAAGATGTTAACACCAGAAAAAGTAAAGATAAGCCTCGATATCAGAAAGTTATTGTTACCGATAAAGTAAAACGTAATATAGTACCCATTACTGTAGGACATAGGCAAACTAAAGTGCCTATTAAAAATGTCAAACGCCCTCCACAGGTGCAGTCTGGTCATTCTGACCTTGGTGATCCCAAACCAGGGCCTTCAGGTTCAAAAGATTGAACGTAACCCGGGATTGCTACCAATTAATATTGGACAAGCCTATAAACAAGAGGACAAATGGACAGTCATAAAGGTATTAGATTTAAGCGGCATATGTACGACATTAGAGTTTAATTTAAGGAAGTATACGCAGTTTAGTGATTTAATTGATAAGAGTAATCAGTACTCCATTGATTTTTTAGGTTTAAGGAAACAAATAGAATATCTTCGTAGTATAACAATAGATAAGCTAAGACAGCTATTGCCAACACATTCGACCCCTAATTATAGAATAAAAAGAGGCATTATTAATCCCTTGGGATCAATTATCAAACTAATCACAGGAAATTTAGATCATGAAGATGCCATTAACTATGATTCCCTATTTACACAATTAAACCATAAGCAGATGTTAACTGATAAGAAAATTTGTATAATTTCAAAAATGCTAGACACCTTTATAAACAGCACAGACACGTTACATGTAAATTCAAAGATATTAGATGAAAAACTAAGAGCTATTGAAGAGTTGGTTAAGAAAGTAATTAATAAGGAAGTGCAGTCTATTTACTCTACGCAAATTCTGACAATGTTTCACATTTTCAGCATAAATTTCCGTTCGATATATATGTCATTGAGTGAAATTGAGACCGCCTTAGCCCTAAGTAAAGTTTCTGTGCTGCACCAAGCTATAATTAATTCTACTGAATTGTTAATTATATTAAAAGATATTGATAGTACAGAAAATCTTATGTATGAAGCCAGTGCTAGTAATTTAGTTAAATTAGAGAAAATGATAACCGTCAAAGCTTTTATGAAAGGAAACCAGATTACATTTATTTTAGAGATTCCATTAACCGATGGTAACATTTATAATTACTTTAAATTATTTACATTTCCTATATTTGATCATACAACTAACAAAACTCTAGCAATTATTCCCAAATTCCCATACCTTATGGTGAAAGGGCTGAAGTACTTACCAGTCGCGAGCTCCTGCGAGGAAATCGGGGAGAACCAATTTATCTGTACAGAAGACAATATCCTACCATACGCAGAGGAAACTTGTGTCCAGCAATTCATGCAACTCCGAGATAAAGTAAGCAATTGTAATGCTGTCTCAGTAAATTTGGAAAACACAAAGGTTCAACGTATTATGAACAATGATTGGATAGTCTATATAAGAGACGTGGCTATATTAAAAGAAACTTGCGGCAGCAACGTGACCTACCAATCTCTACGTGGGTCATACATATTACACATTCCCAAAAATTGTGTTGTATCCTTAGAAAATACTCGACTCCAGCATCGGCGATTCTACGGAAATAGTAATATGAAATTAACTCCAATTATTGACCTCCCGAAACTTCAATCCTTGAATCTAACTTGGAATGATACCCTGGACATGAAGGATATTAACTTCGATGATGTGAAAGAGCTAATGCAAATGCTAAAGACCAAAAATCTTGAAAGTGAAAGTGTAAAAAGTGAAAATTTTAGTGCAGTGAATATTAAAAATACAAGCCTGGCTACTATTTTACTATATGTCATTTTATCTTTGTGTCTTCTAGGATATATTTTGTATGTTTTAAAAATTAAGCTGTCTACGCGAAATAACCCGAATCCCGTAAACCATAATTCGGGTAATTTCACGCTTGGGGAGGGAGAAGTTATGTACCCGGTACCACACAGGATGGTTACTGTGCCTGCTTAGAGTTGCGCAAGCCAGGTGGCATCGCGGGTGGTACAGTTCCACGTATTATGTATGTTAGCACATAAGTTACAAGTTAATTTGTGGGAAACGATTTGAATGTGAATTTAATATTAAACGAGCATCTCTCTCTGTTCGGACGTATTCTTTTATTTCTTCATATAACTTTGAAATATTTAGTTTTTAAAAAGCTAATAGAACCATCCACGAATTTGACTAGATACTTTTATTCCATGAGGATAAATAAATATTTATTTATTTACCATAAAACTTATTCTATCATTAGTTCTATCATCTAGTTAAACTTATATCTATCTATCTATATAATACATACGTACCTAATCTTACATTATTTTTCCTACAAACTAACATAACTTAAACTAAACTAGCTACTTTTGTTTGACGGTCACCGTAGCCTAGTTGGTAGCGCTCCTGCCTACGAAGCTGGTGGTCCTGGCTTCGAATCCCAGTAACTGAAAATATTTGTGTGATGTGCACGAATAATTGTTTCTGAGTCATAGATGTTTTCTATGTATCTCTATATAACTATGTATATCGTCGCCTGGTACCTATAGTACAAGCTTTCTTAGTTTGGGGCTAGGATGATCTGTGTGACATTGTCCCTATATATTAAATTATATCATATTATACGGCAAAGGCAATAGGCAGCCATTGTGAATAAGTTCAGTGGACAAGAGAACAAATCTATCTGAGTAGATAGTGTGTTAAGCACATGCAGCGCCCGCACAGCGCGTGCAGCAGGTTGGTGCGTGCGCGAGGAACATCCAGCAGCAGCGGCCGCCGCCGGCGACGTCCGAGGTACTCGTTAGGAACGCACAGCTGAATGGTCTCTAATACACCCGGGTTGTGAATCTTGCCACGTATGACGTTAAATATGAATGTGGCAAGAGTTACCTCCCTTCTTACTTCGAGTCGACTCTCGGAGCTCGGAGTTTCCCTGCGGGATCGAATCAGAAATGGACCAAAGTCACCGACATAGCCTGAAGAATTTCAAAACTGAAGTGGCAGCGGGCGGGGCACATAGCTCGTAGAACCGATGGCCGTTGGGGCAGAAAGGTTCTTGAGTGGCGACCACGAACCGTAAGACGCGACGTGGGCAGGCCCCCTACAAGATGGACCGATGATCTTGTGCGGGTCGCTGGAAACTGCTGGATGCGCATAGCGCAAGACCGGCAATTGTGGAGATCTTTGGAGGGGGCCTTTGTCCAGCAGTGGACGTCTTTCGGCTGATATGATGATGATGATGATTACTTCGAGTCTGTAATATCCAACCATTCCCAAAACGAATAAAGTAGGATACAGCAGTGGGTACCCGGGAAAGACGCCATACTGCTTGTTATATACAAACCTAAGAAATAAGAGATTAAATTAGATTCATCATCGTTATCATCATGTCAGCAGAATGTCATCCACATCTGGACAACGGCCTTCCCAAAAGGTTTCCACAGCAGAGTTGTGTCCATCATTTGGAGGGATATGCCATGATTGCTTTCTTTGATCGCTTGATAGACGGATCGGCGATAACAATATGATGGTCATAGTACACAGGAATAACTCCCAGAGAATGTGCTGTCCATTCTCTGGGAGTTATTCTCTAGGGACGACTTCTGCGCTCCCCACGGGATGAGATGAGGTGACGGTATTCTATGCCTGTGAAGTAACAAACATACACACTCACACACTTACAAACTTTCGGCTTTATAATATTAGTGTGATAGTGTGATTGACGTTTAATAGTTCATGTCGCTTCTTGCAAACCGAACTCTTTCGTAAATATTCTAGAGAAAAATATGTCTTATTGCATGTATATTGACGGTCACCATAGCCTAGTTGGTAGTGCTCCTGCCTACGAAGCTGGTGGTCCTGAGTTCGAATCCCGGTAAGTGCAAATATTTGTGTGATAAGCACGAATAGTTGTTTCTGAGTCATGGATGTTTTCTATGTATTTAAGTATTTATCTATCTATATAAGTATGTATATCGTCGCTGGTACCCATAGTACAAGCTTTGCTTAGTTTGGGGCTAGGATGATCTGTGTGACATTGTCCCCAGATATTATTATCTATTATTATATATACAGAAGTTTTTGGATATTAAACACTGTTAATTCGTGTCCTGTACTAAGAACGATCTTCATAATGTCAGCCAAAGTACTTCCACTGCTGGAAAGAAGTCTCCCCAAAGAATAGGGGGATATGCCATAATCTCACGCTTGGCAGACGGGTTGGCGATCGTAGTGGTAGTGGTTTGATAATTCACAGAAAAACGAAAATTAAAAGTAGGTTAAGTAAAATATTAGATTCTAAAGATACACTAACTCGCCTGCGATGCCACAGACAGACACACAGGTACACATCCTATTTGTCTATCTGTCGCATCTAATGTTTACATTAACAACATATTTATATTGCAGAAAAGAGATTTAAAAGCCATCTATAAACTTGGTCCGCAAGTGCCTTTAAGAGTAAAGTTTAAAGGGATTCTGACATATTCTGACCGTACTATAACGGAAGAAATTAGCTTTTCTTCTGAATTTCAAAACCACCGGCGCGATTGCGTCAGATAGCCCGACCCATAGTATCATGATATTTAGAGAATAAAATGTATATGTACGGCAATAAAACTAATATATTCAACAAAGACGGTTAGCCTGCAAAGAGACTGTCTTCCATACCAAAACTTCCCATACATCCCATCCCCTATTCAGTGGTGGTATTCTAACTGTAGGAATAGCAATGTACCTATATATTTATATAGCAGGGGCGTGAAATGGTAACGGGCTTAGTTCCTGAACCATGTGAAAGCGATACTGAAGGCGTTCGAACACCTTTGAATTTATCGCGATTTCTAAATGGAACTACAACAGTTTAAGTTCTAACATAATAGCCCAATCAACAGGCCTTGAAAACCATCTGCTCAAATATTATTAACGCTGATGGACTGAATCAGTCTAGCTTTGAACACTCCTAATATAACACAAAAAGAATTATCAAAAACGGCCAAAAATTAAAAAATTGTGTTGTAAGATTATATCCTGTACACTGTACAGGATATAATCTTACAACACAATTTTTTTATTTTTGGCCGTTTTTGATAATTCTTTTTGTGTTGTAATTTGCTTTGTAACCATACCTAACGAGTGGGTAAAAAATACTTACTACCAGCCCAAAGAAAATTAAAGGAAATCGATTTTCCCGGGTTTTCTTCACATTTTAAAGGCAAAATTTACTTTATTAAATTATTTGACACGACATAGCTGCCAAGTTGTACGACAAAAGCAACTAGATCGCTTCTACAACTACCTGGCTGCATCCCGACATATATATTATAGTTTTTAGATACAGTTTCAATTAGATAACCAACTTTTCGGCATAAATTCTGTCGCAAAAACAGGTTTTTAACCTATTTTCAAAAATTTTTCAAAAATACTCCTCCTTTTTTTATCGTTTTCGCATAGCCCTCGGTGAGGCGCATCTCTGGACACCCCGTTCGCGGGAATCGGACGACAAAAGCGTAAAAAATTGGCAGTTCAAAAATCACCCTGGTGTCGCTAGACATAGAGGGAGCCTTCGACAGCGCTTGGTGGCCGGCCATAATGGTCCGAATTGAAGAAGAAGGATGTCCCGACAACATCAAAAGGATCATGTGAAGCTACCTTAGGGACAGGAAAGTAGAGGTTAGATACGGCGGAGAGACACACTCTGTAAGTACCGACAAGGGGTGTGTCCAAGGCTCCATAGGAGGTCCAATTTTGTGGAACCTCCTCATCGACCCTCTACTAAAGGGGCTAACAGCAAGAAATAACTACTGCCAGGCGTTCGCCAACGATGTGATATTGGTGTTTGACGGGGATACCGGGCTGGAGGTACAGCGACAAGCTAATGCCGCTCTTGCCTATGTTCGGGAGTGGGGCATCTGTAACAAATTAAAATTCGCGCCACACAAAACACAAGCAATGGTTGTGACGAGGAAAATGAAATACGATGCGCCGCTCCTGAGCATGGGTGGCATCAACATTGGCATGTCCAACGAAATAAAAATACTAGGGCTGATCATCGACAGCTGCGTTACATTCAACAAACATATCCTGAGCATATGCCAAAAATCTGTGAATATATATGGGTAGCTGTCGAGGGCAGCCCGTGTTAGCTGGGGCCTCCACCCGGAAGTAATACGTACAACATACACAACCGTAATAGAGCCAATCATCACGTATATGGTGGGTGCCTGGGCGCCAGCAGCAAGAAAACTAGGAGCTAGAAAACACCTTAATGCTATCCAGCGCGGCTTTGCACAAAAAATCACTAAGTCGTACCGCATGGTCTCCTTGCACTCGGCACTGCTTCTGGCCGGGGTACTTCCACTCGAATGCCGCATAAAAGAAGCAGCCGCTCTATACGAGGCAAAGAGGGGAGTGCCCCGACCAGAACTGTCGGGCAGGGAAGTAGAGCGGAGGGCAAAATATGCGGCAAATGGACATCCGGCAAATCATATGAGCCTAGAGTTCATGAGCTTGTTAGACCAGCAGCAGGTGGAAATAAACACCGAGCAAGCTGTGCAAATTTACACCGATGGTAGCAAAATTGACGGCAAAGTCGGCGCCGCCATTTCGTACTGGAATGGTGAAGCCGAAATAAAAGCCGTCAAGCTAAAGCTACCATCATATAGCACGGTCTATCAAGCGGAACTCCTGGCCATATGCAGGGCCACGCGTTAGATTGTCAAAAATACCCAGCCCACTTACGGTATATTTAGTGATTCAAGGTCAGCGCTGGAAACCATAAAAAACAACACCTCCCAGCACCCACTGGCGGTCGAGACCCGCGAGAACTTGCGAACGGCCCTTACACAGAACAAATCTGTGAATTTGTTCTGGGTAAAGGCCCATGCAGGTAACGAGCGTGCCGACCAACTGGCGAAGGAGGCCGCTTTACGGTCTAAAACAGCGCCAGACTACAACCCGTGTCCGGTTTCGTTCGTCAAGAGACAAATCCGTATGGAGTCTCTTGACGAATGGAACCAAAGATACAGATCAGGGGAAACGGCTGCCGTAACGAAGATGTTCTTCCCCAACGCCGTGGCAGCGTTCAAAATAGTCAGGAAGCTACAAATTAATAACCTGGTTACTCAGATGCTGACGGGGCACGGTGGATTCTCCGAATACCTACATAGATTCAAATTGAAACAGAGTCCATCGTGCTCCTGTGATCCTGAATATAGTGAGGCAGTTCCCCACCTGCTGTTCGATTGTCCAATAAACAGCATCCAAAGATTCAATATGGAACAGGAGATCAGCTTCCCGATAGGTGCCGAAAATATAAGCGAAGTAATTGGCAACAATGAATACAGCAAAATATTTTTAAATACAGTGCCCAGATCTTAAAAATAGCTATCCACAGAAATAAATAGAAATATGCAAAGCTTAAAATAAAGTCAATAATAAAATCCAGCAAACAATCACAAAACTCTGTAAAGATGAGAAGTATATAGAACGGCTGCAAGAATACCTACTGTCATAATAGGTATGTATTGCGGACGGAAAGTAAGAAAATTGGAAGTGGTAAACAAAATATATCTTTAAAAAGAAAAAGACAATCAATAAAATCTAAACACAAATACATAAATAAATACAACTATATACTAAAAACAAATACAACGAACCAGTTGCTTAGATCATATTTCACCAGACCTCTATTAAAGTACGACCGCTAAATAAGGACTAAGGACTCTGACTCAGTCAGGGGAGTCATTCGTCTGTTCCCTATGCAAGAAAAAAAAATATAGTGTACAGGAAAAGCTTTATTGGATTGTTTGGCCTAATAACAATAACTCCAACAACCTCTAAACCAACAAAACATAAAACTACACATTTATAAATGGTCTAACAAAAGTAACTACTTTATTATTTGTGTAAGAAGCGTAGTTCATAAATACAAGGATTTCGTGGAATTCTTTGGGACACGCATATTCCACGAAATATTTGTCTAATAATTCATGTAGGTTTTTAGCAGGTTTTAAGCCCACTCTCCTAGCAATTGTAAACTTACCATCGGCCTCTATGGTTTTGGTAGGTACTTAACATTTTTTATTGGCGAATTATTTCTTATAAGAATAGTCTAATCTCATTTTTTTTTTTTTATAAAGACAACGCCCGCACTAGTGAATCTAATCCCTGTGTCGCGGGGTACTTTACAAACATATAAAAGACGGACGGACACAAATTATATCGAGACTCAGAACAACTATTTATAGGAAAATAGATGTCCGGCGCGGGAAACGAACCCGGGACACGAAGTCACGAGGTGACTGTCTTAGCCACTGCCCCACAGGTGCAGTCCAAGTCCAACTGAAAAGGTGAAGATATTAATGGTGTTCTAAACATCAGCCTTTAAGGAAAACTTAAGTCATAGAATAATTGTTGCCGTTTAAGTTTTGGTAAGATCACGTTAAGTGTCTTTACTACCCTAAGTTAATGCAAGATGGAATGGATTACATAAATTTGAATCCGGAAACTGAAATCCGGTGGTTGAGCAGTTAACGCACGCGCGTTTATGCGTTCGATTCCCACCCGCACTTGAATTTATAACACTCGTTTAAATAACCTAAGAGAGTATAATTAAGTAATAAATATAAAATCTGTGTAACGAGAAATTTTGACAATGATCCCATGTGAACAAAACAATGTCAATGTCAAAGTCAAAAATAATTTATTCCGTAAAAATTTTACATTTTACAATCATCATCATCATATTAGCCGAAATACGCCCACTGCTCGACAAAAGCCTTCCCCAAAGCTCTCCACAATTGCCGGTCTTGCGCTATCCGCATCCAGCGAAGCTGAAGTGGCAGTGGGCAGGGCACATAGCTCGTAGGGCAGAAAGGTTCTCGAGTGGCGACCACGAACCGAAATACGCAGCGTAGGCAGATCCCCTACAAGATGAACCGTTGATCTTGTGAACAAAACAATACATACAATTTAAAAAAATAAGTTCTCTTATTTTTTTTGGACAATGCCACACAGATCATCCTAGCCCCAAACTAAGCAAAGCTTGTACTATGGGTACCAGGAGACGATATACATACTTATATAGATAGATAAATACTTAAATACCTAGAAAACATCCATGACTCAGAAACAAATGTTCGTGCTCATCACACAAATAATTTGCACTTACCGGGATTTGGACCCAGGACCACCAGCTTCGTAGGCAGGAGCACTACCAACTAGGCTACGTTGACCGTCAAATTATCATTTGGGTTATACTTTTATATAAAATAAAGTTTTTTCCCTCGTATAATTAGGAAATATATTATATACTGAATGAATGACTACATGATTATTTTACAATTAATTTTGTTATACGTATGTATTATTGACACGGTCTAGCAAACAATAGTAATCCGGATGATCCGGCCGGACATAGCTCATGTGGCGACTGGGCGACGGAACAATATTGTGGGTTGGTAACACATTTAATAGATTGAAGTGGCTGTAACGGTGGCATTATAAGTCCTCACTCTGAGTTTGGGAATCCAATGCATTTTTAGGTTTTGCGTTCTAAAAACCAGAACTAATAATAATAAATAATGGGAACGGCACGCATTGAGAAGAGGTTTCTTCGTTTCTCTTTCGCCCTGACCACCGGCGGCCTAGGGCGTCACACCCCGCCGCAGGAGGAACTCTATTTTTACCATATTTATTTATATCAATTTTATAATAATATATGTGTAAAAAATAAGAATTTAAATAAATATTTTTTTTATATCATCGGGCGACAAACGAGCAAGTGGGTCACCTGATGGTAAGTGATCACCGCCGCCCATGGACACTCGCAACACCAGAGGTGAGGTGTCGCGGGTGCGTTGCCGGCCTTTAAGAGTCAGAAAACAAGTGTTGCTGACCTTTCCCCCCACCCCAATGAGCTCTGGCGACCTTACTCACACTCGGAAACACAACATTAAAACTATTAATGTTATTATTAGGGAATGTCTTCTGTAAGGTGGAGGTACTTCCCCAGTCGGGCTGCTCTTTGAGCGAATGATCGCTATGCCCTACCTCTCTTACTATGCCCTACCTCTCATTTGATCCCAAACTAAGCAGAGTATGTACTATGGAGACCAAATAACTGATACGCTACATATACTACTTTTGTTTTGTAAATACAAACTTATATCGATAATTACACCCAGACTCAGGACAAACAGACATGTTCATGCACACAAATATCTGTCCTGGGTGGGAATCGAACATAACAAAAAGACACACACTATACAATATGTAACTTAATTAACGCACATCCTGAAAATAATTTGTTCAGAATCGTTTACTGAATCGATTAATGTCATTTTTAATAAAGGTAATTTTGATCCCAAAAATAATTAAAATTACTGAAATTATTGTCATATTAACCCTGTACAGTCAAAAGTAATTGAAATGGACTGTAAGTGTAAGTAAAAAGTCTTTTAAAATCGCAGTTTAATTTGTATTCATACAAATTCCATCATTCAATACAAAATAAAGAAAAATAAACTTTATTCCAAGAAACTAATTTAGTAAACAGCAATGCATACACATGTTAAATTAAAAAACTGAGTGTATGTATTATGATTATAACATACTATTCTAATTGGGGTGTTGGAGGGTGGGCGTTAATTACGTTACATGTTGTATAACCTAAAACCTAGTTCAAACTTTGAATTAACAATTTTGCTATACCTAGTCCGTAGGTAGATAGTTCGATGTTAATAGAGCGTGCATAGATGGCTACCGGACCATGGAGAACATTATGACCACCAAGGATGTGGCCTTTACAACTAAAAGCCAGTATTGTGTGTTTTATGAATGGCTAGATGAGTGGCTCGATAACCTGATTTGAAGCGTGCGATTTATGCACTTAGATATAATGAATGAGCCTGTACTGTGAGAATTTTGTCCTGTGATAATGGGCGAATCTAAAGTTCAGTCTACGATCACATGGGAAGTGTCTTCTCATCGGTGAACATTCGCACCTACCAGTACCTAGTGGTCACCCACTGCTGTAGGAGGATGGCTCACTGGGATTATGTTACTCTGTAGTAAACTAAAGACCAAAATAATCCCAGTGAGTCATCCCTCGTGCCACGTGCCCTCCGAAGCACGGAGACGGATGACGCGGAGTTCCAGGAGGTGGCACAGGCTGGAGGATGACCCACTGGGATTATGTTGGTCTGTAGTTTACTACAGACTAACATAATCCCAGTGGGTCTGGGTCATCCTCCGGCCTGTGCCACCTCCTGGAACTCCGCGTCATCCGTCTCGGTGCTTCGGAGGGCACGTTAAGCCGACGGTCCTGGTTGTAGTCATTAGAGAACAGTCGTTAAGCTATGTCAGAGGCCTACTGAGCGGCTTCAACAACTCTGACACTAGGGTAACCACTGCCCATACGATAAGTAAGTAAGTATAATAAGCCGTGTGGTTTCCGGCCCAGAAAGAATAACAGGGCCACCCCATATCATCCCGTGGGGGTCGTAAAAGGTGACTGAGGGATACACCAGATAGTTGGGCAGCAGCGTCACCTGTGTACATGCCCACGGTGACTACGGCAAATCCTTCCAATTTGAAAAATTATTGAAACCTTTGGAAGAGGGCTACTCGTATGTCCAACAGTGTACGATTTGAAGATGATGATGATGATAATGAGTCAGAGGGGGCACCACTTAACGATATCTACATGGAATTAGTAAATATATCTTTGGTAAGCCACAGGTTGTCAGGACAAATCTTTGTGTGATTAACACGATTATTTGTTATGAGTCTGGATATAATTTGTGTATAATATGTTTTTATCTCTTCTCGATCCTACAGTCAAACCGATAACAGGATTTTGTGGACATATGCATAAACCTTTGAAAAATATTTGTAACATGTAAAAAAATATGACGGCGCATTGGAGATGTCATCTGTTGGATTATGACGGAACTAGATTTGACAGATGTCATTTCTAGCGGAACGTCGTGTCGATGGTCGGCGCGGCCATGTTGGATTCATTCTATCTGCAATGGCCGTTGTGAGCGCACCACATTATCGACGGATCGCTTTTGTTCCGCGTAATCATACTGTGATTAATTCTTAAAGTAAAAGTGACTATTTTAGTTATAATTTGAATTATCTGTGAAGTAAAGTAATTTTATAATTGATATTGGTCTTTTACCTCTTCTTTATGCGCCCACATGAACAATCATGACCAATCCTGAAGAAGGCACCCCCCGTGCCGATAAATGTGTATGTATGCTTGCTAAACTACAGGCTCTGCCTAGTTTAGAATCAGATGGCAGTAGTTTGACGGTGGTTGGTAGATACTCGCTTTTCACGTCGCAAGTCCTGGGTTCGATTCCCACCCAGGACAGATTTTTGTGTGCATGAACGTGTCCATTTGTCCCGAGTCTTGTTGTAATAATCTATATAAGTATGAAAAGTTGTATTGCAGTATATCAGTTAAGGTCACCAGAGCTCATCGCGGTGGGGGGTAGAGTCAGCTACACTTGTTTTCAGACTCTTTTAAATGCCGGCAATGCACCCGTGACTACTCTGGTGTTTCAAGTGTACATATTGCCACCTTATGACATGAAAAGAAAGTTATCTGGTTTCTATAGTACAAGCTTTTTTAGGGTTCCGTAGCCAAATGACAAAAAACGGAACCCTTATAGATTCGTCATGTCTGTCTGTCTGTCCGTCCGTATGTCACAGCCACTTTTATCCGAAACTATAAGAGCTGTACTGTTGAAACTTGGTAAGTAGATGTATTCTGTGAACCGCATTAATATTTTCAGTAATTTTCACACCAAAAGAAAAATAATAATAATTTTGGGGGTTCCCCATACATAGAACTGAAACTGAAACAATTTTTTTTTCATCGTACCCATACATGTGGGGTATTTTTGGATAGGTCTTCAAAAATGATATTGAGGTTTCTAATATAATTTTTTTCTAAACTGAATAGTTTGCGCGAGAGACACTTCCAAAGTGGAAAAATGAGTGTCCCCCCCGTGTAACTTCTAAAATAAGAGACTGATAAAACTAAAAAAAAATATATGATGTACATGTAAACTAACAACGAAAATTGGTTTGAACGAGATCTAGTAAGTAAGTTTTTTTTAATGCGTCATAAATCGTAAACCGCAATTTACCTTTCATTTAATCAACTGAAATACTTGCTGCTGCGGAACCCTTCATGGGCGAGTCCGACCCGCACATGGCCGGTTTTTTTTATATCAGAGAACGACAAACGAGCAAGTGGGTCACCTGATGGTAAGTGATCAACGCCACCCATGGCCACTCGCAACACCAGAGGAGTCGCGGGTGCGTTGTCGGCCTTTAAGAGTCAGCAGACAAGTGTTGCTGACCCTTCCCCTCATCCCAATGAGCTCTGGCGACCTTACTCATACACAGAAACTATTAAATAGTATTAGAAATAGTGTTATAAGCACGTGTTTAGTGCGTAATAAACAGCTATATATATATACCAGTTCAATTCGAGCGGCATTCATAAAGATATGGCTTCCATTTAGGACAAAATAATTCCTAGGCTTTCCATGGGCTTGCCACAGGCTTTGGGGAGACGCCGGAGTATTTGCGCCTGTTTATTTATTGGGCACGCAGATATCCTTTGATACTCTTACTCAAATATCGTTTCTGACTTACACAAAGTAATTTTAATATAACATGTAACGTAATTAACGCACACCCTCAAACACGCCAATTAGAATATTATGTTTTAATCATAATACATACACATTTTTTTTAATTTAACATGTACCTATATGCATTGTTATTTACTAAATTTGTTTCTTGGAATAAAATTTATTTTTATTTATTTTGTATGTCATGATGGAATTAGTATGAATACTAATAAAACTGCGATTTTAAAAGTCTTATTACTTTGAATTACGGTCCATTTCTATTTGTTTTGACTGTACATGGTTAATATTACAATAATTTCTGTAGTTTTAATTATTTTTGAAAATAGTACCTATATTAAAATGATGTAAATTGATTCAGTAAACGATTCTGAACAAACTATTTTTAGGGTGTGCGTTAATTAAGTTACATGTTATTGTATAATCAACATGAATCAATTGCAGACAATAAGGTCAAGGTCCCTATATTTATCTAACAGTAAATGGTACAATACAGTCGCTTGTTAGCTATAACTTGGACGCAGAAAATCACGATGATGTTTTGTGTAATGTTGGGGATTTTGGATGTTAATTAATAGACAATCACTTCTATAGACAGTCGTATATTGCAATGAATATAATTATAAAATACAGTGCGTATCGGCGTAAACTACAAACAAAGCATATTATTTGAAACTTACAAACTAAAAGCTATTATTCTTTGAAATCAAATAATGAAATTTATTCAGCACTTGGGTATAACATACCTACACTTGTACTTGTCAAGCTCACAATGCAGTACATAAACATAGTCGAATACAGTATATAAATTACAAAATTAATTAGTCCGTCCGTGTGGTCTGTTTTATCAGATATACATATTTTCTTAAATCCTAAAATAAATAACAAGTTACTAATCTATTATTTTGAAATTTAGTTATACCTACTATATTAAAATTAAAGAATTGAAGGCAATGAGCATTTGGCTAGCGCAGAAGGCTCTTAACCAGTAGCTTAAATTAAACGACTAATACCTGAGGTCACCCTTTTGGGGTTCGGGCCAGAGCTCAGGGGGCAGGGCTCAGGGCTCCGCTGAAGCAAAAGGACAGAATTCTAAGAGATTTACTTTAGAATATGTAGTATGTATGCTACATACTACATATTTTAAAGTAAAGAAGCTTACACTCTTGATTAAGAGTGTAAGCTTTACTTGCGACGAGTTGGAACCAATAGCAAGCTTTCTTTTAACATTAAGCAGAAGGTTCGCACTTGTCTTGGGAAAGTCATAAGAAAAAAGGCAGAAAAAAGTTATATATTAACCAGTTCATTTCCACTAACGATGTTAAATAGGCTACCTATATATGTATGTATGTGAACTGTAGTGATGCACGATGCAATTATATTGATAAATAATTTGTGTATGTAAATGAATTGTGGTAAATAATATAAGTGATCAAGTACACATACTCATAAATTTTAAAGTGGTGGTGAAACATACCTAAGACTCTTTTTTGTAATCTCCGACGCAAAAACGACGGGGTATTATAAGTTTGGCGTCTGTTTGTCGCACCGTAGCTCTCAAACGGATACACCGATTTTAGTTTTGTTTTTTGTTTGAAACCTTGAATTTAGTACTATAGATTTTGATCTACGATGCGTGAACTCAGTTGAACGAGTCGCCTTGTAACGTACTCATGCTCGCTATTAATAGGGATAACGACGCAACTATATCGATAATTTATGCAGCTAAATGAATGTCGGTACAAGAGCAGTAAGAAATCTATTTAATCGAATATTAATTGATAGTCGTAAACTTTCAACTGCTTGTGAAGCAGAGGAGTTTCCTGTTTTCTTAATTGCTTACCATGCATAATTTATTATTAAGACATTGCACGCTATAAAACAGATATGTTTTACACATTTTTTTTTACCTATTTTCGAACAAGAAATATTCTCAAACCGATCACGACACACGTATAGAAGACGACAAACAAGTGTGACGTAAACCCGCCTGTCGCCACCAAAATGTTAAACTACCGCCTTTTTACTAATACCGTATTTAATTTATAAATATACTATGAGTTTATCTACACCAAATCTGTCTCAGTGTCTGGTCTCTGTCTCTGTCGTCAGTCGGTGCGTCCATGTATTCCTTCGAAGCATCGTGTCGGTCAGTGCGTCCGTGTATTCCTTCAGAGCATCGCGTCGGTCTGTGCGTCCGTGTATTCCTTCAAAGCATCGTGTCGGTCAGTGCGTCCGTGTATTCCTTCAAAGCATCGCGTCGGTCAGTGCGTCCGTGTATTCCTTCAAAGCATCGCGTCGGTCAGTGCGTCCGTGTATTCCTTCAAAGCATCGCGTCGGTCTGTGCGTCCGTGTATTCCTTCAAAGCATCGCGTCGGTCTGTGCGTCCGTGTATTCCTTCAAAGCATCGTGTCGGTCAATGCGTCCGTGTATTCCTTCAAAGCATCGCGTCGGTCAGTGCGTCCGTGTATTCCTTCAAAGCATCGCGTCGGTCAGTGCGTCAGTGTATTCCTTCAAAGCATCGCGTCGGTCTGTGCGTCCGTGTATTCCTTCAAAGCATGACTTGACTTGACTTGACTTGACTTGGCTTGGCTTGGCTTGGACCTGACCTGACCTGACCTGGGAGAAGGCAAAGAAACTTTTAAATAAACTCACGATCTTTATAAAATCTACTTGGGGCATCCATCCTGAAAATGTTAGGATCATTTACGAACATGTGATTGAGCCCATCATTTGCTACTCAGCCAGTGTATGGTCGGGTGCCCTCAAATACTCTTACGTAAACAAAAAGTTCCTTTCTATCCAAAGACTCTTCGCACTCAAAATCATCCAAAGTTTTCGCACTATTAATACGCTTTCCGCTATATGTCTAGCCCAACTCACCCCATTGCCAGCCAAAATCAACTAATTGCTGACATTGAGCTGACCAAACTGACTGGCACCTCTTCTTTTCTTCCTCTTGACTGTCCTCTAGAGACACTATCTTCTCCATAAGAACTTCTCCACCCTTCTTTCCGAACAGGTATTACTTTTTCTAATGCCTTCTCTATTAACGACACAAAAGAATTATACTCCCCCAACACTGTTGAAATCTACACAGATGGAAGTACGCACGATGACAAGGTTGGGGCAGCTTTCGTCATCTTTCAGCCCAATAAACCTTCAATTGTTAAAAACTTAAACTCGACAATTGTTGCTCTGTATTCCAGGCGGAATTATTTGCAATAGAACAGGCATGCCAATGGATATTGAGCAACAAGATCCTCCACACCATCATCTTCTCGGACTGCAAATCAGGATTGACTGAACTTATGATCCAAGCCAATCATTTCGCCACTCGTATACACCACCACATCCATAACGCCCTATCCACCGGACTAAACATCCAGTTTGCGTGGATAAAATCTCATGTAGGAATACCTGGAAACAAGATGGTGGACTCTGCTGCTAAGGCAGCTGCTTACTCCTGATTACCTCTTTTTCCCCATGAGCCACGTCAAATACAGAAACCGAGATATTTCCCTCCAAGCCACAGCTGAGCTATACTTAAAGACTACCCGCACTAAAACTCTCCTACCCAATCACGATGACCTTAAGTCGTACCTGAAACTAGCTAAGCCTAACTTTTCTTCCACCCAATATCTCACTAACCATGTATATGGTATACATGGTTAGTAAAGTAAAGAATACCTCCACCGATTTAAGACAATAGACAATAATGTATGCCCATGCGATGGCATCTCTTTTCAGAGCATGAACCATCTGGTTAGAGAATGTCCCCGGTTCGGCTCCACTAGATCTGACCATCTCACCGCCTCTACTCATTCGGTGCCGTACAATCTCACCATCATCTCCCAACACCCCGATACATTCATAACATTCCACAAACACATATATAACATAGTAAAATCTCTCAAAAAGTTTAATAACACTTAGAGCGGAGATAAATAAGAAAAAGGAGAGATGAGAAAAAAAAATCAATCCAACAACTCTTCTCTCTATCCTACCTATTATAACAACTTATTACCTGAAATCTCTTTTACAACCAAATCACTATACAGACCCTATTTACTGTATTATATATATATATATGCAAAAGTACTCTACTACACACCAAAGCCATCCAATAAAACCAATCTCTACAACATCCTGAGTTAGGAAAAGCGGAAGACGTATCAGCGTTACCCTTTTCCTTCCATATCTTTAACACAAAATAAAGACCTGACCTGACCCCAGTATCACCCCTCACCTCACGGGGAACAGTCAGAAAATCTCCACGCTCCACTTTTAAAAATTCATAACTCCGGAAATTGTTCACCTATCGGCGCGTGTGATACACCAAAACGTGTGGAATTGAACCCCGCATCCGCCTATATCAGTGGTGCTCTGCGCGATTCACCAGAAGTGTAACAAAAATAGTGAAAGTGCAAAATTGAAGAAAACGTTTTATTAAGTAGCAGTTATCTCGGGATCCAACTAAGTTCCCCATAAGGATTTATATATCGGCGTGTGCGCCTCGGAAAGGCACAACTTTTCCAAAATACACAACCGGAATATCTCCAGGGGTTCCAAAGTTATCGGTGCCCAAAGGGAACATAACCTCGAAATTTGCACATGTGCTTGACCACGTTCCTGAGAATACTAAGCTGAAATTTGGCAGCCGGCTGGGCGCCATCTCAAGCAACAAGAATATACAATCAGAAAAATTTTATCAGTCTTGTCCCCGTGCTCTTGGGACCAGCGGATCCGGAGTTATAAGCGGACAAACATTCGAATTGACGTTTCGGCGGCCATTTTGTTTTTCTTTGATAGCCTCTATCTCCGTGACCAGAGGAGCTGGAAAGCGGAAATGTAGGAATTAGGTGGCTGAACACTAGTGGCACCCATCCCCATCACCAAAAATAAAATCCGAGCTAAAAAAATTCGGACTCCAAATAACAACGAAGGGACCTAGAGGACACCGAGACCAGCCAGAAATACCCTTACTCGGGTATTCCAGCTCCACTGGGGACGGAGGTAGCGGGGATGATGATACACTCAAAGGCCATGCTGGACGTCCACATTAACCATGGGAAAAAGCTAGAGGAGGTCCATTCACTCGTAGAAAACAACTATAAGGCTACCGAAGACGTAAAAAGTGGCTCGACTACGAGCTGGATGGGCCAATCCGAATCTTGAACAACTGGGATAGGCAAGTGGACGTCCGAACTGGCAGACTCGCTAAGGGCCAAGTACAGGACCATGGGGCAGCAATAAAGTGCCACTCTGAGAGACTGAAAGAGGTCCAGACCGAATGCGCCAGACTCGCCAGCAGTATGCGAGATATCCACCTCGACCTTGAAAAATGGAGGAAAGCGGCTCTGGAACAAGCGTGGCAAATAAAACAGACACTCGCTAAACAAACCGAAACATCTCCCTCAGAGTCGAGGAGGAAATAACCGAAATACGAACGATGCTGCGGGAACAGAGGGCGTGGATGGGCAGTTTTCAGTCTGCACCGACTAGGGCTGAAATAAGTGCGGATGTGGCCAGATCAATCAAACCAGCAATTGATCAACTGAGAAGCAATGGAGACAACGTGAAGGATCTCCAAGAAATAACCAGCCAAGTGATCAGACCGACGACCAATGCTGAAATTGGACTTGGGATGGAGCTGGCCACTTCCGGCACAAAGGAGCACCTAGAAGAGCTGCTAGCCCCACTGTAGCGTATGGTCACAGACCTGGGAAACAGAGCGAGGAGCCCATCGGTACCAAGGAGGACGACATAACAAAACATAGCGCAGCGACTCGAAGCCAACCTAAAACCTACGCGGAGGCCGCGACCACCACCACTTTCCCCGTTCTGGTCGGCTCGGAAGACCCCCAATTATCAGGCGACAAAGTAATAAAATCATTGAAACACTCTATTCAAGTCATAATCCTGGGAATTGGGGTGAGCAGGGTAAGAAAAACAAGGAGTCATAAAGTGGTGGTAGGATGCGACACCGCGGAAAGTAGGGAACGGTTAAAAAACGCACTGTCCCTAAACACCACACTTACGGTGGCAGAGGTGGCGAACAGGCTTCCCCTGCTTAGATTACAGGAGGTGGCCAACGATTAAACAGATCCAATGATCGTGAAAGCCCTCCTGAATCAGAACAGGGGAAATCTGGGCGACAAACCGGAAGCCGAAAAGGACAACAAAGTAATACGCCGTACCAGGTCCCGCACTACTGGTCTTACAAACATAATACTAGAAGTGACACCAAAAGTATACAAGCAGTTATGCGAAACCAAAGTCAAAATAGGGTACCAGGTTGTGTGAGCTGTGGACCAAACTCCCGTGGTCCAATGTTACAAATGTATGGCATTTGGCCACATTGCGCGTAGCTGCAAATCCGAGAAGCCAAGATGCGGCTACTGCGCTGAGGGCACGATACCAGAGACTTCACGAACAGGAGTAAGGAGCGAAAGTGCGCAAACTGCACAGAAAGGGGAGCGCGGTCGACTAGCCATCCGGCATATAAGCTGGAATGCCCAACAAAGGCGAAATGGGATAGTAGGATGTCTAGAGCGACCGTGGCCTACTGCTAAGGATGGCCCAAGCATGCAAACACGGACACAGTGTTGCCATGTTAGACGAGTAACGATTTTATAATTAATAGAATATTTGGGAAATTAAAATGATACTGTTGGCAAAACTTAAAATAAATCTTTTGATTATCTACTATATAAAAATAAGTTGGGTTTTCCTTCCTGACGCTATAACTCCAGAACGCACGAACCGATTTCCACGGTTTTGCATTCGTTGGAAAGGTCTCGGGCTCCGTGAGGTTTATTATAGCAAAGAAAATTTATAAAATTTAACGCGAGTAACACCGCGGGGCACAGCTAGTTAAGAATATAAATCAACATATTTTCAATAATCTAACATTTGTATCTGGCTGGTTTTAGTATCATTGAAAGTTTAAATTTTAAAGAACATAATTCCAAATTCATTTTAGGAAAATGTGTGATTGTCATTTGTTTTTCGCACCGTCAAGATGAGTGGATCTAATGAAGAAATTCAATACATTTTAATTTTTACCTAAAAAAACGGTAAAAATACAACGTCAGCGAAATAATTGCGATGTTTGTGGACCTAGTGCAGTATCTGTGAGAGTAGCACAAATTTGGTTCAAGCGTTTTCATTCCGGAAATTTTGATATCAAAGATGCACGTCGCTCTGGTACGATGGACCTATTACGGATAAAGTGGATGCCATTTTTGAAAAAGTGAAGCAATATAGGCATATCAGTAGTAACGACGTAGCTGAAGAACTGGGAATTGACCACAAAACAATTTTGACGCATTTGAAAAAAACTGGGTACACAAAAACACCGGCCAAGTGCGAGTTGGACTCGCCCGTGAAGGGTTCCGTAACAGCAAGTATTTCAGTTTATTAAATGAAAGCAATTTGCGGTTTAAGATTTATGATGTATTAAAAATAACTACTTGCTAGATCTCGTTCAAACCAATTTACGTTGTTCGTTTGCTTGGTAATGTACATTATATATTTTTTTTCATCATTCTCTTATTTTAGAAGTTACAGAGGGGAGGGACACTCATTTTACCACTTTGGAAGTTTCTCTCGCGTTTTTGAATCACCACGTGTACGAAAAAAAAAATTGAGATTTTCTATGTATGGGAACCCCCCCCCCCCCCCCCCCCCAAATTATTGTTCTTTTTCTATTATTGTGTAAAAATCTTAATGCGGTTCACCGAATACATCTACTCACCAAGTTTCAACAGTACAGCTCTTATAGTTTCGGTAAAAGTGGCTGTGATATACGAACGGACACACAGAAAGACAGATAGACATTACGAATCTGGCTACGGCACCCTAAAAAAGCTCGATATTTGGGTACCTCACGAGCTCAATGAAAGAAATCTAATGAACGGTGTACTCATTTAAGATTCTTTATTTTTGACTGCGGCGTGTGGCGCAGCGGCTTAGACAGTCATCCGCTCTCTTCGCTTCATGTCGCGTGTTCGAGTCCCGCGCTGGATAACTATTTGTGTCCCATCACCCATAAATAGTTGTTCTGAGTCTGGATGTAATTTGTGTCCGTCTATTATATGTTTGTAAAGTACCCCGCGACCCAGGGATTAAATTCACTAATGCGGGCGTTGTTTTCTTAAAAAAAAAGGCATGTATTTAAATCGATATCTGTATATTCCCTTTTTTCTAACAAAATATTTCAAAGTTATATCAAAAATACTGACTTGCACACTAATTATGCACACTAACTAAATCAAATTAAGTATACTGTTTCATCATATTTGCAGAACTGTTTTACTGAATGAATAACTATTATCAAAATAGTTATCTAACAATTCTATAGTTCAACAAACTTAATAAAACTTTTTCAAGGAAAATCATCACCTAATTTACTTTTAGGAACGCCGTTTATTCTAAATAAAACCCATTTTAATCAGTAATCTTTATATAATTAAGTACACAAAAAAAATAATCAAGTGCTTACTTAACATGCACTAAACACATGCACACTGAGTGGTAACTAAGTGTAAAAACAATAAGTAGAAGTTTAGGAACAATAACAGAACTTAAATATAAAGATAATTATTATGCAGCAAGCATTGTTTCTGTCACGGCTCCGGCGCTGCGGGGTTTGGGCGGCCCCACGCGAGCTTATCGTCGCAGATGGTTTTAACGCTCACCACCGCAGCTGAAGCTGGCCGGCGTAGCCGGCCAGCAAGCCGAAGCTGAAGCCGAGGCGGGCCTTCAAACCACCTGCTCCTGCAGCTCGCGGGCCGCCCCCCCCCCCCTCCGCGCCTACGCGGGCTTACATTACACTCTAGGGGTAGAGCAAACAAGACTACGTGAAGTCGGTTTTGCAGCGATTCGCTTCTGTCACAAAAGAAAAAAGTCACAAAAAAAGAAGGCGCAGTTTCGAACACCTTCGAATAGCATATGAAAATCTTCTTTTCGTTCAGAAGTACCAGACCGTTTGCTTACTTCGTGTCGCACGGTCTCCCTCACACTCGCGTTAGATGCTAAAGAGCGAGCGCGGCGTTAGATGTGCAGGCGCCAACAAGTTTTTCAGTAAAATAAAGAATCAAAATCTAAATAAAGTTAGGTTTAATATATTTTAGTTGCCCTATTAGTCAATTTGTAGAGTTTCATTTGATAAGATAAACTTACTTTATAGTGGTACACCTTTAGTTAACAATTTTAGAAATTCCGTTGTAAGATTGTACAATTTAGTGTGCAAGTTAGTAATTTTGATAAATATTTGGAACTTTTGTTTTATAAATCGTATATCCAATGTACGAATCACATTTTTGATGTGAATTCAATAAAAAAGGCCACCTCGGTTTGTGTGGTTTTTTAATTCTTTTTGTAGGTCATATTTAGTTATTCAATTAGTTTTTTTGCACATCATTCATACTTCTGGTATGCATTCAGTTAAATAGTGGAGTTACGTAGTGTGCTGAAAAACTATACAGATGTGCATTTAAAAATATCCCAAAAAAAAACTTAAAATAATAAAAACTTTATTACGACGTAATAAAACGGAACCATTTTCGAGGAAGCTGATAACTGATAATGAAAAGTTGATCACGTACGACAAGAACGTGCCATAAAGGTCGTAGTCAAAGGCCAGTCAGGCTTCGCAGACTGTAGCGAAACCCGGGTTAACTCGCTAGTCGTCCAATCAGATCATGAGAGTGATGGAATAGAAAGTGCCCCTGTGTTTGCGCATACACTTGTGCACTATAATATGTCCTACGCAACTGGCTAGTCTCCATTGAGTTTAGTATGTCGCCGTGGCCGTAATTCGGTCGGGATGACATTATTATTATTATAAGAATTTGTTACACAGTCTGTGTTAATAAAAACCGTTTATGTTAAATTTATCTGAGCCGAGGATTGTCTTGTTTTAAGCAGATGAAATGGAAAGATGTTTTGATACCATAGATGCCGCATCCACTTTGATATTTGGAAGTGCATCCGTGTTTGGCCAGCGATCATGTTGTTGTTTTGAACGAGTTTTTTTTTTTTTTTTTTTTTTTTTTTAATATTTACCTACTTCTAAATTTATTTGATTGTTGTATTGTATGAATTAAGTAAACAATATCTCTGTATGCTCATAATTTTAATGTTTAGTTATGTATATTTTCTCAGTAAGTGAATTTATTGTAATTCTTATGAGAAATAAAGTACTTCTTAATCTGACGAGCCTGTTGGCGTGGTTGGCAAATGCTTCCTTTTCACGCTGGAGGTCGTGGGTTTGATTCCCACCCAGGACAGATATTTGTGTGCATGAACATATCTGTTTGTCCTGAGTCTCGGTGTAATTATCTATATAAGTATATATTTACAAAAAAAAGTATTATATTTAGTATATCTGCTATCTGATTTCCATAGTACAAGCTCTGCTTAGTTTGGGGTCAGATGGCCGTGTGTAAATAATGTCCCAGGATATTATAATAATAATAATAATAACATATGTAGAGCCTGTGGTGTCGCAGGGGAAACTCTGCGACACATAACATCTGGATGTTCTTCTCTTGCAGCCACTGAATACTTGTATCACCACAATTCTGTTGCTAAAATCATCCATCAGCAACTTGCTTTAGATCGCCAACTTCTGCCGGGCCCAAGGGCTCCCTACTTGAAGTATAACTCTGAAGTGGTCTTGGAAAATGACAGGTTTAAAATATACTGGGATCATCCCGTGCTGACTGACCGAATGGTAGGTGCCACGAACGAAAAAGACATCCTTTGTGGATATAACAATACCGTATGATGAAAACATATCTAACGCAGAAAAAGAAAAAAATTCAAAATACCTTGATCTGAGTTTTGAATATGCGCAAATTTGGAGAACCGAAAGACCTGCGATCATACCTATTGTTATATCCACAAATGGAGTTATTCCTAAATCCCTGAAAATCAACCTAACAAACGACAATGTCACACAGATCATCCTAACACCAAACTAAGCAAAGGGTACCAGGCGACGATATACATACTTATATAGATAGATAAATACTTAAATACATAGAAAACATCCATGACTCAGAAACAAATATTCGTGCTCATCACACAAATATTTGCACTTACCGGGATTCGAACCCAGGACCACCAGCTTCGTAGGCAGGAGCACTACCAACTAGGCTACGGTGACCGTCATATTATTATTATTATCTAAACATTGTCCACTTCACTTTTACACTACGAATGAATAATGACAAAGGCATCCAAATTATCGATAATACCTACCGGCCCACTCACTTGTGAACGGTGCGGCGGCGGTGCGGTAAGCTACAGTGACCACACCACTTCCCCGTGAATTGTTCCGCGTACCGATCGTAAATCAAGAGCCCTTAACGTCCTTAAACAGTGTAGTTTAGTGTGTACCTAGTGGTCATTTAGTGCGTTTGGTTAAATTAGGAACGTTCAGCGAATGGAGACGATTTATTCACAAGGGCTATATGTTTTATGTTATGTTTTTATTTTACCCGGCGTTGTCTATCAATCTAATATTATAACAATATCTATCATATATATATATATATGATTATTATTATTTAATATATAATTTCATATATATTATAAACTAGCTATGCCCCGCGGTTTTACCCGCGTTAAATTTCATAAATTGTCATAGCTCCTCCCCCGTAAGTGATAGCGTGATAATTAGCCTATATGTTAACCCGGCCTCTTAGTAATATTCACGCAAAATTTGAATTAAATCCATGCAGTACTTTTTGAGTTTAGGCCGGACATACATACAGACAAACAGACACACAGACAAAAATTCTAAAAACTATATTTTTGGCTTCGATATCGACTGTATCACGCTCCAATTTTCCTTTTTAAAAATTATTCAATTTACAGTTTTGACTTTCCTACGATTTTATTATATGTATAGATAATCTAATCCTTGTGTCGCGGGGTACTTTACAAACATATAATGGACGGACACCAATTACATCCAAATTCAGAACAATTATTTATGGGTCACACAAATAGTTGTCCGGCCGAACCCGCGACACGAAGCGGCGAGGAGACTGTCTTAGCCGGTGCGCCACACGTGTAAATCTGAGCCCTTATTGTCCTTAAACACCGTTGTTTAGGGTGTACCTACCTAGTGGTAATTTAGTGCGTTTGGTTTCATTAGCGATGCTCAGCGAATGGAGGCCATTTACAACGGCTATATACTCATTATCTTATTAGGAGGTCTACTTTGATTTCTCTTAAATATTATAGTTATTTCAATTATAGCACGTATGTGTAAGCGTTGTAATGGGGCAGCAAAGAAAATCACCACCCCATCTCATGCCGTAGGTAGAGTAGAAATCGTCCGGAGGCAATATCTTCCAGAAAACGGGCAGCAGCGTCTTTCTATTAAATATAACCATCATACTACGATTGCCAACCCGTCTGCCAAGCGTGGTTACACTAATAATAATATTTATTTTCAGAAAGTTACAGATTCTTAAGTTAAACAGTGGGTACATTATCATTATAAATTTCGCTCAAACATTGCGTATTTTATGCTCATACTTATAATATTAGATAATCTGTACAAAATATAATAACCCTGCCTCTTAAACTAAGCAAGCCTGTGTCTTAAGAGACAGTGTTCCGTCATTTTTATTTATTTTCTTTTACCCTTATTATTTAGTACAATATAACAGAATATGTTACAGTTTTATTCAGGCATGTACATTTGAATGGATCTTGTGTGGTTGTGTGTGTGTGTGCGTTGGTGTGTGCGTGTATGTGAGTTAATGTGTGTAGGTGCGCGGATGTATGTGCATGTGTGTGATAATCGCTGTGGTCAGGCGATATATGCGAGTAGAGATTCTGTGTATACATAATCTTTTTTCAATAGCCATTCTGTAACTTTAGATCGTAGAGTATAACGATTTATGGCGTTACCATTATTTATGGCATATAACGCCAAATTATGGACACAACTCCATTGTGGAAATCTTTTGGGGAGTCCTGGGTCCAGCAGTGGACGTCATTCGGCTGATATGATGATGTGTAAGCTAAGTAAACATTGATGTCAAGCTTGATTTTTATTATTTTTCAGTCTCTAAAGCCTTGTTTTAGTGTCTGGTTTAGGGCTGATTTAGTTTTATTATATTACCAAGTTTGTTTACAGTATCAAAACTTGATGGTAAGTGGCTACCGCTTCAAATACGCATAGGGTGCATCATGCATTCCAGACAAGCTCTACCCACAGTCAGGAACACACAGTAAAAAGCGCTTTGTTCTACCCATTTTAAGCTGGTTCCCTCACATCTTCGCGCAACAAGCTGTCTAGAATTTAGAATGCAGAGTTGTTCAGGAAATGGATTCCATTCCCATTCAGATTACTAGAGTAACCGCGTTATAATTCTGAGCATAAATTGTGGTCCATGACTTCTCTCCTACTGCAATACGCATTGTGGTCACCACAGATATACATAAATCTCAAAAACCGATTGGCGGCATAACTGTGTGCCACAAGTTTGTCGTCCACGCCTATGTTTTGAAATACATATTTTTATGGCCAATAAGTAACTTTAATTCAATCTTCCATAAGTAGCCATTCAACGCGACAACTTTTGGGCATTTTTATAATAGGTAGCGACACGATGGGAAACTTCGATGCATTTTAGCAGATTTTTGTCTGCATGCTATATTAATATTATATTTAAGTATATTCCTATACCACATATATTATCTTTATATAATTTTAAGAGAGATGGCACATACATTTTATTATACTTCTTCTTCATACCTCATACTTCCTTAATTACGATAAATACTAGATAAACACGGACTAATTACAGGCTCTGAAGGCAATAATGCAAGATGCAATATTTTTGATACCATGTTTCCATCTTGTTATATAATTAAATCACCAATGGTGATAAGCTGTAAGTAAATATACCCATTAACCTTCCTAACAAAATTTGTCAACAACACACATATACAGGAACACGACATTAAGTTATTTTAATTTACTTGCATTGTAATTCCATGTAATCAGGAGGTGGATGACCTTTTTTAGTAGGGTTGGCCTTTGAGCAAAAATACTCTATGAGTCCTCGATCTCGTACACTATTACTTCAAGTACCTACATCACCAGAAAATATTACTAGTCGCATTGAAATATAATTTAATTTTTTTTATATAAAAAAAACTGTGCTCCCATATATACAAAACACATTTTGTCTCAACTATTCCATTAATTTTATATCCATGGCAGTTACTCTAGCTGACGTTGTGGTCAGTAACGTTAGTGTCCGTCTTTTGCAACACTAAATTCTAGTTATCTAGTGTTACTGCAATAGACTAGTCTAGGTTATAAGAGAAGTTTATAGGTTAATGCCAAGGACATTTGAACAAAATTCTACTACCTACCCTCTGTTATTTTAATCCATCATAGTACCTTCAGATAGCTGTAAGAAGTCTCAAGACAAAAGCCTCCCACGATAATCATCTTGGGGGAAATGCCATAATTACCACGGTTGGCAGACGGATTAGCGATCGCAGCAAGATAAAATAATTAAATGTATTCAGCACTTGGGTATTTACATACACTTATACTTGTCATACATAGTTTAATACAGTAAGTAACTAAAGCAAAAAAATGTTTTTTAATTAGTCCATCCGTGCGGTCTGTTTCGTCACATATATTTTTATTTCGGTTCGAATACCGGTAAGTGCAAATATTTGTGTGATGAGCACGAATATTTGTTTCTAAGTCATGGATGTTTTCTTTGTAGGTATATAAGTATTTATCTATCTATACAACGTGTAACAGAAAGTGTGAACGTAACTTAAGGGGGTTATAGGGTATCAGGACGGCTACCTATGGACGAAACTTCAAACAGAAATAATCAGTTTTTATTCAACTAGTAATTTGTTTCTCTATCGACCACCTAAATCAACAAGAAAGATTACCGACATTATGAACAACACTAAAAACTCAGCCGCAAGGGTAATGAACCTTACCGTGAACTCTTTGGGTACCTACTACTTAGACTGTAAATAAAAAGTGTGGTTCTGTACAGTCACATAATTTATTACACGTGTTTATTTTAAGATTCAATCAAATGTTTAACTGAATTTTTGCTCTAATTTTTAACGACATTTTAATGATTCATACTTTGATAGCTAGGAAAAATCACTTAATTTAATTTAAATTGATATTCCGCAAGATGTTGGATCTAGGAGTAATAAATAATTTAATTGACTTATGTAACTGCAGATATTTTTTTGTGTGTTAAATAGTAAGAATATTAAATTTTTCTTTCAGTATGTGAATTTAATCTGGCCGGAAACGAATAGGTACTTAATTTTTAATACAAACTATACAAACTAACCAGATAAACCCACACGGTACGACTACTGATAAATTACGAAAAATAATGAATAATGTACTAGGCTTATATGAACATTAGGGGACATTTCGAATTCCGTCCTGATTTTGTCGCAAGGAACTCTAATACGGCGGCGAATACAAAGGATTGATGTAGGTAAATAATAAATGGTTAAATATTTTTAATATTCATCAAAGCGGGCCCCGCGCGCCGCGCCATTTGAATGTGTTCGTGTATAACTCATTGGTCTAGCGGTAGCGTGTTCAACTGCAGATAATAAAGTCCTGGGATCAAATCCCGGGTCGGGCCAAAAAGTGATTACGAGAATAATGAAGTCCTGGGTTCAATTCCCGGGTCGGGCCAAAAAGTGATTATGGGATTTTTCCGTAAAAAGAAATTGCTCAGTATCAGCCCGAAGTCTGGGAGTTGACGATATTACACCCCCATGCCTCGGAGAGCACGTAAAGTCGTCGTTCCTGTGCCTGACCTCTTTCCGGTCGTATCTCTAGTCGTCCCATCGGATCATGAGAGTGATGGAATAGAAAGTGCAGGGGCACTTTCAATTCCACCTTTAAAATTTAACGACAATACCTGTAACGACATATTAATCATTCATACAATACCTACAAATAAAAAAATATGAATAATGTACTAGGCTCATATGAACAGTAGGGGACATTTCAAATTCCGTCCTGATTATATCCAAAGTTACTCTAATATGGCGGCAAAATCAAAGAGTTGATGTAGGTAAATAATAAACGGTTAAATATGTTTTAATATTCATGTAAGCGAGCCGCGCGCGTCGTCGATACCTAGGCGGCTCTTTTGAGTGGACTCAAAGGGGCCGCCAAAGGGGCCGCGTTCGAAGAAAGCCGCCAAATTCATCAAATATTGTGCAATTTCATTTATTTAATAAAAATATTAAAATCATCAGTTGTTCGTAAATTGCTGTCTATTTAGGTCGTGTTTAGTTCCTAAATCGTCTAAAATGTCGTTTAGTAATGAGTAAAGTGTTCCGCGATATCCTTAACTATGTCGTTTAGTGATCGTAATAATTTGGAAAATTTCGTGCATTCATCTATGAAAGAATAGCCTCAGACGTGCACTTTGTGATGATGAGGATTCATAGGTCACAGAATTTAAGGCTGTTTAATTACGAGGAACCTATGTCGTGAAGGGTACAGTGTCGCGATGGAGGCCTCTTTATAACTAAGAAACATGAAAGCTTTACGATTCTATGAATATGTTGTACATGAGAGAGACTCGTGTTAGTTGGCAAGTCTTAGAGTTAAGCTTTCGGTGTCGGTGCAGATTTTAGTGAACGTGAAATAATGAAATTCTTCCATCAGTACTGAAAACAACTTCAACTAGAAGTTAAACTATAAAAAGGATCTCGTAATGTGTTTGTGTATCACGTACTTATACGATGTAAAGTATCCAATAGCTATTCAGCAGTGCTATAAATAAAAACATAACTCTAAAATAAAACAAAATATGTGTAGTGAGTGCAATCGGAATCAAACTACCAGGCGTGCATAGAAACACAGAGGTATGTCAAACAATTTCTAGCGTAAATCAGAATCAGCTGTGCTGTGTTAGTATGGATGTTCGTTATATCGATAAAAATACATGTCGATATATTGAACGGTATATTATTTTACGATCAAGATTAAAATGATGGTATTTCGGTATGAGATTTTGTGTATAGGTAGGCTTAAGGAGACCGTATATGCCCCTTAAGTTACGTTCACTCTTTCTGTTACACGTTGTATAAGTATGTATATCGTCGCCTGGTACCCATAGTACAAGCTTTGGTTAGTTTGGGGCTAGGATGATCTGTGTGACATTGTCCCTATATATTATTATTATTAAATCTTTAAATATGGTCATAGTGCTCAGAAAGAAGCTGCTACCCGTCCTCTGGTAGTTATTCCTTCGGGTCGCCTTCTACGTCTCCACGGCATAAGAGGCGGTAGACTAGTCTAGGATATAAGAGAAGTTTATAACTTAATGCCAGACTCATTAGAATGAAAATCTGGTACCTACCTTGTGTTATTATAAACAATCATTGAGATCTCTCTCTTGTAAAAAAAATTCGTTATGTTAACATTATGATAAATATCACCACCCTTTGTAATCCTGTGGGTGACTTAGAAGTCGTCGTTCTGAGGGAATACCTTTCAAAGAAGAGGCATCAGCGTCTTTTTGTGCAGAATGACCATATTCTGCGATCGCCAACCTGATTGCCAGGCATGGTGACTATGACATTTCCCCCTGTTCTTGGCGGAGGCTTTTGTCTAGCAGCGAACGTTATTCAGCTGACATGAGGAAAATGATTCCATACATTAAGTAATGGAATCAGGCGTTACTTTGCGGTAATCCATAACAATCAAAATACAAAATCAATATGCCGGGATGCAATTTGTACCTCCCGCCCGCAAAAATATGCACATGCAAGATAAACAAGCAATGCACATGCAAGATAAATATGCACAATATAAACAAGCAAATTACATGCACCAGTATGATACCTAACACGGGTTTCAGTCCTCCACGGACTATTCTCAAGGGATAGTCTTGACAATAACTTGATACGAGCCAGCTAAATATCATTGCTATAATAAAATAAATTTTATAAATGTTTTCATACAATGTGTGCCTAAATATCTATGTTACTAGAAATAATAATGTATACAACTATATTAATACAAACATGTTCTGACTATTTACAAGCGCTTTTTTAAATTCTACGCGAATAAAAATCGTTTTTATTTTATTTATTTTATGATATAGTCTCATTCGAGCACTCGACGAGTTATTAAACTGACAAATGGCGGAATTAACACTACAGATTTTGTATTTTGATCCATACATTAAGGCGACGAGGCGTTGGTAAGCGGATTGAGGGGCATTGAGCGGCACTAGACCGCATATAAATGCGCGCACGATCTAGCTAGTGCCGGAATGTCATTCGCGCTTTTAATTAGCGCAGTAGACTCTACTCGAACGATCACGGGTACCAACAATAAAAAAAATAATACTAAAGAAAAGGGCAAAAGAAGAAGAAAAATCCGGCCAAGTGCGAGTCGGACTCGCCCATGAAGGGTTCCGTAGCAGCAAGTATTTCAGTAGATTAAATGAAAGAAAATTGCGGTTTACGATTTTTTGACGTATTAAATGAAAGCAAATTGCGGTTTACTCTTTATGACGTATAAAAAAAACTACTTGCTAGATCTTGTTCAAACCAATTTTCGTTGTTAGTTGGCATAGTAATGAATATCATATATTTTTTTTAGTTTTATCATTCTCTTATTTTAGAAGTTACAGGGGGGCGGGCACTCATTTTACCACTTTGGAAGTGTCGCTCGGGCAAACTATTCAGTTAAGAAAAAAATGATATTAAACCTCAATATCATTTTTGAAGACCTATCCATAGACAATATGTATGGGTACGTTGAAAAAAAAATTTACTTCAGTTCTATGTAAAGGGACCCCCCAAAATTATTATTCTTTTTCTATTTTTGTGTGAAAATCTTAATTCGGTTCACAGAATACATCTACTTACCAAGTTTCAACAGTACAGCTCTTATAGTTTCGGAAAAAAGCGGCTGTGACATACGGACGGACAGACAAACAGACAGACAGACATGACGAATCTATAAGGGTTCCGTTTTTTGCCATTTGGCTACGGAACCCTAAAAAGCAAGCCTGGGGTTATCTGTCAGGCGTTGGTCTTTGGTTCGTCCATCTAGGTAGCAAGAGAAAGCCGCAGGTTAGCTAGGATAGGGTCCTCGGATGGTTAACCCCTGAATTGTAATCCCGTGCCTATAGTCGGAGCCAGTGATCACACCCTCTTTGTAAAATTCCCTTTTTTAACTTCATGATTCAGTGGCCCTCTGAGCCCTTGACTTGAACCCCATATGTGACTATCAACAATCGGAATTTGAGGGTGTCCTCAGGCATTTTTCGCTTAAATTAAGCTACTGCCTGACAGCCGTCTGGGTTCGTCAACTGCTCGGTGTCTTAAATTTAATTTAATAGCTAAGTAACTTCTTATTTATTTAAGGATTTCTTAAAATCGTATGTGTTAAAGCAGACCGCACGGACGGACTATTTTTTTTAATTGAGTTACGATAATATTGCATATATATTTATGTAACGTAACCCCACCGACGGGATAACAAAGTCAAATCAAAATAACAAAGTCTAACAGGACTTTATGATTTAATTTATTGTGATAGCATTTTTCTTTTTTACTTTTTAATTCCTTACTTTTTTATTAGACAACGCTCGTTAGTTCCAATTAGCAGGATCCATATTATTATATAAGTCTGCCTTTGTCACTTCCTACTAATATAATATAAACAACTTTAAATAAGCTTTGTTCAAAAAAGAAAATCTACATTTAAAACCTATCAACCCTTTATACCTATCAAACTATTAATTTTAGCATGCCAATTATTGTGTATTATGTATAATTATTGTGTGTGTACTTTAATTTCAATTATCTAGAATATTAAAAATATATGAAGCTATAATATAAGTGCTGTGTACAGTTATAATTGGACTACAGGTTAAAATTTTACTTATAACATAAAATATGTAGAACTTCGTAGAATCTGTAATCTGTTTCTGTACCAATAAAATAAAATAAAATAAAAATATTATAAATGCGAAAGTTTGTGAGTCGATGTATAGATGTATGGATGTTTGTTACTCTTTCAAGCAAAAACTACCGAACGATTTATGATGAAACTTTGTAGTAATATAGCTTATATACCTGAATAACACATCCCGTCTGACACAGCTAGTACTCTTTGATTAAAACAAAGAACGAAATAAAAATGATTTATTGAACGTACATTTCCAAGAAAAAATACTACTAAATGGAACGAAACAAAAGATAAAACGTTTTAATTCCAGTGTTTAAGTTATGACACGAAAAAGGGTTATTATATTACTTCTTGATGTTATATTTTATAAAGGAATGAAAACGAATCTTACATTTAAATACTTACTAATACCTAGAATTAATTCCGTATATTCAACGTATTCTGACAATTAACAAGCGGAATTTTAATGCTTATGTGCTAAAGGACTGTGGTTTGTTGATGTGCTCTGTTTCGATAGGTTCGCTTCGTAGGTGAGGTAGTGTATTCAAACGCAGATAATGAAAGAAAGAAATAAAAACATTTATTCAGAATAATGCACAGACAACAAAAATATAAAATAACATAATGACAAATAAAAATAAAAAAACAGACACTAGTTGTCCGTGCAAGCCTGAAATGGCACCATCTCAGCATTAGCTAGAACATTTTATTGTTCTAGCGCTGGTAATTCTGATGGTGCCAAGTGACTGTCACGGAACATTAACATAAATACTTAACATTCAAGTATGTCACGGACAAAACAATGAAAAATAAGAACAAAACAAACACAATTTTTAACAATAAAACATAACAACATGGTTTTTACACTTTAAATAAATAAAATAATTATAAACTGGTGTAATAGTGGCGCATCACTAATATGCGTTCCCTTCGAGCATTATGCATTCTCTAACACGGGCGAAGCGAGTATCAATCTAAACATGTTACATACTCTTTGAAGCAGGGTATAAAAGTTATGTTACGTGCTCTGTGGGTGGACAAACAACAACAAGATAAGACAAGATTCGATAATGGTTTGTTTACATAGACCTAATAAAGGAACATAATTTTCCGATCATATGAACATAAACTTATCAGATACGACAATACTAAGTTTGTTAAATGTAGTGTATATATGAACTGTTAGATGAAGCACTGCTGCTTGTATAGCCATACTCATCGTGTGAAACGGTAAAGTGCACCAAGACTTATCGAAAATGTCACGACTGTAGAACGAAAACAAAAATTTTCCTCTGGGGCTTCCACAGTCCTCCCAGCTATACGATGCACAAATCTAGGTAAGTAAGAATTTTATATTATAAAACTTGTATGTTTACTTCATTTAACTGTTAAATATTTGCTGTGCTAGTAATACTTTTTTATACTTTATGTTAAAAGACCACACTGTTCGCAGGCATCTGAGCGGAGGCGGTATGGTTCGCCAAACCTTGGCAGCAGCGTATTTAAAAGAACCACGGAAAGCAGTTGTTCTATGTTTTGGTGTTGATATGAGGTAAGCCGACGCTCTGGTATTATATAAATTGTGGTCTCTAGACCAACAAAGTTTTGAGTAAAGGTATTGGGGTCTACGTGTCGCGATCAAACCAAAAACCAAAGTAGAGAGGTGAAGTAATCTACGGGATGACATTTTCATCATATTTCCGCTATTCAGGAATGGAGTGATATGTGGCCGTGGAGGTATATTATAACAAAAACGTGCACATGCGTTTTGCAGTCGCTGTATTAACCTTTCCGATCTTTTTAATAGACAAGCTCCATATACCGTGTCACAGTAGTTGAGTCGAGACAATATGAGTGACTCGCAGAGGGTTGTCCTAATGTCAATATTAATATAGGGTCGTATTCTATACAACAGTTTTAGTCTGTAAAAACTGTTTTGTACAGCTTGTTGTATGTGGGTTTCAAACTGTAGTTGGCCATCAAATACAACTCCTAAATTGCGGGCCTCAAGTACTTGTTCTATTGGCAAGCCATCTAATATGACATTGGGGGAATTTAAAGCAATTTGGCTTATGATATTCTTGGAACCCATGATTAAAAATTTTGATTTAGCTGGGTTTAACACTAGTGAGTTTTTAAGTGACCATTCTGCTATCCTATCTAAGTCATTATTTATTTTCATTACAGCTTCAAGACAATTAGGAGGAGTAAATGAAAAATACAACTGAAGGTCATCTGCATATAGATGGTAACTACAGTTCCTTATGGATTGAGAGATATCTGCTGTATAAATGATAAAAAGTAACGGGCCAAGGATTGAACCCTGGGGTACGCCTCGTTTCACTGGGCATTGTGAGGATGTGACGTCATTGCCAGTTGTTTTATCTCTCATCCGAACAGACTGGTAACGATTACTAAGGTAACTATGAAACCACTTAACTGCTTCCGTGCTACAGCCATAATATGAGAGTTTGGAGAGTAATAGTGAAACATTAAAGCAGTCAAATGCACGAGAAAAATCTAACAAAGTAAGGATAGTTCCCATGCCCTGATCTCTAGCTTCTAATATATTTCCTACTACGTCTAGTAGTGCAGTTGATGTACTGTGACCTTTGCGGAAGCCAGACTGGCATACCGGCAGTATATTATTGAGCTCCACATATTCAGTCAGTTGATCACATACCACTCTCTCTAGAATTTTAGAGAGGCAAGGCAGTAAGCTTATTGGACGTAGATCTTTAGGGCTAGAAGGATTTGACTTTTTGGGTATTGGTTGAACCATTGCTGTCTTCCAAAGGTCTGGAAAAGTGGAAGTTGATATAGACATATTTATAATTCTAGTAATTGTTGTTAAAGTCTGTGGAAGTGTCAAGGTCAACATGTCAAGTGAGATGTTGTCAATCGAGAGATGAGGTCCTGGGTTCAATACCCAGGTCGGTATTATACCCCCATGCTTCGCAGAGCACGCGAAACCCTCGGTCCTGCACCAGACATCTTTCCGGGCGTCTCTACTGGCCGGTCCCATCGGATCAAGAGAGCGAAGAACTTTTCTTCCCCAAATTCTTCCCCACCCGACAAATTATAAAGAGAATATCACACTAATATTATAAAGGCGAAAGTTTGAGCGTGTGTGAGTATGTATGTTACTTTTTATAAAATATATTTTATTAGCTGTGCCCCGCGGTTTAAGCCGCGCTAAACTTTACAAATTGTAGCCTATGTGTTAATCCAGGGCGTTAGCCAACTCCATAACAAATTTCATTAAAATCGCTCCAGCCGTTTAGACGTGAAGAAGTAACAAACGTACACACTCACATAATTTCACCTTTATAATATTACTGTGATATGTGTTGTAAATTTAGAATGCATTATAGATAATGAGCATATCAATTCCGTTGATTCCATTTTTATAAATTTGTTAATCCTGCAAACACGAAAAGATACATTTTTGAAAGTGTCCAAACATCTGGTAAATCTCTCTGAGTATCTCTGCATTACTCCAAATTTGATTAGTGGAGAACGCTACTATGTAGGTGAGTGCTTTGCATAAATTATTAAAAAGAAATATATAATCTTAAAGAAATAATAGAAATTAAACCTTCAAGCAAAAAAAAAACCAGTGTGCTTGAGACAACATGACTGAACTATAATAATAATATCCTGGGATATTATTCACACACGGCCATCTGATCCCAAATTAAGCAGAGATTGAACAATTTTTTTTTTTTTTAATGTTAATTAATTTTCGTAAATACATACCAACTTATTAATTACACCTAGACACAGAACAAACAGACATGATCATGCACACAAATATCTGTCCTGGGTGGGAATTGAACCAACGACCTGCGTCGTGAAAGGCAAGAATTTACTAACCACGCCAACCGGTACGTCAAAACTGAACTTAGATATACCAAACGTAACTAGTTATTTGAGAGAGAGAAAGAAAATGTGTGCCGCTCTCTTTTGCCCAGTCAACAATTAAGAAAACGTAACTCTCTTTCTACTTTCACTAACTTATATATCCCTCTCAAATTCCGTTCGCATCGCCCGATCACTCTTTTCGTAACGCTCTCGTCACGTTCACTAGCTTAGTCAAGTAAGTCAAGCGTGCATAAAGAAGATTTACTTCAAAAATTCACTCTCATCATTTTTTTCCATCGTGCCAAAAGAAGTATAACTTCAAAAACCGCTTTAGGTTTTAATTTTTTTTTTATAATTTTTTTTTAGGTTTTTAATCTTGTAGTGATACTATGATATAAAGCAATTGATTCAGAAATTGTATCTTAACCATAAAGTTAGTAAACCTAGCGGAATAGACCAACAAGAGCTGCCAAATGAAACTGAAATAGGATGAAATTTGTGTGGGTACAAATATTTATAAGAGAATGTCAATGATGTATGTCATGTCGATATTTAGATTAATATCGATATCGATAATATTAATCAGTAAAATTGATATTACTAAGTACTATTAATAGGATAGGATAAGCCAAGTATATTAAAAAAAACTCAGAAGATATTTTAAATCATTAATTTGCCGCAATAGAGTTGTCGTTTGTTGCTTAAATGGTAATAATATACTTTGTATGATTAAAATATATTAATAATACATACAAACCGCCGTACAAACAGAACTAAAAAGATCTCTGACTTTACCCTGCAACTTATGGAAGATAGACGGAAAATGGTTCTGACATCCCCAGATGATGCTACCAGATATCGGCAGCTCAACAGACAGATCTCAAAGTCTTTGACTCGCGACACGCGGCAATTTAATACAATTAGTATTAAAGAGGCCATTGAGCGGAACAAAGGCTCCAAAGTGTTCGCAAGAGCTCTGTCTGTTGGACAGAGCCAACTGACGAAGCTGAAGACTGAGGATGGTAGAATCGTCACGTCTAAACCTGAGTTGCTGGGAGAGATCGAGAAGTTCTACGGACAGTTATATACGACAACATGCTCTGGGATCTGAGGCATGACTTTTGACAGGTGGCTGTGTCAAAAGTCATGCCTCAGATCCCAGAGCACGACTAACCCGACATTACACCGAAGACATCCCGGACGTCAGCCTGTACGAGATTAGAATGGCTCTCAAACAACTCATGAACAACAAGGCGCCTGGTGATGATGGAGTTACAGCAGAGCTTCTGAAGGCGGGTGGTACACCAATCCTACGGGCCCTTCAGAAGTTATTTAACTCCGTCATACTAGATGGTCAAACGCCACAAGCATGGCACAGAAGTGTGGTGGCGCTCTTCTTCAAAAAGGGCGACAAAACCCTATTGAAGAATTATAGACCCATCACACTGCTGAGCCATGTTTACAAGTTGTTTTCGAGGGTCGTTACGAACCGTCTCGCGCGCAGGTTTGACGACTTCCAGCCTCCCGAACAAGCCGGTTTCCGAAAAGGCTTTAGCACCATAGACCACATATATACGCTGCGGCAAGTTATACAGAAGACCGAAAAGTATAACAAGCCACTGTGCTTAGCGTTTGTGGACTATGAGAAAGCCTTTGATTCTATCGAAACATGGGCCGTGCTGAGGTCTCTCATAAGGTGCCAAATTGACTACCGGTATATCGAGGTGATAAAGTGTTTGTATGAAAACGCCACTATGTCAGTGCGACTCCAGGACCAGATCTCGAAACCTATCCACTTGCAGCGAGGCGTGAGACAGGGAGATGTTATATCTCCGAAACTGTTCACCGCTGCATTGGAAGACGTCTTCAAGCTTCTGGACTGGAAAGGCTTTGGCATCAATGTCAATGGCGAGTACATCACTCACCTTCGATTTGCCGATGATATCGTAGTCATGGCTGAGACCATGGAAGACCTCGGTACAATGCTCGATGACCTCAGCAGAGTCTCTCAACAAGTGGGTCTGAAAATGAACATGGATAAGACGAAAATCATGTCAAACGTCCATGTTGCACCCACTCAATTGAAAGTTGGTGACTCTGCACTCGAAGTTGTAGAGAACTATATTTACCTAGGACAGACCATCCAACTAGGTAGGTCCAACTTCGAGAAGGAGGTCAATCGTAGAATCCAACTCGGATGGGCAGCGTTCGGGAAGCTACGTAACATCTTCTCGTCCAAAATACCGCAGTGTCTCAAGTCGAAAGTCTTCGACCAGTGTGTGTTGCCAGTGATGACATACGGAACAGAGACGTGGTCGCTCACTATGGGCCTTATTAGAAGGCTCAAGGTCACCCAAAGAGCAATGGAGAGGGCTATGCTCGGAGTTTCCCTGCGGGATCGCATCAGAAATGTCGAAATCCGCAGGCGAACCAAAGTCACCGACATAGCCCGAAGAATTGCCAAGCTGAAGTGGCAGTGGGCAGGGCACATAGCTCGTAGAGCCGACGGCCGTTGGGGCAGAAAGGTTCTCGAGTGGCGACCACGAACCGGAAGACGCAGCGTGGGCAGGCCCCCTACAAGATGGACCGATGATCTTGTGCGGGTCGCTGGAAATCGCTGGATGCGGATACCGCAAGACCGGCAATTGTGGAGATCTTTGGGGGAGACCTTTGTCCAGCAGTGGATGTCTTTCGGCTGATATGATGATGATGATGATGAATAATACATTGTTTATAATTTTCAATCACTAGATATACACGGCTATATCTAGGAGAGCCTCGGTTTCCATAAATTCAAATTTAAAATTCATACATACATTCCGTAAAAAAAATACATTTATGAGAGAATCATCATTTTTGCATGTATGTTGTTCACACAATGTTGAATATAGGTACATAATTTTAAGTAGATATTACTCTTTAATGAAACATCAGCAGAATAATACCTAGTGTTACCGGAATAAACTAGTTGGAATTGCAGATTTCATCAAAATTCGTTTCGCTCCTCGCGTCTGGAAATATTTTTCTTCAAAATGCTTACTCCATCTACATGAATTTTTCGTGGGAATCCAATTTGGACGATCAATTGATCTAAGTAATGCATTTCTGGAATACGAGTTAGATGGACATCTGAATACTTAAATTACTAATGATTCTAACAATCAAAAACTGATGACTATGGATCGGCTAAGTGTCTTGAATGGAAATTGAGATTACTTACAAAGGACAGTGGACTGATATTTGATATGAAAAATCTGCATTATGTGTATCAGATCTGTGCTTCTTACATGAATAAACGTTTATAGAAGAGAATTAACCCACTTAGTAATAATAATAATGTCCTCCTAGCCGAATTCGGCCACGGCGGCCAGTCTCAACAGAGATTGGCCATTTGCGCGGGACATATTATAGTGCTCAAGTGTGTGCGCAAACACAGGAGCACTTTCTATTCCATCACTCTCATGATCCGATGGGACGCCTTAGCGACACGACCGGAAAGAGATCAGGCACAGGACCGACGGCTTTACGTGCTCTCTGAGGCATAGTAATCCGTATCCGTAAAAATTTTACATTTATGTGGAATCGTCATATTTTTTTACCCTACCGTGCAGTGCATGCACGGTAGGGTAAAAATATATGACGATTCCACATAAATGTAAAATTTTTACGGAATAAAGTTACTTTGACTTGACTTGACTTAAAACAACCTGCGGCGTGAAAGGCAAGCATTTACCAACCACGCCAACCGGCCCGCAACAATACGTCAGAATAATATCATATACAGGACTATGGACGCAATTGATGCGTAGTGTATGGATTTCATCCACTTATGATGAGTGTTCGTATCATATTGCACTCGAAGGGGCTCAACCTCACGATCACTTGATTGCTCGTTCATTCTATCGACATATCACACTTAGATTACGGATAGTTTGTTGCAGTTTTACGATAAACTAGAGATCGCACTTGTTCGAAATTCGACTATTAAAGTTCTTTTGTCATTGAACAAATAATAATAATATCTAGGGACAATGTCACACAGATCATCCTAGCTCCCAACTAAGCAAAGCTTGTACTATGGGTACCAGACGACGATATAGATACTTATATCTATACATATAATAAAATCGTAGGAAAGTCAAAACTGTACATCGAATATTTTTTTAAAAGAATACTTGGGGCGTGATCTACTTTCGATATCAAAGCCAAAAATATAGTTTTTTGAATTTTTGTCTGTGTGTCTGTTTGTCTGTATGTATGTCCGGGCTAAACTCAAAAAGTACTGCATGGATTTAACTCGAAATTTGCATGAATAATACTAAGAGGTCGGGTCAACATATAGGCTACATATTATCACGCCATCACCTACGGGGGAGGAGATATGATAATTTATAAAATTTAACGCGGGTGAAACCGCGGGGCACAGCTAGTAGATAGATAAATACTTAAATACATAGAAAACATCTATGACTCAGAAACAAATATTCGTGCTCATCACACAAATATTTGCACTTACCGGGATTCGAACCCAGGACCACCAGCTTCGTAGGCGGGAGTACTACCAACTAGGCTACGGTGACCGTAAATAACATTAAAGTCAAATATTTGTCAAATTAATCTGTTGATATTCAGTTTTGACAATCAGTTTGCCATCTGTTCTCAGTTTGCCAGTGTGTGCTATGCATGTACACACGGCTATATATCAAGCTATAGAGTTCCTATATAAGGTGATCTCTCACTGTATGGAAATCCTATACAACGCGAGATCGGCTTATACTGGAACTGTATAGGTTGATATGTAGCCGTGTGTACCATGTACACGGTAGAGTGTGTCATGTTTTTGAGGTAAAACTTTTTTACCACAAAAAATAGATACAAGAAAACAACGTGTTTCAGAAAATTGAGCGGAAATAATAAGCACAAACCATGGTAGTAAGTTGTATACATTTTTGGGTTAATTACGGACCGAAGAATATTATGATACTTTAAAGATATAGTTTTGCATTTTTCATAATAAAATAATTTGTATTTTTGACGGGCAGTATGGCCTGGTTGTTAAATGCTTGCCTTTTACACCGTAGGTCATGGGTTCGATTCCCACCCAAGACAGATATTTGTGTTCATGAACATGTTTGTTTTTCCTGAGTCTGGGTAGTAATCCTACTAATATTATAAACGTGAAAGTTTGTAAGTATGGATGTTTGTTACTCTTTCACGTAAAAACTACTGAATGGATTTTAATGAAACTTTACAATAATTTAGCTTATACAAATATTATATTTACAAAGATATAGTGTCAATTGTCCAAAATATGACGATAAATATCAAGTAAGTAGGAAAAAATCTAATTTGCGAGCTATTCCGGCGTGCACTGCCAAAACCGCTAGAGGTACACATTCTACTAATAGTATAAATGCGAAAGTTTGTGAGTATAGATGTATGTTTTTTTCTCTTTTATGCAAAAACTACTTAAACGCGGGTGAATTCGCGGGCGAGGCTTGTTCTCTATATAAGTGTGTATTTACAAAAGAAAAGTAGTATATCACTAATCTAGTTGACTGCACGTGTGGCGCAGTGTCTAAGACAGTCGCCTCGCCGCTTCGTGTCGCGGGTTTGAGTCCCGCGCTGTGCCACTATTTGTGTGACCCCTTAAGTAGTTGTTCTGAGTCTGGATGTAATTTGTGTCCGTCTATCACATGTTTGTAAAGTACCCCGCGACATAGGGATTAAATTCCCTATTGCGGGCGTTGTCTTTTAAAAGAAAAAAGAAAGAAAAAAAAGTTGCCATAGTACAAGCGCTTAGTTTGGGCGTGTGTGTTAATAAAGTTCTAAGATATCATTATTATTATTTATTATAATTCAGATAATCACGTTTTCAAGAACATTGAAATAAATCGCAGATTTCCACGCATACTGAAAAGTTCCATAGTATTCTACGTTAAAATGTACGCTTTGCCTACAATAAGATACTTTGGAGACATAGGAACTGTGATATAAATATATTGCATACCAAATACTCAATAAGGCCGCTCATCCAGTTGAGATTGATGAGGGAATTTTAGATACACATAAACTAACATTGTATTTTTTGTTTTATTGACCTAATTAAAATATGTATGTAATATTATTCAATAGATAACAAACAGTATTATTACTAAATAAACAAATGTAACATAGTGTTAATGATCGTTAATAATTGTGTTAATAATTAATTAGGTAGATATTTTCGTTGAACTGTCCTGGGATGTTGTGGTGATTTTAAACATAAATTTATAATGATTTTGAACATAAATTTATAATGATTTTGAATAATTCAATATATAATAATAATAAGTCATTTATTCTCTCTCACAAAGTACACACAGGTTTACAATTATAATAGTATCACAGCATATGACAAAACTTTGTGAGAGACTGGTGCTTGATGTAGGTTTAATACCTGTATTACAAGTCACCAGTGCCCTCCCGCGGCTATTACATAACTATGTAACTTAAATAACAGTAACAATTACGATTTTGAGAGTGACTGTATTATCTATTAGTGTAAAGATATAGATGGATATAGATGTAGGTGTGAGAGTGTAAATGAATTATGTAGTGTATTAGTATGGATGTAGATGTAGGTGTGAGAGTGAATGTGAAAATGTGTCTAATATGTAAATGATTAAAAGTTATTCGCTAGTACAATGTTAAGATTGGTGCCAAAAAGTCGAATTATTACATTATTCAGACCTGTTTAGCATTCTATACTGTTTACTTATACTGATTTTAAATACAGTTTGCATAGCATAGTGGTTGGACCGTTGGGCTGTGGAGTCAGTGGTCGCGAGTTCAACGTAAGGCGCGTACTACTGACTTTTTTTTTCATCTATTTATTTATAAGGTACAAGGTAATCTTAAGAACTAGAACTGTGTCCCACAAAACAGTATAAATTTTTCGAATTCATGTGGCCAGTGTGGATGTCTTTCATCTATATCACAAGATCATCGGTCCATCTTGTAGAGAGTTGTTGTTTGTGGTCGCCACTCAAGTAGACGGTTTACATATGCGTATTAGAAATTATTTCGTACTTAAACGGTGAAGGAAAACATCTTGAGGAAACCTTCGTGCCTGAGAGTTCTCCAAAATGGTTCTTGATGGCATGTGAAGTCTGTCAACCAACATTAGGTCAGCGTGGTAGACTATGCCCCAGCCCTCTTATTGTGAGAGGAGGCCTATTGCCCTGCAGAGAGACAGTCATTGGCTGCATCATCATAACAAATTAAGCTTGTCGGAATTTCTAGGTGAATTATAGTTACCTTGTAGAACTTGACCCGCAATTTTTTACGTCTGATCAGGAACGAACTACATGGTCGCCTTAGAAAGAGCTACGTTTACACTCAGCTCAATATTCTCTCCTCATTTTAAGAGGTTTTGGCAGGCTCAACCCCCAAATTATTCCGTCTCAGCGTGTACAGGTAACAAACAAAAAGATGCACTTTCAAAATTAATATCATAAACATTATAATATTTTCACGTAATATTACTATTCTTAATCTTAATCTGAAATATGATGTGCAGACGCCAGCACATCCAGCTACCCCAATCTGTCAAAAGAGAATGGCAGAATCCGTATCCCATACTTCCTTTGTTGTTCAGCTATATAATTTGTACCACTTGTTAAGACAACTAAGGTATTGATTTTAATGTAAGTATAATATTTTTAGAACTTGGGATTATTTTCATTAATAAAATGAAAAAGAATATTTTAATTATTTTCAATAAATAAACGTAATAAAATCGTAAACTAAACGAAGTTACGTGTACAGAAATTGCCATGTGTAAAATAATATAAATGTCGAAATTATAATTAATTATTTATAAATGGGAACAACATTATATATAAATCATATAATTATAGACTTATTTATTATACCTTAGAAAGCACAGTAGTTGCATTAGATCGTAATAATTAATGATTTAGAATAGGAACGATTATCGTCGTCAAGATCTTTTTTGATCATGGCAATTATTTATTGACGGCGAAGACAATCTGTCAGGTATTTATTGCTGTTGTTTTGATACATGTCATCAATTTAGCAAATAATCTTGCATATATTACGTGACTTCAGCATCAGTTCCTCCATGCTATATTATATATCTGTTGACAGTGGATTCACGAAAGGACGCTTTATCATTTAATTAAAATGACGAGTTTGCAATGTGTTAATTGCAACATTCGTTTGCCCCGACTAAGAAGACAAGCATTATCCGAAGAGAGTGAAGTTCTTAATAAACCCAATGTTGCTTTGTGCTATGTGATAATTATTGTTTGGTACTTATATGAACATATTCTTGGATGAAGTAATACTAAGGATAAATTTATAATAATATCAATAAAATTAATGTAGTTACAAAAAACAAAGAAGTTACTGTTTTATTTACCTCCACTCAAAACCTCATGTATAACCCCTCGCAACCTCACACAAATGTACACTGGGTTATAAACTGTGTAATTAATGGAAATAAAGACCTTTTCATTATTTCAACAAATAATAGCTTTTTGCATCTTCCTAACGTAACTCGCGACCCGTTTAGGGTTTTCGGGGCAGGTTCGGAATAAATCCATGTAAAAACTATAAAAAGAGCAACAACATTTACTTTATCACCATAACAATGTTTAGATAATAATATTTATAATATCTAGGGACAATGTCACACAGATCATCCTAGCCCCATACTAAGCAAAGCTTGTACTATGGGTACCATAGATACATAAATACTTAAATACATAGAAAACATCCATGACTCAGAAACAAATATTCGTGCTCATCACACAAATATTTGCACTTACCGGGATTCAAACCCAGGACCACCAGCTTCGTAGGCAGGAGCACTACCAACTAGGCTACGGTGTAAATATAATATGTAACAATCTTCATTGGTACACTAGTTAACACTAGCATTTCATTGCCATATCAGTAGACACACTTTGATCTTTACAGTATATTTATTACTTAGGCAGTAAGAGTGATTTTCGAACTGCAATGTTTCCACGGTCATGGGGTTGACCCACAGATTACCAAACGTAACCTTAAAATAAAACTGGCTATAACTTTTATATCCCAAGTTCAAAAAATCTAAGAAATTAAAAATGCCTTTTCTACCACATTAACCACCAATTAAAACATAAAATATCCCGTAACACGAAATTTTACTAGCGGTACAAAAGTCTCATACATTCTTGCCGTTTACCTTTCTTTTATAGATTTGCAACTTTATCACCTAAGCATAAGGTTCACTTTCAATTGGGGCAATTTGACATATTGGGGTAGCTTGATGTGCTGGCGTCTGCACATAGTTATAAATTTCGGGTAGAACAATTTGTAATATTATAAAGCAAATTATTACCAGACTACTACAAGGTAGACCGATGATCCTAAAACGTTCGTGGAAAGCCGCTGGATGCCAGCAGCGTAAGATCCACCATTGAGTAAAATACTTGAGGGAGGCTTTTGTCCAGTCATGAACGTCTTTCAGTTACGACGACGATGAAGGCATCAAGAAACATCGACTTTAACTACAAAACACATCAAGATAAGTTAGTCTAACTTATCTTGATGTGTTTTGTAGTTAAAGTCGATCTTTCTTGATGCTTTCATATCTTCGGTATGAGCTTTAACTTTTTAATACGACCGTACTTCTACTTTCTTAGATAAAATAAAATAAAATAAATAAGGTTTTTATTCACGTAGACTTTAAAAAAGCGCTTGTAAATAGTCAGAACATGTTTGTAGGAATATAGTTGTATACATTAGATATTATTTCTAGTAACATAGATATTTAGGTACATATTGTATGAAAACATTTATAAAATTTATTTTATTACAGCAATGATATTTAGCTAGCTCGTATCAAGTTATTGTCAAGTCCATGTTAGTCCATGTAAGTTATCCTTGGTCTGCACCGACTTATGCTTCCCTCTACTTTTTATTATGAACTAGCTGCGCCCCGCAGACTCACCCACGTTAAAGAAGTTTTGGCGTAAAATAGTAACAAATATACATCAATATATCTATACTCACAAACTTTCGCATTTATAACATTAGTAGAATGTGTACCTCTAGCTGTTTTGTCAGTGCACGCCGGAATATATGGTAGATTTTTTCCTTCTTACTTGACACTTATCGTCATATTTATATATAATATCTTAATAAATTGTAGCCTACGTGTTATTCTGATGTATAAACTATATTATTGTAAAGTTTCATTAAAATCCATATGTAGTTTTTACGTGAAAGAGTAAGAACATCCATCCATCTATCCATCCATATTTACAAAGTTTCGCGTTTATAATATTATATTTATCTTTCTAGTATTCACAATATATAAATAAAATAAATAAATAAAATTAAAAGGTTTTTATTCACGTAGACTTTAAAAAAGCGCTTGTAAATAGTCAGAACATGTTTGTAGTAATACAGTTAATATTTATAGTTACTTATTAGAGATATTATATATATAGGTACATGGAATGTTAAAACATTTATACAATTTATTTTATAATGGTAGTGACATTTAGCTAGCTTGTATTAAGTTATTGTCAATGAGATTATGTTTAGTTGAAGTTTTTAATATTATGTATTGAAATTTAAATTTTACTACCTATTGTCTGAATGGTTCTGTCTATATTAAAGTATGAATTCAGTATTATTATTATAACGGACCTTGACGTTTAAAACGAGGGTCGCGCTTTAATGCTACCACCGGATCCAATGCGCCCAATATCTCTTTAATATACTTACCATTTTCCAGCACTTCTTTATTTGTTTTCCTTTGTTCATTCGGAGGATTCTAGTGACCCTCACAATATCATCAGTCAATCCTGTGTGTGCCTTCTCGCAGGAAAAATTTGTTCGTCTGCCAAAACTTTCCCCGTAACTGTGTTTGAAGTAGCCACTTCAAACACAGATTCGAGGATAGTTTTGGTAAATGAACAACTTATGAAGAGCCGAATCAAGGAGAGTGAAGTTCGCTATAATTCGAGAAGATTAATTACTTGCTAGTTTCCAAGTGCTTATAACGAATTTACCTATCCTTAATTCGGCTTTCACAAAGTCCGAATTAAGGAGTATAAACTACCTATCTGCCAAATTTCAGCTTCATATGTCAATGTCACCAGTTAGTGAATAAGAATACGTCTATTTATTACTGCAGGATTAAATAATATAATATCCTGGGATATTATTCACACACGGCCGTCGGATCCCAAACTAAGCAGAGCTTGTACTATAGAAACCATATAACTTATATAGTACATTACTATTTTATTTTGTAAATACATACTTATATAGATATTTACACCCAGACTCAGGACAAACAGACATGTTCAAGTACACAAATATCTGTCCCGGGTGGGATTCAAACCCACAACCTGCAGCATGAAAGCCAAGCATCTACCAACCATCCCAGCCGGCCCCTCGAGTAAATACACGTCAGGTTACTGTTCCATGCTCTGCGCATATAAAACAAAACTTTAATTACTTCAAATAAAACAAAAACACATTTCAACAGCAAACATCAATGTTCACAAAATGCCCGTTTACACAAACCAGTCCAAAATAAAAACCAAGTTTTAAAGTTAACCCCAGTTTACTGCATAATTTATAGTTAACTACAAAAGGGAGCGATTGATATACGTACGTCTAACGACTAATCATCATCCCAGTTATAAAAAGGCCTATCGACTATACCAATCAAGTCCAAATTTAAGTCTTATTCCTATATAAAAATAATGAAATTGAAACAGAACAAAAATATTTTATGGGGCTTTCCGGCACTGAGCACATGAAATCTCGGAACGCGGTCAGCGGTTAAGAAGTAAATATTTATAATATGTATGTATATTGTTAACGAATATTAACACTGGTTTGTACTGAGCGGGCTATGGTTTTGGATATAATTACAGTTGTTATTGTGGATTCAGGTCGTTATAATTATTCGAATCTGCCTTTAGCTAAATATAAGTCCTGAGGCAGTACCACCTGTATTACTATATACTTAACTTTTCACAATGGACTACCGTCCGGAATTGGTGTGTGGCCATCTGCAATTGGTTGTGCCTAAAATCAAAATAAATGAGAAACTACGTGCCTATCATGATGGTTGCTCGGAAGGACATTTAGGAGTGAACAGGACTCTTACCATAATTCAGGAGCGTTTCTATTGGGTACACCTTTGCAGAGAGTCTACAGGTTTAAGTCTTGGCCATATATTCACTTCTAGTATAATATTGAACGAGAATGGAGGGTGTTATCAGTTAGAGCGAACATGCCGGCTCGTAGGTTTGCACGATGCTCACTTCCAGTTAAAATTGACGTGTCTGTTGGCGTGGTTGCCAAAAATACTTGCTTTTCTCGCCGGAGGTTGTGGGATCGATTCCCACCCAGGACAGATATTTATGTGCATGACCATATCTGTTTGTCCTGAGTCTGGGTGTAATTAACTATATAAGTAGGTATGTTATTACAAAAGAAAAGTAGTATATGTAGTGTATCAGTTATCTGGTTTGCATAGTACAAGCTGTGTTTAGTTTGGGATCAGATGGCCGTGTGTAAATAATGTCCCAGGATATTATAAATCACGCTCTCTCGAGCCTACTGTACTTCTTTTTACACGTGCAACCTGTGGGGTACATGTTAGCAGAAACAACAATGCATTTAGGATACTGGTAGGGCTGCCTCGTTTCTGTAGTGTTATTATTCACACACGGCCATCAGATCCCAAATTAATACACAGGACAAACAGACATGTTCATGCACACAAATATCTGCCTTGGGTGAGAATCGAACGCACGATCAGCGGCGTGAAAGGCAAGCATCATATAATCTGTATTTAGAAATATACAAGTATGTTTATCAGTTGTCTGATTGCCATAATTAAGGCTCTGTCTTGTTTGGGATGAGATGACAGTGTGTTAGTTGTACCAAGAAATATATTTTTTACTAGCTATGCCCTGCGGTTTAACCGCCTTTAAGTAGTTTTGGCGGAAAAGAGTAACAAACATATGTACATCTATACTCACAAACTTTCGCATTTATAATATTAGTAGAACTCTAGCGGTTTTGGCAGTGCACGTCGGAATAGCCCGCAGATGGTAGATTTTTTCCTACTTACTTGACACTTATCGTCTTATTTTGGACAATTCACACAATTGCTCTATACATTGTAGCCTATGTGTTATTTTGATGTATAAGCTATATTATTGTAAAGTTTCATTACAATCCATGCAGTAGTTTTTACGTGTAAGAGTGACAAACATCCATCCATCCATACTTACAAACTTTCGCGTTATAATGTTAGTACTTAGTAGGATTATTATTTATATTTATTTAATATAGTGAATGATATCTTTGCCCTAAATTACCTTAAATTTGATACTCGGGAACTTTTATGAGGGAAACGATACCACACCATACATAATAATCCTATAATCCCGGATCATCTTGGAATTCTATTATTAGATAATGCGTACAATATATGTAAGAGGATCTGGTGGAAGCGTTGTTTACGTAAACTGATATTCACCTGTAGGATGCCTCGTTGGTCTAGCGGTAGCGTGTTCACCCGCAGAAAACGAGGTCCTGGGTTCAAATCCCGGATCGGGCCAAAAGTGATTTTGACTCTTTTCTGTAAAAAGAAAAAATTCTCAGCATCAGCCCGAAGTCTGGGAATTGATATTATACCACCGTGCCTAGCAGAACACGTAAAGCCGTCGGTCTTGTACCTGAACTCTTTCCGGTCGTGTCGCTAGGCGTCCCATCGGATCATGAGAGAGATGGAATAGAAAGTGCTCCTGTATTTGCGCACACACTTGAGCACTATAATATGACCCGCGCCGATGACCAACCTCTAGTGAAACTGGCCGCCGTATCCAAAATTCCGCTAGGAGGACATTATTATAAGGCTGACAAGATGGACCGATGATCTTGTGAGGGTCGCTGGAAGCTGCTTGATGTGGGTAGCGTAATACCAGCAATTGAAAAAATTTAAGATGTTTATTTCTTAGACGGGTCGGTTGGCGTGGTTGATAAATACTTGCCTTTCACGCCGCATGGCGTGGGTTCAAATCCCACCCAGTACAAATATATATTTGTGTGCATGAACATGTCTGTTTGTCCTGCGTTGGGTGTATCTATGTAAGTAGATATTATAATTACCATGATGGATTTCGGTTGTAACAGTCTAACTCAACGGAAAGTAGCTCATATTTTCCGTAAGTTTAAACTATATATAATACCTAACACACACCTACTGTATGCTACCTAGACTAAATTAATGTTGTTGATTACTTATAGTTTGCCATAGTTGCTTGTTACTAGTTTTACCGTTTCATATGATCTGTTGTAGATAACGATGCTGGTTGTGTGATTAACTAAGTCTTTTCTAAGAAATACTGTATTAGTATTAAGCAAATTACGCAATTGTTTGTTGTCTCAAATAAAATAAAATAAAACAAATAAATATATCAAAAGGTATGTTTTTCTTATTTGTAAGATTATCTTTCAAAATGTAACTATTAACTTAAGTCTTCAGACCTAGTCAACGCCAATTTTGTCCACATTCCCAAAACACTCTTTAACAATCTTTTAAGGAATTTAGAAGGAACCGTTTAATAAAACCGTGGATTCACTTAATAGGGTATAAAGCTACACCGCCCCCTAGGGGTGGCCATAAATTCGTTTAAAACAGAAAGAAGCTGTTTTTATGAGCACCATAAACATAACCACAGTGGGAAAGGGTTTCTTTAGTTTATTAAAAAGGGTATATCATTGAAGTTTAGTGAATCTATACTTATATTATAAAGAGGTACGTTTGTAAGTTTGTGACGTTGTAAGGGGTAATCTCGGGATCTACCAAAATATAATTTAAAATAAGTACACGATTGTACACTGCCTCCCAAAATACAGGCAAATTAGCCTAGCTTGGGAATCAGTTTTCGACAACTTATGCAATAATTAAGTACCTATAAGGCTCTAAACATTGTACTGAAATGTAAGAATGTATGTATATTGGTGTCAATAAAACATTACCTATCTATCTATCTACTGAACCGAAGAACCGATCAAAATTATTTCACCAATAGAAAGCTACGTTATTGTGGAGTGTCATAGGCTTTCAGAAAAATTCCAAAATTAATAACGCATCTTTACTTAAACTTGAATAATGTAATCCAAGTTGCGGGATGAACGGGCAGGGACAAAAATATATGTGACGCAGAACGAAGTCCGCGGGCACTCCTAGTATTTAATAAGAACACAAGTATACGTGGATTGTTAGTAGTCTGTCTGCCGCAAAAATTATTTATTTACAATCTACTATATTAAATTGCGGATAATTTGGTTTTTATTAACCTTTTAGTATACATCCCACGTACGTGCAGGCTCTGGAATGAATTACCTGCTGCGGTGTTTCCCCAGCGCTACGACATGTCCTTCTCCAAACGAGGTCTAAAAAGAGTATTAATCTCACAGTAGGCAGCGGTTTGCTGTGCCCCCTGGGACTGCGAATGTCCATGAGCAGCGGTTACCACCTACCATGAGGTGGGCCGCTAGCTCGTCTTCCTCCAAAATCAATAAAAAAATGATAATACAACGATACGATCCATCCGATGATCCTTCCTCTCTCCCTGATGAGCACTGGATATATTATTCCCGTCCAGGTCTTCAACGCAGTCAGCTTGCGTGAGAATGTTTTCTGAAGGCAATCAAACATCATTATGAAACCTTTGAAAAAAGGAAAAATCGCCATAATACTTAAATAAAACAAAAACAAGAAGTAGGAAAAAACAATCAGAAATGAAAGAATAACACTTAAATTAATAATATTACTACTACAAAAATAAATGGGGTTAATGAATAATACCAGGACATATCCAGTTGGTTATGAATTTGCTTATGAATGCATTTGGGTCATAGTTTCGTCATCTCCCAGTCCGTCATCTCCAAACAAAGCTACAGACCATATCAATTGTCATATAGGATTCCGTGATCGCGTGCGTGCACTCTGATCGGAAAGGGATAATGGAGGGAAACGGAGATAAGAAGAAACCAACCTGACTTTGTATTTTTTCTTCCTATCTGTGCTGATGATGAGTGCTTAGCGCCGTTTGTTTTGCACGCTATACACTATGAATAGCCGGCTGGTGTTCGAGATTGCCGGTCGTGGTTACCGCAGGTAGCCAGAGCGGCACACGGAGTGCAGAATCCAAATACGTGACCGGAGCGAGCCACTGCCAATCGCAGGCGGCTACTCAAGAGGGTGGGCAAGTGCGATGGTCCGGCGCCAGACTTTTATTATTTCGTTTATAAACTTCTTACTTCTTGTCGGACAGTAAATATAGCTGATAACGACTGATAAATTGTTTATTAGTACGTTAACAATTAGAGTGCGTCGATGTCGACTGGTGCCAATCCCAAATATTCAGCGTCACCGACCCGAGCGTGACGGTTAACTTATGTAATCTAATTTCTTCAACCCAGTTTGGTTTCCGTCACAACAGGTCAACCAACGACGCAGTAGATGAGCTCCTAATTGCCCGCACGTATTGTTCGTGGAGTAAGTAATATTAAACGACCAAATTGTGTTGTAGTCATATCCGCTTAAGTTATGTGCGTAATACTTATCGACTTGTATGTTTACAAGTAAGCTTGTTAAGCTCCAAGTTAGGATGATGCTGGGAACGCAGATAAGGGAAGGACTTATAAAGTTTCGAGACGTTTTGGGAAAATGGTACGATCTGGCAATTTTATTTTTAGTAGAATCCTTTGGCAATCAATTATTTCTGGGTATCTACATATAGATATTTATGAAATACTTAAGCGGGCATGAACACGGGAGTTGGTTCACTTAAAGTAATTATTTATGTAGTAGGCAAACGCAATATACCTATTCTGCTCGATCGGTTGTCTGTATTATTTTAGATTTTATTTAGGAAGAGAAAAAAACGGATCACAACAATTATATTATTTATTTTGAGACAGAGATTTTTATTTATTTTCTGAATAATTCATATATAAAAAAATATATTAATTACAAGAAAAATGTAATCATTACTACAAATCTAATAGAATAATGTGCTTGCTAATCATATTGTGCACTACATTTATAATTACATATTAAAGTGAGTTTAATTTTATTAAGACACTATTAGAGAGACTATTAGACACCAGTATCGGCTAAAAACTTGCGGATAAACACCAATTTGTGTGATATCTCCTTTCCACACGTACCCACGGCTACACATCAAGCTATACATTTCAAGTATAAGCTGATCTCCCGTTGTATATGATTTCCATACAGTGTTAGGTCAGCTTATATTGGAAATTTATACCTTGATATGCCGTATGTCTGTACGCCAGCACATCAAGCTACCCCGATCTGTCAAATTTCCCCAATTGAAAGTGAACCTTATGCCTTTGTGTTAAAACTGAAAATCTAAAAGAGGAAATTTGACAGATTGGGGTAGCTAGATGTGCTGGCGTCTATACAATCAAGTTTTCTTGTAGTGTCTGTGGTTCAGTCTTGGAAAACGTTATTACCATATTATGTGACATCTAATTAATGCTGTATAAATTAAAATATGTACAGAATGGGTGAAATTATTTGCAAGTATATCTTAAATGCTATTACATTAATTTTAAACTCAAAGAATGTTATTAAAGCATATAAATGGTTGCTTTTCTTCTATTTCTAGAGTTCTAAGTCAGATTTACAGCCTTCAAAGTTAATACATGAAGGTTGGGATTTAAATAGGCTTTTGAACGTAAGGCTTGAATAATGTAGGTTGGTATGTTGTCTAACTTGAACAATTACGTTGTTTTGTTATAGATAAACATTATTAATATTAAATAAAAAAGGTTTTTATTCGCGGAGACTTTAAAAAGCGCTTGTACACACGGCTACAGATCGAGCTATAAATTTCCAATATAATAATAGTATATATTTGTACTTAGAAATAAAATTATGTGTACGTAACTACTTATATTACTACAAAAATATTCCAACTATGTACATACGGCTACATATCGAGCTATACATTTCCATAAGCTGATCTCGCGTTGTATAGGAGTTCGATACAATGTGAGGTCAGCTTATATTGGAAATTTATAGCTTGATATGTAGCCGTTTGTACAAGCGCTTTTTATATATTTAAGTACATAGATAGTATGATAACATTTAGAAATAATATTTAATTTATACTTAATAGTAATGATTTAGTTATTTAGCTAGCTTATATTAAGTTATTGTCAATCACCGTAGCCTAGTTGGTAGTGCTCCTGCCTACGAAGCTGGTGGTCCTGGGTTCGAATGCCGGTAAGTGCAAATATTTTTGTGATGAGCACAAATATTTGTTTCTGAGTCATGGATGTTTTCTATGTATATAAGTATTTATCTATCTATATAAGTATGTATATCGTCGCCTGGTACCCATAGTACAAGCTTTGCTTAGTTTGGCTATAGGGTGATCTGTGTGACATTTTCCCTAGATATAATATAATATAATAATAATAATAATCCAGTGCCGGTTTTAACAATAAGAGCGCCCTGGGCGAGATTCATACGGCGCCCCCTCCCCCTTATTTTACTCGCGCCTTCTAACTGCCACCCATTGGATTCGCACTCGATGAGTTCCGTACCAGCAAACAATAAAAAAACATTTTAAAGTAGGTACTTACGTTATAGACTGGCGAATATGATTCAATACATCAAGGTATGTAAATATTCATATGTGATCTACATATGAATATTTACATACCTCGATGAATATATACCCTATTTTTTTCCAAGATTTCATAACACATGTTCAGTTTTCAGATTTATTCCCAGGTACTTGCAATTAAATTTATTTTAATATCATCGCATTTATTTCTAAACTAGGTCTCATGCAAAGGACACGGCATATTTTTAAGACCCGTCAACTAATTATTATTTGCCCGGTGCACGTATAAGTGCGCAGTTTTAGCTGTTTGGCAGTTCTATATGTATACCCTGTTCTTTTCATACGAGGTATATTAGTTTAGCGGTCTTAAAGACAGAATCGGTTTATTTGTATTTCATTTCAGCGTACCTATATAATTGTGGATATACATATATAGAAAAACCTAACCTTAACTTAAAACCAAAAAAAAATAATTTTCCTGTTGGCGTGGTTGGCAAATACTTGCTTTTCACGCCGGAGGTCGGTGGTTCGATTCCCAACCAGGACAGATATTTGTGTGCATGAACATGTCTGTCTGTCCTGAGTCTCATCTATATAAGTATGTATTTACAAAAGAAAAGTAGTATATCAGTTATTTGGTTTCCATAGTACAAGCTCTGCTTATTTTGGGATCAGATGGCCGTGTGAAATAATGTCCCAGGATATTATTATTATTATATACATCGTCTAAAACGTTCCTGTGATAAGTGTTCTTTAAAATGGGCAGTGTCTTCGGTCTTTAGCATCATATCATGCTCGGTTTTGTATTGTAAGTTTATCCAATGAGGTAACATCGACTGTGTATACGTCTATTACCGTGTAATAACAATGTATATTCAAAATTTCATAAAATAAGAATAAACTTGTCTAAAGTATGCAGTTTTAAATAAATGGCAAATAGTGAATAAAATTATATGTTTAGTGACATTGCAACTTAGTATGCAGGCTGTTGGAAAAGACTTCGCAATATTTACGTACAGTCAAGAACATAATTATGCATTCGGTGCTGATTTATTTTTACAAAAAGCATAGAAAATTAATATCCTGTGGTGATATTTAGTGCTATCACCTTATCAGAAGTTATGTATGAGTAATTTTATTGTTTAACATAACTTTTACATGTCGCTTTGGAGAATTTTCAACTTCTTCACCGGACAATGGAAATGAACGGTGGGTCAATTTGACTAGTCGAATAATAATATGTTACCCGGAAGGCATCCTCTGTGGGGTCCGGTTACTGATGTGTGATGAAATAATGAAGTTTATTCAGTACTTGGGTATTAACATACACTTGTTCTTGTCAAGCTTACAATGAGGTACATAAACATTAAATACAGTGCCAAAAACACTTTCAATTAGTCTGTCCGTACAGCCTGCGTTACCACACATTTTTTTAAGTCCTTTAATAAATAACAAACTAGACTATTATTTTTATATTTTTAGTAATAAAAATTGAAAAATTTAAGACAACAACCAGACGGTAAGCGCAGAAGGATCTCAACTATTAGCTTAATTTAAACGACTAGTACATGATGCATCAAAAAGTCTGTTTTTAACAAACGCCCGTCCGCCACTCGTAAAATAATTTCTACAAAATTGCTACTTTAAAAAACACCATTCTTGAATACGAGTGATCAACAAGTTTTATAATTAAATGAGCGGGTAGTATTAACAAGAAACATAGACATATAAAATTTAGTACTTCAATTAGCGATCATATCTTAGTATTTAATTATCTTAATTTATTAGATATATTATGCAAAATTATGGGCTCATATCCCTTTGGATTAACCAGTTTATTACGAGGAATAGCTAATATAAAGGAACTGTAATAAACAGGTGTTTTAATCTTAATATCAATGAAGGTGTACCGCAAGGCTCCGTGCTGTCCCCGAAGCTGTTTTTGCTTCATATTAATACTCGTTCTTAATTAGACCACACTTTGCTTTGCGGCTATAGTTTCTTACCGAGTGGTGCTAATATAACTCGTTCATTAAAACTATTGACTGGACTAATTATGATTTGCTTTTATATTTATAGTAGGTAGTTAGTTTTCACCACAGTTCTGTAGCATTATAAATGTGAAAGTTTGTGAGTATGGATGTTTATTACTCTTCCAAGCACAAACTACCGAACGGAATTTAGTGAAACTTTGCAGTATTTACTTTTCGTATGGGCAGTGGTTACCCTAATGTCAGATTTGTTCCAGCCGCCCAGTAGGCCTCTGACATGGCTTAACGACTGTACTGTAATGGCTACAACCGGGACCGACAGATTAACGTGCCCCCCGAAGCACGGAGACGCTCAGAAATTAGACCACTTTGGTGGTCACCCATCTATGGATTGACCGCGACCCTAGTTGCTTAACCTCACCAATCACTTACGGACCGGTGAGAGCATCTGGCAATGAGATTTTTGTTACTAAAGAATTTGATGAAATTATGTAATATAGCTAATACATCCGAGATACTAGCAACACGACCTGAAAGAGGTCAGGTACATATATCTGACCTCTTACCGGTCATGTCGCTAGTCGTCCCATCTGATCATGAGAGTGATGGAATAGAAAGTGCCCCTGTGTTTGCGCACATACTTGTGCACTATAATATGTCGTGCGCAATTGGTTAGTCTCCATTGAGATAGGCCGCCGTGGCCGAAATTCGGTTGGGAGGATATTATTATTATCCGAATAACACATTGGCTATAATCTAACGCGGGTAAAACCGCGGGGCACTGCAAGTAATAAAATAATGAAATTAATTCTGGGTTGTGAAATTAAATTTGGGTGGTACCTGTACTTGTCAAGCCGATATTTTATTTTTCTAGGGACAATGACACACAGATCTTCCTAGCCCCAAACTAAGCAAAGCTTGTACTATGGGTACCAGGCGACGATATACATACTTATATAGATAGATAAATACTTATATAACATCCATGACTCAGAAACAAATATTCGCACTTACCGGAATTCGAACCTTCGTAGGCAGGAGCACTACCAACTAGGCTACGGTGATCGTCATATAGTGGTCTCTTTTTACATGCTACTTTTTATAGGCAAAGGAGTAAGTAGATCCTCTGATGGTAGGTAATCATCACCGCCTACTGACAATCGCGGCACCAGAGCACCGCAATTAAGTTCGCTTCTTAAAAACAAGTCTAATACAATATTAAGTTTTCATTATAAGAACTAAGACTGTGCCGCTTGCTCCTATGCTTTGTACGGACGGCCGTGCGGTCTGTTTTATCATTGAAAGTTGTAAATTCCTTTTTTATAGACAATGTGTAAGTGATGACCACCGAAGACTCTCATCCAGTAGTTAATTACCTGAGCGCACTTTTATGAGACCAAGGCTCCGGTGGCTGTTAAAGTAAAAAGTGATCGTTGGTAATGACTACTGGTTCAGGATCACAGGTCAGGGGCAGGCGGCAAACCCGATCTACGCCGGTGAAGATGCTACTTTAGCTAACCTGTTGTTTTCTAGGTATAGATGTCAGTACATCAAGCTACCCCAATCTGACCTATATTTCCAATTAAAAGTGATCCTTGTGCTTTTGTGATAAAGTTGAAAATCTATAAAAGATATTTTACAGATCAGGGTAGCTAGGTGGTCGACCTGTAAATGAATCTATACATATAATAAAATCGTAGGAAAAAAAATATTATAATAGAAAAAAAAATATTCATAGTATCTACCGTTTTGACTTCAAAACGGTAGATACTATGAATATTTTTTAAAAGGATACTTGGGGCGTGATCTACAACCGATATCGAAGCCAAAAATATAGTTTTTAGCATTTTTGTCTGTGTGTCTGTTTGTCTGTATGTATGTCCGGGCTAAACTCAAAAAGTGCTGCATGGATTTACTTCAAATTTTGCATGAATATTACTAAGAGGTCGGGTCAACCTAAAGGTTACATATTATTACGCTATCACCTACGGGGGAGAAACTGTGATAATTTATAAATTTAAACGCGGGTAAAACCGCGTGGCACAGCTAGTGTTGGAATAAAAATCTATAGTTTTGATTTTTCATCTTCTTTTGTCATTTGTTTTTACGCCTTGTTAATTTTAATCTGTCTATATTTAAAATCTTACGATAGCCTTTAGATCTGCTGGTTTTGGCCATATCGCATATAATCTTCGTTCGTTACTAGCTTTCGTCACCTATATTTTAATGACTACTTGCCAAATTTTAGCTTTATTGTTGGCAGCATCGGTTCGACAACGCCATCAAGCGGTGAAATTGCAACAAGAACATGGTGTGCATAATGGCTGTGCGCGAGCGGAGCGGGCTCTCTTGCAGTCGAACCGTTGAAGTGAACACATATCATTTATTGATTGTACTAAGTTGATATTTGAAAGTGATAGTGAATAAAAGAGTATTAAGTATTTGGTATTTTATTAGAGTTTAGATTACATTATCATGAAGTTTTCGAGATAACGAGAGTAATACAATCGTCTGCCTGAGGATGTGAGAAATGCTACCTCTAGGAACTCGTTCAAATACCGATTAAAAAGTGACTTGTTGAACACTCATTGTATTATTTTAATGACTTAATTAAATCTAATTACTAACGTTATTATTATCATTACTAGCTGTGCCCCGCGGTTTTACACGCATTAAAATTTATAAATTATCACACCCACCCCACCCCCCCCCCTCCCGTAGGTAATAGCATGATAATATGTTAATCCAACATCTTAGTAATATTCATGCAAAATTTGAAGTAAATCCATGCAGTACCGGACATACACACAGACAAAGAAACAAAAATTCTAAAAACTATATTTTTGGCTTCGATATCGATTGGAGATCACGCCCCAAGTATCCTTTAAAAAAAAAACTTGTGTGTACTTATGTACACGCGTTAGAAGTTATACTTCTTAATATACAACTTGAACATAGTTATCAATTTTCATACCACCTAGAACTAACTTCATGCTGTTATTTTTACGATGCGCGCGCACGATGCGCATCGTAAAAATTCACTCTCATACCACCTAGAACTAACTTCATGCTGTTAAATTTTTTGGTGTCGGTGTGCGCGCGCATCGTAAAAATTCACTCTCATCATTTTTCTCCATCGCGCCAAAAGAAGTATAACTTCAAAAAATATTCAATGTACAGTTTTGAATTTCCTACGATTTTATTATATGCATACAGATATATATTACTATTGTATTTTTTTATTTGATAGTGGCTGTTATTTGGTGGTGATCTCATGATCTTGCAATGATCACGAGTAATCGCTGGATGCGGGTAGTACAAGACCGGCCATTTTGTGGAACTTTTTTCTAGCGGATGACTTACGATATAATGATGACGCACTTAATACATCGAGAGATCGTTGCATATACTCCCAACTTTAGTAGAACTATATAAGGCGCTCATAGCTAGATACTCTAACCGGTCCGTAAGCGATCGGCGAGGTTAAGCAACTAGGCTTGCAGTCAGTCCATAGATGGGTGACTGCCAAAGTGGTTTAATTTCTGAGCGTCTCCGTGCTTCGGAGGGCACGTTAAGCTGTCGGTCCCCGGTTAAGCCATGTCAGAGGCCTACTGGGCGGCTTGAGCAACTTTGACACTAGGGTTACCACTACCCATACGATAAGCAAGCAAGCAAGTAGAACTTTATATTGTATCAGCTAACTAGTTGCAGTTCCACTGCACATAATAAGGCGTCTTTGTAACAGTTTTCACAAACAAAACACTTACTACATTGCCAGCTCACTGTTAAACTTTAACGATGCAATTGATGAAGAGCTGAACCATCAACCAGATCGATATAAATTTCGCCTCGATTTGTACAGTCGACGAGTGCACTTCAGTGGATTCTCTTCTACTATAAATATCGCCCTTAATGCTAGGTAATAAAGACGCTTTAAAGGTCAGGTTTATCGTAAACTATTTAACATAAGTTTGCTGTTTCAATATGCCTTATCGTACTAAATATTTTAGTTCGGCTCCATTTCCGAACCCTACAAGAAAAAGCAACAAAATTGTTTTCTCATAAAACAAAATAAAAATAAGTATACTTATAGTTCTTTTATGTTAACGATTTGCTTTGGGGGCTTTCAATGCTTCACCTGACAGTAGATACGGGCGTGGGGATGAATCCAATTAAAAAAATACAACGATAACTTTTGGGCTTCAACCTCGATGCAGAGCGGTTGCGGACTGCTAGATAGGTATTGATTTTGAAGGGCGTTTTGTGCAAATATGCAGAGCTACGAAACCCTGCATCCAGTTTAGATTTGAAGAGGGCAAGTTATTGAAATAAATGCAAACTTAGGATCATTGATGGTGACGGTGGTCGTGGCCGGCCAAGAGAACTGTCGCGAACCAAAAAAAATATATAATCGACTAGCTGTGTCCAGCGGTTTCACCCGCGTTAAACTTTATAAATTATAGCCGATGTGTTATAAAAATAGATAAGCTGTGCCTCAAGCACGAGTTCCTGCAGTTTACTTACTCGATCACACGTACAGTTTCCTCCCATACATTGAGCACCAGCGCCTCCCGCGGAAACTATTAAGAACTAAAACGCTGGTGCTCAATGTATGGGACGAAACTGTACGTGTGATCGAGTAAGTAAACTGCAGGAACTCGTGCTAGAGGCACTGTACTACTACAAACTTAACTATAAAGTATCGTCAAAATCCATACGGTAGTTTTTGCGTGAAAGAGTTACGACTTTCATACATCCATACTCACAATCTATCGCATTAATAATACCTACTAGCGGCCCGGTACGTGCGTCGCTACGTATAAGGCACAGTAATAATAAAATGATTATTAAGTTCATTCATTCAAACAAAAAAATATTTTAAATTGCTAAAAGATGTTGATTTTACACTTTTTCAAGACTTTTTTTTTAAATTTTGTCTTTCAAACCTTCCCTGGACTTCCACGAATAATCCAAGACCAAAATTAGCCAAATCGGTAAAGGCGTTGTTGAGTTATAACATTAAAAAGAAAAGTGGCATTCAAGACTTTTTTTTATTTTCTCTACGTAAAAACCTTCCCTGGACTTCCACGAATAATTCAAGACCAAAATTAGCAAAATCGGTAAAGGCGTTGTTGAGTTATAACATTACAACGAAAAGTGGCATTGATTTTTATATATGGTCTTTACCTATGAAATTGCTGTTCTGCAGTACTGGCCATTTCAAATCAAAATAATTTTTGTTTGGCTAAGAATTCTAATTTCAAATTAATTTTATTTTAAAAACATGGATTCTTTTTTCCAAAAGTAGTCATTTCTTTATTGATTAGTGTTACATTTTCATCGCATTTCAATCTTTTTCGTCATCATGGATACGTTAAAAATTCGAGTAATTATGGAATATGAGTACCGTCGTGGCAGCAACGCGGCACAAGCGGCACGCAACATCAACGACGTTTACGGAGCTAACACTACAAACCAACGCACCACCTGTTATTGGTTTGCTCGCTTCCGTTCTGGAAATTTCGACCTGAAAAATGAACCTCGCGGTCGTCCGAAGACTTTGGTCGACAATGACGAATTAAAGGCGGTTGTGGAAGCTGATGATACACAATCTACGGCTGAATTAGCAGCAGCTTTCGACGTTAGCGTCAAAACAATATTGGTCCATTTGCGTCAAATTGGCAAGGTAAAAAAGCTTGACAAATGGGTGCCCCACGAACTCAATGATCGCCAGCGCGAAGTACGCGTCGAGACGTGCCTTGCACTGCTCAACAGACACACAAATGAAGGAATTTTGAACCGCATTGTTACCTGCGATGAAAAATGGATTCTGTTTGATAACCGCAAGCGCTCAGCAAGTTGGTTGGATCCTGGTTCAGCACCTAAACAATGCCCTAAACGAAAACTTACCCCTAGAAAAGTGATGGTCACTGTTTGGTGGTCTAGCGCCGGTGTGATTCATCACAGCTTCTTACCAAACGGGGTGAGCATTACTGCAGATGTGTACTGTGAAGAACTGAGCACAATGATGGAGAAGCTGGCGCATCTCCAACCAGCATTGGTCAATCGCTCGTCTCCGCTGCTCCTGCACGACAACGCGCGACCTCATACTGCACAGCAGACGGTCTCCAAGTTGCAAGAACTGGGGCTGGAAGCTCTCCGTCATCCGCCCTACTCACCAGACCTTGCGCATACAGACTACTACTTTTTCCAGAATTTGGATAACTTCTTGGCGGGAAAAAAATTCAATACCCGAGAGGCAGTACAAAATGCCTTTGAAGAATTTGTTGCCTCCCGTCCAGCTGATTTCTTTAAGAAGGGCATCAATAAACTGCCACTGCGATGGCAAAGATGCATTGATTGCATGGGTGATTACTTCGATTAATACAAATAAAAAAATTCATGAAAAAAATTCGTTTAAATTTTTTCATACAAAACGGCAATTTCATAGGTAAAGACCTATTATATAGATTAGTAGGATTATTTTACTTTTATGTAATCCAAATATTAAGATAATTGTTTTTATTTGGAGAAGAAGTCCAGTAGCCAATAAAGGTAATTTTTCTATTAAAATTAAAAAATATATTTTGATTGTTAGTGTATCTTGGTAGAGCTATTTAATAGAGACAAGCTACAATCCGTCCTGTTTTCAATTTGTGTCTGAATAACTTTGTTATATCACATCTCCTAGTAGAGTTCAAGCAATTTTTAACCCTCTACATAAGAGATGAAGGCGTTTATTCGAATCAAAATGAAACGCGACGTCTTGGACGCCTACGCAAAGTCAAAGTTCGGTATTGCTGTGAGAACTAATTTAAGTTTATGATACTGGAATTTCAATCTTGGTTATTGCGAATTAAAGTCTCATTTTGTGTTTATGTTTTTTGCTTGGTGTAGGCGTTAACGATGAGTTAACTAACTGTAAGTAACGTATTTGTATAACATGGTTTATTTTAAATATCTTGTAGTCTTTATTGATATTGTTCAGCGGTGGGCTAAATGTCGTGTAAACGTGGGAATTTGTTGGGCGTAGGTGTAAAATATTAGTAATTTAATATGCAAGTTTCTTATATAAAGAGTACCAGTACAAATTGTATTTCACATTGAAGTCTGTATATTTGTTTTATATATTTAGTATTTTAGTTAGTTTTTACAAGATATAACGTAGCTTGAATGTGTATTGAGTTGAGACAGTTTTAGAGTGAGAGGAGTCTTCTCTCTAAAATTTTCTCCATTCGATCTCTAAACAGTGGGCAGTAATATGTCTCTCAGACATTTTACTTCCCACTGTTATCAGTCTATAGTAATAATACATTCGGCAACGAAATGTCTTGTGAAATAAAAATTAAGTGTAATTAATATTTATTGGCGCATACAAAATGCATAAGCTGGACGTTGTTCTTGTATGGGGCGTTCGTGTATGTTTTATGCATTATGGATATTGATGTGCTACTTATAGTTTAGTTTTATAGGCAAATTAAGATCTTTAGCCGCAGAAAGCCGTAGTTTCATAATGTACGGTGTGTACCGCTGTGTGTGTAGCTTTAACTTTGACGGTCACCGTAGCCAAGTTGGTAGTGCTCCTGCCTACGAAGCTGGTGGTCCTAGATTCGAATCCCGGTAAGTGCAAATATTTGTGTGATGAGCACGAATATTTGTTTCTGAGTCATGGATCGTCGCCTGGTACCCATAGTACAAGCTTTGCTTAGTTTGGGGCTAGGATGATCTGTGTGACATTGTCCCTATAAAAAAAAAAACTGACAGCATTTCTGTGACAAAATTGGTACATATATGCTTCATAAAAACATAACGACGGCAACGGTGGCAACGAATACCACCATACCATCTCTTCTCGTTGAGGGCGTTGAAGTCGTCCGAGGGAAAAGTTTCAGAAAACGTGCAGCAGTTTCCGCCTGAGTACAATACTGCGCTTGTCAAACGTGGAGGTATTTGGGGAGAAACCTGTGGATGTCTTTCAGCTGACATAATTGAATGAGGATTGTAAAAAGTCTTTACTGTGCGAATAAGTTAGTTTCACGTAAAAGTGTTCATCGGTGAAAGCAACACAAACTAGATCGCGCACATATCTGTACGCAATTATAATGATAAACATTCGGGTCATATCGCAAAGTGCCATCTGGCACAAAATAATAAAATCTTGTACTAAGATTACTATACAGCGGATAGAAATACTTATACCCACTTATTTTTGAGTATCATGCCCGAAGTCAGGCAGTTAACGGTATTACACACCCCCTTGCCTTGGAGGGCACGTCAAGCCATCGGTACTATACCTGATCTCTTTCCGGTCGTTTCGTCTGCTCATGAGAGTGATGACTAGAAAGTGCGCCAGTATTTGTGCACTAGAATATGTCCCGACCAGATGGATAGCCTCCATTGCTACTGGTGGAGACTGGCCACTGGTGGAGAGTGCCGCCAAAATTTCACTAGAAGGACATTAGTTGCTTACCGTAACAGAACAATTGGCAGTCTTCCTACTATTAATGAGTTTATAAATACTGTGAAATCGCTACCTGTTAACAAAGTGTCAGGTGAAGATAAAATATCCAACAAAATGATAATAGAAGCCACGAAACAATCCGATCAATTAATATTAAAAGTTTTTAATCGTTGCATATCTGAAGGGACTTTTCCGCGTACCTGGCGCAACGGTTTTATTCGTATTATACCGAAAAATGGTGATAAACTGCCTGAGGACCCTAAGTCATATCGACCAATAACGTTACTGCCTTCCTTAGGCAAGCTTCTAGAACGACTTATCGTACCGCGATTGCTACCAGGAGGACCAACATTTCATGGTAATCAATTTGGTTTTACTGCGGGTAAATCGACAGTAGACGCAGTTATCTCGGTGAGGAAAACTGTAAACTCGTCCGAATGTAAATACGTTTTGGCCATATACCTAGATATTTCAGGGGCGTTTGATAACACGTGGTGGCCAATTTTGTTACAAAAACTGAAGTTACGCGGTTGCTACAGTAATATATATTCGATAGTCACATCTTATTTTGTACATGGCTCTGCAACTCTTAACCTTGGTCACTACAGAGTCACTAAATCGTTAACCATGGGTTGCCCCCAGGGCTCCGTGCTTGCGCCGTATCTTTGGAACTTGGGTTTTGATGATTTCTTGACATTGCCCTTGCCATCACGCTGCTCTCTAACGGCATATGCCGACGATGGCCTCTTACTTATACAGGGTAACTCCAGGAGAGAGTTGGAAAATCTGGCTCAAACTTGTTTAAGTATGATAAGTGAATGGGGTAAAAGAAATCGCCTTACATTTGCTCCCCATAAAACCTACCAACTCCTTCTGAAGGGTGAACTAAAATCTCCCCCGAGCGTAAAACTGAATAATGTTACTGTTAAACGTAAGATATCCACGTGTTATTTGGGTTTAGTTTTAGAAAAGAACTTCTCGTTTATAGAACATATTAAATCAGTTGGAGAAAAGGCTAAGCGAAACCTTTTTGCACTTACAAGGATATCAACGGCAACCTGGGGCCTCTCTTTCAATACTCTTAGAATCATCTACGGAGCTACTTATCTTGGGTGTATATGCTACGGCTTGCCTGTGTGGGCTGATAGGGCTACCATCGGAGCTGCTCGCCGTAAATTACTACAAAGCCAAAAGTTGGCGTTGATATTTTTGTGTAAAGCCTATAGAACAGTAAGCACAGAGGCCCTACCTATACTAGCGGGTGTACTTCCGGTTGATCTTGAGGTTCAAAGACGAGCAGCGATGTATTATTCTACGCGAGAAAATTTAAATAATGATTTCTTATCATTACGCGACCGTGCTAAAATACCCAGGCTATTTATGCCAATTGCTAACTTAAATGACGAATTGCTAAATGAATGGCAATGTAGATGGAATACCTCAACCAAGGGTCGCACCAGTTGTTTCCGGACATACGCGAACGGTTAAATAAAACTTGGCTAATCATAGACCATTGTGTTGCACAATTTCTTACCGGACACGGCAATTTTAAAAGTAAATTGTTTAGTTTCAAATTAGTATCTTCACCAATCTGTCTGTGCTCAACTTCCTGTAACGAATATGAACAAACCGCTCACCACATACTTTGGGAATGTGATCTCTGGCAAAATCAGCGTGATATTATGTTAAATAGCTTGCAACCAATATCTGGAGTAGTTTATTATACAGATCTTGTAGCAACAAGGAACAACTTCCGTGCGTTTAAGCGCTTTTGCCATACCTACTATTGGAATCAAATATAACAGCTCACTTAGGTAGGACCCTTAAATTAATCCTTGGTGCTCTTGCAGCTGGCTTCTCTAGTTGCAATTCTCTCGTTTAATGAGGCTATAGCCTCTTTATATCATTCTGTCTCCCGCTTTGCTCTGGAGGGAAGTGGAACTATTCATTTCTAACTCCTCCTTTTTTTTCTTTCTGATTAAATTCGTTGCGGGATCCAAGACAGTTAAAGCCATTCCCGGGACATGCCTGAGCCTCACCGCTCAGTGTCATTTCATTGTGTGCCACTGTTGATCCTGGCTTACAGGAGTTGCAGTGGTGGGTAAGAGGGAGGGACTAGTCCCATACAAAAAAAAAAAAAAAAACAGAACAATGAGATATTAAGGTATATGTCACTTTAATATAGTCTCATAGAGTAGCATTTACCTTGACAAATTTCCAATTATAACGACTCTAGCATTTGCACGGCAGCTTTGTTTGGTGGCAAAAATGGTGAATTGTAAGCCCGCAAAATGTTCAATTTTAACAAACATTTACGCTTTCTTTGTACATTGCCGCGGGTTTAATAACTCCTTAACATATTGCGTGATATATCTCCCTTAAAATGAAATATGTGAATGATGACACAGCTTAGTTAACTCTGAACTCGAACTGAGGCTCCGAGCATCGCTCTCTCCATTGTTCTTTGGATGGCCTTGAACTTTTATATAAGGCACTAATTCCCTGTTTAAACGGTGTACATGACGGGCCTGTTGGCGTGGTTGGCAAATGCTTGCTTTTCACGCCGGAGGTCGTGGGCTCGATTCCCACCCAAGACAGATTTTTATGTGCATGAACATGTCTGTTTGTCCTGAGTCTGGGTGTAATTATCTATATAAGTATGTATTTACAAAAGAAAAGTAGTATACGTATTATATCAGTTATCTGGTTTCCATAGTACAAGCTTTGCTTAGTTTGGGATCAGATGGCCGTGTGTAAATAGTGTCCCAGAATATATTATTATTATATTATTATTACATAAAACAACATGAAAGTCCATAACGACACGTTGGACAAGGTTATACAACATATAACTTGATTAACGCACATCCTGAAAATAGTTTGTTTAGAATCGTTTACTGAATCGATTTATATCATTTTTAATATAGGTATTTTTTTCCAAAAATATGTAAGTTTCCGAAAATTATTGTCATATTAATCCTGTACATTCAAAACAAATTGAAATGGACCGTAAGGCAAAGCAATAAGAATTTAAAATACCAGTTTTATTTGTATTCATACAAATATCATCATAATACAAAATAAAGAAAAATAAACTTCATTCCAAGAAACTAATTTAGTAATTAACAATGCATATACATGTTTAATTAAAAATTCCGTGTATGTATGATTATAACATAATATTCTAATCGGGGTGTTTGACGGTGTGCGTTAAACACCCCGAAAACTCTAATTCCCTGTTTAAAAAGTGTACATCTTAGAAATTAGTCCATAACGACACCAAGTAGAAGTTAATATACATATCTGTGATAGACATTTACCAAGCTGAAGTGCCAATGGGCACGACACGTAGCACATACAACTGACGGCCGCTGAGGCAGAAAGGTTCTTAAATGGCAGCCACGAGCCACCATCTTGTCATCCGACACCATCTTGTGATGGTGGCTGGAAGCCGTTGCATGTGAGTAGGGCAAGACCGACAATCGTGGAGATCTTTACGTCCAGCAGAAGACGTCAGAATGCTGATCCGTGATACCGCTTTTGAGATAGAAACTACATAGGCGGTTTACTGAACATCTCTGACACGGGAAATCCCCCATGGATACCCACGACCTACAAGTCTCGTTAAAAGCAATAGCCTTTTATATAATCCAGCTGATTCTTCTAATCTGTGTCAACAGAATAAAATTGAAGCGACCTCATCTTGGATCCAGATTAATTTACTTGGATATAGTCTGAATGGTGTGAATACTGTCTCGGGGTAGTTTCCACTGGCTTTCAACCGGAATAATATGTTAATTTTAGCTTTTATTTGGGACTTATTCTTCGTAGGTTTTATTTGTTATGAAAATATCTTGTTGTAAGCGTTAGGAGTTGTCAGTCACAATATCTTTGTTATTTCATTTGGATTTTCGTATAAAATTGAGTTTGCAGGAGGCTTCATTTATCACTTCCTTAAGGAAAGGGACTAGAGCCTTATTTTAACTTGTGTTTTATATGGAAATTCAAATTAATTAACAAAGACACTGTCACTGGCAACCCCTAACGCGTTTGACGTAAACACTGAGCAAGCAATCTTGATGCCTACACCCAATTCATTTTACTACTCCTTGCGTGCATCGTAATCGCGCAACGTAAAAAAAAACGGTCGTATTACATTTTATACATGCAATATTTGATTTTAAGATTAAACTAAATAGTAATTAAATAATCTTTCGGTGGGTCTCTTTAAATCTGCACCTTTTGCGAATCCAGGGTAGGCACTTTGTCGGTAAGCTACGGACGTGTACGGAAGATTTAGTTGCTATTTATCGGTAAATATATTTTTAGAACATTGTGTTAGTGTAAATTTCTTATGAAACGGAACATTAAATCTGAGTTGTTTGTTTTGTTGTTGGACGTATTTAAATAGATTGAATCACACAATTTCCCAGCTTTTTTAAGTTAACATTTATAATAGCAATTTAGAAGCACTTTTTACCCATTTCGAAAAAAGGAGAAGGTTCTCAGTTTTATTTTATTTTTTATTCTCTTTTTTCTTAACTGTATTGTAAAGGGAGGTTATTATATCGAATGTATTTCTGTGTGGTGAGGGCGGTGAATATCTGAATATTATCACCCCAATTCGAGTCGACCCGAGGGAATGTCTACCAGAGGACCGGCAACAGCTTCTTTCTGAGTACTATGACCATCTTACTGCGATCGCCAACCCGTCTGCCAAATGTGGCGATTATGGAATCTCCAGATGATTCTTGGGGAGGTTTTTATCCAGCAGTGGACATCTTACAGCTGTTTTGACGATGGTGATGATTCTATTTTACTATTTTGTTTGTATGTAACGCAATTTTTGATATATTTTTATTTGTTCTATAGGTATCATATTTGAAGTTTAATTTGGTTGTATGTTTTAAGATAGTTATCTAAAAGAGCACCTGTGAGCTTCGAGTCCGCTAAGGTCATTAGACATTATGTAACCGGATATACTCCATCATAATTCATCAATCATTAATGTATATTGAGCTAAGCTGAGGCGAGGCTCGAACCCCAAAGAGGGTCTTCTCAGGGGCGGGTTAATTAATTTGTAGGTACTCATACTTGCTAGACAACAGTCGGCGTTCGCCTGTTTTGTACCGTAAAACAGTAAAAGCACCCTTAAGAGGCCTATTACAGTCCACTAGCGCCGCCAATCGAAAAAATGTCATAACTCGTAAATAGAATCAAAAATACAAAATATGTTCTATTATTACTGTGGAAAAGGCAATAACGTAATTGTATAACACCTTATCAACACTTGAAATATAGCTGTTTAGCTAATTCGTGCATTCAAAACATAAACGTTTACGTTTACGTATACAATTACGTTATTGCCTTTTCCACAGTAATAATAGAACATATTTTGTATTTTTGATTCTATTTACGAGTTATGATATTTTTTCGATTGGCGGCGCTAGTGGACTGTAATAGGCCTCTTAACTATATTAATAGAAACCGTCAGGATATAAAAAAAAACTATAAATAAAAATACATGGCTGACAGATAACACGTGAGTCACTCATGGTTTCCTACTATTCACGAAGTAATTTACCATAGGACCCATGAAGACAGCTTATAAAGCTCTATCAGGAAGTTAAGCATTGTCTTATCGAGGCACTGTCTGAAATAAGTTATTTAAACCCCTTTTGCCGTACCAATTCGAAACATACATGAAAGTCAAAACATCACAGTTGACTAATAACACGTGATTCATTCAATTAATTTATTCAAAAAGGACTCTGAAAGATAGGTACTTTTTAAATCACATGGTAAAACACTGCCTATTTGAAACAATATATATAACACGTGATTCACTCTTTATTTCCTATATATTATTCACTAATTAATTTACCATAGGACCCATGAAGAAAGCTTATTAAACTCTATTAGGTAGTTAAGCATAGTCTAATCGAGACACTGTCTGACAGAAGTTACTTAAACCCCTTTTGTCGTACCAATTCGAAGCATACACGAAAGTCAAAACATCACACCTGACTAATAACACGTGAGTCATTCATAATTTCCTACTATTCAGTAATTAATTGAAAAAAGGATCCTGAAAAATACCATTTAAAGCACGTGGTAATGCACTACCTAATCGAAACAAAACAAGGTAAACCTCTTTTATTACATAAAACGAAACCCACAAGTAAGTTAGAAAATCACGGCTGACTAAAACATCCAAGTCACTTTTTTCATAGTAGTTGTTCGTTTTTTTTTCATAGGACCATAGAAGACGGCTTATAAAAATCTGACAGCAGATACACAGACATAACATAAACCCCTTTTTGTGAAGATGAAACCTACACGAAAGACAAAAAGTCACTGCTTACTAATAACACGTGATTCACTCTTTATTTACTATATATTATTCACTAATTAATTTAACATAGGACCCATGAAAACAGCTTATTAAACTCTATCAGGAAGCTAAGCATAGTCTAAGTGTAAATCAATAATTTAAACTCCTTTTCCCTCACCAATTACAAACATACACGAAAGTTAAAAAATCACGGCTGACTAATAACACGTGAGTCACTCATGATTTCCTAGTATTCACTAATTAATGTACCTTAGAACCCATGAAGACAGTTTATGAAACTCTATCAGGAAGTTAAGCATTTGGCGTATCGTAAAAATGTAATATGAACCCCTTTTCTCTCACCAATTGAAAACATACACGAAGGTTAAAAAATCACGGCTGACTAATAACAAGTGATTCATTAATGATTTCTTAGTATTCGCTAATCAATTTATAATAGGGATATCTTTTAATTAAAGTACGAAGTAAAGCATTGCATTATTGAAACGAAACAATGTAAATCCCTTTTATTACATTAAAATGAAACCCCAAAGGAAATTAGAAAATCACGACTGACTAATAACACGTGAGTCACTAATGATTTCCTAGTATTGACTTATTAATTAATATCGTGGAATGATATTCACACACGGCCATCTGATCAAAACTAAGTGGAGCTTGTAATTGTTTGTGTATGGAAACTAGATAGCTAATATATTACACATAGTACTACTTTTCTTTTGTAAATGCATACATACTTATATAGATAATTACACCCAGAACAAGCAGACATGTTCATGAACACAAATATCTGTCCTGTGTGGAAATCGAACCGGTGAAAGTGCGTGAAAGGCAAGCATTTACCAACCACGCCAAACAGCCCGTTGGCATTCAAATCATCGAATTCATCCCAGGAGCCTAGAAAGGCAGCTAATAAATCTCTGACTAAAGGTTAAACATTGCCAAAACGAATCGGAATAATGTTAACCCCACAGTATACACGCACCCTTATCCCCAATTTGACAAATCTCCGCTGACAGTACAGTATCGCAGGGACTTACCAAATACTTCGTGTAATGCTCTCACTTCCTTTATTGTTTTATTTTACATTCAATCGTGGAGACGTAAAATTAAATAAGGAAACGGAACGAAAAAGGCTTTGTATACAGTTCAGTACACATTCTTTTAAGGGGTTTTGCTCTAAAAGGCTGCCATAGGAACCCTGTTACTAAGCCTTCCCCCTAAGTGGGACTACTAGGGGGGAAATCTAGACTTATTGTTTGTTCCGATGTCCCCCCCTAAAAGAGAATTTCAGGGGGGTCGGAATAAGCCCATCTATCTGATGGACACACAACCAGTTGCTCTCACCAATCCGTAAGTGATCGAGGTTAGGTTAGGTACTGACAGCACATCCAGCTAACCCAATCTGTCAAATTTCTTTTATAGATTTTCAACTATATCATATAAGCATAAGGCTCATTTTCAGTTGGGGAAATTTTACAGATTGGGGTAGATGGATGTGCTGGCGTCTGTACTTAGGCATGCACTCAGTTCATAGATGGGTGACCATCAATGTTATAATTTCTGGGCATCTCTGTGTTTCGGAGGGCACGTTAAGGTTTCGGTCCCGGTTGTAGTCATTAGACAATAGTCGTAAAGCCATGCCAGACGCCTTCTGACCACGTGCTTTGTTGCTTAACCTCGCCGATTACTTAGGGACCGGTGAAGCATCTGGCTATGAGCGTCTACATATTAATATATTTTTAATCATTATTTGAAATTCTCGTGAAACGCTGCTATGCAATAATGAAATTTACTCAGCCATTGAGTATTAACATACATTCAAATTTGTATTTGTCCAGCTCACAAAATTGTTTAACAAAAATAATTAAGTACATAACTATATTTTTTTTATCCATCTGAGTTGTCTGTTTTATCATAGTGTGATTAGAAGTCCTAAAATAAATTACAAGTTATTGAGAATTTTAAATTTTGTATTGTTATATTAAAAATCGAAGACAGCGAGCAGTTGGCGAACGCAGAAGGTGGGGTTCCCACAGGTTGTATTCGCTTTAGTTAAAGTAATGGAATCAGCGGTAACTTTGCGGAAATCCATAACAATCAAAATACAAAATCAATATGTAGTGTTAATTCCGCTAATTGTCAGTTTAATCATGCCGGGATACAATTTGCCCGCCCTCCCGCCCGCAAAAATGTGCACATGCAAGAAGGACAATATAAAAAAGGCAAATTACATGCGCTAGTACTATACCCAACACGTGTTTCAGTCGGCCACGGACCATTCTCAAGGGCTGCTAACTCGCCGAGTGCTCGAATGAGACTTCGGAGAACTCGATCCGAGGGAATATCTCACAGAAAACTCTCCGTAAACTATGACCGTCATACTGCGACCGCCCAACCATTTACCATAAGTGGTGATAATGGAATAAATCCCAGTTCTTGGGGGAGGTTATTGTCCAGCGGTGGACGTCATTCGACTGAAATGCTTATATATATTGTTCTTGTTCTGAGTTAACTTAACCCCTGTGTCGGTAACTCACATGTCTGTAAGTAGTGCGTAGTACTAAAATAATTAAAATAATTTTCTCTAAATAAATATCATTCTGTGTAATGCTTAAAAAAATAAGTTTTCATCATTTCACTTTAAGATTAAGTTATTTATTAGATTATTTAAATTTGGAGGCGGATAAAAATGACTCAGACTCATATTTTAGTTTGGTAAACGCCTTTAATGATTACGACGAAATATCTCAGAATTCGATATTCAGAGTTTATAAATCAAGCTTCATTAGTCTCGTTATTGATGTATCTTTATCATAATATAGGTATTTCTTAATAGTCACAATAGTTATGATTAAAGCAAGTGGAGGCGGCGCGGGCGTGTATCTACACAATGCGATATATCGTACGACCGCGAACGTGCGTCTAGCCCCATTGCTCTCCATGACCCTTAGGGTCATAGCATACCAACATATCAAAACGGAAAGGGTTCGTCACCGCCTCGCTTTTCTCCTCAACGTCAAACAGTCGTCCACTTTACGTAACCACGTAACGTAAGCGGATCAGAAGCTCCGCCCCGTCGACTCAGCTACAGCTAGGCGACGCCGCACTTACGGCTCGCCGACCGCTGGTTGACGGCTAGACGTTGTTAGTTCAATCATTTTCTTATTCGTATTTTGACCACTGCACCGCGGTGCAGTACGCGGTCGACTTGCGGTCGGCTTTCCGTACCCTCGCTTACGGCTCTCCGTACGCTAGCTTACGTATCTTCGTCCACTCTCCGCCCGCGAGGTTGCGTTGCCGCACGTGCTGTACGATTCACGATAGAGGCGACCGTGAAGTTAGCCTTTGCGAAAGTTAGCGCATGTGCACTCGTAAAAATAAGTGTTCTTCATTTTATTTTAAACCGCGTTGACGCGTTTGTGACCGCGCGGGCGGAGAGTGGACGAAGATACGTAAGCTAGCGTAAGGAGAGCCGTAAGCGAGGGTACGAAAAGCCGACCGCAAGTCAACCGCGCACTGCACCGCGGTGCGTGAGCTTGCCCGAGGCGATGTGATTACGTTACGATTCCGATTAGTGTGCGTTGCAGTAAGGAGTTTCATACAAATAATACTGAACGGCTCGAGTTGATACGGTGACGGTCCCTTTCCGTTTTGATATGTGTGCTGCGACCCTTAGTTTGCATTCGTATCGATGAAGCTCCCCCTCTAATCTTTAACCAACGAGCGGTCTGCATCTACGCCAATTAACGTAGTATTTAAAAATCGTCCTAAAAATAACCGTCACCCATGTAGGATTCGAAAATTCTTACAATATATATGTATATGTTCTTTTATAATTGTATAAGGAGGAGTGAATTACCTTTTCATATTTTTTAGAAAAGATAGGAATCAGTGCTATGGGCCTGTAACAGTTAATATCTGTTGAATCACCCTTTTTAAAAACGGGTTTAATAATAGTACATTTTAGTTTGTCGGGAAATATTCCATGTTCAATGCTTAAATTAACGGTATAGCTTAAGACCGGTGAAAGTATGCTTGCTACGTGTTTTATTATCGTTACTGTTACTTCATCATAGCCCGTGCTAGTGACATTTTTTAAAATGTATATAATTTTATTTATGTCATAAACCGAAAAAAATATATATAACCGTTTCGAAAGTTTGTGTCTTAGTTTACATTTAAAAAAAAATTAATATGACAATTTGTTACTTAATTTTAACATTTTGTTATTTTATGTTAATTGGAATCGTCCACACTAATGTTCAAAATCAAATAGATCGCTATTCATCCTGTAACATATATATGCAATGTAAACATTACAAAGTAAACATACATTACTACATAACAAAACATCTGCGAGTGCGGCGTGTCACCCCAAAGTTTGGCACATGTATCTACTTGTCCCTCCTCTCCAGTGCTCCATTCAGCACTTGTATGACGCTTCAGCCAAAGTGGTCAGCGTTGCCCAATTTTTAAGAATAGAGAATAGAATAGAATAATTTATTTCAATTCAACACACATAGTACCTACATAATTACGGATACTATTTGACAAATACAACTATAATACATATAAACAATCTTTCTCTGGCCCTCACACTAGGATCAACCTGTGTCGTGAGGTCCAGTCTCTTCCCAATATTACAATAGAAACAACGGTACACATTAGTAAATAATTTGTTATAATATTTTGGGAAGAGAAAATTTAATTGTTACCATCAACGAAGATTTAATTGTACCATCAACGTAAACATCATATGCACAGACACAAAATACAACAAGACTTAAAATCTATACATATAATAAAATCATAGAAAAGTCAAAACTGTACATTGAATATTTTTTTAAAGGATACTTGTGGTGTGATCTACAATCGATATCGAAACCAAAAATATAGTTTTTAGAATTTTGGTCTGTTTGTCTGTGTGTCTGTATGTATGTCCGGGCTAAACTCAAAAAGTACGGCATGGATTTACTTCAAATTTTGCATGAATAATACTAAGAGGTCGGGCCAACTTATAGGCTACATATTATAACGCTTTCACCTACAGGGGAGGAGCTGTGATAATTATAAAGTTTAACGCGGGTAAAACCACGGGGCACAGCTAGTAACTATATAAAAGATACACAAGTCAAACATTGCATTGGCGGGGAAAGAACCCGAACAAGATAAGGACAAGTGCCTTAATCAAAGCGCCACACATGCAGTATAGGATTTGAGTCTTATCGGCTTCTTAAAAGCTATTTTAAAGGCCAGGAAATCATTTCTCATTAGTAAATACTTGCGTTGTGTCAGATATCAGAGATAAATATGTAGGCCACATTTTCTTCTCATCCTTACATGGCTTGAACCATAGATTTAGCATTTGGTACAAGTACCTAATAGATCGGTTATGGTTTTGTTTTTCTAATTTATTTAATTTTGACGTGCTCATAGACGTGCGCGTAGACGCCAAAGTAGGAGAAGTGGTTTGTGACCGTGACAAGCCAAAGGTTGTGGGTTCGATTCCGACCCAAGACCAATGTTTGTGTTATTACCACGATTATTTTTTATGTGTCTGGGTGTAATTTATCTTATTATGCGAGAGATATAAGAATATAAGTATGTTTATCGGATAGATTCTAATTTTCGGGATTGTTGGTTGTCGTTTAACTTAACTTTTATAAAAAATATTATTATTATGACTGATTTATACTTTTAATGTAAATAAAATGGTGAGAGGCGGTTGGTTTTCGAGATAAGTTATTTTTAACCATTTAAATTGTTATTGATCGGATGGAACCACATTATATCATCATAAATATTATCCATAAACTTAATAATTGTAATTAAGAACTTCTATTTGTTGTAACTTCTTGACGTCTTTTTGGTGAATGTGAATTGATCTTTAAATTCACCGTATAGCATAACGTTAGAATTTGGTACTTAAAAACACTAATAAAATAGGTTAAGTTCTTTGTTCTCATTCGTTTGAAGTTTCAATGAATAGGGGTTTTTGAAATAAAGTCCAACGGCGGATACACTTTGATCTTGGCCTCTACCTGTAATAGCTAATTAATAATTTACTGACATGGCATTGACTCCACTTTATGAGCTCATTATCAACTTCGGTTAAAATTTAATTACAATGTATCTTTTTTGTATTATTCAGTCACGTTGGACAACCATTATAAGACTAATTAATAAGTTCAAGAGTTCTAGGTTAATTGTGACTTGAATTACTAATTGGTTAGGTGAAACCTAATCACCTTAAATATACGAAATTACTAAACTATATAAATCTATACCGCGCACCAAATAATAATAATATAATAATAATAAATTTATTTATTTACTTCAAAACATGGTATACAATTGATGACGTTGCTTACAAATGTTCAGCATGCTTCGCCGTACCCGTACGGCATGCAAATTTATTTAAAGTACATATCAAAAGTAATGACAAAAATATTTATTTTTTTAATAATTGCACAGACAACAAGCATAGCACAATAAGAAAAAGAAATTTATCCGTGCCAGTCCGAAATGGCCTCACCTCTGCATTTTTTTTTCATTTAGCTGTTGCTTTGCTGATAATTCTGGTGTTCGTGCCATGTAACTTTTACTTACCCATTCTTGTATGATGAGGTGTCACACAAATAAATGGCATAATTGAAACATATTTTTGTCATAAAATATCATACAGAAAAGAATAAACATATGCCTTATTTGGTGGTAGTTAGTTGAATGGTTTCAATTCCTGAACGCGATTAATTTAAGCTGTCAGCCGTTCTATTTATTTAACTGTCTATGGTCACCACATGTCAATCTATTAGGGTTGTCAATTTTCATCTATTTCCAAAATTATTTCCCTTTCTTAATCCATTTGAATGACATCTGCGATTATGTAATATACACATATGTAAGGATTCGGAATTGGTTGATTCGTGGCGGGATTCGAACAAAGATTTCTGTTACAACTGAGATACGTTTTGGATCCGCTTGTTCTGTAAGTATCCTTAATAAGGTGCGACGGTGCTTCACGAAGGAACAGCTTTTAATTTTGTACAACGCTCAAGTCTCTGTCAACGACTCTGCATGGAGTACTGCTCACATCTTTGGGATGGCTCTTCAAAGTATCAGCTGGATTCTTTGTATTTGATAGACAGACGCGCTCGCAGGATAATCGATGACAGAGACTCAATAAATAAAAAGCTGCAAAGTTTGGATCGTCAGGTCGCAAGCTTATCGGTTTTCTATCGGCTGTTTCATGGAAAATGCGCTTAAGACCTCCATGAACTTATCCCTCCTTCCCCTTTTTTCTTCGGACTACCAGGCGTCGGGAGGGTCTCCACCGCTTTTTTGTTGGCATCCCATTATACCGTACGAAGCGCCTTGCTTCCTCTTTCATCATACGCAAGGCTAAGCATTGGAATACCCTCCCGAACGACGTGTTTGCAGACTCATACAAAATGACTTTATTCAAGGCTAGAGTGAACAGGCATCTTATGGGTACGCGCGGTCCACTTTCGACCACATCTTCACTTACCACCAGTTGAGATCGTGGTCAAGCGCAAACCCATCCAGCACAAAAAGGAATAAACATATCGCTTGCGATAGTCTAAGGGCCAATCGGCCAATTTGACGGTCACTGTAGCCTAGTTGGTAGTGCTCCTGCCTACAAACCCGGTGGTCCTGGGTTCGAATCCCGGTAAGTGCAAATATTTGTGTGATGAGCACGAATATTTATTTCTGAGTTATGGATGTTTTCTATGTATTAAAGTATTTATCTATCTATATAAGTATGTATATCGTCACCTGGTACCCATAGTACAAGCTTTGCTTAGTTTGGGGCTAGGATGATCTGTGTGGCATTGTCCCTAGATATTATTATAGATATTATTATTATTATAATCGGGGCTTAGTACGGACGACTATCAGCCCTACACTTAACTAGTTTCTACCATTAATTACAGAAGTAAGTATCTGTCTGTCCACTTATGAAGTTTTAATGGAGTAAAAAGTAACATTATGGAGTGTGACAGTTGTGAAATAGATACGTGTGACATAGATGGATTGAATCAAGTGTACGATTTTTGTGGTCTCTGATACAAAGGCAGTTCATATAAGCTTAATAATAGTATAATAAGTCATGGAATCAGGCTTTACTTGGCGGAAATCAATAGAATTCAAAATTAATAAGAAGTGTTAATTCCGCTAAATGTTAATATAATTAGCAGGATTAACACTACATATTAATTTTGTATTTTGATTGTTAATCATACAATACCACATACCAATGATCAAGTGGTTTTTTTATCTTTTAGAAATTAATCTAAATATAGACACCTCTCTTAAAAGAATAAAGTTAAAAAAGTGGTATTGCAAACATATTTGGATTATTAAACTTATTAAAAAGTAAAAATTGCTCTAATTGTTTCTTCAAGGACATTGACTGAGACTTTTACTGATAAAGTGACTTGTTTCCAAGAAAACAAGAATGGCAAGTTTTTAGTAATATTACCAAAGCAATATTCAAACAGTAGACGTAACTTTAGGAGCTTCATTTGCTTATGGAACTTAACAGCATGTAGCAAACTCACATATAAGATACACATCATCATATCAGCCGAAAGACGTCCACAGCTGGACAAAGGCTTCCCCAAAGATCTCCACAATTGCCGGTTTGCGCTATTTGCATCCAGCAGTTTCCAGCAACTCGCACAAGATCATCAGTCCATCTTGTAGGGGGCCTGCCCACGCTGCGTCTTCTGGTTCTGGGTTGCCACTTGATAACCTTTCTCCCCCAAAGATACACATAAAATAGATTAACTATCCTTATAAGAATAACTATCAGCTGATATTGTATAGATAGCCCACAAAATGCCGGATCTGAAGTGTTCTGATCAGAACGAAGAATCGTTACAAACAACTATTTGTCCTGGGTGGACAGCGAATCCTGTGTGTAGTGGCTTAGCAGGTGACTAAGTACTAGACCAACAGACCACTCAAAATATACACGGATAAACAAACACTTTTGAGACTGAATATTATGAAAATCGATAGCTAGTAGCAGAAAGATAGATAGAGTACACTTTATTGCACCAAACAACACAATAGACAATATCTTAATATAAATTTGCTCCTCCTTTGTTTGTCCCGCCAAAGGAAAAATTACCTCCGGGACATAATTTGCCATGGCCAACCTGGAGGACTCTTAATAGACTACGTACCCAGGTTGATAGATCAAATGAAAACATGTGCAAATGGGATTACATTCCCACATCACAAAACATCTGCGAGTGCGGCGCAAGTATGACACATTTATCCGTTTGTCCCTCCTGTCCAGTCTCTTGTTCCCTCAGGAGTATGACGCTTCAGCCAAAGCGGTCAGCGTTGCCCAATTTTGGGAAGATAGAATATAATTCTTACCATCGACACGATAAGAAGAATATAAGCAAATACGGGTACAATCGGCGGTCTTATCGCTTTGTTGCGATCTCTTCCAAACAACCGTTGGGTGGACAAGGAAAAGTAAGAAGGATAAGGCGGTAGTTGTAAGGGTACCATCGTTTTTTTTTTTTTTTCATTAATCTCTTCCCCCGACATAATCGGAGTCTATGCTTGGTCTACCATTTTCATACCAGTTCTCGCTTGTTTTCTTCTCGTACGATCATTCCGCATACTATTTCTTTCTGGCATTCGTCATCATTCATTCTTAATGGGTGGGACTCCCATCTATATATTCCTATTCTTGCTATTCTATTGTTATATTTATTTCTTTATTTTTCTTACTTATATTGGGATGTTTTGGGGTAATAATTATTATAACTTAATTTTAACTTGATTTTAACAATTTTACACTTTATATTTTATGATAAGCCCAATCTTAACTCTCACTCCATGTTTATATGCCAACCTATTATACATTCAAATAAAGAGACTGGCATAATTTACCTGTTCGTCGTGTTCCTTTCAATTACGAATTTAGCTATTTTCGAGCAATAATTTAGAAAAATGTTCCCGTTTTTTCCGGTCACTATCCGCCCCACGCTAGCCTTAGTTAAAACTTCGTCAATCTCCTGTTCAACATGGTACCTTTCCTTTGCTTATACAGGGCATTCTAAGAGTAGATGTGAAACGGATTCTTCAAAGTTTGGATCACATATACACGATGGGTTCTCCTTACACTTAAATCTGTGAAAGTATTCGGAGAACCCACCGTGTCCTGTCAATATCAATATCAATGTCAATGTCAATATCTGGACGCAACTGTCTGCGTCAATGTTTATTTTCTTGATGGTCCTGTATGCCGCTGCCGCGTCTGGGAAAAACATTTTGGTGACTGAAGCTGTTCTTGCGACTTTGTATCTTCTGCTCCATTCATCAATCGTCGCCGTACGGATGTGACGCTTGATGAAGGAGACAGGATACAAGTCGTAGTCATGTTTCCTGTTTCTCAATATGGCAGCTTCTTTTGCCAGCTGATCCGCTCTTTCGTTGCCCTCAAGTCCAGCGTGAGCTTTAATCCAAAACAAGTTGACTACCTTGTCCTGGAGAGAAACCGCTGTTAAGTTTTCTCTTGCTTCTACAGCCAGGGGATGAAGGCAACTGTGGTTTTTCACTGTTAAGAGAGCTGCCATAGAGTCGCTGTAGACACCAAAGGTGGACGCCGTGTTTTTGCGGATAAGTTTTGTTGCCCTAGTTATTGCCAGGAGCTCCGCCTGATAGACCGTGCAGTACTCCGGTAACGCCAACTTGAGGGTGCATATTTCGGCCTCACTGTTCCACACGGACAGTGCAGCAGCGACCCGCCCCCCGATCTTGCTCCCGTCTGTGCAGATTCTCACATCCAGATCAGCGTTGGCGTTAACTTGCTCCTCATCCACCAGACTCCCGAGCTCCAGGCTTATTCGCATAGCAGGATGTGGGGTTTCTTGTGCGGAGGCCATCCGCTCTATCTCTCTGTCTTTCAATATTGGTAGTGGTACTCCCTTTTTTGCCTCATAAAGTGCGGCCGTCTCTTTCACTCTCAGGTCCAGAGGGAGTACCCCTGCCAGTAGGAGACCTGAGTTTAGAGAGACTGTTCGGTAGGCTCTGCACATTTTTTGTGCTATTCCGCGCTGCACAACACCCAACTGCTTTATAATTCCTTTCTTGTTTGCAGCTGGGGCCCATGCACTTGCGGCATACAGGATCACGGGCTCCACTGTGGCGACATAAATAATTTTGGTAACGTCTGGGTTTAGTCCCCAGCTTATTTTGGCCGCCCTGCTCAGCTGTTTATATATGGCTATTGCCTTCTTGCAGACGTTTGTGACATGGCTGTTGAAGGTCAGCCCGTCATCGATGGTGACGCCTAAGATTTTTATTTCTTTGGACATCAGTATGTCGACCCCGCCCATACGCAGCCGTGGAGTGTCGTATTTTAATTTTTTGGTAATGACCATTGCTTTGGTCTTTTGAAGCGCAAACTTTAATTTGTTTTCGACTTCCTACGCCCAAATACGCTCGAGGGCACCGTTGGCCAGTGGCTCTATGTCTCCCGCCTTGTCAACGTCGAATACGAGCACCACGTCGTCAGCAAATGCTTGGGCTTAGACCCTGTCCTCCTCCAAGCGTTTAAGGAGTGGGTCCAACAAGAGTTTCCACAGTATTGGACCACTTATTGAGCCCTGTACGCAACCTTTGTTGGTGCATTTTGTGAATTCTTCGCCTGTGTACCTGACCCTGACCTTCCTGTCGCTCAAGTAGCTGTCCATGACTGTCCTCAGGTTCAATGGGGACTTCTCTTCTACTAATTGAACCTTTATTGCGGGCCACCATGCACTGTCGAAGGCTCCCTCTATGTCTAGCGAAATTAGTGTAACTATTTGCTTCTGTTTGAGCTTAGTTCTAATGTGATGCATGAGAGTATAGACAGAGTCCTCGGTGCGTCTTTGTGGCATAAACCCGTATTGGTTGATGCTCAGTTTAGGCACCATATGAAATCTGAAGCGAGCCACCAACATCTTCTCAAATATTTTCCCCAGTACAGTAATCCGATTGGCCTATGAGCTTTAGGAGTGGTGTAATCGGTTTTTCCTGGCTTCCGTAAAATCACTACCGTGGCCTCTTTCCAGCTCATAGGGAAATAGCCGAGTTCCAGGCATTTGTTGGTTAGGGCAAGGAAAGTTTCCGGCACGCTGTTTATGGCACGACTGCACCATCGTTTGTATACCTATAGTAATAAACGCTAAGTTAGTTACAACTATTTTAAAATATATAGTAAACTAAAGAAAGTGCTAGTTCAGCCATTAAGTTGTTTACTTGTGTATACATCGTAATGCCAATTTTAGTAGTTTACTTCGAAACTTAGTGGTTTGTAAAATATAAACTAATTGACGGGCCTGGTGGCGTGGTTGGTAAATACGCTGCCTTTCACGCCGCAGGTCGTAGGTTCGATTCCCACCCGGAATAGATATTTGTGTGCATGAACATGTCTGTTTGTCCTGAGTCTGGGTGTAAATTATGTATACAAGTATGTATTTACAAAATAAAAATAGTATATAAGTTATCTGGTTTCCATATTACAAGCTCAAGCGGAGCTTGTAATATGGAAACCAGCCACAAAAATACGCCGATTTTTATTTTAAATAAATTTTCTAAACACCATAAAATTCGTATTCTGTTCTACTCGCATAATACGAATTTTCTATTGATGAAATAATAATAATAAATTATAATATCCTGGAACATTATTTACACACGGCCATCTGATCCCAAATTAAGCAGATCTTGTACTATTGTAACCAGATAACTGATATACTACATATACAACTTTTCTTATGTAAATACATACTCTTATAGATAATTAACACGCAGACAATCAGACATGTTCATGCACACAAATATCTGTCCTGGATGGGAATTGATCCCACGACCTCCGGCGTGAAAAGCGAGCATTTGCCAACCACGCCAACAGGCCCGTCAACGACCATTAAGGCTGATTTCAGAGTGTCGCGCGCGGCAAGCGCCGGCGGCCAGCGCGTCTCAACAGCCGCGTGCGAGACGCGTCACTCTGAAACTGCTAGCTGCCAGTAGAGGAGCTCGGGCAGCGCTTACCGACGGCGCGCGTGTCACCGGCAGCGCGTTTGAACTGCGTTACTATGAAACGCAACTACTATCTAGTGTAATTGTAAGCGCGCGCGTTTGGACGGCGCCGCTCGCCGGCGCGACTCTGAAATCAGCCTAAAGAGATCAACCTCTGTAATGACAACTTTAAAGTAATTTTATGCACACCAAAAACCAACCGAACACTCCACTTAAAATTACATCTCTTCCAGATTGGTCTTTGTTAAACACTGTCCCCTGTATGAAGGTTGCATTGTTCAGAAAACACCATCACACGCACTGCTGCAATGCAAAGCCGTAGAGTGCCAACGTGAAAACTTCTTGAATGATCCGAAGATATCGCTGGGACCACTCAAAAACCATCGAGGACTCTTTGACTTCTAGATGGAACTGAAATGGATCGAGTAGGCGAATAACGTCTCGCATAATGTCCCAATCAAGATGTTAAACAGCTGCGATAACCAATCTGACTGACAAACCAAAGTTATTAGTGTACTAATCGAAATAATTATACCAAACGTACATATTAATTGGGGGAAGCACTCTGACAGGCACGTTACCGTCGGTGCTAATTAGCCGTATAATTTCTGCATTAAGGGTCTGATAACGGTAAAATAGATTTTTCTGCAAGATTTCAGCCAATAAGTATTATACTTAGTTCGGTTTTCTAAAGGCAGGCCCATTTTTCTTAGGGGATAGTTTGCGCTTTTTTGGTTCAATATGGTACCCGCAATTTGTCACTTACGAGAACAGTGCCTCTAGCACGAGTTCCTGCAGTTTACTTACTCGATCACACGTACAGTTTCATCTCATACAATTAGCACCAGAGTTTTAGTTCTTAATAGTTTCCGCGAGAGGCGCTAGTGCTCAATGTATGGGAGGAAACTGAACGTGTGATCGAGTAAGTAAACTGCAGGAACTCGTGCTAGAGGCACTGATAATGTACGTTTCATCATCATCATATCAGCCGAAAGATATCCACTGCTGGACAAAGGCCTCCCCCAAATATCTGCACAATTGCCGGTCTTATGCTATTTGCCTCCAGCGGTTTCGAGCGTCCGTCTAGTAGGGGGCCTGCCCACGCTGCGTTTCAGGTTCGTGGTCGCCACTTGAGAACGGCCCCAACGGCCGTCGGTTCTACTTTCGGTCTGTATTTTTGCACGAAGCTAAACCTATAGAAATCTATATACTTTTAAACTTGTATCATTATTACACAATATTGTTTACAGGTATTAACGCGAATAATCTTGATTTTAATTTTCCCGACGCGTGACGTTTCGAAGTTAAGAAACACAAAAATTTCAATTGGGAGGACGGTTTCAAATAATCACCATCATATAGTGGTTAAACATTTAACACCTAGATTTGTGCAGTCGGTCAAAAATGTGGACTCAGTTAGTGCATTACTGGCCTGGCCTTAGTAGTGTGATAAACGATTCAATGAGGGTAGTTACTAAAAACTCGAAGCCCTCAGTAGCGGAGCAACACCGCTGCGCCAGTCAGTCCGTGACCACGATCAATGCAACTTGGTCGAAACGTCGGGAAAATAACAATAAAATTTAGTCGCGTTAATACCTGTAAACAATATTCTATATATACTCATAGCGAGATGTTCTCATCGGTCCGTAAATGATCGACGGAGTTAAGCAACAAGGTTTGCGGTCGTTCTCAGTTTAATTTCTGAGCGTCTCCGTGCTTCGGGCACGTTAAGCCGTCGGTCCCGGTCGTAGGCATTAGGCAACAGTCGTTAAGCCATGTCAGAGGCCTACTGGGAGGCTTGAACAACTCTGACACCAGGGTAACAACTGCCCATACGATAAGTATTTCTCGTCCTTTTTAAACAGCCCCTGTATTCTGTTCATGTACAAACGGCTACATATCAAGCTGTACATTTCCAGTGTGAGCTTATCTCGCATTGTATAGGATTTCCGTACAATGAGAGGTCAGCTTATATTGGAAATGTATAGCTTGATAAGTAGCCGTGTCTACCTAGTTACTCTACAACTTGACCTAACACTTTTAATCATACACAAATTGAGTCAAATAGCCCTTTAGCGTAACTAGACCTCGTCGTTAAATCTTCAAACTTGGCAATAACCTTAAATATTCACATTGACCAAGCTTAGCGTGATTAAGGTAGTTAGCTCACTTTGGTCTATTTAACTACTTGAGCCAATTAACCCGGATATTTCGTAGATTAGATATTCAAAGTTAACAAATGACTGATTATTAAGATTCGTGGAAGTTGATCGTTGGCGTAGTATAGTTAGCCACATTAATATGTATACAATTAAGAAAGATTTAATAAAACGCAATGAGTGGCTATTCAACGACTAACTTTTTATTATCACAGACAACATATAGTGGCGCTAGTAGTACATGATTAGCACAGATAATAAAGAATATGATACATTGATTTTGTTAACATGTAATTTATAATTAACATCCTCCCATAACAAAATAATGTAAAATAAGTCCAATGGAAAATCTATCGAACTTCCGAGATGCCCATTAATTTCAAAAACTTATAATGTTTTTTATACACAGACCTTTTGTAAGCAAGTCTGCAGGCATATCAAAGCTTGACAAATATTCTATGTTTACACTCTTGTTTGATACTGATTCCCTAATAAAATGATGCCGAACATCAATGTGTTTGGTACGCTTATGGAATAGTGGGTTTTCAGCCAACTTTAGAGAGCTTTGGTTATCACTATACAAAGTTATAGGAATGCTATTATCTAATACATCCATTTCATTCAATAAATGTTTTAAATATAAAGCTTCTTTACAGGCTTCAGTTAAGGCCATGTTTTCAGCTTCTGTGCTAGATAATGCCACAGTTTTCTGTTTTCTAGATTCATAACTTATCACACAACCAGATAAAATAAAATTATACCTAGTGTAAGACCTTCTGTCTATAGTACATGATGCCCAATCTGCATCAACAAAACCATGTAACTTACTATGATTTTTCTTAAATACTAGACCATAATTTTTTGTTTTCTTTAAGTATCTCAATAATCTTTTTAAATGTTTCCAATGAGTTTCATTGTAACACAGATTGAATTGACTGAGAAAACTGACACTAAAACAAATATCTGGTCTGGTAAGTACTGATAGATACATCAGACTACCAATCAGCTGTTGGTATGGAAGTGACTGAGTAATCTGGCTGTTTAAATCTTTTACCAATTTTAAATTTGTTTCTATAGGAGTATCTGAGGGTTTACAAATGCTCATATTAAATTTTTCTAATAAATTATCAACAAATTGCTCTTGGTCAATAGTAATACAACCTTTTGTAACTTTTACATTCATACCAAGACATTTTGATATTTGACCTAAATCTTTTATCTTATATTCACATTCTAGTACATTTTTTAAGTGATTATAAGTAGTTTCACAGTTGTAAAATACAAAAAAAATCATCTACGAATAATGCTACATATATTTTTACTTTATCATGACATTTCATGAATAAACATGGTTCATAACTTGATTTAGAATACCCCAATTTTAATAAACTTTCTTCTACCCTTGTGTACCAAGCTCTGGCAGACTGTTTCAAGCCATAAATTGCTCTTTTTAACTTTAACACTTTGTTTTTACAATTATTGACATAATCTGAATTTGCTGGTATTTCCATAAATACACATTCATTAATATAACCATTCAGGAATGCTGTAGGAACATCTAAGTGATTCATTTTTAGATCAAGCTGTACACTTAATGCAAATAATAGTCTTAATGTAGAGTACCGTAACACTGGAGAAAACGTCTCATGGAAGTCCAAACCTTTGATTTGGTGATCCTTTTGCGACCAGTCTTGCCCTATAACGCACTTCACCATTATTGTTATACTTTTTATGGAACACCCACTTATTTTTAACTATTGTGCCAGCACTTGGTCTGTCCACTAACTCCCATGTGTCATTGTCACTGAAAGACTGCAATTCTTCCTTCATAGCTCTTGTCCACTGCTCACTTTCAGGACCATTCATGGCTTTCTCTAGAGTTATTTGTTCACCTGTCACATCTTCAATACACAGGTTGCTGATACCATAAAAATCTGGTTTCCGACGTAAACGTTTCTCTTTTTCAGGGACTGTCTGAGATACAAGCTCCAAATCATCTGTTGTCAAGGGCTCAAAAAAATCCTCCTCGGAATCGCTTGAAGATCCACTTTCAACATATATCTTGTCATCATTTTTCTCTCCTGGTTGTTTTGCCTTATCAAGATCTCTTACCTCCTTCTCCTTGTCAGAACTCTGAAGGGTCTGCTGCTCTTCTACCATGATATTCGTTGTATAACTGTCATTCTTGTTAGATTCCATGACTACAACATCTCTAGCTATAGTTATTGCTCGACTTTTAGGATTTTACAAGCGATAGCCCTTAGTAGTTTCTGAATATCCAGCTAGGTACAATTTTTGAGCTTTCTTATCCCACTTTTTGCGTTGTTCTTTTGGTATATGAACCATAACTGGGCTACCAAACACTCTTAAATGACTAAGGTTTGGTTTGCTACCCGTCCATACTTCATAAGGGGTAACGTTTTTATCTAGACCACTTACTGGTGACCTATTTTTTAGATACACCGCTGTGTTTACAACTTCAGCCCATAATGCCTTATCAAACTGTGTATCAAACAAAAGACATCGAGCTTTCTCTACTATAGACCTATTGTATCTCTCACTTAGGCCATTCTGTTCCGGTGTGTAAACATTACTTTTCTGGTGAACTATACCATTGCTCTTCAAATAGCTTTCCATAGCTTTAGAACAAAATTCTCCACCATTATCAGATCTGAGTATTTTAATTCTTTTTGACTGCTGGTTCTCTGAATAGTCTTTAAATTCTTTAAAGTATTTGAAGGTTTCATCTTTGCTTTTCAGAAAGTAAACAAAGCACATTCGGCTATAGTCATCAACAAATAACAAATAATATCTTGCCATACCAAGTGATTTAGTTTCCATTGGCCCACATAAGTCTGTGTGAACTAATTGCAATGTTTCTGTGGTTTTACTTTGACTGGGAGGGAAAGGCAATCTAGTTTGCTTGCCCTCACAACACACAACACAATTAGATTTATTCATGTCATTTTTTTCTGTGTATGACACACCTTCAACTGCTCCTTGTCTCATACTGTCAAGGTCACGGGCATTGATATGACCCAGTCGTCTATGCCAAGTAGTACATGAAGTCTGTACAGCAGCTGCTATAACCTGCTCTGACTTCACAATGTTTAATCTGTACACATTATTTTCTAGACTCGCTTCACCAATGCAATCATTCTGAGCATTGTAAATGTAACATCCATTTTTATTAAAGGACACTCTGTTACCATTCTCAATAATCCTGCTCACTGATAACAAATTCGTGGTGAGGTTAAGCACGCACAAAACATTGTTTACTTCTATTTTATACTCTGAATCATTTACCACAGTTGTAATATTTAAATCTCCAGAGCATAAAACCTGTACACTTGTCTGGTTAGCCACTATGATTTCTTTAGTTATCGGTTGATAAGAAATATTTGATAACATGTTTTCGTTTGACACTAAATGAGCGCTTGCACCGGAATCCACATACCATTCTTGTCTACTGAATTCTCTTGTGAGAAATATAGCACTAAACGCGTTTTTCGTTGTTTTTTCATTCGAACGGCACTGATTTTTATAATGGCCCATCTTTTTACATTTGTAGCAACGAATTTCTTTTTTCGGCGTTTTGACGTTATTGACAGAACTGACAGATGGTTGCGTTCCGTTACTGTTATGCATCCTACCCTGTTTATGAGTAAAAAATGCATTTTCAGATTTACCTTCAAATACTGTGCTCATATCAAGTAATTTAGTTTTAATAGAATCCGTGTCTATTTTTATGCCCGAATGTTCAATTGCCATTATCATGGGGCTAAACTTTTCAGAAAGTCCTGCTAGCAATAGCGATCCGATCCACTCATCATTTATTTCGAAACCCGTACGTTTCAATTTCTGTGCGGTTTCAACTAGCTGCGTCACGTAACTAGTCATGGAGTCACAGGTCTCTAGACGGATAGATATCAAGCTTCTCAGTAGACTGATCTTACGTGTATAACCAGAATCGTCAAACAATTTTTTTAGTTTGCTCCATAAACTTTGTACCGTAGATTCATCCTTGATGTGACTATAAAGAGACGGATCTATAGTCATGATAATCTTCGCCCTCGCTTCTCGGTCTTCGATAGTGGTTTGGTCGTCGCTCAAGATGACGCCTTCCAGAATCATGTAATTTTCGACTGCGAACGCCCAATCATCGTAGTTTTCGCGCCCTCTCAATTTTGGCACATTTACTGAATAGTTAGCCGACATTTTAACAATTATTATTTCTTGCTATCACCGATAAACTAATACTTTTGTCGCTGGGCACATAACCTAATAAAACGCAATGAGTGGCTATTCAACGACTAACTTTTTATTATCACAGACAACATATAGTGGCGCTAGTAGTACATGATTAGCACAGATAATAAAGAATATGATACATTGATTTTGTTAACATGTAATTTATAATTAACAAGATTTACTACTGACCTGTAATATAGTTTATGTTCATAATAATAATATATCATTTTATACATTCCTACGACATTAGTAGAAATTATTGGAACGAAGTTGTCACGACACTTTTTGCAGCTGTGCGGCGTGCGCATGTTTCTCTGTCTGTCTCTCTCTCTCTCTTATAGAAAGCAAGCCAGATATTTTCATTTCTATTTCGCATTGAACAGTGTGGTGTCGCGACGATTATTTTTGTTGAGTGTATACAGGTTTTTTGTACATAATAAATAATAAGAAATAACTTCGTTCCATCCGGGTGTTGACACCTGTCAAGTTTTGTCTCCTTAGTAACGTGTGATGCATATAACGAAGTCTACGGTCAGTTCAACTCCCGGGTCGGGTGAACAGTTTCTCTCGTGAAAAATGCTTAGTGCTTACTTGTAGTCAGAATGTGGGTGGCGTTACACCCACTTACTTTCGAGAGCACATAATGTGTTGCTCCTGGTCGAGTCTCTCTGATTCTGCCTAAACGGACCATGCAATTGAGGCTATAAAAAGATTGTACATACAATTAGTTAACAAACATTTAAATGCTGCTGACTGTGCTCTAAGTTATTAATAATCAAATAGGTAAATCCTTAGTTGGTAATTAATTCGTTTAGGCCGTGATTGCCTTAGTAGACACTTAGGCCCAGGCCACACATAAATGGCGTCGGGCGACGACACGGCGCGGGCAGCTTCCTATTCCATTCAAATTTTATACCTAATGCATAGAAATAAAGCGCAATTTAGGATACACGGAATGTCGTGGCTCGGGCGTGGATATGACGCGCCATTTCGGCGCCCGCGCCTGATCGCCGCCAGTTCGTAGTGTGTGCTTGCTTACGACAAACGTCTGTTAGTGATGTAAAAAATGCGTGACGACATCGATTTTAATATAGAATTTTGTGAATTGATTGAAAAATATCCGGCGCTTTATGATCATAATCGTTCCGATTATTGTAACAGAAATGTTCAAGATAAATCGTTTATGCATCTGTATATTAATTAATTGTACGAGAGCAAGAGCGTCTTCGTCTTCTAAGGATAACATGTCGACACTTCAATGCCGGACAACAGACTGCTCTAAACTTCGTCTGCGCGACGTCATTTATGCGCCATGTCCGAGCCATATCTGCACCATGTCCGCGCCGTGTCCTTGCCCGACGCCATTTATGTGTGGCTTGCGCCTAAGGTAATCACGGCCTAATGGCTTAATATTGTTTAATGACTTCAGCCGGGACCAACTACTTAACGGATCTTTCGAGGCACGGAGACGTTCACAAATTCTCCCATTGCTCTTCTTTAGACAATATTTTTTTACTTAAACTGTTTGAGAGATTAGGTATTTAGCGAAGTGCGAGTCGGACTCGCGCACGAAGGGTTCCGCACCATTATCTGTAGAAATGCAAAAATATAATAGCAATAAATTCACGTTTGTTGTATGGGAGACCCCTTAAATATTTAATTTATTCTGGTTTTTATTTGTTGTTAAAGCGGCAACAGAAATACATCAAATGTGAAAATTTCACTGGTCTTACTATCACGGTTCTTGAGATACAGCCTGGTGACAGACAGACAGACAGCGAAGTCTTGGTAATAGGGTCCCGTTTTGCCCTTTGGGTACGGAACCCTAAAACACTCGCGATAAGTCAAGCCACGTGATTTTACAGTATGTATATAGAAGTTGTTAACATAGGCCTCCTCAAGTTCCCTCCACTTTTGCCTGTCCATTGCTGTCCTTCTCCAACCTTTGGGCAGATGGTCTTCCTATCTTTTTTTTCTGCCTTCTTCTGCTTGAGGAGGCCTATGTGGCAAGACAGCCTGGCCTGGTAATTGATACTAAAAGTTAAGTTATATACATATAGGAAAAATTGAAATTAGTATAGTTAGTATAGTTTATGTTATAACTATAACCATTCGACAATATGTAGTAAAAATATAGAAAAATTTAAAATGTTGATAATTGAACCTACACATGATCCTTGACAATAACTTAATTTAAGTTAGTTAAGTATCGTTACTGTTATAAAATAAATCTTATTGTAAATTATTTCCTACAATCCGTGTACCTAAATATCTATATGTACCTAGAAATAATTAAAAATTAATTATATATTACTACGAATATGTTCTGACTTATTACAAGCGCTTTTTTAAAGTCTACGTGAATAAAAACCTTTTTTATTTTATTTTATTATATTATAAATTGTGCAAAGTTCAGAGTAAATAAAGGATTTTTTATAATTATTTTTATATAGACGTTGTTGTGTTAATTATTTGTTTCAAGAATCCTCGAATACTAGTTTAAGCTCTAGGCTAGATTAAGATGTAAACCTTCACAGACTTAATAAGGATCTTCTCATTAAGTCCTGTATGTTAATTTTGAAACACGATCTAAATTGAGTCCTAATGAGGTTGAATTATTTACCATCTTCAAAAGTAAGTGGGACATTAGTAAAAACGGTTTCAGCAGTATGTTGCGTCGTATTTTGATAATTCTTTATGAAATACTTGAAAGATTGATGTTGAGTGTCATATAAGTTTTTTTAAAATATTTTGTTTCTTTTTTAAATTTTTATTAATACAGCTAGTATTAATAAAAATTGTTTATTTGTCTTTTAAAAGAATAGGTAATAATTATAAATACTCCTAACTGAATCAAGCGTTACTTTGTGGAAATCCTAAAATAAAAGTCAGTCGAGCACTCGACGAGTTAGCATCCCCTGAGCATAGATACACATACATACATAGACTCACGCCTGTTTTCCAGAGGGGTAGGCAGAGACAACGGATTTCCATTTGTCACGATCTTTGCATACTTCTTTTGCCTCGATTACTGTCATTATATTCTTCATACATGCTCGCCGGTTTAGGGTTCTTCTGACCTGCCCTTTCTTGAGAACATCTCCAATTTGGTCAGAGAATGTTCGACGTGGTCTTCCCCTTCCGGTTGTCCCATTCACACAGGCCAGGTATACTTCTTTTGTCAATCTTCTTTCATTCATCCTTGCTAAATGGCCAAACCATCTCAGCATGCCTTTTTCAATCTTTGTCACTACATCCTCTTTCACACCACAACGCTCTCTTACATCAGTATTTCGAATTCTGTCTCTCAAAGTCACACCACACATCTTCTCAGAGCTCTCATTTCCACTGCATTTATTTTACTTTCATTCTTTTTCTGCCATACCCAACTTTCACTTCCATACATTAAAGTTGGCACTAACACTCCATCGTGCACGGTTAGTCGAGCCTTCTTTGATACTTGCCGGCTACTCATAAAGGTGTGTAGTGCCCCATTCACTCTGTTCCCCGCATTTACTCTTCTAACAATATCTTTTTCATATTTCCCATCTCTCGTAAACAAAGTTCCCAAATATACAAACTCATTCACCTGTTCGACTTTCTCTCCTCCAATCACAATATCACACGCTGTCGTGTATTCATCCCTCTCAAATACCATTACTTTCGTCTTACCTACATTCATTTTCATCCCTTTCCTTTCAAAAGATTCATGCATACTTGTTACCATCACCTGCAACTCGTCCGCCGATGATGCAAGTAAAACTTGATCATCAGCGTAAAGCAAACATTTGATGAGTAACTCATTCATCCTTACACCGCATTCACTTTCTTTCAAATCTTTTAAACAGCTATCCATGAATAGGTTTAACAACCACGGTGACGCTACACATCCCTGTCTAACACCCTTTTGGATGCTAAACCACTCGGTGTATGACCCGTTAATCCTCACGCAAGCTCTAGAATCCCTATAAATAAAATAAAATAAAGAGATTTCAGTGCTTGAACAAGGTTGTCGTTCAACCCATACATGGACAGTACCGACCATAATTCACTCCTCAACACTCTAAACCCTAAACCTTTTGGTTTTTGCCCAAAAACTTCTCTACTATGCTTCGCAGAGAAAAGACCTGATCCGTGCATCCCATTACTTTCCGAAAACCCGCCTGTGCATCCCATATTTTCGCATCGGTTTCTTTCAGAACTCTTTCAACCAATACTTTTGCATACAACTTACCAACGACGCTGAGCAGACTAATGCCCCTATAGTTTTTACAGTCTTGCCGTGAGCCTTTCCCTTTGTAAAGAGGTACGATGACAGCCTTGCACCAATCACTTGGCACTTGGCCGGTAGTATAGCATAAATTGACAGCACAGTACATCATTGATAGCACAGCTGACTCGCTATGACGCCATGTCCAGCGTTCAGCATCTCGGAAGTTATCCTGTCATACCCTGGTGACTTACCTGATTTCATACCCTTAATAGCTTTCACAATCACAACGCATAGATAAATGGTAAGATTACATTTTATTAGGGTTACATAGCCAAATGGCAAAAAACGGAACCCTTATAGATTCGTCATGTCTGTCTGTCTGTCTGTCCGTCCGTATGTCACAGCCACTTTTTCCGAAACTATAAAAGCTGTACTGTTAAAACTTCGTAAGTAGATGTATTCTGTGAACCGCATTAAGATTTTCACACAAAAATGGAAAAAGAACAATAATTTTGGGGGTTCCCCATACATAGAACTGCAACTCAAATTTTTTTTTTTCATCGAACCCATACATGTGGGGTATCTATGGTTAGGTCTTCAAAAATGATATAGAGGTTTTTAATATCATTTTTTTCTAAACTGATTAGTTTGCGCGAGAGACGCTTCCAAAGTCGTAAAATAAGTGCCCCCAAGAATTTTAAATTAGCGCCAGGACACTTGACTTGATCGAATATTCGTAAGATGGAGGGTATTTTTTTTTAATTCATACTGACCGTTTATTCTCTCACATGACAGCATTTTTGATGCGAAAACTTCTTTATCGACGTTGTTTCTTTTTCTTAATTATATTATGTGGTAAAGATATTCAAAGCGATGTTTTTTAATAAAAATGTTCCTCCTTTTTTGAAGTCGTATCAAAATATGGTTGTCCACAAACGTAACGTAAAGACAATTTGAACTCCGCAGGATAAAAGAATAATTTAGCCTATCACATACTACTTAAATTGAGTTGCTTTAAACTAGTTTTAGAGGTAAGTTACCTCTAAAACTAGTTTAAAGAAACTCAATTTAAGATTATCAAGATCCATAGTCGGTCAAAGGTACAAATAGAGCCCTAAATCGTCAAGGAAGGCAGCTGAACTCGTGAACTATGGGTATGGGTTACCCCCCATCCCCATAGTTCACGAGTTCAGCTGCCTTTAAGCTTACAAAACCATAACGCGAACTATTAATCAACCTATTTTGAATTATTTAAGATATTAACTCTCTTGGAAAGTGATTTAAGGAACCTATTCATTATTAATACGAATTCTAAACGGATCGTGTTGGAGTCCAGTATGGATTTAAGGCTTAGAAGTAGGGTTGAGAAGTGGTCCTTTGTGTAAATTGTGATTTTCTGGAGATCTGGGATGAATATTTGACCGGTATATTTGTTACTATGTATGCGTGGAGAGCGAATTGGATCTTAATTATAGTTTAGCTAGAAAAAATGGCAATCAAAAATGTCAATGTTTAAAATATATCTTCAATCTATATTTTTAATGTACCACAATATACCTACAATATTAACATTATATCATTAAAAACGTCCACTACTGGACAACAAAGGCAATCTGCACAATCAAAATTTTTTGTCGAAATCAAAATTTCGTAGCATCGGCTCGAAGGCTGAAAGCCGTCGGTCTTGTACCTGACCTATCATCATATGATGATGATGATGTCGATTGCTGAAATTGTCCATTATGATAAAAATACTAATCTATACATATAATAAAATCGTAGGAAAGTCAAAACTGTACATTGAATATTTCTTTTAAAGGATACTTGGGGCGTGATCTACCATCGATATCGAAGCCAAAAATATAATCTTTAGAATTTTTGTCTGTTTGTCTCTATGTATGTCCGGGCTAAACTCAAAAAGTACTGCATGGATTTACTTCAAATTTTGCATGAATATTACTAAGAGGTCGGGTCAACATATAGGCTACATATTATAACGCTATCACCTCACAGCTTCTCTGTGAGAATTTATAAAATTTAATGCTGGTAAAACCGCAGGGCACAGCTAGTTGAGAATATTTAATGTTTTAGGTATATTTTACTACATCGTGTCTGAATAAAATGAGAGCTCTGAGACGTTTGTGAGTTGTGACTCTGAGAGAAAGAATACTAGTACGAAATACTGACGTACGACAGAGTTGAGACGTTGTGGTGTGAAATAGAATGTAGTCACAAACGTGAAAAAGGTATGTTAAGATGGTTTGGGCATTAAGAAATAAGATCGACAAAAGAAGTACCTATCCCTCGCCTGTATGAATAGTACAACCGGAAGGACCTCTTTGAACATTCTGTGGTCTAATTGGAGATGTTTTCAAGAAAGGCCAGGTCAGAAGTACCCTAAACCGGCGAGCATGTATTAAGAATAAAATAAGAGTCATCATCATCATATCAGCCGAAAGACTTCCAATCGCCGGTCCTGCGCTGCCCACATCCAGCGGCTTCCCGCGACCCACACAAGATCGTCGGTCCACCGTGTAGGGGCCCTGTCCACGCTGCATCTTCCGGTTCGTGGTCGCCACTCGAGAACCTTTTTGCCCCATCATCCGTCAGTTCTACGAGCTATGGAGTACTGCTCTCATCTTTGGGACGGCTCCGCAAAGTATCAGCTAGACTCTTTGGATTCGATAGACAGACCTGCTCGCAGGATAATCGACGATAGAGACCTATCAAGTAAAAAGCTGCAAAACTTGGATCATCGGCGTCAGGTTGCAAGCTTATCGGTTTTCTACAGGCTGTTTCATGGAGAATGCGCTCAAGACCTCCATGAACTTATTCCTCCATCTCCCTTTTTTCATCGAACTACATGGCGTTGGTAGGCACCGCTATGTCGTTGACATCCCATTATGCCGTACGAAGCGTTTTGCTTCCTCTTTCATTATACGCACGGCTAAGCTGTGGAACAACCTCCCAAACGACGTGTTTCCAGACTCGTATAACATGGGTTTATTCAAGGTTAGAGTGAACAGGCATCTTATGGGTACGCGCGGTCCACTTTCGACCACATCTTCACTTACCATCAGGTGAGATGGTGGTCAAGCGCAAGCACATTTTGCGTAAAAAAAAAAACGCTTTGTGCCCTGCCCACTGCCACTTCAGTTGAGAGTAAACGAGGCAAAAGAAGTGTGCATATTTATTTTTGCCAGGGCGGGAACTGCTGTTGCGGAATTAACATTGTTTTTTGTTTTATTTATTTATTTAATAATTTATTTACACACAAATAAAAATACAATAACAATAAATAATATAAGGAAAAGATTGTAAAAAAGTACTGCTTATTTCAATAGAAATCTTTTCCTGCAGACCCGCGAGAGGAGAAACTAAGTAGAAAAGTATATTATTATAGTGTGTAGTTTACGCTACTATATACGACATACAAAGTGTATGTATACACTACATACTAATAATACACAGATACCTATAATGGGAATATGTATATAATGTTGTTTTATTTAGTTCATATTAAGTTTTACCTATTTTTATTCATTTGGTATCATAAGGAAAGTGCCTAATGAAAGTGTATACAAATCTACTTAGTTTGGGACACGTGAACTACAACTTTTTAAATGACTTGTGTTGTGTGAAAATAACAAATTTAAATGTTGAAGTTAAATTTGACTTGGGGAGTAAACTGGTGTATGGGTGACGAGAGCGTTAATAAAAGTGTAATCGGGCGAGGCGAATGGAAATTGAGAGGGAGATATAAGTTAGTGAAGATAGAAAGAGAGAGAGAGTTACGTTTAGTACATTACAGTAGGATCAGGAGAGAGAGGTGCAAGCACACATAGTCTTTCTTTCTTTCCTCATAGCCATAGTTACGTTTCGTGTATCTAAGTTTTACTCCAGTCGTGTGGTCTGACGGACCTCGTTTTTTAGGGTTCCGTAGCCAAACGGCAAAAAAAGGAACCCTTACAGATTCGTCATGTCTGTCTGTCCGTCCGTATGTTACAGCCATTTTTTCCGAAACTATAAGAGCTGTACTGCTGAAACTTGGTAAGTAGATGTATTCTGTGAACCGCATTAAGGTTTTTATACAATATTGAAAAAGAACAATAATTTTGGGGCGGGCCTATGCCTATACATACAACTGAATCTCAAAAAAAAAAAAAATATTGTACTTATACATGTGGGGTATCTATAGATAGGTCTTCAAGAATGATATTGAGGTTTCTAACATCATTTTTTTTTTATAAACTGTATAGTTTGCGCGAGAGATACTTCCCAAGTGGTAAAATGAGTGTCCAAACTAAAAAAAAATATTATTTACATATCCATGCAAACTTCCACCGAAAATTGGTTTGAACGAGATCTAGTTATTTTTTAATACGTTATAAACTGTAAACCGCAATTTAGGTACCTTTCATTTAATCAACTGAAATACTTGCTGCTACGTAACCCTTTATGGGCTAGTCCTACTCGCACTTGGCCGGTGTATTATTTATTTTATAAGATAGCCATTTTGATTTCTAGTACTTTACTTTCGTTGATCTTCATAATGGTCGTTATCTCCAAAACTTCATGATCCATTCTGCGAGTAATCAGTAGTGAAATATCAGCGACAAAACCATAACATAAACCCGACCATTCCCGTTATGTGTATCATATCTCAGTTCAATGTTCAGGAAACTACGCAAGTTTGGCCATAATTATCTACAACCATTAATGTTTTACTCTAGAATCAACATTGCTTTACTTGGGAGGTATTTGTCTGTTTTGGAGGAACAGTGTAGGAACAGAAGTAGGTTACTTCTAGTGTTGACTTTTAAACGTTGCAATATGGAAACCAAATAACTGATATACTACATTTCTTTTGAAATAAATACTAAGATACAACATGTAACTTAATTAACGTACACCCTGAAAATAGTTTGTTCAGAATCGTTTACTGAATCGACTTGTATCATTTTTAAAATAGTTATTTTTTTATTTCACAATAATTAAATCTTCAGAAATTATTGTCATATTAACCCTGTACAGTCAAAACAAATTGAAATGGACCGTAAGTCAGAGTAATAAGACTTTTAAAATCGCAGTTTTATTTGTATTCATACGAATTCCATCATTCAATTCAAAATAAAGAAAAATAAACTTTATTCCAAGAAACGAATTTAGTAAATAATAATGCATATACATGTCAAATAAAAAATTCAGTGTATGCATTATGATTACCACATAATATTCTAATTGGGGTGTTTGAGGGTGTGCGTTAATTATGTTACATGTTGTATAGACGTGCACAAAGTCTGCAAGATTCCAAAGACTTTTCAAGAATCACTATCTGTTACTACAAGACTGACTAGGACAGAGAATTAGGAACATAATATATTATATGTATTTATTATTTGTAATATGTTTATATTTTCTTTTATTTATTTCTTTATAAATTTTACCCATAGGTACTATTTGTAATGTATCTGTACACCGACAACTGCCCCTCTCAATAACTCAATTCTCCGATCTTTACTTTGGTTGTCTGGAAGAGATCACATTTTGTGATAAGACCGCTCATTATATACTTATATTACTCATTACATACTTTAAGGTTTAAATTGTTTTTATGTTTGTTATTTCTTTGGTGGACAATAAAGAGTTTATCTATCTATCTATCTATAGTTACACCCAGAATTAGGACAAATAGACATATTTATGCACCCAATTGATGATGAAAACTTGATGGGAATCAACCCCACGCCCTGCCGCGTGAAAGGCAAGTATCTAACAACCACATACTTAATGTTGTGTTTCTGCATGTGATTAAGATCGCCCGAGCTCATCGGGGGTGGGGGAAAGGATTAGCAACAATATTTTTTGCTGACTTTTTTAAAGGCTAGCAACGCACCTGCGTCTTTTCTGGTATTGCAAGTGTACAGCCGCCAGCACATCAAGCTACCCCAATCTGTCAAATTTCTCCAATTGAAAGTGAACCTTATGCTTATGTGAAAAAGTTGAAAATCTATAAAATAAATTTGACAGTTTGGGGTAGCTGGATGTGCTGGCGTCTGTACATGGGCGGCGTTGACAATTTACCATCAGATGACCCACGTGCTCGTTTGTATACGGCTTCCTCTTATATAAAGAAAATTACATTCAGGAGCAAAGTATTGATAATCGTCTATACTACTATAAATGCCATTATAATAATAAAAACAAAATATGACCTAAGTTATGATGATGATGTCTTCCCGGCCAAATTTCGTCCACGGCGGCCAATCTCAATGGAGATTAGCCAATTGCGCAGGACATGTTATAGTGCACAAGTGTGTGCGCAAACATAGGGGCACTTTCTATTCCATCACTCTCATGATCTGATTGGACGACTAGCGACACGACCGGGAAGAGGTCAGGTACAGGACCGACGGCTTTACGTGCTCTCCGAAGCACGGGGGTGTAATACCGCCAACTTCCAGACTTCGGGCTGATTCTGAGAAATTTATTTTTACGGAAAAATCCCAATAATCACTTTTTGGCCCGACCCGGGATTTGAACCCAGGACCTCATTTTCTGCGGTTGAACACGCTACCGCTAGATCAATGAGGCAGACCTAACTTTATTACAGCTAGGACTCGATACATTCATACGAATCATTCATATTCATCGTTATCGTATCGTCTTCGTAAAGTGCCCAGAAATCTGGCCCCATTGCCACGCTGCTGTACAAATTCTGCACTGATTGCTGATACTGTGTGACTGACGGCAAAGAAAATTGCCGTTTCCTGCCGTAGGTGACGTAGAAATCGACCCGGGTGAATATCTGCCCGAGAACGCGCCTCTCACATCTGCCAAGCGTGACGTTTTTGGCGTATTGGAATGTTTTGGGAGGCCTTTGTACAGCAATGGACGTTATGTGTATATGACGAGCTTTGCCCCGCGTTAAATTTTATAAATTATCACAGCTTCTCCCCCGTATGTGATAATGCGATAATATGTAGCTTATATGTTGACCCGACCTCTTAGTAATATTTATGCAAAATTTGAAGTAAATCCATGCAGTACTTTTTGAGTTTCGCTCGGACATACATACAGACAAAAATTCTAAAAACTATATTTTTGGCTTCGATATCTATTGAAGATCAAGCCCCAAGTATCCTTTTAAAAAAATATTCAATGTACAGTTTTGACTTACCCACAATTTTATGTACAGATGATGATGATGGTAATACTGATTCTTTGACTCATAAAAAGCCAGCTCTCTGGTCACAGGAAGAATTTTACGATTTAAAAATGTCACATTTGATTTAATATTAGAGCAATAAATTAAAAAGTGGCAGAACATAATATTTTTAAAATACATCCATAAAATATACATACTTCTGTAAAAGGAGCGATGAACATAATATAAATACAATTGCTCATTAAACGACCCTCTCGTGCATCTACCCGTCAGTAGCCACCCACAGTTTAGGTTCAAATCCCAAAAGAAGTCCTAGAAGGCAACTTAGTTTGTAGTTTTATTATACTAGATGGCGACTTTGACTGCTTCGTTAGACTAGCGGTAGCGTGTTCAACCGCAGATTATGAGGTCCTGGGTTCAAATCCCGGGTCGGGCCAAAAAGTGAATTTCTCAGTATCCCGAAATCTAGAAGTTGGCGGTATTACACCCCCTCCCTCGGAGAGCACGTAAAGCCGTCGGTCCTGTACCTGACCTTTTTCCGGTCGTGTCGCTAGTCGTCCCATCGGATCATGAGAGTGATGGAATAGAAAGTGCCCCTGTGTTTGCGCACACACTTGTGCACTATAATATGTCCTGCGCAATTGGCTATCTAATCTCCATTGAGACTGGCCGCCGTCACCGAAATTCGGTCGGGAGGACATTATTATTATTATACTAGATGGCTTAAGCCCTTAACTTTGACTGTGACTTTAGCACAGCGACTAAGACAGTCACCTCGCCGTTTCGTGTCCCGCGCCGGGCAACTATTTGTGTGACCCATAAATAGTTGTTCTGAGTCTGGATGTAATTTGTGTCCGTCTATTATATGTTTGTAAAGTACCCCGCGACACTGGAAATACGACAGATTCCCTAGTGCAAGCGTTGTCTTACATAAAATACTTAGTCATAATTAAAATAAAAAAAAAATTGGAAGGAATTTTCCAAAGTAAGGTCGGGATATACCTTCTATACCTTCTCACCGTTCTTGACAAGCGGAAAAGTAGGGCGTATCGTAAAAGTCAACGATAACTATTATTTGAGATCAAATTAATGGTACGCCTGGTTGACAATCATCTTTAGATATTAGTCCGAATAGTAATTTTACTGTTCCGTTGTGGGGCATTTAGGATCAACTGCCTGATAGAATATTTGTATGTGTGTGTGTGATATCATCATCATAGACTCCCACTGCTAGATAAAGGCCTCCCCCAAATATCTCATATATACTTTAAATAAATTCGCTATTTAATCGATATCATAACTTAAGTACCTACACAATACAAATGACAAATGTATTTGTTCCTAGAATTAATTAAATATAGAATAAATATAACTTTTTTTCTGTGTGGGTAGGCATACAATATAGTCATATTGAACAGTGCTCCTATTTGATTTTACAATTAAAAATAGTATTTCAAATCTGATTACCATAATTTATGGATTAATCTGTTGCTAAACTCACCCCAACTTGCTATTTTATAATTTCTCACTTAGTTAAAACCACCAAACTTTTAACACACACTTTAAAATATGGATGGCCAATTTGAGAAGAGTTTTGAAACATTTGAGAAGCTGATGAACACCCGCATGCAGTCTCATGAAGAAAAACTCCAAAAAGCCTTGACTAGCACTGGACCATCTGTATCTGCAGACTTAGGCACCCTGACATCAGAGTTCATGGAATTCAAGACCTTCTTCCTGAATACAACTAGACATTTCAAGGAACAACTGCAGCTCTTTTCTCTGGGCTTGGATCGTCACGAAACAGTTATGAGAAGAAAGATCCTTCTACTACATGGGGTACCAGAAAATCATGATGAGAAGTTAACTTGCACCACCATGAATGTGTTAACCAACCATATGCAGTTGACAGACATTGAAGCAAATAACATTGAGGTCTGTCATCGTTTGGGCAATGTCTCTAAGAAACCTCGTCCCATACTCATCCGGTTTCGTAGCATGGAACATCGACATCTTGTTTGGGATAGTAAAACAACTCTTAAGGGCAGCGGCTATACTATCTCAGAGTTTTTAACACAGACCAGACATCAAGTTTTTACAGCCGCACGCAGACATTTCCAGATGAGGAACGTTTGGTCATCTTCTGGTTGTATATTCATTCTGACACCGGGAAATTCGCGTCGGAAGATCGAAACGATGAGACAACTCGACGCTTTGTTTTCGCAGTTTCCCGTGAAAGCGACATCCCCTTTGGTCACCGAACAACCAGCATATTAACAATTCTGCATCTACCGAAGCACCCAAAGGTACCAAAACCCGTAGAACACGTAAAAATTAGTGTTAGATGTCTCTTCAAATATATATATATATATATAATACATTTGTAGCACTCTCTGCTCTCTTGTATTCCGTCGCATAATACCAATATGGCACTTTTTGTAGCGTTGTAGGTATGTAAACTTATCCCTTCTTGTATATTTTCAATTACCCTTTTGTTTAATTGCTTCTATTCCAATTATAATTTATGTATATCAAACGAAGGCACTCAGTGTAAACATCAAATATTTGACAGATTGTTGACATCTGTCAAATATATCTCGTACTGACATCTGCGTTTCGTTATTTCTATTGTTTTCAAATTAAGTATGCGAATAAATTTCATATTATGCGTATCATGTTTACGTTTAGTTTGCTATTGTTATTTTTGTTTTCTATTTTATAATTGTGTTTTGGTATTATATTGTTACATGTTGTGAATGTTATGTGCCAAATGTATCAATGTATTTGAGTTTGTTATGGTTGTTTTACGTGTTATGTTTGTTTAATACTAGTATGTAAATTCTTACAGGAATATGATTCACAGTTACAAAAAAGAAAAAGAGCAATTGTATTTGGTGATTTTAACGTTGATTTATTGGACAAAAACAACAAAGAAACAAAACAATATAAAGCTTTAGTTAAAGAGGCCGGACACGTACTTCTGAACAAAATAAGTAAAAAATATTGTACGAGAAGTTCTATTACAAAAAAAAGCATTATTGATCATATTAGCACTAACTTTAAGAACGACCATTTCCATATGGCAATACTTGAATCGTCTCTGTCAGACCACCATCAAATGTACCTAGAACTAAAAAAAGTCAAATCACCACCACGAATGAGATCTCAGTATGAAGCAATGGACTATACACAGTTATACAAACATATAGAATCAGCGGAATTTAACAATAACGAAGATTACCTGAAATGGGAAAATATTATAAAATTATGTGCTAAAAAAAGTACAATAACTAAAACTAAAATTCTTAACCTTCCACAAAAAGATTGGATCAATAAGGACATCATTGCAGAAATAAATCAAAGAAATGTAATGTGGACGGAACTTGAAAATGACCCTAATAACGAAGCTCTAAAGAAGCAATTTAGCAAAAAACGAGACTGTGTAGAAAAACTAATACAAAGAACAAAAAATACCTACTACTATGATGTAATAACCAAATCCATTAAAAAACCAAAAAAAATGTGGAATGTTATAAACTATTTAGCCAATAACAAAATCAAACAAAGTAGTACTCCCTTGAAGCTAATTGTAGACTCTAAAAGCACTACTAAACCAAATGAAATTTGTAAAATTTTTAATAATTCCTTTGCCACAATAGGACCACTTTTAGCAAAAGAAATACCTGCAACATTTCATGACAACTATCATCACGCTTTACCAAGTTATCTTCCCCAAGAATCAGGTGAGCTGTCCAGTCTTAAGCCATGCTCTGCCAAAGAAATATTACAAATAATAACAAACCTTGATCCAAATTGTAGCACAGGCATAGATGGAATAAACACTAAAGCAATAAAGTGCATTAAAAATCTTATTGTAAGTAACTTATGTACATGTTTTAACAAACTATTAGCCGACGGAAACTTTCCCGACACACTAAAGATAGCAAAGGTTACCCCTATTTACAAATCAGGAAGTCTTACAGATCCCGGAAATTATCGACCAATCTCAGTATTGCCAGTAATGTCAAAAATATTAGAAAAAGTTCTTCACAACCGATTACAAAATTACTTAAACTCCATTAATTTTATTACCGATCGCCAATATGGATTTAGACCAAAAAGCAATACTACCACTGCTACAATTGACCTCGTTACTAAAATTAAGCAAAACATAGACAATAAAAATATAGTCGTGGGTATCTTTGTGGACCTAAAAAAAGCATTTGACACCGTCTGTCACAAATTACTATTAAAAAAGCTAGAATCCATCAACATCACCGGAAGTGCACTAAAAATGTTTAAATCCTACCTAACCAACCGCTCACAAATAGTCAAACTAGATAATCGTGATCAAAGTAACGCGTTGCCAATAACATGCGGCGTTCCACAGGGATCCATTCTGGGTCCTCTGCTCTTTCTTATATATATTAACAACATCACCGAAATAAAGCTACATGGCCACCTTACCCTGTATGCTGATGATACATGTTTATTTTACTTTGGTTCTTCCATCCACGACATTATTACACTAGCCCAAGATGATTTAAATTCTCTATACACATGGTTTCAGTTTAATCTTTTAACAATCAACATATCTAAAACTTACTATGTAATATTTAAGGCAAAAAATAAAATCATTCCACCATTTGATTCACTTAAAATTAATGACGTACCACTGCAGCTAAAAACAAGCGAAAAATACCTCGGTCTGAGAATAGACAGTACTCTTTCGTGGAATGCCCAGATTGAATATATAAAAAACAAGCTCTCGACACTAGTAGGGACATTGCGCAACATAGTTCGATGTATTCCGCGAAGTCTAAGATACACCATCTATAACTCACTAGTAAAGCCGCACCTACTATATTTGATTGAACTCTGGGGCAGTGCTACGAAAACAAAACTGTCAGAACTACAACGATCGCAAAATAAATTAATAAAAATGCTTTTTAACTATCCCTATTTAACATCAACTTCCAAAATCTATAATGATACTAAATTAATGAACATCAAGCAACTCTATATCTATAATACATGTATATTCATTAATAAAGTGCTTAATAAAAAAATACACACAAACATTATATTAACCCAATATCGACAAGTCAGCCAACGAAGCTCACGACGAGCGAGCCTAATAGTGTTACCTAAAACTAGAACCAATCATGGCAAAAAAATGGTTACATTTGAAGGAGTGCAACTATATAATAAATTACCACCAAGTATTAGAAATGTACACTCACTCAATGCATTCAAATTTCAGCTTGGCCAGTATTTAACAGGAAGTAAAACACCCTCGCAGAAATGAATGCGTTGGGTGGGTCGTGTTTGTGAAACTGTACATAGAGGTGAAGTCGAACCCTTTTATAATTGTTAACATTAATTTATTGTTCTCAAGTAAGTGACATTTGTGTATGTTCTATTGAGAATAAAGTTTCTTTAAACATATATATACTATCTGTAAATTTCCAGTCTTACCATCCAGCTAAACTAAAAATAAGTTATTTCTTCTATTTTACCAGCGAGTGGGAGAGTTTAGTGACGTATTTGTATTGTCATTTAAGTTTTACTTATTTTATTGACATTATATTATATTATATAATTATATGTATATGTGTATTTGATAGATGATATTATTAAGTTAGATGATAGTTTTTTCTCGTGTCACTCGTCTTCAAACAGTTTCTTTAGTGCGGATAGCGATAATTCTGACGTACTGACGCTGCATGATCAGTTGTCCTCTGTCCTATCCGACTTCCGTAAAAATCTCAACGTCGCTCATATCAATGCGCAGAGTGTTCCCGATCATTATTCTGAACTTCTAGCGTCTTTTAGCAGTTCCCCTATTGATGCTCTATTAATATCTGAAACCTTTCTGAAACCGTCTATTCAATCTGTGTTCGTGGCTTTCCCAGGGTACGTTTTAATTCGAAACGATAGAACTGAGAAAGGTTGCGGTGGTGTCGCTATATACCTTCGAGCTGACATTCCGTACAGGATTATCAGCACCTCGCCGTCACAATATTCTGGGTCTGCTGAGCATCTCTTTTTGGAAATCATTTTCCATCACACCAAGATGCTACTCGGAGTATATTACAGCCCCAACCTACGAGTTGACTACTTTGATTCTTTTGACTCGCTGCTTAACAACCTGTGCCCTATTTACGATCACGTGGTCCTGACGAATGATTTTAATACATGCCTGGTCAAAAATGATTGAATTATCGATCACTTAAGCTACTTTCCCTTCTGTCATCTATTAACCTTCATATTCTACCACTCATGGAAACTCACTATGCTCCTAACAGCACTCCTTCCCTTTTGGATCTCATGATAGTCTTTTCTGCTGACCGTGTCGCTACCCACGGTCAACTAGCTGCCTCTTCCTCCTATCACGACTTGATCTATCTGTCTTTTAAAATTCGTTGCCCTAAACGTAAACTTAATTTCCTTTCTCTTCGCAATTTCAAAGGTATTGACTTGGAGGCATTACAGCGGGATGCTAATAGCATTGATTGGAGTAACGTCTATCAATCTCCTAACATTGACGATAAGGTCAAGGTATTCAACGCTAATATCCAAATGTTATACGATAAACATGCCCCTAAATGGCGAGTTAGGATTAAACATAACCCTGCCCCATGGATCACTGATTCTATAAAAGACTCAATGGCTCGTAGGGATAAAGCCAAGAAAAGGTATAAGCGGAGCCCTTCGGAGGCTAATTTAGCTCGGTATAAATATTTGCGTAATACTTGCAATCGTCTGTGTCGTGATGCTAAGAAGCGCCATTTCTACAAGTCTCTCGATAATCGAAATTCTTCTTCTGTGTGGAAATTTCTGAAATCTAATGGTATAGGCAAATCTCCCTCTCCGGTTTGTAAAAACATTGATTTAAATGCCCTTAACTCACACTTTTCTGCTGCTCCTGTCACTCTTAATACTCATGTCAAATCTAACACTCTAGAACAACTCTCACAGACCCGGACTTCACATAACCTTTCTTTCAATTTTACCCCTGTTACTGAGATGGATGTCAAAAAATGTCTTCCTAGCATTTCATCAACTTCTGCTGGACATGACAACTTGTGCTCCAAAATGATTAGACCTGTCCTTTCTACTGTACTTCTTATTCTAACGCACCTGTTCAATTATTCCTTATTCTCTTCCCATTTTCCCACTACCTGGAAACTAGCCCACATTATTCCTTTGCCTAAAGTCTCTGATCCATCGACACCATCCCAATACCGTCCCATCTCTATACTCCCTTTCCTTTCCAAAGTTTTGGAGCATATTGTCCATAGCCAGCTGTCTGTCTTTCTTTCTCGCAATCGTATCCTTAGCTCTTCTCAATCTGGTTTTCGGTCTGGCTACAGCACGGTAACTGCTCTTGTTAAGGTCACCGATGACATTCGCTGGGCCATGGAAGATAAATCCTTAACTGTTCTTATACTCCTTGATTTTAGTACTGCATTCAATTCTGTCGATTTTGACATCCTTCTCGGTATTCTCTCTTCACTCAATGTTTCTCCTTCTGCCTTAACCTGGTTTGACTCTTATCTTCGGGGTCGCGCACAGTGTGTACGCCTTGATGAGTATTTCTCTGATTTGTGTGAAATCAGTGCGGGTGTGCCTCAGGGTGGCGTTCTTTCTCCATTATTATTCTCCATTTTCATCAACTCTGTTACCAGAGGCATCTCCTCAAACTTCCATCTCTACGCAGACAATTTGCAACTATATCGGTCTTTTAATTTTGAAGATGCTGATGCTGCCATTGCCGTCATGAATCATGATCTGGGACTAATTAGTTGTTGGGCTAGGTCCCACGGACTTCTGTTAATGATCATAGGCAGTAGGCATATGCGCAGTAGGATTAATCTTTCGTCTTTTCCAACAGTCAGCCTTGATGGTGTTACTATAAATTATTCTGATACATTAAAAAATCTTGGACTGACGATGGCTTGTGACCTTTCTTGGAAAGCTCATGTTGCTGATGTCAGCAAAAAGGTTCACTATACATTCCATTCGCTGAAATGCCTCCAAAACTTTTTACCTTTGAAAACGAAAATCTCACTTGCCCAAACCCTGATTCAGCCCATCATAGACTACGCTGAAAGCTGCTACCCAGACGCTACTGAAGAGCTTCTAAATAAACTTGAGCGTCTACAAAATCTATGCATTCGGTTTGTATATGGACTGAAAAAGTTTGACCATGTTTCCAAGTTCCGTAAAGACCTCAAGTGGCTTCCTATTCGATTTCGTAGGAACTCTCGAGTATTGTGCCCCCTTTTCAATATCCTGCATAATCCTCTGTCCCCGTCCTATCTGCGAGAGCGGTTTTCTTTTAAATATCCAAATGATGTGTAGATCTCATCTGAAATCCATCCTAAAACTTCCAATCCATAAAACAGATTTTTATTCCTATTCCTTTACTGTTCATGCAGTCAGACTGTGGAACTCTCTTCCGAAAAATATACAAAACTGTAAAACTATTCACACTTTCAAAAGACTAGTGAAAAATCACTATCTTTCAATTTCATCCTCATAGAATGTATTATTAGTATTCAGTTTATTGCTAAGTCTAAATTGGATATAATATTTATATGTATTTAAGTATATATATGCAATTATTAGTATGTAAGTGTATTATAGACCTACACACATTATTATAGCTCTTTAAAATTTTTCCTGTTGCGGGTCTGCTGGAAGAAATTTCTTGCGAAATAAGCAGCACCTTTGTACTATTCATCTCTTCGTATTTTTTGTCTATTTATTGTATGTTTTGTGTGTACAAGAATTATTAAATAAAAATAAAAAAAATATATTAAAGCAATGCCCTGACTATTTACTAGCTTCTTTTTAAGTTTAAGTGAATCCTAACCGTCTCAATTTTAATTACTTACTCGTCCTACAGACTGGGGTTTGAATAACTCTGACACTAGGGTAACCACTACCCACACGATACGTAGGTAATTTTTAATTAAATAGTTATTTTAAAGGCACAATTCACAAAATGGCTGCCAAATCAAACTTTTCAATAACTATATAGAGCCTTTTGCGCTAGCCAACTGCTCGTTGTTTTCAATTCTTTAATTTTAGTATATTATTGCTAAATGTATACTATAGCTTAGTAACTTGCTATTTATTATTTATTTAAAGCTATTAAAATATATATGTGACAAAACAGACCGCACGGACGGACTAATTCAACATATTTTCTTGCTTTAATTACTGTTTTTAAACTGTGTTAATGTAATACATTGTGAGCTTGACAAATACAAGTGTATGTAAATATCTAAGTGCTGAATAAATTTCATTATTTCATTTCATATCACTCGCCCTCAACTTTAATATCTATGAGAGCACGTGATTTTCACTTGGAAGTTACTACTGTAAATTATTAATTCACAGGAGAGTCTAGTGCCTCGTTCCATGCATGTTAATATATTACCTTATAACTTTCTGCTACACCATTAAACTCTGTACTTTTGCATTATCCCTAATGACTACAATTACTTATGAGGTATGTTCCTGACTACTCATAAATCTAGGTTTTGAGAGATTAAACTAAGAACTCAAGTGTAATAGTACTGTAGGAAAAACGGATATCATAATTTAAGTCTCATGGGTCGTTAAAGGCTTAGTGTTGTTACATGCGAGTATTCTAATGCGGGGCATGTTTTGTCCAGCAGTGGACGTTTTTAGTTGACATGATGGTGATGCTTTGGCCATTCAGAAAGGATGAATGAAAGAAGATTGACAAAAGAAGTATACCTGGCCTGTGAGAATGGGACAACCGGAAGGGGAAGACGTCGTCGAAGATTCTCTGACCAAATCGGAGACGTTCTCAAGAAAGGGCAGGTCAGAAGTACCCTAAGCCGGCGAGCATGTATCTTTATCTATGCATATAATAAAATCGTAGGAAAGTCAAAACTGTACATTGAATATTTTTTAAAAGAATACTTGGGGCGTGATATCCAATCGATATCGAAGCTAAAAATATAGTTTAGAATTTTACTTACGCTATCACCTACGAGCTATGATAATTTATAAAATTTAACGCGGTTAAAATCCGCGGGGCACAGCAAGTAAAGAATATAATGACAGTAATCGAGGCAAAAGAGGTGTGCAAAGATCGTGACAAATGGAAATCCGTTGTCTCAGTCTAACCCCATGGGAAACAGGCGTGTGTCTATGTATGTATGTATATATGATGGTGATGATGATCGTAATATTTTGTTATAACAGATATTTATAGCGAAGGACAGGGAAATCTGGAAAACCAAGGGAAAGGCTTTTGTTCAGCAGTGGGACACAGATATAGGTTGGTATAAAGTCATTTATATAAATTCTGTTACTACAATCCATATTCATTAGTATTTGTTTTTTTTATTATTAATAATAATAATAATATCTAGGGACAATGTCACACAGATCATCCTAGCCCCAAACTAAGCAAAGCTTGTACTATGGGTACCAGGCGACGATATACATACTTATATAGATAGATTAATACTTATACACACAAAAAACATCCATGACTCTGAAACAAGTATTCGTGCTCATCACACGAATTATGCACTTACCGGGATTCGAACCCAGGACCACCAGCTTCGTAGGCAGGAGCACTACCATTTAGGCTACGGTGACCGTATTATTTTCTTTCCTCATGTATCTGGGAAAGGGCAGTGTTTACAGCTGACAACATACATAGGGACCCAATCGTAGGGTGGTTTGTGTAAATTTATTCTTCAAGACTATTTTTTTATAGCACTCTTCTCACGATCAATCAATCAAAATAAATAAATAAATTGATAGTGCAAAAATAAAGATAATAGCTAAGATTTAAAAACGTCTGTGCCAATGACAATTACATCGTCCACATAAACAAAAATTTTCATACAAAAATGTTCATAAGATGAACACTACTGCACCGATCTATGTAAAATTTTGATGGGACCAAATGGCAACTATTCCGCTTAAAACTAAAAAAGAATCACGTAAATCGGATCATAAACCTTCGAGTAATCGGTGTACATACAGAATCAAAAATACCAGTCAAGTTGAGAAGCTCCTCCTTTTGAAGTCGGCTAAAAAGCGGTAGTGTCAGTGTCGTGATTCAGTTGGCAGTGAACCTGCCTTCCGATCTAAAAGGTTGCGGGTTCGATCTTGGCCCAAGAAAAATATTAGTGTTCATGTAAAATTGTCTTGGTCTCGTTGTTTTCTGTGTTTTGTATATATATTTTCAAACAAAAAGTATATAAGTAATTCTATCTGTTGTCGATGCCACATATAGACACACACAGACACATCAAACTTGTAATAGAAACATTGTTTTCTCGTGGGAGTTAATAACGAAAGTAAACAAATTAGAGCAGAGCTTGAGTGGGCTTAATATAAAATTAATCTCATATTTATATGTTATGTTTGTGTTGACTTTACGGAGTAGCGTAGTCCATGTGGACTAAGACTCCTTAAATAAAGAATTAAAAAAAAAAACTCATATTTACATATGAAGCTTAGATATATATCTCTCCTGACCGTATTCGGCCACAGCGACTGGCTAACTATTGAGAGCTTCGTTTATGTGCTCTAAGGTGACTGACGTAACCTACTCGTATCTTTGAAGCGCACGTTCGACCACATGCGCTACAAGTCAGCACCCCTCCGACATAATTATAATATATGGCCGCGGGTGGTCGGGCCTTGAGTTCGTCTCGTTTAGCATCGAGCTCTTCTTTCCGCTTCTTCTCAAACTCGAACACCTTAGTGTGTACAGTGCGTCTCCATCGTGGTCGGTCCGACGCTATAGCCTCCCAATGTGACGGATCAATGTCACATCTTTTCATGTCGCTTGAGCACATCTTTGCACCGCAGGAATTGGCCACCTTGTTTTCGCTTGCCATCCTGCAGTTCAGAGTAGAAGATGCACTTTGCCACTCTGTTCTCAGACATTCGGGAGACATGGCCGCACCACTGCAGCTGCCGCCTCATCAAATAAATCTCAATTCCACCAACATTTGCCCGCCGTAGTATTTCAGTGTTCCTAACATGATCCGACCAACGTATGTTCATAATGTCGCGGAGGCATTTGAGGTGGAATCTATCTAATGTGCGGTAATCTATATGTTTGCGATACAGGCACCACGTTTCAGACGCATACAGGAGGTTAGGCAGAACGATCGCCATGTACACATCTACTTTCGTAGATAGCTTTATGTCGTGTGAGCGGAAAACCCTGGAACGAAGTCTACCAAAGGCTGCAGCAGCTGCTCCAATTCTGCTGTTTACTTCATTGTCAAGGAGGCACCTTGACTTTATGGTGCTACCTAGGTACCTAAATTTGCCTACTTGCTTAAGTGAAAAGTTACCGAGTTTTATGTCAACTGGGTCACTATTCAACGTTTGGGCCATCACTTCGGTTTTTTTATGTTGATTTTTAGGCCAAATCTGCAACACGACTCATCTAGTCTCAACATAAGCGTTTGTAGACCCTGAAGCGTATGAGGTGTGGTTCGTAATTAAAATTAAACAAATGCACTACTCTCACCACTTACAAATTTATTTATAACAATTAAATGGTCATGGGTACTAAAGCCCGTCAATTAATTATGCCCTATGGAAGTAGGCGCGCCAAGTACTCTCCTGGCTGGCTTCGTCGCTAACGGAGATGTCGCGGAGTTCCAGGAGGATTACGCAGGCCGGAGGATGACCCACAGGGATTGGGCTGGTCTGAAGTGTGGCTTCGTCGCTAACGGTGACGGATGTTGAGGTACAGTTGCAATTCGTACTTTGGACCCTCGTAGGCCGAACTTTGGACCCTGGAATTTACGTCCACTAAATAAAATATTCTTTTACATCCAAAAGCTTCTCCTGCCTGTGACCGCGTGTTGCTGATGAGGAACTAATTACGCATAAGGCGAATGTGTGCAATTGTCACAGGCAGAAGCGGAGTTTACAAATAGGAAACATTGTATTATGTGTAGTGTGAAGCACCGCACATAATATTAATTTACATTGTAGGCATAAGGCACAATATGAAGTTGACGTGGTATTTGCCACAAGGTCAAATAAAGGTGGCTGGTACACGTTACAATACCCTACTTGAGTGAGAACTAAATACTAATCAACACTTACCCAATATGGGGTTAACACTGATTGAAATTAACTTGTTAAACTAATAACTATTTGTGAATGAAGATTCACTTCAACTTGAAGATGTTACACGACGCGACTAAGAAAAATATAACGTTTCTTTTTAAGTGAGTGCGTACGTGCTATCGCAATGAGTGCAATCTGAGTCTGACCTCCCAACGTTCGCTAAATCCCCGCTCGGCGGCTCACGCTTCCCAACCGGATTTGCTTAGCGACCGCTCGGCGGCTACCGAACTGGTTTAAAGCGGCGGAGAATTAATACTAAAATGAACTAAGGAGCGTTGAATAGAAATACAACGTTACAATACCCCCGCGCTCAGTCAAGGATTTTACCGCTTCTAAAATCGTAAAATCCGCATTAGAACTCTGTGGAACTACTTGTTTACTCTTACATAATCATCTATCATACATCACGCAATCATAAAACCAGCAGCAGTTATAGTTCATTAGGACTAAAATAACTGTCGCTTACGTACAGAAAATGGTAGGTAACTCGTTGATTTTAACGTGATACCTTGCAAATAGTTGTTCTAGTAAAGGGTGGAAGTAGAGCGAAAGGAATATTTAAGTTGTGAAAAGAAAGAAAAAGAAAATCTACTTCTTGGCTATTTAGAAGCTCGGGAATTTAGAAGCGTCATTTAGACAGTCATTGAAAATGTTATTGTACCAGCAGTCTTTAGTGTCCAAATAAGAGTTGGAAGTCCTGATGGCACAAACTGGAACGATTCTAGAGAGCGCGTCTGGGATTACGTTATCTACGCCTCGGCAATGTTTAATAACAAAATTAAAGGCTGATAATCGGACACCCCAGCTTGCTAACCGACCAGTAAGATTTTTCAATGAAATAAACCACTTTAACGCATTATGATCTAAATTCACCAGATAAGCCATTATAATTATAAAAAAATATTTAAAAAAAATTGTTATAAGAAAAAATACAAAATCTGGGTAAGTGTTGATCAATTACAAGAGAACTGACAATTACGTTACTGAAAATACTCCGTCTGTTACAATTTTTAAATTAAACTACTAACGTTCTGGTTGTTTTTTCACTTAAACATAAAAATGTATGAATAAAAAGCTGAAAAAAAAATTGCAACCAAAAATAAAAAATGCAATAAAACAAAGAAAACAAAACTGCAACTAACGTGTAGGCAAATACCAAAACAATTTTATATAAAAAATACAAGTACATATACACAAAATAAGTTATGGTGCTGACTGTACCGTAGTTACAAATGTCGATAATACATCAGTAAGTGATATATTAAAGAGAAAAAAAAAATGGAAAAATAACGAGTATAGAAAATTATGTTTCTGACTGTACTGTAGTTATAAATTTTGATAATGCATCAGTAAGTGATGTGTTAAAACTAAAAAAGGCAATGTAAAATAACTTGTCTAGAAAACTATGTTTCTGACTGTACTTTAGTTATATTGTTGATAATACAGCAATAAGTGATGCATTAAAAAAGAACAATATAAAAATAACGAGTACAGAAAATTATGTTTCTGACTGTACTTTAGTTATATTGTTGATAATACATCAATAAGTGAATGTATTAATAAAGAACAATTTAAATTAACGAGTACAGAAAATTATATTTCTGACTGTACTTTAGTTATATTGTTGATAATACATCAATAAGTGAAGTTTAAAAAAAAGAACAATATAAAAATATCGAGTACAGAAAATTATGTTTCTGACTGTACTTTAGTTATATTGTTGATAATACATCAATAAGTGAAGTATAAAAAAAGAACAATTAAAAAAATTACCATGTCTAGAAAATTATGTTTCTGACTGTACTTTCTTTATTTTTAATGTTGGTAATAAACCAGTTAGTTAATTACTTAAGGTATCGAAATTACAACAAAAAAAAAACAAAAAAAAAATATGTACATCATCAGCCAGGTTTTGCCCACTGCTGGACAAAGTTCTATTCCTAGCTTAGTTGGCAGATAATATACATAAGTAGGTAGCGCTGATGCTCGACTACCTGGTGTATCCCTTAGTCGCCTTTTACGACACCCACGGAATAGTATGGGGTGGTCCTATTCGTCTACCCTATCGATGCCGGAACCACACGGCTATAAAATATATTTATGTAGAACAATATATAAAATGTTACGGTAAAGTAGGTCACTAGATTTTATTTTTACGTACACGTTAGTTACTATCAACCAAAAAAAATAAAAACGTTTCACAAAAACAAAAATACAAAGCACACAAACACCAATGCTACTACACTACCTCCATAAAAACATAAAAATTGACCATAAAAACCAGGTTATGGGCGCCAGTGAAGCGTATGAGGTGTGGTTCGTAATTAAAATTAAACAAATACACTACTCTCACCACTTACAAATTTATTTATAACAATTAAATGGTCATGGGTACTAAAGCCCGTCAATTAATTATGCCCTATGGAAGTAGGCGCGCCAAGTACTCTCCTGGCTGGCTTCGTCGCTAACGGAGATGTCGCGGAGTTCCAGGAGGATTACGCAGGCCGGAGGATGACCCACAGGGATTGGGCTGGTCTGAAGTGTGGCTTCGTCGCTAACGGTGACGGATGTTGAGGTACAGTTGCAATTCGTACTTTGGACCCTCGTAGGCCGAACTTTGGACCCTGGAATTTACGTCCACTAAATAAAATATTCTTTTACATCCAAAAGCTTCTCCTGCCTGTGACCGCGTGTTGCTGATGAGGAACTAATTACGCATAAGGCGAATGTGTGCAATTGTCACTGGCAGAAGCGGAGTTTACAAATAGGAAACATTGTATTATGTGTAGTGTGAAGCACCGCACATAATATTAATTTACATTGTAGGCATAAGGCACAATATGAAGTTGACGTGGTATTTGCCACAAGGTCAAATAAAGGTGGCCGGTACACGTTACAATACCCTACTTGAGTGAGAACTAAATACTAATCAACACTTACCCAATATGGGGTTAACACTGATTGAAATTAACTTGTTAAACTAATAACTATTTGTGAATGAAGATTCACTTCAACTTGAAGATGTTACACGACGCGACTAAGAAAAATATAACGTTTCTTTTTAAGTGAGTGCGTACGTGCTATCGCAATGAGTGCAATCTGAGTCTGACCTCCCAACGTTCGCTAAATCCCCGCTCGGCGGCTCACGCTTCCCAACCGGATTTGCTTAGCGACCGCTCGGCGGCTACCGAACTGGTTTAAAGCGGCGGAGAATTAATACTAAAATGAACTAAGGAGCGTTGAATAGAAATACAACGTTACAACCCTCTGACGTTTTCGCCACAAAACATAAATCATCCGCATACATCATCTCCGTTATAGTCGCGTAAGACACCTTGATGCGAGATTTTAGTCTCGATAGTTTGAAAACTCCACCGCCATCGGTACGGAAACGAACACGAATGCCTTCAGACAGACTTTGCAAGGCCTCCCTAACTACAACTGCAAAGTACAGAGTGAATAGATTTGGAGCGAGCACGCAGCCTTGCTTAACGCCGCAGCTCACTGTAAAGAACTCAGAATCTTCACCTTGTACATTGACACAGCATCGCATGTCATCATGCAGGAGTCGGATCATTCTAATAAACTTGCCCGTGCACCCCAGTTTCGCTAACACCACCCATAAGGCTTCGCAAGGCACGCTGTCGAAGGCTTTTTCAAGGTCAACAAAACATGCATACAGTGATCGACCTTGCTCTCGACTATTCTCTTGAAGCTGTCGAATGGAGAAGATAGCCTCACACGTGCTTCGATTTAATAGGAAGCCAAATTGGGTTTCTGGCAGTATGTCTTCTGACAAGGGTAGCAGGCGGTTCAGTAATATCCGTGCAAAGACTTTCCCAGGAGAAGTCAGTAAGGAGATGCCTCTGTAGGAATTGCACTCAGATCTGTCGCCCTTATTCTTGTACAAGTAGCAAATACGCGAGACTCGAAAGTCATCAGGTACTCGCTCCTGGTCCCACATTTGAACGAATACTTTTCAGATAGTTTCATGCAGTTCTTCACCTCCATACTTGAGCAATTCTCCAGGGATATTGTCAATGCCGACCGCTTTCTCATTCTGCTGTTGTTGAATAGCAACAATGACCTCGCGCAGGGTCAGTGGCTCGTCCAGCTTGTTGTTAGTGGGGAGTGATGCCATCGAGCTAATGTGTGTGATGTCCGCAGCTCGATCAACATTGAGCAAGGTGTTGAAATGCTCTCGCCATCTATTGAGTACATCTGTCTTATTGGTATGCAATAGCGTCCCATCGTGAGATTTCAGAGGCACTCTAGTACTAATTGCAGTACCAACAAGCTTGCGGACCTCATCATAAAAAGCACCCAGCTTATCCCTTATTTCCCGTACGTATTTTCGCAGTTCTGCTCCATTACGCTTGACTTCCTCCGCATAGTGGTTATCACGCTGCTGTCGTAGGAGAGAACGGTGTTTTTGCATGGCCTTGGTCAAGATTTTGTCGTTGCCATCAAACCAATCTTCACGTTTGTTGGGTTTGACACCCAGTATCTGCGATGCGGCGACGACTATGTTGGACGAAAGCGTTTGCCATTTAGCCACTGCATCACCATTCGCAACATCTATCGCCTGGAGGGCGCCACTTATTTCTCGAGCGTAGGTCTCACGAATATCAGGACTCTGTAATTTCTTAATGTCCATACGCTTAGGCTTTACCCCTTTAGATCTGCGAGGAAGGTAAAGGCGGAGACTCAGCTTCGTGACGACAAGCCAGTGGTCCGAAGAACAGACTGCATTAGCATCCCGCATAACGCGGGTGATATGCATTTGGGAAATATCTCTTTGTCGGACAATTACATAGTCAATCAGATGCCAGTGTTTTGACCTCGGATGCATCCATGTGGTCTTATACTTCGCCGGGAGTCTGAACATGGTGCTGGCGATTGCCAGCTAGAACTGAGTGCATAAAGACAGTAAGAGTTGTCCATTGCTGTTCATATTTCCAACACCATGCCTTCCCAAGACCCGAGGCCAAGCTTCAAAGTCTCGCCCCACTCTGGCATTAAAGTCACCCATTAAAAGAATCTGTTCCTTAGGAGGTCTTTTGGAGAGGGCCTGTGTGACTTCTACGTAAAACTTGGCCTTGATATCATCATCCTTGTCCATCGTAGGCGCATATACGCTAATGACGTGTATGAATGTAGTTGTCAATGTCCAAGTGTAGCCGCAACGTGGTGACGCGGTCCGAGATGTGCACAGGACACTGCTCCAATTTAGAAGCGATGTGGTTTTTGATGGCGAAACCAACCCCAGATCTCCTGGGTTCTGAAGACGGGGTACCTTTCCAGAAGAAAGTATAACCGCCCCGATGCTCAACTCACTCCCCCTCGTCAGCCAGGTGTGTCCCACTGAGGGCAGCGATATCCACACCGTAGCGTCGGAGTTCTCGGGACACGAGGGCTGTTTTTCGAGGAGGGCCCAGGTTGGTTTCGCGATCAAGAAGGGTGCGAACATTCCACGTTGCAAAAGTCATATTCCGGGGTTTAGGTATCTTTATTCTTTAAGCTTAATATAGGCATCAGGCAAGCATGCAGACTGCCTCGTTGGTTTAGTGGTAGCGTTTTCAGCCGCAGAGAACGAAGTTCTGGATTCAAATCCCAGGTCGGGCCAAAAGCGATTTTGAAAGAAAAATTTCTCAACATCAGCCCGAAGTCTGGGAGTTGGCGGTATAATACCCCTGTGCCTCGGAGAGCACGTAAAGCTGTCGGTCCTGTACCTGACCTCTTTCTGGTCGTGTCGCTAGGCGTCCCATTGGATCATGAGAGTGATGGAATAGAAAGTGCTCCTGTGTTTGCGCACACGCTTGTGTACTATAATATATTAACCAGATTAACCATCTTCAGATGGTTAATCTCTGTTGAAATTCGGCTAGGAGGACATTATTATTATATAGGCCTTACCTTAATCTAATATTATCAATTAATTGAATAGGTATATGTAAAATAATTAGTTTTGGGTAGGTACATCACTGTATCTATACATATAATAAAATCGTAGGAAAGTCAAAACTGTACACTGAATATTTTTTTAAAAGGATACTTAGGGCGTGATCTACAATCAATATCGAAGCCAAAAATATAGTATTTTGAATTTTTGTCTGTTTGTCTGTATGTATGTCCGGGCTAAACTCAAAAAGTACTGCATGGGTTTACTTCAAATTTTTCATGAATATTACTAAGAGGTCGGATCAACATAATAGGCTACATATTATTATGCTACCACCTACGGGTTAAAAGCTGCGATAATTTATAAAATTTAACGCGGGTAAAACCGCGGGGCACCGCTAGTCGTAAAATATAACTGGAATGTTCCAATTACAATTAGTACGCGCGCCAAACTGCCGTTAAAACTACGTTACGAATAACTGTTATTGATAAAGTTGCCTCATGTGTACTAGGATACATACATATTAAACTCTATATCGTTTCTTGTGATTACAGAATGGAGAAGTTAGAACTACCTAAAAGTATCTTCTGTTATCAAGCTGAAGTGGCAGTTGGTGGGGCATATTGCTCGTAGAACCGACGGCTGCTGGGGCAGAAAGGTTCTCGAATGGTGACCACGAACAGGAAGGCGCAGCGTGGGCAAGCCCCCTACAAGATGGACCGATGGTCTTGTGAGGATTGTTGGATGCGAAGTAGTGCAAGACTGGCAATTTTTGAGATTTTGGGGTAGGCTTTTATCTAGAAGTGGGAATCTTTCGCCTGATATAATGAGAAATAAGTTTAACTTTAATCAACGTAAAAGAAAGTGGATTTTTGTGCGTTTCTTTACGCGATTTCTTCTAAAATCTAAAGCTCGATAAGGGACGATAAGGTAAGCATAATGCCGTAAGTACTTTTTATTCTTTGATAATGCTACTACTTCGTTAGTCTGTTGAGAGGGAGATAGAAACTCGGGAAGATAGAAAGAGAGAGAGTTCCGTTTCGTATATTACTGTAGGTGCTAGAGAGAGAGGTACGAGCACACATTTTCTTTCCTTCATAGCCAGTTAAGTTTTGTAAATCTAAGTTTTACATCAGTCGTGTGGTCTAAAACACACTCGTTTTTTTTTCCTCTCCAAGGAATGGGGGGATATGCCATAATTGCCACGATTGGCAGATAGGTTGGCGATCGCAGTTTGATGGTCATAGTTCACAGAAAACCGCTGCTGCCCGTGCTCTGGTAGGTATTCCCTCGGACGATTTCTGTGCCCCCCACGGGAGGAGATGAAGTGATCTATGCCGTCACCACATAGCAAATGGTCCTACAACTCAATCGTATTTTTTATTAGATAGATAGATAGATAACACTTTATTGCACCAAATCGAAACAAAACATTATAATATCAGTTAACTTATATAATAAGGTACAAACGGCGGTCTTATCGCTAATATGTTTACAGGAGTCCCCTTGATGTTATACCTTCTTTTTTTTTTTTTTCCATTTCATTCTCTCTATCTGCGATCAGCCTCACAGCTATAATCAGATCTTGTGATATGATGTTATACCTATAAACAATATTTTAAAATGCTAAACTGCTGCTGTAATAATTATCTTAATATTAATCATCACCAGATCATCATCATCATCATATCAGCCGAAAGACGTCCACTGCTGGACAAAGGCCTCCCCCAAAGATCTCCACAATTGCCGGTCTTGTGCTATTCGCATCCAGCAGTTTCCAGCGACCCGCACAAGATCATCGGTCCATCTTGTAGGGGGCCTGCCCACGCTGCGTCTTCCGGTTCGTGGTCGCCACTCGAGAACCTTTCTGCCCCAACGGCCGTCGGATCTACGAGCTATGTGCCCCGCCCACTGCCACTTTAGTTTTGCAATTCTTCGGGCTATGTCGGTGACTTTGGTTCGCCTGCGGATTTCGACATTTCTGATTCGATCACGCAGGGAAACTCCGAGCATAGCCCTCTCCATTGCTCTTTGGGTGACCTTGAGCCGCCTGATAAGGCCCATAGTGAGCGACCACGTCTCTGTTCCATAAGTCATCACTGGCAACACACACTGGTCGAAGACTTTCGACTTGAGACACTGTGGTATTTTGGACGAGAAGATGTTACGTAGCTTCCCGAACGCTGCCCAGCCGAGTTGGATTCTACGATTGACCTCCTTCTCGAAGTTGGACCTACCTAGTTGGATGGTCTGTCCTTGGTAAATATAGTTCTCTACAACTTCGAGTGCAGAGTCACCAACTTTCAATTAAGTGAATGCAACATGGACGTTTGACATGATTTTCGTCTTATCCATGTTCATTTTTAGACCCACTTGTTGAGAGACTCTGCTGAGGTCATCGAGCATTGTACCGAAGTCTTCCATGGTCTCAGCCATGACTACTATATCATCGGCAAATCGAAGGTGTGTGTCCAGAAGCTTGAAGACGTCTTCCAATGCAGCGGTGAACAGTTTCGGAGATATAACATCTCCCTGTCTCACGCCTCGCTGCAAGTGGATAGGTTTCGAGATCGGGTCCTGGAGTCGCACTGACATAGTGGCGTTTTCATACAAACACTTTATCACCTCGATATAATGGTAGTCAATTTGGCACCTTATGAGAGACCTCAGCACGGCCCATGTTTCGATAGAATCGAAGGCTTTCTCATAGTCCACAAACGCTAAGCACAGTGGCTTGTTATACTCTTCGGTCTTCTGTATAACTTGCTACAGCGTATGTATGTGGTCTATGGTGCTTAAGCCTTTTCGGAAACCGGCTTGTTCGCGAGGCTGGAAGTCGTCAAACCTGCGCGCGAGACGATTCGTAACGACCCTCGAAAACAACTTGTAAACATGGCTCAGCAGTGTGATGGGTCTATAATTCTTCAATAGGGTTTTACCGCCCTTTTTGAAGAAGAGCACCACCACACTTCTGTGTACTTGTGGCGTTTGACCATCTAGTATGACGGAGTTAAATAACTTCTGAAGGGCCCGTAGGATTGGTGTACCACCCGCCTTCAGAAGCTCTGCTGTAACTCCATCATCACCAGGCGCCTTGTTGTTCTTGAGTTGTTTGAGAGCCATTCTAATCTCGTACAGGCTGACGTCCGGGATGTCTTCGGTGTAATGTCGGGTTAGTCGTGCTCTGGGATCTGAGGCATGACTTTTGACAGGTGGCTGTGTTGTCGTATATAACTGTCCGTAGAACTTATCGATCTCTCCCAGCAACTCAGGTTTAGACGTGACGATTCTACCATCCTCAGTCTTCAGCTTCGTCAGTTGGCTCTGTCCAACAGACAGAGCTCTTGCAAACAGTTTAGAGCCTTTGTTTCGCTCGATGGCCTCTTTAATACTAATTGTATTAAATTGCCGCGTGTCGCGAGTCAAAGACTTTAAGATCTGTCTGTTGAGCTGCCGATATCTGGTAGCATCATCTGGGGATGTCAGAACCATTTTCCGTCTATCTTCCATAAGTTGCAGGATAAAGTCAGAGATCTTTTTAGTTCTGTTTGTACGACGGGCCTTGAAGACCTTAGACCCAGCCGTATGGACAGCTTCTACGAGCCTGTCATAGTATGAGTCCACTTCCTCGCAGTCTGCTAGGCATTCGAAACGGTTTTGCAGTTCGAGCTGAAATGGTTCCGGGTTTTGGACGTGGATAGGTAAAGGTCGGAGCGTAGACTTTATCAGTCGGGACAGTAGACTTCATCAAATATTAATACGTGAAGCAAAACTTAGTACCTACCCATTTTTACGAAAATTGCGCGGACGGAGGTTATTTTAATGATTAAAACATAACACACACTACTATGCTATTGACACACTGACAAACTGAGTATCAAAACTGAGAACAGATTGATATTATTAGTCACTAGCTGTGCCCGCGACTTCGTCCGCGTGTTAATTAGTTTTTTTTTTAGTAAAATAAATGACTTTGTCAAAAATAAAAGTAGCCTAAGTTACTGCTTATTACATCAGCAGCCAATAAAAGTCCCGTCAAAATCGGTCCTACCGTTTCAGAGATTAGCCGGAACAAACAGACAGACAGCCAAAAATTGTAAAAAAAATTATTTTGGTGTATGTACCGTTTATATATTCTTATTTATGTGGTAAAAACCGGTTATTTCAATATTACAAACAGACACTCCAATTTTATTTATTTGTACGTATAGATTAATGTCTATAGTCTTATATAATAGTATTATATTGACAAAAGAACTTTGATGTTCGAATTTCGACTTAATAACGAACGTAGACATATCTATGTACATATATACACATTATTCATCGAGCTTATAGGACGTGTGCGGGGATGATGACTCAAGTTTCACGCTTTGTCTTCGCCCAGAAAGTACACACACATAAATATATACAACGTGTAACAGAAAGAGTGAACGTAACTTAAGGGGCATATACGGTCTCCTTAAGCCTACCTATACACAAAATCTCATACCGAAATACCATCATTTTAATCTTGATCGTAAAATAATATACCGTTCAATATATCGACAAGTATTTTTATCGATATAACGAACATCCGTACTAACACAGCACAGCTGATTCTGATTTACGCTAGAAATTGTTTGACATACCTCTGTGTTTCTATGCACGCCTGGTAGTTTGATTCCGATTGCACTCACTACACATATTTTGTTTTATTTTAGAGTTATGTTTTTATTTATAGCACTGCTGAATAGCTATTGGGTACTTTACATCGTTTAAGTACGTGATACACAAACACATTACGAGATCCTTTCTATAGTTTAACTTCTAGTTGAAGTTGTTTTCAGTACTGATGGAAGAATTTCATTATTTCACGTTCACTAAAATCTGCACCGACACCGAAAACTTAACTCTAAGACTTGCCAACTAACACGAGTCTCTCTCATGTACAACATATTCATAGAATCGTAAAGCTTTCATGTTTCTTAGTTATAAAGAGGCGTGGCCTCCATCGCGACACTGTACCCTTCACGACATAGGTTCCTCGTAATTAAACAGCCTTAAATTCTGTGACCTATGAATCCATCATCCATTCATCATCACAAAGTGCACGTCTGAGGTTATTCTTTCATAGATGAATGCACGAATTTTTCCAAAATCACTAAACGACATAGTTAAGGATTTCGCGGAACACTTTACTCATTACTAAACGACATTTTAGACGATTTAGTAACTAAACACGACCTAAATAGACAGCAGTTTACGAACAACTGATGATTTTAATATTTTTATTAAATAAATGAAATTGCACAATATTTGATGAATTTGGCGGCTTTCTTCGAACGCGGCCCCTTTGGCGGCGTCTTTGAGTCCACTCAAAAGAGCCGCCTAGGTATCAACGACGCGCGCGGCTCGCTTACATGAATATTAAAAGATATTTAACCGTTTATTATTTACCTACATCAACTCTTTGATTTTGCCGCCATATTAGTGTAACTTTGGATATAATCAGGACGGAATTTGAAATGTCCCCTACTGTTCATATGAGCCTAGTACATTATTCATATTTTTTTATTTGTATGTATTGTATGAATGATTAATATGCCGTTACAGGGAACCTTTAAAATTTAGAGTGTATCCACTCTAAATTTTAAAGGTGGAATTGAAAGTGCCCCTGCACTTTCTATTCCATCACGACCGGAAAGAGGTCAGGCACAGGAACGACGGCTTTACGTGCTCTCCGAGGCATGGGGGTGTAATATCGTCAACTCCCAGACTTCGGGCTGATACTGAGAAATTTCTTTTTACGGAAAAATAATCACTTTTTGGCCCGACCCGGGAATTGAACCCAGGACTTCATTATTCTCGTAATCACTTTTTGGCCCGGCCCGGGATTTGAACCCAGGACTTTATTATCTGCAGTTGAACACGCTACCGCTAGACCAATGAGTTATACACGAATACATTCAAATACCGCCACGCGCGGTGCCCGCTTTGATGAATATTAACAAATATTTAACCATTTATTATTTACCTACATCAATCCTTTGTATTCGCCGCCGTATTAGAGTTCCTTGCGACAAAATCAGGACGGAATTCGAAATGTCCCCTAATGTTCATATGAGCCTAGTACCTACATTATTCATATTTTTTCGTAATTTATCAGTAGTCGTACCGCGTGTGTTTATCTGGTTAGTTTGTATAGTTTGTATTAAAAATTAAGTACCTATTCGTTTCCGGCCAGATTAAATTCACATACTGAAAGAAAAATTTAATATTCTTACTATTTACACACAAAAAAATATCTGCAGTTACATAAGTCAATTAAATTATTTATTTCTCCTAGATCCAACATCTTGCGGAATATCAATTTAAATTAAATTAAGTGATTTTTCCTAGTTATCAAATTTGTATGAATGATTAAAATGTCGTTACCTTTAAAAATTAGAGCAAAATTCAGTTGAACATTTGATTGAATCTTAAAATAAACACGTGTAATAAATTATGTGACTGTACAGAACCACACTTTTTATTTACAGTCTAAGTAGTAGGTACCCAAAGAGTTCGCGGTAAGGTTAATTACCCTTGCGGCTGAGTTTTTAGTGTTGTTCATAATGTCGGTAATCTTACTTGTTGATTTAGGTGGTCGATAGAAAAATAAATTACTAGTTGAATAAAAAATGAATATTTCTGTTTGAAGTTTCGTCCATAGGTAGCCGTCCTGATACCCTATAACCCCCTTAAGTTACGTTCACACTTTCTGTTACACGTTGTATAAGAATAATAATATTTGGTCCTCCCGACCAAATTTCGGCCACAGTGGCCAGTCCCAATAGAGACTAGCCAATTACGCAGGACATATTATTGTGCATAAGTGTGTGCGCAAACACAGGGGCACTTTCTATTCCATCGCACTCATGAACCGATGGTACGACTAATGACAAAACCGGAAGGAGGTCAGGTACAGGACCGACGGCTTTACTTGCTCTCCGAGGTACGGGGGTGTAATATCGCCAACTCCCAGACTTCGGGCTGATACTGTGAATTTTTTTTACGGAAAAATCCCAAAATTACGTTTTGGCTTGACCCGGGATTTGAACCCAGAACCTCATAATATGCGGTTGAACACGCTACCGCTAGACCAAAGAGGCAGTCAAATATACAGATATAGATATGTGTATATACAGTATACATATAGTTCATGGGAAGAGTGCGGTGACGATGACGCGAGTTCCATGATTTGTTCACCCAAAAAGTACTCAACGCGCCTAAAGCAGTTTTAGTTCAAAAAACTTAGTTTAGATTAAGAAGTAAAGTTGAAAATAAATTTTATGTTCGGAGACAAGGTGTAATGCATTATAGAACAAAGTTAGTAGCAGATCTTTTGTTAAATAGGTTCAGTCACGTAGAAAAGTCATTGGCTACACAAAGCGTCGATAACACACCTCACTAGCTCTGAGTGTTTTGTGAAGAGCGTAGACTTGCCGCTGGGGACTCAAGTTGTGGGTATTCAGTTACCTATTTATAGAAAGTATACACAATAGAGAAAGATTTTCTTTTTCTTTTATAGGATATCAAGGCAAACGAACGAGCGGGTTAAGTGATGGTAAGTGATAACCGTCCATGTAGACTCGTGACATCAGAGGGGCTGCTAGTGCGTTGCCGGCTGATATCGCTCTATATTCATTAAAAAAAGAATAAAGAAGAAAATACATTTATTCAGTAAACTAGCACAAATAATAATAATCAGCTAACATTGTACCGATAGTCGTTTTGCTAATGGATTAATAGCAAAGAGCTTCGAAAAACACCTAAAGAGGCTTACGTTAGGCGGTTGGGTCAAGAACAAGATCCAAAAAGCGGTGCTTTTGGACACGGCTCGCATGGTCAGGAGGTTCCTGTCTCTAGAGCCGTAACCTCCGGTAGCATAGACCCTATTCCTGCTGCCGGTTGCAAATCCTATTTTAGATATTTTAAAATGTATTTAATAAGAAAAATGTTATATATAATAAATAATAATAATAATAATAAATATATTTAATAAGAAAAGGTTTGAATAAATGATAATAATAATATGTATATATAGGTACATACAGAAGTCCTTAATTGTTATCTGTGCGAGTCCGAATTGGTCCCATCTCAGCACTAGCTGCAACATTAACTGCTACATCGCTGGTTTTATAATGGAACCATGTAAAATAATGAAAATGAAAAAATGAAAATGAAAAGTCATTTATTCCGTTAAAACATTACATTTGTGTGGAATCGTCAATTTTTTTTACCCTACCGTGCAGTGCATGACGTGGCAGCTACTGAGAAACACTGCCAGAAAACTCAGTAGGAATCCTTTTTTAAAATATTTATTTCTTACATAAAATTACATTGTATTTAAATGTGTTAATTTAGAGCGACTCAATCCCAAGCTGTTTTGTCACTTAAATAATCAGAAGTTTTGTAGAAAGCCCTGCTACACAATTTGGCTTTTATAATTCTTTTAAACTTATTCATAGACATTTCTCGGATATCATTGGGAAGTTTGTTATAGAATCTTATACATTGCCCCATAAAAGAGTTACCTACTTTGTGGAGACGGGTGGTATGTAACACAAAGTTAGCTTATATCTAGTATTTATATTATGAGTATCACTCCTTTTACAGAAGGAGTCTTTATATTTATGCATATAAATTAGATTGTCATATATATACTGACATGCCACAGTCAGAATGTTAATCTCTTTAAACTTCTCTCTCAAAGATTCTTGCGGACCAAGTTTATATATCGCTCTTACAGCTCTTTTTTGCAATACAAATATGGTGTTAATGTCCGCAGCGCTACCCCAGAGAAGAATTCCATAATAGTTCACGTAGCAATTGATGTGTCAGTACATCTCGCAGTTACAACTACAGAGTTAAACTTATAGCTAATTAAAATTCACATCCCCTCGAATTCGATATATTGTGTTTAAAATATGAACTGCTTTCGAAGCACAGCAAACCACTTAGAATAACACTAAACCAAATACGTTTACCTCGATCACAGTCGCTATTAGCCGTGTACGTGGCACGGATTCCGTTCCGCTCGCAGATCCCGCCGTCGCCGCCGCGCCGTTTGCCGCTTAGCCAGAAATCGCGGCCAAGCCGTAAACGACCGTAAATGTGATGCGTAGATAACTATTACTTATTTCAGTTAGATATTAGTACGAAGAATAAAAAATAAAACGGCTAAAGAATATAATAAACCTTAGATTTTAAATAATATTTATACAAACTAAACTAATGAACGCTTCTGAAACAAAAAGATTTAATTTAATATTTTATTATTTATTCAAAATGTCGCTGGATGCGGATAGCGCATGACAGGTAATCGGCAATCTTTGGGGGAAGCCTTTGTCTAGCAGTCTTACGGTTGATATGATGATGATTTATCCAAAAAATATATCTTAAGTGTCTATAATGTTTAGTGATCAGATGTAGGTTAAGCTTAATTTATCCTAATAGTTATATCAGAATTATATAATAGAAATTAAATTATCTGTTTCAAGACGACCGACGGTGATACAGACAATCAGATACAGGTATATATACATACCTACACTTCAAACACATAACACGGTAGTTTCGATTGGGTAGCATGTAATAAACCCCAATCATAAATAATATCCATTTAAGTAAACAAATATTCCATTTTACGACCAATCTTATGAAGATTTTCTACTAATCTCAACATAAAATTTGTCAGCTTAGAATAGCCTTAGCTTTAACTGCTAACAAAGATTATGTATCCTATGTAACGGCCCATTAGTGCTATATCTAGAACTATAAAGTCTAAATTCTATCAGGAATAGGATTTGGGCCAAATGCGAAGCTTTCGATGGTGATCATTAAGTTTGTTTAATATCCAGAGCTTTACTATACAGAAAGACTTTATATCTTGTTCCTAATATTTAAACAATTACCTATCATTCTTGTTTTCTACTACCTTAAACTTCATAAATGTTATTCAGATTTATGAGCTATATTACTATAAAGTTTCCTCAAAATCTGTTCCATAGATTTTGCGTGAAAGAGTAACAAACATCCATACATCCATTCTCATAAACTTGCGCGTTTTAACATTATGGTACGATAGTAGGATTATTAGTTGATTTGTGGGCGCTGTTGCTGCGTCCGCTGAAGCCTTCAAACAATGCAAATAAACCAATTTCGTTAGAAATTATGTGTATTTGGGTTGTTTGCGGTTGAAACATAGGACCTTGCTAGGACTTGGGGGTCCTAAGGCATATTTATTCGCGAAATATTTTATTTCTGATTTCCGTGAGCAGGAGCTCCCCTTATTTTTGGTTCAAAGAATTTTTATGTTCATTTATATTAGTAATGTCTGCTAATAGATGACTGATATCTCACTGATAATTCCAATTTTACACAATGTTTTTCCGAAATAATTGTCATTCTCCATGGCAAAATTATATGATAACTTTGAGTGTTGGATAGATTATTATGATATGTCATATTATGATAGAAATAGATAACACGAAGACGGCCAATTTAATTATATTTTCAGTATAATAGATAATCAAATTTAATTATAGATATAAGAATAATATATTAGAAGCCATCGCCAAGATATATCGTATGTATAACTGACGTATACCGGGAAGACTGGGATTCTGGGATACAGTATTTCCAATAAAACAAGTTAATACGCTGCTGTACGTGTATTCTGACTGCGCGATATAAAAAGCAATGGCGCGGCACTACCCATATTATATTTGTAACTTATTCTAAAATTACCTACATATATTACAATAACAACAATTTTTAAAAATGTCTTATAAATAAAAGATTTTGAGGTAGACGCTCTGCATTAAGCTATAAACGATACACATATTACTAACACTCCCTTGCTGACACCTTTTTGGAGGATGTAGGTGCAATTCATTGGCTTTGTTTACTAGAAACAGGCCATCGATATGTTCTCAGTTGCATTTCAAAGATCATTTCATATTGAAATAACCTTTTTAACTATTTCTAAATCATTAGTTTAGTAGCCCAAAAGCATGCAAATAAATTAATATCAAATCACTACCTACAGTTGCAATAATTAAGTCGTCGCACAATCAAATTTATAAAAATGTCATAAAAAAATGTATTCTAGTCAAAATAAAATGTAGTAAGTACGTTATTATGATTTTTTGATACATTTGTTCTAGAAGCCATGCCCTTAACCTTTTCTTAAAGGGTACAACCGGCAATATTTTAATATCTGTCGGCGTAGCATTAAATATTTTGACACACATTGCGTAACAATTAGATAAAAAGATAAAAAAGATAAAAATCATTTATTTACATGAAACATGGTTTACAAATTATAGGTGTTGTAATCATAGTAAGGTTTCACATGCTTCGCCATATATATGGCATGTAAATTTTTACAAATAAGTAGACAACTAAACTAAACAATAAACTAACGATCAAATATTCAATTACAAAATTAATGGATTTCTATTATAAAGACATTATATAACAATATTTGAATTTAAATGGTTATTACAATCGTCAACCTTAGGATTACAATTACTAGAAGGTATAAATTACATAAAAACACATTATTACATTGCTAACATAAGTAAAGCTAAGTATTAAGTGAATTATAAAATTAATAAATTGGAATGTCAAAAAATATAATGAATAATATTATTAAATTTATAAGCTACATTTTTACGTCCCATGTGTTGTATTCTGAAATAGAATAAAAACAATGTTCTACCAGCCATTTGCGTAATTTTACTCCAAAGTGTTTGATGGGAGTTTCTCTTAAATTTTTTGGCAGTTTGTTAAAAATTCTAATACACATATGATAAACATTGTTCTTATTTAATGCAGTTCTACAATATGGGACAACAAGTTTAGTTGGATCTCTGCTCCTTTGAAAACCGTCTTCTCGTTTGTCCTTTAAAAAAGTTAAGATGTTTCCTAATAAAAACAGATATTTCAAAAATATAAATACATATTAGGGGCATAATATTATGTTTTTTAAATAGGGGCCTGCAAGAGTCAAGCGGACCAGCGCCGTAGATAGCTCGAACGCATTTTTTTTGCACGATGAAGGCTTTATTTATATCGGTAGAATTCCCCCATATTGTTAAACCGTACCTTAGAATTGATTCAACATATCCACTATATGCTGTGCGAGCGGTTTTATCATCTGATACATTACGTAGCTTTCTAAGGGCATAAACGAAGCGATTAAGTCTGTTGCAAACATTATGGATATGAGCTTTCCAGTTACAGAAGTTGTCTAGTGTAATACCTAAAAATTTTATTGTGGTTGTTTCATCAACATATTGTGTGTCTTCAATCTTTATCTTTATACTGTAATCTTTGGCTTTGTAAGTTCGAAATTTAATGAATTTGGTTTTTGATATATTTGCACAGAGTCTATTAGATTGAAGCCATTTTAGTACCGAATGAACGGCTTCGTTTATTTTTAATTCGTGTTGTATCTGGCTTGAATCATTACTAGTTGTATTATTATCAGGCACTATGACTGATATATCATCGGCAAATAAAACACTTTGATACTCTATTGTATTGGGTAAATCGTTGATAAAATTAAGAATAATAGAGGGCCTAGTACGCTCCCTTGAGGCACGCCACGAGTATTCATTCTATAAGTAGAGCGATACGTAGTGGATTCCAGATTTTCATTCAAGTTTGTTATTTCAACACATTGCTGCCGATTTTCCAAGTAAGTTTTAATCCAATTTAGTGCTACTCCTCTAATGCCATAATTTTCACATTTACTTAGTAGGATGTTTTGATCTACACAATCAAAGACCTTGCTCATGTCGAAAAACACTACAACTACTGGTGTTTTTTTGTCAATATACTCGGTTATATTTTTAATTAGAGTAAATGCCGCTAACGATGTTGTTTTATTATTCTGAAATCCGTGTTGTTCCTGCCTAATGACTTTATGTTTATTCAGAAAATCCATCAACCTTTTGTAAAACAACTTCTCAAAAATTTTGGAAAAGATTGGCACAAGTGTAATCGGACAATAGTTGTTGGGATCTTTTCGATCGAACCTTATTTTATCATTAAATGATTCTTTTGGGTTTTGCATAAAAAACTAATATCGCTGGTTCTATTATCGCCCAGAACTACGGAATTTTTTTTTTTTGTAACATGGAAATAATAAGGAATGGTCCCTTTTTTACCTGTATACCGTTTTGAGTTTTATTTATTGCAAGTGTTGGTTGTATTATATTATTTAAATTGTGGGGAAAGCGTTTTTTTATATAGTCATTTCCATCTATAATTGTATTAATTTTTTCACATAAAAATCTTTGCAGGAAACGTATGTTTTTTAGACGAAAATCTTTATACAGGTCTACAAAATGGCAATTTTTAAACCCCTGACACGTAAATTTTATCATTGTATTAAGTTTTATTTCATTTAAATACCTGTTATTATTCACACTTATTAATATGACATTACAATCTCTTAAACTATGTAATACATTTAGTAATTCGTATTCAATTTGGTTGGGGTTGCGGTCGTTTTGACCAATATACAGAATAACCCAATCATTTTTGGTAACCTTTAAATTGCGACAGGGTTTCAGTGACTCTATACATTGTGCAAATGGTTTTATTAATGAAGTAATTTTGTATTCTTCTTTGGTGTCTTCTCGAGATTCTATTAATTTACGCGAAATTCCGATACATTCTTGTTCGCCGATAATGTATATTTTTCGCGTGTTTTCATTTTTAGATTGTAACGGTAACTGGTCGCAGCAATACGAGGTTTGAGATTTGATTTTGATGTTATCATGTTTTATTACCAAGGTGTCATTTTCGCTTGAAGTCACGACATCACCGGATTGAAATGGCTTTTTTCGTGGAGTTTCAGCATTCTCAGTAAGTTTGGATTTTTCAGGCGTAAATAATCTTCTTTTTAGGTATATATCGTTTATATTCTTCTTTATTTCTTTTTCAAACTACCACTTGAGCAAATTTTTTTCAAATTAATTATTACTGTAGATTGTTCATCCCTTTCTTTCTTCAATGATATTGTTTCTAAAGTCAGATTTTCTATTTCATTGTGAGCACTTTGAAGTTGGTTCTTTAATAAGTTTATTTCTTCTTGTAATTCTGAGATTAAGAAATTGTGTTCAGTTGATAAGTCAGGTAAACTAGTGGCCAGTTGAGTCAGTCCGGAATGAGTAGATACGAAAGAATGGTCCAATGACTCTGTTGACTTTCGTCTTGCTTTCCTTATCGTTACATTATTATCATAATCCATTTTGTAAATTTTAGTAGTAATAAATATTCGTTGATGATGCTAGTACACTGTATACATTATATCAAAGTTCAAAAATATTGCAGTTCCTCAGTCTCGAACCGTCGACCACTCCAGTCATTGGACTCAAGTTCTTATTACAATACCACTGAGCTACGAGGCTCGTTACAAGCTTACTCAAAATACTGATCCATTGGTATAGGGATTTTATAACTTGTAACTTTAGGTAATTATGTGCCTTTGCGACCGATTTTTGTCACCTTATAAGGTAACAATGACTGTGATTGGTAGATGACTTTCTGGGCTTGTGATTCATAGATTGTTAGCACTGATTCACTGTTTATTTTGAATACGAACAAATTACAGTTTTGTTAATAAAGTTATGATCGTCCATCTAATGTAATCAATATAATATTTGTAACACTTATTGTTTTTTAACGCTATTATATCACTTCACTGGGTTTATTTAAGTAAGTATTGGTGTAGTTGCACTTTATTATTTTTGTTTTTATAGTTTTTTTTGTCTTTTCATGCAGAATAATCCAAATATTTTGCAAGAAATAACACTGTCACTTGTTGTAAATATAAAACTTAGAAATAACTGGAAAAAGTACTGTTTTTATATCATTAACTAATTTTGAGAATATATTACACAGAGCGCTCCGTAAGCGTGTCGATCGCGCGCGCGCTGTCGACGTAATTCTTGGACAGTAGCGTCATTTCGGTTTTAAATGGCATTACTAGTCTATTACAATTTCTTGTATTTCGCGGATACATGTCTTTCGCCATTGTGAAAAGTTCCATGTTTTGCTTTACGAATACAGCAGCCTCGAAAATGTATCACCTCGTTTCATTAAGCTTCTATAAGAATTCTTAAGCGATAAATCGCTTCTAAATAGCTATGGCTGGACTACAAGTATTGCAATGTACCAGCTTTGCAGAGAGGCTGCTGTAATGAAATGCACTGCTGCTGTAATCTATTGTAGGTAATACCTCTCCCAAATGCTTCGTATATGTGTATGTGCATATTACATGACTCGTATCTGCTATTAATTTACCTAATAATACTCATCACATACGAGATGTATGTGATCAGTATACATATGTATATTGGGTACATTTTTTCAACTCAACATTTATAATATGACGCTACATACGACCAGAGGGCTGGCCAATTTTTTGGACAACGTTTAAGCATTGCCATCGAGCATGGCATTACCCTGGACTTAGGTTTTTGTATATACATTGTAAATATTATTTAATTCCTACATTGTTTTATTGGTATAATTAATTTCTGCATGAATATAAAAATAAATGATTACCTATTTATACCATCTATAATATGAATAGTACTAAACTGAAAAGAAGACGGAAGAGGCATCGTGGACAGGCCCCCTACAGGATGGACTGATGATCTTGTGTGAGTCCCCGGAAGCTGCTAGATGCGGATAGCGTAAGATCGGCATTTGTGGAGATCTTTGAGGAAATCTTTTGTCCAGCAGCGGACGTCTAACGGATTTTATGATGATGATGATGACAATAAACTGTTTATTTATATATTCAACTGTGTATCGTACGTTACTTCTGATTAAAATATTACGATTTAATATGCCTTAAATCTTAGTAGCTTTAAGGCCATTTATAAATTATTTTACGTTACTATATAAGAACAGATTCCGTGTTCTTAGAGTATCACCGCGAACTTCTTGGCTCTGGGATGATGCGTTTGAATTTATATTAAGATTAACCCCATTACTATATTTTTGGAAAACCAACAGCTATGCAATGGTAACAAAAATAACAATATAATAAGCGACAAGAAGCCAATAAAAGGTATTTGCGAATAGGTAATATTTTACGTTAGTTATAGCATACTGTGAACATTCTAAAAAAAATAAGTAATATTTATGAATAAAGACTTGACTTAAACGTCGTACTGCCTCAGGCCACGCATTAAATATGTCAAAATTATGCTCTTTGTAATATTTATTAATTACCCAATAATAAAGTGATATTGGGATAAGACACGTTGCTATAATCGACAGAACTTACCTTAAATTTTACGTATAAATAGTCCAAAGTAATAGTCGCTATGTAAATTCAAAACACTCATTGAATGCCGCATTACCTGCTGTGCGTGCTGATTGCACTCAATAAAATTCCAGCATTTTACACTCTGCAGATCCGTAATTGCAAACAGACTATCTGTTCCAAATTATGCATTATTATATTTCAACTTTGCATTATAATATTCAAATTATGCAGTAAAATATTGTTACAATAATAATTATGGAACCACATACCAAAGAATAAAGATCTAAGTAGAAGTGACACCCTTATGAATTCGACATCCACAGTTTTATGGTTCTGTACCAAAAAGGTCTGTCACCAAGCTGTATGTCAAGAACAGTGATAGTTAAGACTTTTGACATTTTCACAAATGATGTAGGTATTACCGCTGCCGCTATAACCACAAATACAGACGACATGAAGACACTTCATACTAAAGATGTCATCGTCAGTGCACAAGGCTTACAAATAGCACTACTTAAATGTCGTCCCATCATTGAATTTAGTTAACTTTTGCTTCAGCATACCGTAACGTACACACTAAAACAAATTTGCAGCTTCCATTCTGTATTTTGTTTATTTCAACTGATTTCATTAAGATTTTAATTCTACACATAACTATGTGACAAAATTTGTCGATCTTAAATTAAATCACATGCCTCTTCTATCACTTGTCCTTTCTATAACGAAGCTTAGTGTTTATAATAAATAGACAGAGTGTAAAAGAAAACCTAATACAAACTAATATCGGTAAAAAGTATACACATTTTTCTTTCCCGGAAGCGTGGATGAAGGGGTCTGGAAAAGTCCACTCAGTTTTTAAGTTCTATGGAGATTATGCAAAAAAACACATTTAGTTTCCACTTTAATAAAAATTCAATCACTTATAAATAATTCGTGTTTATAAGTATTTTGTTCTTGTTGACGCTTCGCGTGTCTACGCTGCACGCACACGCACAACAGCGAGCCATCGACGCCCGGAGTGACACAAAACCCGTTCTAGTCTCATTCGACGTTTCAATAGCTCCGACGTATTTCTGTATTTTGGAACGAAGTTCCTTATCGCGCGTTGTGAAAGGGGGCTAAACGGAAAAAAATTCTTACGAAAAGTTGTCACGACACATTTTGCAGCTGTGCGGCGTGCGCATGTTTCTCTGTCTGTCTCTCTCTCTCTCTCTCTATTATAGAAAGCAAGCCAGATATTTTCATTTCTATTTCGCATTGAACAGTGTGGTGTCGCGACGATTATTTTTGTTGAGTGTATACAGGTTTTTTGTACTAAATAATAAGAAATAACTTCGTTCCATCCGGGTGTCCCTTGACACCTCTCAAGTTTTTGTTATACAGTTGTGGAAATAAAAAATGTTATGTAAAACGGTGCAGTTATTAGTCCACCCATCATACAAGTAACCACGCTGTTCAACAGTTCTTGTATTTTGTATCTCTGAATCAAAATCTTGTTATGTTTTTACCTGAAAGAAAAATAATACATAAGTCAGTTACGTGCGGCAAAAGGCCAGTAATCATTTACCGGCAAATCTGGACACCAAGATTCATTTCATATCTTTTCTGTACTCCGGATAGGCGTATCTATACGGCGCGCGGTGATCAGCTTAATATTGAGAAGTACAGACGCCAGCACATCAAGCTACCACAATCGGTCAAATTTCTTTTATATATTTTCAACTTTATCACATAAGGATAAGGTTCACTTTCAATTCTGGAAATTTGACAGAGTGGTAGCTTGATGTGCTAGCGTGTTTACATACATTTGTGAAGGATTTAGCTTTAATATGAGGTATAGTCACCAGGCATTGGGCACCCTACCAGCACTATTTAAATGCATTTTTCTCGTTGTTTGGTCGCGATGATTTGTATTATTCTTTTTTTTTTGGCTTTTATCTTACTATGTCACACAGATCATCCTAGCCCCAAACTAAGCAAAGCTTGTACTATGGGTAACAGGCGACGATATACATACTTATATAGATAGATAAATACTTATATACATAGAAAACATCCATGACTCAGGAACAAATATTCGTGCTCATCACACAAATATTTGCACTTACCGGGATTCGAACCCAGGACCACCAGCTTCGTAGGCAGGAGCACTACCAGCTAGGCTACGGTGACCGTCTATTATTACATACATATAAACATACATAGACTCACGTCTGTTTCCCAGAGGGGTGTGCAGAGACCACGGAGTTCCATTTGTGACGATCCTTGCACACCTCTTTTGCCTCGTTTACTGTTATTATATTCTTCACACATGCGCGCCGGTTTAGGGTAGGAACTTCTGTATTATTATTTTATGGTTAATCCTATACTTCTAGATTTTGACATAAAATTTGCTGCCGCACGCCTCTATTTTCTGGTGAAGCAGTGAAAGCTTCAGGCTAAGTTTAAACGTAAAAATTACATCGCTCAAATCGTCTATATAACACACGCCAGGAACCACGCTCTTTGGAGTCTGAACTTAAACTAATTTATTTATTTATTTATACTTATTGCACAAAACTGTACTGTCACCTTAGGGTGATGCAGAGATAATATGGTAGGTGCACTATAGACCAAGTATAATAAAAATTACTAAAATACTTGACAAGTACTATAAAATACAATCGTATCGTATCATATAATCGTATAAATACAATAGTTACATAACTACACACTATACTATAAATACATAAATATATAGGTTTATATATATATATATATATATAGACAAATATATTAAATATATATAAATTTATAAATATATTACATATATAATAATATATACACAAACTGTAATATTAAGGTAAGGTCAGAAGTACCCTAAACCGGCGAGCATGTATGAAGAATATAATGACAGTAATCGAGGCAAAAGAAGTATGCAAAGATCGTGACAAATGGAAATCCGTTGTCTCTGCCTACCCCTCTGGGAAACAGGCGTGAGTCTATGTATGTATGTATGTAATATTAAGATGATTCTGCCTTAATTTTTTTCTGAATGTAGTCACTAGTTTGGATTTTAAAAGTAACCCGCGTCTTAGCCAGTCTGATTTCCGGAGGTAGCACATTCCAGAGAAGAATAGCTTGTACAAAGAAGGAAGAATGTAAGAAGTTAGTCCGATGGGAAGGGCATTGTAAAAGTTTGTTATGAGTGGAACGGAGACTTTTGTTGTGGTTAGAAGATAGATACTGAAAATAGGGAGCTAAGTAGGATGGAGAAATCGGAGAGTCGAGAAGAGAAAATAGTGTAGTGAGTGCTCTGAGGTGTCTTCGGTGCCGAATGGGCATCCAATTCAATTGAGAACGGTAAGATGCAAATGGTCGTACTTACGAAGATTGAATACGAATCGAATTAAGTTATTCAGAAGACGGTCTAATTTATTGAGTTGATCTGCATTCAGGTCAAAGTAGCACACATCACCATAGTCAAATATAGGAAAAAGAAGGGCCTGCACGAGCGTTACTTTTGTCTCGGATGGTAGGAAATTCTTCAATCTATACAGTGACCGCAAGATCCCAGTCACTCTTTGGCTGACGCTAACGATTTGGTTTTGCCAGCTTAAAGTAGCATCAACCAGCAGACTAAGGTCCTTAACATTCTGGCAGTATGGAATAACAGAATTGTTGTATAAGACTGGAGGTTGACTGTCAACATCCACTAAACTCATCATTCGGGAACTGCCCAAGATGATAGTCTGACATTTGAGTGGATTGACAGTCAAGCCAAACCTGTTAGGCCACTCCCTAATTTTTTTTTTTTTTCATTTTTAGGAAATTGTATTGAATAAAGATTTAATTTAATACATCACTTATTCAATACTAGGTACAAGATTAACATATTATTATTATTATTGAAATAACCTAACTTATCAACTAAAGAAACATAAATAAAATAAAATAAATACAATCATAAATAAAAAACCGTTACGAAATGAATTAATAGCCTCGGCCACGTCGCGGGATGTTGCAATATGTACTGTGGCACCATCATTGGGAGGAGAGGGGAAACTAAGATCTGCAACTGGCACGGGATGCTTGTTTTTTAAAGCAGCAAGTGTATCCGGAGTACACGGTGCCAATATGTCGCTACTAAAAAGTAAACGAGCTGCTCCACCAATATCGCCTTCATTTAACTTTGATTCTACATGTTGAAAGAAGGTTTTCTTGGAACGATAATTACGTGCCGACAGGGGGGTAAAAACTGGTAGTGGATGGGTACAATTATTTTTAATTTGGGAAGTCAAAGTGTTTTTTTTATTAGTAGATTTGTCTACATGTAGGACTCTATATGGAAAAGTCAGTAAAAGTTCCCAGGCTGCATATGAGTTCTCCTGCGTCACACGACGGATACATTGACCTAGGTATTCAGCAACTAAGGGTCTTGACCCCCGGGGAACATGTTTTAAAACGGGGGTTGTATGTTTGTATAAGGAAAGTGTTTTCCAAAGTGGTTGAGTATCCGCCGTGCAAGTGGGGTCGGAGGGCACATCCTGAGTCTTATGGATTTTACCGATATGTACCTTCAGGCCCCGACGGCCTTTAAAGAAGCGCGGTTGGGAACAATATGTGCACCTCACCGGGACGTCAAGTGACGAAGAAAGTTGTTCCGTCTCCGCTTCACCATCTCCAAGGCAGTGGCTCATTGATTGCACTTAATACAAGTTCAAAGCAAAATTACATAAAAACACAACGCTAAATAGAAAATATTATAAGTTACTTAAAGAAAACCAATTGTCATTGTCATAGGTAAACTGTCAGCGTCCGACATCTGGAGCATGCGTAGTTTGGGTTGACCTGCCGACACCCGGAAGCCCCGCAAGGCATCGTGGATAACACCAGACCTTCTTTAATAATGCTGGGTTCTGCCTTCGTGACAATGATTATTTGCAGACGTCGTAAGGCGTTGATTTTCTTATCATGAAAATTTCAATTACTTCCTTTATTTTAGGATGAAATATGGATCCACCATAAAGTTCTTGAAAAATTAAATACTGTTGAATGTTTCCTTGGCTTTCAGAAGCAAATAATAATAGATAATTTTATTTTCTAAATAATAATTTTATTTGATAGGTGTGACTACGTCAACGTCAACCTTTTTATTCCTTTTTACTCCCTAATTAAATCAAGATCCCTATTTATGGCGACGATCGCTTCTGCTAACTTATCGATGCTTGTCTGTGCGTAAAGTTGTAGATCATCGGCGTATAGATGATACGAACACTAAAGATTTTGAGTTAAGAGATTTATAAATACCGAAAATAAGAGGGGAGAAAGGATACCGCCTTGAGGAATGCTAGTGTCTAATTTACACCAGTTTGATGAAACATCACCACTGCGAACAGACTGTTGGCGCCCTTGAAGATAGGAAGAAAACCACTCCAAAGATTCGTCAGACACCCTAAGGTAGGAAAGGATACATAAAAGGATATCGTGACTGACGGTATTAAAGGCGTTGGAGAAATCAACCAGCACCAGGACTGTGACCATAGTGCCCTCCATACCATCCCTAATATCATCATCATCATCATCATCATATCAGCCGAAAGACGTCCACTGCTGGACAAAGGCCTCCCCCAAAGATCTCCACAATTGCCGGTCTTGTGCTATTCGCATCCAGCAGTTTCCAGCGACCCGCACAAGATCATCGGTCCATCTTGTAGGGGGCCTGCCCACGCTGCGTCTTCCGGTTCGTGGTCGCCACTCGTGGTCGGCTCTACGAGCTATGTGCCCTGCCCACTGCCACTTCAGCTTGGCAATTCTTCGGGCTATGTCGGTGACTTTGGTTCACCTGCGGATTTCGACATTTCTGATGCGATCCCGCAGGGAAACTCCGAGCATAGCCCTCTCCATTGCTCTTTGGGTGACCTTGAGCCTTCTAATAAGGCCCATAGTGAGCGACCACGTCTCTGTTCCGTATGTCATCACTGGCTACACACACTGGTCGAAGACTTTCGACTTGAGACACTGCGGTATTTTGGACGAGAAGATGTTACGTAGCTTCCCGAACGCTGCCCAGCCGAGTTGGATTCTACGATTGACCTCCTTCTCGAAGTTGGACCTACCTAGTTGGATGGTCTGTCCTAGGTAAATATAGTTCTCTACAACTTCGAGTGCAGAGCCACCAACTTTCAATTGAGTGGGTGCAACATGGACGTTTAACATGATTTTCGTCTTATCCATGTTCATTTTCAGACCCACTTGTTGAGAGACTCTGCTGAGGTCATCGAGCATTGTACCGAGGTCTTCCATGGTCTCAGCCATGACTACGATATCATCGGCAAATCGAAGGTGAGTGATGACGTCTTCCAATGCAGCGGTGAACAGTTTCGGAGATATAACATCTCCCTGTCTCACGCCTCGCTGCAAGTGGATAGGTTTCGAGATCTGGTCCTGGAGTCGCACTGACATAGTGGCGTTTTCATACAAACACTTTATCACCTCGATATACCGGTAGTCAATTTGGCACCTTATGAGAGACCTCAGCACGGCCCATGTTTCGATAGAATCAAAGGCTTTCTCATAGTCCACAAACGCTAAGCACAGTGGCTTGTTATACTCTTCGGTCTTCTGTATAACTTGACGCAGCGTATGTATGTGGTCTATGGTGCTAAAGCCTTTTCGGAAACCGGCTTGTTCGGGAGGCTGGAAGTCGTCAAACCTGCGCGCGAGACGGTTCGTAACGACACTCGAAAACAACTTGTAAACATGGCTCAGCAGTGTGATGGGTCTATAATTCTTCAATAGGGTTTTGTCGCCCTTTTTGAAGAAGAGCACCACCACACTTCTGTGCCATGCTTGTGGCGTTTGACCATCTAGTATGACGGAGTTAAATAACTTCGGAAGGGCCCGTAGGATTGGTGTACCACCCGCCTTCAGAAGCTCTGCTGAACTCCATCATCACCAGGCGCCTTGTTGTTCTTGAGTTGTTTGAGAGCCATTCTAATCTCGTACAGGCTGACGTCCGGGATGTCTTCGGTGTAATATCGGGTTAGTCGTGCTCTGGGATCTGAGGCATGACTTTTGACAGGTGGCTGTGTTGTCGTATATAACTGTCCGTAGAACTTCTCGATCTCTCCCAGCAACTCAAGTTTAGACGTGACGATTCTACCATCCTCAGTCTTCAGCTTCGTCAGTTGGCTCTGTCCAACAGACAGAGCTCTTGCGAACACTTTAGAGCCTTTGTTTCGCTCGATGGCCTCTTTAATACTAATTGTATTAAATTGCCGCGTGTCGCGAGTCAAAGACTTTGAGATCTGTCTGTTGAGCTGCCGATATCTGGTAGCATCATCTGAGGATGTCAGAACCATTTTCCGTCTATCTTCCATAAGTTGCAGGGTAAAGTCAGAGATCTTTTTAGTTCTGTTTGTACCCTAATATCGCCAGTCACTTTTAGGAGAGCGGTGGTGGTGCTATGACCAGGCCTAAACCCGGATTGTAAGGGACTTATTAAGTTATTGGATAGGATAAAATGGGAAAGTTGTTTATGGAAAGCGGACTCAAGTACCTTGGATAGGAAGGGAAGGATGGAGATAGGACGATAGTGGGTGAGAAGTGATGGGTTTGTGACTTTAGGAAGTGGACGGACATAGGCTTTACGCCATAAAGCGGGGAAAGATCCATGGCACAAGGAATAATTAATGATATAGGGTTATTACAGGATGAAGGTGGTCCAGGATTGGTACTAACATGCGTCGACTGATGTTGTCACAGCCAACCGCGTTAGATTTGATAGATAGGATAACCTTCTTAATGTCCTTCGAATCAACTGGAGAAAAACGAAAACAATCTATATTGGAGCGCGTTAGACCATTTAAAAAGTATATAGTTTGGGTTTTTGTTTGATAATCCATAAAAGAACTTGTGGTGAAATGTAGATTAAGATCATCTAAACTTATTGTGCTGAGGAGGTCTAAATTTCGCGACTTGCCAATACCTAGAGTTCCCAAAAACTTCCAGATACCAGCAGGAGTAGAAGAAGATATATTATCGAGAATATGTCGGCGTTTAGCGTCACGTATCATCTTATTACACCGATTTCTAGCAACCTTAAACAAGCCCCATTGCTTGCATTGATCAGTTTTTAGGAATGTTTATTTAACTGTTCTACGTCCGCTTAGGCAATTGAGGATGGAAAGGAGGCATTTCACTAACACGAATGCAAACTAAGGGCGATTTTTGTTACGTTCTCACTTACACCCGTACATATAACAAAAACAACAACATTAATATTAACGCTCGCCGCATTGTGGCCGAAATTAAATGTGTTTTGTTCAACATCTATTAAAACCAACCACGATTTAATTTGTGTGCGAAAATTTCTGTTCACTCGTATTGAAAAAGTAATGGACAACATTTTCGTTATTCGGTGTACATTTTGCTGAAACCATATTGGGTCATGTGGTTCAATTTAATGTATTCATTTTTCCCCATTTGTTTTGGGATCGGCTCCCAATGTTTATGGTACGGACAGCCAATGCATCCCAGAACCCATAGAGAACAAGGCACCGAGATGATTACACCATTTATAGTATACACAGACTGGCCGAGGAGTTGACGTTCATACGCAAAATTTGGATACTTTATGATGAGGAGTATCCGATTCACCCCCATGCATCGTTTTACGATTTTACGTAGTTTTTAACAAACATAACACCAGTTCTAACATCAGTTTTCGATATTTTTCTCGTTCTGTTGAATATTTCTGGTTTTTTTGTGATAACTAATAAGCATAGTTTGACCAAACACCCTAAAAGTATGGTTTATCTAATCATTGCAGGACTGACTTACAATTTATTCTAAAGTTCTAAATTAGGGGCTGAGCTCAGGGCTCATAAATTTTCAATTGTCAAGTATCAAAAAAACGCAAAATCGTAGAACATACATGAGGGTGATTCGGATACTCTTCATCATAACGTATCTAAATTTTGCGTTTGAACGTCAACTCCTTGGCCACCATGTATAATGCCAACTTCCTCTTCTGTTTCCGGGATTCCTCTATAATATCAAAGAGAAACAGATTCCAGAACAATAACAAAACACTGGCGTCTAATATATTTTGGAAAGGTCGGAGTAGAAAGGATAATGGTTTTGATGACGCAAGCCGAACTACAAATCATCTCAAAGCACCCAGTGTTGCATCGTACATGTCGCCGATAGTACAGACGCCAGCACATGAAGCTACCCCAATCTGTCAAATTTCCCCAATTGAAAATGAACCTTATGCTTATGTGGTAAAGTTGAAAATCTGTAAAAGAAATTTGGCAAGTTGGGATAGCTTGATGTACTGGCGTCTACATAGGTTTTGGTGACCAATTACCATAAGGTGTGCCGTTTGATGTTAGCTGACTCGAATGTCGTTCAACGGGATGGTCTTCTAGTGATTAATGGTCTACTGCTTTGTCTTAACACTTTCATGTGACGAATGCTAAAACTAACACCGAATTTAGGCCATTGTGGCCAACGTCAATGATGAATAGGATGGACGTATATTACAGTGCAAACGTGTGTGTATGAACACAGATGCAATATTCATACCCATATCGACGCCGTAGAGTGAAAACATCGAATGTAAAATTTTAACTAAATTAGCTTCTTTGCATGTTTTAAAAAAACATCTCGAAACGCATATTTCGAATCTCCGAGCTTCTGACATTCCTAACGCCATCTTCGCATTCAGTCTGCCGTACCTACCTCGGAAGTGCTCCTGAAAAGTTAGCTCGTGAACACTTCCGAGGTTTTCACTCTACGGCGTCGATATTGTCATATTTTGCTATTCAATATAAACTAAGGCAGCACCTACCTGGGAAGAATACTGTTAGAAAAAAAATAAGTATAGACGCGAGCATATCAAGCTACCGCAATCTGTAAAATTTTACCAATTGAAAGTGATCCTTATACTTTTGTGATAAAGTTGAAAATCTAACAACGAAATTTGCCAGATTTGGGTAGCTGGATGAACTGGCTGGCTGTACCTAAGTAAACAAATACGATTCACCAGCGAATAACTTAATTGTTCGGGGAACGTTAAAGCACTTTCTTTCTTTATGTTTTCTTGGCAAAAATTGCATACGGCTCACCTGCGTAGGACACCTCACCCATTGCCGACCCTTCCCCGTTCTCTACATGTCAAACCTCACCGTTTGATGTTCCCAGATAAATAAACGATATTATAATTATAATTTCCTGGGACTTTATTTACACACGGCCATCTGATGCCAAACTAAGCAGACCTTGTACATACTATGGAAACCAGATAACTGATATACTACATATACTACTTTTCTTTTGTAAATACATACTTATAAAGATAATTACACCCAGACTCAGGACAAACAGATATGTTCATTTACACCAATATTTGTCCTGGGTGGGAATCGAACCCACGACCTTCGGCGTGAAAAGCAAGTATTTACCAACCACGCCAACAGGCCCATAGAATTATGGTTAAGTAGTTTTCATTTCAATAAATGTTATCCAATCTATTAGTTAAGTTCTCTGTCCTACATACTTAAGTGTGTTCTCCACTAACAGGGGAATGTCGGCGATGAATACGTATAAATATACACACCTTTAAAATCGCTTTTACCAAGCTCTACTTATTGCAACAACCGATAACTTAACGAAAATTTATAGTCATCGATAAATAAACGCACTGTAATAACAATAATCGCCGAACGAAAATATAAGAAAAAGTATGACAATAATTGGCTACAAGTATAACGTTATTCACTCCAGAAGGTTTAAACGACCTTTTAAACAGTTACTTTTAAACGAGTTCTGCAAGAGGAAATGGGTGTAATCCTAATTGTAGTGTGGAGCAGATTAAAAGTTTTATGATTGAAATTTTAATAAATATAAATCAAATTTTAACGAGCTTTGTTATGGAAATGCTTCTTCTTGAATTGGGGATTTACAGTATTATAACAGGTATGTATTATTTAAAAGAATGAACTTAAAACAAGCTTCCTAATACACGCAATACAAACGATCAACTCACGCACCAGGTAAATTCATCCCTATTTCGCGGGGTACTTTATAAACATATAATTAACGGACAGAAGAATAACTATTCATGGGTGACATAAATAGTTATCCTGCGTAGGAATCGAACTCGGGACACGAAGTGGCGAGGCAACTGTCTTAACCGCTGCGTGTGGCGCAGCGGTTAAGACAGTTGCCTCGCCGCTTCATACACGTTAAATCAATAAGACATTGTATTAAAAACTATCCTTAAAATCCGACCTACTGATGTATCTATTTTATTATCTATATAAGTATGTATTTACAAAAGAAAAGAAGTATATGTAATATATCAGATATCTGGTTTCCATAGTACAAGCTCTGCTTAGTTTGGGCTCAGGTGGTCATGTGTGAATAATGCCCCAGTATATTATTATATTCTTGTTATCTCCACTAGCCCATCAACCTGAGCCAAGGTTCAAAGCCCAAAGGCAGAGGTAATTTATTTTGTAGACTTATTATTTAATACTAGCTGTACCCCGCGGTTTTACCCGCGTTAAATTTTATAAATTATCACAGCTCTTCCCCCGTAAGTGATAGCGTAATAATATGTAGCCTATATGTTGACCCGACCTCTTAGTAATATTCATGCAAAATTTGAAGTAAATCCATGCAGTACTTTTTTAGTTTAGCCCGGACATTCATACAGACAAACAGATAAACAGACAAAAATTCTAAAAACTGTATTTTTTACTTCAATATCGATTGTAGAACACGCCCCAAGTATCCTTTTAAAAAAATATTCAATGTACAGTTTTGACTTTCCTACAATTTTATTATATGTATAGAAGATAAGTCTTGAGGCCCCGCGATAGTGATTTCTTCTAAGAACCATTTTAATTATCTACGTACCGCGTTGGATCACATGACTTCTTCAGTGAATACTCCTACTCGTACCAGATGATAATTTATATGTACCTTCGGGTGGTTATACTAATTAAATGTCTTAATGGCGGGTGTATTAAACAGCAGTTATAGACAGCCCTGAGGGTATAAGGCTGTAAATAGACTGGCGATTAGCGACACGTGTTAGCTTAATCGTGCGTGTGTATTTTTTAATCCCGATAGTAGAATAGGAGTGTTATAAATTAGAAACATAAGTGTATATTATTTTATTATATGGTAAGTACTAATAACCGTGGGAGGGCCCTTTAATCTGTATTATATCGATGGGTCCTACGTATAAGGGCCAAAATGCAAAATGACAACTTTACAGGAGAGGCTTTCAAAGTTTAAACTTGCTGTAACTTAAGATTGATAAAACCGAAATTTATGAAACTTTGCTTGTTTACTAAGACAATTGTCCTACTTATATATAATACACCATTTTATATATATATTTAACAGTTTTTTTTTTACTTCATATTGGCCCTTTTACGTTAGTTTTTGTTTAAATTATTTGTATTTTAAAACACCATAAAAGGGCCAATGTGTCAAATTCGCCAATATACGTGTATTATGCCAAGTTGCATATTATAAGTATTTTTAAATATTTTTGCTCATGAAATCAATTAAGGACTGAAACAGTTGATAATTAATTAATTATAATAAAATCCATTTGGATATTTAGATAATTAAATCACATTGACACTTATACGTTTTAGAATCTGTTAACCTACTAACTGTGTTTTCAGTTAGGTAATATAAAAAATAGACAAAAATCACAATAGTTTTAATCATTTATTGAAACAAAAATTTAAGTTTCTTTAAACTACAATTATGGACCCGTATTCAATGGTTTTTTGGCATTAGTATCTTAGTTTGATTAACAAAATCACGTAATAAGCTTATGAAAATAAATGTAAGTATTTCACATTATTATTTTCTCAATAAAATCACTAAAAAGCTTAACAAAAATAAAATCCTTACTGGCTTAAACAAAAATAAAAATCTCAATAGTACAATCAAGTAGTAAAATGTCCAAAATCAGCCTTACTCATTAATAATAAAAATTAATGATTGTCTTCATTTTCGCTATCATTCGTAGTCACAATGTCATTAGATGTTACTAAATTCTCATAATAACTGTGGTATACAGGTGGGATGATATTTTTTCGACATAAAATCCAGCAAGTCTTTCTTCTTAGAAGGTTGTATCGGTAACAGTTGATTGTAACATAGTTGCAGAGGAATATCTGTTGGTATATCGGCAATTCGTCTTCTTGTTCGCACACTGACTGACTGATCTAAGATTTTAATATAATTTTCAATACCATCTTCACCCAAATCATATTTATAGTACAAAACGTATGATTCATCTCGGCTTACACGAATTTGTTTTATTTTAGACCAAAGGATTTTTTGTCCTTCCGAGTTTTTAGTCCAATAAAACTGCGTATTTGTTAGCATCTTTTTGAAGTTATAAATCATATTTTGAGGTACGTCTATGACGTTATAAGGACTTCCTTTTGATTTTGCCCATCGAATTAATGAGCTCCATTCAGAGGGTGTCTAAATATTTTTACATTTTGAAGCTCGTTCAATGGTGGCGTGTATGGAGTCGCCTTCATTCTAGAGTGTGGCCTACATCAAGAAAAGAGTGTTTTATATTCAAATTAAACTGTTTCGCTGCATAAAGATACATGAAAAACATAATCCTGTTTCGGTTTTGGCCGGCGCAGTTGTCTGACCAAAATCTGAAGTCGTTACAACCTTCTTAACTTTTTAATTTAATTATCTCATAAACACAGCTCGCTATTTCGTTCGATCCCTTCATTGCAATTTGTTCGTTCCATAAGTAACAGGTACCAATTAAGTTCTCAATATCAAAAACTGATAAGTTATGTACTTTCAACTGCTTACTGTAATAAAATAGACTACTCTCACCACTTGGGGACAACAACACTTTTTGCAAATCAAAAGTAGCGCAGAAAATTTTAGTGTCATTTTGTGAACCACGTTTATCATTTTCTTTTAAATATCTAGCCAGATTTTTGTTAATTATATGATTATCATAATTTATTTTATATTCTGGAGTCACAGGACCGTTTTTTTTGTAAGTCTTTTGTAAGTAATGTGTCACTAAATTCTGACTTCTACTAAACTTAGCACGATACTTGGATGCCATCTTTCAGTTATTAATCTGAATTGTAACGCTAAAACACAGTAACGAGATTTAGTTTTGATCACAGCGTTGCTCCGTCTGACGTATAAATGTCAAACTAGCCGATTGGCCCAAACAATAAACAAACGCGCGGGAAGTCCCCGCGTATAAGTCTCAAATTACTCTTTGGACCTTATACGTTTCAATTCACGCTACATATGCCGTTATACTTTAATAGAAAGTCGTGTTTCCATGCAGTTTTTTTATTTTTTTTAATAGCTCACACGATTAATCATATCGATAGGATGCGTTTATCATAAAAAAGTCAAAATCGTCAAATTGTTAGTTTGGCCCTTATACGTAGGACCCATCGATATATTTTAATACTAAAACTAGGCACCAGTCTCTTATAACGTCAACGTATTTTCTGCATAAATTAGAAACATAGATGTATAATATTTTATTATATGGTAAGTACTAATAACCGTGGGCGGGCACTTTTAATCTGTATCATATGTTTTTAATACTAAAACTAGGCACCTGTCGCTCTTAACGTCAAAGTATTTTCTGCATAAATTAGAAACATAGGTGTATAATATTTTATTATATGGTAAGTACTTATAACCGTGGGAGGGCACTTTTAATCTGTATATATGTTTTTATTACTAAAACTAGACTAGTATCTCATAACGTTAACGTATTTTCTGCATAAAAGCCAGATACCGCGTGATCGACTGCTGATATGGAACTACCTACGAACGTCTGTTCTTAAAAAGGGAATAAGTCCGATCGCCTGGTATACCACGGAGTTCAACACGCACTTGACCGTTTTTTCTTGTCTTAAAATTCACTACATTTAAAGTAAGTAATAGGTACGTTGGGTTGTAATTTTTTTAGTTTCTTTCGTTTTAAACAGTTTTTACAGTTTACTTTTTTATTGAATGGAAGTAGTTGAAGCATGTTTTGGAAACACTTTTTTATAGATTTCATTGTACATGGAGAACTTCAAATTATTACCACAAACTCTCAGGGTCTATCTGGGCACCAATGAGCCGTTAATTAACTATTGGCACACTATTTTTTATAATAACTTATACTTTATCCTTTATATAGTTTAATTTGGCATTAATACTTTTTAACAAGATGAATCTAGTAGTATGTATTAGCTTAAATCTGGCGGAAAAGCACCAATTTTTGTTGTTATGTCCACCTTTTATGTTCCACTTTGTACATATATTCAATTGCTGACTGTGTTGTTAACTTGTTAAATAACATGAAACTAAATAATTAACTCAACTTGTTAAATAACATGAAACTAAATAATTAGCCTTCGTGACAACATTAAGGCTTGTAAAAGTAATTAAACATTATTACCCGATAACTTTAAGTTATCACTTAATTGTACCAAATTATTACATATTTATAATAATAATCATAAGTTACTGCCAAATATAATAATAGAATTTACTAATAAAGATAAATATGATAAGGTAAATTGCCTCATTATAAAGTGGATCATATCATAAAAGTGATAAATAAATTTGGACCCAATTAATAAGTAAATGGAAGTTTATAATTATTTGAGCTAGGTCAAACTAGTTATATCCGCTCGCGTTACTTTACCTATTAACTAAGTACGAAGTTTTATTTGAACAAAGCATTGAGATTTGAGAAATAGTACTTAATTTGACATTTATTTACAATAAGCAGTAAATACATAAAATACGTACCTATAGTCCATGCCAGTGATTATTGATATGATATTCCATGCGTTTAAGCGCTTTTGCCATACCTACTATTGGAATCAAATATAACAGCTCACTTAAGACCCTTAAATTGATCCTCGGTGCTATTGCAGCTGGCTTCTCTAGTTGCAAATCTCTCGTTTTATGAGGCCTCTTTACATCATTCTGTCTCCCGCTTTGCTCTGGAGGGAAGTGGAACAATTCATTTTCTAACTCCTCCTTTTATTTCTTTCTGATTAAATTCGTTGCGGGATCCAAGACAGTTAAAGCGATTCCCCGGGACATGCCGGAGCTTTACCGCTCAGTGTCATTTCATTGTGTGCCACTGTTGATCCTGGCTTACAGGACTGCAGTGGTGGGAGGGACTATTAAAAATTAATTTAAAAAAAATGCCAATGATTACACCCTCTTTGTAGAATAGCTTCTTTTAATTCCAGCGGTCCACTGAGCAGGGGCCCGAACCCCATAAGCCTTCAGATATATGTCGCTTAAGTTACTGATTAAGAGCCTTCTGCGTTCGCCAACTGCTTTTAATATCTAAAACTATAAATATGTACACACGGCTACCATATCAAGCTATACATTACCAGTATAAGCTGATCTGGCGTTGTATGGGATTTCGATACAGTGAGAGGTCAGCTTATATTGGATGTATAGCTTGATATGTAGCCGTGTGTACAAACTTAAATAACTTTTTTGACATTAACTTCAAAAAATTAGCCATAATATTATATCTTAGGAGAGGTAGGGCACAGTGTTGATGCGCTCAAAGAGCAGCCCGACTGGGGAATTGGAGGTACTTCCTTATAGAAGATATTCCTTAATAATAACATGAATAACTTAGTGTTGTGTTTCTGCGTGCGAGTAAGGTCGCCAGAACTCATCGGGGTGGGGGACACAACTATTATCAATATTTAGTGTGTCATCTGATCTGATTCGGATTGGTATAGGGTGCTAGTTCGAGACGCGTCGGATGACTTATGATGATTCGCTCAAAGAGCAGCCCAACTGGGGAAGTTCCTCCACCTTACAGAAGACATTACTTACAGTCAGGTCGCGAGAGCGCATCGGGGTGGTAAGGGTCAGCAACACTAGTTTGCTGAATCTTATAAACGCCGGCAACGTACCCGCGACCCATCTGATGTTGCCAGCGTAGATGCGCGGCGGTGATCACTTACCATCAGGTGACCCACTTGCTCGTTTGTCACTCTCTTATATAAAAAGATCTATAATTAACTTTACCATAATTGAACTCAGGAATGGATCTCATCAACGACGCAAATTATTTTAGACACCGCCCGCACTAGGTAATTTAATCCCGGAGTCGCGGGGTACTTAACAAACATAATATAATAGACGGACACAAATTACATCCAGACTCAGAACAACTATGTATGGGTCACACACATATTAGAGTGGTCCGGGGCGGGACTCGAACCCGCGACACGAAGCGGCGAGGCGACTGTCTTAGCCGCTGCGCCGCAAGTGCAGTCAATTATTAATAACTAATCTCAAAAATGTGAAATCATAAATTTAATCGTCCGGCGGGTCTTGAACCTGCACCATCTACCAATCCGGGGTAGGCGCTCCATTTTTGATATTATATTAACGCTTTGCATTGCGAATAATGCTATAAAATTCAAATTTATTAATAACTACTAACTAAATGCCTCGTTGGTGCGTACAACCGCAAGTGCGTTAGTTTGAAAAAAGATAATCATTGTAATATGCCATTTTATGATCAATTTGTAGAGTGAATGATAAATATTATGATTATTAGGGTTCCATACGCAAAGGGTACTAACGGCACCCTGTTTCTAAGGCTCCGTTGTCCGTCAGTTTGTCAGCGGGAGCATTTAATAAACCGTAATAGGTAGTAGAAATCGGTCGATTTCAACGCCACCAAGACACAGGCGTGTCTTTTTTCCGCCAAGAAGACCCCTTTCTATCGGACACCTATATTCCGTGATGTGTCTGTACCGATATCCAATCATCTAGACTCATTGGGTCTCAATTTATCTTGCGACCTGAACTTCGGCCAGTCTATCGAGTCCAAAGCTAAGGTCTCTGCCAAAAAGCTTGGTATACTTAATAAGGTGAGACGGTACTTCACGAGAGAACAGCTTTTAAATCTATACAAAGCTCAAGTCCGACCCTGCATGGAGTACTGCTCTCATCTTTGGGACGGCTCCGCAAAGTATCAGCTAGACTCTTTGGATTCGATAGACAGACGCGCTCGCAGGATAATCGACGATAGAGACCTAACAAGTAAAAAGCTGCAAAACTTGGATCATCGGCGTCAGGTTGCAAGCTTATCGGTTTTCTACAGGCTGTTTCATGGAGAATGCGCTCAAGACCTCCATGAACTTATCCCTCCATCTCCCTTTTTTCATCGGACTACAAGGCGTCGGGAGGCTCTCCACCGCTTTATCGTTGACATCCCATTATGCCGTACGAAGCGTTTTGCTTCCTCTTTCATCATACGCACGGCTAAGCTGTGGAACAACCTTCCAAACGACGTGTTTCCAGACTCATATAACATGGGTTTATTCAAGGTTAGAGTGAACAGGCATCTTATGGGTACGCGCGGTTCACCTTCGACCACATCTTCACTTACCATCAAGTCAGATCGTGGTCAAGCGCTAACCCATAATGCTTAAAAAAAAAAATTCTTAACCTGTATTTTACATACATACATAGACTCATGCCTGTTTCCCAGAGGGGTAGGCAGAGACAACGGACTTCCATTTGTCACGATCCTTGCATACCTCTTTCGCTTCGTTTACTGACATAATATTCTTCATACATGCTCGTCGGTTTAGGGTACTTCTGACCTGACTTTTCTTAAGTACGTCTCCTCTGAGGCGCTCATAGCTAGATGCTCTCATCGGTCCGTAAGCGATGGGCGAGGTTAAGCAACTAGGCTCGCGGTCAGTCCATAGATGGGTGACCGACAAAGTGGTTTAATTTCTGAGCGTCTCCGTGCTTCGGAGGGCACGTTAAGCTGTCGGTCCCGGTTGTAGTCATTAGACAACAGTCGTTAAGCCATGTCAGAGGCCTATTGGGCGGCTTGAGCAACTCTGACACTAGGGTTACCACTACCCATACGATAAGCAAGCAAGTACGTCTCCGATTTGATCAGAGAATGTTCTACGAGGTCTTCCCCTGTATTTTGATTGTCATTATATCAACAAATAATTAAAATGATGTTTAAATTTAAAAATAAAGGGAGTCCTAACACAATCAACTTAATAATGGCGGTATCAATTGAGCCGAAATAGCGAGAAAATTAAAATTTTACGAAGCCACTATTACTTTAGTCTCTTGATGGTACGGAGCGGACCTTCTTGGACAAAACCAACTCGCACTTGGCCGGTTTCCATGTATATTATATGGAAAATATACAAAATGTTATAAAAAATTTCGTATCAGAAAACAATAAACTCGAATCGCTCCAGAATAAATCGTGTCATGACATAATTGAGATGAAAAAGTGATTGATTTTCGCACATCTCAAATTGATTTAATTCAGTATTGCTGATATTGTGAATCGATTTGTAACTAATCGAGGTAAATAATTAATTAGGATGGTGCGGACGGAACCCTTCATGGGATTCCTCGTATCTTACTTGCGTTTGACGAGTTTTCAAACATACTTATTATGTTGGAAAACATATAGTAATTTATAACAAATGGTATCTAATGGAACTATAAATTCCAATCGATCCAGAATAAATCGTATCATGATATAGATTGAGATTAAAAAAATGATTGATTGCCGGACAGGCCTATTTCAAATCGATTTAATGTCGCATGCTGAAATCGAGTATCGATTTATAACGATTAAAGTATCGAGTTTAAATCGTCGTTGCTCCAAATGTATCGCTTGTTAACCCTACGGGCATAGTTGATTTGTTTTTAAAAGCCTTTTTAATTAACAATATTTTTGTATCTTAACGGCTGTAGGGTCAATTAAAGTTTGATGTAAAAGAAGGTTTAACATAAATTAGTTGGAATTAATCGTCGGATTAGAGATAAGACTTTTCTTAATGAATTCATTGGATTTTGTACTGTATTTTTGTGAACTTGTACTTTTTGCATAATTATAATCTGCATTCTGGGCACGATGCTCAAAGGCAGCGATACCGAAGTTTTTTTCGACGCCCAAAGATGAGACCAGTATATAATAATATGTATATTTTTAATTTAAATATAAGTATATATTTTTAGTACTTAGTTTTACGTTTCTTTAGTTGATAATTTAAGTTTATTAGATAATTTAAATCCTTTGTATTAACATGAAATAAATTATAAGTGGGAGCTGTTGCAAATATACAACTTTATCTACTTATATAGGAAATATATTTATTGGCTGTTTAGATTGTGTTTATGAATGATCATGGATATGGGGCGCAGAATACTTACTTATCGTATGGGCAGTGGTTACCCTAGTGTCAGTTTTGTTCAAGCCGCCCAGTAGGCCACTGCCATGACTGTTATCCGATGTCTACGACCGAGACCGACAGCTTAACGTACCCTGTGAAGCACGGAGACGTTCAGAAATTAAACCAATTTGGTGGTCACCCATCTATGAACTGACCTCGATCCTAGCTTAACCTCGCCGCTCGTTGACGGACCGGTGATAGCATCTAGCTATGAGCGCATATCATTATACATATGTACATACAATGCACCGAAAACAGATACAGGATTATAATATTATATATAATTGATTGACCTAGTTGGTAGTGCTCCTGCCTACGAAGCTGGTGGTCCTGGGTTCGAATCCCGGTAAGTGCAAATATTTGTGTGATTAGCACGAGTATTTGTTTCTGAGTCATGGGTGTTTTCTATGTATATAAGTATTTATCTATCTATATAAGTATGTATATCGTCGCCTGGTACCCATAGTACAAGCTTTGCTTAGTTTGGGGCTAGGATTATCTGTGTGACATTGTCCCCAGATAGTATTATTATTTTTAAAAGATTATGTTAAATAAGTAGATAATATATAAATAGTATTAAATAAATTATGAGAATAACAATGAATCAAATTCAATTTGTGAGATCCATTAATAGTTGTTCTGAGTATGGGTGTACTGTGTCCGTCAATTATATATTTGTTAAGGCTCCCACAACACAAGGTTTCGTTTCCTTAGTGCGGGCATCGTCTTTATCAAAACAAAAACCATCAGGTGACCTACTTGCTCCTTTGTCGCCCGCTGATATAAAAAAAAAACAATGTATTTATATATATGGCCCTTGCGTCTGTTACAGACGATTTACGGCGCATTGAGAGACATTTCCTTTGGTCGCTAAACAAACCGATGCGAGACCGACATAGCCTGCTGCAGGCCTGACAAGAGAAGTTTGCGGTGGCTGGTGTCGAGCCGCTTTCATGTCGCTTCTGTCTCTTATCAGCAAGAACTCCGAACCAGGCTTCGTCACAGATCTTACGGTATATTTATGAACACAAAAATTTGTCTTGGGCGTGGATAGAACCCGCAACATTTGGATCAGAAGGCAAGTTCACGAAAAACTGAGTCACGAGGCGGTCGCATTCAAAATGTCTTGCAAGGCTTCTTTGATAAGTGATAACGGGGTTGTTCAAACTTTTATTATATATCAACAGTTTACCGTAATAATAAATATGTTTTACTTTAAATTCAATATTAAACTTCAGTATTTTACTAAATAATATATTCAGTATTCGCGTTTTCAGTATTTTAGTGTAGCACTAATTAATAGGATATATTAATTAGTGCTACACTAAAATACTGAAAACGGTATTCACGCTTTCAGCGCACAATGCTATGGTTGGGGGAATAAGACGAGATATCCTGTTAATGATGTGATGAGATAAACTTTGAGGGAAAATTATAATAATAATAAGAGGAGAGTTACATGCAGAAGGCGGTTCTGCTGGCGAATGCCAGGATTGTGCGGAAATTTCTCTCCATGTAGCCCAAATATTGTATAAGTTGTATTTGTGTTAAAATACCCTTGTATGATATCTTGTAAATAATATTGGTAATAAACATGTAAGATAATATCTAGGGACAATGTCACACAGATCATCCTAGCCCCAAACTTAGCAAAGCTTGTACTATGTATAATCTTACTGCACTTACTATAAACTTAGATATATTATATCATCATCATCATATCAGCCGGAAAACGCCTACTGCTGGACAAAGGCCTCCCCCAAAGATACGTTAAAGTTGACAATTCACAAGCAATTTGCGGGAAAATACTATCTGTACCTACATCATCATGATCATCATTGTATTTGCCGAAAGAACTGGCTTCTCCAAAGATCTCCAAAATTACCGATCTTGCGCTACCCGCATTCAGTGATGTCCGTTTTTATCATATTTCGATGAGTTCTAGAGTTCCTGATTCTATTTAACGATAGTTCTAGTTTATTTTTGATCTGCTGACAAATGATCTGCCAAATTCACGGACATTATTCAGTGACCCCCACAAGATCATTGATTCATTATTTCTGCCTTAATTATAAAAATATAACATAATAGCTTCTTATTTGTATGTTCATAATATTTTTATCCACATACATTTTATTTGCATTTATGTGAACCAAATTAAGATAAGATAAGATAAGATAAGAAGATTTACCAAAATTATTTACATATTCCTTAACTATTTAACATATATCAGTGAAATTACAATTTTGTTACAAAAAGGAAATATCTTTCATTAACTTATGACCTCCACACTAGGTCGAGCCTGTCTCGTGGAGACCAATTCTAAAATAACAAAAGCAACCCAAGTTGGTTGGTAGTACCTATATTAAAATTTATATTTTTTATCATAAGTTCCATTACTTAGGTTAACATACATAAGATCAAAGTAAACAATTAATAGACGAAATTAATAATATTAAAAGATAACACTATTAAAATAATAGAAATGTAAAAACATAAGTGTGAGGTGTGCGTGCGCGTCTGTGTGTGTGTGTGTGTGTGTGTGTGTGTGTGTGTGTGTGTGTGTGTGTGTGTGTGAGTGTGTTTGAGGTAAATTGGTAAAATTATAATTACGAATAAGAGCTATGATACCACTTTAATTAATGTTTCAGTTTCGGAATAAGATAAGGTTATCAACCAATTTCTAACTAGCTTCTTTACTTGATATAATCTACACATTTTGATATCACAAAATTTTGCTACTTTATTATATATGAAGCTAAGCATAAATTCTTGCATATGTTGTGCAAATCTTGTTTTAACTCCGACTTGTGGACATTTGTAAATACGGCGTTGAATTAACTGCGAGTATTCTGCTGACTGGAGTACAGATTTGTGTTTTTTTAGGACAATTTGCAGTATGTATAGCTGTCTAACATTAAGAACTGAAGCTTCAGTATAAAGTTGAGTTGTAGGATATCTAAAATGCTTTCTATGCATAACCTTCAGAACCGATCGCTGAGCCCGTTCAACTTGAATCATAGTAGTGATACCGATACCATCCCATACAGATATACAGTAACAAATGATCGATTCGCACAATGCAGTATATACGAGTTTAACTATTTTATAATTGGCACAGTTACGTATTGGTCTTAGAACGTGAATTAACTTCCTGACACGTTTGGCAACTACGTTAGCATATGGTTTGAATGATAGGCGATGATCAATTAATACTCCTAAATATTTTATAGAATCCACCTTTTTTATGTCTTCACAATTGCAGGAATCTTGTATTGTTATCGTTTTTAAATTAGTGTATAGATACATGTTGTAAGGAAACAATATTCTAAAATAAATAAATAAATTCTATTTATTTTGGCTAACTAATTGGGACCAATAGATTAATTAATGACTGTTAAAAAAATACATTCGTCTACGATAATTATCGATATTATGTTTATTATTAAAATTTGATCTTCCAGTGTGTACCGTGCATAGTTTTACGGCAGAGCGCCTACTCCGAATTGGTATCTATAGGGTGCAAGTTCGTGACCCGTCGGGTGGATTAAATTTATGATATCCCATTTTTGAGCTAATATTTACGTTTTGTATTGGGGCCGGGTATATTTGAATTGAAATAAAACCACATCGATTGTTTACAACTATATCATATTATGTTTTGTTGAAGGTTTACTCTTTTTTATTATCCTTAGAATATCACATCATAAATGGTGAAATAGATGGCCCGTTGGACTTCCTATATGCTAATGCGTGTATTCTTTAGGTCTTCCACAGTTCTTGGATGGTTGCCATACACCCGCGACGTCACGTATGCCCAGAAATATTATCAAAGCGCGTTAAATTACATGATCTTGGATGCATTTCAGGTCCCCGAATCTTGAGATCAGGAACCCATTGAATTTCTCTTATAGTCCAGTCATTTAAGCTTAAATTAGGTAAGAATCTCGGAATTCGAGATACCCAGCTGTAAGTCTGTTAATACTTGTATATTGACACCCTAAAAGTTGTCTCAAAACCTACATATGGTAGGGTGTAAGCAACTATTAAATTTCAAGGTCAGAGGTCACAAAATCGGTTTTTTGCGCTTTTTTTGGAAATATTTCATTTTCTGTGGGTTTTTTGCTATTTGTATTTAGTATCAATATTGTAGAATAAAAAATTCTCTACAAATTTTGTTTAAACATTTTTTTATACGGTGAACCGTTTTCGAGATAGAGGGCGGAGAGCGCGCGGTCACCGCATCACTTCAGGTCAACCGGTGCCTCCGGTCGAAAACGCGTCATATATAGTTGATGAACTATCGATAAATCAATGATTATAAATATTTGTCAATTTTTATTAACTATAATATTATATTTTATCATTTTCTAAAAAAACTGCAGTTATAATAGGACAAGATATTGATTTACTTGTCATTTTAATTGGGCGTACACTGTCTTACGAACAAGAAATTTTCTTTAAAAAAGTTGGGAAAGGAAATGTAAAAACGGAGATATACTCGACTAAAAGTTTTGATAATTATCCTCATTCCAAAAAACGTATTTTATTTCTGCACGCATTAAGTGGTTGTGACACAACTTCTGCGCATTTTAAAAAGGGAAAAAAGTCATTTTTAAAAGTTTTTGAGAAACTGACAAATTTGGATGAACTAGCTGCAGCATTTAAGGAAGAAAATTGTTCGGCCCAGAGATTATTAGAGGGTGGAACTCAAACCTTATTGGCAGTCTATAATGCTCCGAAATCTGTGAAAAGTCTCGATCATCTTCGTTAAATGCATTACGTCAAGTCTACGAAACTGAATAAACCTGTGCAGCTTTCAAATATTCCAACAACAAGTGCAGCTGCTCATCAACATTTCAACCGTGTATATTATCCAGTTCAAACTTGGTTAGGACATGATTTGGAACCCCAGGTATGGGGTTGGGCAATGCGAAACGATTTTCTGGAGCCTATCATGACAATTTTACCACCTACTCCAGAAGATTTGCTAAATACAATTTTCTGCAACTGCAAGAGTGGTTGTGGGTCGCGATGCGGATGCAGGAAAGCGGGCTTGCAATGCTCTTTAGCTTGTGGCCAATGTAATGGGCAAGCTTGTCTCAATGCTCTACCATATCAGAGCGACATTAACGAAGATGGAACCTTTGTCCCCGAAATCATGGAAGAACTTGAGACAAATGTCGTTGAAGACGATAATGAAGACCAGTTTGAAATTTACCAGCAGGCAGAAGACGACGATGAAGAGGAAGAAGATGATTAAAACTATAAATTGTAGTTTTTGTACCCTTTATTCCTTTTTTTTACTTTCGATAAAAAAAATGTATTCAATGATATTTTTTAATAAAATAAGTAATTCATAATTTATTTGTTTTTTTTTTTCATCATGTAAGAAGTTATTAATATTAATTAGGTTAAAATTCAAATAGTATTCTTATATTTTCATTAACAATTCTGCAATTACATGGGCAGGTTAGTGTTGTTAAATAAATTAATACTGAATAAAAAGTGGATAAGTTAGGAAAAAAAATGATAAAATATAATATAATAGTTAATAAAACTTGATAAAAATTTATAATCATTGATTTATCGATAGTATATCAACTATAAATGGCGGCGCGTTTTTGACCGGAGGCACCAGTTGACCTGAAGTGATGCGGTGACCGCGCGCTCTCCGCCCTCTATCGTTTCACCGTATAAAAAATTTTTAAACATAATTTGTAGAGAATTTTGTATTCTACAATATTGATACTAAATACAAATAGCAAAAAACCCATAGGAAATGAGATATTTCCAAAAAAGCGCAAATAACCGATTTTTGTGACCTTTGACCGTGAAATTTAATAGTTGCTCACACCCTACCATATGTAGGTTTTCAGACAACTTTTAGGATGTCAATATACAAGTATTTACAGACTTACAGCTGGGTATCTCGAATTCCAAGGTGAACTTACTATAATGACTGGACTGTTAAAAAAATTTACTATTATTTTGGCTGTATGACAGTTGGCGCCATCTTGTTGAAACCAGATGACTGTCAGATCCACTTCTTCCAATTTCGAAAAAATCTTTTTGCATAATTCGCTATAATAAACATTGGACAGGCTGACTTGTTGGGAACGTCGCGGAATTGACAAGTTCCGGGTTTCTCTTACAATTTCAACTACCAATTCAATATTCTCGGTGTATTGTATATTTTGACGACGAGTAGGAGGTGGATGATCTATCACCGAATCAGTAGTTTCAAATTTATTCACTATATGAACGACAATCTCTTCCTTTGGACGTTTATTTTGTTATCCATAAAGGAGTTCGGCAACTTACCGGCCCATACAAACATGGCCTGGAATGGACATAAATAAAACAATATACATTTTGAAGGGGTAGGCACACTAACATTCTATTGCCCTTTACATTTATATTTGATGTGAAACATGGGTTTTATGTAGCATAAGGCGTATAAAGTCAACAAGATTTCAATATTGTATTAGATTTTGGAACGATTTTTTGTAAAAATTATACTACTTTCTATATATAAATAAGTAAAACAGGTTAAGTTGTTTATGACAACCGTGGTAAGTTCACACCTATTCAACAAAATAAGTGGTCCGAGGTGCGAATAGCAGAGGTAAATCAGGATGCGTAGATCCAAAGTCCAAGAAAGCTGGGGTCAGTCGGGAAGTCGAAAACAAAATCCAGAAATAAAGCCAAAGGTCGTCTAAAATATACAAGCCACAAGAAAACATTCACGGTGCAAGTCAAGCAAGCCCAAACACGAATGTAAATCAAAATACAATCAGTTCAATATGACAGATTGATTTATAAATCAACATACCATACATACTATTGATTTATATTATAACTATTGAGGATAATATTATGTATGCAAATAATACATAGCCTATAAAACAGTTTAAGAAACATGAATGTCGGAATAAAATTATTTACTTTTAAGAATTGATATAATTTTCCCATGTTCTACAAGGAAATAAAAGGCATGGAGGGATTTTAAATATTATAATTTCTTTTTTAAATAGTAATAAACTTTTAATTTGTCCATCACAGGCCGGGATTTGCCGAAATCCTTTGTCATAACTCTCGAAAAGTTTGACGAATTGAACTACGGTTTCGATAGTACAGTGTTAATCATTTCATCGCACGGTTCAATTGAATAGTGACTCATCTTAATAAATGCAAAACATGGTTTATTATTCCTTGTGCCAGTCTGTAATAGGATACTGTATTTCTACATGGGGTGGTGCATGCAAGACCCACCTAATACAACTAGAGCGTGCACAGAGAGCGGTGTTAAAAGTATGCACTTTTAAACCGTATCGCTTTCCTACTAAAGAGTTATACGAATACTGTGAAGTACTCAGTGTGAGGCAGATTTTCATACTCCACATAATATTAAGACAGCACACAGAAATTATTCCCAAGAAACATATAAACATACTCCCACAAACACAACCTTTCTTAACACAAACACGCACCCAACGTAAAAATAAAATACCTGTTACCACTATATGTAAGACATCTTTTGGACAACAATTTTATTACTTTCTCGGTCGCTATCTATACAACAAATTTCTGAACAAATCACCAGCCCTACTAACCAAAAGTAAGTATAACTTGAAAGAAACGGTATCAATTAGTCTTAAAAAACTTAATTATGACGAAACAGAAGCATTTATTCATCCCTCTAATTAATATAAAAATTTTACAGTTTAATTGTATTACAACACTTACACACACTTGCACACATACATTCATTACACTCGCACTCACCTATCCACACACACTCAAGCTCCCATTCATGTAAATAAAGCGAGACATTTAACCTAATTAATTTAATTTTTGTGTATAATACATTAAGTAATTAAATTGGAAGGTGCCGGTGCTTATAGCTCAGGTTTTCCTTTTTTAAGCACCAGCCGCACTAATTATAGTACATACCATACCATATAATGTATAAATAAATAAATAAATAAAAAAAATAAAAAAAATGACACATCTGGTAAAAATTCCCGCCAAAAGACAATCTAAGATGGCCGCCATCGGCTGTCAAATATACCTTGTCCCTTGGAATATAATAATATTGTAAAGTTTAAAAGACAACCCCGTACAGATGCCAGCACATCAAGCTACCCTAATCTGTCAAATTTTCCCAATTGAATGTGAACCTTATACTTTTGCGATAAAGCTGAAAATCTATAATAGAAATTTGACAGATTGGGGTAGCTGGATGTGCTGGCGTCTGCACTTTTGTGTATGCCTGGGGACATTTCAAACTTAGAATTCACGAACATATACCACACCTAGACTCAGTTCTAAGGACTCGTGAGTGAGTCAGATGAATAGTTATCGCATCCAGGCAACGAAACCATCGACCGCAGTATGATCGTTATACATACATAATTCTAAGAGAGACGCTGTTGTCCATTCTCTGAAAGATATTCCCTCTGGATGACTTCAACCGCCCTTATGGGATGAAATGGGCTGGTAATTGGTAATGGCAATGGCAACAAATGAACATTTAAATAATATACTCAAGTACCTACTTGACTAACAGTTTCCAATAACACAGTCTCACATAATCAGTACGGCATTAATTAACGTTCTAGTTGTATACGACCTTACGTGTTCAGTTTGAAATTGATTCCTATTCTCATGTTAATGAAGTTTAATTTTGACCGAATTGGAATGGTCGGTTGGCTATTAAAGAATGTAATGAAATGAAACAGTTACGGTAGAATTAATCACCGGTACTAAGTGCACATGTATTAGCAGAAAGATGTTCTAATTCTTAACGTGTGTACAATTAGCGACACTTTAACGGCAAACGATTAGTTAAATAGAATTCTATTTAACTAAGTGAAGAATATTCTTTTAAGTCCGTATGGGATCTTAGTCCGTAAAGATACTTAATCAGACGATAATATCATACAATGAAGATTTATAATATTAATTAGCCTAGACGCAAAACGCTGGATAATTAACTATGAATCCATGGAATGCTAATTTTTAGAATTCCATGGATTCATAGTGCGGGAACCGGGTCCATCGCGTGGTAGAGGAGGGAATACTCGACAGACTTACGACTCAGATGAAGGTTTTAGTGATGCATCAACGCTCACCATCTCTGACCCTCTGTGCTTCTAGAGTTGTAAAAAAAACTTTTTTTTTGAGATGAAATAAAACGTTTAAAAAATACATGAATAAAACAATTTATTTCTAGAGGTATTTTTTAAAAGTAGGTACGTAAATAAAAACTACTGACCGGATTTAGATAAAACTTTATAGTAATATGCACAAACTACACATCACACTAATATTATAAAGGCGAAAGTTAGTTATTGTGATAGTGTGTATTTTGTTACTTCTTCACGTCTTATTGAATAATATATAAGAGGCTAATGTTTGTGTGTGAGTGTGTCTGTTTGTTACTTCTTCACGTCTCGACGGATGAAGCGATTTAAATAAAATTTGGTATCGACTTAGCTGACACCCTGGATTAAGACATAGACTGTAATTCATAAATATTGACGCGGGTAAAGCCGCAGGGCACATCTAGAAGGCTATAATTTATAAAGTTTAACGCAGGCCAAACTGCGGGGCACAGCTAGTATTTTATAAAGGACATCATGCGAACATATTTAATTTATCATACATTATTAAATGGACACGAGAAATAATTATAAATAAATTAAAATTTCAATCGAAACGGCGGTGCGGCGTCTTTAATTTATTTTATCAATTTGTAATATATGTGTGTATTATTTTAAGTACGTACTTAATTATTTCCAAACAACTAATTACTGACATGATTTGCAATACAGGGTGTAAGGGAAAGGTTAACATCCTACTAATATTATAAATGCGAAAGTTTGGGAGTATGGATCCAGGATCATATATATATCCATACTCATAAACTTTCGCATGTTTTTTACTCTTTCAAGCGACAACTACTGAACAGATTTTAATAAAACTTTCTAGTAATTTCGATTATATATCCGAATAACACGTAGGCTATAATTTATAAAGTATAACGTGGGTAAAAGCGCGGCGCAAAGCTAGTTACGTTATAAATATATATGAATACCAAAGTGCTGAATAAATATCATTCTTTCATCGTCAGACTTTTTCAAGCCACCCAGTAGGCCTCTGACGTGGCTTAACGACTGTTGTCGAATATTTACAACTGTACCCGACATCTTAAAGTGCCCTACGAAGCATGGAGACGATAAGAAATTGAATCATTTTGGCGGCTTCCCATCTGTAGATATCCGATCACTCTAAAGACCGGTGAGAGAAACAGGCTGTATGTGCCTCTGTATAAAATATGAATATACGTGATTATTGGCGCCAATTTCTAATGTTTTTCAAAACTGGAATTATTTTATACCTTTTGTTGGCTTTGCAGTAAATTAAATAAATTACAACTGCGAAGAGAATTTTATCTATGGAATTCCCTAATGATGCCTTTTTAAAGAAAAAAAATAGGAAAACCAAATTTAAAAAAATAAGTTTTTGATTTGGTTGGACTTCATTATTTTATGGTTCCATTATGTTGAGACTAAGAAAAGGGTTGAGTAGGTAGTAGATTTTGTAATTAATGTGGGTATCTTCATTACAACGTTTTAGCAATAAAATTACAGTTAATCATGAATTACATAATTAATGATTTAAATAACATAAAACTGACCTTTTCTCAACAACTAACATTCCGTAAGGTTTTTAAAATTATTTCACAAACAACGGATATAAAAATATCCTCGTAGCCGTATTTCGGCCACGGCGACTAGTCTCAATTGAGATTAGCCATCTGTGCGGGACGTATTTTAGTGCACAAGTGCGTGCGCAAACACAGGAACACTGTTTATTCCATCACCCTCATGATCCAATGGGATGCCGAGCGACACGACCGGAAAGCGGCCAGGTTCAGGACCGACGGCTGTACGTGCTCTCCGGGGCACGGGGGTATAATACCGCCAACTCCCAGACTTCGGGCTGATGCTCAGAAATTTTTCTACATACAGAAATGTCCCAAAATCACTTTTGGCCCGACTCGGGATTTGAACCCAGGACCACGTTCTCTGCGGGTGAACGCTACCGCTAGACCAACGTGGCAACATACAGACAAAACAACATACAGTTGAATTAATATCTCCCGTTCTCTGAAGTCGGTCTAAAACGTCTATGATTGCAAGTACATTGAAGCAACGACATCCCAGCCACAGCAGATCACTTACGACCACAATATGGCCAGGATAGACCATTTTCCATTCAGCTGGGGAGGTCGTCCCTCGTCTAAAAATAATGAGGTGTAATTAAAGATCAAAATTTCGATCGCTATCTACACAGGATATGCATCTTATACGATAGCCATCTCACTCTCGACACTTAAACCTTAAAAATAACGGTACGAGATACAACATTCAACATTCGCACGATAATTATATTCATATTTTTAACATACAGTAGTCTTAAAACCTTGGTTCCGTTCAGAAGCCCAATGGCTATTAATCTTAACTTTTGTTAACACCCAAAAGCCTTAAAAACATATTAAGCGATTTTAACCCTTACTGCGATAAAACGATATACTAAAAAAGAGCGAAAATTGAATGATTTGTTTTGTGAACGCAAGATTCTTGACATTTCGCATGGTTGCAACCGCCTGTATAACCTTGGTAGTAACTACCGACAAGAAACATTGTATTTGAAACCTTATATTTTAATCCATAGAATGCATTTCAGTTTGAAATCGATGGTGCATTAATTGTTTTTTTGGTGCTATAATACCACCCATTTTCTCGTCAATGAACAGGCGCCAGAGACCAGTTTGGCAAGTCGTTTGTACTTTTCTTGGATATTTAAAGGCTGGATAGGGCTTTGGAGGATTTGTTTCTTATACGCTGTTTGCTGCAAATGTTTCTTTGTTTTTTAAACATTTTATTTTAATTCTACCTACATCGTGGAAATCTATTGACCAACTTTTACTTTAAAAATACTATTTACAACTGAATGTTTAATAATGTACTCAATGAAGCCTAATTCGTAATTGATGTCAACATACTCCAAGAAGGTTATTTATTTTTCCTTAACGAAGTGCGCAATCGGTAGATTTTGTGGGAAACAGTAACGAACATTTATACTTCCACATTTCCATACTCACAAATTGTATCGTGAAGCTATTAAGATTGCTAAAATTATCCATCTTAAGAGTGTAGATTCTATTGCACATTTTATTTATTACGAAACATAAACTTTATTGGTTAATTCAATTAAATGATATCAAATTATTAAGTTACTTGTACCTAGTACGTAAGCGTTAAATGTAACAAAATCTTAAGTATAAGTTCTTCTCATATCATCATCCTCATATCATCATCATCATGTCAGCCAAAGTACGTCCACTACTGGTCAAAAGCCTCCCCAAAAAATGGGGGATATGCCATAATCATAACCCATGGCAGACGGGTTGGCGTTCACAGAAAAACGCTGCTGCCCGTTCTCTGGTAGGTATTCCCTCGGTCAATTTCTACGCCCCCCACGGGATGAGATGGGGTGTTGATATTTCATGCCATAACCATACAGCATCTTCTCATATAACTGCCTGTTATTCTTATGAAAAATAAAGATTCTTGCACCATTAAGTTTGCCTCAATTTGTGGTATTTTTTTACTTCATCTTATCCAGTTGTAAACAGTCTAAGCACCGAACTTTTTTACTCTTGTTCCGTATTGGAAGTCGGCTTACTTCTACTAATGATCACAACATCTGCTCCTAACATATTAATATTAATTGAAAGTGAATTTAAAATATTAGCTCCAATTTCAATCATTTGATATACACAGAGCTCAATCGACTAATGGAGATTTTGCAATGAAACTTCTAAGGCGATGAGAAAACTTTTTTTTTTTATAAAATAGGATGCCCAACGAGCAAGTGGGTCACCTGATGGTAAGTGATCACCGCCGCCCATGGACACTCGCAACACCAGAGGAGCTGCAAGTGCGTGGCCAGTCTTTAAGAAAAGAAGAGCCTCGCTTCTTGATGGTTCCCACGTCTTACAAATAATAAACCTTAATAATAATAATATCGTGGGACATTATTCACACACTATCTGATCCCAAACTAAGCAGAGCTTGTACTATGGAAACTAGATAACCGATATACTACATATACACATATAGTTTTCTTTTGTAAATACATACTTATATAGATGATATACACACAATCTCAGGACAAACAGACACCACGCGAGAACCTTTCTGCCCCATCGGCCGATGGCTCTACGAGGTATGTGCCCTGTCCACTGCCACTTCAAATTGACAAGTTTGACAAAAGGGTGGAAATTAATCTGACGGCGGCAACGTGGCGCTATCAACAGAACTGTATAGACAAGAGTGAAAGGTCGGTGTCACTCTGGTGGAACGTCGAACGGGCGGCCATCTTGACGTCACTGTTGCCTGGAGACGTTGCAGTGGTCGCATATCATCGACGGATCACCCAAATTGGAATTAAAACCTAAATTAATTAGTGTTTTGGTGCCGCATTAAGAATAGATGATTGACTTTGCCCAATAATTAATTGCTAAGGAAGTGAATTCCACCTATATTTTTAAGATAACTATCTGCATAACCTCACGAAATAATAAATTAGGAAAATAGTGATCCAGGCATGCCTCCGTGTACTCCAGACGCGTCGTTAAATATAATCATTATAATCTTTATTCACAGAATACAGGTAAATAAATAAAATAAGATAAAAAAGGTTTTTATTCACGTAGACTTTAAAAAAGCGCTTGTAAATAGTCAGAACATGATTGTAGTAATACAGTTATTATTTCTAGTTACTTATTACAGATACGGAATGTTAAATCATTTATACAATTTATTTTATTTATTTATTTATTTTATATTTAGCTTGCTTGTATTAAGTTATTGTCAATAATATTTACAAAAGCTGTCTTTCCGCTGCTCCGCTTCTGTGGATAACTGATCTATGTATAGCTAATAAATATAATATCATATAATAAACACTTTTCCAGCATAATTAATATTAATTAATCAAGTACTTAATTCTATTGAAACAGTTCAATTATGACTTTATTTATTACAATTGTTTTACTGTTTATGCCAACAGGGGTTGGTTTATACGAAATGTGTAAATTAACTAGCCCTGTATTGTATTGTGTTAATTTATTCCCTTAATTGTTATTAAACGAGCAGGTTGAAATGGTGTCAATTTTCCCTTGTTTACATGTGGAGAGAATGAAATGTTGATAAATTAAAGATTATTTTTACTAGCTGTGTCCCGCGGTTTTACCCGCAATAAACTTTATAAATTATAGCCTATGTGTTTATCCAGGGTGTCAGCTAACTCCATACCAAATTTTATTAAAATCGCTCCCGCCATTTGGACGTGACGAAGTAACAAACATGTATTGCGCTAGACTTCTGGCTTTCGGATTAGAAGTACCATATACAAGATGTGTGGTGACGGAAGCGCATATCAGAATAACATCACCCCTCTCATCCCGTGAGGGGCGTAGAAGTTGACCCGAGGGGATATTTACCAGAGGACGGGCAGCAATTTCTTTCTCAGTACTATGATCATCTTACTGCGATCGCCAACCCGTCTGCCACGTGTGGCGATTATTGCATATCCCCAAGATGTTATTTGGGGATTCTACCTAAAGGTCATTGACCCGCGCACATGCTCTGCGATAATACTAACACGTAGCGCAAGGGTGTATACACGTTGTGAGAGTTTTGCGAAATTTTTGGAATGGTTCTGTTTGTTATTTATCAGTGTTTTTTTTTTTTTGTTCATATTTTTATTAGTATCATATAAGCATACACTATTGTGGGTTTGAATACGTCCCTCGTTTAAACTAACATTGGACTTCTTTTGGCAGAAATGATGATGCTGGTACAAGGTGTAACTTAAATGGTAGATATAACTTAAGGACCAGTCTACCCCTGACATCGAAAAACAAACATGCGGAGCAGTCTTTGGGGAATGCCGATAGAAGAAGAAATATAATAATAATAATATCTGGGGACGATGTCACACAGATCATCCTAGCCCCAAACTAAGCAAAGCTTGTACTATGGGTACCAGGCGACGATATACGTACTTATATAGATAGATATATACTTATATACATAGAAAACATCCATGACTCAGAAACAAATATTCGTGCTCATCACACAAATATTTGCACTTACCGGGATTCGAACCCAGGACCACCAGCTTCATCGGCAGGAGCACTACCAACTAGGCTACGGTGACCGTCAAATATGAATCTGTAGTCTGCCATAAGCTGACTGACACGAATAAATCATAATTAATATTTGATTAACATGTTGCTGCAGTGTTCAGTGAGCCTGATTGCTAAGCAAGAAGTTATGGGTTGGATCCCCACCCTGGTTTTCTGTCTATTTGTCATTGAAATAATGAAATGAATGAAATAATGAAATTTATTCAGCACTTGGGTATTAACATACACTTGTACTTGTCAAGTTCACAATGCAGTACATAAACATAGTCGAATACAGTATAAAAATTACAAAAATATAATTAGTCTAATAAATAATTAAAATTAAAGAATTGAAGGCAATGAGCATTTGGCTAGCGCAGAAGGCTCTTAACCAGTAGCTTAAATTAAACGATTAATACCCGAGGCCACCCTTTTGGGGTTCGGGCCACAGCTCAGGAGGCCGCTGAAGCAAAAGGACAGAATTCTAAGAGAGGGTGTGATCAGTTGCGCGGGATCACCGATGACGTGTTAAGGGGCCAAAGCAATCCTCGCCGCTGAGGAACCTACCCTAGCTAACCTGCGGCTTTCTCTAGCTACCTAGGTGGACGACCCGGAGAAGAAAGCCACAAAGAAACTCCGGGGTAGCTTTTTTCGTCTTCTTTTGCTTTTTGTTTTCGTTATTTTTTTTTAAATCATGTATTTTCTTACATTATATATATATATATACATACATACATAGACTCACGCCTGTTTCCCAGAGGGGTAGGCAGAGACAAGGGATTTCCATTTGTCACGATCTTTGCATACTTCTTTTGCCTCGATTACTGTCATTATATTCTTCATACATGCTCGCCGGTTTAGGGTACTTCTGACCTGCCCTTTCTTGAGAACATCTCCAATTTGGTCAGAGAATGTTCGACGTGGTCTTCCCCTTCCGGTTGTCCCATTCACACAGGCCAGGTATACTTCTTTTGTCAATCTTCTTTCATTCATCCTTTCTAAATGGCCAAACCATCTCAGCATGCCTTTTTCAATCTTTGTGACTACATCCTCTTTCACACCACAACACTCTCTTACATCAGTATTTCGAATTCTGTCTCTCAAAGTCACACCACACATACTTCTCAGAGCTCTCATTTCCACTGCATTTATTTTACTTTCATTCTTTTTCTGCCATACCCAACTTTCACTTCCATACATTAAAGTTGGCACTAACACTCCATCGTGCACGGCTAGTCGAGCCTTCTTTGATACTTGCCGGCTACTCATAAAGGCGTGTAGTGCCCTATTCACTCTATTCCCCGCATTTACTCTTCTAACAATTTCTTTTTCATATTTCCCATCTCTCGTAAACAAAGTTCCCAAATATACAAACTCATTCACCTGTTCGACTTTCTCTACTCCAATCACAATATCACACGTTGTTGTGTATTCATCCCTCTCAAATACCATTACTTTCGTCTTACCTACATTCATTTTCATCCCTTTCCTTTCAAAAGATTCATGCATACTTGTTACCATCACCTGCAACTCGTCCGCCGATGATGCAAGTAAAACTTGATCATCAGCGTAAAGCAGACATTTGATGAGTAACTCATTCATCCTTACACCGCATTCACTTTCTTTCAAATCTTTTAAACAGCTATCCATGAATAGGTTAAACAACCACGGTGACGCTACACATCCCTGTCTAACACCCTTTTGGATGCTAAACCACTCGGTGTATGACCCGTTAATCCTCACGCAAGCTCTGGAATCCCTATAAAGAGATTTTAGTGCTTGAACAAGGTTGTCGTTCAACCCATACATGGACAGCACCGACCATAGTTCACTCCTCAACACTCTATCGTAGGCCTTTTCTAAGTCTACGAAGGCACAGTAAACCTTTTGGTTTTTGCCCAAAAACTTCTCTACTATGCTTCGCAGAGAAAAGACCTGATCCGTGCATCCCATTCCTTTCCGGAAACCTGCCTGTGCATCCCATATTTTCGCATCGGTTTCTTTCACAACTCTTTCAACCAATACTTTTGCATACAACTTACCAACGACGCTGAGTAGACTAATGCCCCTATAGTTTTTACAGTCTTGCCGTGAGCCTTTCCCTTTGTCCACCAATCACTTGGCACTTGGCCGGTGGTATAGCATAAATTGAATAGGCTGCACAGCTGACTCGCTATGATGCCATGTCCAGCCTTCAGCATCTCGGAAGTTATCCTGTCATACCCTGGTGACTTACCTGATTTCATACCCTTAATAGCTTTCACAATCTCATCCATACCAATGTCATCTTTACATTTGTTCTTGTCTATACTTAGTGAACTACGTTCACTCTCTGTTACACCTCTTTCATACAAACTTTCAAAATACTCCTTCCAACGTTTTAACACGCATTCTTCCCCTTTCACTATATTTCCATCTTGGTCTCGTATGGATTTCAGTTCTGAGGTTTGAGTTATGCCTCTTACTGATCTAACGGATTTCCAGAAAAACTTAATGTTCGTCTGAAAATCCTTAGACAACCTTCTATCAAAATTATCCTTTTGTTCATTTTTCTTTTCATTCACCACATCCTTTACAATTCCTTTCATTTTCCTATAATCATTCCAGGCCCTTTCTATATCATCATTCGTCGCCTTATGCATTCGTTCGTTTGCTCTGGTGGCTAGCCAGTCTAACCACATATATATATATGTACTTAGAATAAATAAGTATGTTTATCAGTTGTATGGTTGCCATAGTACAGTCTCTGCCTAGTTCAAGATCAGATAACAGTGTGTTAATTGTCTTAGTGTTGTTGTTGAGGGTAATATACTTTTATGCTTAAATAATCGAAAGGAACGGATTTGCCTAGATAAGAGAACGGTCAGTTGTATGTACCCTTTACACCTGTGCCTGAAGTAACGCAGTGGTCACAATACTTCGGTGGCCTTGACTTTTTGGTTCGAGCCCCGTACATTTTTTTTTCGAAAAACTTCTACTTATACTTAAAATACAGTCTAGTTTTCACTTTAAATCAGCTTGTATAAAATGTTTAATTGTTGTTCATGATGACGGTCACCATAGCCTAGTTGGTAGTGCTCCTGCCTACGAAGCTGGAGGTCCCGGTAAGTAATCTTGGATCCTGTGTACCGTAAATGTATTATTTTCACATCAACATACAGTTATTGTGCATTGCGAAACCTAAATAGTGCAAACTAAAAGTGGAAAAGCGAACAAAAAGAATTCGTAATGATTTACAAGACAACTAGTGACATTGAGACGAGTAGCTGAACTAGAAAATTTGAAAATATCACTGTTAAACAGGTTAGTTACTTGTAGATGCCAATAGGTTGCGCTGTACTATTATAAAAACTACAATTTAGCACCGCAACGACATCTATACAAATATACCTGAACTACTAGACACAGATAAGAACCCAAGAAGCGCCACCTTGTGTCAAGTTGCTAAACTACGATTTGAAGTCAATATCTTGTGCTTACGCAAAACTTGTTAAGCAAAACTTAACCTCAAAAGAGGGCGCTAGTAGTCAGAAAAAAATATTCTTATAACAAAAACCAGTTAGAAAAAAAAAGAATTTAAAATGGTTCTATGTGCGGGATGTAATCAAAAGATAATAAACAATGAATATCTTAAATGCACATTCTGTAATTTTATATATGACTTAGCATGCAGCAACATAACAGAACCACAGCTTCGTAACATGTCAGCAGAAGATAAAGCTACATGGAAGTGTCAAGCTTGTATTTGCAAACTTCCAAAAGGCGATAATACCAACACCCCTATCCGTCAATCCCAGACAGAAATCAATAAAATTAACCCAGAGAAAATGAACATTACTATGAGGAAAAAGAGTAACAACGTTGCGTTTGATATAGACTTATCTGTCGATGGAATAATGGGAGACACATTTAACAGCTCGAATAGCACCAGTCCCTCTACCATCAACCAACCAGCCAACATGCTACGATCAGAAACAACACGCTCTACATAAATGGAAAATCATATGAAAACATTAATAACAACACCGCAAATGCTAGTTTCATCTCCAAAGAAGAAGGAAACACACCAAAATCATGCACGCAGTCAAACCAAAACTCACCAATATTTGATAAAAACAATCCTAGGAATAGGAAAAATGTCCAGACATTTCGGTGATCAATTAAACATTATTTATCAAAATGTACAAAGTATTGGAAAAACGCATTTAATTGAAGAATTTATAAATAGTCACAAAATCGATATATTGTCCTTATCCGAAGTTTGGAAAAACAAACATTTCTGTGAGTCTATCTCATTTCCAGAGCATAAAATTGCGTCTCTATTCTGCCGCCAATCCCGTGAAGGTGGTGGAGTTTGCATAATTGTGAAAAAAAACATAGAGTTTGTTGAAAGAACTGATATTGTCAACCTCTCAAAAGAATTTATTATAGAATTTAGTGCAATAGAGATACCAAAGCTCAACTGTATAATAGTAGGAATATATAGAGCAGATCGACAAATAGATATTTTTTATGAATAGATAGATAAAATGTTACATAAATTTAACACTAAAGACAGAAATAAATATATTTTGTTAGGTGGGGACTTCAATATAAATATTCAAAATAATGATAGACAAACTCAAGACTTTTTAGACCGAATGCAATCACATAATTTACGACAGTTAATCGAGGAACCCACGAGGGTAACGAAATATAGCGCTACTTGTATCGACCTATTATTTACCAATTACAAAAGTGATGAAATTAAATCAAATGTCCAGGACTACGGAATTTCAGATCATAAAGCAATAAATACAAAACTAAAACTTGACGCCAAACAGAAAAGTAAGCTATGGTACATAAAAAAAAAAAAAAATTCCAATTCCATTATGGAACTCTTTAAAAATTCATTGAAAACTTTAATCTGGGAAAACATAATAGATCACAAAAAGAACATTAATACAAACTATAACAACTTAATGTTAACAATTAACGAAATCCTAAATGAACACATACCAATACGAAAAATAAAACTAAATTCCATCACAAAAAAAAGCTGGTTAACTACTGGGTTAAAAAAATCTTGCCATCATAAAAGAATATTAAAAGTCATCTTAAATGAAACAAACAGTCACGTAATAAGAAAATATTTCAACACATTTTGCCGCATATTGAAACGAAGTGTTAAAATTTCAAAAAGAAAAGCATACATACGACAGATGGAAAAATCAGACAACAAAACAAGTACCATGTGGAAAATAATAAATACAAATAATGGTAAAACTAAAAAATACAATCATAACAATATATCGTTAAACATAAACAATAAAATTACCAAATGCCCTCCTATTATATCAAATTATTTCAATGTATTTTTTGCAACAATAGGCGAAAGCCAAAATAACCGACCAAATAAAAAACCTGCAGGACAACCAGCTAAAAACTCCCTAATTTATTCTATGTACCTCCAACCTGTAAATCAAATAGAAATTGCTAAAATTATAAAATCAACCAAAAATAAACATAGTTGTGGCATAGACGAAATCCCGCCTATCCTGATGAAAAAATGCGCACTTGAACTCTCTACTCCCCTCACGCTCTTAGTAAATCAAAGTTTCAACGAAGGAAAATTTCCGGATGCGTTGAAAATATCACTTGTAAAACCCATACATAAAAAAGGCGACACACTCTTACCTAACAATTACAGGCCTATAGCTCTATTGCCCACCTTCTCAAAAGTTTTTGAAAAGGCGATGTGCATTAGACTACATCAATTCTTAGAAAAAAATAACATACTTGATGACAGACAAAATGGATTCAGAAAATCAAAATCTACTACGTTAGCAGTATACAACTATGTGCAAACAGCTCTACAGAGCATAAACGATAAAAAACATGCAATAGGGTTACTACTCGACATGTCAAAGGCATATGATAGAGTCTCGTATCATATACTTCTAAACAAGCTATACGGATCAGGTATTAGAGGACATGCCTACCATTGGTTCAAATCTTATCTACAAAATAGAACTCAAATTGTACAAATAGAAAGCTTCGATACAGACAAGAATGAAATTGTAAACATACGTTCAGAAACAATACAACTAACTGGCGCAATTCCACAGGGCAGTGTATTGGGCTGCATATTGTTTTTAGTTTACATAAACGACCTTCCAAAAATACTTAATAAAGACAATACTGTACCGGTGCTCTTCGCGGACGATATTTCAATATTAATAAAATGTGAAAATAATGAGGACCCTATCCCACTTATAAAAGAAACATTGGACACTGCCACTACCTGGTTAGAAGAACACAACCTGGAAATAAACTACAATAAAACGAAAACTATGCAATTCCGATCTTACAAGAAACCACCCCTCAACACAAACATAACCTACCAAAACACACCTTTAGAAACCGTTGAAACATTTAACCTACTAGGATTACACATCGACACACATATAAACTGGAAAACACATATAACAGAAATTAATTCCAAAATATCGAAATTTACTTACGCACTCTTCCAAATTAATGAAAACACTAATACAAACACCGCCCTGTCTGCTTACTATGCTTACGCATATTCCTGGTTAAGGTATGGCATTATGCTGTGGGGAAATAGTGTGGAGGCGACTCAGCTGTTTATAATGCAGAAGAAGTGTGTAAGAATCATAAGTCACATAGACAACACCCAAAGCTGTAAGCCTTACTTCATCAAATACAATATATTGACCCTACCATCAATATACATCCAAGACATATGCCTCTTTGTACGTAAAAACATGGACACATTTACAAAAGTCGAAGACACGCATACGAGAAACACACGTCACAAAAAAAGACTATATCTTCCACCATCTAGAATAAAAATGCTAAATGAAAGCCCACACTATATGGCGATAAAAATATTTAATAAATTACCACCTGACATAAAAAATGAAACCCATTGTGTAGCATTCGGTAAAAAATTAAGAACATTCTTATTAAAAAACTGCTTTTACTCAAACAAGGAATATTTAGAAAAACGACATACCTAATTCCAATATAATTATTTCTATAAAAATGTATGAACCAATTTAAATTCTATATCTACTTCAAAATTATCTTGACATTTTACTTGGTGCTATGAGAAAATATAAATTAATGGACATCCTATTTAATTTATTTTAGATTTAGTTTTAGATTTAGTTTTAGATTTATTTGAATTATGCCCTAGACGTATATTAAGATTATTTAGACAATTGTTAATTATAGTGATCATCGTTGCATTATATAGAGACAAACTTTAAATTACTAATATTTATATCACTAAAAAAATAGAATTATATAACAAAAACAAATAACGTAATTGAGATAAAGGACATTTATTCCTAATTTTAATAATTAAACTTGCAATGCCTGCAAAAGGCCACTAAGAGCAAAATTTGTACCTAATATTATTATTAGATAAGGTCTGTACAACACTTAGTCGCAAATAAACTTTTGACTTTGACTTTGACTTAAGTGCAAATATTTGTGTGATGAGCACGAATATTTGTTTCTGAGTCATTGATGTTTTCTATGTATATATGTATTTATCTATCTATATAAGTATGTATATCGTCGTGTGGTACCCATAGTACAAGCTTTGCTTAGTTTGGGGCTAGGATGATCTGTGTGACATTGTCCCCAGATATTATTATTATTATTTACTATTTCTGCAACTCATTTATAATTGACTGTCTCGTTGGTCTAGCGGTAGCGTGTTCACCCGCTGAGAACGAGGTCCTGGGTTCAGAGGTTCAAACCCGGATCGGGCAAAAAGTGATATTGGGACTTTTCTGTAAAAAGAAAAATTTCAAATCAGCCTGAAGTCTGGGAGTTAGCGGTATTATACCCCCGTGCTTTGGAGAGCACGTATAGCCGTCGGTCCTGTACCTGACCTCTTTCCGGTCGTGTCGCTAGGCGGCCCATCGGATCATGAGACTGATGGAATAGAAAGTGCTCCTGTGTTTGCGCACACACTTCTGCATATATGTCATATGTCCCGCGCAGATGGCTAATCTCTATTGAGACTGGCCACCGTGGCCGATATTCGGCTAGGAGGGCATTATTATTATAGTTGATGCTTTGTCTTAAAGAAACGGCAGTCTTGTATGGGACAGGGTTAAATTATTAAAAAAACCTTTTTATCCTATCAATAAATATTAAACTTGTGTAAGTACTTAGCTAATACTTAACAATACCCCAATAAATTGCACCTGCTATTTTTTCTCCCTCTCTAATTGGTACCAAGAGAAAGTAACATAAATAATGAAATCGTCTGATTGTAAAAAGGTTTTAGTTAAAAGACGCCGAGTTTTGGCTTTAATTAATTGTTTGTTTTAGTAAAGACGGAAATTCTTTAATTCTTTATCCAATAATATGAAGTTTTAAGAGAACCAACTGCTGAATAATTGACGCTGCAATTATTAATGACTTCTATTTTAAGTACTATGTTCCCGTTGGAACTTAGCGTGCAATAAAACTAGGTACTAAACTATTATTATTTAAGATTTGTGTACATGAACATGTCTGTTTGTCCTGAGTCTGGGAGTAAATTATCTATATAAGTATGTATTTACAAAAGAAAAATAGTATAGTATAGTATTTCAGTTATCTGGTTTCCATAGTAGAAGCTCTGTTTAGTTTGGGATCAGATGACCGTGTGTGAATAATGTCCCAGGATATTATTATTATTATGTTAACACAAAACTGTAAACTAAAAATATAAGGAAAGTGTATCACAATTCCGTTATGGAATTATGAAAGACCTATTTTATGTCGCAGATTGCTATATATAAAACCATTTCCTTGGCATGAAACAGGAAACACATAACTCATGGTAAGTCATTTTTTAATTCCTGTGAAGTTGCAGTTATGAACTTGCTCTGTTATTTTAGAAACTTGCCATGCAATTTACACTTTTTCCATAATATAATACCAGAAACACATAACATAGTGGAAACTTTTCATAATTCCAGTGTCAAATTACATTAGAATTAAAATTGACCTACCCTATGTTCCAGCATGCAATCTACCAAACTATTTTATTTCCTTAACATGATACCAGAAACACATAACATAGAGAAAACTATTCATAAGTCCAGTTTCAATTACATTGGAATTAAAATTGAACTGGCCTATGTTCCAGCTTGCAATATACCTAACTATTTTATTTCCTTAACATGATATCAGAAACACATAACATAGGGCAAGGTTTTGATAATTCCAGCGCCCATTACATTGGAATTAAAATTGACTGTCCTTAAGTTCCAGCATGCAAAATATTAAACTATTTTCATAATATAATATTTAGTAATTTTATAATAATATTTAATAATTTTATAGCTCAGGTTTTCCTTTTTTAAGCACCAGCCGCACTAATTATAGTACATACCATACCATATAATGTATAAATAAATAAAATAAAAAATAATAGAAATAAATAACGTATAACATTAATACATAACGTGCTCCTTGTGGGCTAAATATACTCAAAAATCTTACAACGCTCTTCGTATCCAATACAACAACGCGTTTAGGGTACTGTTGGGTCTGCCACGTTTCTGTAGCGCATCGGGCATGTTTGCTGAAGCCAGAGTGGACTGTATCTACGCCACAATGCGCAAACGGTGTGCATCCCTGGTGAGCAGGATTCGTTCCCACTCTAACAGCATTCTAGCCATGATCGCAGGCAGATTTGACTGCCTATACATGAATCACTGCTGCACTCTTTCTTACGGAATGGGGCATCAGTGATTCATGTATTCCACTAAACAAAATCTTAGCTATATTTTTACTAACATAGATTATAAAATAAGTCTTATGTATTACTAACAATTTTGAGTCTTTGATTACTTTAAAAAATAACTTTATTATTATTATAAGCACAAGTGATAAGCAACATTATTAATTCCAGTGTTAATAATACTGGAATTTGAATTACTTGGCCTACGTTCCTAGCAGAGCCTTAGCTTAAAACAAAATAGTTTTGGTAGATTGCATGCATATATACCAAAACTATTTTCTTTTCACAAGGCCGGAAACACATTCTTTAACAATACGTATCATTAATCATTACGCTAACAGTGTCCGTATTTATGGAAGTTCTCCTCTTATTTCCGTCACATTTGGCCGACAAAGACTCATATATCTTAGATCCGAGAATTATTCATGTAACGAAGAAAAAAGAATTACTACTAATTTACTCAAAAACTGCAGCGGTAATTCAAGCTTTATGTTCTAATGCTTAAAGTTTATATTTAATTGGGGGGAAATCAAAGGAAACCCCAGTTTCCTAACACGTGTGTGGTCCAACACGGTGTTGATGTATTGCCGTGCAAAAATACTAGTGCGATTTTTCGAATACACTTAAGTGTTTAAAACTATTTGATGAATTTGTTTTATATGTTCCTATAAATTACATTGATGGAATTAATTAATTTATACAGGCATGGTGCTTACTTAAATTTTCTGAGAAGATAAGAGGCTTGAATCGGAAGCAAAACGAATCTGGTTTTCAATGGGGCAAAAACAGTTACGTCGCTTTTTTAAATTTATGTGAAACAGGTTATTGTTATTTTTCATTTAAAATCACCGTCCATCTTCTCAATTGAAATGGTTAATGTTTTTAAGAGTCCAGTGACAGCTTACGTATTCCATTCATTCTGTGTGTGAGTCTGTTTGTCAAAACGATAACTTTTACGAAATACGTATGAAAGTATATATGGTAACAAATTGTAACGAAATTCGCTTTTATACTGAAAAAAGGTAGATTATCAGTTCCGCTATATGTTTAATTATATTCTTTGTACATGTATCTGAAGTAATTTCCGTTTTGTTTGTGAAAAAAACAATACAATTTTCAATACAATAATATTTACAGATCAATAACACCCAATTAATTAAAATCAAACATCAATAACAATAAATACCTAGTTAAATAATATTACTTACTTATAAAATTAACCTTATTAAGTATACCTAATATGTAATATCAAAACAATCTTACTTATAGTGGATCGATTGAACAATCCACTAAGTGTTGTTGTGGAAAAATGTGCCACTGATTCCCGCTTATCCTTTTCCTCTGAAGGGCCCAACAAACGTGTACGGTTCCCAGGTTACAGTTAACCGTACACGCAGAAACAATGGGCTGGCACCCTTCCAATATAGGAATCGGACTGCAGATCCAGCGCCGGGTGGGTTCGTAACTGGTACAGGGTAGCACCAGGGGAGGCCAACGTCGACTCGACAGGAACAACACGATTGTAGATAGTAGAATCTTCACTTTTATTGTCACGAGAGTTTCTTGTTTACAATTTGCTTCTAGTACTACTGCTGGATACGGAATGAATATCCAGGTTTTTTTTTTTTTTTTTTTTTTTTTAACATGACGTGTGCAGTTAGCCTTACGGCTTTTACTGCTTCACCGGGCAGTAGGGGTGAGCGTGGGCTCTAACCGGCCTAGCAAATAAAACTACAAACTAAGTACCCGCGCCGTAGGGCACCCCCTGTGGGGTTCGAACCTCGGCTCTGGGCGGATACTGACGGGGAGAGGGTGAGAGATCATGGTTTTTAGGGAGTTTAGTGCAACTTTCGCTCTACGTTAATGACATGACGCGGCCCCCCGTCCGCGTTGAGGGGGGCTTTTTATCGGTACGATATGCAAACTAAGGGTCATGGAGGACGCTGGTGGTCGCGACGCGTTCGCGGTCGTACTCGCATCCGGCGAGTACGAAATATCGGTTGTGCAGTGTTGCGAGAGTCTCTGATCGATTTGATGTGGTCAAGGTAGACGGTGATCTCGTCGTCCGAGTCGTCTAGGACGTGCTTCGGACGACGGTGCTTAATTGAGAATCGGAGGGGAGTGTAGTTGACCGCCTGTACCACCAATTTACTTGGATGGTGAGTGGCAGAGTCAAAATACCGTTTGGACGTTTGCTTCATCCATTGCCTGATGGTAGGCAATTGGAAATCGGCATGGAGGCTTTTGTTACGGACGAACCATGGTGCGCCCACGGCCCGTCGCATAAACTTGTTTTGGACTATCTGCAAGTAGTGGATGAGGTAACTCTTTGCGTGCGCGAAGACCGGGCTCGCATAGGTCATCATGGGTCGAATGCACGTCTTGTAAATTCTCACCTTGTTTTCAAGGGACATTTTACTGCGTGCATTCAGGAGGCAGTGTAATCGAAAAAGGGCAAATGAGGCACGGTTACGAGCGTATCTCAGATGGTCCTTGAAGTTTAACTTCTGATCGAGGATCACTCCCAAATATTTGGCTTTCTTCTCCCAAGGGATCGGTTCACCAAACATTCGGACGGGATCTGCGGTGGGCTTGGGGTCGGCCCTGGAGAAGAGCACGGCGGCGCTCTTGGTGGGATTGACTTCGATCCTCCACTTCCTAAACCATTTGCCGAGGGCATCGGCTGAGGATTGGAGTTCTCGGTGGATGGCGGACGGGTCTCTACTAGAGTAGTAGAGAGCTGTGTCGTCGGCGTAGAGGGCTAGATGAGCCTTCTTGGGTTTGGGGATGTCGCTGGTGTACAGCGAGAACAGGAGCGGAGCAAGGACTGAGCCTTGGGGAACTCCTGCGCGTATCGGTCGGAGGGAGGAGTAATTTCCCTCGACGCGGTAGCGAAACGTTCGATCCGTGAGGAAGTCTCGTAGGATGTGCACGAGACGGTCAGGCACTTTGAGTAGAAGCAGCTTATATAATAAGCCGTTGTGCCAGACCTTATCGAACGCTTTGGCCACGTCGAAGAAGAGTGCTCCTGTATGGGCTCTTTGACGGGCAGCTTTCACCAGGATGTGTTCGACAATGCGATGCACCTGGTGAACGCTGGAGTGTCTGGCTCGAAAGCCAAACTGCTCGTCAGGGAGGATGTTGTTTGCGTGAATGAACGACGACAAACGGGCGTGGATGATACGCTCATAGAGTTTCCCCATGGCGCAGAGGAGGCTAATGGGGCGGTAATTCGCCGGGTCGGATTTGGGTTTGCCGGGTTTCGGGATACCAATCACGTTCGCCTGTTTCCACTGGTGTGGAAAGATGTTGTTGGAGAAGGCCGCGTTGAATATCGCGACCATCAGGCTGAGTAGAAGCAACGGGAGTTGCTTGAAAACGCGATTGGTGAGTCCGTCATATCCGGGGGCTTTGCGGGGGCGGAGTTCTCTGATCAGAGTTTTAACTTCGTCGATAGTTACTGGCCTCAGGGGATCGTCGTCGTCGTCGACGTCGGCGTCCTCCCGGACCTCGGAGTCGACCTCATTGAGGTGATCCGGGTCTACTGGTAGGTTGCTGGGAGAACATTGGGTCTCTAGATTGTCGGCCATGCATTCAGCTTTTTCGTCGTCATCGAACGCAGGGCGTTGATTCGGACGCGTCAGCGGGGGGATGGTCCAGTCGGTGTCTGTCTTAAGTCGCTTGCAGAGCTGCCAAAAGGCCCTCCGCGAGGGTTGAATCTCGTCTAACGTCTTATCCCACTTGGAATTCCGCGATTCGATCATACGCTCCCGTACTGTACGCAGTAGGTCACGCATTCGAGTGCGGTTTTCTTCGGTGTTATAAGAGTCGTAGGCTCTGATGGCCGCATTCTTCTCGGTCACTAGCTCACGCAAATCGTCCGGGAGCTTCCAGCGTCTGAAATCGTCAGCCGCTGGGACCTCCCGGGAACATTCGTTCACTTGGATTTGAACGTGAGTCGTGAACGATCCGATAGCTGCGATCGTTTGTTCAGGGGTCTCTATGAGGGACGGGATTGAGTCTAAGTGCACCGACGTGGCTGACTTGAGTTTGCTCTCAAGTTTCTGCCAGTCGGTTACATATCTGGGAGGGAGGTTGCTGTCCGCGCCGGAGTGGCTTGTGCGGGAGGCAAGGCTAAGGACGACTGGCCTATGGTCAGAGTCTAACTCGTGGTGCACTTCTACAGAAGCCAAACGTAGGTTTATATTCAAAGGAGTGCAATATCGAGTATGTCGGGTCGGTGATTGTCAATTATGGGGAAGTGGGTCGGTTCGAGAGAATATCCAGGAAAATCGCACAGTTTATATACAGGTTTGATTTCTTTGTTCTTTAGGGTTCACCAATCAGCGCGAAGCGCCTAAACCAAGAATACCCTCCTTTCACATTTGGGTAAAACATTTTAAATCGTAATATCGTAATACCCACTGAACAAAGTTATCAATTTTACAAAAAATTTCCCAAAGTTGGATTTATAATGACACCCTTATTTTTCTGGGGTGTAAAATAAAATTACGAACCAAAATATACATATATATAAATAGGTATATAGCGAAATAACTGAGTTATAGCGCTTTTTATGAAACTGTCGTCGTTACGGTACAGTTTCGAGGTAGCTAAGCGTCTGCCAAAAGAAAACGCTTAATAACTCAGCTTTCCGCCATATGACCCTTACAAATTTGGTATGCTCTTATAGGCCTCGATTAGGGCTATCCAATAAAACAATCAGGTTACATATAGCTATAACCATTAAAAAGATATAGGTAAAAAACCTATCTAGGCTACCTAGGTCCGTATCTCATGACCTAGATTATTCTAGGTCTCAGTCTAGTCTAATCTTCGTAGAACTAGCTCATCTTTATATGATAACAATAATTTGATACGGCTTAGGTAACCCAGATGGCCTAGGTATGCCTGGAAAACCTAGAAATCTAGATTTAGTTATAATTTCTAGATTCCTAGGGTTGGGTGAATGAAATTTTTATATGTTATAGATATGGGTGAAAATAATGCAAATACATAGGTTTTAACTTTGTAAAACCTAAAACCTAGCGGTGAAAAATAATCTAAATTTAATTTGCTTATATCTACCAAAATATTAAAGTTTTATGAAAATATCAATTAAACGTAATTAGTTTGTAAGTATATCTATCGTAATTATCCAAAACAAGCACTCGCAATGACCTAAACTCGTTATAAAAGTTAATTAAAGTTGCGAAAAGTTTACTCAAACGGCCGCTTGATGTCGCTGCCTGTACCATCGTCATTTTTGCTAAAATGTTTTGGATATTTACGTGAAACGTGATTGGCTGCGGTAGTTCTGCACCTCCCGTAGTTAGGATGAGTTGCCGGCCGAAAGTTGCCTGGGTCCGTCGCCAACATTACTATTTAACTAAATAAGCGTAAGTTAGCTTGCATTGATCAATACTAAATGCAATATACAAAGAACGTATGGCTTCTGGAGAGTTTATGATTCAATTAAAAAAAACAGACCAAAAACACACAGAAGCAAGTTCTTGGTTTTATTTTACCTGTCCGCTCTATATTATATTGCATCTCTATAACTTGAACAATATACTATTATACCTACTTAAAACATAATACCTTCTGCGAGAAAAATGAGAGTCTTAAAAAATATTCGCCGTAATAATAAGTTCCCAAAATTCACCGTTCAATAAACACGTTATTTTTTTGTCCTCAGCTGTATAATAAAATGAAACTCTAATACTGTCCGCGCTTCTTAAAGGACCGTTTTTATCAACGCTAGGATGAGCATGGCGATCATTTATCATAATCAAGGTTTGAAGCAAACATCGGATTGTAGGCGAAGGACGCAGGTATGGAAGACAAGACGTCGCATTTGAGAATTCGAGCAGAGAGAGAGATTGAATTTCACTATATTTTTATGTATTTATTCTTGTACCCACATAAGATACAATCGATAGAGACAAGTACGAAGATTTTATTAATAAAAAGGTACTGCCTATTTTGCCAGAAATTTCTTCCAGCAGACCGGCGACATAATAGTGCAAGCGAGCCATAATAATCGGTGTAAGTCTATAATACACTTATATACTAATTACTTGTTACCTATCATAAGTTCGAAAAATAATTGAACGAATTTCATTTCACCTAAAATTTTCAACTATCTATCGTTTCGTTTTTTTTTCGCCTAAGTCACATCTGCCACTATATCAGTTACATTTGGTCGAAAAAAATAATCGCCCCACCCCTCCGCGCCTACGCGGGCTTAAATAACACTCTAGGGGTAGCGAAACCAGAATGTGTGGAGTCGGTTTTGCAGCGATTCGTTTGTGTCACGAAATTTTATAGCACAACATATTGACTTTTTATGACACTATTTTAATTCAGTAATATGTTATTTTGGTGTGGTGAAAATATGGCAAATAAAGCATTTGGCAAATGAAAAAAGTTCAAAAAAGGTTTCGGCCAATAGTAAAAAGTTATTTTGTAAATCAGTGAAAAATTGTTCGGTAAAATAATACCTATGACACATGACACTTCGGTTATATTAAAATATGTCAAATAATGCATATAGCAAAAAGGAAGGATATTATTAGAGTCATCAGTCCAAGTAAAACTGTTAAAAAGTCAATTGTCAGAATTACATGTTCAATACACAGATGCCATTGACTCACGGGATAGACTCCAAATCATGATAGACGGCTTTAATCAATGTCGCATTGAATATGACTATGCACTGAACAAATCCCATAGCCTAGAACAACAACTTGAACAGGCTAATAATGAAATATCATTACTGAGATCTCAACTACAATCATTAAAACATAATTTAATTGATTCACAGAACCAAACACTATATGATGAGTTGGTAGTCAAAGACCCTTCCATGGTTTTTGTTGCTGCCAATAACCAGTCCTGTAGCACAAAACTGCCCCCAAGGGATGATGATTGTATTAAAATGAATTCAATGGTTGATGGCTGTAGCAAAAATAAATTTAAAAAATATCTAAAAACAAATAAATTTATTAGAAAGTCCCAAACCTTGATAAAAAAAAAAAATTCTTCTTTAAATATGATAAACAAAATAGGGAACGATTAGAATTAATAGAAAAATTTAATATAAATACTATGAAATTAAAAAATGATAGTTTAAAATACACTTGTGATTTAGAAGCTCAACAGAAGAAAATGGACTCTCTTAAAGATGAACTCCATACATTAACAATAAAGTATGAACTATCTGAAAAACAGACACAACACTAAATTCTGGCTATGAATGAGCTGATTGACCTTGGCAATTATAATAATGAAAGATTAGAATCGCTCAGCAATAATTATTCCTGTATGTGTCAACGGTCACTCAGCCGTTCCTCTCCACCAAATGATACTTCTGCTTTATTGCAAATTAGTAATGATAAGAATAACACTAGTTTCATTAGTCAATCTCAATCTGTAACGAACAAAACATTAGCAGTTAAGTCATACACAAAGAAAAATATTTTTAAACCTGAAATAACAATATTCAGTGATGTAATAGGTAAAAACTTAGGGCGCCTACTGTCAACAGGAGGACATTCAAACATCAATTTTCGTATGCCGGGTGCCTCTTGTCACCACATTTTTAAAAAGATCCTTAATTATAAATTTAACAATGATGGAAATCTAATTCTTTTTTTGGGCACTAGCGGTAATTTAAACAGAAAAACACTAATAAAGTATATTGATTGTTTAGATCATTTAAATATAAGTAAAATTGTTATGTTTACATTTCCTTATAGCCATAGTTTGTCACAGGAGGAAAATAGGATAAGGTATAATTTGAATTTGACATTACATACAATGTCTAACTATCTGAGAGAAAAACTACATGTAATTGACATTAAATCCTATGTTAAGAAACCTTTTTATTTGACAAAAGATAAGTATTGTTATCTGCCTAGTTTTTATACCAGACAAATAGCTTTGTCGCTATGTTATTGTTTTCATATTTCAGCCAAGAACTTGGCTAAACATACTGCTTCTATTGAGCAATGTACTGATGCTATAGATAATGTCAGTACTTTTCCTACTGACGATGACATATCCAGATTGAATGGTGACATCTGTATACAGGATAATTTAAATTAACTGATATGACAATAGAGAATCACTCTTGCATAATAGCAAATTCAAATCTTAATTGTACAGTCAAGCTAGATAAGGAATGTACAGATCTTATAATGGAAAATAATATGAACCCATCAAAAATAAATGCCTACAATATGAAAAACCAAAAAAATTGTATCAACCTGGTGCATCAAAATATTCAAGGTTTGATGGGGAAAGAGTTAGAATTGGAGTTGTTTTTGAATTGTAGCAATATTGATATTTTATGTTTAAGGCAGGGTAGGAAAAAAATACGTGGTCGTGATTTTAATTTAAGAATAAATAATGTTGACATTAAAAGCGATTTAGAAGTTGCGACTGAGTTTGAAAAATAGTTTTCTAATGTTCCAATCGATGTTACCAAATCTCTCGCGTCTTCTTCTGTATCTGCTGAGCTAATACTCCAGCAAAGCGTCGAGAAGTGTGACACAGATTTTGAATTCTCGGTGGTTAACGCTAAAGATATTTTGAATGCTTTCAAAAGTATTAATATGAAAAACACTAGGGATCTGTGGGATTTATCTGTTAAGACTATTTCATCAATTATAACTATAATCGCCCCACATCTAGCTGCTGTGTTCAATTGCTGTGTCGCATCTGGCGTATTTCCTGACTTGATAAAGTATAGTAAAATTATTCCATTGTTTAAAGCTGGTGATACTTCAGATCCTTCAAATTTCCGACTTATTTCCGTATTGCCCACTCTAAGTAAAATATTTGAAAAGCTAATGCTTAGCCAGTTGCTCAGTCACTTTAATATACATAATTTACTTCATCGGAAACAGTTTGGATTCACGAAGGGTTGTTCAACTATAGATGCAGGAGTCAATCTGTTAAAAAGTATATTCGCGGCTTGGGAGGACTCGCAGGATGCATTAGGTATTTTTTGCGATTTTTCCAAAGCATTTGATTGTGTTCATCATGACACTCTTGTCAGGAAACTACACCACTACGGTATCAGGAACAAGGCTCTCTAACTTTTGACTTCTTACTTGGGCAATAGAATTCAGAAGGTCGATATAAATGGTAAAAAATCTGCGGGATCCCCAGTGGTAATAGGCGTTTCACAGGGATCGATTCTCGGCCCATTATTATTTTTAATCTATATTAATGACTTACTCTACTATGTAAGGGATAAACATGAGATTGTTTTGTTTGCGGATGATACTTCATTGACGTTTAAAATAAATCGACAATTACGCAATTTTGACGAAGTAAATGACGCAATCTCTAAAGTTGTTCATTGGTTTAATGCTAATAATCTTTTGCTAAATGACAAGAAAACTAAAGTCATCAAATTCTCTACACCTAATGTGAAACAGGTGGCTACCAATGTACAGCTTAATGGGGCTGGGTTGACCCCTGTTGAGTCAACTGTGTTCTTGGGTATCACAATTGATTCAAAACTACAATGGGGCCCACAAATAGAAAAACTATCAGGCAAATTAAGTTCTGCTGCATATGCTGTTAAAACTTTAAGACGGCTTACTGATGTGGATACAGCTAGAATGGTTTATTTCAGTTATTTTCATAGTATAATGTCCTATGGAATTCTTCTCTGGGGTACCGCTGCGGACATTAACACCATATTTGTATTTCAAAAAAGAGCTGTAAGAGCGATATATAAACTTGGTCCGCGAGAATCTTTGAGAGAGAAGTTTAAAGAGATTAACATTCTGACTATGGCATGTCAGTACATATATGACAATCTAATTTATATGCATAAATATAAAGACTCCTTCTGTAAAAGGAGTGATACTCATAATATAAATACTAGATATAAGCATAACTTTGTGTTACATACCACCCGTCTCCACAAAGTAAGTAACTCTTTTATGGGGCAATGTATAAGATTCTATAACCAACTTCCCAATGATATCCGAGAAATGTCTATGAATAAGTTTAAAAGAATTATAAAAGCCAAATTGTGTAGCAGGGCTTTCTACAAAACTTCTGATTATTTAAGTGACAAAACAGATTGGGATTGAGTCGCTCTAAATTAACACATTTAAATACAATGAAATTTTATGTAAGAAATAAATATTTTAAAAAAGGATTCCTACTGAGTTTTCTGGCAGTGTTTCTCAGTAGCTGTCACGTCATGCACTGCACGGTAGGGTAAAAAAAATTACGATTCCACACAAATGTAATGTTTTAACGGAATAAATGACTTTTTCATTTTCATTTTCAGAAGTCGGTCAATAGATTGCAGTAAAATGAAATTGGAACAAAAATAAATCGGTAAAGTGATCGGTTCCCCTAATTACTATTACAAATTTACTTAAATACATATACAACAATAATGTTGTATATGTATTTAAGTATTATATATATTCGACATAAGTCCAATGCAAAACTAAATAATATTCTATATACTAATAAATTCTATGAGGATGAAATGGAAAGATAGTAATTTTTCACTCATCTTTTTATGAGTGAATAGTGTTGCTGTTTCGTATATTTGGCGGAAAAGACTTCCACGATCTAACTGCATGAACAGCAAAGGAGTAGGAATAAAAATCAGTTTTATGTATGGAATGTTTTAGGTGGGATTTCAGGTAGATGTACACATACCATCAGTTGCAGTTTTATAAGAAAACCGCTCTCGCAGATAGGAACAACATCCAATCTTTCTCAAAACCTACGATCAATGTAATTCTGTTAAAAATATGTAATCGTTTTTTTATATATAGATTTCATTATATGCAGTTATAGTATATAGGCAAAGCGTACACAGTAATAAAAAAAACTGGAGTAAACTGTATCTTGGACCGCAAACTGAAGTAGTTAAGTTTAGGTAGATTAAAAGTAAGATTATATCTATCGATACTTAACCCTTTGTTTAAACTGCCACCACTCGTTGAAGGGAGGTGTATTTTAATATTATCTAAAATTTTACAATTTGTACCAACAGCATAATCCATCGTCAATGTCTTTATCACTGTCTTAGAATTCGTAGAAAATTCTAATGCGTCTTCTCAATATAATTCTTTAATTGTATAATGAGGCTACCTTTTGACACATTTTTCTTTGAACTTTAAACATGCTTACGATATGTTGGACAAGGCCGTGTGCCTAATTAGCTGCGTGTTTACGAGCATAGTAAAAATAAACCAAGCGTGTGACCCTTTTGTCAACACTGAAAAAAAGGACAAACGCACACGCGCCGTTCGCGTTATACTCCTTGTGTCAACGAGGCCTTCGATTTCGGAGATCGGATAGATGCCCTAACGCATAAAGTATAAAATATTTCTATTCAGTGTGTTAGGGGTCTTTTCGTGTACCAATTTTACTGTAATAATATTAAAATTGGTTTAGTACATTGAGTATAACTTTAAGCACCAATCACGTACGAATATATAAAATAAATAATTATCTGTGATGTGATCATACAATGCCATCTAGACTACACTAAGCAAAACTTGCACAACGCATAATAGAAAAAGGATAGAAATACTTATTTATTTACCTACTTAACCTAATTCCATATGTACAGACGCCAGCACATCAAGCAACCCCAATCTGTCAAATTTCCCCAATTGTAAATGAACCTTATCCATTTGTGATAAAGTTGAAAATCTAGAATAGAAATTTGACAGATTGGGGTAGCTTGATGTGCTGGCGTCTGTATATGCATAATTATATAATGCATAATTATACCCGTAATGAATTGTCGTCAATTGTCGTGGTCAATCTGAAAGCCTCTAAATAGACTCCGGACTCAAGTGGGCCGAAGCATAGTTAGTAGCGTTGTCTTTTTAAGAAGAAATAAAGAAGGAAAAGAAAGAATCCATGAGCCACCCAACAATCATTCAATTCATTCAACACACCAACATCGTGGTTTTATCAGGCTATAAAACCAAACTAAGAAAAACTAAGTCTAATTTATCTATAGATTCTCGTTACTAGATGGACCGATGATCTTGTAAGGGTCGCTGGGTGCGAATAGCGCAAGTCCGGCAATTGTGGAGATCTTTGGAGGTGGCCTTTTTCCAGCAAGCGTTTTTCGGCTGATATGATGATGATGATGATGACTCGTTATTAGGTACGTACGCTAATCGTTTAATGTCCAATAAAATCCAATATCTGTTAGTAAGTTTGTGAACAGAGGTTGCTCTTATATCTACTACCTACTTGTACCTTTCGTAACTAGGAAAGAAATTCCATGCGATGTCTATAACTGTGTGCATGTTTTGAACTAGAGGGAGGTTGAAAGGTCCTTCCCAGGGGTGGGATAGCTCATTTGTCTTCGGATATCAAAGTTATGATTAGGAAACGTTGTTTAAAATACAATTGGATTACTGGATGTAGGGTAAAGTATGATATATTGCATATCCTGAATTTTCGAGTGCTGTATTTTCATCTAAATAAATTATAATTTCAAATCCTGTATCAACTTTAATTAGAATCATCATGGAATCGTAAAACTCACCCTCGGTTGATATTGGAACTCTGGTAACGTAGTATTCTATTTATTTTCTTCTATTTCTATTTCTTCTTACCTAACCTAACCTTCTTTTGTAAATTCATACTTATATAGATAATTACACCCAGACCCAGTACAAACAGAATATGTTCATGCACACAAATACCGTGGGTCATCTTTCCTGGGTGGGAATCGAACCCACGATCTGCGGCGTGCAAAGCAAGCATTTACCAACCACGCCACAGGCTAGTCTAGTATTCTATTTCTTTCAATAATGTATTAAACATTGTAAACTTTTTTTTACACGCGGGCTCTCACTGTCGAAATTAATACCAGTCTCGCGGGGTACTTAACAAATATATAATTAACTGACCGAAAGGCACTAGACTTAGTACAACTACCTATAGGTCATCCAAATAGTTTTTATGTATGGGAATAGAACTCGGGACAGGAAGTGGCAAGGTGACTGCCTTAACCACTGCGCCACTCGGCAGTCAATAACTTTAACCATATATTTCCTTTATAAATTGCCTTTTATAAATTTCTTCATAGCGGTCCGTCTAAATGAAGACAAGCCTTCTGCAACGGTAATTATTATAAAGCATTAGTGTGCAAACAACTACGCACTTAATTCCCTCACTTTTACGGCCCGATGGATCGGGTTGCCATACGCGTCCGGATAAAAGTCACGACAACCAGTGGATGACTGATAACCTATACTCCTATATTAGCGATAACATTCCTCACATTAATATCGTTTTAAGTTAAGCGTCTATATGAGCGATAACCTGTCCTCATTTTGTTCCTGTTCTATATTATTTAAGTTTAGCGTGTATATGAGCGATAGCCTTCCTCATATTGATCTCGTTTTGTCTTACTTAAGTTAGATGTCCTTACTACCGATAACATGTCCTCATTTTGATCCTGTTCTATGTTATTTAAGTTAAGCGTGTATATGAGCGATAGCCTTCCCCATATTGATCTCGTTTTGTCTTACTTAAGTTAGATGTCCTTACTACCGATAACATGTCCTCATTTTGATCCTGTTCTATGTTATTTAAGTTAAGCGTGTATATAACCGATAGCCTTCTTCATATTGATCTCGTTTTGTCTTACTTAAGTTAACCTTCTATAAGAGCGATAACCTGTCCTCATTTTGATACCGTTTTATGTTATTTCAGTTAAGCGTCTATATGAGCGACAGCTTTCTTCATGTTGATGTTGTTTTATGTTACTTAAGTTAAGCTTCTACGAGTAGGTATATGAGCGATAACCTGTCCTCATTTTGATCCCGTACTATGTTATTTAAGTTAAGCGTCTATATGAGCGATAGGCTTCCTCTTATTGATCTCGTTTTATGATACTTAAGTTAAGTGCCATTGGAGCGATAACCTGTTCTTATTTTGATTCCGGTCTACGTTATTTAAGTTAAGCGTTTATATGAGAGATAGCCTTCCTCATATTGATCTCGTTTTGACTTACTTAAGTTAAGCGTCCCTACTACCGATAACATGTCCTCATTGTGATCCTATTCTATGTTATTTAAGTTAAGCGTGTATATGAGCGATAGCCTTCTTTATATTGATTTCGTTTTGACTTACTTAAGTTAAGCGTCCCTACTACCGATAATCTGTCATCATTTTGATCCTTTCTATGTTATTTAAGTGAAGTGTATGAGCGATAGCTTTTCCTCATATTGATCATACTCTATGTTATTTAACCCAGATATTACCCACAAGCTTAGCTAGTGTGTTGTCTTTTATACAGTGATCTTAAAATAAATGGGCTAACAATTTGTTTTTGAACGCAATTGAACGCAATTACACTTGCCAGAACACCTTCATGTTTATAGATAGGAGAGGCTGGTAATCTGTCATACAGGTTTTCCACCTAGTACGGATACCAGACTCTCACACAAATTTCAACTTTTAAATGTTATGCAAACATTAATGAATTAATTAGTTAATAAGACATTTTTCTTGTAATTTTCTGTGTTAGAAAAGAAAATAAAACTATTATTATTTTAACAATATCAACATTATATTGCTGCAGCGTCTAAAGTAAGATGAAAGTACTTCCCCAGGCTTGCTACTCATCACTATACCTCTCTTAAATTGAATTATATTTAGAAATGGTCGGTTGTTCATTCGAGCGATACAATGACGAACAGGCTTAAAGAAAATAAAGAAGTACACACCAGCACATCAAGCTACCCCAATCTGGCAGATTTCCACAATTGAAAGTGAACCTTATGCTTATGTGATAAAGTTGAAAACTATAAAAGAAATTTTAGAGATTGGGGTAGCTGGATGTGCTGGAACCTGTTCAAAACACGACCTAAAAATATCATTGTTTTATTTGAGAAAGAAATTCTATTTGAACGTTCATCCCTCTCAGAAAATCAATGTTAACGAACTCTTTTTAGTAAAATATCGTTGTTATTATTGTTTTGTAATGGAGTATTATTTACTTTTTATACACTGGTAAAGGTTGCCTTGTTAGCACTCACTTATTAACGGTTCTATTGCTGTGGAAGACAATTATTTGTATGGCACATAAAGTGCTTCTGTACGTACATAAACTCACGCCTGTTTCTCAGAGGGGTAGACAGAGACAACGAGTTTGTTAAACCATTGTCAAATGTTTGACAAATTCGTTTTCAAATGTTTGACAAAACCATTGTGTCCATGAAAACCATTTGTCACGATCTGTGCACACCTATTTAGCCTCGTTTCATCACCATCATAACAGCTGTAAAAAGCCCACAGCTGGACAAAAGCCTTCCCAAAAATCATCATGCGGGGATATGCCATAATCGCCACGTTTGGCAGACGGGTTGGCGATCACAGTAAGATGTTTGATAGCACACAGAAGGAAGCTGCTGCCCATCCTCTGGTAGGTATACCCTCGGGTCACCCTCTCCGCCCCCCACGGGATGAGATGAAGTATTCTAATATTTTCCGCCGTCACCGTACATCAAGCCTCGTTTACTGTCATTATCATCATCATCATCATTGCTACTAGATACAGTAGCAATGATGATGATGATGATATAAGGAATAAACAAATTTGATTTAATTTTTCTGCTTCCTGAGATGTATCTATTGATTTTTTTATTATACCCTACCTATCTACGAAAGAAAAAAAATAGTTCATTTCAGGACTTCAAAAGAAGGAGGTTATTGGTGGGAATTTATTCATTTTTAATCGATAGTCCCTAATAAATTATGTTCCAATCGATTAACGAAAAGGAAACTTGAAATTGTTTTTATGTTTTATAAACCACTAGCTGTACCCTGCGGTTTTATTCGCATTAAACTGTATGAACTATAGCCTATGTGTTAATCAAGGGTGTCAGCTAACTCCATACCAAATTTTATTAAAATCGCTTCAGCCGTTTAGACGTGAAGAAGTTACAAACATAAACACTCACGCACTCACAAACTTTCGCCTTTATAATATTAGTGTGATATGTGTAATATATGTCGATGAATAATGTTCGTGTTGCCGCTTAGTTTTTTGACATCACTAAATTTTTGATAATTATGAGATATCCCTCCATGGCCATCCATTTTGTTAGTTTGTCATATTTATTTAAGTTTAAGAATTTAGAACTTGAATTTTAGGTTATTAGTATGAATCTAATGAAGGCAAAATAGAAATACTATATCCGGTAAATAACTAAAGAAATGCAAAATAAAATTACCTAAGCTCTAATTACTTACTTTTACTTGCGACTACGATATTTTACGAATCATTGGAAGTAATTATCTAAAACCAAATTAATGTGTAGGTAATGTTAATTCGCGTAATTAATTCTACATATTAATTTGATTTGATTTTTATTGTCATGGATATCCGCAAAATATCGCCTGATTCTGGTGCGAGTAATTAAATTTAACGCTTAATTTAGAATATGATTTGATTCAATTACAAATCAGATCATTAATTGTTTTCGCTAATTGTGTATACCTAATAGCCGTCTTGTAACAGACGTTCACAAAGTAATTAAGTATATTATGACTTTCAAATTATCTACGAGGCGCTCATAGCCAGATGATCTCACCGGTCCGAAAGCCGATCGCTTCGAGTTCAAGCAACTAGGGTCGTCGTCAATCCATAGATGCCACAGAAGGGTTTAACTTTCAGAGCGTTTCCGTGCTTCGGAGGGCACGTTAAGCTGTCGATCGCTGGTTGTAGTCATTAGACAACTCAGTTGTTAAACCTCGTCGGAGGCCTACTAGGCGGCTTGAACATCTCTGACATTAGGGTTCACTTCCCATACGATAGGTAAGGGTAGGTAACGAGGTTGAGAACGGGGACGGGGTAAGCCCTTAAGCTAAAATACTTCGTTCATTTTAAAACTGCCTATAACATTTCTACGTAGATGCAGAAGGAAATTCTTCCCTATTGTTTCATCATCATCATAATATCAGCCGAAAGTCGTCCACTCCTCGACAAAGGCCTCCTCCAATGATCTCCACAGTTCTCCATAACTGAAATCCAAGACTTGTCAAGTTTACTAAAAATATAAAAATAATCATAATTTTTATCATCCGGTGGGAATCGAACCAGTACCATCTACGAATTCGGGTTATGTCGATACATGTTGTAAATCAAATTTAGGATTCCCTTACTAGCGCCCTTACGGAGGTTGCAGATAACATTCATCAGCTTTGTTGCCAAAATATGGCTGGCTGGCTGGCTCATCACCATCATCTGGAAGACCATATCATCACCATAATCATTAAGTATACCGAAAGTGTTCCACTATTATAAGATAAGATAAGATAAGATTCTTTATTTGCGTTAAATGTGGTAGGTAATAGGTGGTAGGTTTTATTGTAGTTCTCACATTTAGCCAATTTACGGCATACAAATATACATTTCATAATTTAATAATTCATAATAATATAATAAAAATACTTAAGGATTTATACATACACTTATTTCTATAAATTAATGCCAAATTAATTTCTATTTATAATTATTATCATTAATCTTACATTGTAAAAACTCATTAATTGAATAAAAGCATTTCTCAGCCAGTAAATTATATAATTGCTTTTTGAATTTCGATTTTGGCAAAATGTTATAATTGGACAAAGCCCTCTCCAAAGATCCCCTCAGTTGCCGGTCTTGCGCTACCCGCTTTCAGCGGCTTCCAGTAATCACCACAAATTCATCTGTCTGTCTTATTTTTTTTCCTTCTATTTCATTACCTTATACTGCTGGATTACAAGTATCAAGGTATCAAATATCATCTACAAGTTATGCGCTCCTAGACCTGTTGGCGTGGTTGGTAAATGCTTGCTTTTCACGCCGGAGGTCGTATATATTTGTCCAGGTGGGCCAACACAGATATTTGTGTGCATGAACATGTCTGTCTGTCCTGAGTCTAGGTGGAATCTATATATATAAAAATCAATGCCACTTTTTGTTGTAATGTTATAACTCAACAACGCCTTTACCGATTTGGCTAATATTGGTCTTGAATTATTTGTGGAAGTCCAGGGAAGGTTTGTACGTAGAGAAAATTTAAAAAAAGTCTTGAATAAGTGTAAAATCAACATCTTTTAGCAATTTAAAATGTTTTTTTGGTTGAATAAATGAACTTAATAATATTTATTTTATTACTATGCCTTATACGCAGCGAAGCACGTACCGGGCCGCTAGTTATCTATATATATTTAAGATTTTTTTTAAGCAGAACTTGTACTATAGAAATCAGATAAACTGACATACTACATATACCTACTTCTTTTCTTTTGTAAATACATAATTACAAAAGAAAAGAAGTAGGTATATGTAGTATGTCAGTTTATCTGATTTCTATAGTACAAGTTCTGCTTAAAAAAAATTAAGCTGTTTATTTCAAATAAATTACCTACATAATATAACGTACAATTATGAGGCCTACTGAAATCTTAAATTTAAAGATTATATTGTAGTCCCAGAGTAGCATGAAGTAGCGCTAAAGAGGGTGTGATGGGGTGCTAGGCCGGAAAACCTCCTCGTGTGCCTGCAACTACTATTCCTGTCCGTATTTTTTTTTAATCCGATGGGAATGGTAGATTTGCGGGCCGGTGCACTCTGGGCGCGACAGTAATTATTTTTGCAATGGGATTCGTTCCCCCAAAAATAGTTACTGTTCGTGGCTAATATTCCGGCGCTAGGTGGTGGATGCGTTCCTCTGCGTGACCTCTGATCAGCAGAGAACATAGCAGAGGAGCAAATGAGGAAGAAAACCTCTTAAAAAATCACCCCATGTCCTAGTTCTGCCCCCCAACGAAGGACTCTATGACCAGGGGGTTCCTGGTCCCGGGCGGGGCATAAAACAAACAACAGTATGAAGTCGGCCTTGAGAAACAAACAACCCTAGGAGGGTACCGGTAATTCCGGAGAATCCCTCCCGGATCCCTGTGGATCCGGCAGCCCTACCGTATCTGGGGAGGGCACTCAATGCCATAACAATGAGGGACCACGCACGCCCAGTATTGCGTGTCCCAAAGATTTGTCGGTTGTTCCGAAAAGGACGAAGAAAAGAGGAAGAAAACCTCTGCCAAAAAATTACGCAAATATTATGAAGTCGGCCTTGGATAACGTATTACCCCAGGAGGGTACCGGTACTGCCGGAGAATCCCTCCCAGGTCCTCATGGATCTGGCAGCCCCACCGTATCTGGGGGGGGCAACCAATGCCTTAGTGTCACGGAGTACGTGAAAGAGGTACGCACGTCCAGTTTTGCGCACCCTAATTGTGTCGTCAGCATAACGGAGGAAGAGCGACTATCGACTGACCGGACTAGAAACGCCCATCAATCACGTTCACCATCGCAGTCGCCAACACGGTCAGTATCCCGAAACTCTGCGGCTGAGATGTCAGAGTCGAGCGTCAGTTCGATGCCTAATAAGAAGTTTTGGCAGTCGGGAACAATTAAGTCTAAACGAGCCTCCAACAGAGTTACTTTGCAAGGGCGTGAATCGTCAACAGACGATGGACCCCCGAGTAAAATCAAAGCTGTTCCGGATGCTGGAGAAAGCGGTGGTTGTCGGGCCAAATTTAAGCGGCCGGGAAAACTGCCCAAGAAGTCGACCGGTATATGTGATACTGTCGAACTGAATTACGCGGAGGCAATTAGAGAAGTCGTTGAACAGCCGGAAAGGATGTCAGCGGCTAATCTACTCGAGAAGGCTGAAGGAGGTGCAGCCCTTGTTAGGAAAGTCGTTTCGCATGCGTCGAGACTAAAGGGGACCGACCAAAAGGCTTTAAAGGAAGGCGCAGAGCTTCTATTAGCTGTGGCCCAGGAGCTTGCTAATCGGACTACCTCGACGGAAACAGCCAAGTTGCAAGCTACTAATAAAAAGCTCGCTGAGCAGCTAGCTGAGCTCCGTGAAGAGCACAAGCTGTTGAGAGAGGAGGTACAAAGAGATCGGCAGGAGCGTATTCTCCATGAGACAGGGTCGACTGCACAAAAACCAGTGGATCTTGATTCTCTCCACTCGATTGTGCAAAAGGCTTTGGAGCCCTTTATCCGGCGATTCTCAGTGCTCGAGAATCGTATTCTGCGCCCGACCTTGGCTGCGGATGCGAGGGCTGACCTAGGTTTGAAATCAGCACCGAGCAATACAGCTAAACCGACTCAGGGAAAAGGTTCAGTTCCCTCAGCTCAGGTCTCAACAGCACCACAGGCTCCTGTTGCTCCTGCGGTTTCTGTTCCGGCTGGACACAAAGAGTCTTATAAACAGATTCCCAAAGGCGGGAAAAAGGGAAAGAAGCCTAAAGCTTCTGCCCCACTGCAAGCTTTTGAGCAGCATGAAGCCCATAAACCTATGCCTTCGGAGTCCCAGGCATTCGAGATTGTGGGTCAAAAGAAGATGGACGCAAAGAAGCGTAGAGCTGACAGAAAGCGCCAAAAGGCTGCTGCAAAGCGTAAAGCTCAGGCAGCGGCAGGCCTTCGCGTTCCACGTTCTGCTGCTGTGGTTTTAACTCTACTGCCAGAAGCAGCGGAGCGTGGCGTCACCTACGCTTCGCTTTTGACTACCGCTAGGGCGAACATAAAGCTGGACGAGCTTGACATTCATGGTTTGCGTCATCGCACCACCCTGACTGGAGCCCGCATGCTAGAGGTTCCTGGTATGGCAAATGGCGGCAAGGCAGACGCCCTTGCAGATAAACTTAAGGAGGCTCTCAACGGAGATGATGTCAGGGTGTCAAGGCCTATGAAGATGGTAAGCCTTCGCATCGGGGGTCTGGAGGAATCCGTGTCAGTCGACGAAGTAATAGAGGTCGTTGTAAAGGCAGGAGGGTGTCCCAAAGAGCTCGTCAAAGCGGGAGATATTCGCCCTGGTATCAATGGTTTGGGCACTATGATATTGGTCTGCCCTGTTACAGCGGCGCAAAAAATTGCAGCTGGTCGGCGACTGCTGATCGGGTGGAACACGGTCCAAGTGAAGCTCCTGCAGCCTAGGCCGTTGAGGTGTTACAGATGCCTTGGTGATGGACACGTAGGTGTGAAGTGCACTTCTTCGGTGGACTGCAGGGGCTTGTGCTTCAATTGCGGTCAGCCTGGTCATACCACGAAAAGCTGTGAAAATGCGCCACACTGCATTCTTTGTGCGGCTACAAATAAGTTAGCGGATCATAGGGTGGGTAGTAAATCCTGCACCGCTCCAAAGAGTCAAGGGGTCCAACTGGCGTCCAAAAAGACCACGCCTCCTTCTCAGATGGAAAAGTCAACGACCACCGTCATCGCGACCCAAAATGGGAAGGAGGTAAACATGGATTGCCGATAACGGCTCCATTACGCTTCCTGCAAGCGAACATCAATCACTGTGCCAGAGCTCAGGATCTCTTACTCCAGAGTATGGCACAGTGGTTGATCAACGTAGCGGTGGTTGCCGAGCCGTATTTTGTCCCTCCCCGGCATGACTGGGTGAGCGACATTAGTGGCTCGGTGGCCCTAGTTTGGCAAGCTGCTGCTGGGTCCCCACCCTTTGCAAATGTGGTAAGAGGAAGGGGATGCGTGGCTGCAGTGGTAGATGACGTGGTTGTGGTCGGGGTTTATTTTTCTCCTAACCGACCTCTCGCTGACTTCGAGGTTTTCCTTTTGGAACTGGGCACAGTCGTCGCCAATAGCCACCCTCGCCCTGTCATTGTATTCGGGGACTTCAACGCCAAGTCAACGGCTTGGGGTTCACCGTCTACAGATGCAAGGGGTGAGGCTCTTGAGGAGTGGGTCCTGGAAACAGGCGTACTTCTGCTCAACAGGGGTAATATTAACACGTGCGTGCGGCAGCGGGGTGGTTCAATTGTGGACATATCTTTCGCTAGCCCCGCAATAGCGCGCCGTGTTTCAGGCTGGCGCGTTTTGCAGGAGGTGGAGACTCTGTCGGACCACAGATATATCCGATTTGACGTCTCTGCCCAAACTTCTGACGTTCCGGTCAGAGTTGCCTCTGCTGGGGACGGTCCGCGTTGGGCATTAGGGCAGTTAGACCGCGAGGCTCTCTTGGAAGCCTCTATTGTACAGGCCTGGGTTCTTGCACCAGACAGGCCTGTTGATGTTGATCTGGAGGTAGAGTGGTTCCGGGAGACCTTATCACAGTTATGTGACGCGGCCATGCCTAGAGTGCGGCGGCTGCCAGTCAAACGCCAAGTTTACTGGTGGTCGCAGGAAATTGCGCAGCTGCGCCGTGCTTGCACTGTAGCGCGCCGCCAGTACGCCAGGCATCGCAGGAGGCGCCGCCAAACTCAAAATACGGAAATTAGAGAAGCGGAACTCTATGAAGGGTACAGGGCAGCTAAGAAATCCCTTCAGAAGGCCATAAAGCAGGCCAAAATCCATGCACGGGAGGAGTTACTGGGGACTCTGAATCGGGATCCGTGGGGACGCCCTTACCTAATGGTGAGGGGCAAACTACGCCCAAGAATGCCCCCACTGACTCAGAGTCTCCAGACTCACCTTCTGGAGGAGGTGGTGGCTGCTCTGTTCCCTTTTAGAGAGGAGCACATGCCTCCTATCATGATTCCGCCTCTGGAAATGGCGACCAACGCGGATAGTGACGACGTGCCTGAAGTGACCCGGGAGGAGCTGGAAGTGGTGGTGCGGAGGTTACAAGCTAAAAACACCGCGCCAGGACCTGACGGCATTCCAGGCCGTGTATGGGCTTTAGCTCTCAGAGCTCTCGGACCCCGATTGCGGGGGCTCTTTAGCGCATGTTTGGAGCGGGGCCAGTTTCCACGGCATTGGAAAACTGGCAAACTGGTATTGATCCAAAAGAAGGGGCGCCCAATGGACTCACCATCTGCCTACCGCCCTATAGTGTTGTTGGACGAGGTGAGCAAGCTCTTAGAGAGAGTCATTGCAGACCGCCTTGTTCAGCACCTGACCTTGGCTGGTCCAGATTTGGCGGATAACCAGTTTGGTTTCCGCCAAGGGCGCTCCACCGTGGACGCTATCATGCGCGTAAGGGCCCTAGCGGAGGAGGCAGCCTCCATGGGCGAGGTAGTGCTGGCGATATCCTTAGATATCAAGAATGCCTTCAACACCTTGCCTTGGAGCTGCATTAGGGCGGCACTCGAATACCATCGGGTGCCCACCTACCTCCGCCACATAGTCGGGACCTACTTGTCACAACGAGCGGTCATCTTCCCGGGTCGGGAGGGTTGGAGTCAGCGTGAGATGTCGTGCGGTGTTCCACAGGGTTCGGTTTTAGGTCCGCTCCTGTGGAACATTGGTTACGACTGGGTGTTGCGCGGTCCGCTGCCCCCCGGCGTCCAAGTGACATGCTATGCCGATGACACGTTGGTCACGGCGAGGGGTGTGTCACACTGCGAAGCGGCCACAGTGGCCACAATAGGGGTTGCGCTAGTCGTGGGGAGAATCCGGCAACTTGGTCTCGAGGTGGCCCTGGAAAAGTCCGAGGCCCTCTATTTTCATCTTCGTCGGAGGGCACCACCCTCGGGATCACACATCACTGTGGGAGGCGTCCGCATCGGCGTCGAGTCGACGATGAAGTACCTGGGACTCGTCCTCGACGGCCGTTGGACCTTTGGACCGCACTTCCAAAGGTTGGTCCCGAAATTGATGGCTTCGGCAGCTGCGTTGGCGTGGCTGCTGCCTAATCTTGGGGGACCGGACGCCTCTTGCCGGAGACTCTACATGGGGGTCGTGCGGTCGATGGCCCTTTACGGGGCCCCAATATGGGGGGAAAGCCTGACTGCAAAAAATATCGCACTGCTGCGTCGGCCACAGCGAGCGATAGCTGTCAGAGCTATAAGGGGATACCGCACGATCTCCTTCGAGGCAGCGAGTCTCCTAGCCGGATCGCCACCGTGGGAACTCGAAGCGAAAACCCTCGCGCTGTTATACAGGTGGCGTGGGGAGACGCTCGAGCGGGGCTTTCGACCTGCGTTGCGAGAAATCGAAGCGCGACGGTCGGAGCTCCACCATAACACGGTGGCAGAGTGGAGACAGCGACTTGCGCAACCAAATGCGGGGCACGCCACGATAGTGGCGGTAAGACCCGTCATGGAGGAATGGCTGGAGAGGAGGCACGGCGCCCTCACTTATCGGCTTACGCAGGTACTCTCGGATCATAGATGCTTCGGGAAGTACCTGCATCGGATAGGTCGAGAAGAGACGCCCGGTTGTCACCATTGTGGTAGCCCCGTTGACACGGCGCTTCACACATTGGTGGAATGCCCAGCCTGGGAGACACAGCGCCGTGTTCTCGGTGCTGCAATGGGTGCGGCTGACATCTCGCTTGCAACCGTGACCGAATTCATGGTTGCAAGCGAGAGTTCTTGGGATATCGTCGCCACCTTTTGCGAGGAGGTGATGATTGCAAAAGAGGTGGCGGGGCGAGAACGGGAGACATCATCCTCCCTGCCTAGCCGCGCCAGGAGAACCGGGCGTCGGAGGGCGCACATCGCCAATCTCCGGCCTCCATGAGGAGTGGCCTGCAGGCGGTGGACCTGGGGCAGTCCTCCGTCCGACCAGAATAGGCCTGAGACGGTGGCGCGCCGTGTTCCGCGCGCGCCTCTCTTGAGGAGGGGGGCAAGGGTGCCCCCAACGGAAGCGGGGCTCACTGAAAAGTGGGCCAGCGCCTGTCCAGACTGCGGTGAATGCGCGAGCGAATCCCGTGGTCTGGACTATAGGTGGCTGAGGAACACCGTGGGGTTTTAGTCGGTAAACCCAGCACTACCATCTGGCTGGGAGTCCGACATACCCCGTCGCTTCCCCAGCGGCGGGACGATCCATAAAGGATTTCCCCACGTAAAAAAAAAAAAAAAAAAAAAAAGGAGGGTGTGATGATTATAGTGAGTGGCTTTGTTTGGGATCCGATGGCCGTGTGTACATCACACAGATGCAAACATTTATTGATAAATTACACTCAGACACAGAATAAATAATTGTGCTCATCGCATAAAGATTTGTCCTGGGTGGAGATCGAACCCAGGACCTTTGGCCACCACTAGACCAACAGGTCAGCCGTTTATGGCAATTGCTGTAATAATAATGTCCTCCTAGCCGAATCTCAGCCATGGCGGCCAGTCTCAATAGAGATTAGCCATCTGCGCCGCGGGACACTTTATAGTGTATAAACACTGGTGCACTTTCTATTCCATCAGTCTCATGATCCGATGGGATGCCTAGCAACATGACCGGTCAGGAACAGGACCGACGGCTTTACGTGCTCTCCGAGGCACGGGGGAATACTACCGCCTACTCTTAGACTTCGGGTTGATGCTGAGAAATTTTACATTTAACAGAAAAGTCCCAAAATCACTTTTTGGCTCGACCTGACATTTGAACCCAGGACCTACTTCTCTGCGGGTGACCACGCTACCGTTAGATGTATACTTAGTATCCATGTGTATAGTAACACTCCGGAAACCGCCTCTTGAATAAGATACCAACTCATGAATACAAAATATATAGCGCTTTCGGGGAAGTAGATACAGACGCCAGCACATTCAGCTACCCCAATCTGTTAAATTGCTTTTATAGGTTTTCAACTTTATCACAAAAGCATAAGGTTCACATTCAATTGAGGACATTTGACTGGTTGGGGTAGCTTGATGTGCTGGCGTTTGTATATATACTTCGTTGAATGCGGTTGGCTGCACATTAGTACTATTTGCTTAGATAAATAATTATTCATCATCATCATCATCATCATATCAGCCGAAAGACGTCCACTGCTGGACAAAGGCCTCCCCCAAAGATCTCCACAATTGCCGGTCTTGTGCTATTCGCATCCAGCAGTTTCCAGCGACCCGCACAAGATCATCGGTCCATCTTGTAGGGGGCCTGCCCACGCTGCGTCTTCCGGTTCGTGGTCGCCACTCGAGAACCTTTCTGCCCCAACGGCCGTCGGCTCTACGAGCTATGTGCCCTGCCCACTGCCACTTCAGCTTGGCAATTCTTCGGGCTATGTCGGTGACTTTGGTTCGCCTGCGGATTTCGACATTTCTGATGCGATCCCGCAGGGAAACTCCGAGCATAGCCCTCTCCATTGCTCTTTGGGTGACCTTGAGCCTTCTAATAAGGCCCATAGTGAGCGACCACGTCTCTGTTCCGTATGTCATCACTGGCAACACACACTGGTCGAAGACTTTCAACTTGAGACACTGCGGTATTTTGGACGAGAAGATGTTACATAGCTTCCCGAACGCTGCCCATCCGAGTTGGATTCTACGATTGACCTCCTTCTCGAAGTTGGAAATAATTATTATTATATATATTATTGATTACTAGCTGTGCCCCGCACTTTTACCCTCGTTAAACTTTATAAATTATAGCATATGTGTTATCCGGATATATAAGCTATATTACTACAAAGTTTCATCAAAATCCGTTCGGAAGTTTTCGCGAGAAACAATAACAAACATGCTCACAACCTTTCGCTTGTAATATTAGTATCATATTTATCTAAGTATTCTGTTATTATAACTCCCAACCGCTTAGACACAAAAGCTTGATGATAAGGGTTATCCTGGAAACAATGATCAGTTAAACCAGTTAAAGTTTTCTAGATTTAGTGTAAAGCTCATGTACAAAAAAAATGTTAACTTAACTTCTACAGTGTTTTTACTAAATTATCCCGTCGCAGTGAAGTCTTAATTTATCTTTTGATGCAATTTCTACATACATGCTTGTTACAAGAAGATCTCTATACCAGGAGCCGGCGATCTCAGTGGATGGCATACTACATCAATCCTGTTCAGCGTCGTCGCGTGGCCATACTTTTTGCTTGTTAAAATACCTGCCCGCTGTGAATGAATCACAGAACATATGGGTTATAGATTTCACTTCAGATTTTATATTTAGATTTGTACTATACAATATGGGCAACTGTGGTAAACCTTGTGTTGTTCAAGCCAGTCAGTAGGCCTCTGACGTAACTTAACGATTGTTGTCTAACGACTACTACCGAGGCCAAGAGGACTACTAGACTGAGAGCGTGCCTATCTCCGATTATTTATGGTTTAGATATGCCAGACATACGGAATAGATTATCCGTTACGCGTTCCGTTATGAACAAAATACGCATAGAATATCGCCACCCCATTTCATCCCGTGGGGGGCGCAAAAGTCGTCCCGAGTGTACATATATCTTCCAGAGAGCGGGCAGCAGCATCTCTGTGTGTACTCTGACCATTATACTACGATCGGCAACCCATCTGCCAAATGTGGCGATTATGCCATATCCCTCAAAATTATGATCTCGAGACCTCTGACTTCACAGTCCAGTCGTCTTACCATTTGTAGACATTTTTAATAAATAAATATTTTGCGACCACCAGAATACTGCCATTTGATCCCAAACTAGGCAGAGCCTGTACTATGGGGCAACCAGACATCCGTAAACATACTTATATATATATATATATCGGCGCAACAACATTACTTAACCAAAAACAAATGCGTCATAGGAGTAGTTTTAAGTCTTTGTTTAAATTACTCTTAAATAGTTAGTTAAACTTAATGAATTTAGTGTTAAAAATCAAGTTACGATTTATAAACCATCTTAACATTTGTACAATTGATGATTTCAATAGTTTAATTTACATTCGTTCATCGAACAAAGAAAATACGTAACATGTTTGTCGCCGCACATTTCGTATAAATACGGCCGAAGTGTCGAGTACAAATCACTTTCGCTCGAGCCGTCGGACCGTACGGATCACCTTGTATCGAAGATAGTTATGGAATAAAACTTCACGAAACATATTTCGGGTTTTACTATCGCCATGAGTAAACAACCTTCAGTGGATAACCAACGTGCAGATAATAGTGACGTCAGTCTTGCTGACGTCATCATGACTAAAGACTACGATACCCCCGTTTCTCCGTTATCAGAAGTGGGATTCAACCCAGAAGATGACCAGCGTGAAAACACCCTCGATGACGAAAATAGTGATAGTGTGAGGCAATGAGGTTGCCTTCTGCTGACCCAAACATTCAGAGTTAAACCCGGATAAAGATAACGTGTAGGGCTCGTGCTTGAATTGCGGCCGCAGACATGTGTATTGTGGATCCGGACTTACAAAGGACTGCTTTCATGATGTCTTTGAGTCAGGCGGGTTCCGGCGTGGCTGTCATGCGTTTTTTACTTTTTGACTTTGTCGGGGTGTACTTACGTACAGCATTTCGACCCTTCAGGATCTTTCGTACTAAGAACCATTACTTTCTATTCTATCCCTAGTGCCCTGAATGCAGTTTGCACATACTTCAGTACGTTTGTTAGGAGTAGCTCATTGTAGTCTCCTGGTGCTGGATATGCCAGTCGCAGGTTGGCTATTCTGTGTCAAACCATAGTGGTGGTACTGCTACTATTAGTCGTAGTTGGTTCCACCTGTACTTCCATTGGGTTTTGAACCAGCTCTTCTCTACTCTTTTTATGAGTTTGGAGTGTTCCTTGATTTTGGTTCACATTTGGTTGTGATTAACTGTGGATTTATCTTTGGGGACTGCTCAAGGGCTATCACAAATTAGTTGGTTGAATGATTTGTTTTTCGCATTTAGCGTCCTGATTGGGCCATTGTGCGTGGGCTTGTTTGGCTCCTCTAACCATTTTGGTTCTGTCCGCAGGTATAAGACGCCTCGAAGATTAGGTTTGAGTTCTGGGCCACCATACTACTGCACCATAGGTTATCATAGGATGTTTTATCACTATGTAGCCATAGGGTCATACATGGTTTTAAGCACCACTTCTACCCTATGAACCTTCTACGTTGCCAGAAGGTTGTTTGGGCTTTGTTAATCTTCACCTCCGTGTATTTCTTCCAGTTTAGTATTGAATCAAGCGTTATTCAGTACCGTAGAATGACGATGACCAGCTTTAAAACGCTGTTTGCTGCCAGCTGCGGCACTGCGAGCCACGAAAAACTGTCCTAGCCATAGCAGCAAGGAAGGCAGTACCAGTAACGTGACTGGTTCATTGCTGGATAGGCACGTTAACGTCTGTGTCGTTGACACACCAGAGGGGATACTGTACAATTTTTTAACTTTTAGCAAGTGGGTTAGTCAGATAGGCCGAGTGCAGATACTACAATATTGCCGGAAGAATGATTATTTTCAGGAACATCACACAAGGCGTATGAAGAATGTAGTAAGATTAAACAATCGAGCACCCAAGCTGCTACATCAACTCATCATCTGATAAACAGAAACCAACCAACACCCAGCAGCAGGAATCTGTGCTGCGCCATGCTCTACAATCTGGTGATCAGTTAACCGTATCGGCGGGAAACGAATAGTCTTCTCACCGGAACTCTGTTGCAGAACCAACCAAGCCAATTGCATCAACCTCACGAGACCTCAACAACCTTCACAGTAAAGGGCAAGTAACTTAATTCAATAACTCTAAATAACGAGAACTACTAATAAACCTACGATCACAGCACCTTCCTAATAATATTTCCTTGTATTGTGCCACTGTGTTATCAGCCACTCAAAGCACAATATAAACTCCTTGTCCCTTAATCTACGAGAACTAAACCTACCCTCACCTTATTTCCTTGTATTGCGCTACTGTATGCCACTGTATTAACAAGCTCCAGAGCACAATATAACACCACTCCTTTTTCCGAAATCTACGAGAAATCTACGAGAACTCTACGAGAAATCTACGAGAAATCTACGAGAACTCTACGAGAAATCTACGAGACCTCTACGAAAACTTAACCTATCCTCACCTTCCTAACCTTATTTCCTTGTATTGCGCTACTGTATGCCACTGTGTTAACAAGCTCCAGAGCACAATATAACACCACTCCTTTTTCCTAAATCTACAAGAAATCTACGAGAACTCTACGAGAAATCTACGAGAACTCTACAAAAACCAAACCTATCCTCACCCTCCTAACCTTATTTCCTTGTATTACACAACTGTATACCACTGTGTTAACAAGGCTGCAGAGCACAATATAACACCACTCCTTTTTCCTTAATCTACGAGAAATCTACGAGAACTTAATCTTTTTTTAACTACATAAATAACAAACAAAAAATAATAATAATAAGCCAACACATGTGTAATGTGACTTGGTTATTGCAATATCTCTATAACTGTTAATGAGCAACTACTTAGTTGCTTACAGGTACCAAACTCAAAAGCAAAACTTTATTGTTTCAGATTTAAAAGGACAATGAGAACTGAGGCTGGTGCAGAGCGCGCACCGCCTTTCAGAATGGCCGTATCGGCGCAACAACATTACTTAACCAAAAACAAATGCGTCATAGGAGTAGTTTTAAGTCTTTGTTTAAATAACTCTTAAATAGTTAGTTAAACTTAATGAATTTAGTGTTAAAAATCAAGTTACGATTTATAAACCATCTTAACATTTGTACAATTGATGATTTCAATAGTTTAATTTACATTCGTTCATCGAACAAAGAAAATACGTAACATGTTTGTCGCCGCACATTTCGTATAAATACGGCCGAAGTGTCGAGTACAAATCGGACGAGAACCGGTGTATTCAACATGGTATGGAGATAAAAAGCCCCCCTCAACGCGGACGGGGGGCCGCGTCATGTCATTAACGTAGAGCGAAAGTTGCACTAAACTCCCTAAAAACCATGATCTTGCCCTCTCCCCGTCAGTATCCGCCCAGAGCCGAGGTTCGAACCCCACAGGGGGTGCCCTCCGGCGCGGGTACTTAGTTTGTAGTTTTATTTGCTAGGCCGGTTAGAGCCCACGCTCACCCCTACTGCCCGGTGAAGCAGTAAAAGCCGTAAGGCTAACTGCACGCGTCATGTTAAAAAAAAAAAAAAAAAAAAAAAAAAAAGAGTACAAATCGAGTCTCGTTTGGACAGCCGACGCGCACGGACACGTTCGTGCGCTCCTGCCTTACCCGACTATTTCCGACTATACGTGCTCGTGTACGTTCGTCAGTTGAGATAAATCGATCGTCAGATTGGTTGAATCTCGGCAAACCTTCACACTATTAATTGGTGTAGTGGCGTCTTTTTCAAGACAGCGCTACCCCAATATAGTGTGTGTTTCTTTGTACTTTCGTGCCCCTTCAGGGAAAATCCACTTTTCTAGTGGTACTTGGTGGAAACGTAACCGTGCCAACTAAGCCAAGTTAGTGTAGCCCCAAGCACTAGGCCTTGCTCCTTCAGAGCAACGCCAGTTAATTGGAAGCGGTTTGGAATCATTGGCCTTGGGGGCTACCCTAGTCAACTCCAAATCGGAATCCCACCTCCTTACCCTACCTTCCCATTCTCTCTTGTTGTTTGGGTGCTGACGGCTTCGGCCCATATCGCCCTCTGCATTAGAGCTGCTAGGAACCCTTTCGCACAATAAGACTGGCGAGAGGGATACAAGCTTAGGGCTCACCATAGGTACACATACCTCCTCGTCTAACCCGGCGAGGAGGGTGATACACACACCAACACACCCTCGGGCCCGTCCAACCCGAGGTGATAGTTGTTAGGGACATTCTATTGTTAGAGCGACCGCCGAGAAGTTTCTTGTTGGTTCTTCTTCTCGGAACGCTCCGGGAGCGAACCAACGTAAATTCCGGTAGTTGTTAGGCTTCTAAAACCATCACAAGATGGCCGCCCCCGTACCCGCCTCCATGGTAGACATTACCAAGGATCCCCGCTTCGTTGAAGCGCTCTTCAAGCTCCTCAAGTCCGACCCAGTTGGCTGGGTAAACTTGATGGAGACCGTCAAGACAAAGCTCATGCTTGACGATTCCCCTTGCTCCGGCGCATCTGCGCAGGAGAATCTTAGTCTCTCCGTCCCCTCCTCTTCTGCCCCGTTCACCCAGACGGACAGGCAGTCGCCACTCCCCCGTAACCGTACCCCCTCTCCATCTCAGCCTCTAGCCACAGAGGAAGAGATGGACGTCGTACCGATCGACAGCGATGACGACGCTCACAACGAGTGGACAACCGTCAGGCGCGGGAAAGCTGATAAGCGGACCCGCGGCGACAAGTCGTCGTCGTCTTCGTCTGGCAGCTCTTCCGGCTCTGATTCTGAGGCTTCGACTCAGGAGAAGAGCAAGAAGAGCGCCAAGACGAAGAAGTTGCGCACGGAGAGACCCTCCGCCACCAACTCTGTCCCCTCTTCCCCCACTACAAGCGCCCCCGCCTCACAGGCAAAGGCCAAACCCTCTGGCTTCACGGCCAAGACCACTAAGCCCCCACCTATCATGCTACTCAGCATCGATAAGTGGGAAGACTTGTCCACCACGTTAAAATCCAAAGGTGTAGTCGCACTCAGCACTACATACATCCTCAAGGAGCAGATGTACAAAATACAGCTGCAGACCTCCACTGAATACAGGACAACGACGGCTCTCTTCGATGCACGTAAGGTAGACTACTACACTTACGGCACCGCTGAGGACAAAACACTCCGCGTGGTTATCCGCCGAGTGTGCCGTTACCTTCCCATCGACTCCATCAAGGAGGACCTAACCACCCAAGGGTACCCCGTGAGAGAGGTGCATCGGATGCGCCGATCAAACGGTGGCGAGCCCTTCGATATGGTGCTGGTCCACCTTGACGACTCGAAGGAAGGACAGAAAATCCTGACTGTCCTTAAAACAGTTTGCGGCGTCGGCGGCATCGTCGTCGAGCCGCCGCGGCGAGGGACCGTACAGGGGCAGTGCCACAACTGCCAACTGTACGGGCACTCGTCTAAGAACTGCCACGTCGCCCCGAGGTGTGTTAAATGCCTGACCCCAGGTCATCACACTTCCGAATGCTCAAGACCTAAGGATCGTAGTGAATGCTCCGAGCCACCCGGTTGTGTCAACTGCCAGTCCTTGGGACACCCTGCGAACTATCGCGGCTGTCCCAAGGCACCGGCGAGGAGACCCGCCAGGAGGCCTCGCAGCAAGCGCAACGCTCGCAAGCCTCAGGCGCAGACTAGCTCCGCCAAGCCCCAAGCAAGCCCTCCCCCGCTAATGTCCTTGGATGTCCAACAGACATCCCTGCGACCAGCAAGACCACACTGGCCTCTGCCAGATTACGTCCCCTCGACCGCACCCAAGGCTGCGGGTGAGGCGGTCGCCCCTAAGGCTGTGCCAGTCCCAGCTAAAGAGGCGTCCCCCAAACCCTCAACCAGCGCGACCCCTCCCGCCCCAGTCAAATCGGGCTGGGCTTACAACCCGCTGACCAAGAAGTCACAGGCTCCAAAGGCCCCGGCCAAAGGAGCCCAGACGCCAAAGTCATCAGCCCCAGCGCCCAAAACCCGGGCGCCCCAAGCGAATAGCAAAGGGCGCGCCTCAGGCTTTGGCGAGCGCATCATGACTCAGGGCTGGGAGTTGCTCGATCAGTTTGAGGACCTCACCCAGAGGGCCGAAGCTGATCCGACCAACATCCAGTTGGCCATCGACGCGGCACGCGTATACCACCTCTTTATTAAATCAATACAACCGTAATGGCTGTACACCCGTTGATGACTCCCCAATTCACTTGCAGGCTAAAACCCAGATCTTTAAAGATCGGGTTTTACAATGCAGACGGATTAGCGAGACAACGCGATGAGGTCGCAGAATTCCTCTGCGATCATCAAATTGATCTCTTCCTCGTTCAAGAGACATTCCTCAAACCGAGCAAACGGAGAAGTCCTACAGTTGCCAACTATCGTATAGTTCGCAACGATAGGACTCACTCCGCCAAAGGGGGCACGCTGATTTACTTTAAGAAATCACTGCATTGCGTACCTTTGGACCCTCCCGTGCTGAAGAACATTGAGGTCTCTGTCTGTCGAATAGGCATGACAGGCCATCAGCCAATCACGATAGTCTCGGCCTACCTCCCCCCAGACAAGGAGATACTACTTAGCGATCTCCAAGCACTGTATGACTTAGATGGCTCTGTCATAGTGGCAGGCGATCTAAACTCCAAGCATGAGCAATGGAGCTGCCGTACGAGCAACTCGAACGGCCGCGCACTTGCTAATCACTTGGCAATCATACCGTTCGACCCTATAGTCCCTCTCGAACCGACCCACTTCCCCAGAATTGACAGTCACCGACCCGACATACTCGACATAGCACTCCTTAAGAATACAAACCTACGTTTGGCTTCTGTAGAAGTGCTACACGAGTTAGACTCCGACCATAGACCGGTCATCCTTAGTCTTGCCTCCCGCACAAGCCACTCTGGCGCGGATAGCAACCTACCACCCAGATATGTTACCGACTGGCAGAAACTTGAGGGCAAACTCAAGTCAGCCACGTCGGAGCACTTAGATTCGATTCCATCCCTCATAGAGACCCCCGAGCAAACGCATGCAGCCATCGGCTCTTTCACGACTCACATCCAAATCCAAATGAACGAATGTTCCCGGGAGGTCCCAGTGGCTGACGCGTTCAGACGGTGGAAGCTCCCGGAGGATTTGCGTGAGTTAGTGACTGAGAAGAACGCGGCCATCAGAGCCTTCGACTCCTATAACACCTTGGAAAACCGCACTCGAATGCGTGAACTACAGCGTACTGTACGTGAACGCATGACCGAGAGGCGGGATTCCGGGTGGGATAGGACGTTAGCCGAGATTCAACCCTCGCGGAAGGCCTTTTGGAATCTCTGCAAGCGACTCAAGACAGATACCGACTGGACCATCCCCCCGCTGACGCGTCCGAATCAACGCCCCGCGTTCGATGACGACGAAAAAGCCGAATGCATGGCCGACAATCTAGAGACCCAATGTTCTCCCAGCACCCTACCAGTAGACCCGGAGCACCTCAATGAGGTCAACTCTGAGGTAGAACGTAGGCTCGCCATACCACTCCCTCCGACCCCAACTGCCCCCTCCCGGGAGGATGCAGACGTCGACGACGACGATCCCCTGAGGCCAGTGACCATCGAAGAGGTTAAAACTCTGATCAGGGACCTCCGCCCTCGCAAAGCCCCCGGGTACGACGGAATCACCAATCGCGTTTTCAAGCAACTTCCGTTGCTTCTACTTAGCCTGATGGTCGCGATTTTCAACGCGGCCTTTTCCAACAACATCTTTCCACACCAGTGGAAACAGGCAAACGTGATTGGCATCCCGAAACCCGGAAAACCCAAATCCGATCCGGCGAACTACCGCCCCATTAGCCTCCTCTGCGCCATGGGGAAACTCTACGAGCGCATCATTCACGCCCGTTTGTCGTCTTACATCCACGCAAACGATATCCTCCCTGACGAGCAGTTTGGCTTTCGAGCCAGACACTCCAGCGTTCACCAGGTGCATCGCATTGTCGAACACATCCTAGTGAAAGCTGCCCGTCAAAGAGCCCACACAGGAGCACTCTTCTTCGACGTGGCCAAAGCGTTCGATAAGGTCTGGCACAACGGCTTATTATATAAGCTGTTCGAACTCAAAGTGCCCGACCGTCTCGTGCACATCTTACGAGACTTCCTTACGGACCGAACGTTTAGCTACCGCGTCGAGGGAAATTACTCCTCCCTCAGACCGATACGCGCAGGAGTTCCCCAAGGCTCAGTCCTTGCCCCGCTCCTGTTCTCGCTGTACACCAGCGACATCCCCAGACCCGATAAGGCTCATCTAGCCCTCTTCGCTGACGACACAGCTCTCTATTACTCCAGTAGGAGCACGTCAGTCATCCACCGAGAACTCCAATCCTCAGCCGACGCCCTCGGCGAATGGTTCAGGAAATGGAGGATCGAAGTCAATCCCACCAAGAGCGCAGCCGTGCTCTTCTCTAGGATAGACCCCGCCCCCACCGCCGATCCCGTCCGAATGTTTGGTGAACCGATCCCCTGGGAGAAGAAAACCAAATATTTGGGAGTGATCCTCGATCGGAAGTTAAACTTCAAGGACCATCTGAGATACGCTCGTAACCGTGCCTCATTTGCCCTTTATCGATTACACGGCCTCCTGAATGCACGCAGTAAAATGTCCCTTGAAAACAAGGTGAGAATTTACAAGACGTGCATTCGACCCATGATGACCTATGCGAGCCCGGTCTTCGCGCACGCTAAGGATCGATTCATCCACCTCCTCCAGGTAGTCTAGAACAAGTTTATGCGACGAGCCGCGGGTACACCGTGGTTCGTCCGTAACAAAAGCCTCCATGCCGATCTCCAATTGCCTACCATCAGGCAATGGATGAAGCAAGCGTCCAAAAGGTACTTTGACTCTGCCACTCACCATCCAAGCAAATTGGTGGTACAGGCGGTCAAATACACTCCTTCCCGACTCTCACGTAAACACCGTCGTCCGAAGAACGTCATAGACGAATCGGACGACGAGATCACCGTTTACTTAAACCAAATCAAATCGATTAGAGACTCTCGCAACACTGCACAACCGATATTTCGTACTCGCCGGATGCGAGTACGACCGCGAACGCGTCGCGACCACCAGCGTCCTCCATGACACTTAGTTTGCATATCGTACCGATAAAAAGCCCCCCCTCAACGCGGACGGGGGGCCGCGTCATGTCATTAACGTAGAGCGAAAGTTGCACTAAACTACTTATACTAACTTATATATATTTCTGATTACACCTAGTCAAAGAAAAAATAACCGCACTTATCACAAAAAGACTTATTTATATATTTATTTTATTTAAACTTAGTGCACAAAACTGTACAAAGGCAGACTTAATGCCAAAAGCATTCTCTGTCAGTCTACCTTTGGGTGATGCAGAGATAATATGGTAGGTGTATTTTGATATGTATATACTAAAAATTACTAAAACAGGGTACATAATAGAAATCATAAAGATATGAATACCATACTTACATAACTACATACTATAATATAAATAGATACATACTTTTAGTATATAAATACACACTATAAAATAACATAATAATATAGATTTATACATATGATAACTTAAACCCTTAATGTTGAGATGATTCTGCCTTTACTTTTTAAGAATGTGATTTCGAGTTCTTTTTTTAAATATTAAACTAGTCTTAGCCATTCTGATTACTGGAGGTAGCGCATTCCAAAGAAGAATGGATTGTACCTAGAAAGAAGGAAGAATGGAGGAAGTTAGTCCGGTGAGAAGGGCATTGTAAAAGACGGTTATGATATGAACGGAGATCTTTATTATGATACACTTATCCTGGGCGAGGATCGAACCGACAACCTCTGGTTTAGCAGTCAGGGTCACTAACCACTAGAACAAGAGGTCGGCCAGACGAGCATAAGCAATTAAAATAAGATTGGCGGACAAACAGAAATAAGATTTCTTCATCACATTGTTGACAGCCTTACGCTTTTACTCCTTCTAAATTAACTGGCTTACCTAGCGAGCCAACAAAGTGAATGGTTGAGTGAATGAGTCTCGGCGGGACATCGGACCAATTATCTTTTTACTTAGGACGTCTCGTACGGAAATGAAACGGCTTCATAATTGTATGATTGAATTGGATGTAGGTTTTATAAACTTAATGTGCTTTGAAAATAATGGGGAGATTCATTCAACTGGTTAATTTTATATTATTGAATTAAATTTTATTTTTATTTATTTATTTTATTTAAGGTCAACTAACAATTGTTGGCACGATACATTCATAAATTACATTAAATACGGCAAATTATCAGGTGCAACAATTAATAATAGGTTAACACCGCATGCACTAATTACAGCTTAGAATTAATTAAGACTAGAACATTATATCTAATAACAAATATCAAAAATAGAAGAAATTAAATTAAATATATTATAAATCGAAGTATTGGCATTTATCATTACAAAAATTATAAGTATGTATTATGATTGATTAACATAAACAATATGGAACACTAATTAAAATAGGGAAACCAATGAAATTACATTAGACCAGTATCATTATTTATGAAATTGTTTGTATAACGGGATGAGATGGACTGGTGATATTCGCAAACGTCAGCCACAAATATAACACTTACGGTCGTCTTCATCAGTTGAAAGACGTCTGCTGCTGGACAAAGACGTGCCGGTTGGCGTAGTTAGTAAATGCTTGCCTTTCACGCCGCAGGTCGTAGGTTCGTTTCTCATCCAGAGATTTTAGATTTGAGCGCCTCGCAAGAAAGTACCAATGTCTACGTTCATGACTAGTTAAACTGAAACGGAAGTTCAAAAACTCAGTCAATTATCAAGAAATTAGAGATGAATAATTATTGAATAGTGTTTCACAAAGTTTAAAAATGCTCAATGATATCGCGCCGAACTTTCCCCAAGCCATTTTTATGCTGTTCTTACACGAAGTTTAGTTTTCACAGTCTTTAAAGACTTCCACTGCTGGGCAAAGGCCTCCCATAAGGATCTCCACAGTGGCCGGCCTAGCGCTGCCCGTCTCCAGCGGTTTTTCGCGACCCTTGCAAGATCTTCGGCCCACCTTGTAGCACCTTGCAATAACTCAATACTCAATCGTTTATTGCTTCCACAATGTATAACAGATGGTATAATAATCTTATAATTATGTAACAATTATGGACCCTGTCGGGCACAGCATAGTAGAAGAGAAGAAGAAGGCTTTTTGTTAATAATAAAAAGTTTTAGAATTTATGCTATTTGTAAGAATTATTAAGTATGCCAAATTTTTATTTAAAAATGTCAGGATTTACCATTTATCATTTATTACCATTTACCATTACGTTTATTCCTCAGCATAAGGCGACTAAAAAAGGTTTCACTTCAAAAATGCAAGAAAGCTTGCTTACGTTTATAACTAGTTAATCTGAAACCGAAGTTCAAAAAATTGGTCAAATAGCAAGAAAATGTAGTTGTATAATTATAGAAAAGTGTTTCCACAAAGTTTAAAAATTGCTTAATGATTTCGCGCCGAACTTTCCCCAAGCCGTTTTTATGCTATTCGTACACGAAGTTCGGTTTTCACAATTTTGAAAACTTTCACTGCTGGACAAACGTCTCGCTTAAGTATCCAGGGGTTATCCGCGACCTTTGCAAGATTTTGGGCCCGCCTTGCAATTACGTTTATTCCTCAGCATAAGGCGACTAAAAAAGTTATCACTTCAAAAAGTTATAACTAGTTGAACTGAAACCGAAGTTCAAAAAGCAAGAAAATGTAGTTGCATAATTATAGAAAAATGTTTTCACAAAGTTTAAAAATTGCTTAATGATTTCGCGCCGAACTTTACCCAAGCCGTTTTTATGCTATTCGTACACGAAGTTCGGTTTTCACAGTTTGTAACTGTAATTGAAAGTGCAGCAATGATGTCGAGGTTCTATCTACAGGGTTTGGTGGTAGCGAAGTGCAAACATTTAAACTGGATATTAACATTTAGATGGTGTTGAACGACTTCATAACTAATACCCACCTATCTTAAAGTAAGCAAAGTCTTATGGCGTCGCAAATAATTAATAATACCTTAAAAAAAACAATACATGTATAAAATATAATCATAATATTAATACGTGAACCGAAATCTGTTGATCCCTGTTTTTGAAAATTGCGCGGACGGAGGAGTATGAAATTTGGAACAGTTAAAGTTCATATGAAAGAAGGGGTGAAGAAAGCTAATATTTTTAAAATAGGCATTAGAAGTAAATTATTTTAAGAAAAAGAAAGCATTACATACACCACCATGCCTTTGAGAAACTGAGAAGAAATTAAAAACTGAGTGTCAAAACTGATAACAGATTCATATTATTTGTCTTTAATATCTATAGATACTCTTTGACAATAGAACCCTAATGGTCAAATTTAGAACAAGTGTGATTTCTACAGGTATAATTGTTTAAAAATTGAAAATAGTACGAATGTTTTTGTATTACCTGCCAATATAGATAAATTTACGTTAATTGTGAGCAAATTTCTAATTTGACAGGTGTCGTGAAAGAATTAGGTAAGTAGAAAATAGAAACAACAACAAATCGATACATTCAATTATTAAAAATGAATTATGGAGCTCAATGTACTCTTGTCTTGTCTTGTTTTGGCAAGGGTGTACTTGCGTACAGCACTTCGACCGTTCAGGATCTTTCGTACTAACACCCATTTATGTTTTTATTCTATCCCTGAGCCCTGAATGCAGAGTTTGCACATACTTCCGCACACTTGTTAGGGGTAGATCCTTGTAGTCACATAGTTCTGGGTATGCCTGGCCCAGGATGGCTATTCTATTTTGCCAACGAATTGCATTTACATGGTATATGAAGCATTGTTTCATTTTCTTCCCCACATGTCCTGCAGATTTCTGCTACACTTCCATAGGTTTTTGTACCAGCTCTTGATTACTCCTTTTATGCGCAGTTGGGAGTTTTTGATCCACATTTGGTTGGAATTAGCTCTGGATTCCTTTGTAAAGGTTGCTCCTGCTATGTTTGGAGTAATCGCTGCGCACGGTTCTGGTCCACAGAACCGACTTCCAGACTAGCTAGGAAGGCCTAGCTAGGAAGGCATATCTTCTTTTTCATTGCCTTCTATTCCTTTATGGCCTGGTACCTATACGAGTTTGACTTTGTTTTTAGTGCCACGTTTGTTCAGAGCCGTGTTCCAGTTCTGTATTAGTTTTGATTTGATTTTGTGTGACATCAGGGCTTTTAATGTAGCCTAGCTGTCACTGAGTATGTAGATAATCTTACCTTTCATCTCCCTACCTATGACCTACTTGCGCGCATATTATTATCGCATATGTCTCTGCCTGCAACACTGTCGCAAAATTGCCTATGCTTTCGCTGATACTGCACGTTTCATTGTATATGCCTTCCTGTGCCAGATTTCATTTTTGATCCATCTGTATACCGAAATTCACTTAGTTCGTTTTGTTTACAAAGTCTTAAATTAGGATAATGTTTGCCTGTGTGTGACTGTGGATTGCATTTTATCACTGACCATCCCTATGGTACTTATTGCCAGAGAGTTAATCGGATTGACTTCTTCTAAGTGAGTCGTGATATCGTTATACGGATCGTCTTAGACGTTCTTGAGACTATGCAGATGTATTTGACCGCCGCGAACACCAAAGTACTAGAATAATGCCGTGCTGGGGAAATATCGTAACCCACTAAAGCACTTTACGTTTAGTTACCTAACGTTGTATAAAGTATGGAAGCTATCTATCTACTCCGCGGTCCCATAGATTGTACCCGCTTCGATCGAGTGGTTAACATAAATAATGACGTTCCGATGTAGCTACTAGGTGGATTGGCACTGGATGTATCACTGGAAATAAGGGAAGTAGCAGGTTTATTAGATGTTAAGTTTCATTGTATTATATTAGGTGTTGTGTGTTATCTGGTTTCCATAGTACAAACTCTGCTTAGTTTGGTATCAAATTAAGCTAATATTATTAAGTTTAATTTGATCCCAAACTAAGCAGAGCTTGTACTATGGAAACCAGATAACTGATATACTAAATATAGTATTTTTTATTTTGTTACGACATACTTATACTTAGAATTACGCTTAGATAGCTTAGAGGATAAACAGACATGTTCATTCCCACAAATATCTGTCCTAGGTGGAAATCGAACCTCCGGCGTAAAAAGAAAGCATTTGCCATCCACGCCAACAGGCAATTAAATTATTAGTGTTTGTTTTTCAAACCTTTAAATCTATTATTAAGTTACTATAGATGATGTCAAATGAAACCGAGACTGAAAGTCTAAAGTTTTCCTGTGGCACCGAGAGTGCTTCCACAACCACAACCAGAACCGAAATAAATTAAACAGACAAACCATTCACACAAATATCTGTCTTAGGTGGGAATCGAATCCACGACCTGCGGCGTGAAATCCACACCAACCGGTTGACGAAAAAAAATTAAAACACTCGCAGTACATTCAGAATTACTAATAAAATACCTAAAACTTGCGGTACTAGATGGTTAATAACACAATAAGCAACAAATTTTGTTCTACAACTTTTGATAATTTTTAAATATTATTTCCATACAAAAATAAGTAAGTATTAATTTAATTACTCGCTTGAATGTTTATAACAAATAACTCTGTGTACTGTAAATATCCCATATTCATATATATGTTGTCATATTTCTTTTCATAGCTCTTAATTGAATTGGATTTTAATTGTTACTTGAATAATTCCTGTAGTTTCGACGGCACTTTTATTAACTCATGTTTCATTGTTCCATTTCTGTGTTGGTGTATTTAACTTTTATTGTATGTAGTTACTGTGAAACAATTGGTTCACGGTGCAATTAAAATTTAATATTGAGTACGATGGAGTATCTATTTATTTATTCAATTAACAATTTTCACATTGTGTTTGATTTACAAATACTAAATTTAAGATATATAACTAACTTACACAGAAACACACACAATAACTAACATTTAACAATATAAATAAATGTAATTTAAATTATTGAAATGTCATCAGAATGTCATACATGTTATACAATTATATCCTACATTAAACATAAAATAAAAGTCAGGAATTCGAATAATTAAATTAACACCTTACTACAAGTCTCTCAGCGAATATAGACATTTCTGTAGAAGGAATTGTTTAAGCTTTGATTGAAAGTCTCTCTTATAGATTAGGCCTTTTAAGTTTATGGGAAGTTTATTAAATAATTTTATTGCCTTAATGCTAGCACTATGTTTCACTATATCAAGGTGAGGGATGTTGTTAGTCTGTAAGTCCTTTCTTCTGGTATTTTCACGTATCAGCCTTTCCTCTGCGGTCTCAAACTCGTGTATATATTTAGTCAGGTGAGTGAGTAATATCAGTATGTACAGACTGGGAACTGTTAATATGCCTAGGTTTTGAAAATATGGCTTACATGATTCATCTGGACGTATATTTGTAATGTTCCTTATAGCTCTTTTTTGCAAAATAAAAGCTTTGGAAATGTTGTAGTCATAACTACCTCCCCAAAAAAGAATGCTGTACCTTAACTTAGATTCCACTAGTGCATAATAGGTCATTCTCAAATATCGAGTGGCCACCTCGTTTCTAAGACTTCTAAGTGCGTAGCAAGCAGAACTTATGCTTTTCTCAAGGTTTGCTAGCTCTTGCTTCCAATTTAATTGGCTGTCTATGTAAACACCAAGAAATTTAACTGTTTCAACTTGGTTTAATTTTTCACCATTAATACTAGCTACTATTCTCTCGTTATTTTTAGTTGTCGACCGAAAAAGCATGGCGTTAGTTTTTTTGGTGTTTAAAGACAAGCCATTTACTGAAAACCAATAACTAAACTTATCCAATGTTTTATTTAATTTACAGTTTAATTCACTCATATTATTTGCTGAAACTACAGCGTTGGTGTCATCAGCGAAGACTGTCAATTGAATGTCATCATTGTCAAGTAAATATTCAACGAGGTCATTTATGAAAATAATAAAAAAAAGTGGTCCTAATATAGAGCCTTGAGGCACTCCTTTCTCCATGGCAAACTGTTTGGACCTATAAGCATTTTGACAGGGACTTTTGGCCTCCTTGTCTTCATCGGAAACTGCAATTATCTCTACAAACATTTTTCTGTTCATCAAATATGAGGTCACGAGATCCAATGGTTTATCTCTTACACCATAATATTCTAATTTACCCAACAACAATTTATGGTCCACTGTATCAAATGCTGAGCTTAGATCTAAAAACAGCCCCGCTACCTTGTCCTTTTTGTTTATTTTATGTAACACATCTTTTACTAAGTTCGCTATTGCATTCCTTGTGCCAACATTTCTTTGATACCCATATTGTCTTCTACTGAGTATGTTATGCAGGTTAAAATGTCTAAGTAGTCTAGTCTTTATTAATTTTTCCAAAATTTTTGAGATAATGGGTAGAAGAAAAATAGGCCTGTACATCATCGGATCAGTTTTTGATCCTTTTTTGTGGATAGGTATTATTTTTGCAATTTTAAATTGATCTGGAAACACTCCTTCGTCAAAACATTCATTGAAAAAATTGCATAATGGTTCAGCCAAGATATCTATATTATTTTTGATAACGGATATTGGTATATCATCGTATCCATAGGTTTTTTTATCCTCCAGTTCCTTAACTATTTTATATACTTCCATTGGAGTAACAGGATCGAGAATAAAGTTATTTACGACCCTTTTGGTATTTTTATATAATAATTCCAATCCATCAGCAGGCTTTATAGCATGTTTTGTTTTTGCGATCAGTTCGAATTGTTTTGCGAAAATGTTTGCAATAACAGAAGGATCACTGATAACTTGGTAGTCTAATTTTAGTGTAAATTTAGGGCGGTCCAATTTTTTTTTATTTCTATGATTGTTAGTTATATTCCAAACATCTTTAGAAATATTATTAGATTTTTCTATTACAGATTGAACATGTAATTTCTTTGCGGCTTTTATTACTTTCCTATAGATTGTCACATATTTTTTCCTAAAATTTATAATGGATTCGTCATACTTATTGCCACCATTAGTACACAGAAAGCGTTTCATTTTACTGGATACTTTAACCCCTTTTGTTACCCATCGCAAGTTGGTAGTGCGTGATAAATTAACCTGTACGATCCTTTTTCTGAAATTGGTCTCATACACTTGATTAAATTTTTTTATAAAGGTGTTTAGACCAATGTAATTCCAGTTTTCTTGCAATAGTGATTTTCTAAATCTGCTTCTATTTTTAGGACTAAAAGATCTTTTAGATATATACATAACTGCCTTCTTCATCTGTTTACGAACCGTGTTGCTTTCTGATACTGAGTAAAATAATAGTCCCGCGTGTCCATCAGCCAAGCCGTTGTGGTCGACGTCACAGGTTAAGACATTGGGGCAAGGTAAATTAGTAAACACGTTGTCTATACATGATTGAGAGTCATTACGTATAAATGTCATCGAGTTAACTAAGGGTCTAAAGTTATAGCAAGTCAGTAAATTAATTAAGTCGTTGCTTTTCTTATTATTCGCCTTCAAGTCAATATTGAAATCCCCGCAAATCAGGCAATGCTTATCAATAAAATAATTCAATAAACTTTCAAGTCTCTCTAAAAAAATGTCATATGTTCTGTCATACGGAGTGCGGTAACAGCAGCACACACTAATACCTGTAAGTGTATCTTTAACACAGCATACTTCAAAACTTTCGGTCAGATACAATTTTTTACCAATTAACAACTCAACGTACTCTCGGTCGACATAACCCAAAATTATAGTACCTCCTCTTAATTTATTGACTCTGGTATTGTAAGATACCACTTGATAATCTGACAGGCTCAACAATGATACAAGTTCTTCATTTAAAAAGTGATCGGTGATGCATAGATAATGCATTGGCATACTCAAAGTTTTCAGATACATTTCCAGTTCATCTTTTTTGTTGTTTAGTCCACACAAATTTTGATGAAAAACATTGAGATGGTTACAAAAAGAGTTTGAATGTGAAGAACTTTTTTGAGTACATTTATCTTTAGGGACGAAAAAATTTTGCTTGATTATCCATCTGCTTTTTAAAATAGTAAGGAATGGTTCCCGGTATCAACTGATTTAGACTATTTCTTATATTTATACAATCATGATCATAATTTTTACTGTTAACATACATATTTATATATTTTTTTAGTCCCTTAAAAATGCTATGTAGACCTATATTATTAATATTTCCTGATTGTTTTAAATACATTCCATAATTATATTTTAAACACTCATTTGAGTCAAATATGTGTGTGTATTTAAAGGTCTGGTAACTTTTATGCAAATAGTAGTTAAATATCTCAATTCGCTTATTAAATATAATAACATTGTCTCCGAGTTTGTAACTAGGAAGACACAAAATAATATTGGTGTGCACTATGGATTCCAACGTACGCGTTAAATAATCCATTAATTCTTGGTAGTTACTTGAGCGTTCAAAATCTCTAGCACCTAGAAAAATCAGGCAGTAGTCTCTGAGAGTATAATTCTGCAGTTTATTATCCAATGATACCAATAATTGTTTTGCACTACCGTTTGGCATACAGTAATGTAGAATTTGGTTATTTGGGAAATAATGTTTCGTTATACCTAGCATATTGTTTACATTATTGTCACTAATAACACATACTTTACTCACTGAATCGGTTAAAGTATTTTCATGCGTCTTTTGGTTAAATCCTTTTTCTTCCTGTGAAATGATATTGTTGTCTTCTTCGTGATCAATTTGTTTTCTCTCAATCTGTAATATATGGTTTGCTCGTACTTCATTTTTTTCTTGTTTGCTCCTTTTTGGTATGGCTTTGGCTATTGTATCAATTCTATAAAACGATGGTGCGTTTAAGTCTGTTCACATTATCTTTTTTTATTCATGTCTTTGCTTATGTTTCTTCTTTTGATCATGTTTACCAGGGGCAAAAAATACTAATCACGCTAATATTATAAAGGAGAAAGTTTGTGAGTGTGTATGTTTGTTACTTATTCATGCCATGAGCCATTTTAATAAAATTTGGTGTGGAGTTAGCTGACACCCTGGATTAAGATATAGGCTATAATTTATAGAGTTAAACGCGGGTAAAACCACGGGGCACAGCTAGCCTATATTTCCTGTTTGAGTTCTTACCTAATTTGTAAATAACTAGTGAGCCGCTCCAGCTTAGCATGGATGTAATTTTAGCACAAAAAATGTTTGATATTTTAAATTCCTACGTGGATGGGTTTGCGATAAGTGAGGTTGGTAAGAGAAAATGTGGTGTAAGGTGGACCGCACATACCCCTAAGATGCCTGTTCACTCTAGCCTTGAATAAACCCATGTTATATGAGTCTGGAAGCACGTTGTTCGCAGGGTTCAGGGTGTTCCACAGCCTACCAGTGTGTATAATGGAATAGGAAGCAAAGCGCTTCGTACGGCATACTGCGATGTCAATAACAAAGCGGTGGAGACCCTCCTGACGCCTGGTAGTCCGATGGTAAAAGGGGGAACGAGGGATAAGTTCATGGATGTCTTGAGCGCAATCTTCATGAAACTGCCTGTAGAAAACCGGCAAGCTTACAACCTGACGCCGATGATTATCCAACTATTGCAGCAATTTTTAAAGAATTTGTTTATTTACTGAATAAATTTTGTTTAGGTGTGACGCGCAAAACGGCTACGTGTAGTCGTAGCAGTGCGCGGTTGTGCGGGGAGAGTAGAAGTGCGTGGCGGGCGAGAGATTCTGGTTCGTGCGTGAATTTTTTTTAAGTTGTTTTAAGATTTTCTTAACGTAACAGTACCTAACCATTTAATTTATTCGAACTTTTATTATTAATGGCATTACTTGCAACGCGATTTACTCTTCAGACTCTTCAGTATTATTCAGGTTTTAAATTTATACTGATATCTGTATGCAAATTAAATGTTTGTATTCTTGAGCCATTATTCGAGATTATAATTGCAGTTACAGTATATTATTCGAATAAATTCTTCAGAAGATGACATTTTCTTTAGCATTTTAGAATATCTTCAATTTGTACATATTTTATGTAGGTATCTCTTAAGGTTAAATCTACATAAAATATATAAATGTTAAGTTGTTTAGGTCGTTTTTTTTCGACTTACATTTAGATAAATATTTATAAAAACATAAAACAACATATATTTAGAAATATATAAGTATGTTTATCAATCGCCTGGTTGCCCATAGTACATGCTCTGATATTTATTTATTATTATTTTACTATAGGATCCTATATTTCTTAATTTCATGATTTCATTTTATACAATAATTAACGTCAGTTAGAATCACACAAGAGTCAAGCAAAGGTCCAATTATAATAGGAATAATGCCAAAGGGAACAATTGCACAATAGAATAAGCTTGTACACATTTCCTACTTAATAATAAATAGACCACTTAGTTCTAGCAACTTATTAGGATTACTTAGAAAGTCTGTTACTATGTAGGGTGACAATGATATTATTAAAGCAAGTCTTTAAAGGGTTGTCACTTTAAATACTTGCCTTGACAGAACTTAAACCTAGTTGTGGCTGTCAACATATAGGTTATTAGCCAGTAATACGGTTTTTTTACTAAGCGGCATTATAAATTAAACTTAAATGTCAAAATTGACAGTACACATTAGTTTTATATTGACGCCAAAATTTGATGCCACTGTTTGACCTCGACAGAAAAAACACGTTACCTAGAAGTAGGGCAAACAAAATCATTAATTGTGAAAAACACGTATGACATCTATATGACAAATTTAATACAATTAAGTTTTTGCCTGCACTGCATATTATTTATTTATTATTTATTATATAACAATTTAAATTGAGTCGTATTTTTTTAGATTGTTTTATTTTAGGCATATATTTGATGTAACTTTGTGATTTTTCATATCGAGCAAAAGTATTTGAACCGTGTTTTGGGAAAAAAAAATTAACAAGACGAAACTCAAACTATTGCTTAAAAACTTACAAAAATATAGCAAATAGTGTGATGTGAGCACCGTAATTCTATAATGAAATGAAATAATGAAATTTATTCAGCACTTGGATATTAACATACACTTGTACTTGTCAAGTTCACAATGCAGTACATAAACATAGTCGAATACAGTATAAAAATTACAAAAAATTTATTAGTCCGTCCGTGCGGTCTGTTTTATCAGATATATTTTCTAGTTACTAGTCTATTATTTTGAAATTTAGTTGTACAATATTAAAATTAAAGAATTGAAGGCAATGAACTTTTGGCTAGCGCAGAAGGCTCTTAACCAGTAGCTTAAATTAAACGACTAATACCCGAGGCCACCCTTTTGGGGTTCGGGCCACAGCTCAGGGGGCCGCTGAAGCAAAAGGACAGAATTCTAAGAGAGGGCGTGATCAGTTGCACGGGATCACCGATGACGCGTTAAGGGGTAAAATAGATCCTCGCCGCTGAGGAGCCTACCCTAGCTAATCTGCGGCTTTCTCTAGCTACCTAGGTGGACGACCCCGAGAAGAAAGCCACAAAGAAACTCCGGGCTTGCTTTTTTCGTCTTCTTTTGCTTTTGTTTTCGTTTTTTTTTTATATATCATGTATTTTCTTACATTGGGATGGGCGTTATGTAGGCTAATGCACGCACAGAACCATTGTCATCTAATGAATGAAAAAATGTGAGATAATAAACAATAACATTAAATTTCACTCAAGCAATTAGAATAACCTCTTGCTAGATGAGAAAACGGTGGGTACATCCTATAACCAAAGCTATAACCAAAAGCGTCTATTTACAAGTATTGCTCTTATTTATGAAATAAATATTATTATAATAATATTACAAATCATTTGGATAATACAAAAAAATAATAAATCCCTAATAAAATTATTTCACAAAATAAATACTTTTTATTAGTAGAATATATTAGTACTGTACTTTATATAAAGTGTAACATATTTGTGGGAGGAAATTCAAAGAGCAAAATATATATGCAACTGAACCTCAACAAGAAAACCTGTTTAGCAAAAGATTTTCGTACGGGAAGAAAATCTTTTTTATTACTATTTATGTATTTTGAAAGTGCATGTATACACGTTGTTTGGTTTCAAAAGGCTATTACGATTTTAGTCACTACTTAAACATACTATCTCAATTCTGATCACAGTCAGAATTAATCCCTTATAAAACATTTAACCAACTGTCTCATACGAAGCTAAATTCCTGGTTACATTAGTCTTATACTAATTCGCCTTATACGCCACTTATAATTGACTCTGTTGTTCTTAAACAAAAGGCTTGACTATTCAAATTGGCCAGCCAGTACAAAAGGTGGCTATTTATCAAATTATTAATGTCGCAAAAATTTCCTTTGTAAGAACTGATTTGGATTTAATGATGTGTCCAATTCAGAAAGGTATTGGACTTTCGTACAAGGAACAGAGGTGAAACTAAGTCATAGTGAATGCCTAAAATCCTATGATTTACTGTTTTTGTTAAGTTAAGTATTTATACTTTATACTTGATGTTAAAGGTAAGCCTAGGATGAGTTCATTGCTTAACCGGTCAATAGTCGCGAGCCAGGGCTCTAGTCGTCTATCACAAAATACTATATTTTTGTTTGTTTACGCCAATTAAGCTATATTAATAATTAAATTTAGTTTTCTATTATTTTTTGTGGCTACTTCAAAGTCCCGTCACATCCAATTACCTCATCGGAATCACACCATTCAGAAGCCTACATTTTAAATCCACGAAAGTTGGATGCACCTATTTTCTAATTAGTGCGAATCCTGCTTTCCTTGAGAGTGGTCGGCTTTGTGAATACTTTTACGACGTCATAGAACTCGAGTGATTGCCTTCATAAGAACATATTTGTACCTCGGGGCCCCCGAAGATTTCGAGACGAACAGCTGGAACACTGCAGTAGCATTCATACCTTGTGAGTACCTTACCTATTGTCCAATTCCAAAATAGTTTTAGCCACATGTTTCGTACTAAGATTTTGTAGTAAGGAGGTTGACACTTGAGCAGACAGTTATTTAGAACTGACAGAGCAGCCTTGCATTAATGGCAGCCAGTCTTGATGGAGACTAGCTATCTGCGCGGGACATATGTACTAAATAAATACAGGTGGACTATCTATTCCCTCGCTCTTACGATCCATTGGGTAGCCAGCTGACACAACCAGTAAGAGGTAAGGTTGCTTTACGTGCTCACCGAAGCACGTTGTAATAGCTTCCAGACGCCGGGGTGATACTGAGAATTCTTTGTTAATAGAAAAAATACCATATCATTGTTTTTCGTGCCGACCCGGGACTTGAACCCAGAACCACAAAACTATACATGGAACGCTTGGGTAGCATAAAACAGTAGCAACGTTTAAGTGAAATAGATCACAGCTGAACTGGTGAAGTACCTCTAACTTCAGAATACACCAAAGCACTTATGAGCTAAAAGGCAGTATAGGAGCTCCTAATCCTTCCTATAAGACCTTTACCCTATTGAACCATTCAAATAAACTAGCTATTTAATCCTAGAAGCGAAAAGATTAATATTACCAAATACGAAACGTTACTTCATACTCACAATAATCCTTACCTGGTAATTATAATTGGCGTAATTTATCACCAACAGCTGTTAATTAAGCGCGAAATGTTATTATACGACAAATATACGATAGTTATATGACTAATAGGATGAATAGCGTATTGTTACGAAATAAACAGTAATGATTCAGCAATGGAATAGGAATTTCTCTTGTATGAAATTAATATATAGGTACACTTTATTGCACTTTACATTTGATCGTACTTTACAATTATATGTATACTTTACACATATGTGTTTGCAGGTATGATTTAATTATTATTGATTAGATTAATAATGAAGGCAAAAGAGGTGTGCAAAGATAATGGCAATCCGTTGTCTCTGCCTACTCCTCTGGGTAACAGACGTGAGCCTATGTATGTACTTATGCATTTTTATATGTATGTATCGTTTTGTATGTATGTATTAAAGTCCAGTGTTAAATTCACTTTCACAATTATAGCATATTATATTATATCACTATCACTAACGGCACTTTCGTTGCTTCATCACAACATATATCACAATGGAGTCTATGCAGCAAGCCTTCTCCAGCATGAAGGAGCAGCTTCTGACGCGAATGGCTCAGTTTGAAGAACTGCAGAAGGCCCCGTCCACAATTGTCACACCTGTTGCTTTGGCTGAAGATTTTGTGGCCTTTAAGAAGTTCGTAATTGAGTCACTAAACTGCTTCCAGAAGCAATTGGATATGCTGGCACGGTGTAATGATCAGACCGAGATGCGAGGAAGGCGTAAAATGCTGCTCTTTCATGGCTTGCCGGAGGCGAAGAAGGAGCAGTCAATGGATATTATTGTCACTGCTGTCACCAATCATTTTCAGATATCCGATTTTTCGGACACAGCCATTGACCGGTGTCATCGCCTCGGACGTTCACCAAGCGGAGACAAGCCTAGGCCGATCTTGGTCGAGTTTGTAAGCTGCCGAGTTCGTGACCATATCTGGTTTGAAAAGACAAAGTACAAAGGTACGGGAATTACTGTATCTGAGTTTCTGACTAGGCCCCGGCATGAAGCATTCTTAGCTGCTCGTCAGCGCTACGGAATCTCAAGCTGCTGGAGTCGTGAAGGTATTATATATATCCTGGGTACCGGCGGCACTCGTCACAAAGTTATTTCAATGGAGGATCTCGATAAAATTGGGCCAGCATTGGGTCATAAGGACGTCGCTAAGGATGGTCCAGCGACAAGTAAGATCACCCACACTAACAGACCCAAAAGGGCCGCCTCCGCCAAGAAGTAAATTCATTCGTTTTGTGATGTTTTCGTATCTTTTTGTATCGAATCTCGCACTGTGTTTACGTTGTAGTCAAAGTACCTATGCCCACTATACAACTTTAACTTTATCAATCTATATTGTCATAATATCTTCCCTCAAATTTATTAGTTATTAATCGCGTTCCATTTTATAACATTATATAGTTAGCATAACTTGACAATATCTATGGTACTTGACGGTTCGTGTGAACGTAGGCCAATGCCGCACGTCGTGAGTCTTTTGAGCCTATTTTAAAACTTTCCATTTTATTTTAATTTAGTTTATGTTTAAAATTATTATGTAATTATTATTATTAATTGTATATTATGTTATTCATTAATTACTACTGATACGTGAGTGCATAAATATCGAACTTTGCGTACATTGTTCTAACTAGTTAGCACTGAAGTGGTAGGATTTTGTTTTTGTATTAGTAGATATTTTAATAAATTAGTTTGTTTGTGTGTATGTTCATATAATATTATGTTAGATGCTCATAGTTACGATTTTGGTAGTGATGTTGAAGATTTCTTTTCGGCTAATAGTGATGATGATAGTTTGGTTAGCATACCCTCCCTTGCAGATACTATACAGGGTCACTTTGCCGACGTGCCAAAAAATTTCAATGTGATTCATATCAATGCCCAAAGTATTCCGGCCCATTTCCCTGATATGCTGGCAAGTCTCAATTATAAAAATATTCATGCTATTCTTGTTTCCAAGTCCTGGCTCAAACCCTGTCTCTCTACGGCCTCGTATACACTTCCTGGTTTTCAGCTCATCAGGAATGATCGAACTGGAGCTGGAGGTGGTGGAGTTGCTATTTATCTTCGAAATAATATTAATTTTTCTATGGTTAGTATGTCTTCTCAGCCGCCACCGCTGGATGCTGGTGAACATCTATTTATTGAAGTAGAGCTGCATCACACGAAAGTTCTAGTTGGTGTATATTACTGTCCTTCTCTTCGTATAAACTTTTTTGCTTCTTTCGAACTTTTACTTGAAACCTTCCTTTCATCCTATGGTCATACCATAATAATGGGTGATTTCAATACTTGTTTACTAAAGAAAGACTCTCGTTGCTCCTCACTTATATCTGCAATTGAATCTAGTAACCTATCTCTTCTTCCCCTTAATTCTACACACCATTTTCCTCATTCTACGCCTTCTCTTCTTGACTTAATTCTAGTCTCTTCAAGAGGTCATGTTGCTAAGCATGGACAATGCTCAGCAGATGCCTTCTCTTACCACGATCTCCTTTTCGTTTCTTACAAAATTCGTCCTCCTAAGGCAAAATCTAAAGTTCTTCTACAACGTAATTTTGGTGGGATGGATCTTAGTCATCTTCGTGCAGATGCTGGCAGCATTGACTGGTCGACTCTTATTGCTGCTGAGTCAATTGACGAACAAGTTGACATATTTAATACCAAGCTCATCCAATTGTACGACGTTCATGCTCCCATTCGGCCAATTAAAATTAAGCATTTGCCAGCACCGTGGCTAACTACTGAAATAAAAACTCTTTTATCTAAGAAATCATCAGCTAAGTCTCGGTACGCTGGTCGGCCTCATGATATTAACCGTGAAAAATATATAACTCTGCGAAATCACTGTAATAAGGTGTGTAGGAGTGCACAACGCCAACATATTCACAGTTCAGTTGAAAATGAAGATCCTGGAAAAATATGGAAGTTTCTACGATCTTTGGGAGTTGGAAAATCTCAACCTGATTCAATTCCAAACAATTTAGATATTAATTCACTAAATAGTCATTTCTCTTCTTCGCCTATTTTTGACAGGGCAACTAAAACAAAAACTTTAAATTATCTTTCATCCATTCCCTCTCGCAACTATTCTTCTTTCAATTTTAGCCAATTTTCTGCTTGTGACATTAAGAAGAGTATTTTGTCCATAGCATCAAATGCAATGGGCAACGATAATATCACCCGTACATAATATGGTTCTTCCTATACTTGACGAGATCCTTTTCCTTATATCTCACATCCTCAATACCTCTATATCCAGCGGTGTATTTCCATCTTCATGGAAAGATGCACTAATCATTCCCCTTCCGAAAAAATCCAATCCTGCATCGTTTTCCGATTATCGTCCTATATCGATATTACCTTTCCTCTCCAAAGTCCTTGAACGGCTTGTTCACAATCAAATCAGTAGTTTCCTCTCATCTAATAACCTCCTTAATCCTTTTCAGTCTGGTTTTCGCCCTGGACATAGTACTACCTCAGCCTTGGTCCATATTACGGATGATATTAGAACTGGCATGGAACACGGTAATCTAACGGTGCTTGCATTATTAGACTTTAGTAATGCTTTCAATACTGTAGACTTCGACGTGTTGCTGGGAATTTTACGTACTCTTAATGTATCTCCAACGGTCATTGGCTGGTTTCATAGTTACCTGTCTGGTCGCCGGCAACGTATACGTATTGATAACTCTGTCTCTTCTTGGTGCAATACGAATGCCGGCGTGCCGCAGGGTGGCGTTTTGTCTCCTTTACTCTTCGCAATTTTCATAAATTCTATCTCAGATCGACTTCTCTCCTCCTACCACCTTTATGCAGATGACCTACAGATATACTCACAGGCCCCGCTTAATAGGCTGTCGGATGCTATTAGTATCATTAATAAAGATTTTATTAGTATTAATGAATGGAGTCGTTCGTACGGTTTACAAGTTAACCCCCTTAAGACTCAGGTAATTATTGTTGGAAGCTCAAGGATGATGGCAAAGATTTCTTGTTCTCAACTACCTCAAGTTATCTTTGACGGGAGTATATTGGAAATAAACCGAGTTGTTAAAAATTTGGGTGTCTATTTTGATAACTGTCTCTCATGGGGTCCGCAGCTGCAGAATACTAGTCGTAAACTTTATGCGTCAGTGGGATCTTTGCGAAGATTTCAAAACTTTCTGCCTATTCCCACCAAAATTGCGCTTGCCCAGTCCCTTCTTCTTTCGATACTAGATTATGCAGATGTCAGCTATCTTGATCTTACTGAAGCCCAACTAGATAAACTTGAGCGTCTCCAGAATGTCTGCATAAGATTTGTATTTGGTCTTCGCAAATACGATCATGTCTCTGAATTTCGCAAAAAACTCAAGTGGCTACCTATACGACTTCGCCGGAATGCTCATATTCTGTCATTTCTATACAGTATTCTGTTTACTCCTTCCACTCCCTCTTATCTGAAAGATCGTTTTTCTTTCCTACATGAATCACATTCGAAAGCCTTGAGATCCACTTACAATCAGCGGTTAAAAATACCGACGCACTCCACAAAGTTTCTTGATAACGCATTTGTTGTACAAGGTGCTCATTTGTGGAATGCGTTGCCATTGTTTATTAGGCGTGCACAATCATTAAATACATTCAAAAGACTTGTTAATGATCACTATTTGAATACTACATAGTTCACATAATGACACGTATTATTATTATGAATGTACATATAATTAGTAAGTAGGTATAAATAGTTTTAAGTATGGTACAAATAGTACCTTATAATAAGTACTTTGTACACTTGCAACTGCCCTATCTCTGTAACTCCTTTCTCCTTTCACTACCTAAGTTGCCTGGAAGAGATCACACTTTTTTTTTTTTTTTTTTTTGTTTTCCTCTTTAATCTGCAATCGGCTCTCTAGCCATAATCAGATGTGTTCCAGGGTCTTAAATTTGTAGGCGTCATTCCATTAAATGACACCATATATGTTGATTTGGTTTATGTTCTTTTATCCAGATCCAGTATTTCCCACCTTTTCAGGCGTTTAATATTTTCATGCAGGTATAGTAAGCTCTTTGCCAGGTTGTTGGTGTGTTTGCTTAGTCTTTCTTTATATCTCTTGCTGGTGTTGCTGGCTTCCTCTTTAACTGTGGGCATCTCCAGGTATTCATGTATCTCTGTGTTCCTAACATACCAGTGCGCATTTGAGATAACTCTCAAGGCGATATTTTGGAATCTCTGGAGGATTTCTATATTAGAATTGCTCGCAGAGCCCCACAGTTCTATCCCGTAAGTCCAGATGGGTTTGATTATAGATTTATAAACCAGAAGTTTGTTGTTAAGAGACAGGGTAGACTGACGCCCAATCAGCCAATTCAGAGATTGTAACTGAATGTTAGCTTCTTTTCTCTTGGCTTTAATGTGCTTACCCCAGGTAAGGCTTCTATCAAGGTGTAGGCCTAGATACTTTACACTGTTCTGGCTTGTTAAAGCCTTATTTTCTATAAAGACTGGTGGACAGTCACCTCTTCGTAGTGTAAATGTCACTTGCGTTGATTTAGTTACACTAGGTTTTATTCTCCATCTTTGTATCCAATTTTCTATTTTAGAAAGCTGTGCTTGGAGCTTTGATGACGCATTGTTTGGATCTTTGTCACTGGCAAGGCACGCTGTGTCATCTGCGTAAGTGGCCGTTACAACACCTTCCGTTTCAGGCAGGTCTGCCGTAAATATAGAGTATAGCACAGGGCCAAGTACCGATCCTTGGGGCACTGAGGCAACAATTTTATACAGCTTCGAGTAGTCTTCGCCATACTTTACTTGAAATTGCCTGTCCTTTAGATAGGATTTTAGAATCATGAAGAATGAGTTGGGTAGAAGGGTCTTAATCTTGTACAATAGCCCTTTGTGCCACACTCTATCAAAGGCCTGTTGCATGTCTATAAATGCTGCTGAGCAATATTCTTTTTTCTCAAGAGATTGCCGGATTTTATGGACAACCCTATGCACTTGCTCCACTGTCGCATGTTTCTCCCGGAACCCAAACTGGTGATCTGGTATGATCTTATTTTCGTCAAGTATGGGTTTGAGTCTTCGTAGGAGTATCTTCTCAAATAACTTAGATAATATTGGAAGTAGACTTATGGGCCTATACGAGCTGGGATCGGTTGGTGGTTTCCCCGGTTTTGCGATCATGCATACTTGTGATAATTTCCAAATTTTTGGGTAGTATTGTATTCTGAGGATAGCGTTGAAAAGCATGGTTAGGAAGACAATAACCTTTTTTGGCAATTTCTTGAGTAATTCAGCTGTTATAAGGTCGAAACCTGGTGCTTTTTTATTTTCAAGGTCCTGAATTGAGCGTGCTAGTTCCTTGGGAGTGATTAGTGTGATGGGCTTGGAGAGTTGTTGGTCACTATTAATAATTTCATCTACTTCTTTTTCAAAGTCACACTCAGTGATCACACTTAGTGATAAAGCCGCCAATTGTACTATAATAATTTGTATGTTGTCGCTTTTGTATTATTTCTTAAGGTGTACAATAAAGAGTTTATCTATCTATCTATCTAATAATTTATTTATATTTAACGGTTGGTGGTGCACCTCAAAATTCGTGCCCCTAAAAGTACATATTAAATTGTACAAATTATACTAACACAATTAATTATATAGAACACTAGCGGCCCGGTACGTGCTTCGCTACGTATAAGGCATAGTAATAAAAATTGATTATTAAGTTCATTGATTTTACACTTTATCAAGACTTTTTTTCTCTACGTACAAACCTTCCCTGGCCTTCCACGAATAATTCAAGACCAAAATTAACCAAATCGGTAAAGGCGTTGTTGAGTTATAACATTACAACGAAAAGTGGCATTGATTTATATATATATAGATAAACATATAATTAAACTAGCGGCCCGGTACGTGCTTCGCTACGCTTTTAAGTATTAGTAGAAATTTGTTTGTATATGGGGGTATAGAAAAATGTTGATTTTACACTTTTTCAAGACTTTTTTTAAATTTTCTCTACGTACAAACCTTCCCTGGACTTCCACGAATAATTCAAGACCAAAATTAGCCAAATCAGTAAAGGCGTTGTTGAGTTATAACATTACAACGAAAAGTGGCATTGATTTTTATATATAATAAATATATAAATGCCAATAAAAACAATTAGTTGGAATTAAATTTAATGGTTTAATGTACTCTGTTAACATCGCTTAATATATTCGTATCTACTGATAATATAAAGTCAAAAAGAATGTCTAAATTAACTTTAAATAAGTGAGATAATTAGATATAGTCTTAGGGATACCGCACACCAAACGTAAGCGTGCCGTCGTAATTATGTACCAAATATATTACTACAGACAGAGCGGTCATGATCATCATAATCATTATTTTCCCACTACTATGCTAGTGGGTATGGTTTCTATATTTAGTCCCTGATACGAACCATTGTCTGGATAGAGGAGGCCTTCACCTTGGCCTAAGGAAGGGTTCTAGCATAAGAAATTGTTTTATTTATTATTTTTCCTTAAGTTTTAGACACTAAAATTATTTATTTCTTTTATTTTTCATACTTTTAAACTCTGTACCATACTTGCGAGGAATATAAAGGCTTTTAATTTTATTATTATTATTTATTATGGACCATTGTACAGGTCTCGAGCCTAGTACAGACTCCAGCTCTCTCAAAGGTGTAACATAAGCTCAATTTTTGTTACCTAAACTGTTAAAACTAATGCATGTACCTTTAAGAGAGAAATTAACGTTTTTTTTTCTTTATTATGGACCATTGTACGCGAGCCATGGCAGCGGAGTCATTCCATTATAATAATAATAATATTTAGGGACAATGTCACACAGATCATCCTAGCCCCAAACTAAGCAAAGCTTGTACAATGGGTACCAGGCGACGATATACATACTTATATAGATAGATATATACTTATATACATAGAAAACATCCGTGACTCAGAAACAAATATTCGTGCTCATCACACATTTGCACTTACCGGGATTCGAACCCAGGACCACCAGCTTCGTAGGCAAAAGCACTTCCAACTAGGCTACGGTGACCGTGACGGTACGATGACATTCAGCCCACTTCTCGCCAAAAGCATATTTAGTTTCTCAAGTTCCTCAGGACTCAGGGCATCCGTAACAATTCTTGGTGATTCCAGGGTTTACCCCCGGATTTTAGTCTTGCACTCGGGGAGTAAATGCACGACTGTTTCCTCGATGTCAAGGTTTCACAGAAAATCCCGATACATTTAGAAGGCGCCATTAGCTTGGGGTTAATATTAACCAATTCAATAAATCATAACCAATCGTCATATGATGTGAATTATCACAACATTATAATGATGTGCATGGATTTTGGCAACGGGCCTGTTGGCGTGGTTGATAAGTGCTTGTATCACGCCGGAGGTCGTGGGTTCGATTCCCATCCAGGATAGATATTTGTGTGCATGAACATGTCGGTTTGGTCTGAGTCTGGGTGTAATTATCTATATAAGTATGTTTTTACAAAAGAAAAGTAGTATATGTAGTATATCAGTTATCTGGTTTTCATAGTACAAGCTCTGCTTAGTTTGGGATCAGATGGCCGTGTGTGAATAATGTCCCAGGTTATTATTATATTTTTATTATTTTATAAATAAATATCAACACAGAAAACATACAAACTTATGTTACGCTTATGTATTTTGTATGTAATAAAAAGGTTACGCAAACCTTCACTTCAAATTTGGAAAGCATCAATATATTGGGTGTAAATTTTACCAATTAAATATATCCTAACCAATCATCCGATTAACGCAGTGTGTTGACTCTTTTATAACAACATTCCTGTCAATTTATGATTCTGTAACACAATGTAATTAACGAGTATCGATATGATCCCTCCTAATCTGAATAATCGGATAGCTGATTAATCGATTACGTTTAATCGATTCAACATGTGTGGTCGGTAAAATGTGTAATTAAAATATTGAAGATTACTCAGATTAGTACGCGTGACTGTGTTTTAGAAACTTGTTTCATGTATAAAATTAAATTGTTTAACTTAATCTTTTATTATAATTAGGTACTTAATATAAACGTATCACGTGGAGCCATTATTTAGATTTAAAGTAGTTCTTTGGTAGTCGTGTTTGGTAGATACTTGTTGATAGGGCGTGGGTTCGATTCCCACCCAGGACAGATATTGCGTGTATGAACATGTCTGTTTGTCCTGAGTCTGGGTGTAATAATAATAATATCTTGGGACATTATTTACACACGGCCAGCAGAGCTTGTACTATGGAAACCGGAAACTGATATACTACATAGGTATGCTACTTTTCTTTTCACCCGGAATCAGGACAAACAGACATGTTCATGCACACAAATATCTGTCCTGGGTTGGAATCGAACCCACGACCTTCGGCGTGAAAAGCAAGCATTTGCCAACTACGCAAACCGGCCCGTCAATTATCTATATACGTAATCTATAAAGTATATCAGTTATCTGGTTTCAATAGTACAAACTCTGCTTAGTTTGGGATCAGATGGCCGTGTGTGAATAATGTCTCAGGATATTATTATTATACACAAATTAAGCTCCTTTAGTTAAGTCTGCTATTTATATAATACCTTGTGTAGTCCTCCAGGCTAAATTTTGGCTACAGCCGATCTCAATAGAGACTAGCTAACTATGCATTACATATTAAAGTGTAATGTATATATGCGCAAACATGGGTGCACTCTTTATTCCCCCCACTCTCGTAATCCGATAGGAGCTTTACGAGCTGTCCGATGTACAGACGGCAGCACATCCAGCTATCCCAATATGTCAAATTTATTTTATAGATTTTCTGCTTTATTTCATAAGCATAAGGTTCACTTTCAATAGTGGAAATTTTACAGATTGGGGCAGCTTGATGGGCTGGCGTCTGTACATCGCCACCTTCTAGACTCCGGACTGCTACCCGGCATTTTTCTTGCCAGAATAGTAAAATTCCAGGCAACAGTGACATAAAAAAGTGTAACCAACAAAGAAAGAAAGAAAATATATTTATGTCAATATAAAATAAAAAATTACAAATAATTTTGTTTTTCTTCAAATATTTACAAATTTAATGTATATTAGATATAACTATAAAATTACAAATTTATAAATACATTAAACCTACATATATATAAAACACACTAAATCTCAACAGCGTCAAAAGATTCGTCTTCATCGTTGTCGGGAAACGTAGTCGTACCTACCCAGAAGGCTGGCATCATTGCCATGTTGAATGGCAGTACTAATTCTTTGAACAAAATAAAGGCTAACCTTCTAACCAGAAAGTTACTCTTTCTAACCAGAATACATGACCTCCAACGAGGTTAGTGTGCACAAATAAATAGTCCTAAAAACAAAAGCTACAACACATTTTTCATATTGAACCCGCATCCTCTAGTTTAGCAGGCAGGGTCACTAACCAGATCAATAAGCAGTTGCCTGACCTAACATGTTTACCCTTAACTTAAACGACAACACGGAAACAAACGATTTGAACCCGCATTCTTATTTTCGGTACAGGTACCAACGTTAAAATCTTGTTGGTGGTTTAAGTTTATTATTCTCAGGATATATTATTGTAGTGAACCCGGGATCTTGTTATTTGCGGTTGAATACGGTATCGTTGGACCGGAGAGGCAGTCAATCCGTAGCCTAGTTGGTAGTGCTCCTGCCTCCGAAGCTGGTGGTCCTGGGTTCGAATCCCGGTAAGTGCAAATATTTGTGTGATGAGCACGAATATTTGTTTCTGAGTCATGGATGTTTTCTATGTATATAAGTATTTATCTATCTAAGTATGTATATCGTCGCCTAGTACCCATAGTACAAGCTTTGCTTAGTTTGGGGCTAGGATGATCTGTGTGACATTGTCCCTATATATTATTATTATTATATTATATATGTATATGACGGTAAAAGGTCCTATTTTCATATAAAATTTTAGTTCTTAACGCCAACGCTTTAGAGAAACCAATCTGCACGAAAACTATTAAACCCTTCATAACAGTTTCCAATGCCAATTATAATAAGTTGGTTTATTATTATGTTTATTGTAATAATATTATGCCTATTCAATAGGCCCATTTCTACTAATTAAAGAGGGTCAATACGATGTTTCTCTATAATACTTAACATGAGTGTAAATTAACCTACACGTGTTGAATATTTAATATTAGATACAATAATACCTACACATTTTATACATTAATGTATAATTATAGTTAAACAAATGGAGTTACTCCTAAATCTCTGAAGATCAACCTTGAAAGTTTTGGACTTGAAATCTGTCTGGAAAGTTACATGCAGAAGGCGATTTTGCTGACGAATGCCAGGATCGTGCGGAAATTTCTCTCCAAAATATAGTGTGGGTTGTAGGTTTTTGTATTAAAACGCCCTTGTATTATTTATTACTTTATATTGGTAATTAACATGTGATAATAATAATTTGAGTGTTACAGCAATGCACACCGTCAATCTAATCTCAAAAATTGGAAATCATAAATTCAATCGTCCGGCGGGTTTCGTACCAGAGCCTCTAGCACGAGTTCCTACAGTTTACTTACTCGATCACACGTACAGTTTCCTCCCATACATTGAGCACCAGCGCCTCTCGCGGAAACTATTAAGAAATAAAACTCTGTATGGGACGAAACTGTACGTGTGATCGAGTAAGTAAACTGCAGGAACTCCTACTAGAGGCACAGCACTAATCCAGTTTAGGCGCTTTGTTATTGAACTGCGGACGATATACACTGGCTCAAATTTACGAATCCCTCGCTAACACCCTTTCAGAGGTAAAACATCCTAAAACATATTTTCACAGTCGAGAAATATAAAAAAATTGGACGAGCTGACGTCCAGGTACAAACGCCAGCACATCAAGCTACCCCAATCTGTCAAATTTCCCCAATAGAAAGTGAACCTTATGCTTATGAGATAAAGTTGAAAAACTAAAAAATTAACGGCAGATTCAGGTAGTTGAATGTGCTGGCGTCTGTACATTTAGTACAAGCAAAAGTAATAATTGCATGTGAGTTGAGTTCAATTATAATATTCGCAATAATGCACAATCTCTTAGTCGAGATTATTTATTTCTTATTTCACAAAAAATCTTCTTACACTTGAGTCCCACAAAACCGTGTTTACGGTTTGTCTGTGGGATCTAGTCTCCGTACATTAAACAATAATAATACTAGGTCATACCGGTTTTAACAATTATCCAGGTACAAATTCCTTACCTTACGTTTAAAAACTATTTTGTTACACTTTGCCTGATATCCAGAGGATATCAGGCAAAGTGTAACAAAATAGTTTTTAACTTAATGTTTAATAAATCTGGTACCCGTTTTTTAAGCGCAATTTATGTAAATTATACACATTGCTATTTTTAGAAATAAATATTTTCATTTTTTAAGCATTAATTATATAATTAATAAGGTTCTCCTGGTGTTATTTTCCTAATGGCAGTCAGAGTCTATTAAGACTAGCAATATTACCGTGCACAAGTATGTGCGCAACTACAAGTGCACTTATTAGTCCCTACCTCTTCTCTAGACTTCATGGGATAGCTATCTGTCACGATCAGAAAGATCAAATGCTCAGCCAAAGGTCCGACATCTTTACGTGCTGTCCGAGGCAGGGGGTGTAACCCGGTCAACTGCCAGAACCGGTCAACTGCCAGAAACACCCCAATTGATTTAGTCCGACCCGTTATATGATAGACGCTGCGTCTTCCGGTTCCTGTGCCTCTAGCACGAGTTCCTGCAGTTTACTTACTCGATCACATGTACAGTTTCCTCCCATACATTGAGCACCAGCGCCTCTCGCGGAAACTATTAAGAACTAAAACTCTGGTGCTCAATGTATGGGACGAAACTGTACGTGTGATCGAGTAAGTAAACTGCAGGAACTCGTGCTAGAGGCACTGGTTGCCACTCGAAAACCTTTGTGCCCTAGCGGCCGTCAGTCCTACGAGCTATTTGCCCTGCCCACTGCCACTCCAGTTGGGTGATGTTGGCTACTTTGGTCCCTCTACGGATTTCAACGTTTCTGATCGCGCATGGTTCGACCGAGCATAGCCTTCTTCATTGCCCTTTGGGTGACCATGACCCTTCTTATGAGGCCCATAGTAAGCGACCACGTCTCTGTTCCATAAGTCCTCAATGCAACACACACTGGTCGAAGACTTTCGAATTGATACTGCGGTATATAAGACTAGAAGGTATTATTCCCGAACGCTGCCCAGCCCAGTAAGATTCAATGATTCTCGAAGTTGGACCTACAAATGGAGACCTAGTTTCTAGGTAAATATAGTCATCTAGAACTTCGAGTGCTGATTATGTAACTTAGAATAAGCTCAACATGAGTTGCTCACTATAGAAACTTAGCTTAGCTCAAGGGACAGACGACTAGGTAGATAGATCAGAGTTGCTCTCTTTAGTCTAGCGGTAGCGTGTTTACTCGCAGAGAACGAGGTCCTGGGTTCAAATCCCGGGTCGGGCCAAAATATATTTTGGGAGTTTTTAGTAAAAAGAAAAATTTCTCGGCATCGTGCCTCGGAGAGCACGTAAAGCTGTCGATCCTGTACCTGACCTCTTTCCGGTCGTGTCGCTAGGCGTCCCATGGGATCATGAGAGTGATGGAATATAAAGTGCTCCTATGTTTGCGCACACACTTCTTTTCTTTAATTTGTTCCGCGCAGATTGCTAATCTCTATTGAGACTGACCGCCGTGGCCGAAATTGGGCTAGAAGGACATTATTATTAGATCAAAGTTCATGCTGGCCATATTTATGAGCTATGTAACTTGGAGTAAGCTTAATAGTATGATAGTTAGTAGTAGAGTTAGTTGGCATTTCAAAATGAATGCCAAATGAATGCTTTCATCATAAGTACAGTCAGTGACTCAGGTATAATCATGTCAACCGAAAATCAGCCACTGCTGCACAAAGGCCTCCCCGAAAGATCTCCACAATTGCCGATCTTGCGCTATTCGCATCCAGCAGTTTTCAGCGACCCGCACAAGATCATCGGTCCGTCTTGTAGAGGCCTGCCCACGCTGCGTCTTCCGGTTCATGGTCGCCACTCGAGAACCATTCTGCCCCAACGGCCGTCAGTTCTACGAGCTATGTGCTCCGCCCACTGCCACTTCAGTTTTGCAATTCTTCGGGCTATGTCGGTGACTTTGGTTCACCTGCGGATTTCGACATTTCTGATTTGATCTCGCAGGGAAACTCCGAGCATACGTAATTATTATTTTGGGGGTTTGGACTCACATTGGAACCCAAATTCAAGTCAATAATTATTAGATGTAAATGATTTATTACAATCTACCTCTCGAGTTGGTAAATAAATAGAAATTCAATTTGGAAAATACAATTTCTATTTATTTCTATAAACTAAACGTTTGAAAGCGATTTCATTTTCGCTGACGGCTCTCTAAGACCATCATGCCATAGAATAGAGTGGAAAGTAGTACGTCTGCATTTTTTTTTTGCGGAATATTTTAAGCTGTCTTAAGCACTGTATACTATGACGGCTAATCGGTCACGGTCTCGTTGCATTTGTCACATCTAATTCCACGTGATATATTTCTATAATTTTCATATGTAGATTTTGTGCGTGCGTTAAAGTTCTTCAAGCCGCTCAGTAGGCCTCTGACATGGCTTACAACAAAGACCAACGGCTTAACGTGCTCTCCGAAGCATGGAGATAACCAGAAATTAAATCACTGTGGCAGGTACCTATCTGTGGACTGATCGCGAGTCTAGTTGCTTACCCTCACCAAACACTGAAGGGCCTGAGAGAGCATCTGGCTATGATGGCAAGATATAGTGAGCTGTAGCGCGGTGTAAATGGGAGAAAATGTTGTCTAAATAATAAATTTAGTATTTTATTATTAATTTTTATTTACAACGTTGTTAAGTTCATACATAAGTTGAATTATAATCATAAAAAAGTATGTGGTATATTATCGATATCACGTTCAATCAAATTGTTCAAAGAATTAATAAAATGAAAAGAAATAAAAATATTTCGTAAGCGTTTGCTTACGAAACTTATACGGGGTGAACAAAGATGATCATCTTCATCATATAAACTGAAAGACGTCCACTGCTGGACAAAGGCATCCCCCCAAAGATCTCCAAAATTACCGGTCTTTCGCTATTCGCATCCAGCGGTTTCCAGCGACCCGCACAAGATTATCGGTCCATCTAATCGGGGGCCTGCCCACTGCGTCTTCCGGTTAGTGGTCGCCACTCGAGAACCTTTCTGCCCCAATGCCGTCGGTTCTACGAGCTATGTGCCCCGCCCACTGCCACTTCAGCTTTGCAATTCTTCGGGCTATGTCAGTAACTTTGGTTCGCCTGCGAAGTTCGACATTTCTGATTCAATCTCGCAGGGAAACTTCGAGCATAGCTCTCTCCATTGCTCTTTGGGTGGCCTTGAGCCTTCTAATAAGGCCCATAGTGATGGCCATGTCTCTGTTCCGTAAGTCATCACTATACATAAGTAAAATGTTATTGCCATCTCAATTCACCCCGGAAATTCAATTCACCGCTGACAATACCATCAGATGGAAGATGTATTACTGAGAAAAGGAAATCGAGCAGTTCTTTGCTGTGATTCTGCTCGTATATGCGGAGCTTTACAAAGGTCGTTTTCGAACCGTTTTATTTACCCTTTATATGGGAAGTGTTTCTCTAAATGTGTATTAATTTCGTTTATTGAATGCCTTTCAAATACTGAGGGGTGAATGGGTTGCTATTCGGTTTTACTAAAGGTTTTGAAGCACAATGTGGTTGAAAGTAGAGATTTTTCTACTAATACTGGGATGCTGTTTAGAAAGCTTGTGGGGTAATTGAAGTATTGGCTATTTTCAACTGTGAAACGTTTGATGATAATTGATGATATGATAATCTAGTATATATAGGTAGCTACACATAAATTAATAAATATCTTGGGACAAATAACACACTGCCATCTGATCCCAAACTAGGCTGAGCGTGAACTATGGCTACTAAACAATTTACTATACATACTATACAATATACTATATTATAAATGTGAAAGTTTGTGAGTATGGATTTATGCATGTTTGTTGCTCTTTCACGCAAAAGCTATCAAACGAATTTTGATCGAACTTTGTAGTAATAACGCTTATATATCTAGTGAAACCGCGAAGCACTGCTAGTTCATAATAATATTTTTTTGTAAATCGTATGTAATAATATAATAATAATAATGTATTTATTTATCTCTTTCACAAAGGTTTGGTGTACATACGAGTATTATGTAAAGAAATACAGAGCTAGAAATACAGATATGTAATATGTGTAAGTGTTATGTAACTTCTTACAACATCATCTATCTGCCATTGAAAGTCTCGTCAAAATAGGTCCAGCCGTTTCGAAGATTATCCGAAAATAACAGACAGCCAGAAAAATAAAATGTTTTTGTCAAATAATAAGAAGTATCGTATATACTTTCGCATTAATTGAGTGGAAAGCTAATATTTTGACAGTACGAACAGACACTTCAATTGTATTTCTTCTTTATTGACACTTTGCCGACACCCAATATTAAAATCCCTCTCTGCACCCTGCGAGTTTGAAATAGCGTTTGGAGGACATACAAAGTGAAAAATAAAAGGAATGCTTTTTTCCCACTTTGCATTGTCAATTAAAACTTGGTTGAAGCTTTTTGTAGCCCGGACGAATTTATTAAAGATTTGCTGTGCCCCGCGGTTTTACCCGCGTTAAACCTATTGCCTTAGGCTATGTGATAATCCAGGGTGTCAGCTATCTCCATACCAAATTTATTAAATGCGCTCCAGCCGCTTAGACGTGAAGAAGTAACAAACATACACACTCACAAACTTTCGCGTTTATAATATTAGTATAATGATTACGGACTTTTATCACCCAAAAAATTATCATATGATAAATAAAATCCTTTACTGGTACTGATTAGTAAGTGTTTTTGGTAGCTTTTGTAACATTTCGAGAATGTTTTAGTTATTATTAGAACAAAAGAAAAAAGACAGCTGATGAGAATAAGAATAAGAATAAGAATAATTTATTATCCAAAGTAAAGTTACAGAAATTCTTATATCTAGTTTCTAAAATATAGTACAAGAAGGAGTATAATTATTGCTTATGGCTTTCACACTAGGGCTAGCCTGTCTCGTGAAAACCCAGATAATGTGATGCCTGTCATTTAAGATAGGTACATAGTTTTTTACTAAATTATAGAACAGTTACATTTGTTTAAAAAGAATAATAATATTAAAATCGAAAAATATAAAATAAAAGTAATAATAAAGGAAGTGTGTGTGTGTGTGTGTGTGTGTGTGTGTGTGTGCGCCTGTGTGTGCGTGTGAGTGTGTATGTGTAGGTATGTGTGTACGTATGTGTATATTATATAGGAATATCTGTAAGTTTCATTTTATTATTCTTATTAGTGATTCTGTATCACTGTAGGACAAACTTAACAACCAGTTGTTTATTATATTCTTAGCTTTTTTGATTGTGCATTCTTTAATGTTACAGGATTTCAGTATTGTGTTGTAGATATAAGGTGACATACATTTTTGCATGTGTTGGGCAAAAGCGGATTTAGTTCGGATTTGGGAAATTTGGAAAACACGGCGATTAAGTAATGCAAAATAGCCTGGTGACTGCAATACTATTTTGTGTTGCTTGAGTACTATCTTCGATATGTAAAGCTGTCGGACGCTTAATACTGCAGCTTCAGAGTAGAGTTTAAAGGTAGGATAGCGATATGGTTTCCACATCATTACTTTTAAGACAGATCGCTGTGCTCTTTCGATTTCTAACATAGTAGTAATGCTGATTCCGCCCCAGACCGACACACAATAGCTGATTATGGATTCGCATAAAGCCACATAGACAAGGTGTAACACTTTTTCATTTGCAGCATTGCGTAATGATTTCATTGTGTAGATTATTTTTCTAATTCGTTTAGAAACTAAAGATATATATGGTTTAAAACAAAGTCGACTATCAATAATCATCCCAAGATATTTTACGCAATCTATTTTTTGGAGCGTATCACAAGTACAGGTGGAAGGTTGGCAAGAAGCGGTATGGATTTGGAGGTTTTTGATTAAATGGTTAGGTGTTGATGTTTGTGTTTTGGAGAAACAGATGTAATTGGTTTTGAAAGAATTAAGGGACAAAAGATTCCTATCTAGCCATAACTTTATGTTATTCATGCCGTTTTGGGCTATCTCAAAAACACTATTCCAGTTATTGTTGTAGAATAACACGACTGTGTGATCAGCATAACAGATGAGTTCTGAGTTGAATAGTGGTAAATGGTGAATATCATTCATATATATTATAAAGAGTGTTGGACCTAGCACACTGACTTGAGGCACTCCAAAGTCAATTCTTAATGGACTACTTGTAAATTCCTTCACCTTCGTTCGTTGAGACCTGTTACTTAAATAACTTTTAAACCAACTAAGGGGCAGTCCTTTAATACCTATAGCCTCGAGCTTTTTAAGGAGTATTGGTACCGCAACTGTATCAAAAGCCTTGGCTAAGTCTAAAAACATACCTATACAATTTTCACTATTGTCGAGATGGGAAGACACTAGATTTGTTAGCAAACTTACTGCATCTTCTGTTGATTTTCCCGGTCTGAAGCCGAACTGCCGGTCTGAGATTAAATTATTGGTTTCCAGGTAAGATACTAGTCGTTTGTTAACAATCTTTTCCAAAATTTTAGAAAAAATTCCTAAAAGCGATATAGGTCTGTAATTCTTAGGGTCATCTAACTAGAAATATTATGTTTACTTAATGTATTACTCTACAAACATGTTCTGACTATTTAAAAGCGCTTTTTTAAGTCTACGTGCATAAAAACCTTTTTATTGTTTTATTATTTATTATTTAAGAGACATACAGATTTATTAATGTAAAATTAACATTAGTCGTTCTAGAATTAAAGAGAGATATGTTGCTAATTTTCTAATAGAAATCTCAATATTGGAGAAGGTTCTAGAACAAAACGCATGACTTTTAGAATGTTTGTAATTTTTATAGGCTTTTTTAGGGTTCCGTAGCCAAATGGCAAAAACGGAACCCTTATAGATTCGTCATGTCTGTCTGTCCGTCCGTATGTCACAGCCACTTTTTTGCGAAACTTAAGAAGCTGTACTATTGAAACTTGGTAAGTAGATGTATTCGATGAACCGCATTTAGATTTTTACACAAAATTTTTTTTTTCCTCGTACCCATACTTTTGGGGTGTTTATGGATAGGTCTTCAAAAATCATATCGAGGTTCCTAATATCGTTTTTGTCTAAACTGAATAGTTTGCGCGAGAGACACTTCCAAAGTGGTAAAATGAGTGTCCCCCCCCCCTGTAACTTCTAAAATAAGAGAATGATTTAACTAAAAAAAATATATGTTGTACATTACCATAGAAACTAACAACGAAAATTGGTTTGAACGAGATCTAGCAAGTAGTTTTTTTTTAATATGTTATAAACCGCAATTTCCTTTTATTTAATGAACTGAAATACTTGCTGCTACGGAACCCTTCATGTGCGAGTCCGACTCGCACTTGGCCGGTTTTATTTAAAGACTACGTGATTAAAAACTTTTTTTTTATTTATTATATAATTTAAGAGATATACAGATTTATTGATGTAGAATTAACAGAAGATGGTTCTAGAATTAAAAAAAGATATGTTGCTAATTTCCTGACAGATATCTCAATATTGGAGAAGGTTCTAGAACAAAACGCATGACTTTTAGAATGTTTGTAATTTTTATAGGCATTTTTTGCTGAATTTAATATGCCCATCTTACTACAATAAAGTAGCTTTGTAATATGTATAAAATAATATTAATTTAATTACAACATCCCGTCGGCTTGACATTGGTGCCTTGGAGTCGTGGACGGCCACATGCTACATTAGTAGATATAGGCTGCGTTTCCACTGAGGCGGAGCGGAGACGAGCTGGGCCGCGTCCACCAATCACATGGCTTGAAATCCACATCTCTTCTCCACTGACGTGGATTCCAAGCCATGTGATTGGTGAACGCGGCACAGCTCGTCTCCGCTCCGCCTCAGTAGAAACGCAGCCTTATACTGGCAAAACGCACGTCAAAACTACTTCAAGGGTAGCTGGTACTGCCGCAGATCTAGCAGTGAGCCTCAAGCGGAGAAAGTATGCTTCCATCGTTGACGGGTATATTTTTCTTCCATTTGGGTTTGAAACTATGGGCCCATGCGAAAATTTGATTTCTAAATAGCTTGTCCAGACGTTTGTCAAAATTTCACGTGACCCAAGGGCGGGACTATATCTCGGCCAGCGTATCATCTTGGCTATACAACGAGGCAATGTTGCTAGCTTTTTGGGCACACTACCCGCAGATTGTATTGTATTGTATAACTTTTATTGCGGTTAAATAAATCCATAGTGTTAGTAACATAAAAATAACTTATTTTCTAGTGTTAGTGTATTTACAATTAACGCGGAGCGGAGACGAGCTGTGCCGCGTTCACCAATCACATGGTTTGGAATCCACGTCAGTGGAGAAGAGATGTGGATTTCAAGCCATGTGATTGGTGAACGCGGCACAGCTCGTCTCCGCTCCGCCTCAGTAGAAATGCAGCCTTATACTGGCTCCTTCGCACGTCAAAACTACTTCAAGGGTAGCTGGTGCTGCCGCAGATCTAGCAGAGAGCCTCAAGCGGAGAAAGTATGCTTCCCTCGTTGACGGGTATATTTTTCTTCCATTTGGGTTTGAAACTATGGGCCCATGCGAAAATTTGATTTCTAAATAGCTTGTCCAGACGTTTGTCAAAATTTCACGTGACCCAAGGGCAGGACTGTAGGTATCTCGGCCAGCGTATCATCTTGGCTATACAACGAGGCAATGTTGCTAGCTTTTTGGGCACACTACCCGCAGATTGTATTGTATTGTATAACTTTTATTGCGGACAAATAAATCCATAGTGTTAGTAACATAAAAATAACTTATTTTCTAGTGTTACAATTAACCGTACAAAACGGCAAATAATTGGTGATTTGAGGTTCTCGGCTAAATAAATAAATATAATAATAAAATAAAAAAGGTTTTTAGTCACGTAGACTTTAAAAAAGCGCTTGTAAATAGTCAGAACATGTTTGTAGTATTTTTGTGCTATTATTTTCAGAATGTTATTCTGACTGTCTCTCACTCTTCGCACAAGAGATGCTGCTTTTTTACGTATAATTGCATAAAAATCGTCGGTACGTGTGAATGTAACTTGTGACTTAAATGATTTTTTTTTGTAAATTGAATTCTTTTTAAGTAGAATTGTAACTAGAATTAAATGTATTTAAAATGATAAATAAATATGAAACCTTATATAAATTACCACGTTAGACAATATGTAGTAAAAATATAACTAAAATTTAAAAATTTTGATAATTAAACCTACAACAATGCAACATGTTTAATACCTAAATGATTAGTTAAAACGGTACAAATCGACTCGTGAGATACAGAAAGTTCGGCGGCTATCTCTCTCAGAGTTGAATGAGGATTATCCGTCACTATTTCCTTCACTTTTGCGATGTTAACTTCAGTTGCAGTGATCCTTGGCAATAACTTAATTTAAGTTAGTTAAATATCGTTACTGTTATAAAATAAATCTTATTGTAATAATTTACAATAAGATTTATACACATAGATAATTAGGTACACGGATTGTAGGATATAATTATCCTACAATCCGTGTACCTAATTATCTATATGTACCTAGAAATAATTATAAATTAATTATATATTACTACGAACATGTTCTGACTATTTACAAGCGCTTTTTTAAAGTCTACGTGAATAAAAACTTTTTTTATTTTACTTTATTTTATTTAACCCACATATCAGCCAATCACGATGTACAATACAGCCAAAAAAATAATTGAAAACAAAAGGCAAAACAAGACGAAAAAAGCAAGCTCTTTCGAGTTAGAGTTCTTTCTGGCTTTCTTCTCCGGGTCTTCCACTTACCTAGGTAGACGCTCGACCCTAGCTAACCTGCTAAGCTAGGGTAGGGTCCTCGCCGGCAAGGATCACGAGGCCACTTAAATACTGATTTGTGACACATGAATTGGAAAATTCAGTCGTGCGTGCCTTGTTTGACCTCGAGACCAGTGACTTCATAGTCCTACCGTCTATTACCAGGTTATCTTGACTTTTTGATATAGAGGCCATTTATTATTTACACTTCTTGTCTTATGTTGTCATTTAATATTTAATTGTCATTCAGTCCCCAAACACTTGCTAAGAAGCTTCCATTTATAAACCTTCCTCATATAACAAACATTGAAAACCAACCATTTTTCCCTGCAGTAAAAAAGGGCTCTTCACATTGTCGTATACGGAACGGAGTTGATTACATAGAACTGTGATGACTAAGGATAACATTCGCCGTTATTAAAAAATCGGTGACAACAATGTCTATTGCTGATCTAAAAAAAACTATCTCGTTTCCTAAAATTTGCATCCCGAGACCACAAACTTGTTTGTAAATACTTCGTTCATGACAGGAATTGAGTCTTGATGAATTATTAGCGCTTTTATTTTACACCAGCTGTGCACCATGGTTTCACCCGCTTTAAACTATACAAATTATGGCTTATGTATTATTCGGATGTATAGTTACATTTCTACAAAGTTTTATCAAAATCCGTTCCGTTGTTTTTTGCGTGAAAGAGTAACAAACATCCATAGATCCATACTCAGAAACTGTCGCATTTATACTATTAGTAGAATGACATTACTACAAATTTAAATTTTGAGTTTTTTTCCTTCACTTGTGCTATGAGACATTGAATCTTGTCAAATTTCTTGATTTGTTTTGATGTTGTTTCATGACATGTTTTGAATACATTGCGAGTGTCAAAATATCCAGTATAAACAACGGTATCTGTCCATTTCGTATTTTTTTTTAACTTAAACTTTAGGTTCACACAGTTTATCTAGGTACATAATACACTTACACCCACACACATCCAATACATACCCAGATCAACACCACAAAGCTTATTACACACACACATTACATTCTTCCTTTTTACTAACCCAAATAATAATAATAATAATGTCTTAATTTTATGTTTAACTTTATTTTAATCATGTCTTAATTTTATTTGAACAAGGTATTTATTTTATTGTAATAATGTTTTGATATTAATTGTAACTTTCTTTTAGTGTAATTTTTATATTAATTAATTTTGATTTTACTTTGTTGCATAAACTATTGTCGTCATACCAAAAGCGGGGAGGGCACTGTATTCTGTAACACAGGTTTAATTTTGCGAATAAAGATAAATAAATAAATAAAAAATAAAATTGTGGAGGTCCTATGTCCAGCAGTGGACGTCTTTCGGCTGATATGATGATGATGATGATAGTGCGTAAGAAGAGAGATTTCACTACTCTAAAGACTTTTGAATATGTTTTTGTTTAATTTTTTATAAAATAGAATGGCTAATGAGCAGCCGGGCCACGTGATGGTAAGTGGTCACCGCCGCCCTTGGACACTCGCAACACCAGAGGAGCCGCAAGTGCGTTGCCGGCCTTTAAGAAAAAAAATAGGCTCGCTTCTTGAACGTTGCCACGTCATTCCGGATCGTAAATACCTCCGCAGCTAATGTGATACTAATTTCAAGAAAAAGTGCCTTGTCTGAGGGACAGTCCTATAAGGGTGTCTTATTTCTTTTTAAGGGATGACACCCTAAAAACGAACTTAAAGTAACTTATTTATTCTCCATGCGATGGATTGTTAAAAACTGAGCCATCTTTTAATGTTCAACCACGATGCGCGATGTTAAATGAATTATGAAACAGGTCCAGTTGAAATGAACTCTCTACGTGAAGATTTTATGAACATTTTCTAGTCCAAATTGTTTTAACCAAGTTATAGCATTGAATGGCTTTGTTATTTCCACAGGTAAATGAAATATTTTGGGAAAATATTTGGTTTAATAATATAAAGGAGTGAGAAGAGAAGAAAGAAGAGAGAATGTAGGTACTACGTATATTATCGACAATTACTTGAATTATTAATTACTGTCATATAAAATAGAACCAACTTCAACTGCTTATACTTTTTATGCTTCAACTTTGTACACTTCATCATCATCATAACAGTATAAAGACCAGCAGTGGACTGCTGGACAAAGTCCTCCCCTAAAGACCGGGGTTTGTGGAGAACAAACGCCGTCTTGCGTTACCCTATTACAATTAGGTAGGTTTTAAAGTATTATTTGAGTGAGTAAAAGTTTTCAATGTCACCCCAAATTAGGAACATGATGACAATCACAGAACTCAGTTGAAAACAAGGCGAAAAAAAGTTATCGCAGAGCTCAAGCTGTTCATAGTATCTGAGAGCAACAATATGGGAATGAAATGAAATTATAGCTCACTACAAGCACTTAACCTGCTTGTCACTAGAGTATCTTATAACGAACAGCAGAGTAACTAAGCAGAATTTATGCTCTCAGGAGTATGTGGACTAGATAGCTTTTACGCGATAAGACCGCCATTTGTACATTATTTTTGCAAATGTCCTCTTGAATCCTATATCCTACGCTTTGCTGCGTGGCTGGCGGCGACACATATCACCACCCTATTTCACTTTGTAGGTCGCGTAGAAGTCTAGTATGTCGAGTATCAAGATTAAAGTAGAGAAAAAAGTTTAAAGAATTGAAAACAACGAGCAGTTGGCTAACGTAAAAGGCTCTGGCAAGACAACCAGTAGCTTAATTTAAGCGATTAATACCTGAGGGCACCGGACCGAGGCTCAGGCGGCCGCTGAGGTAAAAGATGGAATTCGAAATGGAGGTCAGATCACTTGCACGAGAATATGAACCCAGGACCATGAACATGCTACCGATAGACCACTCCTTGGTAATATGCCTTCCTTAGATTTCTATTTTGATGGATATACAACTACTACCCTTATATGTACCCTACTAACTATCTATTAGGAACGTTAGTCTTTAATTCTTTGGAGGTGAGAAGGGGCCTTGATCAGCTTACGGTAGCCTGTAAAACCCTTCGTGGAGAAATCGACTGTCCTGAGCTCCTTAATATATTCTGTCGGTTATATTATGTGCCTGGTCATAGGCATCATCAGTGCCGCCACCAGTATGCATTATTTGCAAAGCCGCTGCATCATACTGTCGCTAGAGCCAAGTCTCCGGTATGTCGAACCCTCCGTAGGTATTCCCTATATTGAGGGAATACCTACCAGATAACTGGCAACAAGTATCCCTGTCAACTATAACCATCAATTGTGTTAGCCAGCCGTGGCGATGTTGGCATATCTCACTTTTATTTTCTTCTCTTCTATTCTTGGGAGAGGCTCAATAGCGGACAAGTTCAACGGTGGACGCATATCGCTGACATGATGATGATGATGATCCTATATGCTATCCACTAGAAGCATATTATGTTCTACAAAATGCACCCATGTATTTTTATTTATATTAAATCAAGCTTCACGAAATGAGCAATGTATTTGCCAATACAAACTAAAAAACCATCCATTTCCAAACAGATAACAAAAAGAAAAAAAAAATCTTAAAATTAAACGTCAAATAACAGTCAGCGCTTCCTTTGAAAACGCTGAATAATTCATTGTTTGAATATATTCCTGAATGCTATGAAAAAGTCTCATTGACTATACTCTGGATGTCGGGGTTGAAGAGTATTTACATAATGTTTTAGTAGCTTTTATAACAATTTGTGGGTTTGTTTGTATGTGTCACAAAATTTTTTGTTTTTTCGCTGTATCTATCAAAGAATATGTCGAATGTCTAAGTAGTGAAAAGGGTTTATACTATTGAACAGCAAATGACCCCAAACCAGCCAACATTAAATGGCATTGGTATCCGAATGCGACAGTTTACTCTCTAATAAACTGTAAAAGTAAGAAGAAAACGGTTTCCTATGTGGTTGATTAAAGAATATCAACACCCTATCTCATCCTGCGGGGGTCCTAACAGTTGTTGGAACGAAGTTCCTTATCGTACGTTGTGAAAGGGGTCTAGACGGAAAAAAATCTTACGAAAAGTTGTCACGACACTTTTTGCAGCTGTGTGGCGTGCGCATGTTTCTCTGTCTGTCTCTCTCTCTCTCTCTTATAGAAAGCAAACCAGATATTTTCATTTCTATTTCGCATTGAACAGTGTGGTGTCGTTATTTTTGTTGAGTGTATACAGGTTTTTTATTTGTTATCCGGGTTTCCCTTGACACCTCTCAAGTTTTTATTTTTGTCTTACACTAGCGTAAGCTAGGATCAACAGTGGCACCCGACAAAATGAGGTGAGACTGAGGGGTGATTTTGAGGCATTCCAACCCGTCTGCCAAGCGATTATGGTAGATCCCCTAAATGTTGAATACAATTCCATTGTAAAGATCTTTGGGGAGGCAGTCCGACTTTCATCTGTAATGATGAAAAAGAAGTTTTCAACATCACAAGGACAGATGTTCACGTTGAGTACCAGTGCAGAAGATGAATAGCACCATCCGCTATACTATTGTATTTTAATTGGGCCGATATCAATAGTATCAAATGGGACTGACAGTAAGAGTCCATTTATCTATATAAGTATTTATGTATTTACGAAAGAAGGGTAGTATAATTATGTAGTATATCAGTTATCTGGTACATATGGTTTATCTGGTTTCCATAGAACAAGCTCTGCTTAGTTTGGGATCATAATATGGCCGTGTGTAAATAATGTCCAAGGATATTATGTTTCTTTTTTTAATTATTATTATATTATTTGTTACTTTACGGGAATTGTTGAATTCCCGTAAAGTAAGTGCTGTCCGTATTCAAACCCTTAGGAAACCAAATCTGTGAACAAAAATATCAGATTTTATAAGCTGCCATTGACAACCATCATAGATGCACCGATGTCTTTACATTATTTTTAGTTCACGTTAGAAACCCGGAATTTAAATGTCTACCCTCGGCTTTCGACAGTGTTGCGCTTTTTGAACACATTCCTCTGTAGTTTTTCAGTATTAAAGAAATGTGTTTTGAGTTGTATTAGAGAATACAATATGCCGCCACACTTTGCATTTTAGTTACGAAGCTACAAGGCCTCAACCCGGAGTGAAGTCGCTTTTACGGAAGAGGAGCAGAGATGCTGCAATGCTCGAAGCAAAATAAGAGCCTATAGTGAGCGTGCGTATTTCTCAAAACTTCATTTAATTGGGGTGCGTATAAGATAATACTAAGCATTTTGTTACATACAGCTTATTCTCTTGCCTCCACCTAAGCGCATTATGTATGTCCCGCTGTAATAAGTATATGTCATCATAGCTATGATCCCTCGGGTCTTTTACTGAAACATACGTGGACTTCTTTCTGTGACAGCAAGTAGGCACATTGTAAGCAATTTAACGTAAAGGCTGCGTTTAGCTTTAAAATTAATAAATGACAATAAACTAGTTTTATGATCTTCCTTGGTTGACATTTGATTCTAATACAAATCCCTTTACAATAGAATTCAATTTGGCTTATGTTAATGTGATTGTGATTGGCTGTACAATTATTATTTCAGGCGGAATGGTCAGTGAAGCCAAACTAATATTTTAATTGTATCTTCACCAATAGGCGCAGAACTTCAATTAGGATTTATTAGATTATTAATTTAAAATTATCTATATCTTTTATTGAAAGTGAACTTGCTTTCATGATGTAGACTTCAAACAAATAATATGGACGAAGGGTACTCAATCACCACATTTTCATAAGTCTACTTGATTGAAATTGAAATAAATGCAGTAAAAGCGATAGTCCCCATCACTGTTGGCTGTGAAATCGATTATGACCTATTCACAATACGTGAAGTGTAGTCAGTTATTCGCGAAAGTCAGGAAGAACCCTTATATCTTTGCTTTCGATTCACTTTTAAACTTTCGCGTATCATAATTAGATAAAACAATGTTGCAAAAAAAGAATGCGATCAATGCAACTTTATTAGAAGAAAGTCAAATTGACTGTATTCTAATGTATTTTATTTTTTTGTATTGCTCTTACACGATTTCTCCGATTTTTTTGAACCGATTTTATTTATTTTTTAACGACAGGGATACCATTCGGAAGCCGACTTTTTTTTCTACGGACTCTTGTTTATTTGTATTATCTTCTATTTATTTAAATAAAGTTGTTCGAAATCATTCTTATACTCATTAGTAGCATTAGTTTTAGTTACGTTTTGGTTGACAAAATATAAGCTTCTGCGTCGCTGTTTGCGCATGCTTGGTGTATGCTTTTGTTTTTGGTTGTTGTCAATGACTGAACGGTTCGCGCACTTCTTCCCTCGCGATTATTCAAACCGCACCGTAGAGACTTTCAGAAAATTGTAGATATTTACTTTTTTACTGTCTTATTTGATCATTTGATGTGGTATAAAGTGCCTACCGAACAATTGTGCTGTGAAGAATACTAAATCAACCGAATTGGGTATTGGGTGAGTTTAGTAATTCTAGGTAGTTACGCTGTTTTGGCTATTATATTATGTAAGTTAGATTATTGACTATCTCCGTGACCCTTTATAATATCGGTGTATATCAGCAAGGTTAGTTTAAAATTACTTAAATTAACAAGATGGAAGGGTGCGTCCTGACATGCTTGCAAATAACTCAATACACTTCACGTATTGTGAATAGTTCATAATCGATTTCACAGCCAACCGTGATTTGAACTATCGCTTCCACTACATTTATTTTAATTGCCTGGATCACGGAAGGCCTATTGAAGAATTTAAAATACAAATTTATTTTACAACGCTTGTTGTTATATGTAGGTGCTCATAGTGCGTTTTTAATAGGTAACGGGCCACGCCAGAGCCAAACATTAGTTTCAAAACACCCAATGATAACAGTCTAGTTTTGTCTCGAATTCTTATACAAAAAGGCAGACGTTTTGCAAATTGGTCCATTTCATGAGAACACACAATTTCTCTTTACTCAGGGTGACAAAGGTTGATGGGGCGACTGAATATTGAGCTGAATTAAATGTATTCTTTATTCTTTAGGCTTTTCATGTAGCAGTGGCGTAGGCTCCATATAACACGAATAGCTCTTCGTCTGCTTTTATTGTCTTTACTTTGGTGTCTTCCGTAGAATCGTTCAGCCCCTATTACACACCTTTAGGGCAACGTTATCCAATATGGTATATCTAAACATTTTATCCGATACATCTGGACTAACACTATTTATATTAGATTTTTTGGATGTTTGTGTGTAATGGATAATTATATTTTTAAATTAATAGGGAATGATCCCATAGGTATATAATCTGTTCCGATCACTTGTCTGTAAGAAAAGAAGTTGAAGTCGATTTTAAAGGGTATAAATAATAATAATAAATAGATAAATAATAATATCCTGGGACGTTATTTACGCACGGCCATCTGACCCCAAACTAAGCAGAGCTTGTACTATGGAAACCATACAATTAATTTGTAAATACATACTTAAAAATATAGCTAAATTACATCCAGATTCAGGCCAAACAGACATGTTCATGCACACAAATATCTGTCCTGGGTGGGAATCGAACCCTAGACCTGCGGCGTCAAAAGCAAGCATTTGGCGTCTAGAATAGAATAGAATATGCATTTATTTCTCTCATAACAAAAGTAGTTAACTTTTTCTAAATAAGATGACATTTAGGATTGTACATTTTAGCAGTTATAAATGCAACCAGTTTGGGAGAGACTGGTGCCTGAGTTAGGTTAGGGAAAACCTGTATTACAGGTCACCAGTTCCCCACTCCGCAGATTGAATTAAAGATTGCTTCCTTTGTAATTATAGTTGCTTGCTTGTTATAGGACTTTCCGAGGTGAACGTTCATTATAGTAATTGAGTAATATAATAGTCCTGGTAACAAACTCATAATACTAAATCTATAACAGTAGAGATATAAATAAATAACAGTAATAATAATATTAAAATTAGATATTGTGTCAAAAAGCTTGTGTGTTTATGAATTCTGAATAGTCTGTAATGGGTATGTATGTAATGGGACTTAGGTTTAGGAAATAAAAACAATAGTGGTATTAAACAATAAAGTGCCAAAGTAAAAGCTATGGCAGAAAGATTCTCTAGTGGCGACCACGAAGCGGAAGACGCAGCGTAGGCAGGTCTCCTACAAGATGGACCGACTATTTCCAAGGATCACGGGCAGCCGCACGATGCGGGCCCCACAAGATTGGCGATAGTGGAGATCCTTGGGGAGGCTTTTGTCCAGCTGTGGACGTCCTCCGGCTGATATAATGATGATGATGAGATACTACAACATCTTTAAACCTAAAGAATATACCAATATAATAATAATATCCTAAGAAATTATTGATTATATGAACGGCAATCTGATCAAAAACTAAGCAGAGCATGTACTATGGAAACCACATAACTGAAATACTAGATAAACTACTTTTCTTTTGTAAATAATTATGTAGATAAACAGACATGGCCTTCCACACAAATATCTGTCCTGGGTGGGAATCGAACCCGACCTGCGGCGTGAAAAGCAAGCACGTCATTTTGTGAACTAATCATGATAATAATTCTAATCCGGTCTAAAATTTTCTAAAGAAGTTGTATTCGGTTTTAATGGGTATAGACACCACAACATCTTTAGACCAACCAATTATAATGGAAACTTAAATCAGACCGCGGCGGTGGGATTAGGACTGATAAATTCTGCATTTATATACGATCGCTGGGTTATCAGACGTTCAATTATAAGTAGTGAAAACTAGGTGTTCATCTGTATGCATTGAGCGAAAGCTCAGTACAAAGTTTCCACTTCAATTATTACTTAAACTAGTATTATTTCTTACGGGTTACTTAAATGGACGATTTAGTAAAAGGACATAAATGTTTATGAATATGGATGTGTAGATGTATGGATCTTTGTAACTTGTTTTTCCGTCGATAAGGTGTTTAAAATAAGTGGACTGTATGTATATAAACTGGTATAATCGGAATATTATAAGTATAATGAGTTTAAAAACTCAGTCAAAACGGTGGCTTATCGAGCAATCGTTCTATCCCGTTGATGAATTTATCCATTTCAAATCTAATATGTTGACATAATAATATGTAATTTATGATTTTAAACTATTATGTATTTGACTCAAGTTTAGTTTATAGTATTTTTGATTTGACATATTTTGACATTGTTTAGACATTTAATATTTTTTATAATCATTTTTATGACATGTAATAATCTTACCAATAAATGATTATTTGACTAATGTTACAGTAATTTAGATCTTAATAAAAACCCGCCCATCGGTGAAGTGACCGGTCCTAAGCCTCGTTGCGTTGGCGATCGCAGTCTCCCCGCTCCCTTCCGTACCCGCGGTCGTGCCGTCTGCTCCCTCGCGTCATGCGTCCACGCATGGACATTGTTCACGTCATGCGTGGACATTACTCTTTCACGCAAAAATTACCAAATGGATTTTGATGAAACTTTGTGTTTTTTTATATCTATATAAGATGGCGACAAACGAGCTAGTGGGTCACCAGATGGTAAGTAATCACCACCGACTCGCAACATCAGAGGGGTCGCGGGTGCGTTGCCGGCCTTTAAAAGAGTCAGCAAACCAGTGTTGCTGACCCTTCCCGCCTCCCTAATGAGCTCTGGCGATCTTACTCATACGCGGAAACACAATATATATAGCTTTGTAGTAATATAGCTTACCTATCCGAGGCTATAATTTATAAAGTTTACCGTGAGTAAAACCTCGGGGCACAGCTAGTTGTGTAATATAATGCAAAATCCCGTGTCTATTGTCCGTTCAAGTGATCACACCCTCTACTTGGCACTTCATCATTATACTTCAGCATTCCCTTAGCTGTAGACTTCTGGTTGAAAGAACTTTGCTTTCTCCAACTGCTTGGTGTCTTAAATTTAATAACATAACTTGCTTTTCACGTCGGAGGTCGTGGGTTCTATTCCCACCCAGACAGATATTTGTGTGCATGAACATGTCTATTTGTCCTGAGTCTGGGTGTAATTATTTATGACGGTCACCGTAGCCTAGTTGGTAGTGCTCCTGCCTACGAAGCTGGTGGTCCTGGGTTCGAATCCCGGTAAGAGCAAATATTTGTGTGATGAGCACGAATATTTGTTTCTGAGTCATGGATGTTTTCTATGTATTTAAGTATGTATCTATCTATATAAGTATGTATATCGTCGCCTGGTACCCATAGTACAAGCTTTGCTTAGTTTGGGGCTAGGAAGATCTGTGTGACATTGTCCCCAGATATTATTATTATTATATAAATATGTATTTCCAAAAGAAAAGTAGTAGGTACATGTAGTTTATCAGTTATCTGATTTCCATAGTACAAGCTCTGCTTAGTTTGGGATCAGATGGCCGTGCGTAATTAATGTCCCACTATATTATAATTATAATTATGTGCAGGTGTGTGGTTAATCCTTTTTTTTAATAAATTGTACAAAGTATCAAATTTAATCAATTGTGATTATGAGCATTAATTGTTATTTAATTTTTTGTTATTAATAATTTTTCTTTCTGTATTGTTGTGTTAATTTTTGTGTTCTACATTTCATCATAATATTAATCTTAATGTGTAACTATAATGTTATATCAATCCAGGATTTTTTCTTAGGTTGTAAGTATGATAATGTAAAATCGTCTGGTAATCACGCTTCCAGTAGGAACTGGCCGGGCCCTATCGGAAGATCAGCACTGCAGAAATGTACTAGCTAAGATAGGGCCATTTTGGTTAGTTTGGGATCAAATGGCCGGTTCCTAGTTTATTATTATAGTAGTAAATTTAAATGTTCAAAGTGTAACATAAATAGTGGATGTATGGACGTAATTTGAGGTGCCATCTTTGTACTCACGGCTACATATCAAGCTATATATTTCCAATATAAGCTGACCTGTCATTGTGTGGAAATCCTATACAACGTGAGATCAGCTTATACTGGAAATGTATAGCTTGATGTGTAGCCGTGTGCAAACTGAACTAATAGAATAAAACCAGTTTGTGACAGCTGATTGTTATTCTTGTATGCGGAGTTAGTTTTTATACATTGTTCAGTTTCTTAGGCAAATTATTTATGTTACAGCTTGTATATAGATAATAAGAGCGTAGCTTATTTTTATATAAGCATTTCTGAACATTTTTTTTATAGACACTGCCCGCACTAGCCCTGTGTCGCGGGGTACTTTACAAATATATAATAGACGGACATAAATTACATCCAGACTCAGAACAACTATTTATGGGTCACACAAATATGTAGTTGTCCGGCTCGGGGCACGAAGCGGCGACGCGACTGTCTTAGTATTATTGTATGCGGAGTTCATATTTTTTACACAGTGTTCAGTTTCATAGGCTTTATTAATGTTACCGATTGTATATAGGAACAGCTTAGCATGTCAGTATATATATGACAATCTAATTTATATGCATAAATATAAAGACTCCTTCTGTAAAAGGAGTGATACTCATAATATAAATACTAGATATAAGCATAACTTTGTGTTACATACCACCCGTCTCCAGAAAGTTAACTCTTTTATGGGGCAATGTATAAGATTCTATAACAAACTTCCCAGTGATATTCAAGAAATGTCTATGAACAAGTTTAAAAGAATTATAAAAGCCAAATTGTGTAGCAGGGCTTACTACAAAACTTCTGATTATTTAAGTGACAAAACAGCTTGGGATTGAGGCGCTCTAAATTAACACATTTAATACAATGTAATTTTATGTAACAAATAAATATTATAAAAAAAGATTCCTACTGAGTTTTCTGGCAGAGTTTCTCAGTAGCTGCCACGTCATGCACTGCACGGTAGGGTAAAAAAATTGACAATTCCACACAAATGTAATATTTTAACGGAATAAATGACTTTTTGATTTTGATTTTGAGCTTGTTATTTATTTAAGCATTTCTGAAAATTTTTATTTATTAAGACATACCTCATGTATGGACTGTATTCGACAGTATTAGACTTTACGGCTTTATGACTTTCCTGTGTCGCTGACGTCATAGAAGTCGACCCGAGGGTATATCGGTATTACTGTCAGACCTTCTACACGTGCAGTTTGTGGGCTAAATAGCAGGGGACGTATAACGCCCTGTGTGTACAGAATAGCAACGCGTTCAGGGTGTTGATGGGGCTGCCGGGCTAAAGTTAATTTAAATTTACTGTTGATTTTTGTTCAATTAGTTAATAAATGTTGTTGATTACAGCTTGTTGTGTAAATGTTAAAAATATGTGTCTACTTACATTTATGATCACAATAATTATTTTGCCTCTATTATTATATCGATATTCATTTCAATTTACTAGTATTTTACACTTTTCAGTTCCACACACAAATACTTTACATTTACTGTACTTTTGATGATTGTTCGACCCATCGATCAAATGTACCATCGAAGAAAAGACCCGTCGAGGAAGAGATCCTTCGAGGTAGTGATCTTTCGAGGTAACGAACCATCGGTGAAGTGTACCGACGAGGTAGATACATCGAGGTAATGACCATCGAGGTAATGTCATTCGAACAAGAGTATCAAACTTATTGTAGCGCGAGTGGCATGTTAGCAGAGGCACACGTGGACGGCTTCCACGCCATCATGCGTAAGCGCTGTGCATCGATAATTATAATTAATGGCGCGGGTGCGCGGCAGCCCCAGCGCCATTCTGGCCAGTGTGCCAGCTGCTGGGACTCAGTAGGTACTGATGGCTCACTGGATAAGCCTTCACACGAGATCAAGCGCCTGATGTAATTGTACCCTTTACTAACATTAGGCTAAGAACATTGTTACTAAAAATGGACCAAAGTCTGAAATAAATGTATTTATTATTATTCCCAATTATTTATTTATTTTCATATGTAATATATATTTATTCTTATAAAAGCGATATATAAAACAATAATGCAAAAATAAATACGTAAAAAAACAGAGCTCCCCCGGCGGCGGGGTTATACGCCCTAGGCCGCCGGTGGTCAGGGCGACAGAGTGAGGAACCTCCTCACGATGCGTGCCGTTCCCATAATTGCCGCCTTCTGTATCCGGCTCTTGACCCAGTGATCTAGTGAGAGCCTCTTAAGATGTTGGTCGAGGCTCTTTGTTATGAGACCGTTTACGGAGACGACTATTGGGACAATTATTGTTGAGTTCACATCCCACATGGCGATAACCTCGTAAGCCAAATCTAAATACTTTGACAACTTGTCATTCTCGGCTTTTACGAGGTTTTCGTCAAATGGGACAGTGATATCAATTATTATTATTATATCTCCCAGAGAACGAGCAACAGTATTTCTCTGTGTATTATGACCATCATACTGCAATCGCCAACCCGTCTGCTAATAGTGGCGATTATAGCATGTCCCTCCAAATTATGGACACAACTCTATTGTGGAAATGTTTTGGGGAGGCGTTTGTACAACAGTGGACTTGATTGACGGTCACCATAGCCTAGTTGGTAGTGCACCTGCCTGCGAAGCTGGTGGTCCTGGGTTCGAATCCCGGTAAGTGCAAATATTTGTGTGATGAGCGCAAATATTTGTTTCTGAATCATGGATGTTTTCTATGTATTTAAGTATTTATTTATCTATATAAATATGTATATCGTCGCCTGGTACCCATAGTACAAGCTTTGCTTAGTTTGGGGCTAGGATGATCTGTGTGACATTGTCCCTAGATATTATTGTCCCCTAATTCAGCCGACATGAATGATACCATTTCTACGTAGCTGAAAGAAATAGTATACTAATACCCAAGTGCTGAATATATTCAATAAATCGAGCTGGACTTATAAGTAAACCCATCGAGAGTACGGGAACTTGCCTTGAACTTGGGTTGTATTCCCGGATCAAGAAAAAGCGTTATTAGGATGTTTTAGAATTGATTTGAATTAAAGCTATGAACTCCTCCTATGGTTAAACATCATGTTGAAAAATCTAATTCTAATTTTATTATTTATTAAATTACTTAATTCTATTTATTTGCCAACAAATTTCCATGAATAAAATGAATACCTACCTACCTCCTTACTAACGGATAATCCCATCATTTTCCTGATTTACGACTAAAGCCAAAATAAATATGCCATATTGCAACATTGCGAATTTAAAATACGATAAAACATAAAATTCTTCCGCATATCTTGAAACAGCACTTAAATATACTATAAAGTATTATTATCTCATGATTTGCGGTACTAAATTCGTATACGGATCGTCTCCTATCCTTTGGTAACCACTCTTTAGATAATCAGAACCAGTTATCAAAGACCTCTAATAACCTATATTATGTACGTCACATATGGGTCATCTTAAGTCGGTATTTTAAGACACTAACCAGTTCAGCTAGACCTCTGTTGTTCTATAATTTATAAGCAAACAATCAGCAAGTCATGGTTCAAAATAAATTGGATCTAAACAAAACGATATCCATGATCGACCGTTTAATTTATATCCGTTGTAAAACACGAATAATATTGCCTTTGGTATTGACAGAGATATGCGTTTTGGTAACCCTTGTTTTATTGCAGACCACAGTATTGAAAAATACGAAATTTATTTGGTCTAAAACAACAGTGCGAGAATCATTGTTCTTAGTACATTATTTATACTGTGGCTGTTTATAGGGCTTGGGATCTGTTAACGAGTAATTGACAGGGTTAAATGTTATGTAACTTTGTTGAGATCGTTATTGTTTGCTTATCTGAATAAATAAATTTAATATCTACAATATTGTTGTCAGAAATGAAAATCGATCAATTCTTTGAAAATATTGTTTTTACAGACATTGTGGTATAATCCCCATATTTGAATCCTACATTCCTATACTAGCTAACCAACTGATACCTAGGTGGACGACCTGAAGAAAAAAGTGAGAAAGAAAGCCGGGCTTCCTTTTTTCGTTTTAATTTGCCTTAAGCTTAAATATACTATTTTTAAATTATGGTGATCGTAATCAAAATCATAAATTTTACCCCTTCAAGAAGAAAGAACGCTTGGTGCATCCCGCACATTATCAAAATTAACGTAATATGAAATCTAACAAAGGCGACTATAAAAAAAACATATCATATTTAAGTAAGCCTCCCGACAGCAAATCCATCTGTAATGGTTATAGATTATACTAATGCAATGTTGTGGTACAGGCTACGGATAGGCTTCCAGAACTCGCCTCAGCGCTACCATGTAATAGCTAGCTAAAATATAAAGAAAAAAAAAAAATAAAAAATAAAAAATATATATATATATAGTATGTAGTACAGCAAAGCAACTGCCTGTTCTCGTTTGTCTAGTCATCTAGTGGTAGCGTGTTCACCCGTAGAGAACGAGGTCCTGGGTTCAAATCCCGGGTCGGGCAAAAAAGTGTTTTGGGACTTTACTGTAAAAAGAAAAAATTCTCAGCATCAGCCCGAAGTCTGGAAGTTGGCGGTATTATACCCCCGTGCCTCGGAGAGCACGTAAAGCCGTCGGTCCTGTATCTGACCTCTTTCCGGTCGTGTCGCTAGGCGTCCCATCGGATCACGAGAGTGATGGAATAAAAAGTGCTCTTGTGTTTGAGCACTATAATACATCCCGCGCAGATGGCTCATCTCTGTTGAGACTGGCCGCCGTGGCCGAAATCGGCTAGGAGGACATTATTATTACAGCAAAGCTAACGAGCAATCAGGTCAGCTGATGTACATGCTGTCCATTGACACTCGTATCAGCAGTGGGCACTTGCGAAAAGTGCGTTGCTGGTCTTGAAAATTCGACATTGCATACCGGATCCTGTATTAATTGCTTCTCCAGTCTACTTAAAACGCATAGTGTCAGACGTTCATTCTTCTAGGTGATATAGTTGAAATTGCCAGTACTGGCAAAAGGATCTTTATTTTCGTTGGTGTTTTAATACATTATCGATAATCCAAATCACTCAGCAGCACCCCTCACTGAAAGTAATTTCCTGAATAATTCGGCAGTAAGTCACATTGATTGACGATTCCTGTGCACGAGTACCTACTTGCTTGCTGGTTAAATCACTTCCTTATTTGACATGCGGATTGTAATGTCTGGTGAAAATGTACAATGCGTTTTTGTCTCAGATTTGATAGTTTGGAAGGCGTTATCAATATGATATGATCTTTCATATGCAACCAAACCGAGATGGCATCTGTATCCTCCATAAGGGAACAAATGAACTCGTAAATTGATCTTCCGATGTGTATCGGTAATAACTTAACTTGTTGCTGCTTGCTTGCTGGTTCTATCCCAGGCAAACGGTAAAGTAAAATGAACAATTTTCTTGTTTGGATTTGTGAAGATGACTCTTTTTGACCATAAATGGCTGAGTATAAATTTGACATAATGCCCGTCCTTTGGTAGATTTCCTTCCTTCTAGACCCACCCATGAAATATGATGGTGGTGATGTCACAACATATTTTATTCTGTAACATGTTTAAGATTACGCCGAGCTTAACAAAACTTTTTGAAGGGATGCAGTGTTAGTGCCAACAGTTAACAAAAAATATGAAGGAAAAAACCAACATCAATAAAGTATTCCATTTCATCCTTAACTACTATAATTAATTGCAATAACAATTTAAGGCAAATCATTACCTTTAGCTTACCCGACGTTTTGGCATGGATTGCACCAGCTGTGGTCACGGGTCGACTGGTGTGGCTCGATAGCGTCATGTCCGTGAAACTCGGGTTTCGGTATCTACCCTCGCATGGTTTTGATATTTTTCCTTATTTTCTTGTACGGAACCGTCGGTATGTCTCCACAATATGAAATGTATACAAATCGCAAAAGAATAAACACATTAATACTATAATTAAATACTATAATGAATATTATCATTCTGTTGATATAGTTATATTAGTGGATTGATGAATCAATTTAACTGCAGATGAGTTCAAATTCTGGGTCTTGCCAAAATTAGTGGGATTATAGCTAGAATGAGATCTAGTCGTCTCATCGTCGTGTTTGCGTATAAATCTCTGCATTATAATATGTACTAATTGGCTGAGATTGGGTTCCGCAGCTGAAATACAGCATGGAAGGCGTTAGCGAATAATTATATCACTAGATATATTATTAATAATTTGTAATGAAGGTTATATATATTTGCATAAATTTGCGCGTGAAATTATTTAATTTCTTACTAATGCATGTTAAGTAAAAAAATTAGCTTCTGCAGGAAGCTCTGTTTTCATATAAACTTTGACAGTCTTTTGATTTTATACACGTATTAATATTACGATACTTGACATTTTTCTTTTACTTTCATTAAAACAATGTACATATATGACTTTTATGAAAAGGACGGCGAATGTGTATAGTAACATTTTGAAAAGAGTGATTAAAGTCACACTTTAAAAAATTACAGTTGTGCTAATTGTAGTAATATGTTTTGTATGTCTTCTTAACTTGCTTTGTCCTTTATCCAAATTTATAGTGCACCTACTATAATTTTGTCTGCATCACCCAAAGGTCGACTGGTAGAAAATGCCTACGGCATTAAGTCCGCCTCTGTACTTAAATGTGCATGAAGTTTTAAAATAATTTAAATATTTTGACGAGCCGGGTCGTGGTTGGTAGATACTTGCCTTTCACGCCGCAGATCGTGGGTTCTATTCCCACCCAGGACAGATATTTGTGTGCATGAACATGTCTGTTTGTCCTGAGTCTGGGTGTAATTAATTATCTATATAAGTATGTATTTACAAAAGAAAAGTAGTAAGTAGATGTAGATGCTTAGTTTGGGATCAGATGGCCGTATGTGAATAATATACCAGTATATTATTATCATCGTTTCTACTATTTACTTATAGTGGGAATGTTAGACCAGTCACTTTTAATTCATGTCACAATATATGTACTATTTAGGCGTCTCTTGGGCGTGTCTGATACTGACAACGCGAATATTTTAATAGTGAGTTGAACTGTGGCTTTTGGGTAGCTGTCTGTGCTTTGCTGCTGTCGGTGGAGAGATAAGCATTGTGACGAATTTACTAATTAATAGTCCAAATTAATATATGATCAGTTTTCTTCACAAAACTAGAACTGTGACGAATTTACATATACTTTTTCTGTGACGAATTTACTTTGTGACGAATGTACAACAACCTTAATGAAGATATGACTGGGCTGTTGGTCTCGTGATTAATGAACCTGACTGCTACGCCAGAGGTCGTTGGTTCAGTGCCCACAGGACAAATCTTTGTGTGATAAGCACAATTATTTGTTCTGTGTCTGAGTATAATGCATAATATAAGTCTCTTATCTTTATCGTTGTCATAGTACGGGCTCTGATCAGATAGCAGTATGTTAGTTGTCTCAAAATCTTTATTTAGTTTAGTATTTATCTCTTAGATTTTTCAAATTTTTTGGGGTCAATTCCTATTCTAATATTTTGCGGCTATTGGTGCCTCGATTGAATGCCATCAGAATTAATCGAGTACTATTTACCCTCTCAATCCATTGGGAATCAATAGCCAAGATGCTTGGATTCTATTAACGCTACTGTTACGATTGTCCTATATAATATTCTTGACAACTGAAGGTGCTCTTCAACGCACGGATAAAAGTCTCGTTATCAACAAGCCAAGAATAACAAAAAGACTTGTTTTTACACAAAAATTTTTGATGATGAACATGAAATCAACGTCCTTCCGGGCGCCCAAGTCAGTACAAAAAGCTTAAATAACATCGCTATGGTCCCCTATGTCTCCATATATTTGACATAATTAAAATTTGTTGACCTACAAACTCACCCACCTAGAAAATTCTCATAAACAGTATGCGTAATCTGTTTAACAAACAAAAAAGATAATAAAACAAGAGTTTATTTTGTCGCGTTATGACTAAAAGCCTACCGGAAATTCGCTAGGGTTGCTTTCATAGAACATCCGGCATGCTAACGGAAGTACCATCTACACATGAGCGAGAGAAGGGAAATGACGATGGTTTGTCGACGCTAGTTTTATGAATAAAAAGAGGTCAAGAGCGAGACTTGCGGAGTTAACATTGTGAAATTACTATGTAGGATTCCTTATTCAAATAGCAAATCGAAGTGCTATTATTTCTGTATGTCCATCCGTGCGTTGCGAGTAATTGCTACCGTCCAGACTGCCTTGCTGTTCAAGCACATGTGTGGAAAAGAAAACTACACTAAAAGTAACATAATCGAGGTTTCGTATTCTCCTAGTATTTCCTACCAGAACCTATTTAAATTTCCATTTCAATTATTAATCAACTAGGATGGCTATGACCAATTGTTTAAATCTTTCAAATCATCCAATTTGTTTTTGTAGCTGGTTTTATTGACTTTCTTATGGATGAAGAAGAAGGCCCATAATTTGAACAAAACAGATTCATGGACAAAAACTATACCGATTCGGCATATCGAATGAGGTCCACTGCTGGACAAGAACTTCCCCCAAGAATAGGGGGATATCCCATAATCGCCACGCTTAGCAAACGGATTGGCGGTCGCTGGACGCTGCTGCCCCTCTGGTAGATATTCCCTCAGATCGACTTCTACAGCCCCCACGGGATGAGATGGGGTGATGATATTCTGATATTCACGTCACCACGCAGGATAAGTTATCTATAACATGTATATATTTAGAAATAAATAAGCATATTTATCATTTCTCTGGTTGCCACACCAGGGTCTACCTAGTTTGGGATAAGATGTGATCATCAGATTCTTTAATCAACCTGGAAATTCCGTCACAGTATGTTCTCCATGATTTAAATCTTCTCTATTTGGTCTCATGGGTAATGAGCCGGCAACTCGTAAGTGATACCATACGAGTTCAAAGCGTTATAAGCTGCGATAATTGCTTACCATCAGGTGGGCCATACGCTTATTTTCAACCCAAAAATAAGGAACGAAATAATATAATAACAAAAAGTAAACACACAGCGTGCATGAGCTTGATTCGTACTAGGCCGATATTTTCCTTTCACGGCTTGATGCGAAGTCATATGTAAGGAACCCTAATAGAAAGAGCCTGACCTGTGACTTGGTTAGTTTATTTCATTTCCCTAAGTTTAAAAAGTGAGCAGCATACAGGTATATCATTTTGTAGAAAGTGCAAACAAAGTAGTTATCTTTGTGGGGATGTTAGAAAACATAGAATCGACTTGAACTTTTATTTATAACACCCGACTTTGAGGCGTTTATATTGTATTGTGGCAATGCCCTAACGTGCTTCATGTTTAATAATAATAATAAATACCGTTTATTTTTTCCACAAAATTAAATATTCTTGGATAAAATGATTGGTACTGTGTTACCTTCTAAAAGACCTACTTATGTAAAACCCAAGTCAGTACTTTTATTTCTAAAACCAACGCCCTCACTAGTGACATGAATCCCCGTCTCTTAATTTACAAACGTATAATTAATGAACACAAAGTAACCCCAAACTCAGAACAAGAACTTATCGATTGCAAAAATAGTTGATCTGTGCGAGAATTGAACCCGGGACACGAAGTGTCGAGGCAACTGTCTTAACCACATTAAGACTAACCAGAAGCAGAATAAGCTATAAAATGTCGGACTTCCTTACAACCCTTATGTACCCTCCTAGGGTCAATAATTCCAAAATCGTTCCTTAGTGGGAGTCTACAAGCCAAAATAGAATGTTTCTACAGCACGTTAAATATATATTTCAGTTCTGTGCCTTCGGCTTGACCTTTCGGAGATTAGCTATCATTCCTACAGCACACAAAATTCACTTACCTACGTAGTTTCATCTATGAATGAGTGGAGCCGCAGCGACGCGGGTCGCAGGCGCGGTGGGGCGGCGGAGACGGGTTCCCGACGCGCCGCGCTCTTCCCGCGTGTTCCTTAGTACGCTGTTATTCACCATACAGTGCGCACGATTTTCTTAAGAACCTACCTAACGTTGTTGTAACGTTCGTAAAAGTTTTTGTGTTATTACCTTGAGTGATAAGTGCATCATATCGCTGAACAGGGTAAGTTTTTTTTAATTTTTTAGTTTTGTCTATGAGAGTTATGAGTGGCATGGACGTATTCATTTACGTAAACCTAAATTGTGAAGGGGTATTCGTGCTTTACACATACTCTGACCATATAATGGTGTTATTTAGTCTATTATCTTGGATAAGAATGTGTTTTATTTAATAACAGCTGTATAGCAATGTTTGTGGAGAAACCGCTTGTTATTTTCTGGCTAAGTATTTTACTATTGCCTTTACTAGTCGCAGCCAATCAGCTCACTAGTGGCAGACATATCATAGCTCACACTGCCTACCCTTTCTGGCCGCAGCCATTCAGCTCGCCATCGGTAGTCGCATGACTCAAAGGCAGGCATACGGCTCGTGAGCCGCAGCCGTACGGCTCGTGAGCCGCAACCGTACGGCTCATGAGCCGCAGCCGTACGGCTCGTGAGCCGCAGCCGTACGGCTCGTGAGCCGCAGCCGTACGGCTCGTGAGCCACAGCCGTACGGCTCGTGAGCCGCAGCCGTACGGCTCGTGAACCGCAGCCGTACGGCTCGTGAGCCGCAGCCGTACGACTGATGAGCCGCAGCCGTTCGGCTCGTGACCCGCAGCCATACGGCTCGGATGCCACAGCTGTTTAGCTGGAAACTCCAGGCCAAAGTCTTTTCTTGACTTAATTGGCGTAGACAGTTTATGCACCTGCATGCCTTAGAATGAAAGTAATATCTGAGTCTTATGGCAATATTTTTGCTTGCTTTAGATGGTTCAAGAGGCATCTTTCGTCTTGTTGGGTGAGCTGTTGGAAGAGACTGGTGAAACTGACAACGACAATGAAATCTTAGAGCGGCTGAAACTTTTAGCACAAGAGCTGTTGCCCAGTGGCTGGACTGCTTGGACGGTGACTCGATCAACGAAGGAAGACGTGTTCGGAGAGACCGTTGACCCCCAGGTATTGAACAAATTGAGATTTGCCATACCAACAGACCAACTAGCTAGAGCGTTCGTTCCGGAGGCAACTCGTTTGTCTGAGAAAGGGTTTCGTGACCTCAAGCTAAAGATGCTCGATTGGGCGTTCACTAGAGCGTTGATAACCAGCCCACCTGCTATCTGTAATAAGATTAGGGGGTCAGCCGCCGCAACTGAATTATTCAACGAGGCAGTTAAACCTAGGCGTATGTCAAGGAAGGAAGCCGATCGAGCCTTATCACTGGAGGTGGATGAAGAGGCAACAAATATGAGGAAAAGACGAATATCCTCAGATCCAGAATCAAGTGATGCATGGGCAACTAGGTCAAAACGTTCGCGAATAGATAGTCTTGAACAACGGATGAATGACATGTTCTCAACCCTCATGGAGAAAATTGAGTCGCTGGCTCCAGTAAGGGACTTGAGGCATGAGAGCTCCTCTGAAGATTGCGCATTATCTAATGAAGGAGATGACCTCCCCGCTCCGTCAAGATCTGAGTCACCCAGCGATTGGCATGCGCCACCGTTAGATTCGAATCTAGGTTTAGATTCTGCTCAACATAGCTGGCCAGAATTGGAGTTTCTCCCTGCGGTAAAGGAGGCAGAACCCGCGATTCCAGCACCGTCAGAACATGTTAAAGCAGAGGGCATCGCATGTCAAAGGTTTGGGACAGATGCATGGAATCGCATACGGTATAAAGAGGTAGCTAAAACATTGCAGGCATCACCTGTCTTTAGCACTTTAAAGATTAATGCTGAGTTGAGTGATCTTGGAATACAAACCTCAGGGCTCCTCAACAAGCAAGATGGAGTTCTTGGAACGATTGTCCATGGCCTCCTCTGCCAGAGAAAGGCGTTAGCCGAAGAACTCAAGAAGCTTGTAGCGAAATTCCCAGCGGCCGTGGCAGATTTAAAAACATTATTGTCAGAGGGTTCTGAGTTTAAGGCAACGTCAGACGATCTATTGCAGTTTGTTTGTGCACATCGAGCGGAAACAATCGATTTGAGACGGAAATCCTTCAAAACAAATAGTGATGCTCTTTCGTCTATGCTGCAGCAGATACCGCCATCAGAAACACACTTGTTTCAGGAGGATAAGCTTACTCTTTTCATAAGAGACAATGGTGGTACGTCTCGCATTTTTCCTTCCCGTTTTGGGAAATTTCCGGAGAAAACGAAGCAGCTTTTTCAGCAGCCTCAAAAAAGCCGACAACCACCCCCAAGTCGTACGCAGAAGGCCAAAAACCCCACATGGCATTCCCGGCCATCTCAAACCGCAAACCAAAAGCGGAGGCAATCTGTGGGTAAGGCAAAGAGAGGCGATAAGAAGGAACAGCGGCAACAACGTCGTAAATATTGACGGAGAGTTCAGAGGGGGGCAGCTCAAGAATTACGAGCAGCAGTGGCGTTTACTGGGAGCCCCAGCGTCCGTCTTAAAGATAATAACAAACTATGCACTGCCCTTTGCAAGAAAACCCCCTTCTGTTCCTTTGAATCCAAAGATGATGTCAGACTTTTCGACAAGGCCCTCAAAACTAATGTTAAAAGAGATATCGACACTATTAAATCAAGGCGTAGTCGAAAGATCAACGGCCAAGACTGGATTTCTATCAAGGATGTTCTTAATACCCAAACAGAATGGCAAGGTACGGCAAATTTTCGACCTTCGGCGACTAAACCTTTTCTTGAGTTCAAGAAAGTTCCGTCTGGTAAATCAGAACTACGTTCCCAAATTCTTGAAGAGGAACGACTACATGGGAAAGATAGACATCTCTCAAGCATATTTCCACATCCCGATAAGAGAGAGTCATCGGCGTTATCTCGCTTTTACCTGCCAAAACCAACTTTACCAAATGACCTCGCTGCCTTTCGGTCTGTCAAGCGCTCCGTGGGCCTGTTCTCGAGTAAGCAAATGGATAGCAAGCATGCTAAGAGGCCGAGGCTTTCGTGTACTGGTATATCTCGACGACTTCTTATTTGCTCATCAAGACCCTCAATTACTAGAAGCACAGATGAAGCAGGCCATTTCGCTGCTCCAAAGCCTCGGTTGGGTACTAAATCTAGAAAAGTCGATAGTAAAAGCTACGCCAGAGATAGAGTTCTTAGGCATAATATGGAATACGGTTACAAACAGAAAGGTCTTACCGAAACAAAAACGCGATCAGTTGGCAAGAGATCTTCTACAAATAATAAATGGCCGTGGTTGGAATTGGAATCAAGGCACGTCGTTGATAGGCAGACTGGGATTCGCATCTTTAGTGACTCCGTTAGGGCGTCTATTTACAAGAAACCTGCAGGGGGCATCTCGTGCCCTCTCAGAGAAAAATTCCAAGAGGATGTTCTTGCTGCCAGGGGCGGCAATGAACGAATTACTCTGGTGGGTAGAAAACCTATCTCGACCGGGAAGAATTTTCATTCCCGAACCAAAACTATTTGTCACGACGGACGCTTCCAACATAGGTTGGGGAGTTCAGGTAGGGAATCACCACGTCTCACAGCAATGGGCCAAGGATCAACTAAATTGGCATATAAATCGAAAAGAGCTGTATGCAGTTTTAATGGCACTGGTCAAATTTCCAGATGTGTTAAAGGGACAGTCGGTTATGGTCCAGTCCGACAACCGTACAGTTGTGGCGTATATAAAAAATCAAGGTGGAACAAGATCATTGATACTGCTGGATTCGACAAGAGAATTGCTTCTCCTAGCCCACCGTCTGAAAATAGACTTGCTCCCCTTTTACATCCCAGGCCAGTACAACACATTAGCAGACTCGCTCTCTCGAGGAAAGGATCTCCCAGACTGGCATCTCAGCAACGAGATTACGACAGTCATATTTCAGAGAATGGGCACACCTCTTATAGATCTGTTTGCGACAAATCGGTCCAAAGTAGTCCCTCATTATGTATCAATAGATGCCAAAGACCATCAAGCGTTATTTGTGAACGCCTTCAGCAGGGTGTGGCAGTTTCAGTTGGCTTGGATTTTTCCACCTCCACCTCTTATTCCCAAGGTTCTACAGCACTTGGATCAAGCCTCGGGAACCTTTCTACTGGTTGTACCACGATGGAAAAACGTGTTTTGGAGAGGAGACCTGAAAAGGAGGTCGGTTGGAGTACCGTTTCAAATTTGGAACCTGGGCCGGCATTTGATAGATCTGTCGACCAATCAGCCCCCACCGGGAATGAAAGGTCTATCTTTAGAGGTTTGGAGGGTACGGGGTGGAGTCAACTAACTACAGGACTTCAGTTGGAAGATATTGCTCTACTCCGATCCGCGTGGCGAGACTCAACGTGGAAAACCTACAGTTCATCATGGAAGCAGTGGACTTCGTGGTGTAAACAACAAGGGGCAAAACCTGACCGGCCTCGTCCACAGGAACTTGCTTCATACCTGAGTTTTTTATTCAGAATTAAAAAATTAGCATACGCAACCATTTTAGTACATAAGTCGGTAATAGTCACTCTATCGGATCCCGAGCAAGTTAAAAACTTATCTGCACATCCACTAGTTACATCAATGCTGAAGGCAATTAATTTACGGAAGCAGGCTTCCATGAGTCCTAAGTCCAAAATATGGAATATTCAAGACCTTTTAGCCTGGTTAGAGGCTCACCCACCTGATAGAGAGAGTATCTTTCAAGTATCGCGTCATGTGGCCTTGTTACTGTTGTTAGCTTCAGGAAGAAGAATTCATGATCTAACTCTTCTAAGTATTTCTGCAGAGAATTGTATTATTTCAGAGAAATCGGTAACATTTTGGCCAATGTTCGGCTCTAAAACAGATGGCACAAGAGGTCGCCAATCAGGATGGTTGTTACATAAATCAGATAACAGGACTTTTGATTTAGTAAGCTGGGTTAGGAGTCTTATTGAGGTCACGTCTGTCAGACGTAAATCTCAAGATGGCTTACTCAATCTCTTTATAACTACAAGAGGAAGGGTGAAAGCTGCTTCCAGGGCAGTAATTGCGGGGTGGCTAAAAACTTCTTTCAATGATATAGGAGTCAATTGTACGCCGGGTTCAATTAGGTCGGCGGTTGCGTCATACGATTACGCAAGGGACACTCCTTTGGATGAGATTTTACAACGTGGGAATTGGAGAGGGTCAACAAACTTCTTCAAGCACTACTGCAAAGCAGTTGAGAAGCCTACGAGGCTTATTGAAAATAAGTTAAGTAGCTCGTTCGAAGCAGTTTAGTACAGTCCTTATAATTATAGTTATTAGTGATTTGTCTGAAGACATTTATTATAACCTTCAATTTATCAGTCGATTGATGTAAAATGTGAGCAAGTGTAAAAGGATAATAAAGAACTGATTATTTCTGTATATCATGTTTCGATTATTTTGCTCCTGCTGAAAATATTAAATAAGCAAGAACTAAGGTCACAGTACGCTGGTCACTTGGAGCCGGCAGATTATAAACACTTCTCCGAAAGGTCAAGCCGAAGGCACAGAACTGAAATACTACCGTTTTCTACCCCGAAGGGAGGAAAACGATTATTTCAGGTCTTGCCGAGGCTTGACCTGAGCAATGCCTTGCCGACTCTTTCGGAAGCGGTACTAAGGAACACGCGGGAAGAGCGCGGCGCGTCGGGAACCCGTCTCCGCCGCCCCACCGCGCCTGCGACCCGCGTCGCTGCGGCTCCACTCATTCATAGATGAAACTACGTAGGTAAGTGAATTTTGTGTGCTGTAGGAATGATAGCTAATCTCCGAAAGGTCAAGCCTCGGCAAGACCTGAAATAATCGTTTTCCTCCCTTCGGGGTAGAAAACGGTAGTATTTTTTGTTCTACAGAGTTCTAAATGCAAATCACCTAAGTTACATAATTCCTCAGACTTCTGAACCAGAATAAACAAACATACCGACTTAGTTAAATCTTATATAAGTTCCCAAGTTTCAGAATCCTTGTTCTAGTTTAGAAATTCGGGACAGACAGTTCTGAGTTCCCAACCTGTAACTGTATGCCCACCATAACCTTAAACTAAAACGTTCGTTAGTCAAAAGTGTTAAATTTGGGCACAATTCTTCATCTGGTTTCGTTTTTCTGAACACCTATTCATATTTGTATTTGATACTACTACTACTGTATGCTAATTATAGCTAGATAATTAGCACAATAGAATGAATGATGGAAAAATAATGAAATTATTTCAGTTTCGGCACGTGCTAAAGTTTAGCTACTAGTGATTAATTGTAGAATAATGCTATCAATAACATTTTATCGTTTATTGATTTTTGTATGTGTTATATATTTATCATTAAATTTATTTTTGGTTATAACTAAATAGTTATACTATATATATATATATATATATAAATATATATATTATACTACTTTATAGTATACCCAGTAGGTCTCTGATATGATTCAATGACTAAGTTTCATCTGACTCCGACTGAGCTTAACGTGTCTACCGAGACACTCAAAATTAAAACTCTTATCGTTATGTTTATAGATTTGTGCTTAACCTCGCCCATCACTTAAAAACCGGCGAGAACAAATGAATATAAGTGCCGGGCTCGGTCGTCAATCAGTAGCTTGTTTAACCGAAGATAATGAGGTCCTGTGTTCATATCCCGGCTCGGGTGAAAAACTGTTATATGGATTTTTCTGGCAAGAAAAGCACCTAGTAATAGCCTGGAGTATAGAAAGTTGTTATACGCCCGTGTCTCAGAGAGCACGTACAACTGTGGATCCTGCGCCTGACCTCGACCAACAGATGATGAGATTGTGGGATAGAGAGACTTCTCCAGCTATAATATAATAGTACAAAAGATCCTGGGTCGAAGTGCTGTACGCAAATTACCAAGACAAGACTATAATATAACCTGCTCAGTTGGCTAGTCTCCATTGAGATCGGGTGCTGAACCCGGAATTCGGCCGGATATAGTATAACCATACGTGCTCCTGGTAATAATTTTGAATAGACTATGTTTATTCGGTCCATTCTAAACTAATATTTTGAAACTTATGGTGAGGATACTGAATGTAAGCCATAATAATTGAAGTTGTAGACGAGAAGATGGAAAATAACTTCCACTGGAATGCAGGATCCAAATTTATTAATTGATACAATGAATAACATAATCTCTGTGAGCGATGCAAATCGGCAGGTTAGACATCAACGCCCGGAAGGTAGCGGGTTCAATTCGAAACAAAATAATGATTTCAGGGACTGGTTAGTTGATGTAGTATACCTTTCATGCCTCGGAGCGCAAATTTTCTTTTTTTATAATTGATAACGCCCGCACTAGGAAATCTAATCCCTATGTCGCGGGGTACTTTACAAACATATAATTGACGTACACAAATTACATCCAGACTCAGAACTATTTATGGGTCACACAAATAGTTGTGCGGCGCGGGACTCGAATCCACGACACGAAGCGGCGAGGTCTTTTAGCCGCTGCGCCACACGTGCAGTCAAGTATGAGTAGGTACAGTATTTCCTTAGACTACCAAGTCAACAGACAAACATCCGGTCAATCTGACGGTAATTGGTTACCTTAGGCTATACAGATTAAACTAAATATCTTTATGATAAATATTTTACATTATAGTAAGTCCGCATGTGTAAGGTTCCCAAAGATCATAAGGAGCTGAAGAATAGCACCGTTATGATAAGAGGATTCGATCCTGGATCTCGGGATCCCAGGATTATTATCGGCATTGATACATTTGTAAATAAGTGAATGACCTTCGTTTTTTTTAATGCATGATACGCATTTACCTTGATTTGACTCTTCAATTTTTTTTTTATTAAACAATAAATTAATGTTTTGAGTCTATTTCCACTAGAAGTTATGATTTGTAGAAGACTAATAAACAATTATTGACGATTCCTCCAACTTCCATCGAGCCTGAACGCGCTTTTTCTGCCTCTTCATATCTGTGCAACAAATTGAGAAGTATGCAGTTGAGACGTTGGATGCGTTGTTACTCCTTAGGTCCTGGGTTCAAATCCCGGGTCGGGCCAAAAAGTGAATTTAGGATTTTACCGTAAGTAAAAAGAAATTTCTCAGTGTCAGCCCGAAGTCTGGAAGTTGGCGGTATTACACACCCGTGCCTCAGAGAGCACGTAAAGCCGTCGGTCATGTACCTGACCCTTTCCGGTCGCGTCGCTAGTCGTCCAATCGGGATGAGAGTGATGGAATAGAAAGTGCCCCTGTGTTTGCGCACACACTTGCGTAATTGGCTAGTCTCATGTCATATATGCATTGGCTAGTCTCATGTCTCAGCAAAATAAATGGTCAGTGTTACATTTTTAAATGTTAAGTTTACTCATACTTTAGTAATTTACCTAATAATATCATAAATGATCTTAGTTAAATAATGTATAACTATACCTTAATTGTAACCATAAAAAAACATATGCATTTAAATAATAATATACAAATAATTGTGCTTACGAACAAACACACGTTTCTTCTATATAGATAAAGTTCATGAATACGGGCTTTCTTATAATCACGGACCTAAATGAATTCCGCGCCGAGTGAGACGATACGTTAAAAGACGTATATACTTTACGTATATAATATAATAATATAATATAATTTAAGATCTAGGGATAATGTTACACAGATCACCCTAGCCCCAAACTAAGCAAAGCTTGTACTGTGGGTACCAGGCGAAGATATACATACTAATTATATAGATAGATAAATACTTAAATACATAGAAAACATCCATGACTCAGAATCAAATATTCGTGCTCATCACTCAAATATTTGCATTTACCAGGAATCGAACCCAAGACCACAAGCTTCGTAGGCAGGAGCACTACCAACTAGGCTACGGTGACCGTCAAATATATCAGGTATGTATGTAGGTTTATGTAGTTTATTACATATATATATATATATATATATATATATATTTTTATAAGGTATCGTATGTAATTATTAGTGTGTATTTTATCAATATGTTTACCCGAAATGGTACATAATTATAATATTTTGTTGTAGGTACACTGCCTATACCCATAATTTTAAAAATCTCACTGTCCTGATGGTTTGCTGGAAGAAAATTGAATAATGAATTAAGCTCGCCTATGTACATGCCTTAACTTTTAACAGATATAGATTGCACACAGAAACATACATATTTCTGTGTGCAATCTATACATATAATAAAATCGTAAAAAAGTCAAAACTGTACATTGAATATTTTTTTTAAAGGATACTTGGGGCGTGATCTCGAATTGATATCGAAGCCAAAAATATAGTTTTTAGAATTTTTGTCTGTTCGTCTGTATGTATGTCCGGGCTAAACTCAAAAATTACTGCATGGATTTACTTAAAATTTTGCGAGAATATTACTAAGAGGTCGGGTCAACATATAGGGTACATATAATACCGCTATCACATATGGGGGAGGAACAGTGATAATTTATAAAATTTAACGCGGGTAAAACCGCGGGGCACAGCTAGTAAAGAATAAAAATGAAGGTGAAGTTATACACACTTCGCCGCTTGCGCGAACCACGGCTGACTGGCAGATATTATAAGTATGTATTTAAATTTGTTTAGCTGAGTTCTCAATTGTGATCGTATAGAGTAAAGGGTTTCATTCGAATTAAATATTTAAATCTTCTAATTTTCCATACTGGGTAAGTCCTGAACATATTATTATTTTAATTAAGTATATTTCAACGTAGGTTGTTGTAGTAGATTGTTATTCGCTTTTTATTGACAGGCCTGTTGGCGTGGTTTGCAAATACTTGCTTTTCACGCTGGAGGTCGGGTGTTCGATTCCCACCCAGGACAGATATTTGTGTGCATCAAAATGTCTGTTTGTCCTGTGTCTGGATGTAATTATTTATAGAAGTATGTATTTACAAAAGAAAAGTAGTATATCAGTTATCTGGTTTCCATAGTACAAGCTCTGCTTAGTTTGGGATCAGATGGCCGTTCGTAATTAATGTCCCAGGATATTATAATTATAATTATGTGCAGGTGTGTGGTTAATCCTTTTTTTTTAATAAATTGTACAAAGTATCAAATCAAAATCAATTGTGATTATAAGCATTAATTGTTATTTATATTTTTTGTTAGTAATAATTTTTCTTTCTGTATTGATGTGTTAATTTTTATGTTCCACATTTCATCATAATAGTCAAAGTCAAAATCATATATACCTTAAAAAAATTACATTTATGTGAAATCGTCATATTTTTTTACCCTACCGTGCAGTGCATGACGTGGCAGCTACTGAGAAACAATGCCAGAAAACTCAGTAGGAATCCTTTTTTAAAATAAAATATACTTAAGATTAATTACAATCATGTGTGTTGACTCAGAGCAACTGAATCCCAAGCACTTTTATCACTTAAATAATCAGAAATTTTGTAATATGCCCTGCTACACAATTTGGCTTTAAAAATTCTTTTAAATTTATTCGGAGATAGTTCTCTAATATAATTGAGAAGTTTGCTATAGAATCTTATACATTGCCCCATAAAAGAGTTACTTATTTTGTGGAGACGGGTAGTATGCAGTATGAGATTATTCTTATATCTAGTATTTACATTAGTATTAGTATTTACAGTGTATCGCTCCTTTTACAGAAGGAATCGATATTTTTATGCACATATAGTAAGTTTTACAGTTAGAATGTTAACCTCTTTGAACTTTTCTCTTAGACACTTTCAATCTTTCGGGCCAAGATTATAGATAGCTCTTTTTTTCAATATAAATATGGTGTTAATGTCAGCAGAGCTACCCCAGAGGAGAATTCCATATGACATTACACTATGAAAATAACTGAAATAAACCATTCTAGCTGTGTCAACATCAGTCAGCCGTCTAATAGTTTTCACTGCATATGCTGCAGAACTTAATTTGTCGGACAGTTTTTCTATTTGTGGGCTCCATTGTAGCTTTGAGTCAATAGTGATACCCAAGAACACAGTTGATTCAAAAGGGTCCAACCTAGCTCCATTAACTTGTACATTGGTTGTCGCCTGTTTCACATTAAATTTTAATAATAATCTTATTGTGTACCTATAATGTTATATCAATCCAGGATTTTTTATTAGGTTGTAAGTATGATAATACAAAATCATCTGGTATCACGCTTCCAGTAGGTACTGGCCCTATCGGAAGATCAGCACTGCAGAAATGTACTAGCTAAGACAGGGCCATTTTTCATGCCAATACGGATAAAATTAGAAATATTTAAAATGTGTGCCACATGTCGACTTGCCGCTGCTTCTATATTTTATTTCAAATTTATGTACAAACTAAAAGTATAAAAGAAAGAAAGAATAAAAAACAAGAGAAGACATTGCACAAAGGTACTTATTTCTAAAGAAATCTCTCCCAGTAGACCTGCCAGAATAGATTTTGGAAGAGAGGAAGATATGAGTTAAGAAGGGCCATGTCTCAAGTCGCGCACTATCTGTCGATCATTGATAATATAATTGATAGCCCAAATACTAGAGGTTGTCCATATCTTGGTTCCCAGTAACATATCAGCGAACTCGGAGGGTCAGGAAGTACCGCGCCGCCGCCAGCGGCTCCTAGAGCCGCCCTCTGCGCGCACCGAGCGCGGGCGGCACGCGCCCACAAACCGCGCACTCCGCACAATCGGGGACATAATTGCTCAGCATCCCGAACTGGACTTATTTGCCGATGGATTGGGTCATTTATATAATAAATTCCACATAATTTTAAATAAAATATTATAGGACAGTTAAACATTTAATTCATTTTTATTGTTACTATTACTGATTATTCTTATTGGCTTTGACATTATTCTTATTTTATATAAATCTGTGTAATTCCATTGTAATGAAATCAATCTTGTAATATACATAAATACATACTATATCACCTATTCATCGTCTATCTACCTACTTGACCACGTAATATCTCTTATGTTTGCTGCGTACGATTACATGTCAATTTTAACAAATCTAGATACCTCTTTTTTAATCTTTGCAACGAACTATTTTTACTTGTTTTTCATGGTATAAGATTCGTCATATCTTACAATAATAATAATGTCGTCCAGGCCAAATTTCGGCCACGGCGGCCACTCTCAATGAAGACTAGCCAACTGCACAGGACATATTATAGTGTACAAGTGCGTGCGCAAACACAGGGGTACTTTCTATTCCATCACTCTCATGTCCGATAGGATGACTAGTGGCACGACAAAGAGGTCAAGGACAGGACCGACGACTTTACGTGCACGGGGGTGTAATACCGCCAACTCAAAGACTTCGGGCTGATACTGAAAAAAATGTTTTTACGGAAAAATCTCAAAATAACTTTTTGGCCCGACCCGGGGTTTGAACCCAGAACTTCTTATCTATGGTTGAACACCCTACCTCTAGACTTCAGAAAATATATGCTCTATCGCATATATTTTCTGAAATCTTGCTGTAGCGTGTACAGACTGCACGGACGGACTAATAATATTTTTGTAACTTTTATACTGTCCACTATGTTCATGTACTGCATTGTGAGCTTGACAAGTACAAGTATATGTTAATATCCCAGTGCTGAATAAATTTCATTATTTCATTTCATTAACGATGCTAGAATAATAAGATTGCGGTGACAACCGACTGGCGGCGCAGCTTAGAAGCCGCGCGGCCAGTGTGTAGGCACTTATCGCTGTTCGCTCGGTCGGGTGAAGAAGGCTTGCCCAGGACCTCATTATCCACGATTAAACACGCTAGTATTACGTAGCGTACGACTTAACCTATATTGAAAGAATGAATCACAAAATCTGAAGGACGGCGAAACAAGGCCAAAAACATAATTATTTCCCTCAGAGAAACCTTACACTTCAAACCGCCCTCAACCCGTCCTTCACTGCTATGTATCTTAACAAAGAACTAGACCATGAATCATATAGAGAATCTGATCTTTGAACTGTGATTAAATTTTTCTCTTTGTTGTACTACAACCTTACGAGTTCAATCAAGTATTTAGGAAACAGAGTTTATGAATATATTTTTCTTACTTGTTTACTTTTTTTAGATACTTGTAAGGCTAACGAGCAAGCTGGTCGCCTGAGTCTAAGTGATCGCAGCCGCACATGAACACTCGCAACATGCGACACCAGAGTGGATGCAAGTGCGTTGCCGGCTTTAAAAACGAAATATGTTCGCTTATTGAAAGTTGCCATTAGACATGTAAGTTACAATATTATTGATATTGTCAATAAATGCTTTTAGTTTTATTATCATATGTAATGACCATAGATACAAAATTCAATAAATAATCAAGTATATAGAACATTATTCAATTACAGTATTTGTTTTTTCAGATTAAGACTGGTCTATTTTCAATAATATTTATTTAATAAGTTACATCAATATGATAGAATCACGAAATTGATTATAAATTCAGTTTTTAATAATACAGTTTTAAAATTCAATAGGTCTTTAAATCTATTATTGCAAAAGTTTAATTATTTTTCTCCAGTATGTCAAATGCTGTTTTGCCATAGGTTTGTTAATGACTAAGATTACAACCACAACTTTTTTGTTGTGAGCATTTCGTGTTCCTATTATGTGTCCACTTTTACAAAATGGAACACATTAAAACTGATTGGTGCCCACCTGAAATATAACTGTTCCAGCTAACGAAATGAATCAGTAGGTAATAAATAAAATCGTTTTACCACCAAGTGACCTATACCCTATATAGGTCACTTGGTGGTAAAACGATATAAAAAAATTCGTGTTATTCACTTATTTTTCAATGACTTTTGCTACACACGATTTTTCCCTTAGGTATAATAATGTAATATTATATTATATTAATAGGGGAAACCACTCCACTTAGTTATCAAATATATTAATGTTTTTTTAGTCGAAACCAAATCAAGTAAGTGAGCGTCTCCATGCTTCGCAGGGCACATTATCCAGCTGGCCCCAGTTGTAGCCATTAAGCAACAGTCGTTAAGTCATATCAGAGGTTTACTAGGCGGCTTGAACTACCCTGACACCAGGGTCTCCGGACCAATACCCATACGTTAAGTAAGTAAGTAATTATCAACACTCAATTTTCGTTCAAGGGAAACCTTCAATACGGTAAACCTGGGGGGCTACCGTCTAAGTCGCCAAACATCGTGATAGTGGTCGGCGTTCAAATAAATAAAAGTTAAAAATTACTTAATCAATCGTTAAATCGGCTTCGACGCTCATGGAAGCCGATTTAACGATTGGTTAAGTCATTTTTAACCTTTATTTATTTGAACGCCGATCACTATCATGATGTTCGGTGACTTAGCCGCTGGGCTACCGGCTAAGTCTACCCTGGGTAAATAGAAATCCCGAGCTGAATAAAAATGAGGACAATATCCATACATACCTACGTAATGTTTTGTTCCCGTTTCTATTTTCTCCTGGATATCTAATAACCACATATTACACTAGTGGCCAAAACTCCTCACAATTTATTAAGCGATTTCTCTTTACATTTCACCCTCTGTGCTTTCCCACTTCAACCTACCCGCAAACTTGTCGACAAGCTCGATACAAAATTAGTATGGACTGTCATCCAACCCTCTCAATCTTGGAGGAGTTATATGTGGAGCCAAATACATCTCGAGAACTCTCCAAACTCCATGTAAAGACCACTACCATTGATCAGTGTCTAGATGGTTGGAATTAGATTAAAACAACGGAATTTTGAGTTTATATACAAAAAGGCTTCAAGTTCACCTAATTATTTTAAAATGGGATAATTTTTTCTTATTTCCGTGCCCAAATTGTAAAACAGGACCCTATTAATCTTCTGTCTGTCTGTCTGTACATCCGTGTGTCACCGTGCTGAATCTCATGAACCATTAGACGGTGGAAATTTTCGTGATGTATTTTTGGTGTATATATAATAGTTAAGGTGGCTCCCATACAACAAACGTGATATTATTGCTCGTAATTTCTCGATATTGAAATAGGCAACAGGTAGAGGCTTGAAATATTCACGGAATATTTAGTTATATATTCATTTTAATAATTAATAATAATAAACAAATATTTACGGAGGGCATACAACAAACAGAATTTTTCTTACGTTTTTATAGATAATCAGCTGTGCCCCGTGGTGCTGCCCGCATCAAACTTTATAAATTCTAGCCTATGTGTTAATACAGGGTGTCAGCTAAATTCATACCAAATTTTACTAAAATCGCTGCAGTTATCTAATCATTTAGACGCGAAGAAGTAACAAACATACCTACACACTCACAAATTTTCGCCTTTACAATATTAGTAGGATGGTACGGAACCCTTCGTGCGCGATTCCCACTCGTACTTGGTCGGTTCTTTATATGATAGCAAGGCAAACGAGCAATCAGTTCACTTGATGATAAGTGATTACCGCCGCCCATGGACACTCGCAACACTTGAGCAGCCGCAACTACGTTAGCGACCTTTAAGAAAGGAATTCGCTGGCTTTTTGTAGGTCGCCATGTCTTACTGCCTTCGAAATACATCCTATTTGATTCCACAGAGTGGTAGTGTGCAGTTAAAAGTTTCTTGTGAAATGCACGGTGGTGGACGACCAGTCGTCCAAATGATGAAATGTAATACATATAATGATGAAAAATGAAGGATGAAATTTCCACTTACTACTCTCGGTATGCAGTAATTATAATTAAATAGATTCGCCCCACGATTTGAATCTCGATTTAGCTCCTTTTTTAAAGGACAACACCCGCACAAAAGAAAACCCTTGAATCACAATACAACAATACAATTTATGGACACACCCAGACTGAGAACTACTAAACAAAGAACTTAATAAACACTACAGCCACATAAAGAATACACCTATAGCTATTGTATACGTGAATCAAAACCGAAGGACCTTACATTCAGTCGATTTATTACTGCTTAATAAATCTCACAATAAATTAAAATCTTGGTGTTATTATATACTTTTATTTTATTATTATTTATTTTTATTTATTTATTTCCTCTTACATCTATCATTACAGTCCAATGCGATAGAGTGCTTAACTAAGTATACCTATATGTTTCTAAGTACATGGTAGGTGAGGTAGCTTTCTGTGTAGTTAATATATCCTGTGCAGTTGGCTAATGGTAGTGCCACCCCTGTGGTTTAGGGTGCATGTATAGCTGACAGTCCTGCAACTAATCTCCCTCTGATCAAGTGAAATTAACGTCACGTTAGATTACGAAAGCGTCATATAAAATATTGCCCCTTTGCTCACTTATTGGTGCATATCTCCTGCATAGAGCTATCTCCGATAAGATTGTTCGTAGCCGACATTGGGCCTGGATTAAGCCTACTATTAATATTTAGATTTACCAAAGCAAGCTGTTGCTCTTAAAAATAAATACAAATCCTCTCACCGTAATTTGATTGATTGATTGAAACAGAATGGACTCATACATTTCTATTGAGTCACATTTTCTAGGATGACGTATGACTTCATATAACTGTCTTATGCCATATACCTATATTATCGGATAATATTGTATTGTATTCTATCTCAACCGTAGGGAGAAAAGTTTAAAACATATGTTACTCTTACTAATAAATACGAATGTCTCACCGTGGCAGTATGGACTCATACATTTCCCCTGGGTCACATTTTCTAGGATGACGCATGACTTCATACAACTGTCTTACGTCATATTTCTATATCGGATAACATTGCGTACCAAAATATAATAAAACACGCGCTTGAAGGAATGTTGTGGTGGAAATGTTAATTTTGATTATAAGAAAATGTCTGTTCTTTTTGAAAATTCAACATAGATTTGTACATAAGATGTCACGAGAATGATTAATAACAGTTCTTGATTGCTTTCATCATCACATCAGCCGAAAGACGTCCATTGCTGGACAAAGGCCTCCTTCAAAGATCTCCACAATTGCCGGTCTGGCGCTATCCGCTTCCAGCGATTTCCAGCGACCCGCACAAGATCATCGGTCCATCTTGTAGGGGGCCTGCCCACGCTGCGTCTTCCGGTTCGTGGTCGCCACTCGAGAACCTTTCTGCCCCAGCGGCCGTCGGTTCTACGAGCTGTGTGCCCTGCCCACTGCCACTTCAGATTGACAATTCTTACGGCTATGTCGGTTACTTTGGTTCGCCTGCGGATCTCCACATTTCTAATTCGATCTCGCAGGGAAACTCCAAGCATAGCCCTTTCCATTGCTTTTTGGGTGACCTTGAGCCGCCTGATAAGGCCCATAGTGAGCGACCACGTCTCTGTTCCATAAGTCATCACTGGCAACACACACTGGTCGAAGACTTTCGACTTGAGACTCTGCGGTATTTGGGACGAGAAGATATTACGTAGCTTCCCGAACGCCGCCCAGCCGAGTTGGATTCTACGATTGACCTCCTTCTCGAAGTAGGACCTACCTAGTTGGATGGTCTGTCCTAGGTAAATATAGTATCTGGGCCTCGTGCTGGACAGCAGGTGGCGCTTCGGCCCGCACTTCAGCGGGCTGTCGACGCGCCTGCTGAAAGCCGCGGACGCCCTCTCATGGCTCCTCCCGAACCTGGGAGGGCCCAAGGAGCGATGCCGGCGCCTCTATGCCGGCATCCTCAAAAGCATGGCCCTATACGGGGCACCCATCTGGGCGGACTCCCTCCACAGGAGGGAGAATGCAACCGCCATCCGCAGGCCCCAAAGGGCCATTGCACAGCGGGTGGCGAGAGCCTACCGCTCAGTGGGCATCGCGGCGGCGTGCACTCTGGCCGGCACCCCTCCATGGGAATTGGAGGCATGGGTGCTCGCCAGAGTGTACGAATGGGCCGCGCGGCGTAGGGCGCTAGGTGAGCGCCCCGCCGCGCAAGAGCGGGAGGCCGTGCGGCGGGAGGCGAGGGACGCCATCGTCCTGCACTGGGCACGGGACCTCGCCTCCGCCACTTTTGGGCGCCGGACGCTGGACGCGCTCGGTCCAGTCCTGCGGGAATGGCTCGAGCGCCCCCACGGTTTCCTCTCGTTCCGTCTAGTGCAGGTGTTGTCCGAACATGGCTGTTTCGGAACGCACCTGCACCGGATCCGGAGGGAGGAAACCCCGGCGTGCCATGAATGCGGAGCCGCGGAGGACACGGCGCAGCACACCCTCGAGGTGTGCCCAGCCTGGGCTGAGCTGCGCCGTGCCCTGAATACTGTCGTTGGGCTGGACCTCTCACTTCCCAGTGTGGTGAACTCCATGCTGGGGAGTGAGGAGGCTTGGGTGGCGGTTGCCTCCTTTTGCGAGGACGTCATGTCGCAAAAGGAGGCGGCGGAGCGCGCGCGGGAGGTTGATCCTCTCGCGCCACCGCTCCGCAGGCGAAGGAGGGGTGGGAGAAGGCGGTTGTACGACCGTCGCCTCCCACCCTCAGGTGGTGATTAGCGGGCGACAGGCCTTCGCTCGCATTGCACAAATCGCTACCATCGTCGGGCGGGAACGGCCGAGCACTCACGGTCGTTCCCGGGCCCCTCCACTTAGGGAGGGGCGTGCGGGCCCCGCTGTAAAGGCGGGCGGTCGTCGGTGGGGGACTGGACGTAAAGGCTGTGCCGGTTTCCCAGTCCTCCTCCAAATAGACGATGCGGGAGTGCCGCTGGGTTATTTTAGTGGGTATGCCGGAGTAGCCGGAGAGTCCCACATAACCCGTCCATCCCCCAATGGGCGGGTATGCGTAAGGCATTTTTTCCCAGCGCAAACAAAAAAAAAAAGAAAGGTAAATATAGTTCTCTACAACTTCGAGTGCAGAATCTCCAACCTTAACTAGAGTGGGTGCAACATGGATGTTCGACATGATTTTAGTCTTATCCATTTTCATTTTTAGACCCACTTGTAGAGAGACTCTGCTGAGGCCATCGAGCATTGTACCGAGGTCTTTTAGGGTTTCAGCCATAACTACTATATCGTCGGCAAATCGAAGGTGGGTAATGTACTCGCCATTGACATTGATGCCAAAGCCTTTCCAGTCCAGAAGCTTGAAGACATCTTCCAATGCAGCGGTGAACAGTTTCGGAGATATAACATCTCCCTGTCTCACACCTCGCTGCAAGTGGATACTGACATAGTGGCGTTTTCATACAAACACTTTAACACCTCGATATACCGGTAGTCGATTTGGCACCTTTGGAGAGACCTCAGTACGGCCCAAGTTTCGATCGAATCAAAGGCTTTCTCATAGTCCACAAACGCTAAGCATAATGGCTGGTTATACTCTTCGGTCTTCTGTATAACCTGCCGCAGCGTATGTATGTGGTCTATGGTACTAAAGCCTTTACGGAAACCGGCTTGTTCGGGAGGCTGGAAGTCGTCTAACCTGCGTGCGAGACGATTCGTAATGACCCTCGAAAACAACTTGTAAACATGGCTCAGCAGTGTGATGGGTCTGTAATTCTTCAAGAGGGTTTTATAGGCCTTTTTGAAGAAGAGCACCACCACACCCTTGTGCCGTGCTTGTGGCGTTTGACCTTCTAGTATGACGGAGTTAAATAACTTCTGAAGGGCCCGTAGGATTGGTGTACCACCCGCCTTCAGAAGCTCTGCCGTAACGATCACCAGGCGCCTTGTTGTTCTTAAGCTGTTCGAGAGCCATTCTAATCTCGCACAGGCTGACGTCCGGGATGTCTTCGGTGAAGTGTTGGGTTAGTCGTGCTCTGGGATCTGAGGCACAACTATCGACAGGTGACTGGGTTTTCGTATACAGCTGTCCGTAGAACCTCTCGATCACACCCAGCAACTCAGGTCTAGACGTGACGATTCTGCCATCCTCAGTCTTCAGCTTCGTCGGTTGGCTCTGTCCAACAGACAGTTCTCTTGCAAACAATTTAGAACCTTTGTTCCGCTCAATGGCTTCTTTAATACAATTTGTATTAAATTGGCGTGTGTCGCGAGTCAAAGACTTTAAGATCTGTCTGTTGAGCTGCCGGTATCTGGTAGCATCATCAGAGGATGTCAGAACCATTTTCCGTCTTTCATCCATAAGCTGCAGGGTATAGTCAGAGATCTTTTTGGTTCTGTTTGCACGGTGGGCCTGGAAGACCTTAGACCCAGCCGTATGGACAGCTTCTACGAGCCTGTCGTGGTATGAGTCCACTTCCTCGCAATCTGCTAGGCATTCGAAACGGTTTTGTAGTTCGAGCTGAAAGGGTTCAGGGTTTTGGATGTGGATGGGTAAAGGTCGGAGCGTAGACTTTATCAGTCGGGACCTCTGGAGCTTGACATTTAAGTTCAATGAGCCTCTCACTAGCCTGTGATCGCTCCCGGTTTTAACCGTATTGATCACTGAGACGTCATTGAACATCTGTCTGCTCGTTGACAAGATAAAGTTTATCTCGTTTTTTGTTTTACCATCGGGGCTTACACAGGTCCATTTGCGGTTTTCCGACTTCTTGAAAAAGGAGTTCATCATAAAGAGTCCCTCCTTCTCCATGAAGTCGGCCAACATTTGGCCCCGGGGATTCCGGTCTCCAGTTCCAAATTGCCCCACTCTCAGCTGATTCCCGAATCGTTTACCCAGCTTCGCGTTAAAGTCCCCCATGATCACAGTGAAATAAGTGTTAGAGGCATGTATGGCTCCAGAAATATCCTCATACATGACCTCAACCTCATCGTCGGAGTGCTTCGAAGTCGGCGCGTAAACCTGTATGACCTTCAACGAATACCGCTTTGTAATTCTGAGTATAAGGTACGCAACCCTAGTCGACACACTCTCGATTTTCACTATGTTGTGGACGAGGGACTTGTGGACTATGAACCCAACACCACCTTGGGACAGTTGGTCGCCCTCCCGGAAATAGAGCAGATTTCCGGATTTCAGGATTATCGTGTCCTCCCTCTCTCTTCGGACTTCAGATAATCCTATTATGTCCCAATGTAACCTGCAGAATTCTTCCTCCAGTTCGATCATCTTCTCGTTGGTCCACAGTGTGCGTGTGTTGTACGTTGCCAGGGCCAGAGGTCGTCGGTTTTGGTAACGCGGAATCTGCCGGGGATTCTTAGCACCCCCTGCCCTGCCGTAATCACGGCTGTTAATAGCAGGGCTGCCGGGGACTGGGGGCCGCGATTTAGTTGTGTCCTTCATTTGAGGAGATCTGCCATAATCGCCACGCTAGGCAAACGGGTTGGCGATCGCAGTAAGGTAGACATTGGTACTCATGAGAACGCTGCTGCCCATTCTCTGGTATATATTCCCTCGGGACGCTTTCTACGTCCCCCCGCGGGATGAGAGGGGGTGGCGATATTCTCTAGGCCGTCACCACGCAGCCCATTGAGGATTGCTTTATTTCATTAAAAATCAACCAAAAAAGTATCCAAAAAGTGTATATCTCTATAATACCTTGCAAAAAGGATATTAAGAATTTTTAAGCTTATGCACCAAAGTATCAACTTCTTCCTTTTGACCGCATTAAATGTCGCCGAGCTCGAGTCGTTGTTAACAATATTCTTGCACTGAGAGAGCCATGGCGCCATGCCTCTGTGTGTCTGTTACAGTATTTATGACGGGTTATGTTCTAAGGAATTGTTTAAGATAAGATAAGATAATTGTTTATTTCACCACATAACATAAAACTATAACAATAATAGGTGCGTACAGTTAAATGCAATACATTGTTTGAACATAAGTTCAAAGTTACAGCATTTATGACGGGTTATTATACCTTCATTAATTGTTTCGCCACAGACCCTCGCACCATAACGTCTACCACCGTGCGTTTCACAAGAATTTTTTTACCGTATTTTTTTGCCATGGCAACTCCAACAAGCGAGCCTATTCCTTTGCTTTTATCTTACAAAATAATGATAAAAAATAAATCAAAAAGGTTTTTATTCACATAGTCTTTAAAAAAGCACTTGTAAATAGTCAGAACATATTCGTAGTAATATATAATTAATTTATAATTATTTCTAGGTACATATAAATATTTATCATACATATCTTATACTCGCAGCCCCTCTGGTATTGCGAGTATCCATGGGTGGTGGTCATGACTTACCAACAGTTGATCCGCTTGCTCATTTACCTTATTATTATATAAAAAATGCCAGACTAAAGATCACCATCATGTCAGCCAAAGTATGTCCACGGCTGGACTAAAGCCTCCCCAAGGAATGGGAGATATGCCACATTTTGGGACGAAACGGCCCTGGGGCTTATGCACGTTTATTGTTTCGTGAAATTTGATCGACGCTTCCCGTGAGCAGAGAACTGGCCTTTTTGGGCCAAAAATCAGCATTGCCATACAGCATAGCAATGCGGTCAGCCTTTTGGGCACTTTATCTCCCGACGATGCGGAGGAATTTTTCGACGACCTATGAAATTAATAAAATTTAATTCAGCACAACACACAAGAAAATGAGGTGTACAAATATTATAACACACAGTTCTGCAAGACATTACATACATCATTAGTTAAAACGCACAAAATTACGATTCTTGCATGTTCCCTCGAGTGCCATCACCTCAGCACAAGCTAGGTGGGTTACACATAGCGCTTGTTTTCAACTTGTTTCAACTTGTTTTCAGTTGGCAACCCTGGAAGTCACACGCGGGGTGGTACTAGTATAATATTAGATGCTTACTTAATTTAATATAATAATATAACTAAAACAACGACATGTTTAATTATAGTAGTTGTTAATTTAGCTGATATTTTTCTCTTAAATGATAAATTGATTTACTGAATAAATAAATACAATTTTTCGCCGTTTGTGTAGAATTGCCATCTCGTTTTCATATGATGGTGAATTAAGTAAGAATATAGAATGATTCCCACTGAGATTGTCCCCGATGGCACGATTATTATTAGCACAATTTAAGTAGTAAATTAACAAAAGCGTTCTATACATAAATTTCCCATTTTTGAGGCCAAAATAACCTCACTCATAAATTATCACTACTAACCAAATATAAAAAAAACTTCACAGTGCAACGTTCACTTAAAGAAAATAAAAAAAATCCACTTGAATTTTAAACTAGACAGTCAGCGGAACTCTCGACGTTTATATTTGCACTGCAACATGTAGGAAAAATAAAGAAAAACTCAGACGTCCTGCGCGCCGAGATAATGTCAATTAGTAAGATGTATGGCTGGGTCGTAAAGTGTGGCGGGACAACACAAACTTAACACAGAAGTACAAGTTTTTGGTCGACATAGACAGAGAATGGTATTAGTGGATTGTGACAACTTTGTGTTGTCTTTACTCGGATTTTTTTTTGTTAAAGAAATTATTTTTATATCTTAACAAATAACATGATTCCCTGTCTCTCAGTGTTTTCCCCTCTTCCTAGCTTAATTATTAGGATCATACCAAATTTGGCTAGGAAGAGGAGGGAACACTGAAAGACAGAGAAGGTGAGAGTTTATGCATCACGAAGGGCACCCAGTGTTCCCTCCTCTATCACGAGATGGACCTGATTTCCGTGCGGTGAATCTGTGGAATGCTAAGAAGGTCGTATGAGGCAAAATTGAGTGAACGGAACACAATAACACTGAGCAATTCTTCATTCATATTCAGCAAAAAGATATTATGCAACTAGTACTTATTATTAGTTCAACATTTTTATATTTTTAACTGATTAAAAGAGGAAGATGTTCTCAATTCAACTTTATGTTTTTGCACAACGAAATGTTACGTGATTTCTATGTCTATCAAATTATCTATCTTTTATTTGTTTCATATTCTTTTGCTTTTGTTTTGATTTCAATTCGTTTTCTTTTAAAGTGGTACACACATTCAGAAGCTTAATATGATTCGAATTTGATGCAATGATACTATATAATTAGTTTCATTTTAAATTCTAATTACATTCATTTTAAATTCGTTATTTATTAAAGCATATTTATAAACTAATGAGATTAGCATTTGTTTACATTTTCACATGAAATTATCAAAAGTTTATTATAAAATTATCATAACTTTCAGATACTCACAAATGCTTACAAATAATTGGGTACAATGCTGTTCAACTGCTATCCGTTTTTATTTAAGCGAGTTGTTGTTATTAGTGTTCTGAGCTATGGATATATTTGCGCATGAGAGCCATTTTATAGCATGCACTATCTACATATCTATTCATCATATCAGCCGAAAGACGTCCACTGCTGGACAAAGGCCTCTCCCAAAGATCTCCACAATTGTCGGTTTTGCACTATTCGCATCCAGCAGTTTTCAGCCTAAGATAGATATCCAATAATATGATTAATAAATATAAATTAAGATACTCTAGTTGGTGGAGTTATTCCAATTCCTCCCTATGGCTTTGATATCTTCTTAGGATCCTACTTTCATAGATCGATTTGATCTATGTACATTATCCTTAGTCAACCCCGACTTCTCGTTTTCTATACTTTACTCTTTGCTCGTAATACAAGTCTGATGCAGTATCAAGTGTCCCAACATTTTCGTCCAGAATATATCTCATTTATTTACTATGTCCAGCACGTCTTTATTTGTTTTAGTCTCTCTCCAACTAATTTCTTTCTTTCGTCGTTATCATCACTTCTCAAATTCATTTAATCTATATCTGTCTATTTGTCTATTTGTATTAGTATCCGTGTCACATTCACAATATTATACTAGTAACTTACTTTTATAAATCTTTTATTATAAATACGCCCTCCCTAGTACAGTACCTACAAGAAGTAATAAAGATTTTCAGTAAACTTATACCTACTATCCACCTGTTTCGTATGCAATTAATCCTTTTGAACTCGAACCTTTTAAGTTTGTTTGTCTTAAGTTTTATCGCTTAGTAGCAGAAGTTACTTTTCTTTCTTAATTCCTCAACAACGGTATTTACTATACCTATTTATTACAATGTATCCAGCAGGATATCATGCCACTCCCGTCGTTTACAAAGTTCCCCTTGAATATACTTTAGGTGATTTTTGCACCAACTGCAACACCGAGGCTTTTAAATCAGTACAACCATAATTATATAAGCTAACTCTGATGATATAAACATCCTGTGTAACTCACTCGCTAACCTTAAGTACAAAATATATAAACAAATATAATTGTATGTCATCAATCATTAGTACGGCAGCGGACGACCATTGGCGGAAGCAAATTTATTTACACAAACAATCCACTTTAAATATAATAGCAATGTGTCATGAACATAAATTGCTGCTAAAATTACAATATTTTGAGATAATTATTTTGTGTGAGTTAGTACGGTGAAAATCAGAATACCATCACCCCATCTCATCCCATGGGGGGCGTAGAAGTTGACCCGAAGGAATATCTACCAGAGGACGGGCCGCAGCTTCCTTCTGAGTACTATGACCATCTTTCTGCGATCGCCAATCCGTCTGCCAAGCGTAGTGATTAAGGCATTTGCCTCCAAAATGATTATTGGGAGAGGCTTGTCCAGCAGTATACTTCTTTCAGCTGTAATGATGATGATGATAGTTTTTTGCTTGGGATATGTATTTATTTCTAACACACAAGAAAAATATTTTAATTACAGTTAATACTCTTACCTTTTATATATACTAGCTGTGCACCGCGGTTTCACCCGCGTTAATTTTTTTAAATCATAGCCTATGTGTTAACCTAGGATGTCAGCTAACGCCATGCCAAATTTTATTGAAATCACTCCAGCCGTTTAGGCGTGAAGAAGTAACAAACATGCCACTCACACACTCACAAATATTTCGCCTTTATAATTTTAGTGTGATGAAAAAAATATAATATTTTCAAATTGTTAGCAGAGGTTTATTGTAAAAAAAAACTTAACTATATAATATGGCTGACTTAGATTTCTGCCATTTGCCTGCATATTAGAAAGATGTAATAATGTATGAGATGATTATACGACCTCATTGTGTAGAGGCTCCGAATTAGTGCGCTCTACGTCTCACTTGCTCCAAATGACTCGGGATTTAGTACAAATGTAAGTCCAGCTGAGGTGAGCTGTTGCTGTGAGCTGTGAGCTGTCCGACACAGAACATTTTAAAAATCATTTACACGGTGTTGCTATAGGAACCACTGCACCTTTCATTTGTTTTGCCACCTTTAAGATTCCCCATTGTCCTCAGCTGGACTTACATTTGTACTAAATCCCGAGTCATTTGGAGCAAGTGAGACGTAGAGCGCACTAATTCGGAGCTTCTACTTCTATTGTTCTACTGAGGACAATTGAAAAACCGTTTGTGCATCATAATTTGTTTCAGTGACCGTGAACACGACCGCAATCGCAACACGACTACCATCACCCTCCATAACGCTTAGTTTGCATCACCATATCAGCTGAAAGGCGCCCACTGCTGGACAAAGGCCTCCACAAAGATCTCGAATCCAGCGACTTTCAGCGGCCCTCACAATATCATCTTTTATCCAACACTTTTATGTTTGTTTTACTCTGTCTCCAACTAATTTCTTTCTTTCTTCGTTATCATCACTTCTCAAATTCATTTAATCTATCACTGTCTCTTTGTCTTGTTAAGGTCTCATTTAGTTTGGAGATCTATCAATGAAATGTCCCCTCCAATCTTCAATCGGCCTAGCAGTTCGCGTAAAAAGTGACAGTTGCACGAAACGTCCCTAAAATTCGACCCTTTCACGTTTGTAACCGTTAATGACATCAGAGAGTTCTAAGGGGAGCCGCGATTCTTAGCCCAAGAAGGGTGACTATGTCGCGAGTAGCTTAATTGGTCGGCTGTCCCATTGCAAAACCTAGTACCTATGTTTGATCAAATTATACAGGACGACAAAAAGAAATATGCTTTAGATCAGTCTAATTAAACTATGCACTAATTGTTGAGAAATTGTTTTATAGTTCTTCGTGTAAACAACAATTTCTCAACGTTTACTACATCGTTTAGTAAGACTGACTAAACATGATTTTTTTTTGTTCTTCTGTAAAAGTTGGTCAAACATAGTTATTAGGTTTGAATTGAGACAGCCGTGGTCCTATTCGCCAGACGGCAGCTAAAGCCTCTTAGGCTAACTGTAAGAATTATGGTAACATATACGGTCACCATAGCCTAGTTGGTAGTGCTCCTGCCTACGAAGCTGGTGGTCCTGGGTTCGAATCCCGGTAAGTGCAAATATTTGTGTGATGAGCACGAATATTTGTTTCTGAGTCATGGATGTTTTCTATGTATATATGTATTTATCTATCTATATAAGTATGTATATCGTCGCCTGGTACCCATAGTACAAGCTTTGCTTAGTTTGGGGCTAGGAAGATCTATGTGACATTGTCCCCAGATATTATTATTATTATTATATAAAAGAACTATTTTTTGTGCTCTGAACCCAAAGGGTAAAACTGTACCCCATTATTAAACTCCGGTGTCTGTCTGTCCATCTGTCACTAGACTGTATATCTTGAACCGTGATAATTTGACTGTTGAAATGTTCACAGATGATGTATTTCTGTTGCAGCTATAAAATAAACTCTTAAAGAAAAGTATAAAATAGATATTTTTAATACGTGATTTTTTTGCCGCTTTTATACATATTGGTACGGCACCCTTTTTGCGACGTTCTGACTCGCACTAAGCTGTTTTTTTTTAGATTTACTCGCATGAACGCCCACCAGCATAGCATGTATAAATAAAATAAAAAAGGTTTTTATTCACGTAGACTTTAAAAAAGCGCTTGTAAATTAAGTCAGAACATGTTTGTAGTAATATAGTTGTATACATTATTATTTCTAGTAACATAGATATTTAGGTACACATTGTATGAAAACATTTATGAAATTTATTTTATTATAGCATTGATATTTAGCTAGCTCGTATCAAGTTATTCTCAAGAGATTATGTTTAATTATCTAGTTTAAGTCTAATATTTTTACTACATATACTGTATAAACAGAATAATGAAGACCTTCCTCCAAACTTTTGTAACGAAGCTGCACGGTATCAAAAACTTCTACCTAGGTAGTTTATCTACTGTTATACTTATCAAAAACCAGACAGAAAGACCTATTATAGGTAGAAAAGCGGTACGGCTCCGCGCAAACGGACCACCTATCACAGCCACGAGTGGCTGCCGCGTGCCACGTCTTTTTAGCGCGCAAACGAAGGTGTTCGGTGGTTGCTACAATTTCTATCTCTCCTGCTGTAGTTTCACGAAGGATTAAGCAATAAGTTGCCACTGGTGGCGTGTCGCAGCCACTCAGCCGCGAGTGGTCGCCACTCGCTACGCGTGTGCGGCGTGTCCATACTAATTGTATGAAAAATCTCGTGAACTCTTTGTCGCTGGCCACCAGTGGCTGCCACTGGTGGCCCGTTTGCGCTGAGCTTAAGTATTAAAGTTTTAATGAGCATACTGTTTAAACCATCCAACAAGGTGGGGAATATTTTACTAAATACACTGCCCAGTATTGCTTTAAATTGGTTTAATTCTGTGTTATTATTTTACGATATAGTTGTATGTATGGTGTGACTTTGAGTGACATAATACGAAATACTGAGTTTTCTCAGTTGGGGCGCATTGGATCCGGTGGTAGCATTAAATACATTGTAATTTGTGGTCATTTTTGTATTTTAACTATATTACTACAAACACATTCTGACTATTTACAAGCTCTTTTTGGGTTCCGTAGGCAAATGGCAAAAAAACGGAAACCTGTCTATCTGTCTGTCTGTCTGTCCGTCCGTATGTCACAGCCACTTTTTTCCGAAACTATAAGAGCTATACTGTTGAAACTTTATAGGTAAGTAGATGTATTCTGTGAACCGCATTAAAATTTTCACACAAAAATAGAAATAGACTAATAATTTTGGGGGTTCCCCCTACATACAACTGAAACTTATTTTTTTTTTCATCGTAACCATGCATGTGGCTGATATCAATGGATAGGTCTTCAAAAATGATATTGAGTTTCCTAATATCATGTTTTTCCAAACTGAATAGTTTGCGCGAGAGAAACTTCTAAATTGGAAAATGAGTGTCCCCTGTAACTTCTAAAATAAGAGAATGATAAAACTAAAAAAAAAAATAATGTACATTACCATGTAAACTAACAAAGAAAATTGGTTTGAACGAGATCTAGTAAGTAGTTTTTTTTAATGCGTCATGAATCGTGAACCGCAATTTACCTTTCATTTAATCAACTAAAATACTTGCTGCTGCGGAACCCTTCATGGGCGAGTCCGACTCGCACTTGGCCGGTTTTTTTCTCTTTGTAACACTTACTTTAAATGTATGTTTCTCTGTGCAATAAATAACTAGCAAGCAGCTTAAATATTAAAATTCTTCTCAATAAAAACCGTGATAGTTAGACCGTATCTTCACAGATAATGTATTTGTTGCTATTATAACAACAAATACTAAAAAACAGAATAAAACTAATATTTAAGGGAGCCCCCATACGACAAACGAAATTTTTGCTTGTTGTTGATGATCACGGTAACATAGGTAGGTATAGACGCTTGACATATTCATAGAATATTAATATTATATTCAGTTTAAAAATAAATATTTAATTAAAAAAACTTATATTTGGGGAGCTCCGATAAAACAAACGTCAATTTGTTGCCGTATTTTTAGATAACGGTACGGAACCCTTAGCGCAAGAGTCCGACTCGCACTTCGCTGTATTTTTCAAAGTTTACGTGAATAAAAACCTCTTTTATTTCATTTTACTGATGTAATAGAGCGTTGTAGTGTGAAAGAGAATGTAGTCACAAAGATTGATAAAGATGGTTTCGGCATTTAGAATGAACTAGCTGTGCCCAGCGGTTTTAACCGCGTTAAATTTTATAAATAATCACAGCTCCTCCCCCGTAGGTGATAGCGTGATAATATGTAGCCTATATGTTGACCCGACCTCTTAGTAATATTCATGCAAAATTTGAAGTAAATCCATGCAGTACTTTTTGAGTTTATCCCGGACGTACATACAGACAAACAGACACACAGACAAAAATTCTAAAAACTATATTTTTGGCTTCGACTTCGATTGTAGATCAAGCTCCAAGTATGCTTTTTAAAAAATATTCAATGTACAGTTTTGACTTTCCTACGATTTTATTATATGTAATGGATGATTGAAAGAAATTGACAAAAGAAGTATACCTGGCATGTGTAGATATATGGGACAACCTGAAGGGGAAGAGATAGTGATAGAGATACTCTCCAGAAAGGCCAGGTCAGAAGTATCGTAAACTGGCGACCATGTATTAAGAATATAATGACAATAAACGAGGCAAGAGAGGTGTCCAATTATCGCTTCGATCAATAAATTGAACCAAGAATTATCGAGACGAATGGAAATCCGTTGTCTCTGCTTACCCCTTTGAGGAACAGGCGTGAGTCTATGTATGAATGTACTTGTAACACGTTTACATTACCAATTTCTTACTCGTTTTTTTCTATCTCATGGTTGTCTGGATGAAATTGCAGCTAGCGAGAAACTATTTTCTCGCTAGCTGCAATTTCATCCAGAGACAGTAGTAGATTGTAGTCTATTAAGATACCTCCAGGTTGGCCATGGCAAATTGCAATAAGTGGTAAGCGTCTATACAGTGACGATGATGATGATGTCCTCCCGAATTTCGACCACGGTGGCCAGTCTCAATGGAGATTAGCCAATTGCGCAGGACATATTATAGTGCACAAGTGTGTGCGCAAACACGGGGGCACTTTCTATTCCATCACTCTCATGATCCGATGGGACGACTAGTGCCACGACCGGATAGAGGTCAGGAACAGGACCGACGGCTTTACGTGCTATACAGTAATAGTTTAATGAGCTTAGTGACCATCTGCGATGCAAAGTGAGTCTTGTTACTTCTCGAAGATGTCTCGTCTAGACTACAGTAACGGCTCACAATCAGACGGGTTGTCTGGCTGTTTGGTGACAGTGCAAAAAATGCCAAGTGTCTATACATTGCTGTAATTGTTCAGTATCGTGTGGGTTGTCTCGATTGTTTAGCGACTGTCTAATGTAAACATAACAGAACAAAACGGAAATAACCGAACCCAGTAGGTGTTCTCTAAACATCCGCTACGTAATATCTGAGATACTCGTATCTTCACGCTATTATTAGGTAACAGGATTTTTATTATTTAAACATCTGCTGTTTTGTATCCCTTATTGTTTTAGGGGCGGGTATTTGATCAAGACGTTTATTTAGGAAATTGACGAAAGTTGCTGCTGTAAGTGTCAGAATTGACATATAAAATAAAATATTATTGATTTTAGGTAATAGAGTGCACATGTGGCGCAGCAGATAAGACAGTCGCCTCTCCACTTCGTGTCCCGGGTTCGATTGCCGCGCAGGACAACTATTTGTGTGACCCATAAATAGTAATGAGTCTGGATGTAGAGAGGCCAGCACACCCAGCTGCCCCAATCTGTTAAATTTCTTTTATAGATTTTCAACTATATCACAAACGCATAAGGTTCACTTTCAATTGGGGAAATTTGACAGATTGGGGTAGCTTGATGTGCTGGCGTCTGTAAGTAAGTAAGTAAGTAAAGTAACTCTTTACACCAAAAAATACCAAAAAGCATAAAAAGAACTATGAGTAGGTATGTTAAGATTGTACAAATGGCGACCTTATCGCTAAGTGCGATCTCTTCCAGGCAACCGTTGAATGGACCAGGAGTAAAGAAAAGGCATTTGGGTATTTGTTGGCATAATTAGCAGAAAGGTTTTTTTTTAATTTTTTTATTCTGTACTTTGTGTCCGTCAGTTATATGTTTGTAAAATAGGTAACCCGCGATACAGGAATGATTTCCCCTAATGTGGACGTAGTCTTTAATTAAAAAAAAAACCTTTTTAGTGAATAATGTGTACATACTAAATTATATGTTACATGTTATAAATAATAATAGTAATAATATTCTGGTTGAATTTCGGTCACAGCGGCCAGTCTCAATGGAAACTATAAATCAGACAATCTTACCAAAATTCATTAGCTTTGTGTAGTGTTCTAAAAAAAAAATTTTAGTCTGTTGGACCGATTTTCTCGTAATTAGACATCTTTTAGATTTTTTGTTATCGAGTCCTTTGTTTGTCCCTTGTCTGAAGGATAGTGAAGGATACACTCTGGTTACAATACCTGCGCAACCAAATTATATATCTAGCTGTATGCTCTGCGGTTTTACCCGCGTTTAACCTTATAAATTATAGCCACAAATTATAGCCTTTATATCTGTGATAACTTTTAATTGGCCTTCATCTTATTTCTATGTGTCATATGTATTCTAGCTGTAAGTTACAGCTAGAATACAAATGACATATAGAAATAATATGAAGGCCAAAAAAGATTTTTAAGAAATAAAATAAAATAATAAGGGTCCATGCCAAATTTTATTTAAATCGCTTCAGCCATTTAGACGTGAAGAAGAGAAAAAATTATTACGGAACACTATCTACTCAAAATAAATTGGTGTTACGCGAAATTTTAATTAATTTAATAAAAATAAAATAAAATAAAATGAAATGAAATGAAACGAAACGAAACGAAACGAAACGGAACGGAACGGAACGGAACGAAACGAAACGAAACGAAACGAAACGAAACGAAACGAAACGAAACGAAACGAAACGAAACCAAACCAAACCAAACTTAATCAAATCAAATCAAATCAAATCAAATCAAATCAAATCAAATCAAATCAAATCAAATCAAATCAAATCAAATCAAATCAAATCAAATCAAATCAAATCAAATCAAATCAAATCAAATCAAATCAAATCAAATCAAATCAAATCAAATCAAATCAAATCAAATCAAATCAAATCAAATCAAATCAAATCAAATCAAATCAAATCAAATCAAATCAAATCAAATCAAATCAAATCAAATCAAATCAAATCAAATCAAATCAAATCAAATCAAATCAAATCAAATCAAATCAAATCAAATCAAATCAAATCAAATCAAATCAAATCAAATCAAATCAAATCAAATCAAATCAAATCAAATCAAATCAAATCAAATCAAATCAAATCAAATCAAATCAAATCAAATCAAATCAAATCAAATCAAATCAAATCAAATCAAATCAAATCAAATCAAATCAAATCAAATCAAATCAAATCAAATCAAATCAAATCAAATCAAATCAAATCAAATCAAATCAAATCAAATCAAATCAAATCAAATCAAATCAAATTAAATTAAATTAAATTGAAATGTGTTAATCCAGGCTGTCAGTTAAGGGTCCTTGCCAAATTTTATTTAAATCGGTTCATTCATTTAGACGTGAAGAAGAGAAAAAAGATTTTTTGGTGTCATAAAATGGTGATAGTACATACCTACAAACTATAATATATAGTTCATCCATTTATTTTTATTATGGCAGTAGATTTTTATAATAAATAAATAAATAGTATCCGGGACCATTATTCACACCCGGCCATACTACTTTACCCGGCTACTTTATACTACATATTATGTTATTTTTCTTTCTACACCCAGATTCAGGACAAACAGACGTGTTTATACACTGAAATTTCTGTCCTGGGTGGGAATCAGACCCGCGACCTGTGGCGTGAAAAGCAAGTCACCAACCATGCCAACCAAATAATAAAAGTAATAAAATTAAAATATGTGAATTATCAAATACTTAAAAATATGTGTAAATATTGCAGGCATTTCTTAAATGTAACGTCATTTGTTTTGATGTTTGTTTCACAATAAAAAAAACAACAATACATTATTATATATTTGTCAGTTTGTTAGTTCATATTCTGTCTTTCCAAATATCATTGTCATATAATGTATATATCATGTTATATAATATACCTTGCTTGCTCAAATATATATATTTTTTTACATTTCTATGTTTAAGTATGCTTAACACGGGGATAGGAATGACACCAATAAAAATAAATAAAACGATAATTATTCTAAAAATAAGTCGTGGTGAACACAAAATGTACACATTAAATCGACAAGTCTATCGAAACATCGCCTTGTTTTCCTAGTACATGTCTATCTACACATTCACGAAGGATTAAGCAATAAGTTGCCACTGGTGGCGTGTCGCAGCCACTCAGCCGCGAGTGGTCGCCACTCGCTACGCGTGTGCGGCGTGTCCATACTAATTGTATGAAAAATCTCGTGAACTCTTTGTCGCTGGCCACCAGTGGCTGCCACTGGTGGCCCGTTTGCGCTGAGCTTAAGTATTAAAGTTTTAATGAGCATACTGTTTAAACCATCCAACAAGGTGGGGAATATTTTACTAAATACACTGCCCAGTATTGCTTTAAATTGGTTTAATTCTGTGTTATTATTTTACGATATAGTTGTATGTATGGTGTGACTTTGAGTGACATAATACGAAATACTGAGTTTTCTCAGTTGGGGCGCATTGGATCCGGTGGTAGCATTAAATACATTGTAATTTGTGGTCATTTTTGTATTTTAACTATATTACTACAAACACATTCTGACTATTTACAAGCTCTTTTTGGGTTCCGTAGGCAAATGGCAAAAAAACGGAAACCTGTCTATCTGTCTGTCTGTCTGTCCGTCCGTATGTCACAGCCACTTTTTTCCGAAACTATAAGAGCTATACTGTTGAAACTTTATAGGTAAGTAGATGTATTCTGTGAACCGCATTAAAATTTTCACACAAAAATAGAAATAGACTAATAATTTTGGGGGTTCCCCCTACATACAACTGAAACTTATTTTTTTTTTCATCGTAACCATGCATGTGGCTGATATCAATGGATAGGTCTTCAAAAATGATATTGAGTTTCCTAATATCATGTTTTTCCAAACTGAATAGTTTGCGCGAGAGAAACTTCTAAATTGGAAAATGAGTGTCCCCTGTAACTTCTAAAATAAGAGAATGATAAAACTAAAAAAAAAAATAATGTACATTACCATGTAAACTAACAAAGAAAATTGGTTTGAACGAGATCTAGTAAGTAGTTTTTTTTAATGCGTCATGAATCGTGAACCGCAATTTACCTTTCATTTAATCAACTAAAATACTTGCTGCTGCGGAACCCTTCATGGGCGAGTCCGACTCGCACTTGGCCGGTTTTTTTCTCTTTGTAACACTTACTTTAAATGTATGTTTCTCTGTGCAATAAATAACTAGCAAGCAGCTTAAATATTAAAATTCTTCTCAATAAAAACCGTGATAGTTAGACCGTATCTTCACAGATAATGTATTTGTTGCTATTATAACAACAAATACTAAAAAACAGAATAAAACTAATATTTAAGGGAGCCCCCATACGACAAACGAAATTTTTGCTTGTTGTTGATGATCACGGTAACATAGGTAGGTATAGACGCTTGACATATTCATAGAATATTAATATTATATTCAGTTTAAAAATAAATATTTAATTAAAAAAACTTATATTTGGGGAGCTCCGATAAAACAAACGTCAATTTGTTGCCGTATTTTTAGATAACGGTACGGAACCCTTAGCGCAAGAGTCCGACTCGCACTTCGCTGTATTTTTCAAAGTTTACGTGAATAAAAACCTCTTTTATTTCATTTTACTGATGTAATAGAGCGTTGTAGTGTGAAAGAGAATGTAGTCACAAAGATTGATAAAGATGGTTTCGGCATTTAGAATGAACTAGCTGTGCCCAGCGGTTTTAACCGCGTTAAATTTTATAAATAATCACAGCTCCTCCCCCGTAGGTGATAGCGTGATAATATGTAGCCTATATGTTGACCCGACCTCTTAGTAATATTCATGCAAAATTTGAAGTAAATCCATGCAGTACTTTTTGAGTTTATCCCGGACATACATACAGACAAACAGACACACAGACAAAAATTCTAAAAACTATATTTTTGGCTTCGACTTCGATTGTAGATCAAGCTCCAAGTATGCTTTTTAAAAAATATTCAATGTACAGTTTTGACTTTCCTACGATTTTATTATATGTAATGGATGATTGAAAGAAATTGACAAAAGAAGTATACCTGGCATGTGTAGATATATGGGACAACCTGAAGGGGAAGAGATAGTGATAGAGATACTCTCCAGAAAGGCCAGGTCAGAAGTATCGTAAACTGGCGACCATGTATTAAGAATATAATGACAATAAACGAGGCAAGAGAGGTGTCCAATTATCGCTTCGATCAATAAATTGAACCAAGAATTATCGAGACGAATGGAAATCCGTTGTCTCTGCTTACCCCTTTGAGGAACAGGCGTGAGTCTATGTATGAATGTACTTGTAACACGTTTACATTACCAATTTCTTACTCGTTTTTTTCTATCTCATGGTTGTCTGGATGAAATTGCAGCTAGCGAGAAACTATTTTCTCGCTAGCTGCAATTTCATCCAGAGACAGTAGTAGATTGTAGTCTATTAAGATACCTCCAGGTTGGCCATGGCAAATTGCAATAAGTGGTAAGCGTCTATACAGTGACGATGATGATGATGTCCTCCCGAATTTCGACCACGGTGGCCAGTCTCAATGGAGATTAGCCAATTGCGCAGGACATATTATAGTGCACAAGTGTGTGCGCAAACACGGGGGCACTTTCTATTCCATCACTCTCATGATCCGATGGGACGACTAGTGCCACGACCGGATAGAGGTCAGGAACAGGACCGACGGCTTTACGTGCTATACAGTAATAGTTTAATGAGCTTAGTGACCATCTGCGATGCAAAGTGAGTCTTGTTACTTCTCGAAGATGTCTCGTCTAGACTACAGTAACGGCTCACAATCAGACGGGTTGTCTGGCTGTTTGGTGACAGTGCAAAAAATGCCAAGTGTCTATACATTGCTGTAATTGTTCAGTATCGTGTGGGTTGTCTCGATTGTTTAGCGACTGTCTAATGTAAACATAACAGAACAAAACGGAAATAACCGAACCCAGTAGGTGTTCTCTAAACATCCGCTACGTAATATCTGAGATACTCGTATCTTCACGCTATTATTAGGTAACAGGATTTTTATTATTTAAACATCTGCTGTTTTGTATCCCTTATTGTTTTAGGGGCGGGTATTTGATCAAGACGTTTATTTAGGAAATTGACGAAAGTTGCTGCTGTAAGTGTCAGAATTGACATATAAAATAAAATATTATTGATTTTAGGTAATAGAGTGCACATGTGGCGCAGCAGATAAGACAGTCGCCTCTCCACTTCGTGTCCCGGGTTCGATTGCCGCGCAGGACAACTATTTGTGTGACCCATAAATAGTAATGAGTCTGGATGTAGAGAGGCCAGCACACCCAGCTGCCCCAATCTGTTAAATTTCTTTTATAGATTTTCAACTATATCACAAACGCATAAGGTTCACTTTCAATTGGGGAAATTTGACAGATTGGGGTAGCTTGATGTGCTGGCGTCTGTAAGTAAGTAAGTAAGTAAAGTAACTCTTTACACCAAAAAATACCAAAAAGCATAAAAAGAACTATGAGTAGGTATGTTAAGATTGTACAAATGGCGACCTTATCGCTAAGTGCGATCTCTTCCAGGCAACCGTTGAATGGACCAGGAGTAAAGAAAAGGCATTTGGGTATTTGTTGGCATAATTAGCAGAAAGGTTTTTTTTTAATTTTTTTTTCTGTACTTTGTGTCCGTCAGTTATATGTTTGTAAAATAGGTAACCCGCGACACAGGAATGATTTCCCCTAATGTGGACGTAGTCTTTAATTAAAAAAAAAACCTTTTTAGTGAATAATGTGTACATACTAAATTATATGTTACATGTTATAAATAATAATAGTAATAATATTCTGGTTGAATTTCGGTCACAGCGGCCAGTCTCAATGGAAACTATAAATCAGACAATCTTACCAAAATTCATTAGCTTTGTGTAGTTCTAAAAAAAAAATTTTAGTCTGTTGGACCGATTTTCTCGTAATTAGACATATTTTAATTTTTTTTTTACGAGTCGTTTGTTTGTCCCTTGTCTGAAGGATAGTAGTGAAGGATACACTCTGGGTTCAATACCTGCGCAACCAAATTATATATCTAACTGTGTGCTCTGCGGTTTTACCCGCTTTTAACCTTATAAATTATAGCCACAAATTATAGCCTTTATATCTGTGAAATCTTTTAATTGGCCTTCATCTTATTTCTATGTGTCATTTGTATTGTAGCTGTAACTTACAGCTAGAATACAAATGACACATAGAAATAAGATGAAGGCAAATTAAGTCATTTAAGCAATAAAATGAAATGAAATGAAATGAAATGAAATGAAATGAAATGAAATGAAATGAAATGAAATGAAATGAAATGAAATGAAATGAAATGAAATGAAATGAAATGAAATGAAATGAAATGAAATGAAATGAAATGAAACTAACCAAAACCAAAACCGAAACCGAAACCGTAACCGAAACCGAAACCGAAACCAAAACCAAATCTAATCTAATCAAATCAACCCAAAACAAACAAATGAAAGAAAACCAGTTTGTGTTATGTTCTGACTAGTTATATTCGTATAGGCCTATTATGTCTATGGTGTAACGCGAAACCCTTGTTACCTTGGTTTCAAAGTTGTTTGGATTTTTTGGTGTCATAAAATGGTGATAGTACCTACATACATATATAGTTCATCCATATATTACCACAGATATGTCAAATGGCCTTTTTATTATGGCAGTAGATTTTATAATAAATAAATAAATATTATCCTGGACCATTATTCACACCCGGCCATACTACTTTACCCGGCTACTTTATACTACATATTATGTTATTTTTCTTTCTACACCCAGATTCAGGACAAACAGTCGTGTTCATGCCCTCAAATTTCTGTCCTCGGTGGGAATCAGACCCGCGACCTGTGGCGTGAAAAGCAAGTCACCAACCACGCCAACCAAATAATAAAAGTTATAAAATTAAAATATGTGAAGAATCAAATACTTTAAAATATGTGTAAGGAGGGATAATTTTGCAGGCATTTCTTAAATGTAACGTCATTTGTTTTGATGTTTGTTTCACAATAAAAAAAAACAATAATACAATATTATATATTTGTCAGTTTGTTAGTTCTTATTCTGTGTTTCCAAATATCATTGTCATATAAATAATATATAATATATAACGGAGAAACGGGGGTATCGTTGTCTTTAGTCATGATGACGTCAGCAAGACTGACGTCACCATTAGCTGCACGTTGGTTGTCCACTGAAGGTTGTTTACTCATGGCGATAGTAAAACCCGAAATATGTTTCGTGAAGTTTTATTCCATAACAATCTTCGATACAAGGCGATCCGTACGGTCCGACGGCTCGAGCGAAAGTGATTTGTACTCTTTTTTTTTTTTTTTTTTTTTTTTTTTTTAACGTGACGCGTGCAGTTAGCCTCTCGGCTTTTACTGCTTCACCGGACAGTAGGGGTGAGCGTGGGCTCTAACCGGCCTAGCAAATATAAAACTACAAACTAAGTACCCGCGCCGGAGGGCACCCCCTGTGGGGCTCGAACCTCGGCTCTGGGCGGATACTGACGGGGAGAGGGCGAGAGATCATGGTTTTTAGGGAGTTTAGTGCAACTTTCGCTCTACGTTAATGACATGACGCGGCCCCCCTTCCGCGTTGAGGGGGGCTTTTTATCGGTACGATATGCAAACTAAGGGTCATGGAGGACGCTGGTGGTCGCGACGCGTTCGCGGTCGTACTCGCATCCGGCGAGTACGAAATATCGGTTGTGCAGTGTTGCGAGAGTCTCTAATCGAGTTGATTTGGTTTAAGTAAACGGTGATCTCGTCGTCCGATTCGTCTATGACGTTCTTCGGACGACGGTGTTTACGTGGATTTGTACTCGACACGTCGGCCGTATTTATACGAAATGTGCGGCGACAAACATGTTACGTATTTTCTTTGTTCGATGAACGAATGTAAATTAAACTATTGAAATCATCAATTGTACAAATGTTAAGATGGTTTATAAATCGTAACTTGATTTTTAACACTAAATTCATTAAGTTTAACTAACTATTTAAGAGTAATTTAAACAAAGACTTAAAACTACTCCGATGACGCATTTGTTTTTGGTTAAGTAATGTTGTTGCGCCGATACGGCCATTCTGAAAGGCGGTGCGCGCTCTGCACCTGCCTCAGTTCTCATTGTCCTTTTTAATCTGAAACAATTAAGTTTTGCTTTTGAGTTTGGTACCTGTAAGCAACTAAGTTGCTCATTTATAGTTATAGAGATATTGCAATAACCAAGTCACATTACACATGTGTTGGCTTATTATCATTATTTTTGGTTTGTTATTTTTGTAGGTAAAAATAAAGATTAAGTTCTCGTAGATTTCTCGTAGATTAAGGAAAAAGGAGTGGTGTTATATTGTACTCTGCAGCTTGTTAACACAGTGGCATACAGTTATGTAATACAAGGAAATAAGGTTAGGAAGGTGAGGATAGGTTTAGTTTTTGTAGAGTTCTCGTAGATTTCTCGTAGAGTTCTCGTAGATTTCTCGTAGAGTTCTCGTAGATTTCTCGTAGATTTAGGAAAAAGGAGTGGTGTCATATTGTGCTCTGGAGCTTGTTAACACAGTGGCATACAGTAGCGCAATACAAGGAAATAAGGTTAGGAAGGTGAGGGTAGGTTTAGTTCTCGTAGATTAAGGGAGAAGGAGTTGTGTTATATTGTGCTTTGAGTGGCTGATAACACAGTGGCACAATACAAGGAAATATTATTAGGAAGGTGCTGTGATCGTAGGTTTATTAGTAGTTCTCGTAGAGTTATTTAGAGTTATTGAATTAAGTTACTTGCCCTTTACTGTGAAGGTTGTTGAGGTCTCGTGAGGTTGATGCAATTGGCTTGGTTGGTTCTGCAACAGAATTCCGGTGAGAAGACTATTCGTTTCCCGCCGATACGGTTAACTGAGCACCAGGTTGTAGAGCATGACGCAGCACAGATTCCTACTGCTGGGTGTTGGTTGGTTTCTGTTTATTAGATGATGAGTTGATGTAGCAGCTTGGATGCTCGCTTGTTTAATCTTACTACATTCTTCACACGCCTTGTGTGATGTTCCTATCCAGCAATGAACCAGTCACGTTGCTGGTACTGCCTTCCTTGCTGCTATGGCTAGGACAGTTTTTCGTGGCTCGCAGTGCCGCATCTGGCAGCAAACATCTTGTTAAAGCTGGTCCACGTCATTCTACGGTACTGAATAACGCTTGATTCAATAGCTGCTCCCCAAGTAAGCGCCATTCACTATCTTCGTCATCGAGGGTGTTTTCACGCTGGTCATCTTCTGGGTTGAATCCCACTTCTGATAACGGAGAAACGGGGGTATCGTTGTCTTTAGTCATGATGACGTCAGCAAGACTGACGTCACCATTATCTGCACGTTGGTTGTCCACTGAAGGTTGTTTACTCATGGCGATAGTAAAACCCGAAATATGTTTCGTGAAGTTTTATTCCATAACAATCTTCGATACAAGGCGATCCGTACGGTCCGACGGCTCGAGCGAAAGTGATTTGTACTCGACACGTCGGCCGTATTTATACGAAATGTGCGGCGACAAACATGTTACGTATTTTCTTTGTTCGATGAACGAATGTAAATTAAACTATTGAAATCATCAATTGTACAAATGTTAAGATGGTTTATAAAACGTAACTTGATTTTTAACACTAAATTCATTAAGTTTAACTAACTATTTAAGAGTAATTTAAACAAAGACTTAAAACTACTCCGATGACGCATTTGTTTTTGGTTAAGTAATGTTGTTGCGCCGATATATACCATACCATATTAAAAATGAATTAATCAATCGTTAAATACCGTTAGATACCAATGAGTACAGCTTTTAGGCGTAGTTGACGTTTTCTACCTGAATAGAGCCAATGCAGTCAACACAACAGCCAACGCGTGCGCCCACGAGATAAACAACTATTTGCAAACGAAACAAATATTAATGGAAACCTGTGAAAACAAGAATTCGTTGACAGTAAAAGTTTGGACTATAAAAATAACGGGAGTCCATCTGCGCCAGAACAATATCTACTAGGTACTATCAAAAATTGAATACCTACGTTGTATTTTTGTAATAATAAATGTCTTTGGAGAACTAACACACTTCCATCTGATCCCAAACTACTACTATGTTCTATGGAACTAGATAACTGTTAAACATACTTATTTTTCCTAAATACCTACATACATATTATAGACAAATTACACCCAGAAACTGAACAAATGTGTCCCGGGTGGGAATCGAACCCAAGACTTCCGACTGAGCAGTTAGGGTCACTAACCATTACGCTCAACTTACACTGCCGTGGAATGGAATGGAAGCGAGTATATGCGGCGAAATTTTACATAGAATAACGAACAGGAAAATGTTCGCGAATGCGCACGAATTCCCCGGAAGACACGCAAATAATTTGCTCGTATTTAGATTGTACCTTACACAATTGAAAAAGAGTTCATAATGTTATGTATAATTCCATTGCAAAAAATCCTTTCCATTCCATTCCGCGGCAGTGTAAATTGAGTATTAGGCCAACAGCCAGATTGATAGAATAGATAATACAGCCAGTTCCACTCATCGGTCCGTAACTGACCGGCGCGCGGCGAGGTGAAAGCGCCTAGGCACGCGGTCAGTCTATCGATGGGTGACCTTTGAAGTGGTTGAATTTCTGAGCGTCACCCTGTTTCGGAGGGCACGTTAAGCTGGCGGTCGTGGTTGTTATCATTACACAACAGTCTATAAGCCATGTCAAAGGCCTACTGGGCGACGTTAACAACTCTGAAACCAGGATAACCATGCTCATACGATAAAAAATGTGATGGCGAAGTTAAGGATTTAGTACGAGTTCAGTCCATAACGACCATGCCTTTTGATCCAGTTTGCGAATTTGATCCTCGAATATAATGATTTAGTAATTTTTAACCCTCATCTATTTAAACGCCGTTTACGACATCGATAGATAGATAGAAGAAGAAGTACACTTTATTGCATAAGGAAATATACACAATACAACATGCATAGAACAATATTTTGCAATTGCGGCCTTATCACTAAAAGCGATCTCTTCCAGGCAAGAGATTAAATTTAATTTAATTTATTCATAAAACCATAACATAGATGTTACAAAAACAACCTGTAACGATAATAGCTGCAGTAGTGTTTCCATTGTGTTGCAATTACTATCGCCTTCTTCCATAAAATGGTATGAATTACAAATTACTTATTTCAGTTTTAAAAAAGCTAAAATTCAAACTAATATAAAATTAATATTATGGTATGACTTACATATTATATATATCAAAAAGAGATAGATTGACTCTTTATTGTACACCAATATTAAAATCCTACAGCACAGGAGCATTTAATTAAAAGTAAACAATTAGCGGTCTTATCACTAACATGTGATCTCTTCCAGACAACGACAATGATCGGCGAATTAGGCGATAGGCCCCGTGGATCTCGAAAACTTTCTCCGCATCGTCGGGAGGTGAAGTGTCCGAAAGGCAGGCCGCATTGCCACACTGTATGACCATGCTGATTCAAGTGTAAGACTAAACGCCGACAGACATTACGCCGACAGACTATACACCGACAAGACTTTACTTCGACTGTAGGTACTTTTCGCCGACAAAACACTTCACTCATACTCAGAGAGAAACATTTAGCCCCCCCCGCTGCGATTCGCAAGTGAACGGACGTGTTTATGTATACTCCGTGTGTATTAACTGTTTTTTAATATAAATACCGTGTTTTACACCACCAAACTAGTGCAACAAAAACAATAAGTGACCAAGTCAAATTAAGCAGTGCATTACACATCCATAACAGTGAGTGAAAAGACAATATTGTGCAATTATTGATTTAAAACTCAGTGACACACGACGGCCATCGCACGATCTTGACATTGAACGAGCCCTAGAGGTTACTGACCTGTCTGTGTAAACAATAACCACTATTCATAATAAGAACAAATGTTTCGCCAATACTATTAATGTTCAGCTGGTCTAGCGGATAAGACCGTCTGCTAAGTAACACTGCGACATCGAGTTCAAACTCCAGCAAACGACTTAGCTTTTTGTGATTGTTTGAACTTTACAGAATACATTTCTTATAATATAATAAGATTTTAACTTAAAATTACTTACTAAAAACATTACTACAGAACATAACAAATTATATATCTACCATCAACTTAACTCAGAAACGCATTATTAGAAAATATTCACTAAAATGTCAAAACAAACAACCTCTCCTACTGTACTCTACGGATCAGATTCGGCCCTTAACAGAGCATCGAATGAAGACAAGACGGATTATCTCAACGTTACTAAACGTCAAAAACGAACCTTTAATGAATTCTCAGAGACGCCTGGCCAGTACATGTCCGAAATTAAAAGTATGATTTCTGATTTAAAAAGCCAACAAGAACAAAAGTTCGAATCGTTGAATAGTTCCATTAGCGTTCTTGTGAGTCAAAACCAAGATATCCAAAAATCTGTGGACTATATGTCCAGTCAATATGATGAACTTCTCAACAAAATAAATATCCTGGAGAAGGATAACTGCGATTATAAGAAACGTGTCAAGACACTAGAAAACCTACTGGAATCACTAGAGAGAAATGCTCGGAGCTCTTCCATCGAAATACGTCATATACCCAAACAAAACAATGAAAATAAACAATCAATATTAAATATTATTAAGAGCGTTGGCGCAGTTATAAGGCCCGATTCCCCCATATTGGACGAGGAAGTAAAAGATATTTATCGTACCAAATCTGAGGCTATTATGATTGACTTCAGCAGCACCAATAAGAAGGAAGCTATCGTATCTGCCTACAAACAATTTAACAAATACAAACGTACTAATAAGGAACCGCAGTTGAATACGCAACACATTAATTTGCCAGGCAACCCACGGCCACTATTCATCGCTGAAGTTCTAACAACCAAAGCAGGACGTCTCCATTATATTGCCAGGCAACTAGTTAAAAACAAAAAGATTGCAGCTACATGGACAGCGTTTGGAAAGGTGTATATAAAAAAAGAAGAGGGACAATTGCCGAAGCGTATAGAAGACGAAGCTGAACTCAGTTTCTGACTAAAATACTTTTTAACTACCATACCAGTCATTTTTTATCGTTATTACACAACTTATTCTATTTACCTAAAATACCTGTCAATAGTTATAGTATACATACTTATTCAACTATCGTCACAAAAACATGGATACCCAACAACTTATACTAAACAATTACAACACACATACACAGACTACTTCTATATTCCCGCAACTTTGAGACCAATATTTACCACATATACATTACCCAGCTACCATTCCACACACTCAACCTCACCTACAACAATACACACTAAACAAACACAACTCACATCCACAGACTACTTCTATATTCCCACAACTTTGAGACCAATACTCACCACATATACATTACCCAGCTACCATCCCACACACTCAATCTCACCCACAACAATTCACACTAAACAAACACAACTCACATACACAGACTACCTCTATATTCCCACAACTCTGAGACCAATACTCACCACATATACACTATCCAGCTACCATTGCACATACACAATCTCACCTACAACACGATCAATTTTCCTCAAGATACGTACAACGGATATATATAATAAAATTCGATAACATATCCATAGAATCAATAAACCACAGTCTGGATTCTCTGTCGGTAGCCAAGGCAATCAAGTGCGATATTGAGGACCTACAATCTATTGTACCTAATCATAACAAAAATTTTAATATACTGTGTCAAAATATACGTAGCATATCTTGTAACATGCCGAACTTCTTGACACTCCTCAGTAGATCAACAATAAGTTGGAATATATTGATCCTAACTGAATGTTGGCTTCCCTCCACTCACAACGTACCCGATCTCAATGGTTATAATTATATTGCAACGACCTCACATAAAACCCAAAATGAGGGTGTAGTTATGTATTATAAAAAAGAACTCAATATATTGGGCGAGCAACCCTTAATAACTGACGCTAATTGCCTATTATTAAAAATAAATGCGGATGTTTGTGTTATTGGTATTTACCGGCCACCTGGGCAAAACAATACAAACAATTTTATCACAGCACTTGATGGCCTTCTACGCAAATTATCCAACTATAAAAATATAATACTCTGCGGCGACATAAATATAGACATAACATGTAATTCCAAAGACAGGCGCTCCTTCGAGTATCTTAACGTCTTGGCCTCCCATTCTATACTGTCTGGGCATGACAAACCAACTCACGGATGCACCTGTCTAGATCACAGTATGCTCAAAACACAACTAGAAGCGACTTGTCTTATAATTTAGTCATCCATAACCGATCATGAAAGTGTAGGTGTCACCATCAATCTAAAACCTAAAGCTCTCGAACATAGCAAAACAATGAGACGCATTGACTTTGTGAAGCTAGACACTGTAATGGAAGCAATAGACTTCAAACCTTTATTCCAGTGTGATAATGTCAATATAGCTACTCATTTCCTTCTGTCGTACACTACCAATGCAATACAAGATAGCTCAATAGAAGTCAAGGTACCTAATCGGAAAAGAATAAATAAGCCTTGGATTACCGTTGGTTTATTGCGCTGCATGAAAAACAGAGATAACCTGTACAAAAAACTAAAAAGAATCCGGACAACGAAGTTATCAAAACAACATACAAACGCTACCGGAACTACTGTAATTCCCTCCTAAAAAAACAAAAAAGAGAATATGAAAAAAGGGAAATTGAAAAGACAAAACATAATAGTAAAAGACTGTGGGATACTATAAACAACATCTGTTCAAATAAAAAACGTGTGGACCACTCTTCTAACCTTATTTCAACGGGTGACCCTAAACATAGCGTTGATGAGGCTAACAAATTTTTCGCTAACGTAGGAAAATCTCTTGCAGAAAAGATTACCTGCAATGGTTGCAATAATCAGTATCTTTGCCACCAAACTACCGATACTCCACCTTTAAAATCATTCGCCCTTCTACCTACTGATCAAAAAGAGATTGATCTGCTAATACTGGGCTTGAGAGAGGATGCTGCAGTAGGAGCCGATCAAGTATCTGCTTCTATTATAAAGCGCTATAAAGACACATTTACACCTCCTCTGACATACATCTGCAATCTTGCCTTTAGTACTGGTGTCTTTCCTCAGGCATTGAAGACTGCGCTCGTTAAACCCATCTATAAAAGAGGAGACAAATCATGCATTAATAACTACAGGCCGATATCAATCCTCCCAACCTTTTCCAAAATATTGGAACGACTGATGAATAAGCGCCTTCTTGATTACCTTGAATTTAACGCACTACTATCTCCCGCACAATTTGGGTTTCGATCTGGCAAGTCCACTGAGGAAGCTATTCATGAGCTCACAGACTCTATCGTGACCAACATTGACAAGAATAGGAAGTGCATGACCGTTTTTTTGGACTTAGCCAAGGCCTTCGACACTGTCTCGATTGCGCTACTTATTACGAAGCTGGAAAGATTAGGTGTCAGAGGTCTCCCCCTACAACTGTTTAAGGACTACTTGAGTCGCAGAAAACAACGTGTCAAAATTTGTCAGTGGATTAGCGATGAGCTTTCCATTCAATACGGTGTTCCTCAAGGCAGTGTCGTCGGACCTACCCTGTTTTTGGTCTACATAAACGATCTCTGTCAACTACAGCTCCAACAGGGAAGAATACTTTCATTCGCAGATGATACGGCTCTTTTTTTTCACGGAAGCTCTTGGGAGGAAGTATTTAACAACGCACAACTTGGCTTTGACAAAGTCTGTCGATGGTTGTCTCATAATGTGCTGACCCTAAATATAGACAAGACAAAGTATATCACCTTTGCATCCAAAATAAATCTCCTTCCTCCCACAACTCTCAACATAACTGCTCACTCCTGTGCCGATACTATGATCTCACATTGTCAATGTCCACCTCTCCAAAGAACGAACACTATCAAATATCTTGGAGTGCATATAGATCACGCGCTCACTTTTAAGCCACACATTAATGTGCTACTCTCCAGGCTGCGTAAGCTGATCTATATATTCAAAACTTTAAGACATGTGGCCGATCTACGTATTATCAAAATGGTCTATTACGCGCTTTGTCATTCTATAGTGACCTATTGCATTGGCATATGGGGTGGCGCAGGTAAAGTCCACCTACTTGAAGTTGAAAGGGCGCAAAGAGCTGTGCTGAAAGTTGCAGCGGGCTTACCCTTCCGCTACCCAACTTACGAACTCTATAAGACTTGGGACATTCTAACAGTAAGGCAGTCCTTTATATTAGCCATTATAATGAAACAACATACCCAACTGGTATACGACCCAAATCTGAATAAAGACAAGCGTAAAAAGGGCAATGTCTGTCCCACTAGCTTTCTCCGAACAAGTCTTTCTCACAAATTCTACTGCTTTCTGGGTCCATATCTCTACAATAAAGTTAACACACACTTGTCAATATTCCCACTTCGTAAATCAGCTTGCAAACTGACAATATCCAATTGGTTAAAGACTCTTGACTATCATAGAACGGAAAAACTATTTACTTTAAACATTAACTTCAGCGAATTCTTTACGCAATCACTTTCAGGCTTCCAGTCTCACTCAAGCACACATACTGTTCACACATCCACATAAACACACACAACCACACACGCACGCACATTCACACACACACGCACGCACACACGCACACACACACACATACACACACGCACACACACACACACACACACACACATTACAATAGGCTACTTTAGTAATTACTTACCTATGTTTTTGTATATCTCTTCGTTATATCTTGTAAATCACCTAGTCTAATATAAGATCTAAGTGTATAAGTAGATCAGGGGGCCTGGTGACCTGTAACACAGGTATTCCTAGAATACCTATCTCGGGCACCAGTCTCTCACAAGTGAAGTATTCCGTATTAGATTATTATAATGTAAGCGTACTGTTTGTGAAGAGAAAATAAATACATATTATTATTATTATTATTTACCAAGTGTAATATAGGACCGATTCGGTTCTGGCACTTCGCCGGCCGCTGCCGCAGCACGCTCGCTTCGCTCGGCTCGTGCGTTGTGGTCACAGTTCTACCCTAACCTAAACCAATAATTATGAATACTGTCGGCAAAGTGTTTTGTCGGCGAAAAGTACATTCGAATTAAAGCCTTGTCGGTGTACTGTCTGTCGGCGTTTAGTCGTCCACTCTGCTGATTCATTTATTACATTATTACAATACTAGCTGTGCCCCGCGGTTTTACCCGCGTTAGATTATAGCATATGTGTTAAGCCAGGGTTTCAGCTAACCATACCTATTTTTTTTAACCCGCTCCAGTCGTTAAGACGTTAAGAAGTAACAAACATACACACTCAGACATTCACAAATATTCGCCTTTATAATATTAGTGTGTTTATATTACAATTTTCTTTGTTACAGCTGTATTGTTAAATTTCGAGATTCTCAGTAAATTCCCTACAAAAGATTAACTATTTAGCTTAAAATCTAATCTGAAATCTAGACTTTAATCCATCGTCTAAATGCAAAACGGATCCGTTCAATAAGCTCTAAAGACCAAATGGTTCATCTTTACTGTAGACGGACCCATTTTGATTACCTTTAGTAAATGAGTAAAGATATAACTTTAAAAGTAAGTATCTTTTGGTGTTATCCTTTAAATAATATTATAATATTTTATGGTTTTAGTAACTTTAGGCACACAAAATGTCTAATATCCCCAATTGAAATTGAACCTTATGCTCATGTGAATAAAAAAATATTCCTCAATAACCTGATTATTCCAATAAATTCAACATGAGTCTAATATCTCGTGTATGATATTAGACTTTGTGAGCATTGGCATGGAATACAGATAGCTTAATATTCTGTCCCAGGTTGCTGTTTGTAACACCTAAGTCAACCAGCAGCTTTAAATTTCCTTAGAGGATAACCTTGACTTAACAATATAACCACTTGATGATGCAGCCCATTAGTGTCCCACTACAAGGAACATTGTTCTGCCAAAAAAATCACAATAATAATTCTGGCTTGACCCGGAATTTGAACCCAGGCCTTCATTATCTGCGGTTAGAAGCTACCTCTAGATTAACGAGGCGGTCAAGGCATGTTAGCTAATAAGCTATTGGCATCTTATCTAATCTATCATCGTGTAACTTATCTTGAGAGAGGATCTTAGCTTTGCAATTGATTCATACTCTTTGTTATGTTGTACTCGAACCATCCGTCTCACAAATTAGATTATTCTGAGATCGCAAACCCGTTTGCCAAGCGAACGGATTATGGAATATCCCCAAGATGATTTTTGTGGCGGCTTTTGTCCAGCTGTGGACTTCTCACCAGTTCTTTCTTTAATATTGTAGAAGACTATACTGCTGCATTTTGAGTTTAATGCATACAAGTGTCAACCCAAGTGCTGAATCATCATCATAATTGCTGTAATTTATTTATTTATTTTTCTTAGGAAGACCAACAGCTTTCAGCGACATTTTGGCTTACACGTGACACTTACACGTGACAGAGAGCCATTAATAGGTCTCCACGCATAAAACATTGTTTACTTTATTTATTAAAGTGCAGTACTTTACATGACACATATTATAAGTACACAGTTAAATAACATCTATAATACATTGTCTGATATGCATCACAATAACGGCGTACATAGCATTTGCACTAATTTTGTAAGTAACGACAATTTATACGTAAATCTAAATTAAACTAAATGAATTAGGAGCTAAACAAACAAACAAATATAAATCAATAGTAACGTGAACGGTATATATATTACATAATATTATTATTAAAGTAATCAGTTATTCTATTAATGAACTCTGATATGCCATCATCGAAGATATCGAGATCAGGAATTCTTTGAGACAAAAAGTTATAGTCGGAATAAATTCGTGCCAAAGGAGATTGTGAGCCGAGATTAGTCTTGGCCGTCGGAACGAAGAATAGTCTCTGTATGCGATTTCTAGGGTATTTATAAGGCACTGACAACGACACGCTTGATATTAAGTCACTACAATTCAAACTCCCATTAATTAATTTATGCAAGAAAACCATGCTCAACATCACTTTTCTATTATGAAGACTTATCATTTTAAAATATGATAGTCTTTGGTTGTATGGTTGTCTATGTGAGAACCCGTGAGTGTTGAAAGCAAGATGCCTTGTAAATGATCGTTGGATACCCTCCACCCTCTGCGAATGTACCGAATAATACGGGTTCCAGGCACTAGAGGCAAACTCGAGATGGCTGCGTACCAACGTGTTATACAATAAAATTTTTGTTGTAATATTATGGAAGCCTTTAGTTGTTCATTTTAAAAAACCTAACATTTTTGCAGCTTTGGATACTATTGTATTGATATGTGACTTGAATGAAAGAGCCTTGTCAATAATAACTCCTAGATCGCGTATTTCATCTACCTCAACTAGGGCCGCGCCGCCAATCTCGTACTTAGTAACAAGTGGTTTTTTTAATCTACTATATTTAATATGGTAGCACTTATTAATATTGAGAGTCATGCAATTTGACTGACACCATTTATATATGTTATCCAGATCATTTTGAAGCAACTTGCTGTCATTGCCTGATTTGACAGACCTATATATCTTTAAATCGTCTGCAAACATTGAAAACTTGCAGTTATTTATATGAGAGGATATATCATTGATGAAAGCCAAAAAAAGTATCGGTCCCAAGTGGGAACCTTGTGGAACTCCGGAGGTGGCATAAAAGCATGCAGATTTATAGCCATTAATAACTACTTCCTGGGGTCTTCTCTGTAGATAAGATTGAAACCACTGTAGGAGTGGATTTTTGATGCCGTAAGCGTTTAGTTTTCTTAGTAATAATAAGTGATTTACCTTATCGAAGGCGCTACTAAAATCGGTATAAACTGCGTCTACCTGTAGCCTTTTATCAACTTGTTGAGATATATCTGACACAAACGCAATCAGGTTGGTTTGAACTGAGCGACCGGGTATAAATCCATGCTGACAGTCAGATATACGGTCATGAATGACCCCGGAAACTGCTGGGCATATTAGGGACTCGAACAACTTTGCAAAACATGAAAGTATTGATACTGGTCGATAGTTTTTTACAGAAGCTGAATCTCCTTTTTTAAAAATGGGAACTATGCGACCCTTTTTCCATACTTCAGGAAAAATTCCATCTGTGAGAGATCGATTATAAATCAAGGTTAGAGGTAAGGCTAGAGCATGCATGCACCGTTTAGCAAAAAGCGGTGGAAAAGAATCGGGTCCTGCCCCTTTAGATACATCAAGTCCTCTTATTTTATTTAAAACTTCTCTTTCTGTGTATATTAATTTAGAGACCACGCGATTTCCAGGGTTTTTAATATCAGCTGGATTCTCCATCGGGATATCATCATTGTTATTAGAATAAACTGAGGAAAAATGTCGCGCAAATAGGTTAGCTATGTCGGGACCAGTTTCCACCACCGTGTTATCCAAGTTCATTATCCTAGGTGTACATGATTTGGTATCACGTTTGCTTTTGATAAATGACCAAAATGCTTTTGGATTATGAACTATATCATTTTCTATTTTATGTTTATAATCGTTATAACATTTATCGAAAAGTTTGTGGCATCTACTTCGAAGTAACTTAAATTCTAATTCATCTCTAGGGTTTTTATATTTACGAAATTTAATTCGGCTCTTATCTTTTTCGGATAACAATTTAACTAGATTCTTAGAAAACCACACAGGACGAGTTGACTTGGCCACAAGGCGCTTTGGCACAAATTCATTCCTTAACGAAGTTATTATTTCATAAAATTCAGACACCATTTCATTAACGTTACCGCAAGTAGAAAATTTCTCTTGCCAATCTACATGTTTTAACTTACAGTTAATTTTACAATAATCAGCTTTATAAAAATTGTATATTATATTACTTTTAGGCTTTAAATTATGTATGTTAGTATAGGGAATAGTCACCAATAGATTTGGGTGATGCGATGAACTCTTTGTTAATAGTTCAAGTGGTTTAGTTACATAGGCACTCTGTAAGTTACACAATATCAAATCCAAAAACCGATTATGATCGTTTGCAATACTATTAATTTGATATAAATCATTAGTAAATAAGAAATCGACAAACATGTAACCTAGTGTTGAGCTGTATTTGTCTGGTGTCATGGAGCTATGACCATCCGTCTTGGTCCATACTATGCACCCAAGATTAAAATCTCCAAGAATCAACACATCATCGGCTTGAGACATGGCCTTTTCCAAAATATCTAAGAAGCGCGATAGAGTATTTGCTCTGACCGGAGGGGGTAAGTACACAACACAAGCTAAGAGCTTCTTTGATCTATTGTTCACTTCTACTTGTAAATTTACCCAAATACATTCAATATCCGATTCCCAGTTTAATAACCGAACAGATGGTATTACGAATCTATATGTGGTATTCTAAAATTAAAAACAAATAATAACAATAAAATAAAATTAAACACGTACTCACTTAATTAGATTAACAATTATTATAATAAAATAACACAACTTTTGAAAAAAATCTTGGCTAAGCACCCTTCTAACCGTCTCTGGTATAGAGTTAAATACGTCTAAATTGATTTTTTTAGTTTGTTTGTTTAAGCTATTACTTGCTCGCCACAGGAACACATTTTGGCGGTAGTTGGTTGACACTAAAGGTAGATGAATAGGAGCATGATGTCTCACCACTTTATTAACCACATTGAACTGAATTTTCGAAAGGAGATCAGGACAATCGACTGTACCAGATAGAATTTTCAACAAGTACATAATGTCGGTGATTTCTCTCCGCATGCTTAGAGGAAGAAAATGAAATTTGGCGCATAGTGCAATGTAGTCTTCAGACTTAAATTTACATTTCAAACGGTAACAAAGATACTTTATAAATTTCTTTTGAATATTTTCGATACGTGTAATAAACGTGTTATAAAGGGGGTTCCACACTTTACTAGCGTATTCTAATGTGCTACGAACGAAAGTGCAATATAAAATTCTGAATGTCTTAGCATTTTTGAAATTAGACGACATTTGCATCACAAAACCTAATGCTTGAGATGCTTTATTTATAATATGGTCAATATGATCTTGAAAAAGCAATTTAGGGTCGTAAATAATTCCCAGATCTCTTACAGTAATACATTTTCGGAGTTTTTGCCCGTTAAGACTGTATTAAGAGAGGATAGTATTTGTTTTCTCCTATTTAGTTACTGAACACATAGACGGATTTAGATCAAGACCATTTACTTTGCAGTAATTGGTCAGACGGTTTAAATCCGCTTGAAGATTAAGAACTACAGTATGGGAAGACACGGCTGAGAATATTTTCATATCGTCCGCAAAACATAATAAGTGAGAGTGGTGAAAGCATTTGTCGATGTCGTTTACAAAGATTAAGAATAGCAGAGGACCTAGCAATGAACCTTGCGGAACTCCACTGGGGATGATAACCCAGCTAGATATAATATAAGATAGATGATAATAGATAGATTTCAGAAGTTGTCCTCCAGTGAGGTGTGTTTCAACATATTTTTTTTACGAGTAAGCGACCCTGATGGTATTAAGTGATCATCTCCGCCCATAGATACTCGTAACATCAAAGGGACTGCAAGTGCGTTGCTGACCTACAAGAAAGGAATTAAAGTCTCTAAATAGACTCCAGACTCAGGTGGGCAGGAGCAAAGAAGACATGTGTAGGTGGGGACTGTCGAGCAACGCAAAAATGGACTGCATTTGTGGAGCATCGCATCGGTCCAATCCATGGCCCACCTACCACCGTACCCAATCTGCCCTGCCACATGTTGCATAAGCAGGGCAATCAGTGTGGCCTTGTTCTGGGCCACAAAAATTTTGTTAGTTTGCCATTGACACGATAAGAAGGAGAAGAACAATTGAAATATAAGAAATACACTGTAGTTAATTGTTTCATGTTGAGAATAAATAACAAGTTATTTTTCTACGTCATATTTTTAAATTTATTACTAGGTACATTATAAATTGAAGACACCGTGCAGTTTGCAAACGGAGAAAACTCAAACCTGTAGTTAAATTTAAGCAGCAAATACTTAAGAGCTACACTTATGGAGTAAACTAAGTACATAGAAAGGAATAAACAAACTATAAAGATGTGGGAATTGAAAAATATAAATATTTGCGTGAGTCCATTCTATTTGCAACAACATCAAAACTCCAAAGTGGATAAACCGATATTTGTATAATATTACAGCTTATTCACGATAGATATGGACTTTTATCATTTCATGCATTCAGCAATCGGGTCAAAATAAAATAAAGTTAAGAATGTAAACTATTAATGTAATGTCCTCCTAGCCGAATTTCGGCAACGGCGGCCAGTCTCAATAGAGATTAGCCATCTCCGCGGGACATATTATAGTGCACAAGTGTGTGCGCAAACATAGGAGCACTTTCCATTCCATCACTCTCATGATTCGATGGGACGCCTAGCGACACGACTGGAAAGAGGTCAGGTACAGGACCAACGGCTTTACGTGCTCTCCGAGGGTATAATACCGCCCACTCCCAGACTTCGAGCCGATGCTGAGAAATTTTTCTTTTTACAGAAAAGTCCCAAAATCACTTTTTGGCTCGACCCGGGATTTGAACCCAGGACCTCGTTTTCTGCGGGTGAACACGCTACCGCTAGACCAACGACACAGTCCATACATCGAGTGGCGACCACAAACCGGAAGACGCAGCGTGGGCAGGCCCCCTACAAGATGGGCCGATGATCTTGTGAGGGCGCTGGAAGCCCCTGAAGGCGCGTAGCGCAAGACCGACAATTGTGGAGATTGGAGAGAAGCCTTTGCCCAGCAGTGGGCGTCTTTCAGCTGATATGATGATAATAATGAACCATACATGGTACATAGTACCATAGTCGCCTGGTACCCATAGTACAAGCTTTGCTTAGTTTGGGGCTAGGATGATCTGTGTGAGATTGTACCCAGATATTATTATTATTATACAATTAAGTGCTATATTTGCTCAATATTAATATTGCTGTATCTTAGCCTTAACAAGTAGATACTTACAGTTTTTACAAAGGGATTGTACTGCGCAGTCTAGACTCAGCGGCGCGGCGGCCCCTGACAAAATTTTTTTAAACCGGGATTACAAATGAAACCACGCCCGCACGCTCCCCGGACGCTCTCTAAACTAGGAGAAATACGGGAAAACCCGGACGGATGATAAATCTAATCAAACCTAACACCATCATAACTATCTATACGTAATAAAAATCGTAGGAAAGACAAAACTGTACATTGAATGTAATATTTTTTTAAAAGGATATTTGGGGCGTGATCTGCAGACGATATCGAAGGCAAAAATATAGTTTTTAGAATTTTTGTCTGTGTGTCTGTTTGTCTGTATGAATGTCCGGGCTAAACTCGAAAAGTACTGCATGGATTTACTTCAAATTTTGCATGAATATTACTAAGAGGTCGGGTCAATATATAGGTTACATATTATCACGCTATCACCTACGGGGGAGGAGCTGTGATAATTCATAAAATTTAACGCGGGTAAAACCGCGGGGCACAGCTAGTCAAACCTAACACCATCATAATAATACGACATACAGTTTCTATTTACTTTAAACTAAACTCATTATTTAGTTTGAATTTACGACGTTTTTACGACTTCTGCACCATTAACGATGACGTCGTTAAATTAATTTCAACTTTTACGAGCGGTTGGTGACAAATGATCTTATAAATTAGGAATATGGTGTTTTCAAAGTGTGCTGCATTATTAGTGTTTGAGAAGCCCTCTCCTGAAACAATTTGTGTTTCTCCTATTTACATCTTCTAGTTCCTTTTTACCCAAAGTGGTTTCGTACCCAAAGTTTAAAACGCATAGCTGGGCATTAACTCGTTAATCCGTTAATTAACGAAGTTAACATTTTGATTAACGGATTAACTTTTAAAAATGTTAACGGACACGTTAACTTCCGTTAATATGCCGAAGTCCGTTAATCGTTAAACCTAGAAAGATAACTTCATTTAAAATGCCATTAAAGATAACAATACGCTTCTGAGGCGCATATATATCCCGGCGAGCATGAGGTGAAAAAAAGTTACTTCAAGAATGTGGCAGGGTGGGACATACCCTTATCTTAATGTACTGTAAAATAATTCTTATTGTTATTTTTTCAATTTTTTTTATTTATTTTGTATTATAATGAATTAATTAATGGATTTAAATGAAATAAGTTCCATATAAAATAATAATTATTTATACATTCGCGTTTTTCTTATACTTTAATAATTGTAGGTACAAAATTTAGGGTGTTACAAAAATTTTAAATTAAACAAAAACATTTATCTTTGGAATGTAAATCAAATTAAAACTAAAAGATAATGAGATCCTCCTCGTAATTTAACTTGTTATTATTTTTTTAATTGAAAATAGGACTAATCAGTACTGTTGACATACTGACGACTGTTCAGCACAATTATCGCAAATAAATTTTGCATGCAAACATTCTTGCGATGCTTGTGCCAAGCCCATATGTTTGGATTGGCACAAGCATTACAAGAATATTTGGTTTTTCTATCCTACTTATATGGAAAATCCTGGAATCTGACTTATCTTCTAGATACATTTGCATGTCTAGGTGACGGCTCACCGAGCTAATAATAATTAAATGTTTAGTAAATAAACTAATAACAAAACCATATAATATAATAATAAAAAGAATTAAATGCTAAAACATCTAACAAAAACAAGCAAACTACAAAGACAACAAACAAAAACGAATAAAACAGAGCAAAATTATTATTACATCATTACGTAAAAAAAATACGTCAGAAATGAGGCAGGGTATAACATGCCCGAGACAAGTTTGGGCACGTATATTCCGGCTGGTAATTCGCGCCACACTGCGATCACGCCACTACCCCGTCCCGCACACCTCTGCCTTCAGCTACTGAGCGAGCTAGTGCCACCAGACGAGGATTTTGAAAAATACACTACTTTTAAAGTTTACCAGGGTGTGAGATACCCTGGCTCATGCTCGCCGGGATATTTTTATTATTAAATACTTTTTATTGTATTTATTAACCTGATAGTTTAATGTGTGGGTATTGAACTAATAATAAAAAACTTTATTAGCTAATTTATTTATATATTTGAAACATTAAAGTTAAATCAAAAAAACCTCTAGACAAAAACAAAAAAATTAGCAGTCTTCCGTTTACAGCAAATTAAAATCGCAAAATAATATATTTTTTCTCGAAAAGTAATTAAATTATTTCTTATGAACTAATCAACTAAAAAATAATCAGAGAAAATAATTATTATTTGGCTCCAAGTTTCATAGACATAGAAAGCAATTTTTTTTGTATTCGTCGTAAACTGCATTTGGCGCATGTTATCTTAGACAATCTTTTTTTTATTCCTTGAAAAGGTACGATGCCGTAGTTTCTCGGCTGGAGGTTCTTCTTCATCATCTGTAGAGGTCTGCACAACTGATTTTGGAACAATATTTGTGATAGTTTCTCGCTTTGCTAAAGCTTTGGCAAAGTATCAGCTTCGAGTCTTTCTGGCAGCATCGGTTCAGATGACTGGGTGCTTAACTTTGCCATATATTCCCTATTGTTGTTTGTGGAGACTTTCTCATGAAGGGGAATATGCACCTTATTCCCGGCGATTAAATTGCACATTGTTTTGTTTGTTTGTTTTGTTCCGATCCTGTTAACTTCCAGAACCTAAACCAATAGGTTTTATATTTTCACTTATGCAAATATATAAAAATTCAATTAATTACACATATTAACGGATTAACGATTAACGTTAACTTCCGTTAATTCTTCAGAAATATAACGCTTTAACGTTTAACGAAGCTAACTTTTTTTGTAACGGATTAACGATTAACGAAGATAACTATTTGATTAACGGTGCCCAGCTATGGTAAAACGGAGCCCTATTAGTAAGACTTCGCTGTCTGTCTGTCCGTCTGTCACCAGGCTGTATCTCATGAACCGTGATAGTTAGATAGTTGAAATTTTCCCAGATGATGTATTTCTGGTGCCGCTATAACAACAAATACTAAAAAACAAAATAAAATAAATATTTAAAGACAACGAACGTGAATTTTTATAGATAATGTTACGGAACCCTTCGTCCGCGAGTCCGACTGGCACTTGGCCGGTTTTTAGATTATCAAGCCGGTAAACAAGCTTACAAAACATCCGGGCCTGTATCGTATACAAACGATTAACTTAGAAGCTTAAGAAACATCACTATGGCACTTTTCCCCGAGCCAGATAGGTTCATCATCATCATTATCATATTATCTGAAAGACGGCCTCTGCTGGACAAAGGCCTCCCCTAATTCCACAATAGCCAGTCAATAATATGCAAATTATTGTAAGGCACGAACTGAGAAGATACAAACACATGAAACAGGAAGTTTGATACAAAAAAACAAAGTATGTAGATAAGGCAGAGAAAGAGTTAACGAAAACATAGACAAATAGTTTGTTTTGTTTTTCTCTGTTTATTTATTTATTTGCTAGTCTAAATACAACACTTAAAAATTAAAATCAAATGCACAGTTTATTAAGGTGTCACAACATGCACAAATTCATGACACTCGTGACATCAGTAAAAAACAAAAAATATATAACAACTAAAACCAAATATAAAATGAAAATACTATAGCTAAAATAAAATTAAAATTTAGGAAATTTAGTTATAATCTTTGGTATCCAGTCACGCCTATTTTTGGACTGTGCCCAAGGAGGGTTAAAGGGTCACCATATTGAGGAACTCGTTTGTATAATCCCGTTATTTTATATAATTCCATATCCGGTCACCGTAGCCTAGTTGGTAGTGCTCCTGCCTACGAAGCTGGTGGTCCTAGGTTCGAATGCCGGTAAGTGCAAATATTTGTGTGATGAGCACGAATATTTGTTTCTGAGTCATGGATATTTTCTATGTATATATGTATTTATCTATCTATATAAGTATGTATATCGTCGCCTGGTACCCATAGTACAAGCTTTGCTTAGTTTGGGGCTAGGATGATCTGTGTGACATTGTCCCCAGATATTATTACGATAGCCAGTCAATAATATGCAAATTATTGTTAGGCACGAACTGAGAAGATACGAACACATGAAACAGGAAGTTTGATACAACAAGACAAAGCATGTAGGTAAGGCAGACAAACAGTTAAAGCAAACATAGACAAATAGTTTGTTTTGTTTTTCTCTGTTTATTTATTTATTTAGAACAACCAGTAACTGTTACATTATTGCTAGTCTATATACAACACTTAAAAATTAAAATCAAATGCTAAGTTTATTAAGGTGTCACAACATGCACAGATTCATGACACTCGTGACTTCAGTAAAAAACAAAAAATATATAACAACTAAAACTAAATATAAAATGAAAATACTATAGCTAAAATAAAATTAAAATTTAGGAAATTTAGTTATAATCTTTGGTATCCAGTCACGCCTATTTTTGGACTGTGCCCAAGGAGGGTTAAAGGGTCACCATATTGGGGAGCTCGTTTGTATAATCCCGTTATTTTAATTATTTTATATAATTCCATATACGGTCACCGTAGCCTAGTTGGTAGTGCTCCTGCCTACGAAGCTGGTGGTCCTGGGTTCGAATCCCGGTAAGTGCAAATATTTGTGTGATAAGCACGAATATTTGTTTCTGAGTTATGGATGTTTTTTTATGTATATAAGTATTTATCTATCTATATAAGTATCTATATCGTCCCATACCGGTACCCATAGTACAAGCTTTGCTTAGTTTGGGGCTAGGATGATCTGTGTGACATTGTCCCCAGATATTATTATACATACAATGAATCCAAAAGCAAACCAGCAGGGTCCCCACTCCAGAAGGATCAGCAAAATTATAATGCAGACCGTTTCTGTACCACTGCAGGGACAATCTCACAATTTGAGGGGATGGGCTATAATCCAGCACGCAGGCTTAGTGCGAGTTTTTGGAGAACTCACAGGCATGAACGTTTCCTCACGAGGTTTTCCTTCACCGTTTTAAGTAATAATAAAGCTTTTAATTTACAATATAATAAAAATATATACAATCTTTTTGATATAGACATCAGTGTCGCGTAGATTGTCTTGCAAGACCGTTTTAAGTACGAGATTATTAATTTTTAATACGCACAAGAATTGAAAAAGCCAGTGCGCCTCATTGCGAAAATGTTAGTGTTTTACTTCACGTATTAATATTTTGATGATGATTCAATAAATGGTTTTGCCCAAGTATTTGTATTATTCAAAATGTATCATTATATATTTTTGCCAACTGCTACCGCTAACTGGTAACTCTAATATACAATATAAAATATCATCGATACACATTTAATTTTATCCGCAAATACCCAAAATTATGGAACTCACTAGGGATGGCTTTGTTCCCGTTTCCAATATCTGTATGTAAATTAGACCTATTTTTAAATACGGATATACATTGGTAAAGGAAAATATTATAATGTATTGATAAGGATTCATTATTTTCATGTTAAAGTAAGTATGTTTATATTAAATCGACAAGAAGAAAAGTTATTATTTTCTGTATATACGTTATGAATGGCTCAATACTGAATCACATCATCAAACAACAACCACGTGATAATCTCCACTACTGGACAAAAGCTTCACCCAAAGGTTTATATAACGTTGCTGAAGAACCCTAGGACTGGGGTTTTAATAAAACCAAAAAGATCAGTGAATACGGGAGTGGAACCAACACCCCGTCTGATTTATTTCTATCACCAAAGTTACAGTGCTTATAACTACTGATCACATTGGTTTGGATAACAAGAATTCGCTTATACTCTTTCACCACATATCTTATTAACGGGTGATCTTGTTAACAAAAATATTTATGTTAGTACAGGGACTACTATCTACGGCGGAAAATCTCGATAGCGACTTTTAAAAATTAATTAATGCCATCTAGTGACAAAATTTATGAAACTATTTTTCTTTGACTTAAACTGTCACTAAATGGTTAGACAGTTGCCATTTAGAGGGGTTTGCAGAAGTCACCGCGCTTGGCATGCGGTTGACCACAGTTAGGTGGTAGCTTGTACACCGAGGCTCTGCTGCGCGATTACCTGGTGTATCTCTTACTCGCCTTTTACGACACCCACGGGATAATATGGAGTGGCCCTGTCTTTTTTTCAGAAGTTTCAGATCCAGAAACCACCACCACAAACCATGAACATACATTATTGCATAATGTATTACAGGTAGGCTTATAAAGAAATGAAACAATTATGGACCCTGTCAGGTAATGCAACAGTGGTACATAGGAAAGATGTAGATATGCATGCATCTATACTCTAATGTAATATATAACGACCTGGGTAACTACCGCCTAAATCGCAGATCATCGTTATTGTGATCGGCGTTCAAAGAGATGAAGGTAGCCTCTAGCACGAGTTCCTGCAGTTTACTTACTCGATCACACGTAGAGTTTCGTCCCATACATTGAGCACCAGAGTTTTAGTTCTTAATAGTTTCCGCGAGAGGCGCTGGTGCTCAATGTATGGGAGAAACTGTACGTGTGATCGAGTAAGTAAACTGCAGGAACTCGTGCTAGAGGCAAAAAATGACTAAATGATTCGTTCAATCGGGAATGCTGCTCCGATGCACCATCAGGTAAACTATAAAATAGCAAAGCAAACAAGCCTATAAATTGGCCTATCATTGTAAGAGTGGCCCTCGTCCCGCAGTGGCCGCAACATGAATAAATAGAAGACTTAAAGTCAAGTCTAGAACTCATATATGGTATGTCTTACTAGCCGAATTTCGGCCACGACAGCTAGTCTCGTTGGAGACTAGCTATCTGCGCAGGACATATTATAGTGCTAGAAAATACAGGAGCACTTCTATCCATCACACTCGTGACCCAATGGGACGCCTAGCGACAGGACCGGATTGAGGTCAGGTACAGGTGCTCTCTGTAACTGAGAAATTTTTCTTTTTTCGATAAATTTCTAACTCATTTTTGGCCTCAGCAGAGATTTGAACCCATAACCTCGTTATCTGCGGTTGAACACGCCACCGCTAGACCAACGAGGCAGTAATTATATACTATTAGCTGTGCCCCGTGGTTTTACCCGCGTTTACCTGCATAAATTATAGCCTATTTGTTAATCCAGGGTGTTAAACTCCATACCAAATTTTAGTAAAATCGCTCCAGCCGTTTAGACGTAAAGAAGTAACAAACATACACAATCACACAATAACTTTCGCCTTTATAATATTAGTGTGATAATGTTTTACTAGCCGAATTTCGGCCACGACAGCTAGTCTCGTTGGAGAATAGCTATCTGCGCAGGACATATTATAGTGCAAGAAAATACAGGGGCACTTTATATCCATCAGACTCGTGACCCAATGGGACGACTAGCGACAGGACCGGATTGAGGTCAGGTACAGGTGCTCTCTGAAACGGAGATTTTTTTTTTTATTTACGAAAAATCCCTAACTCACTTTTCGCCCCAGCCGAGATTTACCTATAACCTTGTAATCTGCGGTTGAACACGCTACCGCTAGACCAACGAGGCAGTAATTATATACTATTAGCTGTGCCCCGTAGTTTTACCCGCGTTAATATTTACAAATTATAGCCTACTTGGTAATCCAGGGTGTTAGCTAACTCCATACCATTTTTTTGTAAATTCGCTCCAGCCGTTTAGACGTGACGAAGTAACAAACATACACACTCACACAATAACTTTCGCCTTTATAATATTAGTGTGATAATGTTTTCCTAGCCGAATTTCGGCCACGACAGCTAGTCTCGTTGGAGACTAACCATCTCCGCAGGACATAGGTATTATAGTGCACAAATACAGGGGCACTTTCTTTTCCATCTGACTCGTGACCCAATGGGACGACTAGCGACAGGACCGGATTGAGGTCAGGTACAGGTGCTCTCTGATACTGGATATTTTTTCTTTTTTCAGAAAATTCCCAAAATTCACTTTTGGTCCCAGCTGAGGTTTGAACCCATAACCTCGTTATCTGCGGTTGAACACGCTAGCGCTAGACCAACGAGGCAGTAATTATATACTATTAGCTGTGCCCCGTGGTTTTACCCGCGTTAATATTTACAAATTATAGCCTACTTGTTAATCCGAAATATAATGCGAAAATATTAGATTTAGTCCCATCGACCGTATTTTTAGGATTGACACTTGATTCAAAATTGCAATGGGGTCCTCAGATTGAAAAGTTAGCAGCTAAATTAAGTTCGGCTTCCTATGCTGTCTGGAAAATAAGGCAATTGTCAGATGAACAAACTGCTAGATTAGTGTATTTCGCGTACTTTCATAGCATTATGTCGTATGGCATTCTGCTGTGGGGTTCGTCGGCTGACATAGGTACTATTTTTGTATTGCAGAAAAGAGCAGTCAGAGCCATTTATGGTTTAGGCAGTCGCGATTCTTTGCGAAATTTGTTTAAAGAAATAAATATACTTACTGTGCCATCGGAATATATATATCAGAATATAATGTTTGTTAGAAAAAATATTCATAATTATAAAAAGAAAAGTGAACTGCATAATATAAATACTAGGAATAAAAACAAACTAGCCATGCCAGGCTTTAGAGTAAGCAAAACTAATAAATCATTTTTAGGAAATTGTATCAGATTTTATAATAAGCTTCCTACTCAAATTACTGATCTGCCTGACACAAGTTTTAAAACACATATTAAACGTGTACTTATGGCTAGGGGTTATTACACCACTAAAGAGTACATCGATGACAAAGACGTCTGGCTCTCACTTCCTACCTGCACATTGCTCGCTGGAGATCTTGTAGCCATATATACATGACTGATCTGCTGTGTTACGTGAACTATCTGTAAATGATTGCTATCATATACTAATTTAAAATTATTGACTCTGTCTCAAAATGAATAATGTTATTGTTTCGAAGTTTTTCTTTTGTATACCTAAATATAATCTAAAATAATAAGCATTCAGACAACCGATCGAGCATATATTGTGTTTGCCTACTAAATAATTACTCTAATTGGACCAAATCCCGTGTTCATGCCCGCTTGAGTATGTTTCGCCGGACCGTCTCAACTGGGTCGTGTTGAAACCGGTAGTAGATGAACCCACTGAGTTTGTTTCGCTGGGTCTTCTCAGTTGGGGCGCATTGGATCCGGTGGTAGCATTAAAGCGCGACCGTCGTTATTAACACAAGGTCCGTCATAATAATAATACCTTTAATATAGACAGAACCATTGACAATATGTAGTAAAAATATTAGACTTAAACTAGATAATTAAACATAATCTCTTGACAATAACTTGATACGAGCTAGCTAAATATCATTTCTGTAATAAAATAAATTTTATAAATGTTTTTATACAAGATGTACCTAAATACCTATGTTACTAGAAATAAAATCTAATGTATACAACTATATTACTACAAACATGTTCTGACTATTTACAAGCGCTTTTTTAAAGTCTACGTCAATAAAAAAAAAAAAAAAAAAAAAAAAAAATCCAGGGTGTTAGCTAACTAGCGCTCCAGCCGTTTAGACGTGAAGAAGTAACAAACATACACACTCACACAATAACTTTCACCTTTAGAATATTAGTGTGATAATGTTTTCCTAACCGAATTTCGGCCACGACAGCTAGTCTCGTTGGAGACTAACCATCTCCGCAGGACATAGGTATTATAGTGCACAAATACAGGGGCACTTTCTTTTCCATCAGACTCGTGACCCGATGGGACGACTAGCGACAGGACCGCATTGAGGTCAGGTACAGGTGCTCTCTGATACTGACATTTTTTTCTTTTTTCAGAAAAATCCCAAAATTCACTTTTGGTCCCAGCTGAGCTTTTGAACCCATAACCTTGTAATCTGCGGTTGAACACGCTACCGCTTCACCAACGAGGCAGTAATTATATACTATACTAGCTGTGCCCGCGACTTCGTCCGCGTGTTAATTAGTTTATTTTGTTTTTTTTTGGTTTTTTAGTAAAATAAATGACTTTGTCTAAAATAAAAGTAGCCTAAGTTACTCCTTATTACATCAGCTACCTGCCAATAAAAGTCCCGTCAAAATCGGTCCAGCCGTTTCAGAGATTAGCCGGAACAAACAGACAGACAGACAGACAAAAATTGTAAAAAATGTTATTTTGGTGTATGTACCGTATATATATTCATATTTATGTAGTAAAAACCGGTTATTTCAATATTACAAACAGACACTCCAATTTTATTTATTTGTATAGATTAGAGCACGGAAATCGTTGATGAAAAATATTTAATAAAATATCATCTAAAAAGCCAATGACAAATTCTATCGTGGCTCTTTAGTCGTCCCGAGCACGTTTAGGCTATTTCAGATAAGACCGTTACATTCAGACTCTCCCCCGTTATTACAAAACAAAGTTTAAAGGTAAACTACAGACGAATTCAGTTTTAATAAAAGACCAACCGATGAGGTTGTTTGATTAATAGTTCAACTGTAGTAGATACTTTTAGAATTGTTTTGTAACAAGATATCCTTTGTCTTCGTAAAACGACAGTTACAATATAATCTTGAATATTTTTATATTTTATAAAAGTTAAACTAGGATGCTTGCTGCTAGAATTTACCTGGCTATTTTAGTGATTCATTTTTTATGTCTTAGGACGACAAACGAGCAAGTGGGTCACCTAATGGTAAGTGATCACCGCCGCCCATGTACACTCGCAAGAGGCGTCACGGGTGCGTTGCCGGCCTTTAAGAGTCAGCAAACAAGTGTTGCTAACCCTTCCCCCCACCCCAATGAGCTCTGGCGACCTTACTCACACGCAGAAACACAACATTAAAGTTTTTATAAAAGAATGTCTTCTGTAAGGTGGAGGTACTTCCCCAGTCGGGCTGCTCTTTGACCGAATGAACGCTGTGCCCTACCTCTCTAAAAAATATCATCTTGACAACAGTTCAATAGATTACTTATTATAGTAATCAGCAATGTTTATATATTTTTGAATAATTCGCTGTGTCGTGAGGATTTACAATTGCCCAGGTACAAAATATAGAATAGTAAAAAAGCACTAGGCTAGCCAATGTTCGTATTAAAAAAACCAACATGTTTATTTCAAACCTTAACATAGTCCACTCACCTTTACGCTTGCCCACATCAAAGTTAAGCCGTAAAAACCACAAAAACCATAAATTTACGTATAAAAACCATAAAAACATCAACAAAACTTGCCCATATTTCAATCTCTTATATCAATATCCATATAAAAACATAATTAAATTACATTTAGGCCACAATAAGTCTCGGCTATAAAAATGTAAGAATAGAATACGACCTCATTTCTTGGAATGGTTTCATACCATAAGCAATTAAAAATAAATTTTCTTCATGGCGGGAAAGTTGACATTTGTGTTCCAAGATGGTGTCTGAATTTCATATATCTTTAACACTTTGGCCGATTTTTAATTTTTACAGTTTTTAAGCCATTTTTTACTGCTTAATTATGTGTACCATGCATTGCCAGCCTACCGAAAATATACAACGTGTAACGTAAAAAACGCACACCCTCAAACACCCCAATTAGAATATTATGTTGTAATCATATTACATACACTGAGTTTTTAATTTAACATGTATATGCATTGTTATTTACTAAATTAGTTTCTTGGAATAAAGTTTATTTTTCTTTATTTTTTATTATACAAATTCCGCCATTCGAATTTGTATGAATACAAATAAAACTGCGATTTTAAGTCTTTTTACTTTGACTTAGGGTTAATATGACAGTAATAGCCGTAGCTTTAATTATTTTTCGATTAAAATTACCAATATTAAAAATGATATAAATCGATGCAGTAAACGATTCTGAACAAACTAGTTTCAGGATGTGCGTTAATTAAGTTACATGTTGTATATTGTCAGTACAGTAAGTAGGTACTTATCAAGTCAGCCAAAGTTTGTCCACCGCTGGACAAAAGCCACTACAAAAATGGGGATATGTGATATATTTTGAAGATAAAATAAATACTTGCGAACTTATTAACTGCTTTTATTATTATTTCACACGAGTTAGGTGTACAATCAACAAGATGGAGATCACACATAGAGAGATAAACTTAACAACAAATGACAGATCGCCAGAGGGCGCTATGGTCATATTTCACAGAAAAACACTGCTGCCTGTTCTTTGTTAGGTATACCCTCAGTCAATTTCTGCGCCCCCCTCCCCCTTCGGGATGAGGTGTGGTGATGATATTCTATGCCGTCACCACACAGCACTATATAGATTGAAATGATGATGACGATTATGGTGAAAGTTAAATAGAATGGTTTAATGTTTCACAATGATCGACTATCGTGAAACATTCACCATTTTTTTCCTTTCACTTCGTACAGTGTTATTTTTTTATAAATTTGAATGAATTTGAAAAATGTATGAACACCAAATCTATCCATAGATCCTAGTATCCTGTCATTTGGCAAAAAACTAATCGCAAATTTGCATTTGAAGTGTAAAGTAGTACTTGATAAAGTTAGTTTTATTATTTCTGTTAGTAACTCTTTCGACAAATAATTAAAATTCTATATTTAATTTCATAAAATATCGTTTGACAACCCTAAAATCGTTTAAGTTTAAGTAATTAAAAAACCGATGAATTTTGCATTGCGTGATAATTACTTACTTAATTAACCAAAACTCAATTTATATGCAGAAATGACAGATGTGTTTATAACAATATGATAATTCAAATTAAAATTACTTAATACGAAAATTAGGTCAAATGAGGATGACACAACCGAATTGCCGAAGGCACATTTTCTGAAACTTTATATTTCGATGTTATTTTTATATATACATACGTACACAGGCTCACGCCTGTTTCCCAGAGGGGCAGACAGAGACAACAGACTTCCATTTGTCACGATCCTTGCACACTTCTTTCGCTTCGTTTACTGACGTTAAATTCTTCATACATGCTCGCCGGTTGAGGGTACTTCTGACCTGACCTTTCTTGAGACCGTATCCGACTTGATCAGAGAATGTTCTACGAGGTCTTCCCCTTCCTTTTTCTTGTTTTTCCTTTTCATTTTTGTTATTTCTATTTTATATCTTAATGTATATTTTAACTGTTCGCCTATTACGGTGAATGAGATACTGTCCACTGACAGACAAATGGATAGACATAGATAGCATTTAATATAAATAATTATGATATAAAAAAAATGTTTAGATTATATTTTAACCGATATTTACGTGTGTGCATTCTATTCTGACTCGTAATTGAACGGGTCTATTGTAGGCGTGAAGTGTTTGGTAAGAATTGTCATTAAAGAGCCATCATGGCATCATTTGGCCTTTGAAAAATACTTTTCTAATAAAGAGACCATATACTATCACCGCAGTAATTAAGTAAATTAAAGTAAAATACTCTTTATTGTACACCAATACATAATATAATAATTTAACATAAAGTTATTAAAGTACAAGGGGCTGTTGCGGTTTCTTCCAGACATCCTTAAACAGAATATAACCCTACGATCCAAAAATAAACTGGGAGGTAAAATGAATTATGAAAATATTAAATAATTAATATTATTTATAAATATTATTTTGTTGGGACACCGTATTTTTACGCGGTAGGCCGTCACTCTCACCCTTTTAATTTGGCTGCCGAATAGAATATTAAAACTACGACGGTTATTTTATGATATTATTAAAATGTCATTACGCACCCATTGCAAATTATACTATTCAGTTGCAAGAACGAGCTATGATTTATTGAGTCTGGTAGGATAATTGCTTTTGAATTAGCGTTTTATGAAAAGTAATTAGTTTTATGTAGTTTCCTAAATGGAACGACCTAGATTTTTGGTACCACAAGCTACAAATGAAGGCGCTGTGTTAGAACAATATTTTCACATTTAAAGAAGGTTTGAAATAGAAGGTGATTTTAAATTTTGTGATGATTCTATTTTTGTTTTGTTATGTAAAGGTTCTCAAGTGGTGACCACGAACCGGAAGACGCAGCGTGGGCAGGCCCCCTACAAGATGGACCGATGATCTTGTGAGGGTCGCTGGAAGTCGCTGGATGCGGATAACGCAAGACCGGCTATTGCGGAGATCTTTGGGGGAGGCATTTGTCCAGCAGTGGGCGTCTTTCGGCTGATATGATGATGATGATGTTTCTATAAATTGTATTAAAATCTATACAAATAAATAAAATTGGAGTGTCTGTATGTAATATTGAAATAACCGGTTTTTACTACATTAATTTGAATATATATACATTTGGTACATATACCAAAATAACATTTTTTACAATTTTTGTTTGTCTGTCTGTTGTTCCGGCTAATCTCTGAAATGGCTGGTCCAATTTTGACAGGTAGCTGATGTAATAAGGAGTAACTTAGGCTACTTTTATTTTAAAAAAGTCTTTTATTTTACAAAAAAAAACGAAATATACTAATTAACACGCGGACGAAGTCGCGGGCACATATAGTAATTAATAAAAAAATGTTCGAAGATCCTTTTTATTGTAGCTTCGGTACACGAAGGAAGCTATATGCACAACCCGCGTGCGACTATAAATGGTAAACCTTGCAATAATTTATTATTTAATCATTACTTATCATTGAAATTTTCATCAAACTATGAGGCGTTCAAGCCCAGTTTCTCTCACCGGTAGGTATGTGATTGGTGAGGTTAAGCGTCCAGGCACACAGTTGGTCCATAGATGGGTGACCGCTGAATTGTTAACGTTAAGCTAACGGTCCCCATTGCAATCACTAAGGAACAGTCGTGTGTGAACTCTATAACAACTAAAGTCGTTTTATTACAAAAATCCCCACTGATGTGTCCCCACGAGTGCGGGTATTTTTTTTTCAGAAATCCCCGCTGGTTATATTTCAATTATGTTCATCTATAAAGTCCAGTTATTTGAGTAATTACGTCGAAAGTACAGTTTGTTGATCAGCAGTAACATTACGTGCCAAGAGACATCATCAGCCCAGACAAGGAAAAGAAAGGTTAGTGTTCGTTTTTTCATTTTACCTTTTTGCCTAACAGGCACTTCTTCCCACAAGAGAGAGCTCGCGCCCGCTCTCAATAACCTTTTTAAACTTGATATGTTTAATAAGATTACAGAATTATTTAAGTAGGCTAACTAGGCTACGGTGACCGGAAATATACCTAATATTTCCGGTCACCGTAGCCTAGTTGGTAGTGCTCCTGCCTACGAAGCTGGTGGTCCTGGGTTCGAATCCCGGTAAGTGCAAATATTTGTGTGATGAGCACGAATATTTGTTTGTGAGTCATGGATGTTTTCTATGTATTTAAGTATTTATCTATCTATATAAGTATGTATATCGTCGCCTGGTACCCATAGTACAAGCTTTGCTTAGTTTGGGGCTAGGATGATCTGTGTGACATTGTCCCTAGATATTATTATTATATTATTACTATTAATAATAATAATATCTATCTAAAATATTAACATTATTATTGAATAATGAAAATTTCTAGAACTAGTGGCGATTTCTGTAATACACCCCGTATTACAGAAATCCCCACTGACGTTTCAATTTCTAGAATAAACCCCACTGAGTACGTAAGTATCACATTATGAGGAAACCAACCTCATAGTAATCCAGTTACAAATAATTAATTAATGTCAAATTATAAAAACGACATTTGATGTAGCTACTAAAGACCGGCAAGCAGCTCCGGGAAAACAGCGACTCTGTTTGTCGCAGTTGCTGCCGACTCCTGCCAGTCCCGCATGGCACAGTCGGCAATAGGGGAGGGCAAACCAGTGCCCTCTGAGGGTACGTGTCCTGACCATCTAGGACATGACGTAAAAGGGGGGCATCGGAGCAGAATATTCGCGTTCCCGGGGCTCCTTCCATCAGGCGCCAAGAGAAGTCTGCGGCGGGTTAGGTTTAGTCGGTGCGAGTCACTTTTTGCTAGTGGAATAGGGAGGCATTCCCACGGCCTTGTCAAAAAAAGTAAAATAAAGGTACTAAAGACATTTTTCACTTTCTCTTAACATGTCAACTTAACACGTTGTAGAATGGAGAAACGGCGAATGTTATACGGGAACCTTTAACTTAAGTGACTTCATTTATACTGTGCCGCAACAGCTAAAGCTGACCAGCGTTAGCCAAAAAAGGAGATAAGTGCCAATAAAAGTGGCGGAAATAAAGTACCCATTTATTCCGATCAACACATTCAAAACAAGAATCATTGCGATCTTTAAGTACCTACATAAATAAAACATTTATTTCATTTCTTTATTTCATCCGTAAATGGGTTTACTAATAAATACCCACCAAATAAAGAATTTGAATAAATGAACACCACCACCACATGTTGAATGCGGCTGCCTTCAAAATGGCTTAATAAATATCGTTTCGTTTAAAAAACTTATGTAAATAACTAAAATTGAGTTATAAAACTTGCAAAAAAGGTTAAAAAAATATTTACGATGCGCATTTCTGTAATATTTTTGGATTTATGGCTGCAGTCCGAAGTAATTTTGTATGCGTGGATGGGTTGATGCATCACTGCATTACTGAGTGAAATATTAACAATTTTTTTTGTACAGACGCCATCAAACTTCCGCAATCTGTCAAATTTCCACAAATGAAAGTGAACCTTATGCTTTTTAAATAAATAAAAAATAAAAAAGGTTTTTATTCAGGTAGACTTTAAAAAAGCGCTTGTAAATAGTCAGAACATGTTTGTAGCAATTTTGTAATAAAGTTGAAAATCTATAAAAGAAATTTGACAGAATGGGGTAGCTGGATGGGCTGGCGTCTTCGAAACGGTGATATACAGACCACCGTGTCTCATTGGTATTGGTGAACTTGTCTTCCGATCCATGAGTTGCGGGTTCGATCCTCGCAGTAGACAAATATTTGTTTTTTGCACATGTATATTTGTCTTGGTATGGTTGTTTTCTGTGTATATACTAAGAAAATATAGTACAGATGTGTTTTTATCCGTTTTTTAGTATCCATAGTACAAGCTTTGCTTAGTTTGGGCTAGATGGCGCTATGTCATTTCCCCAGATAATTATTTAATATTATAAAAAATTAATAAAACCTTATCGTAGTGTAGTCACCTGCGCGGAACATGCGTGTATGCAAACACACAATACTCACAAAATCTCACTCTTCCTTTCAAGACGCAATCACAACTTTTAAATCTTTTAAGGTTCGTAGCAAACCTTCTCTAACCGCCGATAAACTTTGCAAAAAAAAAAAAAACAAAAAGTATTAAATAGGCTATAACTTTAACCTTTAATTCTGATGACTGTAATTTATTTCATGTCATAGCGAGATTCTTAAAAAAATGTAGCATATGTTATTTTTGTTTTGATAAAAAATTGATTCATATAATATGGAACCTGGGCAACTTTAAATGCGACTCTGTTTTAAGAATTGGCGTAAATAGCCGCTTAAGTTCAATGTTTTAGGTATCATTTTAAAAATTCGTACCTCTGTGAAAAGCATAAAATTTTGACAACTAGTATGACTTGTAACCTAGTCGCACTTACAGTTCATTAATTGACACTGCAGATTTCTGATTAAAGAAAAAATATTAAATTTAGCCAGTAGACCTCTGGCATGGGTAAAACTGTGTCTAATAACAGCCTAGATAGACAACTTAACTTAGGGTTGTTTGAAAATTTCTCAGACAAAGTTATACTCAAATTTAATTCCATTTAACGAAATCTCTAAATATTTACACTTCACTTTGATTATCATTTGTATAAGTTAGCAAGTCGCACCTTCGAGTTTTGGCGACAGATAAGATTGCTTAAAAGATTGTTGATTAAATAATAGCAGGTGATAATTTCACCTGCTATGTTCCGAGCTTCGAATTTGGTTATTATAATATTTGGAACAGCTGTGCGTGTTAATTTAAGAGGACATGTCCCCAAAGCGATGGCAACGAATCTTTATCAAGTTTATTGACCTTCATACTTAGTCTTACAGTCTTGTTAATAAACCAAGTTGTATTTTATTGAATTGAGTATTTGGAGGTCGTTTCACACGAGTCTCTTAAGGGCAAAGAATAGGCTTAATGTGTGTACAACACAGATTTCTATTTGTACTTTATCAGAGGCATAAATTAAACTTTAAACAACATAAAAGTTGAGCAATAGATTTGCACGACTTTTGATGATATTATTTTTATTATGTAGTTATAAATTCCGCTACAATTTTCTATAAATTAGGTCGTTTTATAGCAAATTGTCCCCCAATCCTTTCACAGCATCAGTTGAAGTCGTCCCCTGCTGGATATAGGCTTCCCCCAAAGCTTTTTATAAGGTTGCCACTAGGAGGGGTTTGCCGTAGTTACTGCGCTTGACAAACAAGAGACGCTGTTTTTACGACTACCACGGAGTGATATGGGGTAGCCCTGTTATTCTTTTTAGGCCAGAAACTACACGGCTTAAGAAATAGCCCAATCCTATAGTATTTTGTTAAATTTCAACTTATTACAAAAGTCCTGCTAATATATTCCAAAACGTTTCGATTGTTTACAGTTTGAATTAACAAATATAAAAATGTATTTTGCACACATTCACCCCAATGCCAATTTGAATTTCCAATGCCCTTAATGACAAAGAAAGACACAAAACAAGTGAAAGATTTATTTCTAGTTAATAAATCAGATTACGATAACTTATTACAATAAGTGAGCACATCATCAGCCTGATATCAGATTACGCTCACTTATTACAATAAGTGAGCACATCATCAACCTGATTTATTTATTTTTATTTATTTATAGTTAAATAAAACGGTTAATAACCAATTACATTAATTAACATAGAAACAATTACTTACATTATTTATTTTTAGGGTTACATATAAAATTCAATACAAAATACTGGACATCCTTGCATACTTTCTTTCGCAGAAAACCAAACATATTCGCCTAATGTCTGTCCATCTACCGGCAAACACATCGCACTCAGGATAGGCATTCAGGAGGGCGTTTAGCATATCTAGGGTTCGACGTACTGAAGACTTGGCTCTAGCGACAGTATGATGCAGCGGCTTCGCAAATAATTCACGCTGGTGGCGGCACTGATGATGCCTGCTATCGTGCCTGATATCGTCAATGGCTGGATATATGCCATTTGGAGGGGTTTTGCCGTAGTCAGTAGGGTTGGCATGCGAGTAAGCGACCGCAGTTAGTTTGTAGCTGATACACAGAAGGCTTTGCTACCCGACTAGTCGCCTTTTACGACACCCCAGGGATGGTACGGGGTGGTACTGGTAATCTTTGGGCCGGACACCACACGGCTAAAATCCCTATATTGTGCCCTTCATGGGTCCTATATTGTTCTGAGTCTGATGGGCTTTCTCTTTCATTTCTATAGTGCGGACGTTGTCTGAACCGATAACTTAGTTGCTCTGCAACAATATACCCACATTGGAAAATTATAGTATTATTAATTGTGCCCCGCGGTTTACCCGCGTTAAACTTAATTATAGTATATTATATATATCGGCGCAACAACATTAATTAACCAAAAACAAATGCGTCATAGGAGTAGTTTTAAGTCTTTGTTTAAATTACTCTTAAATAGTTAGTTAAACTTAATGAATTTAGTGTTAAAAATCAAGTTACGATTTATAAACTATCTTAACATTTGTACAATTGATGATTTCAATAGTTTAATTTACATTCGTTCATCGAACAAAGAAAATACGTAACATGTTTGTCGCCGCACATTTCGTATAAATACGGCCGACGTGTCGAGTACAAATCACTTTCGTTCGAGCCGTCGGACCGTACGGATCACCTTGTATCGAAGATTGTTATGAAATAAAACTTCACGAAACATATTTCGGGTTTTACTATCGCCATGAGTAAACAACCTTCAGTGGATAACCAACGTGCAGATAATAGTGACGTCAGTCTTGCTGACGTCATCATGACTAAAGACAACGATACCCCCGTTTCTCCGTTATCAGAAGTGGGATTCAACCCAGAAGATGACCAGCGTGGAAACACCCTCGATGACGAAGATAGTGATAGTGTGAGGCAATGAGGTTGCCTTCTGCTAGCTAAAACATTCAGAGTTAAACCCGGATAAGGATAACGTGTACGGCTCCGGACTTACAAAGGACTGCTTTCATGATGTCTTTGAGTCAGGCGGGTTTCGGCGTGGCTGTCACACGTTTTTGACTTTTTGACTTTGTCGGGGTGTACTTACGTACAGCATTTCGACCCTTCAGGATCTTCCGTAATAAGAACCATTACTTTCTATTCTATCCCTAGTGCCCTGAATGCAGTATGCACATACTTCAGTACGTTTGTTAGGAGTAGCTCATTGTAGTCTCCTGGTACTGGATATGCCAGCCGCAGGTTGGTTATTCTATGTCATACCATAGTGGTAGTACTACTACTATTAGTCGTAGTTGGTTCCACCTGTACTTCCATTGGGTTTTGAACCAGCTCTTCTCTACTCCTTTTATGAGCTGTTTAGAGTGTTCCTTGATTTTGGTTCACCTTTGGTTGTGATTAACTGTGGATTTATCTTTGGGGACTGCTCAAGGGCTATCTCAAATTAGTTGGTTGATTGATTTGTTTTTTGCATTTAACCTACTGATTACGCCATTGTGCGTGGGCTTGTTTGGCCCCTCTATCCATTTTGGTTCTGTCTGCAGGTATAAGACGCCTCGAAGGTTAGGTTCGAGTACTTCCTGTAGTGTCTACGGATCATTTAGGAACTTTGCCCGTAGGCAGGAAGCGCTACTGCATTGTGGCGGTATGTTTGCTGGTGATTCTTCAAATTCAGTGCATCCTCTGCAGGGGACTGTCTGTCGCTACTCTGAAGTAGTGTTTGTTTAGTGTGCAGTGCCCGGTAATAGGGTCATACATGGTTTTAAGCACCACTTCTACCCTATGAACCTTCTACGTTGCCAGAAGGTTGTTTGGGCTTTGTTAATCTTCACCTCCGTGTATTTCTTCCAATTTAGTATTGAATCAAGCGTTATTCAGTACCGTAGAATGACGTGGACCAGCTTTAAAAAGATGTTTGCTGCCAGCTGCGGCACTGCGAGCCACGAAAAACTGTCCTAGCCATAGCAGCAAGGAAGGCAGTACCAGCAACGTGACTGGTTCATTGCTGGATAGGCACGTTAACGTCTGTGTCGTTGACACACCAAAGGGCTGTACAATTTTTTAACTTTTCGTAAGTGAGTTAGTCAGCATAGGCCGAATGCAGATACTACGAACTGTCGGAAGAATGATTATTTTCAGGAACATCACACAAGGCGTGTGAAGAATGTAGTCAGATTAAACAATCGAGCACCCAAGCTGCTACATCAACTCATCATCTGATAAACAAAAACCAACCAACACCCAACAGCAGGAATCTGTGCTGCGCCATGCTCTACAATCTGGTGATCAGTTAACCGTATCGGCGGGAAACGAAAAGTCATCTCACCGGAATTCTGTTGCAGAACCAACCAAGCCAGTTGCATCAACCTCACGAAGACCTCAACAACCTTCACAGTAAAGGGCAAGTAACTTAATTCAATAACTCTAAATAACTCTACGAGAACTACTAATAAACCTACGATCACAGCACCTTCCTAATAATATTTCCTTGTATGGTGCCACTGTGATATCAGCCACTCAAAGCACAATATAACACAACTCCTTGTCCCTTAATCTACGAGAACTAAACCTACCCTCACCTTCCTAACCTTATTTCCTTGTATTGCGCTACTGTATGCCACTGTATTAACAAGCTCCAGAGCACAATATAACACCACTCCTTTTTCCTAAATCTACGAGAACTCTACGAGAAATCTACGAGACCTCTACGAGAACTAAACCTATCCTCACCTTCCTAACCTTATTTCCTTATATTGCGCTACTGTATGCCACTGTGTTAACAAGCTCCAGAGCACAATATTACACCACTCCTTTTTCCTAAATCTACGAGACCCTCCGAGAACTCTACGAGACCCTCCGAGAACTCTACGAGACCCTCCGAGAACTCTACGAGACCCTCCGAGACCCTCCAAGACTCTTCGAGAACTCTACGAGACCCTCCGAGAACCTACTCATTGATATTACCAAAAGACTGCAACACAAGTTGCTTACAGACTCACTACTCAGAAAAAAATTGTTTCGTTCTTTTCAGGTCTACGAGAATCCATAACAATCTACGAGTATCCATAAGAATCTACGAGAACCAACGAGGCTGGTGCAGAGCGCACACCGCCTTTCAGAATGGCCGTATCGGCGCAACAACATTAATTAACCAAAAACAAATGCGTCATAGGAGTAGTTTTAAGTCTTTGTTTAAATTACTCTTAAATAGTTAGTTAAACTTAATGAATTTAGTGTTAAAAATCAAGTTACGATTTATAAACTATCTTAACATTTGTACAATTGATGATTTCAATAGTTTAATTTACATTCGTTCATCGAACAAAGAAAATACGTAACATGTTTGTCGCCGCACATTTCGTATAAATACGGCCGACGTGTCGAGTACAAATCATCGTACCGATAAAAAGCCCCCCTCAACGCGGACGGGGGGCCGCGTCATGTCATTAACGTAGAGCGAAAGTTGCACTAAACTCCCTAAAAACCATGATCTCTCGCCCTCTCCCCGTCAGTATCCGCCCAGAGCCGAGGTTCGAGCCCCACAGGGGGCGCCCTCCGGCGCGGGTACTTAGTTTGTAGTTTTATTTGCTAGGCCGGTTAGAGCCCACGCTCACCCCTACTGTCCGGTGAAGCAGTAAAAGCCGAGAGGCTAACTGCACGCGTCACGTTAAAAAAAAAAAAAAAAAAAAAAAAAAAAAAAAAAAAAACGAGTACAAATCACTTTCGTTCGAGCCGTCGGACCGTACGGATCACCTTGTATCGAAGATTGTTATGGAATAAAACTTCACGAAACATATTTCGGGTTTTACTATCGCCATGAGTAAACAACCTTCAGTGGATAACCAACGTGCAGATAATAGTGACGTCAGTCTTGCTGACGTCATCATGACTAAAGACAACGATACCCCCGTTTCTCCGTTATATATAATAATTATATTATATATAATAATTATAGCCTATGTGTTAATCCAGGGTGTCAGCTAACTCCATATCTCCACTTCGTTTAGACGTGAAGAAGTAACAAACATACACACTCACACAGTCACAAACTTTCGCATTTATAATAAGAGTGTGATAACTCATAGTTTACTTTAAACAAACCTTTTACAAATTGTGTTGGATACACAATTTGTAAAAAGTAGTTATGTCTTTCACTTTGCCATAATTTTTTACATTTCTAGGTTTCCTATAAACTTCATTCGTGAATTTACTATTTAAATTCTGTGGATACATGTAATTGTTCCAAACAATTATTGTATATATTTTATAGTTATAGTTTACTGTCATTTATATCTCAGTGTATATAAAGAAAATAACTATTTAAAGCTTAACCTCGAAAGTACGCCGAGCTAGGGGTTTTTCAACGATGCCGATCGATTTTTTATCACATAATATGAACAGAAATATAATAAATTAGTTAATAATTATAATTATGGTACTGCTAGTACATTTTAGGAAATTTGTTATGTATACCCGCAACTACCCCCATCTATGTAACTCCTTTCTTCTTTCACTACCTAGGTTGCCTGGAAGAGATTGTGAAGAGCCTTGTGATAAGGCCATTTGTACTGTAATAATTTGTATACGTTGTCAGTATGTTTCTTGAGGTATACATTAAAGAGTTTTATCTATCTATATAAATGTAAAAGATATAAATTTATACATAATAATAATAATAATAATAATAAAAAAAAAAAAAAAAAAAAGTGTCAGTAGTGACGGTTGTTATTTTTTCAATTTTATTAATATTTATTGTTTAAATTATTATCTCTCGCATTATATTACTTACAAACTTAAAATTACTGTGTAAAATCTATTTAAAATTTTAACATACAACTACGGCTGATAAAATACAAGAAATAATTAAAATATGCAACGACGTTGGTACTTTATACTGTTTGACATGAGTGAAAGTGACAGCTATCACAATGAAAATCCATATCCATACAGACAATAATGTTATAAACAACCAAATATGCTGACCAGACGGAGAGCACGAGCAAGACCCCCGGACTCATCGCCGCGTCGCTCCACCACCCAAGCGTTTGATACCGTCCCAGTGGTGCTTTCGCCAAACTCCACTGCGAACAACGATGACGATGAATATTTTTCTCCGCCGACGTCGTCTCCACCAATACGGCGGCGAAGAGCCCGGCCACCGCGAGAATTGGGACTTACGGGGCAACCAGCCCCGAGCAGGGTCCCCGCTCCCGGTGGTAATGTGCAGCGCATGCGATGGACTAACCCCATTAATGAAAATGTGATGCGCGCATATTTTGAGGCTACACAGGGGGGTACTCAACTTACTGCATATCGTGCTCGAATGCTGTCTTTTTTCCAGGAACTTGAACCAACTGTCAACGTATCGGCACAGCGACTTTCGGATCAGGTACGGGTTATTCAGCGTAATCATATGTTGAACGATACCGTGCTTGATCAGCTGCGCTCGGAGGCCCTCAATAGCCGTATTGTTCCCGTCCCGCCCGTGGCCCAAACATCCACCATGGCCCAACCGCATTCTGTCGCTAGTGCGGGCGACGATGGGGATGATATGACTACTGACGTAAGTAGTATGTACAATGAAATAAGAAGCACCTTTGAGGTTGTGGTTCGAGAATATCGGTCCACGGCAAACCATCTCAAACCACGGTTGCCGCGCTTGCCCATGCATAATAAAAGTAAAACATTAGTGTGCACCCTAGACTCGATAATGGCGGAATACTTTGCCACTAGTGAAGACCTAACGGATATGCATTCTCTCCTGTATTGCGGCGCTATTACCGCATGTCGTGTAGCACGTGTCAAGTTTCCTGATTATGACGGAGCTACACGACCGAGATCTGCTGTACCGACCTGGCAGTGCAGGATTGAACGGCGTATCCGTGAGGCTAGGGTGCTCATTGACAAGCTTCGATCCTTTCAAGAGGGTAACACCCGTCCTCGAGTCATGCGCTTTGTAAAGAAGGTGTTTATGGGGACTGATATCAGTCCCCGCGATTACATATCACATGTTACAGAGCGCATAGATTTCTATAAACAAAAAATTTATGCATGGGCTAGTCGTATTCGGAGATATAAAAAACGCGTGGATCGATATTCCCAAAACCACAAATTCCAAAAGGACCAGAGATGGGTATATAAATTGTGGGAGCAGACTGAACAACGGACTAACGGCGATGGGCCCCGACCAGATAGTGACGCCATGATATCTTTCTGGCGTAATATCTGGTCGGTACCCATCGCTCACTCCGAGGGCGATTGGATGGGGGTCGTTAAACGTGTGTGTGAGCCTATTGAAGAAATGAATAGTACTTCTATCACACCCGACGACGTAGCTAGTGCAGTCTACCGTTTGTCTAACTGGAAATCTCCAGGGCCAGATGGACTGCACAATTTTTGGTTAAAATGGCTACGTAGCTCGCACGAATATTTGGCTATCAAATTCCAGTCGGCTTTAGAGTCAGGTTCGCTCCCACAATTTATGACCACAGGTGTAACCCATTTGATCCATAAGTCAGGTAGTACCGCGGAACCCAAGAACTATAGACCAATTACATGTCTTCCAACCATGTACAAAATTTTAACATCAATATTAAAAACCAAAATCTGCAATCACATCGACAGAAATGCAATTATATCTACAGCTCAAAATGGGTGTAGGAATGGGTCCCGCGGTACTAAGGAATTGCTTCTTATTGACACGGCCATTTGCCAGCAGGCACGCCGACACCGAAAAGATCTGTCGACATGCTGGATAGATTACAAGAAGGCCTATGACTCCGTGCCCCATACTTGGCTTATGAGAGTGCTAGAATTGTATAAAATAAATACAATTTTACGTACCTTCCTGAGGACATGTATGGAGCAGTGGAGTACAGTCCTTCTTTATCCAGGATCTCGCCAGACCTTGGGGAACGGTGAGCCTATAAGGATAGAACGGGGAATCTTTCAGGGTGACAGTTTGAGCCCATTGTGGTTTTGCCTGGCTCTGAACCCTCTGAGCACACTACTAGAGGATTCTGGGTTAGGTTATCGACTGCGGAGAGGAGGACAAGTAATATCACACCTCCTTTACATGGATGACTTAAAGTTATTTGCCTCTAGCAATCTTCACTTGTCAGCGTTACTGAAGCTCACAGAAAACTTCAGTAACTCTATCAGAATGGAGTTTGGTATTGACAAATGTGCAGTCATGCATGCAAAACGAGGGAAGATAGTGGAATCTGAGAGCACCCAACTCTCAGCTTCCATTAACTTAGTAACCCTCTCTGCAACCGAAACCTACAAGTACTTGGGTATTTCACAGGCATTAGGCATCAAAGAGGCTGACATGAAGGAGTCATTGCGGGGGCGCTTCTTGGGCCGCTTGACAAAAGTGCTGAAAAGCCAATTGTCGGGAGGGAACAAGGTGCGTGCTTACAATGGCTGGGTCATGCCAGTCTTGTTGTACTCCTTTGGAATACTCAAGTGGACTCAAACTGAGCTAGACGCCCTGGACCGAACAGTTCGAACGCGGCTGACATCACATCGGATGCATCACCCCCGCTCTTCTGTGATGAGATTGTACATCCCACGGAAATGTGGTGGTCGTGGCTTTTTAAATGCTAAAACTCTGCATAACCGTGAGCTGTATAATCTTAGAAACTATTTCCTACATAATAGTGTGGGTATGCATGCGGACGTGATCGCCGTGGACAATGGATTCACCGCTCTATCCTTAGCCAAAACTAACTGGCGTCAACCTGCGGTACTTAGTACCAGTGACCGCAAGGAGGTATGGCAGAGCAAGGAACTTCATGGCAGATTTTACAAGGCCCTGCATGGGCCAGATGTAGATTTAACAGCCTCAGTAGCCTGGCTACGGTTCGGTGACCTTTTTGCGGAAACCGAGGGTTTTGTCTGTGCAATTACTGACGAAGTAGTAATGACGAATAACTACCGGAGATTTATACTGAGGGATGGTACTGTTGACATTTGTCGGGCATGTCACCGCCCTGGGGAATCCCTCAGACATATAATTTCTGGTTGCTCCCGTCTTGCTAATGGTGAGTATTTGCACAGGCACAATCAAGTAGCCAGGATAATCCACCAGCAACTTGCTCTGCGGTACAACCTTGTGACGTCGGAGGTGCCGTACTACAGATACGTTCCAGAGACAATACTGGAGAATGGCCGTGTCACATTGTACTGGGACAGATCCATCATCACAGATAGGACTATTGTTGCCAACAAGCCTGATATTGTGATGGTGGATCGCCAAGAGCGCCGGGCAGTGATCGTCGATGTTGCTGTCCCACATGATGACAACCTTGTGAAAGCTGAAAAAGACAAGGAAATTAAATACCTTGACCTAGCTCGCGAGGTTGTTGACATGTGGGACGTCGACTCGGCGATCATTGTACCGATTGTCGTTTCTGCCCATGGTTTAATTGCCAAGAGCCTCGACCGTCACCTTAAGAGGCTCGCGTTAGGCAGTTGGGTCAAGGGTCAGGTTCAGAAGGCAGTTCTTTTGGAGACGGCGCGTATTGTGAGGAGGTTCCTCTCTCTGGAGCCTTGACCATCGGTAGCATGGACCCTGCTCCCGTTGCCGATTGGATGTCTATTTTTTATATTTATAAATATATATTTTTTTTTGTAACTATATATTTGTAAATGTATAAAATAAGAATGACACTGAATAAAAGACATAATAATAATAATAATAATGTATTTATTTATCTCTTTCACAAAGGTTTGGTATACATGCGAGTATTACCTATGTAAAGAAATACAGTGAACAAAATACCTATCATACCTTTGTGAGAGACTGGACTTATAAAATATTTAGTTAGTAAAAAAGTAAAAATAAAGTGCAATAAAGATTATGAAAAGTTGTATCCCTTATGTAAAATATTACCAATAGACTTAAAAGTAAAATTCTTAATAGCAATAGAAAACTACTATACAGATGAAAATAAAACTAAAATTAATAATTCATATAATACTATAAATGTAAGACAGGAAAAATTAATTAAACCAACAATTAAAAATTACTATGGAGAGAGGATGACTGAATATCTAGTCCCTAAAATATTTAACGAAATAGACTTACTAAGATTAGAACCTAAAATAAGTAGATATTTAATAAAACGTAAACTTAAGGACATACTGCTCGGCGAATGTGACACTGTTATCAGTGAGTTACATTCGCGCGATGCTGTGGATCGGCTAGTTTAAGATGCTTGAACTTGGATCGACACGCTGCCGCGTGTCTAGATTAGCTGTTTTGTTCTAATTATGTTTTCTCTTTGTTGTGTTTTAGTTTTAACATAGATTTAAGGTTTTAAAATATTTAAGTATATAGTATAATTGTGATATATACCGTTAATATTATATAAACGAGCGCGTCTCGCCAACAAGCTTTGTCGCTTGGCGAGGAACAATTTAATTGTAAAAATTTAATTTTCTTTTATGAATAAACGATTAAAAAAAAATGTATATAGTTGCCCTATGGGGAGATCGAACCCAATTAATAATCTTACCAAATAAGTTGTAATATTGGTTAACTTTATGTATGTCCGTTCGTTTCGTGAATAAAACATAAATCTACAAATATCATGACAGAACAGCAAAAACTTTTAAAATACTTTTTTAAGTATTGAGTTATGTCCGAACTCGTAGAACAAAAGTTGTTTCTTATGGTGTTAGCTATCTTTTTCTACGAGGTTGTTGGTGTTTTAGAAGTAACCCTACTGTATATTGCATGTTACCGAACACTATAGTGTCCAGTAATAAAGCGTATCGAATGCCAAAAACTTTACTCAAACTACTAAACATACTGAATTAATGAATTAATTATGTTGAACATTCTCACATAATGCCATCCTCGTGTCCTCTCTAATAAGAAAACGATCGCTGTCGAATTAACATTATCGTTTCACATCGCCGCTTCCATACTTTATAAAGAGATCAAAAAACAACCCACCGCCGGCAAACAATTTGCATGAAAGCTAACAGAAGTCATGTACTTTTTATTGGCTGCCAGTGTACAGATTGTTCTATTTGCATTTTAAATTGCAACTAATGTAATTGAATATTTAAATAGTGTTAGCAAATAATGTTCGATGCACTGCAGTGCAATATTGAGTATACTAGCTAATATTTAATTTTCCTTTATTTAGTTTTGATGTTAAATTGTGAACTGAAATAATGAGTATCGAGGGAGTTATTTTGGTATAATTTAACGTTTATGGAGAATGTATTTAAATGAGGGTTTGTAGTGCTCACATAAATTATAGTACTTAGGCCACTTATTTACTATTCTATAGTGCCGCAATAAATGTGGCGCACTCATGTGCTCTCCGAGAAACTTAACGAACGTGACTCCTATTGCGCACTCCTGGCCAAGGGGCCCGGATTCGTCGTCGTAGAGTGGGGACTAGCAGTCGTGGTGGGCTGCTACATCTACCCGAATTGCAGCCTCGCAAATTTAGGGGCGTACCTGGACGGGCTAACGACGAGCCATATTAGCTCTTACCAGTCCCATCCGGAACTCGTCCTGGGCGATTTAAACGCTCACTCTGGTGTTTGGGCCGATGCCCGGGATGATATTCGAGGGGAGGTGCTTGTGAACCAGCCGACAAAGTAGTTTAATTTTTGAGCATCTCCGTGCTTCGGAGGGCACGTTAAGCTATCGGTCCCGTTGTAGCCATTAGGCAACAGTTGTTAAGCCATATCAGAGGCCTAATGGGCGGCTTGAGCAACTCTGACACTAAGGTTACCAATAACCCACACAATAAGCACGTAAGTATCTGCTTTTGCCGTTGAGTGTACTAAAATACATTCCTAAATACATATGCAACCTTCGGCTATCAAACGGCAAATTCTCAAAATGCCATAAACAATGTTTTAGTTAAGTCTGGCTTTATCATTGCTTTAAACGACTTTTACGGTATTCCGTTGCGTGGGAGTATGTTTATATTGCAATCGTAACAAAAGGCGGGTTTTGCCCATTAGTAAGTATTTATTAAGACTGCCTCGTTCGTAGCCTCTTCAACTACAAGTAAAATAATAATAATATCTAGGGACAATGTCACACAGATCATCCTAGCCCCAAACTAAGCAAATCTTGTACTATGGGTACCAGGCGACGATATACATACTTACATAGATAGATAAATACTTAAATACATAGAAAACATCCATGACTCAGAAACAAATATTCGTGCTCATCAGACAAATATTTGCACTTACCGGGATTCGAACCCAGGACCACCAGCTTCGTACGCTGGAGCACTACCAACTAGGCTACGGTGACCGTGGTATTATGGGGAGGAGATTATTATTATGTTATCTATACATATTAACCACTTGTTATTAAATGTTGTATGTTATTGAAGATGTCTTTTGGTTTATGCGGCACCTAGGAATAGTTGCCAGACATTGAAACTACAAACATAATTAATCCACTCGTATTAATGCTGGGTTTAAACGTGATGGACAGATTTCATAAATAATTTGCTGTATAACGACGTATGTCTAAATGACCGACCAGCCTTGAAACTAAAGAAGCTATCAAAGTATTATTTTTTTCTTTTTTTATAAAGACAACGCCCGCACTAGGGAATCTTATCCCTACGGTGACCGTCAATAAGGTCTAATCTAATTCTGAGTTGACCTAAATCTTTGGCACGTCACATTATTTTATTAAAATGCAGTTTTAGGAAATAATTTGCAGCGAGCGTTACGAGACATGTAGTTGCAATCATTTATTTAATTGTCAGTTGTCTGGTTGCCATAGTAGAAGCTCTGCCTAGTTTGGGAGCAGATGGCAGTGTGGTAGTTGTCCAAAGTTATTTATGAAAAATATTTATATAAAATCCACAACAAGCAATAATTGTACAACTTCCTGCTCATTATAATAATAATAATATTTAGAGACAATGTCACACATATCATCCTAGCCCCAACTAAGCAAAGCTTGTATGGGTACCAGGCGACGATATACATACTTATATAGATAAATAAATACTTATATACATAGAAAACATCCATTACTCAGAAACAAACCACCATTATGGAACCACACTTTTAATAGACATGAAAATACTGACTTGTTTAAATACATCTGTTCATTTTCTTGATTTATGACAAGTCAATAAACAGTGTAGGGTATTACATAAATGTACAAGATGGAAGAAAATAATAACTTAGTATAACGTAATATAACAACTCAGGAAAAGAATTACAGATCTAGATCTTAAAATTAAATCTCCCAACAAAGAATAACATGATTGAAACATAAATCTCCCAATACCTTCTATTTTGTTTCTCATTACTCGATAAATTTCTATGAACTCTATAGGTTGAAAGTAGGTACCCTACTTTTTGACTCCAGAGTTCATAAAAAGTCAGAAGTGTCACCAGAAATTACAATTTAACTTACTTAAAGAAAACAACAAATTTACTGACGAAATTCCAGCTAATTCCAGCAGACATACCTACAATTTTGTATCGTTTTCTTTTGAAATAAGCTAGACATACGACAAACATAAGTTATAAGTATAGTATGGCAACGAAGTTAAATTGATTTTGATAAGTGAATACTTAGGTACCTACAGGATCAAATTATGTTTGGATTGTACACATTATGTGAACATACGAAAGAATTTTCAGGGTTTTATACAACTAGTTCTGTAGCCTTTATTGACGAATATTAAAGAATATATTACAGTAATATCATTTATATCCTTAATGAACCTGTTGGCGTGGTTGGCAATGGCTTATTTTTCACCCAGAACAGATTTTTGTGTGCATGAGCATGTCTGTTTGTCCTGATTCTGGGTGTAAGCACACTAATATCATAAAGGCGAAAGTTTGTGAGCGTGTACGTTTGTTACTTCTTCACGTCTAAACGGCTGGAGCGATTTTAATAAACTTGGTATGGAGTTAGCTGACTGGATTAACATAGGCTATAATTTATAACGTTAAACGCGGGTGAAACCGCGGGGCACAGCACTCCCAGACTCAGAACAAACCGACATATTCTTGCACATTTTTGTCCTGGGTAGGAATCGAACCCACAACCAGCGGCATGAAAGGCAAGTACCTACCCAACCACACCAACTAGCAACTGGCCCGTCAAAGATAACAATAATACAACGAAAATGAGATAGCAATATTATGATAACTATACAATTACAGTAGATACATAGTTATTGAACCAATTTGAACCAGTGTTTAGTAAGTGTATGCCATAAATGAACAAATAAATAAAATCGAATATTAGTATTGTATCGTACATAGACTCACGCCTGTTTCCCAGAGGAGTAGGCAGAGACATCGGATTTCCATTTGTCACAATCTTTGCACACGTCTTTAGCCTCAATTACTGTCATTATATTCTTCATACATGCTCGCCGGTTTAGGGTACTTCTGACCTGCCCTTTCTTGAGAAATTGAATTTTCTTAACTTAAAAATACCACAGACCTCAGCCGTAACTTAAATAACAGCACAGAAAGATTTATTTATATATTCTAATAAATACATCATCTACTTAACACTAAATATTTGAAGATTACAAGTTATTGAGTTTAAGACATGAAAAAACGCCCAAGCTACATTTATGTGGCAATAACTTCAAAGCATATAATAATAATATCCTGGGACATTATTTACACACGGCCATCTGATCACAAACTAAGCAGAGCTTGTACTATGGAAATCAGATAACTGATATATTACATATACTACTTTTCTTTTGTAAATACATACTTATTTAGATAATTACACCTAGACTCAGGACAAACAGACATGTTTATGCACACAAAAATCTGTCCTGGGTGGGTATCGAACCCACGACCTCTGGCGTGAAAAGCAAGCATTTGCCAGTCACGTCAACAGGCCCGTGAAATATGATCGGAATCATTAAACTCCTTGTTTTCTGATATTATTATGGTAATAATCTATCTGCTTCGTAAAACCTTTATTGACTCTACAAACGAATAGTAACGTGATTTCCTAGCATCGCATGTTCCATGCATAAATGCATTTGTATACATATTAAAATGTGGACAGCAAAATATTGCGACAAATTTAAATATTCCATCAAAATGTTATTCTATTCATAAACAAAAACAAGTTATGCAACAAAGCTTCCATACAGTTGTTTTTATCTATAGGCAAGTGATACGTTTCAAATACGAGTAGTCAAATTGAACTCAAAAATAACTGCAAAATATATAGTTTAAAAAATACTTTCGACTTTAAATACACATGCACAAAAATTCATACATAGGTTTTATTTTTATGTCATAGGGCGAAAAACGAAGAAGCGGTTCACCTGATGGTAAGTGATCACCGCCGCCCATGTACAGACGCCAGCAGATCATTTACCCCAATCTGTCAAATTTCCCCAATTGAATGTGAATAAGGTTCACATTCAATTGGGGAAATTTTGGTTGAAAGCTTTTAGTTGAAAATCTATAAAAGATATTTGACAGATTGGGTTAGCTGGATATGCTGGCGTCAGCACACTCGCAACACCAGAGATGTCACGGGTGCGTTGCCGGCCTTTAAAAGTGTCAGCAAACAAGTGTTGCTAACCCTTCCCCCCACCCTTATGAGTTCTGGCGACCTTAGGTACTCACACGCAGAAGTCAAAGTCAAAGTAACTTTATTCCGTAAAAATTTTATTTTACATTTAAACACAACATTAAAGTTATTATTAAGGAATGTCTTCTGTAAGGTGGAGGTACTTCCCCAGTTGAGCGAAGTTTGAGCGAAAGAACACTTGTGCCCTTACTTAATCATCATTCAACCTGTTCCTTTTTAACGTCGGATGAAAATATAACGATATTGTAAGAATACAGATTTGTATAATTCATTAAAAATCCTTAATAAACAAGCTTACATAAATAAATAAATAATAAATAAACATTAAATACGTGAAATGGCATCTGTCACCACTAATTGTCAGGGAGATAAGAAGAAATCGTCTAGTTATTTGAACCTAAGATCTGCGGTTGTACACGCTACCGCCAGACCAAAAAGTCCATAAATGATGTTTATTAATGTCCAACTGCAGGGCAAGGTCTCCTCTAACTTTGAGAGGGGATAAGCCTTTTTTCCACCACGATGGCCATATACATCGTATGGATTGAGAGACTTCACGCGCCATCAAGAATATTTTAGATAACTCGCATTCTTGCAGGCTTATCCGCAATGTTTTTCTCCTCCGTTTTAAGTACGACATAATTAATTTTTAATACGCTTATGAGTTGGAAAAGTCACTAGAGCGCGCCTTGATTGCGAACTCTGACCACTAAACTCCTTTGACCAAGAATCTATTCTTTACGGAAGATTTTTAAAGCCAAATTCAACAATCATCAGAGCTTCCTTTCACAGTTTTTAATTGAAGTGTTTTATTGTTGTCCCACTTGTCGCCATCTTAGCTTTGAATGGACATTTACGACGATAATTGTTCAACGGGCTGGTGGGCATGGTAGGCAGTTGCTTTTCACGCCGCAGGTCATGGGTTCGATTCCCACTCAGGACATATATATGTCGGCATGAACATGTCTGTTTGTCCTGAGTCCAGGTGTAATTGTCTATATAAGTATGTATTTACTAAAGAAAACCCCGGTTGAACAGGCAAGCTCCGCCATAATTTTATTTAGTATATTTTTATTTTATTTATGTCTTATAAGTGACCTGACTGGCTGAGCCCTGCTTGTTATACTCATAACTTGCGAAAACAAGATTAACGAGATCAAACTGCATTTAAATCGCCGTGTCGCCAAATTACAGGTGTTTTTAATTTCAAGCCTATTATTACTATTCGTCTATGTAAGTACCTCTTAAAACCACATAGCTCTTAATAAGAGGTATTTTTGTATTAAAGCCCCTATCTATACATATAATAAAATCGTAGGAACGTCAAAACTGTACATTGAATATATTTTAAAAAGGATACTTGGGGCGTGATCTACAAGCGATATCGAAACCAAAAAATCTTTTTTTGAATTTTTGTCTGTGTGTCGGTTTGTCTGTATTTATGTCCGGGCTAAACTCAAAAAGTACTATATGGGTTTACTTACAATTTTGCATGAATATTACTAAGAGGTCGGGTCAACATATAGGCTATATTATCACGCTATCACCTACGGGGGAGGAGCTGTGATAATTCATAAAATTTAACGCGGGTAAAACCGCGAGGCACAGCTAGTTTATAATAAAATCGCAACCTTTCCAAAAACAATAATATCAGGACACTCAGCCTTTACAAATTTAAATAAACCATTCTACGGTGGCTAAAATTCTATGATCAAGAGTCACTTCTAATAGTCCTTCAATAATAAAATCACAATAAACAGGTCACACTCACATATGCACACCACAACTTGGGACTGATCTTATGTTACTATCTCTTACTTTTTATTATAATTAATATTATAATTTAATTTATGGACCTTCTCAAGATCAGGACATATAATCCGAAACGACCAGTTTATCACAAATATAATAGAAGGGAAGACATACGCAAGAAGAAAGAGAGGAAGACTGAGAAGAAAGTTTACGGATCAACTTAAAGAAATGTTACAAGTGGACAGTTATAAAGAAGAAAAAGTGATGGCTCTACAACGGGATAAATGGAGAATCCTACACAGACAAGTAACAGGCACTTAAATTTTAGATAGATGGAATTTAATTTAAATTTAATTATAAATACCAAACATATGTTGTAATTTAGTCTTATAGTCTGGGAATTGACGGTATTATACGTCCGTGCCTCGGACAGCACGTAAAGCCGTCGGTCCTGTACCTGACCTCTTTCCGGTCGTGTCGCCTAGGCGTCCCATCGGATCATGAGAGTGATGGAATAGAAAGTGCTCCTGTGTTTGCGCACACACTTGAGCACTATAATATGTCCCGAGCAGATGGCTTATCTTTGTTGAGACTGGCCGCCGTGGCCAAAATTCGGCTAGGAGGACTTTATATTATGGTAGGCAATATCTTCTGGGGTACAGGTTCACGCCAAGTCCAAAATACAGCTATATTACAGCTATGTTGCAATTGTTTAGTTGATAATAAAGAATTTATTATGATTACTATTTGACCACTAACTCCACAATCCAACGGTCTTATTACAACGCTATCAAGTACTACATAAAAAAAAAAAAAAAAAACTTTATCACTAAGTCGTAATATTGCGCGCTCCGCTCCTTCTTGGCCGGCTTTATCAGACTCCTATTATAACATTAAAGTAGACATAAAAATAAATTTTGTTCACCAGCATCTATAAATGTGTTCTGCATTCAACAACCGTCGCCCAATTTTAATATAAAGATCGCATCTAAAGATACGAACATCTTATTATATCTGGTGGTCTCATCACAAGATTATATGAAGTTGTAGTTTTAGTTCGAAATCAGACATTTCTGGATAAGACCTGTAAATGAAATACTATTGTATTATAGCCGGTTGGCGTTCTTGGTATATACTTGCCTTTCACGCCGCAGGTCGTGGGTTCGATTCCCACCCAGGACAGATATTTGTGTCTTGAGTCTAGGTGTAATTATCTATATAAGTATGTATTTACAAAAGAAAAGTAGTATAATATGTAGTATATCAGTTATCTGGTTTCCATAGTACAAGCTCTGCTTAGTTTGGGATCAGATGGCCCCAGGTGATGGTCCCAGGATATTATTGTTATTTTTTATTGAGTAAGTTAAGTTGTACCTAATTTTTTCCCGTCGACCCGAGGAATATATACCAGAAAACGGACGGCAGGATCTCTCTGTAGCCTATGAGTATCGTATTGTGATCGCCAACTCGTCTGCCAAGCGTGGCGATTATGGCAAATCCTTCCCAATGGTGGTCACCGTAGCCTAGTTGGTAGCGCTCCTGCCTACGAAGCTGGTGGTCCTGGGTTCGAATCCCGGTAAGTGCAAATATTTGTGTGATGAGCACGAATATTTGTTTCTGAGTCATGGATGTTTTCTATGTATGTAAGTATTTATCTATCTATATAAGTATGTATATTGTCGCCTTGTACCCATAGTACAAGCTTTGCTTAGTTTGAGGCTAGGATGATCTGTGTGACATTGTCCCGAGATATTATTATTATTCCAAATCCAATCGGCTGATACGGTTAATTAATTTCTGGCAAAACACTTGCAGCTCCTCTGGTATGGCGAATACCCATGGGCGGCGGTGATCACTTACCATTTAATTAGGTGACCCTCGTTTGCCTTGCATCAAATAAAAAAAAAATATTGTCAGTACAATACATACATTCATCTATACTGATTTTAAGGAGGTAGTCCACCAAGGGCACCCATCTGAATGGCACCTGCGCGAATGGCACCTAGCTTAGTCCACGAAAATCAATCTACCTACCTATCAATATTTTTGACAGGAGCTCTTCGTGGATTCAATTTATTTTTTACAATCACTAGAACGTTTATTAACACCACTAATATTACGCACGTTAAGACTAGTATTTTCTTATGTTTAAGCGAATGTTACACATTGAAATTAAACTACTATCTATCCGTTAATATCCGTTAAAAAGTAGTTTAATTACCATTCAGATGGGTGCCCTTGGTGGACTACCTCGTTTTAGGTGCCGGTTTTACATATATGACTACTTAATTATTTACGCTATGTTGTAACATAAACAATCTAAAATAAAATCAAATAGAAATATATCATGTAATTTTTGCCATTTTTCTTAGAAACAAATTAACTTTGTTTATGCTTTGTGTATTCAACCTGCTATCAATAACTAGAAAAACTTTAAAGTATATTTTAGTATTAATAGATTTAACTGTTTTATTTTATCTTTTTTTTATTATAATGATAAAAACGGACTGTAAAGAAGTTAACATTTTTGTAGGTCTCGCAATTTCATCTACAATTGTTACTATGACTATGATGATTATCCTTCAAGATCTTTAATGATGTCTTGATTTGGTCAAACAGTACTAGACTTGCTCTACTTCACGCAATAAAACCCTGGTACAACCTTTCCTACAGCAGAATGATGGTAGCGTCACCCCTGTCAAAGAATTAGAGTCTAGACAATGAAATTGTATTGGAGTGGTGGCATAATAGTCAATTACTGTACTCAGTAGAATCAAGACTTTCGCGGACTGTAAAAAGAGGCCATCAGAAGAATAAATAAGAATCAGAATATAAGAATAAAAATATCTTTATTATACGTATTTAATATTTGTATTTATTATTTGTAATATGTTTATATTTTCTTTTTATTTTATTTTTTCATTATGTGTACCCATAGGTACTATTTGTCATGTATCTATACACCGACAACTGCCCTTCTCAATAACTCCATTCTCCGATCTTTACTTTGGTTGTCTGGAAGAGATCACATTTTGTGATAAGACCGCCCATTATATACTTTTAAAGTTTAAATTGTTTTTATTTTTATTTTGTAATACTTTGGTGTACAATAAAGAGTTTATCTATCTATCTATAATTATTTCAGTAAAGCTTCACAGAGTGTTAAAAACAACTTTGATCCCAAACTAGGCATTGTGACTGTATCTTGGGTACCAATCACATGGGTTGTGCTTATTATTTAATATAGGTTTATATGGACAAGATTCATAATTAAATCATCATCATCATCATATCAGCCGATAGACAGCCACTGCTGGACAAAGGCTTCCCCCAAAGATCTCCACAATTGCCAGTCTTGCGCTATTCGCATCCAGCAGTTTCCAGCGGCCCGCACAAGATCATCGGTCCATCTTGTAGGGGGCATGCCCACGCTGCGTCTTCCGGTTCGTGGTCGCCACTCGAGAACAATAATTTAAAGGAACATAAATTTGTCATTTTCATTGTGACTTCCAGAAAAGCATATTATTTTAACGATAAAAGCCAAGCTGGGGTATAATTTCATCTTTCAGAAAACCTAAATCAAAATCAAAAAGTCATTTATTCCGTTAATATATTACATTTGTGTGGAAATGCAGTTGTAATAACTTAATGTTATCCTGAGTGTAAGTTTGCCAGAATACGGGGGGAATGGTGATCAAGAACGCATAAGTGATATACCTTGGGATTGCAAACGTCCAAAACCTATGGCTATCCGCTGCGAAACGGGTTAAGCGTCAGTCAATAGTTATGCCGTTGTTTTGTTGGGTTTTTAATCATGCATTATTTAATATGAATTTAATAGGTATTAGTCGTTTTGCTTTTGTTCTCTTGAACCTGGCATTACAGTTTGAATCTGATAATATGTTTGTGGCTACATGTATAATATGAATATTTTTTGTGGCTTTATCTGTATATAATTAAAGTTAAACAAGGAACTAATGTGATTTGCTAGCCCTATTTTTGGATATATGGAATTCATGAGCAGATACCTGATATTGGCTTACTGCAGCTTATGTTCATCCTAAACATTTTGTTGTCAAATTCCATTAGTCTTAATAATAATAATAATAGGGAGTCAAACCTCGCCGCTGGAGGACCTCTATTTTTTACATATTTATTTATATAAATTGTTTTCTTTTTTGTTTCAATTTTATAGATATAAATATGTTAAAAATAAGAACTTAAAATAAATAATTTGCAATAATAATAATATATAATAATAATAATGATTCTTTATTTGCAATGAATAGTGTCTATACTATAATAAATTAGTTTCTACTGCATAGTGGTACAACCGTAAGTCAGAGAGAACAGACACCTCTCTCCCGTGCTAGGAATTAACCTGTGTTACGAGCAGAGAGGGGCTCACCCCGACTCAGCTCTGTACCTAAAGGCATGATGTAATAATAGGTAACAGTATGTCAGTATGCCATATAGGTATATGTATGTCACATCTAGTTCTTCGTGCTTGCATTACTTCCAGCAGATTCTTGCGGGTACTGGTTGTTAGTAACCAGTTCACTTAGATCCCTTCGATTCGCATGGGGTTGTTACTTCTCGACCGGAAACCACACGACTCGACACAAAGTAATTACCTGTACAAATTTAACAAGATCTATCAGGTTTGTCCTTCGTGGATTTGTCTGCCTGTTGGCGTGGTTGGTAGATGCTTGCCTTTCACGCCGCAGGTTGTGGGTTCGATTCCCACCCAGGAAAGATAGTCTGATGTCCTGAGTCTGGGTGTAATTATCTATATAAGTCATCATCATCATAATCATCATATCAGCCGAAAGACGTCCACTGCTGGACAAAGGCCTCCCCCAAAGATTTCCACAATTGCCGGTCTTGCGCTATTCGCATCCTGCTGTTTCCAGCGAACCGCACAAGATCAACGGTCCATCTTGTCGGGGGCCTGCCCATGCTGCGTATTCCGGTTCGTGGTCGCCACTCAAGAACCCTATATAAGTATGTATTTACAAAATAAAAGTAGAATAATATGTAGTGTATCAGTTATCTGATTTCCATGGTACAAGCTCTGCTTAGTTTGGGATCAGATGGCCGTGTGTAAATAAAATAATGTCCCAGGATATATCATAATAGTAAACCATACCTAGCTCTTACATTTTTCATTGATTTGTACCGTATATCAAAGTATACAGATTGACATTAAAATGGACCCATTTAGTAGGTATACACAGCCTGTCTATGGTTCAAATCAGACTAATATTATAAAGGCGAAAGTTTGTGAGTGTGTGAGTGTGTATGCTTGACGGCACGTGTGGCGCAGCGGCTAAGAAAGTCGCGTCTCCGCTTCGTGTCCCGGATTCGATTCCCGCGCCGTACAACTATTTGTGAGACCCATAAATAGTTGTTCTGAGTCTGGATGTAATTTGTGTCCGTCTATATAATATTTTTGTAAAGTACCCCGCATCACAGGGATTAGATTCCCTAGTAGTCTTTTAAATAAAAAAAATGTTTGTTACTTCTTCCCGTCTAAACGGATGGAGCAATTAAAAAAATGGTATGTAGTTAACTGCCACTCCGGATTAACATACCTATAGGCTATGATTTATACATTTTAACGCGGGTAAAACCGCGGGGCATAGCTAGTAACTTATAAACTTTAGAGAAATAGAGTTATAAGAGTTTTTCCCCTCAAAGTAAGAGATATCATCGTTGTAGTTCGTAGCGAACGGAGTATGTCAATAAGGGAGTGTGTAGACTTTTATAACAAAGTCTGATTTCAACCGCAACCCGTAACTTTCTCTCCCGTTCGCCCCAGGCGGCAATGCTAATGAATATTTGCTGTAATAAACTGTACTACACTGGAATATAATATTACCAGTATGAGCGTAAATGCGAAACGGTTTCACTTTCGAAGAATACCCTTGCGGCTAACTCTTGGTGTGCTGATAACTTTAATAGTGTAAAAGGATCGATAGCTTCAAGACTACGTAGCAACGTATTCATATGTAGTAACCCTTAGGGGGCGCTGATTGCTTGTTAGTTATGAGATCTCCTTTTTAGGGCCCTGGAAAACCAAAAAGAGTTGGAGCAGATAATTAAACCTACGTCATCTGAATGTCTATCTGTCTGATAAACTGTCATGTATTTTCTCCGTACCTTGTTCTGGCAGCGGAAATACATATGCAAAGCAACATTATTAGAATATAGTATATATTATGAGGGTCCAGATTTTTTTTTTCTTCTTATATCGGCAATCAGTCAGTAGACTATGAGTCGATGGCGTGTCATAATGTTTATCATGTCGAGTATGCTCTCTAGTGAGAGCAACCACTCATCATTGGGGCCTAGAGCTAATGTCTATCTTGTAGCTCTAGGATGTTGTGGCGCTTCAGTCGTCTCACATGGTTCTGGGTTGTTAACTGGCGTGCTAATTGATTGGGATGATTCATTAGCCGCTCCTTATTTCTCTCTGATGTATCTCGGATTTCCTCCTTCGCTGTTTTCACTGACAGGTGTTGATGTATTTTTTAGGGTCCAGATTAAAAAAAAAAACTTTTTATAGCTTCCCAGCAATCATTCTACTAATACTATAAATGCAAGTGTAATTTTGTGATTATGGATGTATGATGGATGCATGTATGAACGTTTGTTACTCATTCACGCAAAAACTACTGAACGGATTTTGATGAAACTGTGTATGGATTTTGATGTAATCCAGCTAGTAATATTATAAAAAAAAATATTAAATTTTTTGTATGTTTGATTGTAATGGATAAACGCAAAAATGCTTTAAGTAATTTAAAAAATCTTTATTAATTCGAAATAATGTCAGTTTTATTAACTATTACTTATTATATATATATATATATATATATATATATATATACATATACCTTGGAATATATGTAGACGCGGACACCATACGTTTAGTAGGTTTTAAGATAAGTTTCAGGGTGCCATATAAATAAAGGTTTATACAACTTTTATAGGTTTGAATATCTCCCATTTCGAGATTCTTGACGTAATTAATATTCCTGAACTAATACGAAATTTACATCAATGTAACCGAAGGTATCAAAACTATGCCCATAAAAGTAATTAGGTACATATTAAGCGTAAAGTACAAATTAAAAAAAAACTTTAATAATAATACTTTCTATTTATGTAATAAGATAAGAGAGGCAGGGCACAGCGTTCCTTCGCTCAAACAGCAGCCCGACTGGGGAAGTACCTCCACCTTACAGAAGACATTCCTTAATAATAACGTTAATAATTTTAATGTTGTGTTTCCGAGTGTGAGTAAGATCGCCAGAGCTCATTGGAGTGGGGGAAAGGTCAGCAACATTTGTTTGCTGACTTATAAAAGCCGGCAACGCACCCGCGACACCTCAGGTGTTGCGGGTGTCCATGGTCGGCGGTGATCACTTACCATCAGGTGACCCACTTGCTCGTTTGTCGCCCTCTGATATAAAAAAATGGTGGGAAACCGTGGTGGAACATTGTGTTATGACATTAAACCAGAAATATAATGACCTAAACTTTGGTAAAAACTATAAATGAACTTTGGTCTGCTCGATATTTATGGCAAAATATATCTTTGGATAACATTGAACTAACTTGCCCTCTAAAAGTTTCAAAAGTTTGTCCACATGACAACCAAACCAAACGTGAATGGAGTAAAAGAAACAAAACTAACATGCTTATTGACGTTTGGAGCTACCAACTCGTCCATTTTGTTTTGGCGGCCCGCCGCCGCCGCCGCGCCGCCATTTTGCTTTTTTTATGTTTTACTTTTTAAACTTTTAAAGCGGGCCCAGTAATTGACAGACGCGGTCTTCGATTTGTGATCTTCTCCTCATATCTTTTGCGTAATTTATGCCGAATTTAATTTAAGCTGGCAACCGGAAAGTGACTTTGTTATTTATGGTACGATTAAGACCTATATTTTTGGTTCCCATTGCATATCTTTGCGAATTAAATGGGATTACATAAAGATTACAAAGTTGTGCGCAAATCTTGACAGCTCTTGCGATTTAATCAGTGTGTTAAGTATTGTCATTGGGTGGGGAATATATTGCCAATTAATGCCATCAACGTGGGAATTAAAGTGGTCAGCAGGTGTAACAGATAATAAAACGAGAACCTGATAAGCTTGTATTCTGAATTTATAATACGCTTATATGTAGGTACTAACGTATGATTTTGTTTGATATTTTACCTTCTGACTTAAGTACCTACAATGATGCGTCATTCTGTGTGTCTCTTTTTTCGTCGTTTCGTATTTATTATCATATAGGGGCTTTAATACAAAGAAATACCTCTGTTTAAGAGCTATGTGGTTTTAAGAGGTACTTACATAGATGAATAGTAATAATAGGCTTGAAATTAAAAACATCTGTAATTTGGCGACACGGCGATTTAAATGCAGTTTTATCTCGTTAATCTTGCTTAAGTTATGAGTATAAAAAGCAGGGCTCAGCCAGTCAGGTCACTTATAATACGAAAAATAAAATAAAAATATACTAAATTAAATTATGGCGGAGCTTGCCTGTTCAACCGGGGTTTTCTTTAGTAAATAATAATAATAATAATAAATTCTTTATTTCTCAGTATATGGTACATTGAGGTCTTACATTTATAATTAGATCACATATACTACCATTGCTGGTGTAGAAATAATAAAAGGATATTTCATGCAACTACTAATACATAAAAAAGCTATTACAGGAATTATCACCACAAATTAATAAATTATAAAAAAATGTCAATTAGAACAAAATAATAAATTACAAAAATACAATGTCATGATGAGATCAATTAACTAAATAATAATATTCCCCTTGTATGTCAACATTTTACAATTTTTTAGACCAAAAAATAATTAACAATAATAATAAAAAGTACAGACGAAAATTACAATGTTAAAATGTATAATTTAAAAATTCATTAACAGAATAAAAACACATGTCCAATAACCAAGCAAATATTTTAGATTTAAATTTATTCAATGGTAACATCCTAAGGTCTGTTGGCAACTTATTAAAAATTTTAATTGCCATACAATGGAAATTACTAGTATACAAATGTAATCTTTGAGCAGGTACAAGCAATTTACCAAGATGTTTATTATTTAGTCTTGCGGAGACGTTTTGGTTTGGTGGAAATCGAGCAGGATTCCTTTTAATAAATAAGCACATTTCGAAAATATAAAGGCATGGGAGTGGGAGAATGTTCAATTCTTTAAACAAAGGTTTACAGTGGTCCACATATTCAGCTCCGCTTATAGCTCTGATACATTTTTTTTGTACAATGAGTGCTCTTTCCACATCCACTGAATTACCCCATATCACTAAGCCATACCGCAGCACCGATGAAACATAGCCATGGTAAGCGCTGAGGGCTGTTTTTTTGCTAGATATTAATCTAAGTTTCCGAAGAGCGTACACAAATTTATCTAGCTTGGTGCATACTCTTGCTACCTGTTCTTTCCAGTTAAGTTTGCTGTCAAATACTATTCCTAAAAATAATGTTGATTTTATTGGTTCTAAAATAGTATTATTATAATGTAAATTAAAATTAAATGAATTAAATTGGATTAATTTAGTTTTGTCTATATTGACATGAAGATTGTTGTCTCTTAACCACTTCATGGCAATCGTTAACTCGTTTTTAGTTTCAGTTTCTAAATCCCTTTTGTTTAAACATTTTATAACCAATGTAGTATCGTCAGCAAATTGGATACATTCATGATTTAAAGATTGTTTAAGGTCATTTATATACAATATAAATAGCAATGGCCCTAGTACACTTCCTTGTGGGATGCCAGAGTTGTTATTCCTTAGTTCTGAAGTATATGTTTTCATAGAGTTATTTTCTATTCTTGAGATAACAGTTCTCTGTTTTCGGTTAGATAAATAACTTTTGAGCCAATTATATGCATTTCCCCTAATACCGTATCTCTCCAATTTGTAAAGAAGACGTTTGTGTGACACAAAATCAAACGCCTTGCTCATATCTAAGAATACTGATAGAACGTACATTTTGTTATTTAGAGCTTCAGTAACTTGTTTAACTAATGAATAACAGGCTAGTGTCGTTGAGCTGAATTTTCTAAATCCAAAGTGACTATCAATAATAATTTTGTGTTTTGTTAAAAATTTTATTAGTTATTCATGCATTGCTTTTTCAAAAATTTTTGCAAAAATTGGTATCAGTGTAATAGGCCTATAGTTACCCATATCAGTACGACTGCCTTTTTTTAATAGTGGCTTTATGATTGATTCCTTTAGCCGACTTGGATAAATGCCTTCCTCAAATGAAAGGTTAATTAGGTAACTAAGTGGTGATGATATGAATTAGGCACTTAACTTTATTATTCTTGTACTTATTGCGTCATGTCCGGTAGAATTGGTATTGACCAAAGAATTAATAATATTTATAACGTCAGTCTCATTCACAGGAGTCAGAAATAAACTATGTATAGTACTTATAATGTCAATGTTATTTATGTCAAGTTTAGAATTTAAATTATTTATATTACTAGTCAGATCAATGAAAAAGTTATTAAATTGGTCACATATGTCATTAAGATTATTAATTTTTTTGTCATGGATTAATAATTCATTAATGTCATTGGTTTTAATATTATTATTGACATTAGTTTTTATGATTGACCATGTCGCTTTGCATTTATTTTTGCAATTATAAAGGAAATTGTTGTTGTTTATTTGTTGTGATTTAGATATACATTTTTTCAATATTTTAGTGTAATTAATATATTTCTTTTTGTAGAAAGTTTTGCTTATAGCTTCGTGTTGGTATTCGTAATATAACAATCTCTTTTTAATGCAAGATATTTTTAAACCTTTACTAAGCCATTTATTTTTGATCGGTTTATTGCTTCTCCTAACACGTATTTCTGGAAAACATAATTTGTAAAAAAGCAAGTCGTGGAATATGTTGAAAGCCTTATTACAGTTTGACTCTTCGAACACCTCACTAACATTCAAAGATGCCATGCATTGTAGAAATATAAAAATATATATATTAATTTAAATTAAGTATGTATTATTTATATAATTATAATTATATAAATAATACATACTTATATAGATAATTACACCTAGACTCAGGACAAACAGACATGTTCATGCCCACATATATCTGTCATGAGTGGGAATCGAACCCATGACCTGCGGCGTGAAAAGCAACTGCCTACCATGCCCACCAGCCCGTTGAACAATTATCGTCGTAAATGTCCATTCAAAGCTAAGATGGCGACAAGTGGGACAACAATAAAACACTTCAATTAAAAACTGTGAAAGGAAGCTCTGATGATTGTTGAATATACCTACCTACCTAGATATATTTTTTCAATTTGGCTTTAAAAATCTTCCGTAAAGAACCTCTCAGTACAAATTGTTTCCAAATTGAATCGAAAACGTCGCCTAACTTATTGCGAATATTAAGTCAACTTATAAGGCCCCGGTGGCAAAAGCTGATATACCTATACCGAAACTGAAACCGATTGTAAATCTGCTGCTCAACCATTCCGTACTTCTATTATAGAAAGAGAAGATTTGATTTTTGTAAACACTAGAACTACTTAACGGATTTAAAAAATTATTAAGTTATAGAAAGCTATCATAATATGTATGCTAATTATTATATATATCATAATATATATAATAACAATGCAAGTAACATGGGCATTATTTAAGAAAAAAAAGATCTCTTCGCAATTACTTTAAAATTTGCCTATAAAAGTCATCATTTTACATAGCATTTTCTATATTATAATGTTTTACTGCATGTAAATGACTGTTTATATTAAACAAAAAAAACATAATTTAATATTTCATAAAATATTCATAAAATTATGTATTCGTAATATATGGGATATATATTACGAATACATAATTTTCTGAATATTTTTTCATAAAATATACTACAAAGTGGTATCGACAGGGTGTTATGAAAGGGTCGCTACGCTTACTTAAAGAAGTAACATTAAATGAGGCACCCTTTTAATTTTAAAGTAGAGAGAGGCTTTTATATAAATAAGGACAAAAAACAAAAATAATCTTGCACAATATGGGCTTTTTTAGCATGAAAGAGTAGACTGGAGACTACCTACATGTTTGAGGTAGTCTTCAACATGTAGGTAGTCTCTCTGCCTCGTTGGTCTAGCGGTAGCGTGTTCACCCGCAGATAACGAGGTCCTGGGTTCAAATCCCGGGTCGGGCCAATAGTGATTTTGGGACTTTTCTGTAAAAAGAAAAATTTCTCAGCATCAGCCCGAAGTCTGGGAGTTGGCGGTATTATACCCCCGTGCCTCGGAGAGCACGTAAAGCCGTCGGTCCTGTACCTGACCTCTTTCCGGTCGTGTCGCTAGTCGTCCCATCGGATTATGAGAGTGATGGAATAGAAAGTGCTCCTGTGTTTGCGCGCACACTTGAGCACTATAATATGTCCCGCGCAGATGGCTAATCTGTATTGAGACTGGCCGCCGTGGCCGGATTCGGCTAGGAGGACATTATTATTATTATTACATGTTTGAGTTATGAAATCGCAGATACTTTTCTGATTGATCACACTTTAATAATAATAATGTCTCCCTAGCCGAATTTCGGCCACGGAGGCGAGTCTCAATAGACTAGACATCTGCGCGGGACATACGAGTATTATAGTGTGCAAGTGTGTGCGCAAACACAGGAGCACTTTCTATACCGTCACTCTCATAATCCGACGGGACGACTAGCGACACGACATTTAACTAAAACATGATTATCATAAATTAAATTATAATTCCGTACGATCAAATATAAGTCTATAATTAATTTGGTAATACCTACTACTATTATTATTAATGTTCAGACTATATAAAGTGCTTTTAAAAGTCTATGTTAATAAAAACCGTTAACCGTCTTACCTCAATATAGATAAAATAATATTGTAAAATATATCTAAAACTATAAATATGTACAGACGCTAGCATACCCAGCTACCCCAATCTGTCAAATTTCTTTTATAGATTTCCAACTTTATCACAAAAGCATAAGGTTCTAAAGCAATAATTTTAAGGTTCTTTTGAAATACATGTTTACGAAGGCCGTAATACTTACTTTTTAAATTTTCTGAAATATATACATATTATAAAGCAGGATTATTCCGTGCTACTCCAATCTGTCAAATTTCCCCAATTGAAAGTAAACCTTATGCTTTTGTCATAAAGTTTAAAATCTATAAAAGAAATTTGACAGATTGGGGTAGCTGGATGTGCTGTGTCTGTACATACATACGTACATTAGACTAAACGAATAATTAAATGCTTCTTTACATACATGTGTAAAGAAGCATTTAATTATTCGTTTATTATGTTACACTAACGTACTAAAGGAATAATTAAATGCTTCTTTACTCATGTATGTAAAGAACCATTTGATTATTTTTTTATTATGTTACACTAACGTACTAAAGGAATAATTAAATGCTTCTTTACACATGTATGTAAAGAAGCATTCCATTATTCCTTTATTATGTTACACTAACGTACTAAAGGAACAATTAAAAGCTTGTTTACACATGTATGTAAAGAAAATTTAATTATTTGACGGTCACCTTAGCCTAGTTGGTGGTGCTCCTGCCTACGAAGCTGGTGGTCCTGGGTTCGAATCCCGGTAAGTACAAATATTTGTGTGATGAGCACGAATATTTGTTTCTGAGTCATGGATATTTTACATATATTTAAGTATTTATCTATCTATATAAGTAATGTACCCATAGTACAAGTAAGTATACATACTTATATAGATAGTTAAGTATTTATCTATCTATATAAGTATGTACCCATAGTACAAGCTATGCTTAGTTTGGGGCTAGGATGATCTGTGTAACATTGTCCCTAGATATTATTATTCGTTTATTATGTAACACTAACGTACTAAAGGAATAAATGAATGCTTCTTTACACATGTATGTAAAGAAGCATTTAATTATTCGTTTATTATGTTACACTCACGTACTAAAGGAATAATTAAATGCTTCTTTATACATGTATGTAAAGAAGCATTTAATTATTCGTTTATTATGTTACACTAACGTACTAAAGGAATAATTAAATGCTTCTTTACACATGTATGTAAAAAAGCATTTATTTATTGGTTTATTACGTAACACTAACGTACTAAAGGAATAATTAAATGCTTGTTTACACATGTATGTAAAGAAGCATTTACTTATTCGTTTATTATGTAACACTAACATACTAAAGGAATAAATAAATTCTGGTTTACACATGTATGTAAAGAAGCATTTAATTATTCGTTTATTATGTTACACTAACGTACAAAAGGAATAATTAAATGCTTATTTACACATGTATATAAAGAAGCATTTAATTATTCGTTTATTATGTTACACTAACATACTAAAGGAATAATAAATGCTGGTTTACACATGTATGTAAAGAAGCATTTAATTATTCGTTTATTATATTACACTAACGTACAAAAAGAATAATTAAATGCTTATTTACACATGTATATAAAGAAGCATTTAATTATTCGTTTATTATGCTACACTAACATACTAAAGGAATAATAAATGCTGGTTTACACATGTATGTAAAGAAGCATTTATTTATTCGTTTATTATGTTACACTAACGAACTAAAGGAATAATTAAATGCTTATTTACACATGTATATAAAGAAGCATTTAATTATTCGTTTATTATGTTACACTAACATACTAAAGGAATAAATAAATGCTGGTTTACACATGTATGTAAAGAAACATTTAATTATTCTTTTATTATGTTACACTAACGTACTACAGGAATATTAAATGCTTCTTTACACATGTATGTAAAAAAGCATTTATTTATTGGTTTATTATGTTACACTATGGTACTAAAGGAATAATTATATGCTTGGTTACACATGTACCTATGTAAAGAAGCATTTAATTATTTGACGGTCACCTTAGCCTAGTTGGTAGTGCTCCTGCCTTCGAAGCTGGTGGTCCTGGGTTCGAATCCCGGTAAGTACAAATATTTGTGTGATGAGCACGAATATTTATTTCTGAGTCATGGATATTCTACATATATTTAAGTATTTATCTTTCTATATAAGTATGTACCCATAGTACAAGCTTTGCTTAGTTTGAGGCTAGGATGATCTGTGTGACAATGTCCCTAGATATTATTATTCGTTTATTATGTTACACTAACGTACTAAAGGAATAAATAAATGCTGGTTTACACATGTATGTAAAGAAGCATTTAATTATTCGTTTATTATGTTACACTAACGTACTAAAGGAATAATTAAATGCTTCTTTACACATGTATGTAAAGAAGCATTTAATTATTCGTTTATTATGTTACACTAACGTACTAAAGGAATAATTAAATGCTTCTTTACACATGTATGTAAAGAAGCATTTAATTATTCGTTTATTATGTTACACTAACGTACTAAAGGAATAATTAAATGCTTGTTTACACATGTATGTAAAGAAGCATTTAATTATTCGTTTATTATGTTACACTAACGCACTAAAGGAATAATTAAATGCTTCTTTTGAAAGACATATTTCCAAAGAAGGCTGTAATTGCCTATTTCGTAAATTTTCTGAACTATATATTATACAGCAGTATTATACCGTGTACATTCCATTCTATGCCGATTAGTTAAGAACTTCCTAGATCTGAACTGTCTAAGTATAAGAGTATGAAGGCAAAGTTTCTCAATTATTAGTTGGAAAGGCAATAGGCGACGGATATTTCAGTTCATAGCCATTTCTATTAGTCGACTCTTGGTAGGAATTAGTTTAATGGGTTTGAAGGAATTTGAACTCGGCTAAGATTCTTGCAATAGATATTAGAATATAGTCTTTGTATTTAAGAGGCCGGTGGCCGAAATGAGTTTTGTTATTATAATAGTACAAGCTGCTACATGCATGTAGATAAAATGTATGTTTGATCACAAGATTATTTAAATAATTTAACTACCTACTATTTGAAAAATCCTTTATCTAACGAGTAATAATTATCTGATTTTTTTTATATATATTTATATAAAAAAAACTGATATATATATATATATATATATATATATATATATATATATATATATATATATATATATATATATATATATCTATATATATATATATATATATATATATATAATGATTGTCTTTTATCCTCCTCCTTAAGCGTATATAAATAGCTATAACTACCTACGGCAACGAATATCAGAATATCATCAGCCCATCTCAGCCCGTGGGGGGGCGTAGAAGTCGACCCGAGGGAATATTTACCAGAGGACGGGCAGCAGCTTCCTTCGGAGCACTATGACAATCTTGCTGCGATAGCCTTAACCCGTCTGCCAACCGTGGCGACTATGACATTTCCCTCTAAGATGATTCTTGGGAATGACTTGTCCAGCAGTAGACTACCAGCTGTTATGATGATGATGATGGCTTAATATAGGATGTAAGGGATATCGTAACGTTAACATACTGAACTTGAATAATTGGACACGTAAATTTTGAATCCAGCCCCAACATTGTATGTCGATATGAAATTATGAACCACCCATGTTCTTTCTAACGAGTCAAATACTTTTTGGCGTACGCACGGCATCCATACTCGGCGGAGTTCTTCTTTGGAGCAAACTCCATGCATGCTCAATTGGGTTGAGGCCTGGCGATCGGTCTGACGCTAAATTATAATACGCTATAATAAAATTGTCTATCTTCTATGTTTTCTGAAAGTTTAAACCGGTAGGTACAGGGTTTAAACTTTCAGAAATCACAGAAACAGAATTTCTCATCAATATTTGTTCTAGACTAAAATTTTTGGATCTGTTGGTGTCTCCCTGCAGACTCTGTCGAAAGATGTGACGATGAGGAAGAGTGTCGACACAGAGTGCGTCGTATGCCAGTGGTCTACCCATCTTCCATAACAGTAAAGACATACTATCTAGTTTCTATTCCATTTATTCCATCCTATCTTCCCATAGTTGCGTATTCTAGAACCAAGCGGTCTGGCCGCTTGGTTCTAGCACAACTGGGATGCCGGAGGTGGAGAGAGCCCAAAGGATAATGTCGTTAATGCAACACTCCACACGGACAACGATGCGGAGCAAAGCAAGGGGATGCCCAATCGAAAAGTTGCAGCAAAACGAAAGGAACCGTTGTCCGATGTAGTGCCTATATTAGGCGACGGCACTGCTTGTAGCTAGAGGCCCGAATCCCATTCTCCCACAGTCAGTGTTGGAATCTGCTCAATATACTACATTTCTGGGCTTAACTTTAGACAGTAAACTTCAATGGGGTACTCACATATCCGGCTTGGCTGGAAAATTAAGCTCTGCTGCTTATGCTGTTAGAAAAGTTAGACAACTTACTAACATAGATACTGCGCGCCTGGTTTATTTTAGCTACTTCCACAGTATTATGTCTTACGGTATACTACTGTGGGGTAGGGCGACTGATATCCACAGTACCTTTATTCTACAAAAACTTGCAGTACGAGCTATTTATCAGCTAAGCGCGAGATTCTCCTTAAAAGAGTTTTTCAAGGAGATAAATATATTAACGGTATCTTCGCAATATATTTATGCTAATATAATTTATGTGCGGCAAAATTTGAATTTGTTGGCACACAATAAACACTAGAAATAAACACAAATTGTGTGTCGAATCTCATCGTTTACAAAAGGTTCATTCTTCTTTTGTCGGACTGAGTATCCGAATATATAACAAAATACCGACAAATCTTCAGCAACTGTCCTATGCTACGTTTAAATCAGAGGTCAGGAATATTTTAATGAAAAAGGCCTATTACACTCTCAATGCTTATTTAAACGACAAAAACGCTTGCTCACTTGGTTGAACACGAGCAAGATTTTAATGTTACATTAAGGACACACATATTTTACTCAACTGACTATAGAAATAATTTTGTAATAATGTAAGTTCATAGATTTTTAGATACATATTCTTATTATTAAACAAATGTATACTATCTTGAACATGTCAAACGCTGTTCGACCGAAGGCTGTTAAAGACTTCAATATGAACTCCCCGTTGTAAGCTCGTCATGCTCCCATTGTGCTTGCAGTGGCGTTGTGGGTCGGGTCGTTTCCTTCCCTCTAATATGGCGAGGGAGGCGATGGCTGGCCCTCGCGTCATACTCGTGAACGGGTGCTGCTTGCGGTAACTGGTCGAGCTGTTGTTGGTGTACTCATAATATTATTTTATTTTTTCATACAGTCGTCTCCTCTGGTAGACTTCGTGTGACTTGTTAAATTTGTAAATTTACGTGGATGCACCCACCGTTTTCTCAACTAGCAAGAGGTTATTCTAATTACTTGAGTGAAATTTAATGTTATTGTTTATTTTCTCACAATTTTTTGATTCATTAGATGACAACGATTCTGTGCTTGCATTAGCCTACATAACACCCATCACAATGTAAGATGATACAAGATATTAAAAAAATCGAAACAAAAAGCAAAAGAAGACGAAAAAAGCAAACCCGGAGTTTCTTTGTTGCTTTCTTCTCCGGGTCGTCCACCTAGGTAGCTAGAGAAAGCCGCAGTTTAGCTAGGGTAGGTTCCTCAGCGGCGAGGATCGCTTTGGCCCCTTAACGCGTTATCGGTGATCCCGTGCAACTGATCACACCCTCTCTTAGAATTCTGTCCTTTTGCTTCAGCGGCCCCCTAAGCTGTGGCCCGAACCCCAAAAAGGGTGGCCTCAGGTATTAGTCTTTTTCAATTTAAGCTACTGGTTAAGAGCCTTCTGCGCTAGCCAAATGCTCATTGCCTTCAATTCCTTAATTTTAATATAGTACAACTAAATTTCAAAATGATAGATTAGTAACTTGTTATTTATTTTAGGATTTAAGAAGTATATCTGAGAAAACAGACTGCACAGACGGACTAAAATTTTTTTTTGTAATTCTTATACTGTATTCGACTATGTTTATCTACTGCATTGTGAACTTGACAAGTACAAGTGTATGCGTACCCAAGTGCTGAATAAATTTCATTATTTCAGCAGAAGAGCACGTTCTGCGGGCTTTGTGCATGTATTGACTAGATTATTACGCACAAGGTAATTTCACAGAGCGGCCGGTCCCATGACCTCCGAGAACACGGGTTAATGGGTCTATGGTCAGGAAGGTTATTTTCTAAGAGACTAGGCCCTCAGTCACGGCACCTTTGAGAAAACCTGCGCAAAAGAAAGGATATTACAGGTTAATTCTTTAGTACCATGAACCGTGGACAAGAACGCAAATAGAAAATTTTCATATACCGAGATCATCCGGGCCTCAGGTAGTGAAACCTTTAGCCATGCACGGTCATCAAGGTCCAAGTCTACAATGGGCCGAATGTTCCCGTAGAGGACAAAAGCGAAGGGTGTAAAGCGTGAATTAAGGTAGAAAAAAGCAATGCCGAATTATATTGTATGCTAGAAAATCATATTTTAAGATAAATAACGGGAAGCTTTCATCTAAAATCGGAGAACCAAGAAAGCGAAGAGCATTATTCTCTATAATTTTAATATTACGGTCAGTAAATTTCTGTATTTTGTATTATTATTTATGTGTCTAAAGTCTGTGAGCTGAGTTCGTGATGAATAATCCACATTGCCCTGGATTAAGTTCATAATAACACATCAAAATATTCATCGATAGGGGTCTATAAACAATTTGAATATTTTGATGTGTTGTGATTATGAAGTACCTACTCTTAATTTAATCATTGTTAAATCAGACAGACATTGAATTAATAATTTCTACGAATTATTGGATATAACATTGCCAAAATATTCATATTCATATTTAATATAGTTCAATTAGAATAAATTTATTTTCACCGCTTAATTAAATGTTTTGAATCAAGTTATGATCAATGCGTGTTGGTCTAGTGGTTAGTGACCCTGGCTGCTAAGCCAGATGCCGTGGGTTCGATCCCTACCCAGGACAATTGATCTATGTGTTATGAGCACTCATTTATCTTGGTGTAATTTACCTATAACATGTATGTATTTGGAAATTTATAAGTAAATTTATCCGTTGTCTGGTTGCCATAATACAAGCCATGCTGTTTGTGTCAAATGACAGTGTGTTAGTTGTCCCAAAAAATTTAATATTGTATCATCATCATCATCATCATGATCATATCAGCCGAAAGACGTCCAACAAACAAAGGCCACCCCCAAGGATCTCCACAATGGCCGTTCTTACGCTGCCCGCATCCAGCGGCTTCCCGCGACCCTTCCAAGATCGTCGGTCCACTTTTAACATTATATATTACATAATATATTAAACTGTCTTTATAACATAACACCGTTAGCAAACAAACATACGGCCAACCTGAAACAAGGGAAGCACTATGAGAGGGACACAAATTGATGTAATAAGAGTTTCGTATTTTCCCTTCCAGGTTCCAAACCCCTAAATTAGATCTTTGAGGAAATTTTTGCACATTTGCTCTGTACGATAGGGTTACCAGATTTTGAGATTTTTGCGGAATATTTCAGTTTCCAGAAGGGTGTCTAAATATGATGAATGATGATATAAAATGTAAACTAAAAGACTACTTCATTTATTATAATTTACTACCATTTTGTAATGATAATGTATTTATCTATACTAGATTTGTAGGATATTAAATTGTTAACTGCTGATAACTCAAATATAAACCTATATTATAACCTATATTAATGTAATAATTTTTAATTTTTTTGAATAGTAATTAATTTAAAAAAATACACTAAAAGTTTCAGTGTTCGATTTTGATACCCACTTCAATTTGCCCTAACTTATTTAGTTTATAAAATTAGTTTTAGTAACAAATTAAAATAGACTAACCCCGCCATTGACCAGAATAGAATAAGTACATAAGAATCTAGGTATATTTCTCCAGATACTTAATTTAGGTAAAAGAAATACGCAATCAGACAGCCAATCTAGCAAATACTATCTTCGCCTGCTAATCAATTTCATTAAGTGGACTGGGGCTCTACCGGCTAAGTCGTCGAACATCGTTTTCGTGAATGGCGTTCAAATAAATAAAGGTTAAACATTACTTAATCAATTGTTAAATCAGCTTCCATGAGCACATGTGACGTCATAAATGGTCCGGAATCTATTGTCTATGTTGAAGCCGATTTAACGATTGATTAAGTCGATTTTTACCTTTATTTATTTGAACGCCATTTAAGAAATCGATGTTCGGTGACTTAGCCGGTAGAGCCCCTGGGGCTCTACCAATAGGCGTTCAAATAAATAAAGGTTAAAATTACTTAATCAATCGTTAAATCAGCTTCCATAACCACATGTGACGTCATACATAGTCCGGAATAGATTGACAACGTTGAAGCCGATTTAACGATTGATTAAGTCATTTTAACCTTTATTTATTTGAACGCCATTTACGAAGACGTTGTTAGGCGACTTAGCCGGTAAAGGCCCTGAATCCCGCGTACATGCCATTAACCATGTTGAAATCGATATAAAAGGAACCCACTAAGTTAATTTAGCTAGTTATTTTTAGATGAGACGCATTGGATCCGGGGTTAGCATTAAAGCGCGACCGGCGTTATTACGTCAAATCCGCCATAATAATGAATTCTTACATTAATATAGACAGAACCATTCAGACACTTAAAAGTAATTTTACCTTGAAGATAACTGATATAGCTAAGGAACTTATTCATAAGTATCATCAATTAAGTGTTAATTCTAAATGATTCGATACAAACCGTAGATCTAAATATTTACATGTACAGACGCCAGGACATTCACCTACCCCAATCTGTCAAATTTCTTTTATAGATTTTCAACTTTATCACATAAGCATAAGGTTCACTTTCAATTTTATTGCTGTGTGGCTGACGACACAGAATATCACCACCCCATTTCATACCGTGGGAGGTGTAGAAGTCGACCCGAGGGCATATCTCCCAGAGAACGGGCAGCAGCGTCTCCCTATGTACTATGACCATCATACAGCGATCGCCAACCAGTGTGTCAAGCGTGGCGGTTATGGCATATCCATCAAAATTATGGGCACAACTCCATCGTGAAAATCTTTTAGGGAGGCCTTTTTCCAGCTGTGGACGTTATTAGACTAACATGATGCTGATGATGATATCTTCAAACATGTATTAAAAGCCCTTTTCTAAAGCCAATAAAAAAATATTTATTTAAATTTTGAATCGCTTTCTAGGAATTTTGATTTAACCTTTTTACTGTCCCAATTTTTTTTAATTGAATTTGGTAGTACTACTGTATGTAGCACCTCTGATGACAGGCTCCTCTGATTAATGACTGCGTGTTCAGACATCAGAAAGTTCGATGAATGTTACAATAGGATGCTCACTACATTTTTAATAATAATAATAAAATAATAATAATGATTTATTGTGTGAACTTACAACAATGGATTACATTACATAATGGATAACGATGATAGCCGCAAAAGTAAAAACTATAGCGCAGCTATCAACGCCCGCCTCCAGAGACATTGATACATTGTTCTTTATTACACATACACCCTGCCATATACATACTTAAGCGTAAGCGTAAGCTTCAAAATTATGCACCTACTTACTTTTCCATGAGGGGGGCCTGGTGACCTGTGGCACAGGTTTTCGCAACCTATTTCAGGTACCAGTCCTTCACAAATGAAAATAGTATCTAAGTATAATTATAATCTAGCCTTAAGTTCCAATTTGTGACAGGAAAATAAACATATTTTTTATTATTATTTATTTATTAATATTAAATATAATTATAATAATAATTTGCATGCGAATTTAGAATACAATTTGTTTGTCACTTTCGTATATTTACGATACTATATGTATGTATATATGGCATATGACTGCCTCGTTGGTCTAGCGGTAGCGTGTTCACCCGCAGATAACGAGACGAGGTCCTGGGTTCAAATTCCGGGTCGGGCCAAAGGTGATTTTGGGACTTTTCTGTAAAAAGAAAAATTTCTCAGCGTCAGCCAGAAGTCGGGGAGCTGACGGTATTATACCCCCGTGCCTCGGAGAGCACGTAAAGCTGTCAGTCCTGTGCCTGACCTCTTTCCGGTCGTGTCGCTAGGCGTCCCATCGGGTCATGAGAGTGATAGAATAGAAAGTGCTCCTGTATTTGCGCACACACTTGAGCACTATAATATGTCCCGCGCAAATGGCTAATCTCTGTTGAGACTGGCTGCCGTGGCTGAAATTCGGCTAGGAGGACATTATTTATGGCAACGGCATAGAATATCATCACCCCATCTCATCCCGTGGGGGGCGTAGAAAGCGTCCGAAGGAATACCTACCAGAGAAAGGGCAGCAACGGTTTTCTGTGAACTATAACCATCAAACTGCGATCGCCAACCCGTCTGACAAGCGTGGCGAGTATGGCATATCCCCCATTTTTTGGGGACGCTTTTGTCGAGCAGTGGTCGTACTTTGGCTAACATGATGATATAAAGTGGAAGTAGACATATTTTAAAAAGGTAGTAACTCCAAACATTGCGGTGCCGAGGTTAGTTATTTTATTAATATATTAACAAATTCATATTGCGTTATTGGGCAGGGCACATAGCTCGTAAAACTGACGGCCAATGGGGCAGACGCAGCGTGGGCAGGCCTCCTACACGGTGGACCAACGATCTTGTGCGGGTCGCGGGAAGCCGCTGGATGCGGGCAGCGCAGGACCGGCTATTATGGAGATCCTTGGGGGAGGCCTTTGTCCAGCAGTAGACGTCTTTCGGGTGATATGATGATGATGATGATAACTATGTAAACATAAATAACATGGCGACCACGAACCGGAAGACGCAGCGTGGGCAGGCCTCCTACACGGTGGACCGATGATCTTGTGCGGGTCACGGGAAGTCGCTGGATGCGGGCAGCGCAGGACCGGCTATTGTGGAGATTCTTGGGGGAAGCCTTTGTCCAGCATTGGACCTCTTTCGGCTGATATGATGATTATGATTGCGTTAGTGTCCAGTATTCTCTGGTGATTGTGCTTTTGTAGCAGTCTTTTTAACTTCGTCAGTAACATAGAATAAGTGCCATCTAATACACTTCCATCTGTTTCCAAAATAAGCAGAGCCTGTACTATTTAAATTGTGCTTTGTGCATGTATTGACTAGATTATTAAGCACTAGTCCCATGACCTCCGAGAACACGGGTTAATGGGTCTATATGTATGGTCAGGAAGGTTATTTTCTAAGAGACTAGGGCCTCAGTCAAACACAACACCTCTGAGACAACCTGCGCAAAAGAAAGGATTTTACAGGTTAATTCTTTAGTACCATGGACCGAGGACAAGAACGCAAATAGAAAATTTTCAAATGCCGAGATCATCCGGGCCTCAGGTAGTGAAGCCTTTAGCCATGCACGGCCATCAAGGTCCAAGTCTGCAATGGGCCGAATGTTCCCGTAGAGGGCAAGAGAGACGGTTGTATGTGAAATAAGGTAGAAAAAAGCATTGCCGAATTTTAGTGTATGCTAGAAAATCATTCCAATGAAAAGCTAAAGTTTTTAATCTATTTTAAGATAAATAATGGAAAGCTTTCATTTAAAATCGGAGAACCAAAAAAGCGAAGTGCTATATTCTCTATATTTTTAATATTAGACTCACTAAATTTCTGTAGGTATTGTTTTATTTATATGTCAAAAGTCTGTGAGCAGAGTTCGTGATGAATAATCCACATTGCCAAGGATTAAGTTCACCCATATGTTAAATATCGACAAATAAATTGAATATTTTGATGTGTTGTGATTATGAAGTACCCTTTATTTAATTATTGTAAAAGCAGACAGGTAATCTATATAAATAAAAAGACAAGTCCTGACTGACTGACTGACTCATCAACGCCCAGCCCAAACCCTTGGACCTAGAAAGCTGAAATTTTGCACAAATGTTTGCTTTATAATGTAGAATTTATTCCTTATAAGGAAGGATTTTTCGAAATTCAACCCCTAAGGGGGTAAAACAGGGGCACTAAGTTAGTATGAAACTTTGCCGTTTTTGAAGTTTAAGGCATCAAAATAGGTATTTGGCCTTCCAGTTAAAAATAAAAAGTCACGTATTTCAGGGTTTTTGGAAATTCCACCCCCAAGGGTGAAAAATAGGGGATGTAAGTTTGTATGGAAAATGTGACAATTTTTAAGTTAAACGCATGAAAATTTGTATTTAGCCTTCCAGTTAAAAATAAAAAATCACGTATTTCAGGGTTTTTAGAAATTCCATCCCCAAGGGCGAAAAATAGGGGATGTAAGTTTGTATGGAAAATGTGACAATTTTCAAGTTAAAAGCATGAAAATTTGTATTTGGCCTTTTAGTTAAAAATAAGTATTTCAGCATTTTTGGAAATGCCAGCCCCAAGAGCGTAAAATAGGGGGTGTAAGTTTGTATGAAAAATGTGACAATATTTAAATTAAACGCATGAAATTAGGCATTTCAGTTAAAAATTAAATATATATATTTCAGGAATTTTGGGAATTCCACCCCTTAGGGCGTAAAATAGGTGATGTAAGTTTATACTGACTGACTGACATATCAACGCACAGCCTAAACGGCTGGAGTTAAAGACTTGAAATTTTGACAGAAGGTACCTTTTATAACGTAGGCATCCACTAAAGAAGGGTTTTTGAAAGTTTGTATAAAAAATGAGAAAGTTAAACGCATGAAAATTGTTATTTGGCATTTCAGTAAATAATTAAAAATATATATTTCAGAATATTTGAGAATTCCCCCCTAAGGGCGTAAAGTAGGGTACGTAAGTTTCTATGTAAACTGTGACTTGAAGTTAATCGCATGAAAATTGGTACTTAGCATTTCAGTTAAAATTAAAAATATATATTTCAAGATTTTTGGCAATTGCACCCCTTAGGGCTTAAAATAGGGGATGTAAGTTTGTATGAAAAATGCGACATTTTTGAAGTTAAACCCATGAAAATTGGTATTTGGCCTTTCAGTTAAAAATAAAAATATATATTGCAGGTTTTTTAAATTCCATCCCGAAGGGCATACAATAGGGGATGCAATTTAAAAATTAAAAATATTTTTTTCAGGATTTCCGAGAATTCCACCCCTAAGGGTGACAAATAGGGGATGTAAGATTGTATAAAAATGTGACATTTTTTAAAGTAAACGCATGAAAATTGGTATATGGCCTTTCATCTAAAAATTATAAATATATATTTCAGGATTTTTGGAAATTCCACCCCTAAGGACGACTAGAATAGGAGATGTAAGTTTGTATGAAAGTCTGTATTTTTTGAGTTAAACGCATGTAAATTGGTATTTGGTCTTTCATTTAAGGGAATAATTTGTTGTTAAAAAAGGTCGTCTAAGTAAAGCGTTTTATAAGATTTGTAACTTCTTTTTTTTTGTAAATTTTATAACAAATAAAAAAACGACATTGTAATCAAATTGGGAAAAAAACGAATTTATCTAAAATTCGAGTTATTGTAGTATAAATTGTTGGTGTCGATGTTCTGTTGGTTGTGATCTACAAGTTCACAATTTTGTAACTAGATGGCGTTAATATCGTTTCAGATCGCGGAACTTAATTGGCATATCGGTTAAAATAAATAAAATGCTTGAAATAGGTCGTCCAAAACTGAATCAATAGATGATCGCCTAAATCTCACCCAAAATATATGCACACATCTTAATTTTACCGCTTTACAAATTTATATTTTTGTTAGTAGATGGCGTAATCATCGTTTTAGATCGCGCTATGGTTTCGTTCACAAAATGTCGCAACCTAATCTAATGGGAGTTACATTTGTGATTAATGCATCGTTGATTATTATTTTACTTTATTTGACTTACTGAATACACTTAAGGACAATTGATATGTATTCTTTGATTTTTACTTGATGATATCGGGTCTTTTTTGTAGATGACAGTAGCAAAGTAGAGTTTCATTTATTTCTTAGTAATTCTATTTATAGGTTAGGTTTTATTCAATTTATATTGCTTATTTGTTTCAAAAATTATATTTTTTAGATTAAGCTAGAAGTAAGTAGTTACATTGTTCATCATTCAAAATTGTCGCGGACAAAGTCGCGGGCACCAGCTAGTTAATTAATAATTTCTACGTATAATTGGATATAATAACATTTCCAAGTTATTCATATTTATTTATTAAATTAATCATTTAATATAGTTCAATTAAATGTTTTGAATCAAGTTATGATCGATGGCTTTTGGTCTAGTGGCTAGTGATCCTGACTGTTAAGCCAGAGGTCGTGGGTTCGATCCCTACCCAGGACAATTAATCTTTGTGTGATGAGCACTCATTTGTCTTGGTGTAATTTACCTATAATATGTATATATTTAGAAATATATAAGTATGTTTATCAGTTGATTGAATGCCATTTTACAGGCTCGACCTACTTTTGGATCAGATGACAGCGTGTTGGTTGTCCCGAGAATTTTAATATTGTATCATTATCCTCAGGAACTACAACTTTATAAATCATTTGTTTTGTGTGAAAATAAACATTTTTTATTTATTTATAAATAAATAAATATAAACATATCAGTTATTTATTTATTAATATTTCAGTCGAAAGACGTCCAACAAACAAAGGCCTCCCCCAAGGATCTCCACAATGGCCGTTCTTACGCTGCCCGCATCCAGCGGCTTCCCGCGACCCTTCCAAGATCGTCGGTCCACTTTTAACATTATATATTACATAATATATTAAACTGTCTTTATAACATAACACCGTTAGCAAACAAACATACGGCCAACCTGAAACAAGGGAAGCACTATGAGAGGGACACAAATTGATGTAATAAGAGTTTCGTATTTTCCCTTTCAGGTTCCAAACCCCTAAATTAGATCTTTGTGGAAATTTTTGCACATTTTCGCTGTACAATAGGGTTACCAGATTTTGAGATTTTTGCGGAATATTTCAGTTTTCAGAAGGGTTTCTAAACTCTAAATGTCTAATTATATAAAATGTTAACTAAAAGACTACTTCATTTATTATAATTTACTACCATTTTGTAATGATAATGTCTTTATCTATACTAGATTTGTACGATATTAAATTGTAAACTGGTGATAGCTCAAATATAAACCTAAATGGTTTCTTAGATCTATATTAATGTATTTTTTTTAATAATAATTAATTTAAAAAAATACTCGATTTTGATACCCACTTCAATTTGCCGTAACTTATTTAGTTTATAAAATTTGTTTTAGTAACAAATTAAAATAGAGAGGCCAACGACCAGAATAGAATAGTACATAAGAATCTAGGTATATTTCTCCAGATACTTAATTTAGATAAAAGAAATACGCAATCAGATAGCCAATCTAGCAAATATTATCTTCGCCTGCTAATCAATTTCATTAAGTGGACTGGGGCTCTACCGGCTAAGTCGCCGAACATCGGTTTCGTGAATGGGGCTCAAATAAATAAAGGTCAAAAATTACTTAATCGTTAAATTGGCTTACATAATAATAATAACAATGTCAACAAGTCTCGAGAGTGACACTGAAAATTTCTTTTACTAAAATATTTGACTGAAAAATTTTGCAAATACAATCTTTTTATACCGTTGTTTGGTCTTTTATTTTTCTTGGTATTGCTGTATGGTTTCATTATTTAATATATCTATATGGTTTTTTATGTTGAATATGTGTATTCAACCTAAAAAACCATATAGATATATTAAATAATGAAACCATACAGCAATACCAAGAAAATTAAAAGACCAAACAACACCAGGGTTCCCTGATAGTTCCCTGACATAGAAATAATTTTGGTATAAAACGAAAAGAAATTTTCATTTAATATGTTCTCCGGATTCATCGCTAAGCTCCGCCTCGCAGGTACCTTCAGGATCAACTGTTGCGGCTCCTGCAGTTGCGTCGAGTTCCAGCGACGAATATATCTCTTAACCGTCGTCGCTACCACCAACACGGCGTCGGAGAGGCCGGCCACCAGGCAGCTTGGGACCAACGGGGCAACCGGCCTTGAATAGGGTCCCCGCTCCCGGTGGTAAAGTGCCGCGCATGAGATGGTCTCAGCAAATTAATGAGAATGCCATGCGCGCCTTTTACGTAGCTACAGAGGCGGGAACTAACCTTACAGCGTACCGTGGACGAATGCTTGCTTTGTTTCAGGTTCTTGAACTAACCGTCAACGTTTCCGCGCAACGACTGTCGGATCAGGTGCGGGTTATCCAACGTGGACAAATGTTGAATGACTCCGTACTTGAGCAGATTCGTTTGGAAGTGCAATGTACCCGTGTCACCCCTGTCTCATCGACTGCTACATTACCTACAGTGCAAACACAGGATGTTACTTCGGGTCCCGTAACAACTAGGACCAATGATGTGGACATAGATGACACGGCTACTGTTGTAAGTAGTCAGTATAACAATTTTGTGAGGAGCACTTTGGAAGACGTGGTTCGCGATTACCGATCCGTACCTATACATCTAAAACCACGCTTACCTCGGTTACCCATGCACAAAAAAAACAAAGCTCTGGTGTATGCCCTCGACTCAATTCTGTCCCCATATTTCGACAACTGTGTATCTCTTGAAGATGCACACTCACTAATGTGGAGTGTGCTTGCCGTTTAGCCCACGTGAAACTGCCAAGCTATAATTCGGGCACACAAACCAGATTCATTGTACCAGCATGGCAGAGCAGAATTGAGCGTCGTATCGACCACGCTAGGGTTCTTGTTGGTAAACTCATTTCCTTCAGAGAAGGTAACATTAAAACATTAAACAAGCATTCTTTGGGACAGGAATTTCTGTCCCAGATTATAATATATCCAATGTCACAGAACGCATCGATTTCTGGAAGCAAAAGATTTGTGCATGGGCAAGTCGTATTAAACGGTATAAAAAACGTTCGGATCGTTATAATCAGAACCACATGTTCCAAAGGAATGAAAAATGGGTCTACAGAAACTGGGAGCAATCACATCAAGCAGTAGGTGGATGCTCACCAGATGCGGAAATGATATCTACATTTTGGCACAGTATTTGGTCAGTACCCGTCTCCTACTCCGAAGGTGACTGGATGTGGGACGTTGAGCGAGCGTGAACCAATAAAAGAAATGGATGATATAAACATACACCAAGAAGACGTAACCAGCGCAGTCCGTCTCATGTCTGACTGGAAGGCACCAGGATCAGATGGACTGCATAATTTTTGGATTAAATGGTTACGTAGCTCACATGTCCGCTTAACGTCCCTTTTCCAGGAAGCCTTACAGTCAAGATTGCTCCCAGAGATCATGACACTAGGCGTAACCCATTTGCTCTTTAAATCTGGTAGTTCCGTGGATCCCAAAAACTATAGACCGATAACTTGTCTCCCTACAATATATAAATTGCTTACATCTATTATAAAATCAAAAATCACGAGACACGTAGAATCCAATTCAATTATGTCCATCTCACAAAATGGTTGTCGTAGTGGGGCCCGTGGTACAAAAGAGCTTCTCCTCATAGATCCATTAACCAGCAAGTTCGTCGAAATTGAAGAAATTGGTTGACATACTGGATAGACTATAAAAAGGCCTATGACTTTGTGCCTCATGCATGGTTGATGAGGGTACTGGAGTTGTATAAAATAAATGTAACTCTACGTGCCTGCCTTATGTCATGTATGGGGCACTGGAGAACAGTCCTTCTCTGTCCAGGGTCTCAACAAGTACTTGGTAGCGGCGAACCAATTAGGGTACAGCGAGGAATATTCCAAGGTGATAGTTTAAGTTCACTATGGTTCTGCCTAGCCTTGAATCCCTTAAGCACATTGCTTGAGAAATCAGGATTAGGCTATCGGTTGCGCAGAGGAGTCAAATCATATCACACTTGTTCTACATGGATGATCTAAAAATATTTGCTTCTACCAACTCTCAATTGACAGGTTTACTAAAGGTTACTGAAACATTTAGTAACTCTATCAGGATGGAGTTTGGTATTGACAAGTGTGCGGTCATGCATGTATAACATGGGCACATAATGCAATCTGAAGGAATTCAACTGTCAGATTCCATTCACCTTAGGTCCCTCTGCGAGACCGAGACTTATAGATACTTGGGTATGACGGAGGCATTGGGCATCAGTGATACTGATGTAAAACAGTCATTGCGGGAGCGCTTTCTGTCCCGCCTTAAAAAAGTTCTGAAAAGTCTTTTAACAGGTGGAAACAAGGTGCGTGCCTTCAATGACTGGGTTATGCCAGTGTTGATGTACTCCTTCGGCATACTCAAGTGGACCCAAGCTGAATTAGAAACCCTGGATCGGACGGTCCGTCTACTGTTAACTGCATACCGCATGCATCATCCTCGTTCATCGGAGATGAGGCTGTACATCCCACGGAAATGTGGGGGTCGAGGCTTTTTAAACGCCAAGAACCTACATAACCGCGAGGTGTGTAGCCTCAGGGAGTACTTTCTCCGCGCCGCTGCCACGGAGGTGGTTGCTGTAGATAAAGGCCTAACCCCGCTGTCAATGGCAAAAGAAAACTAGCGTAAAACCTGTGGTACTTAGCACTGATGATCGCAGGGCAGTGTGGCAGAGCAAGGAGTTACATGGCAGGTTTTATCGTGCTCTTCACGCACCCGATCTGCTTGCATCTGTGGCTTGGCTACGATGCGGTGAACTATTTGCTGAGAGTGAGGGTTTTGTCTGTGCAATTATGGATGAAGTTATGATGACGAGAAACTACCGGAGACATATTCTAAAAGACGGTACAAACGATGTTTGTCGAGCATGTCATCGCCCCGGTGAATCCCTCAGACATATTGTCTCCAGTTGTTCTCGACTAGCAAATGGTGAATATTTGCACAGACACAACCTTGTAGCCAGGATTATTCATCAACAACCTGCTCTGCGACATGGCCTTTTAGCTTCAGAGGTGCCTTATTACAGGTATGCACCTGCGCCAGTTCTGGATAATTGTACTATCACGGTATACTGGGATCGATCTATCATTACAGACAGGACTGTGATTGCCAACAAACCTGATATTGTAATGATAGATCGACAAAAACGTTGCACAGTGATGGTTGATGTTACCATCCCGCATGATGACAATCTTTTGAAGGCTGAAAAAGAAAAAGAAATTAAATATTTGGACCTTGCGCGGGAGATTGTCAGCATGTGGGATGTTGACTCATTGTCAGCATGTGGGATGTTGACTCCGCTATCATTGTACCGATTGTCAGCATGTGGGATGTTGACTCCGCTATCATTGTACCGAAATTAAATATTTGGACCTTGCGCGGGAGATTGTCAGCATGTGGGATGTTGACTCCGCTATCATTGTACCGATATCTGCTAATGGATTATTAGCAAAAAGCTTCGATAAACACCTACAGAGGCTGACGTTAGGCGGTTGGGTCAAGAACAAGATCCAAAAAGCGGTGCTTTTGGACACGGCTCGCATTGTCAGGAGGTTCCTGTCTCTAGAGCCGTAACCTCCGGTAGCATAGACCCTGCTGTTGCTGCCGGTTGCAAATCCTATTTTTTATATTTTAAAATGTATATTTCTGTTTTTTATATATTTTAAAATGTATTTAATAAGAAGGATGTTGGAATAAATGATAATAATAATTTAATTCAGAATAAATTCCATATGTATTAGTTACAATGACAACTTATAAACTAGTGTTAGTAAATATATTCTAGCTGCGCGAGCATCGTGGCAGAGCCCGCCGACTCTGGGAAATGTCTACTTGACTGCGTGCAGTCGTATCCACCTTCATAATGACATGTGACGTCATAAATAGTCCGGAACAGATTGTCAACGTTGAAGCTGATTTAACGATTGATTAAGTAATTTTAACCTTTATTTATTTGAACGCCATTCACGAAAACGATGCTCGACGACTTAGCCGGTAGAGCCCCAGTCCACTTAATGAAAATAATTAGCAGTCGAAGATAGTATTTGCTAGATCGGCTGTCTGATTGCGTATTTCTTTTACCTAAATTAAGTATCTGGAGAAATATACCTAGATTCTGATACCCTGTATCCCGCGTAGGTACATGCCCATTACCATGTAGAAATCGATAGTAAAGGAACCCACTAAGTTAATTTAGCTAATTCTTTTTAGATGAGACGCATTGGATCCGGGGGTAGCATTAAAGCACGACCGGCGTTATTACGTAAAATCCGCCATAATAATAAATTCTTACATTAGATTCTTATTCTTATATTAGACAGAACGATTCAGACACTTAAAAGTAATTTTACTTTGACGATAACTGATATAGTTAGCTAAGGAACTTATTCGTTAGTATCATCAATAAAGTGTTAATTCTAAATGATTCGATACAAACCGTAGATCTAAATATATACATGTACAGACGCCAGGACATTCAGCTACCCCAATCTGTCAAATTTCTTTAATAGATTTTCAACTTTATCACATAAGTATAAGGTTCACTTTCAATTGGGGAAATTTGACAGATTGGGATAGCTTGATGTGCTGGCGTCTGTGCCTACCTAGAAATAAATATGTACAATTAAGAATATTGTATTAATAATAATAACGTCCTCTTAACCGAATTTTGGCCACGGCGGCCAGTCTCAACAGAGATTAGCCATCTGCGCGGGACATAATATAGTGCTCAAGTGTGTGCGCAAACACAGGAGCACTTTTCTATTCCATCACTCTCATGATCCGATGGGACGGCTAGGCGTCACGACCCGAAAGAGGTCAGGTACAGGACCGACGGCTTTACGTGCTCTCCGAGGCATAATACCGCCAACTTTTCGAGAAAATTTTCTTTTTACAGAAAAGTGCCAAAATCACTTTTTGGCCTGACCCGGGATTTGAACCCAGGACCTCGTTCTCTGCGGGTGAACACGCTACCGCTAGACCAACGAGGCAGAATATTTTATTGCTATGTGGCTGACGGCATAGAATATCACTATCCCATTTCATACCGTGGGAGGTGTAGAAGTTGACCCGAGGGTATATCTCCCAGAGAACGGGCAGCAGCGTCTCTGTGTACTATGACCATCATACTGCGATCGCCAACCAGTCTGCCAAGCGTCGACACAACTCCATCGTGAAAATGTTTTGGGGAGGCCTTTGTCCAGCTGTGGACGTTATTAGACTAACATGATGCTGATGATGATATCTTCAAACATGATTTAAAAGCCCTTTTTTAAAGCCAATAAAAAATTATTTATTTAGATTTTGAACCGCTTCCTAGTAATTTTGATTTAACCTTTTTAATGTCCCAATTTTTTTAAATTGAACATGGTAGTACTACTGTATGTAGCATCTCTGATGACAGGCCCCTCTGGTGACCTGTAATTCAGGTTCTTTCGAACCTACATCAGGCACCAGTCTCTATCAAAATAGGTTGTTTACTCCTATTATTCAACTGTCCATGGGTGGCACTCTGAGCGTGGTTTTGGTCATCCGGACGGACATTAAAACTATCAGTACTTTGATTCTTCGTGTCCAGTTTAGCCAGTAACTATTATAATATTATTTCTTTCCATCCCTGGACACCGTGGATGGGTGAAGTATTCTTTCTGGATCATGTTTATCGTAAGCAATGTTTTTGTGATGAGATAATAAATAGATTAAAAAAAAAATTAATGACTGCATGTAGACATCAGAAAGTTCGATGAATGTTACAATGGGATGCTCACTACATGTTTGTTTGTCACTTTCGTATATTTACGATACTATATGTATGTATATATGGCATATGACTGCCTCGTTGGTCTAGCGGTAGCGTGTTCACCCGCAGATAATGAGGTCCTTGGTTCAAATCCCGGGTCGGGCCAAAGGTGATTTTGGGACTTTTCTGTAAAAAGATAAATTTCTCAGTATCAGCCCGAAGTCGGGGAGCTGGCGGTAATATACCCCCGTGCCTCGGAGAGCACGTAAAGCCGTCAGTCCTGTGCCTGACCTCTTTCCGGTCGTATCGCTAGGCGTCCCATCGGATCATGAGAGTGATAGAATAGAAAGTGCTCCTGTGTTTGCGCCCACACTTGAGCACTATAAAATGTCCCGCGCAGATGGCTAATCTCTGTTGAGACTGGCCGCCGTGGCTGAAATTCGGCTAGATGGACATTATATATGGTAACGGTATAGAATATCTTCACCCCATCTCATCCCGTTGAGGGCGTAGAAAGCGTCTGAAGGATACCAACCAGAGAAAGGGCAGAAGCGGTTTTCTGTGAACTATAATAACCATAAAACTGCGAATGCCAATCCGTATGCCAAGCGTGGCGATTATGGCATATCCCCCATTTTTTGGGGAGGCTTTTGTCCAGCAGTGGTCGTACTTTGGCTGATATGATAATATAAGTGGAAGAAGACATGTTTAAAAAGGTAGAAACTCAAAATATTGCGGTGCCGAGGGTTAGTTCTTTTATTAATATACTAGCTGTGCCCGCGACTTCGTCCGCGTGTTAATAAGTTTATTTTGTTTTTCCTAAAATAAAAGTAGCCTAAGTTACTCCTTACTACATCATCTACCTTCCAATAAAAGTCCCGTCTAAATCGGTCCAGCCATTTCAGAGATTAGCCGGAACAAACAGACAGACAGACAGACAAAAATTGTAAAAAAATTATTTAGGTGTATGTACCGTATATATATTCATATACATGTAGTAAAAAACGGTTATTTCAATATTACAAACAGACACTCTAATTTTATTTATTTGTATAGATTAACAAATTAATATTGCGTTAGTGACCAGTATTCTCTAGTGATTATGCTTTTGTAGCAGTCTTTTTAACTTCGTCAGTAACATTGACAATATATTCAATAGGTGCCATTTGAACTGCTATTGTAACACCTCTAATGACAGGCACTATTTAATTATTTAATCATGCGTCTTAAGACATGATAATTTTAATTGCAACTAACACTGATATATGATGCAAACCTGATAACTGATATGCGACATGTACCGACACGTATCCAGGAGCCGTGAAAGGGAAATATCTGCCAACCACGTGAACCGACCCGTCATCAATAATCATACAAGGGCTCTACCGGCTCATTCGCCGTTCAAATAAATAAAGGTTAAAAATGACTTAATCAATCGTTAAATCGGCTTCAACGTTGAGAATCGATTCCGGACCATTTATGACGTCACATGTGCTCATGGAAGCCGATTTAACGATTGATTAAGTCATTTTAAACCTTTATTTATTTGAACGCCATTTAAGAAATCGATTTTTGGCGACTTAGCCGGTAAAGTCCCAGATACATAAATTAATTTGAATCACAAGTCTAATATTTTTAGTATAAAATTCTCACGATTTTCGCTTTTAATGTAAACGACAACCAATGTAACACAGATACCTACAATCAAATCAATACAAACACAATCAAACGATGTTGACAGGATATGATACATTTTCCGGAATATTATAGGTTGTTGAGTATTGAGTATGTTTTGCCGGAGCGTCTCAACTGGGCCGTGTTGAAACCGGTAGTAGAGACACCCGCCGAGTTTGTTTCGCTGGGTCTTCTCAGTTGGGGCGCATTGGATCCGGTGGTAGCATTAAAGCGCGACCGTCGTTATAAACACAAGGTCCGCCATAATGATAATATTTAATTCGTACCTTAATATAGACAGAACCATTCGACAATGTGTAGTAAAAATATAGCTAAAATTTAAAATTTTGATAATTAAACCTACACATGATCCTTGACAATAACTTAATTTAAGTTAGTTAAATATCGTTACTGTTATAAAATATCTAATCTTATTGTAAATTATTTCCTACAATCCGTGTACCTAAATATCTATATGTACCTAGAAATAATTATAAATTAATTATATATTACTACGAATATGTTCTGACTATTTACAAGCGCTTTTTTAAAGTCTACGTGAATAAAAACCTTTTTTATTTTATGTTATTCGTGTATACTTAATCAAAATAAATACACGTGTGGCGCAGCAATAAGACAACTTGCCACTTCGTATCCCGGTTCGATTCCCTCATAGGTCAACTATTTGTGTGACCCATAATTCTGAGCCTGTATGAACGTTGTGTCCGTCAACTATATATTTCTGAAGTATCCCGCGAAAGAGATCCTAATTATATTAAGCACCAGCATTGCTTTAAAAAAAAGAAACTGTAAATATTTAATTGTAAATTTTACATAACGAAAATCATGCGCTAATCGGTGTAAGTATGCAACTTAGGTATCGAATAAAGGTAATGAATTTGGCTCGCTTAGACACCACCAAGCGCGTGCTCACTGAATGACGGTTGAACCTAGACTGAGCCCCACTCAACCTGCCATTTTGACGTATGCATATCTATGCATATAATAAAATCGTAGGTAAGTAAAACTGTACATTGAATATTTTTTTAAAAGGATACTTGAGGCTTGATCTACAATCGATATCGAAGCCAAAAATATAGTTTTTAGAATTTTTGTTTGTTTGTCTGTATGTATGTCCGACCTAAACTCAAAAATTACTGCATGGATTTACTTAAAATTTTGCATGAATATCAACATATAGGTTACATATTATCACGGTATCACCTACGGGGGAGAAGCTGTGATAATTTATAAAATTTAACGCGAGTAAAACCGCGGGGCACAGCTAGTAAATCATAAATATGTCTACATACAAATCACGTGGCTTGCCACTCAACATGAAATCATATTCTAATTACCCATTGACATATTTAGTGACTGAGTTGTTATTTGTTTAAGCCACACGGAAGCTGCTCGCATTCAGAAAATTAATGATAGATGGACGAAGACTTAACAATATATTCCTGACTGAATGAAAACCAAAGACTAGAAAATTGACTGCACGTGTGGCACAGTGGCTAATTCAGTCACCTCGCCGCTTCATGTTCTGGGTTCGATTTTAAAATAAAATAAAATAAAAAAGGTTTTTGTTCACGTAGACTTTAAAAAACCGCTTGTAAATAGTCAGAACATGTTTGTAGTAATATAGTTGTATACATTATTATTTCTAGTAACATAGATATTTAGGTACATATTGTATGAAAACATTTATAAAATTTATTTTATTATAGCAATGATATTTAGCTAGCTCGTATCAAGTTATTGTCAAGAAATTATGTTTAATTATCTAGTTTAAGTCTAATATTTTACTACATATTGTCAGTGGTTCTGTTTATATTAAGGTATTATTATTATGACGGACCTTGTGTTAATAACGACGGTCGCGCTTTAATGCTACCACCTGATCTAATGCGCCCCAACTGAGAAGACCCAGCGAAACAAACTCATTCGGGATACTTTATATAAATACAGTATGTAAGTTTAAACGAGGGACATATTCAAACAAATAAAAATATGAACAAAAAAAAAACACTGATAAATAACAAACAGAACCATGCCAAAAATTTCGCAAAAGTCTCACAACGTGTATACACCCTTGCGCTAAGGGCGAGGGGGGAGGGCGGGGTTTACGCACGAGCTTGCCACGTGATCACTTTAGGTACTGTTCACTTCTTGCGCACTCAGTGTTCATGATAATGTATTTTATAGGACAATTACGTCAAAAATTTAGGTTATAGGTTTTTTATATATTTGGGACGGGAATCGAATACTGAACACCCTCCCTTAATATGTCCCTCGTTTAACCTAACATACTGTATAATATGTATGTAAATTATCCCGTGACACAGGGATTAGATTACCTAGAGAGGGCGATGTCTATAATTAAAAAAAAATGGCTTCAAAACTAGCTTTATAATTGTAGGTGTTCTACCAGGTGGCTGCGACATCCATATCTAACTCTTTATGAACCAAATACTCCTCTTAAAACTACGTTACTTCCACATCCTACTTACCGTATCCGTCTAAAGTGTCTTTATTTTACCATTCACGAACATTTCATGCAAATGTTCAACGTAAGATTTTGTAAAAGCAAGATAAGCCGGTGAATGGACGGTTTTAGTACCGGAAATAATGATAACAATACTTATTTATCGTTGCAAAAGGGTTAGTAAAATTGTTTCTATTTTAATCCTAAGATAAAAACATAGAAGATAGACCTCCATTATCAATTCTTTAATAATAACGTTTACATGCTGCGTGCGCCAAGCAGAAAGAAACAGATAACATAAACCTTAATTACTAAACACTTAATAATGGAGGTCTATTTTCTGTGTGTTCAGACTAATTTCAATACAACTTATCAGTCATATTTTAAAATGAAGAATCAAACGCAAGAACCACGCGGTATCCGGACCCATGTTTTAGGTTTTTTTTAAATAGACAGCGCCCGCACTAGGGAATTTAATCCCTGTGTCACGGGGTACTTCACAAACATAATGGACGGACACAAGTTACATCCAGACTCAGAACAACCATTCATGGGTCACACAAATAGTTGTCCGGCGCGGGGCTCGAACCCGCGACACGAAGCAGCGAGGCGACTGCCTTAGCCGCTGCGCCACACGTGCATTTTCTGTGTGGTCAGACTAATTTCAATACAACATTTCAGTCACATGAACGCAAGAACCACGTGGTATCCGGACCCATGTGCGTTAACCGCTCCAACATCCCACCGAGGTTTTTAGAAGGAAGGAGGAACTTACACAGTCTGTTTCATGTTCCATTGACTTAACACAATGAAAACGCTTAACATCTCACCGAAACCTGTTGGTAATGGTCCAATCTGAGTAGGTATTGGCAAACCAGTCGTCATACCCGTGTAGGTTTCAGTAAGACGCCGTTAACCAGAGGAATACCAACCAGAGAACGGGCATTAACGAGGCGATTATGGCATATCCCAACAAGATCCTTAGAAGAGGCTTTTGTCCAGCAGATGACGTCTTTTATTTGACAGTATGCTGATGCCAGAGGGCATCCCCTTTCGGACTCAAATCTTGGCTCAAAGTGATTACTGATGTGGTCGGTTTCAAGGAACACTTTGCCACGATCGAACTACGGTAATACGAGAAGATTCGGGCCGCTCGTCGGATTGAGGATCGGAGGGAACAAACTATGGATTATGTAGGGTGATGCTGGTCTCCACGCACACGCAGGACTCAGTTGGCCAGCACGGTGTATCAGATCACAAGGGTTTCTAATAACTTATTCTTGATTACACAAATCATTTACTGGGAGTCAGTTCTGGGACGTCCATGCTAACGGTATAGGACGAAGATCAAGTTGTAAATATTTAACTGCTGCTACCACTCAAGGATTTGGACTGTCGATGGATGAGTTGAAAATGCGTTGAGACGCCTCCTTCATCCTTATATGAATGTTAACCGTACTTACATAAATAGACTCACGCCTGTTTCCCAGAAGGGTGGGTAGAGACAAAGGATTTCCATTTGACAGGATCTTTGTTCATCTATTTTACCTCGTTTACTGACATTATATTCTTTATAAATGCTCGCTGGTTTAGAGTACTTCATCAAGTTGTAAGTATTTGACTGCTGCTATCACTCAGGAATTCGGATTGTAGATGGATGAATTGAAAATGCGCTTAGACGCCTTCTTCAACCTTTTTATATATATATGTGTTAACCGTACTTATATACATACATGGCGAACGATGCAAAACAATGAGGCAAAACAGGTGTGCAAAGATCTGCAGTCTATCTTTGCACACCTGTTTTGCCTCGTTTGATGTCATTATATTCTTCATAAATGCTCGCCGCTCTAGGGTACGTCTGACCTAGCCTTTATTGAGAACATGTCTGATTTGGTCAGATAATGCTCTAAAAAGTGTTCCGATCGTACCATTCCCACATTTCAGCTATACTTCTTTTGTCAATCTGCTTACATTCAACCGTAACCGTACTTCATGTGAAATAATGATTTAGAAATTGTATCTAATTGTAAATTATTGAAAATAATGTTTATATTGTGGAGTATATCAAACAATTACATCCGTTGGGACCAACATTTGCAATACCTGCCTAACAATCACGACCTGCTGAATGCTTGCTTATTTAATAATCAAACAAACAGACAACGGTTTCAATTATTTCAGCACTAATATTTAATCGTGCGGGTTATGGTCTGTCCAACCGATTTGCTCCGCAAACTAATTTTAATTGGACGTTTTAGTGTTATGAATAATTTAGCGTATGGGAATAACGTACCGGTGCGGTTTTCTCGTGAGCGGCTCGGTGGTTGGTTTTGAGGGTTACATGCTTAGGTAGGGTGCCCATCGATTAACTAACTTATTTATTAACTATCTCCATTACTTTACTAAGGCCTTAGTGTTACGTCGACAAACTATCGTAAATTGCGCGATTTCGTATGGCATCCCTACACAAATTTCGAAAATGTATAGTAAAATTCTGAATGCAGAAAATCTATCATTTATTATTTTTAAAAAGACAACGCCTCCACTAGGGAATCTAATCCCTGTGTCGCGGGGTACTTTACAAACATATAATATACATACATACATAGACTCACGCCTGTTTCCCAGAGGGGTAGGCAGAGACAACGGATTTCCATTTGTCACGATCTTTGCATACTTCTTTTGCCTCGATTACTGTCATTATATTCTTCATACATGCTCGCCGGTTTAGGGTACTTCTGACCTGCCGTTTCTTGAGAACATCTCCAATTTGGTCAGAGAACGTTCGACGTGGTCTTCCCCTTCCGGTTGTCCCATTCACACATGCCAGGTATTTGTCAATCTTCTTTCATTCATCCTTTCTAAATGGCCAAACCATCTCAGCATGCCTTTTTCAATCTTTGTGACTACATCCTCTTTCACACCACAACGCTCTCTATATAATATACGAACACAAATTACATCCAGACTCAGAACAAGTATTTATGGGTCACACAAATAGTTGTCCAGCGCGGGACTCGAACCTGCGACACGAAGCGGCGAGGCGACTGTCTTAGCCGCTGCGCGACACATGCAGTCAAACCATTTATTTTTATTTTCTTAATCTTAGCAGCAAACAAGTTTACGACTAACCTGATGATGGCACTGCGATCCTTATTGACATTTTATATGGTGTAGGTTTTTGGAACGAAGTTCCTTATCGCGCGTTGTGAAAGGTGGCTATACGGAAAAAATTCTTACGAAAAGTTGTCACGACACTATTTGCAGCTGTGCGGCGTGCGCATGTTTCTCTGTCTGTCTCTCTCTCTCTCTCTTATAGAAAGCAAGCCAGATATTTTCATTTCTATTTCGCATTGAACAGTGTGGTGTCGCGACGATTATTTTTGTTGAGTGTATACAGGTTTTTTGTACATAATAAATAATAAGAAATAACTTCGTTCCATCCGGGTGTCCCTTGACACCTCTCAAGTTTTTTATAGTGTAGTCCTTCCCCAGCCGAGTTGCTTAAAGATCGAAATAACGCTACAACCTTGTTGTCACTTGTGTAGGGTTCATCATCATGTCAGCAAAACGACGGCCACTGCTGGACAAAGGCCTACCCTAAAAATAGCCACAATTGCAAGTCATGCGCTAGAAGTACATACTTACTTATCGTATGGCCAGTGGTTACTCTAGTATCAGAGTTATTCAAGCCGCCCATTAGGCCTCTTGTTGCCTACCATTCCCTACAACCGGGACCGACAGATTAATGTGCCCTCCGAAACACGAAGACCCTCAGAAATCAAACCACTTTGATGGTCACCGATCTATCGACTGACCGCGAGCCTAGTTGCTTAACCTCGCCAACTACTTACGGACCGGTGAGAGCACCTGGCCATGACAATACAAGTCAAACATTTTGGGCATATTATAGAAGTGCCCACCCAGGAGTATTTTCTTTTATCCTGTTGTTATAATCCGGTTGTGGTGTGAATTGTGAATTTGGCGAATATTTTAGCGGTAAAACATAACCGGAAATAAATTAAGGTTAAAACTTTACCAGCTCTACAAGGCACGTGAAACCGTAATTCCGACTGTAACAACTACCAAATATTAAAACCAAAAATTTACTTCTCTATCTGTGTGAACGTACTTGCTTTTAAAATATTTTTTGCAATTAGGCTTGGACCTTTCAATTGAAATATTCAAAATTTTATTCCGAGAACAAATAATTTAGATTTCGTACAGGTTTTGAACCTGCATTCTCGGGGCTTTAGGCCCAATACTTTGTCAAATAAGCTATACTGAATCTTGTTGATCCATCAAAATTATTATTCTCTTTTTAATAAACTCTTCTGGGAATGATGACGACATCTATCGGTACCTCTTCGCAATTTTTTTTTAATATCCTGGGACATTCTTTATACGGCCATCTGATCCCAAACTAAGCAGAGCTTGTACCATGGAAACCAGATTGCTGATAAACTACTTTTCTTTTGTAAGTCCATACTTATACAACGTGTAACAGAAAGAATGAACGTAATGTAAGGGGCATATACGGTCTCCTTTAGAGCTGGTTCACATTAGGTCGGACCGACAGTTTGCCGTTCACCGACTGCCGGGTGTTGCTGTTCACACTAGACGCCGCCGACCCGACCTAATGTGAATCTGTCGGTACGGTCGTTTTACTGCCCGGCCTGGGTCGTCACAAAATAGTTGTGAGTTGGCTTTCGTATAGTATGGACAACGACGACGTTTTCATTGCAATGTGGTATTTAAATAAATGGCAGAAAAAATAAATTGCCGAGCGAAATTAAGTTGGAACTTTTCAAACTTTAATAAGCAAATTAAGAAATCCTCCATATTGAAACGTGTCTTCTCTGCATACACGTCGACGAAACTGCTTGCGCGAGTGCCGAGAGAGGGGTAAGGACGGGTGGGAGGGTGGCAGGCGGGTGTCACCGCCGCCTCGCGCCGACAAATGTGAACGGCGCCATACTTGCTGGTACGCCAATATTATGTCCCATCCGACAGAAATCGTGGCTGGACGTACGGTAAAAGTGTCGGCTCCGACAGTTTGGTCGGGTCACCCTAATGTGAACGGCGCTATTGACATACATAAGCCAATATGGATCCGACACGTTTATCGGGCTGGTAAAACTGTCGGTCCGACCTAATGTGAACCAGCTCTAAGCCTTCCTATACACAAAATCTCATACCGAAATACCATCATTTTAATCTTGATCGTAAAATAATATACCATTCAATATATCGACAAGTATTTTTATCGATATAACGAACATCCGTACTAACACAGCACAGCTGATTCTGATTTACGCTAGAAATTGTTTGACATACCTCTGTGTTTCTATGCACGCCTGGTAGTTTGATTCCGATTACACTCACTACACATATTTTGTTTTAATTTCGAGTTATGTTTTTATTAATAGCACTGCCGAATAGCTATTGGGTACTTAACATCGTATAGGTACGTGATACACAAACACATTACGAGAATCTTTTCATAGTTTTAACTTCTAGTTGTTTTCAGTACTGATGGAAGAATTTCATTATTTCACGTTCACTAAAATCTGCACCGAAGCCGAAAGCTTAACTCTAAGACTTACCAACTAAAACGAGACTCTCTCATGTACAACATATTCATAGAATCGTAAAGCTTTCATGTTTCTTAGTTATAAAGAGGCGTGGCCTCAATCGCGACACTGTACCCCGTTCCTCGTAATGAGCCTGGCCAATGTTTTATTCTGGGTATGCGCAAGAAATCTAGAAGAAAATACAAGAACATCTGCATTTTTACTTTTTTTATAAACAGAGAACAAAAGACAGCTGAGATAATAGCAATCAAAGTACGCATTTTCGAGCGTTATTATTTCAAACCGCAAGCGGCGTTTGATCGCGCTGTGACGTCACGTGGCCTCTCACGCAGCGCGCCGGCCGTTTTGCGAGTACAAATCTAGGTACTATTCATTTAATCACCGCTGCTGGTGGCTCGTACTTGCGATTTTATTACGAGAAAATTATTAGAAAATGCTGTGCAGTGCCCAAGACTTTTAATTCAAATGTTAACACACCCAAGTGTTTTTTAGTATACCTAAAAATCCTATGATAAGGAAGAAATGGATGACCGCAATACGCAGACAGGATTTAATAGGACTGAAAACTATTGCATTTTGTTATGAATATTACTTTGATGTCAATAACTATTCTATTTATACTTTTCTCATAAATCACTACGTTATCAATTGGTGTATTTTATAATCAACTTCTGACAAAGGTAGATAAACTTTTAAGTTTACCTACCTTTGTCATTTAAGGATTTTACAAATTAATCTTATAACAAATAGTTTATTGATTCCTCTAAATAAGAGACATTTTGTTATTATCTATCAGGAACCTTGACATCAGGATGTTATAATAAATATATAAACCAACCATGTCGTATTTTTTCAATGAGAAAAGGTGAATGTTACCTAAGCTAATACTGACCTAGATTAAACGTGGGATATTTGGCAAAAATATATAATAACCACGAAATATTTTACCTACTTATACAATATTTCGTTATTATTATCTACCTTTGACTTTAACCACTAATACTTAATAAGCAAAAATAGGTATGTTGAATATAAGTGAAGTAAAATTGACTGCAAGTGTGGCGCAGCGGCTAACACAATCGCCGCTGTGTGTCCGAGGTTTGATTCCCGCACCGGCAACTATTTGTGTAACCCGTAAATAGTTGTTCAGAGTCTGGATGTAATTTGTGTCCGTCTATTATATGTTTGTAAAGTATTATAGTATTATTATTGTCTTTGAAAAAAAAACCGTTAAAAATGACAGTGGTAGGTATTAATCTACAGCTGTTAGCGTGCCGCTGAGTATAGTACTTACCTGCGTACGTAAGTATACTTGGAGATGGTGTACAAAATTTTACAAACATTTTGCTAGAAATATAATAGTACCGGCCCTCATTTTATCATAAATACTAGACATATCGTTAAAACTTTTGAAGATTTACACTGAGTAAGTTTATCCTCTGCCGTTTGGTCTTATTTTGGTCGTCTATAAAGGCATTAAAATTTGGAATTATATATAAATATAAATATGTACCTACTTATATTTTTATTTTATATTAGTTTATTTAGTTTTCTTTATTAGATTTAATAAAAAAGGTACTGAAAACAAAAAAATAAGTAAGTAACTAAGTCGAGAGCATTATTGGTAGATTAAGAAACTTTGGATTTTTGACGCCGCATGCTAAAGTCAATCAAAGTTTGTCAGTCATGTAAGGAAATCTTCCTCCCATGTAACCCTCTTCCAGGGTGCACATATATGTAACTCACAAGGTATTTAACAGGTTGGTGTAATACAATAATAACAAATTAATAAATAAAGCTATGATACAGCGCGCGCGTCTTCACTTCAATATTTCATATAGCACGGGGCACAAGCGCTCGGAGCGACCGGCACCGAGCCGATAGCTGACGTCACGCGTAGAGCGCGCGATATCTTGGAAATTTAAAAGTGCTCAAAACTTCTCACAGTTATAACTTCCGTAATACTGCATTGATTTACGTGAAATAAATACTAATCTAATGTACGTAATTTAATCTTTATTGTTAAGTAGCTTTTAGTGCAATATTCGCATGTGTTGGTCACCCTCATTGGACAGCCTTAAATTCTGTGACCTATGAATCCTCATCATCACGAAATGCACGTCTGAGGCTATTCTTTCATAGATGAATGCACGAAATTTTCAAAATTATCACGATCACTAAACGACATAGTTAAGGATTTCGCGGAACACTTTCCTCATTACTCAACGACATTTTAGACGATTTAGTAACTAACCACGACGTAAATAGACAGCAGTTTACGAACAACTGATGATTTTATTATTTTTAAATAAGTGAAAAATGCACAATATTTGCAGAATCAAACGCGCCGCCACCGTAACGACGGCGCGCGCTGCTGTGGTTTGTTTGTATGGTTATTAATTAAATTTTTCGTTTCCGGCCAGATCAAGTGTGTGCGCAAACACAGGGGCACTTTCTATTCCATCACTCTCATGATCAGATGGGATGACTAGCGATACGACCGGAAAGAGGTCAGGCACAGGACCGACGGCTTTACGTGCTCTCCGAGGCACGGGGTGTTACATCGCCAACTCCCAGATTTCGGGCTGATACCAATGACTTATATGTAGAGAAATTTCTTTTTACGGAAAAATCCCATAATCACTTTCTGGTCCGACCCGGGATTTGAACCCAGGTCTTCATTATCTGCAGTTGAACACGCTACCGCTAGACCAATGAGTTATACACGAACACATTCACGTGGCGCGGCGCGCGGTGGCGGCGTCTTTGAGTCCCTCAAAGGCGCCGCCACGCGCGCGGCTCGCTTTGATGAATATTAAAAGATATTTAACTGTTTATTATTTACCTTCATTAACCCTTTGTATTCGCCGCCGTATTAGAGTTCCTTGCGCCAAAATTAGGACGGAATTCGAAATGTCCCCTAATGTTCATATGAGCCTAGTACATTATTCATATTTTTTCTTAATTTATCAGTAGTCGTACCGCGTGTGTGTGTTATCTGCTTAGTTTGTATGGTTCATAATTAAGTACCTATTCGTTTCCGGGCAGATTAAATTCACATACTGAAAGAAAAATTTAATATTCTTACTATTTAACACACAAAAAAATATCTACAGTTACATAAGTCAATTAAATTATTTATTTCTCCTAGATCCAACATCTTGCGGAATATCAATTTAATTTAAATTAAAAATTAAGTGATTGTTCCTAGATATCAAAGGTGATTGCCCATTTCTGTCTCCCTTAAATTAAACCGAGTATGATCATGAAATAAAATCCATTATTCATAACCTATTTTTATAATTATTATTTATTTGTTACGCACAAAAACTTTGTGGGGTTTAAGTTTTCATATTTATTGGTTATTTATTTGACTAATTTTTATTTTGAGTTCATTTGCAAAGACAGTTAAAGACTGAAATCATTACGATCATATTAATCACTTGCAGTAAATATCAAACTAGAGGTCTTGTCATTTTAATAACTTACATTATATTAAGTTGTTCATTATTTAAATGTATTAATATCGTTAATTAATAGATAGATATTAAAAAAGTGAGTTTTACAAGAGCAACTGACACTTGCCAGTATGCGTAACGATCCCCGCAAACGGTAAAAAAAAAGAACTGTCAATGTCTATCTGGCTGTCATGTTTACTTGGTGAAAAACAAGCATGGTTTTCGGATGTTTTTATCGTTTATTGCCACTGTTTTTGTTTTAATTAAGTGTGTCGCCACCGTTCGTTGTTAGGTCAGGCTATAGTTAGCTTAATTCTACTGTTGTTAATGTTCAATTAAAGAATAACATGCCAAAGCTTATTCTTTCTCTTTCATATTGAGTGTCATTATCGTTATTGCTTGATAGTTCTAGCATCATCTTACCTGTAAAAAACTATTTAGTTAAAGGGGACATATTTCATATTATTCTTACATTGTTGCAGAGCCCATCTTTCAATTTACCAATATTTTTTGAGTAGGTACTCATCTACACCTAACCTCAAAACTGAACTTTGATTTATATTATTAAGAAAACCCCACAAAATATTTCTATATTTTTTACTTTATTATATGTCATGATATCACTCCTCTTTTACCTACAATTTTGGTAATCATACAAAATTATTTACAGAGGGACGACGCTTTATAGAAGAATGGGCAATTTTCTTTGTATGCATGATTAAAATGTCGTTACAGGGAACCTTTACAATTAAAGCAAAAATAATCTTCGAATTCAGTTAAACATTTGATTGAAACTTAAAATAATCACGTGTAATAAATTATGTGACTGTACAGAACCACACTTTTTATTTACAGTCTAACTAGTACCCAAATGAGAGAGTTCGCGGTAAGGTTCATTACCCTTTCAGCTGAGTTTTGCTAGTGCTGGTCGTAATGTCGGTAATCCTTCTTCTTGATTTAGGTTGTCGATAGAGAAATAAATTACTAGTTGAATAAAAAATGATTATTTCTGTTTGTAGTTTCGTCCATAGGTAGCCGTCCTGATACCCTACAACGCCCTTAAGTTACGTTCACACTTTCTGTTACACGTTGTATAAATAATTACACCCAGACTCGGGTCAAACAGACATGTTCATGCACACAAATATCTGCCCAGGGTGGGAATCAAACCCACGACCTCCGGCGTGAAAAGCAAGCATTTGCCAACAGTTGTTGGCGTGCAACAGGCCCGTCATACTATGGTGGCTTGATCAATATATCAGTTAATATATATCTTTTGTGATACAATCAGTTATATATCGCTAAAGTCTATCCATAACTGATCAGAAGATATTTGTCACCTCCTTTAGAATAAAAAACAACAATTTTAATTATAGAACGTAAGATTTTTCCTGTTGAAAGAAGAAGAACAATAGGTAATTGATTGCCAATAGATAACTAGGGGGCAACTGCGGATAAAGGCATTAAAAATAATCAATTTAACTTAATGTTACGGAAAGAATCCCGAATATTCTCCTGTAATTCCATTTAAAAGACCATTTTAATTTAATACCGTAGTAGAATTGAGCCATTCTTACAATTATTTACCTTTAGAAATACCTTATTTGCTTCCTATCTTAGGTCTTGCCAGTATATATTTACGTCATATTAATATTTGTCATGACTACTATCGACATGTGGCTTTTGTGGATAACTCTTTTTTAAGATATATACGTATTAAATACCAAATGTTCTCATAATTAAATAACGTAGATTTATATTTTCTTACAAATTCTTGACTTTTTGTCTGTATTTCAATGTATCTGACATAGAAAAAATAAAGACATAGACCGTCCAACACATAGCAGATTTTTTTCTCGTTTGGGTTAAAACCACTGAAAAGAATCTGAAGTCTCCAATTATTTTGCGTCTAAAATTAAAAAAAATGAAAGATCGAAACATTTTAATTTTCAAAGTGACAAAGGTAAAGAAAAGGCGGGGCAAACTAAGAGGGCCTCAAATCAAACACGGTCCAAAGCATAAACTTATCGAGTTGATTCCGTTTTTTTTAATAGTGAATGATATACTATAATTATGAATAACTGAGTAATAGTATTCAACTTATGGATAACTAAATTAACTTAATGAATATTGCATAAAAAATCTGAAAATCGCAGGCCTCTGAATAGTTTACGTGTATAATTGTATTTTAATAAAACCAAATAAAGAACAACACGCTTGGTACTAAGCTAATTTAATAGCAACCACTCTCCTGTCTACAGCCCTGCACGTATTAGGCAGGGGTTAAATAACTACTCACCTTCTACCCACACCTTCGACGGTTTCGTGTTCAATTCCCACACAGAAAACTACACTACCTATTTGTGTTATCCATAGATACTTGTTCTAAGTTGTTTTTCTATGTTTTTAACTTCCTAGGTTGTAATTTTAACTCACTTTTTCGGACTCGCTTCCACGGGTTCTGTACAATGTTCTATACAAATTGGCAGTTACATGCAAAGCTATACTTTGTATATAACTAACAATTTACGGTTTTCTAATATTTTTCTGTACCTTTGCTATAAGACATTGCTTGTTTTGAATCCCTTGAATGTGTCAAAATATGAGTCATAAACGAACGAATATTTTTATTTAAACGGGCCGGTTGGCGTGGTTGGTAGACACTTGTCTTTCACGCCGCAGGTCGTGGGGTCGATTCCCACCCAGGACAGTTATTTGTGTACATGAACATGCCTGATTGATTGAGGTTTGTATTATTAAATAACCTCGATTCGTACGGTACAAAAGGTTCAATGCATATTCACCAGGACAATTTGGTCCTTTTTGCCCTTTGAGGTACGGAAAGCTTAAAATATTGTTTGAGCAATGGTCCTCAGTCAGTACCTGCCAAAAACTTAGGAAAAAAAAGGGTAGTAAATAGCTTGATTTTTCAATGTACCTATATAATATTTAAAAGTATATAAATATTTATAAATGCCTTGCCATGCCTTAAATTATCATTTTCTATTTATATGATTAATTAGGACGTGTGATCAAATATTTATAAAATGTGGAACTTTAGAAGAACATGGGACCATAAAACGCTAGAAGCTTATCACTTTTGAACCATATAAACAAGAAATTCGCAATTAAAAGTTTAAACACAGCCGTTTGAATAAAAATGTCCGAAGGTACAATTTGCGACTCTTGAAGCTCTTTACAGATTTATCTAAAACATTGTTAGGAATCAATTTAACGAAAGTTGCTTTAACATCATGTCTTGTTGATAAAACAAGATAAACACGCAAGATGCACGCATAAACTGCACGTGTGGCGCAGCGGCTAAGGCAGTCGCCTCGCCATTTCGTGCCGCGGGTTCGAGCCCCACGCCGGACAACTATTTGTGTGACCCATAAATTGTTGTTCTCAGTCGGGATGTAATTTGTGTCCCTCTATTATATGTTTGTAAAGTACCCCGCGATACAGGGATAAATTTCCATAGTGCCGGGGTTGTCTTTTTAAAAGAAAGAAAGAGAGAAAAAAGAAATTATGACCATCAAACTGCGATCGCCAACCCGTCTGCCAAGCGTGGCGATTATGGCATATCCCCCCATTCTTTGGGGAGGCTTTTGTCCAGCGGTGGACGTACTTTGGCTAACATAATGATGATGATAATAATCTTTGTGTATTATTTGCATTTGTATTAGGTTTGTTTCTGAAAACTCATTGTGGACAACAGGGCAATCGATCTCCTATCTTGCCTAGAAGCCTAGAAGGAACCATTAGGAGAAATATTATGATCGTGCCATTGACATATGTATACTACTAGACACGCTATTTCGAATTAAATCTCTGTCCCAGTCCAGCTGTGCGCGAGGTGAGGTGCGCAGGTGCGGCGGGCAAAATCATAGAAGTGAATAAGCGGGCGCACAGATGTTACACGATATAGAAATATTTTACCTTTTTGCATTCTATCTCGGAGATAGATTTTAAGTGTTGATTGGTAAATTATTTCCTAATTATTGGTATATTAGGTATTTGTGGAGCGATTTTAAATTCTCAGCCGAAAGAATGACAATATATATTATGACAATAATAATATTAGGACAATGTCAATAAAAATACAACATGAGTATCAATGATATAATTAGCCAGTAGATATAAAAAAAGAATATTTTCCAACAAATAAAATTAGTTATGTATAATTCTAACGTTTTGTGGAGATGAGATATAAAATAAAAAATAATATTTTTCGCATTTTGACCAAATATAATTACTTAAAAAAAACACAAATAAATTATATACATATGGTATACGCACGGAAATAGGTAAAATCTATCAACAACATTTGTCACGTATGTTTTATATGTTCTAATACTCTATGGCACTGAAATAGTAGTACTATTGACTCAAATGCAATGTAAGAAAAGAGGAAGCGAGATGGGTATAGGATACGGCGAGCAAGGGCAGACATTTTGCTACAAGCATTATTTTATTCATAAATCGGAAATAATTATGAAATAAACTTAACATAAATAAACTTAAATTCACGTAAAAAAGTAGTATACTCTAGTCACCAAAGTCTAATAAAAGTAATCAAGCTCGTTTGATCATCAATTTATGTTGATTCGGCTTTGTCGAGAGTCATACGCAAACTACCACCTCACTTCTGGCTCGCGGCCGACTGAACGAGTTGCATCTCCTGAGCTGCAACTCAGTGAGCAAATTCTCAATATGGGATTGCGCCTCTAGTAATATATATAGGTCAATAGATCATGCTGAGTTTCTGTCGTTTGCACCCAATGTTGTAAAAGACAGAAACTCAGCATTTAATTTGTTCATAGTAGGTACTCAGAGAGACGCTGTTCTAGGAGATATTCCTACGGGTTGACTTCTACGCCCCCCACGGGATGAAATAGGGAGGTGACATTTTATGCCGTCAGCCACACAGATGTAGCGTATGCAACCGCACATAATGAGGGTCTGGCCTGGTTCGAATCCCGGGCCGGGCCATAACATTCTATTGGGTATAATTATATATATTTTTATATGAAAAAGATATTGTTAGAAGAGTAAATGCGGGGAACAGAGTGAATGGGGCACTACACGCCTTTATGAGTAGCGGCAAGTATCAAAGAAGGCTCGACTAGCCGTGCACGATGGAGTGTTAGTGCCAACTTTAATGTATGGAAGTGAAAGTTGGGTATGGCAGAAAAAGAATGAAAGTAAAATAAATGTGGAAATGAGAGCTCTGAGAAGTATGTGTGGTGTGACTTTGAGAGACAGAATTCGAAATACTGATGTAAGAGAGCGTTGTGGTGTGAAAGAGGATGTAGTCACAAAGATTGAAAAAGGCATGCTGAGATGGTTTGGCCATTTAGAAAGGATGAATGAAAGAAGATTGACAAAAGAAGTATACCTGGCCTGTGTGAATGGGACAACCGGAAGGGGAAGACCACGTCGAACATTCTCTGACCAAATTGGAGATGTTCTCAAGAAAGGGCAGGTCAGAAGTACCCTAAACCGGCGAGCATGTATGAAGAATATAATGACAGTAATCGAGGCAAAAGAAGTATGCAAAGATCGTGACAAATGGAAATCCGTTGTCTCTGCCTACCCCTCTGGGAAACAGGCGTGAGTCTATGTATGTATGTATGTATATATATTTTTTTAGTTCCTTAACAATTTACGAACAATAATTATAAAGCTGTGCCCAACAGGGTCCATAATGCTCCTAGCTATAAGCCTAATGTTTGCCACCTAATTTCACATTGTGGAATGCAAATAAATGAAATGATAAAGAAGATTTTTTTAAACATCTCACATACATCAGCCATTAGATTAGCAAGGAAACATGTTTTGATCGGCCTTTGTATCTTCGTTATCATATCAGCCGAATGATTTCCACTGATGGAGAAAGGCCTCACCCAAAGATCTCCCTCCACAACTGCCCGTTTTGCGCTAACATGTGCCAGTTTGATCCGCGGCGGTTGATTGAATATATTATTGAAGTTATACTTCTTTTGGCGCGATGGAGAAAAATGATGAGAGTGAATTTTTACAATGCGCGCGCACACCGACACCAAAAAATTTAACAGCATGAAGTTAGTTCTAGGTGGTATGAGAGTGAATTTTTACGATGCGCGCGCACGATGCGCGCGCATCGTAAAAATAACAGCATGACGTTAGTTCTAGGTGGTATGAAAATTGATAACTATGTTCAAGTTGTATATTAAGAAGTATAACTTCTAACGCGTGTACATAAGTACACACAAGTTTTTTTATTTATTACCAGTATTGAGCTAATTGTTAGTTACTTCTAATCGCAATAGTTATGATATTTCTACGTGATGGGGGTGTGCCTGATCTAAGACCTTTTGACTTTAAAGTAATGTTACAGAAAATCAGTCCCTTGCCCTTTATTATTATTATTCTATTGTATGGGAAGTTATTACTCTAGTGTCAGAGTTGTTCAAGCTGCCCAATAGCCCTCTGACATGGCTTTTCGACTGTTACAGCTTAACGTGCAACACTTACAGCTTAACGTGCCTTCCAAGGCACAAAGACAGAAATTATAAGTACCATTTTGGCGGTCATTTATAGACTGACCGCGTGCCTAGGTGCTTAACCTCGCCAATCCTTTACGGGCCGATAAAACAAGTAAGTATATAATTGTTTTTCGATATATATATATCTTGAGCGAGGATTGAACCGGCAACCTTTGGATCAGATGGCAGCTCTATTACCGACTGAGTCACGTATTCAACATACGCAATCAATTATTACTTGGCATCAAACAGTATTAAAAGTAGGTATACTTTTATGAAAGTTTTCTACTTGTTATTTATTTCCGAGAAAGTTATATTGGTAATAAAGCTATATTTATCTTATTAGCGCCATTTTCAATATTAAAGTAGTGTTATTAGAAGGTACACTTAGGATACGAAAACGGTTCTTACTGCCTACGGAATAAAGTATGTATCTACCGAGGTGGTGACGTGACATGGCGACGAATGTAAGTAGATAGGTGTAGCTTAGAATATAAGGCCGTGTCGTCGTTGTAAGCGATAAGCGATACATATGAAATATTTTTTTTTATATATTACAATGAATATACGGGACATATATACAGAAACACCTTGTCCAAACCAAACAAAATTTGTACTATAAATACTACAGACCGAATATAAAAACTTATCGTCTTTTTTATAAATATATGCGCATAATACACAGAAAACCCCCAGACCAAGACAAATATTCATGTAGATGTACAAATATTTAATTTATGCGAGCATATTTTTTTACAGGGTGTCAGTTATTTTTTTTTCATTTCACTTAGGACACACAGTTGACATTTTCACACCACAGTTGTTATAACAAAAATGGAGGCGGTCATAGCCAGATGTTCTCACCGATCCGTAAGTAATCAGCGAGGTCAAGCACCTAGACTCACGGCCTGTCCGTAAATGGGTGACCGCCAATGTGGTTAAATTTATGAGCGTCTCCGTGCTCCAGAGGGCACGTCAGGCTGTCAGTCCCGCTTGTAGCCGTTAGGCAACAGTCGTTAAGCCATGTCAGAGGCCTACTGGGCGGCTTGAACAACTCTGACACTAGGGTAACCACTGCCCATACGATAAGTAAGTAATAACAAAAAAATCCTCTCGTTGGTTCGGAAGCATACGTGTACGAGTCCTTGCCGGCACCGACTCGCAATTTACCGGGTTTTTTCTTCAGAGTAATAAATCATCATCATCAAAGATGCCCACTGTTGGACAAACCCCACCCCAGAGATCTTCACAATTGCCAGTCTTGCGCTACCTGCACCCAGCGGCTTCTAGCGACCCTCACAAGATCATCGGTCCATCTTGTGAGGGTATGAGTCATAAATACCAATCAATGATAGAGTGCGGGTCGCGGGAAGCCGCTGGATGCGGGCAGCGCAGAACCGGCTATTGTGGAGATCCTTGGGGGAGGCCTTTGTCCAGCAGTGGACGTCTTTCGGCTGATATGATGATGATGATGAATGATAGAGTGCTGTAAATAGTTGGTTTTATATGTAGTTTATTACTATTTTTTAAAAAACGCCGCCACTAAAGATTTGATGTGTGAGGTATTTTACAAACATATTGTAATTAACGAGCACCAAGCACACCCAGACTCAGTGCAACCACTTATGGGTCACACAGATACTTGTCCTGTGCGGAAATCAAATAATAATAATATCTACGGACAATGTCACACAGATCACCACAAGTAAGTAAGTAAGCAAAGCTTGTACTATGGGTACCAGGCGACGATATACATACTTATATAGATAGATAAATAATAATAATAATAATATCTGGGGACAATGTCACACAGATCATCCTAGCCCCAAAGTAAGCCAAGCTTGTACTATGGGTACCAGGCGACGATATACATACTTATATAGATAGATAAATACTTATATACATAGAAAACATCCATGACACAGAAACAAATATTCGTGATCATCACACAAGTATTTGCACTTACCGGGATTCGAACCCAGGACCACCAGCTTCGTAGGCAGGAGCACTACTAACGAGGCTACGGTGACCTTCAACACTTTTATAAAACTCGCTGGTTTTATAACCAAATCTCTTTACAACGGGATAGATTAAACCAATTCGCGGAACAACGTGTATAATGTTTGACAAACACGAGCCCAGTTGAATGTTAAACGTAAATTATTCGATGCCTTTGAATTTGCATTCGTTTAAGTTCATTTGTAGTAATTTGTACGACTCAAATGACAATGCGGCAAAGCTTTTACTTCGACGCCGTGTAGCATAAATTGATAGTCATATTTAAGTCACCTTCTTTAATTGCTTCATAATAACTGGGATTTTTTTCATACACGGCCATTTGATCCCAAACTAAGCAGAGTTTGTACTATGGAAACCAGACAACTGATATACGACATATACTAATTTTCTTTTGTAAATACATACTTATAGAGATATACCCATACAGGACAAACAGACATCTTCATGCACACAAATATATGTCCTTGGTGGGAATCGAACCCACGACCTGCGACGTGAATGACAAGTATCTACCAACCACGCCAACAGTCCCGTCAAAACACTTGAGTATATCTTAACTCCTCGATTGCTTCGTTGGTCTAGGGATAGCGTGTTTAACCGCAGATAATAAGTTCCTGAGTTCATCATACCAGGTCGGATCAAAAAGTGATATTGGGAAGTCTGGAAGTTGGCAGCGCTACACTCACAGACCTCAGAAGACACGTACAACCATCGATTATGTATCTGACCTCTTTCCGATTGTATCGGGTAGCCACAAAGTGGAATTATTGTTTGCGCACATACTAATTGTGCATTAGAGGTGTAATATGTCCAGCGGTATTGAGATTGAGACTATTCGTAATGGTTGACATTCATTTCATTGACGAAATGTTTTGTCCTTTTAGTGGTCTTAAACTGGATTTAAGGTAGTTAATCCTAAAAGCAAGCTGTTTACAGTACTTTTTTCAATTATATCTATGAATGTATTTATGTTTATCATATATGTAGACATACCATGTATTTAGTATGCCCCTTTAGATTATTATACACATTTTTATCCAGTATTTCATTTGTTACTACCCACTTTTTAAAATAACTACAGCTCCTATCCATCCAAAGGTTGTCTGAAAAAAATCGCTTAGTGCGATAAGACCGCCCATTCTACTAGTTTGTATTATTTTGTCCCATTTATTTATCCTGCTTATGTGTACAACAGAGTAGAATACTCTTTGTATTCTATTCTATAATCTACTATAAGTATTTCTCGGAGTTTCCTGTAAGATCGGATCACAAATGTTGAGATCTGCAGGCGAACCAAAATAACCGACATAGCCCGAAGAATTGCCAAGCTGAAGAGGCAATGGACGGCTGATGAAGTATATAGGTTCTAAAACGGCGACGGCTAAAGGCCCCCTACAAGATGTACCGACAATCTTGTGAAGGCCACTGGAAGCCGCTAGATGCGGTTATCGGAAGATCGGCAATTGTAGAGATCTTTGGGGGAGGCCTTTATCCAGCAGTACACATCTTACAGCTGAAATAATGATGATGATTATGAATATACTCTAGAACCACGTCAAATGAACTAATTGTTCAGTTTAATCAGATTGATTTCCTAAGAATATTTCTACCTACATTTATTCCTTATTTTGTATTTGCTAATAGTCAGACAGCAGTCTGACACAGCCACTCATCATAACACGAACCGGGGAACCACGATAGCAGGTTCGCATGTTATTGCCAAATTTCCTTACTCGTCTATTTTAATAAAACATTTTCGTGTTCCGCATTCCGTGACAATTGATAACGCACAGCATGAATCGCTAAACATAGAAATTTACCTATTAAAACTCACCGTGAGGCAATCCGGATATTTTTCAGGCTGGTGCAATGGCCGTGGAACTATATTATATGACTTATCACACAAACATACACGCACCGTAAGAGATTGGCGAGGTTAAGCAACCACAAAGTGACCACCAAAGCACAGAATAAATAGTACTTACGTAACCAAAGTGCTTTAATTTCTGAGCGTCTCCGTGCTTTGGAGGGCATGTTAATCTGTCGGTCCCGGTTGTAGTTGTTAGACAACAGTCGTTAAGCCATCCCAGAGGCCTACTGGGCGGCTTGAACAACTTCTGACACTAGGGTAATATGGTGATCTGCAGTCCTGATGCCTTCAGGATCTTTTGGATATATGACGAAGAAGAAGAAGAAAAATACATTTATTCAGTAAACTGACACAGATAATAATAATAATATATATAAAGGTACACAAATAGAAGTCCTTAATTCTTATCTGTGCGAGTCCGATACATCGATTTAAACATGAGATTATATTCCGTTTACTTTTATTATAGCTGTTAGACCATTGATAAGCAATCGGGTTATCTGACAGATAAAATATATCTTTCAAACTTTCTTTTTAAATATTTCTTTTTATAAACGTTTTCTTGGACGAACGAAGGTGCACGACCAAGGAGATCGTCACAGTAACCACTGCCCATACGATAAGTAAGTAACAGACTGCAATTGCTCAGCGAAATGTCTTCTTAATTCTTAGAGTCAATTTGCAAATTGTATTAGATGCTAGTTTTACGTTACATTAGAATTTCAACAAAACAAACACACAAACATTAATAATAATAATAATATCAACAAAACAATGTCACACAGATCATCCTAGCCCCAAACTAAGCAAAGCTTGTACTATGGGTACCAGGCGACGATTTACATACTTATATAGATAGGTAAATACTTAAATACATAGAAAACATCCATGACTCAGAAACAAATATTCGTGCTCATCACATAAATATTTGCACTTACCGGAATTCGAACCCAGGACCACCACCAACAATATGTTTATAGAACAAAGCACGCTCACACGCACTGCAATTAACGAGTTACTACCACACACCAAATATGATGGTTCTACACACAGTACTACACCAACCTTCTCAAGCGAATCAACCAAAGACCTTGTGACACAAAACGGGTCTTCAAATAAAATTAAGCCGCGAACATGCGGTTGTCAAAACACAAACTTTTACTTTCACTTGCCTACCCGAGCCTTGGCGTGTTAATGTTAGAAAAGCGGAACAACTTTTCAGGATAAAAGTTACCCCGTATGTGAATTAAAACTACAACAAGGGGACTGTTCCAATTCTTATATAGAAACTATATATGAGCGACCGAGCTTCTTTTGCAGTTTACCCAGAGATTAGACCTGTCTATTTAGTTGAAGTTTTCCCCAAGGGTATTTGGGAAAAAGCGTAAGAGCTGATTTCGTTATTATTAGTATACAATCTGTAGCATGAAAAAGGAGAGATATGAACTTCTAATGGTTAACCTAACCATAAAACTGCGCACTTTGTATATGGAACATTATTTCGTTTGCAAATTTTAGAAATGTACAAAGTTATTGTAATTGCAACTGACATCTCGCCAGTCTTGACAGCTAGTGTCATGCGTTTGCGCAAACACTTCTGCCCTATAATATAACCCTCGTCTGCGATGAAACGGGCAGCTATTATATTTGTTAGTATTGAAAAGAATAACAAGATAAAAGAAGTGGCTACATCTTTCATCAGAACAATTAAACTTATATTAGGTTTAAAAAATATTAGGCAAACCCTAAGCCCAAGTTACTTTTTATTTTCCCATAATTATGGTCCCCTCAGAGCCACTTGCCCTCATTGGTCTTACGTCTTAAAGTCAAAGACATACAATACTCAGTTTGGTTGACTATTTAGTTCGGGCGTCAATAAAAGTGCTTTTCAGATGTAAAGACTACGAGTGGCATATCAATATTGCTTTTACAACCCAGGCCAACAACTATCTATCTATCCATATAATAAAACTGTAGAAAAAAATTTTTGTACATCAAAAAAAAATCCAAAAAAATAGCCAGGGTGTTAAAGAACAACCAATAGAACCCCTTTCCAGCATTTTTAGAATTTTGGTCTGTTTATATGATTGAGCGTAACTTAAAATGACATTTAGTTTTTGTTTTATTGATATCGGTTCAGCCTATCAAATGATATTAGTTTTTAAAGTATTCAAGATGAAAAATAACACACATTTCGTTACTTCAAGATGAACTGTTTATAGTTGAACTACCAAAATGTGCATATTATGATTCGAATCGTATCGCACATCCAGTTGTTTTCCCGTCCCCGGGCTCTTAGAATTCAACATCAGACGTTACAGATCTTCGATTTTGACGACCCCGTTGTCGCTGGCATAAGCAACAGGATCCGCTTACGAAGTCGCGGGCAGCAGCAAGTATAAAATAAAACTATATTTATGCTTAAACCCGTACGTACAATGAATGCAAAACAAGATTCTCGTACACATAAACCCACCAAACAAATAAATGCTGTAATTTTCTACATCGCTAACAAAGCAACAGCTCTTTATTATGAATGTGGTTCCTAGATTTCTAGAATCAACAAGTAAAAACAGAAGTCAGAGATTAATTACTGAAATGGGCTGGTTGCATCATAACCGGAATATTTGAAGAACTTAACAATGGATTGCCAAAACAATCAAGTCACGGACGCAATTGTGTCAGTGGAAACACATCTTTCTTAATATCGGTTTTACCCGCGTTAAAATGTTTAAGTTATAGCCTATTTTATTTGGATATATAAGCTATATTACTACAAAGTTTCATTATAATCCGTTTGATTTTTTCAAGTGAAAGAGTAACAAACATCTACACTCACAAACGTTCGAATTTATAATACTAGTATAATTTTATAGTATTGTATACTACACTTTTATTTTTAATATCAATTTATGATCTGTACACCTACCATGCCCTCTCTGCACTACCCTAATGTTGACTGGCAGAAAATGCCTAGGGCATTTAGTCTGCCTTTGTACAATTTTATGTGCAAAAGTCATAAAGAAATAAAAAAAATATAAATACTATTCAGTCTGTAAACTAAAATATGGCTCACTTGAAAGTAAGTGATTACCGTATGCTATGAAGCTTACGATGTATGGCAACACTCATGCATTTCCGAACTTGCCCCTTCCCCGGCGATTTCAGGCCGAATTACTCACAAAATTCACATGATAATCATCATCATTGTATACGTTAAAATACCTCCATTCATCTAATTATGTAACATCGTCCTGTCTCAAATACCGCATAGTCTCAAGTCGAAAGTCTTCAACCACACTTAGTTTTCAGTAATGAATTGTGGAAAATAGACGGTTGCGAGGCGATGAGAGACGGGAGCGCTTATTACAAGTGTTACGGACTTTTAGACTGAAATGACGTTGGCCGCCTTAACCAACAAGAACACACTTAGAAATATAAGAATGTGACAAGGAAAAAAGTGGTAATAAAAGACAAACAGTAATGACTGGGTTTTTCTTTAATATGTGGTCCTTCGAGCCGGATCTGAAGCAGCGACCTATGGATTAAAGATCATTCAAGATTTTAAGTCACCCAATGAGCAACGGTGAGAGCTACACTCGGAGTTTACTTGTAAGATCTAATCCGACATGTTTAAATACGCAGGCGTAACCGACGTTGCTTGAAGAATTGGCAAGCTGAATTAGCAGTGGGCAAGGCACATAGCTCGCAGAACCGAAGCAGAGGTTCTCGAATGGCGACCACGAGACTTACTAACTTATATCTCTGTCTCAACTTCCGTTTGCAACTACGCTGCTGAATGCGTTACGAAAAGTGTAATCGGGCATCACACTTTTTGTAACGCTTTCACTGCTCACACCCCAAGTCAAAATTGCCTAAAGGAGTTTTAGTTCTGTTTTAATTTTGAGTGAGTTAAAACGCATAAAGAGTAATCAACTTTACCAATAAAAAATTAAAAAATACCTTTAGATAATATTGTTAAACTAGAATAATATTACTGAAAAATTGTATTGTTGCAGTGCCCTTACAGGGTTAATTTTTGGTACTGTATTATTATCTAAAATACCTATATAAAGATCATGACAGCAATAAATACATTGATAATTGAAATTGAAATAACTTATGGTTTAAACTAAGTTAAAGGGTCATAATATAGAAGACATACAATGTAAAAAAATTAAAAAATAATTAAAAACAAACTGCATAAACATTATCCGCATGCAGAGTAATAAAAAGACACGCCGTAGATTTTATATAATGTTTTGATTTATATCTTTTACTAACGTGTGGGTAGTCTCCGAATTATATGAAAGTACCTGCAGTGTATAAAGCACAATTCGAAATTAATTTAACTATAATTTGGTCCACAGCTTGTCACATTTTAAAACGTCATATATACACGGCAACTAGATTTAATTCAATATTACTGTACTTGGAAAGCAGACTGAAATTAATCCTGCTATTTTGTTGCATCCATTTTACAGGCAGTTGTTAAATTAATGAATGTATTATACGAACAGTAACGTTAATAGTGTTGGATTAAGGTGTTCAACCTAACCATAAACCAGAATGTATTTTCAAACATTTACATTTCTCGCCATGAAACAGAATGTCTGTTTCATGGTGAGCGAAAAAATATAAAAAAGATTTATATTCACGTTGACTTGAAAAAAGTACTTGTTAATAGTCAGAACATGTTTGTAGTAATAATAATAATGACCTCCCGCCGAATTTCAAGCTCTGCGGCCAGTCTCGATAGAGATTAACCAACTGCGCAGGAAATATTATAGTGCACAAGTTTTTGCGCAAACACAGGTGCACTTTCTATTCCATCACCCTCATGATCCGATAGGACGACTAGCGACACGGCGAAATTTACAAACTCGTTTAACAAAAATCTTCTTTTATTCATTATTAACTTATCTTATTGAATTAACTTCGGAGGTATTTCCGATCCAGTATGGCATGGCAATCTTCCAGAAGCGAGCTTATTCCTTTCAGGCATGCAACGTACTTGCAACTTTTCTAGTGTCTCTGGTGTGTTGCGAGTGTCCATGGGCGGTGGTGATCACTTACCATCAGGGGGGCTATCGCCTAAGGGCCAGTGCAGACAGAGAGGAGCGCAGCGGAGAGGATTTCATTAAGCTACTAGAAAACAACTTTAAAATTATTAAAATAAAGTGCATATAGGTACCTATGCTTAAACATTATATGCCCATGACCGCATTTTATGTTAGGTTTAATATATGCACTTTATTTCTATAATTTTAAAGTTGATTTTCTAGTGCTTTAATAAAATCCTCTGCGCTGCGCTCCTCTCTGTCTGCTCTGGCCCTAATTATTTTTTTTATTTTTTTATTTTTATTTATTTATTTATTTATACATTATATGGTATGGTATGTACTATAATTAGTGCGGCTGGTGCTTAAAAAAGGAAAACCTGAGCTATAAGCACCAGCACCTTCCAATTTAATTACTTAATGTATTATACACAAAAATTAAATTAATTAGGTTAAATGTCTCGCTTTATTTACATGAATGGGAGCTTGAGTGTGGATAGGTGAGTGCGAGTGTAATGAATGTATGTGTGCAAGTGTGTGAAGTGTTGTAATACAATTAAACTGTAAAATTATTATATTAATTAGAGGGATGAATAAATGCTTCTGTTTCGTCATAATTAAGTTTTTTAAGACTAATTGATACCGTTTCTTTCAAATTATACTTACTTTTGGTTAGTAGGGCTGGTGATTTGTTCAGAAATTTGTTGTATAGATAGCGACCGAGAAAGTAATAAAATTGTTGTCCAAAAGATGTCTTACATGTAGTGGTAACAGGTATTTTATTTTTACGTTGGGTGCGTGTTTGTGTTAAGAAAGGTTGTGTTTGTGGGAGTGTGTTTATATGTTTCTTGGGAATAATTTCTGTGTGCTGTCTTAATATTATGTGGAGTATGAAAATCTGCCTCACACTGAGTACTTCACAGTATTCGTATAACTCTTTAGTAGGAAAGCGATACGGTTTAAAAGTGCATACTTTTAACACCGCTCTCTGTGCACGCTCTAGTTGTATTAGGTGGGTCTTGCATGCACCACCCCATGTAGAAATACAGTATCCTATTACAGACTGGCACAAGGAATAATAAACCATCTTAACAGTGTCAGGGTCAGCGACATGCCGCAGGTATTTAAATACAAAGATTAGTTTGCGTATTCTACCGGACAACTTGTTAATATGTGGTTGGAAGGAGAGTTTCTCGTCCAAAGTCACACCTAAGTATCGAGTTGCTGTCACCATAACAAGTTTAGGGCAGTCGCAGTCTGTATCACAACCAACTTGCTTATGGGCACTAATGTTAAGGTGGTTTAAAGAACTTGCTTCCGTATTTCTAATTCTGTATGTCATGAAGGTTGTTTTGTTAACATTTAGTGTGAGTAGGTTAGTTATGAGCCAGTGTGTAACTCTTTCAAAGCCAACTTGAGCTGCACGAAAAGTGTCCTCCCACGTTTGCGTTCTAAATGTTAAGGCAGTATCGTCTGCATAGGCTACTATTTTACCGTTGTTTAACTCTAGTTCACACATGTCATTTACGTACACAAGGAATAAGGTAGGCCCGAGGATGCTTCCCTGAGGAACACCATACACAACTGAAAGTTCTTCGCTAATCTGATCATTTACTTTGGTGCACTGTGTACGATTACTTAGGTAACTCTGGAACATTTTAAGTTGTTTTCCCCGAATACCCAGCCTTTCTAGTTTAAGACATAGTCTCGGAATTGAAACTGTATCGAAAGCCTTGGCCAGATCAATGAAAATTGACAAACATTTCTCCCTTCTGTCCAAAGCTTCGACTACAGAGTTAGTTAAGTCATGTACAGCATCATCCGTGGACCTAGCATTACGAAAGCCATACTGCCTGTCCGATATGAGGTTGTTAGACTCGAGATAGTTTTTCAATCTATTATTCATTATTCGCTCCAATATCTTTGAGACGGTAGGCAAAATGGATATAGGCCTGTAGTTTGATACAAGTTTCGTATCAAACTACAGGCCTATATCCATTTTGCCTACCGTCTCAAAGAATTCGCCGGCTATCGTTATCGTGATCGGCATGCAAAGAGATGAAGGTTGAACAACATTCGTTCAATCGGCTTCAACACACAACAACATTTATGACGTCACATGTACTCATGGAAGCCAATACAACGATCACGATAACCGTAGAATTAGGCGGTTGCCCCCCCCCCCCCCCCCCCAGATGACTCATTTGCTCGTTTACCATCTTATTAGGTATACAAAAAAAAAACTCACTTAGGTACAAATTGTCGAGTTCCATGTGTAAATTGTGAGCCTTATTTTAGATATACTTTGTATTCCACTGGGTGCCGTATTACAGTGTAAGTTACGACTTAATAGTTTTATAGCGAGGAAATCATAAATGGATTAAAGCCATTATGCACTGTAAAATAGAAAGATTAGTGCAGCGTTAACATTATGTTTGTGCACATAGGATAAATATTATGTGCTGTCAAGCAAGGAGATATTTATAGAAGGCTAGTTATGATTGTTTCGATTTCACTAGGAATTAAAGTATTGCATATAGAAAGTATTAAGCCAGATTTTCTCACCGGTCCTTAAGTGAACGGCGAGGTTAAGCAATTAGGCTCGCGGTCAGTCCGAAGATGGGTGACCACCAAAGTGGTTTAATTTCTGAGCGTCTCTTTACTTCGGAGGGCACGTTATGCTGTCGGTCCTGGTTGTGGTCATTAGGCAACAGTCGTTAAGCAATGTCAGAGGCCTACTGGGCGGCTTGAACAACTCTGACACTAGGGTAACCACTACCCATACGATAAGTAATTAAGCGGTGTATATATATATATATATATTTTTGGGACTCCATCCACTATTATGCAATCGGTTTGTCTGACCGTCCGTCAGCGGAAACCGTAATAAGTAGATACATATTTTATATTTTCTAAGACAACACCCCGCAATGGAAAGAAATTCTTATATAACGGCGGAAATTATCGGATACGATATTCAGAACCATCATTTATGTTCTCCACGCATATTTCTCCTGTACGGGAATCGAACCCAAAGCAGGGTAGTAACTAGGTGACTACCTGAACTACTGCACTACACGTACAGTAATACATAATTTACTAGCTATGCCCGCGGTATTACCCGCGTTAAAATTTATAAATTATAGCCTATGCGTTTTTCGGATATATATAACTATAACCTATATTACTACAAAGTTTCATCAAAATCCGTTCGGTAGTTTTTGCGTGTAAGAGTGACATACATCATCCATATATCCATACTCACAAACTTCCGCATTTATAAAATTAGTAGGATACTTTTGTTTTTGCTCAATATTTAATAGATAAATCTTTTGAACTATACTAAATAAGTATGTCTTTAAAATTTCCGAAGAGAGTATAACTATAGTAATAGTCTCTCAACGCTGACTAGCACTTGGTCGATTATATTATTATTCACATCGTTACCACATAACATCTATAGTACCTATCGTAGTTGATCACGAACACCAATGATTTATTTAATTTGTAAAGGTAGAACTTTAGCTGTCATCGTCATCATCATGTCAGCCGAATGAGTCCACAGCTGGACAAAGGCGTCTTCAATCATCATCATCATTAAATTAGCCGGAAGACGGCCCTTAGAGACTTCACAATTGCCGGTATTGCGCTACCCGCATCCAGCCGCTTCTTCACAAAATCATCGGTCCATCTTTTAGGGTGCCTGCCCATGCTGCGTCTTACTGTTCGTGGTCTTCACTCTAGAACCTTTCTGCCCCAACGCAAAGGCCGTCAGTTCTACTGGCTATGTGCCCCGCCCACTGCCACACGGGCTACATCATAACTTTTTTTTACAATCGGAACTGACAGCTTAATGTGATCTTCGAAGTACGGAGACGCTCAGAAATTAAAGCACTGCGGCGGTCACCCATCTATGGACTGACCGCATCCATAATTGCTTAACCACGTAAATCACTAACAGACCGATAAGAGCACTGGCAATAAATAAAACTGTTACAAAAATTTAACCACTATTTCTTATTTAGGTATGGATTTTGTCAGCCAGCTTAGGTTAGTCCTTAAAACGAGGACGGCACGGCCGGCGGACGGCTTAGGACGGCCATCTGATCCCAAATTAAGCGGAGCTTGTACTACTATAGAAACCAAATAACTAATATACTACCTACTTTTCTTTTTTATTTAAATACATACGTATATAGATAATTACACCCAGACTCAGGACAAACAGACATGTGCATGCGTAAGTACAAACAAGTTTTTACTTGGCAAAATTTTGTACAACAAAGTGGACGTCGCTTGTTCAATAAAATGCTAATATATCTGAAACTTGAAACTCGATATTGAAATATTGCGAACTTCTACAGAGACGTTGAAAAATACATTGTGACCTATATTCCATTTCAAGGAATATAGATAAGACTATTTTTAACCGACTTAAAAAAAAAAGAGGATCTATGTGCCTCTTTTTTAATGTACATAATGTTACGCAATTTACTCGTTGTTTGTGGACCTATATCACCCCATAGATACACACCTATGCAATTGCAATGCAATGCAATGTGTATAAAAACCTTATTATTAGACTATAAGATAGCGATTAGACTTCGACTTTCTTCGTTATTATATGTCACATTTTGTAAAGATTACAAGGATAAGAAGAGATTCTAGTGTTTATAGTAATAAATCGCAATCATCATCATCATGTCAGCCAAAGTACGCAAGTATTCGTACTGCTGGACAAAAGCCTCCCCAAAGATGTTCATAGTTCAAAGAAAAGCGGCCAAGTACAAGTCGGACTGGCCCATGAAGGGTTCCGTAGTAGCAAGTATTTGAGTTGATTGATTGAAAGGTAAATTGCGGTTTAAGATTTATGACGTATTAAAAAAAACTAACAATCTTCGGTGGAAGTTTGCATGGTAATGTGCATCATAGTTTTTTTTTTAGTTTTATCATTCTCTTATTTTAGAAGTTACAGGGTGGGGGGGGGGGGGGCACTCATTTTACCACTTTGGAAGTGACTCTCGCACAAACTATTCAGTTTAGAAAAAAAATATATTAGTATATCCTCAATATAATTTTTGAAGACCTATCGATAGATACCCCACATGGGGGGGTCGATAATCGTATGGGTACGATGAAATTTTTTTTTGAGTTTCAGTTCTATGTATGGGGAACCCTAAAATTTATTGGTTTCTTTTCTATTTTTGTGTGAAAATCTAAATGCGGTTACCAAGTTTCAATAGTACAGCTCTTATAATTTCGGAAAAAAGTGGCTGTGACATACGGACGGACAGACAGACCGACTGAAAAACTACCGGACGGATTTTGGTTAAACTTTGTAGTAATATATATATATATATATTACTTTTCCGAATACTCATAGACTATAATTTATAAAGTTTATTGCATACATAAAATAAATTAACACCCAGACATAGAACAAATAATAGCGCACATTGTATGAAGACCTCCCGGGTTGGGATCGAACCCACGACTAGTCTTACGCCCGAAATTAATAAACGATCCGCAATCTGTCAGTCAGTCCTATCTCTAGATTAGCTCTATCGCTATCTTGATCTTTACCTGCGTGCCAATAACAAAACATATCAATCCATCCATTTTTTGCCCAGAGATCGGGGTGCGATCCTTTCCCTCTGCAGCGTTCCGTTTTATGCAAACTCGGTAACTCAGGACACAATTATACCATTTAATTTAAGATAAAAATTCATTTTTAAATATATTAAAGATAAGTTATCAATACTGACTTATTTATAGCTAGGTTAAAATGTTTTACTAGACGGCTAGGGTTTATAATAATAAAATGAAACTCAATTGGTCAAACATTATGTTTTGGTGGAACGGAACGTATCAAAATTTGACAAGCAAAACGCACGCATGCGCCGTCGACGCCGATCAAGAACAAAAAAAGAGTAAGTTGGTTGTTTGTTTTTGTTGCAAAGCATTTATAACTAATATACAAATAATTACTTATTAATAAATATAATACCTATAATGGATTCTGATATGATAAGCAATAATTGTATTATTAATTTCTGTGTTTGTTTTACAAATAATTTAAACAGTGACGTGAAGTTGTTGCCGCCTATTTTGTAAACTAAAAAAATATTCTTATTATTTATTATTTATATGCAAAGCTACTTTGGAATATAATGAACTATTTCACCAATTTTATCTTTAGAACTAATTGTCAATCCACCGAATTTCTAGGATTGCAACTTTAGATTGATTTGGCTATCTAAGCTTATGTCAAAATTAATGGATTGGTTATTGGCACGTGCAACCTGTCATTTTAGTACAGAGGCCTATCTTTTTCTATGATCCGTCCTCCCAAAGATCGCTCGTTCGGAAAGATTGCTTTTTCAATCTGTGGATGCTTTATTGGCACGGTTTAATAGACAAATGGATCGAAATTGCTATCGTAGATAGCATAAAATGGATTAGGATCGTTTATTAATTTCGGGCGTTAGAGAAGCATCAAACTCAGACATTAGTCAGGGTCAGTAACCACTAAACCACAGGACGGTCATGCTATTAAAAATATTATGTTTATCATACCTTTATTACTTTATGTAAATCATTTAATTTACAACGATTTTTATTACGGTAACCCTAATTCCATATAATACACCATTACACCGTAATGCTCGTTATGAGGAAGAATCATCATTTACCTAAACAAATTGTGCATTTCCCTAACTATGGCCATGTAAATCATGTTTATTTATGTTTATGACTATTGTAGGGAAACAGAAAGCTAACAGCCTCGTATATCTAGTGGTAGTTTTCCACAGCGAGTAGAACGGTCCTTGGTTCGAATCCCAGGTTGGGGTAAGAATAGATTCAAAGAGGTAGAGAGATGTTACATCGCAACCGTCAGTTTTTACGCCAATTTAATGAGATAGGTTTAATTGTTATTTATATTATTTTATTTTTCCAACACATCAAAAAAATCTCAATTTTCAATAATTACACCTGCACAAAATAATAATTTTAAGTGTCGATAATATTTTATTCTCGGTACCCGAAATCCGAACACAGGATAAAAAAAGGTTTACAGACGGGTGGGCAGACGCGAGTTATCACGCCGTTGTAGATAAATCGATTGTGATGATTCTGTTGTTATTCTATTCGAAATACTTTCAATATGGTTTGTTCGACAAAATAAGTAGTTATGAATAAAAGTTAATGTCCTTATCATAGGTGAACAAATTGTGGTCAAAAGGCGCTCTCAAATTCAGCCTGCACTAATTGTATATAATTCTAATATTAAAACTATTTTCAACAACACCCTGACTTAACAGTATCCAGTCATTTAGATAACATTAAAGTGTATTCTTTTCACGTTTCAATTGGTGATCAATTCTTTATTTGATCCGTTTTTGCGTGGTTGTGTCCAATTATATGAATATAGTCTAATCAAACATAATTTTCTAATTTATTATTTTAGCAGTATTTTAAGATTGATGCTAACCGTAACTGTGGACGAACTCATTTAGAGTATATCATGGTATATTATCCACCTGATCTTGCAAGGCAACACAATAAAACTATTCAATATAATTATATTGTGTTCCTTTAGATACTATTCATACTGCATCTCTACACCAACAACTGCCCCTCTCAATATCTCCATCCTCCGATCTTAACTTTGGTTGTCTGGAAGGGATCACATTCTGTGATAAGACCGCCCATTGTATACTTTAAAATTTTTTCGTGTGTTTTATTTGTTATTCCTTTGTTGTACAATAAAGAGTTTATCTATCTATCAATATTGTCGTTCTTCGAGTTTCGGTGCAGCTTTGTTTCTGTGGGTTAATTAACTATGTGGCTTTGGCTAAGTTAAATAGTTATACTCGAATAGAGCGTATAACTATTTTGTAGAAAATTTAAAACTGTTTTATGGTTTATGCTTTCCCTATAAGACGGTACTAATACGTGTTTATAGCAAGCCTAAATGGATATCACGTGGCTTAAAGAAATGTAGTGCGAAGAAACGACAATTGTTGTGGAACTACAGAATAAAACCAACAATAATATCAAAAAATGCGTACAGCGCCTATTCGAATTTGTTCAAAAAAATTAGTAGACAGCGCGCCCAAAATAATTATTAAATTAAAACTTCTGATAATAAATCCAAAAGTACTTGGAATACCATTAACAAATTGAGACTCAATCTTCCCCGTGACACTATAACCAGAATTAAAATTAATAATAATATCATAACAGATCCCTATGGAATAGCCAATGCCTTCAATAATTATTTTATTGACAAAATAAAGTCAATATCTGGTTCCGGTGCAAATGTAACATCCAACATTGTAGGTACGCAGAACTCTATCTTTATGGCTCCTAGCATATCAAGTGACATACAATAAATTATATATGGATTAAAAAATACTAATAGTGTAGGAATTGATGACATAAGTACTAAAATAATTAAAACAGCTAATAAAGATATTTGTAGACACTTAAGTTATATAGTAAGTTTATGTATTGGTAATGGCATATTCCCAGACAAATTGAAAACATCAATAGTAAAACCATTGTTAAAAAAAAAGATAGGGATCTCACGGAATCTTATAGACCAATAGTATTAGTTCCTGTTTTTTCAAAAGTTTTGGAAAAATATATTCACAGTAAAATTTGCTCTTACTTGGAACTGAATAAATTATTATGTTACGAGCAAAAAGGATTTAGACAAAATAAAAATACCAATTTGGCCATATATGACTTTTGTAAAACAATACTACTCAATGTTGATAAAAGGAAGCCTGTCTGCTCTATATACTGCGATATGACGCAGGCCTTTGATTGTGTGGATCATGGAATATTATTGAATAAATTGCATTCATATGGAATCCGCGGCCACGTATTAGATCTTGTTAAATCATATCTGTCCAATAGATCACAAATTACTATCATCTCTAAAGTAAATATGAAAACAAAGCATGAAGAATCATATCGATCAGAAATGCGCACTAATACGTACGGTGTGCCACAGGGCAGCGTGTTGGGTCCTCTTTTGTTTATCGTGTACATAAACGACTTACCAAATTGCACGAAACATCCTATGTCCCTTTTTGCAGACGACAGTACTGTGTCAATACAATGTAGAGCTGCAGAACTTTATCAAGATGATATTAATACTTGTTTGGCATCAGTTGTCAGATGGCTTGAAAAGAATAACCTAAAACTAAATCTTTTAAAGACCCAAGTCATGCATTTCAACCAAAGACCTCAGCCACATAATATTAATGTTCAATTCAATAATAACGCTATACACGAGGTGGACACAGGCAAATTCTTACAGTCTATTTTTCCTTACTTGTCTTATTTGGTAAACAAATATGGCGTACTGGTAACCAAAGACAATTGATATAGTTGGGAAATTATCGAATGAAGGACTGAACTCAAAAAATTTCACTTGTCAAATAATACTTTTAGTCTACGACCAGTTACAACAAAAACTTTAGTTTTTAAAAATAATGCCTTACATTACCATACACACATAACTTGATATATATATAAACATTCTGCTTTATTATTGTTTGTTTGGGGCTTGATGCCTTGGTGGCATCTTGCTACCTCGACCATTACTGATCTATTGTAGCAGAGCTCCTTTGACTTTTGTCAAAGTTCACTGCTCAATCCTACGGCTTCCAAAAACTCCCAGATTGATTGTGCAGTGAGTGTTTGTATCTCTTCAGGTTGCATAATATGCTGTCCTAAGTGGATACTTCTACAACGCATTAGTGGCCCGCACGAGCACAGAATATGCAAAGGAGTTTCCTCTGATTCTTGGCAGAATCTGCAAGTTGTGCTGTCGGCCAACTTTAGGTTGAACATGTGCTTATTCAGCTTGCAGTGTCCGGTAAGAATTCTAGTTACCGCACATGTTTTGTAACGTTTGAATTCAAGTAATTCTTTCGACAATTTTTTTGTTGTAGCCCTTGATAACAGCCTTTGAGTGTAGAGATCCAGCTGAGGATTTCCACAGTTCCATGGCTGCTGAGGTACATTGAACGTTTAGGAAAGAGTAGGCCCTTTGCTTTGTAATACCACAAAATGGTTCGGGTCCGTTTTGAGGGTTGGCGGCTCCGAGTCTCGCAAGTTCATCTGCCTTCTCATTCCCTTCTATTCCTGAGTGCCCCGGTACCCATCTGAGTGTAACTCTGTTGGATTGACCCAGGGAGTTCAGATTTTCTTTGCAGCACTGTACTTGTTTTGAGTTGGATTCAAAAGAGTCCAGCGCTAGCAGCGTCGCTTGACTGTCTGAGTTAATGTAGATGTTTTGTTGTTTTAGTTTTCTGTCCAGGTTCATTTCCACACATCTGTTAATGGCGAAAAGTTCAGCCTGGAATATGGTGGCCTCTTTACCCAGGTTGACGCTACTCCTGTGTTTGGGCAGTTGTCCGTAAATGCCACATCCTACATTATGGCCTTTCTTTGAGCCATCTGTAAACCAAATGTGACTGCCAGTTTTGTGGGACATTTGACCGCTTAGCCATTCGTCCCTGTCTGGTATGTCCACGGTATACAATTTTGTAAAGTTTATCTCTGTTTGCATGTTATCTGAGGGCATTTTCAGAGATTTAGTTTCGAAGACCGACTCTTTAAATGAGTTTAGGGCTCTAGATTGCCACTTTGGGTTCGATTGTGTGCATAATCTGTATATGCATGATTGTGCCTCTTTTTGCAAAAACAAGTCGAGTGGAGTTAGACTTAGTAAAGCATTTAGGGCTTCACCCGGCGTTGTGGAGAGAGCGCCGGTTGCTAACAAGCAAGCCATTCGTTGTAGGCTGTTTAATTTAGTTTGTGTTGTCTTTTGTGCTGTTTTATTGTACCATACCGCGGAGGCATATGTTATGATTGGCCTCACCACAGCGGTATATAGCCAAAGTGCAATCTTGGGTTTAAGGTCCCATCTTGCTCCAGCCATTCGACAACAAATCCATATAGCCATTTTGGCTTTTTGGATTATATTCTTTAGATGTGTATTCCAAGTCAACTTTTGGTCAATAGTGACCCCTAGGTACTTAACTTCACTTGAAAAGGACAGAATATCGCCGTTTAGCTTTGGATTTACCAGTCTTTCCAGCTTCCTTTTCCTTGTGAAAGGTACTATCACCGTTTTTTGTGCGTTGATGGATAGTTCGTTGTCTCTGCACCATTTGTTAATGGTGTTAAGAGCTCCTTGCAGTAGTGTGGAGATGGTGTGGAGACAGTGTCCTCTGACTATGACTACCAGGTCATCTGCATAACCTTGGGTGTCATGGTTTAGGTCTGCCATCACTGCAAGGAGTTGGTCCACGGCGAGGGTCCATAGTAGTGGTGACAGTACGCCTCCTTGTGGACATCCTCTCGTGGTCTGAAATTCGTGCAATGTTTCATTTAATGAAATTGTTGCAGTTCTATTAGAGAGCATGTTTTCCACCCATCTAATAGTGGTGACATCAATTCCCTTTGCTCCCATGCCTCGAAGGATGGTTTCTGTGGGGGTGTTGTCAAAAGCACCCTCGATGTCTAGGAAAGCACACAGAGCAGTTTGCTTGTCCTCTAGGGATTTTTGCACTTTATCGATCAGATCGAGTAGTGCTGTTTCAGTTGATTTACCCTTTTGGTAAGCATGTTGTTTGGAGCTAAGTGGTCTATCCACTAGATAATGTGCTCTAATGTGCTGGTCTATTATTCTCTCCATGGTTTTTAACAGGAAAGAAGTTAGACTGATGGGTCTGAAGGATTTAGGTTGAGAATAATCCTTTTTCCCTACTTTTGGTATGAAGCGTACCGTGACCCTAGACCATTGTTCTGGTATAATTCCCCATGAGTAGCTTGCTCTGAAGAGCTTCACCAGATGCGGGAGGAGAAGGTTGATTCCCTGTTGTAGTAGTGCTGGGAATATGCCATCATCGCCCGCCGATTTATATGGCTTGAATTTGTTAACAGCCCATTTGACTTGGTTCGGCTTGAACACTGCATTGGCCATGTTCCAGTCGGTTTTGCGAACCCTGTGGTTAGTGCTAACCTTTGGGTTTATGAAGATATTATTAGTTTGGTACGAACCTGGGAAATGGGTGACTCTTAAAAGCTCCATAGTCTCCCTCTCTGTGGTCGTAAAGGAGTTATCTGGTTTTTTAAGTAGTCCCAGATAATCATTTGGTGTCTTGGCGAGTACTTTCTGGATCCTTGCTCCTTTGTGTGTTTGAACGATGTCATCGCAGAACCGTCGCCAAGACGCTCTTTTAGCTTTTCTGATTTGTTTATTGTATTCAGTAAGTGCCTTTTTGAACCGTTCCCACTCGCTCGGTTTGGTAGCCTTATTGAATATTCGTCGTGTAGATACCCTTAGTATTTCAAGTCTTTTGTTCCACCACGTGGTTTTATACTTACCGATAGACTCTTTTATTGGACAGCTTAGTTCATAGGCTTCCTTAATGATGTTGGTCAAAATCTGAGTTGACGCATTGAGAGAGTCTGGTGTCTTGATCGATTTAGGAAAGCCCTTTAATTGCTCTTCTAGGTGACCTCTATAGGTTTCCCATGAAGTCATTTTTGGGTTTCTAATTCTAACCGGTTCCATGATGATGGAGCCTTGTATTCCGAACCTGATATGCCTGTGGTCGGACATAGAGTTTTCGCTACTTACCTGCCAATCTGTTATATAGCGGGCAATTTTTTCCGTTGCGAAGGTGATATCTAATACTTCCTGTCTGGTCTTTGTCACGAAGGTCGGGGTGCAGCCTTTGTTAATGATGTGTAGACTTTTTGCTAATAGGAAATCAAAAAGTACCTCACCCCTTTTGTTGACTCCAGTGCTTCCCCAAACGGTATGATGTGCATTGGCGTCGCATCCTTTATTATTTAGTTTTTTACATTAAAATTATACAGTTCACACTGGTCAGAATCATTCATTCACTTTTCCCTTCTCTAACTTCCAAAGACAAACTAGCATTTTGAAATGTCAAATTGCCAATATAATTTTTAATCTGTGGAAATGGATTCTGATATTATTTTGATTTTAAGAGAATTAATGTGTTTGGATGGTTAATTTGAAGCAGTTTTTGGTGTTATTTATATAGTATGTGTTTCTTCCAACAATCAAGATGTTCATACCTAACTAAAAGTGCGTGATTGATGACGAAACTAGTGATTTTCGTACCGAGTAGTGTTTATTTACCAAATAAGACAAGTAAGGAAAAATAGACTGTAGTATTGACAAGCAACTAAACTGGAAGGCACACATAATAGAATTATGTAAAAAGGTCAGCAGTTCTGCATATGCCTTGTATAAACTAGCCTCATTGGTAAACATTGATGCCTTAATCACTGCATACCATGGTCTTGTAGCCTCAGTTCTACGGTACGGAATCATTTTCTGGGGAAATTCAACAAATAATGAAATTATTTTCAAATCTCAGAAACGTTGTGTTCGCGCAATGTTCGGATTGAAATTAACAGAAACAACAAACCCTACTTTGTCCAACACAGGATCCTAACACTTCCGTCTCTTTACATATTAGAGGTGGCATTGTTTGTTCACAGTAATCCACAGTTCTTTCAACGCGTATCTGATGTTGTTAAACGAAGTTGAGTGTGATTCAGATGTCAGATATATTATAATGCAATCAGGTAAAACCAGAAGAATTGCAAAGAATTATTATTGATGGAAAGTACAGACTCAGAACAACTACTAATGAGTCATGTGCAGGAATCGAAATAGGGACACGAAGTAGTAAGTCTTAACAGCTGCGGCACAAATTTATTAATTTATATAATTGGTACAGAATTATAGAATTGGTTGAAAATTATATCTTTTTTTGTTTTAACGCCCGGATCAGGGAAACTAATCCCTGTGTCGCGGAGTACTTTACAAACATATAATTGACGGACACAAAGTACATCCAGACTCAGAACAACTATTTATCGGTCATACAAATATTTCTCCTGTGCGGGACTGGAACCCGCGAAACGAAGAGGCAAGGCGACTTAGCCCATGCGCCTCGCGTGCAGTCGACCTATATAAGGAAAAAATGTGCAGCTATCTTAGTGCCGCAGCAGTTAAGACTTGATTAATTTTTTTTATTTATTAGGATTGCAAACGAGCTAGTGGGTCACCTGATGGTAAGTGATCACCGCCGCCCACGGACACTCGCAACACCTGAGGCCTTTAAGAAAAGAATAGCCTCGCTTCTTGAAGGTTGCCATGTCATACCGGATCGGAAATACCTCCACAGCTAATTGATTCCACACAGCGGTAGTGCGCGGCAAAAAGTTTCTTGTGAAACGCACAGTGGTGGATGACCATTTATCCAGGTGGTAAGGATGAAATTTCCACTTTTATCATCAATTCATTCATTACTCATCAATAAGGTCGAAAATAAACAATTAATTTATTCATACATTCATCCGCTGAGATTGCCAGATGTAGCCGATATGCAGCCAGATATTTATAATATTCTTGACTATCTGCCTGAAATTAGTTCTGATAATAATTGAAATGAGCTGGCTGAATTCTAAGCTTGTAACAAACACTCAGTTGGCTAATAATTTAGTCATGACTTGTCTCTAGTTTTATTTCACTTTTTATTTTATAATTGTACTACTGGCGTTCCTACAAGAGAAATTACTGACTCTGATAGCACAGTTAACCTAGTTTCAGAGTCAGGAGTTCATTAACTTTGTGTAAACCTTCCAGTCTAACCTAACGTATGTACATACATTCATTGTAAAAAACTTGTTGGGTTATGAATAAATGATTATTATTATTAAAACTAAAAAATTAAAACTGAACTAAGCGAGTGACTAAATTTACAATTTTATTGTGTTCATACATAACATAACCTTAATTTATTACGTGACATCGAGTAACGATAAACATGTTAATAATCCGATAAGTACATATTAATCAGATTCTAAATGGTCCTCACTATATCTCCAGGATACGTCTTTTTAAGACATTTTAAGACAAAGTCTGCACTAGATACACTATACAAATATGGAATTCACAAATACAAGGCATATGTGGGCCATATACTCTCGGAACGCCATCTGTCGGCGCTCGACGGAGTGAAAGATTCACTACCTGAGCGGCGCGCTCGACACTTTTGGAGCAGCAGCCGGCTGGCTGGGTCGCTTGAACAACTCTGACGACAGGTTAAGTACCGTCCATACGATAAATAAGAAGAAATATGTCCAGCATATTTGGCTATAATTCTCCATTAAGATTACTATGTATTACTTATCGTATGGGCAGTGGTTACCTTGGTGTCAGAGTTGTTCAAGCCGCCCAGCCCAGCCCGTCTGACGTGGCTTATCGACTGTAGCTTTACGGTTACGACCGGTACCGACAGCTTAACATGTCCTCCGAAGGCACTCAGAAATCAAACCATCTATGATCTGACCGCGAGCCTAGTTGCTTAACCTCGCAAATCACTTACGGACCGGTGAGAGCATCTGGCTATGAGTGCCTAATCGAGGCGACATGTCCTCACAATCATTTAGATTGGCCGCGGCTATAGTCGAAATTCGTCCTGGAGTACTATTACTATTATTATGGGGTCACCAGTTTAGTGTCACTAATAATGTAGTAGAAGGAGTAGAATCGCAATTTAACATAGAAAAAGATTTAATTTTCTCATTTAATTTTTAAGTTAGGTATATTTTCTTTTTAAACGTCACTCACTATCATAGACAATTTATACTAAGTAGGTTTTATGATGTAGTTGTCCACTACAATTAATTATTAAAATGAGTGGGGCTCTGGTACCCAGGTACTTTCCAACCAACGGGAAGTTGCTACAAAACGAATATTTCTTTCATCCGCTGATCCCGCTTCTGAATTTAAAACCGTGAATACAAATTGGAGTACCTACACGCTTTAAACCTAAGTAGGTCACTGTAAAATCTGAAACAATCTAAAGACAACAGAAAGTCACTGCCCTAAATTTATTTTTTTATTGTCTGCAACAATAAGTATGGGTGCAAGTTATAAACTTAGCGATAATCTGTTTTGGATCTTTTGTAAGAATCACAGTGCGACATCGAGACGACATGTCCTCAGAATGCTGGGTAATATTATTGCTAATTATATGACAATAAAATTGTTGGCCAGAATATTATAACTGCTAATACTAAAACGACTTGGACTATTTTTTTATATGTTGGAAAACCACTATTTATCCTGTTATTCATTAAATTAATCCTTGTACGACGATCGACAATTTATTTCATTTGAGTTTCTACCTTAATATACATTTATTTATGGATGTACAATAAAATTAAACAAATGGGTGAATTGCGCAAACGAAAAAAATACACGGCAAACCTGAGAACGGTAGTACAATGTGCAGATTTTTTATTTTACACATTTTTTCTCAAACCGTTACCGTTACCGACCGTATGTACTTCTCTACCTTGACAAAAATAATCATAGATTTCTACCCTCTAATAGACCGAAAAATAAAATTACAAAGTGTTATTTTATCATCACGGTGGCCTGTCCTGAACCCAATTCCTCTATTACCTCACCAAAAAGGTAAGTTTATCATTACAGTGATATGGGGACAAAAATAGTTTCATTTCGGTGGCTGTTATAACTCGTGCTAGATTCGTTTAATTTATTTCATAATTATGTATAAACTTCGCCGTAAGTACTGTTTTGTTTGAGTAGTGTTTATATCTTTTTTATAATTTATTTCGGAGTTATATATAGAACTAACCTCTATTTTATCATCTCAGTGTTATCATTTCAGTAGATTCGGTGGACTTTTATACCAATTACAGTCCACCGGAATGAAATGTATCTCCGAAATGATAAAACCATAAAGTTGTAGAGACCCTTGTGTCAAATACAAAGTCATAGTTTTGTTATGTATTGTTTATATTTTTTTTAATTATTCGGGTGTATTTGTAATGTAATATTTGTGTTTAAGATGTATAATATAAACATAAATCTATGTAGTAAGTACATGTATATACTTTTGATACACATTTGTTCGGCTCAACGATAATGTGATGAGTGTGTGAGTCACCACAGTGTAGATTTTTATATCTACTATTTGTCTACATAATAATTATTTCAAGGGTTTACCTTCATTATAAGTAAGTTACTTACCTTTATTTTTATGTCATTTATTATGAGTAAATAATATTTGATATGATTACAAAATTTCTAAATCTTACAAGATTTAACAAATAAATCTATGATTAAACTTATTAAAGAAGACTGATGTTTATAATAATTATAGTGAAGACCTGTTGTGGTATAATAATGAAAGAAGACTTGTTTAGTAGGTACATATCTTAATTAAAAAATAACTATATTTATAGTCATAAAAAGAAGCTGATTAGTGAATTTGATAAATAATTGTGTGATTTAAAGTAATACGATGAAAAATCAATCTTTTTGCGGTACATACTTGAACCTACTCGTATATACGTATCCAGAAAGATTGATTCATTGGAGTAACTATAATTCGCGTTTTTGTTCTATTTAGATATTTACGATTCTCTATTATTGTAGTAATTTAAGAATAACGTGATCTCAATTTGGTTTCTGTTATGTTTCATACGTTTATGTAAAAGGATTAAAAGAACTAAGCTATTACTACTAAGATATTTTCATGATGTTTCTTATTCATAAATTGTGTTTTAAAAATATAAGAATTGATTTAATTTTAGAAGTTTTTCTTATATACCTGTAGGAACACTATTCTCGTCTAGTTACCAATTTAACTGAATTATACCTAGCATTTTTCAATAGGTAGACATTATGTTTTACTATTAATGGCATCACTTAAAAATGCAGCCATCACATTAATCAGCAACTTTAAGCTTCGTAATCCCCCTTAGTTAACTCTTTTGAAAATATATCAAGTAAATTAGTATTAGTTCAAAACACATTAAGCATACAAACATATTTATTTATGGTTACCAGCATTAACGATTAGGTTTTCCAACATTTTCACACAACAGCGACCGGAAAAAATACCAAGGGTTATAATATTATAATAAGTAAAGAAACAATACAATATACATATATAAGTAAAGAGACAATTCATTCATTTCATAATAAACATTACATTACATTGATGTCCTCCCGACCGGATTTCGGCCACGGCGACCAGTCTTAATGGAGACTAGTCAATTGCGCAGGATATTATAGTGCACAAGTGTGTGCGCAAACACAGGGGCACTTTCTATTCCATCACTCTCATGATCCGATGGGACGCCTAGCGAAATGACCGGAAAGAGTTTAGGTACAGGACCGACGGCTTTACGTGCTCTCCGAGGCACGGGGGTGTAATACCGCCAACTTCCAGACTTGGGGCTGATACTGAGAAATTTCTTTTTATGGAAAAATCCCAAATTCACTTTTTGGCCCGACCCGGGAGTTGAACCCAGGACCTCATTATCTGCGGTTAAACACGCTACCGCTAGACCAACGAGACATATTACATTAATAAACATGACATTAGTATCATATTTTGAGGTTATTGTAACCTCAAAGAATGGTATATGTAATACTAACTGTAATATCTGTATATTAATGATAATATTAAAATAACTGTGTACTGTACTGTCTTAGTGTTTATCTAAAATTTGTGGATATCAAACCTAACAAAGTACGGAACCCTGGCTGCCCGGCGCGGTAGTTCTTAGCTATGTCATATTGGTGGATTTATTTCATTCCGGTGCACAGTCTATCATTTCGGTGGTCATTTATATCATTTCACTAGACACTTTTCATTTCAGTGGACTCTTAAAATTCATTCTTAAATATTTAAGTAAGTTTTTATGATATTTGGTGTCCACTCACACACAATGTTATAAAATAGGCTAAATCTTTATTTATCACTAAAAATATGTAGATAGCATTCAAAACAAAAAAAACCACAGAAATGATAAATAAGACGCTCTTGTTTAAGTTCACCCAAATATTAGTTTATTATGCTTGCTTATGTATGAATATATGTAAGTAAATTTATCTATGTAGAATAATCTATGTAGTATTAGGCTACAACACCACACTCCGTAGAACTAAAGATTGTACACTACCAGCTACCTTTAAATTTCCACTTACACTAGTCCATCCTACCGTCGTCTGGAAGAAATAGTTTTATTAGATAAGACCGTCAATTGTACATTATTTTAGATATTAAGTAAGTAATAAAGCGTATCTATCTATCTACAGGATTAGCCAAATGAATGCAAGGCTATGTCATTTCACCACGCATGACAGAAGATTTGGCAATGGCAGTATGATGGTCATGGTAGACAAAGATGCTGCTGCCCGTTCTCTGGTAAATATTCTCTCGGGACGACTCTACACACCTCACGGGATAAGATTGGGCGATGATATTTGTTACCGTCGGCCCAAATTGTAAACAGACCGCACAGGACAGAGAAAATGGGCATTTTTGGAGGAGGCCAATATGGAGTTCCTGCGGATATTGCTATGTAAAAACTAGGTATGTAAAGTTAACTAATTAATTTAAATAAGTATCTCGAAACTATGTAAATTAGTAGGTATTAGGAAAATAAAAGGCCTTTTTTAATTTAATTCATTTTATTTATTCATAAGTATTATTATGGGTGACGGTAACCTATAATAATACATATACTTATATGTGTTGAAAATACAATTTCTTTATCGTATCGTTAATATCGCAAAAAGCCCAAAAAATATTATTATTATTTAAAACAGGGAACATTTTTAGAGACTGGTTTAATTTTTAGTAGCTTAATATTTATTGTTACTCCCTGGTAGTTATCCTCGGGACGACTTCAACGCCCCCACGGAATGTAATGGTGTAATGATATTCGTCACAGTCAGCCACATAGCAGGAAATAACATGGAGGAAAATTACTTAGAGGGAAATAACATAGATAGGTATGGGTTCATTACTTTTGTCGGCAACCACATTAAATGTTCTTGTTTAATGTATAATTTTGTAAAATTATTTTATACTTTGCGGCTAGCTTTGAAGTCGATGGTTTGTTTTCTAAAATAGTTTTTATTTTCGGTTTATATTCCAAAACGTACACTTTAGAATTATAGAAGGTAAAGGTAAAAATAAAAATAACAGAAAGTCTTTATTACATTAAGTTACTGGAGCATCTAATAGAGACATAGATATAGAGATAGTCCCAACACAACAGTGTAGTGGCGGAGCCTTTAACGCATTTTGGGCCAGATGCCAGATGGTTTGTGGGTTCGATTCTCATCCGCACTAAATTTACACAAATAAATTTAAAGGTATCTGAAACTCTCTGAAATTAGAAAGAGAAGATTTTATTCTTAAATACTTTAACAAACATTGTATGTGAACACAGTATGCGAAGTGACGATCATTTATTCTAGATTTATTTTGTATTACTTATCAATGTCTTCATACATATTATATCGAACCTACTTGCTTTGATAACTATTGTTTTACGTCTACAACCATGACCAATATTTATGTGTCCTCCAGAGCATTAATACGCTTAAAAAGTAAATCGGTCACCCATTTATAGACTGACTTTATAGCTTAACCTAACTTACACATGAGGAGTACATATCTCTAATAAAACTATTCAGCTACTGAGGAGTTAAATATTCTTGCTCCATTGAAAGTTTCATAACTTTTTAATTTTATTTTACCATTTACGTACCTCTTAATTTTTCCTTTGGGTTTGATGTCAGTACATCAAGCTACCCCAATCTGTCAAATTTCCCCAATTGAAAGTGAACTTTATACTTTTGTGATAAGGTTGAAAATTTATAAAAGAAATTTGACAGATTGGGGAAGCTTGATGTGCTGGCGTCTGTACACTCTTTTTACCCTTCTTTTACAAATCTCCCTCTGTCAGTGGATTGCTGGAAGAAAACTCAGCAACATTTTGTACATGAATTTACAAATGTACTTGTGTGAAATGTATTTTTATTTCAATTCAATTCAATTCAAAATTCTTTTATTTTCTCTTCACAAAGAAATACAGGCTCTAATTAAAACAAATACATCTTAATTATGGTTGGGGTACTAAGTTAGAACCTAACTTTGTGAGAGACTGGTGCCTAAGGTTTTGGAGAAACCTGAATTACAGGTCACCAGGCCCACCACGCGGTCAACTTGCTAACTTGACAACATTGAGTCCAAAGTATCTTTACACTACATGCAGAGTTGTATATTTCTATTGATAAATGAAAATATGCTTTTGATTTTATAAACAAAAAATAAACAAATAAATTAATAATCAAAAGTAGTACATATATGAGAATTAGGGATTATATGTGAAAGGAGTGTGTGTGTGTGTGTGTGCTGTGTCAGTTGTAGAACGTGAATGAAAGAAGCGATTTTTTTTTTTGATAGGCAACGCAATGAAATTATGTTAACATTAGTAATAAGACTATTGGAGTGGGACCAGAAGATTTTCCGTTTTTTGGTAGTCGAGGGTTTTGAGGTAACAAATGATTGAATTTTTGCAACGTAAACTATTAAGAGGGTATATGTTTAATAAAGTATTAATTTTATTATAAAGATACTGGCCAAGAAAACAGAAGAATTTGTGAGACATAGCCGTATTCAGGATCTGACGAGGACAAACTGTTCCTTTGCGACGTTTATCTCTTAGAAGGTCGGCATCATACTTTGTATCGGAATGTAATTTATTTATTTATTAAAGTACTGCCACGTGACACATATTATAAGTACACAGTTAAATTACATATATAATACATGTTCTGATATGCATCACAATAACGGCGTACATAGCCTTTGAACTAGTATTAGTGACGACATCTTGACCATCTGGGACATGGCGCAAAAAGGGGGCACCGGAGTAGCATACCCGCGTTCCCGGGGCTCCTCCCATTAGGCGCCAAGAGAAGTCCACGGCAGGTTAGGTTTAGGCGGTGCGAGTCCGACATATCCACCCGCAGACACTTTTTGCGGGTGGCATGCGTAGACATTCCCCCTGCCTTATAAAAAAAAACTAATTGTGACTACAACTTATATGTGTAATATAATGTATTTTCTGTATGCAATAAAGAATACGAATATGATTATATACTTCAGATCAGACCAGAGCATTAGAGGAGCTATGTGCTCCCAAGCCAACGGCCACTCTCTACCATCCCATCATTACCACCGGGAACTATTACGATCTCGTACGGTTCGGTTTCAGCGTAACTTCCTCCCAAGTTTACTCAGGCTGTGGGAGGCACATCCTGCCACATATGCCTCAAATAGACAACCAGCATGGGTTCTTTAAAAAAAAAGAAGTAGGTAAGTAATGGTTTCTAAAAATCCAACCGCTATCATCTTAACCCTTGTACCCACCGCATTTATTTTTTGTTTAAGATAGCCAGCCTGCAAAATTGCAAATTCATGTCTCTGACCCCCATAACCGCACATTGGAGGGTTAATTAGAGCCTGTGTTTGTGATTTGGAAATGTTAGCAGTTTCCTTATTGTTGTTTTCGGATCAATAATAATATTAAATGCTAATGCAACTGAGATACGTTTTCTTCTTATCTAATGCTTATGTAGTGTAATTGATTCATATTTTAAAACTACAACAATATCGCGATTCGTGTAGTATGAGACAGCATGCTTAAAACACAACACCGCACTGTCTGTTTACAACCCGGGATGGAACTCAAATTGGTTGTCATGTATCGGAGAGCACTTATTTAGTTCTGTGTTCAGCACGCCGTCAAAAACTTTCGAGATCACTGTAGCCAAAGAGATAGACCTAAAATTATTGCTATCCGCAAGATCACATGTTTTATTTTTGGGTATCGCAATAACTATAGTCCTAATCATCTCTGTCAGCATATAACTATGACTTATACAAAAACCGTATCGTGTGGTCCGGCGTATCGGAGGTGTTCGATACTGCGTCCGTCATGTCCAGGGGACTTACCCCGTGGCATATCAGTTATCTGGTTTCCATAGTACAAGCTTTGCTTAGTTTGGGATCAGATAGCCATATGTGAATAATGTCCCTGGATATTATTATATTATAATTTATCAAAGAACTTACTCGTCTACTTTCCTTAAATACGTACATTTTAGGTCGGCACGCTTACTGTTACGCGCTTGAACTAGGTATACAAACACGCCTTGTACAACAGCCATAAATTATATTGCCTACTATCCATCCTAATACACCATACAACCTATCAATCGACCACAGATGAAAAATGCTTGCCATATAGTACGGACACCGCTATCTGAAAACCTTTCACACTTGTCACCCCAAATCATGTTCGCCACTTCCGGAAGATATGGTATGGAGGGGAAGAAAAGTGTTGGGAGATATTTTTAATATTTACCAAATTTTGTTCAAATATCCTACTTATGTTATAATCGATTACGCAAATAAGGCGTAATCGATTATATATATGGATAGCTAGTATTTTACTTCTTCTCCCGAAGCCGGGCCGGTTGATGAGACACCGTTTAACGCTGTAGGTCGTTGGTTCGATTCTCACTCAGGATAGATATTTGTGTGCACGAGATCGATGACGAGATCTATATATAAGAAAAGTCGTATATGTAGTATATCAGTTATCTGGTTTCCATAGCACAAGCTCTGCTTTGTTTGGGATCACATGACCAATAATGACCCAAGATTAAAAAACCGGAAAAGTGCGAGTCGGACTAGCGCACGAAGGATTCCGTACCATTATCTATAAAACGAGCAAAAAATTCATATTTGTTGTATTGGGCTCCCATACAACAAATATATTTTTTTTGCTCGTTTGTGCTTTAATATTTATTTTATTTTGTTGTTTAGTATTTGTTGTTATAGCGGCAACAGAAATACATCATCTGTGAAATTTTTCAGCTGTCTTACTATCACGGTTCATGAGATACAGCCTGGTGACAGACGGACAGACAGACAGACAGACAGACAGCGAAGTCTTAGTAATAGGGTCCCGTTTTACCTTTTAGGTACGGAACCCTAAAAACAGACATGTTCATGCACACAAATACCTGTCCTGGGTGGGAATCGAACCGACGACCTACGGCGTGATAGGCAAGCATTTTATATCTTATAACTTGAAAATATTTAAATATGACATGTATCTGTTATTAAATGTATTGGCATTGTGTTAATTATTGTATGCCCTAAGGGCAGGACATGGCTGATCTAAAAATATTGTTCACCATCTGTATTTTGTACCTATCTATGATCCATAATAAACAATCTGAATCTGTTGTTATTTAGATCATACATACATAGACTTACGCCTGTTTCCCAAAGGGGTAGGCAGAGACAAAGTTATTTTAAAATTCTGTTATAAATATAGTTTAGCACGTAGTGCACGAGTGTACCGGGCAGCGTGCCAAGATCTATGACCAATATACGATTTGACATAGTACACGATATGTTACAGCACACTGATATATTATAACGCATATTTATTCTGTGATATGTCATCCTGAAGGATTAATGAAATACCGTAGTGAAAGTATGTGGGATAGCTATGTATATTCTTTTAGTAAGGACTTGATAACTGGTGACATGTCAAGCTTTTTTCATTTTTTCATTTCATTTAATACCCCAATTTCTACATCGGGTCTGAATATTCTAAACATTTTGTCTTTGTCTTGGTACGGGTGTACTTAAATACAGCACTTCGACCATTCAGGATCTACTAACCCCCATCACTTTTTATTCTATCACCAGAGCCCTGAATGTAGTTTACTGGTTCTGGATATGCCATCCCCAGTTTGCTATTCTGTGTCTTGCTTAAGCATCGAATTTACATAGTATATGCAGCATTGTTTCATTTTCTTCCCCACAGGTCCTGCAGATCGGGCTATTTAACAGACCCAGTTTGTGTAGATGATAGTTGGTGCCGCATTATTTAATTTTGGTATCTCAAGTATTTAGGCTGTATCGTAGTTATGTTTTCAGAGTGAGTGGCCTAGTGGCACCGTGTTCTACCACAGATAACGAGATCATAGATTCAAATCCCAGGACGGAGCAAACAGTAATATTGGAATTTCTCTGATAAGACAAACAGCTAGTACAGGACTGGAGTCTGATAGTTGCAAGTAAAATGCACCCTTATTTTAAGAAGCTTATAAAGCTGGAAAACCTGTAAAACGGCCAATTTCCTTTCTCCTGGCTGCCACTGAACATTGCCATTTCATCACGTGCGTCGTCAGCCCAAAGACATATGGAAAAATTTAATAAAATATGTCTAAAACAGTAAATTTACATAATCGAATCTATAAAATCTGTTGTGTTTGTAAGGTCGCCAGAGCTCATAAGGGTAGGGGGGGAGCATCAGCAACCATTGTTTGCGGATTCTTTTCAAGGCCGGCATCGCACCCGCGATTCCTTGGTGTTGCGAGTGTCCATGGTGCATGGGCGGCAGTGATCACTTACCATCAGGTGACCCACTTGCTCGTTTGTCGCCCTCTAATATAAAAAAAACTTAAATAAGCCAGCTAAGTGACTAAATCATTATTATCATAAATTAAATGTTATTTCTAAATGATTTCATTAGTAAAATAATATAAATAGGTATTGCATGTTCTGAGAAAAATCGTCATATTCGTCGATAAGATTTCATTTTGATCTGCCCAAAATTGGGCAACGCTGACCGCTTTCGCTGAAACATCATACAACTCCTGAAAGGAACAGGAGACTGGACACAAGGACAAGCAGATAAACGGGCCATACTACTTTGGGGTGACACGCCACTCTCGCAGATGTTTTGTGATGTAAAAACCCTTTTAAGTGGCACTATATTAAAGTAAGGTTCTCTGATATGTATGTGCATTTGGTTTAAAAAAATAAGTTTGTGGGTATGGATGTATAGATGTATATGAATGGATGTTTGTTACTCCGTCTGATTACTTGCGAGTCCACTTGTCGGCTAAGACGATTGTAAGCTGTTACGGCTGGACCACACACGATGAAACAATGAAGCACAGTGAAGAACGTATTTGAATTGAATCGTGGCAGCCGCAGCATTTTCAAGGTACGTAGGGCACAGCGTTAATTTGCTCTAAGAGCAGTTCGACTGGGAAAGTACCTCCACCTTACAGAAGACATTCCTTAATAATAACATTAATAATTTTAATGTTGTGTTTCTGCGTGAGAGTAAAGTCCCCAGAGCTAATTGGGATGGGGGAAGGGTCAGCAACACTTGTTTGCTATCCCTTAAAGGCCGGCAACGCATCTGCTCCTTTGGTGTTGTGAGTGTCCATGGGCGGCGGTGATCACTTACCATCAGGTGACTCACTTGCTCGTTTGTCGCTCTCTGATATAAAAAAATAAAAGTTCCATAAACACGTTATCATTATATGATACAGAAAATTGTTCGTTATATTCTACAATTATGCATGATGTACAAATGTTTATTGCGCACTAATTAACTAGGTTAACAAACCACATTATTAAAATTCTAATCAATTTACTGCATAAAGCTTTTTATTCAGCACATGTGTATTTTACGAGTATTCGAGTTGAGTTCGTAATAGATTCATTCGCGCAATTATATTGTAAAGTTATTACGCGTGACCTAGTTAGTTTACAGTTATATTGTTAGGTACTTCACTAATGCCGAGAAATGTCATAAAGGTAAAATAATGAGGTAGATTATTAGAAACGATTCATACTATAGCAAAGTGATAACCTTTTAAAAAAATCCAAGGTCTTATCGTAAAACACTATTTAATATAATATAATATCTAATATCTTGGGACAATGTCACACAGATCATCCTAGCCCCAAACTAAGCAAAGCTTGTACTATGGGTACCAGGGGACGATATACATACTTATATAGATAGATAAATACTTATATACATAGGAAACATCCATGACTCAGAAACAAATATTCGTGCTCATTACACAAATATTTGCACTTACCGGGATTCGAACCCAGGACCACCAGCTTCGTAGGTAGGAGCACTACCAACTAAGCTACGGTGACCGTCTAATTTTATTTCAACATCTCTTTTCCATGTTTTCGTCTCTGGAATAAGCTACTAATAACAATACCTTAAGCTAAATCTTACCACAAAGTTTAAAAAACCTTATTTAAGACTACAGAATCAGCATCATCAGGCCTCGTTCAGTTTAAACGTGTTTTGTGATTCATGGTCTCTTTCTTATTAAACTGCCCGTATTCATATTTATCGTAATATTTTTTGTTTTGATAGGTAAACACAGCAATGACGCAATACTAGTTGTATATATTCTCTTTGATGACACTTAAAGTGGTTGGGGTGGCAACCAAACGCTAGGTACTACAGGTCGGTACGCATAATAATTTTGTTAATTAATTAAAAGTAGTTTTTTAACAGTAATAATTATTATTTACTGTAACATTTGCTGAGGTAGATGCCTTTCCTAGCTTGTACTGATAATGTTGCATGCTTTAGAAGGAACTATTATGTAAACTAAACGCAATTAGTCGCTAAACGTCTTAGATGTAAATATGTAAACTAAGTTGAGGATTATCTGTGCTTGTTGGGAATAAACCATTTTTATCTATATATATATAAATCAATGCCACTTTTCGTTGTAATGTTATAACTCAACAACGCCTTCACCGATTTGGCTAATTTTGGTCTTGAATTATTCATGGAAGTCCAGGGAAGGTTTGTACGTAGAGAAAATTTAAAAACGTCTTGAAAAAGTGTAAAATCAACATCTTTCTATACTCCCATATAAAAACAATTTGTACTAATACTTAAAAGCGTAGCGAAGCACGTACCGGGCCGCTAGTTTTTTTATAAATGCGGGGCGCCAGGCAGCGCGGTGCGCAGGGCGGGTTGCGGAGCGTAAAGTGTTTTCTCCGTTTATGGAGAAGCTGCTTGTGTCATTGCCTACCGCATTCCACGCGCCAAGGCATCATTTTGCTACGACTAGTATTAGTTATTAATTACTAGTATTAGTTTTATATCGAGAACACAGTGGTTAGACAAACCTAACTTAGACTTTAAAGCCACTGATTGTGTATGCCACTACTGTGAAATTCTAAAAAAAAACCGACTAAGTGCGAGTCGGACTCGCCTATGAAGGGTTCCGTAGCAGCAAGTATTTTAGTTGAACCGTAAAGCGGTTTAAGGTTAATGACGTATTAAAAAAAACTACTTACTAGATCTCGTTCAAACAAATTTTCGTTGTTAGTTTACATGGTAATGTACCTACATCATATATATTTTTTACTTTTATCATTCTCTTATTTTAGAAGTTACAGGGGGGGACACTCATTTTTCCACTTTAGAGTGTCTCTCACGCAAACTATTCAGTTTAGAAAAAAATTATATTAAAAACCTCAATATCATTTTTGAAGACCTATCCATAGATACCCCACATGTATGGGTACGATGAAAAAATATTTTTTGAGTTATGTTAGTTCTATGTATGGGGACCCCCTAAAATTATTATTATTTTTCTATTATTATGTAATAATATTAATGCGGTTCACAGAATACATCTACTTACCAAGTTTCAACAGTACAGCTCTTATAGTTTCGGAAAAAAATGGCTGTGACATACGGACGGACAGACAGACAGACATGACGAATCTATAACGGTTCCGTTTTTTGCCATTTGGCTACGGAACCCTAAAAAAGAAAAAAAGGCCAGCATGTGGTAACTCGTGGTTGCGTTTATGAAGAAGCGAGGTGTACGAAAAGCCGTAGGTGGTTCACACGGTCTCATCAGAGTATGGCCCATTATATGCTTGTCCCTCCTGTCCAGTAGTAACTGTCCAGGAGTTGTATGACGCTTCAGCCAAGGCGGTCAGCGTTGCCCAATTTTGGGCAAATAAAATCTAATTCTCACCATCGAAACGATAAGAAGATCAGATATCAATCCCGCGGCTAGCGCAGCTTACTTGCAACATGCCAGCCTTTTTTGAACAGCAACAACACACGACACCACCGCATACCCTGCATCTCTCTCTCTCTCTCTCTCTCTTTCCTTCCTACACGCGTCGAACGGCATGCGGATATGACTGTTACATCACCCACCACTGCATCACCCGTCGCTTCATCCATCTCTTTCGACGCTACAATTCAAACAAACGCGCTATACATCGCTCGCACACTGCGTTGCCTTTCGCCCCATGTCTCCCTGAACGAGGGCTTAGGGATCTTCTGCATACTGACAGCTCCTTTTAGATTGTGTAGATCGTCGTTTTAGAGTAAAAATTATCTATATATACAGGGTGGCCGATGAGTTGACGTTCAAACGCATAATTTGATGATGATGATGTCCTCCCGACCGAATTTCGGCCACGGCGGTCAGTCTCAATGGTCAATAGTGCACAAGTGTGTGCGCAAACACAGGGGCACTGTCTATTCCAGCACTCTCATGATCCGATGGGACGACTAGCGACACGACCGCAAAGATTTCAGGTACAGGACCGACGGCTTTACGTGCTCTCCGAGGCACGGGGGTGTAAGACCGCCAACTTCCAGACTTCGGGCTGATACTGAGAAATTTCATTTTACGGAAAAATCCCAAAATCACTTTTTGGCCCGACCCGAGATTTGAACCCAGGACCTCATTATCTGCGGTTGAACACGCTACCGCTAGACCAACGAGGCAGTCAAACGCCAAATTTAGATACTTTATGATGAGGAGTAGGGTTGTAACGGATCTTCGCCTCCGCTTCCGTTACTGCGGAAGTTCCGCATGAAATCGTACCTTCGCCTCCGCCTCCGCCTCCGCTGTTTTTTTGCGGAGTTATAACGGAGGTTTATTTACGGCATAATCATATATCTCTGCATCACCCAAAGGTCGACTGGCAGAGAATGCCTTTGGCATCAATTCCGCCTTTGTCATCATCATCACCATCATATCAGCCAAATGACGCCCACTGCTGGACAAAAGCCCTCCCAAAGATATCCACGATTGCCGGTCTTACGCTGTCGGCATCCAGCGACTTCCAGCAACCCGCACAAGATCATCCGGCTCGTGTTCGCCACGAGAACCTTTCTTCCCCAGCGGCCGTCGGCTCTACGAGCTATGTGCCCTGCCCACTGCCACTTCAGCTTGGCAATTCTCCGGGTTAAGTCGGTTACTTTAGATCGCTTGCGGACCTCAGCATTTCTGATTCGATGTCGCAGGGAAACTCCAAGCATAGCCCTTTCCATTGCTCTTTCGGTGACCTTGTGCCGCCTGAAAAGACCCATAGTGAGCGATGACGTCTCTGTTCCATTAGTCATCACTGGCAACACACACTTTTGAAGTTGAAGACTTTCGACTTGAGACACTGCGGTATTTGGGTCGAGAAGATATTAAGTAGCTTCCCGAACGCTGTCCAGCCGAGTTGGATTCTATGATTGACCTCCTTTTCGAAGTTGGACCTACCTAGTTGGATGATCTGTCCTAGGTAAATAATATAGTTCTCTACAACTTCGAGTGCAGTCTCCAACCTTAAGTAGAGTGGGTGCAACATGGATATTCGACATCATTTTCGTCTTATCCATGTTAATTTTCAGACCCACTTGTTGAGAGACTATCCTGAGGCCATTGAGAATTGTACCGAGGTCTTCTAGGGTGTCAGCCATGACTACTATACTGTCGGAAAATCGAAGGTGGGTGGTGTACTTGCCATTGACATTGATGACAAAGCCTTCCCAGTCCAAAAGCTTGAAGACATCTTCCAATGCAGCGGTGAACAGTTTCGGAGATATAACATCTCCCTATCTCACACCTCGCTGCAAGTGGATAGGTTCCGAGTTCTGGTCCGGGAGTCGCACTGACATAGTGGCGTTTTCATATAAACACTTTAACACCTCGATATACCGGTAGTCGATTTGGCATTTTTGGAGAGACCTCAGTACGGCTCAGGTTTTGATCGAATCAAAGACCTTTCATAGTCCATAAACACTAAGCATAATGGCTGGTTATACTCTTCGGTCTTATTTATGTGGCCTATGGTACTAAAGCATTTAGGTAATCCGGCTTGTTCGGGAGGCTGGTAGTCGTCAAACCTGCGTGCGAGACGATTCGTAATGACTCTCGAAAACAACTTGTTTAAACATGGCTCAGCGTTGTGATGGGTCTGTAATTCTTCAAGAGGGTTTTTTCGCCTTTTTTGAAGAAGAGCACCACCACACCTCTGTGCCATACTTGTGGCGTTTGAACTTCTAGTATGACGGAGTTCAATAACTTCTGAAGGGCCCGTAGAAGAGCTAGAAGCTCTGCTGTAACTCCATCATCACCAGGCGCCTTGTTGTTCTTAAGCTGTTTGAGAGGGATTCTTATCTCGCACATACTGACGTCCGGGATGTCTTCGGTGAAGTGTCGGGTTAGTCGTGCTCTGGGATCTGAGGCACAACTATCGACAGGTGACTAGGTTCTCGTATACAGCTGTCCATAGAACCTCTCGATCTCTCCCAGCAACTCAGGTCTAGACGTGACGATTCTGCCATCCTCAGTCTTCAGCTTCGTCAGTTGGCTCTGTGCAACAGACAGTTCTCTTCCTAACACTTTAGAGCCTTTGTTCCACTCGATGGCTTCTTAATACATTTTGTATTAATTGGGCGCGTGTCGCGAGGCAAAGACTTTGAAATCTGTCTGTTGAGCTGCCGGTATTGGTAGCATCATCAGAGGATGTCAAAACCATTTTCCGTCTTTTTTCCTTTAGCTGCACTGCCCTGTCACACACAAGTATGCTATTTTAAAATAGACGAGTTGCGCCTAACCACTGCGAAATAGTCTTAAATAGTATGGTCTATATGGCACTAAAGACAATTTCAAAAAAATATTTGTTCCTGACGCAGAAACTTATATGGCAAATTCGTTTAACTTCACTTTTTAACGGCTGAATCATACCTAACTCATTCAACTTAAGTTATTACAGTTGAGCATTATCTATCAGTCAATTCTGCACCTCAATCTAAATCTGTTAACTTAAAGTTAGAATAGATACGCGTAGCCGAGTGGCTACGCGTATCTTTTCTTACTTTAAGTTAACAGCGCAGCGCTCTGTCTCTCTTTCGCACACTATGGAGTCATAGTGTGCGAAAGAGAGACAGAGCGCTGCGCGCGTGTCAGTTCACAGCCCTTCCCGCCCCGCGGCATCCCGTTTTTGTTTGTTTACTAAATTTATGTCATTACGTGTATTAATTGGCGGAAAGTGCAGTCGTGCTAATTGTTTTAGCTTCCGTGTATCAAAGAGTGATTTTTAAGTTATCAACATGCATAATATTAGAGGAAAGACTTTATTAAGTTTAAGTAATGACAAAAAAGTGATTGAAAATGAGGGTTCTCTAACAAATTACTCTCAAATTCTCCAAAAAGCCAGTTCCAGAGAAGACCACTCAGTGATCCATTCACGAAATGAAACAGATATGCAGTTTGACCACCACAACTCATATTCAATGGTTAATTGCAGTGCACTTCAACCGTTATCTTTGAATGAAACAGTGTTACATTCCAATCGTCAGAATTTCTCTTCACCAATTACTATTTGTGACCTTCAGCCAGTGCCATTAACCATATTGACGTCCACGCCCATTCCAGAACTACGCAAGGAAGACCTGATTGAGTTAGATGGTACGTTGTATGAAGATATTGACCTTAATGATTTGGATTCCGTGAATGAGAATATACTATTGGACTTAACTGTTCATAAACGAAAATCATGTGCTGAAAACAATAGATTTGATGAAGTGACAAATAAATGTAACGAGCCAGTTCAAGTTGTCCGCACGTTAGATAAAAGCCCTGTTTCTGTTAAAACTAAAAATAAAATTTTAAAAAATGACGTAACTAATAAAGAAGTGCAATGGAAGAGCAACAGTTTGTCAAAAAGTCAAGAGAAAAAAAAATATTCAAAACCCTAAAGACAACAGTGATAGCAGTGTGTCAATAAGTCAAGACTGTTCGGAAACTGAGAAAGCTAAGAAGTGTGTGAGAAAACAAAAGAAGAGAGATAGTTTTTCGACAAGTCAAGAGAGTTTAGAAATTGAAAAGAATGGTAGCCCTGAAAAGAAACGAAATAAGAGTAACAGCATGTCAAAAAGTCTAGAAAGTCTGAATATTGAGAATTGTAACAAATCAAAAGGAAAAAAAAAGATGAGTGACAGTTTTTCAAAAAGTATAGAATCAGAAAATAATTATAAGCCTAACAAGAAAGGGAAGAAGAGTAACAGCATGTCAAAAAGTCTGGAAAGTCTGGAAACTGAAAAAAACAATAAATCTCAAGGGAAACAAAAAAAGGATGATAGTGTCCAAACGTCGAGATAGTCTGGAATCTGAAAACACTAAAGAGCCTAAAGAAAAACGGAAAAAGACCAACAGCTTGTCAAAAAGTCAAGAAAACTTAGAAACAGAAGAAAATACCAAACAGTTGACAAATGAAGAGCAGGATCAGTCGTTGAGAGATACATCTAATGCCTCAGATATGAATAAATCTGTAAATTGTAACAAGAAAAGAAGAGAAAGAAATGCTAAAAAACGGTTGGAAGCAGAAAAAGAAAAGTATACAATAAAACCAATATGTGGACAGACTTGTAGAAAAAAATGTCGGGATAAGTTTTCAGAGGAAGATAGACATCAAATTTGGTCAAACTTTAGGAATTTGACTAAACAAAATCAAAGAAATTTCATTACCAGAAATGTCATTAGACATCGCAAGAAATATATAACAGCGGAAAATTCAAAGCGACACAATACTTTGACGTGGACTTTACGCAATCATAAAGTATGCAAAATTTTTTTTTTAAATACTTTTGGGTTCTTCAATGCACAAACGGTTATGACAGTACTAAAAGCTAATTATAAAATGGGAGTAACAACTTGTGTACAACGTGCCAAAAAGATAAAGACATACATGACGATGAGAACCATAGATGTTCTGAATGCGATTGTGATGTATGCGCAGAATTTCCTACACATCAGCTGAATTACTGAACTGAATCCAGAAAATGTCTTGAGAATGATTTAAAAAATGTCTGTACAACTAAGAAAACATTTACAGTTGACATGCAAAAGGCAATTTGCATGCCTAAACTAACTATTAAAGACTATTACTTTTCCAGAAAGTTGGTGCTGTTCAATGAAACTTTGTTTCGCCAGGGAAAAACGAACATGCGTACTGTATCGTTTGGCACGAAGAAGAAAGTGGTCGTAAAACACACTACATTGCATCAGCATACACACATTTTATAGTAAATAATGCACGTGACTATAAAGAAATAGTTTTCTACTGTGATAACTGCTCTGCTCAGAATAAAAACAAAATCCTGTTCACCGCCATGATAAAACTCACAGGCGTTAGTAAGTACAGAAAAAATTAAATTTGTGTACTTTGAATCAGGCCATACATTTATGGCAGCCGATACAGTTCACGCAAGCATAGCCAACAAATTTAATAAAGTGAAAGAGATGTATGATTTATCAGACTTTACGGAAAAAATGAATAAGTCACGAAAAAATATGAGCGTCCAAAAAATAACACACAGTGAGATGATTTTGTTTCAAGATCAATTGGTAAAGAAATTTCCAAAAGACTACAATATAATGGCACTAAAAATTGTAGAATTTCGTCGAGGTTCAACAAGTTTATTTGCTAAAAATTCTTACGTTACTGAAGATTTTAAAGAAATGAATGTGATGAAGAAAAACTGCTTAAAATTAAATGATAATAATTTTGATTTTATCAGTGAAATTCCTAAAGAAGAACATTGTCGAGGTGTAAGTGAAATAAAAAAAAAGGAATTGATGGAATTGTGCAAATCAATGCCACTGACACGGCAAGCCTTTTTCGTAGACCTTGTTGTAAATGAAAACGTTTGTGATTTAGACACCGTGCATGATAATTCATAATTTAAGAATAATAGTCATATTTTTAGAATTGGACTTCTTTGTTTTTTAATTGAAAACTTTAATAAAACAATTGATGATTTTTTGAGTTTTTTTTAAGTTCTTCCATATCGATCCGTCGTGACAAAGCTTGCATATAAGTAACACTTATCAAACACATCTCATACAACTATTAGATATCATAGATAGGCTCTCCATCCTTCGCATGTTTGTGATTGCACCCAACTCTTCTAACTAAAATTAGGACACGACGCGTAACCACGTTTGTATGAAACGATGGTTATGCGTAACTCGTTTAGCTCGATTTAAAAGTTTATTTTATCAGATATAGATAAATAAATTATGACAATATGTTCTAGAAACTTTTTGGAAACTTTATTAAAGAATTTAAAGTGTATTGTACGTTCAAGTAATAAGATACAAGTAAATGTTTATCTAAAACTTCTTAGCCGTTTTTCTCAAAACGTTGTTTTTTGAGATAGCAGATCTGTGCGTGACACGGCAGTGCAGGGTTTAGTCGGAGATCTTTTTGGTTCTGTTTGTACGGCGGGCCTTAAAGACCCAGCCGTATGGATAGCTTCTACGAACCTGTCGTGGTATGACTCCACTCGGTTTTGCAGTTTGAGATGAAAGGGTTCCGGGTTTTCGACGTGGATGGGTAAAGGTCGGAGCATAGACTTGATGAGTCGAGGCCTTTGGAGCTTGACATTAAGGTTCAATGAGCCCCGCCTGTGATCGCTTCCGCTTTTAACCGTATTGATCACAAAGACGTCATTGAACATCAGTTTTATCGTTGACAAAATAAAGTCTATCTCGTTTTTTGTTTTACCTGCAAAGGAGTTTATCATAAAGAGTCCGTCCTTCTCCATGAAGTCTAAGAAATTGCCCCACTTTCAGCTCATTCTTCATTTATTGATATTAAAAAAATATTAATATTACTCATAAAATACAATTTTTTCACATCCACTTTCACCTTCGCATTCGCATTCGCATCCGTTAACCTCCGCATCCGCGGAGGTGCAATCCGTCATCTTCGCATCCGCCTCCGCCTCCGCTAAGAGGCCTCCGTTACAACCCTAATGAGGAGTATCGGAATCACCCCCAATGTATGTTCTACGATTTTAACGTCAACTTCTCGGCCAGTCAATATAAAATCAATGTTTGTCTGTATGTCCATTATAGAATCGTAAACTATGCATTTGATCATGTGATGATGTTAAGCAAAGTGTTGTGCATGAGCTCACGAAGGTTTCTGAGTTAGTACGACCAATCTTCGGCATATGGCGCCATCTATACTTAATATTATAAAGAGGTAACGTTTGTGAGTTTGTGACGTTGTAAGGCGTAATCTCTGGATCTACTGAACCGATTTTCAAAATTATTTCACCAATAGAAAGCTACGTTATTGTGAAGTGTCATAGGCTACGGATTCATTGTCATAATTTATATTTATCCCGAACTTTTAATCCGAAGTATTACGTATTACGCGGGACAAACGGGCAGGGACAAAAATATTTATAACGCGGAACGAAGTCCGCGGGCACTGGGGCACACATTTATAAACTTCAACGCGGATAAAACTGCGGGGCACAGCTAGTAAATGCAATAAAATTTTATCACCAATTCTCTCCAAATTAAAACAGCACTATAGACACTCTCAATTTTAACCAGGTTATAATCTTTCTCCATAAACCAATTTAACTGGACAAAGCATTTTTATTCAGCACACGTGTATTTTACGACTATTGAACTTCTTATTAAAACCGTTTGCGAACTTATAACGTACATAGTCCACGGCAGGTTAGGTTCAGTCAGTTCGAGTCCAACATACCCGCTCGCAGACATGCGGGTGGCAAGCGTAGGCATTCCTCCAGCCTTACAAAGGAAGGTATACCAGAGATCACGTATAACTATAAATAAAATGCGAATTTAAATAAATTTAAGCTAGCTAACTAGCTAGAAACTAAAAAGAATCATTAAACTGACTAAAAGAGCACAAAATGACTACGCTATAAAAACATCCGCAAATAAATCGAAGGCCACTTGGCAGATTATTAATGAAACTAAACTTAATATACCACAATGCAACATTGAATATCTTAAAATAAATGACGTTACTATAACAGACCCTAAGGACATTGCAAATAGATTCAATAACTATTTTGTTGACAAGATCAAACCGATTATGAATTCCCAGACAAAAGAAATACAGCATAATATTATAACAAATCTGAACTCGATGTTCATGGCACCCAGTTTACCCATTGACGTCTTTAAAATTATAGGACACCTTAAAAACACAAACAGTGTAGGATATGACGGCATCGCGACCAAAGTAGTTAAATTTGTAGCTGCCGAGATATGCTTACCATTATGTTACATTATTAATCTATGTATTGCTACTGGTATTTACCCAGAAGCTTTAAAAACTAGTATAGTAAAGCCTTTACATAAAAAAGCCAATAAAGATTTAATAGAAAATTATAGACCGATATCTTTGGTTCCCATATTCTCTAAAGTTATAGAAAAATATATATATAAACAATTGAACGCATACCTTGAGAAATATAAAATACTTTGCAAGGAACAAAAGGGTTTTAGAGAAAATCACACCATAAATATGGCCATTTACGATTTTTTGCTTCCAATTATGGAAAATGTGGATAAAAGGAATGCCATATGTGCCATATTCTGTGACATGACACAAGCGTTCGATTATGTGCAACATAAAACTCTATTGGACAAACTTGATGCATATGGTATTAGAGGCAGTATAAATAATTTGCTTAAATCATACCTAGAGAATAGGAAACAAATAACAGAAATCAGAAAAGTTAATGCTAAAACAAAAAAGGAAGAATCGTTCTATTCTAATGAGCGTACATCTCTTTACGGTGTACCACAAGGGAGCGTACTTGGGCCCATTTTATTTATTCTATACATAAATGATCTGCCACAATCCATAGCACACCCAATGACACTCTATGCTGATGACAGTACAGTAACTATAACTAATAAAAATAAATTGGATTATCAAACTGACATTAACAACTCCCTAAATAATGTAATACAATGGCTTGAGAATAATAATTTAATCGTTAATCTTAAAAAGACAAATATAATGCATTTTAATCAAAGGAAATTGACTGACACGAATCTTGACATTAAATATTATAATAATCCAATTAACGCAGTTAGTATGACGAAGTTTCTAGGTTTAACAATTGATATAAGACTTGACTGGAAATCACACATTCAAGAAACATGTAAGAGAATATGTAGTGCCGCTTTCGCTTTACATAAAATGTCATCAATAATAAATGTAGAAGCACTAGTTGTTGCCTATTATGGCTTAGTAGAATCGCTACTCAGATACGGAATAATTTTCTGGGGAAATTCTACAGAAAAGGAATGCATATTTAAAGCACAGAAGAGGTGTCTCAGGTGCATGTTTAGATTAAAAACTATAGAAAGCTGTAAACCGTACTTTCAACGGCACAAAATATTAACGTTGCCGTGCCTCTACATTTTAGAAACGGTATTATTTGTAAAAACAAACCCTGATTTATTTACCCGGTTAAACAATGCTATTCCGCGAAATAGGAGAGACAATACAAAAATTTGTCAGCATACTTCTAAAACCACACTTATGCGCAAAAGTATTTTTTGTATGGCTCCATTGATTTACAATAATTTACCAAAACACTGGAAAGAGTTAAGTAAAAATGAGCTCAAACATCATCTTAGAGTTTTTTTAATAGATAAAGCATACTATGACATTAACGAATATTTAAACGTAAGTCTCTAATTGCACTACATAAGTCAAAATATACTATTTTCTAATTTTGTATCTAATTTATTTTATTTGTATTCTAACATAACTTAAATATTTTTTTTATTATTATATAATTTATTAATTGATTTCAATATATTATATTAGTGCAGGTCTATGAACCTAACCAAAATTTGTACGCCATGTAGCTATGGCAAACATGACTGTTATATCTTAAGTGTACTATCTTGCATGCAAACTGTGTGTATACTCATGTTGGACAAATAAATATCTTATCTTATCTTATCTTATCTTATCTAAATGTCACTACCATTCTAAAATAAATTGTATAAATGTTTTAACATTCCGTGTACCTAAATATCTGTAATTAGTAACTAGAAATATTAACTCTATTACTACAAACATGTTCTGACTATTTACAGGCGCTTTTTTAAAGTCTACGTGAATAAAAACCTTTTTTTTAATAAAAATGAAATTACTTCTAGTCTCGCCTTTCTACCTCTTTGTTACGTAGGCTCTAAGGTCTTTTGTATGGCACGTGTATCATGCATGGAGGAGCTTCTAGTCCATGAAAAAGTTATTGAAAGGCAACCTTCCTCTGACACATAAGCGGAAACTCGTTGACATGTGTATATTGCCCATCCTAACCTATGGAGCTCAAACGTGGTCTCTGACTGAGAATCAGAAGTCCAATTCAAAGAGTTGCCAAACAGCTATGGAGCTCAGCATTTTACATGTGAAACGCACGGACAGAGTCCGAAACACAGCACTGCGCTCCAAAACTCTAATATCTAATGTTGGCAAAAAGATCGCCAGGCTGAAGTGGGACTGGGCTGGACATGCTTCACGTATGCACCCAGACAGATGGTCGCAGATCACAAACAATTGGGTTCCTCAAAATGGCCGACATCGACATGGTAGACCCAAACGGAGATAGTGTGATAATCTGAACACGTTTTGTAACGACTGGCCTGAAATTGCTAAAGACAGGGAAATCTGGAAAACCAAGGGAGATGCCTTTGCTCAGCAGTGGGACACAGATATAGGCTAGTTTAAAAAAGAAATCATCTAACATGTCGCTCACTGCACATGGAATTATAAAAACAAAACCATATCGAGTCTTAATGAATAAATTACTTAGATAGTCATCTTTAATAGGCTGAACATTATTTTTATCTTACAATCGCATCAGATGCCTAAGGGCTCTGCAAAATCTACAACTTAGACCATAACTGGTGGATAAATAAATTAAAATATTTAAAACTAGGGATCTGCGTCGACTTCGCTCGGGCACATTGTTTTTAATACCCTCTCATCATCATCATCATATCGGACGAAAGACGTCCACTACTGGACAAAGACTAGGAGGACCAAGGATATCCACAAATGCCTGTATCGCACTGCCCGCATCCAACGGCATCCCGCGAACATTGTAAGGTAATACCCTCACATCACATCATCAGCCTGATATTTTTTTAAGACAACGCCTGCACTAGTGAATTTGATCCCTGTGTCGCGGGGTACTTTACAAACATATAATAGACGGACACAAATTACATCCAGACTCAAAACGACTGCTTATGGGTCACAAAAATAGTTGTCCGGCGCGGGACTCAAACCTACGACACGAAGGCGGCGAGGCGACTGTCTTAGCTTTGGAGGTATTTGCTGTAGTCACCACTCTTGGCATGCGAGTTAGTGACTGCAGCTAGGTGGTAGCTAGTACACAGGTGATGCTGCTGCCAGACTACCTGCTGTATCCCTTAGTCACCTTTTATGACTCCCAACACCCACCCACGGAACGGTATGGGGTAGCCCTGTTATTCTTTCTAGGCAAGAAATCACATGGCTAGAATACACGAAGCAAAATTAACATTTACTAACATGACATTTTAGAATTGAATTTAACAATGGCAAATACAAATTTACAAATTAATTCTTATAATTGACGGATGTTTCATGTTCTGCCATTACAAACAAACAAGCAGACTTACATTTTCACTAGAAATATATACCAATTACAGATAAATTACACAGAGGCTCAGAACAAATAATCGTGCTTATCACACAAAGATGTTCTGGGTTGTAAACGAACTACGACATCTTAGCAGTCAGTTTCAATAACCACTAGAACACCACGCCAGTCGATACAGAACAGGGTATATGAACAATAGTTATGTGTTTTTATATCGGGTTTATATGCTTTTCCAAAGTGTTTTTTTTATTTTCATTGTTTTATCACACTCAAGTTACATTAATGGTTCTTAACATATTAAACGCCAAACGGCTAACGCAGTTTGTAGGAGACTCGCTCTTATTCATCTAACTTAAAATATTTAAGTATATATTTACAATCATTAAGCTACCCTATAAGCTACTTATTTACTACATTTCTGTCCTTATGGGCATATTGTTTTGAACTTATACTACTTGTTAATTCCATACCCTAACAATTCTTTTAATTTAGTTTGTAGCTGCACTTTACTATTTATGTTTTTCTCATCTCTCAATGTATTATATTTGTTGAAAGCTTTGCTATTATATACTGTCGTGTTCTTTCCCCATAGTAATTATTTACCCTTACTTCAGTTAGTTTACCTTGTTTTATGGATCTTTCACTGTATTTATAGGATTTTTATTTTTATATTCTTCCTTAAAATACGTTTCTAACGCTATTAAATATTGAACTTTATCAGATAAAAATAAATATTTTTAATTAGGGGGGACAGATAGAAAAAAAAAACAGTTTGGTAAGTCCATAAGTTCAGATAAGATTTTTAATTATATTTGCCGCAATGAGTATTCTGTAGGAGCCCGTCATTTAAGTCCCCAGTCAAGTTTCGTTATTCAGATTTGAATTTATGCATTAAATTTGCACATTAAAATGGAAGTGGAATACCAATGTACGAAATGTGTAAAGAAAAATATAATAGCGGTAATAACATTATGTCTATAAACATAGAACCTACAAACATAGAACGAATGATATATCCGCTATCCGCTCATAACTTAATACTCGTCCATCACATTGATTCAAGTTGACTGACACAGCTGCACTTAGACTCGTATCATCGCTAACACAATTCATGCACATTTAATGTGCAAATTGAACGACTAAATTCAAATCTTAATAAAGTTAATCATGAAAATATTTACCAAGAGATTGGTTTGTTTGGCTTGGAAGAGATGTTTTTGTTTTTTATATTGCAAACCTCGAGGAGCAAAATGTAGTCCTATTGACTGACACTCTGCTCGTTATCCATACGTATCTAATGGGTACCTAACACGTGACTGAATCGAGTTGCAAACCTCCATATTTACACATTTGCTTTAGAATGTCATATGTCACCAGCAACTGAATATTAAATGGAATTATTTTTGTACCTGTGGTGATGGCTACGAATATAATCTCATCGTCTCAACCCGTAGAAGCTGTCCCTAGGGAATGCCTACCAGGTCAGTGTCTCTTCGTGAACTATGACCATACTGCTATCGTTAAGCGTGGCGATTTGAGCATACCGGTAAGACTTTAGCCCACCTATTTGTCAATACACTACACAATCAACTTAAATTTATAATAATATTAATTTTAAAGTGAGTATTTATCCTATGCAACTTTATGTGTGCAATAAAAATATTACAGAATGGTTAAAAACTCTTACCTATGAGGAAACAGAAAATATTCTGGTTCGAGTTTTCTAAATGTAATGAACACAATCAATGCGTTCTAAATGTAATACACACACACACTCACACACGCACACACACACACACACACACACACACACACGCGCGCGCGCACACACATAACACAGTTAGAGCTGTCAATATTTTTACTTAGTTCTAGTATTTCTTTTTGATATTATTATTATTTTGGTTTAGGATATTATAAATTGACAAGGAGCGAGGTAGCCCCAACACAAGTATTTTAAAACAGTGCAAATATTTTTCTTGTGATCTAACTCTTTAAAGAGAAACCAGTTTATATTTGTTGGATTTGCAACTGAATACCTATTATTCAGTTACAAATCCAATAATACTTTTGTGGTTGTGCTCGCCTGTACCCTTTACGACATCTACCTAAATGACAAGCGATAAGCAAATTGAAAAATCACTGAACTTAGTCCGAAGCGGTTAATTATTATAGATTTAATAATAGGCCTAGACGAGTACGCTTGTAAATATAATACATCTGTTTTGATAGCTATCTGATTCTGAGCAAAAGTTAATTAAAGATAATCTGATACAGAAATAAAAAAGAGAAGAGTAAATGCGGGGAACAGAGTGAATGGGGCACTACACGCCTTTATGAGTAGCCGGCAAGTCTCAAAGAAGGCTCGACTAGCCGTGCACGATGGAGTGTTAGTGCCAACTTTAATGTATAGAAGTGAAAGTTGGGTATGGCAGAAAAAGAACGAAAGTAAAATAAATGCAGTGGAAATGAGAGCTCTGAGAAGTATGTGTGGTGTGACTTTGAGAGACAGAATTCGAAATACTGATGTAAGAGAGCGTTGTGGTGTGAAAGAGGATGTAGTCACAAAGATTGAAAAAGGCATGCTGAGATGGTTTGGCCATTTAGAAAGTATCGATGAAAGAAGATTGACAAAAGAAGTATACCTGGCCACTGTGAATGGGACAACCGGAAGGGGAAGACCACGTCAAACATTCTCTGACCAAATTGGAGATGTTCTCAAAAAAGGGCAGGTCAGAAGTAACCTAAACCGGCGACCATGCATGAAGAGTATAATGACAGTAATCGAGGCAAAAGAAGTATGCAAAGATCGTGACAAATGGAAATCCGTTGTCTTTGCCTACCCCTCTGGGAAACAGGCGTGAGTCTATGTATGTATGTGATACAGAAATGTTTGCCTCGCAGTGGCGGTGCGTTCTTTTAACATGATTATTTTCGGCTTACAAAATATAAGAGATATTCTGATGTAACATTTACGGAGTCATTACAAAATGTACGGACGAAGGAGAAAACAAGTGGTCAAGAGAGTTTGAGGTCCTCCATGTCCCTTTGTTGGCATTCGTATCGATGGGATGCCCTCTCTGCTCAAAGGGATGAGAGGCCCGCATTTTCGCATGTTGCACAAAACGTTCCTATCAAGTTATGACCATCTCATGCACCTCCAAACTAGTAACCGCCCAGAGTCAAAGTTCGAACCCCAAAGACCGGGGTACGAAAGCTCTTCACTATTGTAATCTTTAAACACAATACTACCTCCCATTAAAGCTGTGGCAGAAATTTTTAGCACCTTATATAGATAATATAATAATAATAATAATATATATATGACGGTCACCGTAGCCTAGTTGGTAGTGCTCCTGCCTACGTAGCTGGTGTTCCTGGGTTCGAATCCCGGTAAGTGGAAATATTTGTGAGATGAGCACGAATATTTGTTTCTGAGTCATGGATGTTTTCTATGTATTTAAGTATTTATCTATCTATATACGTATGTATATCGTATGGTACCCATAGTACAAGCTTTGCTTAGTTTGGGGCTAGGATGATCTGTGTGACATTGTCCCTAGATATTATTATTATTATATTTCCTGTTTCCTTCTCAAAAAAGCTTCTTCTTTTTACTCCTATTGAAATATAGGCTTCCATATTTATTTAAACGAAAGATAACCACGCATAGTAAACAAAACAACCATATAATCGTCGACATTATGCATTTAACATCATGAAACCTCTAGAGCGTGAAGCGATGATCTTAGAAAAGGTCAGGTTAAGCATCTATGCACTAGAGTGACCTAGATTAAAATGCTGTGCATAATAACGGCTTTAGTGCCCATTCTGTCGCTTGAAACACGTCGTTCTATCATTATTCAAGTTCAATCGGACTCTAGAATAGTTTGGAGATATTTGTACGTAACAGTGTGTTGCGTAGTACTAGAAATATGGCATATACAAGCGTAGCGTATGTAAACGTAATATTAGAGACGTGCGAACGTGCTACCCATATGCAGGCGTAGCATGTAATTACGTAGCATATTCTCGCATGCTACGTAAAGCAAGCAATGTGCTCCTTACGTAGCACGTACGAACGTAGCATACGAGTATCTTTACGTAGCATGTTCGATCGTAGCATTTCTTCTTAAGTGCGGAAATTGTCTTGTTATTTATCATAATTAGATAAGACTTACCAGTTTAATAATAAATATTAATTAGCGATTTATACAAATAATTAAGAATGTTAGCCATTCGAATCGATAGAATACGATTAAATACATTCTGTTAAATCAATGACTTTGTTAATCAATTTAGATTTAGTTTATTTAGACAATTGAGATTCTGTTTTCGACAAATTGAATGAATGCTTGAAATAGCATTAAGAAGTGGGATCTGCTAATTTTGATTAATATTGTTTTATTTATATTTGTATAACAAAAATTGTTTTATTGGTATTGATTATCGCAAAATGATGTATTGCTTGGCAAAAAAATGTATAACAGCATAATAACAACTGTTTACTAAATGGTTAAGAAGCATAATCGGTACCTACAACAAAAAGCCAATTTTAATTCCACCAGTCTGTCTGTATGTCTCCGAAACGGCAGTATTGATTTGACGGGTTTTAAATAAAACATGGAAAAAAGTTTTTTTTTGTTTTTACAAAAAAATTAACACTAATACAGTTTACACATATCGTAGGTACAATTTCGTAACAAATCGTTCTAAACACTACAAAATAAAATTTGTAATTAGACTATCCTTATAACAATATAATATGTTAGATAGAAAGTAAATATTACATAGTACGCCGCATTAAAGCAAGCTTTTTTAGTCCACGACTACACTCAAATAAATTATTTGGCTGTATAAAAGTAATTTAAAATTAATGGGTATAAGTAGTTAAACATTATTTTCAGATTACATTTAAATTACAGCCACTATTATTATAGGGCCACTTATTCATTTCCCTCCAAAGATTCATTTTGCATAGTGACGTTATAAGTCAAGACCAAAATATTCCATTTCTCTAATTTTATTTTAGTTAAAGCGAGCCATAATAAAGGCGGAAGTTAGCCCGTAATAATTCAATATTCCGCTTAAACAAATTACCTTCAAATTCTCCCTCAAACAGAGAAATGCGCCTACACAAATATATCCCAACAAACAACGAAACAAAACAAACATACAATCTTATATTTACACAGGTTATGACGTCATCCAATCTGGAACGATGACGTCATTCAGGTGCGAGTCAAACCTCATGTACACAGCACAGAAAAAACAGCTAGTTTCATCAATACTAAATCTCTTTTTTTTTAACATGTCGTTTACATTGAGCGTGAGATTGATCGCTCAAGCCATCTAGCAAATAAGACACACATTGTGTTCGAAATACAATTCACTTATAACTAGCGGTTTTCCTTATAACTAGCGGTTTTCAATTACATAAATAGGTACTGACGCCAGCCAGATCGGCCGAGAAGTGACGACACATTGTCACCATTGCGGAAGCGACCTGGACTCTGCCCAGCATACACTGGAGGAGTGCCCGGCCTGGGAGGCCGTGAGGCGAGTCCTGGTCGCTGAGATCGAACGGGATCTTTTGCCGCCAGCAGTCATGTATGCGATGCTGGCTGGCGACTCCACCAAATTGGACGCCGTGGTCTCCTTCTGTGAGGCAGTCTTGCTGCAGAAGGAGGCCGCTAAGCGGGATCGGGAACGAGCCGATCCCGCTCGTAGGCGGAGAAGGCGTCGGGGCGGCGGCGGCAGCCGTTAGCCCAACTGCCCTCTGGGCCGCGGCGGCAGTGTGAGAAGTGTCCTCTACTGCCGCCATGTACAAGCAGCTCCGGGATGACAGCGACCGGTCTGTGGCGCAGTCGCTGTGCCGTACTGGCAGGAGTCGGCAATAGGGGAGGGCAATCTAAAGGAGTCCTTCCAGGGTACGTGTCCCGACCATCTGGAACATGGCGCAAAAGGGGGTTACCGGAGCAGCATACCCGCGTTCCCGGGACTCCCCCATCAGGCGCCAAGAGAAGTCCACGGCAGGTAGGTTTAGTCGGTGCAAGTCCGACATACCCACCCGCAGACACTTTTTGCTGCTGGCGTCTGTACCTCGACTGACGTGCTGCACGTCCAGCTACCCCAATCTGTCACATTTATTTTATAGATTTTCAACTTTTTAACAAAAATATAACGGTTGATTAAGCCATTTTTAACCTTTATTTATTTTAACGCCATTTAAGAAATCGAAGTTCGGCGACTTAGCCTGTAGAGAACCAGGACAGATATTTGTGTGCATGAACATGTCTGTTTGTCCTGAGTCTGGGTGTAATTTATCTATATGTATGTGTTTACAAAATAACAGTAGTATTATGTAGTATATCAGTTATCTGATTTCCATAGTACAAGCTCTACTTCATGTGGGATCAGATGGCCGTGTGTAAATAATGTCCCAGGATATTATTAGTATAATTCGAATTTGTCTACTCTGATACTGAATAAAAACAATTTTCTATCAAGAATGCCTTTAACTTAGTTTTAAATAGCGAATAATAAATTTATTTTAATTCACAAAAGTGAAGCTGAGATTAATTGTGTTATTTATACCTTACGCCACTGAGTCGCCAGATGGTTCCATCTGCCAAAATTTAATGTTCGTTCTATTCAAGTTTAATACAAGTAAGTACGGTTGTTTCTGAAATATGCATTTGCGTTCTAAATTATTATGAGCTGCAATGTAATTTAACTCTGCGGTTCTTAGTCTGTTTGGAACATTTTGTATTCAAATTTATATAATACTAGCTGTGCCCGCGACTTCGTCCGCGTGTTAATTAGTTTATTTAGTATTATATTTCGTTTATTTTTCAAATATAAGTAGCCTAAGTTACTCAATATTACATCAGCTACCTGCCAATAAAAGCCCCATCAAAATCAGTCTAGCCATTTCAGAGATTAGCCGGAACAAACAGACAGACAGACAGACAAAAATTGTAAAAAAATATTTTAGAGTTTGTACCGTATATATATTCATATACATGTACTAAAAATCGGTTATTTCAATATTACAAACAGACACTTAAATTTTATTTATTTGTATAGATAATATGTATTATACTATACAGGGCTTTATATTTCAATTAATTATAATTAATATATATATATATATATATATATATATATATATATTGTCGAAAGGTTCTCTTGGCCGGAACTACTTGGCAGAAAATCGCAATATTACTTTTGGGCACCCGGGAATGGCACCGGTTATCGGTTGTATAATAAGTTACCGCTACGCCAACGAGGCAGTCACGTAGCTCAGTGTCGTCATAAAGTCACGGAAGACATTAAAAAGAAATAAAACCCTTAAGGTTTGCTCGCAAATCGACGGTTTTGCGAGCAAACGATAAAAGCTTGGGGCCGCGATAGCAAACTTGTAGCTATAGAGACCTTTAATTTATCCGATTTCTGTGCGGTGTCGAATATCAGAATATCATCACCCTATCTAATCCCGTGGGTGGAAGTAGAAGTCGTCAGAGCGATTGCCAGAGGACGGGCAGCAGTGCGTATATACAAAGTGGTTATGATAATACGACAATAAATTAAACTTCGCATACCTCAAGACATTCTCAGACTACATATAAAAAATCATTTGAATATATCCAGTAGTTTAGTCACAGGAAATTATTTTTCATTTTTAACATTTGCTACACGATGTATGTATTAATAGGGAAGTACTGACAGGTTAACGACCCCAGCATCGGTAAGCACTCATGAAATAGAAAAATTGGTTTGTGCGAAAGAGATAAATCTAGTTTCGTTTGTTACTTCGCTTTCTTGTTGAATTGAATAATGGCGCCAAAAGATCAAGTCGCTACAGGACCGCGCTATTGCTACTGTATCACAGGTTAGTGAACCATTTATAAATGGTGTTCTATTTTCTTTCCACTTTTATGTCATTTAGTTTGTTTAAAATATTATTTTTTTTAATTTTGATGTTAGGGTTTTTTTGATAGCTTACAATTGTTCATATGAACTAGCATTGTCAATGTTTTCATTTATTCTCGTATTATCATAACCACTTTGTATACAACATGTAACGTAATTAACGCACACCCTGAAACACCCCAATTAGAATATTATGTTATAATCATAATACATACACTGAATTTTTATTTTACCTTGTATATGCATTGTTATTTACTAATTTAGTTTCTTGGAATAAAGTTTATTTTTCTTTATTTTGTATTGAATGATGGAATTGGTATGATTACAAATAAAACTTCGATTTTAAAAGTCTTATTACTTTGACTTACGATCCATTTCAATTTGTTTTGACTGTACAGGGTTAATATAACAATAATTTCCGTAGTTTTAATTATTTTTGGATTAAATAATTACCTATATTAAAACTGATATAAATTGATTCAGCAAACGATTATATTTTCAGGATGTGTGTTAATTAAGTTACATGTTGTACAGCTAACTGTATATATACAGCTCATTGAAAGCGTTCGGTAATATTATGAATAATAATGAATAATGAGTACCTACTGCGTCCTGTACCTGTACCTTTCGGGTGAAAATAAAGCTTGTAACTCGAGTCATCGTCATCGCACGCTTCCCATGAGCTATATCTATGTCTACTTTGACGGTCGCCGTAGCCTTGTTGGTAGTGCTCCTGCCTACGAAGCTGGTGGTCCTGGGTTCGAATCCCGATAAGTGCAAATATTTGTGTGATGAGCACGAATATTTGTTTCTGAGTCATGGATGTTTTCTATCTATATAAGTATGTATATCGTCGCCTGGTACCCATAGTACAAGCTTTGCTTAGTTTGGGGCTAGGATGATCTGTGTGACATTGTCCCTAGATATTAATTAAAAAAAAATCTAAATCATGTAATTTGAAAAAAAATATGGGTCACACAAATAGTCGTCCGGCGCGGGACTCAAACTTGCGACACGAAGCGGCGAGGCAACTGTCTTAGCCGCTGCGCCACACGTGCAGGTTTTACACGCCCTTTTTCAAATCTACGTGAATGAAAAATCTTATTTATTATTTTTTTATATGATTTAATTTATTTACTTTTAGCAAAGTAGTTTGTAAGCTTTATTAACCCTATTCTTGGCACTGTGTACAATTTGATACATTCCACTTTAAGAAAATCTCGAGCCGTACTCAAACAAATATTTTAAACTTTTACCATTTAAAATATTAGAATATATACTAATATTTCTACTAAAAATATTATTTGAGTGCCTGTAATACCAAAAAGAGCAGTAGAAGGTAAGATGGCAGACCGATCGAATGCGTCTACGCATCGCAAGGTAATAATAATCATTATTTATTATATTTTGTTCTAATTGTTTTCCAAAGTAGTCTAATTCCCATTGCTTATTATATATTCTAGTAATAAACGTTATTTTTCTGTACCGAAATGAATTGAAAGTGCATGTAATCTTCTGTGTTTTGCGAGTGTCGCAAATATGATACATTGTCAGATAGCGAACATTCTACAAATTTTGTGCTATGTATCATATACGTGACATTGCCCGATTTGTATAAATACTACTCAGGTATGATTCCTTAACCGCATTTATAATTAAACACCGATTAGATTAGTTGTTGTGATCAAAATATGGTCATAATTTTGTTTCAATTATTTTGTATTCTCTCGCAGATACTTCCTCACCATATTATTCAACAACAAAGAAGAGCTCGGCAACTCGTACCTCTTGTTCCAAAGCAAAATCTGATTTGGATGAGAGTGAATCATCTGAGGATGAATATCAATACTACACCCGCACAATGCACTCCGACAGCAGTTCATCACCTCCATCATTGCCATCTTTAATAGAAAACCTCAATCTTCTCTCAGATGACGATATTGAGTTAAATCAAGTAGTTGCTTCAACATCTTTGGTACCTTATCAGCAGTCGTCACCTTCAGCAATCAACCATATTCGCCATCAGTTTTATCGCCCAATGCATCAGCAATTAAGACTAGAGCTTCGTGTCCGGTATCATCACCACTATCACCATTTATTCTGTCTACTCTCTCACAAGTACGTTCACCACGACTTAATAACTTCAAGCAGCGTAAGCAGTCACCACCGCTGTCGCCGTTGTCTACACCTCCTTCAACAGCTACTCGTTCAAAGAGGCCTAGACTTGTCACAATCAAGAGCAGACTAATACCACCTGAAAGGTTAAAACCTAATTGGGGTCGTTTCCAGTTTAATGTTCGTGCCGAAGTGGATGATATCGCGTTTGAACCACGTGAAGAAAAAAGTCCAATAGAATACTTTAGACTGTAATGTCTCTGAGACAATGCGCCGTAAATCGTCTGTAACAGACGCAAAGGCCATGTATATATATATAGGCTCCGAGGATCGGAGAAAGACTATCCACGGATAAAATCCTTAGAAAAAGGGGCAGAGAATCTCATGCACAAGTCTCAAATGGATTGATAACAAATGTTTTACTGCTGCAATACTTATGTAGATGCGTATCCTACCCAGACTGTGGTTCGTTACAAGAAAGAACAAGGTAGAACAATGCCAGTGACTTGCCCAAATTTAATAAAATAATATAACACCAACATGGGAGTTGTTGATCTCGCCGACATGTTGGTCGCTCTATATCGTACACCATTCCGAGGTCATCGGTGTTTACCAATATTTTCTGAAATGCTCGATATTTGCATAAACAATTCCTGGCTTTTATATCGACGTGACAGAAAAGCTAGTACAGATACCAAAAAGTCTAGGTTGATTTCCAGGCCAGGCCTGCTGATATCGCTCAGATAAAAACTTTAGGATGGAAATTTTCGATGGGATACGGAGGTTTGAAAGAACTTATATGAGCGATATCAGGCCTTGTATGAAATCAACCAAGACTATACAGAAACCAGCAGCTGAAAGACCACCAGATGCTTCGGTATGACCAAGTTGCTTATTATCGAAGTATAACAACCAGCAGAGGAAGGTTGGAAATTTTCGATGGGATACGGAGGTTTGAAAGAACTTATATGAGCGATATCAGGCCTTGTATGAAATCAACCAAGACTATACAGAAACCAGCAGCTGAAAGACCGCCAGATGCTTCGGTATGACCAAGTTGCTTATTATCGAAGTATAACAACCAGCAGAGGAAGGTGTATGTATTGCACAAAAGGGCTGACTACTTTTTTTTTGTCACAAATGTAAATTGAGGTTGTGCTTATTGCTGGCACGTAATTGTGTCATAGAATACAATACAAAAATATATAATTTATGAATATTATTACACAGTACGTATTTTTAAGGCCGAGTTTTTACTTGATTTTAATGATTGATCTCCATTACAATCGATCATTTAAATTTAAAAGATACATAAGAAAATTATTATATATATTAGAATCACAAAATAATATTTTAGTTTATGTTATTTACCTGAAAAGGAAAACAATTTATGTTTTGTTTGTTATAATTCTGTTTCAAACTAAATTATTAATTTCCCTGGAAGACTGGCAGTGTAACAGATTAGATACGAACGTTTTATAGCGTTAATTTTTAAGGGCCTCGCAATGTATCTAATATGTTACGGTCAATAAATGTTGAAGTACTTATATTATATTTTTATTGTTATTTTTTATGCCTTCAATAACCACCCAAGAATATATTTAAGATAGTTTTTTCAATATTTCTATTATTATATTATTTGCCAAGTATAGGGTTAAACAGGTGCTCCACTGTCATTCAATTATCTTATAAAGCCGGTACCTACCTACAATGCAGCGAGGAACTGGCGGTTACCATACGAATAATAAATTTTGCTGAGCCTACTATTTTTTGGTAAGCTGCATGTGGTAGTCGGTCAAACAACATACCGATCATATTGTAAGTTTGCATGAATATTTTAGCTACCGTATAGTTTTCGCTTTTATTTTATGAATTGTTTAAAACATGCATATTTTACTCTTCTTATCTAAATAATCTGCGATATAATAGTTGACACTTCACATTGAGATATATTCTTTGTATATTATATTTACTAATCGTAGAATCCAACTCGGTTGGGCAGCGTTCGGGAAGTTATGTAACATCTTCTCGTCCAAAATACCGCAGTGTCTCAAGTCGAAAGTCTTCGACCAGTGTGTGTTGCCAGTGATGACTTACGGAACGCTCACCATGGGCCTTATTAGAAGACTCAAGGTCACCCAAAGAGCAATGGAGAGGGCTATGCTCGGAGTTTTGCTGCGGGATCGAATCAGAAATGTCGAAATCCGCAGGCGAACCAAAGTCACCGACATAGCCCGAAGAATGGCAAAACTGAAGTGGCAGTGGGCGGGGCACATAGCTAGTAGAACCGACGGCCGTTGGGGCAGAAAGTTTCTCGAGTGGCGACCACGAAGAGCCCCCTACAAGATGGACCGATGATCTTGTGCGTGTCGCTGGAAACTGCTGGATGCGAATAGCGCAAGACCGGCAATTGTGGAGATCTTTGGGGGGGCCTTTGTCCAGCAGTGGGCGTCCACTGCTGGACAAAGGCCTCCCCCAAAGAGATCATCATCATCATCATCATCATGATCATGATATGATGATGATGGTGATGATATTTTCTTTCTTCTCTTTTTTTTCTAGGGACAATGTCACACAGATCACCCTAGCCCCAAACTAAGCAAAGCTTATACTATACACGGTATACATCACGATTTTACTGTGAACAGTTATAAGAAGTCCACTGCTGGACAAAATGCTCCCCCAAGAATCAACTTAAGGGGATATGCCGTAATCGCCACGCTTGGTTTACGGGTTGGCGATCGCAGTAAGATGGTCATAGTACTCAGAAGAAAGCTGCTGCCCGTCCTCTGGTAGATATTCACTCGGGTCGATTTCTACACCCCCCACGGGATGAGATGGGGTGATGATATCTTGATATTCGCTGTGTTCATGGAAACCGCTCGGTGACGATGACGTGATTCCATGTTTTTTGTTCACCCAAAAAGTGCAATAAACCTAAAGAAGTTCAGTTCAAAAACTTGTGTAAGTATAATATTAGAAATATCGTTTTATTTACTGGTATAGGTAGGTAGTGGTTACCGTGGATACCTTGTTATTTATAGTATTCCAACAGAATAACTACGTGGAAAAAAACATACGGGTCAGTTTTTTGGGCTCAGCCGATAGAAGGTGAAAATTATTTGTATTCTTCTAATCAAAATTATCTTCAGTAGATATAATAATAGTTCTATACTCTTTGTATAGATATAATGAATTCTAAAAACGCACGGAGGTATCTATATCTATGTAAAGACGCCAGCACATCCACCTACCCCAATCTGTCAAATTTCTTTTATCGATTTTCAACTTCATCACATAATCATAAGGTTCAGTTTCAATTGGGGAAATTTGACAGATTGCGGTAGCTTGATGTGCTGGTGTCTATACATATATAATAATAATAATAATAATAATGTCCTCCTAGCCGAATCCGGCCACGGATTAGCCATCTGCGCGGGACATATTATAGTGCTCAAGTGTGTGCGCAAACACAGGAGCACTTTCTATTCCGTCACTCTCATAATCCGATGGGACGACTAACGACACGACCGGAAAGAGGTCAGGCACAGGACCGACGGCTTTACGTGCTCTCCGAGGCACGGGGGTATAATACCGCCAACTCCCAGACTTCGGGCTGATGCTGAGAACTTTTTTCTTATTATAGAAAAGTCCCAAAAACACTTTCGGCCCGACCCGGGATTTGAACCCAGGACCTCGTTATCTGCGGGTGAACACGCTGCCGCTAGACCAACGAGGCAGTCATAACATATATACACAGTATACATATAGCTCATGGGAAGCGTGCGATGACGATGACTCGAGTTTGAAGCTTTATGTTCACCCGAAAGGCACAGGAACAGGTACAGGACACAGTACTCATAATTCATTATTATTCATATATTACCGAACGCTTTCCATGAGCTGTATATATACAGTTAGCTATAGCAGTGTGTACATGTATAGTGAGGAAATTTCAATTTGTCACGTCGGACTTTTCCTATATAAGGCCCAGTCAGCCGATGCCTCTCTTGCTAGGCAGTTAGAGCCCACGCTCACCCCTACTGTACGGTGTAGCAGTAAAAGCAGGGAGGCTAACCGCACGCATCAAGTTAAAAAAAAAAAAAAAAGATGCCTCTGTCTCTTTTGGGGCCAGACATCGACGAGGGCGAAACTGCCGGATTACGTATCGATTAATCTTGAGTGTAATGTGCAGTGTTTATCGTTATAAGTGATTTGTCATAAGAAAATTGTTGTTGATTTCTAAATTATTTATACTGAAGTGTGAATAAACCTCATATTTATAATAAAATCCTTTATATTCCTAAAAGTATATATGCACACTGCTGCCCGTCCTCTGGCAATCGCACGGGACGACTTCTACTACCACCCACGGGAGTAGATGATATTCTGATATTCGGCACCGCACAGAAATCGGATAAATTAAAGGTCTCTATAGCTACAAGTTTGCTATCCCGGCCCCAAGCTTTTATCGTTTGCTCGCAAAACCGTCGATTTGCGAGCAAACCTTAAGGGTTTTATTTCTTTTTAATGTCTTCCGTGATTTAATGACGACACTGAGCTACTTGACTGCCTCGTTGGCGTAGTGGTAACTTATTATACTACCGATAACCGGTGCCATTCCCGGGTGCCCAAAAGTAATATTGCGATTTTCTGCCAAGTTCCGCCCAAGAGAACCTTTCGACAATATATTTATTAATTATATTTCGTCGCTGCCTCCTCGAGATTTTCATATAACACAGTAGTACACTCTTCAATATGCTGGACATCGAACACTTTTTTAGAGCTTGCAACATTAAAAAGACAAAATGTGGTAGGTGGCGCCCTCTGCGCGCCATGCCGCCGGCTTCATTCACTTTTAGTGTTCGGGCATCGAAACACCAATTCTTTTTATTTTATTTTAAGTAAACAAGTGTTATAATAATATTATAGTGACAATTAATCTGAATTACTGTATTGGCCTATGAACATGGGCAAGTTTAAGTGCACGAAGAAGAATATGAAGAAAAATTAGGCGCTTAGAATGCCGATTGAATCGACGCAAAATGCCGAGTGACAGCAAAAATGTAAGGACATACTTACCCTCCAGCAAATATGTTTTTATTTAGGAATATGTTATGAGATCATGCATATATTGAGGTGACCAACTATTACAAAGTTACTATGATTTTATTTATTTCCAATTAAGATTACATTACACACCCCTCTTGGAAAAACAACATCCATACAGAGAAAAGAAAAAGAAAGAAGGTAACAATCATATCATGGAGCAGGTGTGTTTTGCATGTTCTGCCGAAAGGGTCACCACTTCAGGATCAGCTAAGTGGGATATACCTAGCGCTGGTTTCAGTTGGCAACCCAGGTATAGTGACGCACGGACGGAAGCAACAATAATGTACATAAATCAATAAAAATAAATAAAATAAAATAAACGTTGACGTTAACACAACGTAGGAACATAAAAAATAATATATTATAAACGTTTTAAACTAATACAAACTGTAGTCATACACATAGTTTTAGTAGGTATAAAAGTATACATATAGGCGAGGTCAAAATATAAATAATACAGCTCAAAAATGTCAGCCGGTATGGTAATCGGCTGTTTCAACCAAAGACAGCCAGCGCGACGTCGGCCATGTTACTACGCGGCAAGCTCAACGAGTGCGCGTTTCCACTGAACGCGAACGTCATTCTACGTGAAAATAGAGAATAAAAGTTCCACCATTCTCACCCGAGGATCCGGAGCTGTGGTTCACGATGATCGAAGGTCAGTTTGTCAGTCGCGATATTACGGATGACGTCACAAAATATACGTACGTGACAACTAAACTCGATATGCAGTACGCGAAGGCCGTGAAGGATATTATTATTAAACATCCTGTAACTGACCGCTATGTGAAGATCATGGCTGAGCTAATTAAGCGACTGTCTACCTCGCACGAGGAGAAAGTTAAGCAGCTACTGTCACATGAACTTCTTGGAGATAGGAAGCCTTCGCAGTTCCTGAGACACCTGCAAGACTTAGCAGAACCGTCTGTCCCTGAAGAATTTTTAAAAACTATATGGGGTAATCGCCTGCCCCATTATATTCAGACGGTGCTGGCATCCCAGACCTCAGACAAACTGGAGCAGCTGGCCGACTCAGCTGACCGTATCCAGGACTTTTGAGTATGGCAACAATTATATTTTTATGTTGGTAGTTGGGTTGTAATTTGTTTTTGTAACGTTGGTATTTTTTAGTCTATGGATATTCTTTATGGCGAGTTATGTCAAAGTGTAGAACCGTACCACAACCGTACCTCGTTAAATAAATATTTTAAAATTAAAAACCTCTTCTTCATTTCACCACAAAAGGTTATGGGCCCAGCTCCTTAACCGAGGTGAAGAGGTTTGGTATAATAATCTACGGTAAAGCAGTGGAAAATCTGTGGTAAAGCAGTAAATAAGAATAAAGGTAAAAGCAAGGTGCGGTGCGAACAAAATGGACGCCGACAATTTTGGATCAACAATGATATCTACGGGTGGCCAAGGAATAAGATTAGAAGGCGCAGAAAACTGGACGAGCTGGAAATTTCAAGTAAAAGTAATTTTGAAGGCATTGTGTGCGTATGGAGTGGTAGACGGCTCTAGTCCATGCCCGGACCTACCGGACCCGGCATGTGCTCAAGACTCAAAAAAATATGCAGATTGGCAAAGATTGGATGCAAAAGCTCAAGGAGTAATCGTAACATCGTATCATCAAGTGTGATCCTGCATGTTCAAAATTGTGAGACATCTAAACAAATATGGGACAAGTTATGTACGGTGTACGAACAGAAGTCGGACGTTTCATTGCATATATTACAACAACGATTTTTTGAAATGAAACTTGGAAGCAATGAAAACATCGCAACGTTTATAGCGAGAATCGACAACGTCGTATCGCAAGTTCGCCAAGCAAAAGGCGATATTCCTGAAAATATGATTATTACAAAAATAATTAGTTCATTGGGAGAAAAATTCCGCCATTTTGTATCTGCATGGGATTCGGTATCAACTGATAAACGGACGCTGTCAGAGTTGACAGCTCGACTGTTGATTGAAGAACAAAGAAATAAAACTTATGAAGATCAAAATGATTTCGAAAATCAAACTGCCTTTAAAGTGAATGTTAAAAAGGATTCGAGAAAGTGCTTCAACTGTGGTAAAAGTGGACATTACAAGCGTGACTGTAGAGTGCTAAAATCAAACATGTTTGGTAGTAAGTGTAAAAAACATGGACACGCCTATGAACAATGTTGGTTTAACAAAAGGCCGGTAAATAGTGAGAAGCGTATTGCGAACTTTGTAAATGATAAACAAAATGCATTTATAACGTCGATTTCGATCAGCGCTCTAACCTCAAAATGTTCAAAATATGACTGGTTCCTAGATAGTGGCGCATCTGAACATATGTGTTATACAAGAGAAATATTCCAAAACTTCAATAATTTAGTGTCGCCAAAAGATGTAATTATAGGGGACGGAACAGTGATAAAAGCAGTGGGTTGTGGAGACATTGAAATGAAAGCGTATGATGGTGTAAAATGGATCCCTACAATAATATACAGTGTTTTGTATGTGCCAGAACTCAAAGTAAATCTGTTTTCAATGAGTGCGGCTTTGGACAAAGGATATAAAATGTTGTCTACAGCCAACAAGTGTACATTTGAGAAAAATGATAGCGTTCATGCTATTGCAAACCGGCAAGGTAAAATGTATATAATGATGTTTCAAAAAAAGGAAGAAATTGCTTTAGTGGGAAAAAGCAACTCTAAACTTCAAGATTGGCATGCTAAACTAGGCCATCAAAATATTAATCAAGTTAGAAATATTCTTGCAAAGAATAATATAATGTTTGAAAAAGGAGATGAAGAAACCTGCATACCCTGCTTGAAAGGTAAGCAACACAAACTTCCTTTTCCTATAAGTGACCATAGAGCGACAGAACCTGGAGAAATGATTCACATGGATATTGGAGGACCTGTCGAAGAAGTTTCACTTGGTGGTGCTAGATTTTTCCTGCTATTGAAGGATGATTCTACAAAGTATAGAAAAGTTTATTTTATGAAGAATAAATCAGAAAGCATAGCCTGTTTAAAACAATTTATCAGGCAAACTGAAGTGAACCCTGGCCACAAAATAAAATACATAAGAAGTGATAATGCCAAGGAGTTTATTGGAAAAGAAATGCGTGACTTGTTAAATGCCCATGGTATCCAACACCAAAGAAGTGTTGTTTATACTCCTCAACAAAATGGTTGTATCGAGCGTGAGATGCGTACAGTAGTTGAATCAGCTCGAACCATGCTGTTAGAAAGCGGCTTAAGTAAAAACTTGTGGGCTGAGGCCCTAAATACAGCCGTTTTTGTATTAAATAGGACTGGACCAAGACGGATAGATAAAAAAACACCATATGAGCTTTGGTCTGGACAAGAATATGACATACACAACTTAACATATTTTGGAGCACTGATTTCTGTACATGTACCTGACCAGAAACGGCGGAAATTTGAAAGTAAAAGTGAATTAGGATACTTAGTTGGATATGGAGAGAACATAAAAGGATACAGAGTTTACATGCCAAACAAAAATGAGGTAGAAATTAAAAGAGATGTAATATTTGTAAAAGGAGAGGCTGACAAACAAACTCTGAACAAGAAAGACAAAGAGATTTTCATTGGATTTGATAATTTCCATAATGATAACATAACTCAAGAACCCTCAGAAGAACACTTTGCAGATGGAAACACAGAATTAAATGAAACCTTTGCTAGCGCAAATGATCAAGAATCAGTGCAATCATTCCATGAAGAATCACAAGTAGAAATAGTAGAAGATTCAATAGAAGAACCTATAAATATATCTGGAGAGAGTATACAAGAACAAGATTTAGTAGTGACAGATAGTAGACCAAAAAGAGAAACAAAAAAACCACAATGGCTGAAAGACTATTATGTAAGTAGAGACTCAGATGAAACTGACAGTAGTTTCACTACCTACAGCTGCGATGATCCTATTACATACGAGGAGGCAATGAAAAGACCTGAAAAATGCATGTGGGAAGAAGCCATTAAGGAAGAACTGAAAACTTTAGAGAGAAGTAACACATGGGAAGAAGTAACAAAAGTCCCAGATGGAGAAAACCTTGTGAGTAGCAAATGGGTGTTCAAAGTTAAGGAAATAGAAGGAAAAACTATCTACAAAGCTCGCTTAGTAGCTAGAGGGTTTGAACAGAAAAATTGTGATGACCAAACATATGCACCTGTTGCAAAGCTGACTACTTTTAGGACATTGATGGCAGTAGCCAACCAGAAAGCTAAACCAGTTTACCAGATGGATGTCACAGGAGCCTTTCTCTATGGAGAAATAAATGAAACTGTTTATATGAAGTTACCTAACAACAAAATTTGTAAGTTAAAAAAATCTATTTATGGTCTTAAAAAGTCACCTAAATACTGGAATTCTAAATTTAATGACTTTATGCTTAAAGAAAAATTTGAAAGATCTCAAAATGATCCATGCTTGTATTTTAAAAGAGATGAAAATGAGTATATATATGTTTTACTATTTGTAGACGATTTGCTTTATTTTGGTCAAAATGAAAATGTAGTAAATTATTAAAAAAATGCATTGAATTGTAATTTTCAAATGAAAGACTTAGGTCTTGCAAGTTGTTACTTAGGAATAAATGTTCATCAAGACCTTAAAAACAATGTAACTAAAATCAATCAAAAACGATACTTAGAAAAGTTGCTTAATAAATATCAAATGTTGAATTCTAAAGCAGTAGATACACCAATCGAACAAAACTTTAATTTTGAATTGTTACAAAGAGAAAAGTCTGAAAATATAGATATTGAAAAAACATGTAGAAGTCTAATAGGAAGCTTGCTTTATGCTACTTGTACTAGACCTGATTTGGCAGTTGCAGTAAGTTTTTTAAGCAGGTATGTACATTGTGCTAGTATGGCTTTATACAAATGTCTGAAAAGAATACTAAGGTATATTAAAGGTTCAATTGATCTGTCATTAACATATCAATTTAATCACAATGTAAAATTACAAGGTTATAGTGATGCCGACTGGGCCGGTGATATAAAAGACAGAAAATCAACATCTGGTCAGATTTTCTATATATTTAATTGTCCAATTTCTTGGTGTACAAAAAAGCAATCTTGTGTGACTCTGTCATCTTGTGAAGCAGAGTATGTAGCACTCAGTTTTACCATAATGGAAGGGTGTTTTTTACAAAAACTTTTGAGAGATTTTGGTTATACTAATGTATTAGTGCAAATTTTAGAAGACAACCAAAGTGTCTTAAAAATTGTTAAAAATACTGAGAGTAATAAAAGACTAAAGCATATAGATATTAAATATAAATATATAGTAGAACAGGTGTCTAATGGAAATGTAAATCTTGAATATATAAACTCTAATAATAACGTTGCTGATTTGTTCACAAAGCCTCTAGGCAAACAGTTATTTGTTAAATTCAGAAATTTAATATTGTCTTAATATTCTCATATTGTGTTATTATAAGATATAGTAAAGGAGCCTGGTACATAAATAGTATTGTCATAAAATTTAACTGTTGAGGGGGTGTTTTGAGTATGGCAACAATTATATTTTTATGTTGGTAGTTGGGTTGTAATTTGTTTTTGTAACGTTGGTATTTTTTAGTCTATGGATATTCTTTATGGCGAGTTATGTCAAAGTGTAGAACCGTACCACAACCGTACCTCGTAAAATAAATATTTTAAAATTAAAAACCTCTTCTTCATTTCACCACAAAAAGGACTGACATCACCAGGTACTGTCGCTGCAGCAACATCACACAATACTCGCGGGATGTATCCAGTCGAAGAGATCGCAGAGCTCAAGAAGATACTCAGCCCAAAACATATTGTTGTGATAGATAATTAATTGGATAATTATGATTGTTTCAACCAACAGGTTGAAACAGCCGGTATGGTAATCGGCTGTTTCAACCAAAGACAGCCAGCGCGACGTCGGCCATGTTACTACGCGGCAAGCTCAACGAGTGCGCGTTTCCACTGAACGCGAACGTCATTCTACGCGAAAATAGAGAATAAAAATTCCACCATTCTCACCCGAGGATCCGGAGCTGTGGTTCACGATGATCGAAGGTCAGTTTGACAGTCGCGATATTACGGATTGTTGAGTGCGTTAAGGTTCAATTTGGTTTAGTACGGCTGCGAGAATCAAACGAACGTCCTTTCACTTTGTGGTTTTATTTTTCACTGAGATTTATAAAAATACATTGGTGTTATTAGATGTTTAGATGCATTGGCCATACCGCCCACCAAAAACAATAGTTTTTAATTAAACTGAATAAACAAATACAACACATTTAACATCTAAACAATTCATGAAAGTGTGTAACAAATTTAAAATAAAATTTCAATAGCGAACTACATCGAACAATGGACTGTATTAATTGAATTGAAAGAACAAATCACAAATCGATTCTCATATAACAATAAATATACTTTAAATCATGCACTTAATCACTTCACAGATAACTGCTGTCCCTTCATCATAGATAATGCTTTTCTTTCGGCAGAGGTATTATTTTAGACAAGGGCCTTTTTAATTCGTGGTCTCCCTTACATTGAACAGTTACAACTCTGACTCGATTATCGGTCCCAGGGTGCAAATATTTGATTCTTCCTAGGAGCCACTTTGTTGGGGGTAAATTTTCATCCTTAATTATAATGACATCCCCAATCTCAGGAGCTGGAATCGTGTCTTGCCATTTATATCTCTGTTGTAAGGTATTCAGATACTCTGACTGCCATCTACGCCAAAAATCCTGGGTCAGTCGTTGGACTAACTGCCATCTCGATAAGAGGTTTATCTTCATGTCAACATATTGATTATCTGGGACACTGATGAGAGCTTCTCCTATTAAGAAATGACCCGGAGTCAGGGGTTCGTTTGGTGTATTATCGAGTTCACAAAGAGGCCTAGAGTTGAGACAGGCCTCAATCTGTGCCAGCAGGGTAGACAATTCCTCATAGGTGAGTTTGGTGTCCTTGTTAACCCTGGTTAAATGTTTCTTGGCTGACTGGACTCCTGCTTCCCAGAGACCACCACAGTTCGGCATTCTAGGTGGTATAAAGTGCCAGGTTGTTCCCTCATTGACCCAGCTACTTCTCTGGTCCAATTCTTATTACCAGCCTGCAGTAGTTCCTGTAACTCCTTATCGGCACGAACAAAATTACCTCCATTATCACTCCATAAATTTAAACATCTTCCTGGAAGCATTTTGAAGTCTTCCTCCTAATCTTATTAACTCTTTGTCGTCTAAAAATGGTGAAAATGTAATTAGGGAACTTCTTTTCTTGACCCTTCCATCTTTTTTTAATTCTTGTATTTCCTTTCCATACACTCTTTGTTGATAAAATCTAATACAATTTTCCAAAATCTTTTCCATTTCATTTAAAGTCAGATATTTCTCTTTTATTTCTGTAGTGTCATCTTTTTTGAATCTTCTGCAATATGCTAGTATCCTTTTCATCTTTGACAGTATAGAAAATCTTTCCCATATCGGTTCTTCTTCTGGTGCCTCTAGAACTGTATGTAAAGAATTTTTTATTTCAAGGTCAGTTTGAGGAATATCATAATTATTGAATTCAATTTTGTCGCAGCTTAACCATTTTGGCCCATTCCACCATAACTCTTGCGAAGATAACTCGCTGGCGTGAATGCCTCTGGTTGCGATATCAGCTGGATTTTCAACAGACTGAACATGTCCCCATCGATCTTTGTCTACAACTCGTATAATGTCTGCCACTCGGTTAGCGACAAATGTTCGCCAGCGATTTGGTTGAGATTGGAGCCATGATAGAACCACCATTGAATCAGTCCAGGCAAATACCTGGTTTTTCGGGATGTGCAATACTTCTAGAAGATCATTGATTTGATCAGCTAATAATACTGCTGCCGAGAGTTCTAATTTTGGTACTGATAGTTGTTTTAACGGCGCGACTCTGGTTCGAGATGAGATTAGCGCAACATACACATTATTACCATCAACAACTCTAAGGTACGTAGCAGCCGCAAATCCAAGAGTAGATGCATCTGAAAAACCATGTATTTGTACGTTTTTATTATTATTCGTAGTTCTGAACCATCTTGGAATCTGAATGGTTTGCAAATGTGTCAACTCATTTCTATAATTTATCCATTCTTCTCTTAAATTTGGGGGTACGATATCATCCCATTCCAAGCCAGCGCTCCACAACCTTTGCATCAATATCTTAGCTGTAATGACTACTGGTGAAAGCCATCCAAAAGGATCAAATAGACGGGCAATATCTGATAAAATAGTTCTCTTCGTTACAGGATATGTCATTTCAGGTAAGTTTACGGTTATTTTAAAGGTATCATCCTTTCTATTCCATGTCAGTCTCAGTATTCTTATGATCTTATCTAGTTTAATCTCGATCGTGTTCTTTGTACTCTTTCTTTACTTCTTGTAAATATTCTAAAACTTCTTCAGAATTACTCGACCACTTTTGCATATTGAATCCTCCTCTTTTTAGAATTTCCCGTATCTCTTTACACATTGTTTTCGTCTGATCAACAGTATCATTTCCTCCCATATAATCGTCCATAAAGAATCCCCTTTTTATTACAGGTGCAGTATCTGGAAAATCATGAGCTTCATCATCAGCTAATTGATTCAATGTTTTAACAGCTAAATAAGGAGCAGCAGATGTACCGAAAGTCACCGTCGTCAGAATATAGGTGGCGATCTTTTCATCGGGTGTATCTCGCCGGACAATATGTTGTAAATTTGCGTGCTCATCTGTTACTCGAATCATACGATACATCTTAATTATATCTCCTACAACACATATTTTATGTTTACGCCAAGTAATGATCAAACTTCTGAGATCGGGCTGTAAAACAGGCCCAACCATCCTTGTTTCATTCAAAGAGTGGTGGTTTGTGCCTTTTGCACTGGCATCGTAGACTACTCTGACACGGCTTGTCTCCTTGTCTTCGCGAATTACCGCATGGTGTGGTAAATATATTGCGCTGACGTCATCTGGTGTTTCTAATTTCTTCATATGACCCATCTCCTGGTATTCGTGAATTACCTTTGCGTATTCTGTTTTAAATTTTGGGTCTCTTTCAAATCAACGTTCTAATTGTTTCAATCTAGTTATAGATTGTTGTTTTGTCTCTCCGCACATCATGACCGTTGCTTCAATACTCTTTTTTTAAGGTATATATATATATATATATATATATATATATATATATATCTCCCGGTTTCGTCTCTTTTAGTTGTATTTTTATATATTTCTTCACATAGGTTTTCTTCTTTGGTTAGTATTTTTTTCGGTTTGTACAACTCTGTCTCTATTTCCCAGAACCTTCTCAATATGTCGTTGTCTTCTGCAACCTTCCTTGTTATATGTAATGTGATTATATTGTGTTGGCTGCTTGTCTTGTTATCTTCTCTTTGACCCGAGAGAATCCATCCTAAACATGTTTTTTGTGCGACTATACCGTCAGGCATCTTTATCAAACCTTCTTCAATAATTTTCCCAAACACCTCGGATCCAAGCAACATATGGATCTGTGATGGTGTGTGATAGGTTGAGTCCGCTAATTTTAATGTTCGGAGCTGTGGCCAGTTCATTGCGATGTGTTTCGATGGCAAGTTTGTAGATATTTTCTTCAAAACGTAAGCCTTTACTTGTATCGATTTCCCTTCCTTAAATCGCGATGATACTGACAGGTCAACCATGTGTTTTATCGACACTTGAGTTCCTTCTCCCACTCCAGAGACTACGCCATTGATATTGGTTTTCTTCAATCCCAGTAGTTCAACGACTCCTGCGGAAATGAACGAAGCCTCCGAACCCTGGTCAATTAAAGCACGAAGTATATGTTTTTCTCCATTATTCGATTGTACTTCTACTTCTGCTGTGGCAAGTAACACTTCATGACCAGTTTGTTCTTGTGAAAAGTGTGCAGTTGTGATCATTTGTTCTGGTTGAGGTAGTGTGATATCATTCCTCTGCTTGTTTTCTCTTACTTCGTGTAAAAGTGAATGGTGTCTTTTTCCGCAAACGCGACATGACGTTTTTTGTTTACATGCGTATACGTTATGATTTGGTACAAGGCAATTGTAGCATAAACGATTATTTTTCACATATGATCGTCTCTGTTCTATGGATTGTTTCGCAAAATCCTTACAATTGTATATATAGTGACCGCCCTTGCAAAATGTACATGACAGTTGTTGATTGACACTTGCATGGGATGATTGAATTGTATCCTCATACGTCTCTTTATTTGTAATATGGAATACTTTTTGTGTCTGTGGTTTCTCTCGCAAAGATGTCGCATAGGGATTGATTAATTCTAGTATACGGAATGTAGATTCCAGGAAAGTCTTCAAATCTTTCCATGTAGGCAGCTTATCGCTATTATGCTTGTGCGCGTATTGTTCCCAGTCTTTCAGTGACTCTGTATCCAACTTTTGTGACACCAGAAATATGATTAAAGGATCCCAAGAGTCAGTTTTAATGTTCAAATTATTCAAACTTTGAATACATTCCGTAGTTGTATCAAGTAGTAATTTAATTTGGCCAGCAGACTGGTTAATCACCTTTTTTTGATTAAATAATCGCTTAAGCAGTGAAGTAACAATGATCTTTTTATTTCCGAATCGTCCCTTGAGTAGCTCCCACGCTTGTTCATAATTACTGTCCGTAATCTGTATATGACGGAGTAAAACTACGGCTTCACCAGACACGCTTGTTTTAAATAATGAAGTTTTTGAACATTGCTGAGAGATGTGTTGTGAACAAGTGCTTGAAATAAATCCTGGTATGTCGTCCAATCTTCGTATCGACCTCAAAAAATTGGGAGTTGTATTCTAGGTAATCTAGATAATAATGACTGACCTGGATGACTATTATGCGACTCAATCGACACGTTTGTAGATGATATAATGTTTTCATTTCTTTGTCGTTCTATTCTTGACAAGATGTCTGTTATGTCGCCTTGTAGGCACAGGTAAATTTCTACATATTTGTAAAATTCTTCATTTAAAAAATATGGCATTTCACCCCTCTGTTCTCGTGGCGTACACTTACTAAGAGCATTGTGTGCGTCTTTAAAGGTTATCCAGTAATCTTGTAAAGTATTTAATCTAACTCGCAAATAACCTTCCGTCAGTCTCGCCTTAGGGCACTTCTTTAAGTTTACCTGGACCTTCTGGATCGTACTAGCCACATCTTCTAATGTCGACAGTAATGCACTTTGTTCTGCGTTAGGTACAGACATTTTTGTACCGCTCTAAACAATCCACTTCTAACACAAATAAAGTCAATCCGAACTATATTCACAAACACTGTTATAGTAAAGTATTTTTGTTATTTAAAGTCAATCCACACGAATCCACAAACACTGTTAATTGTTCAAAGTATTGTTGTTGTTCAAAGTCACTCAAAACGTTGTAATATTTAATATTTTAAAAACTGCATTTAAGTTGTAAACAAGTCGTCGCGCTTATCGCATTCTTTTTTTCTCAGTAACCGGACCCGCTAAGCCGTAATTAATAACCATCCGGAACGTATGGACCATATGTTGAGTGCGTTAAGGTTCATTTGGTTTAGTACGGCTGCGAGAATCAAACGAACGTCCTTTCACTTTGTGGTTTTATTTTGCACTGAGATTTATAAAAATACATTGGTGTTATTAGATGTTTAGATGCATTGGCCACGGATGACGTCACAAAATATACGTACGTGACAACTAACCTCGATATGCAGTACGCGAAGGCCGTGAAGGATATTATTATTAAACATCCTGTAACTGACCGCTATGTGAAGATCATGGCTGAGCTAATTAAGCGACTGTCTACCTCGCACGAGGAGAAAGTTAAGCAGCTACTGTCACATGAACTTCTTGGAGATAGGAAGCCTTCGCAGTTCCTGAGACACCTGCAGGACTTAGCTGGACCGTCTGTCCCTGAAGAATTTTTAAAAACTATATGGGGTAATCGCCTGCCCCATTATATTCAGACGGTGCTGGCATCCCAGACCTCAGACAAACTGGAGCAGCTGGCCGACTTAGCTGACCGTATCCAGGAACTGACATCACAAGGTACTGTCGCTGCAGCAACATCACACAATACTTGCGGGATGTATCCAGTCGAAGAGATCGCAGAGCTCAAGAAGATGGTCCAGCAGCTAATGCTTAAGCTGGAATAGCACACTCGTGCTTCAAGCTGTTCAGCTGGACGATCCAGACAGCCGGAATGACGCCATTCCGTTTCACGGCAGAGGACTCGATCAAATTCAAGTTATAAAATCTACCCGGTATGCTGGTATCACATGAAGTTAGGAGAAAGTGCCCACAAGTGCCTCACGCCCTGCGACTTTAAGGCGGGAAATGCCAAGGGCGGTCGCTAATGGCGACAGACGATTGCCCAGCCTCAACTGGTCGCCTTTTTGTTACCGACCGTAGTTTGAATACCCAGTTTCTGGTAGATACTGGTAGTGACCTCTGCCTTTATCAGCGAGTGTTCTTTGTGGTAGTCAGGTCCTCAGTTTTTGTCAAAGATGAAATGACAGGATCTACCAGAAATAGTATTATCTCATGTCATCGACAATAACCATTCAAATTCTAAACACTATTTAATGACTATGCCACGGCTATTTAGGCTATTAATGCCGATCTTGATAGAATTTTGAAGTGGTCTAATGACAACTCTCTAATCCTCAATCCCTCCAAAACGAAGTACATGGTTTTTGGTACTGACAGTCAGTTAAGGAGAGTATAAACATTGTCAGTAAGCTCATTACCCCTAAAAATATTAGGAGAAGTTAGAAGTTGTGAGTGAGGCGCATGATTTGGGTTGGTGGGTTGTTAATGGACCAGTCCCTTCGTTTTGAAAACCACATCGCAAACTTCGTATGCAACTGTTTGTAACTACTAAAAATACTATATAAAATGCGTCCCTATTTAAGTGAACAGTTGCATATATACTCGTAGTTGGTAGAGTCGATTGTTCTTTCGAAGTTGAATTACTGTGACACCGTTTATGGTCCTAGACTACTGGCTTGTACTGAAAAGCTGCTACAGAGGGTGCAAAATGCTTGTGCAAGATTCTGTTTCGATATTCCTCCGAGAGGCCACGTTTCACCATACTTAAATAAATACTTTATACTTAAAATGAAATTACGCAGAAAGTTACATCTTGCTTGCCTTCTTTTTGGAGTGATTTCTAAAAAGCATCCATCATAGTTGCACTCGAAAATATCGTGGGTAAATAGTCGCTGCCAGTGCGAGCGTAGCCGGTGCACACAGCAACTGGCTACACCTATACACAGATCAGCCTCCCTTCGGGGCAGTTTCAGATACTCAGCTGCAAAGATATGGAACAATATCCCACCGCACCGAAACTGAGAAATATTAATTATCTAAACAAATAAATAAAATTGGAGTGTCTGTTTGTAATATTGAAATAACCGTTTTTTACTACATAAATATGAACATATATACGGTATATACACCACAATATCTTTTTTACAATTTTTGTCTGTCTGTCTGTCTGTCTGTTTGTTCCGGCTAATCTCTGTAATGGCTCGACCGATTTTGACGGGACTTTTATTGGCAGGTAGCTGATGTAATAAGGAGTAACTTAGGCTACTTTTATTCTAGGAAAATATTTTTATTTTCACTAAAAAACTAAATAAACTAATTAACACGCGGACGAAGTCGCGGGCACAGCTAGTTTTAGAATAAAATTCAAGGAATTTTTAATCCAAAAAAAGTCTTATTATGAATCTATCCATGTTAATTTATCAATTATTTGATCGTAATTTGTTAATTATATATTCAATTCATTACATTTTCATTATTATTAAATTACACAATTAATTATTTATAACAACAATATTTTTTGGGCTGAGTATCTTTTTGAGCTGTATTATTTATATTTTGACCTCGCCTATATGTATACTTTTATACCTATTAAAACTATGTGTATGACTATCAGTTTGTATAAGTTTAAAAGTTTTATAATATATTATTTTTTATGTACCTTTTTTGTTGAGACAGGGGGAATACTAATGCATGCCACCCGCAAAAATTGTCTGAGGGATGGTATGTCGGACTCGCACCGACTAAACCTAACCTGCCGTGGACTTCTTCTGGCGCCTGATACGGGGAGCCCCGGGAACGCGGGTATGGTGCTCCGGTGCCCCCCTTTTGCTCCGTGTCCCAGATGGTCGGGACACGCACCCGGGGAGAGCTGTGGGTTGCCCTCCCCATTTGCCGACTCCTGCCAGTACGGCACAGCGACTGCGCCACAAACAGTTCGCTGTCTTCCCGGGGCTGCTTGCATGTGGCGGCAGTAGAGGACACTTCTCATACTGCCGCCGCAACCCCGAGGGGACTAGGGTTAACGGCTGCCGCCGCCACCCCGACGCCTTCTCCGTCTACGAGCGGGGTCGGCTCGTTCCCGATCCCGCTCGGCGGCCTCCTTCTGGAGCATGACTGCTTCGCAGAAGGAGACCACGGCGTCCCATTTGGTGGAGTCGCCAGCCAGCATCGCATACACGACTGCTGGCGGCGAAAGATCCCGTCCGATCTCAGCGACCAGGACTCGTCTCTCAGCCTCCCAGGCCGGGCACTCCTCCAGCGTATGCTGGGCAGAGTCCAGGTCGCTCCCGCAATGGTGACAATGTGTCGTCGCTTCTCGGCCGATCCGGCACAGATACTCACCGAAACACCCGTGTCCGGTGAGTATCTGAGTCAGTATGTAGGTGACGTAACTGCCCTCCCTTCCCTCCCAGGCCTCGAGGTGAGGCAGGATAGCACCGACGGCACGTTGGTGCGCGTTCAGGCGCAACTCAAGCCGTGCGCGCCACTGTGTTAGTACGCGCCGGTGTGCATCCCGCCTATAGGCAACGAGCGTCTACTCTGGCGCCTCACCGCTCTCCCGGCGGACGCGGATCTCGGTGTAAACCGTCGCGTCGACTGCTGCCAGGAGATCAAACGGCGGGAGGCGCGCCAGAAGTGTCGCCGCCTCAAAGGATACCGTCCGGTATCCTCGTGCGATTCGTATGGCCACCACACTGCAGCGTGTGGTGTTGTATTCAAAATAGCTCTGCAACGGGACGCGCCCGTCAGGCGTTCAGACCAGACGGGCGTCCCATAAAGGACTATGGATCGCATGACACCTCCGTAGAGGCGGCGAACTTCTTCCCTGGGACCCCCGAGGTTCGGCAAAAGCCGGTGTAACGCACCGGTTACCCAGCGCACTCGGGGGGGCCAGACGCCCGAAATGCTCCTCGAAGCCCCATCGGCTGTCTAGGGTGAGGCCCAGGTACTTCATGTACCGCTCCGCCCTGACCTCTGCGTCACCTACACGCATCGATATACTGGGTGGTTCCTCTCTACGGCGTAAGCCGTAGAAACATAGCGCCTCGGTCTTGTGAAGCGCTACCCGAAGGCCCAGTCTCAAAATGGCCGCGACGACACATACAACTCCGAGTTCAGCGAGCCGTACCGCCCGCTGGAAGCTTACCTCCCGGGATATGACGAGCGTGTCGTCCGCATAGCAGACAACGCTCACTCCGGGAGGGAGGCTTATCCGCAGGACCGCATCGTACGCGAGGCTCCATAGCAGAGGTCCCAACACGGACCTCTGAGGAACCCCGCAGGAGAGCTCCCTCTGGATCTCAATCCCGTTCCGACCGACGAATTGAATCGTCCTGTCGCGCAAATATGCACCGACTATACCACGGAGATAGGGAGGCACGTTATGATGGGCCAGTGCCTCCTGTATCGCCCGCCAGGGGACGGAGTTGAAGGCGTTGACAATGTCTAAACTCACCGCCAACGCAGATGCGAGACATGATGCCCCGGAACCAGTCCGCTTGCGAATTGGGATCGGACGGGACCCTCTCTCTACCCTCACTCGCCCCCCAGGCGATGACGACGGCGGTAGCCGTCAACACGTCGCGGTCCAAGCGGCGTAGGCACCATCGCCGTGGCGGGACAACACTGCTGCGGTCAGGGCCGCTTTGGGGCGGACGGAAGGCCACGCTGAAAACGATGTGTCGGTGATCCGACAGCGTGGCAATTTCCTCCGCAACTCTCCACCCCGAGACCAGGTGCATGGCCGAGGGAGTCGCCCACGTCAAGTCGACGATCGACTGTTTAAATATCAAATTAATTTAACTTCAAATTAATTAATTGTAAGACATATCTACAGGCCAAAAATTAACTTACTTGTCTGTTTCATGACGTCACAAAAAGAGATCTGTTTTTCATTTAGAGTTGAGTCTTTATACTAATATTAAGTCACCGTTTATTTGCTCAAGTGCAAATTAACAAAACTGACCGAAGTCTTATACTTCTTAAACAATGGGGTAAAATACAATATGTTTATATTTTAGTTGAAAAACTAGAAATATTCCACGAACGGCAAAGGTTTACGATTTTCTTTCTATCCTATTGCGAACCAGCAATAAAATTGAAGTGTCTTTAAAGCTGGTGGAATAGAGGGACAGTCACCATGACTCAAAGGTAGTGAAAAAGTAGGTCCTCCCACAAGACCAATATTAGTGTTGTTGACACGTCCTTTTATCATCGTATGGGTGTGTAAAAAAAAAGTAAATAGGTATTTCTATCTCTTATATTATCCATAGTACAGACGCCAACACATCCAGATACCCCAATCTGTCAAATTTCTTTAATAGATTTCACTTCACTTTTAATTGGGGAAAAATTTACAGATTGGGGTAAATTGGTGTGCTGGCATAGTATAGTAGGTAAAATAAATATATCACTACGAATTGAAAACAGTTTGAAACTGATCGACACTTTAAAAACAGGTTGAAATTGATCTAACACTTTAAAAGAGGTTGAGAGCGATTGATCACTTTTAATGTGGGCTAGCGGTAGTGAACGAGGTCCTGGGTTCTAATCCTGGGCTGAGCCAAAAGTGATTTTGCGTCTTTTTTAAAAGATGAGCGTCCGATCTGGCACCTCAACCTGTTGTCTTGGCGAACGCAGATTTCGGCGTCAACTACCGCCAGGGGGACTGGAACCTTGGTGTGAACCCCATTAATTGAAATAGCCTTAGAATGCCATTATGCCACGAATGAATTTATGGTATATTATAGTATTAAATCGAATAATAGGTAGTGTTAAAATACCTATTACTTTCGCACGGCTCAGGGCGGTCATTACTACAGCCGAAAGAAGTCCACCGCTGGACAAGCCTCTCCCAAGAATCATCTTGGGGTGAAAATGTAATAATCGCAACGCTTAGCGGACGGGTTGGCGATCGCAGTAAGACGGTCATAGTACTCTGAAGGAAGCTGCTGCCCGTCCTCTGAATATTCATTCGGGTAGACTTTTACGCCCCACAGGGGATGAGATGGGATGATGATATTCTGTCCGATCCGTCACCACGCAGCCCAGGGTCACTGACCCTTCACTGCTGGTCAAAGACCCCCCCAAAGATTTCCATAATTGGCAGTCTTACACTACCCGCAACTAGCAGTTTCGACCCTCACAACATCATCATTTGTTTGTAAAAATAATCTCCTAAATCCAATGCAATCCGGTTTTCGTCCCAGTCATAGTACCGTCACTGCCCTGGTCAATATTACGGAAGACATTAGGAGTGCCATGGAGAATGGAAATCTTACAGTTCTGCTCCTATTAGACTTCAGTAATGCATTCAATACTGTGGATTTTGACATTCTTCTTGGCATTCTGAGCTCTTTCAACATATCTCCAACAGTGATTGATTGGTTTCGCACTTACCTGTTTGGTCGCCGGCAAAGAGTTCGTATTGATGACTCTTTCTCTTCGTGGTGCAATACAGTAGCCGGTGTGCCGCAGGGTGGCGTTTTATCTCCATTGCTTTTTGCTATTTTTATTAATTCAATCTCAAATAACCTTTCTTCCTCCTATCATCTTTATGCAGACGATCTCCAAATATATTCTCATTCTCGGCTTGCAAACCTGCCTGATACCATCAGAGTTGTCAACTCTGATTTATCTCGTATAGGGGAATGGAGCCATAGTTTTGGTCTTAAAATTAACCCATCAAAAACACAAGCCATCATCATCGGCAGCTCTCGAATGGTGTCTAGGATAGACATGTCCCAACTTCCACAAATTACATTTGAAGGTAATATTATCCCATTTAAAGATACAGTTAAGAATTTGGGGATTGTATTAGATAGTACATTATCCTGGGGCCCACAACTGAAAGCAGTTAGCCGAAGATTATTTGCTTCAGCAGACTCTCTTAGGCGTCTGCGCAATTTTCTCCCCATTACCACTAAAATCGCGCTTGCTCAATCGCTTCTCCTACCGATCCTCGACTACGCCGATGTCAGCTATTTTGATCTTACTGAAGAGCAACTCGATAAGCTTGAGCGACTTCAAAACTTTTGTATAAGGTTCATATTTGGCCTTCGCAAATATGATCATGTCTCCTCATTTCGTACAAAGCTCAAGTGGTTGCCGATTCGCCTTCGCCGGAATGCTCATATTCTTTCCTTGCTTTATAACATTCTCTTTAACCCTGCTACTCCCATATATTTAAAAGAACGCTTCGAGTTCCTTTGTGACACGCATTTGCGATCCTTAAGATCATCAGAAAACGTACAACTTCATATCCCAGAGCACAAATCTATATTTATGGGAAACTCTTTAAGTGTACAGGCAGCCCGACTTTGGAATGCCCTGCCTATTGTAATTAGACGTGCTCAGACAATAGCAACTTTCAAAAAGCTTGTCAGAGAACACTATTTGAGTGTATAATTGATGGTTTCTTAAGTTAAGTATCTATTCTCTTCTTATTTGCTTATTTAATTTTGTCTTTGTCATATTTTAACAGTAAATTCACTAAAAATAATTTTATTTATGGATATACCATAATTTTGGTATATCTCTTGTTGCACACCTACTGCTAGCTATAAGTTATTGTTCAGCTCCTATCCATCCTAAGGTTGTCTGGAAGAGATCGCTTTATGCGATAAGACCGCCCTTTGTACAACTTGTCTATGTAATATCTCATGTTGTATTTATTTTTATGGTGTACAATAAAGAGTATTCTATTCTATTCTATCAGTCCATCTTTTACACACGGCGTCTTCCGGTCGCTATTCGAGAAGATAAATTATAATAATAATACATTTTAATAAATATCATCTCATTACACTGTTAAAACATTCACATCCTTGAATATTAATTATAGTTTTTAATGATGTACGTGTATTTTACACTATTTGACTACAGTCAACAACTGTGCAACTTTTCTTTGTTCTTGGTTCATAAAGTTAAAGGGAGATAGCTACTAAAAAAGTGAAATGAGTGTGTGGCCTACTCAAGCTAATATACATACACAACAACAATATAAATATACATACTTACATACATAGTTATTATATACCTATATCTAATATATTACAAATTTATTTATTTACTTATATAAAGTACTACATAAAATATTAATACAATATTTTATATCTATCTATTTACAATTATTACACAAACATAAACACTTACACAATCACCAAACGAGTAAATATAAAATTCCAATGTTTACTTCATATTATCGTGCATTGGAAACGCGTATAGCCGTTGTACCTAAGATAACGGTAAAATATATACCTGCGCGGGCGCACGGACAGTTGACCTCTGCGCGCCCGGGAGTCGATCCACGGACTTTGCTCGCGAAGCTAGTGTCGGCTGCTATCGAGCGCTTATCAGGGACCGTCCGGATACTCGTTGAACGGGTTTTTGAACGGGTATTTTTAAGCGCTTAAAAAATAAACCCTATGATACGAGTTACACCTTCGAACGGGTGTAATGAACCGCTTCCGAAAGGGTTACCCCTTCATACCCTGTAACACTGTAACAGGGTAAGCCATTCCAGCCAAGACATTGTAATATGCACTCTTTCGCATCGAAATTGGTTTGGTAATTGCATAAACACCACCGCACTTGACATCTAGTCATAATAATTTGGAATTTATTATTTTAAAGTTCAATTTTGCCTGTCGCTAAACACTGTAATATTATTTTTTCGTGTCTGTTCTTGTTTACTGTCATAATTTCTTTTAATTTGGAACTGGGTAGGTACTACAGAATTAAGTAAAAGCTATTTAGCAGTTCTTTTTTTAAAGAATGTGTTACGCTTCGTTGGTCTAGTGGTAGCGTCTTCAAACGTAGATAACGAGGTCCTGGGTTCAAATCCCGGGTTGGGCCAAAAGTGTCCATGGGATTTCTGCGTAAAAAGAAAAATTTCTTAGTGTCAGCCCGAAGTCTGGGAGTTGGCGGTATTATAGCCTCATGCCTCGGAGAGCACGTAAAGCCGTCGATCCTGTACCTGACCTTCCGGTCGTTCCGCTAGTCGTCCCATATGATAATAAGAGTGATGGAATAGATAGTGCCCCTGTGTTTGCACACACACTTGTGGTATTTCCCGCTCACACGGCCAGTCTCCATTGAGACTGGCCGCTGGGGCCGAAATTCGGCTAGGAGGACATAATTATATTATAGCAAAGAATTTGATTTTCATTCTGTTAAAGTTAAACCGCGGAGGCGTGGTGGCGTACACCGTTATTGAATAGATGTATCATCTTCATAACCATCACCATTATCATCATATCAGCCGAAAGGACTGCTGGGCAAAGTCCATTGCTTCCCAAAGATACTCCACAACTGCAGATCCTGCCTTGCCCGCATCCAGCGGCTGTCATCGACCCTCGCAAGATCATCGGTCCATCTTGTCTGGGGCCCACGCTGCGTTTCCGGTTCATGGTCGCCACTTGAGAAACTTTCTGCCCCAGCGGTCGTAGATTCTGCAAGCTATGTACCCTGCCCACCGCCACTTTTGCTTGGCAATTATTCAAGCTATGTCGGTTTTTTTGATTTGCCTCTCTTGGTTGGATCTTGAGATTTGTGATTTGATCTCGGAGGGAAACTCCGAACATGGCGTACTCCATTGCTCTTTGGGTGACCATGAGCCGTTTTATTAGCCCCGTAGTGAGCGCCTACGTCTTGGTTCCCTAATTCATCAGAGGCAACACATACTAAACGAAGACTTTTGATTGGTATTTGGGACCAGAAGCTTAGCTTTCCGAACGCTGCTTAGGCAAGTTAGATTCTATAATAAGCATGTGTCGTTCGTTCGATCGCAACGATCCGAATCAATACTGACCCGTTGACAAAATGATCTGGTTCGTTCGACCCGTTCAATCAAATGGTTCAATTTCAAAAGAACATACATAGTAAAACAATAGTTCTGATTGATTGAGATTGCATATCTCAGATCCCAATAAAATTTATTGGGATCTGCGATCCCGATATAATAACTGATTATGATTTATTGAATAAATCATAATCAGTTATTATAATTAATGAATGACATTAAATAACTAAAATAAGCACTTTTAAAAACAAAAACCTTTAAATTTTTTGGTATGTAGGTATCATTATTACATCATTGGTAAATTTATTTGGTACTGAATAAATAATGTTAAATTATTGTTAAAATAATGTATTTTTTTTACTATTATATAATCTTAGATCAATCAGAAAAATCAAACTAAAACGCTTGTTATAGTTTAATTTTTCTGATTTGGTTATTTATAAAAATTACAAATTTTCAGCACCAAAAGACTTTATTAAAATATCTAAAGTAGGAGCAAACTAAAAGAATGGAATAGATTCTAGCACCCTATATTTAAGACTCATAGTTCATTGTTAGATCGGCCGTCAGTCATACTACGTTAGTACTTTTTATACTGTGTTCCATACATTCAAAAAAGTCACCGCATCATCGGCTCGCCCTTGGTTCGTTCTTTCTCTAACTGTAACCCGAATTGCCGCGACCTACGACGCGATCGTCAATGGATTACGACGAGCCAGTGCAATCAAATGAACGAACGGATCATTTTCAATAAAGTGACCCGTTCGATAGAGACAACTTGAAGATCTGGTTCTTTTGAATCGTTCAATCGCGAACGACACATACTTATTCTATAATTGATCTCCTACTCAAAGTGAACCTCTTACCTTTTTTTTGATAAGGCAGGTTGAATGCCTACATATGCCACCCGCAAAAATGTTTACGGATGGATGCGTCAGACTCGCACCGACTAAACGTACTGCCGTGGGCTTCTCTTGGCGCCAGATGGGGGAGCCCTGAGAACGCGGGTATGTTGCTCCGGTGCACCCCTTATGCGAAAAGTTCCATATGGTATGATGGTCCCACACGTACCCTGAGAGGGCTCTAGATTGTCCTCGCTATTTGCCGACTTCTGCCAGTCCGGCACAGCGACTGCGCCATAAACAGATCGATGTCTTCTTTTAGCTGGTAACATTGACTTCTCTTACTGCAGCCGCCACCCCGACGCCTCCTCCGTCTGCGATCTCTCCCGTTCACGCTCGGCGGCCTCCTTTTGGAACATGACTGCCTCATAAAAGGAGACCAAGGCGTGCCATTTACAATAGTCACCCACCAGCATTGCCCCTACGATTGCCGGCAGGGACAGATCCCGTCCGATTGAGATCTTGAGTCGCCTTTTGGCCACCCGGGCCGGGCACTCAGCGAGAGTGTGTTGGGCAGACTCCTTTCCACCCAGGCCTTGAGATGAGGTAAGATGGCACCGACGGCACGCTGGCGCGCGTTTAGGCGTAACTCTAGCCGTGCGTGCCAGTGCACTAATACGTGCCGGTAGTCATCCCGTCGGTACTCAATGAACGTTTCTTCTGGCGCCCTCCCGTTCTCTGGCGCACGCAGATTTCGGTGAAAACCACTGCTTTGGACCGCCTCCCTAGTGGGGTGGTCTGTCCTAGGTATAGATATAGCTCTCCACAACCTCGAGTGCAGTCCCTTACCTTAACTGGAATGGGTGCAACCTGAATGTTCAACATGATATTCGTCTTATCCATGTTCATTTTGAGACCCACTAGTAGAGAGACCCTGCTGAAGTCTTTGAGCATTGTATCGAGGTATTTCAATGTTTCAGCCATGATTACGAAGGTGAGGGATGTATTCGCCATTGAGATTGATGCCAAAGCCTTTCAGTCCAGGAGCTTAAAGACATCTTCCAATGCAACGATGAATAGTTCTGGAGATAGAGATGTTATATCCCCCTGTCTCACGCCTCGCTGCAATCGTATAGGTTGCGAGTTCTCATAAAAACACTTTAACACCTCGACATACCGGTAGTTAATTTGGAATTTTGGAAAGATCACAGTACATCCAGGTTTCGATTCAATCAAACGCTAAGCATAATGGCTGGATATATCCTCGGTCTTCTGAATAACTTGCCGCTGCGTATGTATGTGGTATATGGTACTAAAGCATTTTCGGCGACCGGCTTGTTCAGGAGGGTGGTTGACGTCAAACCTGTGCGTGAGACGATTCGTAATGACTCTCGAAAACAACTTGTAAACATGGCTCAGTAACGTGATGGGTCTGTTATTTTTTCAAAGGGTTTTTATCGCCCTTATTGAAGAAAGCACTACCACACCAATAAGTGCCATCCTTGTGACGTTTGACCTTTTAGTATGACGAAGTTAAATAACTTCTGAAAAGCTCGTAGGATTGGTATACCATCCGCCTTAAAAAGCTCTATTGTAACTCTGTTATCACCAGGAGCCTTATTGTTCTTAAATTGTTTAAGAACCATGCTAATCTAATCTTAAAAGGTCTTTAGGCATTAAGTTACAATATTTCAGACAAGGCCAAGTTAGTCAGTTAGAAATTTAGCTGTTTGGAAAATTTTAAAACAACAGACAGGCGTTTTCCTAAAAGATTAAGTTTGAGAGGTGTTGAATTATTTTTCAATCACTAGTGACAATGCCAGTTATTATAAAAAAAATACAAGATTATTGGCAGCTTAATGCTCTAGAATAATAGAAGATATTGATTGAATTGGTATGATCGACGACTAAAATGTTGGTGACTGAGAGATATGTAAATACTATAACTATTAAGAGCCATTTCACAAAATGATTACGCTCGCGCCGCGCGCCGTACTAATCGGCGCCCACTCGCTCGTGTATCGTAATTTATTGTAGTTTAAACTGATGTTCAAATCGATATTATGACAAATTAATTGCAAATATTTAAAAAAAAACTGTAGAATTCGATTCTACAAAGAACATAGTTTATTTTGGTATAATTTTATTTTAGTAATTACGCTTTATTTAAACCAAAAATCAATATGAAATTAAAAAAAAAAACTTAAAATTGGTGTAAGGATTTATTTTTTTACTAATTAATGGTAACAAAATTCAAGAATCTGTTACATTAAACGACGCATAAAATATATGTCACATGCTGAATGTATTTTTTTTAGCTTAGTTTATAAGTATTATTGCTAGATACAGGACTTTGAAATTGACTCTGCGGCGATTTTTCATTAAAATGGTTGTGGGAGATGAATCACTACAGAACAAGCAAATTATTTTTGGTAAATGTGATACATTAAACGTCAACAAAAACGATTTTTCCATATTTAACATGTATTCAATAATTTCTGGGTATTACTTAAGATGGTAATATAGGAGCCCAAAATCTTAGAAATTCGCGCGTAAACGTGAAATGGCTCTTAATACAAACGTCCATATCTTTATTAATGTAATCAGAAATGAACACGCTGTTAAAGCTAATAGCTTGCAATTTACTTGCAAGAGCGGCGGTAACCTTCTTTTTTTCGAAAATCGTTATAACATCTCAATATTTAAAAAAACAGGCCAAGTGCGAGTCGGACTCGCCCATGAAGGGTTCCATAGCAGCAAGTATGTCAGTTGATTAAATGAAAGGTAAAGGTAAATCTACTTACTAGATTTCGATCAAACCAATTTTCAGTGGAAGTTGCATGGTAATGTACATCATATATTTTTTTCAGTTTTATCATTCTCCTATTTTAGAAGTTACAAGGGGGGGGGGGCACACATTTTATTGCTTTGGAAGTTTCTCTTGCTCAAACTATTCAGTTAAGAAAAAATATGATATTAGAAACCTCAATATAATTTTTGAAGACCTATCCATAGATCCCCCACATGTACGGGTACGATGAAAAAAAAATTAGCATCAGTTCTATTTATGGGGAACCCCCAAAACTATTGTTCTTTTTCTATTTTTGTGAGAAAATCTTAATGCGGTTCACAGAATACATCTACCAAGTTTCAACAGTACAGCTCTTATAGTTTTGGAAAAAAGTGCCTGTGACATACGGACGGACAGACAGACAGACATGACGAATCTATAAGGGTTCCGTTTTTTGCCATTTGGCTACGACATCCATTTGTCAAATTCTAAGGCACAAAAAAACAGGCAGTTGCCTTAAGCCAATTAATGAGGCCACAAAAGCCGTATTTTTAGTTCAACTATATTTGCAAATAAATTAGTAACTAATATGAAATTACGGTAAAGAACTTTATTGAATACAGAATTAGTCTTGGAGAACTTGTACCTAGGTGGTCGCCTAAATGTATTTTTATCTGACCAAGGTTGCTGTCTATATATGAAATATATAGACAATTACATAACCTAAGATTGCTTGACTCTGAAAATTCTTAAAGTGATAATATTCTTATGATAATGAACATTTTAGTCAAGTTAATGATGTTTTAGAATACCCATAATATATCCGTTCATTTTATACAATAATTTAAATAATAATAATATCCAGGGACATTATTTACACACGGCCATCTGATCCCAAACTAAGCAGAGCTTGTACTATGGAAACCAGATAACTGATATATTACATATACTACTTTTCTTTTGTGAATACATACTAATGTAGATAATTACACCCAGACTCAGGACAAACAGACATGTTCATGCACACCAATATCTGTCCTAGATGGAATCGAACCCACGAGCTCCGGCGTGAAAAGCAAGCATTTGCCAACCATGCCAACACGCCCGTCAATTATTTCATCGTCCTCATGTCAGCCAAAGTATGTCCACAGCTGGACAAAAGCCTCCCCAAAGAGCCCCATAGCTTGTCAGACGGGTTGGCGAAAGAAAGTTTGATGGTCATAGTTCATAGATAAACGCTGCTGCTGGTTCTCTGGTAGGTATGCCCTCGGTCGATTTCTGCGCCCCCTACGTGATAAAATGGGGTGATGATATCCTATGCCCTCACCACACAGCAAAATATTATAATAATTATTTAACAAAATATAATCACATCATACAGATTGTCACAATATTAAGATTAAAGTAAGCCAGTTCTTTAAATCACACGTTAATTATTAGCTCGACTATTTGTCGTCACTAAACTTTCAAATTTAAAATATAAAAAGTCGTTCGTTCGTCAAATTTATTGTACCTACCTTAAAGTAGTAAGGCAATGAGGCACCGCACGGGTGCGAGTATACCTACTCCCATCTACACGCTGCTAAGTTGTTTGGGTAATTCAGGTTAACACGAATAAAACCTTTTCAAGAGGGTAAGCTATTCAAGGGCTTAAGTCATTGAAGGGGTTAACCCCTTCCCGTGGTTACCATAAAAAACGTGTTAACCCTTTCACTGGGTTTCGAGGCTGTAAGTCAATCAAAGGGTAACACTGCGATACGAGTTACCCAATGAACGGCTTACCCTATCAAACGGCTTAACTCAGAAGCGGGGTTGTCCGGTCCCTGGCGCTTATCATAAAACTATCATTATCTGTAAATTTCTCTCGCTATCGCTATCTGTTGTGTGTAGTATTGTTCTCCTTCTTTCTATGTATAGTTTTCTTGTGTATCGTGAAACCATTAAATTGGACTAAGTACTATCTGTGACTTTTGTTTATGTGCCGCTAATATCGTGTTAGCAAACCGGTATCCACGCAGTACCTACATCCCCGGTACACCACTATAAGTGAATTTTCAAAATAAGATTCTGCTTTTTTGTTACAAACCTCACGCGGAAAATTTTAATTTTCGAGGAGCTTATACAGCGAAACAAGTTTACAATTATCATTCAATAAAGCTTAAATTATACAATATTATTTACAATAAACTCAACATTGCTGGTCACCTAATACATAAAAGAATTAGAGATGGTGAGCCTGTGTTACTATTTTAGCTTATTTTAGTTTCTTCGCTCTATAAGCAAACTACTGTTCTTTGTAAGATAATCATCGCATGCCACCCGCAAAAATTGCTTGGGAATGTTGGACTCCCGCTGTGGAGAGCTCCGGGAACGAGGGTATGCTGCACCCTGTTCCTGAGTCATGTGACTAGGGCACGTAACCTTTTGCTGTCAATGTTGTCGACCTGGGTAGTAGTCATATGTTATACTAACTGTGCCCCACGGTTTTACCCGCGTTAAACGTTTGTTATTAATTATAGCCTATGTGTTAATCCAGGGTGTCAGCTAACTTCATACCAAATTTTATTGAAATCACTCCAGCCGTTTGGGCGTGAAGAAGTATCAAACATACTCAGTCACACACTCACAAACTTTCGCCTTTATAATATTGGTGTGACTGCGTAAAGTTAATTGCTGTCTAACAAATTATGGAAGCTGCTTCTTATAATATTTTAAACTCATCAAAATACACTGACAATGATAGAAGGGAAAAGCAATCATATTATGTAACAGAGTTTAGCATCATTAGTGTCAAATAGGGTTCATTACATTTCATGGAGAATACTCTTAAATTTAAATATCCGGGAACGAGGGATATTTTCGATAAAAAGTGTTTTTTCGAGTTCTCTGATATACCACATCGGAATTAAGTAAGTAGAATAGAAACATGGCTGGGTTTGCTGGAAGAGTCCACATGATATAAGTCACTGTCAAAGGTTAATATAAAATTCATTCATATTTAATCATTTATTAAGATAACGAATATAGTAGAGGTAGAGGGAGGTGTCTAAATTGGAAGAGAAAACCGCATGCTCGATCAGCTCGATATAGTTGTATACATTATTATTTCTAGTAACATAGATATTTAGGTACACATTGTATTGATAGTATTGAAACATTAATAAAATTTATTTTTTAACAGCAATGATATTTAGCTAGCTCGTATCAAGTTATTGTCAAGAGATTATGTTTAAGTTTAATTATCTAGTTTAAGTCAAATTATCTAATTTAAGTCTAATATTTGTAATACATTGTCAATGGTTCTGTCTATATTAAGGTGATATTATTATGACGGACCTTGTGTTAATAACGACGGTCGCGCTTTAATGCTACCACCGGATCCAATGCGCCCCAACTGAGAAGACCCAGCGAAACAAACTCAGCGGGTGTCTTACTACCGGTTTCAACACGGCCCAGTTGAGACGCTCCGGCGAAACATACTCAATGGGGCATATACACGAGATTTGGTCCATTTACTGTAATTATTTAGCAGGCAAACACAATGCTCGATCGGTTGTCTGATTAATTATTTATTTTAGGTTTAATATATTAGAAAGAGAAAATAAAAACGTCAAAATAAAAGTAACATTAGTCATTTTGAGACACAACCAACAGTTCTGCAATTCGTAGAATATTTAAATAATAGATAGTTTTATTACAGATAGTTCATGTAACATAAAAGATTACTCATGTCTATAAGATCTCCAGCGGACTATGTGCAGGTAGATGCCGACCGCCAAATGTCTTTATCGTCAATGTAATCCTTAGTAGTGTAGTAACCCTTAGCCATAAGTTCACGTTTAATGTGTGACTTAAACTTATTATCAGGTAGTTTAGTTATATGGATAGGGAGCTTGTTATAAAACCTAATACAATTTCCCATGAATGGCGTTTTAGTTTTGGTAACTCTAAAGGCTGGTATAGCTAGTTTGTCCTTATTTCTTGAATTGACATTGTGCAAGTCACTCCGTTTTTTATATTTATCTAAATTTTTCCGCATAAACATTATATTCTGATATATGTATTCAGATGGAACAGTAAGTATATTTACCTCTTTAAAAACGCTTCGTAGAGACTCGCGGCAGCCTAGATCATGAATAGCTCGGACTGCTCCTTTTTGTAATACGAAAATAGCACTTATGTCAGCTGTTGAGCCTCACAGCAGAATACCATAGGACATAATGCTATGGAAATAAGCAAAATATACTAGTCTAGCAGTTGGTTCGTCTGACAATTGTCTGAATTTCCAAACTGCATATGAAGTTGAACTTAATTTGGCAGATAATTTTTCAATATGAGGACCCCATTGTAATTTTGAGTCCAGTGTTATTACCAAAAATACGGTCAAAGGAACTAAATCTAAAACTTCCTCGTTAAGTGCAACCGTTGTTTTAATATGAGTCACATTCGGGCAATGAGAATTTGATGCATTTGGTCTTTCCTGCATTCAAAAGAAGATTATTTGCCGAAAACCAATTTGATATGAGGCTGAGAGTTTTATTAGGTTCTATAAGATTAAAGTCATTTTTTTAAGTCTTTAGTCTTTTTTTCAATATCCTCGTAGTTGACCATATTTTTTCTGCATCAGCTCAAGGTTGACTGGCAGAGTATGCGTTTTGGATTAATTCTGTCTCTGTACATTTTGTACATAATTAATTTCTACAAATAAAAAAATAAGTTTAGAACTTGCAAATGTGTTAAGTCAATTATAAATGCCGTTTTCTACAGTGAATTATTTGTTTGGCAAATACCTTAGGGGTGAAGTCAATTTAATTTGCAGTTTGTTATGATCAACTATATACTAATTTGGCAATAGCCTAAGTCTAAAGTCAATTAAAAATATAGTTTGTAATTAATTTAATTTAATTTAATTAACTATTACTTTAACAATAGCCTTTGCTATAAATCAATTGATCATATATTTTGTTGTAATCGACTAACAGTTTGGCAAAAGCTTATTCCTAAAGTCAGTTAAAAATGCAATGGTAAATTTATTATTAGTTTGGCTATAGATAATGTCTAAAGAAGCTATGTAGGATAAAGCATTATGTCGTTATTTTGGATGAGCTTATAAAATAAAAATAAAGGATTTTCTTGATTAACTTTTAGTTTGGAAATGGCCTATGTCTTATTTATGAGTTTGGCAAAAGCTTATTCCTAAAGTCAGTTAAAATACAATGATAATTTTTTTATTATTTTGGTTATAGATAATGTCTAAAGAAGCTATGTAGGATAAAGCATTATGTAGTTATTTTGGATGATCTTATAAAATAAAAATAATGTCAATTAAAAATAAAGGATTTTCTTGATTAACTTTTAGTTTGGAAATGGCCTATGTCTTATTTCAATTATAATTTAAGGTAGTTTGGAACCATTACCCTCATCAAATTATGAAGAGTTTTCTCCTATTGCCTGAGATGTAGTAGTTTAAGTAGTCCCACTTAACATATTGGCAGCATTGGACTCTAAACAATTAACTAAAACATTTTAACGTTATCTTACAATGCCAAATTATGCCATAAGTATTTTTCATTATGGTATCCCCTACATCCTATTACGTTCCAACGTAACCAGTCTCTTTTTGAGGGTGATATCATTAAAAGTAAACATGAAAAAACAATGTATAATTTTTGTTTCACATTAAGTATCACTTGAGAAAACGAGTTGGCCCTGAATTTTGGTATAAATACCCAACACTTAATGAGGAGCATCAATTCAACTCCCGGTGTCTTCAGAACATAGTCAAGTAAGTTATTTTAAAGTAGAATCAGTCTTTACAACGGGGGATATACTTGCACTAGAAAAAAGTAGTCAAACTTTTTTAGTAGAGTTACAATACAATACAATACAAATGAGTCAGAGTAGAGTTGTGCATTTTTTTGGGATGGGATAAAAATGTTGAACTCGATCCAGGACAGGTGACCTGATCAAAAACTCGTCGGACGGAGGGTAGCTATTTTTTTTAAATTTACATTGGCCGTTTATTCTCGCACATTACCGCAGCTGTTTTTCTTAAGTAGGTTAGTATTTAGTTCCATTTTTTTTATTTATTCTGACCATAGGCATAAAACCAATTACTATGAGTCTTTACCGCCCGAAGATGGGAATATAGCCTCTTCCACTGGTACTCAGATCAAATAAACACTACTTTCTGAGTATGGGAAATGTAAAAACAGTTTTCACTTGTATCGGCACTCTTCAAAGACTGCTCCGTATGTTTTTTTTTTATTAAAGTGTTTCCACTAACTTAACACCGACTTATTTTTTTTAGGTAAACAAACAGTATTTACAACTTATGATAAGAAACAGGTTATAACAATAATTTCCAATTATATGTTTTCGCAAATGAATCCAAAAATAACTTGTTTGCTTAATATGAGATACAATAAGACAACGAATAAAGAAGACAAAAATATAGCAGATCAAAACAACGTCGATGAGGGGTTTGTATTCTATTGAAAAATCACTAGAATATAAAATAGTAAAACTGTGCAGTGAAGTGTCGGTAGATAAATTTCGGTGTTGCGGTATCGAAGTCCCAGGTTATAAATATATAATTTTATGTATATGCAGATCACCTAATTCACCTTAATCAATATTTTTTACTTAGAATTTCGGCTACATAACTTATTTTTAAAATTAAATAATCAACGAATTATCCTCTGTGGTGACTTAAATATTGATACCCTTAAAGATAATAATACAGCTGAGGATTGAAATAATTCACTAAACAATTACAATTTAAAGCTTCACATAAACAAACCTACGAAGACAGAATGCTTGCATTGACCACATAGCTAGCAATATCAAAGAATATAGTAGTAAGCTATAAACAAAATAAAATAAAAAAGGTTTTTATTCACGTAGACTTAAAAAAGCGCTTCTAAATAGTCCTTCAGAACATTTTTGTAGTAATACAGTTATTTTTTATGAGATCATAATACTGTACAGTTATATGATTTTTTTTAACAGACTATTAACTTCCCCATTACTAAACAAAATCTATGTGTAAAATATTGGTAAGTGATGAAAAGAAACTATTGCAAAGAATATATCAAAAAATTAAAGACTACGTCAATAGTATTTCATAGGAGAAAGAAATTGAAGTTGAAAATTTTAATGAAATATGTAACAACTTTTATCGACTGTTTTGTCTGTTATATGAACTTTGTTTCCCTGTGCAAAAGTGTAAAACTGGAATAAATTATTGTGGCACTAGATGGATCACAAAAGGTTATTTCGGTTTTTATTAACAAAAAGAAACTAAAATATAACTGCTACAAAAATAAAAATATGCAAATAAAATAAACTACAATAAATACTCTAAATTACTAAAACACATTTACAAAAGTAAAAAAATAAAAACAAGGCAACGTGGGAAATCATCAAGAAATTGAATGGATAAATGATAATGGTACTAAAATAAATGAACCTTTGCATATAGCTAGTAAATTCAATAATTATTGTGTAAATACAGTGCATATTAACAGAATAGTAAATAATGCTACAATAAGACAATAACATTTAATAGTAAGTAAAGTAAATGCAACAAAAACAAAATACATCAATTTTTGTAATTATTAAACTCAACCAAAATTGGCAGAGGTATCTAATACAAAATTCTTAGTTAGGCATAACAATAGATAAACACATTAATTGGAAAAAACATGTAAAAAACGTATGTAGCAAAATTAATAGGTTTGATTATGCACTTCGTACACTGCAACATGTAGCTAGTCCACAGGCCACACGTACCGCTTACCATGGATATGTGGAATCTATTCTTAGCTATGGTCTTTTACTATGGGGAAATTCAACAGATGCTAACAGAGCTTTTATAAGTCAAAAACAGTGTATTCGTGCTGTGTATAGTGTTAGTCCTCTTGATTAATTTAAAAATAATAACTTATTAACATTAACAGGTATCTATATAATTCAAGTTTGCATCTTTGTCAACAATAATTCAAGACTAATTATTAATGCACTTCGCAATAATCCAAATATTGCCAAAAGAGCTCCAACAAGCATACTAATGCCATATTGCAGAACTACGTTACTCCAATAATATCCACCTGCATAAAGATGTTTAACAATGTTCCCAAAGGCATCAGAGAACTACCATTATTTCGAATGAAGGTGTTGAAAGAATGGCTTGTACATAATGTATTTTATAATAGTAAGGAATGTTTGGAATATAAATATAATAATTAGCTACTGTATAACATGTAACAGTTGTACCAAATATTTTAACTAAGCTACTTCTTATGTAAACCATGTTTTTATTTTTTGCATGTCAATACGACAAAATATGTGGAACTTATTTTAAAACTCTCTATCCATCTGCCTGTACCCATATTTTTTGCGATAAAATAAACTTGAATTTGAATTTTAAAATGAAAATGAGATAGAGATATTATGCTAAACTATACAATTACACTTGATTAAACAACACAGTTATTGAACCAATTCGAACTAATGTTCAGTACCTAAGTGTATGCCTGAAAACATGTGGCTTGGTTGTGAATAAGTTAAGATCAGAAAAGTCAACCAACTTATTGTAACACTAGCTGTGCCCTGCGATTTTACCCGCGATATACTTTATAAATGATCACAGCTCGTCCCCCTTAGGTGATAGGGTGATAATATGTAGCCTATGTTCACCCGACCTCTTAGTAATATTTATTTGAAAATTTTAAGTCAATCCATGCAGAACTTTTTGAGTTTAGCCCGGACAGACAGACAAACAGATAAACAGACAAAAATTCTTAAAACTATATTTTTGGCTTCGATATCGATTGTAGATCACGCCTCAAGTATCCTTTAAAAAACATATTCAATGTACAGTTTTGACTTTCCTACGATTTTATTATATGTATAGATTTAGCGGATCTAATAAAAAAAGAATTTCTTCTGTACGTTTAGAAATAGAAAAGGTACCCTGACAGATCTAATAGGAGTGCGTAATTGTATCTTAGAGAGGAGATGTGGGGAGTCAATGGAAGATTGTGCCAGCTTCACTAAATATGAGATATCTGATATAGTTCTTCTCTCCTTGAGTCGATAAATACCTGGGATCATCGGTCCTTTCTCTGGATAGATTCAAGTCTTGAAATATAAATATCATAATGGGGGCTCCAAACTTGGGAGCAATTTTTTTTCCTTTTAATGGCTAACTAAAACTCAATAAAGCGCAATAGTCAATGGCAAAGGCCATTGACTATTGCGTTAGTCTACAGGTATCCTGTAGTCTTTGTAGTTGGCTAGTTGCTGTGTGGTAAAGGCGGCGAATATTTGAATATCATCACCCCATCTCATCCAGTGGGGGGCGTAAAAGTCAACTCGAGGAAATATCTACCAGAGGACAGGCAGCAGCTTCCGGCTGGACACTATCACTATCTTAATGCGATCGCCAATACGTCTGCCAAGCGTGGTGATAATGGAAATCTTAATTCAAGAAGATTCTTGGGGGAGGCTTTTGTCCAGTGCCGTTTTACATCGTTATTATGATGATGATGAGTGTGATGTCGTAGAGAATCTAATAAAACACTGTTCACACTGTTACGGTGTTATACGTGCAGTCGCCACGAACGCTCGGTCGAAAGTGAAGTGCGACGCTTCGCCCGCACTCCCCACTCCGCACCGTTCCCCCGCCACAGCACGCATAACTTGTTTATTAAACGTCACAATGAGTCTTTGTTTTGTGGTAGCCTAACTAAATTATGGGTCAGGTGCATTTTTCTTCTACTTTTTTTTTAAGACAACGCCCGCATTAGACAATTTAATCCCTGTGTCGCAGGGTACTTTACATACATATAATAGACATAAATATATACTACACAAATTACATCCAGACTCAGAACAACTATTTATGGGTCATCAAATAATTGTCCGGCGCGGAACTCGAACCCGCGACACGAAGCGGCGAGGCGACTATCTTAGCCGCTGCGCCACACCTGCGGTCAATTTATTAAATTACTTATTTTCTAAAAATAAATATTAAGATGTAGCATCTTTATATATTTCCACTATTACAAAGTTTTTATTTTTTTCAGAATGACCAAAAACAGTGGCGGCCAGCTGCTTGGTGTTAAAAAAACGCTTATTGTGTGCTAGAGTACATCTTGGCTCCGACAACATGTCACTATGCCGACGCAGTCACTCTGATAAGTAAGCTATGCTATATAATAACGTCCTCCAGGCTGAATTTCGGACACGGCGGCCAGTCCCAAGAAGACTAGTCAATTGCGCAGGATATATTAAAGAGTACAAGTGTGTGCGCAACACAGGGCACTTTCTATTCAATAACTCTCATGATCCGATGGGACGACTTGCGATACAACCGGAAAGAGATCAGGTACAGAACCGACGGCTTTACGTGCCCGACCCGGGATTTGAACCCAGGACCTCATTGTCTGCGGTTGAACACACTACAAGGACAGGACTTCGTCCAACTTCGAGAAGGAGGTCAATCGTAGAATCCAGCTCGGCTGGGCAGCGTTCGGGGAGCTACGTAATATCTTCTCGTCCCAAATACCGCAGTATCTCAAGTCGAACCACCAGTGTGTGTTGCCAGTGATGACTTATGGAACAGAGAAGTGGTCACTCACTATGGGCCTTATCAAGCGGCTCAAGGTCACCCAAACAGCAATGGAAAGGACTATGCTTGGAGTTTCTCTGCGAGATCGAATCAGAAATGTTGAGATCCGCGGGCGAACCAAAGTAACCGACATAGCCGTAATAATTGCCAAGCTGAAGTGGCAGTGGGCAGGGCACATAGCAAGTAGAGGCGACGGCCGCTGGCGCAGAAAGGTTCTCGAGTGGCCACCACAAACCGGAAGACGCAGCGTGGGCAGGCCCCCTACAAGATGGACCGATAATCTTGTGCGGGTCACTGGATACGGATAGCGCAAGACCGGCAATTGTGGAGGTGTTTGGGGGAGGCCTTTGTCCAGCAGTGGACGTCTTTCGGCTGATATGGTGACGAACACGCTACCGCTCTACCAACGAGGCATTCAATACTATAAATATATAATAGTAGAATATAGTTATGCTATATATTGTAAGCACAATTGAGAAAGTAAGCCGTACGATATCGAGCAAGTTTTACTTTGCTATCACTCACTTTGTCCTGGGGCTCTGCCGGCTAAGTCACTGAACATCGTTTTCGTGAATGGCGTTCAAATAAATAAGGGTAAAAAATGACTTAATCAATCGTTAAAGCGGCTACAACGTTGACAATCGATTCCGGACCATTTATGACGTCACATGTGGTTATGGAAGCCGATTTAACGATTGATTAAGTCATTTTAACCTTTATTTATTTGAACGCCATTCACGAAAACGATGTTCGGCGACTTAGCCAGTAGAGCCAGCTGTAGACGTTTTTCCGTTGGAATATTTAAATATAATATAGCAAGAAAACTGGCACTGTTGCCCTATCATAGTGATCCGGATCACTTGTACAACTCTTTATTCAACTTGATTAATGGTGAGTTCTGCTCAATATTCACACCCAAACAGTTGTCTGTAAGTAACCGTCTGATGTTCTGTGATTGGGCAACTCCAGGAATTTATAAAAGTCGCAATCAATTATATAAATTGTATGAAGAAAGATCCTATAATCAAAATACGACTTTTCTAGAACATGTAAAACAATATGCCAAAACCTTTCGAAGAGCCTGTTCCATTGCTAAATCGATGTACTTAAAAAATATTATAAAAAATTCGACAAATATTATTAAAACCACCTGGAAGATTATTAATACTGAGACAGGTAGGAAAAAAATACGTAGTCGTGATTTTAATTTAAGAATAAATAATGTTGACATTAAAAGCGATTTAGAAGTGGCGACTGAGTTTGAAAAATATTTTTCTAATGTTCCAATCGATGTTACCAAATCTCTTGCGTCTTCTTCTGTATCTGCTGAGCTAATACTCCAGCAAAGCGTAGAGAAGTGTGACACAGATTTTGAATTCTCGGTGGTTAACCCTAAAGATATTTTGAATGCTTTCAAAAGTATTAATATGAAAACCACTAGGGATCTGTGGGGTTTATCTGTTAAGACTATTTCATCAATTATAACTATAATCGCCCCACATCTAGCTGCTGTGTTCAATTGCTGTGTCGCATCTGGCGTATTTCCTGACTTGATGAAGTATAGTAAAATTATTCCATTGTTTAAAGCTGGTGATACTTCAGATCCTTCAAATTTCCGACCTATTTCCGTATTGCCCACTCTAAGTAAAATATTTGAAAAGCTAATGCTTAGCCAGTTGCTCAGTCACTTTAATATACATAATTTACTTCATCGGAAACAGTTTGGATTCACGAAGGGTTGTTCAACTATAGATGCAGGAGTCAATCTGTTAAAAAGTATATTCGCGGCTTGGGAGGACTCGCAGGATGCATTAGGTATCTTTTGCGATTTGTCCAAAGCATTTGATTGTGTTCATCATGACACTCTTGTCAGGAAACTACACCACTACGGTATCAGGAACAAGGCTCTCGAACTTTTGACTTCTTACTTGGGCAATAGAATTCAGAAGGTCGATATAAATGGTAAAAAATCTGCGGGATCCCCAGTGGTAATGGGCGTTCCACAGGGATCGATTCTCGGCCCATTCTTATTTTTAATCTATATAAATGACTTACCCTACTATGTAAGGGATAAACATGAGATTGTTTTGTTTGCGGATGATACTTCATTGACGTTTAAAATAAATCGACAATTACGCAATTTTGACGAAGTAAATGACGCAATCTCTAAAGTTGTTCATTGGTTTAATGCTAATAATCTTTTGCTAAATGACAAGAAAACTAAAGTCATAAAATTCTCTACACCTAATGTGAAACAGGTGGCTACCAATGTACAGCTTAATGGAGCTGGATTGACCCCTGTTGAGTCAACTGTGTTTTTGGGTATCACAATTGATTCAAAACTACAATGGGGCCCACAAATAGAAAAACTATCAGGCAAATTAAGTTCTGCTGCATATGCTGTTAAAACTATAAGACGGCTTACTGATGTGGATACAGCTAGAATGGTTTATTTCAGTTATTTTCATAGTATAATGTCCTATGGAATTCTTCTCTGGGGTAGCGCTGCGGACATTAACACCATATTTGTATTGCAAAAAAGAGCTGTAAGAGCAATATATAAACTTGGTCCGCGAGAATCTTTGAGAGAGAAGTTTAAAGAGATTAACATTCTGACTGTAGCATGTCAGTATATATATGAGAATCTAATTTATATGCATAAATATAAAGACTCCTTCTGTAAAAGGAGTGATACTCATAATATAAATACTCGATATAAGCATAACTTTGTGTTACATACCACCCGTCTCCACAAAGTAAGTAACTCTTTTATGGGGCAATGTATAAGATTCTATAACAAACTTCCCAGTGATATCCGAGAAATGTCTATGAATAAGTTTAAAAGAATTATAAAAGCCAAATTGTGTAGCAGGGCTTATTACAAAACTTCTGATTATTTAAGTGACAAAACAGCTTGGGATTGAGTCGCTCTAAATTAACACATTTAAATACAATGTAAATTTATTTAAGAAATATATATTTTAAAAAAGGATTCCTACTGAGTTTTCTGGCAGTGTTTCTCAGTAGCTGCCACGTCATGCACTGCACGGTAGGGTAAAAAAAATTGACGATTCCACACAAATGTAATATTTTAACGGAATAAACGACTTTTGAATTTTGAATTTTGAATTTTGAATTATAACGATGATGATCGCTCACTTTTTGTAGATTTCGTATCTTGAATTTTATTCTGATAATTAATTACAGTACTCAGCCCGATGAATATATCCGTTCCTCTCAGAGGTTTGGTACATTATCGGCTTTCTACATGATAGTAAATGTTTCAATGTTAATGATAAGTAACGACTCAAAGAAGTATCTATCAACATGTGTGTCATAATTTGTCATGTCCGACCTGTTGTAGTTTTTCGGACAGTTTGTCCTCTACTTTGAGGGTATTGTCGTAGTTAGAAAATTTACTTTCGAAAATGATCAATATACCTAAGTATAAAAAAATACTTACATATATTACAACAAAGAAATAAATATATAGGCTTCTTATCTTATCTTTACTTGCGTACAGCACTTCGACCCTTCAGGATCTTTTGTACTATCCCCCACTGGTTTTTATTCTATCCCTAGAGCCCTGAATGAAGTCTTGACATTAGGGGTAGATCCTTGTAGTCTCCTGGTTCTGGATATGCCAGCCCCAGGATGGCCATTCTGTGTCTTGTCAATGCATAGCATTTGCATATTATATGCAGCATTGTTTCATTTTCTTCCCTACAGGTCCTGCAGATCGGGCTATTCCAGAGTCCCAGTTTGTTTAGGTGGTAGTTGGTGCCTTAGTGGCCCATGAATACCGCTACTATTAGTCGTAGCTGGTTTCTGCTGTATTTCCAAATCTTTTTGGGCCAGCTCTTGTCTACTCCTTTCATAAGTTGTTTGGAGTGTTTTAGTTCCTTGATTTTGGTCCACATTTGGTTGTGTTTAATTGTGAATTCATTTTTAAGGACTGCTCCTATTACGTTTGGAGGAATCCCTACGCACGGTTCTGGTCCACAGAACTGACTTTCAGATCCCTTCCTAGCCAGTGCATCTGCTTTTTTGTTACCTTCTATTCCCGTATGGCCTGGTACCCATACGAGTTTGACTTTATTTTTAGTGGCAAGTTTGTTCAGAGCCTTGATACAGTTCTCAATTAATTTCGAGTCGAGTTTGTGTGACATCAGGGCTTTTAATGTAGCCTGGCTGTCACTGAGTATGTAGATGGTCTTACCTTTTGTCTCCCTATCTATGATTGTCTGGGCGCATGTTATTATCGCACATGTCTCTGCCTAAAACGCTGTCGCGAAGTTGCCCATGCTTTTGCTAATACTGCAGGTTTCATTATAAACACCCGCACCTGTGCCGGATTTCATTTTTGATCCGTCTGTATACCAAATTTGACTTTGTTCGTTTTGTTTACAAAGTCCCAATTTCCATTCCTCTCTGCTAGGGATGTATAAATTATATTTTTGGTCAAATGTATAGGTTGGTTGCATTTTATCGCTGTCCATCCCTATTACATTGTCAAGATGTTTCCAGTGTTCTAAATGCGTGTACTCAGTGGGCATACGATCGTAAGATGTGTGTCCTAAGGCAGTAAGTCTTTGGAGTGTTTTCCTTGCCTCTTCTTGTACTTCAATGTGTAGAGGTACTAGGTCTAGGATTTCTTCCAAGACTGCTGTTGGTGTAGTGCTAAACGCCCCTGTCATTGCTAAGCAGGCAATGCGTTGTATTTTGTTTAGCACTTGTTTACAGGTTTCTAGTTTTGTTCTTGGCCACCAGACGATACTACCGTACGCCAGTACGGGTTTTATTATTATTCTGTATATCCAGGGAACAATTTTAGGTTTCAGTCCCCAAGTTTTGCCATAAGCTGCTCGGCACATGCCGAATATCTGAAGACTTTGTTTTTAATATTTAGCCTGTGCATCTGCTTTTTCGTTGCCTTCTATTCCCGTATGGCCTGGTACCCATACGAGTTTGACTTTATTTTTAGTGGCAAGTTTGTTCAGAGCCGTGATACAGTTCTCAATTAATTTCGAGTCGATTTTGTGTGACATCAGGGCTTTTAATGTAGCCTGGCTGTCACTGAGTATGTAGATGGTCTTACCTTTTGTCTCCCTATCTATGATTGTCTGGGCGCATGTTATTATCGCATATGTCTCTACCTAAAACGCTGTCGCGAAGTTGCCCATGCTTTCGCTAATACTGCAGGTTTCATTATAAACACCTGTGCCGGATTTCATTTTTGATCCATCTGTATACCAAATTTGACTTTGTTCGTTTTGTTTACAAAGTCCCAATTTCCATTCCTCTCTACTAGGGATGTATAAATTATATTGTTGGTCAAATGTATAGGTTGGTTGCATTTTATCGCTGTCTATCCCTATTACATTGTTAAGATTTTTCCAGTGTTCTATCTGCGTGTACTCAGTGGGCATACGATCGTAAGATGTGTGTCCCAAGGCAGTAAGTCTTTGGAGTGTTTTCCTTGCCTCTTCTTGTACTTCAATGTGTAGAGGTACTAGGTCTAAGATTACTTCCAAGACTGCTGTTGGTGTGGTGATAAACGCCCCTGTCATTGCTAAGCATGCAGTGCGTTGTATTTTGTTTAGCACTTGTTTACAGGTTTCTAGTTTTGTTCTTGGCCACCAGACGATACTACCGTACGCCAGTACGGGTTTTATTATTATTCTGTATATCCAGGGAACAATTTTGAGTTTCAGTCCCCAAGTTTAGCCATAAGCTGCTCGGCACATGCCAAATATTCTCAAGACTTTGTTTTTAATATTTTCTACATGTTCTTTCCATATGAGCGCTTTGTTGAGCGTTATACCTAGGTATTTCACTTCTTTTGACAAATCAATTTTTGTGTTGTATAGTTCCAAAGTTCCTATTCCCGATAGGTCCTTCTTTTTTGTGAATGGTACTATAACCGCTATATGTGGGTTTATTGAAAGGTAATAACCCACATATACTGTGTGAGGGAATTTCCCACTTATTAGTATCACAATATTATCTGCATAAACGATGGTATACCGTGGCCCTGTGTTTAGGTCTATCAGGAGCTTGTCCACAACCAGGTACCACAGTAGCGGTGATATGATTCCGCCTTGTGGGCATCCTCTGGTTGCTGATAAGCTGGTACGTTGCGACGGTAGAATTTTAAGCGACGTTGCCGGTTATGCAAGGTACAGGGAACAAGGACCAATCTTGATTTGGTGCAGTAGTGCTTTTATTCGACTGCAACACAATAACAACACTGGGATGGTCTATAATCGATTGATCTACTGGTAGATCGAGAACGACTGAAATGTTCAAGGATGTCAATAGTTCTTTTGGGCCCTATACCAGACTTCATCAGCAATATGGGTGATCACCCATAGCACCTGCTGTTATAACTACTTCCTTTTTAGCGTTTAAAACGTAAGCGTCCCCAGACGATGTTGTTACTTCTATTCCAGTGGCGATGTTGTTCTTGATCAGTATTCCTCTGATGTGGTGCCGTTCAAGACAGAAAAGCCGGCTTCTTTAATCAATTTTAGTAATGCATCAGTGTTAACACTGGGCTGCTGAGTTATTTTCTTCGGACCAGTAGTACCATATAATGATGCAGATATATTAGTCAGGATGCTACCTGCCATATTTTCTTGCTTTTTTAAGTAGGGTAGTACATTATCAAAGGACCATGACGAGTCATCAATTAAATTCGCCCAAATTGTTTCTAAGTCGTAAGGAGTTGGCCACGCCCAAATGGGGTGATCTATGTTGCTGCTTCCTCCTAGCATATTGCCTTGCGTCAACCCAATTACTCCATTTTGGAGGTTTTGCCCCGTGAAATTGTTATTTACCGTTGTGTAGTTGAAGTTGGAAAGTGATTCCACTATTGTTGTGAACAAACCCGTTAACTGTAAACATAAAAAACGGGCCAAGTGCGAGTCGGACTCGCACATGGAAGGTTCCGTGGCAGCAAGTATTCCAGGTGATGAAAAAAAAACTACTTGCTATATCACGTTCAAACCAATTTTCGTTGTTAGTTTGCATGGTAATGTAGATCATATTTTTTTTTTAGTTTTATCATTATCTCTCTTATTTTAGAAGTTACAGGGGGGTCACTCATTTTAACGGTTCGAAATTCTTTATTTCTCAAAGATTACAATTTTATAATCACTTCGAGGAGAAATAAACTAAGTATCGATATTTAAATCACAATAAGGTAGCTTACAATGCGCAAAATGTAGTTAAATTAGATAAGCTAAACTATTGCCAAAATTTAACAATTTTAGTTGATTGATTGTGTGGGTAGAACTAAAATAAGTATACAATCTATGACACGACACTGACAGTGTGCGGACTGCATGTTTCTATATACTTATCTACACCTACGTTAACGAGCAGTTATTAGAGACCGTTTACACGTTGTTTAAAATTTTAGTTTGCATAAATTTGGTTTTTATATTTTTATTTTATTATTTCGTTGTTATTAATACCTTTGAAGATGTATTGTTTTAACAATTTCTTGTAAAGTTGAATTGACTTGACGTTTTTTATATTATTTGGTAGTGCATTATATATTTGTGCTCCCTGAAAAATTATGGTTTTCTTTCCGTAGTTAGTACGTGGCTTGTATAGTTGTAAGTTATGTGCCCTTCTAGAACTACGTGTTTGTAACTGCATATTTTTAATAAATTGGATTTGTGTATGTATGTCTTTATTTAAAATTTACCGAATCAAAATAGTTGTGTTGTATTGATAAATTTGGGTGATATTTAGTAATTTTGTCTCTTTATATATTTTCTGTGTAGAAGTTAGGTAATTATAATGAAAAAGAACTTTAATTATTTTATTTTGTGCCCTTTTTAATGTATTGATATGAACTTGGGCGGCAGATCCCCATACTTCGATTAAATAATCGAGGTGAGGTTTTACAAGTGAGTTATAGATAACGTATCGAAGGCAGACATCTCACAATACCACGGAGGACTCCATTCAAGCTTGATAACTTAGACCGTACTTTCTCAATGTGTGCTTTCCATTGTAGTTGGCTATCTAAAGTTAGGCTGAGATATCTTTCTTTGTACACTCTGGTCAGTATGTTGTTGTCTATAACTAAGAACCTATGGTCAGGAAGTTTTTTATTTTTTGCAGCGAAAATCATGTAATTTGTTTTTGAAACATTTATGGTCAGCAAATTATTTTGAAACCATTTTTCTAATAGAATGAGATCACCCTGAGCATCCTTTATGATGGAATCTAAATTATGGCCAAAGTAAAAAAGACAAGTGTCATCAGCATATAGTGTAATATCTCCTTTTAGTCCTATTTCATGTACTCTGTTGTCTGTAAATGAGAAATAGAAGTGGCCCTACAATCGATCCATGGGGAACACCACATTTTACTTAATTGGGATTGCTTGTGTGTTCTCCCATCATAACAACTTGATGTCGATCTTCGAAATAAGATTTGAGTATATTAAGAGCGTTTCCAGCCATGCCGATTGATTCTAGTTTACTTAATAGGAGTTAGTGGCTGACGGTGTCAAAAGCCTTTTTTTTAAATCGATAAAAACGCCAACGGCTACATTTTTTTGGTCAATATTAGTTTTTAGTTTAATAATAATATCAGTTGCAGCCAAAAGAGTGTTTGATTTTATTCTAAATACATATTGTTGATCGAATAAAAAGTTAAATGAGGATAGATATTGTGATAGTCTGTTATGTATGAGCTTTTCAAAATTTTTGGATATCACTGGTAATACGTAAATAGGCCTGTAGTTACCTGGTTCCACTCTAGATCCTGATTTGAAAATCGGAGTGACTTTTGCGACTTTGAATACGCTTGGGAATAACCCCTCACTTAGACTTTTATTAATGCACGGTGTTAGTGTTGGCAATATAAAGCTTTTTGATGATTTTATGACTCTGGCACTAATGCCATCTAAGCCGGTGCTAGTATTAGTTTTTAGGTTGTCAACTATTTTACCTATCTCTTCAATAGTAGCAGGTGTTATACATGTGAGTTTATGTGTCCTTACTTTATTTTCGGTATCAAATTTTACCACTTTTGGAAGTGTCTCTCGCGCAAAGTATTCATTTTAGAAAAAAATGATATTAGAAACCTCAATATCATTTTTGAAGACCTATCCATAGAACACCACACCCTATATGTATGGGTACGATGAAAAAAAATTTTTGATTTTCAGTTCCATGTATGGTGACCCCCCTAAATTATTATTATTTTTCTATTTTTATGTAAAAATCTTAATGCGGTTCACAGAATACATCTACTTACCAAGTTTCAACAGTACTGCTCTTATAGTTTCGGAAAAAAGTGGCTGTGACATACGGACGGACAGACAGACAGACAGACATGACGAATCTATAAGGGTTCCGTTTTTTGCCATTTGGCTACGGAACCCTAAATAACCTTGAATTCACGGTTTATGAATTAGTTTACATTTAATTTTTACCTTACACTCTTATGAAATATTTATTTTTATGATTTCTTAATTCAACTGCCTAATATGGGATATTGAGCTAAAAGGTTGAATTAAGCTCTATATAGGCTGTGTATACATTATGAGAAGTATTATGAAAAGAGTTTGAGCATCATCATCATCATATCAGCCGAAAGATGTCCGTTGCCAGATAAAAGCCGCCCCCAAAGATCTCCACAATTGCCGGTCTTGCGCTATCTGCATCTAGCGACTTCCAGTGAAAAGAGTTTACATGGACTGAATTAAATATAAACGACTCTAACTAAATGTAACGACTAAATAATAAATAACTTAGCTACTATAATTGTGTTACTTTATGAACTTTAGATATCCAATACGTTATAGGAGTAGTGGTTACGTTGGAAGTTTAAAAACATTACAAACACAACAAACTTTTTAGTAATATATATTATAATAAAGAAAAATATCTGTACTTTTTTTTTAATATACAGTGTCTCCAGCGGATAATTTACAACTTAGAATTATAATTATTGAAGTACCAGCAGGGTGAGGATATCGAAGGTAATATGATATTTTTAATATATTGTCTTCTTAAATACTAGAAAAGTCACGTCAATTTTCAGTCCACACAATATTGCTCAAACTACAAACCTCGCCTTGGTAGGGGGGGTTACCACCAGATTCGATCAATGCCAATGTATAATTGGGATTTTCTGCTAATCTGTATTGCATTTGTACTGTATTGCCAACGCACCTCCTGCCGTACCACCGCCGACAACAATATGAGTAAAGTTGGAGTTATCTGTAATAATAAAACTTAGAGATATTAATATCCAGGTAACACGTTGTCTGGGACATACAATAAACGATCACATCATTTTATTTTTAAGAAAAGCTAGTTTTGGTCCTATTGATAGAAGAACGATAATAAATAGAACAAAAGTTAGTCTATCAAGGATTTTGTTGGCTCACTGAATAACCGGACAACATTTAGTCGAGATAAGATAAGATAAGATAGATATTGTAAATTGGGCCATACAGAAAACACTTTCGCGCACGAGTGCTGTATTTGCTGTCTGCAGGGATAATTTACTGTCATCGTGCCTGTTTCGAGGAACTGCATCTCCGAGACGTGTAAAATGATTTGGATTAGTTTTTTCAAAGACTGTTACTTCAAGAATGTAAAGGGAAGGCATAGTTAATATTTTAAACTATTTGAAATATGGTTCACAACTATCGGTGGACTTAATTTTAAACATCATAAGCATCTTTTTTGGGATTTAAATACTACTTCTTTCTCAGTTGAGTTGGCCCAAAACATTAGACCATATCGTAAATGACTTTCTACTTTACCATAGCACGCAGTGAGGAATGCGTCTGTAGATGTAATCGGTAACAGGAAACTTAAAGCAAATGCTGATTTATTATTTTCTTATTTAAAATATCTTAATGCGTTTTCCAGTTTAATTAACTGTCAATATTGTTATTATGTTGTATACTAAAATTACTTTTCAGGGTAACATTGATTAAAAGAGATGATTTTACTTTTATTTAGGTTAATATTTAAATTGTTATCATCTAACCAATTTATGACTGAAGCTAAAGTTTTATTATATCGTTTTCATATGTTCCTAGGTTTTGACACGGTATAGTCACGGTGTTATCGTCGGCAAATAGTGTTAGTGGTTGTTGTATGGATTTAGGTAGATCGTTTATGTACAAAATGAATAAAAGAGGGCCCAATGCGCTGCCCTGCGGTACACCAAATGTGACTTTGTGTTCTGATGAACGATAGATTTCTTCCCGTTAATATATCAAATTCGAGAAAAACTGTTTCTGTTGGTCTATTTGTAGCTCGTAGAAAAAATTAAATTATTGGCCAAGAGTTCTCCGATATTTTCTTTATGAAGATCGTGAATAGATTCATGTTAGTCTTTAGAATATTTATAACTACGCTTAATTCAATTTAAATGCTGTCGGCCTAAAAATACTGCTACTAGTATTAACTGATACTTTGCTTATCATTTTCACCTTTCACATAATTTATTAAGTATACGTGTACAAATAAATATCCGTAGATATATATAGACCGTGCCTTTACGGTAGCAACCAGACAACTGATAAAAACACACCGATCACTTTTCCGATGTTTCTGTGGTCAAATTTCTTTTAACCGAAAATTATTGAACTCGAATCGAAGTATTATGTGACCTAAGTATTACTTTACCGAACTATATAAAATAACTTTTTGCTATTGGAGGAAGCCTCTTTTGATATTTTTCAATTTGCCAAATGATGTATTTGCCTAATATGGCAAATAAATCATAATCATGTTGTTTTGGTGTGGTAAAATATTCACTACACCAAAACAACATTTTACGGAATATTATTTGGTCACAAATATATAGCCGGTTACTTTGTAGCATTTACAATATTAAATAAAAAAATGTGTCACAAAGGTCTACAAAATTTAGTACTACTACAACAGAAAGAATCGCTGAAAAATCGAATTCATGCAGTTTTGTCTGCCCTACCCCTAGAGCGATAGCAAGCTAAAACTTGTTTTATATCGTACGTCTTACTTCCTCAATTGTGATTAGAATATATGTATAGCATAACTTACTTGTCAGAGTAACTGCGGTGGGATAGTGACATGCTGTCGGGGTCAATAGTTTCTCTAGCACCAAATAAGCGTATTTCAACAACAAGCAGCTGGCCGCCACTGTTTCTGATATGCTGGTCATTCTGAAAATAAAAACTTTGTCAAAGTGGAAAAATTTAAAGATTCGACATTTTATTATTTATATTTATAAAATAAAAAAATAGCTCCTGACATAAAATTCGGTTAGGCTACCACTTTTATTATTCCTCAACAAAGACTCATCATGATAACAGCTGTAAAAAGTCCACAGCTGGACAAAAGCCTCCCCAAGAATCATCTTATCAATTAAAAATCCTCTTTTGATATTTTTCCATTTGACAAATGATGGCCAATGGAAAAATATCAAAAGAGGCTTCCTCCAATAGCAAAAAGTTATTTTATAAAGTTCGGTAAAGTAATACTTATGTCACATAATACTTCGATTCGAGTTCAATAATTTTCGGTTAAAAGAAATTTGACCACAGAAACATCGGAAAAGTGATCGGTGTGTTTTTATCAGTTGTCTGGTTTCTACCGTAAAGGCACGGTATATATATATATCTACGGATATTTATTTGTATACGTATAATAATATAACGTCTTTTATGTGATATAAATTTTACTGGATAAAGCCATTAAAATTAAAAAAAATTGGGTCAGTGTTGATCAATTACAAGTGAACGTTACTGAAAATACTCCGACTGTTACAAATTTTAAATTGAACTACGAACGTTCTGGTTGTTTTTTCACTTAAACATAAAAATGTATGAATAAAATGCTGAGAAAAAAAATTGCAACCAAAAAGTAAAATGCAATAAAACAGAGCAAAAACAAAACTGCAACTAACGTGTAGGCAAATACTAAAACGATTTTATATAAAAACATACAAGTTCACATACACAAAATAAGTTATGGTGCTGACAGTACCTTAGTTATAAATATCGATAATACATCAGAAAGTGATATATTAAAAAATATATATTTTTAGGAATTAAAAGGATTTTATTATAACAATGAGGCTTATTCATACTTCATAATAAATAATTTAGAAATCAACAACAATTTTCTTATTACAAATCACTTATAACGATAAACACTGCACATTACACTCAAGATTAATTGATACGTAAACTGGCAGAGTTTCGCCCTCGTCAATGTCTGGCCCCAAAAGAGAGAGACGCGCCCGTTGACTGGGCCTTATATAGGCAATATAGGCAAAGTCCGACGTCACTCATTGCCCATCTTGAAAATTCCTCACACGGCCTCTCCTGACTTCGCGTCGACCACGACCGCGCTTCTTCAGCAGCACCAGGAGACACGGCGAAGCTATGATCGCCAGCTCCTACTGCATTAGAGAGCTGACCGTCATCAGAATCATCATCTGCATAAAAAAACAAACAGTTAATGCGTAGCAACCGCACAAGGTTGCCTATTCAATCATCCGTCACACACTCAAGGCACTCAAACAAACAATCACTCTCGTAACAAGAGATAAATACACTCAAAACACTTTGCTTTCTGCAAACATCTCTTGTAAACTTCTGTCATACTCATAATTGAACAAGTTATATCAACAAACGCCAAATTATAGCGACAAACGCCAAGTATTGCGACGAACGCAAAGTTATAGCGACAAACGCCAAGCGACACGCCTGAGTGCATAGTACCATAGCGACTAACACTTACAACTCATTGATTTTACTGTACTGTACTATAAACAAAAGTAGCATTACAAAACTTAAACTTATTACCAAAGTTGCGGAACAAAACTCAAAACGTAAAGACTTCCTGCCAGCCAGCCACGCGCGCCAGTTGCACGCCTGCCAGATCAGACGCTTCAGGACTTCAGCGTCGAAGGCAGCCACCAGGCCACGCCGACAGTTTGTTCCAAACAGCAAGTGACACACTCGCACCATCTTCATACGTGTAACATGAAACAAAATTAAAAAGGTTTAGTTACGCCTAAAACTAATTTAATCTTAGATAGATCATCAGACCAAGCGGACCCATTATTATCGCTCTCTACACGGATCATACCAAGAACCGTTCCCATGCAACTTGTATTTCAGGTGACATATATTGCCAATTGAAATCGATCCCGAACACCGAACTAGAAAAGGCTGCTTTGGGTTCACACTTCATATACATGCGGATTAAACAATGTGCTATGTCCTTATCGGAAAAGTGCTTTAAGCTTATCTTAAAGCACTTTTCCGATCATCCGTCAACTCTCTTACCGGCACCAACATGATAACGTCAAAAGCTTTGGAACGTTTTTAATACAACAACAGTTTTCTAGCTCGTAGGAGTTATGTTTGCCCTTCTCATCTGGAGTCACTCTACTGTAGTGGACTGCTACACGTTTCTTATAGTCAGTCAGTATACGCTTGAATGAGAACCGCTTGATAACCAGCGTTGAGCCTACGTGAATTTCAAGGGTATTTGCAAAAAGTCAACACTCTTTGGTTAGTTTGGAAATACAAGCGGATTCAGTGGGTTAACCCTTTATTTATCTGCGAAAAAATCCAGCTAGACCAAGTAACTGGCTAACTTTGGTTCCAATTGTGATAACATTACTTGTATGTTGATCAAATGTGTGTTATACTAACACTAAGGAAATGAGGTGTAGTTACAGGATAGTGACAAAAAAAACCACACGCAAAGTTTACGTCAAGTTAGGATAAAATAGTTGAACTCAGTCTCGAAGAATGGAGCGCATGTCTCCGGACACCATTCATTGTACAGCCACATACGCAGTCTTGTCTCACGTGAGCGTAGCTTCACCTCATAACGAACGCTCTGCAAGCCCTTGGTCGCTTTGTAAGGACCACGTGTCCAGCTGACCAGCTTTCCTGTAGACTAAACATACATGATTACAAAAACAAGATCGTTAAGTTTTAACTCACTCGTCCTTATATCAGTTCGATTGTCTGTAATATAAAGTCTCGTGCATCCTCTGGTTATTTCACCTAACGCATCACGGTTGGTTGCACGGCCTCGTCACGTCCTAACACACAAAAGATTGGCGTGGTTTCATCTTAACCAATGGGAAGAATTAAAGTTCTCAGTTCTAAAACTGAAATTGGTTTGATACTTTCCCAAGGGGTAATAGGCTGATATGGGATCTTAGGATATGTTTCTTAAAACAATGCAAAGTATACTTTCCGACAAACTGCTTCAAACCTCGCCACGACACCATGTACTGACCGCGGACTGCATCGTCTTGTCATAACTGCCATTGAACAACGCACGCTCATGAAGACCGCTTGGCAGTATGCTGAGCACCTTCAAGGGTCCACACATTTATGGATTATATTGCTGTGGATTTACAAAAGTGAAATTTATTTACACAGAGTACATTGCAACCGTGAACTCTTTTAGTTAGCCTCAGTGAAAGTCGATGTACAATCAAATGGAAGCACGTGGAGCCAAAAATACTTCAAAATAAGGGAGACCGTTTTTTTCCCAACTGCATGCTCATGTTCGTCATACTAAAGACACAACGAGGCCCTTTACGAATGTAACATAAGAACCACCTGGGTTCCTCATCCACTGGATTTCATCAGTAATACAAAAGATCATAACGGCTTCCGTACTTGCTTCCAAACTACCATTAGTACAACTTCACCGTTATCAGCTTATGACACCATTATGCCGTTTTAAATCAAAATCCTAGAAACAATGCACTAGCACGCAACACGCGGGATGAGATAACTTTTACGCTCGGTATATTTCAGAGCAATACAATCCGTAATTATAAAAAATCACTTCTTCTAAATAATTTCATGGTGGAAGTAGTCACAGTACCTGACCAGAGTTTACGTGGCGGGAAAATGTATACCAAACCACCTTTCTCAGACTCCGCCTCACCTGACAATAACTTACTTGTCTTCAAATTGCCCACATGACCTTGGTGAAACCTTCGTCGTTTATATGACCTAGTCTTTTACGAAACGACATAATTATATGACGAACATATAATTTACGTACACAAAACACATCCAGAGAACGCACAAATAGTCTTCCCGTGCGGGAATCGAACCTGGGACACGGAGTGACAAGGCTACGGCTTTAACCTCTACGCCACACGTGCAGTCAAACTTTAGAGGCTGACTTCAAACTTATTTTGATAACTCCGCTGGTAAGAAGTAGCTCGAGAACGTTCTAAAAACTGCTATTGTTCACTGCTATTATACCAACTAAGTTTAGAATAACACCTAATTGATATTGTGGAATGCAAATAATACATTAAATATCGAGTATTACATTGGCAAAAATGATAAGACTGTCAAATGTTAGTTAGCGAGCTTCGTAGATACATTGTATCACAGGGTTCTCAGTTCCTAACTCAATCCTCTCAGTATCATGAGGCGTAAAACAACGGCATGACACGTTTGAGGTACCATTCCTGAGCGGTGGTCAATACCTGGTCTACTGCTATATAATATGGCCATCATGCGATGCACCACGATACTGAGCGGCGCCGGCGACGGCTATCAAACACTACAACGTCTACAGATAGAGGTTAGATCGTAATTCGTAACACACATCGCAAACTACCTTTTTGTTTAACATGACGAATCGGTTAGACTAGGAGGCTTTCACTGCTTCACCAGACTATCGCAAACTACCGTGCGACAAACTAAGTGAATAGTTTCGAGTCTGATATGGGTCCTTTCAAGAAAGTCTTGATCGGCCACGTGAAATACATCGCGGTATTTCACAAACAATACAGTAAAATTGTATCTACTTACGTAAATCGCACAACACAAAAATTTACAAAAACAAAACACACTTGTATACACTTCGTAGACTGTGCTTACAGTTAATACACTCGGTAACGGTTAAAACACAATAGTGATGAGAACAACTCTAAACGAATCGAACGACTTGAAATATCGACTGAATCGCGTCAATAATTGCCCGAGTAGCCGAACTACCCACATCTTTAGTTCATTTTATAGATCTAAACTTACTTTTGATAATTTTTAAACTAATCATGATAGTATCCAATATACGGTGTAGATTTTCTTGTGACTTAGTGGACACTTCAGGTTCACACTTATATGAACTTAACTGCTATCACTCAAGGAACGTCAACGGAAATCATCCCGTTTTTGCCTAACTAATCACAAACAAACAAGCCTACGTGATCGGTGTTTCATTTGAGAGCGACACCAAGATCGCGAGCGCGGCCTCAGTGTACAGGTATGGCGTCGGGGGTTACCGCCACGTGCTCTATTAGACGCATTTTTTTCTGACTCACGCTACCGATCACAATCCTTAAGCACTCGATTACACGACATGCGCAGCGGCGTTGGAATTTCACAACACCATAACACACAATACACGACGTGGTTGATTTGTCTTAAGAAAATCACAAATGAAAGTAACACGAGGTTAGATCTTATTAAATTTGGATGGCAACAAGCACCACTTGGGTTCTTTATACCAATTCTGATTTTAGAAATTAAAAGGATTTTATTATAAAAATGAGCTTTATTCCCACTTCATAATAAATAATTTAGAATTCAACAACAATTTTCTTATGACAAATCACTTATAACGATAAACACTGCAAATTACACTCAAGATTAATCGATACGTAAACTGGCAGAGTTTCGCCCTCGTCGATGTCTGGACCCAAAAGAGAGAGACGCGCCCGTTGACTGGGCCTTATATAGGCAAAGTCCGACGTCACTCATTGCCCATCTTGAAAATTCCTCACAATATATATATAAAAATAACGAGTGTAGAAAATTATGTTTCTGACTGTACTTTCTTTATTTTTAATGTTAGTAATAAAACGAGTAAAGGTAGCGAAATTACTAAAAAAAACAAAAAAAATTAATGTACATCATCAGCCAAGCTTAGGTGGCAGATAATCGTACATAAGTAGGTAGCGCTGATGCTCGACTACCTGGTGTATCCCTTAGTCGCCTTTTACGACACCCACGAAATGGTATGGGGGTGGTCCTATATTCATCTACCCTTTGGATGGCGGAACCACACGGCTATGAAATATAAGTATTTAAGCTGAACAAAAAAAAACAAAATTATGTTGCGGATTGTATCAATGTTAAGAAAGAAACAAACTATAAGAATTTAAAATTTATAAATGAAAAAAAAAATAAAAACAGAAATGATAATTTAAATTATAAGAATTCTTTCTTTTTGATAACCATAGGTACAACGTAAATAAAGTAACGATAAAGTTGTTTTTTTATACGTACACGTTAGTTACTATGCAACCAAAAAATAAAAACGTTCCACAAAAACAAAGAAACAAAGCACACAAACACCAATGCTACTACACTACCTCCATAAAACATAAAAAAATTACCATAATGGGCGCCAGTGAAGCGTATGAAGTGTGGTTTAAAAAAAAACAAAACAATTAAACGATTCACGCTCACCACTTACAAATTTATTTAAAATTACAACAAAAAGGTCATGGGTTATAAGCCCGTCAATTATTATGCCCTATGGAGGTAGGCGCGCCAAGTACTCTGCTGGCTTCGACGATGACGGTGATGTCGCGGAGTTCCAGGAGGTTGCCAGGCTGGAGGATGACCCACTGGGATTAGGCTGGTCTGTAGTGTGGCGGTGTCGGTGACCACCAACCAGGTACCGGTAAGTGCGATGATGCGGTACGGTTAAAGACCGTACTTTGGACCCTCGTAGGCCGAACTTTGGACCCTGCGAATTTAAGTCCACTAAATAAAATATCTTTTTGAACAAAAGCCTCTCCTGTCTGTGACCGCGTCTCCCGGTGATGAGGAAGCGGGAGTACTGATTGCGCATAAGGTGAGTGTGTGCAATTGTCGCAGGCAGAAGCGGAGTTCACAAATAAAGTTTATAATAAAAAATGTATACAATAATGGTGTGAAGCACCGCACATAATAATTAATTTAGATTGTAGGCATTAGACACAATAATTGAAGCAGAATGGAAAGACATGATATTTGCTACAAGGTCAATTAAAGGTGGCCGTTACACATGTTACAATACCCTACAAAATGAAATGAAAAAAAAATTAAAAAGTTATTTATTCCGTTAAAACATTACATTTGTGTGGAATCGTCAATTTTTTTACCCTACCGTGCAGTGCATGACGTGGCAGCTACTGAGAAACACTGCCAGAAAACTCAGTATGAATCCTTTTTTAAAATATTTATTTCTTACATAAAATTACATTGTATTTAAATGTGTTAATTTAGAGCGACTCAATCCCAAGCTGTTTTGTCACTTATATAATCAGAAGTTTTGTAGAAAGCCCTGCTACACAATTTGGCTTTTATAATTCGTTTAAACTTATTCATAGACATTTCTCGGATATCATTGGGAAGTTTGTTATAGAATCTTATACATTGCCCCATAAAAGAGTTACTTACTTTGTGGAGACGGGTGATATGTAACACAAAGTTATGCTTATATCTAGTATTTATATTATGAATATCACTCCTTTTACAGAAGGAGTCTTTATATTTATGTATATAAATTAGATTGTCATATATATACTGACATGCTACGGTCAGAATGTTAATCTCTTTAAACTTCTCTCTCAAAGATTCTCGCGGACCAAGTTTATATATCGCTCTTACAGCTCTTTTTTGCAATACAAATATGGTGTTAATGTCCGCAGCGCTACCTCAGAGAAGAATTCCATAGGACATTATACTATGAAAATAACTGAAATAAACCATTCTAGCCGTATCCACATCAATTTGCCTGATAGTTTTTCTATTTGTGGGCCCCATTGTAGTTTTGAATCAATTGTGATACCCAAGAACACAGTTGACTCAACAGGGGTCAATCCAGCCCCATTAAGCTGTACATTGGTAGCCAGCTGTTTCACATTAGGTGTAGAGAATTTGATGACTTTAGTTTTCTTGTCATTTAGCAAAAGATTATTAGCATTAAACCAATGAACAACTTTAGAGATTGCGTCATTTACTTCGTCAAAATTGCGTAATCGTCGATTTATTTTAAACGTTAATGAAGTATCATCCGCAAACAAAACAATCTCATATTTATCCCTTACATAGTAGGGTAAGTCATTAATATAGATTAAAAATAAGAATGGGCCGAGATTGATGATGAGATCCCTGTGGAACGCCCATTACCACTGGGGATCCCGCAGATTTTTTACCATTTATATCCTTTGATACCTTCTGAATTCTATTGCCCAAGCAAGAAGTCAAAAGTTCGAGAGCCTTGTTCCTCATACCTTAGTGGTGTAGTTTCCTGACAAGAGTATCATGATGAACACAATCAAATGCTTTGGACAAATCGCAAAAATACCTAATGCATCATGCGAGTCCTCCCAAGCCTCGAATATACTTTTTAACAGATTGACTCCTGCATCTATAGTTGAACAACTTTTTTACCCTACCGTGCAGTGCATGACGTGGCAGCTACTGAGAAACACTGCCAGAAAACTCAGTATGAATCCTTTTTTAAAATATTTATTTCTTACATAAAATTACATTGTATTTAAATGTGTTAATTTAGAGCGACTCAATCCCAAGCTGTTTTGTCACTTATATAATCAGAAGTTTTGTAGAAAGCCCTCCTACACAATTTGGCTTTTATAATTCTTTTAAACTTATTCATAGACATTTCTCGGATATCATTGGGAAGTTTGTTATAGAATCTTATACATTGCCCCATAAAAGAGTTACTTACTTTGTGGAGACGGGTGATATGTAACACAAAGTTATGCTTATATCTAGTATTTATATTATGAATATCACTCCTTTTACAGAAGGGGTCTTTATATTTATGTATATAAATTAGATTGTCATATATATACTGACATGCTACGGTCAGAATGTTAATCTCTTTAAACTTCTCTCTCAAAGATTCTCGCGGACCAAGTTTATATATCGCTCTTACAGCTCTTTTTTGCAATACAAATATGGTGTTAATGTCCGCAGCGCTACCTCAGAGAAGAATTCCATAGGACATTATACTATGAAAATAACTGAAATAAACCATTCTAGCCGTATCCACATCAATTTGCCTGATAGTTTTTCTATTTGTGGGCCCCATTGTAGTTTTGAATCAATTGTGATACCCAAGAACACAGTTGACTCAACAGGGGTCAATCCAGCCCCATTAAGCTGTACATTGGTAGCCAGCTGTTTCACATTAGGTGTAGAGAATTTGATGACTTTAGTTTTCTTGTCATTTAGCAAAAGATTATTAGCATTAAACCAATGAACAACTTTAGAGATTGCGTCATTTACTTCGTCAAAATTGCTTAATCGTCGATTTATTTTAAACGTTAATGAAGTATCATCCGCAAACAAAACAATCTCATATTTATCCCTTACATAGTAGGGTAAGTCATTAATATAGATTAAAAATAAGAATGGGCCGAGATTGATGATGAGATCCCTGTGGAACGCCCATTACCACTGGGGATCCCGCAGATTTTTTACCATTTATATCCTTTGATACCTTCTGAATTCTATTGCCCAAGCAAGAAGTCAAAAGTTCGAGAGCCTTGTTCCTCATACCTTAGTGGTGTAGTTTCCTGACAAGAGTATCATGATGAACACAATCAAATGCTTTGGACAAATCGCAAAAATACCTAATGCATCATGCGAGTCCTCCCAAGCCTCGAATATACTTTTTAACAGATTGACTCCTGCATCTATAGTTGAACAACCCTTCGTGAATCCAAACTGTTTATGATGAAGTAACTACATAAGTGAGAACTAAATTATTTTAAAGACAACGCCCGCATTAGGGAATATAATCCCTGTGTCGCGGGGTACTTTACAAACATATAATAGATGGACACAGCACTTACCCTATATGGGGTTGACACTGAATGTACCATTTACATTTCATATTTGAGAAGCTCTCAATTGTATAAACACGTGAGACGACACACAATAAAAATTATACAAAATTAAAAATTTTGAAAATACCCACGACGGTAAAAATGTCGTCGAAAAAGAATAAAATAACTCAAAACCCCCGACTTAACCCAATTATTATGTAACGAAATATTATAATAGACGTTATTTTATTCTTTTTCGACGTCATTTTTACCGTCGTGGGTTTTTTCAAAATTTTTAATTTTGTATAATTTTATTTCAGACTTTTTAGAGAAGTAAGATCTCGCAAAACAATAAGTGTGATTCAGCCTACCACATAATATTAAGTTCCTTATTAAATATTATACAGTTGCTTTCTGTTGGTTTTTGTTCGAACATTTGTGTTTGAACTCTGAATTCAATGATGACATAAGCTGGGAGTACCTACCTCCACGCGGTGAAGGAAACAGTTCCTAATACTGGCTAAAACACTATGAATGTCGATGCCTTCTGGCTTATGTTGTTATAATGTGTTTTGAATGCGAATTAGAGAGACCTAGCTCCCAGTGACTCCGAGTGCTGTTGTTTCCTTATTGAGACCAAATAAAGAGAAGGTTATTTTTTTTTAACTTACGAGTTCTAATTTGACTAATAAGTTTGATACAACATTATTTTACTTTTCGATTATAATTGTGTAATAAATAGTGTAGGTTAGTTTCTTCAAGTGGATTAATATTGTTCAATATTATTTTCCCATCATTATACTTTGATTTATTTTTGTTATTAGTTTAAACATACTATTTTGAGATTTGGGTTTGAATTAAATGTTGGTTGTAGAGTTAGGTACTTACATACAGAATTTAATTTTTAGTTTGTCTCTTGATTTTTTCATTTCCGAATAATAATTTGGATTTCACAGATAAGTAGACTAGGTAGTTTAGTCGGAATATAACTCCGTTTTATTATTACTCGAGTTTTATAATTGATTTTATAGTTTCAGTTTATTATATTGCTATCATAAGAATTCTTTTTTTTTATTACAATTCCGTATCTTAATTTTGAAATAGGTACTTATTTGTTTTTGAATTTATAATTTTGATTTCAACATTAAATTTGCTTATTGCTTGATTCGAATATCCCTCAATCTTTAGACCGCGTAGTTATAACTTACTTAGACCAAATAAAACTTTTTAATAACCCCATAATATTATCATAGCGTTGGACGAATTAGAACGATTGAGAAGCACTTTACGCCGATCGCAAAGTGATGATGATAAAATAGAAGAAAGCTCGTAAGTTCTCACAAATCCATTACAAATGCGCCGTGTAGGTATATGCATTAATTTTGAAATTTTGCCCAGACTATTACATAAAACACTGTTAAAAGGTACCTCTATAACCACTCATTTGAGAACATGCACCAATCACCCACGAACTCATTCCTGAAATCCGCATTGAAATCAGACAATACGTTTTAATTTTAATAATATTGCAATATAATCGTTTCACACTAATATAGCAGCGCCCCCTAGTGAGTTAATATCACAAGACTTATCTTAGACCATGCACCATTCAACTACGAACCCATTGCCGAAAACCGCATTGAAATCGGACTATTCGTTTTAATATCATTGCAATATTATTTTGCACTAATATTGTAGCGCCCTCTAGTGAGTTATAGATGTAATTTTTATTATTTGGGAACATGCATTAAGCTACCACGTACACATTGCCGAAAACAGAATTGTAATCGGACATTTCGTTTTGATTATATTGGAACATTGTTTTGCACTAATATTGTGGCGCCCCCTATTGAGTTACAGCCATGATACCTGTCTAAGAACATGAACTTTTCAAACACAAACCCGTTATTGAAAACCGCATCAAAATCGGAACATTAGTTTAGAAGATAGGTGGGAACATTACTTTGCACAAACGCACACACAAACATCTCTCACCCTAAACGCATATACCTACTCCGTTCAGTCGTGGGTAAAAAGAAAAATAAACGTTTCTTATTAATACTGTGCATACGTGCTAACGCACTGAGTGCACTCTCGCAATGAATCCATAGAATGAATCCCCACCGATCGCTTAGCGACCGCTCGGCGGCTCACGGCTACCGAACCGGTTTAACCGGCAGAGAATTATTATGTCAGGGCGTGTTAATTAATAATAAAAATGAAACTAAGGAGCGTTGAATAGATATGCAACGTTACAGTTCTAGAAATAAGTGGGTAAAAATGTCATACGCGCTCTTAATTAAGTAACAAAAAGACAGTGACATCACACTTTCTTCACTTCATTCTTTTGGTACTTTTTGGAAAAAAATGTATTTCAGACAGTTAAATATTGATTCAGCTTTCCGTCTGTGTTTGTCGAAAATTAAATGACAATTAGTCATTTCATTTTCGATAAACACAGACAGAAAGCTGAATCAATATATTATGATCTATCTGAAATACATTAATAGTGTGTCTGTATTCTATTTTATGTTAAGTAATTATTTTAGTGTGCTAGGTACCTATTTCGTTGTCACATCGCCTTATTAAGTGTAAATGTTAGTGCTCGTGACCAATATCATCGGACAATATCCAAATATGTACATCATATTATACTCGCTTTTGCTCCTTGTGTTATTCCAGGCGTGCTAGGTCGTTTTTAATATTATTTTTAATAACACCTTATATAATATGTTAGACATAAGACTTATTGGGCGATAGTTGGCTATTTCCGATCTTTATTATTTCCGATCGCCAAAATAGTGAATCCTAAATACAAATAATAGATATAATATAATAGTAGTAACAAATTGATTCTTATGTTAAATAAATACTTATCTCGCTAACGTTAATAAACTTCATATACATCGGTACATCAACCTTCATAAATCTATATATATATATAAAAGAAAGTCGTGTTAGTTACACCACTTATAACTCAAGAACGGGTGGAGCAATTTCAATTATTTTTGTGTTTTTGTATGCATCTTCTTCAGGAATAGGCTATAGAGCCTATTCCTGAAGAAGATGCTTATTATCCTATGATAATAAGCAATAAAATATAGTGATATCATTATTTAAATAAAAATTCAAATACATAGAAAGTAATTGCATCAAAATGAAATAAAAACTGTCAAGATTGACAATACAGAACGTACTACAGATTAAAATAGATAATTCATTATCACTTTCTGTCAGTTTTAGGCTTCGAGCATTTCTCTATGCTCGAAGGTTTTAGGCTATACCTATATAGGGAAATTGTCTTTGGTTTGTTTTTTTAATAGGTTACTGGTTAATTTATTTGTATAGTGCGGGTGTTGTTAAAAATATTATTAGGCGAGTATTATTGTTAAAAAAGCAGCAAAATAATATTTCCCAGCAAAGCCGTAAGCTAACTATATTTAAATAAATGCATTCGAAATAACATAATAATTGTTAGTATATAAAATTTGGCGAATTGGGAAATTAAGAAAATCACAAAATAATGAAATCCGTTTACAACACCATTTCTGATACAGACAGTGTAGACAAACGATTTGGTTTGTTTTTTTTTATTTTGGTTTGGTTATTTTGGTTATTTTTATAGCGTTTCAGTGCGAGAGGGACCCTGAATAATTTTAAAGTAGATTTACAATAAACCTGTAAAGTTGCTCTGCGATCCGATTCTCAGTTATATTTCTATTTGTGTATAATTGTATTTGTCTATACTAATATTATAAAGAGGTAACGTTTGTGAGTTTGTGACGTTGTAAGGGGTAATCTCTGGATCTACTGAACCGATTTTCAAAATAATTTCACCAATAGAAAGCTACGTTATTTTTAAGTGACATATAAAAAAATATCCCGAACGTTTAACCCGAAGTATTACGTGGGACAAATGGGCAGGGACAAAAATATTTATAGCGCGGAACGAAGTCCGCGGGCACTGCTAGTATGTATATGTAAATCTATTTGGCGTTTATAACACCTATTTGGGAGATCATCATTAAAAATACTTTCTAGTTTCAATTTACATACGTACATTACGCAATATATAAAAAGGGTCTCTCCAGTAACACTGTCTGTTACGCCTTCAAACTGTGCCACAAACGGTTCGCTGTCTTACCGTAACTGCTTGCATGGCGGCAGTAGAAGACACGTGTCATACTGGCATCGCAACTCCGATGGGAGTTGGGCTAATGGCTGCCGCCGCCGCCCCGACTACTCCTCCGTCTGCGAGCGGGATCCACTCGCTCCCGATCCCGCTCTGCGGCCTCCTGCTGGAGAATAACAGAAGCTACGGACGCAGACTGGGCACTCAGCGACTGTGTGCTGGGCAGAGTCCAGGTCGCCCTTGTAACCGGTGACAGTGTGTCGTAGCTTCTCCAGCCTATCAAGCACAGATACTCACCGAAACACCCGTGTCCGGTGAGCATCTCAGTCAGCCTGTAGGTGACGTTGTCTCCCATCCTTCCCACCTAGGCCTCAAGGTGAGGCAGGATAGCCCCGACAGCACGCTGGCGCGCGTTCAGTCGCAATTCAAGTTGCGCGCGCCACTGAGTTAGTAAGCGCCGGTGTGCATTCCGTCTATACCCAATGAGCGTCCGGTCTGGCACCCCCCGATCCTCTAGCGGGCGCATATTTCGGTCGAAACCGCCGCGTTGACTGCCGCCAGTAGATAGAATGGCGGGAGGCGCGCAAGGAGTTTCGCCATCTCGAAAAATACCGTACGGTATCCTCGTGTGATCCGAATAGCCACCACACGCTGCAGGCTATTTAGAATAGTTCTGCAGCGGGAGGCGCCCGTCAGACGTTCAGACCAGACGGGCGCCCCGTAAAGGGCTATGGATCGTGCGACACCTCCGTAGAGACGGCGAAATTCTTCCCGTGGACCCTCGAGGTTCAGCAAAAGCCGGTGTAACGCACCGGTTACCCGGCGAACTCGGGGGGCAGTCTGATAACCCTCTGCTCATCAATTAATCATAAATAAGACCCTAGGTCTTATTTATGATTGATTAGCCATCAAGTCTATGAGTCCTTTGCTCAGCTCACCAGACTCACTGGCTAGATGGTCATAAATAATGCCTAACCTATGCGCTTGCTGTTCAGACGTTCATGAATCTTAGCGAGCGTAGACTCATACTGAGCGAGTGTTTTTTAGAATTAGGTATATATGTTATAATTTTATGTAATTCTTTTTAGTTTACAAACGTTATTCTCGATCATTCACTGTCTCACAAAAACGTGAGTATAGAATAGAGTTGTAGAATATAGTTACGAACAACAAGTTTTTTGAGGCGCGCGGCCCCTTTCGTATGCCTACCCATAGCTAGATACTAAAAATTAACAAATAAAAAAAACTTCGTTTAAAAAAACCGACTTCAAAAACTAAAAGATATAAAAAATAACCTAATAAAGATTTAATTTAATACATCTCCTATGCTAACCTAATATCTTTAATATTAATGAAATACTAGAATTTGTTTGTGCCACCTATTGATAGATTTGAAGTCGGTGCCAAGTCCTAAGCAAAATAGAAGTTAATATTACAAACAGCTTACTCTGTGATGAAATTCCCAACTTAAAGATTAATCTACGTAAATAAACTTAAAGAACAATGTGAAACAGATGAAACTTAATCATAAAAATACCATATAATATAAATACCATACTTCGTGTAGACCGTCAACGACGTCTGCCCGCTTGGGTTGTTTTGTTCGCGCGCGGCGAGTGTGGTACCTACTGTTACATTTGGCTTGGCTTTGGATTTCAAATCTATCAATAGGTAGCACAAAAAAATATGACGATTCCACATAAATATAAAATTTTTACGGAATAAAGTTACTTTGACTTTGACAAACAAATTCTAGCATTTCATTAATATTAAACATATTAGGTTTGCATAAGAGATGTATTAAATTAAATCTTTATTTGGTTATTTTTTTATACCTTTTAGTTTATGAAGTCGGTTTTTTAAACGTTTTTTTTTTATTCTATATCATGCTTTAGTTGCTGTATTTGGGATCTGCTTGCTGTAGTCGGTATCGTCGTCTGATATGCTTGTTAAACTGTTTGTGGTGCCCTCTATCGTCGAGTCATTGCTATTACGACTTACTTCATTCGTTGAAATATCAGTTAATGAGTTTGTTCGTTGTTTCTTTCGAAACGTTATACTATTGAAGAAACTCATATTTTAAAGTAATATTTCTTCTAAAAAGACAATTATGCAATTCTTGGATTTGAACTTCGTACCTTTGTAATCAAGGCGGACTACCGACGTTGCGGTCTACAAGACCAGTGATTACGTCGGTTGAAATAAGCTTTTGTATATCAGATAAATTTAACAAGTTCGTTATTGTGACTCATGGTGCAAAAATTTATAAGGCATTTGAATGAACTATATTTTATCTATCAAACACAATGCACTTTTTTATATTTCATTTTTGTTCACTGATATCTTGGTTATTTTATAGTAGATTATGCAATGTTAATGATTGTTTTTAAGTTGATTTATTATTAAGCACTAAAAATGTTTATTCCAAGCACTATAAGCACTGTAAGGACTGAGTCCGACAGAAGTATTTGTTGCATATAACTTATTATATTACTTAATTTTTCCTGAGATAACACTTCCGTGTGGTAATAACACCTAGGGCTTAACATTTAGTGTAATAGTTGAGTGATTTGAAGTGATTAACTATTTTTAATTAAAGAAAACTACGGAGCACAGTATTCACGCGACAGCACAGCGCCATCTGTATGGAAACCAGATAACTGATATACTACTGTTCTTTTGTAAATACATACATATAGTTAAATTACACTTAGACTCAGGACAAACAGACATGTTCGTGCACAGAAATATCTACTTAACGATTGATTAAGTCAATTTGGGAATCGAACCCACGACGACGTACGGCGTGAAATACAAGCATTTGGCAACCACGCCAAAATTTATTAATTTATGTATCAGATGAATTGAAATCATGTTACGTTATTAATTGCTCTGGTTAATTTTGTTGCAATAGTTCTGAGTGTTGTAGATTATTGTGTTTTATTTTATTTCATGTTATTTTATTGTTGTTAGACACCAGCACATCGAGCTACCCCAATCTGTCAAATTTCCCCAATTGAAAGTGAACTTTATACTTTTGTGATAAAGTTGAAAATCTATAAAAGAAATTTGACAGATTGGGGTAGCTGGGTGTGCTGGCGTCTGTACCTATTTATGTAATTGAAAATTGCTAGTTATAAGTGAATTGTATTTCGAACACAATGTATATTGTTAACGAATTAATAAATGAAAATGAAATGAATTATTATTGAATATCCAACAGTTGGTAATTCTTGTGCGGGTCGCTGGAAAGCGCTGGATGCGGATAGCGCAAGACCGGCAATTGTGGAGATCTTTGAGGGAGGCATTTGTCCAGCAGTGGACGTCTTTCGGCTGATATGAAGATGATGATGATGATCCAACAGTTGCCTATTTTCTTTTTATTTGTTTTAACAGTGGTTCTTGTTGGCGCCATTGCAACGCCGAGGATGTACGCGGGAGACTGAGAGGAGTGCCGGGGAGGTTGGCTACTCACCCCGTACCCTAACGGGCCCGACCGGACCAACAAGCCACTTGCCGAATGCTCCCTCACGGGTCAACACCCCTGTATCTGTAATATAATTTTTAACTATTTTGTTATCGGTTGAGTCGATCATTTCTATGTTCCCATACTGACCAGTTATCATAGTGTCAGTGTTGTTCAAAAAACAAAATCAAAAAACAAAATAAATAATATGTTTATTGATTGGCCTTTTCGTTTAGTGGTAAGAGACTCTGACTGCTAAAGCAGAGATAGTTGGATCCCCACCCGAGACAAATCTTTTTGTGTTGTGCATGATTATTCATTCTGCCTCTTGGAGTAATTCGTATTTTACTACTAACTGAATGAATGAATGATTTATTTTGCCAGAATTGTAGTATACATTACAGGTGTTGTTCTTTAAATGGTGCTGTACAATTCACTATATAATATCATGCAAAAAATATGTGTTAATAATTAAGTCTACGCCTATTGATTACCATAATGTCTACATTATAATTACAGTGTTTACATTCTTATCGATCATCATCATCATCATCATATCAGCCGAAAGACGTCCACTGCTGGACAAAGGCCTCCCCCAAGGATCTCCACAATAGCCGGTCCTGCGCTGCCCGCATCCAGCGGCTTCCCGCGACCCGCACAAGATCGTCGGTCCACCGTGTAGGAGGCCTGCCCACGCTGCGTCTTCCGGTTCGTGGTCGCCACTCGAGAACCTTTCTGCCCCATCGACCGTCAGTTCTACGAGCTATGTGCCCTGCCCACTGCCACTTCAGTTTGGCAATTCTTTGGGCTATGTCAGCTACTTTAGTTCGCCTGCGGATCTCAGCATTTCTTATTCGATCTCGCAGGGAAACTCCAAGCATAGCCCTTTCCATTGCTCTTTGGGTGACCTTGAGCCGCCTGATAAGGCCCATAGTGAGCGACCACGTCTCTGCTCCATAAGTCATCACTGGCAACACACACTGGTCGAAGACTTTCGACTTGATACACTGCGGTATTTGGGACGAGAAGATATTACGTAGCTTCCCGAACGCTGCCCAGCCGAGTTGGATTCTACGATTGACCTCCTTCTCGAAGTTGGACCTACCTAGTTGGATGGTATGTCCTAGGTAAAAATAGTTCTCAACAACTTCGAGTGCAGAGTCTCCAACCTTAACTAGAGTGGGTGCAACATAGATGTTTGACATGATTTTCGTCTTATCCATGTTCATTTTCAGACCCACTTGTTGAGAGACTCTACTGAGGCCATCGAGCATTGTACCGAGGTCGTCAAGGGTCTCAGCCATGACTACTATGTCGTCGGCAAATCTAAGGTGGGTGATGTACTCGCCATTGACATTGATGCCAAAGCCTTCCCAGTCCAGAAGCTTGAAAACATCTTCCAATGCAGCGGTGAACAGTTTCGGAGATATGACGTCTCCCTGTCTCACGCCTCGCTGCAATTGAATAGGTTTCGAGTTCTGGTCCTGAAGTCGGATTGACATGGTGGCGTTTTCGTACAAACACTTTAACACCTGGACATACTGATAGTCAATTTGGCACCTTTGAAGAGACCTCAGCACGGCCCATGTTTCGATAGAATGAAAGGCTTTCTCATAGTCCACAAACGCTAAGCATAATGGCTGGTTATACTCCTCTGTCTTCTGTATAACTTGCCGCAGCGTATGTACGTGGTCTATGTTACTGTAGCCTTTTCGGAATCCGGCTTGTTCGGGAGGCTGGAAGTCGTCAATCCTTCGTGCGAGACGATTCGTAATGACTCTCGAAAACAACTTGTAAACATGGCTCAGCAGTGAGATGGGTCTGTAATTCTTCAATAGGGTTTTATCACCCTTTTTGAAGAAAAGCACCACCACACTCCTGTGCCATGCGTTTGACCTTCGAGTATGACGGAGTAGAATAACTTCTGAAGGGCCCGTAGGATCGGTGTACCACCCGCCTTCAGAAGCTCAGCTGTAACTCCATCATCACCCGGCGCCTTGTTGTTTTTTAGTTGTTTGAGAGCCATTCTAATCTCGTACAGGCTGACGTCCGGGATATCTTGGGTGTAGTGTCGGGTTAGTCTTGCTCTTGGATCGGCATGACTATTGACAGTTATACACGACAACGCGACTACCTGTCAATAGTCATGCCGATCCAAGAGCAAGACTAACCCGACACTACACCCAAGATATCCCGGATTGACGACTTCCAGCCTCCCGAACAAGCCGGATTCCGAAAAGGCTACAGTAACATAGACCACGTTCATACGCTGCGGCAAGTTAAACAGAAGACAGAGGAGTATAACCAGCCATTATGCTTAGCGTTTGTGGACTATGAGAAAGCCTTTCATTCTATCGAAACATGGGCCGTGCTGAGGTCTCTTCAAAGGTGCCAAATTGACTATCAGTATGTCCAGGTGTTAAAGTGTTTGTACGAAAACGCCACCATGTCAATCCGACTTCAGGACCAGAACTCGAAACCTATTCAATTGCAGCGAGGCGTGAGACAGGGAGACGTCATATCTCCGAAACTGTTCACCGCTGCATTGGAAGATGTTTTCAAGCTTCTGGACTGGGAAGGCTTTGGCATCAATGTCAATGGCGAGTACATCACCCACCTTAGATTTGCCGACGACATAGTAGTCATGGCTGAGACCCTTGACGACCTCGGTACAATGCTCGATGGCCTCAGTAGAGTCTCTCAACAAGTGGGTCTGAAAATGAACATGGATAAGACGAAAATCATGTCAAACATCTATGTTGCACCCACTCTAGTTAAGGTTGGAGACTCTGCACTCGAAGTTGTTGAGAACTATTTTTACCTAGGACATACCATCCAACTAGGTAGGTCCAACTTCGAGAAGGAGGTCAATCGTAGAATCCAACTCGGCTGGGCAGCGTTCGGGAAGCTACGTAATATCTTCTCGTCCCAAATACCGCAGTGTATCAAGTCGAAAGTCTTCGACCAGTGTGTGTTGCCAGTGATGACTTATGGAGCAGAGACGTGGTCGCTCACTATGGGCCTTATCAGGCGGCTCAAGGTCACCCAAAGAGCAATGGAAAGGGCTATGCTTGGAGTTTCCCTGCGAGATCGAATAAGAAATGCTGAGATCCGCAGGCGAACTAAAGTAGCTGACATAGCCCAAAGAATTGCCAAACTGAAGTGGCAGTGGGCAGGGCACATAGCTCGTAGAACTGACGGTCGATGGGGCAGAAAGGTTCTCGAGTGGCGACCACGAACCGGAAGACGCAGCGTGGGCAGGCCTCCTACACGGTGGACCGACGATCTTGTGCGGGTCGCGGGAAGCCGCTGGATGCGGGCAGCGCAGGACCGGCTATTGTGGAGATCCTTGGGGGAGGCCTTTGTCCAGCAGTGGACGTCTTTCGGCTGATATGATGATGATGATGATGATCGATAAGAATGTAAACACTGTAATTATAATGTAGACATTATGGTAATCAATAGGCGTAGACTTAATTATTAACACATATTTTTTGCATGATATTATATAGTGAATTGTACAGCACCATTTAAAGAACAACACCTGTAATGTATACTACAATTCTGGCAAAATAAATCATTCATTCATTCAGTTAGTAGTAAAATACGAATTACTCCAAGAGGCAGAATGAATAATCATGCACAACACAAAAAGATTTGTCTCGGGTGGGGATCCAACTATCTCTGCTTTAGCAGTCAGAGTCTCTTACCACTAAACGAAAAGGCCAATCAATAAACATATTATTTATTTTGTTTTTTGATTTTGTTTTTTGAACAACACTGACACTATGATAACTGGTCAGTATGGGAACATAGAAATGATCGACTCAACCGATAACAAAATAGTTAAAAATTATATTACAGATACAGGGGTGTTGACCCGTGAGGGAGCATTCGGCAAGTGGCTTGTTGGTCCGGTCGGGCCCGTTAGGGTACGGGGTGAGTAGCCAACCTCCCCGGCACTCCTCTCAGTCTCCCGCGTACATCCTCGGCGTTGCAATGGCGCCAACAAGAACCACTGTTAAAACAAATAAAAAGAAAATAGGCAACTGTTGGATCATCATCATCATCTTCATATCAGCCGAAAGACGTCCACTGCTGGACAAATGCCTCCCTCAAAGATCTCCACAATTGCCGGTCTTGCGCTATCCGCATCCAGCGCTTTCCAGCGACCCGCACAAGAATTACCAACTGTTGGATATTCAATAATAATTCATTTCATTTTCATTTATTAATTCGTTAACAATATACATTGTGTTCGAAATACAATTCACTTATAACTAGCAATTTTCAATTACATAAATAGGTACAGACGCCAGCACACCCAGCTACCCCAATCTGTCAAATTTCTTTTATAGATTTTCAACTTTATCACAAAAGTATAAAGTTCACTTTCAATTGGGGAAATTTGACAGATTGGGGTAGCTCGATGTGCTGGTGTCTAACAACAATAAAATAACATGAAATAAAATAAAACACAATAATCTACAACACTCAGAACTATTGCAACAAAATTAACCAGAGCAATTAATAACGTAACATGATTTCAATTCATCTGATACATAAATTAATAAATTTTGGCGTGGTTGCCAAATGCTTGTATTTCACGCCGTACGTCGTCGTGGGTTCGATTCCCAAATTGACTTAATCAATCGTTAAGTAGATATTTCTGTGCACGAACATGTCTGTTTGTCCTGAGTCTGGGTGTAATTTAACTATATGTATGTATTTACAAAAGAACAGTAGTATATCAGTTATCTGGTTTCCATACAGATGGCGCTGTGCTGTCGCGTGAATACTGTGCTCCGTAGTTTTCTTTAATTAAAAATAGTTAATCACTTCAAATCACTCAACTATTACATTAAATGTTAAGCCCTAGGTGTTATTACCACACGGAAGTGTTATCTCAGGAAAAATTAAGTAATATAATAAGTTATATGCAACAAATACTTCTGTCGGACTCAGTCCTTACAGTGCTTATAGTGCTTGGAATAAACATTTTTAGTGCTTAATAATAAATCAACTTAAAAACAATCATTAACATTGCATAATCTACTATAAAATAACCAAGATATCAGTGAACAAAAATGAAATATAAAAAAGTGCATTGTGGGTGATAGATAAAATATAGTTCATTCAAATGCCTTATAAATTTTTGCACCATGAGTCACAATAACGAACTTGTTAAATTTATCTGATATACAAAAGCTTATTTCAACCGACGTAATCACTGGTCTTGTAGACCGCAACGTCGGTAGTCCGCCTTGATTACAAAGGTACGAAGTTCAAATCCAAGAATTGCATAATTGTCTTTTTAGAAGAAATATTACTTTAAAATATGAGTTTCTTCAATAGTATAACGTTTCGAAAGAAACAACGAACAAACTCATTAACTGATATTTCAACGAATGAAGTAAGTCGTAATAGCAATGACTCGACGATAGAAGGCACCACAAACAGTTTAGCAAGCATATCAGACGACGATACCGACTACAGCAAGCAGATCCCAAATACAGCAACTAAAGCATGAAATAGAATAAAAAAAAACGTTTAAAAAACCGACTTCAAAAACTAAAAGGTATAAAAAAATAACCAAATAAAGATTTAATTTAATACATCTCTTATGCAAACCTAATATGTTTAATATTAATGAAATACTAGAATTTGTTTGTCAAAGTCAAAGTAACTTTATTCCGTAAAAATTTTATATTTATGTGGAATCGTCATATTTTTTTGTGCTACCTATTGATAGATTTGAAATCCAAAGCCAAGTCAAATGTAACAGTAGGTACCACACTCGCCGCGCGCGAACAAAACAACCCAAGCGGGCAGACGTCGTTGACGGTCTACACGAAGTATGGTATTTATATTATATGGTATTTTTATGATTAAGTTTCATCTGTTTCACATTGTTCTTTAAGTTTATTTACGTAGATTAATCTTTAAGTTGGGAATTTCATCACAGAGTAAGCTGTTTGTAATATTAACTTCTATTTTGCTTAGGACTTGGCACCGACTTCAAATCTATCAATAGGTGGCACAAACAAATTCTAGTATTTCATTAATATTAAAGATATTAGGTTAGCATAGGAGATGTATTAAATTAAATCTTTATTAGGTTATTTTTTATATCTTTTAGTTTTTGAAGTCGGTTTTTTTAAACGAAGTTTTTTTTATTTTTAATTTTTAGTATCTAGCTATGGGTAGGCATACGAAAGGGGCCGCGCGCCTCAAAAAACTTGTTGTTCGTAACTATATTCTACAACTCTATTCTATATTCACGTTTTTGTGAGACAGTGAATGATCGAGAATAACGTTTGTAAACTAAAAAGAATTACATAAAATTATAACATATATACCTAATTCTAAAAAACACTCGCTCAGTATGAGTCTACGCTCGCTAAGATTCATGAACGACTGAACAGCAAGCGCATAGGTTAGGCATTATTTATGACCATCTAGCCAGTGAGTCTGGTGAGCTGAGCAGAGGACTCATAGACTTGATGGCTAATCAATCATAAATAAGACCTAGGGTCTTATTTATGATTAATTGATGAGCAGAGGGTTATCAGACTGCCCCCCGAGTTCGCCGGGTAACCGGTGCGGTACACCGGCTTTTGCTGAACCTCGAGGGTCCACGGGAAGAATTTCGCCGTCTCTACGGAGGTGTCGCACGATCCATAGCCCTTTACGGGGCGCCCGTCTGGTCTGAACGCCTGACGGGCGCCTCCCGCTGCAGAACTATTCTAAATAGCCTGCAGCGTGTGGTGGCTATTCGGATCACACGAGGATACCGTACGGTATTTTTCGAGATGGCGAAACTCCTTGCGCGCCTCCCGCCATTCTATCTACTACGATTGACCTCCTTCTCGAAGTTGGACCTACCTAGTTGGATGGTATGTCCTAGGTAAAAATAGTTCTCAACAACTTCGAGTGCAGAGTCTCCAACCTTAACTAGAGTGGGTGCAACATAGATGTTTGACATGATTTTCGTCTTATCCATGTTCATTTTCAGACCCACTTGTTGAGAGACTCTACTGAGGCCATCGAGCATTGTACCGAGGTCGTCAAGGGTCTCAGCCATGACTACTATGTCGTCGGCAAATCTAAGGTGGGTGATGTACTCGCCATTGACATTGATGCCAAAGCCTTCCCAGTCCAGAAGCTTGAAAACATCTTCCAATGCAGCGGTGAACAGTTTCGGAGATATGACGTCTCCCTGTCTCACGCCTCGCTGCAATTGAATAGGTTTCGAGTTCTGGTCCTGAAGTCGGATTGACATGGTGGCGTTTTCGTACAAACACTTTAACACCTGGACATACTGATAGTCAATTTGGCACCTTTGAAGAGACCTCAGCACGGCCCATGTTTCGATAGAATGAAAGGCTTTCTCATAGTCCACAAACGCTAAGCATAATGGCTGGTTATACTCCTCTGTCTTCTGTATAACTTGCCGCAGCGTATGTACGTGGTCTATGTTACTGTAGCCTTTTCGGAATCCGGCTTGTTCGGGAGGCTGGAAGTCGTCAATCCTTCGTGCGAGACGATTCGTAATGACTCTCGAAAACAACTTGTAAACATGGCTCAGCAGTGAGATGGGTCTGTAATTCTTCAATAGGGTTTTATCACCCTTTTTGAAGAAAAGCACCACCACACTCCTGTGCCATGCGTTTGACCTTCGAGTATGACGGAGTTGAATAACTTCTGAAGGGCCCGTAGGATCGGTGTACCACCCGCCTTCAGAAGCTCAGCTGTAACTCCATCATCACCCGGCGCCTTGTTGTTTTTTAGTTGTTTGAGAGCCATTCTAATCTCGTACAGGCTGACGTCCGGGATATCTTGGGTGTAGTGTCGGGTTAGTCTTGCTCTTGGATCGGCATGAGGCCATCGAGCGACTATTACTAGCGACCATTACTATTGACAGGTAGTCGCGTTGTCGTGTATAACTGTCCTTAGAACTTCTCGATCTCACCTAGCAACTCTGGTTTTGACGTGACGATTCTACCATCCTCAGTCTTCAGCTTCGTCAGTTGGCTTTGCCCAATGACAAATCTCTTGCGAACACTTTAGAGCCTCTATTCCGCTCGATGGCCTCTTTAATACTAATAGTATTAAATTAGCGTGTGTCGCGAGTCAGAGACTTTGAGATTTGTCTGTTGAGCTGCCTGTATCTGGCAGCATCACATGAGGATGTTAGAATCATTTTCCGCCTTTCTTCCATAAGCTGTAGGGTATGGTCGGAGATCTTTTTGGTTCCATTTGTACGGCGGGTTTTGTAGAAGTTAGACCCGGCCGTATGGACAGCTTCCACGAACCTGTCGTGGTATGTATCCACTTCTTCACAGTCTGCTAGGCATTCGAATCGGTTCTGAAGTTCGAGTTGAAAGGGTTTGGGGTTTTGGAGGTGGAACGGTATGGGACGGAGCGTAGAATTCATCAGTCGGGACCTCTCGAGTTTGATATTTAGGTTCAATGAGCCTCTGACCAGTCTGTGATCGCTCCCGGTCTTAACCGCATTGATCACAGAGACATCATTGAATACTTGTCTCCTCGTCGACAGGATGAAGTCTATCTCGTTTCTAGTTTTCCCATTGGGGCTCACCCAGGTCCATTTACGATGTGCCGGCTTCCTGAAGAAGGAATTCATCATAAAGAGACCCTCCTTCTCCATGAAGTCAGCCAACATCTGGCCTCGGGGGTTCCGATCCCCGGTTCCAAATTGCCCCACTTTCAGCTCATCACCGATTGGTTTGCCCAGCTTCGCGTTGAAGTCCCCCATGACCACAGTGAAATAAGAGTTCGAGGTATGTATGGCTCTGGAAATGTCCTCATACATGACCTCGACTGCATCATCGGAGTATGTCGAAGTAGGTACGTATACCTGTATAACCTTCAGCGAATACCGCCTGGTATTCGCGATTCTGAGTATAAGGTATGCAACCCTCGTCGACACACTCTCGATTTTCACTACGTTGTTCACGAGGGACTTGTGGACTATGAACCCGACACCACCTTGGGATAGTTGGTCACCCTCCCGGTAATAGAGCAGGTTTCCGGATTTCAGTATTATCGAGTTCTCCCCCTCTCTTCGGACTTCAGATAATCCTACAATATCCCAATGTAACCTGCTCAGTTCTTCCTCCAGTTCGGTTATCTTCTCGTCGGACCGCAGTGTTCGTGTGTTAAACGTTGCCAGGGCCAGAGGTCGTCGTTTTTGGTAACGTGGAATCTGCCGGGGATTCTTAGCACCCCCTGCCCTGCCGTAACCACGGCTGTTACCACGGCTGGGAATAGCAGGGCTGCCGGGGACTGGGGGCCGCGGTTTAGTTGTGTCCATCATTTGAGGGGATTTGCCATAATCGCCACGCTTGGCAGACGGGTTGGCGATCGCAGTAAGGTGAACATGGTACTCAGTAGAACGCTGCTGCCCGTTCTCTGGTGTATATATTTCCCTCGGGACGACTTTTACGTCCCCCCACGGGATGAGAGGGGGTGGTGATATTCTTAGGCCGTCACCACACTTATCGATAATTAATCTTATTAGGCACAGCCATTTCATAAGTTTTAATAATTTTTAAGACATTACAATTATATTTACTATTAAGTACCCCTATATAAAATTGTATAAGTATCCCATTATATAAAATTGTCAAATATGTCAAATAATTCTACTAATAATAAATAAATTAATAAATACGTGTAACTTATTTATATTCGGCCCAAAATTATGTCCATCTATGGAATTAGTATTTTCTATTTACTTAATTTATATCTTATATTTAAAATATTCGTCAAGGGAATGGAAACATCTATCAATAAGCCATTGACATAGAGCGGTTTTGAAGCGATTTACTGTTAGATTTTGGATTACTACTGGTAGTTTATTATATAGTCTTATGGCCATTGGATAGCAGCTTCTATAATATAAATGACTTTTCATTCTTGGTAGAACCAGTTTGTTAGGGTACCTTGTATTAAGTGCAATCGTATCTCCAAGACGTTCAAATAAGTATTGGTGGGTTTTAACAAAAACACAGCATTCAAATATATAGAGAGAGGGGACCGTTAAGATTTCCAAGCTTTTAAAAAATGTTTTGCATGAGGTTAGCGGTGGTAAATCGCAAATAGCGCGGACACATTGTTTTTGTGCAATAAATACCTTATTAATTAGGACAGTGTTTCCCCAAAGAACATTACCATATCTCAGAGAAGATGCCACATATCCGTGATAGGCCATAAGGGCCGTTTTTTGATTGGCAACTTTACTCAAGCGCCATAAGGCAAAAACAAAACGATTAATTTTTTTTATAATTCTTTCCGCGTGAGGTTTCCACGTGCAGCTTCTATCCAGTGTTAGCCCTAAAAAAATGACCTCATTCATTTCTTTGATAATTTGGCCATCATATATGACTTGAAGTTTTAACGTAGGCTTTTTATTATTGAATTGCACATAGTGGGTTTTGTTGATATTTACTTGCAAATTGTTTTTCTGAAGCCAAGTTATTATAGCATGTACCGTATCGTTGATTTCTTTATTATAGTCTATAAAATTATTTTCTGTTATGACTACTGCAATATCGTCTGCGAAAAGTGAGTAAAAGTAGTTTGTGACTTTTGGGAGATCATTTATGTATAGCAGAAACAATAAAGGACCTAAAATACTACCTTGCGGAACTCCTGTATTATTATGCCTGGTACTAGATTTCGTTTCTGATACTTCTTTCTGGGGATTCATATTACTGATTGCAGTATATTGAGACCTGTCCTTGAGGTAGCTTTGCAACCATTCATTTATTAAACCACGCAAGCCATACCTTTCACATTTGTAAAGAAGAGTATTATGATCGACAAAGTCAAATGCTTTACTCATGTCAAAAAAGACGACGCTGGTGCGTGTCTTTTTATCAACATTTTCATTAATTTTAGACACTAGTTTAAAAGCTGCCAATGTTGTTGATTTACCTTTCTGAAATCCGTTTTGCTCAGTTCTAAGTACTTTGTATCTATTTAAGAATTGAGTAATACGTGAGTGCATTAACTTCTCAATTACCTTAGATAACACTGGAATCAGAGCGATCGGTATATAATTGTTTATTTCCGTTTTGTCACCTTTTTTGTATAAGGGTTTAATGACGGATACCTTCAACCTTTGCGGAAAAGTGCCTTCAGAGAACGACCTATTAATGAGGTAGGTTAGCACAGGTGTAATAAATGAAGCACTGTGCTTTAAGATGTGTGTGGGCACTTCATCATATCCTACTGATGTCGTATTGTTTAGTAATAATATTGTTTTATACGTTCCGGTTGACTAACAGGCAAGATATATAAACTAGCATTAATGGGTAAAATTGAGTTATTGATTTTAGATTGTGATGTTGGTACAGTATTATTATTACATGTCAATTCTATAAAATAATTATTAAAGGCATTTGCAATGTCTGAACTATTTGTCAAAGAAATGTCATTATAAATAAGTTTTGTAATATATTTACTCTCATTATTTATGTTGGTATTTTTAATTAAATTCCATGTCGACTTGCATATATTTTTAGAGTTACGTACAACTTTTTCATTATGTAATTTTTGGGCAGTAAGTATCACTTTTTTTTAAATGTTTATTATAATTTAAGTATTTTGTTTTATGTTGTAAGGATTTCGATTTATAATAGGTATACCGCAAATCTCTTTTTTTTTACACACGATTTTTTAAGACCTTTTGTAATCCAATTTGCTGATATCTTATGGTTATTTCTTATCTTTTTTCTAAATATTGGAAAACACAGCCTAAAGAATAATACGAAAGTGTCGTGAAAAGTGTTAAAAGCTAAGTTAAAATAATTTTCGTCATAAACATCTGACCAAGATAGAGCAGATAAGCATTCAATAAATTTTAATATGTTGGAGCAATGGTAGTCGCGTTTAAATACATACCATTCCCTGATGGGTACTATTTTATTTGAAATTGGAACTTTTAAATTTGCGCAGTGTCATGATCTGATAATCCCAGATGAAGTACTTGGCTAGTGGCATCAGGAACATTACTGAGGATTTGATCGAGACATGCATTTGCACGGGTGGGTTTATTGATGTGTATCTGATAGTTGTTATTTAGAGTTATTCTTTTAAATTCATCTAAAGATTTACTTTCTTTAAGCAGATCAATATTGAAATACAATTTAAAATTTTAGTCTGCGTCTTAATTTTTCAATTACATACTCTAAATTACGCAGGAATATATCAGGATTACTGTTTGGAATCCTATATATGCAAATAACTATACATTTATATAGTGCAATTTCGATTCCACAACATTCAAATGAACGCTCAGTGCATAATTCATCCATAAAAGGGACCTTTTTTACTTCTATGTGATTTTTACAGAGTATGCAAACTCCACCGCGTCTTTGTCTAATACGAGAGTAGAAATCTGTAATCTTATATCCTTTTAAGACTAGGTTTAATTCGTCACCTGCTCTGAGGAATGTCTCACATAAACAGATTATATCTACATATATATTTTTTGTTAACAATTCACTTAGCGTAATTTGAGTAAGGTCCAATTTGCTAAGTATACCAGCTATATTTTGATGGAAAATAGTTAAGTGGCTGGTCTCATTTCCCGAGCCGTCATTAAAAAAGTATCTTTTAAGTGATGTTCTGCAATCTTAGGTGGAGACTTAGTCTTAGGATTATCCAGAGGCAACTGACTGTTATGTGAACCTGCTTTGGATGTGGGTCTAGTTTTTTTTACGAATGAAAAATAATGTAAAATAGTTTGCTGTTTAAAATACCTTACAACCTTATTTGTTGACTTGAATAGACGATTGTTATATTCCACCGGCCTACCAGTAGACAACCGCTTTGACGAATATTTAAAATTAAGGAACTTTTCGTTATAATCTAGACAGTTTATCGTATAATTTAGTGATCTACAAGTATCAACTAATAAGTTACCCGTTCTATGTTTAATATTTAGGAAGTGACAGTTTGGAAAATTATTGCATATGAGTTGAAATTGATTATTTAACGGTCTACAATTTAGAAAACGATTGTATACAATATTTAACAAAATAACCGTAGTTTTTTGTAACGATTTTAAGACATAACATATTTCACTTAATATTTTTAAGTTGTTAGAGTCATTTTCCCCTACACATAATATTACTTTATCCTTATCTGAGATTGTCCTAGAGTTGTAGTGTTTGAGAACCTCTTCGGATCTCGCATAAGGTTTTATGGTGCTCGATATTGAATATTCTTCATATCTGGTGCTAAGTCTTGACTCTGTCAGCTTTGCAGCTAGCCCGCTGCATTGTTGGGTACCAAATATTAAATTTTTTCTTCTTTCTTGAATTTCACCGGTGTGCTATCGTTTTTTGTCTGTATATGTTTTATTGTCGTTAGGTATGTTTACTGCTTTTTCCGTAATGGTTGCTTGTTCTTGTTGTATTGAGGAGTCTTCATTTATCATTTTCTGTTGGTTGCTTATAATACATAGATTCCCGTCAAATTGTTTGGAGCAATCGTTATTTCGTTTAGAAGTAGTATGGGAGTTAAGTTTATATTCTGGAGCCATGGAACTCTCTGGTGATTTTGCCAAATTTTCTCCAAAAGTATTGTGCAAAGGAAAAGAAAAATATTCATGTTTCTCATAGTCTTCTGAGGATACTGCATTTCCTAATGATTGTGACTGACCCGATGCGTCGCTTGAATTTTGTGATATCTGCTGGTCATCAGTAGAGATAGTTATCTGTTCCTTTAGTTTTTTTGATCTATGGAGAAGAATATCATTTGTATTATAGCAGATCCTAGATTTTTTACGTCTCCTGCTAATGGGGGTCATCATAATATTACTGTCTTCAAAATGAACTTTTTTATAATTGTTTATGATATTATGACATTTTTGTAGCTCGTTCTTAAGACTCGTTACTTCCAAGTTTAGGTTGTCGATTTCATAGTTAGCTATTTGCAATTCATATGTAAGTTTTTGTAATTCTTCTTGACTTCCTTGACTAACAGATATGTTTGGTTCACTTAACATTGTCATATCCTTTGAAGATGAAGTACTCGTAGTAGAAGTATCGAGCATTGAGTTGTAACTGTTGTCTTGTCGATTTCTAAACGTTACATGTTCATCCATTTTTGATAATATTAACTTTAATAATTGACAAAAACTTTTGCAACTTACTGGGCTCGAACTGTCGACCTTTTAGAATGCAGTGCGGAGTAGTTGAGGCTTTGGCCGCTAGGCCAGAATCACTTAATATATGTTTGCGAAAAAGACGAGTACTTAGTAATAGACTTTATTACTGTGTAGGGAATGACCTTGAAAAGTGAAAGGCACGGTGTGTAGGTCGTTCACCTTTGTACATCACATTTGCAAGTCACTGCACTTTGTTAGGATTTCTTGATTATTTCTTTTTAATGTTTTACTAATTTCACTTAGTCACTGCTTTGAGATGATAATTCACTTTATGGTTAATTGATGTTATTCACGTATTGATGGAATTATTTGTGATAAAGGTTGGGTTTAATGATTTATTACAATATATTAGAGTTTAGAACGCACGAAATGACATTCGTACACCGCGCGGGTTGCGGGGGAACTGTGCCCCGCGGTATCACCTACACTAAACATTATAATCGGATATATAGACGGTCACCGTAGCCTAGTTGGTAGTGCTCCTGCCTACGAAGCTGGTGGTCCTGGGTTCGAATCCCAGTAAGTGCAAATATTTGTGCTATGAGCACGAATATTTTTTTCTGATTCATGGATGTTTTCTATGTATATAAGTATTTATTTATCTATATAAGTATGTATATCGTCGTTGATACCCATAGTACAAGCTTTGCTTAGTTTTGGGCTAGGATGATCTGTGTGACATTGTCCCTAGATATTATATTATATAAGGTATACCTTGTATATCCGAATATTACTACTGTTAGCGACGCACAGTAGCTTAGTTATATTATTTATATTGGATGTAGTTGCACCTATAAACCTACTTGTTATGTTTGTGTACTGGCAGTCCACACCGTTCGTGAAGCGACAGTGCATGCGCGCTGCGATTACCATGGCAACCGTTTTTTGTTACCTTTTTTCCATTGTTCGCCACAGATTACATTTTAAACATTGTTCATATTTTAGTATAAACCCTTAATAGTGTTTTCATATTGTTCAATTCTCGCCTTACACCGTTAACAACTACAAAGTTTTATCAGTATCCGTTACGTAGTTTTCGCGTGAAAGAGAACCAAACATTAAATTAAAATTAAAATATAATTTATTAGCAGTCGAGTAATTGTACAATTTGATTTACAGTGATAGCCTCACTAGGCAAAGCCTGTATCGAAGCTGTCGATGTGATCCGATTACCTAATAGCTAGGACTTAAAATTAGCCTATAATAAAACATTGGAAAACATAGACATTATAATAACAAAAAATTTATTAAAAATTGATTAAATTAAATTATAAGGAGAATTACAATGATTATGAATAAATAATATAGCAATAAATTAATTAATTAAAATTATATTTGCCGAAACGTATACGTCTAATGTGTGTGTGTGTGTGTGTGTGTGTGTGTGTGTGTATGTGTGTGTGTGTGTGTATGTGTGTGTGTGTGTGCGTGAGTGCCGACTGCGCAAATCGAGTAGACTGGAAAGTTACGTTAAATTAATGTTCTCAGAAATTGCTCAGTTTCGTTATAGTCAATATTTGCAATATAGTTTTTTACCTTTATTTCAGCTTCTCTTTGTGTACTTAATCTGATGTCACATTTGGAGACGAGTTTATTGTATATAAAGGGGAACATATGATTTTGGAATCTTTAGCGAACGAAGCTTTGGTTTTACATTTCGGGAATTTAAAGTCCCGAAATGTAAAACCAAAACTTCGTTCTAGATAAAACCATATTATGGTAATTCGATGAGGTTTTTACAGATTTATGTGTGCACAGGGCTGCATTCAGTAGATACAATTTACGAATGCTGAGGACACCAGCTTGCTTATACAATTCTGTAGTAGGGAATCTCATGGGTTTCTTAAGCATGACTTTGAGAATCGACCTCTGTGCTCTTTCAACACCAATCATATGTGAAGTGTAAGCGCCTCCCCATACGTTAATGCAGTAGGTGAAGATCGACTGTCAGAGTGATATGTAAATGGATTTCAGTAGATCTTTATATGCAACATCTCTAAGTTGCCTTACAGCGTAAATAAGCTTCCTGGCTCTTGCAGATAACGCCATAATATGGCTTCGGAATGTGAGTTTCTCATCGAGTGTTATGCCGAGATATTTTATGGACTGTGTTCTTTGAACCACGTTACACCCGCAAGTGCTGTTTTCGATATTACAAGTGTGTATCTGTATTTGTGGGCAGCAAGAGGGTGCAGATGCACTAGTTTTATGGAAAGATATGAATTTCGTTTTACTTGTATTGAGTGTGAGCAGGTCATCACTAAGCCATTTGGCAATTATTCCCATACTTAGAGAAGCATTAGAACTACATCTAATCCAAGAAGTATCGTAAAATATTACTGCAGTGTCATCAGCATAACAGATTACTTTAGCATTATGCAATGGTAGGGACGAGAGCTCATTGATATAGAGCAGAAATAACGTTGGGCCTAAGACGCTGCCTTGCGGAACGCCGAAAGAGGTTTCTTGAGTAGTACTTTGCCATGAATCGCCTCTGACAATCTGTTTTCTATTTGTAAGGTAGCTGCGAAACCAGTCTAACACCACTCCCCTAATACCGATGTTCTCTAGTCTCTGTAAAAGGATTGGAATGGAGACGGTATCGAACGCCTTAGCAAGATCGAGAAATACACCAATGCATGCCCGGCCACTATCTAGATGTGACACAATTTCATTTGTTAGTAGGTTCACGGCATCTTCTGTTGACTTATTTTTTGGAAGCCGAACTGGGCGTCAGATAGTGAATTATTTTCCTCAAGATATTTTACAAGGCGTCGATTAACCACTCTCTCCAAAATCTTTGAAAAAGCAGGAAGCAAAGATATTGGGCGAAAATTATTCGGTAGGGAAGAGTCGCCTTCTTTGTGTATCGGGATTATAACCGCAGTTTTCCAGTCAAGTGGGACAGTACCAGTCGATAAAGTTTGATTTATTATTGTCACTAGAGGCTGTACAATATAATTATTTATATTTTTAAGCAGTAGGTTAGAAATACCATCTATTTCCGATGAGCTATTGTTTTTCCAGCTAGCTATAATATCCTCAACCTCTTTGCAGTCGGTTGGCTTGAAAGAGAAAGAATTTAGAGGTGAGTTTGAGCTATAACTTTTTTGTGCTAGAGATTTTTGGGTTGTGTTTAGCTTATCTAGTATTTTATTAGCATAACTTTGATCCATCGATGCGAAAAACTCGTTATGCATCCAAACTCAAAAACTTTCGCATTTCTAATATTCATAGGATATTCTACATTATTTATTTGGAAATATATTTGGCCCGGTTCGAGTCTAAAATGATTTTGGGGATTTTCTATAAAACTTCAAATTTCTCAGCATAAACCCGAAGTCTGGGAGTTGGCGGTATGATACCCCCGTGCCTCGGTGAGCACGTAAAGCTGTTGGTCCTGTACCTGACGTCTTTCCGGTCGTGTCGTTTGGCGTCCCATCGGATCATGAGGGTTATGGAATAGAAAGTACTCCTGTGATTGCGCACACACTTGTGCACTATAATATGTCCCGCGAAGATGGCTAAGCTCTATTGAGACTGGCCGCCGTAGCCGAAATTCGGCTAAGAGAACGTTATTATTAGGCGTCTGATACCAGTGTGTATTATTTATTATCACCATATTACAGAATACAAAAAGCAGTCGTTAAGTGAAGTTTAGATCTAGAGAAAAATGTGCATGATTTTATCATGCCAGCACATTTTGGCTTTGAATAAGTAATCAAAATAATAATAGTCTATTCTACAATTGTAGATTCTCTTTATTTCAATTTCACGCTGACACTTGGTTGCTTACAACCTGCGCCGATTAAGATTTCATTTGATTAAAAATGCACCATTTAAACTGCATACTTATGGCTTCAAAGTCTTACTCGAAAACCGGGAACCTCAATGTTGCCTGAACCTGAATTAGTCTACAGTATTCCCTGCTTGTCGCGCTAGGCAACTGAATCGATCTGGTGTAGATATCGGTATTTCTGTCGACGGTCCACAAGATGTTAACTGTTAACCTTGTTATAATAGTGGTAGTTTCTATCTTTAATTTAAGACCAAATTTTAGGTAATGTAGTGTTTATAAGTTTTTGTTTTGTAAGAATATTGTAAGTGTTGTATGCACCTGTAAAAGTAAATCACACAGAACTTGTATTTAATCATGAACAAATTGTAAAGTAGCATTGTGAAATGTCGATGGTGTATCGTTTATCTATACATATAATAAAATCGTAGGAAAGTCGAAACTGTACATTGAATATATTTTTAAAAGAATACTTGGGCTTGATCTACAATCGATATCGAAGCCAAAAATACAGTTTATAGAATTTTTGTCTGTGTGTCTGTTTAGCCCGAACATACATATAGACATGTATGTAATCCGGGCTAAAATCAAAAAGTGCTGCATGGATTTACTTCAAATTTTACGTGAATATTACTAAGAGGAGGGAGGGAAGATATGGGGGAGGAACTGTGATAATTTATATAGTTTAACGCGGGTAAAACCGCGGTGCACAACTAGTAAATAAATAAATAAAAATGGGCCCAAGTGGGTGTTAATACCCAAGTACTGAATAAATTTCGTTAATTCTTATTTGATTCGGCATCTACATCTACGTACACATGCCACGTATTATCTCCATCATATCAGCCAAGAGACGTCTCCAGCTAGACCAAGGCCTCCCCCAAAGATCTCCACAATTGCCGGTCTTGGGCTACCCGCATCCTGAATATACCCGCATACCTGAATCAAATATAATAGCTCACTTAGGACCCTTAAATTGATCCTCGGTGCTTTTGCAGCTGGCTTCTCTAGTTGCAAATCTCTCATTTTTTTTTATTTTTTTTTATTTTATTTATTTATTTGGAAAACAAACAGTTGTACAACATGAGCTTATAAACTAAAGTAATAACACAGTGTAATGTTAGGAGTACAACCCACGACGTTTTCACAGATTACTAAAACACACACACAAATAATAATAATATGTAGAGTGCTGTGAAGTCTAATGCTAAGAGGTTATTATACACTACAATATAGGCTTATAGCTAGGTAAAACGTAACTATACAAAGAACAACGAATGTGAAATATCAAACAATAAAGTAATAACAACCAACTTTTATGTCTTCAGCTAAATCCCAAAGACCATTAAAAAAAAAGAGGCAGAACAGTGAAAAAAAAAATACAGATCCTTAATATAAACATAAATACGATAAACAATCAATGTCTGTTAAGAGTACTTTTTCCAAGATAGAGGCTTTTAAAAATTTCTTTTTTGAAGATGTGTTCCGACAAGGAAAGTATATCCACTTTTTCAAAATTTTTATTATAATTTTTTAATATTCGGTGAAGGGGTGCTCGTTCCCCAGCATTGGTTCGACACTTAGAGGTGGCAAATAGAGGATACTCTCTAACTACTCTACGGATCACTGTTCTTGGCACAATGTAGGATATTTTATTGACCACTTCGATGCAATCGTACCGATGGTGTATAAGACCGTGTAAAAACGTAGCCTGCAGTAATAAGCGTCTTGATTTTAGAGATATCATATTAAATTTTAATAATGTTTCTTTATAGGGTTGTATGACCAGACGGCACTTATATGACATCCTTTTAAGATATCGCTTTTGTATATTCTCTATAGCAGAACTATATTTATCGTAATAGGGGCTCCAAATGACACAAGCATACTCAACTTGCGGACGAACTAGTGCGTAAAAAAGATTTAAATAAGTTTTAAAACGCCTGAAATCAGTTGAAGCTCGCATAATAAAATTAAACATTTTAAAGGATTTTGCGATAATAGTGTCAATGTGTAAGTTCAAATGCAGTTTATCATCAAGTATAACACCGAGATCAAGTACATTGGTGTCATAAGATAGGGTTTCTTTACACAAAATATACGCCCTTCGGATTACCTTTTTCTTCTTTGTAAAATGTATACATTTACATTTAGGTAAACTAAGTTTTAATTTATTTTTATCACAGTAATTAGTGAGTCTGTCGAGGTCTTCTTGTAAGTGATTACAGTCATTAAGGGATGTGATCGTTTTAAATACTTTAAGGTCATTGGCATACAACAGAAAATCACTATGGTGAAAACATTGATTTATATCGTTTCTATAAATTATAAACAATAGTGGACCCAATATTGAACCCTGGGGTACACCTGACGTTACCAGATATGACTTTGACTGATGCCCGCTGATTATTACAGTTTGGGTACGGTTAGTAATGTAGGAATGAAACCAGCGTAATAGATTTCCTCGGATCCCGTTAAATGCAATTTTATTTATGGTCAGTATTTCATGGTCGACCCGATCGAACGCTTTTTTTAAATCCGTATATACTGCATCTGTTTGGGAACCCTTGTCCATATTTTCAAATAAGACATTTGTAAAAGCCATTAAATTAGTAATAGTTGATTTTCTTTTTACAAAGCCGTGCTGTTGAGGTATAATGTTATTGTGAATGAAAGGGTACAGTTGAAGGTGGATTAGCCTTTCGTAAAGTTTTGCTAAACAAGATAGTATTGAGATAGGCCGATAATTCTCTATATCATGTTTTGAACTGCCTTTATGGATTGGCATAATGTGTGCCTTTTTCCATATATCAGGGAATAAACCTTCATCATTGCACTTATTAAATATTAGTGACAAGGGTTCACAAACAGAATTAGCTGTATATTTAAAAAAGTGAGGAGGGATGCCATCCGGGCCTGCACTTTTGGTATTATCCAAATGTTTTAACTGTTTTTTTATTGTAGTTATATTAAAATGTATACTATGTAAAGTACTGAAATTGTTTTTAGAGTTATCGCTAAAATTGTACCAGTCAGAGGTAATATTTGAAGGTTCAAAAACTGATTGAAAAAATGACGAAAACATATTACATATTACAAAGAGATCATTAGATGTTTTATTTTTGAACGACATTTGTGATGGTATCCCGTTACTACTACGTTTATTATTTATATAGGACCAAAAGGATTTAGCATTTTTAGGGATATTGTCTTCTACACTCGTCAAATAGTTCTCGTAACATTTAGTACACTCTGAACTAAAACGCCCTCTGTATAGTGAGAATACTTCGTAGTCAGACAAGTTACCGTATTTTTTCCACTTTTGCCACGCTTTTCGTTTGTATTTGAAAATATGTATTAAAGCTGGAGAGAACCATATGGGATAATGAGAGTTTCTAGGTCTGGAACGAGGGACGCGTTTTTTGATAATACCATAAATAATATCATAAAATTTATCAACTGCATCCTTACCGGATAAGCTACCAACAGAATCTTTCCAGTTTACGTCATTAATGTCTTTATTAATAGTACTGTAATCCGCTTTGAAGTAATTGTATTTTAGCATTGGCTGCCATATGAGGCTATAGCCTCTTTACATCATTCTGTCTCCCGCTTTGCTCTGGAGGGAAGTGGAACTATTCATTTTCTAACTTTTGTCTTTCTGATTAAATTCGTTGTGGGATCCAAGACAGTTAAAGCCATTCCCCGGGACATGCCTGAGCCTCACCGTTCAGTGTCATTTCATTGTGTGCCACTGTTGATCTTGGCTTACAGGAGTTGCAGTGGTGGATAAAAAAAACCCGCATCCAGCGGCTTCCAGTGACCCTCACAATATTATCCGTCCATCTTGTAGGGGGCCTGCCAACGCTATCGCTATCGAGAGATGATTAACGATTTTTATGGCCGGAATTGGATGGTATTGCTCTGGACAACGTTTACTTTCAACGAGACGGCGCTACGTGCCACATAAGCAATGAAACCATTGATCTTTTACGAGAAAAGTTTCCGGACCGTGTTATCTCTCGAAGAGGTGATAACAATTGGCCACCGAGATCTTGTGATTTAACACCTTGTGAAATTTTTGTTTGGGGCCACATGAAAGAGAAGGTCTACACCAACAGCCCAGTGTCGATTCAAGACCTCAAAGATGGAATTCGTGAGGCTATCGAAGACATAGGGCAGCCACTCTGCGATTTGGCTATGGAAAATTTCATGAAAAGGATATTGTCCTATAAGTGTGGTCGTGGTGGTCATTTGCCTGATGCTATTTTCCACTATTAACGGCATACCTTCCTCTTTATAATGAAATAAATATCCGATCATTAATATTAAAAATAGCATTTTTCTTTGAATATCAAAATAACACCTCTTATTGGAAAACCCTGTATAACCAAATTCGTATTTTAAACGAGCATTAGTAATTAGAAAATTTCATAAATGATTCGCTATACTTAGGAGCATTTGATATTTTAGTAACAATTAAACAACTCTTGAGGTTAACAATATATTATAATAGTACCTATAGGAGACAGATATTCTGTAATTAGAATAATAATTTACTATTAATATTATTTCCTCAACAACAGCAGTTTATAAATAAAACAATTACATACATTATTGGTTCGGTATAAAAGCAATAATAGTAGGTACATAAATAAGGTTGAATTTAATGAATCATTACTTTACTATGAGTATTATTATAAATGCGTACGAGGTCCTGGGTTCAAATCCCGGGTCAGCCCAAAAGTGATTTTGGGACTTAAGTCTAAAAAAAAAATCTCATCGCGAAGGCTGGGAGTTGGTGGTATTATACCCCCGTGCCTCGGAGAGCACGTAAAGACATCGGTCCTATACCTGACCTCTTTTCGGTCGTGTCGCTAGGCGTCCCATCGGATCATGAGAGTGATGGAATAGAAAGTGCTCCTGTGTTTTCGCACACACTATAATATGTCCCTCGCAGATGGATAATCTCTGTTGAGACTGGCCGCCGTGGCGGAAATTCAGCTAGGAGGACATTATTATTATTATTATAAAAGCGTAAGTTACTCTGTATATCCGTCTGTCGCGCTTTCACGCCTAAACTACTGAACCCATTTTAATTAAATTTGGTACACAGATAGTCTTGAGCCTGATAATCCCTTGAAATGATGGACAGAATTCCATTGTGGATATTTTTTGGCGACGCCATTGTACAAAAATACACATTAGAGTATAGATGGATAGAGTAGAGATGCATGCATCTCCATGTTTGTAATCGAGCTGAGGTGGTCTTTATTCTGCCAATAATTTATGATCGCTATTATATTGACAATTATTTTATTTTGTATACCTCTAAATTCTCTTTGAGACTAGCCATCTGCATACTATCACAGGGGCACTATTATTTATTTATTTATTTAGGTTCACCAACAATTACTTAAACTAAAAATATACACCACTTTCATGCAATAATACAAGTAATAGCGTAGTAATTACTTAAATGTAAACACCGCATTTAAAATAACAAGACAAGTGTGTTGATGTTAGTAAGCTAAAATAATAAAATTAAGTACATAAAGAAAATAAAATCATTGCAATGTGAGTCCAATTTAAGTGTTTTAACTTATTATCACTTAGAATTGCACCAAATTTAGTTAAATTACTGATCCAGATCAGGTAACCCACTAATTGTTGCTTTAATTTTAGCTAGGCTATCGAAATGAAGATCAATTTGATCGCTGCAACCATTAATAGTCTTACATAATCTGGAACAAGGAGAATTAGCACCTAATACAGTCCTTCTAAGCGGTGGAAAGAGTGGTGTGATCGAGTAGCGAGGGAGCCGCGATGGTACTCGTAAGTTGAAAACAGCAAGAAGTCTGGGGCAATCAATTTTGGAGCTAAAGACCTTGCATGCAAACATAGCCTCATTAAGATGCCGGCGATTGGCCAAAGATTTTATGCGGAAGTATTTCAGACGACATTTGTATGAGCGAATTTTTTTAGCTACGCCATTAGAGAAAGCGAGATGCCACACAAACCGTTTTTGTATCCGTTCTAGACGCAATGAGTGCGTGGCATAGTGCGGCCGCCAGACTACACTGCAGTATTCTAAGCACTATCTATCTATCACTCTCATGAACCAAACTTGCGACATGACCAGAAAGGGGTGAGGTACAGGACCTACTTCTTTACGTGCTCTCCGGGGCACAGGGGTGTAATACCGCCAACTCCGTAACTTCCAGTGGTTACTGAGAAATTTTATTTACAATAAATCCTAAATTCAGTTGTTACCGCTCGACCAACGAGGATTATGCTGATTCTACTAAAGTGTACTATAGGCCACTTCTAAGTATTTATTTCAAAATTACGTATCCTCAAATGTCTGACTGAGTTTCCACCCCGTGAAGTTACTGCGTTTTACTGTATCATATGAGCACTATATAGCTTGTGCATCATTTCAGTAACATATTTCAGCAACTATGCAGGCGTAGTATGAAACTTTAGAGTGCAACTTGAAATCCTGTAAGGTTAAACTTTATGATAAACAGCGCCATCTGTTGTGAGGTGTTGGAATGTTGTAAAGTTTAAAACGATAAGGGTGCTTTTACACCAGTGATGTGCTATGCAGATGTGCTGCAAAAATGTGAGAGCAAAGCTTTACATAGTTTCTGTGAAATTAATAGTTTTAATTTTCAATTCGTAATGTACAGATGCCAGTACATCAAGCTACCCCAATCTGTCAAATTTGCCCAATAGAAAGTGAACCTTATGATAATGTGATAAAGTTGAAAATCTATAAAAGAATTTTGACAGATTGGGGTAGCTGGATGTGCTGGCGTCTGTACCATTTCACATAATTTTGTTGTAACGCTGGTACATGAAGCTGAAACCCTTGGTAGGGTTCAAAACGGAACCCTCATAGATTCGTCATATCTGTCTGTCTGTCCTTATGTGACAGCCACTTTCACCGCAATTTCCCTTCCATTCAATCAACTACTACAAGAAAGTAAGAAGGAGGAATAAGGGGGGTTTTGGTTGTTTTTGGGGTTTTTTCCCTTCTCTTACTACTACTCGGTCGACGGTCACCGTAGCCTAGTTGGTAGTGCTCCTGCCTACGAAGCTGGTGATCCTGGGTTCGAATCCCGGTAAGTGCAAATATTTGTGTGATGAGCACGAATATTTGTTTCTGAGTCATGGATATTTTCTATGTATTTAAGTATTTATCTATCTATATAAGTATGTATATCGTCGCCTGGTACCCATAGTACAAGCTTTGCTTAGTTTGGGGCTAGGATGATCTGTGTGACATTGTCCCTAAATATTATTATAAAAATATTACTATGTTGCCGTGCCCTATTATACACACGATTGCAATAAAGATTGAATTGATTGATTGAACTTTAAGATTCCCCTTCATGGGCGCGTCCGACTCGCACTTGGCCGCTTTTTTTTTTCTTAAAACTACCGCGGGACTATCCCTGTGCCATGTAATACACGTTTCGCTCAAAACCTTAACATGCACCAGTCCACCACAAAGTTAAGGGAAAGAGATAGATAAAGATATATTTTTTGCAATTATGCTAACTGCGCTAAATTGCCGCGCTCTGCCGTTAAGCTGAAACCGATACTTTAGTCTTTTGTTTATGATCTGTGCACCTAGGATGCTCTCTCTGCACCACCCTAAGGTTCATTGGCAGAAAATGCCTAGGGCATAAGTCCGCCTTTGTACTATTTGATGTGCATAAAGTATTTAATAAATAAATACACACGGGTAGATAAAATTTAGGAGTCTCTTACTAACACCCTCCCGGAGGATGTAGGTGTAATATATCCCGAAACACGAGTGTATGCACATAGTAACTTGACGGCTATTGCACTACAAGTGCATAAAGAGATCATACGGGTAAGGGTCCGTTCACACAACCTGCTCGGAGAGCATCGGCGCGCATTTTTCTTGTCACACTGACCGGATCGTATACGCTTGGAATTAGTCGGAGAGGAGCCGCCAACTATTTCACATAGACCGGCTGGAAGCGATCTGAAAGCGGATGCGCCCGGAGCCGGTCGGATGCGCTCGGAGCCGGTCGGATACGCTCGGAGCCCATCGGGTGCGCTCGCAGCCGGTCGGATACGCTCGCAGCCGATCGGATACACTCGCAGCTAGTCTGATGCGCTCGAAGCCGGGTGGATAAACTACAAAGGAAGTACCATATTCCACGCAGTCCAAGTTTTGTTTTCGGTGTTAATGTGTGCTTTTGGAACATGGATTTAGATAGCTCCGATGAAGAAATATTTTTGTTAGCAAGATTTTTTGAAGCAGAACAAAACAAACGAATGTCCAAGCGGAGACAAATATGGGCAAAATATGGGCAAAGTGGGGTAGCGCGCACGCAATCGCAGCCGATCGGCTGCACGAGCGAGAAAGAGAACGCAATCGGAGCTGATCGGCTGCGCGAGCGAGAAAGAGCATGCAATTGGAACCGATGGGCTGCGTGAGCGAGAAAGAGCATGCAATCGGAGCCGAACGGTTGCGTGATCGGAACCGGTCAGCTCCTCTTATTATTTCACACCAAGCGCGTTTAAGCATTCTTAATGACAAAAGCAGTGCAGATGCAAAAATAAACCTTACTACAAATACTAAAAACTCTGTTTTCAACGTGATAAGAATCTGCTCTCCTCTCCGAGCCGGTCTGTGTAAACGGACCCTAAGGGTTCTTTTCCACCAGCGCAGCGATGTGTTTCGATTTGTTTCCAGCACGAGGCGACTGTTTGTGTGGACTATATATAGTTGTCCTGAGTCCGAGTGTGATTTATGTACGTGATAATTATTACTTTCATTTCGTAATACTTATTTAATTTATCTATACATATAATAAAATCGTAGGAAGGGCAAAACTGTACATTGAATATTTTTTTTAAAGCATACTTGGGGCGTGATGTACAATTGATAGCGAAACCAAAAATATAGTTTTTAGAATTTTTGTCTGTTTGTCTGTATGTATGTCCGGGCTAAACTCAAAAAATACTGCATGGATTTACTTAAAATTTTGCATGAATATTACTAAGAGATCGGGTCAACATATAGGCTACATATTATCACGCTATCACCTACGGGGCTGTGATAATTTATAAACTTTAACGCGGGTAAAACCGCGGGGCACAGCTAGTTGACAAAAATAATAATATCCTGGCACATTATTCACACACGGCATCTGATCCCAAACTAAGCAGGCCTTGTACTATGGAAACCAGATAACTGAAATATTACATAGGTACACTACTTTTCTTTTGTAAACACATATTTATATATATCATTACACCCAGACTCAGGACAAACAGACATGTTCATGCACACAAACATCTCTCGAACCCACGACCTGCGGCGTGAAAGGCAAGCATTTTCTAACCACGCCAACCGGCTCGTCAATTGATAGCATGATTGTATATCGGCGATACCAGGTTAAAGCTTTGCATTGCAATTAATGCTACAAAACTAAAATTGAATAGGCATTTAAACTTAAAACGCCTCTTTTCTAGAAGAGGCTTGAAAAAAGAAAGACAAAGTGAAAACATAACAACGTACTCAATAACAATCTAGAGAAAATGATACACTTGAAGGAGAAAAACTTAATACAACTTTTCACATTACTGAGACGATTTGGTTTGTTCGAGTTGATTCGATTTTTTTCCCTTCATTTCTTCGGCGCTTCCAGTTTGGTGGACTGAAAGCTATATTAACGGTAACCAAAAAAGTTCATAATAGACGGACATGATAGTAAAATATTGAAGAATCAAAGATTATTTTTTTAATATAAATGATTAGTTCTAAAAAAGTACTAACTAAAATACAAAAGATAATGAACAAAATAAATATTGAATTACAGAGTTGGCAACTCTGTAATTCAATATTTATTTTGTACATTCGCGTTTTGCGTTTTGCGCCTTCTTCAAATCTGATCTGATGATCGTAATCTTCAGATCAGATTTATTTTGTCATCAGAATATCATTTTCGTAATAAAATAATACTTTGTTTTTACAAAGTATTGTTTTATTATGAAAACAGTTTGTTTTACTTAAAACGTCAGTGGTGAATAATAATACCATGACCCAAATAAAAATATCAAATGAAATAAATAAGCAATATAAAACCAAACTAGTGCATTATACCTACCATGTCTTTTTGAGGCCATGTCTACAGTTATATAGTTTTATTATCTACTCAATAGTTATTGCCATACCATGTCGGGGAGAGAAAATAATATTGAAATTATATTCAAGAATTTAGATAGATAAATAGATTCTTTATTTGAATTTAATGTGGTAGTTACAAAGATGTCACCCTCCTCGAACAATATAATAAGTATAAATTATATTTAATAAACATAAATTTTATTTTGTTAGAAGAGATAAGATTTTTTTGACAGTAGTTTAGGTTCATCGTTTTAAGTCAATCCGTCAGTGACTTTTTTACCCGTAAGCAGCTAATACAAGACATTGCTAAAAACAAAAGGTTGGATATAAAATTATTTCAATATCTTAATTTATTAACGTAATCGTTTCTGGGTCTACAATTCTAATTATTTAAATCATAATCCACCATATCACGTTACGTTACTTACAGACGGACAGTTTCGGTCTTTGATAATAGAACCATAAATACTTAATATGATCGGGGTTAATGTGGTCAAAGACTGAACATTTTTCAAACCATCCTGGGTTTGAAAATTTACTAATAAACATTTCATAATAAAACCCTATGTATAAAAATTTACTAATAAATATTTCATAATAAAACCCTATGTATATTGTGTCTTTATCCGCCGATACCGGGATTTTTGGTGACCCTATCCAGAATTGTGAAGTTTGGCCATTTTGAATTATTAAGGGCTGAGAGTCATATTTTAAATTGAATTTATTAATTTAACAAGCTTTTTATGAAATATTATCATAATTTTATCGTTTCCGGGCCTCCATGGCTGTGGTCCGAGTAATGAATTTAAATGAGATTACTTCGTTAAATATTTAATTTGTTTGAATTTTTTATTTTTAAAGCAAATCAGCACTATTTTGGTGTATTTCAACCCGACTCTAGAAGATCCCTTTTTTGGAGACGGGCATTTCTATGTAATTCAGAATCTATGTGTCTCTGGCATCGTAACTACCGAAGATAGAGTAAATTCAATGTTGGCCGAATATTTTCACCATATTGTAATGTAATGTGTATTATAAATAAACTGGTCAAATTCCATTGAATATGCTGTGCAATTTTTTTATCAAATACATTTAGACTCATCGAACATTGAACAAAACATCGAATAATTGTACAGACGACAGCACATCCAGCTACCCCAATCTGTCAAATTTCTTCAATTAATTTTCAGCTTTATCACATAAGCATAAGGTTCAGTTTCAATTGGGGAAATTTGATAGATTGGGGTAGCTTGATGTGCTGGCGTCTGTACCATAAAAAGTGAATGTCTAAATACTAAAACGTTCATAATCGAATATTGTTCATATTATTTATTATTATTATTTGCGATGATACACTATCAGCTTAAAGCTGATGTGTGTATTTTTTTTTTATTTCTTTAAACTTTATTTACAACATTGTACAAAGGCGGACTTAATGCCGAAGGCATTCTGTGCCAGTCAACATTGGGGTGATGCAGAGATTACATGGTAGGTGTACTATGAGCTTAAAGAATAAAACTGAGAGTAAAAATGTAGATATTTCATAAAATACACAATACCTATATTATAATATACTAATATATATTCATATATAATATACATATACATATAAATAATACAAATAAATAAAATAATACTAATTTGATGATTCTGCCAATAACTTTTTGGTTATAATATGCTCCCGAGTTTTCTTTTTCAAAGAATAACGACTTTTAGCCATCCTGATTTCTGGTGGAAGAGCATTCCAGAGATTTTCAAGTACACTTTCAGTTTTCACTATTCATGTCCAATATAATGGTCCAGTCTGTTTTTAAAACAGTTCACAGAGGGTGCACTTATCACACTTTGTGGAAGCTTATTCCAGTCATCTACGACACGGTTTGGCGAAAAGTGTTTGCGTGGATTGCTTGATGCTGAAAGACCGTGAAGTTTAAGCGAGTGTGCTCTCAAGTGCCTATTTTGATTTTTCATATAAATGTTGGGCAAGTCAAGTGAGTTATAGCAATTAGTGAGTACTTTATAGGTCTCAATTAAGACGCGCCGTTTCCTCCGTTGTTATATGGCATTCGATCATTTGGCATAGTTTACCCAGATGCTTTGAGCTTCGATTTACTATCGAGTTAACGATGAAGCTACAATGGACAGCGAGCCGCGTTCCTTTTCTGTGTCTATATTATCACTTAAGTCATCGGTGACCCAGTGACCTAAATATTTAAATTTAGATCACTGTGTGACACAATGATACATCATTAAAGAGCATGAGTTCACTCTTCGCAACATAATGAGAGTTAACGAGGCTAAAGAAGTATGCAAGGATCGTGACAAGTGAAAATCCGTTGTTTCAGACTACCCTCTGGGACAGTGTGAGGCGTGAATTTATGTAGTAAATATTACATTATTGACGGTCACCGTAGCCTAGTTGGTAGTGCTCCTGCCTACGAAGCTGGTGGTCCTGGGTTTGAATCCCGGTAAGTGCAAATATTTGTGTGATGAGCACGAATATTTGTTTCCGAGTCGTGGATGTTTTCTATGTATTTAAGTATTTATTTATCTATATAAGTATGTATATCGTCACCTGGTACCCATAGTACAAGCTTTGCTTAGTTTGGGGCTAGGATGAACTGTGTGACATTGTCCCTAGATATTATAGATAGATATTATTATATTATTATCGGGCAGCCCAAAAGTGATTATAGGACTTCTGTGAAATGAAAATTTCTCAGTATCAGCCCGAAGTCAGGGAGTTGGCGGTATAATGCCCCCGTGCCTCGAAGAGCACGTAAAGCCATCGGTCCTGTACCTGACCTCTTCCTGTGTTGCTAGTCGTCCCATCGGATCATGAGGAATAGAAGGTGCCCTTGTGTTTGCACACACAATTGTGCCCTATAATAAGTCCCGCGCAGATGGCTAATCTCCATTGAGACTGGCCCCCATGGCGGACATTATTATTATTATGTTAATTTATGTCATAGAATATTTTTATTTTATTATTTGTTATAAATTTTGCTTCCAATTACATAAAGTAGCTTTAACATAATTTGGAGTAATATAAAAAAAAATGGGTTTCTCAGCGAGCTATATATACATATACAACATGTAACTTTATTTATCGCACATCCTGAAAATAGTTTGTTCAGAATCATTTACTGAATCGATTTATATCTTTTTTGATGTAGGTAATTTTTTATTCCAAAATAATTAAAACTGCGGAAATTATTGTTATATTAACCCCATACAGTCAAAACAAATTAAAATGGACCGTAAGTCAAAGTAATACGACTTTTAAAACCGCAGTTTAATTTGTATTTATAAAAATTCTATCATTCAATACAAATAAAGAAAAATCAACTTTTTTCCAAGAAACTAATTTAGTAAATTACAATGCATATACATGTTAAATTAAAAATTCAGTGCATGTATTATGATTACAGCATAATATTCTAATTGGGGTGTTTGAGGGTGTGCGTTAATTACGTTACATGTTGTATATAGCACGCTGAGCGAGATTATGCATCTCATCCTGCGCGGGGCGTAGAAATCGACCGAGGCAATACTTACCAGAGAACGGGCAGCAGCGTTTTCCTGTGAACTATGACCGTCAACCTGCGATTGCCAACCCGTCTGCCAAGCGTAGTGATTATGACATATGCCCATTCTTTGGGGAGGCTTTTGTCCAGCTGTGGACGTACTTTGGCTGACATGATGAGCGAGATTATATAACCAATAGCAAGGTATATAACCTTAAATAAAAAGTAAGTATTTGAAATAAAATAGAATTGTTCGTTTTGATTTAGAAGTTTAGTTTAGTTTATTTTTAACGATGTCTCCTAAATATTTTAACAGTAAATTTATAGATACCTATTGCGTTATTTTAACATTATTTAGTAGGTACCTATTTTCCTGAGTCAAGAATGTAATTATCTTATGACACATACAAGGACAATTTAACCAATTGTCCTTGTATGTGTCATAAGATAACCATGCCTTGGTTATTTTAGAGTATAATTACATTCTTGACTCATCTTGTTTGAAATTACGAATTATTTACGCATTGCTTAGTCTAATAGTGACGTCATTGGAAGATCCACAGTATGTATAAATAGTTATAATATAGTATATATCAATATCAATACATATAATAAAATCGTAGGAAAGTCAAAACTGTACATTGAATATTTTTTTAAAAGGATAATTGGGGCGTGATCTACAATCGATATCGATGCCAAAAATATAGTTTTTAGAATTTTGTCTGTTTGTCTGTATGTATGTCCGGGCTAACCTCAAAACGTACAGCATGGATTTACTTCAAATTTTGCATGAATGTTACTAAGAGGTCGGGTAAACATATAGGGTACATATTATCACGCAAGCACCTTCGGTGGAGGAGCTGTGATAATTTATAAAGTTTAACGCGGGTAAAACCGCCGGGCACAGCTAGTCTATACATATAATACAATCGTAGGAAAGTGAAAACTGTTGATTGAATATTTTTTTAAAAGGATAATTGGGGCGTGATCTACAATCGATATCGATGCCAAAAATATAGTTTTTAGAATTTTTGTCTGTGTGTCTGTTTGTCTGTATGTATGACCGGGCTAACCTCAAAAAGAACTGCATGGATTTACTTCAAATTTTGCATGAGTATTACTTAGAGGTCGGGTAAACATATAGGCTACATTTTATGACGCTATCACCAACGGGGTAGGAGCTGTGATAAATTATAAAATTTAACGCGGGTAAAACCGCGGGGCACAGTTAGTTTAAACATAATTCATGACCATGTCACCCGAATGACATTCACTGCTGGACAAAGGCCTCCCCAAAAGATTCCCACAATGGAGTTCTGCCATTTGAATATGCCATGCCACGCTTGGTAGACAGACGGGTTTACGCTCGCAGTATATTGGCCATAGTGCACAGAGTCATGGAGAATGCGCTCAAGACCTCCATGAACTTATCCCTCCTTCCCCCTTTCTTCATCGGACTACTAGGCGTGGCACTGACTGGTATTTGGTCAAAAAAGTTGGCCAAAATCGATTTTTTTTTATATTAGAGCTACTCCCTCTAAGCCATTGTTTCCAAAAACTAGTATAACCACCCTAACTGATAACAAAAAACACAAAGCGCTTACGTGATCCAGCGCGTCATGGCCTCAATCAGAAGTTACCGTTCGCTAACAGTGTTGGTGTGATTGTTCGATGCGCTCAAAATTCGCTGTTTTAAAAATTTGCCATATTGTTTTTGAACAATTTTGTGTTCGTTTTTAATATGGATTGTGCACAACCAGGTATGTATTTTATTTGGAACCTAATTCTTACGACTTATCTATAACGTTTCTTTTTTTATATCCTTAAGAAGTAAGCACCAAAAACCTGTTTTAAAAATCACATTTAGAAAATTCAAAAGGAGTTTTAATATATTTCTCATCATTTCTAAGGCAATATTGTAATAGTACGTTGTAGAATAGATTTTATAAAATGAAATTATGCAAAAAACAGCCACCCCAAACCACCCCTAAATTTTTGGTGAATTTTTTCCTTAGGCACTATCGATGTTCAGTAAATGAAATTTTACCTATATTTTGTGTATTTTTGTTATAGGCTCTTCTGGAATGAGAGTATTGACTCGAAATGATTTGTTCGATATAATGGAACGTTCAAATACCTCAACTATTAATGAAAAGTTGCAGTTTATGGACCGCGAACTGCTCAATCATAATGCAGAAAATGACCCAAATATTGCCGATGTAAAGCAAAAACTGTCGATTATCAGACACCAATTTAAACAAAAATAGTCAGCTGATTGCAACACAAAGGCCAGATTTCTAAGAAACAATGCCGAGTGGCTTAATGGAGTCATATCGCTACCGAAAGGAGGTAGGTGATCCCCAAATTCAATTACCTTTATCGTTCTGTTATGCTTTGAAGCATTTTGTTATAATGGGTTATTTATTTGAGTACAAGTATTCTCTTTTCCTTATAGGAGAAACTCTCGATCCACCTCAAAAGTCGTTCTTAGACTTGAGTGAAAGAAGCAAAAGACGAAAAACTAAAGAACTACGATCATCTCGTACAGATGAATTGCCTTATGCAACACAAATGAAATTACGAAAAACGGGCAAAGTAGATGCGTCAAACATTGTAAAAGATTTAACAAAAAGTTCCAAAAGAGCAAGGAAATATGTGATAGCAATGAAAAATCTACTTCTGAACAATAACAGGAGATTTCAAACAAATTAAGACATTCACGTGCATTGTTTATGTTTGTTGAAGCGGGATTAACACAGGCCCAATATGAAGAAGTGCGAGAAACGGATCCTAACTTTTATCCGTGCTATTCAATATTGCAAAAGTTAAAGAAAGAGTGCTATCCTGAAATTCCCAGAGTAACTGTAACATGCGCTGAAGTTAAATTTCAAATCTCGTGGATCACACGGCAGAACGGCAGATTTTACATCTTGGTGAAGCAGTGGAACAGTTGACTGGCTCGGAAGTACAATCATTAGTTTTAATAAGTAAATGGGGCTGCGATTACATATTCCAAAGTTCTGCTGTACCGCTTCAGTGTGTGTGTTTTAAATTTGTTACTAGAAAGTGACATTTCTAAAGTAAGTTTTGTAGATGACGACGAAAATAATGAATAAATGCTTGATTTCATCACATATGCCTTTTTTTACCTTTTCCAGGCTAAAACTAAAATAAAACATTGTTAGGCAGCTATTAGGCGTACCAAATATTTTTGGCCAACTTTTAGGACCAAATACCAGTCTGTGCGTGGGGACGGTCTTCACCGCTTTGTTGTTGACATCCCATTATGCCGTACGAAGCGCTTTGCTCCCTCCTTCATCATACGCACGGCTAAGCAGTGGAACACCCTCCCGAACGACGTGTTTCCAGACTCATACAACATGGGTTTATTCAAGGCTAGAGTGAACAGGCATCTTATGGGTACGCGCGGTCCACTTTCGACCACATCTTCACTTACCTTCAGGTGCGATCGTGGTCGAAGCAAACCCATCCAGCATAAAAAATAGACGCTTCTGCCCGTTCATTGAGGGATAAATAATGAAATAATAAAATTTATTCAGCACTTGACGGTCACAGTAGCTTAGTTGGTAGTGATCCTGCCTACGAAGCTAGTGGTCCTGGGTTCGAATCCCGGTAAGTGCAAATATTTGTGTGATGAGCACGAATATTTGTTTCTGAGTCATGGATGTTTTCTATGTATATAAGTAGTTATCTATCTATATAAGTATGTATATCATCGCCTGGTACCCATAGTACAAGCTTTGCTTAGTTTGGGGCTAGTATGAACTGTGTGACATTGTCCCCAGATATATTATACTTAGATATTGTAAAACACTTGTACTTGTCGAGCTCACGATGCAGTACATAAACATAGTCAAATAAATACAATATTAATATAATAATAAAACATTTATTTCAGATTGTAAATTAATCCATATTTTGTTAGTAAGCGGTCTTATATCCTATGTTAGTAAATATTAATAATCTAAAATCAAATCAAGCAGCGCCTATTACTTTAGCCACCCAGTGGCTTACTATAGGGCTGTCATACCGCTCTGAAAATGTTTTCAGAATGCTATTGTGGCTATTTCGTGTTCTGTGCAGTATTGAAGCCACTCTCTTTCGGATGATTACGTGGAATCCATCTGTATAGGCCTCCGCAAAGATTCGGGACGCACTACTTACTTACAACATTAAAGTAACAAAAATATGTTGATCGAATTCGTCCATTTGGTCTGTTTTCACATCCTGTGAATTAAAAACACTTTTTTTCTCGTGTGATACAAAGTGTGACAGCTTTTGTAGGTAGGTATAGGTAAACTTTTGTGGATTTTGCTAATTTATGTCCTTTTAGTTCCCAGGTATAAAAAAATAAATAAATTATTAGTGAGGTAGGTACTTATAATGTTCGTATAACCTACTTGGAATATCCTATTTTTACTAAAAACCATATTAAATACCTATATTATGGTTTATATTTTTGAACAATCATCATTGTGGTCAAATACGTAGGCCGGGAAATAATAATATTCCAAACATACGAACTGACTCATTTATATTATTAGTAGGATTAGTAGTATAACATAGCTATAAACTTACATAGATATATCATCATCATCAACATATCAGCCGAAAGACGTCCACATCTGGACAAAGGCCTCCCCCAAAGATCTCCACAATTGCCTGTCTTGCGCTCTCCGCATCCAGCGATTTTCAGCGACCCGCCCAAGTTCATCGGCCCATCTTGTAGGGGGCCTGCCCTGCGTCTTCCGGTTCATGGTCGCCACTCGAGAACCTTTCTGCCCCTGCGGCCGTCGGCTCTACGAGCTATGTGCCCTGCCCACTGCCACTGCAGCTTGGCAATTCTTACGACTATGTCGGTAACTTTGGTTGGCCTGCGGATCTCAACATTTCTGATTCGATGTCGCAGGGAAACTCCGATAGATATATAGAGATTATTATCCTCCGATAGATATATGAGACAAGGACACTGAAACTAAAAAGACACCGTGAGAGATTAAACGCATTTTTTGCCATGTCGACGAAGAATAGAGACAATTTGTTGGAAGAGAAAATAACAAATGAAGTATCGCTGGAAATAATAAACTAAAAGAAATGTAGGTATTCCTAATATAATAGGGAGAAGAAGAGGGAAGACGTTGGGGAACTTAATTTTCCATCACATATGAATTTTCATTAAGAATATGATCGGAAGAAAAGAGGTATGGGGACATTCAAATCAAATCATTTATTATTTCATTGCATTTTGGGTATTACAAGATCACAGATAATAAAATAAGTTTCACCAAAATCTGCCTAAGAAGGCGTTTGAAATATAGGTACAATATTATAAACTACTAAAGAATGTCAAAGAAAAAAACAATAGAAATTTTATACTTGCTTAAGAATTACAATATGTTTTTGTTTCCCAAATGACAATAATTGTGTTTGCAGAAGAGAATATGTCAAAAGGTGTCGCCATTAAATGTCAATAAATAAATTAAAATCGATAAATTTTTCGCTCAAATTAGATTATTGTCATTTAGAAAATCATTAATGGTATAATAAAATTTCTTAGTCAAGAGATTATAAATTTGATTTTTAAATATGTTAGTACTGCTTGCTTTGATACCACTCGGAATTTTATTGTAAATTTTAGGAGTCATACATAAAAAACTTTTACTCGTCAGACTTGTTTTGGCATTATGCACATTGGAGCAGACCAAAGATAATCTAAGTAGATCAAATCAAAGTAAACACCACGCCATTTCACCCCGTGGGGAGAGAGGGGGGTAGAAGTCGTTGCGAGAGAATATCTCCTAGAAAACGGGCAACAGCGTCTTTCTGAGTACTATGACCATCATACGGTTTTTTGACGGTCACCGTAGCCTAGTTGGTAGTCCTCCTGCCTACGAAGCTGGTGGTCCTGGGTTCGAATCCCGGTAAATGCAAATATTTGTGTGATGAGCACGAATATTTGTTTCTGAGTCATGGATGTTTTCTATGTATATAAGTATTTATCTATCTATATAAGTATGTATATCGTCGCCTGGTACCCATAGTACAAGCTTTGCTTAGTTTTGGGCTAGGATGATCTGTGTGACATTGTCCCCAGATATTATATTATACTACGATCGCCAACCCGTCTGCCAAGCGTGGCATATCCCTCCAAATGACGGACACAACTACATTGTGGAAATCTTTTGGGAAGGCCATTGTTCAGCAGTGAACATAGTTCGGATGACATGATGATGATTTAGATATGAAGAAACATAATTATACACTTACTGATCACCCATCAAAGGTTTCATATATTCTTCTTGAGAACGGCATTGTCCCCCCACATTAAATTTGCCGTTCGTTCATCCATCGCGTGGCAATTATGGTATATTACTCCAAATGACTAACTCCATTGTGGAAATCTTTTGGGAAGGCCTTTGAAAAGTGAACGTCATTCGGCTGATATGATGAAAAACGTTTCTTTTTTTTATATTATTTATTTATTTATTCAGGAAACATACAGTCGTTAACAAACAATACAATATAAGACCAAATTACAATAAGACCAAAAAGTTCCATTAATTTGTTACGAATATAAGAACTAAGACCCAAAAGGCGAATACCTACTTAATACAATATAAAGAGAAGAAATGAAAAGCAATGTCTACACAAATAAAAAAAAAACAGAAATAAAAGGCTAGCCGTTGTTATAGAGGAAATGTATGTTGCATCGCTATTTAACCAATACAATATACATTTCTTCTACAATAGATCCGGTATTATGAAAACAAAACCGTAATTTAGGTGTTTAAAAATGCTTTTGTCTGCTTCACTCTCAATACATCTTTCATAACTATGCGCGGCTGTGTTAACTGAAGCTGAATTAAATAGCATGAAAATGTACAATCGGTAATGGACGGTATTGTATGAAAAGTTAATAATCGTATATTTTTCTGTATTAAGCAAGTTAATGTTTTACAGGTTTGGCAGTTTCATAGGGAAATTAAGTTTCGTCCACTAATTATGTCACACCACGTATAAATTATAGTATACCCAGCGGGCATACAGCGACCTGCGCGAACAGTACAATAACGCATTCAGGGTGCTCTTGGGGTTGCCGTGGCGGTGTAGCGCGTGTCGGGGATGTTCGCGGAGTCGTGCGTCGACGGGTTCGCCGCAATCATGCGGAGGCGCTGCGCTTCCATGATGGAGCGCTTGCGCTTCTCCTCCAATGGCATCCTCAATGTGTTTTCAGACCGGTGGGACCCTCCCCTTTTACACAGGTGGGTAAGAGTCCAGACACCCTTAATATAATTGATACTAACATTAGGCTAAGTTATATTAACATTATATGAATATTTTTCCGAAATAAATTATTTGAATTGAATTATTAAGAGGTAACGTTTGTGAGTTTGTGACGTTGTAAGGGGTAATCTCTGGATCTACTGAACCGATTTTCAAAATTATTTCACCAATAGATAGCTACGTTATTGCGGAGTGTCATATGCTATGATTCATCATCATAATTTTTATTTATCCCGAACTTTCAACCCCAAGTATTACGCGGGACAAACGGGACAAACATAATTATTTATAACGCGGAACGACGTCCGCGGGCACTGCTAGTATAAAATAAAACTTTTAGTTACTTATGATATGGGCAGTCCGTATAGCAGACGACGCTCACTCCGGGAGGGAGGCTTATCCGCAGGACCGCATCGTACGCAAGGCTCCATAGTAGAGGTCCCAACACGGACCCCTGAGGAACCCCGCAGGAGAGCTCCCTCTGGATCTCAATCCCGTTCCAACCGACGAATTGAATCGTCCTGTCGCGCAAATATGCCCCGACTATACCACGGAGATAGGGAGGCACGTTATGATGGACCAGTGCCTCCCGTATCGCCCGCCAGGGAACGGAATTGAAGGCGTTGACGATGTCTAAACTCACCGCCAACGCCCCCCCCCCCCCCCCCCCATAAATAGCACAAGAGGGAAACTGATGAGACACTCGATATGAATTTTCATTAGCCACATGATTGAAAGAAGTGCAGTACCTTTTTTTGTTTTAAGGCTGTTTATTACTGCCTACTACACATGACACACGGATTTATGTGATGGGTACTCTCGCACCGACTAAAACTAACCTGCCGTGGACTTCTCTTGGCGCCTGATGGGGGGAATAGATTCCGGGGGGAGGGATGCTGCTCTGGCATCTCTCCGGCCGGATCTTATGAGTGTGGAAAGTACACTTGTGTTTGCATACACACTAGAGGACTATAATATGTCCATGCAGATGGCTAGTTTCTATTGAGAATAGCCGCCGCCGATGACTTTACCTACTATTACATAAGCGATAAATTTTCTCAACGCTTGCGGATAAGTATCTGACTCGATCTATCTTTTTCACGAAACAAGCTCCTTCGCACACTAAATCTTCATTAAAAAGCTATTACTGGGAAACATGGGCTTTTATTATAAGTTCACGCACTTTTTAACTCCGGGTGTAAGCAGAGAAACAAGTAATTTTAAGAAAGTTAGGCTCCTTAGATACGATGGTAGATACTGCTACATAACTTTGTAATAATGAAATGAAATGAAATTTATTCAGCACTTGGGTATTAACATACACTTGTACTTGTCAAGGTCACAAGGCAGTACATAAACTTAGTGGATAGTAAAAAGTTAGAAAAAAAATTAATTAGTCCGTCCGTGCGGTTTGTTTTATCGCATATATTTTCTGAAATCCTTAAATAAATAACAAGTTACTAATCTATTATTATATTTTTATAATGAAACGAATAATCTTTTAAAGATAAGCTTGTATTTTGTTATGTGTACAATGTTATATTAATAATAGTAGATATCTTCTTAATAATATCGTATGACATTATTACACACGGTCATCCGATCCCAAACTAAGCAGAGCTCGTACTATGGAAACCAGATCACTGATATACTACTAATATTTTTTCTTTTGTAAATACATACTTATATAGATAATTACACCCAGACTCGGGACAAACAGACATGTTCACACAAATATCTGTCCTGAGTGGGAATCCAACTCACGACCTGCGGCGTGCAAAGCAAGTATTTGCCAACAACGCGGCAAGCCCGTCAGCTATATTTTCTTGTATTACTATCTTGGCTAACAGTACATGGTGGAACCTTTAATAATAATGTCCTCCTAGCCGAATTTCGGCCACGGCGGCCAGTCTCAACAGAGATTAGCCATCTGCGCGGGACATATTATAGTGCTCAAGTGTGTGCACAAACACAGGAGCACTTTCTACTCCATCACTCTCATGATCCAATGGGACACTCAGGCGACACGACTGGAAAGAGGTCAGGTATTTTATCTTTGGCTTTGATTACTACTTTTGTTATCAGTGCAATGTTTTTTCTGAATATGTCTTTTTCTTTCTTTCTTTCTTTACAGTGCCGACGGCTTTACGTGCTCTCCGAGGCACGGGGGTATAATACCACCAACACCCAGACTTCGGGCTGATGCTGAGAAATTATTCTTTTTACAGAAAAGTCCCAAAATCACTTTTTGACCCACCTTGGATTTGAACCCAGGACCTCGTTCTTTGCGGGTGAACACGCTACCGCTAGGCCAACGAAGCAGTCAGGTGGAACATGTACCTAAAGGTTATCATAGCCAACGACGCTTCCGACATAGATAGTATCACTCACGCGTGAGGTCTAGCGACTTTATTTACACCTAAGACCACAACGTGATATCACAAGTCACCAAGTTTCTGAAATTTAATTAAATTCTCTTTTCATTTTATTTTAGAATTGCAAACTTTGGTACTCAAAACCTGTAATTTCAGCATTAGTGTAAATTTTTTTTAGAAAATTTTATATTGCTTCCGCCCGCGGTTTTTCTCGCTTAAATTATTCACCCGTCTCCTAAGTCATTCCTCTATACCTTGGAATTTTGTTCTAAATTAATGGCATAATATTATATTACTGCTTGGAACATCAGACAGACTCAAGGATTTACAAATATAACCACGGTTAAGGTTTTGTACGATGCGCTAGTGAGGAGTCAGTTGGAGCACAATTCACTTATATGGGGGCCATATGAAGCGAAGTACAGTGACATGTTGGAGCGCATCCAGAATAAATTTGTAAGGCATCTGTCCTGCAAGTTGTATGGTGTATATCCGTTTTACCTGCTACAATACGTCGGGTACAATGAACTCAGGGTGAGACGGAACTTTACTCTGGCTGCATATGTGGTAAAGCTATAGCGTGGTGAGGCACACAATCCAGGGGTTCTGCGTCACCTTAGACTACAGGTGCAGGACCATTACGTGTGGAACAGGCGGCGTCCACAACTGCTAGCCGTACCGGTGGCTAGGACCAATCTACTGGCAAAAACCTCACTCACCCGAGCAATTAGATTAATTAATGAAGTACACGAAAAAGTGGATATATTCTCATGTAATTTGAGTGTATTCGTAAAGATCCTGTTAATGGTAGTTAGTTCCATGAATAATTAGTTAAACATTTAGTTTTAATACCAACACTAGGTATCGTATTAGGTCAAGACCTGTAATGATAGATATTAAGGAGAGAAATAAATAAATCAGCTTCGTGCCAGTAGAGGTGCTTTCAAAATCGGTCTAGTGGTTTCGTTTGGGCTGGTTGGGTAATTGGTAGGTACTTGCCTTTTTTTGTTTTTTTTAAAGACAACGTTCGCACTAGGGTATTCAATCCTTGTGTCGCGGGGTACTTTACAAACATATTATTATTTATGAATGTATTTTTTGTGAAATTTTGAACAAGGCTCATAATTACAAGCCGTTATTTGGACGTTTCAAACATTCACATATTATACGTACATTTATAAATCGGAGACGTTCTCAAGAAAGGGCAGGTCAGAAGTACCCTAAACCGGCAAGCATGTATCGGGTTTAAGATATTTATTTTCTCAAAAGAAACAATTTCACTTATATGATAAACAGGTATTGAAATAAAGTAGATTCTTAAGTTCTAAATCGGACGGTTTATATATCTGAGTTATCTATTATATAACTAATTCCAATGTAACTTATACAAAACAATATGTTTATCTAAATCTATTTCACATTTGTAGGTATGAAGAATATAATGACAGTAATCGATGCAAAAGAGGTGTGCAAAGATCGTTACAAATGGAAATCCGTTGTCTCTGCCTACCCCTCTGGGAAACAGGCGTGAGTCTATGTATGTATGTGTATATGTAAATTATGGTTGAATGATGAACGAATTAATAATAAATGGATTATTTGCATTCTGGGCTGTAATCTATACATATAATAAAATCGTAGGAAATTCAAAACTGTACATTGAATATTTTTTTAAAAGGATACTTGGGGCGTGATCTGCAATCGATATCGAAACCAAAAATATAGTTTTTAGAATTTTTGTCTGTTTGTCTGTATGTATGTCCGGGCTAAACTCAAAAAGTACTGCATGGATTAACTTCAAATTTTGCATTAATATTACTTAGAGGTCGGGTCAACATAAAGGCTACATATTATCACGCTAGGAGCTGTGATCTTATCTATACATATAATAAAATCGTAGGAAAGTCAAAACTGTACATTGAATATTTTTTTTAAAGGATACATGGGGCGTGATCTGCAATCGATATCGAAACCAAAAATATAGTTTTTAGAATTTTTGTCTGTTTGTCTGTATGTATGTCCGGGCTAAACTCAAAAATTACTGCATGGATTAACTTCAAATTTTGCATTAATATTACTTAGAGGTCGGGTCAACATATAGGCTACATATTATCACGCTATCACCTACGGGGGAGGAGCTGTGATCTTATCTATACATATAATAAAATCGTAGGAAAGTCAAAACTGTACATTGAATATTTTTTTTAAAGGATACATGGGGCGTGATCTGCAATCGATATCGAAACCAAAAATATAGTTTTTAGAATTTTTGTCTGTTTGTCTGTATGTATGTCCGGGCTAAACTCAAAAATTACTGCATGGATTAACTTCAAATTTTGCATTAATATTACTTAGAGGTCGGGTCAACATATAGGCTACATATTATCACGCTATCACCTACGGGGGAGGAGCTGTGATCTTATCTATACATATAATAAAATCGTAGGAAAGTCAAAACTGTACATTGAATATTTTTTTAAAAGGATACTTGGGGCGTGATCTGCAATCGATATCGAAACCAAAAATATAGTTTTTAGAATTTTTATCTGTTTGTCTGTTTGTCTGTATGTATGTCCGGGCTAAACTCAAAAAGTACTGCATGGATTAACTTCAAATTTGCATTAATATTACTTAGAGGTCGGGTCAACATATAGGCTACATATTATCACGCTATCACCTACGGGGGAGGAGCTGTGATCTTATCTATACATATAATAAAATCGTAGGAAAGTCAAAACTGTACATTGAATATTTTTTTAAAAGGATACTTGGGGCGTGATCTGCAATCGATATCGAAACCAAAAATATAGTTTTTAGAATTTTTGTCTGTTTGTCTGTATGTATGTCCGGGCTAAACTCAAAAAGTACTGCATGGATTAACTTCAAATTTTGCATTAATATTACTTAGAGGTCGGGTAAACATATAGGCTACATATTATCACGCTATCACCTACGGGGGAGGAGCTGTGATCTTATCTATACATATAATAAAATCGTAGGAAAGTCAAAACTGTACATTGAATATTTTTTTAAAAGGATACTTGGGGCGTGATCTGCAATCGATATTGAAACCAAAAATATAGTTTTTAGAATTTTTGTCTGTTTGTCTGTATGTATGTCCGGGCTAAAATCAAAAAGTACTGCATGGATTAACTTCAAATTTTGCATTAATATTACTTAGATGTCGGGTCAACATATAGGCTACATATTATCACGCTATCACCTACGGGGGAGGAGCTGTGATCTTATCTATACATATAATAAAATCGTAGGAAAGTCAAAACTGTACATTGAATATTTTTTTAAAAGGATGCTTGGGGCGTGATCTGCAATCGATATCGAAACCAAAAATATAGTTTTTAGAATTTTTGTCTGTTTGTCTGTTTGTCTGTATGTATGTCCGGGCTAAACTCAAAAAGTACTGCATGGATTAACTTCAAATTTGCATTAATATTACTTAGAGGTCGGGTCAACATATAGGCTACATATTATCACGCTATCACCTACGGGGGAGGAGCTGTGATCTTATCTATACATATAATAAAATCGTAGGAAAGTCAAAACTGTACATTGAATATTTTTTTAAAAGGTTACTTGGGGCGTGATCTGCAATCGATATCGAAACCAAAAATATAGTTTTTAGAATTTTTGTCTGTTTGTCTGTATGTATGTCCGGGCTAAACTCAAAAAGTACTGCATGGATTAACTTCAAATTTTGCATTAATATTACTTAGAGGTCGGGTAAACATATAGGCTACATATTATCACGCTATCACCTACGGGGGAGGAGCTGTGATCTTATCTATACATATAATAAAATCGTAGGAAAGTCAAAACTGTACATAGAATATTTTTTTTAAAGGATACTTGGGGCGTGATCTGCAATCGATATCGAAACCAAAAATATAGTTTTTAGAATTTTTGTCTGTTTGTCTGTATGTATGTCCGGGCTAAACTCAAAAAGTACTGCATGGATTAACTTCAAATTTTGCATTAATATTACTTAGAGGTCGGGTCAACATATAGGCTACATATTATCACGCTATCACCTACGGGGGAGGAGCTGTGATCTTATCTATACATATAATAAAATCGTAGGAAAGTCAAAACTGTACATTGAATATTTTTTAAAAGGATACTTGGGGCATGTTCTGCAATCGATATCGAAACCAAAAATATAGTTTTTAGAATTTTTGTCTGTTTGTCTGTTTGTCTGTATGTATGTCCGGGCTAAACTCAAAGAGTACTGCATGGATTAACTCCAAATTTTGCATTAATATTACTTAGAGGTCGGGTCAACATATAGGCTACATATTATCACACTATCACCTACGGGGGAGGAGCTGTGATCTTATCTATACATATAATAAAATCGTAGGAAAGTCAAAACTGTACATTGAATAATTTTTTTAAAGGATACTTGGGGCGTGATCTACAATCGATATCGAAACCAAAAATATAGTTTTTAGAATTTTTGTCTGTTTGTCTGTATGTATGTCTGGGCTAAACTCAAAAAGTACTGCATGGATTAACTTCAAATTTTGCATTAATATTACTAAGAGGTCGGGTCAATCTAATCTAATGGGAGTTACCTTTGTGATTAATGCATCGTTGATTATTATTTTACTTTATTTGATTTACTGACTTTACTTAAGGACAATTGATGACATCGGGTTTTTTTTTTAATTAACAGTAGCAAAGTAGTCTTACGTTTATTTCATAGCTAGGTTTTCTTAAATTTATAATGCTTATTTCTTTTAAAAGTTATAGTTTTTAGATTAAGCTAGAAGTAAGTAGTTATATTGGTTATCATTCAAAATTGTCGCGGACGAAGTCGCGGGCACCATCTAGTTAATAATAAATGGATTATTTGATATTAAAAAGGTTTCACCGTGATATTTACATAATAGGGTTAAGTTTTACCAAAACTGACATTGACTTCATGGAAATATTTGAAGATATTGTTACTTAATTACAACAATCCGCTAATTTTATGTAATATAAACGTTAAATTATTAATAATTATTTTATTAAAGCCTTTTGGGAACTTAACTTCTGGGAACGCAATAGCCTAGGTCTATAATATATTAATTGTGTTCACTCAATTTCGTTATAATTTTCTGTTATTAATAATCAATATAAATACATTTACATTTTGTATTTGTATTGTTTTAATATCTTGTTCTCTTAATAATAATATCTTGGGACATTATTGATCCCAAACTAAGCAGAGCTTGTATTATGGGAACTCGATAACTGATATACTACTTTTCTTTTATAAATACATAATTTTATAGATAAATAATTATGTCCTGGGAAATTCTTTACACACAGCCATCCAACTAAGCAGAGCTTGTACTATGGAAACCAGATAACTGATACAGGTACCACATATACTACTTTTCTTTTGAAAATACATACTTATATAGATAATTACACCCAGACTCAGACAAACAGACACATGTTCGTGCACATAAATATCTGTCCTGGTTGGGAATCGAACCCACGACCCGGGGAGGCTATCGCCCAATTAGCCAAGGTATCGTGTTCGTGATCAGGTTCAATGAGCATATGTGACGTCATAAATGTTCCGGAATCGATTCGATCGGATCGAATTCGAATTTTGAAGCAGATTGAATGAATGATTTAGTAATTTTTAACCTTCCTCTGTTAGAACGCCGTTCAAGATAACCAGCGAATAAGGCGGGAGCCCCCTTTCAGCGGGAAAGGCATGTATTTACCAACCACGCTAACTGGCCCGTCTCATTGTTAGGTAATGTGTAAATGTTAAGTTGTATATCCACGTAGGTAATTTGTAAGCTTTTTTAAACATCCCTATATCAAGTTTTGACCCGACTATTTTTTTTTTTCAAACGAGCAAGTGGGTCACCTGATTGTAAGTGATAACCGACGCCCATCTACACTCGCAACACCAGAGGAGTCGCGAGTGCGTTGCTGGCCTTTAAAAGTCAGCAAACAAGTGTTGCTGACCCTTCCCCCCACTCCAATGAGCTCTGGCGACCTTACACGCACTCGGAAACACAACATTAACATTATTAATGTTATTATTAAGGAATGTCTTCTGTAAGGTGGAGGTACTTCCCCAGTCGGGCTGCTCTTTGAGAGAATGAACGCTATGCCCTACCTCTCTTAGCGCTTGGGACGGGAAGCCAGGACCTACATATCTAAGACTAAATACCCTACCACTGACTAACAAGGCAGGTTCTAGAATTCGCCAATCTCATTTACTTACCTGTTTTAATATTAGAGTTATATAAAGCGAACTTCTATAAATATTGAAACGTACCACTGTTTTATATCGCCATAAAAAAAACATAAAATACAAAAGTTCAACAACAAAAGATACAATCCACACAATCGTTCGTTCCCGCATCAATCTCAGAATCATTCACATGCCCACACGCAACATAACGAATAGTTTCCGTAAGTAAATTGCAATAAAAGTCAAACAGATGTTTTTGGGCGGAATAATAAAGTAGGCGAGAATAAAGGCAATATATCCTGGAATAGTTCAGGCCCTAATCAGGAGACGGACACCCTTTTCACGCAAGCTGTAGGACACTTTAATCTAATACCGTCTTAGAGTAAGATGTATAAAATATGGAGGTGGCATTCGTGATCTCATGCCGGATTTGACTTTACATTTACCGAATGAATGACCAACTAAAACAGCGTACTTTAAGTTATTCAACACATCGTATAAATTTGATTACGAATGCGAATAAAAAAAAACTGATACAATTTTTTTTCCGAATTATATTTAACTGCTACAACCATATTCTTTGTACCACACCGTGTATGAGCCTCATATTATTAGCTTAGGTACGTGTGATTGTAATTTACCAGAGTTTACCCTCAATACTTTTAATTGTAAAATATTTTAAAATTTTAGGTATTAAGTATGTAATATGTTTTTTTTATTACTATAATAACTTTTTATTCATAAGCTAAGCTGCGCTTGGCAGGCACTTATTAAGTTACATTATTATAATTTTTTTCTCTTTAAGTGAAAGTAATACGTTCTTTTGAGAAAAAATTAAAATTTATTTAATGCCACGGCGCGGCGAACATCCGTGGGGCCAGATACCCTGTCGTTCGTTGGTTCAATTCCGACCTGCACTTAAACTTATAAAAATCATTTTAAAGATGTTCTACAACAATAACTGTATATAAAAATAGAATTATCTCTTTGTCACATCATCAGCCGGATATCATTTACTGCTGCTGACATAGGCCGCCGGCCAAGGTTTTATGACGTTGCCATTTGGCGGCATTTGCCATGATCACCGCGCTTGCCATGCGTGTTGGCGACCGCAGTTAGTAGCTAGTACACAGGAGACACTGCTGCCCGACTACCTGGTATATATCCCTTAGTCGCCTATTGCGACACCCACGGGATGGTATGGGGTGGCCCCCATTATATGGGATCGTTCTGAAAGTATTCCCCATAAGAATTAACAAATATTATCATGAAGAAGTTAGCCGTGTGGTTTCCAGCCCACGGCCACCCCACGGCTTGGCCGTGGGTGTCGTAAAAGGCGACTAAAGGATACACCAGGCAGTCGGGCAGCAGCTCCACCTGTGTAGGTAATAGCTAAACCGATTATTTTTCACTGGCTGGCAGGTCTTGATTATAACGAGACCGAAAAGATATTACACAATTATTTACAACTAGCTGTGCCCGCGACTTCGTCCGCGTGTTAATTAGTTTTTTTTTTGTTTTTTAGTAAAATAAATTACTTTTTCTAAAATAAAAGTAGCGTAAGTTACTCCTTATTACATCAGCTACCTGCCAATAAAACTCGCGTCAAAATTGGTGTAGCCGTTTCAGAGATTAGCCGGAACAAACAGACAGACAAAAATTGTAAAAAATGTTATTTTGGTGTATGTACCGTATATATATTCATATTTATGTAGTAAAAACCGGTTATTTCAATATTACAAACAGACACTCCAATTTTTATTTATTTGTATAGATTATTATAAAAATTGCGCACAATAATCTGATAATATACTATTACTATCTTATTAAATATATTTTATTTATATATCATATTTATTTCTCCTTTTATTGTATAAAATTTCATATATACATGTCGGAGAAATTAAATAAAAGGCCTGTTTACGTACTAGTAACGCCATCTATTAGCGTTTGGAAAACACTACTCACTGAGTCAGTAGTTCGAGTCGAGGTTGTCTATGAACTGTCGCATGTGACGTTTGAAGTCTGTCAGTTGTCTAAGTGACATTAGTGTGTTAGCGACACGACACAGTTGGCAAACAGAGCTCGACCGCGCCGCGTGTGCGCACTGATTCTTTTCACCACGTGCATGATGGCGGACACCGACAATGTTTCGGAGTCCGTCAGAATCTGCGACAGCAGCGGTGGGATCGATTCCAAAATCATCCTACGTGTCTACCGCAATGCCTGCTACTCAAAATCAAGAATATTTTCGTGATTCGGTTCCACCACGTACCGAAAATAGTGTTTGAAATTTGAAAAATTACGATGAAAATACAACCCCTCTGATTGTGAATTTACGGCTGTATCGCAAACTCGTGAACCGATTACGAAACTCGATACGTTACATTGACACATCTTCGATATCGAGCTCGCAGATGGACTTCGAAGTCGTACCCGTTGTGCAAAACGTTAGACGAAGCAAAGGAGCGTGTATCAAGACAGTTTGCGGCGACCGAGAGATTGATGACCTTTTTCAAGATATGGTGCCGTATGGTGCAGTGACCGTGCGAGAACTTACATACGTGGAGTACTCGACTTACAAGTTTGCCTTGATTAACTGGTTGAATCCTGCTTGGAGCGAAGGTAACAAAATCGAAGTTGTTATCGCAGGTATCTCGGATACTCAGGTATGTTCAGACTTGTTTAAAACATGCCTACTGATTTCGTGTTTCGGTGTGGTTACTTGCGAAGAGCGGAGTCTCTCAGCCAGTTCGTGTTTATCGTTGAAGAATAGTTATTGGTGCATCAGTGAACGTGGAAGAAGTTTTTATTTAACAATGAAGAGAGTACGGGCTCTGATAGTTAGGCTGCCTTTCTGTCGGTCGAATCTTTGAGTTAAAATAATTAGTTTGTTCTTTTCGAGGCGTTTAAGTTGATCGTGCTGTCTCTTTGCAAATAAGGAGACGGCATGGGCGATTCTGCATTGGGGAGAAGTCACCAGATTGTATTAGAGTAAATTTAAAGTAACCTCTAAAGTAAAAGTGCCTCGTGTCGAGTGGTGAATCTTTCTTTTATGAGAAGAAACCTGTAAGTACTTTTATTATATTGTTTAAAAGGCACTTGATGACCTAATGCTGCACTGAAGTATTTTTAATATCTGTGAAATTCATAACACGTGTTGTTTTGTGTGGTTTATACTTTTTAGATGTTGAAAATATGCCCAACGTCTGTTATATTTAATTTTTATGGTGACAATATGCGCGTTTTGAAGGTTAAATAGTTTGAATGGTTTATTTCGAAGTCTATGGATGTAGTGTCAAGTTAGATCACATACACGCTATTGTGGACAGCGGTACAGATTGTTCCCTAATTCGTAAATGATTTGTTGATAACCATACAGGTACTCGAGATTTTATATCCACGCACCTGACAGGTATTGGGTCGAACACTACATTTTCTTTTTCCCGTATTAGTCTGCCTGTCAAGGTCAACAAAGTGCTCGTGTGTGAGAAGTGACTTTTGTAATTGTAGTTTCACATATTTTGCCGCATGATGTTATGATAGGTAGAGATGTTTTTACCTAACCGGGATTGAGCTTGACTATTAGTAACAAAGTCCTCCACATCACTCGCGAGGTCCATGCTGAAGTTTGTTTATTACAGAATCATGACACTTGTACAAGCTATCGATACTGATTTGATCGACTGTAAAGACGTTTCTCAATTATTGACAAGTGGAGAGATTCCTGTCTGTTCTAGTAATAATTCATCATCATTATGTTAGCCGAAGGACGTCCACTGGGCGGAGGCCTCCCCCGGGAATCTCCGCAGTGGTCGGCCCTCCTTGTGGGGGACCTGCCCGCGCTGCGTCTTCCGGTGCATGGTCCCCGGTCGGGAGCCTGTCTGATCTAGCAGCCGTCGGTGTTGGGAGCTGTGTGCTCCACCCACTGCCGTTTCGTTTTGGCAATTTTTTGGTTATAATCATAATCATAATATCTTTATTTGTGTAAATGTGGTGAATACAGGTGTTATTGTTTACATCATTTAAGTTTCACGCATTTGCCATATTGTACATGGTAAACAAATGTTGTACTTACTTACAAACTAGGTATATTGAACTCAAAATACTAACTTACTGATTTGTGACACAATGTTTATGTCGGCTGCTTTGTTTCGCATGCGGATTGCGACGTTTTTGTTCGGTCGCGGGGGGATGCTCCGGGCGTGGCCCTCTCCGTTGCTCTTTGGGTTGCCTTGAGCCTTCTTATGAGACCAATAGTAAGCGACCACGTGAAAGACTTTAGACTTGAAACACTGCGTTATTTGTGATGGGAAGATGTTGCGTAGCTTCCCGAACTATTCTAATGAATTGCTTCACTATAACCGAGAACCACGAGCGTAGGTTCTGGAAGGCCGCTTCAGGTGTAATCCAAATCGCGCTAAATTGTATCGTAGTTAGAAGTACAGTTAGAAGTCCGCTTCAATTGTTGACTGGTTGTAATAAAAGTTCCCCTCCAAAATTAATGCCCTTGTCCAAAAATATGGTAAGGTTAACCTCTACGAACTTAGATGTGAGGCATAATGCAGGATGGACGAACTAGCTCATGCTGATAAGGTGCGTTATGGCAAGAGCAAAGTTAAAATCCATAAATCCATTAAAATAGGAGACGTTGTTTTTGTCGGAAAGAACCCTAACAAATTGTGTTATTTATTTTGTCTTCTATGTAATTGTCCTGTTTGAGTGTGTACAATGGGGAGTATTCTATTCTATTCTAACAATAAACAAATGAAGTGAAAAGTTTTCAAATCCTTGTAAGATAATAAAGGTCTATGACAACGATAGATACAAGGAACAGCCAATAGCTGGTGGACGCGTTAAGTACCTACGTATGTTACGAAAAACTTGAATTTGACAGTTGCAGTCAAAAATAACAGTGTAGTTAATGCCGATGGTTGAGTTAAATTCTAAGTTTAAAATGATTATTGGAGTTCATTGTAAGACACATTTATGTGTTACATTATGAGTAATAAAGCTGGTTGATTTGAAATAAATTGTGTGACAAGGGAAATACCCTACTTCGAGTTCCTGAAACTTGAGTATTGAAAGCTCCGCGCTTTATGCTTGAAACGGTTGAGCATTGAAAGCTCCGCGCTTTGTGCTTGAGACGGTTGAGCATTGAAAGCTCCGCGCTTTGTGCTCGTAGCAGTTGAGCATTGAAAGCTCCACGCTTTGTGCTTGTAGCAGTTGAGCATTGAAAGCAGCTCCGCGCTTTGTGCTTGTGGTGGTTGAGCATTGAAAGCTCCGCGCTTTATGCTTGTGACGATTGAGTATTGAAAGCTCCGCGTTTCGTGCTTGTGACAATTAACTATCGCAAGCTTCGTGCTTTGAGTTCGTGACGCTGCATTGCGCACTTACCTATAATGTTCCAGGGTGGAAAACAACATTTTCGAACTTGTAGTAAGACCTCTAAGGAGTATGTGATAGTCATCGTAGATGCTTTTACTAAATTTTGTCAATGAATGTGTGTCAAAGATTTAACATCACGATCTGCTTGCGAGGCACTACGTAGCTTTCTCCACATATTTAGAACCCCGAAACGAATTATCTCTGATCAATGTACATCTTTTACTGGTCAAGACTTTCAGGATTTATGCCGAAGTTGGGCCATTGAGTTCCACGAGATAGTGTTAGCCGAGCTAATGGTCGGGTGGAGCGAATGATGTCCACCTTGACAAATTGTTTTACAGTGGCCGAAAATTATAAAAATGAATCCTGGAAGTCTGTCTTAGGCGAAGTAAAACTCGTTTTGAATTGTATTGTAAGTAAGAGTATAGAGAAAACCCCATTACAGGGTAGCTAAAGTGTGTTCCAATGAACGTTATATGGTGGAACCAGTATCTGGGGGACGGGCCCAATATGTGTGCCATGAACGACTACGTAAATATCCAGCTAGTTTTCCTGAATTGTCAGAATATCTTGATCCTGTAGAACCCATAATTGAACAGTTTTATTTAATTATGGAACAAATAGTATTGATTAATTTGGTATTCTAATTTGGTGTAATAAGTAATTTGGATTGAATTACTGTATTGAATCATGATCATTGTTTGAGTTGAAACGATAATTACATTGTTTTGTTGAACGTAAACCTGTGTTGATAAAGACTTATGTTCAATGCTGATTGATAAAATGTTTTATTTAAACTGAAAGCTACTACGCTTTATTGAAGGGTGGATTGAAAGCCTTATCGCTTTGTCCTGATGTCCTGCTGAAAGCCATCACGCTTTGCAGTAAGGTTGGGCTCATCTGTCGTGACCCAAGGTTGTTGCTGAAAGCTGCAACGTTTTGCAGCGTGTTTTAAGTGCTGCCTGTGAGCAATGCTGAAAGCTGTAACGCTTTGCCGAGTAATTGAATTTTTGCTGAAAGCTTCAACGCTTTGCTGTGTGTAGCAGTTTATGCTGAAAGCTACAACGCTTTGCTATGCGTTGCATTTTATGCTGAAAGTTTTAACGCTTTGCATTGTGTGCGAGGTACGCCCTTTAACTAATGATGAAAGCTTTAACGTTTTATGGTAAATGCTGAAAGCCTTTACGCTTTGCCTTGTGTAACATTGAAAGCCGCTTGTAACGCTTTGTGTCCTTGCCAAACTGAAGAGCTGTAATTCATGCTGATTATGTCAGCGAGTAACAACGCGAGAGCGCGTTGATTGTCGGATGGCCGTGTCGGAGAAATTAAATAAAAGGCCTGTTTACGTACTAGTAACGCCATCTATTAGCGTTTGGAAAACACTACTCACTGAGTCAGTAGTTCGAGTCGAGGTTGTCTATGAACTGTCGCATGTGACGTTTGAAGTCTGTCAGTTGTCTAAGTGACATTAGTGTGTTAGCGACACGACACAGTTGGCAAACAGAGCTCGACCGCGCCGCGTGTGCGCACTGATTCTTTTCACCATGTGCATGATGGCGGACACCGACAATGTTTCGGAGTTAAATCCGTCAGAATCTGCGACATACATATATAGATATAGCCATAGCTGTAATTCTTTTATTTTAAATTAAGTTTATACGTAATTAATCAATTTATTGTAAATCTAGTATAGGATACCACGATACAGGCTTGCCTAGTGTGGTTCCACAGGAAATTTGTAACTACTGTTTAATTTATTGTGAAATAAAGATTTATTTTTATTAAAGATTTATTATTATTATTACCTAACTGCTGTCGCCAACTTGCATGCCAACCGCAGTGACTAAGTAAACTTTAATTTAAGAAAAAGTACAAGTCAAACAAATAAAAACAAAAAATTGTTTCTAAACTCGTGAGAAGATATTCCGTAGACCTAGAATAATAATAATATCCTGGGACAATTTTACACACGACCATCTGATCCCAAACGAAGCGCAGCTTGTACTGTGGAAACCAGGCAATCGACACGATTCGCGCGAGCAACGATTCGGCAAGCTTCGGGTGTCTTCGTGCGCCGCGTCTCGTTTCGCGTTGAGGCGATCGTCCGCGACGACCGCGAGCGACAGACCGCTGTGCTAGGCACTCAGTCACGCGCTCCATTGATTTAGCTCCGTATATAATAGACGCCACGCTTTATAAAATTCGTAATATATAATATTGTATTGTTGAACCTTTGGAGATTACAACGGAGTATCCACTAAAAGGAGTTTTATTTGACAGCCGACACCTACATACCAAACATTATACAGATGTAACAGTACCATGCAATAAAATTGTTCCATCCTGTCACACAAGTTACTGCTCAGCTTTTTCAAACACACTACCGCTATTTGGTACCCAGTGTTAGGTTTTCCAAGTTTCCAAAGTTATGCGAGATCGCACACCTTAGGACCTTCAATTGGAACCGGACTTTTTGAGTCTGTATCTTTCCAACCTATGGTTTCCAGTTTTTTAACCTAATTCCTTGTAGGCTCTTCATAAGAACTTCTCTGCTATCCAATCTATTGTGGCTCTTCGTACCTCGATGTAACACTTGCAAGAAAGATTTTACTTGACAAGTTTTCCCTCGCCATGGAAAAAAGATTCCCACTTTGTGCGGAACCCTTCCGCTTTAAGAAGGGTATCTGTTGTGCTCTAATGAATTAATGCCCACACATGAAGCGTCAAGTGTGAGTTGGGACTTTACCCATTATGTTAATGCAACCACTTTTTCGGTGTATTTTTACTATTGCTGAAATAGGTCGATGATTACAATCTACTAACTTTTTCTAAGGCTATAATGAAAGTTACACTGCTAGTAGCTGTTTGGCCATTTTTAGGGTTCCGTTCCCAAAGGGTAAAACGGGACCCTATTACTAAGACTTCGCTGTCTGTCTGTCCGTCTGTCACCAGGCTGTATCTCATAGACTGTTGAAATTTTCACAGATGATGTATTTCTGTTGCCGCTATAAAAACAAAAACAAAAAAAAACAAATAAAATAAATATTTAAGGGGTTCCCATACACCAAGCGTGAATTTTTTTGCTTGTTTTATAGATAATGGTACGGAACCCTTTGTGCGCGAGTTCCACTCGCACTTGGCCGGTTTTTTTATTCTCTTTACCTTTTAATGGAGGTTTGTTCCAGTATGCCAGACTGCAAGGGATTCGAACCATATTCTGGAAAGAACATCTTATCATCAGTACGGAGTTCCCGGAGTTCACATACTGTGGGGAGCACTTAGTGCAGTCGGACCTTTACCTAACTTCTATTCTCTTTCTGCTAAGCTTTTTTATTACTAACTCTAGTCTGAAAGAACAGTGTTACTAACGAAATGGACAGCATTGAAATAAAATATTTCATAATTCTTCTTCATTCATAATTTTCCTTATTTGGTACATTTTTTTTTTTTTTATTTATCTAGAAAACTTACAGCTAGAACAGAAATACAAAATACAATAGAGGATGAAGGCCAATTACAAGTTTTCGCTTATATTCATAAGTTTAAAATAATAAGACACAAATATATAGATAAACTTACAAATATAAAGATAAAAAATATAAATTTTAAGTATAAAAATAGTGCCCCTATCAGTTACGGAAACTACTACCTCTAGCTATGGTCAAGGCTCCAGAGAAATCTACTACAATACGTGCTATTTCTAAAAGACCACCTTCTGAATCTGACCAGTGTACATCTATATTTTCTATTCCTCATTTTATTTTATGCAGCTACCGTTAATCAGTACTTGGGTTATTTACTCTTACTATATATAAATAGCGCCGCAAATCGTTAACTGAGAAACGCCAATTACGCAAAGAGAAGTCTAAGCCCACCTACACGTATACATACAACATGGCAGGCGACTTGTAGAGTGCGTGAGCGGGAACCTAAGCTAATTCTTCAGAATCTTGTTCAGAGTACTTAGAGAGAAAACATACTAAAAGTGCTGATGTCCAGGAGGTGAGGTGGAGGGAGGGGAGGGGGACAAAGACCTCAATTTTAGCTTTTTCGCTAATATTTCAAAAATGGCGCGTTTTAGCAAAAAATGTTTTAATATGAAATGAAAGCATATAAAATTTGGAACCACAGGCTCTGGAAAAGTGCAAATAAAAAAAGGTTTTAAAATATTCGTGTCTAAGTCCAATTCTGTGAATGATTCACATTTTTATCCTCTTAGGTCGTGAGGGTCCTGTCAAAAGGTTTTTTTCTATGGTATCTTTTTCTTCGCCCTCCTCAGTGGTTCTTGCAGGGAGGGCTCTAAATCATCTTCAACGTCATTCTCGTCGTCTTCCCCGCTATAGACACGCCGTTAAAGTATTTTCCTTGGCAATGAAGGCATGCAGCAGAACATTTCAGCCTAGCTTTTGCGAATTCCACATCTGCTGCTGCTACAATCCATGCGACGACAAAATAGTAAAGCCTCGGGCGTCGGTACATCTTTTGTTGTTCTTGGCGCCAAGATATCACCTTCAATTTTCCACCCCACTCTTGAGAGGGCAGCTTATTCCCGAGCTGCTGCTGCACTTGGTGGTATGTGCACCAGGAATCATATTTAGCTGCTCTCTCAGTTGCCGGGAGAGAGCTGATATCGGGCTTATTTATTGCTAATGAACTCATGAATGACTGGAAGCGGTATTGATTGAGAAGGGTCACTTTTGCAGGTGCCCCATACCATTTCAGGAAGCACATCTTCCCAGCTTTTGCAACATCACTATGGCTGGAGTTTGGGTAGTAAAAGATCTTTGCTGCTCCCTTAATAATTTCCTAATTTAAATACAATTTACAGAAACCCACCTTGCTTCTTCTAAACGTTGCTGATGTTGTATCGTAGCCGGTAAATGAGTGTAAGAAGAGGATGTATTCATATTCATGCTTTCGCATCTCATTTTTTGTTATTCATTCATCATTTTGCAGTTTTAGCCAGTAAGGTGGCGTTTTCTATAGTTAGCATTGAGTGAAAACCAATGTTCATGATGGTTTTTCCCGCCTAAGCTCATATCCGCTGTTACAAAAAAAAACGCGATTTCGCACTGATACCGCCTTCACCACGTGGAGCTTATGTTAAAATAAATTTAGAGATAATTTTCGCATCAGGTAATGGTCATCACGCTGAATAATTCATCATCATCTTGTCCCTACTAATATGCTAGTGGGTATGGTTTCCGCACTTAGTCCCGATGTGGACCATTGTACGTGAGCCATGGCAGTCTTCACTCCATCCAGCACACCTCCCACCAGAAGCATATCAGGTCTCCTAAACTTCTCAGGGCATCCGTAAGAGTACCGCTGAATAACTTAAATTGTCTATATTTCTAGTGCGTGTAGCTCATAAACGGATGGAAATATGAAATGCTATACATAATCACAGTTATAGAGAATTTTATAAGCTTTCCTTTCATCTTGCAATTTTTTTTTCTAAATCGCACCATTTTAAAGTTATTAGCGAGAAACCTAAAACTCCTCCCTCCGCCTCGCCTCCTAGACGTCAGGACTTTTAATATGTTTTCTCCCTAAGTACTCTGAACAAGTTTCTGAAAAAATCACTTAGGTTCCCGCTCACGCACTCTATATCCTCCTTTGAGTCATTCCTTGATGGGACTATTATTGTTCTAGTTGTGACCGAGTATTTAAAACTAAGTTCGGTCTGGAAGCCATCTAAGGGCACACCTAAGAAGGTGATTTTGAAGGGTTGCCTTTATGGAATCGAGAAGGAGAACTGTATATATATAAAAAAAACTTCTGACATCCTCAGTAATACATATATTATTAAGGTATATGTTAAGTATATACATATAAAAAGTTTTTAGTATCAGTGCAAAACATTTCATTCATCTGATTTTGGTATTGTACTAATTGTTCATTTACCTGATTTTAGTATTAATCATTTTTGTCCCTACGTCTTATAGTTGCTGAAATACTAATATCATTCAAATAATTACTCAGTACAATATTAATAATCAATTTTATGAAAAATTAGTGCAATACCAAAATCATTTCAAATAACAATAAGTACAACACAAAAATCTGTTAAATGAACAATGAGTACGTGAGCAATCAGTACAATAATAATATAATTTAAATTTACAATTAGTACAATACTACAATCAGTTTTATGAACCATCAGTACAATACCAAAATCATTTCAAATAACTATCAGTACAACACAAAAATTTGCTTAATGAATAATCCGTACAATACAAAAATCAGTCAAATGAGCAATCAGTACAATACCATATTCAGTTAAATAAGCAATCAGTACAATACCAAAATCAGTAAAATAAGCAATCAGCACAATACTACAATCAATAAAATGAACAATCCGTACAATAATTAAATAAGTTAAATGCACAATACTAAAATCAATTAAATGAACAATCAGTAGGATAAGTTAAATGCACAATCTGTATAGTACTAAAATCAGTTAAAGGTACCAAAATTAATCAAACACTACAGTGAGTCGAAGTGGTTGGTTCCTGTAGAATCACAGCCATCCAGTAAGAAATATTTATTTGTATGTTTTGTCCCTGTCTTATGTTCTCTTCTGAACAATATAGAACTATTAATCTACTTAACTTTCCAAAATATTCTGGTATTTTTCACATAGTTAATTACGTTTTTACGATTGCCGTGTACGTTTTCGCTACAATGTTCAATTCATCGTCGTCTTCTCTGAAAAAGAAAAAAAGATTTTATTAAATATATCCAGCGTGGGCAGGCCCCCTACAAGATGGACCGATGATCTTGTGCGGGTCGCTAGAAATCGCTGGATGCGGATAGCGCAAGACCGTCAATTGTGGAGATCTTTGGGGGAGGCCTTTGACCAGTTGTGGACGTCTTTCGGCTGATATGATGATGATGATTGAGGGAGGCCTTTGTCCAGCAGTGGACGTGTTCCGGCTGATATGATGATGATGAAATATACAATATCTTGGGACAACTGACACACTGCCATCTCATTCCAAACTAGGCAGAACCTTATACTATAGCAACAAGACAACTGATTAACTTACGTAAGTATATATTTCTAAATAAACACATATCACACCAATATTATTTCGGGAAATATCTAAACGTTTGATCGACGCTTCCCATGATCAGAGGGCTGGTCTATTCTTGGGTCAGAGGATCAGCATTGCGATCCAGCGTGGCAATGCGGCCAGCCTTCTGGGCACTTTTCCTATTAGCGATGCGGAGGGATTATTGGACGCCTTTTAGGGTAAATAGTAGTTAATCAAATTTTTAGCTTATTATTTCATTTTATTTAATTTAATTATTTACTTAAAAAATAAAACCTGCAAAGGCGAAAGCTTGTGAGTGTGTATGTTTCTTACTTCTTCACGTCTAAACGGCTTTTAATAAAATTTGGTATAATTTGTAAAGATTAACGTGAGTAAAACAGCGGGGCACAGCTATCTATACAAATAAATAAAATTGAAATGTCTGTTTGTAATATTGAACTAACCGTTTTTTACTACATGTGTATGCATATACTCGTATATACGAAACATACACTAAATTTTTTTTTTGTCTGTCTGTCTGTCTGTTCCAGCTAATCTCTGAAATACACAAACAAAAGATGGTACTATGGTAGGTTGGGGTCGCGTCAGTGCCAAAAGCGTCCTTAGTATAATAGCCAATAAGGTTGATTGTCCTTATATAAATAATAACATACTATATATAATACTCACGCAATATATACAACATGTAACTTAATTAACGCACTTCCTGAAAATAGTTTGTTCAGAATCGTTTACTGAATCGATTTATATCATTTTTGATATAGGTAATTTTGTATTCCAAAATAATTAATACTACGGCAATTATTGTCATATTAACCCTGTACAGTCAAAACAAATTGAAATGGACCGTGAGTCAAAGTAATAAGACTTTAAAAATCGCAGTTATATTTGTATTCATACAAAGTCCATAATTCAATACAAAATAAGGAAAATAAACTTTATTCCAATAAACTAATTTAGTAAATAACAATGCATATACATGTTAAATTAAAAATTCAATGTATGTATTATGATTACAACATAATATTCTAATTGGGGTGTTTGAGGGTGTGCGTTAATTACGTTACATGTTGTATATCAACCAAAATCGCTTAGAAACAGATTTCTATATTTTTATAATTTTATAAGTAATATTTATTGTCTGTATAATGTTCATTTATTAGGGTTCCGTAGCCAAATGGCAAAAAACGGAACCCATATAGATTCGTCATGTCTGTCTGTCTGTCTGTCCATATGTCACAGCCACTTTTTTCCGAAACTATAAGAGCTGTACTACTGAAACTTGTTAAGTAGATGTATAGAGTAGATTTTTACACAAAAATAGAAAAAGAACAATTATTTTGGGGGGTCGCCATACATAGAACTGAAACTCAATTTATTTTTTTCATCGAACCCATACATGTGGGGTGTCTATGGATAGGTCTTCAAAAATGATATTGAGGTTTCTAATATCATTTTTTTCTAAACTAATAATATATGGGTGAGAGACACTTCCAAAGAGGCAAATGAGTGACCCCCCCTCAAACTTCTAAAATAAGAGAATGATAAAACAAAGGAAATATATATGATGTCCATTACCATAGAAACTAACAACGAAAATTGGTTTGAACGAGATCTTGCAAGTAGTTTCTTTTTTAATACGTATTAAACCGCAATTTGCTTTCATTTAATCAACTGAAATACTTGCTGCTATGCAACCCTTCATGTGCGAGTCCGACTCGCACTTGGCCGGTTTTTTTATTATATTTCATTTTAATTACTTTAGTCAATTATGATTATTATATAATTAGTTAAGGTAATATAAGTTCTCTGATCAAATTGGAGACGTACTCAGGAAAGGTCAGGTCAGAAGTACCCTAAACCGGCGAGCATGTATGAAGAATATAATGTCAGTAAACGAAGCGAAAGAGGTGTGCCTACCCCTCTGGGAGACAGGCGTGAGTCTATGTATGTAATATAAGTTTGGGTCTTTGTAACCTTTTGATGAAAAAAAAATATTATATTATGTTATCAAGTACTCAACAGCCGTGCAACGGTTGTGACGTAGCTGCTATGTTATAATAATATCACACACTATGATTATTTATTTGATTAGTGATTATCATTTTATTAATTACTATAATAATTCTATAATAATTTTACATCTTAGAAATATTAATAATCGATAGTATACTTTCAAATGGTTGTCACTGATAAAAGTATAAATAGGGTAGGAGAATTATTAAGGAGGCATTCTTTGTACGACGGTAGATAAGAACGTTACTCTGTTCGATTAAATATTGTGTGTGGAAAATATGTCGGAGTTTTAATGTGCAGAACCTACGAGTGCGTAACAATTATTATTGACCAGCAATGGACATCGTTCTGCCGACATGATGATGATGATTTAGACATGAAGAAACATAATTATACACTTACTGATAACCCATCATCATTTTCCTATATTCTTCTTGAGTAATGCATTGTCCCCCCACATAATATTTGCTGGACGGACACCCAACATTATTATTAATAAACCACTTAGCTGACACAATAGTTAAAAAACAAAATAAAATTATTAACTTGGCAAACATTGTCACTCGTCGATGAACGATCTAAATATATTACTATAACCGCTTTTAACTGCTTTTATAAGTTCACTTTGACCATAATTCTGACGTACATCAACTAAAGAATTACATTATTGTCGGCAATTCTGTATTTAATAATTATTAGGTATATAGAACTTTTGCCCTCATGGTAAATTCAGTTCGCTAATAAATTGAAATTCAAAAATAGTTTGTTGCGTAAAAGTTTAACATTTTGTGGAATCCTCATTTTTTTTACTCTACCGTGCAGTGCATGACGTGGCAGCTTCTGATATACACTGCCAGAAAACTCAGTAGGAAATAGTAGGAATCTTTTTAAAATAAAATGTACTTCAGATTAATTACAATTATGGATGTTGACTCAGAACTACTCAATCCCAAGCACTTCTGTCACTTAAATAATCAGAAATTTTGTAATATCAATGCTCCACAATTTGGCTTTAATAATTAATTTAAACTTATTCGTAGACAATTCTCTAATATCATTAGGAAGTTTGTTATATAATCTTGTACTTTGCCCCATAAAGGAGTTACTTATTTCGTGGAGACGGGTAGTATGCAATATAAGATAATACTTATATTTAGTACTAGCTGTGCCCGCGACTTCGTCCGCGTGTTAATTACTTTATTTCGTTTTTTTTGTTTTTAGTAAAATAAAAACATTTTCTAAAATAAAAGTAGCCTAAGTTACTCCTTATTACATTAGCTACCTGCCAATAAAAGTCCCGTCAAAATCGGACCACCCATTTCAGAGATTAGCCGGAACAAACAGACAGACAGACAGACAAAAATTGTAAAAAAAAATATTTTGGTGTATGTACCGTATATATATTCATATTTATGTTGTAAAAACCGGTTATTTCAATATTACAAACAGACACTCCAATTTTATTTATTTGTATAGATGTATAGATATAGATTTATATTATGCGTATCGCTCCTTTTACATAAGGAATCAATGTTATCAATATAATTGTCTTGTAACAAAAATATAAACATGAATATACTTAATAGTGACTAATTTGTTGGTGAAGTGATAAGTGACTAGACTGCTAATCCGGAAGTCGTGGGTGCAATCCACACCCGGTACAAATCTTCGAGGGTGTAATGTGTCCATAATCTATATATATAAAAATCAATGCCACTTTTCGTTGTAATATATGTTATAACTCAACAACGCCTTTACCGGTTTGGCTAATTTTGGTCTTGAATTATTCGTGGAAGTCCAGGGAAGGTTTGTACGTAGAGAAAATTTAAAAAAAGTCTTGGAAAAGTGTAAAATCTCAAAAAAAAATTGATTTATTAAATGAACTTAATAATATTTTTTTATTACTATGCCTTATACGTAGCGAAGCACGTACCGGGCCGCTAGTATATGTATATTAATTACTATGTATTTTGAAATATATTAGTATTTATTCAGTTGTCTAGTTGCTATAGTAAAGCCTGTAACTTTTTTCTGTGTCTGGGTGTAATTTACCTATAATGTGTACACAAGACCGAGGAGTTGACGTTCAAACGAAAAATTTTTATACTTTATGATGAGGAATATCCGAATCATAAACCATAATCTCCCGATTTTTTTTTTTTGATATTTTTAAAATTTATTAGTAGAGTATTGAGCTCAAACCCTAATTTTGAACTTTCGAATAAATTCTAAGTCGGTTCTGCAATGATTAGATAAACCATACTTTTTAGGGTGTTAGGTTAAACTATGCTTATTAGTTATCACAAAAAAATGAACCAGAATTTTTCAACAGAACGAGAAAAAAAACTAAAACTAATCATTATCATCATCATATCAGCCGAAAGACGTCCACTGCTGGACAAAGGCCTCCCCCAAGGATCTCCACAATAGCCGGTCCTGCGCTGCCCGCATCCAGCGGCTTCCCGAAAACTAATGTTAGGTTAAATTTATTTAAAGTTTTTCGTTAAATAAAATCTATCTCGAAAACTACGCAATATCTTAGAACCTATGTAGGTACATGGGAGAGATTCGGATACTCCTCATCATGAAGTATCTAAATTTTGCGTTTGAACGTTAACTCCTCAGCCACCCTATATTACAGTTGAATAATACCCAAACACATCGACGGTCACCGTAGCCTAGTTGGTAGTGCTCCTACCTACGAAGCTGGTGGTCCTGGGTTCGAATCCCGGTAAATGCAAATATTTGTGTGATGAGCACGAATATTTGTCACTGAGTCATGGATATTTTCTATGTATTTAAGTATTTATCTATCTATATAAGTATGTACCTATATCGTCGCCTGGTACCCATAGTACAAGCTTTGCTTAGTTTGGGGCCAGGATGATCTGTGTGACATTGTCCCCAGATATTATATTATTATTAGATATTACATAACAAATAATCGTGTTCCTCACACAAAAACGGTGTGCGGTTCACAAGAAACTTTTTGCCGCGCACTACCGCTCTGTGGAATCAATTAGCTGCGGAGGTATTTCCGATCCGGTATGACATGGCGACCTTCAAGAAGCGAGCCTATTCTTTTCTTAAAGGCCGGTAACGCACTTGCAGCTCCTGAGGTGTTGCGAGTGTCCATGGGTGGCCGTGATCACTTACCATCAGGTGACCCACTTGCTCGTTTGCCATCCTATTAAATAAAAAAAAATTGTCCTGGGTGGGGATTGAACCCATTATCTTTGGCTTAGCAGTCAGGGTCATTAACCACTAGACAACTGGCCAGTCAATACGGAAAACAATACACTTATATGAAATTACATTTAAATGTGTTTGAGCGTGTGTTTGAGCGAGACAAAGTAGGAAAATGCTACCTTTATCCTGTTCTAATCACTCAGCTATTGTTTTAGTTTTATGTTTAGTATAGTAATAAGCTTAAATTAAGTATCCTGTATTGCTCATATAAATGAATTGTAGGTATTCTTTATGAGTAACTAGATGTGCCCCGCGGTCTTACCCGCGTTAAATTTTATAAATTATCATAGCTCCTCCCCCTTAAGTGATAGCGTGATAATATGTAGCCTATATGTTGACCCGACCTCTTAGTAATATTCATGCAAAGTTTGAAGTAAATCCATGCAGTACTTTTTGAATTTAGCCCGGACATACATACAGACAAACAGACACACAGACAAACATTCTAAAAACTATATTTTTGGCTTCGATATCGATTTTAGATCACGCCCCGAATATCCTTTTAAAAAAATATTCAATGTACAGTTTTGACTTTCCTACGATTTTATTATATGTACTAGCTGTGCCCGCGACTTCGTTCGCGTGGATGTCGGAACTTAACAATGTATTTTTTAGTGTAAAGCGCTGTGGGAGGATACCGAAAAATTTTTTTTAATTTAATTTAGTACTTCTTTATTTTACCTGATGAACCATCTGGAGCGTACACAAAAACGTTATTGGGGTTGTTTACGCGTGAAAGAACTACGTATAGTTGACCATGGGAAAAGCATCCAATACTTAGGTCCACCCCCGCAACGGATAATGTCTGGACCTGAGCTTTACTAATCGTCATGGCATAACAGAGACTGACTGGGAATTGCACTCGTTTGAAAGAGAAAGGAAAGTTTTTAGGAATTATAGGTATCCTTGGAATAAAAACAATATCACCGGCGCAGCAACCTGTTAATATTTCAGCTTCGATAATGTTGCAGATTTGTGACTATGAGCCGAGTGCCGTTAAAAAGTTTGGGAGGACATCAATTTCTGAGGAGAATTATTGGTACACCAATTTTTAAAACTATTTTGTGTGCTGAAAGTCCGGGTGTGCTGAGGGAATCCAAAAATTCTACCGGGTAGTGCGTGGCGTTATCTTCTTCCATAAATGTATTTATTATCTACTATTACCGGACGCATGACTCAATATTTTGAAATTAATTGCCGCAGCTTGGTCATTGTGGGGAGTCAAAATAGCTCGCTGACATAGCCAAGAACCGGCTTGATTTCCCATGTTTGTGGTATCTCCGTACACAGAAAAAAATAGCTCCTGCTGTGATGTAACGTAAGAACAGAGATTACCAATCAAAATAACTTTTCCATCTTCTTGTACGGGGTATGTGCCATCGCCTATTTTTAACAATAAATTGGAAAAGTCCTGTGCATTTTCGCAGCCTCTGACTGATCGGGTTCCCTCCTTTACTTATAACTATCATTTGAATAGCCAGTAAGGACCTATTGTGACAATTTTCACATACCCTGTCAGTAATTTGTCCATCAGTATTTAGTTGTACATGTCTCATAAAATCTTCAGCAAACTTGTCGTGGTACTTTTGCCATAACTGTTTAGCGTCCGATAACGCACAAAAGGTCAATAAGATGGCAAACAAAAGTCGCAAGCGATGTGGACTATCGCTCACGCATGCTTCCGCTAGAGCGTCATCCCAATGCTGACCTCCAACTGATAAATGGCGTGCTCGGTAAGCGGCCTTGTATTTGTGATGTTCAATATCATCCACTTTACGGCGCTCAGCAAAAGACGTAGGTCCTCGCTCTACATGGATCAGACTGTGGGATGAACTCACACGTGAGCACGCCACGTGAACCCCGCCGCCTTCCTCAAGTCAATTCCAGCTAACTTGAGAGTTTGACTTTGCGATTTGTTGATGGTTATCGCGACACACACTTTTATAGGGAACTACAGTATTTTAAACTGAAAAGGGAGATCATTTGGCACCAACGGAATACGTGACACGAACACTGTTTCTCCCTGGGCGGATCCAGGCATAATAGTAGACTCTATAACACGATGCAAAGTTTTGACTTGAAGCATCGTGCCGTTGCAAAGTTTAGGTGGTTTCAAATTCCTCAAAACCATTATAGGTATACCCACACGCAACATACATCCCCTATTATGCGCCCTTAGGGGTGAAAATTCCTAAAATCCTGAAATACATATTTTTTATTTTTAACGGAAAGGCCAAATACCAATTTTCATGCTTTTCACTTAAAAAATTATACACTTTTCATACAAACTTACATCCCCTATTTTACGCCCTTGGGGTGGAATTTCCAAAAATTCTAAAATATTTATTTTAATTTTTAGGTGAACTACTAAATATAAGTTTCAATGCCTTTAACTTCAAAAAATGACGGATTTTCATATAATCTTTCATTCTCTGTTTTACCCCCTTAGGGTTAGTATTTCCAAAAACCCCTTCCTTAGTGAATGCATACGTCATAAAAAGTACCTACCGGCAAATTTCAAGTCTCTAACCCCAGCCGTTCAGGCTGTGCGTTGATATGTCAGTCAGTCAGTTTCCTCTTTTACATAGGTAGGTATATAGATTTGTGCTGAGAAAATTATGAGAGACCGGGTTAATTTACTACATTCAAATCGGACAGGCTCAATAAAATTCGAATCGTCGTACATTCGCGTTACAAACGAATCGACAGCACAAACTTTCGATCGATTGACATTATAATTTAAAATTAAATTATAACAAATCCAACCTTGTACATAATTCAATTTGCCCAAAGAAAACAGAATATTTTAATAACCAATTTTGGACCACGACATACTTCTAGGCAACCAAGACCTTATTTCGAAACAATTCAGAACATTCAAAACCGTAGGTAACTCATGCAATCAGCAAACACGGGCAAATCTTAACACCGCGAGTCAAAAGAAATGCACAACGACATCTATCGAAACAAAAATCAACTATCAACCTAGTTCATTCAGAAAAGAGATGTCATAATATGCACAATGACACCTATCGGACAGTTTAGTTCAACTATAAACATTAGTTCATCCTGAAGTACCGAAATGTGTGTTTTTTTTTCTCCATGATACTTCAAAATCTAATATCTTTTGATAGACTCAACCGATTGCAATAAAAAAAAAACTAAATGTTACCTCAAGTTACGCTCAATCGTTGTGTATAAAAGTTATCTACATTGCTTTTGTATATTTTACGTGATACCCGAACATATAAACAGACAAACAGACAAAAATGCTGGAAATGGGTTCTATTGGTTGTCCTTTAATACCCTGGCTATTTTTTTTGGATTTTCTTTTGATGTACAAAAATGATTTTTCTACAGATTTATTATATGTATAGATAGATGAGTAATAAACGCCTTAACCCTTAACTTGGCAAAGTATCTTATAATGCACACATTCTAAGAAAAAATATATGAAAACAGGTTTGGTATTTATTGTTGTTCTCTTTTTTTATACCTTTATATGAGACCCTAGTTATTGGTACAAAAAAAGAATTTATTACATCTGGCAATATTTGTAGTCAGTAGATCGCAAGAAGGCGGAGCGTGCGCGTGCGTCTACGAGTCATAAGGTAAGAATCAATTATAATCCTAATAAAATATGTATATTACGATAAATAAATGCAGTTATTATTTGACTGAATGTATATTCTTTAGTTTACGTAAAAAAAAATAATCAAACAACAATGATTTTCATCTAAAAAATGACTGTCAATATTCATGTATCTACAAATGCACACTGCCATGCTATCACATTGTGACTTGACTTTTGCGATGTGCATTTTAAGATACATTGCCAAATATACAACACTAAAGCTTACATTATGCAGTGTGCATTTGTAGATACACCGCCAATTTATTACATAATTAAAAACCTATGCGATTATAATTATTATGCACTAAAAATAAACACATAATATATATTTGTTTCCTTTTCAGGCTGGTACAAGAGCACAAAAAATATTGACTTTGGTTCGGAAACCAGGAGCAAGTTCAGATAGCTGGAGTATCGAGTATTGTCTACGATTTCTTCATCTATGGTGGAGAAGACACTTTATGATTTCATGAATTCAGTGAAGAAGAAAACTGTATGGGTTGGTATCTAAAGTAGTCATAGCTTAGAGCAAGTCGATCAAGAGCCCGCTTGCAGTGTGATTTAATATGAAAATTTTTTCACATCCATCGCATTAGTACATTATTTGAGAAATTAATTCGGATGAAAAGGCCGAGGAGCATTTTCAAAAATCACTTCAAATCAACTAAAAATAGCTCTTGCTCTTACGCTGACGCTCATCCAGTTCATCACGTATTGCGATATAGCAAAAACACAAAGCGCAAAGAGCTTGTTCCTTGTCCGAACACAGTTCGTCAATATAATTTCCATATGGGGGGTTGTAAGCTTAGCGGACGAACAGAAATGCGAGCACATTGATGGTAACTACCTCTATACTCGCAAATGCTTGATATTTGTATCAACAATGCATGACTCATTTATAACTATCATAAAAAGTAGTAAGATATCTTCATCTTATTACTTCGTATGATAATGTAAAACCACCACGGTAGTCAGCCTCACAGTGCTTGTAGCGGGGGCTCTGGGTACTCGGGAACGATCTAGTCAGTATCCCCGCTGTACACTGAGCGTCCGCGAGACTCTCATCCGGGGAGGGGAGGGGCCCAAATGCCTCCCCCCCCCCTCCCCAGCACGCACAAGCGCATTTAGGCAACCTGAGCTACAGCAGGTTAACTCTTACCGAGACCGCTTATACAAGACGAGTGGATTTTCTCCTCCAAATGCCAGCGGTCGCAGGAGCGGCGTCACATACTCTCTCGCGCTGGGATTAGCTCCCAGCGCCGGCGTTGATGAAACAGACATTAGCGTCAATGTACGGTTCATCGGCGCCGTCTCTTCTGCGGGAGGGATCGTTGCGCTCCCTCTTGCGCCCGGCGGCCTCCTTCTTGAGCATAACAGCTACACAGAAGGAAGTCACCGCGTTCCATCCGGTTGTCGCCGCCAGCATAGACGAAACCACTGCTAGTGGCGAAAGGTCCAATCCTATTTCAACGACCAGGACTCGCCTCTCGGGGGCCCGAGCTGGGCACTCCTCGAGTGTATGTTGGGCTGGGTCCGGGCCGCTGCCACAATGGTGACACGTTGGTATCGATGTGATCCTACTTTAAGACTGTGATTTTACATATAATTTGATTAAGATATCTATGTCTATAAGACCACATAAATAAATATTAGTACAAAATTTAAATGCATTTTATTTTCTAATAATCAAGCAGTGTATCTTACAGTGCACATGGATTTCCAAAGTTATACCCAAAGACAACTTGGCAATGTGCATAATTAGATACGTGGTATAAATACAAAACAAATATTGTTGGAATTTTATTTTTATTTTTCTGGGGTCTATTTACCAGGTAATAACCTAAATTTAAGAAAAAATTTAAAAACTAGTGACATCAAACTCTCTGCCAAGTAAAGGGTTAAACCATATTTGCACACACACTTGTGCACTATAATGGCCAGCGCAGTAGGCTAATCGCCATTGAGACTGGCCGCCGTGGCCAAAGTTCAGTCTGGTGGACATTATTAACATTATCTAAACTTACTAACTTCAAAATATTTATAAGGCCGCTTGAGTATCGGGGGTTGAGTTTCTCCAACGGGAATGGGAAGATTTTCAGAAGGATTAAGGTGGTGTTAAGATTGAAGTCGCAACCTTTGGATGAGCAGGCAGATTTACTAGTTACCATTTTTTGTGGCCCAATGACTGCGTGTGCGCAGCGGTTAATACAGTCGCCTCGCCACTTCGTGTTCCGTGTTCGATTTCCGCGCGGGACAGCTATTTGTCTGACACATAAATAGTTATTCTGAGTCTGGATTAGAGATGTAAAATTACTGAATCTGACCAGTCACAATTGTCATAAACCTTAAATGACCGGTCATTTACTGTCAAATTCAGTCAATTTGGCACAAATGTTACTGGCTATTCTCAACTACCACCCAATTTATTTATTTAGGTTCCCAATTTATATGCAAGTTGCTTCATTTAGAAGCAACGTTTTATTTAGTATTATATCACGAAACCTTTTTTGTAAAAACAATAGGTATAGGTTTACATTGTAAAATTTTTAATAATACTTATAATAAATCATAAAACTACTTTTGTGTTTCAATTTAGAAGTTGTAAACTTTTATCAATCACAAAAACTAAGAAAAAACTTAAAAAGGTGCTAAAATACTGAAATCAAAATGACTGAAAATGACCATTTTTGACCAATTTCATCGTAAATGACAGTCAGTCAATTTCATTTCATTTGTCTGGATGTAAGTACTTTATGTCCGTAAATTATATGTTTGTAAAGTAGCCGTCACAAGGAATAAATTCCCTAATGCGGGCGCTGTCTTTTAAAAAAAAAAGAATAGAAAGAAAGATTATTCACCGTTGTTAAGGCTTCAAAACGACTAAGTAAGCATCCTTTTTGCCTAAGCACACAAGATTTGTCCTGGGTAGGGATCGAACCCACGTACTCGGGCTTAGCAGTCCGGGCCACGTCCCATTAGACCAATAGGCCAGTCATTTAGTTGTCTTATGGAAGAGTGAAATCTCTGCGATGATATTTATAAATGTAAAACAGACATCAAATTTTCTTTTAGACAACCAACAACAGAAAAAGAATTTTTAAAGTCGGCGTACAACAGTAGTAACAATAATAGCTTAGTAACTTGCTATTTATTATTTATTTATGGATGTTAAAAATATATGTGACGAAACAGACCGCACGGATGGACTAATTCAAAATATTTTGTTGCTTTAATTACTGTTTTTAAACTGTGTTTATGTAATACATTGTGAGCCTGACAAGTACAAGTGTATGTAAATACCCATAAATGAATAAATTTCATTATTTCAACAGCGGAGAAATCTCGCAATACACAAACAAAAGAAAAAGTCGCATTGATTCCATTCTTCTTTTAAAGTGGACTATAAACGGTAATTATAGTCATTTGATTTAGATATTTTTGCTGTGTGGCTAACGGCATAGAATATCGCGCCCATTCCATCCTGTGGGGGGCGAAGAAGTCGCCCCGAGGGAATATCTCTCAGAGAACAGGCAACAGCGTCTCTGTGTACTATGACCATCATACTGCGATCGCCAATCCGTCTGCCTATTATGGCATGACAAAGGAAATTCTACCATCTCTGAACAAACGTCTATCACGCAGTCTACTACATCTGAACAGGAATGATTTGCGCATGGTGATAGGCACAATCACCGGACACTGCACACTAAACAAACACCTCTTCAAGATTGGCGTCACAAACAGCCCCTTGTGCAGAGGATGCATTGAATATGAAGAAACACCGGCACACGTACTGCTACACTGCAATAGCATTGCCAGCCAACGGGCAAAGTTCCTAAACGATCCGAAGTTACTGCGAAAAGTACTCAAGCCAAGCTTTCGAGGCCTCTTGGACTTCTGGATGGAACTAAAATGGTTTGAGTAGCCAAATAAGTTCACGTCCAATGGCTCAATTAGGGGGCTAAGTGCGGAAACCAATCGCTCAACTAACTATGGCATATCCCCCCGAATGATGGACACAGATCTATTGTGGAAATCTTTTGGGGAGGCCATTGAAGCTAAAGTGATACTATTTAGAGCGTATTGCACATTTGCACATCTTTCTACACGTGCGTCCTATGGGAGACATACACTCAAAGGTCTTGCGATGCCCTCAGAGTTCAGCATAATGACGCATTTAGGATGCTGATGGGGCTGCCACGATAATGTATCGCATCCGGCATGTTCGCGGAAGCACGAGTGGATTACTTTAGTGCTATAATGCGAAAGCGAGTAGCCTTGATGGTAGCTAGAGTTCGCGTCAGTGCTAACAGTGTCCTGAAATCACTAGAAAATTTGTTATGGAATCTTATACATTGCATTGTAAGCAAAGCTTTTGCAATAATGTGGCCTTTTTATATACCTTTAATAATTACTGCAGAACGTTTATATGTATATTCTATATTCAAGCTTAAAAAATGCCTGATAAAATATGACAGAACATTTAATGTTATCCGAGGACATTATTCACATACGGTACACGGCACATACGGTTGATTATCCTTAATAATAATAATAAATAATAAAATACTCACGAAATATAAAGAACAATCAATCAAATTCGGTATTTTACGTAATAAAATAGACTAACATAATGTATAGGTACTAATTATAAAACTAAGCATTAAGTTAAAGGTATTCTAAATATTCTTGTATTGGTAATGTTCCCAGAATACTGGCAGCATTACCACGCTGTATGGGAATACCTATTTGTTGGGCAAAATATAAGCCAGCATTCTGGGAACGTGTCGCTTCAACAAGGCGTGCAGCTAATTCTTTATATATAACTTTGGCCGCTGGTCCCCACGGCCCTAATGTTTCTACCCCAAAAGGCACAAATATGTAACCGCTATCAAGTGTACTATATTTGCGCCTCTTGAGGGCCTCAGCCGAATTCGATTAGGAACAGATTTCTATATTTTTGTAATTTTATAAGTAAGATTGATTGTGTGTATAATGTTCATTTATTTTATTATATTTAATTTTAATTACTTTAGTCAATTATAATTATTATATAATTAGTTAAGGTAATATACGATTGGGTCTTTGTAACCTTTTGATGAAAATAAATTATTATCTTATTATTGACCAGCAATGGACATCGTTCGGCCGACATGATGATGATGATTTAGGCATAAAAAAACATAATTATACACTTACTGATCACCAATCAAAATTTTCCTATATTCTTCTTGAGTAATGCATTGTCCCCCCACATTAAATTTGCCGTTCGGACACCCAACATCATGAACAAACCACGCAGCTGACACAATAGTTAAAAAACAAAATAAAATTATTAACTTGGCAAACATTGTCACTCGTCGATGAACGATCAAAATAAATTACTATAACCGCTTTTAACTGCTTTTATAAGTTCACTTTGACCATAATTCTGACGTACATCAACTAAAGAATTACATTATTGTCGGCAATTCTGTATTTAATAATAATTATTAGGTATTTAGAACTTTTGCCCTCATGGTAAATTCAGTTCGCTAATAAATTGAAATTCAAAAATAGTTTGTTGCGTAACAATTTTACATTTTGTGGAATCCTCATTTTTTTTACTCTACCGTGCAGTGCATGACGTGGCAGCTTCTGATATACACTGCCAGAAAACTCAGTAGGAAATAGTAGGAATCTTTTTAAAATAAAATGTACTTCAGATTAATTACAATTATGTATGTTGACTCAGAACTACTCAATCCCAAGCACTTTGTCACTTAAATAATCAGAAATTTTATAATATCAATGCTCCACAATTTGGCTTTAATAATAATTAATTTAAACTTATTCGTAGACAATTCTCTAATATCATTGGGAAGTTTGTTATATAATCTTGTACTTTGCCCCATAAAGGAGTTACTTATTTCGTGGAGACGGGTAGTATGCAATATAAGATAATACTTATATTTAGTACTAGCTGTGCCCGCGACTTCGTCCGCGTGTTAATTAGTTTATTTCGTTTTTTTTTGTTTTTAGTAAAATAAAAACATTTTCTAAAATAAAAGTAGCCTAAGTTACTCCTTATTACATTATCTACCTGCCAATAAAAGCCCCGAAAATCGGACCACCCATTTCAGAGATTAGCCGGAACAAACAGACAGACAGACAGACAAAAATTGTAAAAAAGATATTTTGGTGTATGTACCGTATATATATTCATATTTATGATGTAAAAACCGGTTATTTCAATATTACAAACAGACACTCCAATCTTATTTATTTGTATAGAAGATGTATAGATATAGATTTATATTATGCGTATCGCTCCTTTTACATAAGGAATCAATAAGAGACCTTATAACAGTACTTTTACAATTTAGTGTTGTCTTGTAACAAAATATAAACATGAATATACTTAATAGTGACTAGCTTGTTGGTGTAGTGATAAGTGACTAGACTGCTAATCCGGAAGTCGTGGGTGCAATCCACACCCGGTACAAATCTTCGAGGGTGTAATGTGTCCATAATCTTCTATATATATAAAAATCAATGCCACTTTTCGTTGTAATGTTATAACTCAACAACGCCTTTACCGATTTGGCTAATTTTGGTCTTGAATTATTCGTGGAAGTCCAGGGAAGGTTTGTACGTAGAGAAAATTTAAAAAAAGTATTGGAAAAGTGTAATATCTCAAAAAAAAAATTGTTTTATTAAATGAACTTAGTAATATTTTTTTTATTACTATGCCTCATACGTAGCGAAGCACGTACCGGGCCGCTAGTATATGTATATTAATTACTATGTATTTTGAAATATATTAGTATTTATTCAGTTGTCTAGTTGCTACAGTAAAGCCTGTAACTTTGTTCTGTGTCTGGGTGTAATTTACCTATAATGTGTACACAAGGCCGAGGAGTTGACGTTCAAACGAAAAATTTTGATACTTTATGATGAGGAATATCCGAATCATAAACCATAATCTCCCGATTTTTTTTTTTTTGATATTTTTAAAATTTATGAGTATTGAGCTCAAACCCTAATTTTGAACTTTCGAATAAATTCTAAGTCCGTTCTGCAATGATTAGATAAACCATACTTTTTAGGGTGTTAGGATAAACTATGCTTATTATTTATCACAAAAAAATGAACCAGAATTTTTCAACAGAACAAACGAAAACTAATCATCATCAACATCATATCAGCCGAAAGACGTCCACTGCTGGACAAAGGCCTCCCCCAAGGATCTCCACAATAGCCGGTCCTGCGCTTCCCGCATCCAGCGGCTTACCGAAAAAAAGTTTTTAAATTGTTCGTTAAAAAAAAATCAATCTCGAAAATACGCAAAATCTTAGCTTACCTATGTACATGGGAGTGATTCGGATACTCCTCATCATAAAGTATAAACATTTTGCGTTTGAACGTTAACTCCTCAGCCACCCTATACCTATTACAGTTGAATAATACCCAAAGACCCAAACACATCTAAACATATAATAAAATCGTAGGAAAGTGAAAACTGTACATTGAATATTTTTTTAAAAGGATACCTCGGACGTGATCTACAATCGATATCGAAGCCAAAAATATAGTTTTTAGAATTTTTGTCTGTTTGTCTGTATGTATGTCCGGGCTAAACTCAACTAGTACTGAATGGATTTACTTCAAATTTAGCATGAATATTACTAAGAGGTCGGGTCAACATATAGGCTACATATTATCACGCTATCATCTATGGTGGAGGAGCTGTGATAATTTATAAAGTTTAACGCGGGTAAAACCGCGGGGCACAGCTAGTAACAAATAATCGTGTTCCTCACACAAAAACGGTGTGCGGTTCACAAGAAACTTTTTGCCGCGCACTACCGCTCTGTGGAATCAATTAGCTGCGGAGGTATTTCCGATCCGGTATGACATGGCAACCTTCAAGAAGCGAGCCTATTCTTTTCTTAAAGGCCGGCAACGCACTTGCAGCTCCTCAGGTGTTGCGAGTGTCCATGGGCGGCGGTGATCACTTACCATCAGGTGACCCACTTGCTCGTTTGCCATCCTATGATATATAAAAAAAAAATTGTCCTGGGTGGGGATTGAACCCATTATCTTCGGCTTAGCAGTCAGGGTCACTAACCACTAGACAACTGGCCAGTCAATACGGAAAACAATATACTTATATGAAATTACATTTAAATGCGTTTGAGCGTGTGTTTGAGCGAGACAAAGTAGGAAAATGCTACCTTTATCCTGTTCTAATCACTCAGCTATTGTTTTAGTTTTATGTTTAGTGTAGTAATAAGCTTAAATTAAGTATCCTGTATTGCTCAGATAAATGAATTGTATTCTTTATGAGTAACTAGCTGTGCCCCGCGGTTTTACCCGCGTTAAATTTTATTAATTATCATAGCTCCTCCCCCTTAAGTGATAGCGTGATAATATGTAGCCTATATGTTGACCCGTTTATCAATCCCAAAAACTAAGAAAAAACTTTAAAAGGTGCTAAAATACTGAAATCAAAATGACTGAAAATGACCATTTTTGACCAATTTCATCGTAAATGACAGTCAGTTAAATTCATTTCATTTGTCTGGATGTAAGTACTTTGTGTCCGTAAATTATATGTTTGTAAAGTAGCCGTCACAAGGAATAAATTACCTAATGCGGGCGATGTCTTTAAAAAAAAAGAATAGAAATAAAGATTATTTACCGTTGTTAAGGCTTCAAAACGACTAAGTAAGCATCCTTTTTGCCTAAGCACACAAGATTTGTCCTGGGTAGCGATCGAACCCACGTACTCGGGCTTAGCAGTCCGGGCCACGTCCCATTAGACCAATAGGCCAGTCATTTAGTTGTCTTATGGAAGAGTGAAATCTCTGCGATGATATTTATAAACCTCTTTGCCTAATCGGTTGAACAGTTAACATATGTGTATATTTGCTCCCTAGTTTATTGCTAATTATAAACATAATCTGGAAATATTTCATAATAAAACTATTCTCAGTGTTATAATAATCCACCAAGAAAGTGATTTAACATAAATGGTGAACAAGTGAAGTGTTTTACAATAATAATTGTTAATAAAACACAAACTACGGTCAGTGTACCGGCCGGTGCATGACAAGCCATTTTGAATATAGTGCATGCAACTGCCACGGTTATTCGGTCCGCATAAGGAGTACTTTTGTATGAGCGCCCGACCTGTGACGTATTGTGAGTGCCCGCACCAAAGATTATCAACGCAGACGGTGCTATAATCTCGACCTACATTACACTGCCCCTGGGAGGACGACATTTTTTTTTCTATTGAGTAATTTTCTACTTAATGTAATAATTTGTCATGGCTAGTGATTCGGAACGTGCAAAAATCTTCAAAAATGATTCGAACCCGAACCCGAACGTATCCGTGAATAGAAGATGCAAAAGATCCGCTAAAAGCCCACCGGCTCCGCTTTCACCCCTTTCCGGCTTTGATAAAGATGAGTTGCGCTCGATTATACAAGAGATAATTAAAGCCGAATTTAGCGAGATGCTTTCCCAGATTAACCAAAATATGATCAGTACCATAAATAACGAGTTGGAATCGGTAAAATTGGAAATGAAGGAAATAACCAAGTCTATGGATTTTATAAATAAAAAATTTGAGGATTTTGAAGTTAATCAACGGATATGTAAGGAAAACATAAAAAAAATAGAATCCGAAAAAGCTGAATTAAGAACCGTGGTGGGGGATCTTCAATTGCGCATCAACAATTTAGAGCAGCAATCCCGATCTAACAACCTGGAAATACAATGTATGCCGGAATCCAAAAATGAGAATTTATACACCATCGTCGCTCAACTCGGACAAATCGTCAGTTGTGAAATTCAAGAGAAAGATGTATTAAATTGCTCACGTATTGCCAAAATCAACCCATCCAGTGCCCGCCCTCGATCTATAGTTGTTCAACTGGCATCACCTAGATTTCGAGATCAACTGTTGTCATCAGTTATCAAATACAATCAGAAAAATCACCAAGAAAAGCTAAGCTGCGGACATTTCGGATTCACCAATAAAAGCTCGCCCATCTATGTTGTAGAACACCTATCACCTACCAACAAAACCCTTCACGCGGCCACTAGGATCAAGGCAAAAGAAATGAACTACAAATATGTCTGGGTCAGGAACGGCAAAATTTTTGCAAGGAAGGATGACGGCGCAGGATACCTACTTATCAAGAATATGAACAGTTTAAGTAAAATTGTTTAACTCTATCCATATTGTATTTTTAAGAGTATGTATTCGGTAACCTAATTACTTTAAGATTCAATAATTTAAGCATATTTTATCAAAATTGTAGAGGCTTAAGAACTAAAATTAAGACTTTCTTTTGTAATCTGAGCTGTATGAATTATGATGTCATAATTTTAACCGAAACTTGGCTGAATAGTGGTATACAAAGTAGTGAACTTTTTGACAATAGATATGTTGTCTATAGAAGAGATAGGGAGACCACTGGTTTTCATGCTCATAAGGATGGAGGTGGTGTTTTGATTGCGATATCAAAAAGAATCAACTCGAAACGAATTAACAATTGGCAATGTAAATGTGAAGACCTCTGGGTCACCCTTGACGTCTCAACCACTCACGCATCACGACAACTTGCTCTGTGTGCAGTATATCTTCCTCCACCAGTGTCTCTTTCAATGCTCGAACACTTCATTGAAAGCTGTAATAACGTCTTTGAGTCTAGTACTATACCTATCTGTATAATTGGGGACTTTAATTTAAGCAAAATTAACTGGACTTCGGGAAGCGATAACAATTCGCTCCCTATCATATGTTCAAGGTTACTAGAATTTGTCCATATTAGTAAACTCACTCAGTATAATTCAGTTAAAAACTACTCACAGCGCACCTTAGATCTCGTTTTAAGTACAATACCTTCATGTACTGTATCTGAAGCTAACTGTTATTTAAGCACCGTTGATAAACTACATCCTCCCCTTAACATAAATCTGTCATTAGTGAAAGAAAATAATCTCGCATACAATAAGCATAAAATGAGAAAAAACTTTTATAAAGCCAATTACGAACAAATAAAAAGCTATTTAAACGAACTTGACTGGCATCAACTATTTGCGAATAGTAATAACGTAGATAGCATGTTGAAGGTGTTTTATGAAAAGTTAGAGTTTGCAATAAATAAATTCGTACCAAATTGTAAGCCCCTGAACCGCCGTTACCCTCCATGGTTCAATACAGTACTTGTAAAAACTCTAAAGGAAAAAAATAGTTTAAGAATGCGATACAAAAAATACAAAAACCCGCTAGATGAACTAGAACTTAAATTGGTTACAAAGCGATGTGAAAATTTAGCTAAAATCCAATACAGTCACTATATGCAAACTTTAGAAACAGAAATGAAAGTAAATCCCAAGCTATTCTGGACTCATGTAAAGGCTAAACGCGGAGGATGTAGTGCTTATCCGTTAATTATGACTGATGGGCAAACTACGACATCTGAGGGTACGACTATCTGTGAACTTTTTGGTAAATATTTCTCATCCGTCTACACCACTGATAGTCGGCATGATACCGAATTCCAGAGCAACTCAACATTTTTTCAGTCTTTAGGGAATAATAGCCAGTCCCTGACTATTCCTGAATTAAATTCGGATAGCTTACTTGCAAAGCTGCAGTCAATTAACATAAGGAAAGGAGCAGGTCCCGATGACATACCACCTCTTTTTATAGCTAACTCTGCACCAGCACTGGTTGCTCCGCTACTAATGATATACAAACTATCATTAACCACAGGAACATTCCCCATAGAGTGGAAAAAGGCCAAACTTATTCCAGTGCACAAGTCTGAGAAAAAAGACCTTATTTCTAATTACCGGCCCATTGCGATTCTGTCCACTTTTGCCAAGGTTTTCGAGTCGATAATTTGTCCACACATCCAACGTCACTTTAGACTCTATCTCAGTGACCACCAACACGGTTTTGTTTCATCTAGGTCCACAACTACCAATTTACTGTCCTTTTCAGAATCCTTGGTGGAATCTGTAGATTCTAATAAACAATATGACGTATTGTACACCGACTTCAGTAAGGCGTTCGATAAAATTTCTCACTCCATCCTAATAAAAAAATTAGCTCTGTATGGCATATCGGGACACTTATTGAAATGGCTGAAATCATATTTAACGAGGCGTCAATTCTATGTCGTCATAAACGGCTTCAGATCGACAATGAACTACAATATGACTTCCGGTGCCCCTCAAGGCTCTCATTTGGCTCCTATATTATTTAATATCTTCATAAATGACCTTCCCCTTTGCCTTCACTCTTCGGAGTGTTTTTTATATGCGGATGACTTAAAATTCGCCAGAACAATTGAGTCACCACGTGATATCGAGCTCCTACAAGAAGATCTAAACCGAGTTATAGAATGGTGTGAGAACAATAAAATGGATCTAAACTTGAAAAAATGTTATCACATGACTTTCTCGAGGAAATCTAACGCCATTTGTTCAGAATATTTTATAAAAAACGAAAAAGTTCAAGAAGTTGATACAATTAGGGATCTGGGAGTTTTATTTGATAAAAAAATTACTTTTATACCCCATATCGAAAACATTATTAAAAAGGCATCGAAAACTCTTGGTTTTGTGATACGGTACTCCAAAGACTTTAAAAAGATTAGCACTAGAATAATGCTGTATAATAGCCTTGTACGAAGCATCCTGGAGTATTGCAGTGTTGTATGGAGGCCGCACTATGCCACACATAGGCTCCTCTTAGAAAGAGTCCAAAAACGGTTTTTATGGCACCTAGCATTTTCAAAGGGCAAAAGTAAACAACTGCCTTCATATACCGCGCGCTTGCAGTACTTCAGGATTTATTCCCTAAATACGAGATCAGAAATTTTAGACGCCTTATTTCTCCACAAGCTGCTAAGAGGCAAAATTGATTGCCCAAACATATTATGCATGGTTAAATTTCGAGTCCCAGTCCGATATCCTCGATACCGTATCACTCCATTATATGCTCCCTTGCGTTGAACGGTTTTAGGGGCGAACTCACCAATTCCACGGCTATGCAAATTGCTAAATAGCTACAGTGACCTTTTTGACATACACCATGACAGCATTAAAAAATTAACGAGTATAATAAGAGGAAAGCATCGTATAGGTCAAAGCTAGCTTAAGAAAGTCATGTTTCACCAATTATGCTAATTCACAATTTTTAATTCAATTGAAACTAATTTATTTTGTACCGTTATAATTTAATTTAATTCTCATTTATTGTACGCCATCTTATTATATTATTTATTAACTTAATTGATTAATTATTCATTTTCTATGTCATAATTTTAATTTTTACAGTTTATGTTTGTATGTACACACATAAAATATTTATTACATATTTACCTATAATTTATGCAAGTGGTGTTAGTCTGTAAGTAATTGTTGCACTTAAAATTGAATTATTATTAATGAAGAATCTGTAATTGTAATGTGTAAACAATTGTAGACTGACCGAATAAATAAATAAATAAATAAAAATAAAATAAATGTAAAACAGACATCAAATTTTCTTTTAGACAACCAACAACAGAAAAAGAATTTTTAAAGTCGGCGTACAACAGTAGTAACAATAATAGCTTAGTAACTTGCTATTTATTATTTATTTATGGATGTTAAAAATATATGTGACGAAACAGACCGCACGGATGGACTAATTCAAAATATTTTGTTGCTTTAATTACTGTTTTTAAACTGTGTTTATGTAATACATTGTGAGCCTGACAAGTACAAGTGTATGTAAATACCCATAAATGAATAAATTTCATTATTTCATTATTTCAACAGCGGAGAAATCTCGCAATACACAAACAAAAGAAAAAGTCGCATTGATTCCATTCTTCTTTTAAAGTGGACTATAAACGGTAATTATAGTCATTTGATTTAGATATTTTTGCTGTGTGGCTAACGGCATAGAATATCGCGCCCATTCCATCCTGTGGGGGGCGAAGAAGTCGCCCCGAGGGAATATCTCTCAGAGAACAGGCAACAGCGTCTCTGTGTACTATGACCATCATACTGCGATCGCCAATCCGTCTGCCTATTATGGCATGATATTGTCCGTATCTTGGTTCCCAGAAACATATCCGCGAACTCGGAGGGTCAGGTAGCACCGCGCCGCCGCCCGAGGCTCCTAGAGCCACCCTCTGCGCGCACCGAGCGCGGGCAGCACGCGCCCACAAACCGCGCACTCCGCACTATCGGGGACATAATTGCTCAGCATCCCGAACTGGACTTATTTGCCCATGGATTGGGTCATTTATATAATGAATTCCATATAATTTTAAATAAAATATTATAGGGACACTTAAATATTTAATTCATTCTTATTATTTTTATTGTTACTATGACTTATTATTCTTATTGGTTTTGACATTATTCTAATTTTATATAAATCTCTGTGTAATTTAATTGTAAGGAAACTAATCTTGTAAGTGTTTTGGATGTCACATCTGTTAGCTTGTAAGATAACATGAATAAATAAATGAAATGAAATGAAATGACAAAGGAAATTCTACCATCTACGCAGTCTATTACATCTGAACAGGAAAGATTTGCGCATGGTGATAGGCACAATCACCGGACACTGCACACTAAACAAACACCTCTTCAAGATTGGCGTCACAAACAGCCCCTTGTGCAGAGGATGCATTGAATCTGAAGAAACACCGGCACACGTACTGCTACACTGCAATAGCATTGCCGGCCAAAGGGCAAAGTTCCTAAACGATCCGAAGACACTGCGAAAAGTACTCAAGCCAAGCTTTCGAGGCCTCTTGGACTTCTGGATGGAACTAAAATGGTTTGAGTATCCAAATAAGTTCACGTCCAATGGCCCAATTAGGAGGCTAAGTGCGGAAACCAATCGCCCAACTAACTATGGCATATCCCCCCGAATGATGGACATAGATCTATTGTGGGAATCTTTTGGGGAGGCCATTGAAGCTAAAGTGATACTATTTAGAGCGTATTGCACATTTGCACATTTTTTTACACGTGCGTCCTATGGGAGACATACGAGTACACTCAAAGGTCTTGCGATGCCCTCAGAGTTCAGCATAATGACGCATTTAGGATGCTGATGGGGCTGCCACGATAATGTATCGCATCCGGCATGTTCGCGGAAGCACGAGTGGATTACTTTAGTGCTATAATGCGAAAGCGAGTAGCCTTGATGGTAGCTAGAGTTCGCGTCAGTGCTAACAGTGTCCTGAAATCACTAGAAAATTTGTTATGGAATCTTATACATTGCATTGTAAGCAAAGCTTTTGCAATAATGTGGCCTTTTTATATATCTTTAATAATTACTGCAGAAAGTTTATATGTATATTCTATATTCAAGCTTAAAAAATGCCTGATAAAATATGACAGAACATTTAATGTTATCCGAGGACATTATTCACATACGGTACACGGCACATACGGTTGATTATCCTTATATAAATAATAAAATACTCACGAAATATAAAGAACAATCAATCAAATTCGGTATTTTACGTAATAAAATAGACTAACATAATGTATAGGTACTAATTATAAAACTAAGCATTAAGTTAAAGGTATTCTAAATATTCTTGTATTGGTAATGTTCCCAGAATACTGGCAGCATTACCACGCTGTATGGGAATACCTATTTGTTGGGCAAAATATAAGCCAGCATTCTGGGAACGTGTCGCTTCAACAAGGCGTGCAGCTAATTCTTTATATATAACTTTGGCCGCTGGTCCCCACGGCCCTAATGTTTCTACCCCAAAAGGCACAAATATGTAACCGCTATCAAGTGTACTATATTTGCGCCTCTTGAGGGCCTCAGCCGAATTCGATTAGGAACAGATTTCTATATTTTTGTAATTTTATAAGTAAGATTGATTGTGTGTATAATGTTCATTTATTTTATTATATTTAATTTTAATTACTTTAGTCAATTATAATTATTATATAACTAATTATATAATAATTATAATTGACTAAAGTAGTAGTAGTAATAGTAAGTAGTAGTAAGTAGTAGTAGTAGTTGTTCTGTGCGGGTATTGAATCGGGACATGAAGTACGGCAGTGTACTGGGACTTTACAGCTACTTGTGTTGTCCAGTGTACTCAAATGGGCATTAATCCGTGGCTAGGGTTATTAAAATAAGCTCGGGTCCGTGGGACCGTCCCACACGGGGCCGCCGACTGTGACGGGCGTAGGGTTACCGAGATAGCCGGCGAATGGTACCTACAGGATGGTTCTTTATTACCCATTATAATATTTATTATTTTAACTTTATAGTTATGAATTATGAAGGACATGTTTTTACACGATTTAAAACTTTTAGACAGGGGGGGGGGGCTACCGGCTAAGTCACCGAACATCACGATAGTGATCGGCATTCTAATTAATAAAGGTTAAAATTACTTAATCAATATCGGCTTCGACGTTGAAAATCGATTCCGGACCATTGATTAAGTCATTATTATCCTTTATTTATTTGAACGCCGATCTGTATCCCAATGTTCGGCGAATTGGTCGGTCACCCCCATTTTTTATTATTTACAAATATAATATAATATAAACTTAATCAGTAGGCCGAACGATGTCCATTGCTGGTCAATAATAAGATAATAATTTATTTTCATCAAAAGGTTACAAAGACCCAATCTTATATTACCTTAACTAATTAAGGTAATATAAGATTGGGTCTTTGTAACATTTTGATGAAAATAAATTATTATCTTATTATTGACCAGCAATGGACATCGTTCGGCCGACATGATGATGATGATTTAGGCATAAAGAAACATAATTATACACTTACTGATCACCAATCAAAATTTTCCTATATTCTTCTTGAGTAATGCATTGTCCCCCCACATTAAATTTGCCGTTCGGACACCCAACATCATGAACAAACCACGCAGCTGACACAATAGTTAAAAAACAAAATAAAATTATTAACTTGGCAAACATTGTCACTCGTCGATGAACGATCAAAATAAATTACTATAACCGCTTTTCACTGCTTTTATAAGTTCACTTTGACCATAATTCTGACGTACATCAACTAAACTTAACTAAAGAATTACATTATTGTCGGCAATTCTGTATTTAATAATAATTATTAGGTATATAGAACTTTTGCCCTCATGGTAAATTCAGTTCGCTAATAAATTGAAATTCAAAAATAGTTTGTTGCGTAAAAATTTTACATTTTGTGGAATCCTCATTTTTTTTACTCTACCGTGCAGTGCATGACGTGGCAGCTTCTGATATACACTGCCAGAAAACTCAGTAGGAAATAGTAGGAATCTTTTTAAAATAAAATGTACTTCAGATTAATTACAATTATGTATGTTGACTCAGAACTACTCAATACCAAGCACTTTTGTCACTTAAATAATCAGAAATTTTGTAATATCAATGCTCCACATTTTGGCTTTAATAATAATTAATTTAAACTTATTCGTGGACAATTCTCTAATATCATTGGGAAGTTTGTTATATAATCTTGTACTTTCCCCATAAAGGAGTAACTTATTTCTTGGAGACGGGTACTATGCAATATAAGATAATACTTATAATTAGTACTAGCTGTGCCCGCGACTTCGTCCGCGTGTTAATTAGTTTATTTAGATTTTTTTGTTTTTAGTAAAATAAAAAACATTTTCTAAAATAAAAGTAGCCTAAGTTACTCCTTATTACATTAGCTACCTGCCAATAAAAGTCCCGTCAAAATCGGACCAGCCATTTCAGAGATTAGCCGGAACAAACAGACAGACAAACAGACAAAAATTGTAAAATAAAATATTTTGGTGTATGTACCGTATATATATATTTATATTGTAAAAACCGGTTATTTCAATATTACAAACAGACACTCCAATTTTATTTATTTGTATAGATGTATAGATTTATATTATGGGTATCGCTCCTTTTACATAAGGAATCAATAAGAGATCTTATAACACATATTTTTACAATTTAGTGTTGTCTTGTAACAAAAATATAAACATGAATATAATAGTGACTAGCATGTTGGTGTAGTAATAAGTGACCCAGACTGCTAATCCGGAAGTCGTAGGTGCAATCCACACCCGGTACAAATCTTCGAGGGTGTAATGTGTCCATAATATATGTATATTAATTACTATGTATTTTGAAATATATTAGTATTTATTCAGTTGTCTAGTTGCTATAGAAAAACCTGTGTCTTTGTTATGTGTCTGGGTGTAATTTAACTATAATGTGTACACAAGGCCGAGGAGTTGACGTCAAACGAAAAATTTTGATACTTTATGATGAGGAGTATCCGAATCATAAACCATAATCTCCCAATTTTTTTTGATTCTTCGAAAATTTATGAGTCCTGGGCTCAAACCCTAATTTTGAACTTTCGAATAAATTCTAAGTCGGTTCTGCAATGATTAGATAAACCATACTTTTTAGGGTGTTAGGTTAAACTATGCTTATTAGTTATCACAAAAAAATGAACCAGAATTTTTCAACAGAACGAGAAAATAAACGAAAACTAATCATCATTATCATCATATCAGCCGACAGACGTCCATTGCTGGACAAAGGCCTCCCCCAAGGATCTCCACAATAGCCGGTCCTGCGCTGCCCGCATCCAGCGGCTTCCCGAAAACTAATGTTAGGTTAAATTTATTTAAAGTTTTTAAATTTTTCGTTAAATAAAATCTATCCCGAAAACTACGCAATATCTTAGAACCTATGTACATGGGAGAGATTCGGATACTCCTCATCATGAAGTATCTAAATTTTGCGTTTGAACGTTAACTCCTCAGCCACCCTATATTACAGTTGAATAATACCCAAACACATCTATACATATAATAAAATCGTAGGAAAGTGAAAACTGTACTTTGAATATTTTTTAAAAAGGATACCTCGGGCGTGATCTACAATCGATATCGAAGCCAAAAATATAGTTTTTAGAATTTTTGTCTGATTGTCTGTTTGTCTGTATGTATGTCCGGGCTAAACTCAACAAGTACTGAATGGATTTACTTCAAATTTAGCATGAATATTACTAAGAGGTCGGGTCAACATATAGGCTACATATTATCACGCTATCATCTACGGGGGAGGAGCTGTGATAATTTATAAAGTTTAACGCGGGTAAAACCGCGGGGCACAGCTAGTAACAAATAATCGTGTTCCTCACACAAAAACGGTGTGCGGTTCACAAGAAACTTTTTGCCGCGCACTACCGCTCTGTGGAATCAATTAGCTGCGGAGGTATTTCCGACCCGGTATGACATGGCAACCTTCAAGAAGCGAGCCTATTCTTTTCTTAAAGGCCGGCAACGCACTTGCAGCTCCTCAGGTGTTGCGAGTGTCCATGGGCGGCGGTGATCACTTACCATCAGGTGACCCACTTGCTCGTTTGCCATCCTATTATATATTAATAAAAAATTGTCCTGGGTGGGGATTGAACCCATTATCTTTGGCTTAGCAGTCAGGGTCACTAACCACTAGACAACTGGCCAGACAATACGGAAAACAATATACTTATATGAAATTACATTTAAATGCGTTTGAGCGAGACAAAGTAGGAAAATGCTACCTTTATCCTGTTCTAATCACTCAGCTATTGTTTTAGTTTTATGTTTAGTGTAGTAATAAGCTTAAATTAAGTATCCTGTATTGCTCATATAAATGAATTGTAGGTATTCTTTATGAGTGACTAGCTGTGCCCCGCGGTTTTACCCGCGTTAAATCTTATAAAGGAGAATATAGCAGACCGAATGAACGGTCCGCTAAATGTTGTGTTGAGGAATGTGCTGCCGATTCCCCGCTAATCCTTGAAGGGCCCAACAAACGTGTACGGTTCCCAGGTTACAGTTAACCGTACACGCAGAAACAATGGGCTGGCACCCTTCCAACAGGAATCGGACTGCAGTTCCAGCGCTGGGTGGGTACGAAGCTGGTACAGGGTAGCACCAGGGGAGGCCAACGTCGACTCGACAGTTAACAACACGATTGTAGATGGTAGAATCTTCACTTTTATTGTCACGAGAGTTTCTTGTTTACAATTTGCTTCTAGTACTACTGCTGGATACGGAATGAATGTCCAGGTTTTTTTTTTTTTTTTTAACATGACGCGTGCAGTTAGCCTCTCGGCTTTTACTGCTTCACCGGACAGTATGGGTGAGCGTGGGCTCTAACCGCCTAGCAAAAATTCAACTACAAACTAAGTAGGTACCCGCGCCGGAGGGCGCCCCCTGTGGGGCTCGAACCTCGGCTCTGGGCGGATACTGACGTGGAGAGGGCAAGATATCGTGGTTTTAGGGGATTTTGTGCAACTGTCGCTCTACGTTAATGCGCGACGCGGGCCTCGCTACCGGTTTAGGTCCGGAGCGGGCATTCATCGGATCGAATGCAAACTAAGGGTCATGGAGGACGCTGGTGGTCGCGACGCGTTCGCGGTCGTGCTCGCGTCCGGCCACCAGTCCCGCGAGCCGCCGCGCGCGCCGGACGTGTTTAGCGAGCGCTCCGTTATCGCACCGAGTCGCGTCAAGGTCACGGTTCGCTAACGGCTTAGCGGAATATTCCACTGTTAAATAGTGGTTTGTTTTTGTTTATTACGTATCAAACATTGTAAAATGTGACTGTTAATGAACAATATGTGAAATAAAACAAACAAATACAGTGAAAGCAACTCTCCAACAATGGAGACGGACTTATTAGTTAATAGTAACAAAATAACTCAATTGGATCACCAAGTAACATGTGAAAACGTGAGTGAAATCTCAACAAATGAAGATACAACATTTACTGTGCAGTGTAATCAGTGTAATTATAAGAACTATATTAAAAACTTTTTAGAATGGACAAATGGACAGTCTAAAATAAAAACAATTAAGTGCAAAAAATGCACCAGAACAAGTGTAATCAAAATTTGCACATTCGTGGACCATCGTCACACGAACGGCAAATTTATACCCGACATTTACTACAAAATCTATTCGTGCGCAAATACGGTACAGTAAGAAGTGTTTTTCATAATTGTATAGAATGCCAAAAACAAAGAAATATCAAAGCGATACCTCAAACTGAGTTCACGGCTCAAGAGGAATACGTATGCAATTGCTTAAAAATAAACACAGTTCAAATAAAACCAAGTAAACTAAATTTAAAAGCGATGAAAAATACTGAGAAACATGTCAAGACTTCTAGACCAACGCACGTGACTACATCAGTACCGACTCAAAACCGATTTGAGCAGCTTCTAACCAGCTCGAATCGCGAACAAACGAGGACGATATTGCTGTCTCGCGCTAATTCCACATCATCGGTAAGCGATCACTCATTGACGAGAATTCGCAGTGATTCTTTGAAACGCTCAAACCCTTATGAAGGAGAAGGTATATCTAAAGCAAAAAAAGTAACAAGGCAACGAGGAACACCCAAAGGTTCACCTAAAAAGTTTGTACCGGCGGTGCTAAATAAACCAACAAGAAATAGCACACACGTACCTCCAATATTAATCACAGATACGAGATACAAGTATAAAAATAATAAGGATGAGAAAAAGATGCTAAGCGACGCTCTCATGAGAGACTTAACCAAGTTAATGGATAAACATCATGCACGCATAATTAGAAATGAGAGAAGTAAAAATATTCTCATTACTCTCACCGACCTAGAGAAAAGAAGCAAGGCAATCGAAGATATCAAAGGCTTTAAGCCAGATCTCGTGTTCATAGCGCCAAAACCAACGGCGGAACAAATAAAAACCACTAAAGTCATCATAAGAAATATGGCACACGATTATTCTGTTGAAGATCAAAAAGACGAGATGGAAAAGTGCATAGGCATTCGCCCTCTTAATATGAAAAAGATAACGAGCGATGTCCAGCTGTGCATATTCAGTGGCGACTTTTCATACCATGAGATCGCTGAACGAATAAAAATCGCCACAGAGACATTCTACTGTGCTCACAAACTTAGGCCTGAAAAATACCAAGCAGGGCCAGATAGAGTACTTCAATGCAAAAACTGTTTTAAATTCAACCACGCAACAAGTGCATGTCATGCACCGAAAAGAGAACCGACCATACTAATAAAAAATAATCAGGATGAATCGGTAAAAGTCTGCTCGAACTGTAAGGATGTGCAACCGGAGCAACACACTGCAACGCAGAGTAAATGCCCGCTATTTAGAAAGGCAATCGAGAGACAAAAGAAAATTGCTGAGGGAACGAAAGAGAGACCACCTTTATCGGCATCAGTGCCACAACAAGAAACAAACAGAAAATCGAGATCTAAAGTACGAAAGTCGGCGATACAAAAAGGCACATCATACGTACAGGCAACGAAAGGTGAAATAAGTAACGATAGTGGAAATGAACTCAATCAGCCACGCTTACTTACCAGGGAAGAAAAGGTTTCTTTATTTGATAAAACCATGGAAAAGTTTATCTCCCTCATTAAAGAACTCAGGAATGTTCTACTCGACTAAAGGCAATAAAAAACACATAAAAATCCTACACATTAACGTGCAGGGTATAAGACACAAGTTTAATGAAATCAAACAATTGATACAGAAATACCACATAGATATTGCCATCATCAACGAGGCTAAAATTAATCTGGCAAATCAAAAATTCAACATCCCAAATTATGACAAGATATATGAGCAGAAAGCCAATCACCTAGGTACTATAATATACATTAAAAGAGGTCTGAGATGGACTCAAAAGAAACTCATTGACTCCTTCAGTGATGACGAGAGAAAAATTGAAGGATGTAGTATTCGAGTTTTCACCAATCATGTAACTGGAGAACATATCACGATAAAAGGCATCTACGTACCTATACAGAACCAAAGCGAACTATCTGATGAATTCGAGCAACTGCTTAGAGAGGAGAGTGCCTTAGTCATAGGGGACATGAACCTGAGAACGCAATTACTTGGCCATTCAGTCGATAGAGGTCTCGGAATCATATTACGAGAAATACACAAAAATGGAGACTGTAGAATTATACATTCTGGTCAACCATCCAGACCCACCAGCATTGGCAACAAAAACATACTTGACATAGCAATCACGACATACGACCACTCAGACTTGGATATAAAATCATGCAAACAGGTAGAATCCATAGCGTCCGATCACATGCCATGGATAACCACGATCAACCTGGAAACCGACTATGAGATTAAACTCAGCCGCAACATGAAGGAACTTAAATCCAGTAAGGAAAAGCGGAACAAGTTTGAACAATCTCTAGCTACAAAAATAGATTCAAAAATGAAAATTGATACGGACACGGATTGTGACAATATGATCATAAACTTGGAAAATGCCATAATATCTACGCTGAACGAATTTGCTCCACTTAAACATACCTGCAATAGGGAAAATCTGCCAGAAGACATTCAAAAGTTAATAGAAGAACGAAATAAAGCAAAGATCATCTCATGGCAACAAAGATTCACAAGCAGATATAATGAATTGAAAAGGAAGTACAATAGATTAAAACGCTGTTTGGCCCAAAGAATGAACGAATACAAAGAAGAAACCTGGAAAAAAATTTTAGAAAATCATAATGACTGTAGAAGCAAAATGTGGAACATACAGAGATCCATGAAAAAGCCACCTCAAAGGCTCCCTTACATCGAAAATTGCAACACAGAATTGGAGATTATTGACCAGCTAGTTGACACGGCCATTGTCCACGCGTCCGATATCTCGCATGAAGACGAACATACGGAGGTATACACACCATTTCAACCATTAGACGCTACATCACATGCGGAATTAAAAATAGCTCTTCGAAAATTCAAAAATCAGAAAGCTCCTGGCCCTGACGGAATAAGAGCGGATATTCTAAAAATGGGAGGTGACACAATGATAGCCATGTTCAAACGGATAATGGACTATATTATTACTACAGGGTACTTTCCAAAAAGATGGAAAGAATGCACATGCATCTTTTTGCACAAACCAGGAAAAGACTATACCCAACTCAAGTCATACAGACCTATCAGTTTACTCAACATTATGGGCAAATGGGCTGAACGTATCATCATGTCGAGAATAAACACTGAAAGTAACGAATTGATCCCCGAACACCAACACGGGTTCGTTCGTCAAAGAGGCACAGCGACACAAATTTTGAGGACTGGTAAATACATCACCGATGCTCTTGAGAAAGGACACAGCGTGGCCATGATATCAACAGACCTCAGTAAAGCATTTGACTCTATAAATCATAAAGGCCTAGTACAGAAATTGTATGAAGCTGGAGCGCGTAATAATATAATAAAGATAATAGAAAATTATTTGTCTAACAGGACAACTCAGGGCAGATTTAGAACAACAACAGGAACAGAGAAAAGAGTACCACACGGTGTTCCCCAAGGCTCGATCCTCGGCCCCGTACTTTTCAATTTATATGTTGCTGACATACCAAAGGAGCGAATAGCAGGTCAGATGCTCTCCCAATATGCGGATGATTTATGCATTCTCAATGCAGCTGAGAAACCAGACCACGCCACTAGGCGTGCTGAATGGGCAGCAGAGGAAATCCTTGATTACTACAAAAGGTGGGGCCTACAATGTAATGTGGATAAAACGGAGTGTATCATGTTTTCTCACAAAAGACCTAGGTTGCGAAATCCAAAGAGCGGATACAAAAACTATATCCAATTGAAAAATGAACGCATCGAATATAAAACCGAAGTAAAATATCTCGGTGTCGTATTGGACAAGAGACTCTCAATGAACAAACACACAAAGGCAACAGTAGAAAAGTCAAAACGAATAAGAGGCGTCCTAAACCCAATCATAGGATACCGATCGAAAGTTAACATAGAAACAAAATTACTCATTGTAAAAGCATGTCTCTTGCCAGTACTGCATTATGGAGTCATCCAACTTCTCCCGAGATACAGCAAAAGCAACCTTACAAAGCTTGAAAGACAATACAAAATAGCAATAAAAGCTGCAGGTGCTTTCCCACGACGCACAGATACAAAAACGCTCTGGGAAATGCTTGGACAAGACCCATGGCATCTTAGAGCCCATGATTTGCATCGCGATATGATCGAAAAGCTCGCATCACTGACGATCAGCGGTCTCGAAAGCCCCGGACGTGCGTACACAAAATACGGACACTTCAATCCGCTTCTCCCCTTAACTAGAATTGGCGAAATCGAATATTTAGATAAATCGGAGAGAGGCAAACCGCTCCACAAGAGACTGGCCCTCCCCCGGCAGCCTAGGCTTTGAATTGTAAAGTTACTCTTAGTAATTAAGTAAGTTCAGGTCTAGACCTCAATCTACAACTTCTCACACTTTTTTTTATATAAAATAATTGTGTGAAAAGAATTGAAAAAGCAGGCTGCAAAAGATCCCTCCCCGGACAAAATGCGCCAAATAACGAAATGCCCTTGTAAAAATAAAATGTATAAATGACATGTAAAATAACTACAAGTTAACTAATGAAATAAAACATATTCTATTCTATTCTATTCTCGCGTCCGGCGAGTACGAAATATCGGTTGTGCAGTGTTGCGAGAGTCTCTAATCGATTTGATGTGGTCAAGGTAAACGGTGGTCTCGTCGTCCGGATCGTCTAGGACGTGCTTCGGACGACGGTGCTTAATTGTGAGTCGGAGAGGAGTGTAATTGACCGCCTGTACTACCAATTTACTTGGATGGTGAGTGGCAGAGTCAAAATACCTTTTGGACGTTTGTTTCATCCAATGCCTGATGGTAGGCAATTGGAGATCGGCATGGAGGCTTTTGTTACGGACGAACCATGGTGCGCCCACGGCTCGTCGCATGAACTTGTTCTGGACTACCTGGAGGAGGTGGATGAGGTGATCCTTAGCGTGCGCGAAGACCGGGCTCGCATAGGTCATCATGGGTCGAATGCACGTCTTGTAAATTCTCACCTTGTTTTCAAGGGACATTTTACTGCGTGCATTCAAGAGGCTGTGTAATCGATAAAGGGCAAATGAGGCACGGTTACGAGGTCCTTGAAGTTTAACTTCTGATCGAGGATCACTCCCAAGTGTTTGGTTTTCCTCTCCCAGGGGATCGGTTTACCAAACATTCGGACGGGATCTGTGGTAGGCGCGGGGTTTACCCTAGAGAAGAGCACGGCTGCGCTCTTGGTCGGGTTGACTTCGATCCTCCATTTCCTGAACCATTTGCCGAGGGCATCGGCTGAGGATTGGAGTTCTCGGTGAATGGCTGACGGGCTCCTACTGGAGTAGTAGAGAGCTGTGTCGTCGGCGAAGAGGGCTAGATGAGCCTTTTTGGGTCTGGGGATGTCGCTGGTGTACAGCGAGAACAGGAGCGGGGCAAGGACTGAGCCTTGGGGAACTCCTGCACGTATCGGTCGGAGGGAGGAGTAATTTCCCTCGACGCGGTAGCGAAACGTTCGATCCGTAAGGAAGTCTCGTAGGATGTGCACGAGACGGTCAGGCACTTTGAGTTTAATCAGCTTATATAATAAGCCGTTGTGCCAGACCTTGTCGAACGCTTTGGCCACGTCGAAGAAGATTGCTCCAGTATGACTACGGGTTCGGGCGGCTTTTACCAGAATGTGTTCAACGATGCGATGCACCTGATGGACACTGGAGTGTCTGGCTCGAAAGCCAAACTGCTCGTCTGGGAGAATATCGTTTGCGTGGATATACGACGACAAACGGGCGTGGATGATGCGCTCATAGAGTTTCCCCATGGCGTAGAGAAGGCTAATGGGGCGGTAATTCGCCGGATCGGATTTGGATTTAAACGGCTTCGGGATACCAATCACGTTCGCCTGTTTCCACTGGTGTGGAAAGATGTTGTTGGAAAAGGCCACGTTGAAAATCGCGACCATCAGGCTAAGTAGAAGCAATGGGAGTTGCTTGAAAACGCGATTGGTGAGTCCGTCATAACCGGGGGCTTTGCGAGGGTGGAGTTTCCTGATCAGAGTTTTAACCTCTTCGATGGTCACTGGCCTTAGGGGATCGTCGTCGTCGTTGACGTCTGCATCCTCCCGGGAGGGGGCAGTTGGGGTCGGAGGGAGAGGGAGCGAGCCTACGTTCTACCTCAGAGTCAACCTCATTGAGGTGCTCCGGGTCTACTGGTAGGTTGCTGGGAGAACATTGGGACTCTAGATTGTCGGCCATGCATTCGGCTTTTTCGTCGTCATCGAACGCGGGGCGTTGATTCGGACGCGTCAGCGGGGGGATGGTCCAGTCGGTGTCTGTCTTGAGCCGCTTGCAGAGATTCCAAAAGGCCTTCCGCGAGGGTTGAATCTCGGCTAACGTCCTATCCCACCCGGAATCCCGCCTCTCGGTCATGCGTTCACGTACAGTGCGCTGTAGTTCACGCATTCGAGTGCGGTTTTCTAAGGTGTTATAGGAGTCGAAGGCTCTGATGGCCGCGTTCTTCTCAGTCACTAACTCACGCAAATCCTCCGGGAGCTTCCACCGTCTGAACGCGTCAGCCGCTGGGACCTCCCGGGAACATTCGTTCACTTGGATTTGGACGTGAGTCGTGAAAGAGCCGATAGCTGCGAGCGTTTGCTCGGGGGTCTCTATGAGGGACGGTATGGAATCTAAGTGCTCCGACGTGGCTGTCTTGAGTTTACCCTCAAGTTTCTGCCAGTCGGTTACATATCTGGTCAGAGTCTAACTCGTGTAGCACTTCTACAGAAGCCAAACGTAGGTTTGTATTCTTAAGGAGCGCTATATCGAGTATGTCGGGTCGGTGACTGTCAATTCTGGGGAAGTGGGTCGGTTCGAGAGGGACTATAGATAGGGTCGAACGGTATGATTGCCAAGTGATTAGCAAGTGCGCGGCCGTTCAAATTGCTCGTACGGCAGCTCCATTGCTCATGCTTGGAGTTTAGATCGCCTGCCACTATGACAGAGCCATCTAAGTCATACAGTGTTTGGAGATCGCTAAGTAGCATCTCCTTGTCTGGGGGGAGGTAGACCGAGACTATCGTGATTGGCTGATGGCCTGTCATGCCTATTCGACAGGCAGAGACCTCAATGTTCTTCAGCATGGGAGGGTCCAAAGGTACGCAATGCAGTGATTTCTTAAAGTAAATCAGCGTGCCCCCTTTGACGGAGTGGGTCCTATCGTTGCGAACTAAACGATAGTTGGCAACTGTAGGACTCCTCCTTTTGCTCGGTTTGAGGAATGTCTCTTGAACAAGGAAGAGATCAAGTTGATGATCGCAGAGGAATTCTGCGACTTCATCGCGTTGTCTCGCTAATCCGTCCGCATTGTAAAATCCGATCTTTAGAGATCTGGGTTTTAGCCTGCAAGTGAATTGGGGAGTCATTAGCGGGTGTACAGCCATTACGGTTGTATTGATTTAATAAAGCGGCGGTATACGCGTGCCGCGTCGATGGCCAACTGGATGTTGGTCGGATCAGCTTCGGCCCTCTGGGTGAGGTCCTCAAACTGGTCGAGCAACTCCCAGCCCTGAGTCATAATGCGCTCGGCAAAACCTGAGGCGCGCCCTTTGCTATTCGCTTGGGGCGCCCGGGTTTTGGGCGCTGGGGCTGATGACTTTGGAGTCTGGGCTCCTTTGGCCGGGGCCTTTGGAACCTGTGACTTCTTAGTCAGCGGGTTGTAAGCCCAGCCCGATTGGACTGGGGCGGGAGGGGTCGCGCTGGTTGAGGGTTTGGGGGACGCCTCTTTAGCTGGGACTGGCACAGCCTTAGGGGCGACCGCCTCACCCACAGCCTTGGGTGCGGTCGAGGGGACGTAATCTGGCAGAGGCCAGTGTGGTCTTGCTGGTCGCAGGGATGTCTTTTGGACATCCAAGGACATTAGCGGGGGAGGGCTTGCTTGGGGCTTGGCGGAGCTAGTCTGCGCCTGGGGCTTGCGAGCGTTGCGCTTGCTGCGAGGCCTCCTGGCGGGTCTCTTCGCCGGTGCCTTGGGACAGCCGCGATAGTTCGCAGGGTGTCCCAAGGACTGGCAGTTAACACAACCAGGTGGCTCGGAGCTTTCGCTACGATCTTTAGGTCTGGGGCATTCGGAGGTGTGATGACCTGGGGTCAGGCATTTAACACACCTCGGGGCGATGTGACAGTTCTTTGACGAGTGCCCGTACAGTTGGCAGTTGTGGCACTGCCCCTGTACGGTCCCTCGCCGCGGCGGTTCGACATGAATGCCGCCGACGCCGCAAACTGTTTTAAGGACAGTAAGGATCTTCTGTCCTTCTTTCGAGTGATAAAGGTGGACCAGCACCATGTCGAAGGGCTCGCCACCGTTTGATCGGCGCATCCGATGCACCTCTCGAATATCCAGGAAAATCGCACAGTTTATATACAGAATTGATTTCTTTGTTCTTTAGGGTTCACCAATCAGCGCGAAGCGCCTAAACCAAGAATACCCTCCTTTCACATTTGGGTAAAACATTTTAAAACGTAATATCGTAATACCCACTGAACAAAGTTATCAATTTTACAAAAATTTTCCCATAGTTGGATTTATAATGACACCCTTATTTTTCTGGGGTGTAAAAAAAATTACAAACCAAAATATATATATATACATAAATAGGTATATAGCGAAATAACTGAGTTATAGCGTTTTTTATGAAACTGTCGTCGTTACGGTACAGTTTCGAGGTAGCTAAGCGTCCGCCAAAAGAAAACGCTTAATAACTCAGCTTTCCGCCATATGACCCTTACAAATTTGGTATGCTCTGATAGGCCTCGATTAGGGCTATCCAATAAAACAATCAGGTTACATATAGCTATAACCATTAAAAAGATATAGGCAAAAACCTATCTAGGCTACCTAGGTTCGTATCTCATGACCTAGATTATTCTAGGTCTCAGTCTAGTCTAATCTTCGTAGAACTAGCTCATCTTTATATGATAACAATAATTTGATACGGCCTAGGTAATCCAGATGGCCTAGGTATGCCTGGAAAACCTAGAAATCTAGATTTAGTTATAACTTCTAGATTCCTAGGGTTAGGTGAATGAAATTTTTATATGTTATAGATATAGGTGAAAATAATGCAAATACATAGGTTTTAACTTTGTAAAACCTAAAACCTAGCTGTAAAAAATAATCTAAATTTAATTTGCAAATATCTACTAAAATATTAAAGTTTTATGAAAATATCAATTAAACGTAATTAGTTTGTAAGTATATCTATCGTAATTATCCAAAACAAGCACTCGCAATGACCTAAATTCGTTATAAATGTTAATTAAAGCTGCGAAAGGTTTACTTAAGACGGCCGCTTGATGTCGCTGCCTGTACCATCGTCATTTTTGGTGAAATGTTTTGGATATTTACGTGAAACGTGATTGGCTGCGTTAGTTCTGCACCTCCCGTACTTAGGATGACTTGCCGGCCGAAAGTTGCCTGGGTCCGTCGCCAACAGAGAAGGAAAGGATTCCATACATTCCTGGGCTCAAATATTTTTGAATGACTTCGGTTGTGTTATGGTTTTATGCATGGAGTGTGACATGTCAAAGATCTGGCACGTTTGGATCACCTGAGCAGTCACTACAGTCGAAGACAAGTTTATACTTACATCCAATATCCTGCACTTAGAAGCAGTAGGCAGCAATATTTTAAAAACTAAAAAAAAGGACAATAGGATGTACAATAAAACAAAAATATGTATAAAAATGTATTATTCATCTTCAATTACCATATTATCAATGTTTCCAAAGTTCAATAAGCTTTCTTTACGAGATTCTTTTCTTTTAATGTTATCATATCTAGGATATGCCTCGCAGTAAATGTTTGTAAATAATTACTCCTTAAACTATCAAGGAAATCCCATGCCTCAATAACTAAATGTATACCACAAAGTTGATTATTTTGTGGCACATAATATTTAAGGTCATTAAGTAACATTTTTCTTGTTTCTAGAGGAACTCTGTATCATTTAGTTCTCTTGCGGTTGCCACCCTGGAACTTGCCAGAGACATTGCTCATTAGGAGGTTTCCTATGGAGCAATGTCGCTCTGATTCTGGCAAGACAATTATTGTTGGTTCAGGGTGCTGCCTTCCTGATTTCACAATTGGGGCAACTGGTGAATGTATTTGCACATCATTACCGTGATTTTGTTCTGGTTGAATGGAAACATTTACGGGTTCATGTAGACTGTTGTCATGATTTCCATCCAATTCTCCAACCAGTTCTCAAATGTACAACAGGTCTACCTGCTAATATCCAACAAGAGTGGCATATACGATGCGCCTCACCCACCTATAAAAAAAGTAAAATTAAATCCACCATTATATTATAATATGGTAACATTGCATGTAAGTACCTAATAAACAGATCAGATAAATACATTTAGTTATTCATATGCTATAATGTAGGTATATACTCTAATAATAACAATGTTGACATTGGAATTTCATGCAAAGGCGAGCTTAACTCAGAACTGAGTTCTCTAACATGAAACCTTAGAGGGATAGAGAGATTTTACTTCATACATGAATATGATAATACCTATAGTATAAATCATTATATTCATTGTAAAAATATATGAAATGTATTTGCAAAAATAAAAATAATAGTAAAATTATCTGCTAATATTTTTTTTATTCTAATATAGCTTGAATAAATTAAGATAAAGTATCGAAGTAACTTACTGTTTGTGGCAATATCCACTGTCTGATCACATTAATATAAGGCCCGAGCAGAATCATTACGAAGAAGGTGGCTGTACTGCTGTGCTAACAATGAACGACCTTAACGACGGTTGGGGCTTCAATCGCACATCTCCCAAGAACCACATCTTGGGCCAAGTCCCAACATGCTTGGCATACATAGTTCTCACTGGTTACCTGAAATAAATTAACTAATTAAATGCTGTTCAACCATAAACAAGCTTCATAACATGTCATTAATCCTAGTGCATGTTCAATGGTCACAACAGGACTTAATGGTTATATACACCTTTTTATAAGTGAAATGGTCAAACAGCACACTCCATTGATTCGTATGTACGCGTGGCTACATATCAAGCTATAACGTTCCATTATAAGCTGACCTGTCATTGTATGGAAATCCTATATAATGCGAGATCAGCTTATACTGGAAATGTATAGCTTGATGTGTAGCCGTGTGTACATGTTGTATAGTACGTCTCAACTAATTACTTAGCTATCTAATAAAAAGACATGTTCGGAGACATGCACAAATGGAAAACGCCGAGCTGTTCGGTTTCATAACTCCGAACAAGACAGCTGACATACATGACGCCGACATGGCTTGATAGGCTAAAAGCACGATTGGATTAAGTAAAAAGAATTTAGAAATAGGTAAAAACTTACAGGCTGTGATGCACGCCACTCACAAATAACTGATAAAAGCGTCATCTTCCAAGACAGTTACTGCAACCAATGAATATTACAATTGCACAGCGATCCATGTCGTCAATATCCGATCGTTAGGCGCAAACAGTTGTCCAAAATAGAGAGCCAGGTAATTTCGAAAAACAAGATCCGTTCATAGTCCTATGTAAAGCCCAGGTCGTGGGTTAAATAATAAAACATGGAAAATACGTGCGCACTTAAAACGAAAGACAACGAACGAGTGACAGTCAAAGAGCATATAAAGGATGACAGGCAGAGAAGCGCTGCCCGAAGAATAAATAAAGGAATACAATCCACTATGAATCGATTCCACGAAAAAACACTTGTCACTCGATTTTCCTACATATTCTGAGATTTTAACGATTGATTCTTAATAGATTACGAACAATTAATGAGTATTTTATCGATTATTTCGTTTCATAACTTAATTTAAGTTTTCTCGCTTCCTAGATAGAAACATGGCACCATATTTTGTGATTTCATTTAGAAAAATGTAACGGTTTTTTTTAATCCACATTTCATCTAGTTAACTGCTGGGTCCAGAAGTTTCCTTCTCCTTATCGTATCCCCCCCCCCTTAAGTGATAGCGTGATAATATGTAGCCAATATGTTGACCCGACCTCTTAGTAATATTCATGCGAAATTTGAAGTAAATCCATGCAGTACTTTTTGAATTTAGCCCGGACATACATACAGACAAACAGACACACAGACAAAAATTCTAAAAACTATATTTTTGGCTTCGATATCGATTGTAGATCACGACCCAAGTATTCTTTTTAAAAAATATTCAATGTACAGTTTTGACTTATATAACAAGGCAATATTTAACTCCAACAATATTTAATAACATAGGTTTTATAAGGAACTCGTCCAAAGATGATAATATAAGTGCTGTATCATTTAAAAAAGACTGAAAAAGTACTACCTAAAATAAAAATATGTATAGTTATATAAAAAAGGTATAAATATATAATGTGTATAAAAGTAATATGTAAGAGCGCCATTATCGACAACAACCTGGCAACAGTTGGCGATTTTGTTACATTCTTTTAATGTGAATAATTTAAGAGAATAAATGACTAAAAAATATGTATAGAACTGAAATAATCAGAAATTTTATAATATCAATGCTCCACAATTTGGCTTTAATAATTAATTTAAACTTATTCGTAGACAATTCTCTAATATCATTAGGAAGTTTGTTATATAATCTTGTACTTTGCCCCATAAAGGAGTTACTTATTTCGTGGAGACGGGTAGTATGCAATATAAGATAATACTTATATTTAGTACTAGCTGTGCCCGCGACTTCGTCCGCGTGTTAATTAGTTTATTTCGTTTTTTTTTTGTTTTTAGTAAAATAAAAACATTTTCTAAAATAAAAGTAGCCTAGGTTACTCCTTATTACATTAGCTACCTGCCAATAAAAGTCCCGTCAAAATCGCACCACCCATTTCAGAGATTAGCCGGAACAAACAGTCAGACAGACAGACAAAAATTGTAAAAAAAATATTTTGGTGTATGTACCGTAGAAATATTCATATTTATGTTGTAAAAACCGGTTATTTCAATATTACAAACAGACACTCCAATTTTATTTATTCGTATAGATGTATAGATATAGATTTATATTATGCGTATCGCTCCTTTTACATAAGGAATCAATAAGAGACCTTATAACAGTACTTTAACAATTTAGTGTTGTCTTGTAACAAAAATATAAACATGAATATACTTAATAGTGACTAGCTTGTTGGTGTAGTGATAAGTGACTAGACTGCTAATCCGGAAGTCGTGGGTGCAATCCACACCCGGTACAAATCTTCGAGGGTGTAATGTGTCCATAATCTATATATATAAAAATCAATGCCACTTTTCGTTGTAATGTTATAACTCAACAACGCCTTTACCGATTTGGCTAATTTTGGTCTTGAATTATTCGTGGAAGTCCAGGGAAGGTTTGTACGTAGAGAAAATTTAAAAAAAGTCTTGGAAAAGTGTAATATCTCAAAAAAAAAATTTGTTTGATTAAATGAACTTAATAATATTTTTTTTATTACTATGCCTTATACGTAGCGAAGCACGTACCGGGCCGCTAGTATATGTATATTAATTACTATGTATTTTGAAATATATTAGTATTTATTCAGTTGTCTAGTTGCTATAGTAAAGCCTGTAACTTTGTTCTGTGTCTGGGTGTAATTTACCTATAATGTGTACACAAGGCCGAGGAGTTGACGTTCAAACGAAAAATTTTTATACTTTATGATGAGGAATATCCGAATCATAAACCATAATCTCCCGATTTTTTTTTTGATATTTTTAAAATTTATTAGTAGAGTATTGAGCTCAAACCCTAATTTTGAACTTTCGAATAAATTCTAAGTCGGTTCTGCAATGATTAGATAAACCATACTTTTTAGGGTGTTAGGTTAAACTATGCTTATTAGTTATCACAAAAAAATTAACCAGAATTTTTCAACAGAACGAGAAAAAAAACGAAAACTAATCATTATCATCATCATATCAACCGAAAGACGTCCACTGCTGGACAAAGGCCTCCCCCAAGGATCTCCACAATAGCCGGTCCTGCGCTGCCCGCATCCAGCGGCTTCCCGAAAACTAATGTTAGGTTAAATTTATTTAAAGTTTTTCGTTAAATAAAATCTATCTCGAAAACTACGCAATATCTTAGAACCTATGTACATGGGAGAGATTCGGATACTCCTCATCATGAAGTATCTAAATTTTGCGTTTGAACGTTAACTCCTCAGCCACCCTATATTACAGTTGAATAATACCCAAACACATCGACGGTCACCGTAGCCTAGTTGGTAGTGCTCCTACCTACGAAGCTGGTGGTCCTGGGTTCGAATCCCGGTAAGTGCAAATATTTGTGTGATGAGCACGAATATATGTGTCACTGAGTCATGGATATTTTCTATGTATTTAAGTATTTATCTATCTATATAAGTATGTACCTATATCGTCGCCTGGTACCCATAGTACAAGCTTTGCTTAGTTTGGGGCTAGGATGATCTGTGTGACATTGTCCCTAGATATTATATTATTATTAGATATTACATAACAAATAATCGTGTTCCTCACACAAAAACGGTGTGCGGTTCACAAGAAACTTTTTGCCGCGCACTACCGCTCTGTGGAATCAATTAGCTGCGGAGGTATTTCCGACCCGGTATGACATGGCAACCTACAAGAAGCGAGCCTATGCTTTTCTTAAAGGCCGGCAACGCACTTGCAGCTACTCAGGTGTTGTTAGTGTCCATGGGCGGCGGTGATCACTTACCATCAGGTGACCCACTTGCTCGTTTGCCATCCTATTATATATTAATAAAAAATTGTCCTGGGTGGGGATTGAACCCATTATCTTTGGCTTGGCAGTCAGGGTCACTAACCACTAGACAACTGGCCAGTCAATACGGAAAACAATATACTTATATGAAATTACATTTAAATGCGTTTTAGCGTGTGTTTGAGCGGGACAAAGTAGGAAAATGCTACCTTTATCCTGGTCTTATCACTCAGCTATTGTTTTAGTTTTATGTTTAGTATAGTAATAAGCTTAAATTAAGTATCCTGTATTGCTCATATAAATGAATTGTAGGTATTCTTTATGAGTAACTAGCTGTGCCCCGCGGTTTTACCCGCGTTAAATTTTATAAATTATCCTAGCTCCTCCCCCTTAAGTGATAGCGTGATAATATGTAGCCAATATTTTGACCCGACCTCTTAGTAATATTCATGCAAAGTTTGAAGTAAATCCATGCAGTACTTTTTGAATTTAGCCCGGACATACATACAGACAAACAGACACACAGACAAAAATGCTAAAAACTATATTTTTGGCTTCGATATCGATTTAAGATCACACCCCAAGTATCCTTTTTAAAAAATATTCAATGTACAGTTTTGACTTTCCTACGATTTTATTATATGTATAGACTAGCTGTGCCCCGGGGTGTTTCCCGCGTAAAATTTTATAAATTTTCTTTGCTATAAACCTCACGGAGCCCGAGACCTTTCCAACGAATGCAAAACCGTGGAAATCAGTTCGTGCGTTCTGGAGTTATAGCGTCAGGAAGGAAAACCCGACTTATTTTTATATTGTACTAGCTGTGCCCCGCGGTGTTACCCGCGTTAAATTTTATAAATTTTCTTTGCTATAAACCTCACGGAGCCCGAGACCTTTCCAACGAATGCAAAACCGTGGAAATCGGTTCGTGCGTTCTGGAGTTATAGCGTCAGGAAGGAAAACCCGACTTATTTTTATATAGTAGATAGATGAGTAATAAACGCCTTAAACCATATTTGAGCACACACTTGTGCACTGTAATGGCCAGCGCAGTAGGCTAATCGCCATTAAGACTGGCCGCCGTGGCCAAAGTTCAGTCTGGTGGACATTATTTATAAGGCCGCTTGAGTATCGGGGATTGAGTTTCTCCAACGGGAATGGGAAGATTTTCAGAAGGATTAAGGTGGTGTTAAGATTGAAGTCGCAACCTTTGGATGAGCAGGCAGATTTACTAGTTACGAGTACCATTTTTTGTGGCCTAATGACTGCGTGTGCGCAGCGGTTAATACAGTCGCCTCGCCACTTCGTGTTCCGGGTTTGATTTCCGCGCAGAACAGCTATTTGTCTGACACATAAATAGTTATTCTGAGTTTGGATTAGAGATGTAAAATGACTGAATCTGACTAGTCACAATTGTCATAAACCTTAAATTACCGGTCATTTACTGTCAAATTCAGTCAATTTGGCACAAATGTTACTGTCTATTCTCAACTACCACCCAATTTATTTATTTAGGTTCCCAATTTATATGCAAGTTTAAATGAAGCAACGTTTTATTTAGTATTATATCACGAAACCTTTTTTGTTAAAACAATATAGGTTTACATTGTAACAATTTTAATAATATAATAAATCATAAAACCACTTGTTTGTTTCAATTTAGAAGTTGTTAACTTTTATCAATCACAAAAACTAAGCAAAAAAAAAACTTGTATGTACTTATGTACACGCGTTAGAAGTTATTATTCTTAATATACAACTTGAACATAGTTATCAATTTTCATACCACCTAGAACTAACGTCATGCTGTTATTTTTACGATGCGCGCGCACGATGCGCGCGCATCGTAAAAATTCACTCTCATACATTTTCATACCACCTAGAACTAACTTCATGCTGTTAAATTTTTTGGTGTCGGTGTGCGCGCGCATCGTAAAAATTCACTCTCATCATTTTTCTCCATCGCGCCAAAAGAAGTATAACTTCAAAAACTTAAAAAGGTGCTAAAATACTGAAATGAAAATGACTGAAAATTACCATTGTTGACAGTTAATAACCATTTTTGACCAATTTGATCGTAAATGACAGTCAGTCAAATTCAGTAACTTTGATCATTTTCAACACTAGTCTGGATGTAAGTACTTTGTGTCCGTAAATTATACGTTTGTAAAGTAGCCGTCACAAGGAATAAATTCCCTAATGCGGGCGCTGTCTTTTTTAAAAGAATAGAAAGAAAGATTATTCACCGTTGTTAAGGCTTCAAAACGACTAAGTAAGCATCCTTTTTGCCTAAGCACACAATTAGTCGAATTTGTACGTTTGTCTACACTTTGTTATCACAAAATAAACAACACCATAAAGAAAACAAACACAAAAGGCGTAAAGTACCTGAAACTAAGCATAACTAAAAGAAAACTTAACAAACATTATAAAGGAGCCGGGATTAGGTACGCCTTCCAGATGAAGCAATTTTTTTTTTATCGCATCGCCATGCACTGGTTATCCTAGTATAACAGTCGTTCAAGTCGTCCAGTAAGCTTCTAACATGGCTTAACGACTGCAAGTAAGACCGACAATTTAACTTCACTCCAAAACAAAGAGATGTTTAGAAATTAACACCTATTTGGCGGTCACCCATCTATAGACAGACTTCACGAGTAACGTGCTCTCAGAGGAACGGAGGTTGAATACCGTCATCTCCCAGAATTCGGGCTGATACTGAGAAATTTTCTTAACAGAAAAATCCCAAAATCACTGATTGGTGTTTAAAATAATTAAATAAAAATTAAAAAAAAATTGTAAATAGTCAGAACATGTTTGTAGTAATTTAATTAATAAATTATATTACTACATACCTAAATTTCAAGTTGTATAGATATTTAGGTACACGGATTGTATGAAAACATTTATAAAATTTATTTTATAATAGCAATGATATTTAGCTAGTTTATATTAAGTTATTGTCAAGAGATTATGTTTAAGTTTAATAATCAAAATTTATAATTTATATTGTCTGAATGGTTCAGTCTATATTAACTTTGACTTAAGGTTTGAACCCAGAACCCCATAATCTGCGGTTATAGACGCCACACCAACACGCTAGACCAACGAGACATACAGTTGTTTCGAAACGATATGTATATAAGAATGTATAACGCGCACCTCCCATACTGTTTTCGACGCAAGCCCTGAGGGGAAAGCAGGGGGCGCGACGGGAAGACGCCGCGCCGCTTCGTGCCCGCCGGACAGTACATTATGTTTGCTTTACTGAGTCGGTCGAAGTCGAATAATATTACGTGTCTATAGTGCAAAGGTTGTAATTTTATTGATACGCTACATAACTTGTAATCTGTGTTTCCTGGTTCCACCCAATAAACAATCTATAACTAATACCGATTTCGTTAATCTCGTTATAAATGTTAATATTGACTTCTAATCAAACAGTGAAGTTAACAAGAGCATCCTGTAAAAATATCTATAAGTGGAGTGCACACCTTAAACTCGTACAGTACTATTGTACACTCTCAGTTCCCAGAGACAATGTAACCTGTTTTGTGAAGCGGGGAAGTGTGGACTGTCTAAGTCTAAACAGTGCTATGGCACGCAAATATAGGTATGGAAGACGTCTAGCTTAGACCTAGGAATCCTAGATGTGATTTATCTGCCTTATTTTTAACGCAGCTTCAACTCTAGCTAAATGTGTATCTAAGTCACGGGTTACTTTCATCATCATATAAGAGCCGAAAGACACAATAGCCGGTTCTGCCCTGCCCGCATCCAGCGGCTTCCCGCGACCCGCACAAGATCGTCGGTCCACCGTGTAGGAGGCCTGCCCATGCTGCGTCTTCCGGTTCGTGGTCACCACTCGAGAACCTTTCGGCCCCATCGGCCGTCCGTTCTACGAGCTATGTGCCCTGCCCACTGCTTCACTGTACTTCAGTTTGACAATTCTTTGGGCTATGTCGGCTACTTTGGTTCGCCTACGGATCTGCGGGTTACTTTACTAACATATAATTTAATTTGCACAAAGTTTGGACTCAGAACAACTTATGGGTCACACAAATAGTTGTCCTGTGCGGGAATGGAACCCGGGACCAACAATGGCCACGTGCAGCGGTTAAAACAGTTTAACCGCTGCACCACACGTGATAAGACAAGTTAAAAACTATGTTTGTGTGTACATACATACAAAAATACATTTGCATGTAAGATTTAAACAAATCTATATGTGATATCATACATGTTGCATAAGGATGCAGATGCGTACTAACACACAGAGTCTGTTCTATGGAAACCAGACAATCGGTAAACATACTTATACATCTATACATATAATAAAATCGTAGGAAAGTCAAAACTGTACATTGAATATTTTTTTAAGGATACTTGGGACGTGATCTACAATCGATATCGAAGCCAAAAATATAGTTTTTAGAATTTTTGTCTATTTGTCTGTATGTATGTTCGGGCTAAACTCAAAAATTACTGCATGGATTTACTTCAAATTTTGCATGAATATTACTAAGAGGTCGGGTCAACATATAGGCTACATATTATCACGCTATCACCTACAGGGGAGGAGCTGTGACAATTTATAAAATTTAACGCGGGTAAAACCGCGGGGCACATCTAGTTTTAAATATTTTTTACATAACACACTAATATTATAAAGGCGAATGTTTGTGAGTGTATGTTTGTTACTTCTTCACGTCTAAACGTCAGCGATTTTAATAAAATTTGTTATGGAGTTAGCTGACACCCTGGATTATCACATAGGCTATAATTTACATAAATTAACGCAGGTAAAACAGCGAGGCACAGCAAGTTTTACATAAATGACACCCATACACAGAACAAATCATCGTGCTCTGATGAGCACGATGATTTGTGCTCATCAGACAGATGAGCACAAATCTGTCTCGGGACAAAAAGAATTGTCCCGGGCGGCCTCTCTTTTAGCGGTCAAGGCCAGCAGTCGAACTAAAACTATTTAATAAAGATTATTTTCGTAATCATAACTAGCTTAGGTAATTCTTAGAATTCAGTGCGTAAAGGCAAGAACCAAAATCACACTAATCACACTAATATTATAAAGGCGAAAGTTTGTCAGTGTATGAATGTGTGAGTATGTTTGTTACTTCTTCACGCCAAAACTACCGAACGGATTTTGGTGAAACCTTGTAGCAATATAGCTTTGATATCCGAATAACACATAGGCTATAACATATTTACATTAACGCGGGTAAAACCACGGGGCACAGCTAGTATTATAAAGGCGAAAGTTTGTGAGTGTGTATGTTTGTTACTTATACACGTCTAAACGGCTGGAGCAATTTTAATTAAATTTGGTATGGAGTTAGCTGACACCTTGGTTTAACACATAGGCTATTATTTATAAAGTTTAACGCAGGTATAACCGTCAGGCACAGCTAGTAGCTGAATAAAAGGAAGACTGTCCAATGAAGAGTCGGTTATGGCTCCTCGAACCACTTGCCTAGCAATAGCACAGTCGTATTAATTGAGCTGATTTAATTCAGGCGTTCTAATTTAAGTAAAATACTACTAGTACATTTCTATTCATGAAAATCGTATAATCCATCATCATCATCATATCAGCCGAAAGACGTCCACTGCTGGACAAAGGCCTCCCCCAAAGATCTCCACAATTTCGTACTTCTAAGGAAAAGTATTTGCGACTTCTAATTCGACAGTAAAACCATCAAGTGTTGAATAAAACTGATTCCAAGACGAAGACATTTACTCAATATATCAATGACAAGAATACTAATTTGTGGTAACGAAACCATACCGCCATTCAGCGGATTGTAACGCCAACTCGTGATATTTTTTGTAACAATTTTTATTTATAACTAGCTGTGCCGCGGGTAAAACCGCGGGTTTTACCCGCGTTAAACTTTGTAAACTGTCACAGCTCCTCCCCCGTAGGTGATAGCGTGATAATATGTATCTCTCTTCGTAATATTCATGCAAAATTTGAAGTAATACCATGCAGTACTTTTTGAGTTTAGCCCGGACATACATACAGACAAACAGATAAACAGACAAAAATTCTAAAAACTATATTTTTGGCTTTGATATCGATTGTAGATCACACCCAAGCTATCCTTTTAAAAAAATATTCAATGTACAGTTTTGTCTTTCCTACGATTTTATTATATTTATAGATATATGTTACATTAGTTGCGTTATTCTTTCGAAACTGTATAAGTGTTCATATTTATGCAGTAGTGCATATATTCGACAGTAAAACCATCCAGTGTTCATATTTATGCAGCAATGCATTATATTCATCCAGTGTTCATATATTATGTTTTAATTCTACGAGTAGTTTACAAAATTGCGTATCAGTCTGGGAGATTTCTAATTCGTTAAATATTATTTTCGTGATTGTTATTATTATTCGTTATTTCGCAAATAAATTGCTTTGAATCATTAAAATTAGGCAAACCTAACATTTATATAGTTATTTAAAATTAATACAATATTCAAAGAAATTTAATAAAAGATGATTAGGCAAACAAATCAGTAAAATTTAAGATACTTTCAGAATTTTCTTGAGATATATGTAATTTACTTACTAATTTATATTTGTAACTAGCCGTGCCTCGTGGTTTACCCTCGTTAAACTTTATAAATTACTAGCTGTGCCCCGTGGTTTTACCCGCATTAAATTTTATGAATTTATAGCCTATGTGTTAATCCAGGGTGTCAGCTATCTCCATACCAAATTTTATTAAAATCGCTTCAGACGTTTGGACGTGAAGAAGTAACAAACATACACACTCACACCGTCACACACACTCACAAGCTTTGGCATTTATAATATTAGTAGGATAGCCTATTTGTTATTCGAATATATAAGCTATATTACTACAAAGTTTCATCAAAATCAGTCCGGTAGTTTTTGCGAGAAAGAGTAACAAACACACTCACAAAGTTAAACGCCTATAACATTAGCGTGTTGTGATAGTGTGATTTTAATAGTAGGTATTTTAATCTACTATTTGTGCCCCACGGTATAAAATAGAAAGGTCTAACGGGGCATTTCTGTATCAAAAAGCACGAGTGGGCATTGGGGGCACTGCAACGATGCAGATGAAATACCAATTCTGACTCCTATATACCTAACACCGTAATGGAAGAATACCTCCTACCCAAGGATGATGACTAGCGTCACTGCAATCAAACATATTCTTGAAGTAAAAAGCAACGCTTGACTTGAGGAGTAAGCTGTTGAATGAAGAGAGCGATATATTTATATATGTATATGTTCAATGAGGATCATCAATGTGTTAAACACCTATATCGTGTACCTAATTACCATACCGTTGCATGTGTGTATCTGTATAAACGATCTGTAATTATATTTTATAACCAATCGCCAATATACGATCTTACAATCAACACTTCGTTTCTGTTATCGAAATTCCCACAAGCAAAAGTGAACCCTGTTACGCACAGTATATAGACGGCACTTCACGAAGGAACAGCTTTTAAATTTGTACAAAGCTCAAGTCCGACCCTGCATGGATTACTGCTCTCATCTTTGGGATGGCTCTGCAAAATATCAGCTGGACTCTTTGGATTCAATAGACAGACGCGCTCGCAGGATAATCAATGACAGAGACCTAACAAATAAAAAGCTGAAAAGCTTGGATCATAGGCGTCAGGTTGCAAGCTTATCGGTTTTCTATAAGCTATTTCATGGAGAATGCGCTCAAGACCTCCATGAACACCCTCCCGAACGACGTGTTTTCATACAACATGGGTTTATTCAAGGCTAGAGTGAACAGTCATCTTATGGGTACGCGCGCTCCATCTTCGACCACATCTTCACTTACCATCAGGTGAGATTGTGGTCAAGCGCAAACCCATGTAGCATAAAAAAAAAATCTGCAAGCAATTCAAAAATTTCTGGTATTGGTAATGTTCACAGAGTACTGGCAGCGTTACCACGCTGTATGGCAATACTTATTTGTTAGGTAAAATCTCAGTATGCCAACATTCCGGGAGCGTGTCGCCTTAACAATTCGTGCAGCTATTTCTTTATACACAATAACTACAAGCAAGAAACACAAATAAAAATGGTTTGAATTCACACAGACTTATAAAAAGCGCTTGTATAAATTAAAACCGATTTTTTTTTCAGATACAACAGCACATGATTTAAAAATTAATATTAAGCCACTATGTCGGTCACCCATAGACTGACCGCGACCTAGGTGCTTTACCAGACCAATATCTAACCAAACAGCCAATTGCTTCCACTGGGGAAGTAGGATTTAAAACCATAAAATGCAAAATCTTTCTTTCCTGGGACTTTATTTACACACTGCCATCTGATCCCGAACTAAGCAGAGCTTTTACTATGGAAACCAGATAATAGATATACTACATATACTACTTTTCGGTCAACACCTAAAATCAAATGAATAATATTTATGTGCTTTTTTTTATATGTTTTTATATACTTATAAAAAGCGCTTGTATAAATATTATACAAGCGCTTTTTAAAAGTCTATGTGAATTGATACCGTTTTTATTTAAGAAACAAAAGCACATAGTGTTTAACAATTTTAAAGTTGATAATTTGCTTATAATTATTTTTCGTACACTAGAAATTAAGTAGGTGGGTTTCTAGTTTCTTAATATCTTGGTTTACTACAGCGGGTGACAAACTGGTAGTTTACACAAAGCCTAGTGACGCGACGCATTCGTACTTACCTACCCGACGAGTAGGTACTTCAGGTCTTGTTTTTAGTACCAAGTAATTGAAAGGAATTTCTACTTTATCGTATGGGCAGTGGTTACCCAAGTGTCGGAGTTGTTCAAGCCGCCCAGGGGCTCTACCGGCTAAGTCGCCGAACATCGTTTTCGTGAATGGCGTTAAAATAAATTAAGGTAAAAAAATGACTTAATCAATCGTTAAATCGGCTTTAACGTTGACAATCGATTCCGGACCATTTATGACGTCACATGTGGTCATGGAAGCCGATTTAACGATTGATTAAGTCATTTTTAACCTTTATACAACGTATAACAGAAAGAGTGAACGTAACTTAAGGGGCATATACGGTCTCCGTAAGCCTACCTATACACAAAATCTCATACCGAAATACCATCATTTTAATCTTGATCGTAAAATAATATACCGTTCAATATATCGACAAGTATTTTTATCGATATAACGAACATCCGTACTAACACAGCACAGCTGATTCTGATTTACGCTAGAAATTGTTTGACATACCTCTGTGTTTCTATGCACGCCTGGTAGTTTGATTCCGATTGCACTCACTACACATATTTTGTTTTATTTTAGAGTTATGTTTTTATTTATAGCACTGCTGAATAGCTATTGGATACTTTACATCGTATAAGTACGTGATACACAAACACATTACGAGATCCTTTTTATAGTTTAACTTCTAGTTGAAGTTGTTTTCAGTACTGATGGAATAATTTCATTATTTCACGTTCACTAAAATCTGCACCGACACCGAAAGCTTAACTCTAAGACTTGCCAACTAACACGAGTCTCTCTCATGTACAACATATTCATAGAATCGTAAAGCTTTCATGTTTCTTAGTTATAAAGAGGCCTCCATCGCGACGCTGTACCCTTCACGACATAGGTTCCTCGTAATTAAACAGCCTTAAATTCTGTGACCTATGAATCCTCATCATCACAAAGTGCACGTCTGAGGCTATTCTCTCATAGATGAATGCACGAAATTTTCCAAATTATTACGATCACTAAACGACATAGTTAAGGATTTCGCGGAACACTTTACTCATTACTAAACGACATTTTAGACGATTTAGTAACTAAACACGACCTAAATAGACAGCAGTTTACGAACAACTGATGATTTTAATATTTTTATTAAATAAATGAAATTGCACAATATTTGATGAATTTGGCGGCTTTCTTCGAACGCGGCCCCTTTGGCGGCCCCTTTGAGTCCACTCAAAAGAGCCGCCTAGGTATCGACGACGCGCGCGGCTCGCTTACATGAATATTAAAAGATATTTAACCGTTTATTATTTACCTACATCAACTCTTTGATTTTGCAGCCATATTAGAGTAACTTTGGATATAATCAGGACGGAATTTGAAATGTCTCCTACTGTTCATATGAGCCTAGTACATTATTCATATTTTTTTATTGGTAGGTATTGTATGAATGATTAATATGTCGTTACAGGCATTGTCGTTAAATTTTAAAGGTGGAATTGAAAGTGCCCCTGCACTTTCTATTCCATCACTCTCATGATCCGATGGGACGACTAGAGATACGACCGGAAAGAGGTCAGGCACAGGAACGACGGCTTTACGTGCTCTCCGAGGCATGGGGGTGTAATATCGTCAACTCCCAGACTTCGGGCTGATACTGAGAAATTTCTTTTTACGGAAAAATCCCATAATCACTTTTTGGCCCGACCCGGGAATTGAACCCAGGACTTCATTATTCTCGTAATCACTTTTTGGCCCGACCGGGATTTTATCCCAGGACTTTATTATCTGCAGTTGAACACGCTACCGCTAGACCAATGAGTTATACACGAACACATTCAAATGGCGCGGCGCGCGGGGCCCGCTTTGATAAATATTAAAAAATATTTAACCATTTATTATTTACCTACATCAATCCTTTGTATTCGCCGCCGCATTAGAGTTCCTTGCGACAAAATCAGGACGGAATTCGAAATGTCCCCTAATGTTCATATGAGCCTAGTACATTATTCATATTTTTTCGTAATTTATCAGTAGTCGTACCGCGTGGGTTTATCTGGTTAGTTTGTATTAAAAATTAAGTACCTATTCGTTTCCGGCCAGATTAAATTCACATTCTGAAAGAAAAATTTAATATTCTTACTATTTAACACACAAAAAAATATCTGCAGTTACATAAGTCAATTAAATTATTTATTACTCCTAGATCCAACATCTTGCGGAATATCAATTTAAATTAAATTAAGTGATTTTTCCTAGCTATCAAAGTATGAATCATCAAAATGTCGTTAAAAATTAGAGCAAAAATTCAGTTAAACATTTGATTGAATTTTAAAATAAATACGTGTAATAAATTATGGGACTGTACAGAACCACACTTTTTATTTACAGTCTAAGTAGTAGGTACCCAAAGAGTTCACGGTAAGGTTCATTACCCTTGCGGCTGAGTTTTTAGTGTTGTTCATAATGTCGGTAATCTTTCTTGTTGATTTAGGTGGTCGATAGAAAAACAAATTACTAGTTGAATAAAAAATGATTATTTCTGTTTGAAGTTTCGTCCATAGGTAGCCGTCCTGATACCCTATAACCCCCTTAAGTTACGTTCACACTTTCTGTTACACGTTGTATATTTGAACGCCATTCACGAAAACGATGTTCGGCCACTTAGCCGGTAGAGCCCCAGTAGGCCTCTGATTGGGGCTTATCGACTGCAACTGGGACCGATAGCTTTACATACGAAACACGGAGGCGACCAGTATCTAACAGACCGATGGAAGCACTTGGCTCTGTGAGCGCTAGGATTTAAAACCATAAAAATTAAATAAAACCATAAAAATCCTTCCTGGGACATTATTTGCCTGAGCCATCTGATCCTGCATATCAAGCTACCCCAATCTGACAAATTTCTTTTATAGATTTTCAACTTTATCAAATAAGCATAAGGTTCACTTTCAATTGGAGATTGGAGAGAATTTCAGATTGGGGTAGCTTGATGTGCTGGCGTCTGCACTATGGAAACCAGATAACTGATATACTACGTATACTTACTACTTTTCTTTTGTAAATACATACTTATATAGATAAATAACGCCCAGACGCAGGACAAACCGTTCATGCACACAAATATCTGTCCTGGGTGGGAAAATCAATTATTATATGTATAATCTAAAAAGTTTGATTTAAAGTAATGTGTCAAACGCGTAGTTTTGTTTGTATTTTATTCCTTTTATAGCCCCGCGGTTTTACCCGCGTTAAATTTTATAAATTATCACAGCTCCTCCCCCGTAAGTGATAGAGTGATAGTATGTAGCCTATATGTTGACCCGACCACTTAGTAATATTCATGCAAAATTTTAAGCAAATTCATGCAGTACTTTTTGAGTTTAGCCCGGACATACATACAGACAAACAGACACACAGACAAAAATTCTAAAAACTATATTTTTGGCTTCGATATCTATTGTAGATCACGCAGCAAGTATCCTTTTAAAAAAATATTCAATGTACAGTTTTGACTTTCCTACGATTTTATTATATGGATAGATAATTCTTTTACAATACTATTACAAAATAATATTATAATTATATAATATATTAATGATATAATAGTAATAATAGTAACCTGGCAAACTAAGTAGAGCTTGTACTCTGGAAGCGCGATAACTGATGTATAACATAAATAAAATATTAGTTTTACTGGGAACAAACAGACATGTTCATGCACACAAATATCTGTCCTGGGTGAGAATCGAACCCACGACCTGCGGCGTGAAAGGTAACTATTTACCAACCACCACCTCCTCAATAATCTCATGATTAGCTCTCAAACGAGTGTAGGGCATTCAATTCGAATATTCATTTTATTGGAATATTTTCCCATGTTTACAATTCGAATAAATGATGGACATTCAATTTTTATAACATTCCGAATTTTATTGTGCAATGAAATATTTTAACGAATATCAACTATTTTGATGAAGTATTTCACATTCGAACCGATTTATATCTATACTCTTTTACAGTCTAAATTGCAGTTATAAGTGAAATAACCAACTCTATGACTTCAAGGCATCTATTTTTTAATAAAAATATGTCAATATAGTTAATTTTACTCAAATTTTCATCGGTAATTAATTATATAGAATCATTAATCGTCAAATATTTATAAAAAATAATGCTTATAATGTCAATTCGAAAAATATATTAAAATTAAAATATAGATTTGTGTCCTAATGACACAATTCTATAATTCTTATTTATTCATTCATTACTTAAGTTAAGGCCATTTTTTGGGTAAAGGCTTCCTCCGAATTTTGCCAATTGGTCCTTTCTTGATAAACACGCTTACTTACTCGTATTTTATAGGTGTGTGTGTATGTGTGGTGTGACTTTGAGAGACAGAATTCGAAATACTGATGTAAAAGAGCGTTGTGGTGTGAAAGAGGATGTGGTCACAAAGATTAAAAAAGGAATGCTGAGATGGTTTGGCCATTTAAAAAGGATGAATGAAAGAAGATTGACCAAAGAAGTATACCTGGCCTGTGTGAATGGAACAACCGCAAGGGGAAGACCTCGTCGAACATTCTCTGACCAAATCGGAGACGTTCTCAAGAAAGGGCAGGTCAGAAGTACCCTAAACCGGCGAGCATGTATGAAGAATATAATGACAGTAATCGAGGCAAAAGACGTGTGCAAAGATCGTGACAGATGGAAATCCGTCGTCTCTGCCTACCCCTCTGGGAAACAGGCGTGAGTCTATGTAATTATGTATGTATGTATTTTATAGGCAGTGGTGACCCTAGTGTTAGAATTATTCAAGGCGCCCAGCAGGCCTCTGACATGGCTTAACGACAGTTGTGTAATGACTACAACCGGGACCAACAGCTTAACATGCCTCAAAAGCACGGAGACGGTCAGAATTTAAACCACTTTGGTGTTCACCCATTTATGGACTGACCGCGAGCCTAGTTGCTTAACCTCTCCAATCACTAATAGACCGGTGTAGCCTCTAAATATGTACCTACATAAAAAATATAAAAAGCACATAAATATTATTCATCTGTTAGGTGTTGACCGCTTAATAAAACAAATAATGTTGAACAAACATCATTCTCTAACTTCCAACGCGCCGCTACACTAAAATCAATTTAATATTACGTGCCAGTGGAAACTTCCACAAACCACGAGTAGAAAAACACGTAAAACACTCTTCAAACGCGTCGGAGTGTTCGCGAGTACATACCTGTTTGCCGTCCCTGCCCTCAAACCGCTACAAATAAGACATAGGCAAAAGCGATTTTCATTAAAAACACGTAAAACACTCTTCAAACGCGTCGGAGTGTTCGCGAGTATATACCTGTTTGCCGTCCCTGCCCTCAAACCGCTACAAATAAGACATAAGGCATAGGCAAAAGCGATTTTCATTAAAAACGCCTAAAACACTCTTCAAACGTGTCCGAGTGTTCGCGAGTACGTACCTGTTTACCGTCCCTACCCTCAAACCGCTACAAATAAGACATAAGGCATAAGCAAAAGCGATTTTCATTAAAAACACGTAATACACTCTTCAAACGCGTCGGAGTGTTCGCGAGTACGTACCTGTTTGCCGTCCCTACCCTCAAACCGCTACGAATAAGACATAAGGCATAGGCAAAAGCGATTTTCATTAAAAACACGTAATACACTCTTCAAACGCGTCGGAGTGCTCGCGAGTACGTACCTGTTTGCCGTCCCTACCCTCTAACCACTACAAATAAGACATAACGCATAGGCAAAAGCGATTTTCATTAAAAACACGTAATACACTCTTCAAACACGTCGGAGTGTTCGCGAGTACGTACCTTTTTGCCGTCAATACCCCCAAACCGCTACAAATAAGACATAAGGCATAGGCAAAAGCGATTTTCATTAAAAACACGTAATACACTCTTCAAACGTGTCCGAGTATTCGCGAGTACGTACCTGTTTGCCGTCCCTACCCTCGAACCGGTACAAATAACACATAAGGCATAGGCGAAAGCGATTTTCATTAAAAACACGTAAAACACTCTTCAAACGCGTCGGAGTGTCCTCGAGTACGTACCTGTTTACCGTCCCTACCCTCAAACCGCTACAAATAAGACATAAGGCATAGGAAAAAGCGATTTTCATTAAAAACACGTAATACACTCTTCAAACGTGTCCGAGTATTCGCGAGTACGTACCTGTTTACCGTCCCTACCCTCAAACCGCTACAAATAAGACATAAGGCATAGGCAAAAGCGATTTTCATTAAAACATTCTTCAAACACGTCGGAGTGTTCGCGAGTACGTACCTGTTTGCCGTCCCTACCCTCAAACCGCTACAAATAAGACATAAGGCAGGGGCAAAAGCGATTTTCATTTAAAAAGCTAGTATCAATTAATAAATTAATAATAATAAATAAATAGGTATGGTTTTGTTATGTGGTGACGACGGCGAATATCAGAGTATCATCACCCCATCTCATCCCGTGGGGGGATAGATCTGGACCTGAGGGAATATCATGGATATCATATGGATGGGCAGCAGCTTCTTTCTGATTACTAGTATCTTACACACACACACACACACACACACACACACACACACACAAAATACACACTCACCTACAAATTAATTAACATAAATTAATTAATTTGTATCTGTTGACTTATGATTAGTTTTCTTTTTGTCCATGAAATGTTAAATATTAATTACTGTGTGCATTTATAATTAGTAAGATTTTTATCAGAATTTTCTTAAACCAAATTGTATTTTATTAATAATAATCAAATTGTTTATTTAATATGTATTGACTTAAATCTTTATGACGTGAATTGTGACCTAGTCCTTATGATAAAATGAAATAGTCTATTGATAGCCTCGATACAGGCTCTGCCTAGTGAGGCTCTCATTGTTAACTCGCTAAATGGAAAATTGAATTCAAAATAAATATTTGTATTTGTATTACTGCCATCGATAACCCGTCTGCCATGCGTGACGATTATGACATATCCCCGCAAGATGATTTTGTCAGTGTTAGCGACCCTGACTGCAAAGCCTGTCGTGGGTTGTAATTGTTGACGGGTTCGATTCCCACCTGGGACAAATCTTGTGTAATGAACACAATATTTCGGTGTATCAGGATCGTTTATCTATAATATGTATGTATTTATAAATATATAAGAATCTTTATCAGTTGTCTAGTTGCCATAGTAAAGGCTTTTAATGAATGCTGCTGATTTAGGTAAAAAAATAATTACATCCATTCGACCTATCCTCTGCGCTTAACCTTGGCGATCGTTTACAGATAAATAAGAACTTATGCGCAACTCATTAGATTATTCTCTACTAGTCGTAGAATCAAAACAATAGAATATTTCAAACTGACTGACAGGAAACAAATTTTGGTGAATTATTCTGGTATGATCAGTAAAATTAGTTTTATCTTACAAAAGAAGTGTCGACCGGATGCCAGTCATAAGCGGTAGCGGTTTTCGTATTTTTTTTTTAATACACATAATAAGCATTATAATCTAGCACATTACCAATTTCAGAAAATAAAAAAAATATACTTTTAGGAATGGATTTTTATATTGTTTTTTTTTTCAGTATTCACTCATTTTTTGTTAACTATTCAACACCTCCACTATTGAACCGATCTGCCGAAATCGGAATGGAACGAAGATAGATTTTATAAGTAAAGCTTCGGTAACTGGTCCGCAGCCCAGGTCTAGTTATTGTTAAATACACTCTTTTGCAAATGTATATATTATAAGTAGTGACGACTTACGGATAAGAGACGTGGTCGCTCACTATGGGCCTTATTAGAAGGCTCAAGGTCACCCAAAGAGCAATGGAGAGGGCTATGCTCGGAGTTTCCCTGCGGGATCGTATCAGAAATGTCGAAATCCGCAGGCGAACCAAAGTCACCGACATAACCCGAAGAATTGCAAAACTGAAGTGGCAGTGGGCGGCGCATATAGCTCGTAGAACCGATGGCCGTTGGGGCAGAAAGGTTCTTGAGTGGCGACCACGAACCGGAAGACGCAGTGTGGGCAGGCCCCCTACAAGATTGACCGATGATCTTGTGCGGGTCGCTGGAAACTGCTGGATGCGAATAGCGCAGGACCGGCAATTGTGGAGATCTTTGGGGGAGGCCTTTGTCCAGCAGTTGACGTCTTTCGGCTGATATGATGATGATGATGATGATGATGATATTATAAGTAAATAATAAAGGTTTCATTTAAAATATATATATAAAAGTATTCAGCTTTACGACCAACTTAACCTAATAAGGCAGTTATTAGGTTAAGTTGCGTGCACAAGTCATAGAATAATTACTTTATATAGATGATGTCTGCCCGCAACTTTACCTAATAACAGCCTTAAAATTATTGCTCGTAACTAACTTCATATATCTGAACAACTTCGTAAATATAAATTTCAATAATTAAACCTAAACATAATCTCCTTGACAATAACTTAATGCAAGCTAGCTAAATATCACTACCATTATAAAATAAATTGTATAAATGTTTTAACATTCCGTGTACCTAAATATCTGTAATAAGTAACTAGAAATAATAACTGTATTACTACAAACATGTTCTGACTATTTACAAGCGCTTTTTTAAAGTCTACGTGAATAAAAACCTTTTTTATTTTATTTTATTTATTTTAGTCTGTACACATATATTTACGTAAATTTATATTAATAAATGCACTACCGGCCTACTTTGTCTCCCTGCAGTGACTAGTTCATCCTACGGTTGTCGGGAAGAGATTGCTACATTAGCGACGAGATTGCCGTTAGTAGCTTATAGTTTAAGTAAATTCATGTTAAGATGTGATATTTTGATTTGATGCAATAAAGTATATCTGTCTATCACAGTTAAAATATTCAGTCTGCAAAAAGTGTTATTGCCATTTTCGAGTAAAATAATTTTCAGGATTTATTATACATAAAACACTACCGTTATACCTCGTTGTTCGAGCATGAGGTATAACGGTAGTGTTTTATGTATAAAACGTGTGTTCTATGTATAAACAATCCTGGAAATTATAAATTAATGCCAGCCATCACATCTAATCATGATACTATAATATATCCCTCGAAGATGGCTAGTATCCGTTAAGACCGGCCTCCATACCCAAAATTTCATCAGTAGGTCATAATTATTTTAAACTAACAGTCCCTACAGTTATAATCATCTTCTGTGACTTGAGAAATGAAAGAAATCTAATGCTGGACAAAACTTCCCTAGAATTTATTTATTTATTTATTCATGTTCACACAAAAATGATAAAATATTAAACAAAAGGAAACGAAGAGTACACAGGATCTGCTTATTTCGTAAGAAATTTCTTCCAGCAGCGCCACGAGAGGAAAAAAAATTTAAAATAGTCAATAATGTGTGTAGGTCAATAATAAACTTACATACTAATAATTTACATATATACTTAAATACGAATATATACCACTATTATACTCAATGTTAAATTTAAAATACACTAAATACTAATACTAACGTACATTCTAAATGGATGTAATGGATAGATAGTGATTTTTTACTTGTCATTTAAAAGAATAGATCGAATTGCAGTTCCGAATATTGGGCGGAAGAGAGTTCCACAGCCTGACGGCATGAACAGTAAAGGAATAGGAATAGAAATCGGTTTTATGGAGGGAAATTTAAGAAGGGATTACATATGCGATCTGCAAAATTCCAAAATCACCACGATTGGCAGACGGTTTGGAGTTCCTTCACAATAAGTAACTCACAGAGATGTTGCTGCTCGTTTTGTGATAGATAATCCCTCGGGACTACTTCTTCTCACCCCACTGGATGAAATAGGGTGATGATATTCGTCACAGTTAAGCCCTAAATTAATTGGAGTTGCTCATATCATTTTAAGTATACAAACAACAAACTTACCACTCGTTTGTGCACTTGAAGAACAAATACTTTTTTAGCAGTCTGCAATGTAGCAAATAACCGTTGCATAATGTTTCAAAAGTGACAAAAACACGTAATAATCACTTGAAACGCGTCTGAGTGTTTGCACCGGCTCGTGAAGCGCCCCTGTCTCTACATACAGGTACAAAAACACCACAAGTTACAAGCGGTAGCGATTACAAATTAAAATTCTGAGTTATTAGTATTTACGTTATTCTGGTTGAAATTGGGACATTTTATAGTGCACAAGTGTTTGTGCAAACACAGGTGCACTTCCTACTCCTTTAATATCAAGATCTAATGGGATGGCCAGCCGACATGACCGGAAAGAGGACAAGTACAGGACTGCCCCGTTGTTTTAGCGTAACCTGTATTATGTATTTATATGTTGTGTGTGTGGTCACCGTAGCCTAGTTGGTAGTGCTCCTGCCTACGAAGCTGGTGGTCCTGGGTTCGAATCCCGGTAAGTGCAAATATTTGTGTGATGAGCAGGAATATTTGTTTCCGAGTCATGGATGTTTTCTATGTATATAAGTATTCATCTATCTATATAAGTATGTATATCGTCGCCTGGTACCCATAGTACAAGCTTTGCTTAGTTTAGGGCTAGGATGATCTGTGTACCATTGTTCCGAGATATTATTATTATTATAAATAAAAACTTTAATCCACATTAGTGGTAGTTAATAATTATGTATTTGAATCTTTCTGAATAACTCCAAGTTTTAAGCATATATCGATATCCTTAAACTACTGCCTAGGCGAAGGAGGAAAGTCTGTAAGATTTGATTTATCTTGATACTAGTACATTTTTTTTTTCAATAATTGAGGCAAAAGACGTGTGCAAAGATCGTAACAAATGGAAATCCGTTGTCTCTGCCTACCCCTCTGGGAAACAGGCGTGAGTCTATGTATGTATGTATATTTTTGATCTATTTCGGCAACGATTTAGTATATTCATTTTGATAGTTAAAATAATGCTTACAGAATATTTATACAAACATTTACATTGGCCATATAGGTGCTGACAATAAATCACTTCCAATATTTTGTTTACTTACAATATTTAATGGTCGGATTCCGTGTAGTGTGTAATTTACTTAAGGAATAGTGACGTTAATTACTTTAAAAGTGGAGGCGGTTGAACTACTACGTACACAACTATGTCTTTATTAAATACTTTTAAAATTCAAGTAATTTCTTTGTGTCCACAATACTAATTTAATGTGAAATAATTAATCATTTGGACACGTTGATAAACACTTGTGGTATTGTCGCAGGTTTCTTATAGCATCGAACAAATATTTTGTAAGAATAACTATCCGTTTTATATTAGCCGTCATGTTTTGGAGAGTATGTTAAGACGTCGATTAATATGAAAACAATTATGACAACTGTTATAGTAAACAGAACCCTAATAATTTGACTGCTGGTCTATATTGATTACTAGTTCTCTATGGCTTTTGGTTTCAGACTGACGTGGCTCCTTTAGAAAAAGCAAAACAAATAAACTAGCAAATAAAAGCTATTAATTTTAATAGTCACGTCATTTATAATAATTAGCTGTTCTATAATGATAATAATAATTTTCTGCGTCAAAGTATTCCACTACATCGCAGACGGGAAATGTACCTCAGAAGGCTGGCCGCAGGGACACGCTGGTTGATCATTATATATATATATATATATATATATATATACGTGTTTAAGGTACGGTTGTTATTGTTACTTCACCAAAGATCATTTCTTTATTTTGGTGACTCGAATTATAATATTAATAATAATATCTAGTCACACAGATCATCCTAGCCCCAAACTAAGCAAAGCTTGTACTATGGGTACCAGGCGATGATATACATACTTACATAGACAGATAAATACTTATATATATAGAAAACATCCATGACTCAGAAACTAATATTCGTGCTCATCACACAAACATTTGCACTTACCGGGATTCGAATCCAGGACCACCAGCTTCGTAGGTAGGAGCACTACCAACTAGGCTACGGTGATTATAATACTACCGGAATAATACAACCGGATACTACAAACAAAATAAACCCATGGTGAAGGTGAAAAAAGCTAACGGCAATATACAGGTTCTGCCAACATTCAGAAGAAATTGCAATGCACATTCTTTGCTGTTATTATATACATGAATACTGAAATTGTATTTTATTGTATATAGAATGAATCACTGAAAGAGATACAAACACTCACAATTGAAACAAAATTAGAAATTTCTTGACACTACAGGAACCATAACAAAGTCAAAGATCTTTCCTAAGCTAAATCAACAATAAAAAATAAATAAATAAAAATCGTTTATTTTCAGTCGTCGACAGCCCATAGTATGTTAGTAATCAGTACAAACTTAAAAAACTATGTTAGTATCTAACACATGGGTACCATGGTCGAGGCAGCAAAATACCAAAGCATTAAGAAAGGTATGTTAAAAATTCCTTAAGACTACAGTTAAATCCACAGTTTAAAGGTTTTGGGATTTTCATAGCTTCTGCTGTGTGACTGTCGGCATTCTCTGAATACTATAATCATCATTCTGCGATCGCAAACCCGTCTGCCAAGCGTGGTGATTATGGCATATTCCTCCAAATTATGGTCTATTACGCACTCGTAGGAACTCCGAGATATTTTACACACACAATATTTAATCGAACAGAGTAATGTTCTCATCTACCGTCGCGTTGTACAACGAATGCCTCTTTAATAATTCTCCTACCCTATTTATATTTTTATCAGTGACAACCATTTGAAAGTATAATATCGATTAATAATAGTTTTAAGATGTAAAATTATTATAGTAATAAATAAAATGATAATCACTAATTAAATAAATAATCACAATGTAAATATATTATTATAACATAGCAGCTACGTCATAACCGTTGTGCGGCTATTGAGTACTTGATAACAGGTCACTACTTCATTGTGGAAAACTTTTGGAGAGTCTTTGTCCAGCTGTGGACGTTATTCGACTGACATGATGATGATCATTATGAGAGTTTGCGCAAGCCAAATTGTGCATTCTCAATCCAACATTCTAATAAACTTATAGGATGGCTATCAGGGGAGAACAGGCGCAGGATAGTTTTACCTGCCCACGCTACTTCTTACTTCTTTCTAGAAAAACCCGACTATTCTTTTTGGAACGACCTGTTATTTGAACCCAAGACCCTAATATTTGCGGTTGAACACGCTACCGCTAGACTAACGGAGGTATTGAAAACGGCCAAGTGCTAGTCGGACTCGCGCACGATGGGTTCCTTACCATTATCTATAAAAACGAGCACAAAGCTCGTTTGTTGTATGGGAGCCCCCTTAAATATTTTTTTTTTTAGTATTAGTTGTTGTGGCAGTAACAGAAATACATCATCTGTGAAAATTTCAACTGTCTAACTATAACAGTTCATGAGAAACAGCCTAGTGACAGACAGACAGATAAACAGCGATAAGGCTGAGATCTATAGAGCGTACTTGGACTTTGCTCAGACTTTACTTAGACAGAAGTTAATGCATGTAACGAAATTACAATTGGTGTTTTGACTTTGTCTGTCTTAGCTTATGTTAAGCATAATCTTAACGTCAAAAAGTATATAAATACCAAATCAAAGTATAAGCTTAGCATACACATAGCAAAGTTTTACGTAAGTAAAGTTTGAGCAAAGTCTAAGTACGCTCTATACATCTCAGCCTTAGTAATAGGGTCCCGTTTTACCCTTTGGGTACGGAACCCTAAAAACGGGCTACAATCAGCAAATAAACTTCTCAAAGTGATGACACCAATGCAGGTATAAGTTTTTTTATCAATAGCGTAAACAATCCCGCTTCCGCTCGTACTTTGCAGCTACACCCAAACCACGACCAGACTACGTGAGTGGTGTGCATGAACTATTCAGCACTCTTGACGTGCAGCTAATGTATTTCTTCCTGTACTTATGTTTATATTCTCACTGTACCCAGACTCCCTACGGAATTTCGACACCTCGGTCCAACTAATTTGTACGTCGGCAGTCGGCACCCAAAGAGGGTGACCAGACTTGTTAGTGGAACTAAAAGATTGCAGGGACTAATGTGTAAAGACTTTAGTGACCCATAAGTTATGAGGTATCTTTTGTTTGTGATTTTTTCCCTTTATTTACTTCGTACTGTTATAAGTAGTAATAATATGTAATTACATTAATAATATTTAAATTAATTAAGAATGTATAAAAATATAAATTTAAATTAATACTTGACTGGTAAATTATAGACAATAATATTAAAAATATCAAAATATATAGACAATAGTATTAATAATATCAAACTGAATATAAAATATAATAAAATAGAATCATAAATAAAAAATGGATAACTAAATGAATACTTCACTGATAAATTATTGTAGTATGTAGGTAATAATATTAATAATATCCAAATGTAGTAATATATGTATATAAAAAATAAGAATAATAATAAATAGATAATATATTTCTAATTAATTAACAATGTATGTTTAACTTGTATATTGTATGTTTAACTATTTGCTGATGATACGTCACTCATATTTAAAGTGAGTAGGAAAGATAAGGATCTTATAGAACCTAATAAAACTCTCAGCCTCATATCAAATTGGTTTTCGGCAAATAATCTTCTTTTGAATGCAGGAAAGACCAAATGCATCAAATTCTCATTGCCGAATGTGACTCATATTAAACCAACGGTTGCACTTAACGACGAAGTTTTAGATTTAGTTCCTTCGACCGTATTTTTGGGAATAACACTGGACTCAAAATTACAATGGGGTCCTCATATTGAAAAATTATCTGCCAAATTAAGTTCAGCTTCATATGCAGTTTGGAAAATCAGACAATTGTCAGACGAACCAACTGCTAGACTATATTTTGCTTATTTCCATAGCATTATGTCCTATGGTATTCTGCTGTGGGGCTCAGCAGCTGACATAAGTGCTATTTTCGTATTACAAAAAAGAGCAGTCCGAGCTATTTATAATCTAGGCAGTCGCGAGTCTCTACGAAGCGTTTTTAAAGAGGTAAATATACTTACTGTTCCATCTGAATACATATATCAGAATATAATGTTTGTGCGGAAAAATTTAGATAAATATAAAAAACGGAGTGACTTGCACAATGTCAATACAAGAAATAAGGACAAACTAGCTATACCAGCCTTTAGAGTTAGCAAAACAAAAAAGTCATTCATGGGAAATTGTACTAGGTTTTATAACAAGCTCCCTATTCATATAACTAAACTACCTGATAATAAGTTTAAGTCACACATTAAACATGAACTTATGGCTAAGGGTTACTACACTACTAAGGATTACATTGACGATAAAGACATTTGGCGGTCGGCATCTACCTGCACATAGTCCGCTGGAGATCTTATAGCCATATAGACATGAGTAATCTTTTATGTTACATGAACTATCTGTAATAAAACTATCTATTATTTAAAGATTCTACGAATTTCAGAACTGTTGGTTGTGTCTCAAAATGATTAATGTTACTTTTATTTTGACGTTTTTATTTTCTCTTTCTAATATATTAAACCTAAAATAAATAAATAATCAGACAACCGATCGAGCATATATTGTGTTTGCCTGCTAAATAATTACAGTAAGTGGACCAAATCTCGTGTATATGCCCCATTGAGTATGTTTCGCCGGAGCGTCTCAGCTGGGCCGTGTTGAAACCGGTAGTAGAGACACCCGCTGAGTTTGTTTCGCTGGGTCTTCTCAGTTGGGGCGCATTGGATCCGGTGGTAGCATTAAAGCGCGACCGTCGTTATTAACACAAGGTCCGTCATAATAATATCACCTTAATATAGACAGAACCATTGCCAATATGTATTACAAATATTAGACTTAAACTAGATAATTAGACTTAAACTAGATAATTAGACTTAAACTAGATAATTAAACTTAAACATAATCTCTTGACAATAACTTGATTCGAGCTAGCTAAATATCATTGCTGTTATAAAATAAATTTTATTAATGTTTTAATACTATCAATACATGTGTACCTAATATCTATGTTACTAGAAATAATAATGTATACAACTATAATACTACAAACATGTTCTGACTATTTACAAGCGCTTTTTTGAAGTCTACGTGAATAAAAACCTTTTTTATTATTTTATTTTATTTTACTTAAAAAAAAACTAAAGCCCTCTTCCTCTCTTCTACATTTGCTGTGCCCGACAGGGTCCATAATGATACTATAATTATATAATTGTAACACCTACATAAACATTGTGGAATGCAAATAAAACATTGAGTATTGAGTATTGTGTGAGGTGTGGTCGCTGAAGTGGTTTTTCCTGTAATTAAATAAAACGAAATTTATTCGGAACTTAGGTATTGACATACACTTGTGCTTGTCAAGTTCCCAATACAGAAGTACAGTCTATTAGTTTATTTAGAATAAAAGTTTAGTTCAGTGGCAACTCTTTTAATTAAAAATACGTTTTGATTATTTTTGTCCATAACAATGAATTTTAAATTATAATTTTAATATTTAAATTTATTATATATGTATGTATGCAATTGTTGCCGCTATCGGAAGATCAGCGCTACAGCATTATATGTGTTGCCGTACCCCTCTGCTGAGACAGGGGTCTTTCTGTGACTCACAACTAAACTTTTGTTTTTGCTATGTACGGTATGATTCCTTTATGTCAAAATACACAAACGAAGCTAGTGCGTGTGGTCGTCATCCAACCTGCTGAGCAGGTCACTAGCATAACTTAACGACTATTCTATATAGCCTACAACCGCGGCCGACAGCTTAACGTGTCCTCCGAAGCATGGAGATGCTCAGCAATCAAATCTCTTTGACGGTCAACCATCTATAGACTTGCTGGGTAATGAAACAGAACACTTTTAGACCGTTCTCCAAAACAAATGATTACTTACTTACTTCGCGAGTTTGGTTCCTGGAACCAAAACCGCGACCTCCTTTGCGAAAATTGCTAACTGTACGGCTTACACTGGTCGGACATTAATGCCGTCCCATGCTAAGTGATCAATCGTCTCATACTACGGTTATACAGTTGTGAGTGAATGAGATGAAACATGTTTCAATTAAATCTGCATCTTAATTTTATAAGTAGGCTAATTATCCGCAAGCAAACCAAAGTAACCGACTGACCCCGAAGAATTGTCAAGCTGAAGTGGCAGTGGGCAGGGCACAAAGCTCTCGTAACTGACCACCTCTGGAGCAGAAAGGTTCTCGATTGGTGAACACGTACTGGAAGACTCATTATGTGCAGGCCCCTACAAGATGTGTCGATGATCTAGTGAAGGTCAATGGTAATCAGGTAATTGTGGAGATCTTTGGGAGACTTTTGGACTTTCGGCTGATATAATGACGATATTGAGCTTAATAATATTACTAATTACTTGTCGTAGCAAAAAATATACAGGTAGATACTGAAGAATATAAATTTGTTGTAAACTATTTGCTGCTTTGAACTATTTGCTTATATCTATTACCAATATTTTTATATATGTTTAATTTATATGTTTAATTTAAATTGATCAAAAAAGAAGGTTATTATTACATATTTTTTACTGTTAATTGTGTGTGTGTAGTGTGTAGTGTGTATTGTATTTTATACTTTTAAATTTTCTTTTTTGTGTATCTGTTCTTAAGTATCTATGGTTTATATAAAGCAAAAACTGATTTGCACTTCTGTGACTCATCATGGTAGGTAGCTGAAAATCAGCGTTGCAGTTGGGCTCTGGCTGTAACAGTGTGCTGAGCTGCCTACCAATTGAACACATTATATTTTTAATTATTCTTTGTTATTTGTGTCTTTGTAATGTTTTTTTTCTTAATCATGTTTAGTTTTATAGTAGTATGTAAGTAAATATAAGACTTGTACAAACTTTGTTTCAATATGTGTATGTGTTCAATAAAAACATTTTCTTCTTCAATATAATAATATCATATGAAATTTTATGACTTGGAAAATATAAAATGTACCTAATCGCTACATTTTAATATCCCTACATTAAATCACCAATCATCTAGCATATAATGTTTAGAAGCTCCTACGGTACATTGGTTCAAATGCAAAATGAATCTATTCCATTTAAATGTTACATTGATGTGGAATCATTAATTTTTTACCATGCTATGCGGTGCATAACGTCGTGTTTACTGAAAAACATACAAATTAATCAAGTATTGGAAATATTATAGCTCCTTTTACAGAAGAAATCTGTTTTTGTATAAATAAAAGTCATTCAGGTACTGAGATGCTACAGACAAAAGACAGAATTTCAGTCCCTTTAAACTTTTCACTTACACTCTCTGACACTCCCGCACCAAGATTTATATAACTCTTACAGCTCTTTTATACAATACTAGCGGCCCGGTACGTGCTTCGCTACGAAGGCATAGTAATAAAAAAAATGATTATTAAGTTCATTTATTCAAACAAAAAAATATTTTAAATTGCTAGCTAGTAAAAACTAAGATTTTACACTTTTTCAAGACTTTTTTTAAATTTTCTCTACGTACAAACCTTCCCTGGACTTCCATGAATAATTCAAGACCAAAATTAGCCAAATCGGTAAAGCCGTTGTTAAGTTATAACATTACAACGAAAAGTGGCATTGATTTTTATATATATATAGATAAATATGATGTTAAAGTCTAGAGAACTTCCCCAGAGAAGAATTTCATGGACATACTATGAAAACAACTGAAATAAACCGATCTAGCGGTGCGGTTTCAAACTTCCTTCCGCACTCCTATTTGGATTTGATCTGGGCATGTCGTACTAGAAATTCAATATATTACTGGTATGGACTTTTAAACGCAATATACAGTCGACCTCACGTCAATCGTAACAAGTAGACTATAAAAATCATCCTTACTACCTTCATAATAAACACGCTTCCTAGTCAAAGCGTATCCACTGACGGCAGTGATGATACATAGAATGCAGGGGTACAGTTGAACACAGTCTTTTGTTAGCAACTCGAGTGGCTCTTTGGATTAGCGTGGATTTTTCTAATTTCGCGTTGAAACGAAAGTTTTCATTGAAAAGCTTCTATCTTAGCTCTGCGACTTGTTTTCTGTTTGTGCGATGAAAGAAATAAGTGTGTGTGTTTGTGTACAAGTACTGTAAAATGTTGACCGCCAATGTCTTATGTTGGCTTAAAATACGTTTATTTTAACTGAGGATTGAGTAATTTAATTGTTCGCCGGGTACAATAATATCTAGGGACAATGTCACACAGATCATCCTAGTCCCAAACTAAGCAAAGCTTCTACTATGGGTACCAGGCGACGATATACATACTTATATAGATGGATAAATACTTATATACATAGAAAACATCCATGACTCAGAAACAAATATTCATGCTCATCACACAAATATTTACACTTACCGGGATTCGAACCCAGGACCACCAGCTTCGTAGGCAGGAGCACTACCAACTAGGCTACGGTGATCGTCGAATCGACCTTACCTTTAACAATCCATGGTAGAGGCTCTGCCGTGAAGCTACGGACGATACACACCAGCAGATCGAATTTCTGAGCTCTTTTGCAAACACCCTTACGGAGGAAGTAAGTGCCATTATTCGGCCTGTTTCTAAAAACATGGCCGACTGATATGATAACAGTTGTATATAAAAGAAATAGCACCTCCAAAACTATCAAATTTGTTCTATATGCATATCCTAAATTAACTCGTCCGGCGGGCATCGAAACTGCATCTCCTACCAATCCGGGGTAGGCGCTCGGCCGTTAAGCTATGGATGTGTTTTAAACTATATCCATCAAATTCAGTATCTAAGCTTAAGTAAGTACCTAAATTTCCTTGTTTTAACTTGAGATCTTAGACGGGAGGGTAGCCGTGGTTGGTAAATGCTTTCGCCGGCTGCTTGCCGCAGGTCGTGGGTTTGATTCGTACCTACCCAAGCAGCAAAATGTGGTCTAGTAATTGTCCTGGAACCACCATTTCATTAGGACTATAACGGAATAGTAAGCAATTATAACCACGGAAAAGGGCCCAATTTATAGGCGTATTTTAGCTAATTAAATATCTATAGTAGACTTGGTGAATACCATTTTGACCAATAACGGCCATATAGTTGGACTATGTAAAACTATTTTCTCCCGCGAAGCGCTTAATGGAACCAATCACGACAATAGTAACCTTATAGTTAGACCACGTAGAACTATTTGCTCTCGCGAAGCTAACTATGAGCGCTAAATGGGTCCAAACACGACAATAACGTACACAGTGAATATCTTACTAGCTCATACAAAGTGATGTGAATTGGTGAATGTTGCTATGCACATTTGTAAAGATTAATTAATATTGATAAAGGTAAGTCATTATATTTTTATAATTAATATTATCTAGAATAAGAGTAGGGTGTTAGTTAACAATAAGTGAAGCCGTGTTTGAATGTGCATGGCGCAGGTATATTTTCGGTGAAGTGTAATAAGTTTTTTGTCAAAATTTTTAAACGCCCCTCGAAATTCACGTTTTCATTAAGTTGAATTTTAAAATAATGTTGGTTTCAGTAAGACATACAACGAAAAGTCGCCATCTTGACAAACTTGGTCTTCCTAAATACATTAACAAACCGTTATAGGCGTACTTTGTTTAAAAATGGTAAATATCAGAACTATTGCTTGGCCATATTGTTTGGAATTAGAGTTCCGCAAATATTTTAATGTTACTCTACGTTGTTATTAGGTACCGATGTCTTATTTTCATATTTTTGTTTAGGTGTCAGGTGTGAAAATGGTAATGTTTCTGGACGTCGATAGCTTTTTAACTAAAAGGGATTTTCGAGCTTTAAAAATTGTTTGCAATATTTTCTACTTCTATTTTTGTGCTTTCCCTTGCTAACTTGGTTTATTGTTTCACAGAATCGTGATCAAGACCAAATTAGTGAGATGCCAACGGTCTCTCGAGAAGATACTCGTTCAAATACTACAAGATCACTTCATTTACAACAAAACTCGGCTACCATTCAATCCGGTTCAGCAATTTTACCTGTATCTTCTTTTGTCGCGCAAAACCCTCAACTTGTCATAACAGAAGCAGAAGAAACACTGTCAGATGTCAGTTTAAATGCTCAACATTTCGTTCTTTACAACACGGATAACCAAATACAGCCTGTCGAGGATGGTCAAATTCCACAACTTCAACATGAAGTAAAGTCAATCAAAGAAGACATTAAAACCATCATACCAAATCAAAATGCACTTTATGAAATACAAACTAACATGTGCTGAGTGCTGTGTCGAAGAGAGATTCAGAATGAATTAAACTCGTACATCCAATGACCGTTTCAAGAAAGCAAGAAGACGTAGATGTAGACATGTTATAAGAAATCTAAGAGAACTTGAAGAATTTGAAACAAACTTAACAAATACATTTATTCAAAATTTCTAATAAAGAATTGAATGCCGCATTTCGTATTGTATTCTACAGCCCATTTTCTAAGATCGCTATGTAGTTGAAAATTGGAATAGTTTTCAATATCGCATTCATCTTCTTGTACAGGTTCCTCACTAACACAATCTTCCAGTCTACATTTAAAATTGCTTTTATCGATTAAACGTTTTTTCGTGCAGAGTCATTAAAATAAACATTTTGTCTTAAATTTTCACAATAACAATTTTGTACGGAACCTTCTCATATTTCTACGATTCAACAAAATCAAAATATCCGTACTGAGACTATAACAGAATTTGCAAGACCATTATAAACCAATGTTTTCTTGTTCAGGACACCACGGATATAGTTTTGGATACTAAGTATATTATATTAAACCTTTATAAGCGTGTTAAGATTATAACGATATTGGTTTATACCACTATATAACCGCTCCATTTTACTGATAATTGTTCTGTAAAGTAAATTTATAAACCCTTATAAAACCAAGTAATAAATGCAAATAGTATCCAGAATGTTTAGTTCTGTTTATCACTCTTATTGGTGTACTTTACTTATAGTGGTTCTATAATGTTTCTTGTTAGTAGTTATAAGCATTGCTTACCAGTTTATCTGCTCTTGAGTGCGTTTACACCCTCGCGATACTTTTATAGGTCACCCAAGCTTATATTTGGCCTTTAATTTCGGCCTATAAGTAATTATAAGTTAATGTATAGGAGGAGATATACTATAAGGCCCAACTAACTCCATGCTTGCTATTATAAGCGATGCAGCAAAAACTAGAACCCTTAAAAGAACATTAAAAGTGCTGGAGTCCTATAACGTCTGCACTATAGGATAATTTTGCTGCTTGGGTAGGAAAGATATTTGTGTGCATGAACACGTCTGTTTGTCCTGAGTAGAGATGTAAAATGACTGAGTCTAGTCACAATTGTCATAAACCTTAAATGACCGGTCATTTACTGTCAAATTCAGTCAATTTGACTCAAATATTATTGTCTATTCTCGACTACCACCCAATTATTTATTTATTTAGGTACCCAATTTATATGCAAGTTTAAATGAAGCAACTTTTTATTTTCTGTCATGAGAGGATAAGACGACATCAAAGTCGAAGCGCGAGGCGATGCGACGATGCCATTTTGTCATAAATGCACGCATGATTAGAAATGTAAAATGATTAACACTATATAATAATACTATAAGTCATAAAACCCACTTTTTTGTTTCAATTTAGAAGTTGTAGACTTTTATCAACGACAAAAACTTAGAAGGTACTAAAATATTACTGAAATCAAATTGACTGAAAATTACCATTTTTGACAGTTAATGACCAATATGACCGTAAATGACAGTCAGTCTAATTCAGCCACTTTAGTCATTTTCAACACTAGTCCTGAGTCTGGGTGTAATCTTCTATATATATAAAAATCAATGCCACTTTTCGTTGTAATGTTATAACTCAACAACGCCTTTACCGATTTGGCTAATTTTGGGGGTACACTACATTAATACGAAAATCTTTATTCCGACAGTCACAAATACGAATTTCAAAATACCGATTTCCATAATTCCGAATGGTTCAAAATTCCGAATATTACTACTCCGATTTATCATTACCCCTATTTTTATAATTCCTATATTTCAATATTCCTTACGATTATAATGACTCTTCTCAAAACACCGAGCTTTAATAGATCGAATAACAAAAAGTCCGACTTAATGATAATTCGAAATATCAACAATACGAATAAAAATATTTTGTTTCCCTGGTCACATATTTAACCTAACCTAACCCAAATGATTAATCAACAATAGAGGGGATCAGAAACTCGGCGGCTGCATGCAGCATGCAAGCAGGCATGTAACATGCAAGCAGGCATGCAACAAGCAAGCAGACATGCAGTATGCAAGCAGACATGCAGCATGCAAGCAAGCATGCAACATGCAAGCAGGCATGCAACATGCAAGCAGGCATGCAGTATGCAGCATGCAAGCAGGCATGCAACATGCAAGCAGGCATGAAACATGCAAGCAAGCATGCAGCATGCAAGCAGGCATACAGCATGCAAGCAGACATGCAGCATGCAAACAGGCATGCAACATGCAAGCAGGCATGCAACAATCAAGCAGGCATGGAACATGCAACAGGCATTGTTTCTGTCACGGCTCCGGCGCTGCGGGGTTTGAGCGGGCCCACGCGAGCTTATCGTCGCAGATGGTTTTAACGCTCACCACCAGCTCCTCAGCTCGCTGGCCGCCCGTTGGTAATTAATAATGTACGTAATCATACGAACCAAATTCACCCCTCTGTATTCGAGATGGTTTTGGCTTTGGTGAAACTACCGGCTCCGAAGAATCTATGTGTAAAAGCTATAACTAGTTTCAGAAGTTTTAAGGGTTACAAGAACTCGGAGGATAGATATATTTTAACGTCCTGGTACTGTTATCATATATGTGGCGTGTTTTTTTTTATATTGACATATTCAGTTCAATTATTTATTTACAAAAAACATGGTAAATGATTACAGATGGTCATAAAAATAAGGTACATACCAACATGTTTCGCCAGTTTGCCATGCAAAAAATTACAAATTCATTAATGTTATACTTAAAAATCTAATGTTAAATTTACATAATCATATTAATAACAACTGTTACGCACTCGTAGGTTCTGCACATTAAAACTCCGAGATATTTTCCACACACAATATTTAATCGAACAGAGTAACGTTCTCATCTACCGTCGTACAAAGAATGCTTTCGAGAATTATTAAATTCTCCTACCCTATTTATACTTTTATCTATCTATTGAGCGTGTGTGTGAGGTGGCATGTGTAGAGACGCAGTTTTATTGTATAATATGTGTGTATAGACCACCAGCATCCGATTTAAAGCTTTTTACAGCAACAATAGAAGACATTCTTAGGAAAATTAAAAGTAAAAAAAAAATCCTTGTATGTGGTGATTTTAATATGAACATTTTAGCAGATTCACCTGAAATAAACATATTTCTATCTGTATTTCGGTCCTTTAACCTTAAATGCTTGTTCTCTGAGGTCACGAGAGTCACACCCACATCTGCTACTTGCATTGATAACATAATTACCAACTTTGATGTCTCTGAGAAGTGTTTGGTGGCTGGTGTTCGCTCTGACCATAAATGCCAAATAGTAAAGATAAAAAATGAGATAAATATAAATAAACAAAAAATTAGTTTTAGACCTTTAACAAAATCTAATTTGGGAAAGTTCAGTAACAACCTGGAGAATAGTTTGTGCCATCTATTGCCAAACAAAAGTAAGCCTAACGATATGTACACTACATTATTCCACTGTATTTGCAAAGAATTTAATAAAGCTTGTAAAATAAAAAACATAACGGTTGACAGTAATAAGATAAAATTTAGTTCTTGGGCAACTCAAGGCATTAGACTGAGTAGAGATTTTTTATATGAGTTGTATGACAGAAGGTCCTATAACCCTGATGTCAATTTCATTAATTATGTTAGAAATTATTCAAAAATTTTTAAAAAGGTTTGCATTCAAGCTAAATCTTTATATATAAGAGATAAAATTAAAAAATCTGATAATAAAATAAAATCAGCTTGGCAAATAATTAATACTGAAACTGGTAAAAGTAGATCAAGAGATCAAACATTAGTATTGAATATTGGGGATGAACTGGTTTCAGACAAGCTTACCATTGCCAATTTTTTAGCTGCTTTTTTTGCAAATATACCCGTGGATATTACTAAGTGTCTCGCATCATCACCAGATGTGGCTGAACTCTTTTTAAATCAAAGCGTAAAACAAACTGTACCTAACTTTAGTTTTAAATCCGTAACAAGTGATGATATTATAAAAGCTTTTAAGAGTATTAAAAGGAAAGGCACAGAAGATTTGTGGGGACTGTCTGTTAAAGCAATTGAATCAATCATACTAAACATTGCTACAATTCTTGCAGCCATCTTCAATGGCTGTATAAGTGATGGTGTCTTTCGCGATTTAATGAAAATAAGTAAGATAATACCCATTTTCAAGGCAGGTTGTTCAAAAAATGCCACGAATTATAGGCCTATCTCAATACTACCAGCTTTAAGTAAAATATTTGAAAAGCTGATGCTCAGCCAAATGTTGTCGCACTTTAACGTGAATGAGATATTGCATAACAAGCAGTTCGGGTTTACAAGGGGCCGCTCTACTCAGGATGCAGGTTGCACATTAATTAGGTCAATATTGGAGGCTTGGGAGGGATCACAGGATGCGCTGGGAGTTTTCTGTGATCTCTCTAAGGCTTTCGATTGCGTTGATCATCGTACGCTCGTTGTTAAACTGAAGTACTATGGAATATCTGGCACATCTCTTGATCTTGTGATGTCCTATTTATCGGGGCGACAACAGATGGTTTCGATAGGCGGTGCCACTTCGGCACGTCATCCTGTGAAAATGGGGGTGCCCCAAGGATCTATATTGGGCCCATTTTTATTTCTAGTTTATATAAATGATCTCCCTTATCTGGTAGAGAAAGTATCAGACATAGTTTTGTTCGCTGATGATACTTCGCTCATATTTAAAGTAAATAGAAAGGATAAAGATCTTATTGAGCATAATAAAACACTCAGCTTTATATCAGAATGGTTTTCGGCAAATAATCTCTTGTTAAATGCAGGGAAAACTAAATGCATCAGGTTCTCATTGCCGAATGTGACTCAAATTGTACCAACAGTTGCACTTAATGCGAAAATATTAGATCTAGTCCCATCGACCGTATTTTTAGGATTGACACTTGATTCAAAATTGCAATGGGGTCCTCAGATTGAAAAGTTAGCAGGTAAATTAAGTTCGGCTTCCTATGCTGTCTGGAAAATAAGGCAATTGTCAGATGAACAAACTGCTAGATTAGTGTATTTCGCGTACTTTCATAGCATTATGTCGTATGGCATTCTGCTGTGGGGTTCGGCGGCTGACATAGGTACTATTTTTGTATTGCAGAAAAGAGCAGTCAGAGCCATTTATGGTTTAGGCAGTCGCGATTCTTTGCGAAATTTGTTTAAAGAAATAAATATACTTACTGTGCCATCGGAATATATATATCAGAATATAATGTTTGTTAGAAAAAATATTCATAATTATAAAAAGAAAAGTGAACTGCATAATATAAATACTAGGAATAAAAACAAACTAGCCATGCCAGGCTTTAGAGTAAGCAAAACTAATAAATCATTTTTAGGAAATTGTATTAGGTTTTATAACAAGCTTCCTACTCAAATTACTGATCTGCCTGACACAAGTTTTAAAACACATATTAAACGTATACTTATGGCTAGGGGTTATTACACCACTAAAGAGTACATCGATGACAAAGACGTCTGGCTCTCACTTCCTACCTGCACATTGCTCGCTGGAGATCTTGTAGCCATATAGACATGACTGATCTGCTGTGTTACGTGAACTATCTGTAAATGATTGCTATCATAAACTTAATTTAAAATTATTGACTCTGTCTCAAAATGAATAATGTTATTGTTTCGAAGTTTTTCTTTTGTATACCTAAATATAATCTAAAATAATAAGCATTCAGACAACCGATCGAGCATATATTGTGTTTGCCTACTAAATAATTACTCTAATTGGACCAAATCCCGTGTTCATGCCCGCTTGAGTATGTTTCGCCGGACCGTCTCAACTGGGTCGTGTTGAAACCGGTAGTAGATGAACCCACTGAGTTTGTTTCGCTGGGTCTTCTCAGTTGGGGCGCATTGGATCCGGTGGTAGCATTAAAGCGCGACCGTCGTTATTAACACAAGGTCCGTCATAATAATAATACCTTTAATATAGACAGAACCATTGACAATATGTAGTAAAAATATTAGACTTAAACTAGATAATTAAACATAATCTCTTGACAATAACTTGATACGGGCTAGCTAAATATCATTTCTGTAATAAAATAAATTTTATAAATGTTTTCATACAAGATGTACCTAAATATCTATGTTACTAGAAATAATATCTAATGTATACAACTATATTACTACAAACATGTTCTGACTATTTACAAGCGCTTTTTTAAAGTCTACGTGAATAAAAACCTTTTTATTTTATTTATTTTATTTTATTTTATCAGTGACAACCATTTGAAAGTATAATATCGATTATTAATATGTTTAATATGTAATCTTATTATAGAATTATTACAGTAATTAATAAAATGATAATCACTAATCAAATAAATAATCATAGTGTGTGATATTATATTAACATAGCAGCTACGTCATAACCGTTGCGCGGCTATTGAGTACTTGATAACACAACAATAAAAGAATAATAAATGCCAAAGAGCATAAACATAATTCTAATAATAATAATAATGTCAATACTTGTTTAAAATCAATTTACATGTCATTGAACGTGCAGTCTAAATACTCTTTGACGCTATAAAACCTATATTGTAACAAGAGCTTGAATAATCTGCATTTAAAATAAAAAAAGTTACAAAAATCGACACGCTTGGTAGACGGGTTGGCGATCGCAGTAAGATGGTAGTAGTACTCTGAAGAAAGCTGTTGCCCGTCCTCTAAGAGATATTCCCTCGGGTCGAATTCTACGACCCCCATGGGATGAAGGTATTCTGATATTCGCCGCCGTCACCACACAGCCCACACAAAACAAACATGCAGTACACAAACGCAAACAAACATCATATTCACCGACTTTCAATCACCACAATATTGTTCAGAACTTACCTACATATATTGACTTCGTAACAACTATACTGTAAACAAAACTGTGATCATATCTACAGAGAACTCGATTTTTAACGAATCGATTATGCAAACACACCCCTATCATCCGGATTGATAAGTAGACAGCATTGTAGACAGTGAAATGTAATAGAGACAACTATAATTAAGAAAAATAAATTATATGCAACTATTTTACTATTTTTAAATAATCTTCATCATGTCAGCCGAAAGGCCTCCCCAAAAGATGTGCACCATTTGGAGGGATATGCCATAATTGCCATCGCTCGGTGGACGGGTAGTCGATCGCAGTATGGTGGTACACAAAGAGACGCTGCTGCCCTTTCTCTGACAGATATTCCCTCGGTATGACTTCTACGCCTCCCACGGTGAATAACACGAAAGCTATTAAAGTGATCTGCTGACCTCAAGAACACTAGAAGGGTTGAATATGTAATAAAACCACATTTAATATTTGTACTGTTGGTATATTGGTCTCACATTGATCTTAAAACGTTCTCAAAATGTTCTCTCTCAGACAAGACAAGACAAGACAAGTTCTTTATTTGCAATAAACATGGTATTAAGATGTTGGGTACAGTGTTCTATAATAACAAGTGTCCACATGTTTAGCGATACAATTATTTGTAAAAATGCATGCAAAATATGTCGTCAATATTACAAATACAACCAACAATAAAATAAATGTCAATTACATTTATACCTAATAATTTTCCTAAATTTAATAACATTACATATAATTCATCATTACAGCTTAAATAAGTCCACTGCTGGACAAGCCTCCCTCAAGAATCATCTTGAGGGGATATGCCATAATCGCCACGCTTGGCAGGCGGGTTGGCGATCGCAGTATGATGGTCGTAGTACTCAGAAGGAAGCTGCTTCCCGTCCTCTGGTAGATATTCCCTCGGGTCGACTTCTACGCCCCCCACGGGATGAGATGGGGTGATGATATTCTGATTCTGATATTTGTCGCCGTCACCACACAGCATATAATTAATATTATATAATTAATTTATAAATATTATTTCTGAATGAATATTATTTTGATGAATAGTCATGTTTTAAAAATTCTCTTACGTAATAGAAGTTATGTCTGTTCAGCCATTTATGCAGTTTATTTTTAAAAAGATTTCAGTTATTTATTAATTTCTTTTGGTATTTTGGTTTCGGCAACAAAATTGTCATGACCTAGGTGTGCAGTGTGAACGAACCCATACTGTTTCTGTGTCTATTTCAGCACTAACACAACCTAGTGATACGGAGTGTGAAACTTATATAAATAATGTTGTATAAATTACAGTATTGGTCGTAAACGCACGGGATGAGATGGGGTAGCGAAATTCTATGCCGTCAGCCACACAGCATTTTTAAATAATACAAAATCTGTAAGTTTTTTTTTAATTTTCGACCGTCATTTTTCTGAATGCTAGGATCTAGATCTATCTGCCAATATACTGACAGTGACTAGAGGACGTATTGCCACTCACGTCTATGACATTCGATGTTTCTGTTAAAACGCGTGACATACCGCACTGTTCATCACGTGTTTATTCACAGCAATCAAGCTGTCACGTGTAAAAGGATGGATGACATGCATACTGAAAATGAAAACTTGACCGTAAAATGCCATATTACGTGTCACGTGGCGGGACATGTTCATTTTAGACAGATTTTTGCTATTTTGCATCATGACATGTTAGTTAACTGGACGGTACGTCAGTAGATACAACAACATTAAGAAATAAGTTCTTACTGCTAAGAAATTAAAGATGGTGTCAAGTTCAAAGTATCGCCTGAACAAGCAACGTTTATTTCTAACAGTTTTTTCTTACCATGAAATTTACATCAAGAGCTCAAGCCATCTAGCAAAATTAAAGTAGGTATAAGTTAGTAGTAGTAAGTAAGTGAGAATTAAATATTGTCCGACAGAGGGCACCTCTTTTAGGGATTCAACCTCTACTTAGGGTGGTCACTGATAGGTAGACTAATAAAAGGATTAGTTTCTGTGATATCTCTAAAGCTTTCGACTACATTGATCACCGTACGCTGGTAAAACTCAAGTGTAAAGAATATATGGTACATCTATTGATCTTGTAATATTTATTGAATCGAGAGCAGATGGGTTTGATAGATGGTGACACTTGGTCACATTCTACTTTGAAAATGGGGATGCCCAAAGGATCTGTCCTGGGCCCATTTTTATTAATAATTTATATAAATCATCTCCCTTATCTGGTAGAGAAAGTTTCAGTCAAAGTTTTATTCGCTAATGATCGCTGATATTTAAAATACACAGGAAAGAATATTATTGAACATAATAAACACTCGAAAGCCTTAAAACCTTATTTAAAATAGGTTTTGGCGAATAATCTTTTATTAAATTTAGGGTAAACTAAATGTTACTGTGTCATTATGTCAGCCAAAGTAAGTCCACTGCTGTACAAAAGCCTCCTCCAATGCCATAATCGCTACGCTTGGCAGACGGGTTGGCGATCGCAGTTTGATGGTCATAGTTCACAGAAAAACGCTGCTGCCCGTTCTCTGGTAGGTATTCCCTCGGTGGATTTCTACGAGATGAGATGGGGTGATGATATTCTATGCCATCACCACACAGCAAATGTATCTCACTATTTTTTTTCTTCTGAACTCTTTTCAATGGTCTGAACGCTTATGTATTCTTCTTTTCTCTGTGATTGTGCAATAAACATTCTTCTGTGTACTGTGCAACCTTTAGATTTCTATTTTTTTCACCGAGGACAATTAAGGTATACCATTCGGAACCTGCATAAACCAATCGTAACTGGAGACTTCGACCACCGAACTATTAAGTGACCCGACACGGGACCATAAGAGCAACTGGCCCCTGAATACATCCTAAGTAATACATTTAGAACCGTCTCTAAACGTTCAGTACCCTATGCAGTCGACGTCTACTTCTCATACAGGTCGCGTCAATAACACTCAAGCCTGCCTACCCTTATCATAGTGACGCGACGTAAGATCATATCTTGACGGAAAATATACATAATTTAATGTCCATAACGATTATGTTTGAACATCCTTGGTTCAAGTGAGCTGTAGTTGGATTTTGTAGAACTTATTTACGTAAAAACCTCTTCCCTGTTACTTATGTAATTTTAATTATAATAATAATATCTGGGGACAATGTCACACAGATCATCCTAGCCCCAAACTAAGCAAAGCTTGTACTATGGGTACCAGGTGATGATATACATACTTATATAGATAGATAAATACTTAAATACATAGAAAACATCCATGACTCAGAAACAAATATTCGTAATTATTTGTTTCCTATTGTATTGGGTTTTTAATTCTCGATAATCTATTTCAGTTAGTTACCAGAATTAACGACTGTCGTCTGGCCTAGAAATCCATAGGTACACACGGCTACATACCAAGCTATACATTTCCAATATAAGCTGACCTCTTATTGTATGGAAATCCTATATAACGCGATATCAGCTCATACTGGAAATGTATAGCTTGATTTGTAGCCGTGTGTATAAGTCTCCTAAATCAGGTGTTTGATAACATTAGGTTTCTAACTACCTGTAAGGTCTTACAAATTAAAGTACCAAATTAACCAACATCTTAACAAGGTCTCTAAAGCTAACCTAATGTAAGAATGTGGCAACGTTGATTATTAATAATGTAAAAATATAATGGTTTTTCAATATGATTAAAATTGTATCAAAAGAGAAGTGACACGCACACAATGAACACTAGAAATAAACATAAATTATGTGCCGAATCTCATCGTTTGCAACAGGTTCATTCTTCTTTTGTCGGACTGAGTATCCGAATTTATAACAAAATACCATTAAATCTCCAGGAACTACCCTACAGTAAATTTAAATCAGAGGTCAAGAATATATTAATGAAAAAAACCTATTACACTCTAAAAATAATTATTTAAACGACAAAAACGCTTGGTTGAACACGAGCAACTTACATTAAGGACATTAATTTATGCTATACTCAACTGACTTTAGAAATAATGATGTTAATACTTTTACCCATAGTTTTTTTAGATGCATATATTTAATATAAAAACAAATATATGTTTTATCATGAACACGTCAAACGCTGTTCGGCCGAAGGCTGTTAATGACTTCACTATGAAGATTTGTTTATGGTTGCAAATTCAATTTTTTGTTTTTTTTTGTTGTTGTTAGATTGGCACAACTGTTTTCCATTTTGGCGCGGAGTTTGAGTTGCATCTGTTATTTATATTAAATACAGTGCTGGTTTTAGTAATATCATATATAGTGTATATTGCGAATTTTATAATGGACAAAAATATCGAACAAAGAGTTTGTCTTAAATTTTGCATCGCTAATGGAATTTCGTGTTCGGAGTCACTGAAAATTTCACAGAAGGCTTACGGTGAATCGACTTATCAAAAACTCGTGCTTATGAGTGGTCCAACGCGTTCAAAAGCGGTCGACATGTGATGAAAGATTTGCCTCGCTCTGGCAGGCCATCAACGTCTGCAACTGAAGTTAACTAAAAAGTGAAGTTAACGAAATAGTGACTGAAAATCCTCATTCAACCCTGAGAGAGATAGCCGCCGAACTTTCTGTATCTCACGAGTCTATTCGTACCATTTTAACTAATCATTTGGTTATGAAACATGTTGCCGCTCGGCTAGTCCCAAAAGATCTGAATTTTCTCCAAAAACTCAATCGCATGAAAGTCGCTGAGGACATGGTAGAACGAGTCACTTCCGACCCAACATTCATGAAACGCATTGTTACTAGTGACGAGACGTGGGTTTACGAGTTTGAGACATGCAAACTAGTCAACAAGCTTCGGCGTGGGGCCTTCCAACTGAACCGAAACCGAAAAAACCACGCCAAAGTCGATCAAAAGTCGAAGTCATGTTGACTCTTTTCCTTGACTATCGCGGTGTTGTGCACTCTGAATTCTTACCGGAATATCGAACGGTAAATAAAGAATATTATTTCAGCGTTATGCGGCGTTTAAGAGAGCAAATTCGACGAAAAAGGCCAGATTTGGGGAAAGAAAATTCTTGGATTTTGCACCACGATAATGCGCTTTCGCACAAGGTGAACGAATTTTTGACCAAACACTGAACAAATACCATCCAGCAACCACCATATTCACCAGATATGGCTCCAGCTGACTTCTCTCTTTTTCCTAAACTCAAATTACCACTTCGTGGTACCCGTTTTCAATCGGTAGAAGACATAACGGAGAATTCGCGGCGAGAACTGAACTCAATTCCGAAAGCAGCGTTTAAAAAATGTTTAGATGATTATTCGTTGGCGTAAGTGTATTGTTTCTGAAGGAGCATACTTTGAAGGTGATAAAATAAATTTGGATGAACAACAAACATTTTGTATATTATTGATCTTTTCCTGGTACTTTATTGACAGAGTAGTATATCAAGATTGTTTTTCCACATAATATCAATGCAAACGAGCATGTGGGTCACCTGATGGCAAGTGATCACCGCCGCCCATGGACACTCGCAACACCAAAGCTAACAAACTTATAAAAAACTGGCCAAGTGCGAGTCGGACTCGCCAATGAAGGTTTCCGAAGCAGCAAGTATTGCAGTTGATTAAATGAAAGGTAAATTGCGGTTTACGATATTTAACGTATAAAAGAAACTACTTGCTAGATCTCGTTCAAACCAATTTTCGTAGTTAATTTGCATGGTAATGAACATCACATATTTTTTTTAGTTTTATCATTCTCTTATTTTAGATGTTACAGGGGGGGGAGACACTCATTTTACTACTTTGGAAGTGTCTCTCGCGCAAACTATTCAGTTTAGAAAAAAAATATATTAGAAACCTCAATATCATTTTTGAAGATATGTATTTTTTATATGTGTAAATTTTTGAGTTTCAGTTCTATGTATGGGGAACCCCCAAAATTATTGTTCTTTTTCTATTTTTGTGTGAAAATTTTAATGCGGTTCATATAAAACATCTACTTACCAAGTTTAAACAGTACAGCTCTTATAGTTTCATAAATAGTGGCTGTGACATACGGTCGGACAAACAGATAGACATGACGAATCTATGAGGGTTCCGTTTTTTGCCATTTGGCTACGGAACCCTAAAATTCACATTTAAAATAAACTTATATACGCAATAAACTATTCAAATAATCAGATTGTGAGACTAAATAAGCCGCTAGATGCATTCAATCAATTATTTTTTTAATATTATCTGTCTTTTTTTTGTTGATGACAACGCCCGCACTAGGGAATCTAATCCCTGTGTCGCGTGGTACTTTACAAACATATCATAGACGAACACAAATTATATCCAGACTCAGAACAACTATTTATGGGTCACACAAATAATTGTGTGAGATTGTGAGACTAACTTAGCCGCTGTGCGACACGTGCTGCTTAAATAAGTCCACTGCTGGACAAGCCTCCCTCAAGAATCATCTTGAGGGGATATGCCATAATCGCCACGCTTGGCAGGCGGGTTGGCGATCGCAGTATGATGGTCGTAGTACTCAGAAGGAAGCTGCTTCCCGTCCTCTGGTAGATATTCCCTCGGGTCGACTTCTACGCCCCCCACGGGATGAGATGGGGTGATGATATTCTGATTCTGATATTTGTCGCCGTCACCACACAGCATATAATTAATATTATATAATTAATTTATAAATATTATTTCTGAATGAATATTATTTTGATGAATAGTCATGTTTTAAAAATTCTCTTACGTAATAGAAGTTATGTCTGTTCAGCCATTTATGCAGTTTATTTTTAAAAAGATTTCAGTTATTTATTAATTTCTTTTGGTATTTTGGTTTCGGCAACAAAATTGTCATGACCTAGGTGTGCAGTGTGAACGAACCCATACTGTTTCTGTGTCTATTTCAGCACTAACACAACCTAGTGATACGGAGTGTGAAACTTATATAAATAATGTTGTATAAATTACAGTATTGGTCGTAAACGCACGGGATGAGATGGGGTAGCGAAATTCTATGCCGTCAGCCACACAGCATTTTTAAATAATACAAAATCTGTAAGTTTTTTTTTAATTTTCGACCGTCATTTTTCTGAATGCTAGGATCTAGATCTATCTGCCAATATACTGACAGTGACTAGAGGACGTATTGCCACGCACGTCTATGACATTCGATGTTTCTGTTAAAACGCGTGACATACCGCACTGTTCATCACGTGTTTATTCACAGCAATCAAGCTGTCACGTGTAAAAGGATGGATGACATGCATACTGAAAATGAAAACTTGACCGTAAAATGCCATATTACGTGTCACGTGGCGGGACATGTTCATTTTAGACAGATTTTTGCTATTTTGCATCATGACATGTTAGTTAACTGGACGGTACGTCAGTAGATACAACAACATTAAGAAATAAGTTCTTACTGCTAAGAAATTAAAGATGGTGTCAAGTTCAAAGTATCGCCTGAACAAGCAACCTTTATTTCTAACAGTTTTTTCTTACCATGACATTTACATCAAGAGCTCAAGCCATCTAGCAAAATTAAAGTAGGTATAAGTTAGTAGTAGTAAGTAAGTGAGAATTAAATATTGTCCGACAGAGGGCACCTCTTTTAGGGATTCAACCTCTACTTAGGGTGGTCACTGATAGGTAGACTAATAAAAGGATTAGTTTCTGTGATATCTCTAAAGCTTTCGACTACATTGATCACCGTACGCTGGTAAAACTCAAGTGTAAAGAATATATGGTACATCTATTGATCTTGTAATATTTATTGAATCGAGAGCAGATGGGTTTGATAGATGGTGACACTTCGTCACATTCTACTTTGAAAATGGGGATGCCCAAAGGATCTGTCCTGGGCCCATTTTTATTAATAATTTATATAAATCATCTCCCTTATCTGGTAGAGAAAGTTTCAGTCAAAGTTTTATTCGCTAATGATCGCTGATATTTAAAATACACAGGAAAGAATATTATTGAACATAATAAACACTCGAAAGCCTTAAAACCTTATTTAAAATAGGTTTTGGCGAATAATCTTTTATTAAATTTAGGGTAAACTAAATGTTACTGTGTCATTATGTCAGCCAAAGTAAGTCCACTGCTGTACAAAAGCCTCCTCCAATGCCATAATCGCTACGCTTGGCAGACGGGTTGGCGATCGCAGTTTGATGGTCATAGTTCACAGAAAAACGCTGCTGCCCTTTCTCTGGTAGGTATTCCCTCGGTGGATTTCTACGAGATGAGATGGGGTGATGATATTCTATGCCATCACCACACAGCAAATGTATCTCACTATTTTTTTTCTTCTGAACTCTTTTCAATGGTCTGAACGCTTATGTATTCTTCTTTTCTCTGTGATTGTGCAATAAACATTCTTCTGTGTACTGTGCAACCTTTAGATTTCTATTTTTTTCACCGAGGACAATTAAGGTATACCATTCGGAACCTGCATAAACCAATCGTAACTGGAGACTTCGACCACCGAACTATTAAGTGACCCGACACGGGACCATAAGAGCAACTGGCCCCTGAATACATCCTAAGTAATACATTTAGAACCGTCTCTAAACGTTCAGTACCCTATGCAGTCGACGTCTACTTCTCATACAGGTCGCGTCAATAACACTCAAGCCTGCCTACCCTTATCATAGTGACGCGACGTAAGATCATATCTTGACGGAAAATATACATAATTTAATGTCCATAACGATTATGTTTGAACATCCTTGGTTCAAGTGAGCTGTAGTTGGATTTTGTAGAACTTATTTACGTAAAAACCTCTTCCCTGTTACTTATGTAATTTTAATTATAATAATAATATCTGGGGACAATGTCACACAGATCATCCTAGCCCCAAACTAAGCAAAGCTTGTACTATGGGTACCAGGTGACGATATACATACTTATATAGATAGATAAATACTTAAATACATAGAAAACATCCATGACTCAGAAACAAATATTCGTAATTATTTGTTTCCTATTGTATTGGGTTTTTAATTCTCGATAATCTATTTCAGTTAGTTACCAGAATTAACGACTGTCGTCTGGCCTAGAAATCCATAGGTACACACGGCTACATACCAAGCTATACATTTCCAATATAAGCTGACCTCTTATTGTATGGAAATCCTATATAACGCGATATCAGCTCATACTGGAAATGTATAGCTTGATTTGTAGCCGTGTGTATAAGTCTCCTAAATCAGGTGTTTGATAACATTAGGTTTCTAACTACCTGTAAGGTCTTACAAATTAAAGTACCAAATTAACCAACATCTTAACAAGGTCTCTAAAGCTAACCTAATGTAAGAATGTGGCAACGTTGATTATTAATAATGTAAAAATATAATGGTTTTTCAATATGATTAAAATTGTATCAAAAGAGAAGTGACACGCACACAATGAACACTAGAAATAAACATAAATTATGTGCCGAATCTCATCGTTTGCAACAGGTTCATTCTTCTTTTGTCGGACTGAGTATCCGAATTTATAACAAAATACCATTAAATCTCCAGGAACTACCCTACAGTAAATTTAAATCAGAGGTCAAGAATATATTAATGAAAAAAACCTATTACACTCTAAAAATAATTATTTAAACGACAAAAACGCTTGGTTGAACACGAGCAACTTACATTAAGGACATTAATTTATGCTATACTCAACTGACTTTAGAAATAATGATGTTAATACTTTTACCCATAGTTTTTTTAGATGCATATATTTAATATAAAAACAAATATATGTTTTATCAAGAACACGTCAAACGCTGTTCGGCCGAAGGCTGTTAATGACTTCACTTTGAAGATTTGTTTATGGTTCCAAATTCAATTTTTTGTTTTTTTTGGTTGTTGTTAGATTGGCACAACTGTTTTCCATTTTGGCGCGGAGTTTGAGTTGCATCTGTTATTTATATAAAATACAGTGCTGGTTTTAGTAATATCATACATAGTGTATATTGCGAATTTCATAATGGACAAAAATATCGAACAAAGAGTTTGTCTTAAATTTTGCATCGCTAATGGAATTTCGTGTTCGGAGTCACTGAAAATTTCACAGAAGGCTTACGGTGAATCGACTTATCAAAAACTAGTGCTTATGAGTGGTTCAACGCGTTCAAAAGCGGTCGACATGTGATAAAAGATTTGCCTCGCTCTGGTAGGCCATCAACGTCTGCAACTGAAGTTAACTAAAAAGTGAAGTTAACGAAATAGTGACTGAAAATCCTCATTCAACTCTGAGAGAGATAGCCGCCGAATTTTCTGTATCTCACGAGTCTATTCGTACCATTTTAAGTAATCATTTGGTTATGAAACATGTTGCCGCTCGGCTAGTCCCAAAAGATCTGAATTTTCTCCAAAAACTCAATCGCATGAAAGTCGCTGAGGACATGGTAGAACGAGTCAATTCCGACCCAACATTCATGAAACGCATTGTTACTAGTGACGAGACGTGGGTTTACGAGTTTGAGACATGGAAACTAGTCAACAAGCTTCGGCGTGGCGCCTTCCAACTGAACCGAAACCGAAAAAACCACGCCAAAGTCGATCAAAAGTCGAAGTCATGTTGACTCTTTTCCTTGACTATCGCGGTGTTGTGCACTCTGAATTCTTACCGGAATATCGAACGGTAAATAAAGAATATTTTTTGAGCGTTATGCGGCGTTTAAGAGAGCAAATTCGACGAAAAAGGCCAGATTTGGGGAAAGAAAATTCTTGGATTTTGCACCACGATAATGCGCTTTCGCACAAGGCCATCATTGTGAACGAATTTTTGACCAAACACTCAACAAATACCATCCAGCAACCACCATATTCACCAGATATGGCTCCAGCTGACTTCTTTCTTTTTCCTAAACTCAAATTACCACTTCGTGGTACCCGTTTTCAATCGGTAGAAGACATAACGGAGAATTCGCGGCGAGAACTGAACTCAATTCCGAAAGCAGCGTTTAAAAAATGTTTAGATGATTATTCGTTGGCGTAAGTGTATTGTTTCTGAAGGAGCATACTTTGAAGGTGATAAAATAAATTTGGATGAACAACAAACATTTTGTATATTATTGATCTTTTCCTGGTACTTTATTGACAGAGTAGTATATCAAGATTGTTTTTCCACATAATATCAATGCAAACGAGCAAGTGGGTCATCTGATGGTAAGTGATCACCGCCGCCCATGGACACTCGCAACACCAAAGCTAACAAACTTATAAAAAACCGGCCAAGTGCGAGTCGGACTCGCCAATGAAGGTTTCCGTAGCAGCAAGTATTGCAGTTGATTAAATGAAAGGTAAATTGCGGTTTACGATATTTAACGTATAAAAAAAACTACTTGCTAGATCTCGTTCAAACCAATTTTCGTAGTTAATTTGCATGGTAATGAACATCACATATTTTTTTTAGTTTTATCATTCTCTTATTTTAGATGTTACAGGGGGGGAGACACTCATTTTACTACTTTGGAAGTGTCTCTCGCGCAAACTATTCAGTTTAGAAAAAAATTATATTAGAAACCTCAATATCATTTTTAAAGATATGTATTTTTTATGTGTGTAAATTTTTGAGTTTCAGTTCTATGTATGGGGAACCCCCAAAACTATTGTTCTTTTTTTATTTTTGTGTGAAAATCTTAATGCGGTACATATAATACATTTACTTACCAAGTTTACACAGTACAGCTCTTATAGTTTCGTAAATAGTGGCTGTGACATACGGACGGACAGACAGACAGACAGACATGACGAATCTATAAGGGTTCCGTTGCTTGCCATTTGGCTACGGAACCCTAAAAATCATATTTAAAATAAACTTATATACGCAATAAACTATTCAAATAATCAGATTGTGAGACTTATTAAGCCGATATCAAGATACATTCAATCAATTTTTTTTTATACTAAAATAATAACTCTTTTTTTTATGAAGACAAGGCCCGCACTAGGGAATCTAATCCCTGTGTCACGCAGTACTTTGCAACCATATAATAGACGGACACAAATTATATCCAGACTTAGAACAACTATTTATGGGTCACACAAATAATTGTCTGGCGCGGGACTCGAACCCACGACTTGAAGCGGCAAGGCGACTGTCTTAGCCGCTGCGCCATACGTGCAGTCGAAGTCATCAAAGACAGCCAACGCCATGTCGGTAGATATCCTATGATCGTGACAGCATCTTTATTACATAGGTAATAAAGGTCGTTTTCGTAGTGCAAGAGTTTCGACGGCACAGTCAACGTCAAAAGTAGACGAATGATCTGATCATGGATTGACGGGCCGGTCGGCGTGGTTGGTAAATGCTTGCCTTTCACGCTTTAGGTCGTGGGTACGATTCCCACTCTGGACAGATGTCTGTTTGTCCTGAGTCTGGGTGTAATTATCTATATATTAGGTATTTACAAAAAGAAAAGTAGTATATGTAATATATATCAGTTATCTGGTTTCCATAGTACACGATCTGCTTAGTTTGGGATCAGATGGCCGTTTGTGAGTAATGTCCCAGAATATATTATATTGGGCGGCAGTATTACTGGCTTTTTTACACGTGCTCTTGTGAACACTTCACCCCGATATTATTTTGAAGCAATTTACGATATTTACGATAGTATTGAATATGCCAATATGAGCATCTACTTTCGTCGTTGATTGTACTAAACTATAACTAAGCGATTGAGTTCCACTATATGTCTTAGATCTTCGGAGGTTGTTCTACTTCGAGAACAAGGTTTGTAAGTTCGCCTAATTCTACATATACATCTGCTACGAAGCACTTCTACTACGTAGCAATATATGTGCTACGGCGTAGTAGTTATACTACAATATATTGGGTGGTTTTTTTACTAGAGATTTGGGTTGAAGCTGAACTGTGTCTGAGGAATCCTACCACTTATATTTTTTTAAACTAATCCCGTACTACACTATTTAATCCATATATCGCGGGGCTTTACAAATATACAACTTATGGACACTAAGCACACACAAAACCAGAAATGTATATGGGGTCACATTGCCCTGTGCGGGATCGAACCCGGAACAACAGGGTGCAAAGTCAAGTCAATCAATCATCATCATCATCATATCAGCCGAAAGACGCCCACATGGACAAAGGCCCCACAAAGAAGCCGGTCTGGCGCTATTCGCATCCACTTCAAGATCTCACAAGATCATCATCGGTACATCTTGTAGGGGGCCTGCCCATGCTGCGTCTTCCGGACACATAGCTCGTAGAGCCGACGGCCGCTGGGACAGAAACGTTTTTGAGTAGCGACCACGAGAAACGTATAGGTATAGATAATTTATATCTATCCTACGTTGCTTCCGTAAACCGTCTCAACGGATTCTGAGAGTTCATTAGCTTGATTCCGTTCAGTTAGATTACCGTGCTTTAAATACGGTGGTGAGAAATTTTATTATTAACCGTCTTCAAAAATAAAAATGCAGTCGAAATTATAACCTCCTTTGGCATTCGACTGTATTTTTGGTGTTATTATTTACTTAATTTTCCCGCTATTTGTAAACCGATTTTGATAGTTCTTCCATTTTAAATTTTAATCTAGAAGGTTTGCTTCCGGAATGGTAAAGTTAGTCTTAAACAATTTGAAATGGGGTTTTTTATTTTTACACAGTAAAAATTAGAAAAAGAAAAATTAAATAATGTTATTTTTAACAAAAATCATACCATACATCCTACTAATATTATAAATGCGAAAAATTGTGAGTATGGCTGTACGGATTTGTGGATGTTTGTTAGTCTTGCCCTAAAAACTACATACAGAACGGATTTTGATGAAACTTTATAGTAATATAGCTTATATATGCGAATGACATATAGGCTATAATTTGTATCACGCGGGTGAAACCGGGGGGCACAGCTAGTAGCAAATATTTGCAAATAAAAATCCAATTTTAGTTGAGAGTAAAATGACTCCTATCTCATTATTAGCTATGGTAACATATATATATTGCTGCAGCGCTGATCATCCGATAGAGGCTTATATAACTTACAGTGGCATAGTTATAATATAATAATATCCTGATACATTATTCATGCACGGCCATCTGATCCCAAAGCAGCACAGCTTGATCATGTCAGCCAAAGTACGTCCACTGCTGGACAAAAGCCTCCCTAACGAATGGCCATACCATATATGCCATAATCGCCACGCTTGGTAGACGGGTTGGCGATAGCAGCAGAGCTTGTACTATGGAAACCAGATAACTGATATACTACATACACTACTTTTCTTTTTTAAATACATACTTATAAAGAATTTTTAAGACAACGCCTGCACTAGAGATATTATTCCCTGTGTCGTGGGGTACTTCACAAACATATAATTGACGGACAAAAATAACATCCAGACTCAGAACAACTATTTATGGTCACACAAATAGCTGTCCTGCGCAGGAATCGAACCCAGGACACGAAACGGCAAGGCGACTGTCTTAACTGCTGCGCCACACCCAGACTCGAAAGAAACAGACATGTTCATGGACACAAACATCAGTCCTGTGTGGGAATCGAACCCACGACCTGTGCCGTTAAAGGCAAGCATCTACCAACCACGCCAACCGGTCTGTTAGTCAGTTATATACGGTCACCGTAGCCTAGTTGGTAGTGCTCCTGCCTACGAAGCTGATGGTCCTGGGTTCGAATCCCGGTAAGAGCAAATATTTGTGTGATGAGCACGAATATTTGTTTCTGAGTCATGGATATTTTCTATGTATATAAGTATTTATCTATCTATTATAAGTATGTATATCGTCGCCTGGTACCCATAGTACAAGCTTTGCTTAGTTTGGGGCAAGATGATCTGTGTGACATTGTCCCTAGATATTATTATTATTGATAAATACGGGGATAGACAAGTGAAACGATTGCTTGCTAATTACGCACTGACGTTTATTGGTCGTCTCGCTTAGTGGTGCGTAGGCACACGCACACATATATAACAATTCCTCCCCTTAGCTTAAAAATACAAATTAACCAACTATGGTACGGAACCCTACGGCTATTCTATACATAAATAGTCTCTAAAAGAATAATTTGTAATTAACTTTACGCCGATTACGTTTAGACCGTGGTGTTGGTGCAGGCTCACTCGCCTGCTGTTGTGGTGACTCTTCGCCGGTAAACCCTGTGCTAGGAGAATCGGGTAATGCCTCCTGGAACTCCTCTTCCTCGGCCGAGTTGTCTGGTGTGGATGATTGCGAGACCACTGAGGGTGTAGTCAACGGGGTGGCTGCTCTTGCTGAGCCAGACATATTTGAAGCAATCAGCGAGTCCTCTCCCACTTCACCCGTGCCGGGACACGTCGTCACTTCAGTAGACAGGGTCTGTGAAGTTGAGCTTCTACTTCGCTCCTCTAAGTCTATGTCCACGTCTTTATCATCTTTATCATCATTGTAATCGTCGCCTTTATACAAAATAATTTGATTTTTATGCTTTCTTAAGGTACCATTAGTCAGTAAGTCTCTAATTAAATACAATACGTTGCCAATTTTTTTCATCACTGTCCCTTTGCGCCACGTATATTTACCATTAACAGCATATTTTTTATAGTAAATGATGTCCCCGGTGGCAAACACTTGCGTATTATGCCCACCCGTCTTATTTTGCGAACACTGTTTACGATAAACCGCATTAGCGAGAGCCGTGGATGATGACGATGGCGATTCAGGTTTTATTAGGTCAAGACGCGTTCTAAGCTTCCGACCGTAGACCAGTTCAGCTGGAGAAAACCCAGTTATTGTGTGAACGGAATTCCTGTAGTCGAACAAGTATTTTAAGAGATTGTTTCTTAAATTCCGCGCCCCATTACCGCCAAGCAAGCTTGTTTTAATACCCTTTTTAACTATCTTTACGTAGCTTTCAGCTTGGCCGTTGCTGGCCGCGTGGTATGTCGGTGATGTCACGTGAGTAATTCCGTTCACCTTACAAAAAGCCTCAAACTCGCGTGATGTAAACGATGTACCATTGTCACTGACCAGCGTATGCGGTACCCCAAATCTAGCCATAAACTCATATAACCTATCGATTGTTGCTGCAGTGGAGGTACTGCACTTCATATCATAAACCTCGACCCACTTGGAGTACGCATCCACTACCACTAAAAACGTGTGTCCATTAATAGGCCCCAGAAAATCAATATGCACCCGGTAAAATGGCGTTGAAGGAAATTTCCAGTGTGCAATCGGCGCCTTCGCAGGTGATGGGCGCAGTTGCATGCACACGTCACACAAACCTATCAAACGCTCTAAAGCCACGTCTATCCCCGGGAACCAAAAACGCGCTCGCGCCTCCGCTTTCGTCTTGACTATTCCTAAATGGGATTGATGTAATTCCATTAAAATTTTATCTCGTAACTTCCCTGGAATTACCACTTTGTGTCCTCTCATAACACATCCACCTTCATAGGACAATTGCGTCCTACACGAATGGTACGGCTTCATACATTCATCAGGCGATTTCTTAGGCCATCCATTCAACACAAAGTGTACTACCCTACGCAAAGTCACATCATTATCGGTCGCCTCGCGTAACATTTGTAAGGTCACCGGTAAACTGTTGTCCAACACAAAATTAATGTATGACGCCCGGTCCGGATCAGGCATCGACGCATCAATGCCCCGAGCGCCTCTATCCGCACCCCTCTCCTCAGGCAGGCAAGCGCGCGATAAAAAATCCGCACTGTTATTAGCGCTACGCACATATTCGATTTTATAATTATAAGCGCTTAGAAATAACGCATATCTCTGTAGCCTGTTGGCAGAAACTTCAGGTATACCCCGGTGCGGCCCGAAAATCGACAACAGTGGCTTATGATCGGTACGCAAGATGAACGGGGCTGACCTGCCATACAAGTATTGGTGGAACCGCCTAACACCAAAAATAATCGCGGTCGCTTCCTTCTGAATCTGAGAGTAACGTTTCTCAGCAGCGTTAAGCGTCCGGGACGCAAAAGAGATCGGCCGCTCTGTCCCATCGGGTTCTATTTGCGACAATATTGCGGAAAGACCTGTCGGTGATGCATCAACAGTTAAAGTGATAGACGCGTCTGGATTAAAATGAGCTAATACTTGTTCTGACGCTAAACATTTTTTTATCGCTGTGAATGCTTCCTCGTGCTCCCGTGTCCAACACCACCTGCTACCCTTTTTTAACAACTCATATAAAGGCCCCAATATCGAAGACGCGTTATGAACAAAGTTTCTATAATAATTTACCAGCCCCAAAAATGACTGTAATTGACTAACATTAGTTGGGACCGGTGCCTCGATCATAGCCTTCACTTTCAGCGGTGATTTATGCAACCCATTTTTATCTATCACGTAACCAAGGTAATTTACTTCCTCGCTAAAAAACACACACTTATCTTTTTGTAAGGTGAGTCCCGCGTCTTGTAATTTTAATAACACTTGATGTAATCTGTCCAGGTGTTCAGATCTAGTTTTCCCGGTTATTAAAATATCGTCAAGCATACAGAGAGTGCCGGGAACGCCAGCTAGCACGCCCTCCATTGCGCGTTGGAACATCACCGGCGCACTTGCAAGGCCAAAACAAAGACGTGTATGTTTGAATATTCCCCTATGTGTATTTATGCATGTTAATTCTTGTGACTCATCATCCAACAAAAATTGGTTGTAAGCATTTGACAGGTCCAATTTAGTGAACTGTTGACCCCCACACAGCTTAGAAAAAAGTTCAGTTACCGTTGGCAACGGATACTGATCAATAACTAATTGTTTGTTTACACCAGTTAAGTTGAGTAATCGGCGCATATACGTATAGATCCATTTTGCTTTAACACCGGCACGATCGGTGACGCATACCGCGCGTGATCAACTGGCTTTAAAACTCCTAACCCTACTAAGCGATCTATTTCTTTATCTACGTTACTTTTTAACGCAAAAGCTATCGGTCGGGCCCTGATGGCTAACTGGTTTCGCATTTTCCTTTAATTGTAATCTCACTTTATATTTATTAAACAATCCTAATTTGTCCGAAAAGACCGACGGATAACGGTTTTTCAACGTATCGAACAAATTATTTTCGTCTAATTGCTCGCAATATTGTATCGGCGATAATTCTAACCTGAATTTCGAAATAAAATCGCGACCGAGGATTGGCGGCCCGCCGTCGCGCACGACATAAACATTGATTGAGTGTGATGCGCCCGCGTAACTTACTTGCAACCGCGCTATACCTACACAAACTATGTTATCACCCGTATATGAAAATAAACGTTTCCTAGTCGTTGACAATGGTACATTGTTAAAATATTTTTTAAACGTTTCCTCAGAGATTGCGGTAACGGCTGAACCACTGTCTATTTCAAACTTCAATTCAATTCCCGAGACCGATACCGTTTCTGTCATTGGTTTCCCTTGTACTGATCGAATATTAAAACACTTACCGTCGTCATCGCTTTCATCCACCGCTCCCGTTTCCACATAATTTATTTTTTTACACATCTTACGCAGATGTCCCGTGGCATTACACCTCCTACATTTCGATTTAGCGAACCTACACTGGGATGCCTCGTGATTATAGTAACCGCACACTTGACACTGCACTTTAACTCCCGAACTAGGCGCAGCTGCACGAACTGGTGACGTTGCCGACACCGCCGCCCGCGTGATCTTAAACACCTGGTCGTGCGCCGTGGATTGCAGCCCGGTGCCCGCAGCTGCCCGAGCACTCCGCGCGTTTTCTGCAAACTCCATCGCCTTCGTTAACGTCAGACCCGCGAGATCTTTTGCGAATAGCTTCTCTCTGTCGGGACCCGCGCTCATTCCCATGACAAATTTGTCCCGAAGAGCTTCTTCCACATTCGAAAAACCGCAGTGAGCCGTCAGACCGCGTAACCTCGCGGCCCATTGTGCATATGACTCCCCCTCTTGTTGCGTAGCCGCGTAAAACTTATAACGCTCGCCGAACCCACACCGCTTTGGAATAAAATGCTCGTCCAAAAGCTTCAGTATATCCTCGTACGGAACGTCCTGTAGCTGCTTTGGCAACGCGAGATCCGCCGCCAACTTGTGTGTGCCATCCGCGAGTGCGCTCAGCAAGACAGCTCGTCGCTTTGTTCCCGTAGGATCGCTTGTCTCGGTGATGTCGTTTGCTACGAACCACTGTTTAATCCGGCATTTGTAAGTCTCCCAAGACTGTACAGTGTGGTCAAACACCGATAAAATTCCAAAAAACGAACCGGACATTTTTACTTTTTATTTTCGTGGGTAGGTCCTCGTCGCCAATGATAAATACGGGGATAGACAAGTGAAACGATTGCTTGCTAATTACGCACTGACGTTTATTGGTCGTCTCGCTTAGTGGTGCGTAGGCACACGCACACATATATAACAATTATATATAGTACAACATAATTATGTCTAAAATATACAAGGTTATCCATTTAAATCAGATTTCGAAAGCTACAGAAAGCGGTCTCAATAATTAGCAAGGCGAATTTCACCCAATCAATTATTCGTTCATAAATATTAACAAAATTAACAATGTCAGCTGAATGTTCAGGAATAAATGCAAACATTGTTGGCAATGACAGGATACCGAATATATAATATATGGCGCAATCGCTGTGCCGTACTGGCAGGAGTCGGCAATTTGGGGAGGGCAAGTCAGAGCCCTCCCCGGGTGTCTGCCCTGACTATTTCTTTTATTTGTTATTTATTTAAACTTTAGTACAGTGAGAATGTACATAGCCGGACTTAATGCCAAATGCATTTTCGACCAGTCAACCTTAGGGTAGTGCAGAGAGAACGTGGCAGGTGTATTTGGGTTATATAAAATGTATTTTTACTTATTATTCGTATAATTAAACTTAATTATTACGAACACTATATATAATAGATACTATACTATAGATACTATACAATATATACTATATGATTTTAATCTAATGAATACTATACTATAACATACTATACAATAATAAATATTATTATTGACGAGACATTTCTGTGTGTAGTTTCTTAGAAATATACTCACGAACTTTCTTTTTAAACGCGAAGCGAGTCTAAGCCTTCCTGATTCCTACAGGAAGCTCATTCCATAGAAGTATAGATTGGACAAAGAAAGAGCAGTGAATGAAGTCAGAGCTATGAGGTCGACATCGTAATGATATCGAGGTGGACTATCTGGGACATGGCGCAAAAAGGGGGCACCGGAGCAGCATACCCGCGTTCCCGGGGCTCCCCCTATAAGGCGCCAGAAGAAGTTCACGGCAGGTTAGGTTTAGTCGGTGCGATTTCAACATACCCACCCGCAGACACTTTGTGCGGGTGGCATGCGTAGGCATTCCCCGGCATAACAAAAAAAAATCCGAATATATAGATATAGACGGGCCTGTGGCGTGCTTGATAAATGCTGGCTTTGCACGCCGCAGGTCATGGATTCGATTGCCACCTAGGACAAATATTTGTGTGCATGAACATATTGTCTGGTTTTCCTGAGTCTGGGTATAATATAAGTATGTACTAACAAAAGAAAACTAGTATCAGTTATCTGGTTTCCATAGTACATAGCTCTGATTAGTTTGGGATCAGATGACCGTGTGTCAATAAAGTCCTAAGATATTATTATATATTAAATAAATTAACAAGTAGGTACGTTAATGTTTATGATGAAGTTTTGAAAAAAAGGTATTAATTTCAATAAACTTTAAATAAATATAAAAGGAGATCGGACAAAAACTAAAATACAAATTAATTTAAATACAAGTATTTATATACAGACTCCAGCACATCAAGCTACCCCAATCTGTCAAATTTCCCCAATTTAAAGTGAACCTTATGCTTCTGTGATAAAGTTAAAAACCAATAGAAGAAATTTGTCAGATTGGGGTAGCTGGATGTGCTGCCGTCTGTACATACGGCTACATATCAAGCTATAATTTCCAGTATAAGTTGATCTCGCGTTGTATATATATTTCGTTACAATGAGAGGTCAGCTTATATTAGAAGTACAACTTGATAAGTAGCCGTGTGTACATAACATTCTGTAAGATCATTACTTAAAAATATATTCCCCTTGTATGTAAAGAAACAACAAGATATCGTGCAAGCTATTATTTCAATGTTTTAAAAAGTTTTAGTAGCGCAATGGAACAAAAACATGTTAATCAAATCCCTTGATCTGGTAACTGTCAAATAAGAGTTAACACCACGGCAAATGACATTTGTTTGATCACTTAAATCTGACATTAGTCATTGAGATTGGTGTTTATTGGACCTGAAAAACAGATAAGAAATTATAGATTTTATTTCTTGGTAAAAAAAATCATGAATATTTATATCAAAAATATATAATTTAAGGTCTTTAAATCTCATAAACACTATTCTGCCGAACCTAATTATAAATCCCCTCATGATTACTGTCCAAAATAAGGTGCGCTGAATTTGACCTATACATCTTAGCTTATACGAGCGCGGCATAAAACGGCACATTTGGAAATGGAAAATGAACGAGAATTATCTTTTTATTCATAAAAAATAAATGACATTGTGAATTGAAATAATGCTTACAGAATATTTAAATATGATCATTTGGCATACTTCAAAAATAAGTAAGAAAATAAGAGAATAAGATACCTTGATATTGTCGAATATAGTATTTTAGGAATTAAAAGGATTTCATAATAAAAAAGAGGTTTATTAACACTTTAGAAAATTAATTTAGAAATGAACTTAAATTTTCCTATTTCTTATTAGCGTTTCGATGGCAAACTCATTAATTTTTTGTGGCCCAGAATGTGATTCCTTGTGGCATTTCTAAGATCCTGCCATGAACATGTGGCAGGGCAGGCTGGGCACGCTGCCTGTTAGATGGGCCATGGATTGAACCGATGCTCCACAAATACAGTCCATTTTGGGGCTGCTTGACAGTCCCCACCTAGACATGTTGTCTTTGCTTCGGCCCACCTGAGTCCAGAGTCTGTTTAGGGACTCCCAGATCAGCCATGGTAATTGATGTCCAGGCGGGAGGATTTCGGAAGGCGCTAGGCGTGACAAACTCGGCCATTTATAGGTAAAGTCCCACGTGACACTTCAGCGAACTTGAAAATCGTTACAGTATTGTTATCTCCTATGGGTAGTATTTTCATCGTTGGGTATGCTTTCATTTACCCAGTATCACAGACATTGGCTCCGTGTGAATTTATATCTGATAAAATTATGAGGAATACGACCTTTTACGATTCGTTAAGTTTGTCACTGAAAAATATTATATATTTTTACGATTTCTATTTTTACTCTTGGAAACCATTTAAGGCTCCCGCTTTTATATTTTTTTATACAATAATGATGTTTACAGTTAGCCTAGGAGGTTTTCACTGCTTCACCGGATAATAAAAGAGAGCGGCCCTCAAGCCATTTAGCAAATAAGACTGCAAACTACTTACTACTACTACTACTTATCGTAAGTAAGTAAGTAATCATCTATTAGCATGTAGGTGTTTACAGATATATAAAAAATCCTTGTCCCTGTCTTAAGCAGAATGTACAGTCAGCTCCAAAAGTCGATGAACAGAATGTATATTTAACAGTACAGTTACGGCGTCAAATCAGGGTAATTTAATGATATATTTAATGGATGTGCTGGCGTCTGTACAGACTTTTTATCCATTAAATATTATCATTAGATTACCCTGATTTGATGCCGTAACTGTACTGTTAAATATACATTCTGTTCATTGACTTTTGGAGCTGATTGTACATGAGCAGTGGTTACCCTATTTAGTGTTAGAGTTGTTCAAGCCGCCCAGTAGGCCTCTGACATGGTTTAACGACTGTTGCTTAATGGGTACAACCGGGACCGACAGCTTAACGTGCACTCCGAAGCACGGAGACGCTCAGAAATTGAACCTCTTTGGCGGTCACCCATCTATAGACTGACCACGAGCCTAGTTGCTTGACCTCGCCGATCACTTCCGGATCGGCTATGAGGGCCAATAACAAATAACAGACATGGTAAAACTACTATGTCTGTTATTTGTTATTGGGGCTCATAGTAAAAACTAGAGGCTGCATAGGTAGGATCACCCATAGGTCACCCATAAATACATAGGAATGGAGAGGGCTGAGCTAAGAGTTGTCCTGCAAAAGCTGTATTACTACAAACATGTTCTGACTATTTACAAGCGCTTTTTTAAAGTCTACTTGAATAAAAAAAAATATCGAATTGGAAATGTCGAAATCAACAAGAAGGTCGCTAGAAACTAACAACAACAATTCAATAGATCTTGACATTCTAATATTAATCTGATAATCTTTTTCGCTTTAAATCCTGGCATTTTTTAATTAAAATTTGGCATACTTAATACTTACAAATAGCATAAATTCTAAAACTTATTTTTATTGACGAAAAGCGTTCTTCCTCTCTTCTACTATGCTGTGCCCGACATAATTGTTACATAATTATAAGATTATTATACCATATGTTATACATTGTGGAAGCAATAAACGATTGAGTATTGAGTAGAAGCATCCAGCTGCTTCTACTCAATACTCAATCGTTTATTGCTTCCACAGGTAGCGAAAAACCAGCCATTTGGGAGATCCTTTGGCCTCCCCAAAGGATCTCCCAAATGGCTGGTTTTTCTTCAGCTTTCTTCAGCTGAATGTAAACAAACAATAAATATAATTCTGTGTTCCTATTTGTGTTGTGAGTCTTGTAGTGACAGGTAATAGTTGACCAGCCTACCAAAATTTACAGACTGTGCACCCTCACCAAAATAAAACTCTCACCTTTTATACAGAAATAAAACATAAACCATCCATAAATTCTTTTATCGTAAAACAAGCATAAATTTAGAGGATCGCCTTTCAGCATATGGTTGGACTGCGAGTAAAAATAAGTCGACAATTCAGTGCAAATCAGGCTTACAAAGGTGCTCCTTTGATATCTGAACAGAAAGACAATACACGGATAATAGACCAGGAGGCAATGTATTCATAAAAATAATATTTACTATTACAAGTGTAATTATGTATAAAAAATCGACCAGAAAGGGCCTATTTTTTTTATAAGTAACTCAAACGGGCATGCGAATCACCTCATGGTAAGTGATGATCACGGCCGACCATTGATACTCACAACATCAAGGAGACTGCAAGTGCGTTGCAGACCTCTAAGTGAAGGAATAGGCTCACATTTTGAATATTGCTATACAATTATGAGTAAAAAAATCGGCCAGAAAGGGTCTTTTTTATATGAAACCCAAAGGGGCATTGAATCACCTGATGGTAAGTGACTACCAATATACCTTGGATACTCAGAACACCAAAAAGGAATAGGCTCGCTTTTGAATGTTGCCATGTCACACTGGATCGAAAATACCACCGCATGGGTGTTTTTACACGCGGTCTTGTGATCCCAAACTAAGCAGAGCTAGTACTATGGAAACCAGATTACTGATATACTATACTACTTTTCTTTTGTAAATATATACTTATATAAATAATTGCACCCAGACTCAGGACAAACAGACATGTTCATGCACACAAATATCTCCAGCGTGAAAAGCAAGCTTTTGCCAACCACGCCAACAGGCCAGTTGTAGATCCCTCAGAGCGGAAGCGCGCAATAAAAAGATTCTTGTGAAACGCACGGAGGTGAACGACCATTTATGTAGGTGATATAGATGAAATTTCCACTTCTGGCGAGAGGATCTGTGACGCAACATGGCGGCAGGCCATCTGATCCCAAACTAAACAGAGCTTGTAGTAAGGAAACCAGATGACTGATATACTATTTTTTTTCGGGACTAGTCCCTCCCTCTTACCCACCACTGCAACTCCTGTAAGCCAGGATCAACAGTGGCACACAATGAAATGACACTGAGCGGTGAAGCTCAGGCATGTCCCGGGGAATCACTTTAACTGTCTTGGATCCCGCAACGAGTTTATGACTGATATACTCGTTTTCTTTTGTAAATACATACTTATATAGATAATTACACCCAGACTGAGGACAAACAGATACTCGTATGTTCACTCACACAAATACGTGTTCCGTGTGGGAATCCCGACGACCCGTGGTGTCAAAGGCAAATATCTACCAATAATGCCAACCGGACCCTCAAATAAAGAATTTCTAATAGTAATCTTATTATCCAGAACGAGGCAATGGGATATAGAAACTATCTACAGATGACATTTATAACAATGTTCCAATACAGTCTAAGCAAATAATATTATTCCCTTACAATATTTATATCTAGCAATGGGACAAATATGAACGTAATTAAACAAAATCTCATTAATGGTTAGTATTATAATAACTTAAAACTATGTTAGTGTACTTATTATAATAAAATTAATTTAAAAATGTCCGACCGCATCCTGGTGCACCTGTCACGCAGCAGTGCAAACGTATCCAATGCCCCAGTAGCGAACAGTCGGGTCTCTCGCAAATGATGCGAAGGACGCCATTGGTGTTCCCTCGTATGCGACGCATCAGGGAGGCGGTCCTCTTGCGGATAATTGTTTCGAAACTATCAGTTGTCGCCTCCGCATGCATACCTGACGCGCTGCAAAATCTTGGAAGCCCCAATAGCACCCTCAGTGTGTTATTGTATTGTATACGGAATGCTTTATACTACTCCGTCATGAAAGTACCGGGAAAAGATCAATAATATACAAAATGTTTGTTATTCATCCCAATTTATTTTATCACCTTCAAAGTATGCTCCTTCAGAAACGATACACTTACGCCAACGAATAATCCATTCAATAAAACGTTTTTTAAACGCTGCTTTCGGAATTGAGTTCAGTTCTCGCCGCGAATTATCTCTTATGTCTTCTACCGATTGAAAACGGGTACCACGAAGTGGTAATTTGAGTTTAGGAAAAAGAAAGAAATCAGCTGGAGCCATATCTGGTGAATATGGTGGTTGCTGGATGGTACTTGTTGAGTGTTTGGTCAAAAATTCGTTCACAATGATGGCCTTGTGCGAAGGCGCATTATCGTGGTGCAAAATCCAAGAATTTTATTTCCACAAATCTGGCCTTTTTCGTCGAATTTGCTTTCTTAAACGCCGCATAACGCTCAAATAATATTCTTTATTTACCGTTTGACCTTCCGGTAAGAATTCAGAGTGCACAACACCGCGATAGTAAAAAAAAACACTTTTGATCGACTTTGGCGTGGTTTTTTCGGTTTCGGTTCAGTTGGAAGGCGCCACTCCGAAGCTTGTTGTCTAGTTTGCATATCAGACTCGTAAACCCACGTCTCGTCACCAGTAACAATGCGTTTCATGAATGTTGGGCCGGAATTGACTCGTTCTACCATGTCCTCAGCGACTTTCATGCGATTGAGTTTTTGGAGAAAATTCAGATCTTTTGGGACTAGCCGAGCGGCAACATGTTTCATACCCAAATGATTAGTTAAAATGGTACGAATCGACTCGTGAGATACAGAAAGTTCGGCGGCTATCTCTCTCAGAGTTGAATGAGGATTTTCAGTCACTATTTCCTTCACTTTTGCGATGTTAACTTCAGTTGCAGACGTTAATGGCATACCAGAGCGAGGCAAATCTTTCATCACATCTCGACCGCTTTTGAACGCTTTGAACCACTCATAAGTTTCTTCTCATAAGTTTTTGATAAAGTCGATTCACCGTAAACCTTCTGTAACATTTTCAGTGACTCCGAACACGAAATTCCATTAGCGATGAAAAATTTAAGACAAACTCTTTGTTCGATATTTTTGTCCATTATGAAATTCGCAATACACACTATATATGATATTACTAAAACCAGCACTGTATTTAATATAAATAACAGATGCAACTCAAACTCCGCGCCAAAATGGAAAACAGTTGTGCCAAAGTGTGTGGAAAAAATTTGGAACCATAAACAAATCATCCATTCCCGATACTTTTTCGACTGAATGTATACGTTAGATTATAGAAATGTATATATATGTTCTAGATATATTTTACTACATATGATTTAATGAAGATATATGTAATCTAAACGAAATAATTATATATTATTACAGCACTTAAGTCTTTATCTTTTTGCAATAGAATAATTAATTAATAAATATATGGGACATCTAGTCGCCATCTTGCCTAAATTAAACAAACCTTTTAAAAAAATCTCACATCTAGCACTGAGAGGTTGTTGGTGTTTTAAAAGTAACCCTGTATAATTTCCCTTTGACCGAAATCGGCTATGGCAGCCAGTCTTAATGGAGATTGGCCTTCTGGAATCAGAAATATATTTATTGCCTTAGGAACACATGCTACACTTTTGCACGTCAATAATTAAAATTATATAATGTCCTCCCGACCGATTTTCGGCCACGGCAGCCATTCTCAATGGAGACTAGCCAATTGCGCAGGGCATATTATAGTGACACACACTTTCTATACCATCACTCTCCTGATCCGATGGGACTCCTAGCGACAAGAGTTCAAGTACAGGACCGACGGCTTTACGTCTTTTTAAATTCCAGGCTTCGGGCTGACACTTACTGAGAAATTTCTTTTTACGGAAAAATCCAAAAATCACTTTTTGTACCGACCCGGGATTTGAACCCAGGACCTCATTATATGCGGTTGAACATGCTACCGCTAGAATAGAAGATAGTTAGGTAAATAAAATAATATATATAGGTATAATAATTCACAATATCACAAATGCAATAAAATTTAAAACCATCCATTAAAAAAGACCTACGTAATTTACTATAGTATATTAATATATAGTATAGTAAATAACAATATTATAATTTTGTTATATACGGCTTGATATATATGTATATAGTGAACAAATGTAAGAGAAACACTGATAGCTGGCACGATCGATAAGAATTTAGAGACATAACTGACGATAGCTTTATGTACTGAAATCTAAATATGGACTCATACAGTATAAAATAAAGGTTTATTGTTATTAATAACTTGGACTGTAACTCTCGGCCTAATTTACATAAGAAATAAAAATACCCCGTTGTCGTTTATCTCAGCTTTCCTAATGTTTGATTTATAGGAAACCCTCCTTTGAATAGCGGAAATGAGGAATATTCAGAATCTTAAGGTTAGTATACACTGGGATGCATAAACGCAGCACTTAAGTAAGTAAATCTTAAGAGGAATCGCTACAGCCGAGACTGTCTTTTCACGCATACGTATAAAGTAATATATGAATGAATTGGAAGAATGAATGAAATAATGAATGGAGCGAAACAAACATCAAGAAAGTCAGCAAGGATCGACCGCTTTACTTTTTTGTTATTTTTACCAAAAGTTTGTTTTCTGCCGTTATGATTAAATCAAAACACACTAGAAACAAAGCCGCTGGATGACACACATGGTGAACAAGTGTATCTTAAATTTGATCTACCAGTGTGTATCATTCCAATCTAATGCCAGAGCGCCTACCCCGGATTTGTGGAGGGTGCTGAATCAAGCTCTCCCGAATGATTCAATTTGTGATACCCCATTTGTAATTATTTCCCCTATTCTATGGTTTTAGGCCGATCGCGTCCTTTTATACTCAAGATTAACCGTATCTGTGATGGTAAAAACCACTAACATATAATTCAGAGTTCACTTGGACAGTAGAAGAAAATTAAAATTAGGTACACAAATCCTCGACTCCCAAACTTAAAGTCCTGTATGAGATATTTTATAAACTTTTGCCGTGCAAGTTGCAAATTAAGCGTATTTTCAAAAATCTGAGAGCGTGTTGTTTCGATTGCTAAAGCTTAAATATAGTAACGTGGTATCATTTCAGATGCAGCTGGAGCATGCTGTTTAAGTTTCTGTGTCGCATTATGTTGCCAATTTGGGCACAAAAATATAATTCCTCATCGCGACGATAAGTAGCTATGCACTATGTTCGCGATTGTATAATGTGCAAATATAGTGGATACGTACCCTTATAATGTCTTCATTATGTGCGCTTTTCGTAAATCTCTTTTATAAGCCATGTGCTAAAGGTTGATTCAAACGGTTTCTTTTTCCATATCTGAGAAGAATGCGGGGGAGTGATTGAGTGTTAGGTATATGACCTTTGAGAAATTTATAAGAGGTTATATGAGCTTTGAGAAATTTATAAGAGGTTATATGCAAGAAATGTTGAAAAGCAGCTAAGCGTAATTCAAATGTTAGCTAACTTTGTGTCGAACGAATTCTGGCCTACGTTGCCCTATTAATCGGATTTTGAAATCATAATAGAATAATCATATATTTGCATAGTCAACGTTCAAATTTAAATCTGATGTAGTAAAATGTTTAAACGAGAGTAATATTTAATTTTTTTGTGGACATTATTTTTTTATAAATATTTTTATTTTAATATTAATTTATTATTACACTTCTGTTTCTTTCTTGTGTCTAATATTAATAACACAATTCTATACAATGTAATGATGTAAAATGGAATTTTAGTATAATATAATAATTATTTTTTTGTATATCTTAACTAGTTAAATTTACGTTGCTACTTCACCCACCGACTAATTATTTGTGTTTTTCTGTGGATAATGTCGTGGGCTGCAACATTACTTAATAATTTTGTAACTCCTATGTTTTAGCTGTTAATTAACCCTAAATAAATAGAATAAACATAAAAACTTCTTCAAATGTTCTTTTTTATTGATGATGATGATGATGACAGTAATGGGCTGCCCATTACTGTCCCTCTACAGCGTAAGGACCTATTCTCACAATACTAGGACATAGTACCCCACTTTTCCCTCTTGCGGCAGACTTCACATGCCATCAAGAGCATTTTGGAGAACGCTCAGGCATACAGGTTTCCTCATGTTCTCCTTTACCAATTTTACATATACATACATAGACTCACGCCTGTTTCCCAGAGGGGTAGGCAGAGACAACGGACTTCCGTTTGTCACGATCTTTGCATACCTCTTTCGCTTCGTTAACTGACATAATATTCTTCATACATACTCGCCGGTTTAGGGTACTTCTGACCTGACCTTTCTTAAGTACGTCTCCGATTTGATCAGAGGTCAGATTCACACAGGCCAGGTATACTTCTTTTGTCAATCTTCTTTCATTCATCCTTTCTAAATGGCCAAACCATCTCAGCATACCTTTTTCAATATTTGTGACTTCATCCTCTTTCACACCACAACGCTCTCTTACATCAGTATTTCGAATTCTGTCTACCAATTTTAGTATGAGATAATTTCTAATACGCACATGAATTCGAAAAGTCATTGGTTTGGCATGGTTTGGGCTGTGGAGTCAATGGTTTCGAGTCACTACTAGACTATCTCGACTCTAGCATTTTAAATTAGTTAAGTAATTTCAAACATGAATAGTTAGGACGGATTAAAAGTATAATAATAATGTAAAATAAAATTTATTCAGCACTTCGGTATTAACATACGCTTGTACTAGTCAAGCTCACAATGCACATAAACATCAGTCAAATACAAAGTAACAAAAAACTTAATAATTTTTTTTTGTTACTCTCCGTCCATGCGATCTGTGTAATCACATATATTTTTTTAATTGTTAAATAACCAACAAGTTACTAAGCTCTTATTTTTAAATTTAGTTGATGATGAAGGTATGAAAATTTAAAAAATTAAGACAACAAGCAGAGGGTTAGGGTGCTTAGGGTAGATAGGTCGCCGCCGAGGAACTTACCCTAGCGAACAACATCAGCTTTGCTTAAAAAAATACCAAACTCCGCCGCCTGGTATGTTGTGAGGCAGAACTGATCTGAATACCAGAATTTATTACCGAAAATATATAAAGCATTCCCAAGAAATTAAGTAAGTATCAAGCACAAGTAAGTTCTAAGTTCGTCTTTGAGCAGTAACAAACTAAGTTTAAGCGGTGAGGTGTAACTTTAAATGTACTAATTTCGTCTAGAATTCTAGACAGGAGCCATCTGTTTTATGAGGGCACAGACCAATTAGGGAATAGACACCGTTTGGTTATTACAATGACAAAACTATTAAAAATGTTTATTAGTAGATAAAGGCGAACCAAAGTCACCGGCATAGCCCGAAGAATTGCAAAACTGAAGAGGCAGTGGGCGGGGCTCATAGCTCGCAGAACCGACGGCCGTTGGGGGAGAAAGGTTCTCGAGTGGCGACCACGATCCGGAAGAGGAAGCGTGGGCGAGCCCCCTACAAGATAGACCAATGATCTTGTGCGGGTCGCTGGAAACTGCTGGATGCGAATAGCGCAAGATCGGCAATTGTGGAGATTCTTCGGAGAGGCCATTATCCGCATGGACGTCTTTCGGCTGATATGGTGATTAGTAGAAATGGACAGGTTTTTCTTAAGAATTCTCCTTAACATTTATGAAAAAATTTAATCACTGGTATGTAAAGCTATCCACACTCTTACTTCGCTAAAAGATCCACTATCTTTCATAACAGTGGTTAAATTTTGATTGAGATCAGAATTTTTAATCACACGGAAATTATTCAAATAAAAGCTTGTGGTGGAAGTGAGTAAGATATGTAGCTTATTAGTGGACTAGCCCCTTCCTCTTGGTTACACACCACTGCCACGCCTGTAAGCCAGGATCAACAGTGGCACTTAATGAAATAACACTGAGCGGTGAGGCTCAGGTATATCCCGGGGAATCGCTTCGCTTATCTTAGAAGAAACAATGAGAAGTTGGAAAAAAGTAGGTCCACTTCCCTCCAGAGCAAAGTGGGAGAGAGAAAGATATGAAACTGGAGTCCTTATGAAACGACAAAATATTAACTAGAGAAGTCGGCCAGATAAAGAAATTAGAGACTAGTTTCCAAATTTATTATTCCGTATTAAATCACGATACGCTGGCAACAAAGGAAACACTGTAAGTATCTCTACCGATTACCGCAGCGTTTGTGAACGGATTTGAATTAGTGTTTTCTTTTATTAGAAAGCTAGCGAGATGGCTTTACACAGATTATGTTGGAATCAGATAAAATCTTAGAAACCATTACAAAGTTTACAGTTTATAAAGAAATCGGGTATCGTTGAGTCTTTATTTAATTAAAAGTCACTCAAAAGAATAAAAATATAAAACATTTTAAAAAGTTTTGATTTTAGGTGAGATTAGTTATAAGTAACTAATAATTGTTTTTGACGTATCTATATTAATAAGCTGTGCCATATAACTAGATTAGTGGTTAACCGTTGGACGGTGGAGTCAGTGGTATCGAGTTCAAACCCAAGGTAATAATTACCTCGTACTTAAAACGAGGTATTCCTCGAAGCGCTCCTATTTTGAGGCGCTACTAATGAGGCGCTCCTATTTTATTCCTCGGAGCGCACCTTTTAGTAGCGCACCCGATAACAATTAAAAATATTAACTTTTTAGTCCTCGAAGCGCACCTATGATTAACTCCAACCGTAGTACACACGGCTACATATCAAGCTAAACATTTCTAGTATAAGCTCATCTTGCGTTGTACAGAACGCGGGATCAGCTTATATTGGAAATGTATAGCTTGATATGTAGCCGTGTGTACAAGTGTATTCTGACTGAACTGACTGAAGATGCATTAACTTCACTTGACATGTGCACAAATTTAATTTTAGACTTCGTAATTATATAGACTCCAGCACATCAAGCTACCACAATCTGTTAAATATCCCCAATTGAAAGTGAATCTTAGGCTTATGTGATAAAGTTGAAGGTCAATAAAAGAAATTTGACAGATTGAGGTAGCTGGATGTGCTGGCGTCTGTACCAGATCTTTCGATGTCTTTGTTATCTAGTCTTGAAAAACTGTGCAACAAACTACGAATTACTGGACTAACTCAATTTTCTCTAGTATGTTCCAAACGAATTAGTTTTTAACTTGTTTCGTTCTTCTTATCAATTCATTACGTTACTGTTGTATGTCTTGCGTAAAAAGGTAAGTCATAACTAAAGGCGCTAATATCAGCCAAATTAGTGTTTTTCCGCTAGTTTTTAATCAATGTTTTGGGGTACATCTTGTCAGGAAATATATACGCCAAATTTAACAAAATTTTGAAGAAGTTTATCGATCCCTAAACACGATTCTACTATTTTCGAACGAAAAACGAATAATAAAAAAAACACAGTCACCGCTAAAAATGCTTAAAACAAAATAATCTCTGAATATATTACAACACAATTTAATTTTATTTCACTCTAAAACTACTAAGCCAAGACATTGTTGTATTGGATTTGTCATAAAGATAATATTTTTGCCCCTTAACCCTGTTGAATCAACTGTATTCTTGGGTATCACTATTGACTCAAAGCTACAATGAAGCTCACAAATTGAAAAACTGTCCGGCAAATTAAGTTCTGCAGCATATGCAGTGAAAACTATTAGACGGCTGACTGATGTTGACACAGCTAGAATGGTTTATTTCAGTTATTTTCACAGTGTATTGTCCTATGGAATTCTTCTCTGGGGTAGGTCTGCTGACATTAACACCATATTTATATTGAAAAAAAGAGCTGTAAGAGCTATCTATAATCTTGCCCCGAGAGTGTCTCTAAGAGAAAAGTTCAAAGAGGTTAACATTCGAACTGTACCATCTCAGTATATATATGAAAACCTTCTATATGTGCATACACATATCGATTCCTTCTGTAAAAGGAGCGATACACATAATGTAAATACTAGATATAAGAATAATCTCATATTGCATACTACCCATCTCCACAAAATAAGTAACTCTTTTATAGGGCAATGTATAAGATTCTATAACAAACTTCCCAATGATATTAGAGAATTGTCTACGAATAAGTTTAAAAGAATTATTAAAGCCAAATTGTGTAGAGGGCATATTACATAATTTCTGATTATTTTAGTGATAAAAGTGCTTGGGATTGAGTTGTTCTGAGTCAACACACTTTTGACTTTGACTTAGCGCAATTAATGTTTGTTATATTTCACCCTGCTTTTGTACGTGTATAAACCGGGGTGAAATGTAACATAAATATTATATTATTTTATTCAAGACAAATTATTAATTACTGTATTAAGTATAAAAGCAGGATGAAATATAATTAAGGCCTATATATCGACTCGTGAGATATAGAAAGTTCGGCGGCTATCTCTCTCAGAGTTTTTCAGTCACTATTTCCTTCACTTTTGCGATGTTAACTTCAGTCAGTCATCAGTCAGCAGACGTTGATGGCCTACCAGAGCGAGGCAAATCTTTCATCACATCTCGATCGCTTTTGAACGCTTTCAACCGCTCATAAGCACGAGTTTTTGATAAAGTCGATTCACCGTAAGCCTTCTGTAACATTTTCAGTGACTCCGAACACGAAATTCCATTAGCGATGCAAAATTTAAGACAAACTCTTTGTTCGATATGTTTGTCCATTATGATATTCGCAATACACACTATATATGGTATTACTAAAACCAGCACTGTATTTAATATAAATAACAGATGCAACTCAAACTCCGCGCCAAAATGGAAAATGTGCTAATCTAACAACAATAAAAAAAAACAATAATTTGAATTTGGAACCATAAAAAAATCATCCATCCCCGATACTTTTTTGACTGAATGTATTACACCGTACTATTCTTTGTGACAGCTACTGAGAAACAATGCTAAAAAACTCCGTAGGAATCCTTTTTTTAATCAGGATCATCTTAACATCTAATTATATGAATGAATAATATCCACTCATTTCTAAGCAAATTTAACATTAACGTAGTCTGAAACTTTGTAATACGCCTTGCTACACAATTTAGCTTTAAATTTGTTGATTGACAGTTTTCTGATGTCATTGAGAAGTTTGTTATAGAAGCGTACACCTAAACTGCCCCATAAAATAATTGATGATTGCTAAATACTAAATACCCTAGTTAAACATACATGATATCGGCTATCTGTTGCCTGGTATATTCCATAAAGGTAGGTATGTAGCGCTACTATAAGTTAAACATACCCTATGCTACTGATATAATTAAAACGAAGCTTTTAAGGAGTGTTTTGGCATTCTGACAAAACCACCACACAACATGTACCTATGCGATAAAACAACGGTATAAAGCTACCCAAACGATTTATTATAGTTGCTTCGCACGGATATATATACAAAAAGAACAAATATAAAATAACAGCATTTTCGTACACTAAAACACCGTCATCTTTTGATTTTATCCATGTTTGAATTAACTAATTTGAACAACAAGCTGTTATTGTACCTAAAGTATTAGTTTTAATAAAGTGATAAACTAAATATTATTAAGTGATACTTATAATCTCACAGATATTTTTGTGGGTAATGATAAGCTTCCATCATTTCTTTCTGTAGCATTATATATACTTTTGTAGGAAAGTTATTGATACCTTGAGTTACAGTTTTGAAATTTTTGTAGGCATCTCAATCGTGTAGGTAAAGAATATTCTCCGTTGTAAAGACACTTTTGGGTCAAAGGATTTGTAAACGCGATGATGCTCGGTATATAATATAATAATAATATAATAAGTCTTTATTTTCAGACCAAATTAGTGTCTAATTAGTTAGTAACAATTTTCTTATAAACTAGTGTTTGTAATTAGTATTTTTTAAATATGTAACAAATTTATTTAATTTCATTGCTGCGTCATTCCATGGGAAATGGCGCAGCAATGATTGACGTAAATACAGTCTAGCCGACTAGCGATCATGCGCGCATGGTTTTCGAATTTGTGGTGTTGTTAATATATTGTCCGTGGAATATTAAACTCTTCAGTAAAATCTCTTTCTAAACAAGACGCTCTTCATCTGACGACATACTAGAAAATCATAAAATGCGAGATCTATAATTATACCTAAATGTATTTCTTAATAATAAATAACAATGAGGTAAGGAGGACAATAAAAAAGAAAAGGTACCCTAGATTCAACCATTGATGAAACATGAAATCTCGAAACTTTTATTTATTTATTTATTAACCAACTTACATTAACGGTTACACCAAACATATAAGTTATAGCTTACATATTAAGCAAATGTTACTTACATTTACAACTTATACTATAATTAAGAGTTATATTTTTACATTAAACATGCGAATAGAATAATATTTAAATAAATATTTTGCGGTACCTACCTAACGGTATCACATAAGTATCACTATCCCAAAACAATCACCCAGTTATTGAGCTAGGAGTAGCATTAGTTTCTAAATAAAGATTGGCTGTAGCTAGAAATCTCGGTTCCGTGCATGTAAATAAGTCCAAGGATGGATCATATTCTAATACTTTATTGATATGAGTGAGAGCTAACTTATGAAACTAACTGCATTTGGGAGGATAGCAGGTATAGGTAGGGGACGGTAACAACAAATTAGGCGACAGAGTATTATGGGGATACAGGTTATCTAACACTATTAATTGTATTACACCGAATGCATACTAAAATGCAAAAATATTTATGTCTCATTCAAGCACTCGACGAGTTAGCATCCCTAGAGAATGGTCCATGGAGGACTGAAACACTTGTTAGGGATCGTACTGGCGCATGTAATTTGCTTTTTAGTGTTCTTCTTGCCTTTATTGTCAGGAGGTTTGTATGAAAAACAAAATAATAACACCAAATATTTAAAAATATCCCAAAAGTAAGTGTGCGAATAAGACCTTTTTTGTTCATGCTTCTTCAGCACTAATTGTTTTCTCTCCAAAAGGAAAAACGAAAAATGTTGTACATTACAATGCATTAAAATAATTCCTTTAGACAGTATTGACGGGAAAACAATATGGCGGTACGAATGTCGCATGTACAGCTACTTATTAATCTATACAAATAAATAAAATTGGAGTGTCTGTTTGTAATATTGAAATAGCCGGTTAAATATATATACGGTATGTATATATATACGCTAGATACACCAAAATAACATTTCTTACAATTTTTGTCTGTCTGTTTGTTCCGGCTAATCTCTGAAATGGCCCGATTTTGACGGGACTTTGATTGGCAGGTAGCTGATGTAATAAGGAGTAATTTAGGCTACTTTTATTTCAGAAAAAGTCTTTTATTTCACTAAAAAACGAAATAAACTAATTAACACGCGGACGAAGTTGCGGGCACAGCTAGTAAGGTATAAATGCAGCAATTCTGTAGTAAAGAAGTTTTGCATAATTAAATTCTACATAGGTACCCACTCAGATTAAAACAAAGACTTTGGGAAACGTGTTTTGGCAGCGTGACAACGCAACTCCGCAACACGTGTGCCTGTATTACAACGGTATAAAGCCTGGCGTGAGTTAAGAGACCATATAATACCTACATCCTCTTTGTTCTACAGAGTTATTATACCTAGTTACCTAAACAAGTAACCTGCAGTTCCTAGAGAAGCCAACAACACTCACTTTTAATGTACCAGAGGAGTTGGTTGTTGTTGTTGTTGTTGAACGTTCTGATATTGCTAGGACTTAAATTCATTTTATTTTGCTATCAGTGGCATTACGAGTAAAAGTAAAGAAGTGGTTACTCGTCACAATTTCGTCACTAAATGTTTAGTTATTGACACTTTCACTTAGGTCTTTAGTTAAGGAGATTCAGGTCGGCCGAACGTTCTGATATCAGGCCGTTCGGCCATACCTACATAGGTAAATGCCTCTATTTCCTGAACTGGACCATCACGAATTACTTGACTGGTATTTTTATGCCTGACAATCTCATCACAATCTGATGTTCTGATGTACAGTTTTGGCGACAACGCGGAAAAAGATGCATCGAGGCATTGTTCCATTTTTAAAAACTGGTATAAATTAGAGATTTCATTTGCGAATGTGGTGGATTTTTAGGCATAACATCTTCGACAAGGTTTGTATACGTTGTCTTTTACCGCTTTGGCGAAGGAAAGTATGATATAGCCCTGAATTGTGATATCCGTGATGTATCGAATCTCCATAGACGACTCGTCTCTATTGCCTTACTGGAGTAGGTCTTTAACTTGATTGTAAAGGACTTTACTTTGACAGTGACTATAACTAAATGACGAATATGCTGCAAATGCTATAATGAGACTAATATTTATTGCGACTGAAGGATTAAATTGTAGGTACAATTTATTTTGAATTATTTCTAGCCTAGTCTCGCCTAGCATTTTGTCTTTTTTATGGCCCTTTGCCGTAAAAAAAAAGAAACTAGGCGACAAACGAGCAAGTGGGTCACCTGATGGTAAGTGATCACCGCCGCCCATGGACACTCGCAACACTAGAGGAGTCGCGGGTGCGTTGCCGGCCTATAAGAGTCAGAAAACAAGTGTTTCTGACCCTCCCCCCCACCCCAATGACCTCTGGCAACCTTACTCACACTCAGAAACACAACATTAAATTATTAATGTTATTATTAAGGAATGTCTTCTGTAAAGTTTAGAGGTCAAAATAGACATCATCATAGATAGATAGATCATCATCATCAGCCTGATATCTTCCTGCTGCTGGGCATAGGCCTCTCCCAAAAGCAGAGGCTTACCTACCATAGTCACCGCGCTTGTCATGCCAGTTGGTGACCGCAGTTAGGTGGTACCTGGCACCCAGGTGGCGCTGCTGCCCGACTACCTGATGTATCCCTTAGGCACCTTTTAGATACAACAATAACGGGATGGTATGGGGTGGCCCTGTAATTCTTTCTGGGCCGAAAACCACACGGCTATAGAAATAGACTTAGGCAACAAGTAAATCAGGGTGGTATTTAACAAGACAACATTTCAAAACTGACACCACCTTAGAACAAAAATACCATTTCTTTATTTTTGTATCCTGAGTTCAAATATGGACGAGGTAGTTTCCTTAGCCTTCCAATGTTTTAAACGAAAACATTAATGTCAAACAAGACATGTCAAATTGTCAATTGTCACTCACGGTTTTAAATTTCGAAACTTTCATGGTGACTTAATAATAATAATAATATAATCGTTTATTTCTCTCAAAAAGGTACAAATAAAAGTACAATCAATGTAAGATTAAAAGTACAAAAACTAAACATTAATAATGAAACATAATGGGGATAATAACACTGGAAATGAATTTAATATTGACGAATTTAATTTGAACTTGAAAACATTAAACAAAAGTAAACAAGTTTAGGCGCCAACGAGTTTGACAAGACAGTGATTTTTGAAGTTATACTTCTTTTGGCACGATGGAGAAAAATGATGAGAGTGAATTTTTACGATGCGCGCGCACACCGACACCAAAAAATTTAACAGCATGAAGTTAGTTCTAGGTGGTATGACAGTGAATTTTTACGATGCGCGCGCATCGTAAAAATAACAGCATGAAGTTAGTTCTAGGTGGTATGAAAATTTATAACTATGTTCAAGTTGTATATTAAGAAGTATAACTTCTAACGCGTGTACATAAGTACACAAAAGTTTTTTTTTTGACGGGTTACATTAAAGCAAAGATCGATGGCTATTCCACCGTATGTGGGACGTCATTTGCCGCTTACGTCTTTTTATAATACATCGAATTTCAACGTTGAAATTATGAATGAAAAGTGCATAATTTAAGGAAAAATATGGGTGCCCTAGTTTTGGATTTACTTTTAAATAACGCAATAATACGTCATGCCAGTGAAAAATATGAAATGTTGTCAATTGCGAGAAAAAAATAATCTTTACGACAGATCTGGCCGTGTGGTTTCAGGCCTAAAAAGAATAACGGGGCCACCTCATACCATCCCGATGTGGTCTCAGGATATTTATTGAAAGCCAACTTAGACTTTTCGTTTTAAGTTTGAATAATAATTTCGAGTATTTCCTATCGAATAAAAAAAAACAAACCACGGATCAATTGCTTAGCAAAGATACAAAAAATGATGGCGTCCTTTTTGGAAGTCAATTAAAAATATATATTTTCATGCCGCGTTGTACTAATTGGCCTTCATGAGTTTAAAAGAAATCTATTATAGTTAATGAAATTAATACTTCATACAAAAACAACTTGGTCGATATTATCTGATCACTTCCAGACTAATGAGAATAGGTCATGGCGATGTGTTTTACTTACTTCAATATCTATCTACCTATCATCATTCATCAGGCATGTGGCACTCGGGGAATTTGATGTGACCATACGACTACACGAGTACTAAGATACTCGTACGTCGAAAGGAAATTATATTAGCCTTTCACGCCGCAGTTCTTGGGTTTGATTTCCGATAGTATAGGCCGATGTCTTTTTGTCCTTAGCCTGGTTATATATGTATTGACAAAAGAAAAGTAGTATAACTACGAGTAGTATATCAGTTATCTGCTTGAAATAGTACAAGCTCGGCTTAGTTTGGGAATGGTTAGTTTGGCCGTGTGTGAATGTCCCAGGATACCTATTAGTGTGCGTCACGATTGCTCCGCCACGTTATCCAAACAGAAAAAGAAATCGCTATATTTTTTGTCAAAATTAGTCAAAATTGAAAGGGACAAACAGCAGAAATAAAGAAGTTACAGGGGTTTTAAGTTGACCGCGCGAACGTAACGTGCACGATTGCGCGGCCATGGAGATCTCAGTAACTACTTGGGATAGAGATCTAAATATTTTTGTTAATTGAACATTTCATTTGTCAACAATGGTCAAAAAAATAATTATAAGACTAAGATCAATATTTCACGAAATATTCACCTTGGAAGTTATGGCCGCGCAATCGTGCACTTGATGTTTCTTTAATCTCGATTATTTCTTCAAAACTTAAGATATCATGCAGTTAAACTGTTACTAGAAAAAAGGTTTTAATATGTCCAAAGTACCGAAAGCATTTAATGCCACCAAAGTTTATTTAAACTGACGAAATCAAGGCAAAACAAAATTTACATGGCCGCGCAATCGTAACGTTACTTTGAACGCTGATATCTCATTATCTATAATTGTTAAGATTTCAGTGTGAACATCCATTTATTCGTAATATTAACCTCATCAGATTGACATAGCGTTTTAACCTCAGGACAATTTTCTACGCGTGTAATCTTAAAAATGATGATATCTCTTATAATGTTCGAGCAGAGTGACCATAATTTCTGTTAAATATGGGGATATCTTTTGCTCTACTAGACGAAAATGTACCTGTAAGGAATAATTTTTGGAGAATTGGTTAAAATAATTTGGCTTTTTGATAAAAAAAATTGGCAAAAAAATTTGTTCCTTTCGATTTTGACTAATTTTGACAAAAAATATAGCGATTTCTTTTTCTGTTTGGATAACGTGGCGGAGCAATCGTGACGCACACGGATATTATTTATTATAGACAAGACAATCTTGTGATGATCACCACAAAAGAAACTCAGATACATAAGGCAAGGGTTATTGCCCGCGAGTCTATACAATAGCTACCAACTAAAAAGAAGAAGTACACTTTATTGCAAAAATAAGTAATACAAAACAATAGATACAACAAGAAAATTAGCTTATTTTAATGCAATTGGCGGCCTTATCGCTAAAAGCGATCTCTTCCAGGCAACCGATTTACTTTGAATGGACCAAAATTGAAAGAATCTAATGAAGGTAGCAGAAGGTGTACTAATAGCAATTGAAAAGTTATGAATCTAATTAATCTAATACTACGTACATATACATATGTACTTACGTAATAAGATACATTTGACTATACAAATATACATAAATACACAAATAAATACTTACATAGATATAAATATAACTAAGTAATTTGAATATCAGTGCATCTCTCTATAACACAGTTCTTATAGAAAGGACAGTCATTTTAGATTGAACGCCAAATAATGACTAAATATAACCTGCAGACTAATCAGTAGATATACACAGTTCAATATTTTTGGAAATTCCATGTAAGCTATGTTCTTTTCATACAAGGTACAAGTATTAGAAGGATTTAATGACATTTAAATTAGTTTAGTGGTAAGTAATGAAACAAGGCATTCATCATAATCATCATCATCATATCAGCTGGACAAAGGCCTCCCCCAAGGATCTCCACAATAGCCGGTCCTGCGCTACCCGCATCCAGCGGCTTCCCGCGACCCGCACAAAATCGTCAGTCCACGCTGCGTCTTCCGGTTCGTGGTCGCCACTCGATAACCTTTCTGCCCCATCGGCCGACAACAAGGCATTACTTTGTGGAAATCCATAACAGAATAAATACAAAATTAATATGTAGTTTTTATTCCGCTAATATTCAGTTTAATCCAGCCAAGATGCAAAATTCACAGGCAAGAAGAACAATATAAATAAACATACAAATAACATGCACCGGTAAAATACCCAACACGTGTTACAGTCCCCCACGGACCATTCTCAAGGGACGCTAACTCGTCGTGTGCTCGAATGCGACTAAAGTTTAGTGGTGCAAAAGACAGAATGGCTAGCAAAAGAAATACTGCTATATTGGAATGGATTTAAAACAACATATACTGATCATATTATTTTATTTCTAAACAATTATCAACAGTTAATATAACAATAACAATTTGGTTTATAAATTAAAATAAATTAATATTTCGAATAAATAAATAGCTTCACGGCTTTGGTCCTAATAATACATTTTCGTCACACCGCATATTAAACCATAGATAGTAGCTTTTATATGGACCCCAATTCTAGTAATTTTCTCGAGTTTTCATTGTGACAACGATATCAATCCCAAGACCATACTACCAAAAATTTACAAGAGCTGGTCAATAGCCTCTGGCATCGATATAATACGTAGCACATTACCAAATAAATACAATAGTTTCAATGGATTGTTAGTGATACAACATTGAATTGCCGAATTAATTACTAATACTGTCAAAATCGAACATAGTTAAAAATAGTCAAGTGTGATAATATACTGATCAAGGATGGTGTAGCTAATTCAATACAGCTGTGCCGTCAACATGCAGGTGTTCAATCGGGCACACGTTCCTCATTTGCGTCCCTCGCACACATCAGTCACCGTTGTATAAATACCTCGCTATACTAGCCTTTTCAACAAGGCCTGCGCTGGTCGAGGCTAGGCACATGTAATGACACTCACCATCATCATCATATCAGTCGAAAGACGTCCACTGCTGGACAAAGGCCTCCCCAAGGATCTCCAAAGTAACCGATCCTGCGCTGCCCGCATCCAGCGGCTTCCCGCGACCCGCGCAAGATCGTCGGTCCACCTTGAAGGGGGCCTGCTTGCTGAGTCTTCCGATTCGTGGTCGCCACTAACTAATGACACTATTCATAAATCTAATATCACTCTAAATTAACACATTTAAATACAATGTAATTTTATGTTATGTTTATGTTGTTCTACTGAGTTTTCTGACAGTGTTTCTCAGTAGCTGACACTTCATGCACTGCACGGTAGGGTAAATACAATAGACGATACCACACAAAAGTAATATTTTTACAGAGTAAATGAAATTTGAAATTGATATTCGTGTATATATTTCTCGCCCTACTCTGGTGGATAGTGTCCCACAGTTTCCCAGCCTTAGGGCCAGCGCAGACCGAGATAATATTTAATAATATTAAAGTTTTAAAGTAGTAATTTTAAAGAAGTAATTTTAAAGTTGATTTTCTAGTGCCTTAATAAAATCCTCTCCGCTGCGCTCCTCTCGGTCTACGCTCCTCTCGATCTGCGCTGACCGTTAAAGTATTATACGCCTCACTTTTACATTAAACATTAGAACTTATGCTATTGACTTTATACACGGCACACCAAGTCGAAGTCTGTCTCGTAGTCGCAAAAGTCGTTTGTACATGCACACTTTGTTCTGTGGAAAACTGGTCTTTGTCTCTTTATCCTGAAAATAAAAAGAAAATATTTAGAAATATGGTTTTAAATGCATTTCATGAACAGTAGACTTATCATCTTAAGAATCCATCACTAACTCCAAATAACCGCTCCCCCCCCCCCCCCCTCCCTTGGCGGAGGAGATAGAGCAAAATAAAGTAAAACTACAAAATAAGTAACTCACTAGGTTTGTAGTTTTACTTCAGTTTGCTAGATTGCCAGTGAAGCAGTGAAAGTCTTTCATCAAATTAAAAGAATATGTACCTAAATGATGAGAGATGGAAGGCTAAGTAACAAAACAACAAATCTGTTTCTACCAAAGTTAAGTTCCGCAACAGAGTTCAGAAAACTTAGGACGCTTTTCCTAGAGAGCATTTCCCGCCCGCATCCCAAGTTTGAACAAACATGAAAAATTATTTATCTTCTATGTTGTTCTGGCTGGCGTGGTTGATAGATGGCTGCCTTGCGCGCCGCAAGTTGTGGGTTTGATTCTCACCCAGGACAGATAGTTTTGTGATGATCTGTTGTCCATAGTCTGGGTGTAACTATATGTAGTCCCAGGATATTAATTATTATTATTTTCCACCAGGGCTGATAAACTATAAGGCTTTAAGGGTTATCGAATAATACTGGGCAAGCATAAACTGTATCGATGGAACTTATACTATAATCAACAAGAAATAAATGAATTTATTTCTCTACAGGTCCATAAAGCTATTACAAAATTAATCTGATAATTATAACTTTACCAATGGGGATGGGATTTTATAGAGTTTCTCATCTCATGCTGGGGAGTGCTAATGTTGTATATATTCTTCCTTCCTTCCTTATCGTATGGGCAGTGGTTACCCTAGTGTCAGAGTTGTTCAAGCCGCCCAGTAGGCCTCTGACATGGCTTAACGACTGTTGTCTAATGACTACAACCGGGACCGACAGCTTAACGTGCCCTCCGAAGCACGGAGACGTTCAGAAATTAAACCACTTTGGCGGTCACCCATCTATGGACTGACCGCGAGCCTAGTTGCTTAACCTCGCCGATCGCTTACGGACCGGTGAGAGCATCTAGCTATGAGCGCCTCTATATTCTATATATTATCGTATATATTCTTAAAACCCAACATGCTTTGCCTAATAGCGATTGACTAGCTTATCTACCACTATCACATGTAAATCCAGTACCAAGCAGTATTACTTTTGTTTATTAACCATGATTTTTAGCTTTTGTGGCTTCTACTGTTTCACTGAACTATTGTACTTCAACATGGACCCAAAAGATATTTAGATATATTTACATGCACCATCTTAAGCGCCATATAATAATAATATTCTGGGATATTATTTACACATGGCCATCTGAACCCAAACTAAGCAGAGCTTGTACTATGGAAACCAGTGATATACTACATACAATAAATTTTGTAACACTGTGACCACAGAAAAAACATTAATATTATTATTATAAATTCATACTTATATAGATAATTAGACCCAGACACAGGACAAACATGCATGTTCATGTACACAAATATCTGTCCTGGAATCGAACTCACTACATGCGGCGTGAAAGGCAAGTATTTACCAACCAAGGTTAACATCAGAATAAAGGCCATTCAAGTCTTAAGCAAATGAAAATATTGCTCAATAAAATACTACCTATATGTAATTATTTATTACTTGGAGTTTATAATACTTACATGTGGGAAGAAATCAATTTCTATAACAAAAATTTCAAAGAATGTAGCTGCTACAATAACTGGTCCAGACTTTCTCTCACAAACATCTAAATGCACAGCATATTTTCCATCAGGCAGTGTTGCCAATATCTCAAATACAGGAAGTGTTGCCCTAGTCTGACTTGACAGACGGTACAACAGAATTTGACCATTGTTAGTTCCAATCAAAACAACGTCACCATAGAAAAATAAAGCAGTGACTGGTGGAAATTCCAAATATAAATGTGGTTGATACCGCTCTGTCTCGATCATGAATAAGTTACGTGAATAGCAAACAAAGTTTTGATCATTGATTGCTCGCACATACTTAATTTGTTTCAACCATTCTGGTGGACAGCTAATCTCCTTAACGGTCACAGATCTATCTTTGTTAATTGTAACAATTTTCCCACAATCAGTAAATATGTACAGTGATCCTTTATTATATTGAAGCTCCTTTATATCATAATCACAATGGCATATTAACTTTGATTCCAAATTCTTCGTCTGAAGCTCACACTTCAAAACATCGCGGTTATTAAAGAAATATAATTGTTCTCCATTTAAAACAAATTTGTCAGCTTTAAAGAATGCTTCGGTCATATAAGTCATGTCATCAACAGTCCTTTGGACAAGTATTCCAGATTTTAATTGTAATACTGTTGCATAGTCATTGTTAGCGATTTTGCAGCAGCTCTTCTCTGGAACAGCTACAGGGATGTGTTTTAAAGTATGCATGTCATAGAGCACAATACCTCTAGTATCCCTCAATGGTAGTACACCATAGTCTATGCCCAAAGCATGTGATTTATCATGCAATGTGAATTTATAGAACTCTCGGATATTTAGGTCAAAAGTAGTCAGTTTCAACCACATAACAAGATTTTTGTAAATATGGTACCATTTCACATCATTTCCAGATTTCATTTTTGCAATTTGAGAAGGATAACGGTACTCCTTGTAACAAATTTTCTCCCATAGGTAGTCTATTTCGTCCACAATTTCTTTCCATTTTTTGCAAACTCTGCGGCATTTTCCGAGACTAAAACCGTCAGTTTCTATCAAAATTTTCACAAAAATCTCTAAGGGCAAGCTTTCAATATCCATGTTTATTTCAAATTTCGGTGACTTTATTTAAATTTAAGGAAAATGTACACAATGATCATTGCACTCAAGTGATTCTTGATAAATACGACGTAATCTCACATAATACACCACTGGCAGACGGAAGTAATAGAAACTAGTTTACTGTTACAAGAAAGTATAATTTTATCCGTAGATTTTATTTATATTTTGATGAAAATCTTACAATGTTTACCCACCCAGCTGATAACTCGTGATTTTGACATTTGGCCTGGCCTTGACTTTTATTGCGTTTGATTGGCAGCATTGGCCTGTTTCGTTCAAAAACCAAAATAATTATGTATTATTTCGAATATTATATTTAATCCTCGGCTCCAATAAAATCTAAGTTTGATTCGAACCAATGAGTTAACTGAAAGAATTCACAAATAGGAAATCAGTTCGCCATAAACTACTAGTTTATAGAGCTTATATAACATTCTTTCACTTTAAAACTTTTGGTGTTGAAGACAATGTTCTTCCTAATTAAGTATAACTAATTTTTTTTAATTTAACGAGGTATGACGAATTACCTATAAACAAACTGTGTCAAAATTTTTAAATGAGTGATATATTGATATACTTAGCGGGTTTAGTTCTAGATTTTACTAGTTTCTAGTAGTTAGATATTACCAATTTATGTTATAAAAACTCTCTTGTTAAGTTAAGAACTCTATGTTAGTAAATAAACATTGCCTTTGCATTGTTTTCAAACGATATAATTAATGAATTTGATTCGATTTAAAACCTAACCACACTCTCACACTCTTGTTGACGTCGCGCGGCGACACCCGTGCGACAGCTTTGCCGACATAACGTTGTTCTTTCATGCGCAAGATAGTCGGTCCTGTGCTACCAGCATCCAGCGGCTTCCCGCGACCCTTACAAGATCGTCGGTCCACCTTGTAAGGAGCCTGCCCACGCTGCGTCTTTGGTGTCGCCACTCGAAAACCTTTCTGCCTCATCGGCCACTTCAGTTTGCCAATTCTTTGGGCTATGTCGGCTATTTTGAACCAAAGTAGAGGAGGATTTCGACGTTTATCATTCGGTCTCGCAGGGATACTTCGAACATTGCCCATTTCTATTTTGGTGAAATTGACCCTTCTAATGAGGCCCATAGTAAGTGGCCACGTCTCTGTTTCATAAGTCATCACCGGCAACACACTGGTAGAAGACTTTCGACTTAAGACACTGCGGTATTTCAGACGAGAAGATATTACGTAACTACCCGAACGCTGTCCAGCCGAGTTGGATTCTACGATACGAAATTGGATTTTCCTATTTGAATGGTTTGTCGGGTTTGTCCTAGGTAAATATATGTAGTTCTTTACAACTTCGAGTACAGAGTCTCCCACTTGAGCGGGTGCAACATGGACGTTGGACATGATTTTTATCTTTTCCAAATCTATCTTTAGACCCACTTGTTGCGAGACTCTGCTGAGGTCATCGAGCATTGTAGGTACTTAGGTCTTCCATGGTCTCAGCTACGATTATTATGTCATCGGCAAATCGAAGGTGAATGATTTTTTATGAACAGGAAAATCTCTATCAGTTTAACGATTGTCCAAGAAATGTCGTAGAATACTGCAATTGGATGTAGTTAAGAAGAAAGGACCTAATCCACATCAAGTCACTTTTGAGTAATGGGCGTTTGAAGTTTCAGCTGTAATTGCTCTAAGAGGAACATTCTTTTTTTCAGAATGTTTTGAGATATTAAACAAAGTGTGGGTTGAGTCCTTACAAAGAAAAGCTATTTTTAAAGAAGTCTTAAAAAATTTTAAATCCAAAAAACTCAAGCCACAAAATAATTTATTAAAAATTAAATTAAATATTTATTAAAAAATAATGTATTCAATCAGCTTCATTATGCTCTCTTTGACACAGAAAAAAATTAAATAAACTTAAAAACGGTACAGACATGGGCATAGAGAACTTCATTATTCTTCCTCCAAATCAAAATCCAATGGCGTTTGAAGTTTCAGCTGTAATTGCTCTAAGAGGAACGTTCTTTTTTTTCAGAGTGTTTTTTTTTATTCTAGTAGTCTAATATTGTAATTGTTAACGTAATATAAACATTATTTTTTTCAGTAGGTTTTGAGATATTAAGCAAAGTGTGGGTTGAGTCCTTACAAAGAAAAGCTATTTTTAAAGAAGTCGTAAAAAAATTTAATTCCTCAGAAAAAACTCAAACCACAAAATAATTTATTAAAAATAAAATTAAATATTTATTAAAAAATAATGTATTCAATCAGCTTCATTATGCTCTCTGTGACACAGAAAAAAATTAAATAAACTTAAAAACGGTACAGACATGGGCATAGAGAACTTCATTATTCTTCCTTCAAATCAAAATCCAATGGCGTTTGAAGTTTCAGCTGTAATTGCTCTAAGAGGAACATTCTTTTTTTTCCGAATGTTTTTTTTTTTTATTCTAGTAGTCTAATATTGTAATTGTTAACGTAATATAAACATTATTTTTTTCAGTAGGTTTTGAGATATTAAGCAAAGTGTGGGTTGAGTCCTTACAAAGAAAAACTATTTTTAAAGAAGTCTTAAAAAAAATTAATTCCTCAGAAAAAACTCAAGCCACAAAATAATTTATTAAAAATAAAATAAAATATTTATTAAAAAATAATGTATTCAATCAGCTTCATTATGCTCTCTTTGACACAGAAAAAAATTAAATAAACTTAAAAACGGTACAGACATGGGAATAGAGAACTTCATTATTCTTCCTCCAAATCAAAATCCAATGTTGGTCCATATCCATCTACATCTTCGTTTATGTCCGTTCCTGTGAGGTTATTATAAAACGCGTGGCAATCTTCGGGTATCAAATTATACATAGATTTGCGATCTGCTAGCTTTGCTTCGGCAATAGCCTTTCCTCGAGGCCACAGGATTTCGAAATCATCTTCTGAAAATTTGATTAAAACACCTTTGATCTTTTTCGATACATCTAAGGTTTGAATCTTTCCACTGTCTGATATCATAGTAATTAAGTAGGGATCATCTTTTTTCAAAATAATTTGTTTTGTATTCAGCCAGTTAATTTTATTTTTATTTATACATATTTTACGATTTATAACTTTCTTCTCAATTTTCTTACTGCTTAAAAAATCTTGACTTTTCATTCTAGTTACGCGAAGAGGGTTTTTCTTTTTAGCGATTTTCATGATATTTATATATTCTTCTGCCGTATAAACTCTTTCATGATTCTTTAGCTCACATTCTATTTTACTAAAGTCTGTGTCGTTAGGGAGAAAAGAATATCCAGACTCTAAATATTTAAACGTGATTGTTTTTAGGCTCGAATGTCTATTCAGTACAGTTTTCAACATTAGCACTATTTTAATGTTTCCATTTTGTCCCCCATAGGAATCGCTCCAAAGAACTAAGTTTTCTACACCATCCCTCAGATGGTTTTTAATGAAACTAATTAGACAAGACCCAACTTCTTGGGCTCCTCTTCCGGCTTCTCCTTCAACCCAGATATTACATCTACCTTGATCGCTAGAGCCAACGTGGATCCCAGCATTATAAACCCATAGCTGACGTTTATAAAACACAATGTTAGTCGGTATACGGGGTAGAGGTAGCGTTTTTTCTAAATCGTAAGTAATACTGCCGTGCCTTTAGTCATGGATAATTTTAAAATTTAATACTAGTATTTTTTAACATAATTTGTATACGAAAGTCGTTTCAGTTAAAATATAAGTGTATGAGTCAATCACTAAATATTTTTCTTATAAACGACTTAACCTTCTTGAGTCACTTTAGGTTATTAAGAATTGTATGGATGTTTCATATAAAACCTTTTTTCTGAAATAGCCTAAGTGTTTTGAGTCGTTTCTAATAAACAAAAACAGAAGTTCGTTTGCAGTAAACCTAAAACACAGAAACGACCCAAATTGTTTAAGTCGTTTCAGTGATTTTCAAGATTAAATTGTTAGGCAAAATTTAATTCTCAGAAAGGACCCAAACTGTTTGAGTTTTATCTGATAAATTATCTTTAAGAATACGTACATAGAAATTGCATTACTCAGAAACAATTCAAGCAGGTTGGGTTTGTTCAGAAAAATTTTTTTTCGTGCTCTTCATACATGTGGGATGAGTCGGGGTAGTAAAAAAAATAGTTTCTATATACATTTCGAAAATAAAGTCTTCACTGTATGATAGATTCGACCCTCAGAAGTATGATGGCATACTTAACTCAATTCCGACCAAACAGTGGATTAGGTCCTTTCAGCTTAACTACGTCCAATTGTTATCATAACCCAGCCGGAGGTCGTGGGTTCGATTCCCATCCAAGACAAATATTAGTGTGCATGAACATGTCCGTTTGTCCTGAGTCTGGGTGTAATTATCTATATAAGTATTTACAAAAGAAAAGTAGTAGGTATATCTATATAGTATATTAGTCATCTGGTTTCTGCTTAGTTTGGGATCAGCTGGCCGTGTTTAAATAATGTCCGGGGATTTTATTATTCAAACAGGTTGTGGTCATATTCAGTTTACCGCGTTACGACTTAGTCACCCTCATGTTTCAAGTTTGATCCCAGCACAGGACAACTATTTAGCGACTCATTTTAGTTCATCTAACTAGGGCGAACGTTGGTTTTTTAAAAGAAATATATAAATAAGTAAAGGTTTTGAATCTATTAAGGATATCTGAGTGAACCTACATAAAAAAAACCGGCCAAGTGCGAGTCGGACTCGCACATGAAGGGTTCCGTAGCAGCAAGTATTTCAGTTGATTAAATGAAAGTAAATTGCGGTTTATGACGTATTGAAAAAAAACTACTTGCTAGATCTCGTTCAAACCAATTTTCGTTGTTAGTTTCCATGGTAATGTACAGACGCCAGCACATCAAGCTACCCCAATCTGTCAACTTTCCCCAATTGAAAGTGAACCTTATGCTTTCGTGATAATGTTGAAACCCTATAAAAGAAATTTGATAGATTGGAGTAGCTGGATGTGCTGGCGTCTGTACATCATATATTTTTTTGTTTTATCATTCTCTTATTTTAGAAGTTACAGGGGGGGACACTCATTTTACCACTTTGGAAGTGTCTCTCGCGCAAACTATTCAGTTTAGAAAAAAAATATATGAGTAACCTCAATATCATTTTTGAAGACCTATCCATAGACACCCCAAATGTATGGGTACGATGAAAAATTTTTTTTTGAGTTTCAGTTCCATGTATGGGGACACCCCAAAATTATTGTTCTTTTTCTATTTTTGTGTTAAAATTTTAATGCGGTTCACCGAATACAACTACTTACTAAGTTTCAACAGTACAGCTCTTATAGTTTCGGAAAAAATTGGCTGTGACATACGGACGGACAGACAGACAGACATGACGAATCTATAAGGGTTCCGTTTTTTGCCATTTGGCTACGGAACCCTAAAAACACTGTCAATTGTTAGTCCATCGCATTCTTCGTGTAATTAAGATGCGAATTTTAACTTACTTCCTTATTTAAGGGACTCTTAACGCGAAATAAATTTGCATTGTTTCGAACCTAATTTTATTTTTATTCCAGTTATGTACAGACGCCAGCACATCAAGCTACCCCAATCTGTCAAATTTCCCCAATTGAAAGTGAACCTTATGCTTTTGTGTGCGTGCTTGATGTGCTGGCGTCTGTACCTATCTACACAGTAACACGGTCCATAATAATATATTGTCGTATTATTGGCAGCTTTATTAGCATAGTGGTAGCTTTCCTTCTAGAAGTTTTTAGACAAGATTTGTAGTTGACCGTGGTTCAGGCTTTTCTTGCTTTCCTAGGAGCGGGCAACGTATGTGAGTATGGCCCTGAAACTCGGTAAACGAGACAAAATGGTTACAATTTGTTTTAAGAAAAATATATCTACTGTACCCACTTCCTACTTTCCTTCTAAAAGTTTTTAGACGAGTCTAATTTGTTGCTGTTCGTGGTTCAGGCTTTTTTTGCTTTCCTAGGAGCGGGCAACGTATGTGACTATGGCCCAGAAACTCAGTAAACGAGACAAAAGGGTTACAATTTGTTTTAAGAAAAATATCTCTACTGTACCCACTTCTTACCTGCATTTTTTATTTGAACTATTCAAAGGATAACTGCTGTAGTCTAGAAGCAGTCGATACTTCGTGCGGTTGACTACAAAATACTTACTATTACTATTTTCGTAGTAAAGTCGCTGTCAAGGTATAAGTGCATCCACCGCCGGCGCCGACTGTTCATTACAACCCAAAGAGTGTTCTTAAGAACTTAATAATATCCATTAGACTCAAATTAACACACATTAAATAAAACAAACGTACTAAAACAACCCAACATACACTATATTTTATTTAACTACATACCATAATAACAATTAATTTATACATATTATTTATTAAATATAAAATAAAAATCATGTCAAATGAAGTTTTATCAAACAGTAAATACTCTTAAAAAACCGAATATAAAATCATCCAGAAACGTTATCACCACGATCGCGGGATCGCTTAAAATATTAAGCTTTATTTTTACTCGACAGCACGTCGCAAAGGAGAGCAATGTGCTTAATTATTATATGTCTTAAATAAGATGATAAATGATTTCTTAGCATTTGGATTAAAGACAGTCTAAGGTACCTACTTGTTCCCTTTTTTAAGTTTACGAAATATGTAGGTCGCAATGGAGCGTAACTTGTAAACTGTTGAGCGTAACTTATTGATGTTTCAAGGCGCATTCAATAAACTTATGTTACAAATGAATATTGAATCAAATAAAGGCAAAATATTTGTAACCAAATTTACCACCAAATATTTTGCTTCAAGTTTTGTACGCGGATTGCGTTTCTATAGGTATATTATTATTATAAACCTATATAAAACCAAATTTCTTTGTTTAATCAATGTTTATGTTAATCCATTTCTTAAATGTGGATAAAGATTAATTGTAAATTTAAATAAAAAAAGATTTTCTCTCGTGAGCGATTGGTTTGAAGTCTGTAGAGGTCTTCGACATGATTGTGTTTTAAATTTTTTTTATTCCGTAAATACTTAACTGGAAGTTTTTTTACCTCCTTCCAAATGTAAGTATTTGTAAAAATATCATCAAGTGTCATCATCGAGGGTCTATTTTGTTAAATATCTTAATTTTTCTTATATTTCTTCATAGTAACTTAGTAAATATGTGATATTTTATTAAATATTTTAATGACGTGTTTTGTTATTTATCTCAGAGATTATATTATTACATTTAATTTGTTTGTACATGGTAACATTATACAGGTTTCTTTATATTTTTATCTAGACAATAGACATAATTAGACGCTTTTATTTAACATAACAAGGTACAGTTTACCTAATAAATTCTTTTTTTACGCAAGAATCATCATTCTATTTGGTAACTTTGTGCCGTTAGCCATATCTCAATATTTTGAAGAAGTGATATTTGAAGAAAAAAAAACAATTGTATTATTTGCTTATTGTATAAATGTTAACAGTAATAAATGATCGCTCGATTTAGGGCACTATTAAATTAGTAAGTGAAATATTGTAGAAATGCTAGAAAGTATTAATAAATAATGTTAGTATTATATATACCTATGCTGTGTGGCTGACAGCAAAGGACTATATACATATTACCACCCCATCGCATCCCTAAGGGGGTGAAGAAGGCAACCCGTGGAAATATCTCCCAGAGAATGGGCAGCACCGTCTCTCCGTGTACTATGACCACCATACTGCACATAAATTGCTGCAACTCCATGCAATTCCATGGTAGCAATCTTTTTGGGGAGCTGTTTGTCCAGCAGTGGACGTAATTCGGCAGACATGATGATATAGATACCTACCTAACTATTTATATATAATATTTAATTATGTCTTTTGTTACAAAGTTCCACTCAGTAATTTAATTTAACCCACTAATACCAAAAACTAGGTACTTTATTATATATGAACATTGTTAACAGGTATTAACGCGACTTACCTTATTGTTATTTTCCCAACGTTTTGACCAAGTTGCATTGATCATGGTCATTCCATCAGTTATCCCGTGACCACGATCAATGCAACTTGGTCGAAACGTCGGGAAAATAACAATAAGGTTAGTCGCGTTTATACCTGTTAACAATGTTCATACATAATTATGATACGCGAAAGTTTAAAATGGTACTGTATGTTTTATACGGTGTTTAATATATAAAATAAATATTCATATATTACTGATACAAGTAACAAGTGATCCTCACTATATGTACAGACACCAGCACGTCCAGCTACCCCAATCTGTCAAATTTATTTTATAGATTTTCATCTTTATCACAAAAGCATAAGGTTCACTTTCAATTGGTGATTTAACAGATTGGGGTAGCTTGATGTGCTGGCGTTTCTACAATTCACAAAATGAAGTATAAGCATGATTACATAACAAAAAATAAATATCTAAACTAGAACCAAATACCCAATTGCAAAACCACAAACATTATAACAATACACATAGTAAATATTAATCTTAAAAATTCACATCAGATATTACACCAATTTTCACATCCAATTAACATTTAAATTATTTATCACTACCATTAATACCACCTAAATAGTCAAGCTTAAAGGCAAACCGCATTACACAATTTAGGAATGATTAGAAAATAGTGAGAAGGGTGACATACTACGTATTTCTTTACAAATAACTTTAAGGGTACTTTTACACCAGAGATGTGCCATATAGCTATGCTGGAAGCTATGCTATAAATATATAATACCCTGGTACATTATGCACACACGGTCATCTGGGGCTCTACCGGCTAATCCGCCGAACATCGGCATTCAAATAACGAAAGGTTAAAAATGACTTAATCAATCGTTAAATCGGCTTCATCGTTGACCATCGATTCCGGACCACTTATGACGTCACATGTGCTCATGGAAACCGATTTAACGATTGATTAAGTCATTTTTAACCTTTACTTATTTGAACGCCATTTAAGAAATCGATGTTCGGCGATTTAGCCGGTAGAGCCCGTGATCCTAAATTAAGCAGAGCTTGTACTATGGAAGTCAAATAACTGATATTCTACATATTCTATTTTTCTTTTCTAAATAAATACTTACATAGATAACCACACCCACCCAGACTCAGGAACAACAGACATGTTCATGCACACAAATATCTGTCCTGGGTGGGAATCGAACACACGACCTGCGGCGTGAAAGGCAAGTATTTACCAACAACACCAACAGACCCGTCAAACTGACAGCTTGCACCTATGTTAAGCTATGTAACGGTACGATAAGATGTGCTATGAAGATGTGTTTTGACAAACGCGCGCTTACTGTAGTTACTCTGCTCTGAAAATACTATGATGGTGGCGAGTGGTGTATCCACACTATTCTCGACCATCCATAGCACGCATCCTGAGCAACCATATAAAAACATAGCTTAGTGCTAAGCTATATGATGTGCGTCAGAATCGAGGGCCCGTTTTTCAAACTTTTGTGAACCATAATAAGACTTTTAGGAAAATTAGTTAAAAATAGTTAAAACTTAAAGCAAAGGGCCACGAATTTCTTAAACGTGAACTAAAACTGTTATGATTAAATAACTTGGGCCCTCAATCCTGACGCATGCATAAAGTGGCATGGTCTAAATCTCTGTAAGTACTATCTCTGGGTTTATATTTTTTATTTAAGAATTTCTTAAATATTTTAAGATATTCTCTAATCTGCAGAATATTTCATTACAGATTTATAGCGGTATATATAGGGCTCTCAATTCATTATTGGACCATATATGGACATATATGGACCAGTGGTTTGTTTTCAATTGGTTGATATCAGACGCATCCATAATTCTGTTTAGTGGAAAAGCACCCTAATTAATGAACATAAAAAACTCCCATTCATTAAAATAACAAATTTAATTTCCTTATTAGAAAGGGATTTCGATATTATGGGATAAAGTTCAATGTCTACCCAGAAACACAACATTATAAAAATAAATAACACATCGGCCTGAAAGCCATTAAATAAGTATTTATAATTAAGTACTATTTAAAAAACCTAAAACCGACTCCGACTTTGTTTCGAGACATCCGATAGGAATAACATTTTTTTCGAGACATCCGATAGGAATAACATTTTTCGAGACAACCGATAGGAATAACAGTTTTTCGAGACAACCTATAGGAATAAAACATTTTCGAGACAACCGGTAGCAAAAACATTTTTCGAGTCAACCGATAGGAATAACATTTTTCGAGACAACTGGTAGGCACGAAATATATATGTACGATTCCGAAAGCAATTCCCTACCTATTAAAAATATATATCAATATCGGTTCGGAAAAACATAGAAATAGATTTCATATGTACATACCAAAAAAAAAAAACAAATAACCGACAACCTCAAAAAATACTTTCATTGCAAGCAGAATCATAATATAAGAATTGATAGTTTATATTTCTATCGCCAATTGTAAATCAGAAAATATTATAAAAAATGTCATAAGAAAATTAAATTATGTAAAGAACAAAAATCACAAATTAATTTAACAATGCAATGAAAGGATATCAAAGTATTTCGCTTGAAATGCATATAAGTGCAAATTATACAAACTGCATAATATAAATAAAAAAAAATAAACAGCGAACATGACTTAACCCTTTACAGTCGTTTAATTTAGCGAGCGCATGATATAAAACCTTTTTTTATCGACATAAAATTGGCATACTATAATCGACTCAAAACCTTTATAATAGGGTTTAAAATAACTTGTAGTACGATGATGTAAATCCGCAAGATTAACCGTTGACTGATGCAAACTTTCAAGTGTTTTTGATGGTTCTGATTTGCATCATATAGCCGGCATCTTTAACCCGGCTATATATAGCCGGGGTTGAAGAGCATAATTTGTCTATTTCATAGACTGTGCAGCATATCAACATAAACAAATACACAAAAACCCTTCCATACAAGAATAATGAAGAAATTTAAAAAGCGTAGGTATTAAACCCATAAGCGTGAACAAATTAAAAAAGAAAACCAGTTTGCGGAATACCAAATACATTTTTTTAACTCCCCCATACAAAAATTATTATTCTTTTTTAATGTATTTCGCATTCGCATCGCATTTTTTTTTAACTCCATTTTACGGCTCTGGCTACTTTGGCCTTATGAGCCTTCAGTTAATATATTTTTATATCATTTATTTCCGTCATTGTCAAGTAAAGTCCGTCACAGTCAAGTCATACATAGTCCTTGTCCAACCCCAGTAAGGCAGTGGAGACTTTACTAGAGGCTTTTATGGAGTTTTGGTTACAACACGGAAAATCACAATTCACGGCAATATCGCACTTTCCTCCACTTGTGTACGTTGTCGAAGATGTTATGTCTAAAAATCCACCATATTTACACATAAAAACTCCAATTTACACAGTTTTTGAAAATAAAACATAGCCTCGATGCGTCTTTTTCCGCGTTGGCGCCAAAACCCCCCTCGCATGTTGATGTACCACAGTGTTCAGTATCACAGGCAAATAAAGTAGTATTTGTTGTTGTGTAACTTTAACTTTAATAATTTTGTAATCGTTGTAAGCGATCAACGATTACAAAATGATAGATGTATCATCTAAAACTATAGATAAAATATATTAAACAAATTTTCACTTTAATAAGATTTTTACTTAGCAAAACAAATGCAAAGCAATGCAACGCTTTTACCGGATTATTTGAAAGAGTGTTATTATTTTTGGATCATCTAAATGCACGAGCGAGATTTGCTGAAGTCTTAGCCTTAAGGAATTATTGTTTTACATCTTTCACAATATGTATGCATTTATTTATTTTAGAAGATTTTTGTTCAGTTGATAGGTACAGACGCCAGTACATCAAGCTACCCCTATCTGTCAAATTTCCCCAATTGAAAGTGAACCTTATGCTTTTGTGATAAAGTTCAAAATGTATTAAATAAATTTGATAGATTGGGGTAGCTGGATGTGCTGGCGTCTGTACAATCAGCGCATGCCACTTTCCGTCGACACTCTTCACTTCCGACATCGTTTTTATTTCCTAGGCAGTAAACGCCATTTTCGTACTGCAAGGATAGTAGTACGCTGACGTTGGCACCACTGTGCTCACAATGTATGTAAATTAACAACTTTATACTATTGTGATTCCTTCAAATTGATCTACTTATAACTATATTTAGCTACAATATCTACATGTTTACACCCAGATTTGATCATAAATTGATAATCTAAATAAATATTTATTCTAAAATATATAAGGTTGACTTTCGCTTATCATCTATCATTGAGCAAACTTGACGCGATTAACATAAGAAAACTGCCCATTATATAAAGCGTTCCAGGGATCGACGCGAGTAGTCTGTACCGCTCCTCTGTAAAAAGAAAAAACGAATTTAATATCATGAACAATAAAGTTAATTTTTGCTTGAATATTTAGCATCTCAAAGGACAAAAAAGATTATACTCGACATATTTTAGTCATAATGAAATACTAATCATTATTAGGATTGTCTCTAAAATCGATTTAATATTTCCCCAAAATAATGTCAATAAAAAATAGTAGCATAAGCAGATTAAAAATACAAACATACATTGTTTCATTAATAACCAACAAATATCCTCTAACCTAACAATACAACATATAACTTAAATAGTACGGGACATAATTTAGAAATGGGTACCTTGTCTAATATAAAAAAGAACTTGCGAAACCGATTAACCAATCAGGCGTTCAAATAAATAAAGGATAAAAATTACATAATCAATCTTTAAATCGGTTTCAACGTTGACAATCGATTCCGGACCATTTATGACGTCACATGTGCTCATGGAAGCCTAACGATTGATTAAGTAATTTTTAACGTTTATTTATTTGAACGCCATTTAAGAAATCGATGTTCGGCGACTTAGCCGGTAGAGCCCCAGACTTACGAATCTAAACCTTGAACTCATTTCTAAATACTACCTTAAGTATTACACACTACTTAACTAAATTAAACAATTTATTACTAATACTAATAGTGATAGTGATAGACTCACAATCTAGTTAAAACTGGTATCTACAGAATAATTAATAAGTCATTTTATTGTTATACTATGTGAAAATGGGAATTACAGGCGTGAAAACTATTCGATGTAATAACTAATAAAATAAAATTGTACTTATCGTTTGACATGGAATCATGTATGGAGACCACGGCACGAAGTCATAATGCCAAACACATCACTATTGAAACACAACCCCATGAAAATGTTACCCAATAAATTGAGAAGCGATTTAAATCGAAATCGTTACGTGAATTTTTTATCTACATTTTTATATAATTCCTGTTCAACCTCCAAATTGGTTGTTCTGATAAATTATCATTAAATCACTGTAGAGTTAAAGAAATTATATTTCAATTAGATGTATGATACATGTTCAAGATATATGTTCTACCTTAACAGATGTACAGTCCCCAGCACATCGAGCTACACCAATCCGTCAAATTTCTTTTATAGATTTTTAACTTTATCACAAAAGCATAAGATTCACTTTCAATTGGGCAAATTTGACAGATTGTGGTAGCTTGATGTGCTTGAGTCTGTATAATAGGAATAACCAAGACATGCACCTTTAAAGATTATTCATATTTCTCAAATTTTAATTTAAACCTTACGTATACAGATAACTTGTGCTTTAACCCCCGACGCAAAAAGAGGGGTGTTACAAGTTTGCGTGTGTGTCTGTGTGTGCGTGTGTGTGTGTATGTCTGTGTCGGTCTGTGTGTGTGTGTGTGTGTGTGTCTGTGTCAGTCTTCGGTCTGTGTGTGTGCGTGCGTGTCTGTGTGTGTGCGCGCGCGCGTGTGTGTGTGTGTGGCATCGTAGCTCACAAACGAATGAAACGATGCGGTTTTTTTATTTGAAAGCCAGTTTCGTTGCGTTGTTTCTTAGCTATGTTTGGTTAATATCGGTCCAGCAGTGTTAGAGCTATTTTCCCAAATGCTGTAATTATAGTTGGGAGTAGGGGGTTTTCTAGGTTACGTTAGAATTATCTTGTTTTAAGGATAATTCAGACACAAATACAATTTCATCAATACTTATTAATTTCTATTTATAAAGAAATATATACCCACTATTAATCCACGTTATAATAATAAATAAATAAACGGCTATTTCTAAAGTTATCGTAATTGTAAAACAATGTAATTGTGTCTATAAAATTATTATGTTGTAATACATTTATACCACATACTAAACTTTATTAAATAGCAAATTAAATCATAAACTATAACAGCTAGAGGATTACCTGCACTTAAATTGAGATAAGAATTAATTGGTCGAAACATAAAATAACGTCGTAGAAGAATTTACACAAGGGTATGTACATATTAAATAATTCTAGTTAATCCTGATACTTACAATTATTATAATTACTAATAGGTAAATAGTAAGCTCGAATGTACTTGGTGGCCTAGGAGTTGACGTTCAAACGCAAAATATAGACACTTTATGATGAGAAGTATCCGAACCATAAACCATAATCTCCCCATTTTTGTTTGATACTTTGGAAATTTATGAGACCTGAGCTCAAACCCTAATTGTGAACTTTCGAATATCTAAGTCAGTTCTGCAATGATTAGATACTATAGAGAGACCATACTTTTTAGGGTATTAGGTTAAACTATTGAATAGAAATGTTTAACAGAACGAAAAAAAAACGAAAATTGACGTTAGGTGAACGAAAAAAATCATTAAAAAATTATATCTCGAAAACTACGCAAAATCGTAGAACATTCATGGGAGTGATTCGGATACTCCTCATCTCCTGGACCACCCTATATAAATTATATTACTACAAAGTTTCATCAAAATCCGTTCCGTCTTCTTTGCATGAAAGATTGACAAACATCCATACCTCCATACTGACAAACTTTCGCATTTGTCATATTAGTAGATCTAATAAAATGAATGGTATCAAGTGCTCGTATCCAAAATGATTATATATTCTGACTATGTAGTTTACTCGTATGTAACCGAGAGAAAATCAGCATCATGCTAGAATTTTTTGAACTAGTCTAATTAATATACTGTCCGGAGAGCTTACCGGACAAAATAATTATAAACTAGTATTCTAAAACTAAATATACCCTGTATCTTTTCTAAAACAAAATGGTTATAGCTACAGTAGGGCCAATTTAATAGATCACATTTGACATCTGTCAGTTACTAATAAAGGGAATTTAATGACCTTATTTGGTAATTATTACAATTAAGTATAATAATAAAATAAACCAATCGCAATTGAAAAAAAATAAGCAAATGTGCGAAAACTAAAAAATAAATAATATTCTATGGCCACCGGTTAAGGTTACGTTGTTGAATTTTGATGAAGTGTCAAATGTGATATATTAAATTGGCCCTACTTTAATTCAGTCTTTTTCCATACAAATTTTCCAGTGGTACATTTATTTTTTTATTTAAACTTATGCACCAAGAATATTGTACATAGGCGGACTTAATGCAATAGGCATTATCTACGAGTCAACCTTTGGGTGGTGCGGAGAGACTACGGCACTAAGATTATCTAATATAATTAACAACTAGCCGTGCCCTGCGGTTTTTACATTTTATTAAAATAGCTCCAGCCCTTTAGTCGTGAAGAAGTAACAAACATACACACTCCCACACTAACAAACTTTCGCCTTTATAATATTAGTGTGATATAATTAATTGAATTGTTTATTTATATGTATAAACACTATTATATAACATAATCTTTCTTATATATCTATTCGAGGACATTCTTACATATGAATTAGTAGGCAGGTTCTAAATGGACTCTATCCACTTAATATTATGGGAATAAATTAAATTCTAAATACTAAAAATGGTATATCCTTTGTTGGAATGCAAATGAATTAAATGTTTTATGTTGGCTGGTCAGTATTGGGCCAAATTAAAAGTAAACGAACACAGAGAATAATGTACAAAAAATACCGTTAAAACAATGACTTGTCATGCAAACGAAACACTTCAATAATCATGCAAAATAACATCCAAGGAATAACCAAAAATAAATAAGACCCAAAAGGATAAATAAATAATTTTATTCAATATTCAAGTTAATACCAGTCTTATTTTAATGTTAGTAAAAAACAATTTCGTATGACAACACAATCCTAGCTTGCTAAGAAGACAGTTCCTGTCATATTCTTTTAAGTGTTGGATTTAGCGCATAAAATAGTTAAGCCTACATTTTAATCTGAGTTTATTTATGTATACATACGTCTAGTTTTGCTGTATATTATTAATAACTGCCAAATACACATAAAGAGACAGAGGATAGTTATTTATTGTTGTCATAAATACTCCCAAATTAAAATTAGCTTGAATGAAAACAGTCTTTTATTCTCAATCGGTTACATTTAGCATTGCTATATACAGGTTGGCCGAGGAGATGACGTTTAAACGCAAAATTTTGATAGTTTATGATGAGGAGTAGGTATGCGAATCACCCCCATGTATGTTCTAGATTTTACGTAGATTTCGAGATTTTTTAAATAATTTTTTCGTCGAATCGTCGTAAATTTCACCTAACGTCAGTTTTCGATTTTTTTCCCGTTCTGTTGAACATTTCTGGTTCAGTTTTTTAGTGATAACTAATTTGCATAGTTTAATCTAACACTCAAAAAAGTACGGTTTATCTAATCATTGCAGAACTGACGTAGAATTTATTCGAAAGTTCAAAATTAGGGTTTTCGCTCAGGACTCACAAATTTTCAAAGTATAAAAAAAACGCAAAATCGTAGAACATACATGGCGGTGATTCGGATACTCCTCATCATAAAGTATCTAAATTTTGCGTTTGAACGTCAACTCCTCTGCCAGCCTGTATGTAGTTTATTTAATTATATTATTATATCCTTCCCTTAAATATCTGTAATTTAAACAAATAATTCAAATTGTTTTAAAGGAAGCTAATCTAGCTGCAAAAGCTACGTAATACCGATTTAAAAAAAAAATCTCAATATTATGTATGTAGATTTTAGTGAGAATAAAAATAATTACAATTACTTTAAATCATTATATTATGCGCTTAACACCAACAATACTATATAACAAACACCATGGTAACCAAATAACTAAACATACACGAATTTCGACTTCAAACGAATATCACAATAGTATCCTCAAAAAAAAAGAGATAAAATACTTTCAATTTCGTAAACAGGTACTAAATTAAGTACAACAATTTAATTTCAGCCAAATAATATTTTAATTTCTAAATAATGTAATTTCAACGCCTGTAATTCCTATAGTTTCACAAATGACTATATTCCTGGCCTTGGTACTTTTACCAGTCATTAGCGACATGAGTACTATGTGGAAATTCAAGATGTCAGCGGAAATTATGACACGAAAGTTGTTGAAATACATAAGGCAAGTCTATCACTAACAAGTACAATTCATATTTTAGTAGAAAACAGTTTTAACCTCGGATTTAAGCCATATTTAACTGCAAAACAGTAAATATCGTATAAAAGAAAATTCTCAAGATTATATAAGCATATAATCACTTCATACATATTATAACTTCTGGGATTCCTAACGAGCTTAACTTAACCATGAATTTCACTTCGGTAGAAAACATTGGCCCTTCATACAAAGGGCGTCACAGATTGGCATGTTTGTATAAGAAGATAAAAAAGTATAAAATAACTACTTAAGTTTGGACCATCAAGACGTACTCATTACTCAATTCAATTCTTCAATAATGGCTTTTATGAAGGATCCACCATAAATGTCAGGGTGTAGTGATAGGGCGCCAAACCAAGGTTGTCAAACGCATTGCAGACACATAATTTAAAAATGTCTGAATGTACTTTGTGTCCCTCAATTATATGTTGTAAAGTACCACACAACATAGGGAATAATTTTCCTAGTGCGGGCTTTGTCCTAAAAAAATCAGTGACATATGTCATATTTTGCTGACAATCGCAATAAAAAAAAGATCATCAACCTTCGGACACTAATTACATTTCACATACGTCATTTGAGTCCTAATAATCATTAAACGCTATACTAAAAATAACTAGGTAACGATATAATCTATATATTCGTTGTAATAATGTAAAGACAATTATGACATGTAATATATTTTTTTGTAATTTTTCTTTTATGTAACAGCTTAAATAATCGTAACTTTATGAGCTTAATGTTTTTTATTTGTCTTTTTCTTACTTATTATTATTATTAGTAGTACTCCTTTATGACTAATTAATTTAATTATTTAACTAAGAATAGGTTTATCGTCATAGTTCGGAATCTATTAAACACGACTCGCGTACACCTAGCCTTTTATCAACCGAAATATAAGTCTTTTTCAGCCAAATACGGAACAAGCCATACGTAATTAAATGACAGCGTGTACACTACTACCAACATAATGGCATACATTACTCATTGCTTTAGCAAGCACACTCAGTGGAATTTCTCACCAGTTATCCGGACAATACGTTAAAATAGGCACCAACATTCAAATAGTTACGTGAACGATCGTAAACGAATGAAATGACCATATAAAGTTCAAAAACCTCAATACAAATCGGTTTCTACATGCCGTAACTTGAACAAGCGGGCTAAAGTCTTGGCACGTTGGATAAAGGCAAACATATATACAGTTGAAGGTCCGAGACAGTCGTCGGAACAGATATCAACCAAAATCTTCGCTGTTTCGGTTTTGGTACACGCGAGCCGGATTAAAGAGATAAAGTCCTAATTCCAACTTACATCCGCTAAACTAATTTCACTATGGGTGTTCTCTGAAAATTTCTTTTGAAAAGGGTAGGACATTGAATGTAATCCATTCGTACAGAAGTAAAATAAATACCATATCTGCACTAATAATGCGCTTCGTACTATTTTGACAGTTTTAAAAATGTATCTACTGTTATTATCATAACACTCACCCATTTAATCTCGTTTGAGTCGAAAAGCCAGAATTGGAGCAAATTCCGACTAAATTTTAATATAAATATCTAATTTATACATATAAACTTTATAATTTTATTCGGACCGCATAATATGTAGAACGGTTTTAAAATGACGCTTTTAAAAATTACATAAAAGTAACGTTCTAGTCGTCAATTTTTATTTCGATATATGATTAAAAAGCAAAACTTCTATATTCGAATTAGTTTAGGACGATGTCTATTAGAATTAGGGTCTTAATACATATATAATCACTAATATTAATTAGTTTCTTTGTTTTAAGGCGGTGTTAAACAGTATTTTTAATTATATATTTATTAAAAAAACAACGCAACTATATTAGAATTAGATTAGACGATGTCGATTAGAATTAGGTTTGTTTGTTTTTAGGCGTTGTCAAAAAGTATTTAACTTTATTAGAATTAGTTTAAACTTAGTCCATTAGAATTAGGGTCTTAATATATGTTCACTATTATTAATTATTTTCTTTGCTTTTAGGCGTTTCTTGGATATTTGGTGAAAAAGCAATACAACTATATTAGAATTAATTTAGGCGATGTCTATTAAATTTGGGGTCTAATATATATTCACTATAATTAATTATCAGTTTCTTTGTTTTTAGGCGTTGTAAAATTTTTTTTTTTTGATATTATCGAAAAAGCAATACAACTATATTAGAATTAGTTTAGGCGATGTCTATTAGTATTGGGGTCTAATATATATTCACTATTATTAATCATCAGTTTCTTTGTTTATAGGCGTTGTAAAAAAGTGTTTCTAATTTCGATATTTGGTGAAAAAGCAATACAACTATATTAGAATTAGTTTAGATGACGTCTATTAGAATTGGGTCTAATATAATAATATATTTATAATTATTAATGAGTTTCTTTGTTTTTAGGAGTTGTAAAAAACTATTTTATTTTCGATATTTGGTGTAAAAGCAATACAACTATTAGTTTAGATGACGTCTATTAGAATTGGGGTCTAATATATATTCATTATTATTTAAGTTCATATTAATAATATATCTTTGTTAAGATATTACGAATAATGTCTTTTGAGCGTGTTTAAACTTAAAACCTTTCATATATCTAAAAAGATTATTCGAAGTAATAAGTCCATAAAATCATGTTAGGAACTTTACTGCGAGTTTACTTTAAGCCTCCATAATCAAACAAATTATATCTAAATAAACCTACATTAAGAAAAACAATTAAGACAATTTACGTTAAATTGGTATTCGAAAATTTGTTGTAAATGGATTTGAATAACTCAGGTATTTTGTCCAAATTTATTTTTTTACTCAGCCCTGTGAAAGTAGATGATAGAACCACCGTCTCCGTTTTAACGGGTTCTACAACAATAGGATTATCATCACAATCAAATATAATCTCCGGATCATTCTCAATGATTTCCTCAATCGACTCCCAGTTAGTGAGTATCTTTTTCTCGGGAGGGCAGCACTTACACATGCCATAATCACATTCTTGTTTTCTCATAAAGTAATCAGCATCGTCTAAGATGGTATGCTCGGACTTCTTTACTTTGGCGAGAACAGAGAACTTTCTAGCGGAATATTTAAGAAGTTCTTCTACATGTGGGTTCACTGTATCTTCGACCTTATTTTCAAGTAACTTAAGGTCTAGACTATGGCTATCTAACAGAGAGTTTTTGCGGCTATCGGGTGGGGAATTAGCTTCAACACTTTGCTGTGTTGCCATGCTATTTTTTCGTTTGGCCTGACCTGTCATAGCGATTGATTTTTTTGTTGTTGCCCAGCCGAGCGAGCGTTGGACTGCCATCTTCCATTTCGTGTATCTTGCATCGCGATCTGGAAATAACAGTATACTTAGAATTTCGTTGAATAATAGAAAATAATACTATAAACCTATAAAATAAAATAAAAAAATATCTACTATATCACCGTAGCCTAGTTGGTAGTGCTCCTGCCTACGAAGCTGGTGGTCCTGGGTTCGAATCCCGGGAAGTGCAAATATTTGTGTGATGAGCACGAATATTTGTTTCTGAGTCATGGATGTTTTCTACGTATTTAAGTATTTATCTATCTATATAAGTATGTATATCGTCGTTTGTAACCCGTAGTACAAGCTTTGCTTAGTTTGGGGCTAGGATGACCTGTGTGACATTGTCCCTATACAAAAAAAAAAAAAAAAAAAAAACGCGAAGGTTCGTAAATATGGATGAATGTTTGTTACTCTTTCACGTAAAAACTACCGAATGGATGAACATCAGAATAACACACAGGCTACAATTTATAAAGATATTGCGTGAATTGTCCAAAATATGACTGAATATGATAAGAAGTAGAAAACAATCTACCACCTGCGAGCTATTCCGGCGTGCACTGCCAAAACCGCTAGAGGTACACATCCTACTAATATTATAAATGCGAAAGTTTGTGAGTATAGATGTATGGATGTATGTTCGTTACTCTTTTACGCCAAAATTACTTTAACGCGGGTGAAACCGCGGGGCATAGCTAGTAGAAAATAAACCAGAGAAGAAGAAGAGACTGTTGAGTTTGTGATTCTATGGAAAGTTAGTCAACAAAATGTTTGCGGTGTTATATGTTATCTCTTCACGTGGTGCGCAGCGGCTAAGACAGTCGCCTCTCCACTTGATGTCCGGGTTTGATTCCCGCGCAGTTCAACTAGTTGTGTGACCAATAAACAGTTGCCTGAGTCTAGATATACTTGGTGTCAGTCTGTTATATGATTGTAAAGTACCCCGCGACATAGGGATTAAGATTACCTATTGCGGGCAATGACTTTAAAAACATTAAAATTAGTAAGATTCGGAACCCTTACATGACTACAAAACTTGAGAGGTGTCAAGGGACACCCGGATGGAACGAAGTTATTTCTTATTATTTATTATGTACAAAAAACCTGTATACACTCAACAAAAATAATCGTCGCGACACCACACTATTCAATGCGAAATAGAAATGAAAATATCTGGCTTGCTTTCTATAAGAGAGAGAGAGAGAGAGAGAGAGACAGAGAAACATGCACACGCGACACAGCTGCAAAAAGTGTCGTGACAACTTTTCGTGAGAATTTTTTCCGTCTAGCCACCTTTCACAACGCGCAATAAGGAACTTCGTTTCAAAAAAAAAGAAAAAGTCCGCGAATTGGACTTGTTGTGATTGTGTGGCATATTGATGTCATCAAGCTTACCGTCGTCAGTAGTGGTGGGCAGGAAGGTGTCTGCTTGTGTAGCGTGCGCAGTGAAAGACTCCAAGCTCCATACGTCTGCGGCCACACCAGCTACTACCGCTACGCCCAACGCTGACATGTCCCAAGATTGTGCTCGCACTGTATACAACAAAATAGTGGTCAATTTTTGGGTATTAGCCCGTTAACTGGTAGTGGCAATGTTTCCACCATATTTTGACCTCTCTTGGTATGTAATAAGAAATATGTAGTAAAAATATAGCTAAAACTATAAATTTTGATAATTAAACTTAAACATAATCTCTTTGACAATAACTTAATACAAGCTAGCTACATATCATTGCTATTATAAAATAAATTTTATAAATGTTTTCATACTATCCGTGTACCCAAATATTTATGTAACTAGCAATAATACTGTATACATAATTAAATTACTACAAACATGTTCTGACTAAATAGTCAGAACATGTTTGTAGTAATTTAATTATGTGTAGACTTTTAAAAAGCGCTTGTAAATACAAGCGCTTTTATAAAGTCTACGTGAATAAAAACCTTTTTTATTTATTTATTATTTTAATCAAAATCAATCAATTAGAAACATACTAATAGTTAAAGGGTTAAATGTTTTTTTGACATATAATATGTTTGACACCTTCTGTCTACAATCCTTGTGTCACAGACAATATAGATACAGATAGATATCATAAACAAAATTACATACGAATAAAAAATACCATATTTTGAACTCTCTTGGTTTGTAATAAGAATCAAAATCAATCCATTAGAACCCTACCTATACTAGTTAAAGGGTTAAATGTTTTTTTGACATATGATTTATTTGACACAGCCCTTCTGTCTACAATCCCTGTGCCACAGACAATATAGATACAGATAGATATCACAGACAAAAGTACATACAAATAAACAAATGTTGGTCTTTTTAAAATACATTACATCAAACAATGATCACGATATAATTCAGTACAGACGCCAGCACATAAAGCTCCCCAATTTGTCAAATTTCCCCAATTGGTGAACCTCATACTTTTGTGATAAAGTTGAAAATCTATAAAAGAAATTTGACAGATTGGGGTAGCTGGATGTGCTGGCGTCTATACTTCCTTAGTTATTAATCCTTATTAGGAGGTCTATAAGGGATGTTTTCATGAAACAATTGCAAGTGCAAGTGTAACCAACCAATTAATTTAAATAAAACAATAGAGGGTACTTACACACAGGTATACCAGTAAGATCAGCTTGCAACTGCATCAGCAGATCGTTGGAAGTCATCCTGCCGTCAACGTGAAGCTTCGACAACGGCATACCGCAGTCTTTGTTCATAGCTTCCAAGATATCCCTGTACCAAAGAATAGTTAATAATATATCGGTTTCATCATCAGGATACCTTTTCTATTTCTCACCCTCCTCTACAGCAATACAAACTACAGAAAAAACTCTTTTTTTATTAGATCCGCTAAATGTTACAATAAGTTGGTTGACTTTTCTGATCTTGACTTATTCACAACCAAGCCACATGTATTCAGGCATACACTTACTAAACATTGGTTCGAATTGGTTTAATAACTGTGTTGTTTTATCAAGTGTAATTGTATAGTTAAGCATAATATCTCTATCTCATTTTCGTTGTCTTATAGTATCTCATATTAAGCAAACAAACTTTTTTTGTATTCATTTGCAAAAACATATAATTGGTTATTAGTTGTTATAACCTGTCTCTTATCATAATACTGTTTATTTTCCTAATAAAATAAAAAATAAATAAATCATCATCATCATCACCAGGCGCCCATAGGCAGATGCTCTCCCCGGTCCGTAAGCAATTAGGCTCGCGGTCAGTCCATAGATGAGTGACCACCAAAGTGGTTTAATTTCTGAGCGTCTCCGTGCTTCGGAGGGCACATTAAGCTGTCGGTCCCGGTTGTAGCCAATAGGCATAACAGAACCATATCAGAAGCCTACTGGGCGGCTTGAACAACTCTCTAGGGTAACCACTGCCCATACGATAAGTAAGTAAGATCATTATCATGTCAGCAGATTGACGTCTACTGCTGGACAAAGGCCTCCCCAAAAGAATTGCACAATGGAGTTGTGTTCATCATTTAGAGGGATATGCCATAATCGCCACGCTTGGCAGACGGGTTGGCGAGCGCAGTATGATGGTAGTACACAGGGAGACGCTGCTGCCCGTTCTCTGGGAGATATACCCTCGGGTCAACTTCTACGCCCCCAACTACACGGGATGATGTGGGGTGGCGATATTCTTTGCCGACAGCTAAACAGCATTAATCAAGCCAAAGATACAATTTTCAATGCCCGGGTTTGATTTGATTTATGATTTTGACTTGCTGACTAATGTTGTGACGATTATCGTATAGACCAATTTTTTTTTATTGTACTAATTATTTATTTGTTATGTTTCATTTAAGTATATTTTTGATTTATTGCCATTCTTTAGACGTTAACAGCCTTATTTATAAACGCTAGTTAAATTTAAGCCGGCCGCTTAGCCATGGGTTATTGAAATTTTCATTTAAAACCGTCAAAATTTAAACCACGTCGGACACTGGTTTAAACCTTATTTAAATATGGCGGATTTTATTTGCATCAGCTGACGTTTTGTTTGACGTTTGTTTGTGAATGGAGGTTTTATGGAAGTTATTATCTGTTTTAATTTTTAAAATAAATACTGAATTCCAGTTGGATTCTTATCATAAACTTCCAAATCCACCGAAGAAATTCAAAAGTTCTTGAATGCACTGTTACGATCATAGATCTATCATTCCATTTCTACCATAGAGAAAAATAGATTGACACATAATCCGATCTAGTCGATTAATTTTGGTCAAGCTCTATACCAGTCCCAGAAAAGTTGACAGAGTAAAATAAAATGACGTTACTTCGCTGGGGAACCTTTAAGTAGGGCTTTTAAATAAAGAAGTAGTTGAGCGGGGTTCAAGTGGTTGAGCAGGGTTTAGCTGAGACGTGGTTAAGCGGCGGATCACAGCATTATCTTCTATCTATACAAATATCTATACAAATAAATAAAATTGGAGTGTCTGTTTGTAATATTGAAATGACCGGTTTTTACTACATAAATATGAATATATATACGGTACATACACCGAAATAACATTTTTTACAATTTTTGTCTGTCTGTCTGTCTGTTTGTTCCGGCTAATCTCTGAAATGGCTGGACCGATTTTGACGGGATTTTTATTGGCAGGTATCTGATGTAATAAGGAGTAACTTAGGCTACTTTTATTTTAGAAAAAGTCTTTTATTTTACAAAAAACGTAAATAAAACGAAATAAACTAATTAACACGCGGACGAAGTCGCGGGCACAGCTAGTTTTAAATAAGAACGTTAATATATTTTCATGACATGTAAGAAATCTTACCAATTAATGACTATTTGACAGTGGTGGGCGGAACACGAAAAAAATGCTCAAGAAGGGGTAAATAGATAGCCCTCCTTAAGTTTCTTCTACTATTTATATAATAACTTGTATAAGTATTATACATACCTCGTCTGAAAGCATACAGCCTCCAAACCAGCTCTTATGATGTGATTTTTCGTGGTAAAAGCAGTCAAGCCACAAATTATTCTGTAACAAAACAATCGGTTATAAGTTTTATTAACATTATATTAATGAAATATGTTAAATTTATCACACTATTATTATAAAGTGAAAGTTTGTGAGTGTGTGAATGTATGAGTGTGTGTGTTTGTTACTTCTTCAAGCTAAAACTACCGAACAGATTTTGATGAAACTTTGTAGTAATATAACTTATATTATGTTGAGTCTTAGTTACTCTAATAAAGAAAGTTCTATTCTATATACCCGAATAACACATAGTACACACTATAATTTATAAGCATTAACGCGGGTAAAAGCGCGGGGCACAGCCAATTAAGTATACATTGAGTCAAAAAAGTATCGGGAATCGATGATTTGTTTATGGTTCCAAATTCAAATTTTTGTTGTTTTTTTTTGTTTTTGTTAGATTGGCACAACTGTTTTCCATTTTGGCGCATTTTTTGAGTTGCATCTGTTATTTATATTGAATACAGTGCTGGTTTTAGTAATATCATATATATAGTGTGTATTGCGAATTTCATAATGGACAAAAATATCGAACAAAGAGTTTTGTCTTAAATTTTGTATCGCCAATGGAATTTCGTGTTCGGAGTCACTGAAAATGTTACAGAAGGCTTACGGTGAATCGACTTCATCAAAAACTCGTGCTTAAGAGTGGTTCAAAGCGTTCAAAAGCGGTCGAGATGTGATGAAAGATTCGCCTCGCTCTGGCAGGCCATCAACGTCTGCAACTGAAGTTAACATCGCAAAAGTAAAGGAAATTGTGACCGAAAATCCTCATTCAACTCTGAGAGAGATAGCCGCCGAACTTTCTGTATCTCACGAGTCGATTCGTACCATTTTAACTAATCATTTGGGTATGAAACATGTTGCCGCTCGGCTAGTCCCAAAAGATCTGAATTTTCTCCAAAAACTTAATCGCATGAAAGTCGCTGAGGACATGGTAGAACGAGTCAATTCCGACCCAACATTCATGAAACGCATTGTTACTGGTGACAAGATGTGGGTTTACGAGTTTGACATGCAAACTAGTCAACAAGCTTCGGAGTGGCGCCTTCCAACTGAACCGAAACCGAAAAAACCACACCAAAGTCGATCAAAAGTCATGTTGACTGTTTTCTTTGGCTATCGCGGTGTTGTGCACTCTGAATTCTTACCGGAAGTTAAATAAAGAATATTATTTGAGCGTTATGCGGCGTTTAAGAGAGCAAATTTCGTCGAAAAAGGCCAGATTTGTGGAAAGAAAATTCTTGGATTTTGCACCACGATAATTCGCTTTCGCACAAGGCCATCATTGTGAACGAATTTTTGACCAAACACTCAACAAATACCATCCAGCAACCACCATATTCACCAGATTCAGATTCTTTTTCCTAAACTCAAATTACCACTTCGTGGTACCCGTTTTCAATCGGTAGAAGACATAAAGGAGAATTCGCGGCGAGAACTGAACTCAATTCCGAAAGCAGCGTTTAAAAAATGTTTTGATGAATGGATTATTCGTTGGCGTAAGTGTATCGTTTCTGAAGGAGCATACTTTGAAGGTGATAAAATAAATTTGGATGAATAACAAACATTTTGTATATTATTGATCTTTTCCCGGTACTTTCTTGACAGAGTAGTAACTCTCGGTTTGCGGTATAAAACACTAGACTTACTATATGTTCCTTATCAGTTTTTTTAAGGAGTACAGCTCAAATAGTACATAATTAAGGTTAAAATACCTCATTTTCAGTAAGAACATTCCAAACCCTCTCGCATCTTTAATTTTTTAATGATTTATTTATCACGACATACTTATTTATCATTACAGGTTTACACCCAATGCGATAATTATTTACAACACTAATACCTACTGTAAATAAACTACAACATATCATATTATTGACAAAGAACCTTACTTAATTAATTATTCTATTGTTTTCTTGGAATTGTTTTTTTTTTGTGCAGAGCGCAGAAAGTGTCTGCGGGTTGGGTATTTCGGACTCGCACCGACTAAACCTAACCTGCCGGGTATGGTGCCCCCCTTTTGCGCCATGTCCCAGATGGTCGGGACACGTACCCTGGTAGGACTCTTGCTGGCCCTCCCTATTTGCAGACTCCTATTGCTATTGTTTCTTTGACGGTCACCGTAGCCTAGGTGGTAGTGCTCCTGCCTACGAAGCTGGTGGTCTTGGGTTCGAATCCCGGTAAGTGCAAATGTTTGTGTGATGAGCACGAATATTTGTTTCTGAGTTATGGATGTTTTCTATGTATATAAGTATTTATCTATCTATATAAGTATGTATATCTTCGCCTGGTACCCATAGTACAAGCTTTGCTTAGTTTGGGGCTAGGATGATCTGTGTGACGTTGTCCCGAGATATTATTATTATTCTTTGATTTCCTGTATGCATTTATTGCATATTAAATTTTATTATTTTTTTATTCTATTTTATTATAAGTGATTAAGTATATTCTTACCCTCTAGCATCTTTCCTCCAATAAGGCGCATATAGTCCACTGAAGGCTGGCACAAAGTACACATCTCCAGTAGAAAACACTTGTCCTGCTATATGCTCGGTATCTTGTGGGATATCTTTAATTAATCTTAAATTATCACGGAGAAATTTCATCGCGCCGCCAGCTACTGCTATGGATCCTGTGGAAAACATCAAAAGTTAATTTCGAACTAGGTTTTACGGCCTCATCGGATATATATTTTTGCTAAAGACAACGCCCGCAATTGGGAAAGTACCCCTGAGTCGCGGGGTACTTTACAAACATACTAATAGCTAGTATGTTTGGATGGACACCGTTTGGGTAGCAACAACCGTTGCCAAGTTGAGTAGACAACGCGTCAAATTCCTGCATAACGCGACAAGAAATATTATATATTATTAAATACAAGCTGCGCCCCGCGGTTTCAGCCGCGTTTAAGTAGTTTCGGCGTAAAAGAGTAACAAACATACATCCATACGTCTGTACTCACAAACTTTCGCATTTATCATATCAGTAGGATGTGTACCTCTAACTGTTTTGGCAGTGCACGCCGGAATAGCTCGCAGATGGTAGATTTTTCCTACTTACTTGACACTTATCATCATATTTTGGACAATTCACACAATATTTTCATAAATAGTAGCCTATGTATTATTCTGATGAATAAGCTATATTATTGTAAAGTTTCATTAAAATCCATTCAGTAGTTTTTACGTGAAAGAGTAATAAACATGCATCCGTCCATACTTACAAACTTTCGCGTTTATAATATTAGTAGGATAATTGACGGACACAAAGTACATCAAAACTCAGGATAACTATTTATGGTTCACACAAATAGTTGGCGTGCGCGGGAACCGATCCCGGGACACGGAGTGGCGAGGCAACTGTCTTAATCGCTACGCCACACGTGCAGTCAAAAAAGGCGGGCAGAGACTCCAGCCGTCTATTAAATAAGGTTTCATACTAAGCAACTCGTAACAGAGACCCATGCGGAGCAATATAAATGCTATCATTTTTTTTCTTCTCGCATATTTTTTTTTTTCATTTTCTGCCGCTGGGGTAGAACGGTTCTCTAGTGGCGACCACGAATCGGAAGACGCAACGTGGGCAGGCCCTTACAAGGTGGTCCCATGAACTTGTAAGGGTCGCTGGAAGTCGCTGAATGCGGATAGCGGGAGACCGGCAGTTATGGAGATCTTTGGGGGAGACATTTGTCTAGTAGAGGGGCGTCTTTCGGCTGATACGATGATTGAAATAGTATCCACAGCAAAACGTTTACACTGGAGCTCAGCATACATATTTCATCATCATAACAGCCGAAAGAAATCCACAGCTAGGCAAGCCTCCCCCAAGAATCATCTTGGGGGATATGCCATAATCGTTTGGCAGAATGGCTGGCGATCGTAGTAAGATGGGCATTGTACTCAGAAGGAAGCTGCTGCCCGTCCTCTGGTTGATATTCCCACGGGTCGACTTCTACGCCCCCCCACGGGATGTGATGGGGTGATGGTATTCGCCGCCTGCACCACACAGCGTACACAAATAATTAGATAAAGGAAAATAAAACGGAGAGGACATTATTCTATCAATATTTTTTTTTAAACCGATCACCCTTGGAGAGAAATTCCTGTGTCGCGGAGAACATTCAAAAGTCGATCACAACGTCAACTTACTTACTTATCATATGGGCAGTGGTTACCCTAGTGTCAGAGTTGTTTAAGCCGCCCAGTAGGCTCTGCCGTGGCTTAACGACTGTTGTCTAATGACTACAACCGGGACCGACAGCTTACCGTGCCCTCCGAGGCACGGAGACGCTCAGAAATTAAGCCACTTTGGGGGTTACCCATCTATGGACTGACTACGAGTCTAGTTGCTAAACCACGCCGATCGCTTACGGACCGGTGAGAGCAATTATTATTTTTTTATGTTGAACTACCCTCACAGCACAATTTAATTTATATTTACCTTCCAAAGCATACACCGCCGGTGTATCAGGACCCAACTTGTAGGCTACGGTGGTGACTAGTCCGTGTGTGGACTGGACTCGCCTAGTCCCAGTATTGTACAGTAGGAAGCAACCACTTCGGTAAGTATTCTTGGCTTGACCGGCTTGGAGACATTTCTGGCCGACTAAGGCAGATTGCTGGTTTCCCAAGATCTGTAAGAAGTATATACTTAATTTATTATCCATGTAATTGATTAATTTCATTCATGTTATGATTTCGATTTTGGGTTATCCTACATTATGTTTCTACTTTTTCTTATGTTTTATTATTATTCAAATAAGTATTGCCTAAAACGGTATTATTAATAATTTTTGGTCGCTGCGACACAAGCCTCAGCCTCAGTGCTCAGTGCGGAGACCGCTTATAATCATATTAATTGTTAATATTTTCTGTCAATACATTATTTCTTATCCTTATTTAATAAATATATTGTTGAGTACATCAACCGGCCGCGCAGCGCACCGTTTCGTCACCAGGGGGCGGGGCCACCGATTCCAGCCGAGTGCCCGTTCGGGCGCGCTCGGCAGTCAGCTGTTAGCCACGACATTGCGCTCGCGCATACATAACCTTTATATTTAAATTTATATTCATTGTACCGTTACGATAACGCGAATCTGTATTGTGGTAATTAATATATACATCAATAATATACAGTCCACTGATTTTACAACACCTGTTATCGAACCTACATTGGCCTACGGGTCGAACATATATATAGCGTTGTTTGTTGAGTTTCCTATATTATCTTTTGGATTAACGCTTCAATGCGCTTCGACTCAGTGCTAGCATAAATTGACACTGAAAGTCACCATATTCAAATACAAACAATGCCACAGAAAAATTCCAATATTATAATTATTTTTGGAGCGATCTATGTTTTGAACCCAGTACCTTACAGAAGTGCACACCAACAGACAGTTAAACATTTTAATAAACAACGAAATCTCATGCACTGCACGGTAGGGTAAAAATAATTGACGATTCCACACAAATGTAATATTTTAACGGAATAAATGAAATTAGATTTTTTGATTTTGTCAACTGATTTAAGTGAACCAGAATGGAAAGGACCTAACATAAAATGCATTACTTTTATTTAGTGCCGCGCATCATTTTACGCTGATATACATGATGTCATATGTGTGTCAATAAACACCAAGACATCAAGGCAATATAAATATATCAAACAAATCTGGTAACACGACGACGAATGACGTTAGTTTGTTTACTTACATATGACGTCAGACGTCATGATTGGTGTTTATATGACGTGAAAAATAGATTTTAAATATACGATTTTATTTGTTGGTTATCAAATATAAATCACTAGCTGTACCCCGTGGTTTCTCCCGCGTTAAAGTAGTTTTGGCGTAAAAGAGTAACCAACATACATCCATACATCTATACTCACAAACTTTCGCATTTATAATATTAGTAGGATGTGTACCTCTAGCGGTTTTGGCAGTGCACGCCGGAATAGCTCGCATATGGCAGATTTTTTCTACTTACGTGACACTTATCGTCATATTTTGCACAATTCACACAATATCTTTATAAATTTTGGCCAATGTGTTATTCTGATGTATAAGCTATTATATTGTAAAGTTTCATTAATATCCACACGGTAGATTTTACGTGAAAGAGTAACAAAGATCCATCCATACTTACAAACTATCGCGTTTATAATATAAGTAGGATAGTAGGAATAATATTCCATAAAAATATTTACAGTACGGTCTTTAAATAATAATAATTTTAATAGTACCCTGTACAATTGGTTGAGTGACAGATGTTTTTATTCGACGGATTAATTTCTTAAATATAAGTTTTAAAATTTGACATGCTTGTGATCTGTTAATTTTTAATGTAATGTTTTTGTCTAATACTCTTATAATGTTTTTACTTTATTATTTTGTATCGTCTTTTTGTGTTTGACATTTTATTTGTTTTAAATTATTTATATAATAATAATATCTAGGGAATTATTTATATTATAGTTGATATTCTTTAAAATTTTGCACGACATATCTATGTCAAATATAGTTGGATAAGTTTATAATGTACCTAACAACCCTGTACCTATATTTTAGCAAATAAATATTTCATTCATTCATTCATAAATTTTAGATTCTTTCATGATAATAGTCCGCATGCCAATTTCAACTGATATAAGAACTTCAAAATCCACATGACATACCCCAGATATCCTGATTCCATCCAGAATAGTGCCATCTTTCACCACACCGTATATTTCGGAGCTGCTCCTTATTTGTGGCAGTGTGTCGCGATGTATACCGAATAACCTGAACAAAAGACAGAAATATTATATTAGTTGGTAAGCTAGCAGTATAGTATTATTCAAATAAAATATAATCTTATGAGGCTCGTTGGAAGCCGCTATATGCGGTTAGCACCGGCAATAACATTTGTCTATGCATGAGACACTGCAGGTCCTATTCCTTGGTAGAAATAAAACCCGGAAATATCTGGATAACTGTTTTACTGCAATTAATTTAAGTGTTACCAAAATTACGTGTTGCTTGGCTGACGCCGATAGATTTGTGTCGACACTCATAAAAATAACATGTGGGTATAAAATATAAAAGTTGTCGATGAGTATAGTATTAAGTATTTTAACTATGGTTTCTATTGGAGAGGTGTTCAGGCCGCGACACGTTTAATTCGTACCTTAATATAGACAGAACCATTCAGACAATATGTAGTAAAAATATAGCTAAAATTTAATATTGATATAATTAAACCTACACATGATCCTTGACAATAACTTAATTTAAGTTAGCTAAATATCGTTACTATTATAAAATAAATCTTATTGTAAATTATTTAATACAATCCGTGTAGGTACCTAAATATCTATATGTACCTAGAAATAATTATAAATTAATTATATATTACTACGAACATGTTCTGACTATATACAAGCGCTTTTTTAAAGTTTACGTGAATAAAAACCTTTTTTATTTATTACTAGCTGTGCCCCGCGGTTTTACCTGCGTTAAATATTATAAATTATCATAGCTCCTCCTCCGTAGGTGCTAGCGTGATAATATGTAGCCTATATGTTGACCCGACCTCTAAGTAATATTCATACAAAATTTAAACGAATTCCATGCAGTACTTTTTGAGTTTAGCCCGGACATACATACAGACAAACAGACACACAGACAAAAAATCTAAAAACTATATTTTTGGCTTCGATGTCGATTGTAGATCACGCCCCAAGTATCGTTTAAAAAAAATATTCAATGTACAGTTTTGAGTTTCCTACGATTTTATCATATGTATAGATTTATTTTATTTTATTTATTTAATTGGGGGGGGGGGCTTTGTCCAGCAGTGGACGTTTATCCGTTTATTTAAATCTTCAATGTACAACGCTGACTTAGTATGGCCAAACTCTACCTGTCAACCTTGTTGCAGAGAAGAACATGGTATTTAACTGGTCTGATTGTCTAGCGGCTAGCGACACGGAATGGTATTTAACTGGTCTGATTGTCTAGCGGCTAGCGACACGGAATGCTAAGCCAGAGGTCGTGGGTTCGATACCCACCCAGGACAAATCTTTGTGTGATGACACAAATTGTTTTGCATTGTTTTGATGCAAGATTGTTTCTTCCGTAATTGGGTGTTATTTATCTGTATACATATAATAAAATCGTAGGAAAGTCAAAACTGTACATTGAATATTTTTTTAAAAGGATACTTGGGGCGTGATCTACAATAGATATCGAAGCCAAAAATATAGTTTTTAGAATTTTTGTCTGTTTGTCTGAGTGTATGTCCGTGCTAAACTCAAAAAGCACTGCATGGATTTACTTCAAATTTTGCATGAATATTACTAAGAGGTCGGGTCAACATAATGGGCTACATTACTATCACGCTATCACCCACGGGAGAGGAGCTGTCTTAATTTATAAAACTTAACGCGGGTAAAACCGCGGGGCCCGGCTAGTCTATAATATGTATGTTGTCTGATTGCCATACTAGAGGCTTTGCCTAGTTCTGGATCAAATAGCTGTGCGTTAATTGTCCCAAGATATATATTTATTTATTTACATTGTAGAAATTAAAGAGTGAGTGGAAATCGAACCCACGAACCTCGTTCTCCGGCACCATGTACGTTATCCGCTTTTCCACTCTACCATGGTGTTCGGTATAGAATTTATGCAACCCAAATTTATACATGCTTCATTACATAAAGTTAATGCTATCAACAATGTTCATCTGCATCAACATCAACTTTAAACAACAAATTTTAAAGTTGTCTGTAACTTGCTAAGTATTAATTTAAAAATATCAGGATGTACACCAAAATGTTGTCGTTCAAAATGATTAAAAGATTCGGACGCACTCGTCTTTGTTACTGGTTCGGATAATTTCTGGTAGCTAGCCGCAATACATTAACTGTCTTGGATCCCGCAACGAATTTAATCAGAAATAAAAAGGAGGAGTTAGAAAATGAATAGTTCTACTTCCCTCCAGAGCAAAGCGGGAGACACAATGACAATGATATAATATAAGAGGATATAGCCTCATAAAATGAGAGAATTGCAAAGCACCGAGGATCAATTTGAGGGTCCTAAGTGAGCTGTTATATTTGATTCCAATAGTAGGTATGGCTAAAAATCGACCCCGATAGAAATGTGAATAAGGAAAGAAAGAAGATGAAAAGTGGTTATTCTTACCGACACAACATAGGATCCCAGTTCAAAGTTTCCAAGTTCATAAGAAGTGTTCTGGATGCATTTGTGACGTCAGTTAAGTGCAAACCTCCTTGTGGACCGCCTGTCAAATTCTGAAGAAAAAAAATTCGTTAATAGAAAGAAAAAAATATATTTTGAAAACGTGTACAGAAAATAAATAACAATTTTGGTATCCATGTTAAAGATTTTTAAGTTTTCTCCAAACTGGTATTTAAAATGGCCCTATCTCTGCTAGTACTACATTTCTGCAGTGTCAATCATACAACCTAAGAAAATTCCTAATTTGATGTAACATTATACACATTAAGATCATTATTATGATGAATTGTAGAAAAATCAAAAATTAACACAATAATAAAAAATAATTAATAACAAAAAATATAAATAACTAATGCTCGTCACGAATAGTAACAATTGTTTATTCGTGCAGTAATTAAATCGATTCAAAATCTTAATGTTACCTGTCTTGCCTTTATGCGTTTCCGAACTGCAACTTTCATGTCAATCAATGATAAAAGACACTGCGGCGTTCGCATGCCTGACGTTATATCTATTTATTGCGCGGGGCACAGTTTGTTAAAAACAAAAACTTGTGTGTACTTATATACACGCGTTAGAAGTTATACTTCTTAATATACAACTTGAACATAGTTATCAATTTTCATACCACCTAGAACTAACTTCATGCTGTTAAATTTTTAGGTGTCGGTGTGCGCGCGCATCGTAAAAATTCACTCTCATCATTTTTCTCCAAAAGAAGTATAACTTCAAAAATAATACTAACCCAAACGATCCAAGAGTCTACGGTCCCAAACAACAGCCTCTTATCCCTGCTGGCGCGCCTCACTGCCTTCACATTGTCTTTGAGCCAGCGCATCTTCAACGCGCTGAAGTACGGAGATATGGGAAGGCCGCAGATACTCTTCAAATAGTTCTTGTTGCGGTCGGGTATTTTAGCTAAAATGGCGTCCACCGTACTGTCTGTGCGAATATCGTTCCATGCTAGAAAGGAAAATAAACATATAGGTTTAGGTTTAAAGAACATTTATGAGAAAGATTAAGATTATTTATGAGCTTATATGAGAATTACAAAGATTTACAAATGCGTGTCGTCTTGTGACAAAGCATGCATAAAATAAATGTAAACATAAATATAACTAACTAAAATACCACACAAAAACTTAACAATTATTGATTACATTAACTAATATCTGGGGACATATCTGGGGACGGGGACTTATTCGTTTTCGTATAGTGTCGTGTAGTTGTTAAGTAAGGTGCGTGTGTGTGCCTATGTGTGTGTGTGCCTGTGTGTGTAAGAATCAAATTGTACCTGTTTACGGTGATAAGGTGGGTAAGTGTGTGAGTACTTGGGTGAATAGTGATATTCATCTGCAGGACAGGGATCTATCACACAATTAATATAAATGTTAAATGCAACCTTTAAAGTTTCTGGCGTACCTATTCTTACATTATTAAATTTATATTTATATTGATATTATGAATATATATTTATAATATTTATTTTTTATAGTCGTGAAACGTAATAAAGAATATAGAACTGCTGCAACATGTTCTAACATATATATATATTGATGTATGCATGCATGTATATCATCAGATCAGCCAAAAGACGTCCACGGCTGGTCATAAGCCTCCACAAAAATCTTAAGGGGATATGCCATACTTACTTACTTATCGTATGGGCAGTGGTTACCCTAGTATCAGAGTTGTTCAAGCCGCCCAGTAGGCCTCTGAAATGGCTTAACGACTGTTGGCTAATGGCTACAGCTGAGACCGATAGCTTAACGTGCCCTCCGAAGCACGGAGACACTCAGAAGTTAAACCGCTTGGGCGTGTTCCTTGTCTTATTTTTAAGTGCCATTAGTTCATCATCATCATGTCAGCCTAATGACGACCACTGCTGAACAAAGGCCTCCCCAAAACATTTCTACAATTGAGTTGTGTCCATCATTTGGGCCATTGATTGCCGATATGATATGATCGGCGATCCCAGTAAGATAGTCATAGTACTCAGGAGAACACTGCTGCCCATTCTCAGGTATACAAACAGGATGGAGTAGAAGTTGACATTCTAACGCAAAATTTAGATACTTTATGATGAGGAGTATCCGAATGTATGTTCTACGAATTTGCGTTTTTTTGAAAATTACTTTGAAAATTTAGAATTTATTCGAAAGTTCAAAATTAGGCTTTGAGCTCTCAAGTCGAACCCTAATTTTGAACTTTTTAAGAAATTCTAAGTCAGTTCTGCAATGATTAGACAAACCATACTTTTTAGGATATTAGGTTAAACTATGCTAATTACTTATCACAAAAAACTGAACCAGAAATGTTCAACGGACCGAGAAAATATCGAAAACTGATGAAAGGTAAAATTTACGAAAAAAATCATTCTTCCTCTATCTCGAAAACTACGCAAAATCGTAGAACATACATATAACATTCAAAGTCAAAGTCAAAGGTACTTTATTCCGTAAAAATTGGGGGTGATTGGGATACTCCTCATCATAAAGTATCTAAATTTTGCGTTTGCACGTCAACTCCTCGGCCAGCCTGAATATACAGGCAGGCCGAGGAGTTGACGTCGGAATGACTTCTACTACCCCCACGGGATGAGATGGGGTGACGATATTCTTTATGGCCGTCAGCCACATAGCCAAGTGTCATTAGTTAATTGCCACATATTGAGTAAGATGGCTGCACTTGTCACACTTACCTATAGCAGGATGTAAAGGCTCCCCCGTATACTTGTCCCAAGCGACTGTGGTCTCCCTCTGGTTTGTGATGCCGAGAGTTACAATATCCTCTTTGGAGTAACCTGAAAAGTAACAGTTAATATAGGTATTAATAAGGACACAACAAAAAAAAAATATTTATGTTTTCATACAATCCGTGTACCTAAAAATCTATGTGACTAGAAATAATCTATATTTATAAAAATCAATGCCACTTTTCGTTGTAATGTTATAACTCAACAACGCCTTTACCGATTTGGCTAATTTTGGTCTTGAATTATTCGTGGAAGTCCAGGAAATGCTCATACGTAGAAAAAATTTTAAAAACGTCTTGAAAAAGTGTAAAATCAACATCTTTTAGCAATTTAAAATACTTAATAATAAACTTAATAATATTTTTTTTTATTACTATGCCTTACACGTAGCGAAGAACGTACTGGGCCGCTAGTAATGTATACAACTATATTACTACAAACATGTTCTGACTATATACAAGCTTTTTTTAAAGTCTACGTGAATAAAAGCCTTTTTTATTTTATTTACACATAACGACAATATTAAAAAAGGCCAAGTGCGAGTCATGTATACGAATTCAGGTTTCCATGCCTTCCTTTTGTTTGAAATTATTCAGCCGACTTAAAGTTATTTTACCAAAGGATAAAAATAATTGTTAGACAGCCAAATTAGGCGAGTAAGCAGCATTATATTATATTATTACGTCCCAGGATATCCTCGTATTATGTATTTATTACTAGCTGTGCCCCGCGGTTTTACCTGCGTTAAATTTTACAAAAGCCTATGTGTTAATCCAGGAAGTCAGCCATCTCCATACCAAATTTTATTAAAATCGCTCCAGCTGTTTAGACGTGAAGAAGTAACAAACATACACACTCACAAAGTTTCGCCTTTATAATATTAGTGTGATTATATAATCCCAGGATATACCCGTATTATTTATTTATTATAATTTATTTATTTTATAGCATCATCTGCCTTATGGTGAAAGTCCTACCAAAATCAATTATATTTTCATGTACCTACAGATATAGATAAATATCTTGGGACACCTAACACACCGCCAGCCATCTGATCGTAAACTGGACAGCGTCTGGAGTATGGCAACCAGAATACTGATAAACATACTTAGGTATATGTAAATACATTGATTTTTTTTTTGCAACGCTTGCTGTAGGGAAATTAATCCTTATGTCTCGAGGTACTTTACAAACATAATTGAAGGACGCAGTAAATCTCAGAACTATATGTGGGTCACGCAAATAGCGGTCCTTCACGGGAATTGAACTCGGTACACGAACTGGCGAGGTGACAGTCAACATAGGTATTATAGGAAAATTACAGCCAAACACAGAACGAATTATCATGTAATCACACAAAGATTTGTCCTAGATGGGCATCGAACGCACGACCTCTCGCTTAGCAGTCAGCGTAAAGATTGAATCAATCACTGGTCGAACACAACTGTCATTTTTCATGCTTCATTGTATGCTTTGAACATTCATAATATGTAACACGAAATCCTTTCAGAATAATTTCATACAAATATTGTACATATAACAAACAAAGTCTATAACAAATTTCAATCAATTGTAAGTCAAATAATTTAAATCAGTAAACTAATTATAAACATATGTCAAAATACTCAAAAGATTCCTTGACATAGTAATTAAAACGAAGCAGGATAGATAATAATGAAGTTCAATGATATCTAATTTGCATTAATTAATAATGTAAATCATAATTAAAATGATGAATGTAAGTCATCATTATGTATTAGCCAGACCCGTAGCTAGGAAAATAATGGGGCATAAGGGGGCAATGTCATAATTTATAATTACTGTTTTAAATACCATACAGCCAATTTCAACTTTTCTTTATAACAACAACTATGAACAAAATATCTATGATCAAATTGATAACCTCCTTAAAGAATCATAAAAACACGCAACTCCTTTTCTTAAAATAGAAGGCTCAGTTGTCGTTTGTACTCTCGGCCTATTAGTACGGTATGTCGAACTGTCTTTAGTGTCACGAGAGATTTTAATAGACTTGTTCTAGGTAAGCCGTTATCACATCGTCGGGCTCATCTACGCAATTTCTGGGAGGCCCATCATTACGAAAAATTACCATTGAGAATGAGGGATTAAATTAAACGCTTTTACTACTTCATCATATCAGCTGAAAGACGTCCACTGCTGGATAAGCATCTTCACAACTTGTGTCTCTCATTTCGGGGGTTATGCCATAATCCCCACGGGGTGGCGAAAGCTCAAAGTATACAGAGAGAAGCTGCTACCCGTTCTTTGGTAAATATTCCATCACGACGACTTCTACGCCCCCACGGGATGACATCGGATGGTAAAATTCGTCGCTGTTAACCACACACATTATGCTATAGTATTTTTAATCCCCTAGAAACTATAAATTCAGCTCTAGCTACGGGGCTGATGAAATTCGATAACAATGTCGTGGAAAGTTACAGGATACTGTCATTTTGTATATAATTAGTATAATTACGTATTTTAAGGTCATGACCTCTTATTCACAAGTGAAAGATAAAGAGCATAGGGGACAAAGTTGAGCAACAAATTATCTGCTTATCGATTAATAACTATAATCCAAAGTTATAAAATGGATCGATTAACTACTTCGAATATTTATTTCAAATCTTGTTAACCCGACTTGGATACACGATTAGGGTCCTGGACTAACTTTTTTATTACTAGGTATTAAAGTTGATAATGAATTAAGCCGGACAGAGAAGATAAAAAATGGCTGAGTAACACGTTAAACGGTACAAAATACAGTCACAATACTAAAAAAAATGCTGGAAATTTTAAATATCATTACAAGCCTTTCTGTTATTGCTCTTATGAGATAGACATACCACACATAAATTTATCGAACTACTAAAATTGCTAGTTCGAAGTCTATCATTTCTCCACAAGATCTAACGTGTCGCTTATAACATACTTATCGTATGGGCAGTAGTTACCCTAGTGTAATTTATTCAAGCCGCCCAGTAGGCCTCTGACATGGCTTAACGACTGTTACCTAATGGCTACAACCGGGACCGACAGCTAAAAGGACACAGAGACCGCCAAAGTGGATTCATATCCACTTTGGCGGTCACCCATCTATGGACCCGGATGCTCTCACCAGTCCGTAATTAACTGGCGAGGTTAAGCAACTAGACTCCCGGTCAGTCCATAGATGGAACGCCAAAGTGGTTTAATTTCTGAGCGTCTTCGTGCTTCGGAGGGCACGTTAAGCTGTCGGTCCCGGATTTAGCCATTAGCGGTAACAGTTGTTAAGCCTTGTATGGGCGGCTTGCACAACTCTGTCACTATGGTAACCACTCCCCATACGATAAGTAAGTAAGTGTCAACATATAGGAGTATACTAACTAATAGGAGTATATTAATAAAACAAAGACAAGTTATCTCAATCACAATGCTTTGTTCACTTCGTGAGCTTGAATTCGTTTCATTTTCCTCGGACATTTACCAAACTTGTATAGACAAGTTTAGTGCAAGTCAGTTTCTCTATAAGTTTACAAAAGACGCCAGCACATCTAGCTACACCAATCTGTCAAATTTCTTTTATAGATTTTCAACTTTATCACAAAAGTATAAGATTCACTTTCAATTGGGAAATTTGACAGATTTGGGTAGCTTGATGTGCTGTCGTCTGTACAAGCTATAAATGTAGCCTCCTCATTACAAATTTATAATTTACCTACGCACGTCATTTAGGTGTATTATCTTTACTGTTATTGTGATTATGATTAGTATTATTTTATGCTTCAATATCGTAGTCTGGTCATCTCACGTGTCGTAAAATTTATTGATCATTCGTTTATCGCAAACCTCCTATTTCCCCGCCTCATTAAAATATTAAAGTATTGATAAGAAAAGTAATATTCAGACAACGCTACTTGATCGGGACACGATGCGATATTTCACAGTCCTGCAAGACTACCGTCATTCATCATCCTTAGTTTTCAGTCGATGTTTTTTTATCAAATTGGAAGGCAAACGTGCAAGTGGGTCACCTGGTTGTAGTAGTCAACGCCGCCCATGGACACTCGCAACACCAGAGGAGCCGCAAGTGCGTTGCCGGCCTTTAAGAAAAGAATAGGCTCGCTTCTTGAAGGTTGCCATGTCATAACGGATCGGAAATACATCCGCAGTAATTAATTTCATTTGTATCGATAAAATGCTCTCTTCCATACGCAATCAGACGAACAGCTTGGATTTTCACGAATGTTATAAAGTAAGGCGACGAGCGAGCGAGTTGCACAAAACACACCTAAAAGCCGATCCTCTCATACATCTCAACGCCAGTCATCCGCCTTAGGTCGAGACTCGAACCTCATAAAGGGTACCTTGTAGTACGGGTTACTTAGTTAATAATCTTATTTGCTAGACGGCATAAGTTCCCACTCGCTTTTATTATCTGGTATGCTGCATGCCTGCTGCATGTTGCATGCCTGCTTGCAACAGCAAAAATAAGAGTTGAAATAATGTGCACAAACTTTCTAGGTGTTTGGTGAAATGAAAATATGGTAATTAAAATAGTAGTATAATGAATGAATGTTCGGAAATACAATACTTCGAACAAATGTTATTTCGGCTATGTGGAACTTCGGTGAAAAGTTTTTCGACCAAATGGAACATGGTAGTATCGAAAAAAAACGAATTGATGATAGGTTAACTGATACAGTGGCAGACGTGAAAAAAAAACTAAATGATAAAAGTTGAAAAGTTTTAGGTAAAATGTAATTAAATCAAATATTTTTCGAACTTATAATAAGTAACCTACGTAAACATACCCCTGCGCGGGGAACGAGCGCAGCGCTAGCGCCTTTGAACTTGACTCATTTCTCTAGTCGCCATTCGCCAGTCGTCCGTGTATTTTTTTATGTAGGTATTGAGTTATGTCCGAACTCGTAAAACAAAAGTTGTTGCTTTTGGTGCTAGCTATGTAGTCCTGCGAGGTTGTTGGTGTTTTACAAAAATGTACGATATCAAGCTGATGATGTGAAGTGGATATATTAAGTCGGTGTTGACTGTACCGTACTCGATATTATCCATCCATATCTGTCTCGGTAATGCTACTTGACATTAACTTTATTGATGATTTGTTTATCGCTCATCCGCGATTAATTAATCGTTAAAATATTAATGCATTGATATGCGAACGCCGTAATGTACTTATCAACGAAATCATGTTTTTCATTTGAGCGAAACTGACAAAACATTACTTAAAACTACGATTATTTACTTATTGAAATATATATGCACCGATAAGTTTAATACGTTACGTGGCGCCCATTTGAGACATAGTTACGTTTATTGAAGTTAAGCTTCTTTACGCACGCTTAGCTTGGGAAGTAAGCTGGTGCGCGTTACGAGAGCGTTACGGAAAATGTGGAGTCGTCAAACCTGCGTGCGAGACGATTCGTAATGACCCTCGAAAACAACTTGTAAACATGGCTCAGCAGTGTGATGGGTCTGTAATTCTTCAAGAGGGTTTTATCGCGCTTTTTGAAGAAGCGCACCACCACACCCCTGTGCCATGCTTGTGGCGTTTGACCTTCTAGTATGACGGAGTTAAATAACTTCTGAAGGGCCCGTAGGATTGGTGTACTACCCGCCTTCAGAAGCTCTGCCGTAACCTCATCATCACCAGGCGCCTTGCTGTTCTTAAGCTGTTCGAGAGCCATACTAATCTCATCAGGCTGACGTCCGGGATGTCGTCGGTGAAGTGTTGGGTTAGTCATGCTCTGGGATCTGAGGCACAACTATCGACAGGTGACTGTGTTTTCGTATACAGCTGTCCGTAGAACCTCTCGATCTCTCCCAGCAACTCAGGTCTAGACGTGACGATTCTGCCATCCTCAGTCTTCAGTTTCGTCAGTTGGCTCTGTCCAACAGACAGTTCTCTTGCAAACACTTTAGAGCCTTTGTTCCGCTCAATGGCTTCATTAATACAATTTGTATTAAATTGGCGCGTGTCGCGAGTCAAAGACTTGTCTCTGCCTACCCCTTTGGAAACCAGCCCGTCAATCAATCCGTTTGATCAATCAAAATGTATTCATAACAATTAGCTCCGTCTAATACGTCTGCGATAATAGCACTGCAGCCAATACGATAATATCGTCTAGACATAGCAAAAACATGGCTTATAAAAACACTCCACTCGTATTTTTATTAACTCCCTATATAACAACCGGTTATTAGGAGCCAGTCGCTCTCGTTGATCCATAAGGTTAAGCACCTCGGCACGCGGTCAACCCACCGATGGGCGCTAAAGAGGCATGTTAGTCTAGTATTTAGTGACTGCTAAGCCAGGGCTCCTGGGTTAGATCCCCACCCCAGGGCAAATATTTGTGCGAAGACCACAATTATTAAAGGGTTCTGTGTCTGGGTGTAATATATCCTACTTGCTACTAATATTATAAATGCGAAAGTTTGTGAGTACCTATATTACATTTATGGATAATAGATGTATGGATGTTTGTTACTCGAACACGCAAAAACTACCCAACGATTTTCACGAACCTTTACAGCTTATATAATATCGGAACAACATAATTATAGGCTATAAACTTATAGGTAGTTTAACGCGGTTAAAACCGCGGAGCATAGCTAGTTTATAATATGAATATAATAATAATATCTAGGGACAATGTAACACAGATCATCTTAGCCCCAAACTAAGCACAGCTTGTACTATGGGTACCAGGCGACGATATACATACTTATATAGACAGATAAATACTCAAATACATAGAAAACATCCATGACTCAGGAACAAATATTCGTGCTCATCACACAAATATTTGTACTTACCGGGATTCGAACCCAGGACCACCAGCTTCGTAGGCAGGAGCACTACCAACTAGGCTACGGTGATCGTCCGAATATATTTAGAAACATATAAGTATGTTTATCAGTTGTTTGGTTGCCATTGTATCTAGCTCTCTATCAAGCTCTACCAATTGAGGCGTGTTAGTTGTACCAATACTGGGCTTCCATACTGGGCTAGAAGCGGCAGAAAAACTTCGAATGCCCCAGTAGCCTTACTCCTACTAGGCTGGTGGTAAAAGTCCACCAAAGGTAGGAATGTCATCGGCATCTGACCAACAACCAGAAAAGGAAAATTCGAAATAAACCCTATACCAACCCGTCTGGCCAGCGTGGTATAGTAGGCCAAACACCTCCAACACCCAAATGATAAGGCACCCAAAACAAAGGCCCCCAGTTCCCGGTCGTCCCACTGTCCGCAGCCACGGTAGCGGTCGCGGTATCAGCGGGGCAGGGGGTGCGAAGAATCTCCGGGCTACGGAAAAAGGCTACCCAAAACATCTGAATCTGGCAACGTATAATGGACGCTCTCTACGGCTGGACCAACACCTCACCGAACTCGAGGTAGAACTAGGTCGCATAAACTGGCACATATTGGGGTTATCTGAAGTCCGAAGACAGGGCGAGGACACGATAACCCTTGAGTCAGGCCACCTGTTCTACTTTCGGGAAGGTGATCGGCCTTCTCAGGGCGGTGTTGGTTTCCTAGTCAACAAAGCTCTCACTAGCAACGTTGTAGAAGTTAGTAACGTGTCGACACGGGTAGCGTACCTCATAATTAAAATCACCAACAGGTACACCCTGAAGGTGGTACAGGTATATGCGCCGACCTCGACATACTGCGACGAAATAGCCGAAGCCATGTACGAAGACATAGCCAAGGCATTACATGGTACCACCAAGGCTCACTACAACGTTGTTATGGGGGACTTCAATGCCAAAGTGGGAGTACAAGAACGCGGCGAAACGGTAATCGGATCCCACGGCGTGGGGCGCCGAAACCACAGGGGGCAAATGCTAATCAACTTTCTGGAGTCACAGAGGCTTTTCTTAATGAACTCGTTCTTTAAGAAGAAGCCTCATAGAAAGTGGACATGGCGAAGCCCCGACACTGTGACGAGGAACGAGATAGACTTCATCATGACTGACAAGAGGTCTATATTTAGAGACGTCTCCGTGATCAACAGGTTTAATACGGGCAGCGATCACCGACTTGTTCGAGGCGCTCTAAATATAGACTTCAGGGCCGAAAGGAGTCGCATGATGAAGTCTACTCTCAGACCTACTGCGCCTCAATTAGCTCTAGGGTCCGAAAAGTTCCAACTTGAGCTTCAAAACCGTTTCGACCTACTGGAAACCGAAGGCAATGTGGACGAGAAAACCGACACAGTGGTCAAAACGCTACAGGATGTGTCTCGAAGGGTGTTTCCCGGAAAAAGCGGTAACAGAGAGTCTAAACTCTCGCTCGAGACTCTCGAACTTATGAGGCAGAGACGGGAAATGTCATCCACGCAGGCGTATTCGCCGGATGGGAGAAACCTCAACCGGAAGATACGGAAGCTGGTGCGACGTGACCTCCGATGTTCCAACACCCGCGCCACCGCGGCTGCGATTGAACAGAACAGAGGCACCAAAGTTTTTGCTCGCCAGCTAGGTAGATCTCATCTGACGAAATTTAAAACTGCGGATGGCAAAACCGTGACCTCCAATTTCGAGATACTCGAGGAAATTGAGAGTTTCTACAAAGACCTGTACGCATCACGGACGACTAAACCCACGAGGCCCAGCGCTGACGACCACAGAGCCCCACTCACACGCCATTACACGGAAGACATCCCTGATGTCAACCAGGACGAGGTCAGAGTGGCTCTCGAGCAGCTTAAGAACAACAAGTCGCCAGGTGATGACGGAATCACCACTGAGCTCCTGAAGGCAGGCGGGATTCCAATCCTGAAAGAGCTAGCGAGTCTCTTTAATTCCGTCATTCACCAGGGCTTAACACCTCAAACGTGGAGCGGGAGTGCGGTGGTTCTGTTCTTCAAAAAAGGTGACAAAACCTTGCTGAAGAACTACAGACCCATCTCACTGCTGAGCCACGTTTACAAGTTGTTCTCGAGAGTACTCACAAACCGCCTCGCCAGAAGACTTGACGAGTTCCAGCCTCCGGGACAAGCCGGGTTTCGAAAAGGCTACAGCACCGTAGACCACATCCATACTGTTCGGCAGATTGTACAGAAGACTGAAGAGTACAATCAGCCGCTGTGTATGGCCTTCGTGGACTACGAGAAAGCCTTCGACTCCATCGAAACCTGGGCGGTTTTAGATGCTCTGCAGCGATGTCGCATCGATTGGCGCTATATCGAGGTGCTGAGATGTCTGTATGATACCGCCACAATGACCGTCCAGGTCCAGGACCAAAAGACCAGCCCGATCGAGCTGCGTCGAGGGGTGAGACAGGGGGATGTAATATCCCCTAAGCTCTTCACCAACGCGCTCGAAGACGTCTTCAAGACGCTGGACTGGACTGGACGGGGCATTAACATCAACGGCGAATACATCTCACACCTTCGGTTCGCCGATGATATCGTCATCGTTGCAGAGTCACTGGAACAGTTAAGCGAAATGCTGCAAAGCCTAAATGGAGCCTCTCGAGGTGTCGGTCTCGGCATGAACTTGGATAAAACCAAGATCATGTTCAATGAACATGTCACGCCGGGACCAATCTACGTCGATGGTTCGATGCTCGAAGTTGTTCGGGAGTATGTCTACCTTCGACAAGTTGTCCAATTGGGTAGAAACAACTTCGAGAAAGAAATCAACCGCAGGATCCAGTTGGGTTGGGCAGCATTTGGCAAACTACGTCATGTCTTCTCCTCGCCTTTACCGCAATGTCTGAAGTCTTAAGTCTACAACCAATGCGTCCTACCTGTTATGACCTACGGTGCTGAGACGTGGACACTCACAGTGGGACTAGTCCATAAATTGAAAGTCGCACAGCGAGCTATGGAGCGGGCTATGCTCGGCGTCTCTTTGAAGGATAAAATTCGTAACGAAGTAATCCGACAAAGAACCAAAGTTACCGACATAGCTCGCAGACTTAGCAAGCTGAAGTGGCAATGGGCTGGTCACATCTGCAGAAGGACCGACGGCCGATGGAGCAAACGTGTTCTAGAGTGGAGACCGCGACTTGGTAAGCGTAAGGTAGGACGGCCCCCAGCTAGGTGGACCGACGACCTCAAAAGGGTCGCTGGGACAGACTGGATGCGGAAGGCGGAGGACCGTGTGCAATGGCGCGTGTTAGGAGAGTAAGCCTCTCCTAACACGCGCCATTGCACACGGTCCAGCAGTGGACTGCGATAGGCTGATTGATTGAGTTGTTCCAAATCTTTATTATTATTATAAATGATTATTTCTAACGACTCCGTCCTTCGTAGAGTACTATTTTTAATCATAGTCTGGGCCTTTCACTCTCGTCTCAAAAGAAGTAACACCTTTCGCTATGAAACGTTTTCTAGAAAAACTGGCAGAGCATTCCATTTGGTAATACTGAACTAATTCAATCACCTGTGCCTCTAGCACGAGTTCCTGCAGTTTACTTACTCGATCACACGTACAGTTTCGTCCCATACATTGAGCACCAGAGTTTTAGTTCTTAATAGTTGCCGCGAGAGGCACTGGTGCTCAATGTATGGGACGAAACTGTACGTGTGATCGAGTAAGTAAACTGCAGGAACTCGTGCTAGAGGCACTGATCTATAACATTCTCGGCGTAAACTGCGATGTGCTGTATGATTTCTGAAAACAAGGGTTGGCAGAGCATTCCACTTGGTAGTACTTACCTAATTCCATCAACTGGTCTATAGCATTCTCGGCGCAAAGTCCGATGTTGTGCATGATTTCTAACGGATCCTGTTCTGACCACCCCTCGTGTGGTTGTACCTCGGTTTTGTCCATCTGGTATGACACCAGTTCATCTGACCGGTCTGCTTCATATATCTGGAATGTTACGTAGAAATTACTTTACCGTCAACAAATTTCAAACACTTTAATACAATATTTAAGTATTATTTCTGGGCAGAGGCACCATGTCTACTCAAGAAAGACGGCACTTTGAATGCTGAAAAAGTTTTCAAGAACGTAGTGAGAGAAAGGGGTAAGAGAAAATTTTGTAGGTGTTCCATCCTACTAATATTATAAATGCGAAAGTTTGTGAGTATAGATGTTTGTTACTCTTTCACGCAAAAACTCCCAAACGGATTTTGATGAAACTTTGTAGTAATATAGGTTATATATCCGAATAATACATAGGCTATAATTTATAAAGCTTGCTTGCTTGCTTGATTATCGTATGGGTACTGGCCCTAGTGTCAGAGTTGTTCAAGCCGCCCAGTAGGCCTCCGACATGGCTTAACGACTGTTGTCTAATGACTACAACCGGGACCGACAGCTTAACGTGCCCTCCGAAGCACGGAGACGCTCAGAAATTAAAACACCTTGGTGATCACCCATCTATGGACTGGCCTACTATACTTAACCTCGCCGATCGCTTACGGATCGGTGAGAGCATCTAGCTATGAGCGCTAACTAATCTGTTTCATTATCATTTTCTTTTAACACATGTACTTGTACAATTTCAAGAAAAATAATAAGACCTTTAATTTATAAATAAGACTGGTACTTAAAACTTATAAAAACATTATGGCGTTTAATCCGAAGTCCAAATCCCTGACCGTATTGTTTTTTCGCTACCGTCCTTGGGTTCAAGGTACAGAATTAGGTATATATACGAGTATTGTGTTTATTAAGACGGTGAGAACAGAATTAATGACGTGTAAAACCATCATAAAAATCCGATACGCGGCGCCGCGCCACACATAGCATAGGTCAATATTAGTGACAGCTAGAACCTTTTTGACAACTGGCATTTTTCGTTTTAGCTATTGTGTAGGTACAGTTTTTAAGCTATGATTTCTCGCACGGTCATGGTGTAGGTTCAATACATCACACTAATATTATAAAGGCGATAGTTTGTGACTGTGTGAGTGTGTATGTTTGTTACTTCTTCACGTCTAAACGGCTGGAGCGATTTTAATAAAATTTGGTATGGAGTTAGCTGACACCCTGGATTAACACATAGGCTATAATTAATATAGTTTAACGCGGGTAAAACCGCGGGGCACAGCTAGTTATATATATATTGTCAAAAATATTATTAAGATTGGTATAAATGGAAACCACCCGTGTACTTTGTATCGCTACCGATAATTTTATCAGTGGTACTGATTATTATTTATTAAGAAACTATAATTAAAAATATTAAACTTGGATTTAAGCAGCAGTAGGCAAACCTATTAAGTTATGGTTGAATCATGGTAAACAGCATATTTTATATCATACACTACGAATCGATCATATATTTGAATCATCATCATCATATCAGCCGAAAGACGTCCACTGCTGGACAAAGGCCTCCCCCAAAGATCTCCACAATTGCCGGTCTTGCGCTATCCGCATATTTGAATATTGACATATAATCTTATTTTTATTCCACTTCAGCTTGTTTTAGTTTTTAAGTGGACTTTAATTTGAATACTAATTTAATTTTTATTTTATTGTATTTTGTGATCATTAAATATAACAATTATTGACATGTAAACTGGCTTTACGAAATAAATTAATATGAATATCACGGGAGCCGACGTTGAGCTGGCAAAATATTGTGTTTTAGTTGAAGTAATTTCAAACAAAAAGTAATTCATCAACAAAAACAAAAGACGTTACACACGTCTGAATTTTTATATTACGTTTTTTTTCTCAAATAAACTCTGGCAAGTGTTCTTATATGGCATGGGGTGGCCCTGTTATTCTTTCTAGACCGGAAACCGAATCAATGTATTAACTAAATTATGTTAAACTAAATGCTGCAGTGTTAGCCAGGGGTAAAACAGTAGAGAAAGTACCACCTTTAATACTTAACAGCTCACCTCTACAGATAGTACGTGAATTTAAATACCTTGGTCATGTATTGACCCCTGACCTCAAAGACAATGGTGATATTGAGAGGGAGCGTAGAGCGTTGTCGGTCAGAGCGAATATGCTAGCCCGCAGGTTCGCGCGCTGTTCACTTGGTGTCAAAATAACGCTCTTTCGAGCCTACTGTACAAACTTTTACACCTGCAGCTTGTGGGCTGGATATACTCAACGATCCTACAACGCTCTACGCGTACAATACAACAATGCGTTTAGGGTGCTGGTAGGGCTGCCCCGTTTCTGTAGTGCGTCGGGAATGTTCGCAGATGCACATGTAGATTGTTTTTATGCAACAATGCGTAAAAGATGCGGTTCTCTGGTGCATAGGGTGCGGACCAGCTCTAACAGTATCCTAAACATGATTGCAAGTAGGTTGGACTGCGCCTACATAAGTCGTTGCTGTGCCGTCTCCCATGGCTTGTCGCGGGGATGACGGTTGCAGGGTAATAAAAATGTATGTTACTAACATAGCTGTAAGTCCTACTAACATATATGAGTCATAGCTACTTGAAAAATAAATTTTCTATTCTATTCTATTCTATATATATACAAAATGCAACAGAAATATTGGACGTAATTATTTTTCAACCCATGAAACATAACTAGTTCGTGAAACACGAAAAAACTAATTTTACTCTCCGTACAAAATGCATGCTTGCATGGAGTGTTATTATATTTTTTTTCGGTACACTTTGTTTAGTTTTATGGACAAATTAAAGTCCACTACTACACTTTGTGTATCGAACTAAAATTAGAAATGCGAAAAATTGTGAGTATGGATGTATAGATGTCTGGATGTTAGTTAAGCTTTCACGCAAAAACTATTATCACGATTTTGATATAGCTTATACATCCGAATAACACATTTTAATTTTATTTGTGTTATGATGTTTTAATTGATCATGTTTTAAATATTATATTTTCGCTGTTAACCAGTAAGTGATTGTTACATTGTAGCAAGCATATTGTCAACACAAACAAATCCCGCCGCCAAACTGTTGCGCAGTTTGGTAGGTTTATTATCCAAAACATAATTTTAATCCAAAAAAATCACTTTATTTTTATTAAAATTTAGAGTATTAATGTAAACAATTGTTGGTTAATCAAATAAATAAATAAACACATAGGCTATAATATATTAAGTTTAGCTAATGTTTGATTAATTTTAGTCTTTCAAACTCCACGTGCTTCGTTTCCTTCAAGTTACCTTACTTTTTTAGTTATGCAGATAATCATTATTGGTACAAGGCTTTTTTTGTGACGTACATTGATAATGAGGTTTCTTATACTTTGATAACAAGTGGAGAAGATTTGGTAAATTAAAAAAGTATTTCAAAGACGTCATTGTCACGCCCTCACAATTTATATTTTTTTATGTGTGTTATCTGCAAATTGTTTGGTCTCAATGTTAAATGGAAATGTGCGAATTCAGTAGATAATTTGGTCAATAAAAAGACAACTGTATATTGATGACACTAAGGGTTATTTTAGTGGGAAAAGAAAATATGTGTATTTCCGTCAAGTGTGGTTAATCAATTAGCACACAAGCGAGGAATAGTCTGATGCCTAAATTAGTTGTCTTATTTTTATTCTTGTATAATAAGGTTATACGTTCATATTAATTTATCAATGCGAACATTAGTATCACACTAATATTATAAATGCGAAAATTTGAAAGCGTGTGACTGTATACGAGGGTGCGTTTTTAAGTTCGCGGAATGGGGGGGGGAGGGGATAATAATAGCTCATTATCGGGATGGCCACGACTTCAGCCACTCAATATTAGTATAAATACCAAGTTTTATCTTAATTGGATCATTAGTCTCTGAACTATCGTCAAGCAAACAACTCAATCGGGAAGAAAGTGTGAATTATGGAAAAAATCGAGTACCGTGCCATAATAAAGTTCCTTACCAAGCAAGAAAAGTCAGTTCAAAATATACTGGAAGAGATGGAATCCGTTTACGGGGACTCTTGCCCGGGTAAAACCATGGTTTACAAGTGGCACAGTCTCTTTAAACAAGGCAGGACCTCACTTGAAGACGACCCTCGGCCCGGACGGTCGCCCGAGGTGACTACTCCGGAAATCATTAAAAAAAGTCGAAAAAATTATATTGGAAGATGCCAGACTAAAGAAGAAACAGCTTGCAGAAATGGTTGGAGTATCGGATACGACAATTTTCAAAATTCTACATGATCATCTTGGCATGACAAAGGTCAGTGCAAGATGGGTGCCAAGAATGCTCACGCCGCCTCAAAAACAACGCCGCGTGGAGTGTTCTCGCACGTTTTTGGACCTCTGTAACGAAGATAAGGATGGACTTTTAAGTCGAATTGTTACTGGAGATGAAACTTGGGTTCATCATTATGAACCTGAGTCGAAACAGGACTCTATGCAGTGGCACAAAAAAGGCACACCACCACCCAAGAAGTTTAAAGTGTCACAATCGGCTGGAAAAATCATGGCAACAGTGTTTTGGGATTCGGAAGGGATCCTGTTGATCGATTATAAAGATAAAGGCGTTTCTATAACCGGACAATACTACGCTTCCATCCTCGAGAGGTTAAAAGAAAGCATTAAAGAAAAAAGGAGGGGAAAATTAACCAAAGGTGTCCTTCTTCTACACGACAACGCGCCAGTTCACAAGAGCCGTGTTGCTTTGGCTGCCCTGCATAACGTGGGCTTCGATATTTTAGATCATCCACCCTACAGCCCAGACCTGGCTCCCAGTGATTACTACCTCTTTCCAAAACTCAAAAAAGAACTTCGTGGGAAGAAATTTTCTACTGATGAAGAAGTGAAGGACGCGGTTTCAGCCTATTTTTCGGACAAAGACAAAACATTTTTTTATGAAGGTAAACATAAGCTAATTGAAAGATCTGAAAAATGTATAAGGGTAGCAGGTGAATATATTGAAAAAGAAAAATAATTTTGTATTTTTATTTACACTTCTTACCCTCCATTCCGCGAACTTAAAAACGCCCCCTCGTATGTTTGTTACTTCCTCACGTCTAAACACCTGGAGCGATTTTAATAAAATTTTATAACCCCGTCGCAGCAGAAGCTCTGTTTTTTACGTATTTAGGATAATAATTCAGACACGGTCATCTTATCCCAAACTAAGCAAAGCTTGTACTATGTAAACCTGATAACTAATATACTACATATATTTTTTTTTTATAAATTATTTTAATATGGGTACATACATGATAAATCTTAAAATAATATACTGTGTATAAGTCCATATTCTACCTTTAAAAGGTGTGCAAAGTTCTTATTATAAATTACATTATTTTACTTATTATTGTAAGACAGCTTTATTAATATGAACCAGATAACGAAAAATAATACAGATGTCAAGCTTAAATTGTAACCATAAGTATACCTAGCGCCACGAGTTATGAGCGCTCGCTTCATCTGCGCAGAACGCACTTTTAGGTCTGTTTGGTAACAGGGTTGAGGCGCGGGGCAAGGGAGTCCGCGCCCGGCGCTGTCCTTGCGCACTATTGGAGAATCAGTCGCTGTATAACTCACACACTCGGCGCACGTTGATTTGAGTTCGAAAGTACAGTCGCGTAAATAGTTGTTTTCGATCGTTTATATTATTTGTATCGACCAATAATTGAGGACCTTGCAGCAAAAGAGGGGCAGATCCAAATTTTAACCGTTACCTTTTTTTTCACCTACAATTGAAACAAAAAAATTACCTATCGTTTGGTGCATTTAGGAGGCAAATCTAATGAAAAACAAGCGCGCTATAACACAATTTGGATCTGCTACCTTATTCTGTTTGGTGCAAGAAGGGAGCAGGTCCGGACCTGCCTCCTTCTTGCAACAAATGAAATTATTACATCATTTGTAATCAAGTCAGTGCAGTACAGCTTCTTACCGTGTGATCGGTGTTTCGGCGTAATAGAAAAGTTTAATAGCAGGAAAGATTACATAGTTACGACTTCTGAATATGCCGATTGTATTACACAAGCATCTAAAAATTTTAAAGTTGTAAATGCAAGTCAAAATATGATACTTAACTTCAGCCAACATTATGAGAGTCATTTCAAAAAAGTAATAACAAATACAGAGAAGATACGATTCAAAATATCTCAATATCGTATTTTTAAATACAGTAAAGATCACATTGAAACTATTACAGTCAGTGTTACAACGCGAACGCCTGTATTTGATTATTTTCCTATAATGAGAAAGCTCAAGCTCAACTATCAATTCTGCCTCAGAAACCGCTATATGATCATGCATTGGCGTTGAAAAAGGCTAAATACAACGATGTTATGCAGTTGGTAAAGAACTATGTTCCACCAAATAAACTATATTTCTACAGGGCCCTTAAAAGTGAAGCTGTCGGACCAACAGATGATATTTCAAGCGAAGACGATGATGATCAAGCTGAAGTTAACCTTTAAAAAATATTTTTTGCTAAGCACTCATTCGTTTTTGTATTTCTTTTAGTTGTTTAATTCTTTGTGCACTGATTAATAATTCTTGAAATAAAAAAATAACCGTGTTAACGCGTTTTATTATCCTTAATACAAAATAGGGTAGCATTTTTCTTTAATCTTGGTGCAAAACGGAGGCAGATCCAAACTTAAAAAAAACGTAGTAATTGTATAACATCTTTAATTGCCTTTTAATTTTGAATAAAGTGTGTATATATGTTCATATTATATTATGCCATTTAACGATAAGACATAAATACATCAATTAATTTATTAAAACTTTTTTTTTAAATACCCAAAAGTTTTGAAATTTGGACTTGCCTCCCTTTAGCTGCAAGGTCCTCAATTAAAAATGCTTTAGGGTCAGATGTTAAAAAGACAAGATAAATACCTCGTTCGCACAATCGTTTAAAACCTTTGAAAATAGTTTAGAAAAAAGTAATGAAATTATACATCAATGCATTTTTATGCATATTTTTATTTATTATAATATGCACTAGTCCGCACTTCCACCTGTGGAAGCGTCAAAATTTTGCAAAGAGATAGTTCAAACTATCTCTGTACAAAATTTCATGTTTTTTTGAGAGTACTTACTTTAAAATGTAAAGTAACAAACGAATAACAAATAAACGCACTCTCGCATTAATAATATAAGGATATTTTTTAAATACTTAAATTATTATTTAAACTCGACCCTAAGTTGTTTTGTTTGCGAGTCTACACATGCGTAGATCCCCACCACTAAAACAGAGCGCTCATAACTCGTGGCGCTAAGTATAAAAATAATAATAATATTAATAGTACGCCAGTCTCATGCAAGAGTAGGCACGACCTTAACTAATTAACAATATTACTTTTCTTTTGTATAGATAATCCGATTTAGTCGATTAATTTTGGTCAAGCTCTATACCAGCCCCAGAGTGTTGACAGAGTAATTTAAAATGAAGTTACTTAGCTGAGAAACCTTTAAGCAGGGTTTTTAAATAAAGAAATAGTTGAGCGGGTTTAAGTATTTGAGCAGGGTTTAACTGAGCCATGGTTAAGCGGCGGGTCACGGCATTATTTTAAACTGGCTGTGCCCCGCGGTTATGTCCGCGTTAAACTTTATAAATTATAGCCCATGTGTTAATCCAAGGTTCCAGCTAACTCTATACCGAATTTGATTAAAATCTCTCCAGGCGTTTAGACGTGAGGAAGTAACAAACATATACAGTCAAACACTCACAAACTTTGATAAGAGTTCTAGAGTCCGAAAACCGCCAAAATGATAACTTACCACAAATCTGACAGTCTTGGTGCCGTCATCAATGACGCCGACCAGCGGCCGCTTGGATCCTTCTTTTACTGGCATATCGCTACCTGAAAGCAAACAAAAAGCAACTGTCAGTTACAACATAATTTTACTACATAACTGTTGATTTTTTTTTTTCAGTTTTACGGCTCTGGCTTCTTCGTCCTTATGTGCCTTCCGTAAAATATATTTTTATTTCATTTATTTTCGTCATATCAAGTAAAGTCCGTCACAGTCAAGTCATACGTAGTCCTTGTCGTACCCCAGTAAAGCAGTGGAGACTTTACTAGAGGCTTATATGGAGTTTTAGATTCAACATAGAAAATCACAATTCACGGCAATATGGCACTTTCCTCCACTTGTGTACGTTGTCCATGATGTTATGTCTAAAATCCACCATATTTACACATAAAAACTTGAATTTACACCAGTTTTTAAAAATGAAACAATGCCCTGATGCGTCTTTTTCCGCGTTGGCGCCAAAACTCCTGGCATGTTGAATAAGATTAGGGTTGCCATCCGTCCGGATTTCCCCGGATATGTCGTAATTTAGAGGCAGTTCATTTATAGTCCGGGTTCCAAAAATTCAAACTGACACTGGCACTAGCACTGAGTCGCAAGATTTTAAGGTTATTACTGTTGATATGTCCGGATTTTATAAAAAATTGGGCCCTTTTAATACTATTTTTCGTAACAGATTATTTTTAACTTTTTAGTTCTTTTTATTAACAGGTAATAAAAGCTTGCTTTTAGTAAAAAAAATATTTTTATTTTTTTTTAATTTTTTCTATAAATTTAAATAATTATTATAATTTAATTTAAAGGCCTGTTACATTGCGATGGAACATTTTGCATATTAGGTATACCTTCAAGTAAACTTGGGTAACGCTAACGAGTAGCATCAATCGGGCCATCGACTGGGCAAGAATTTCCACTTAACATAATATACTTTAGCATTATAATGCTATCGTCATGGTCCTGGGTGCGAATAGTTGCCAGAAATCATCGTTTCGCTAGCGTTATTGAGGTACTCATATTTGCCGACTAGTTAGCATAAAATTCCATAAATCCAAGGCCCCACCATAATACCCGACAAATAGACTCTTCAGTGGGCAAATTTCTCGATTATATAATGTCCTCCTAGCCGAATTTCGGCCACGGCGGCCAGTCTCAATAGAGATTAGCCATCTGTGCGGGAAATAATATAGTGCTCAAATGTGTGGGGTTTGCCCACACACTTGAGCACTTTCTATCCATCACTCTCATGATCCGATGGGATGCCTAGCGACACGAACGGAAAGAGGTCCGGTACAGTACCAACTGCGTTACGTGCTCTCCGAGGCACGGGGGTATGATACCGCCAACACCCAGACTTCGGGCTGATGTGGAGAAATTTTTCTTTTTACAGAAAATTCCCAAAATCACTTTTTTGCCCCGACCCGGGATTTGAACCCAGGACCTCGTTTTCTGCGGGTGAACACGCTACCCCTAGACCAACGAGGCAGTCAATATAGAACTTTATAGTGTCTCAATAAACGATTCTTGTGGAACAAGGAATTGTTGGAAACGCCAGAAATCATCGTGTCATATCGTATATCGTAAGCATATTTGCCGACTAGGTAGCATAAAAATCCATGAATCCAAGGCCCCACTATAATACCCGACAAATAGACTCTTAAATCGGCAAGTTTCTCGATTATATAACCATACATGATCGCCCTGTACAATTTATTATCTTTTCCTGCATGCAATAAAGTGCACGAGTTGCACTGACCTTGACATTCAGTTAAGGAAAATTGTCTAATAGTAAATGGCCAGTTTAAATCTATGTGGGGATTACCGGCATCCACGTGTAACAGCGTCATTGCATTGGTGCAGTGGAGGGGTCAAATTACACTGTATCATTGGAGGTTTCATGTTTCTATTGTGAATTATAGCGGAGAGGAACAATATTGAGATTTATTATAAGATACATGTGCTTCGCTGTGTGGCTAACGGCCTAGAATATCGCGACTCCATCTCATCCCATGGGGGGCGTAGGAGTCGTCCCGACGGAATATCAATCAGAGGACGGACAGCAGCGTCTCCACCATCATACTGCGATCGCCAATCCGTCTGTCAAGCGCAAGCGTGGCGATTATGGCATGTCCCTCCAAATGATGGACATAACTCTATTGTGGAAATCTTTTGGGGAGGCCTTTGTCCATCAGTGGACGTTTTTCGGCTGACATGATGATGATGATGGCATGTGCTTTACATAAATTGATTATTTGATTGATGCGTAACCGACTCTTACACAAACAAAAATCGAGATCTCGAAACGAGTTGCTAGAAGCCATAGAGCGAAAGAATGATGCTCTACCTCGTAAGGTGAGTTGCTACGGTATAAGGGCTACCTCGTAAGGTGAGTTGGTACGGTATAACACTATCTAGCCGATTTACCACGCCAGTTTTCTAACTCCTCCTTGTTTCTTTCTGATTAAATTCGTTGCGGGATCCAAGACAGTTACAGTGATTCCACGGGTCATGCCTGCACCACACCGCTCAGTATCATTTTATTGTGTTCCACTGTTGATGATGGCTTACAGGAGTAGTGGATAAGAGGGAGTGACTAGCTAGACCCGATTATCCAGACGAGATAGCATGCCGACGATGACGTGGACTTTCTACAGCTTTCGACTCATGTTCAGAGTTCTGTAAACATATTTATTTCTATGATTTCATTGGTTAACACGTCTCTTCGTCAACATGCTAGCTCCGCTGAGGTCACATGTAAGCAAGCTTACGGGCGTGCACGGGATGACATGGGGTGATGATATTTTATGCCATCACCACACAATACGCACAATTAAAAATAATTTATTTTAAGTGCGTACTTAATTTGATTAGATATAAATCAATTGTAATCAAACAAAGATGATAAGATATAAAGAAATACCTCAAGTATGTTAATCATACGTAGGTTCTTAACCGGTTAATGAGTTATTATGTAAAGATCGGTAATACGACGGGTATTACCGATATATACCGATACCTAAAAGTATACGTCCTAATTATAGGAATAATCTTACATTGTATTGTACCAACTGGGAGTCTTTTCAACGACTGGTATAGAAATATACCTATGGAAATGAACCAGAGAGCGGTAATGTACCATTTTTGTCAATTCTATACGAGTAGACCATATCATAGTTCCATAGTACAAAAATCAAACGGGTTTAATATTAGGAAATATTTATATTACATTAACCCATAGGTAATTCGTTATAATGTATGTTCATAATTCATTAGTTTCAGCTCTAATATGATACTCTAAAATGAGGTGTTATCTACTAAACCATAGTCCAATTACGGGCCTGTTGGCGTTGTTGGCAAATGCTTACTTTTCACGCCGGAGGTCGTGGGTCGATTCCCACCCAGGACAGCTATTTGTGTGCATGAACATGTCTGTTTTTAAGTCTGGTTGTAATTATCTATATACGTAAGTAGTTACGAATAAAAGTAGTTCATGTAGGTAGTATACCAGTTATATGGTTTTCATAGTATATAATAGGTCTTTACCTATGAAATTGCCGTTTTGTATGAAAAAATTTAAACGAATTTTTTTCATGAATTTTTTTATTTGTATTAATCGAAGTAATCACCCATGCAATCAATGCATCTTTGCCATCGCAGTGGCAGTTTATTGATGCCCTTCTTAAAGAAATCAGCTGGACGGGAGGCAACAAATTCTTCAAAGGCATTTTGTACTGCCTCTCGGGTATTGAATTTTTTTCCCGCCAAGAAGTTATCCAAATTCTGGAAAAAGTAGTAGTCTGTAGGCGCAAGGTCTGGTGAGTAGGGCGGATGACGGAGAGCTTCCAACCCCAGTTCTTGCAACTTGGAGACCGTCTGCTGTGCAGTATGAGGTCGCGCGTTGTCGTGCAGGAGCAGCGGAGACGAGCGATTGACCAAAGCTGGTTGGAGATGCGCCAGCTTCTCCATCATTGTGCTCAGTTCTTCACAGTACACATCTGCAGTAATGCTCACCCCGTTTGGTAAGAAGCTGTGATGAATCACACCGGCGCTAGACCACCAAACAGTGACCATCACTTTTCTAGGGGTAAGTTTTCGTTTAGGGCATTGTTTAGGTGCTGAACCAGGATCCAACCAACTTGCTGAGCGCTTGCGGTTATCAAACAGAATCCATTTTTCATCGCAGGTAACAATGCGGTTCAAAATTCCTTCATTTGTGTGTCTGTTGAGCAGTGCAAGGCACGTCTCGACGCGTACTTCGCGCTGGCGATCATTGAGTTCGTGGGGCACCCATTTGTCAAGCTTTTTTACCTTGCCAATTTGACGCAAATGGACCAATATTGTTTTGACGCTAACGTCGAAAGCTGCTGCTAATTCAGCCGTAGATTGTGTATCATCAGCTTCCACAACCGCCTTTAATTCGTCATTGTCGACCAAAGTCTTCGGACGACCGCGAGGTTCATTTTTCAGGTCGAAATTTCCAGAACGGAAGCGAGCAAACCAATAACAGGTGGTGCGTTGGTTTGTAGTGTTAGCTCCGTAAACGTCGTTGATGTTGCGTGCCGCTTGTGCCGCGTTGCTGCCACGACGGTACTCATATTCCATAATTACTCGAATTTTTAACGTATCCATGATGACGAAAAAGATTGAAATGCGATGAAAATGTAACACTAATCAATAAAGAAATGACTACTTTTGGAAAAAAGAATCCATGTTTTTAAAATAAAATTAATTTGAAATTAGAATTCTTAGCCAAACAAAAATTATTTTGATTTGAAATGGCCAGTACTGCAGAACGGCAATTTCATAGGTAAAGACCTAATATATAGATATACTTAGTTTGGGATCAGATAGCTGTGTGTGAATAATGTCCCATAATATTTTTATGGGACATTATTCACAAATTTATCGTAGCCGGTTGATCACACCTTCGTAAAACACCCGCGAGGTTAAGCATCTATACGCGCGGTTTGTCTACAGATGGGTGACTAGGACTGCCCAGCTTACCACCGTACTTCGAAGGATCCGTTAATTTATCAGTTCTAGTTGTAGTCATTAGAAAACAATCATTACCAGTTGAAAGCGATGTCGACGAATTTTTTTGACGCATAATCTCATTGGTAGAATTTTTTATACATGTTTATTTTTATTTTATTTTATTTATGTTTCTTTAGTTAATAAGTTAGGCTATCTTAATAATAATTGTAAATACTTTCAAGATTCAATTTTTACGCAATAAATATTATCTCCAAATCATTAGCCATGTTAGAGATCTACAGGGTCGCTTCAAGAATTCCTTCAAATAACGCAAAACATTCTAGAATGAATTCTTACATTGTTTTTAACTATCACAATATATTTAATTATTCAAGTGCAATTGGATAAATAAAGAGAACATTATCGTAGGTACAGTCGATGGATGGATACACTTTGACCTTGATAACATCTTTATTATGAAGGTAGTAAGGCCGATTTTAGAGTGTAAGTTTGTATACTGTCCTGATAGAGAAAGAAGCTGAGGCACTGAACCCCTACGTATGAAAGAAGTATTGCTTTTAATATTAAGCTAAAAACATAAAGTTAAATAGTATAATTTTAGTTAAGTTCGCTCATGCTTATACACAACGGACACTTAACTACCGAATGAATAATGTTTTTGTTTTTAACATGAATAATACAGGCTTTCACTGAATCACCGGAAGATAGCTTATAGAGGCGAGCGAGGGCTCCAGCCGTCTAGCTAAACTACAAACTAAGTACCTACCCGCGCCGAAGGGCACCCCCTGTGGGGTTCGAACCTCGACTCTGGGGCTCTACCGGCTAAGCCGCCGAACATCGTTTTCGTGAATGGCGTTGAAATAAATAGAGGTTAAAAATGACTTAATCAATCGCTACATCGGATTCCATGGGCACAAGTGACGTCATATATGGTCCGGAGTCGATTGTCAACGTTGATGCCGATTTAACGATTGATTAATTCATTTTTAACCTTTATTTATTTGAACGCCATTCACGAAAACTATGTTCGACGACTTAGCCGGTAGAGCCTCTGAGATCTGGGTTACTGGCGGGGAGATGCAAGAGAGGGCATCATTTTAAATGAGTATTGTGCATTATAGCATACTTATTTATTCCCACACTGTAATAGGATAGGTAACCCAGATACAGGTACTAGATTCTCGGTTCTTGGTGCTCTCTGATGCCCGATTATTTTTACAAAAAAAAAAAGCAGTAACACTTTATTGCCAAAGCCGAGATCTCATATTTGCTATTGCATCTTCCAACCCCGAAAATTTAAACTTTTAAGTAAGTTCAACCTCTCTTAAGGTATAAATAATAAAATGTTGTACTTACAATGAATAAACTCAAAATACTTGTTAAGTATGCAGTATGGTCCAACATAATTTCGAGTGAAAATAAAAAAGCATGACCGATCTATGACGTAATTAACCAAACACTAAATCTATGAACCTAATAGAATTAAGACAGCTGGTAAATCTATTTATGTATCTAAGTATACATAACAACACAGAACAATAACCAATCATCTTAAATCACCAACCAAAGAAAACAACACTCATGGTCAACTCTCTGTATGAAAAACTAAATACATATAAACATTTTTACTACGCAGCGATTTATTCAAGCAGTTATTACGAGAAGTAGGTACTAGTGAAGCAAACTTGGAAGTGTTTTTCTGCAATTCGAGCATGAAGAAAAATATTACAATCAGTGGCATAGCAATAATTCCCTTTCTATCTTCAATGGGACAAGCGACTCGCGTCTTTGCGTACCAATGGTCCCTAAAATTGGACTCTCTCATGTATCTTCATGGCAGTAAACCCGTCACTCGTTTTCCTGAAGCAATAAAATTGGGTTTTGAGGAGCCACAAAACTTAATTTATGCTTTAAGGCAACGATTGAGGGCTCCGGTTAGTACTATAAAACTATAAATTAAATAACCCGCGCTCAGGGCATTTACTGACGTGAATAAATACAATATACAACTGGTATTTTTCATCACGAGTGTTGTATCACCTCGAGTCTCCGTGCTTCGATTGACCAATAAAATCAACCGACATGATGCCCTTGTAAGAAGAAAACCTTTTATATGCACAATCAAATTGTCCACAATTGGCTTCCAGTTACCGTCAAAGATTCTCAAATGCGATGAAATAGACAATTTCATAAGTCAAACACAGTACAAACATATGTCTATAACTCTATACACCTGAGTAGCAAGCATGATGAAGACAAAGATCTCCAATAGAATCTTCGAAAAACAGATAAACTCGAGTCGATCTTCTTAGCGTGTCGATGGCAAACTTATTGAATTTGTGTGGCCCAGAACGTGGTCACACTGAATGCTTTAGTTGTGGCATTCCTAAGATCCTGCCATGAACATGTAGCAGGGCAGGCTGGGCACGATGTTAGGAGGGCCATGGATTGGACCGATACTCCACAAATACAGACAATTTTGGCATAGTAGAAACATGATTTTGGGGTTGTTCGACAGTCACCACCTAGACATGTTTTCTTTGCTTCGGCCTCAGACTTCCAGATCGGCCACGGCAATTCATGTCCAGGCGGGAGACTTTCGGTAGGCCAGACGAGTCTATACTGACTGCGAGCGTGGATTGGTCGAATGCTGTAGAGACACATGACTCTACATCGCCATATTAGCCAAACTGGCAGTTGTAACAAGTGACTTTTATGAATTCGTCATACAATTGTTCTCTCTCGCTCCCGCATAGAAATTCCGGATATAGTTAGACCGCGGGAGTTTGTCGTTAATCATTGTGTTAGCCCATTCATTACCATTGTTTGTCGTTTGTCACGACAAGTATTTAAATTACTATCACGTGTTTATAATAAAGTTTTGGCACACTCCACATCGCCCCATTCACATGCCCCGTGATGGGATATCAAAACTAGTAAATAAGTTGTGGCGAAGAGTGGAAAATTTAAGCGGAAATCTTTAAAAGTCAAAGCGAGTCGTTGAACTTTTTTTGAATTGGCACCCATATTACGTATCTTGATGAAGCCATGCAATGTCGATGTTTTCACAAAAATTACTCTTTAAATGGAAATTCGTAGGTAATATGAATCCCTTATACGTCCTCATACACTATCCCTTTCTTAACTTGTTCTTATAGATCTTATCCACCATAAGGTCGTCTGGAAGAATTCACGGTTAGCAATAAGACGGCTTGTGCTTGTTGTTGAAACTAAATCTCACTGAGTTTTTGAAGAGAAAACTTCTTTAGTGGCGTTGAAATTTTTTGGAAGATGTAAAAATTGTTAAACTTGCGTCAGGTCACGTGACCTGGTCGAATTTTCATAACACGGAGTCTTTTTTAGGGTTCCGTACTCAAAGGGTAAAACGGGACCTTATTTCTATGACTTCGCTGTCTGTCTTTCCGTCTGTCACAAGGCTGTATCTCATGAACCGTGATAGTTAGACAGTTGAAATTTTCACAGATGATGTATTTCTGTTGCTGCTATAACAAAAAATAAAATAAATATCCCATACAACAAACGTGAATTTTTTCAAACGTTTTTATAGATAATGGAGCGGAACCCTTCGTGCGCGAGTCCAACACGCACTTGGCCGGTTTTTATAGATAATGGTACGGAACCGTTCGTGCGCGACTCCGACTCGCACTTGGCCGGTTTTATTTATTCACACTGGCCGTTTATACACTCACATGACCGCAGCATTTCTTTTCTTGTTGTGTTATATTTTTTACAGTCGACAGCCTAACCAAATTTATTCCCGCCATAGAGGGAAACAATTACTATGAGAGTCTTTACCGCCCAAAGGTGGGAAGTAGCATCTTCCACTCGCTACACGGATCAAATAAACACTACTTTCAGAGTATGAGAAATGAAAAAATAGTATTCACTGCTATCAGTAGTCCCCAAAGACTGCCCCGCATGTTTTTTTTATTCTCATTAGTTCAACTAGATTTTTCTGAAATTCTATTTATCTTACTAATATTATAAATGTTAAAGTTTGGATATTTAGTTAGTAGGGTGTGTACCTAAAGTGCATTACACGTAAGGGTATTTCGGTGTTGCCATTAATATAATAATATCTGGGGACAATGTCACACAGATCATCCTAGCCCCAAACTAAGCAAAGCTTGTACTATGGGTACCAGGCGACGATAAACATACTTATATAGATAGATAAATACTTAAATACATAGAAAACATCCATGACTCAGAAACAAATATTCGTGCTCATCACACAAATATTTGCACTTACGGGATTCGAACCCAGGACCACCAGCTTCGTAGGCAGGAACACTACCAACTAGGCTACGGTGATCGTCATCAATATCTGGTGGTATTAATCTCGGGTAGCACCGCGACCAATACCTAATATAACTAAATATATTATTTCGTGTCTATTTGAGTCAATAAACTGTTACCAACATTCACAATCATTATAGGTAAAATACTGCAATTAATCGAATTAAAAACTGGACTTTATTTCTATAATGAATTGATTAGATACAGTGGGTTTTTATTTAAAACTCTAAGATCTCGATTGACGCCATCCCGTCTTTACATAAACAAGGAAAACTTATGCCTAAATAACTTGCAATCTACAAGGAAAATACTACGTTAATATGATGTGAAATTGAAAGTTATAACATCCCAGCGGCCAATTAAGAGCAGTGAATAGGCACACTACATGTGCGCAAAACACATTTTTCTTCGTGTATCAGAATCAACATACATACCTACATACATAGACTAACACCTGTTTCCCAGAGGATAGGCAGAGAAAACAGATTTCCATTTGTCACGATCTTTGCACACCTCGCTTACTGTCATTATATTCTTAATACATGCTCCCCGGTTTAGAGTTTTCTGATCTGGCCTTTTTTGAGAACCTCTCCCATTTGTTCAGAGAATGAAAACCATTAATAAAAATATGAACAATAGATAGGTTTGCACGACTTTTGGAGTAGGGTTGTGGTTACCCAGTTCGAGTTTAGAGCCATAAAACTAACATTTATAAAAGAAGTAGGTATCTAAAATAGTAGAGTAGGTATGGAGGAATGCCAAGGATTCAAAGAATATTAATAATATCCTGCAACATTTTTCACACACGGCCATCTGATCACAAACGAAGCAGTGCTTGTACAGACGCCAGCACATCAAGCTACCCCAATCTGTCAAATTTCCCCAATTGAAAGTGAACCTTATGCTTATGTTATAAAGTTGAAAATCTATAAAAGAAATTTGACAGTTTGGGATAGCTGGGTGTGCTGGCGTCTGTACTACTATATATTTTTTTTGTAAATACTTATATGGATAAATACACCCAAACTCAGGACAATCAGACATGTTCATGCACACAAATATCTGTCCTGGGTGGGATCGAACCCACGACCTGGCGGCGTGAAAGGCCTGACAAAGAATGTATTGGTAGACAATGAGTAGATCATACAGACACCTGTTCATTGATGATATTGGAAGAAATTAATATGAAACCAGACTAAACATGGCGCACTTCAGAATTACCGTGACGAGCACTGCCAAGCTAAAGTCCAACGTACAGACGCCAGCACATCCAGCTACCCGAATCTGTCAAATTTCTTTTATAGTATTTCAACTTTATCACAAAAGCACAAGGTTCACTTTCAATTGGCGAAATTTGACAGATTGGGGTAGCTTGATGTGCTGGCGTCTGTACACGGCACACTTCACATTGTTTAGGGAACACTTGGCACTGTTTACTTTCACTGATCACTAGCACTTGTTCAGTTTTCTACTTTTATTTCTTCCTCTTAATTCGCCTTCGATTTCACTTGAATTAAAAATCCCCGTTCCGCTTGTTCCAAATTTTAAACATTTCGATAGTCATATTTCGAGAATCTTCGCCTATATGACAGATTAATCGTAATACTTCTATACTTGTCTTCACCTATCTCTTTCTTTTTATTCATATAACTCGCAACATCTCTTTCTATTTATTCTGGAACCATCTAAATAATTTATATTGCATTATGAATTTTGTATGTCGTTACATCAACTATCCCTTTTCTTTTGTTGTGGTATTATCTAGAACATTCTAGCGAGGTTACGGCTTTTGTAACGTCGCTAGAATGTTCTAGATACCCTTACTGGTACTAGGGTTCGAATCCGGAACGTGACATCACGATAAAAATGTGTGTCATCCGCCTCTTAGCAACATTACTATCAAAACTATTCGATGATGTCTTCCCAGCCGGCCACGGCGGCCATTCTCAATGGAGATTAGCCAATTGCGCATGACATATTATAGTGCACAAGTGTGTGCGCTAACACGGGCACTTTCTATGCCATCACTCTCATGATCCGATGGGATGACTAGTGACACGACCGGAAAGAGGTCAGGTACAGGACCGACGGCTTTACGCGCTCTCCGGGTGTAGTACCGCCAAATTCCAGACTTTAGGCTGATACTGAGAAATTTCTTTTTACGGAAAACTACCAAAATCACTTTTTGGCCCGAGCCGCGAATAGAACCCAGGACCTCATTATCTGCGGTTGAACACGCTACCGCTAGACCAACGAGGCAGCCAATGCACTCATACTTTTATGGCGTAGCCAGTGTCCATCCCACTTCACCTTTAGCTACGTCAAAGATCGAAAAAACAATGTATTATTAATATTATTTTAGTATTTTTCCGTGACATTTTTTATTAGTTTTGTTACCACAAAGTAATATAACAACAGGTGATGGCTTATCTGAGACAATGTGTATTTTATTAGGTATTAAAATATTATCTTTAGACGACATGTTATATAAAGATTAACACAAACTAATCTTTTGTTGATAAATGATTCTAAAGTTCCGTTAAAGAATTGTTATCCCCTACACACAAAAAGGGGGTGAGTTTGCAATTGAACTGTCGGATAAGAAATACTTATACAACATGTAACTTAATTAACGCACACCCTGAAAATAGTTTGTTCAGAATCGTTTACTGAATCGATTTATATAATTTTTAATGTAGGTACTTTTTTTTTCAAAATAATTAAAATCACGGAAATTTTTGTCATATTAACCCTGTACAGTCAAAACAAATTGAAATGGACTTTTAAAATCGCAGTTTAATTTGTATTCATACAAATTCCATCATTCAATACAAAATAAAGAAAAATAAACGTTATTCCAAAAACTAATTTAGTAAATAACAATGCATATACATGTTTAATTAAAAATTCAGTGTATGTATTATGATTACAACATAATATTCTAATTGCGGTGTTTGAGGGTGTGCGTTAATTACGTTACATGTTGTATAACTAAGTTGCATTGGCAACTACCGCGTCATAGTAGATTCTCCCGACGACAGCGTGACCTTATAACGTATATTGCAGAAGCCAAGGGATAGCAAAATTGGCACAATAATTACTGTTCAATTGCAAATTCTTATTTATTGTCGATACTTTCGTATATTAGGTATGTTTTTACAATTTACACAATGAGAGGTAGTTGTAACCTAAGTATATTAACACCCATAATAATAATGTCCTCGTAGACGAATTTCGGCCAGGGCGGCCAGTCTCAATAGCGATTAGCCATCTGTGCTGGACATATTGAATAGAAAGTGCCCCTTGTTTGTGCAAAAACAAGGGGCACTTTCTATTCCATCACTCAAGATCCGATGGGGCGCCTAGCGACACGACCGGAAAGAGGTCAGGTACAGGACCGACGGCTTTACGTGCTCGTCGAGGCACGGGGGTATAATACCGCAAACTCCCAGACTTTGAGCTGATTCTGAGATTTTTTTCTTTTTACAGACAAGCTCCAAGATCACTTTTGGCCCGACCCTGGATTTGAACCCAGGACCTCGTTATCTGCAGGTGAACACGCTACCGCTAGACCAACGAGGCAGTCACATATATAATATGTTATTCTTTTATGAAATAAGCCAGTGTATACTAAGCGTTCGGTCGTTTTTAGGGTTCCGTAGCCAAATGGCAAAACATGCAACCCTTATAGATTCGTCATGTCTGTCTGTCTGTCCGTCCGTATGTCACAGCCACTTTTTTCCGAAACTATGAGAGCTGCACTGCTGAAACTTGGTAAGTAGGTGCAATCTGTGAACCGCGTTAAGATTTTAACACAAAAATAGAAAAAGAACTTTTTGGGGGCTGACCATACATAGAACTGAAACTCAATAATTTTTTTTTCGTCGTTCAAATACATGTGGGGTGTCTATGGATAGGTCTTCAAAAATCATATTGAGGTTCCTAATATCATTTTTGTCTAAACTGAATAGTTTGCGCGAGAGACACTTCCAAAGTGGTAAAATTAGTGCCCCCCCCCCCAAAATCCTGTAACTTCTAAAATAAGAGAATGATAAAACTAATAAAAATATATATTGTACATTACCATAGAAACTAACAACGAAAATTGGTTTGAACGAGATCTAGCAAGTAGTTTTTTTAATGATGAAATTTTTTTTTTTTTTAGTTTCTGTTCTATGTATGGGTAACTCCCAAAATTATTGCTCTTTTTCTATTTTTGTGTGAAAATCTTAATGCGGTTCACAGAATACATCTACTTACCAAGTTTCAACAGTACAGCTCTTATAGTTTCGGAAAAAAGTGGCTGTGACATACGGACGGACAGACAGACCGACACACAGCAGACAGACAGACATGACGAATCTATAAGGGTTCCGTTTTTTGCCATTTGGCTACGGATCCCTAAAAACGCACAAATCGTTTCTTATGTAACCGACACGTGCACATTACACAGCAAATTGTATATAGTTTTGACGGGACTATTGGCGTGGTTGGCAAATGCTTGCTTTTCACGCCGGAACTCGTGGGTTCGATTCCCACCTAAGACAGATATTTGTGTGCATGAACATGTCTGATTGTCCTGAGTCTGGATTGTAGGTGTTTACAAAAGAAAAGTATTATATGTAGTATATCATTTTTCTGGTTTCCATAGTACAAGCTTTCCTTAGTTTGGTATCAGATGGCCATGTGTAATAATGCCCCAGGATATTATTATTATTATAGTGTGCAACAAATGAATAATGGTTCATAAAAATCTTAAATCATCATCAAAATCTAGTTGTAGTAATCTATTGCACGGAAGTCGGAAACTAGAACGCCAAACAAAATACAATGCTATGTACCTACTTATTACATAAATTGACTGCACGTGTGGCGCAGAGGCTAACGCCCGGTTCCTATATTCCAAAAACGAATCGTTTCTACTACGAATAGTTAGAATTTCTACCAGCCGTAACGCAAAACTGTTCCTAAAAAATACTAGTCGTTATCCAAATAACCAACGTCTGGTTACTAACGGATGGGAGGACGTTAGTAAGCTTATTGTATAGAGATGCGTTCGAAAGTGTTCCTATAAATATTTTCTACTGTCACGGAACTGTCAAAATAACGAGGCGTTACTGCTTTGATTACTCGTCGAATTCGGTCGGTTTACCAGTCGTTTGTATTTTATTTTGGTAGTTAACATAGTGTTTGAGGAGATTTCCGTGATGTCTAGCTCTGAAACTGATAGAGAATTCATGGCTTTGTTTTCCGTTAGAAAGGGTTGATTATTTTTCTATCTTCTAAGATTTCATAACCACAAACCTTAGATTAAATACTCAATTTAAAAACTTATTTAGAAACCATGAAATACTCCTGGACAGACGTCAGATGACAGACGCATGCGCCATGCGCTTTCCTGTCACGCGTTTTGTTCACACCATGCACTCGTAACATCAAATTTTCAATACTAATGATTTATAAATATTTTAAACCTAAAACGCAAATTAAATTATTACTGTTACTATTAGTACAGTAACTTGTACAATTACTCACATAATATTACAGAATAATAAATGATTTTAGTTGCATAATTGACGTACGACGTTTTGTTATAACTAATCGTGAAGAGGAGCGAGAGGTTCATCGCGGAACGAGTCGTAGGTGGTTTAAACTACGGATGTTCGTCGCAGGTAGGGCATTGTGGAACACTAGTTTTGCATCGGTATCGGTAGCTGAATTACGGATGGTAACGTTGGTCCAATGACGGATCGTAAAATAAAGGAACCGGGCATAAGACAGTCGCCTCGCCGCTTCGTGTCGCGGGTTCGAGTCCCGCGCCGGCCCACTATTTGTGTGACCCATAAATAGTTGTTCTGAGTATGGATGTAATTTGTATCCGTCAATTATGTGTTTCTAAAGTACCCCGCGACACTGGGATTAAATTTCCTAATGCGGACATTGACTTAAAAAAAAAAAAACAATAACTTGATAGATTATTTATAGATAGTGTTCGTAATTAATATAATTTATAATTATAATAAGTATATACCTACATTTATTATACCTAAGTGCACCTGCTATGACCTCTCTAAGGTCGACTGGGAGAAAATGCCTTGGCCGCCTATGTACTGACGCCAGCTCTTCAAGCTACCCCAATCTGACAAAGTTCTTTCATAGATTTTCAACTTTATCACATAAGCATAAGGTTCACTTTCAATTGGGGAAATTTGACAGATTACAATTGTACTGATGCTTGAATAATAAAAATTAAAAACAATAATCTTCAGTCTTATCCTGAACAAAGATCGCATCTCTACGCAATAGTATGTAAGTATGACACATTCCTGTACTTATGTACTTCCTTTGTTCAAAATAGAATTCCGGTATATATGTATATACGACACAAATTTGTCACTGTTATCTTAAGTGTGTTCGATTAATTTTATCCATCAGGCCCTTCAATTACATTGATATCGGTCAATCAATCACCATAGCCTAGTTGGTAGTGCTCCTGCCTACGAAGCTGGTGATCCTGGGTTCGAATCCCGGTAAGTGCAATATTAGTGTGATGAGCACGAATATTTGTTTCTGAGTCATGGATGTTTTCTATGTATATAAGTATTTATCTATCTATATAAGTATGTATATCGTCGCCTGGTACCCATAGTACAAGCTTTGCTTAGTTTGGGGCTAGGATGATCTGTGTGACATTGTCCCCAGATATTATTATTGTTAATGCGACGATAGGCGACTGAACTTGGACATAAAAAAAGACAGTATGGAAACTACCCGCAAACGGTCGAAACGGCACACTCACACAAACATACACATCAACAAAACCCCCAAGCGGTTGTCGCGGTGCTGTCAGTAGTGAGTGCCGCGTCAAAACGAGTGGTCGCGTATAAGTTTATTTCCGCAATCTTTTTAAAAATCCACGTGCGTATTGCGTAGTATACGGCTGTTTGAATTCGGCTTCATCAAAACGGGAGCTTTCGTATTTTAACCGTCCTGCTGATTTATAAAACAAATATGTTTTAATAAAAAATAATAATAGGTATCTAAAACATTAAAAGTTACAACCCAGCTTCATTAAAGCGTAGATAATTATTTCATCAACTAGGCTTAGTTACCTTACTGTCCATATTTTTACTGTGACTGAACCTTTCTGGTATTTCTCTAAGAACACCGAACACGCTAAATCCCGACATGTGGCGGAGCGGTTAAACAGTCCCCTCACCTCACCACTTCGATTCCCGTACACGGCATATTATATTTATGTGACCCATAAGTAGTTACTCTGAATTTTGGTGTACTTTGCGTCCGTTCATTAAACATACGTATAGATCGATGTTTTATTCTCGTAACCCTTTCGGTATGTACAGACCCAGCACATCCAGCTACCCCAATCTGTCAAATTTATTTTATAGATTTTCAACTTCATCACATAAGCATAAGGTTCACTTTCAATTGGAGAAATTTGATAGATTGGGGTAGCTTGATGTGCTGGCGTCTGTACCTATTGTATTCAAATCATTTGATATCCAAAAATCGATACTATTTGTACTTAATTTACAAATATAACTCGTTTAATGTTATAAGATTTGACCAGTGGCGTAAAATCAGCCGACTTAAAATAACGGATATCTACAATATTTTGTAAAATTTTCCCTGCACTAGGGAAATAAATCCCTGTATTGCGTGGGACTTGAAACATGAATCTTACGGAGACAAAGCACACCCAAACTTAGAACAACAACTTATGAATCATACCTACGAATAATTATCCTATGTGGGCATCGAACCCGAAACACGAGCGCACCAAGCTGCCGAAGCTACTATCTTAACCAATGCGTCACACTTGCAGTCAATAATTTAAATTTCATCTGATGACTCTATAAATATAAAAAACATCATAAACAAGGTAAATTTATGGTAAACGTTTAAGAATTTTATTATTTATTTCCTTTATGTGCCTTGACAAAAACGGTTTTGTAAATATTTTCTTACCTTTTTTTTAACTTTTCGTTCTAGAATTAGAGTTAAAAGTTGATTACCTTGCTCGTCTAAATAATTCAAGAAATTCGGAACAGCATAAATTTACAAGTTAGTAAATAAAGTACTTTCCTTTTTTAATTCCCACTTTGAATAAGAAAACTATGAAAGACAATAAAAAAAATATTTGAATTTTCCATTGTAATAATTTTACTATTTCACTTGATATTATTAAATTTATATCCTATTTGTATGCCTCATATGGGAGGGCATATTGAACCCATATACTATGTCTGTATATAACATCCTGTATGTGTATATATGTGTAACTGTACACTTTTAAAAAAATAGTTTCATTTTTCCCTAAAGCAAAAGGAATTAATTTAGTTAATTAACAAAGGTAACATACCATCCAAATCATCCAATTTAGTCATCTTCAAAAATGTCAATGTCCACTAAAGTCGAAACCAAAACACACTTTTCACTTTAACACAAATAAAATATAGCGGGAAATTGATTTCCGAACGATGTACGCGTACGTTCCCGCCAAAACCAACTGAAGGACTGCGGAGGCGCGGCGCTGCACACACCCACGCCACGTCTTATCACACTATGACGTAGAATTTACCGCTGTATCATACATAATTACGCGAACATAAACTCGCATAATCTTTACGGCCGATATACTCAAATTTGCCGAGTTTATCGCGGCCAAAACCTTTTTATCAATCAATTTCCTGTGCGTACATAAACGAAAAAAACTAGCGATCATAATCGTCAACAAGTTTCATCACACTTCGCATCATCACAGTAAGTACGAAATACGAATAATAGATATTACAGAAAATCTTACATATTAATATTCTGCATCTGCCTTTCGTGATGTACTTCGTTTCCATATGCTCCATTTTGGTATGTTTATCCAGTATTTAATACACTAAGGCTATAAAAATGATTAATGACCGATACAAGTTTTTCAGATGTCATTGCAGACTGATGATACATAATAAATCTGACCAATGGCGTGTAATGTAGAAGACAGACATGAAAATAGAACAATAGCTACCGTGTACCATGCCAAAAAATTCATATCGCCTCATGAATTAATTTGTAAACATAATTTTCCTCATACTTTCTTTGATTGTATATCATAGATAGAATTACATGAAAGCGTAGCCGTAAAAATATGGCTGCCATCCAATAACCGTGTTTTTCCTAGGTATAATATAATCTTAAAATTATTTCCTATAATATTTGAGAGGAATATATTTAAGAAGATCTTTGTCATTGTAAAGATAATGTAGGGGCATTTTCCACCGACGATTGAACTTCGGACTCGACTTTTCGATGAATCACGAGACCTTTGTAATTCATTTATTGCAAGTCATTTTGATAACGTCTAGAAAATATAAACACTAATGTAACGTTAAGTGGAGACCGTAGCATAAGCAACTAACGTCACACCGCGTCAGAGGAAGACTTAATAAAGTTAGCCAAATTAACGAACTAGGAAGGATTAAGTTTAGAACAGTAAAAATTTGTACTGTAAAGGCGAGCAAAGAGTTGTATCAGAAAATGTTAGAGATTCTAAGATATTTACAATATTTTCCTTATTCTATTCTAGAGATGCTGTCACGCTCTGGTTGAATCAAAGTTAAGGTATAGTGTCAAATTTTAGGACGAGTTACAAATATAATAACAAAGAGCACTTGTACAGACGCCAGCACATCCAGCTACCTCAATCTGTCAAATTTCTTTTATAGATTTTCAACAGATGAGATGATTTTTTGGATATAAATAGTTTTATACTTTTAAAACCGTTTCTAGACATTTGTTCTCTCTTGTTGTCATTCATTTCTTTTAAATAAATATGTGCGCGCACGCACCTGTCTTATTCGCACATTCTATTGGGTTTCTAAAGCGGCTCAATAGATATGGATACAATGTACAGAACAGCGTTTATGGGCGTAAGCTAACTGATCTTGTCTTACTGTCTTACTCGTTACACTTAGATTATTTGTTACGAACAAATCGAGGCCATCTCAGTCGGCCGGGCACTTATCATTACATTTAATTTAGACTTAACGATTCCTTTGATAAAATGGGAAATAACAATTTTTCTGTAGATATAAAAGAGGTAGGGCATAGCGTTCATTCGCTCAAAGAGCAGCCCGACTGGGGAAGTTCCTGCACTTTACAGAAGACATTCCTTAATAATAACATTAATAATAAATAACATCCTGGGACATTATTCACACACGGTCATCTGATCCCAAATTAAAACTTGTACTATGGAAACCAGATAACTGATATACTAAATATACTATTTTTCTTTTGTAAATACATACTTATATAGATAATTTACAACCATTTCATTTTAATACCCATAATCATTTTAATGTTGTGTTTCTGGTAAGGTAAGGTCGCCCGAGCTCATCGGGGTGGGGGAAGGTTCAGCAACAGTTGTTTGCTGACTCTTAAAGGTCGGCTATGCACCTGCGATTCCTATGGTGTCGCGAGTGTCCAGGGTTAGTGGTGATCACTTACCATCAGGTGGCCACTTGCTAGTTTGTCGCTCTCTGATAAAAAAAAGATAATGCAAGTTTTTCTTCATAAATAGGCTTATTGCGAACGATTCAGTATCTGGAATTTGATGCAGATTGCCTTGATATTTCGATATCAGGGTATATTGTGTGCCAAAAATGTAAGTATCTCTGTATTTTTCATATCATATATATATATATCTAATATATAAAAATAAGTCGGGTTTTCCTTCCTGACGCTATAACTCCAGAACGCACGAACCGATTTCCACGGTTTTGCATTCGTTGGAAAGGTCTCGGGCTCCGTGAGGTTTATAGCAAAGAAAATTTATAAAATTTAACGCGGGTAACACCGCGGGGCACAGCTAGTATATATATATATATATATATATATATATATATATATATATTTGCACTCACTTTGTACATATACATACATGTTTAAGTTTAATAACCTATGTTTAATAAAAACATTGGGTAATTTCTGATGAAGTAGATTATTTAATTTTACATGTTTTTTAACCCGCTTGAGTTAATAATAATATTTAATTCGTAACTTAATATAGACATTATGGTGGATGTACTTCCCAAGTCGGGCTGCTCTTTGAGTGAAATGACGCTATGCCTTACCTCTCTCAATATCTGGGCTAAGTAGCATAAAGTGAGCAGCACTTCATCTATACATAATAATATAATAAAATGGTAGGAAAGTCAAAACTGTACATTTAATATTTTCTTTAAAGGATATTTGGCGCGTGATCTACAATCGATATCGAATTTAAAATATAATTTTTAGAATTTTTGCCTGTGCGTCTGTTTGTCTGAATGTATGTCCGGGCTAAACTCAAAAAGTATTAACTTCAAATTTTGCATGAATATTACTAATAGATCGGGTCAACATATAGGCTACATATTATCACGCTATCACTTACGGGGGAGGAGCTGTGATAATTCATAAAATTTAACGCGAGTGAAACCGCGGGGTACAGCTAGTAGTCACTAACTTACTACTAATCCGCTTCTCACTTAATATGGAACAGTTGATTACCAGTAAAACTATCGATATCCCCTATCGATGTCTCTCATTCATTTAACAAAAGTGCATTGCACTCAAAATACCTTGACAGTGATACAGTTCTATTTATGTTTCATCCACATTTCAACAACACAAAGCATAATTTGGTAATTTAAATAGTTTAGTGAATAAGCCTATAGACGTTTCGCATCGTCAAAACTACAAAAACAACGTATTGGACGTAAAAAGTGCGTACGCGCTGACGTATGTAGACATATTCTTGTGATAAGTTATTTTGGGGCGTTTGGTCTTCTTGGTACTCGTTTAATATGAGATACAACGACACTATTTTAACATCCAACTGCTTTTACAGGAATAGCATATTTTCTGAATAATTATTATGTAGAGTCGCCTATCAATTATGACTGCAAATACAGAATTGAGAAGGTTTTGACTTGTTTTACAGCGGCCAAAATTCGACCAGACTGACTAAATTTATTATTATTTGTAAAAAACAGGTCACAACCTTCAACATTATGTAATTGCAGCCATAATTGATAGTTATGGCTGAACTTAAAACTTGTTTTTGCAAAAAATTGATAAATAATCATCAGATAAGATATCAGTCAGGTCTAAATTTGGCGTATTGATAAACTCTAATTGCTCTAATTTTAATAAAAGATGGGCCCGTTGGCGCGGTCGGTAGATGCTTGCCTTTCATGCCGCAGGGTGTGGGTTCGATTTCCACCCAGGACTGATATTTGTCTGCATAAACACGTCAGTTTGTGCTGAGTCTCTATATAAGTATGTATTTACAAAATAAAAGTAGAATAATTATGTAATATACCAGTTATCTATAGTATACAAGTTATGCTTAGTTTGGGATCAGATGGCCGTGTGTAAATAATGTCCCAGGATATTATTATTAATATTATTCCTTTGGGGGGTCATCTACGGGTGAAGATAGGGTGGTGATGTACCTAAGTCGCCGTCAACCAGACACCCATAGAAAACATGCGGACATAGAATCACAGTAGTCTGATGTCATGCGAACGATGATGCAAACGATACTCATTTGTTTACTTTTACACTAGACTTTATTGGTTTAAATGGAATATTGGGTTCTTCAAATGTTTTTGTACACGCAGCATATGTACATATCTATATGTACCTAGAAATAATTGTGTATACTTAACTATAATACTGCAAAGATGTATATTGGATACATATTGGATTAGATATATGGAATATTGCGTTCTTCAAATGTTTTTATACAAGCCGCATATGTAAATATCTATATGTACCTAGAAATAATTGTGTATACTTAACTATAATACTGCAAACATGTTTATTAGTATCACGCACTTTTTTTAAAGTCAACTAGATTTTTAAGTCTAGTGAATATAAATATTTTTGGAACGAAGTTCCTTATCGCGCGTTGTGAAAGGGGGCTAGACGGAAAAAAATCTTACGAAAAGTTGTCACGACACTTTTTGCAGCTGTGCGGCGTTCGCATGTTTCTCTGTCTGTCTCTCTCTCTCTCTCTCTCTCTTATGGAAAGCAAGCCAGATGTTTTCATTTCTAATTCGCATTGAACAGTGTGGTGTCGCGACGATTATTTTTGTTGAGTGTATACAGGTTTTTTGTACATAATATATGTATAATAAGAAATAACTTCGTTCCATCCGGGTGTCCCTTGCACCTCTCAAGTTTTTATTTTATTTTTAGTGTATTTTACTTATATACAACAAATATTATGTAATTTTGTTTAAAACGTAGCGATTTCCTAAACATGAATCTGCATCTGTTTTTATAAACACGTTGTTACGGACTTTTTAGACCTGAAATGACGTTGGCCGCCTCAAGAACAGACTTGACATGACAGATAAAAAGGTTTGTAAAATATAGAAGATTGTGACAGTAGAAGGAAAAATATGGAATAAAAGACGACATGAATTTCTGTGGTTTTCTTTAACATGTGGCCCACGAGCCGTAATTTATACCAATCTATGAAGATATACAGTCCACGAGAAATATGTTGACACGCTCGAAGAGCAAAAGTGCGCCGCGCTTGGGTGACGACTTCGGCGGTGACCAGACGGCACGGAAGCTCGACAAAGCTCCTGCCACGGGCTCGTCGAGGAGTAAGGAGGCGAATGCGACTCGATCTTTCATCTCCGTACTATCAAGAGCTCATACGAATAACCAAAGAATTGAAAACACGGACTACACGTGCTCATCAGGTAAGAAATACTCATTAAAAGAGAAAATAGTCCGAGAGGCGGAGGACAAAATAGCCGCATTTTCGAAAAATATTCTCGAAAAAGCCAGACGTGAACTTAGTGCTATGAGCTCTACTGCTGGTTCATTGAAATCTCTGCCATCTCTGCCTCGTTCTCGAGAGGAAAACAATTGCGAATTGACAACGGTTAACACACACGATATGAAAAAAATCATGGCTAGACAGACGGGTAATTTCAAAGATCTGCCAACATTCTCTGGTAGCCCTGACGAATGGACCCTGTTCTTCTCACAATTCAAAACGACATCTAAGCTTTGTGGCTTTACGAAAGAGGAGAACATAGCACGACTAGCTAGGTGCCTTCGAGGGGAGGCACGTGACGCAGTGTTCCCGCTTTTGGTTACTGCCTCGAACCTAGAGCGTATTATTGATACACTGAAGTTACGGTTTGGTCGACCTGAGCTTATAATTGATACCATGTTGAACAGAATTCATGCCATTAAGGACATACGTCAAGATGACACAAATAGCCTCATAAAATACGCGACGGAAGTACAAAATGTTGTAGCGGTCATGAAATCCAACAATCAAACTTACCATCTACGGAACCCGACACTTATACGTGACGTTTTGACGAAACTACCGCATACGCTAAAATTCCAATGGGGTTTAGACAGAATACGTGGTAAACAATCCCACCCGACTTTGGAAGATGTCGCTGATTGGCTGATTGAAGTAGCTAAGTCAGTAGCAGAATTTGCAGTGCAACCATCTCGTTTAACTGAAAAAACTGACAAGAATCCAAATCGGCAACCAAAGACCGTAGTCATGACGACCACACCTGTAAAAACCTGCCACAACTGTAAGGCAAATCACCACCTTTCGGCTTGCCCAAGTTTTCTACATCTCTCTGTAGATGAAAAATGGAAATACGTCACGGAGGCAAAACTTTGTTTTGCTTGTCTGTCCGGCAACCATCAGCTCAAACAATGCAAGTTAAAAGGCAAATGCAACAAGCCTGGATGTTTTCGGGTCCATCACCAAGTTCTACATGCTGAACCCAAGACTACGGCAATCATTCCAGCAAATATCACCCCTGAACGCAGTGACATTGCATTGATCAAAGACAATAAACCTGTTTACACTACTGCCGAAAGTCTAAATACAAGGCGAGTACTGCTTAAAGTTGTCTCAGTTATAGTCCGTGGCCAAAATGGCGAGTTGCAGACTTCGGCACTTCTAGATGAAGGGGCAGCAGTGAGCCTGATTGACGCTTCATTCGCTACGCGTGCTGGTCTCGACGGACCAAATCAGCCGCTTCATATCAGAGGAGCCCATGGAATGACGTCGGTAGACACGACATCGAAATTGGTGAGCTTCAAAGTACGTGGGACTTCGTGCAACGTTGCGTATGATATGTTTAATGTACATACTGTAAATAATTTAAACCTACCCGTAAACAATTATGACAATATTGTAAATAGACTTGACTTTCTGACGGAATATATTGACTTTGACATAGTGACGAAGGATCAAAAAGTCGACCTTTTGATCGGACAAGACCACATTGAGTTAATTATTACAAGACAGATTATACAAGGACCCAGAAAAGGACTTATAATATCGTTGACTAACTTAGGTTATACTCTACACGGTAATTTTTCAACTTCCGTTAAAAGGTTACCGCTTGAGACGTCTGTACTACACCTTTGCTCTTGTGAGGAGCTTAATAACATTTATAAGACGACCTTTAGAACTGAAGATTTTGGAGTTAAGTTTACTTCTGACACACCTCGGTCTCGACAAGACATAAAAGCACTCAAAATCCTGAAAGATACTTGCAAATACATAGGTAAACGCTGGCAAACCGGACTTCTATGGCGTGCCGACATTGGACCGATGCCTGACAGTTACGCCCAGGCCTACTCCCGATTACAAGGTATTAAACTTAAAATGACGAAGTTTCCAGAGTTTGGTCGTAAGTATCATGAGAAGATTAATGATTATAAGTAATGGAATCAGGCGTTACTTTGCGGAAATCCATAACAATCAAAATACAAAATCAATATTTAGTGTTAATTCCGCTAATTGTCAGTTTAATCATGCTGGGATGCAATTTGCACCGCCCTCCCGCCCGCAAAAATGTGCACATGCAAAGAAGGACAATATAAAAAGCAAATTACATGCGCCAGTACGATACCCAACACGTGTTTCGGTCCTCCACGGACCATTCTCAAGGGCTGCTAACTCGTCGAGTGCTCGAAGGAGACTAAAAGTCAACGAGGCGAGCGCTCTTTTATATACTACCAGCCGCATGGACAATTATTTCTAACTACCCCCAAATATTCGTAGTAAAGGAGATGAAACTAAATTTGTTTGGTCATTCAACAATGCAAAACTATTACTGCTATGTTTTAATATTTCTAATTGTTCCAACACACATAACCGGAAACTTTTATCACAATTATGTAAAATATTATACGTATTATTGTCGCCCAAGGAATGGCCAGTTTCAATTAAATGTTTGGCGTAATGAGATTTATCAGGATGGCCATTCCTATAAGCAGCTACATGTTCTTTATACCGTATTTCAAAATTTCGGCCTGTCTGACCTATATATACCGCGTCACAATCATCGCCATATTGGTGCCCCCTCGTATAATTTAGCCAAACAACTTAACGTCCTTTTAAGTAAAAAATCATCTTTTCAACCTCAATTCAGTTTAAAAAATAGTTTAGACTTAATTTCAAAAATTAAAGATACTCAAATTCCATCTTCCGCTAAGTTACTGTCCCTAGATGTTGATAGTTTATTTACCAATATCCCTCATGAGGAATGTTTACATATTCTGGGTGAACACTTTGAGAGACAACGGTTACATCCTGGAGAGATGTATGATCTACTTAAACTCACAAAAATATGCATGCAACAAAATTATTTTCGTTTTAACAATCAATATTACCGCCAAAAGGAAGGGTTGGCCATGGGTTCACCGTTAAGTCCACTAATGGCAGAGATATTTATGGATAATTTTGAACGTAGATATATAGTGGGCGAACCCAACATTTTATTTTATTATAGATACGTTGATGACATAATAATCTGTTGGTCTGGTACTAAACGTCAAATTGATTCATTTGTTACTAAATTAAATAATCTCCACCCTAAAATAAAATTTAAATTGGAATTAGAATCACAAAAATCCCTTAATTTTCTTGACCTCACCATCACTAATGTCCATAATAAATTAGAATTTCAAATTTATCGGAAACCAACACATACCGATATGGCTATTCCAGCTTCATCCTGTCACCCCAATCAACATAAACTAGCTGCCTTCCGCAGCTATGTTCATAGGTTAATGTCGGTCCCCTTGTCTAATGAGAATTACATAAAAGAACTTAATATTCTTTATGAAATCGCGTTATCAAACGGTTATCCTAAATCTATTATTGATAATTTGATTAAAAATAATCAGAGATGTAGGGTTCGCTCTTTACTGTATGCATGCCCCCCTGACCGTATTAACAAATATGTTGGTAGTCTGACCTATATGGGCCCAATTTCAGATAGAATTGCCAATTTACTCCGTAAAAATAATATTCACGTTGCATTTCGGACAGACCAAACTATACGACGTCTTTGTAATGGAAAAGATCATTTGGAAAATTGCAAGAAATCCGGCGTGTATAGGTTGGTCTGCGATGATTGTGACGCGGTATATATAGGTCAGACAGGCCGAAATTTTGAAATACGGTATAAAGAACATGTAGCTGCTTATAGGAATGGCCATCCTGATAAATCTCATTACGCCAAACATTTAATTGAAACTGGCCATTCCTTGGGCGACAATAATACGTATAATATTTTACATAATTGTGATAAAAGTTTCCGGTTATGTGTGTTGGAACAATTAGAAATATTAAAACATAGCAGTAATAGTTTTGCATTGTTGAATGACCAAACAAATTTAGTTTCATCTCCTTTACTACGAATATTTGGGGGTAGTTAGAAATAATTGTCCATGCGGCTGGTAGTATATAAAAGAGCGCTCGCCTCGTTGACTTTTAGTCTCCTTCGAGCACTCGACGAGTTAGCAGCCCTTGAGAATGGTCCGTGGAGGACCGAAACACGTGTTGGGTATCGTACTGGCGCATGTAATTTGCTTTTTATATTGTCCTTCTTTGCATGTGCACATTTTTGCGGGCGGGAGGGCGGTGCAAATTGCATCCCAGCATGATTAAACTGACAATTAGCGGAATTAACACTAAATATTGATTTTGTATTTTGATTAATGATTATCTCACCAAAGGTTACGCCCGCAAGTTGACACCGGACGAGACCAAGAACAGGAACGACCGGACGAGGTATTTACCACATTTTGCAGTTTTTAACCCCAACAAGCCAGATAAACTACGGTTTGTACTGGACGCAGCTGAAAAGTCTGACGGTAAGTCATTAAAGGATTTTATGTTAACTGGAGCAGATTTAATGAACTCGCTACCCGGTATGCTGTTACAATACCACAAAGATGCAGCTCATATAGGAAAAGAGAAGGTACTCAATGACTTAAGACAGAGATTTTGGTTGCTTCGTGGGCGTTCAGCTGTCAAGGCGGCGTGGCGAGAGTGTCAGCCTTGTAAAAATAAACGGGCCGAACCGAATCCTCCCATAATGGGTCAAATCCCAGAATCACGCCTGACAGCTGTACGAGCCTTCGCGTATTCCGGACTAGACTATTTTGGACCAATGACAGTGAAAGTAGGACGCAGACATGAGAAACGGTATGGTGCCTTATTTACATGCCTTACAGTTCGAGCAATTCACATTGAACTTGTCGATGATTTAACATCTGACAGCGCTATAATGGCTTTACGACGTTTCATCTCAAGACGTGGCACGCCACTTGAGCTTTGGTCTGACAATGCGACTACTTTTAAAGGTGCCGATAACGAATTACGTCGTTATGTCGAACGACTGGATCAAGATCGACTTCGCCAATTTTCGAGTGTTCGCCATGTTAATTGGCGAAACATTTGTCCCAACTCACCACATCAAGGTGGTTGTTGGGAGAGAATGGTTCGATCGGTGAAGACTGCCCTAAAATCGTCATTAAAAGATCAGACACCGACACATCAAAATTTATTAACTGTTTTGACTGAAACTGAAATGTTTGTAAATAGCCGACCATTGACAGACGTTTCTATTGACCATGATGACGATCCACCACTAACACCAAATCATTTTATTTTTGGCGGTGTGACCGATTTTACGACTCAGACCTTAGACACTTTTAATGACAGATGTACTCAGACGATCATGGCAACGATCTCAGAGACTGGCAGACCTAGTTTGGAAACGTTGGGTCAAGGAGTATCTACCAACATTGACAAAAAGGGGGAAGTGGTTCCGTACCGTCGAGCCTGTAAAGTTAGACGATGTTGTGATAGTTTGTGACGACCAACTACCCCGAAATGTGTGGCCGAAGGGGATCGTTACAGAATGTTACCCGGGCTGAGACGGACAAGTACGAGTTGTAGACGTAAAGACTACAGCCGGAACCTACCGACGACCTGTAACCAAAATTTGCAGACTAGACGTACGACCTTCTTCTGACTGACTCGCACAATATAAGGTACTTGACTAAACTTATAAATCGTCCTATTGACTGAAGAACCTGACTTCGTACTAACCAGACTAGTCTGACGTGACTAATATGGTCTGACATTGAGAACTGCCGATTTGACAAGACATCGAGCAGATTTCTTAATCAGTTGCTCTGACATGAGCAGTCTGATCTGACTGGACACATTATGCGAGCAGGTTCTTTCTGACTTAACCCAACCTGATTGACTTAGGGTGACTTGGCTTGACCTAGACTGCCTTGCCCTGACCTGATCTGACTGGGAGTATTGAGTCTCAATACTGGAGGTGGGGATGTTACGGACTTTTTAGACCTGAAATGACGTTGGCCGCCTCAAGAACAGACTTGACATGACAGATAAAAAGGTTTGTAAAATATAGAAGATTGTGACAGTAGAAGGAAAAATATGGAATAAAAGACGACATGAATTTCTGTGGTTTTCTTTAACACACGTGCTTGAAAAAAAGTGCGATCACGATGAAAAGAGTAGACCTACTTTTGTAAGAGATCACGTTAAAACTGTAGATATAGTAACCGAGTCAAATGAAGTTTCTAAAAAGACAATTTTGGTAAACCACTACAGTATTGTGTGCAAGCCGTCTAGCGGTAGGTCTAGTCTATCTTGAATGGGTACGTAATGATCACGTCATTATTATTTACTATTATTTTTTTTTTTTGGTGATTTGAATGGAAGCGGCACCGACTCCTTAACGTGCCCTAAGAACCACGGAGAAGTTAACACGTAAGTGGGCCAAAAAAATGGCCCACTTACGCCTCCCACATCTACAGAATCATGCTTATCTTCGACGACCGTTTACGGACCAGGGGCTCTACCGGCTAAGTCGCCGAACATCAATTTCTTAAATGGCGTTCAAATAAATAAAGGTTATAAATGACTTAATCAATCGTTAAATCGACTTCCATGAGCAAATGTGACATCATAAATGGTCCGGAATCGATTGTTATCGTTGAAGCCGATTTAACGATTGATTAAGTCATTTTTTATCTTTATTTATTTGAACGCCATTTAAGAAATCGATACTCGGCGACTTAGCCGGTAAAAAAATACTTAATCAATCGGCGTTCAATCGGATTCTGGACCATTTATGACATCACATACGTGGTCATGGAAGCCGATTTAAGGATTCATTATGTCATTTTTAACCTTTATTTATTTGAACGCTATCCACGGAAACGATGTTCGGCGACTTAGCCGGTAGAGCCCTAGTAAATGCTCGCTTTGAGCGCTTGTATTATTATCGATTCAAAACCTTAAACCAGACTACAATTAATTAATATTATAATACTATAACAGTCCGGATTGTGGCATCTAATTAATTATTACGCTTATATTAATTTTGTACCTTATGTACAGACGCCAGCACATCCAGCTACCACAATCTGTCAAATTTCTTTCATAGATTTTCAACTTTATCACATAATCATAAGGTTCACTTTCAATTAGGGAAATTCAGACAGATCGGGGTAGCTTGATGTGCTGGCGTCTGCACATAATTCATGTTATAATCTAAACAAGACATTCAGGCCTTAACATTTTGGACAAGAAAAAAAAGTGTGTGTGTGCGTTTCAAAGTTTATAAAAAAAGCTAATGGCCAAATGAGGCCCATTTATTAACTTTAAAATATACATTTATTCAATAAAATTACTGAGTAACGGTTGGTTAATATCAATCTTTCGCGTCGAAACATCAAGCTAGTCAGAAAGCAAGGATTTTAAATCTTTCGCGTCGAAACATCAAGCTAGTCAGAAAGCAAGGATTTTAAATTTAATTCTAAAGACCAGAGAAAATTCGAATAAAAAGGCTAGGCATCAGGTATACTACATTAAGCATTTAATTATTTATAATATATATATTAATTATATATAGAATAATTATTTTGTGTAATCCTTTGTAATCTATCTTTATTGGGACTTAGTGCCTGAATTAATAAACTTTTATTATTATTAATAAAGTAAATAGCATTATTGACAGACAATCCTGAGGCGTTACAGGAAAACTAAGTTTCCGGCTAAGGGTTTGCCCGCCAATAATATTAATTCGTCACTAAAAGGAAAGGCACAACGCATAATCTAAGAGACTTACTTCCTTATTTGCCTATACAACTCTTGATGGGCTTTGCCCTCCTTTACAGTATTTCTCTTATTGTCGGTATTTATATTTTCTTAGGTGCTCACTATGCCTTTTCTTTAGGCCCACTTGCTCCGACCCAGGTTAAATGAATTAATTCAGAGTTAATGGCTAATATGGGGTTAAATTACAGTTACGTCTTGCACCACCAAGACTTAGGGACTAACCTTATGTTATTTTATTAAAATTTTAAGACCCACTTGCACCAAAAGTTAGACTAAAATAATAATAATAAATAAATCATTTGTTAAATATGTTTCTCATATAAGTGAATTGTATTCTTTTGAGGAATAAAGATCTTAAACCAGAAAATAAAGTAACTCTAGTGAAGTAACTTCGGGTTGATTCGTTAAAATTTTAAATCGACATTCTATTGCGCATAACTCGGTGTTTCTCTATTTTATGTTGGTATTATGAAAGAGGTTTTATTCCATAATATAATCCAATCAAATATGAATGAGTGAACAATGGGTGAAATATTTATACACCTCTTTTTGTCGCTAGAATACATTGTATATGACTGTCTCATGTGTTAAGTTAAGGGCCTAAGTCTTCGCAATTTATCCACGTTCCGCGTGCTGTTGGTGACGTTTGCCACGGCAACGGTTTATTCGCATATTATATATTCACCACCAAAACGCTCCCCTCCGGTCCTCAATCTCACAATGGGCCCGTGTTTTGACGTTTTAAAGGAGAGCGACTGTTGCACAAAACGACTCTAACAACATATCCTCAAGCATTTCCACGTCAAAAAACAAACTGTATCGAAATCGGCCCATCCGTTTCTACGACAGACATCATTGTCACAGGCAGACGCATACACACAAACATACATCGACGTCAAACTTAATTCTAGCACCCCTCTCTTTACGTCGGAGGTTAAAAAGAAGATATGGGAAATTTGTCCAAAAGCGAAATCGTGAGAAGCCTAACTTACATGGATCAGGGGCTCTACCGGATAAGTCGCCGAACATCGATTTCTTAAATGGCGTTCAAATAAATAAAGGTTAAAAATTACTTAACCAATCGTTAAATCGGCTTCAACGTTCACAATCGATTCCGGACCATTTATGACGTCACATGTGCTCGTGGAAGCCGATTTAACTATTGATTAAGTCATTTTTAACCTTTATTTATTTGAACGCCATTGAAGAAATCGATTTTCGGCAACTTAGACGGTAGAGCCTCAGATCAGATCGAAAGTGTTAGTAGAATTGTAAGTAGTAATCGTAATAATGAAATGAAATGAAATAATGAAATTTATTCAGCACTTGGGTATTTCCATACACTTGTACTTGTCAAGCTCACAATGTATTACATAAACACAGTTTAAAAACAGTAATTAAAGCAACAAAATATAATATATAAATATCAATTTGAATTAGTCCATCCGTGCGGTCTGTTTCGTCACATATATTTTTAATATCCTTAATTAAATAATAAATAGCCAGTTACTAAGCTATTATTGTTACATTTAGCAATAGTATATAAAAGTTAAAGAATTGAAAACAACGAGCAGTTGGCTAGCACAAAAGGCTCTCAACCAGTAGCTTAATTTAAGCGACTAATACCTGAGAGCACCCTTATGGGTTTCGGGCCACAGCTCAGACGGCATAGATATTCGGCGTAGATATTTACTTTAAACTTTTATATACAATTACCTGCGTGTACTGAACGCCTACATTCCTTATTTATTTATAAATTACAATTGCGCTGCGCTACTTACGCCGTGTCACAAGACGATTTAATCACCAGACAATATGTCTTCCGTTTCGTCTAGTTTATTAATAACGTCTTATTCATCGTCATAGTCGTCGATTCAAAATATCGATCATTGAAATTACCGCTAAAATATTACATCATAATATTTTTTTTTATATCAGTGGGCGACAAACGAGCAAGTGGCTCACCTGATGGTAAGTGATCACCGCCGCCCATGGACACTCGCAACACCAGAGGTGACGCGGGTGCTTTGCCGGCCTTTAAAAGTCAGCAAACAAAAGTGTTGCTGACCCTACCCCCCACCCCGATGACCTCTGGCGACCTTACTCACACTCGGAAACACAACATTAAAATTATTAATGTTATTATTAAGGAATGTCTTCTGTAAGGTGGAGGTACTTTCCCACTCGGGCTGCTCTTTGAGCGAATGAACGCTATGCCCTACCTCTCTTAAAATAAATCTTCTTAATCAAAATAAAATTCAACATCATAGACCGAAAGACGTAGGTACAGCTGGATACAGGGATCCACCCAAAGATGACTGAAATGTTTATCACTATTGAAAGAACAATATTTGTTTACACAGCCCAAATGATTTCGATGAAATTTACAGAGATGATGATAATGATGTCCAACTAATAGAGCTAACAGGTAATTCAGGTTTCTCCAAAACCTACAACACCAGTCTCTCACAAAGTTAGGTTCTAACTTTGTACAGACGCCATCACATCCAGCTACCCTTATCTGTCAAATTTCTTTTATAGATTTTCAACTTTATCACAAAAGCATAAAGTTCACTTTCAATTGGAGAAATTTGACAGATTGGTGTAGCTTGATGTGCTGGCGTCTGCACCATAATTGCCATTATTAAGCTGTATTGTTTTAAGAGCCTGTGTTTCTTTGTGAAGAGAAAATAAACGAATTTTAATTTTTGTTTTTATTTTCTTTTTTTTAGGGTTCCGTTGCCAAATGGCAAAAAACGGAACCCTTATAGATTCGTCATGTCTGTCTGTCTGTCTGTCCGTCCGTATGTCACAGCCACTTTTATCCGTAACTATAAGAGCTGTACTACTGAAACTTGGTAAGTAGATGTATTCTGTGAACCGCATTAAGATTATTACACAAAAATAAAAAAAAAATACAATTATTTTGGGGGTCGCCATACATAGAACTGAAACTCAAAAAAATTTTTTTCGTGGTTCCCATACATGTGATATTGAGGTTCCTAATATCATTTTTTTTCTAAACTGAATAGTTTGCGCGAGAGACACTTCCAAAGTGGTAAAATGAGTGTCCCCCCCTCTAACTTCTAAAATACGAGAATGATAAAACTAATAAAAATATATGATGTACATTACCGAGATTGAACGAGATCGAGCAAGTAGTTTTTTTTAATACGTCATAAACCGCAATTTGCTTTCATTTAATCAACTGAAATACTTGCTGCTACGGAACCCTTCATGTGCGAGGCCGACTCGCTCTTGGCCGGTTTTTTTCGTTTACGCCTGTGTCCCAGAGGGGTAGGTAGAGAGAACTTTGCCACTTGTACGATACTCTTTATAGAGCCTACTTGCCATAATATTTTATTTATTAAAGTACTGCCACATGATACATATTAATATACGCAGTTAAATTAAAGTAGGTTTTAAAAGATTTACGGAGACTGAGAATTTTAATTAATCTATTATTCTCTGGGGAAATAGCTGCCCAGGTACAGAGTGGTCATAGATCTACAGGCTGGCTTTAATCAAGGAAACTAGAAATAAAATATTCTGAGTCGCTACTCTGCCCTGCACTAGGGCAGAAGCGCAAGTCCAAATAACAAGTTTAGTTTTTGTTGTGAAATGGTGTAATCTATACATATAATAAAATCGTAGGAAAGTAAAAACTGTACATTGAATATTTTTTAGAAAGAATACTTGGGACGTGATCTACACTCAATATCGAAGCCAAAAATATAGTTTTTAGAATTTTTGTCGGTTTGTCTGTATGTATGTCCGCGCTAAACTCAAAAAGTACTGCATGGATTTACTTGAAATTTTGCATGAATATTACTAAGAGGTCGGGTCAACATTTAGGCTACATATTATCACGCTATCACCTACGGGGGAGGAGCTGTGATAATTTATTAAGTTTAATGCGGGTAAAACCGAGGGGCACAGCTAGTATAATAAATAACAATAAACTTAGAGTCATTCAGATTTATTGTTCTTTATTAAATGAGTCAGGAATTCACGTTCTCTACGTGTATGCATTGCTATGATAGGTTAATATCGTGGTGACGTGTGATTTGCCAATCACAATGCTCCGTTCCCATCGAGAGCTCCAATTTATTCATACCTCTAATTTTCTCTAGATTCATACTACGACTACTGCTCGACTGCCGTGGCAGTCAAAATAATGAGTAGATTCATCATCATACAGCCGAATTACGTCCACTGCTGGACAAGAGCCTCCCCCCAAGGATGGGAGGATATGCCATTTGATTGGTTGACGATCGCAGTAAGTTGATCATAATACTCAGAAGAACGCTGCTGCCCGTTTTCTGGTATATATGCCTCGTTGGTCTAGCGGTAGCGTATTCACCCGCAGAGAACGAGGTCCTGGGTTCAAATCCTGGGTCGGGCCAAAAGTGATTTTGGGACTTTTCTGTAAAAAGAAAGTTTTCTCAGTATCAGCCCGAAGTCTAGGAATTGGCGCTATTACACCCCCGTGCCTCGGAGAGCACGTAAAGCCGTCGGTCCTTAGACCTTGACCTCTTTCCTGTCGTGTCGCTAGACATCCCATCCGATCATGAGAGTGATGTGTTTGCGCACACTTGAGCACTATAATATGTCCCGCGCAGATGGCTAATATCTGGGGCTCTACCAGCTAAGTCGCCGAACATCGATTTCTTAAATGGCGTTCAAATAAATAAAGGTTAAAAATTACTTAATCAATCTTAAAATCGGCTTCAACGTTAACAATCGATTCCGGACCATTTATGACGTCACATGTGCTCATGGAAGCCGATTTAACGATTGAGTCATTTTTAACCTTTATTTATTTGAACGCCATTTAATAAATCGATGTTCGGCGACTTAGCCGGTAGAGCCCCTGTTGAGACTGGCCGCCGTGGCCTAAATTCGGCTAGGAGGACATTATTACGATTTGACGGTCACCGTAGCCTAGTTGGTAGTGCTCCTGCCTACGAAGCTGGTGGTCCTGGGTTCAAATCCCGGTAAATGCAAAAATTTGTGTGGTGAGCACGAATATTTGCTTCTGAGTCATGGATGTTTTCTATGTATATAAGTATTTATCTATCTATATAAGTATGTATATCGTCGCCTGGTACCCATAGTACAAGCTTTGCTTAGTTTGGGGCTAGGATGATCTGTGTGACATTGTCCCTAGATATTATTATTATTATTACACGGGACGAGATGGGGTGGCGATATTCTTTTTGGCCGTCAGCCACACAGCCAATGAGTAGATTAGCGACTTCTAATCGTACACATTCACGAGCACTACTCGTTATAAATACTTTTGCCAACCCAGCCCAAGGCCACAGCTAGAAACAACACTGCGAAATTAATCCGTATACTCGGGATTTCTATTGCAAAAAATATTATGCAACAGGAAAATGTAGGTACTTTTAACACCGACTTTATTACGATAGAGTAGGGGTGGTTTTCGTAGATCAAACGCATCTACTGAAGTGCCGTCGTTTGTAAGAATGATAATAATCATTAAATCAAACATACCAACTTTTAAAACAGAATTCGTAACAAAACAACTCAATCTCACCTTGTGTGGTAACGCAGTGGAGGTGTGTCTGTGTGTGAAGTTACGTAAACAAGACGCAGTGGAAATAGTTTTTATTGTATACGTTCTTTTAGGTTTAATACTAAAAGGTCAAGTGCAAATTCTACTGACGGTATTATAGCAAAATACATTTAAACAATAATAATATCCTGGGACATTATTCACACACGGCCATCTGATCCCAAACTAAGTAGATACAACTACTCTATACGTCTTAACTGCACGCAACGGCGCAGCGGTTGAGACAATCGCCTCGCCACTCCGTGGTTCGGGTTCGATTCCCGCACCGGAAAACTATTTGTGTGACATATCATGATCATAAATTGTTGTTCTGAGGCTGGATGTACAGACGCCCGCACATCCAGCTACCCTATGTCAAATTTCTTTTATAGATGTTCAACTTTATCACATAAGCATAAGGGTTCACGTTCAATCGGAGAAATCTGACAGATTGGGGTAGCTTGATGTGCTGGCGTCTGTACTTTGTGTCTGTCATTTATTACACTAAATTATAAATTAATTTAACATGTAGTAGTAATATAGATTCAATTATTATTGTCATTCAATTATTATAAGTTTGTTATTATTAAAATTAAGTTTGTAAATGTTTGTGAAAGCGAGATATTCGTGAGCATGCTGTGTTCGCACTTAGAAGGCTGTTTGGCTGTCATTTATTCATATGTATAATGCAATAATGTATGTTTTGCCGTAACGGCCAGTTTGCGGGCCTAAATTAAAAAAAAAAAAAAAAAAAATATGTTTGTAAAGTACCCCGCGACACAATGATTATTTTCCAAAGTGAGAGAGGTATCTTAAAAAGCAGCTAATTTAATAACATTGCATTTATTTCTCAGTTATTATGAAAAGGACGGCACATTTAGTTGCTTCCCTTTATTTTTGGTGCGAAATGCTAAGGAAAAACGCGATGTGCATCATAGGCTCTAAGAATGAAATGCAATGATATTAAATTAGCTTGTATTGAATCTTTTTTTTCATATTTTCTCCCCAATCATTGTATCGCGGGTTACTTTACAAACGTATAATAGACGGATACAAATTACATCCAGACTCAGAACAACTATTTATGGGTTACACAAATACCTAGTTGTCGGGCGCGGGACTCGAACCTGCACACAACGCAGGTTCGAGTCCCGCGCCCGACAACTAGGTATTTGTGTTGGTGAGTTTGGTTGAAGACTGTCTTAGCCGCTGCTACACGTGCAGTCAAAATATGAGTAGTAACGGTTAATTATAATAAAAAATCAATGGAAAACAACGCAAACCGCGCGCCCCCGCGCGTCTTTTACCTGGATGCCGTCGGCTCCGAGCCTTTAGTACGTGTATATTGACAATCGGGACAAGTAATACGGGACGTGGTACTTAAATATTGTGTCAGTCCCGTATATATCGGACGTATGGCAACCCTTAGGATAGGTGAGCGTCAAAATAATCCTAAGGCCAAGCGCGCACTATCGGTCGGCATCGGTGCGGCTCGGTAGAGCTCGGGCGCTTTACGGCGGCTTTGGGCGCCTTACGGCGGCTTCTGGCGCCTTGCAGCGGCTTTGGGCGCCTGAGATCCGCCTCGGCAGTCGTAAGCACACCTAAAGGACGCCATAGCTGATTTTGGGTAGCCACAGAATAGTTCGGGCGGCAGAAACATCGCAGAGCAGTCGTAACATTACGTGAAAACACTTGTATTTATAACTGTGGATTGGGACTTAGTTCTCATTGTTCATCTTGCTGAAGAAGCCAGCGGCGCCCACTATCGGTGGGCATCGGTGCGGCTCGGTAGAGCTCGGGCGCCTGAGAGCTGCTTCGGCGGGGGATTGAAACTTAGTTCTCGTTGTTCATCTTGCTGTAGAAGCCAGCGGCGCCCACTATCGGTCGGCATCGGTGCGGCTCGGTAGAGCTCGGGCGCCTGAGAGCTGCCTCGGCGGTGGATTGGGACTTAGTTTTCATTGTTCATCTTGCTGAAGAAGCCAGCGGCGCCCACTATCGGTCGGCATCGGTGCGGCTCGGTAGAGCTCGGGCGCCTGAGAGCTGCCTCGGCGGTGGATTGGGACTTAGTTTTCATTGTTCATCTTGCTGAAGAAGCCAGCGGCGCCCACTATCGGTCGGCATCGGTGCGGCTCGGTAGAGCTCGGGCGCCTGAGAGCTGCCTCGGCGGGGGATTGAAACTTAGTTCTCATTGTTCATCTTGCTGAAGAAGCCAGCGGCGCCCACTATCGGTCGGCATCGGTGCGGCTCGGTAGAGCTCGGGCGCCTGAGAGCTGCCTCGGCGGTGGATTGGGACTTAGTTCTCATTGTTCATCTTGCTGAAGAAGCCAGCGGCGCCCACTATCGGTCGGCATCGGTGCGGCTCGGTAGAGCTCGGGCGCCTGAGAGCTGCCTCGGCGGTGGATTGGGACTTAGTTCTCATTGTTCATCTTGCTGAAGAAAAACACAAACTGACCGAGGTAGCTTTCATGCGCCCGAGCTCTACCGAGTCGCGCCAGTTTTTTTTCTATTGGGAATGCGCTCGAAAGACCATAAATATAAATGTTGTTAATTTGGGTCATAAATCATAACCTTAGGACTTTTTGTGAATACATAAGATTGAATAGGACGTGTATCGTTTAAATATTACTAATAAATATCCAGGACATATCATACATGCCATCTAGGCCAAACTAAACAAAGCTTCTACTATGGACGCAATGAAAAAAATATTTACTCTCTTTTCTTTTTGTAAATATATACGTACAATACACAGAAAAGACCCAGACCAAAACAAATACACATGTCTATGAACATCTATACATATAATAAAATCGTAGGAAAGTCAAAACTGTACATTGAATATTTAAAAAAATGGATACTTGGGGCGTGATCTACAATTGATATCGAAGCCAAAAATATAGTATTTAGAATTTTTGTCTGTGTGTCTGTATGTATGTCCGGGCTAAACTCAAAAAGTACTGCATGGATTTATTTCAAAATTTGCACGAATATTACTAAGAGGTCAGGTCAACATATAGGTGACATATTATCACGCTATCACCTACGGCGGAAAAGCTGTGATAATTTATAAAATTTTACGCGGGTAAAACCGCGGGGCACAACTAGTATATACACATTTGCCTTTGCGCAACCTTTGGGTCAGAACGCAGGAAGGGACTGGGTCAAGGAGGTCGGCAATAGTACGGTTTTCTTCAAATTTGCCAATAAAATAAAGATATTGTTTAAAAAACAAAACACCCACTTCAAAGCCAACTAAAACATGTCTAGACGAGGACTGTCTACCTGTCTTCCTACCCTGCCACTTGTCCATGGCAGGATCTTAGAAATACCACAAATAAAAGGGCAATCAGTGTGGCCATGTTCCGTGCATTAGTATGCCATCGACATACTATGAAGAAGAATACCAATTAAAATAATGCATACATACATATGTCCTATATTCTGATGGCACCATATACAAAAAATATAAGATAACAATATATTGTACACAAAATAAAATACGAGAAACCAGGATGTATCATAAAATTGTACAATTAGCAGCCATATCACTAAATTTAATCTCTTCCAGACAACCTAGGCAGGGATTGGATTATGGAATAACAGAGTTGGGGTAGTTGTCAATGTACACAAATTATTAATATGATGGCATTATAATTAAGTTTGTATATGAAATTATTTTTAATCTTTCTACTTGATTTTGAAGTCTACCTTTTATTTCTTAACATTAATGAATAACAGAAAATTGGATAAGTACATAGTAACAAGTTGTCGTGAACTTCGATCGGCGCGCGGCGCATAACCTTGTTTGACGCAATCAGTTCAATGTACCAATTTAATTAGTTCAATTGTATTAGAATAAAGATTATCAGTTCAACTACGACGTAACTATTTATTTATTATATACTCGTTCCTAAAAATCGAATACAGGATGTAATAAACAGCTAAACACAATCATAACGGTCACCATAGCCTAGTACCACCACCGTAGCTGGTGGTCCTGGGTTCGAATCCCGGTAAGTGCAAATATTTGTGTGATGAGCACGAATATTTGTTTCTGAGTCATGGATGTTTTCTATGTATATAAGTATTTATCTATCTATATACGTATGTATATCGTCGCCTGGTACCCATAGTACAAGCTTTGCTTAGTTTGAGGCTAGGATGATCTGTGTTATATTGTCCCTAGATAGATCATATCAGCCGAAAGACGGACGTCTTTGGTCTGCTGGACAAAGGATCTCCACAACGGCCAGTCTAGGTCCGGCTTCCCTCGACACTTGTAAGATCATTGGTCCACCTTGTAGAGTGCTTGCCCATGCTGCAATTTCCAGTTTGTGGTTCCCAATCAAGAACCCTTCTGTCCCAGCCGCCATCGGCTTTAAGTGCTATATGCCCGCCCACTGCCTCTAAACATAATTCAATAATGTAAGTCCATCGAATATATACGTTAATCTCAATGGAGACTAGACTGCATTGGACAGACTATCCTACGCAATAAAATGTTACATATTTTTTTGCCCTAACCTTTATTTTTTTTTTTCAGGATTTAGCAATTGGGTAGTGGAATTCAGAGCTCCGGGTGCGTGTCTCGACCAACTGGGACACGGCGCAAAAGGGGGGCATCGGAGCAGCATACCCGCGTTCCCGGGGCTTCCCCTATAAGGCGCCAGAAGAAGTCGAGTCCGACATACCCAACCGCAGACACTTTTTACGGGGAGGTATTCCATGAAGCACACCCAAACGAAGCACACCCAGACGAAGCACACCTAAAGTATTCCACTAAGCACACCCGTAGGTGGGCTTCAAATAAAATTTTTAAATAATTAATTTCCTATTCCACGAAGCACACCTACGAATATCACTCCCATAGTGCGGGGACTAAGAAATAAAAATGTCGATAGAAGAAAATATTTATTATTTAAAAGAATTTCAGTTTCATTATAATAATGTGACACAATATTCGACACAATATTTGTCATTTTTGTAATCTTACTATGTAAAATCACAGATTGTTTCATAATTAGCTTTCCAAAAAAATTATTATTTTTTAACAATTTTTCTATTATTTTCCTCGTTTGTGCTCTTAATAAAATCACTGATTGTTTCATGCAATGTTGAAGTTTTCTTATAGCTACCTGTTTAGTGAATAATAAAAAAATACTCTACTTTAACATAAAAAATCACAGATTGTTTCATAATTACAATAAAAACTTGGACAAATATCAAAAACATTGTAAATATAGTTTTCCATAGAGATCAATGTTGAAGTTTTCTTATAGCTACCTGTTTAGTGAATAATAAAAATACTCTAATTTAACATAAAAAATCACAGATTGCTTCATAATTACAATAAAAACTTGGACAAATATCAAAAGCATTGTAAATATAGTTTTCTACAGAGATCTATGTTGATGTTTTCTTATTGCTAACTGTTTAGTGAATAATAAAAATACTCTACTTTAACATAAAAAATCACAGATTGTTTCATAATTACAATAAAAACTTGGACAAATATCAAAAGCATTGTAATTATAGTTTTCTACAGAGATCTATGTTGATGTTTTCTTATTGCTACCTTTTAACTAATAATAAAAATACTCTAGTTTTATGTAAAATCACAGACTGTTTAAAATCACAAATCACAATCTTTAAGATTCTTAAATAATCTTGAAGAAATGGGCAAATTAGTATCTAAACTTGTCAATTAAATAAATTATTAATCAGAATCTTAATTTCTCTAGACAATGTCCAACTGAAATTAAGCTATTTTTATAATCTTTTATTGTGTTTTCGATTATATTATTTTTTTTTTCAGCATTTTTTGATGATTTGAATAACCCATTTTTACTCTAATTTCGGCATAATTATTGCAATTTTTTTGGAAGCAATCTAAAAGTTTTGCCAGATTTATGACTCTGTTTTTATTGAAAATTTTATTTATTTCAGAGTAATGAGACTCTGTATAATTATTAGTTTTATTTTTTACGTTATAACACGACCATTTGTCGTGCCATAACTTATGTTCGAGCCACTGAGTTACAATGTAATCGTTATATCTAGATATACTTTCACCTTGAGGACATTCGCTCATGATGTAAAGCCAGGCCTCATCCAAGTCTTCCAGCGGTAAATGTGGCAAAGCCGTACATAAGGCAACATGTTTTCTATGTATGCTATTCTTATCTAAACCTAAGTCCCTAGATTTTTTTAAAATTGCTTTTTTAAAATGAAAATAGCATCCCTTTGTTTGTGCGTTAGGAAATACTGCTGTAAGACTCCTGACGGCAGCTTCCTCAAAATCGCTTGTGAAAACATTGACTTGCATTTTGGGTATTGTTGTTTTTAATAATTGAAATAATAATAGGTCTTTACCTATGAAATTGCCGTTTTGTATGAAAAAATTTAAACGAATTTTTTTCATGAATTTTTTTATTTGTATTAATCGAAGTAATCACCCATGCAATCAATGCATCTTTGCCATCGCAGTGGCAGTTTATTGATGCCCTTCTTAAAGAAATCAGCTGGACGGGAGGCAACAAATTCTTCAAAGGCATTTTGTACTGCCTCTCGGGTATTGAATTTTTTTCCCGCCAAGAAGTTATCCAAATTCTGGAAAAAGTAGTAGTCTGTAGGCGCAAGGTCTGGTGAGTAGGGCGGATGACGGAGAGCTTCCAACCCCAGTTCTTGCAACTTGGAGACCGTCTGCTGTGCAGTATGAGGTCGCGCGTTGTCGTGCAGGAGCAGCGGAGACGAGCGATTGACCAATGCTGGTTGGAGATGCGCCAGCTTCTCCATCATTGTGCTCAGTTCTTCACAGTACACATCTGCAGTAATGCTCACCCCGTTTGGTAAGAAGCTGTGATGAATCACACCGGCGCTAGACCACCAAACAGTGACCATCACTTTTCTAGGGGTAAGTTTTCGTTTAGGGCATTGTTTAGGTGCTGAACCAGGATCCAACCAACTTGCTGAGCGCTTGCGGTTATCAAACAGAATCCATTTTTCATCGCAGGTAACAATGCGGTTCAAAATTCCTTCATTTGTGTGTCTGTTGAGCAGTGCAAGGCACGTCTCGACGCGTACTTCGCGCTGGCGATCATTGAGTTCGTGGGGCACCCATTTGTCAAGCTTTTTTACCTTGCCAATTTGACGCAAATGGACCAATATTGTTTCGACGCTAACGTCGAAAGCTGCTGCTAATTCAGCCGTAGATTGTGTATCATCAGCTTCCACAACCGCCTTTAATTCGTCATTGTCGACCAAAGTCTTCGGACGACCGCGAGGTTCATTTTTCAGGTCGAAATTTCCAGAACGGAAGCGAGCAAACCAATAACAGGTGGTGCGTTGGTTTGTAGTGTTAGCTCCGTAAACGTCGTTGATGTTGCGTGCCGCTTGTGCCGCGTTGCTGCCACGACGGTACTCATATTCCATAATTACTCGAATTTTTAACGTATCCATGATGACGAAAAAGATTGAAATGCGATGAAAATGTAACACTAATCAATAAAGAAATGACTACTTTTGGAAAAAAGAATCCATGTTTTTAAAATAAAATTAATTTGAAATTAGAATTCTTAGCCAAACAAAAATTATTTTGATTTGAAATGGCCAGTACTGCAGAACGGCAATTTCATAGGTAAAGACCTAATATTTTATAGGTCGTTTTTTTTTTGTTTTGTAATAAAGCATAGGCTAAAGGTTTAACGATATTTTCAACCTCACCGTGGATGCTGTAAATTTGAAGAAATGGTTTAGGCGCGCATTTAAAAGTTCCATCGCAGTATATATGACCGCAGCTTTCAAGTTCCTGTCTACTCTTCTGTGTAGCAAATAAAAGTATTCTCGTTTTTCCGTCGTTATAGTCAGCAAGTACAAAGTCTTGAAACGGTTGAGGTACCTGGACATCAAATAAATACTTATTTTAAATCATTTGTACTAAAATAAATACTAATAATAATTGTTTATTGTCACAAATATTTACATATGAATACATAGGCTGTGCACATATTGAAGAAAGTAAGGTAAAACAAATGACTTTCTTTCCTTCACAAAATAAAAGTCGCACTGTTAGATAGTTACTCTATAAATCGTTCAATATCTGCGACTAAAAAACTGGTTAACATTAACAAAACAAAAGTCTTTTTAAAGTGAAATATTATTATCAACCTTATCCCATTAAAATATAATTGAAAATGGCATGCAAGAATTTCTTTGCTAAGATATTAGCAAACTCTTACATGAGTTCTATTTTATTACAATAACGTTCAAATTAAAAAAAAAACTTAGATTCCATGTCTCAATATTTTCATAATATTCTAAGGAAATATTAACTCTACTTACTTGTACATCTATAGGTGACTTTGCAAACAATCTATTTACACCGAGAGATTTGTTTCTCTTATTGTAGAGGCCGGACTTACCATTTTTGAATTGTGGCATATCACTGATTAAATTCAATCCTTGGTCCAATGTATCATTAAGTTTTTGCTTGTAAATTGTAGGAATGGGCTCCATGGTGGAAACAACTCGCTGCTCGACTTCATGCATTGCTTCCTTAATTTGGGTCTCCAAAACGTTTGAGGCACATTTATGTTCCTTTATTTTAACAACTTCTTCCATGCTACTTAAAGTGAGTACGCCATTACACCCTTTTTTAATACACCGCCACAAGGCATTACCGTTTTTATAAATCTTGTGTTTACTATATTGTTTGTTGTTATACACTAACACTTGTGTCCCCTTCCGGCCAAGTACGTAATTAATAGATGGGTTAAAATTTCTACTACTTGGACCTGCCATCGGCTCCATTATTTTGTTTGAATAAATTGCACGAAAAACAGAAAAAATAACAATAACAAGACCGGCGCACAATTGCATACACTCAGCCCGTGACGTCGCGATAGTGTAATGAGAACTAGCTAAGCATGTAAACAAGTTCCGGAAACACTCGGCTAAATTCGAGTTGGCTCGGGCATTCAGTGGCGGGCGCACGCGTTGACTATTAGCGCATCATGTATACGTCTTATCTATGGGATTTATATATGAACATTATGAAAATTACAAGTATTGTATCACATTATTATAATGAAACTGTAAGATGTTAGATATTTAAGTTAGTCTTTTAAATAATAAATATTTTCTCCTATCGATATTTTTATTTCTTAGACCCCGCACTATGGGAGTGATATCCGTAGGTGTGCTTCGTGGAATAGGAAATTAATTATATAAAATTTTTATTTGAAGCCCACCTACGGGTGTGCTTAGTGGAATACTTTAGGTGTGCTTCGTCTGGGTGTGCTTCGTTTGGGTGTGCTTCATGGAATACCTCTTTACGGGTGGCATGCGTAGGCATTCCTCTTTTTGCCCTAACCTAATCTAAATATTATATTTGAGGACGCCTTATGGTTTTTCATCACTGTATTTTCTTTACTATATCATATGAGCAGTATTTATTTAGTTTTAAAGCTAACATTCGCTTAAAAGCATGGTGAATCTCAAAAATAAAATAAAATAAAAATCTTGGGACACCTGGTCCCAAACAGGGGCTCTACCGGCTAAGTCTCCGAACATCGATTTCTTAAATGGCGTTCAAATAAATAAAGGTAAAAAATGTCTTAATCAATCGTTACATCGGCTTCAACATTGACAATCGATTCCGGACCATTTATGACGTCACGTGTGCTCATGGAAGCCGATTTAACGATTGATAAGGTTAAAAATGACTATTTTTAACCTTTATTTATTTGAATGCCATTTAAGTAATCGATGTTCGTCGACTTAGCCGGTAGAGCCCTTGCTATGGCAACCAAACAGTTGATTAACATACTTATATATTTTTCGAAACATATTATAGATATATGACAGACACAGAAGAAATAATCATGCTCAATACACAAAGACTTGTCCTGAGTGCAGTTTGAACTGACAACTACTGGCTTGGCAGTCAGGGTCACTAAGCAATATATGGCCTTTCAGACGATTGTCGACGCATTGTCTGAGAGACATTTCTTATGGTGGCTAAACAAACCGATGCGAGAGCGACATAGCCTGCCGCAGGCCTGACAAGAGAAGTTTGCGGTGGTTGGTGCCGAGCCGCTTTCATGTCGCTTCTGTCTCTTATCAACAAGTACTTTGAACCAGGCTTCATCACAGATCTTACGCCTCCACTACACGTTTGCGCCATTCAACTCTATTTTCAGTGAGCTTTTCCCAGCTACAGTGGTCAATTTTAAAAGCGGCCATATCCCGCTTGGTGCAGTCTTTAAAGCGAAGCAAAGGTCGATCGACATCTCGCTTCGCATTAGCTACCGCACCCAACAGAACACATAGTGGTATTCGAGTGGGTTCCATTTTGTACTAACCAATAGACCAGTAATTTAAACCAATTTGACTGTCACCCAGGCGCTCATACCTAGATGCTCTTACTGGTATGTTAGTGATCGGCAAGGTTAAGCAACTAGGCTCACGGTCAGTTCAAATATGGGTGAGCGCCAAAGAGGTTTAATTTCTGAGCGTCTCCATGCTTCGGAGGGCATGTTAAGCTGTCAGTCCTGGTTGTAGCCATTAGGCAACAGTCGTTAAGCCATGTCAGAGTCCTACTGGGCGGCTTGAACAACTCTGACACCAGGATTACCACTGCCCATACAATAAGTAAGTATGGTCACCCGTCTAAAGAGACTGCACATCAGGAGATTTACCGCCCCAATCATTCGTGTATTGGTGAGTGCAACAGGTTATAATTGCTCACTGCAATAAAATATTGAGATAAGAGATTAAAAGCTAAAAATTATTTCAATTTATTTCCAAATTAAGCTTTGAATATTTGCATACAACACATCTAAAATCATAGCTAATGCTGAAATCAAATAATATATATTTTTCATTTTTTTTTAGTTTTTTACTGCAATCTGTCTCCTGCTCTAGGGCATTCAGTTGTATGTAGAGTGGGTTACATTTGATGTCTTGCTAGGTTAATGACCATTGCCAAGCCCTATCTTTTATTTTGTAGTATTTATGACTGACTGGTTAAGTCCTGGATTATTTTTCACTTAAGTCAGCGCATATTTTCTTCTTCATCCATCAATGACTGTGCAAGGACAGATAATAAATGGAACAATTTAGTTTGAACTTATCATTATTTCTTTCTTATTCAATTTTAACACCCTACCGGTAAACCAGTGAGGCAGTGTAATTGTTTTTATTGGGGTTAAGAGGGACTAATCACTCTCAGCCATTCTGCTGATTTTTTATCTATATTTAATTTTTATTTATATGTAATAGGAAATCTCATTCAGCATTGGCAAAATTGTTTGTGAATCATATGGAATTCCATAAAATGTATTAGTATTAGAGGTTAAAGATTATTATTGCAAATTTATATTATATTTATCATTCAATGTGCAATATATAGCATATTGTAGTTTTACCCAATTCAGGAACAGATAGATGATTTGCTGAATTCCCGGACATATTCCTGAACTGGTTATAGGCAACCCTTATCAAATATTCCAAATTCAAATAATAAGTTCATTAGCTGCACTGATGAACTTGACTAAGAGTAGCCTTATAAATTGTCAGTGCTTCTGGATTATGAACTTTAAACTAGGATAATTTAAGGCTTGATTTACTTGACTGCAAATACATTAGTAAAGCTGTTTTGAATAGCATCATTAAAGCGATGATGCAATATGCCCGCCGAACCAATAATTAGGTTATAATCGAAAGTAAACAATAAATAAATACTTCCAAAGTTTTTTATGTGAACTAATGTGTCAATCAAAACATCGATAGAATTGTTATTACTAGGTACTATGAGAAAAGAAATCAATATTTCTCAGGCACACTTAGTAGGTTAAATCAGCCGTAAAACTATTTTGAAACTTGACTCTAATTAAATACGAACACTGTTCTAACAAGTAGTTTCATCATATATAATTAAGAAATTTGGAAATATTATTTGAATATCCTTATAAAAATAAACATTTATTTCGGACTTACCGTGGGTATTTGATTCGGGTTAAAACAAGGTGCTATGAAATGCGACACGAAATTTACATAATTTTTTCACTGATTTCATTCGATTTTTGTGTCTTTATTTACAAATTACTATATTTTAATTCCCACGAATATACGAAACGCGACCCGAATGACGTTTCGAGTGACGTTTTTTGGTTTTCAGTGATGCCAACTGGGCCGCATCAAAGTGTGCTAAAATGATATAAAAATATCTAATTTTTTTAGGAATCAACAAATTGCCAATAACAAGAATTTTATACTAAAAGTATTTTGTTGATTATGTGTTGTACGTACGTAAGAAAAATATCCACAAGTATAATATTTTCTCAATATGATAATCTGATTATAATTATATTATTATTATTGATACTATTCACAAATTAAAATTTAATTTCTTTTACCAATATTATCGACACCTGATCTACAAAAAAGTGTAGAGGTAGGAAGGTCAAGTTATTTCCAAACGGAAACTCATCGATATTTAAATAGATTTTCATTATCATTAACTGATTTGTAATTATATGTGACTTGACTTTATTATATTATATTAACTTGATATTATTATGTCCAAAAAAGAAACGACAATAGCTTGAAATATACGCTTCGAGTATTTAGACAATGGACACGTTATCGTTTGGAATTTGCTAACATTATTTTCTGCCGATTTTTACGGGGGACGTATAAACACGCATGGCACACGTGCAAACCAAGATCTTATTAATGTAAACGCACACTATAACAATCTCGCAAACCAACTTTAAATTTGCGCACAGAGCGTAGTTACGCATTGTTTCGACTCACACTAAGATAATCTCTAGTAATGGACTTCTTGTAGCATTCCAGTCTGTATTTTGAGCTCAAAATTTTTTCCATAGTTCATTCAGCTTTGGATCCTTCAGAAAGCTTGTCATTGAATAATTTCCAAAATAAGATAAATTTAGGAAGAAAAATATCTAATAATGTATGAACAAAACTTCTAAAACAACTAATAAGTTTTAAAATAAGATTTTAATATGTATTAACTACTAACATAGCATTTTCAAACAATATTACGACCATTCCATCATTCATTCATTCAAAAATTTCATACAGATTGTTCCGCACTACACCTTCTACCTAGACAATGGCGTCGTAAAATCCAAATTATGAAACATTACAAACACAATTGACAAAAATAACACTTACTTGTGACAGGAAATACCGTGTAACCGTAAGTTTGATGTTGCCGACATAAAGTTAGTATACCTACGGAATAGAGCATCAAAGGGCTGAACGAGCGAAATGTCACTAGTAGCAACACTGTATGATAAAAAGAGATGCGTGTTGCGACGTAACAGAACCGTTTTCGGCATCTGTTTAACAGTTCGTCGGCACTTATCGGCACACTGAGAACTTGATTCCTGTGATTTTTTCTGATTGTATGAGTAATCGTGGATATTTTTGAATAATAGTGCTTCAGAAACATGGTGACTTTGTTCAGTGATCGATTGTTGTACACAACGAAATAAACCCGAAAAATGTTCATTTCACAGGTAAATTATTACAAATCGACACCTCCTAACTTAGGATTTATTTTTGCCAATATGCTTCGAATTTTAATCACTAAGTGTGTTAATTTTCTTTTATAAACATTTATTAATGTAAGAAGCAAAGATCGAAAAAACATCATGCAGGATTTACCAATATTTTGTGTAAAGAAATAATTTTAGTTTTAAACTAGGGCTGTATCAAGTTTTTATATTTCATATCCACTGTCTATAACGCGGTAAACGAATGTGTATTACTGATATTAAAGTAGGTACCTTTGTGCCGTTTAGATGTGAATCACCTGGGAATTTAAGTAGCCTCAATTCCCATTTAAGACACTTAGCCGATCCATTGGTTCGACTGTTAGAATAGATAGATACTATCATTATTAATTTAAGTATCTTTCAGATTTCCATTTAACTTGGGTTCCAGAAATGCATGGCTAAGTTAATTAATCGTCCAAACTGGATTTCCATGAAAAATGCATGTAGTATGCAGTAAGCATTTTGCACAAAAATATTTCCAGATATCTGCAATTCCAACTAAGTTTAGTCCAGTAAGCATAAATAGAATAATACTATTATTCTGCTGATGTTTCATTGGAGATTAATATTTACTTAAAATTATGTACCTATCTATATTCAACATTGTGTACCTATATGAACAAAATACATAAAAATGATGAAACCACATAAATGTATGTACTTTACGGAATATATGAATTTTGAATTTCTTGAACCCGACGCGCGTAACGAGCTATAGGCGTGTAAGTATATCTAGTGATTGAACATTAACGACGTCCATTTCAGTCGCACAAAGTTTATATGCGTACTAAATTGTCGAACGGTGAAGGTTTAAGCGACAACCGACAACTCTATTATGTTAAATGATTTATAATATCTTCTGAGTTTTTCTTAATTATTCTGACTTCACTCCACGATCTTAGATTTAGCCTTGCAAAATCCCATCCCATCCTATTTTAGTACTAAAAATCACTGTTACTGATTAATATTTTTATTTATGTAAAATGGGTTTGCGCTTGACCACGATCTCACCTGATGGTAAGTGAAGATTTGGTCGAAGGTGGACCGCACGTACCCATAAGATGCCTGTTCACTCTAACCTTGAATAAACATATGTTATATGAGTCAGGAAACACGTCGTTTGGGAGGGTGCTCCACAGCTTAGCCCCGCGTATGATGAAAGAGGAAGCAAAATGCTTCGTATGGCATAATGGGATGTCAACAACATAGCGGTGGTGAATATAATCGATATCGATATCAATGTGAAAATCGACATGACATACATCATTGACACGCACACATTAACATTTGTACACACACAACGAAACCGAAATAGGATATTTCGGTTTCGTTTGACAGCTCTTGTTTGTTGCTCCATTCCGCAAGGTATACTAACTTTATGGTTGCTGATCGCCTTTTACACGAAAATACCACACAATTCACCAATTTTACGGAGCACTACTTCGCAACAGGAAACGACTCCAGATGGCCGAGTTTCGAGTGAAACAGTTTTGTATAACGTGTATGGCCAAGAGGCACTTATGGCTAGCAGAGCGGTACGCCTTGCGTTAACGTCTCCATTGCCTAAATGCTCGAAGAATATACGCGATACTCGAGTAGTAAATAAGTTTATCTGATTGACCAGAATTATTGTATTTATTCCCTATGTAATTTATTAAATAATGTGTTAATTGTTGCCTTGCAATGGTTTTCCACTACCCCGGTTCTCATTTCCTCGGATCGTGGCACAAATTTCATAAGCGCCAGAAATCAGTTCTATGAGGTTCAGAACATACTTGTTTCAGTTAAATCACCATAAGTTCACTAACCATCACATAACCTGGTTTTTGAATCCACCTTCTTAAATGACTATGATGAATCACTGCACAAAATCAATCTTGAATCTATAAAATAATTTTCCTAATCCACTATTATAATCACTATGAAAAAAAAGTCTAGTTTAGTTTTGAAGTTTAGCTTGGGGATGTATGAAATAACATGGGTTATTTCGTTTTAACTATTTTAAAGTTTACTTTAGCTAGATCCTTCATAGTTCATACGCAAGATTAACTCGACCTAGTATGTGTGGAACAGCTTTGGGAATCATGGCAGTTATTTATATGTTTATAATATTTTTATTTATAATAGTAGGTAGTTATAACAAAGTGATAATAGACAAATGACTCGTGAGATACTTTTCTAGTTTCATGGTTATTCATTTTTTTGTTCAAGGTTTCAAGACATATGTTCTCATTTGAAAAGTTAATTTCTAAATTTGGGGTAATAAAAAAAACTTCTTAAGTTTCAAATTAAGCACGTGGTGCTGAGTATGATTGTCATATGGCTTCACTATCGCTATCTACCTTCACTACTTTACAATTCTATGTTGGTGTGCCAAAACATAGCAAACATAGGGTTTGATATGGAAAATACAATTGGTATTAATAATTCCATTTATGTAATACAGTCAAAGGTTCCGATTAACTATGGAAAATGAGTGCATTTGGTCAAATAATTGTAAAGATTTATGTGGAACGGGTTAATCATTATCCTAAGAGGATATTATTTCAAACGCTGCTATAAAAAGTCAGAAAGTAATGATTACACACTCTCTGCAACGTCGTTTGATAAGTTCTCTTTGCTCTCTGCCATGTATCATGACAGCAAACTGACGTTTTTGTTTCGGTGAATTAGTGAGAAATCGAATCAATTTATTTATTTTGTTATTAATATCGTTAATATATTTGTATGTCTATACGAAACTGGGAATTTAGTAAGAATGTCTACAGTCAACAATGCTTTTCGAAGTATACTGAATAGGAAGAAAGATTTTTGCTGTTTATGTTTTCGAAGTATAATTGAGGAGCCCATTAATTTGAACGACGAAGTTGTAGTAAATATTGATGATAGCATGACTATTGCAGATTTATTGGGCTCAATATTTGATGACCAGGTAAATTAATTATTGATATTCTAGCAAAGATAGATATTATTAAACTGGAATGACGAAACATGTTGATAAGGTTCATGGTCTGTTCTGTTTCTTTATTTGTGCATTGTTGTTAAAAACTCATATTTAATTTTAAATAAAATGGTAACTCTGTAGTTTATGGTCCAGCGCTGTTTATATGATAGTATTTTCTGGGATAGAAGATAGTGTTTAAACTTACTATATGTTAATATCTCGCAAAAAGCAAAAATATTGCCACACCTTTACCTTCACCAACAATAGAAATCTGGCGCTGGTTTCGCTCGCTAGTCTTTGTGTGTTATTGGCCACAGTTCTAACATAACCTAACCCAAATGATTTAATAAAATGCAAAAATATAGAAAACAAAGAAGACATATACAGGAGTATGATACATGCTCTCGACTGTGAACTACTTTCTGTAGATTTGAATTTTTATGGTTCTACAATGTATCAATTACATATCTTCATATCATTCATTTAGTTATATCTATGGTTCTACAATATAATCAATGTACTATTCTTCTAGTCTTAAGTTGGATCTTGTATGATTAGGTACAGAATACCTTGGCTTTTATTAGTGTAGCTTAAACTAACTGGTACATATTGGCCTTATGGGAAGATCAGCACTGCAGAAATGTGGTACAAACTGAGATAGCTCATAATAAAATGTTTTTATCTTTCTTTAAAAAAAATAATAAAATTTTAAAACATTTATTACATAATTTATAATATTATTAATTAACCACTATCCGCCAAACTGCACAGCAGTTTGTTGGCAGAAGGATCACTCCCTTATTGACTAGCCATTATGGTTATTATGACACTATACATATATTTAAGCCTTAAGACTAAAGGTACAAAATAAATGAATAACAAGGTTCCTGACATCATTAGTGGAATAGCCAATATGTATTAGTTATTCCACCAATGTTGCAATAAACCTTTTTAGGTCGAATTCTATACACTTATATTTAGAAACAGACTTAGAAAATGACTATACTTGATATATAATGTAATATATTATATTATAATGAATAGACTTTAATGTAGCTCAAGCTAGGATATGAATTTAGGGCCTTAATATTTGCTGTTGGACACATTTTGAATTATATTGGTACACCAATGTTCATAAAAATACCATAGGTCTTGACTTGTAGACTTTTTTTAATTAATTAAATTTTTGCAAAGTCTCTTGTTTGTCTGAGTTTGTCTATATAGACACTGACCAGGTTCATGGATACCTCATTTAGCTAAATATGTATATGCTATACATATATATATTTACCCAGATGAGATACCCATGAACTTGGTCAGTGACAACAAAAGTGTTTTAATTTGTGAGATTCTGTATACTGTAGAGGGCATTTAATAAACTATTGGAATTTTTGGTTGGTAACAACTATTAAAAAGTAAAAAGAGTGAAACCATATTAGAGTTTACTGTGACAATCTGAGTAACTATTAAAATAGAGTAACCCACACAAGAAAGTAAAGTTGTTATTTTACATACATTATAACTAGCTTAGGGTCAAACTGTTAAACATCAAGTGTTCTGTTTGCATCCATGGTTGTTTTGGAACTAATTTTTATTGCCTTAAAGAACTATATATTTATCAATTATGAAAACTGTTTCAGACTTACAACTACATTGCAACATTGGATACATTGTGTAGTGACTGCATGAAATCTGCCGTTAGCACCTACAAATTCATACAAACTAGCCAACAAAATGCAGAACACCTCACCAAGATCCTTGAAGGTATCACTAATGGTATTGAATTCACTACCGATGAGCTTTTAAACAATAACAAATCATTGTATGTATCTTACAATGCTGAAGACTGCACTACCAAACAATACTATGACATAAAACCTACTCCAACAACTATAAAAGGGGTATTACGAAGACTGTGTTCACTTGACAACCAAGAACAGATGGATTTTGATAAAATATCAAATGAAATTAAAATAGAAGAAGAAGAAATCATAAGTAATGTTAAGCCTAGAAAGAGAAAAACAAAACAAAATGATATTAAAAATAGCTACATGTTACAAAATAAGAACAATCAAAACATAATACAATGCAAGGAGTGTTTCAAGGTGTACCCAACAAAATGGAACTTGAGAAATCACTTTATCAGAGTTCATGCTCCAAAAGTCTTTAAATGCCCCGAATGTCCTCGTAGATATGGTTCGCAAGTATTTTTAGAAGCTCACAAAACCGACAGTCATTGTGTTATAGTATGCACAGAATGTGGCAAAACATTCAACAATAAACACACCCTAAAACTACATGAATTGGGACATCAATTAACATTAGTCTGTGAAGAATGTGGCAGAGTGTATAAAAATAAGAGTACTTTTAAAAAACATAAAGAATCTAATGTTTGCCGGCAGGAAACTAGAGCACATCCATCTAATGCAAAGTATACTTGTGATTATTGCAATAAAAAATATACACAGAAAGTTTCTCTGAGAGTTCACATACAGTATGAACATGGAAGTTATAAATCCCATATTTGTGAATGGTGTGGTAAGAAATTCTGGGCACCTAGTCGACTAAAAGCTCACATTGTGAAACATACTAGAGAACGTAATTTCAGCTGTTCATTTTGTGGTGGAAAATTTGTTTCAAAAGAATCCTTACTCTATCATACAAGGACCCACACAGGGGACAATCCTTACAAATGTGATTATTGTGACAGCAGATTTCCGTGCAGTTCTCGAAAGTCGGATCACATGAAACGGCAACACATGGGGGCCACATTAGAATGCGATGTATGCCATATAAAATTTAATTCCAAGAAATTTTTGCAGAATCATAAAAAGATACATATGGAGAAAGATGAGAAGGTTCATTTAAAATTTAATGATGTCATGATGAATTTAGACCAGAGCCAAAATGTGCCAGCAAAGAGCCATTTAAGTTCTGTTAGTAATAACGATTTGATGAAGATAGAGGCACTGGATGATGTTACAATATCTAACTGTAATCTTGATGGATACAGCTTTACCAATCAGGTTAATGAAGAGGACACACAGCTCTCATTGGAAAGTAAAGTGTACATAGAGATTCCAGATAGCACCGATTATAATTATTATTGTGTAACAACTTTAGGTTGTGCAAAATAGTAGTAAGTTTGATGTTGTTATGTGTTGGTGCTACACTGTTTTACAAGTGTATATATACCTGTGGTTATAGTTCTTTAACCTTTTGACATGTAATCATGACTGTGGTCTTTCTTACCCATTTCACAATGGGTAAGAATTTTGGAACAACCATTGATGTAAGTTTGGGCGAAATTTCCAATGTATTAGTGTAGCCATGGACACAGGCAAGGATACCGTGTATGGTGTACTTATAACCCGATTGAGTTACCTTGCATCCGGCGCTCGTGACGTCACATCGGCGCTCTTGATATGGTGGTATAGTTGCCGGCACGTAACTTGGCAAGGTTTTGAAGTAGTGGGGATAAGTCTGCGCAGGTACACTTAGTGCAACAGAAAGTACTCACCTTTGTTACTTGACTGGATTGTTGTTATTTTAGGTTTACTATCATAATTTATTTTTAATAAATATCAGTTTAAAATGAAGAATATAAAATGAGAGGAATGCGAAGTTTACTAATTGTAATAAATAAAACAAAATTAAATGTTAAAGCAATTTATAACAAATTAAAATATCACATCATGCTGTCGCTTTCTAAATTTGTTACCCCTGGCAAGAAGGTAGCAGCAGCTGGTGGAAGGAGTTGGTTCCTCTTCCTCAACATGACGCTCGTCACCCCTATTATCCAAGGAATTGCTTTATCTATTATATGGTCACTTTTCATGTAGTCTACCTCAACTTTTTTTTACATAACTTGGAACATTAATCAGGCCCATTATGGCGAAATTTTGCTTCACCAATTCTATTACATTAATTTCAAGTAGTATTTTTACTGGCCACATATCCTTCGATAACAACAAAAACTCGTAACGATAACCAAACAAAAACAAAAAGTTTCATTTAAGTGCAAGCAAGTGTATTCGGGAGGGACCGGAACGTCAACGCAGTGCGGGTCAACAAAGCAACCAATCACGGGCCTGGAACGATGCAGTTTCGTTCCCCGCGTCCCACATGATAACCAAAGAGACCCAAAATATGTGCATCTAACGACTCTTGCCAAGTTAGGGCCGGCAACTACACAGGAAGGTTTATGATTAAGTGGGATGGGCACATTCCAACGGGGTGTGCTGTTACTCCATCAAGTTGTATATTGACTGTGTGTCAATTGAAGATTTTCTCACGCATTCCTTTATTAAATCATGTTCTGTATACATATTAATAACAATATTGGAATAATACAGTTTCATATTGTTATCACTGTCGTTTTTTAACAATACTATACCATACGTGCAGCATACCATGCATACTTACCATCAGTGCCTCTAGCACGAGTTCCTGCAGTTTACTTACTCGATCACACGTCCAGTTTCCTCCCATACATTGAGCACCAGCGCCTCTCGCGGAAACTATTAAGAACTAAAACTCTGGTGCTCAATGTATGGGACGAAACTGTACGTGTGATCGAGTAAGTAAACTGCAGGAACTCGTGCTAGAGGCACAGGTGAGCTGCTAGCTCGTCTGCCTCTTCAGTTTCATGGGTAGATAGCGCTCCTTAACCCTTTAACTAGTAGTAGGTAATTTTCTAATTGATTGATTTTAATTCTTATTACAAACTAAGAGAGTTCAAAATATGGTGTCAACTATATTGCCACTACCAGTTAAGGGCTCAAGTTACTTCCTCTATTTATGTTACACCTTTTATATTGGGATGATGATTTAATGCTATTGTTCTTTTGTTTTTTTTATTTATAGAACTTCAATAATTTTAAATATTAATAATATTTACATTTCTGAGTAATACTTAGGGTCTATGCACACCACGTTTCTTAAACGCACCGTTTTTTTGTTAAACAAGTGACTGCTTTTTGATGCGCGTCTAAGAAACATGGTGTGCGTAGGTTCTTACAAGTAAGAATAGACTGAGCGTATTTAATTTATTACTTTAATGTTATCTAAGTACTGTAAAAATCAAGTATAATGAATTAAATGATAATTACGGTTTTAATTTTTGTTGAAGAGTAAAATCCTTACTAGCAAGTTTATATTAAAGATTGTAAACATAATTTAAAAGCTCCATCTTTACAAAATTGTCTTGCGTCTTGAGGCAACTATAATAAATAATTATATGTACCTACATAAAAATCTATCCTTTTTTTTAATATCCTGGGACATTATTTACATCTGATCCCAAACTAAACAGAGCTTGAACTATCGAAACTGACATACTACTTTTTCTTTTGTAAATACATATATAGATAATTACACCCAGACTCAGGACAAACAGACATGTTCATCCACACAAATATCTGTCCTGGGTGTGAATCGACCCCACGACCTCCGGCTCCGGCGTGAAAAGCAAGCATTTTCCAACTACGCCAACAAGCCCGTTTTCTGACCTTACTCCTTCACAAATTGAGATTATAATTCTCCCCCCCTAGATGGCGTTGTGGATTAAATCGCAGTAAGAATTGTTTCGTTCCCGGGAGTCAATGACCCTCGCCTAATGCTTAGCTTAGGTACCAATTACCATTCAGTGCTCTTTGGAAATATCAAATAAGTAATCGATAATTTTATCTTTAAATCCTGTTCGCATTCTAAAAGATTATTCTAGAATAAAGATATTATGATGATCTAACAGTCAAAAAATTTCCTAGGTTTACTTTAATTTATTAAAGTAATTTCTCAATCAATCTTAACTTTAAACTTAAAACAGCGAATTGTTCAAAAGGCATTAACTACGAGGCTAGTCTAAGCTATCATTTGAATAAGATTATATCAGAAAATGAATCATTAATGGATACTGATATTAGTTTATTAAGGCATTAAAAGATATTGATACGCTTAAACTACGAATGGATTTTTTGTAACCGGCTCCGCTACATCCGTATTTTATTTTTCGTGTATGGACACCGATTATTCCGGCATTTGAGAACTGATTTAGGTAGGTACCTTACTAATTATTCTATTTAAAACAGAAGGTGGCATTTGGCAATATACCTACCTACGATATACCTACCTTTATATGCACAATTATTTCTAATATGCGTTAGGTACTAGTTCACTGCAAGGCTCACTTCCATATTACAGATTTGAAGTCTAAAATCAGATAATCCCTTATTATTATTATTTAACGGATTAGCGTCATCAGTCATCAGTAGTGTGTGTGAATAATGTCCTAGGATATTAGTATTATAATTTAAACTACCTACAAATCAACAGTAAATTACCACTATAATCTATATTATTTAATGTCAGATATTGACAACAACTAATATAGATTTGTAGGTAGTTTAAATTATAATACTAATATCCTAGGACATTATTCACACACGGTCATCTGATCCAGAACTAAGCAGAGCTTGTACTATGGAGACCAGAAGATAACTGATATACTGCAAATACTAGTTTTTCTTTTGAAAAACATACTTATACCTATAGATAATCACACCCAGACATAGGACAAACAGCCATGTTCAGGCACACAAATATCTGTCCTGGGTAAAAACGTACGTCTAGTCCGGTCATTTTAGACAATTGAAATAAAGAAAATTCCGACAGAGCCAAATCTTCGTAGAGACCTTAGGTTTACCACAAGGAATAAAGTGTCAAAAGTCCCCATCAGTCCCATGTGAGCTTAGGGACTTATTCGGGGCCCAAGGTCAAAATTGAAGGGTTTTTGGATTTTTCTCGAAAACGGTAAGTTTTATCGAAAAAGTACCTCTGAGCAAAGTTGTAGATCTTAAAATTCTCTAATAAAATGGTCTCAATGATTTTTTCTCTAAGAACCACTATTTCCCAGATATTGCGCTTGTAAGAATCATGTTCTACATAGTATGCACACATATGCCACGTATAAGGTAGATGTACCATATTACGTAAGTGTACGAAATTCCGTAAGTTTTCGGTGTAGGCCTAAAAATAAGAAAACTTCTAATTGTATCAAAAAGTTCTAAAATTATCTATTAAGTATGTACAATAGAGCGTCAATTACACACGTTAAAAAGAACTGTAACCATCGTCGGCTCAGTTGTCACGTCTCACTCGGTCGGTCTGCGCCAAACCGCCATAAAGGTAGTGTGTGTGTTGCGTACGCGTAAGCTACCGCGCGGATTTTCATAAGGATATTGCGAGTGATATGTAAGTATTTTCATAACTAAGTGATGTAATTATTTTTAAGGGTTTTAAAACAAACTGATTGATTACCGTTTCAAGTTACTTCATTTAGTTTTTAGCGAGTTAATTGAAATTTTCTGATTGCCGGAATTACCTACACCAAAAACCAACCGTGTCCATTATTACGTAACAATTACGGAATAGAGGAAAGGAAGGTGATTTTGTTTTTTGTAATTTGTCAGGAACGAGATGAGATAAGTAAACAAAAAAAGCTGTTACAGGTCTAATATATAACATAGTTTCTTGGAATCAAATTACGTATTACGATTCTATTTCTCTATGTTATGAAATACGTGTGTAAAGAGAAAACATTTTTTTTCTTTAAACAGATTCGTCACAAATAACATCGGTACAAAATCATTAATTTGTTTAATTTAATTGTATCTTCCAGTATATTTTTTGGTACCTATTACTAGTATGATTGCATTCCTATACAATTTAAGTCATTTTATGTGGTCAAGAAATTATTATGTTATAATAATATATGTTGTTATTAAATTTAAATAAACTGTTTTCCTACACTTATAAAATAAAGTTGTTTTATTTAGAACACGTCACATTAAATTTATGTTTCATATTTCATGTAATCCTGCAGAAAAACGGCATTTTTCTGCATATGCCGGAATTACCAGCACCCATTTACGGAATTACCTGGAGAGTCAAATTTTATACCGTAATAACGGACATTTACTAGGTCCAGAAAAATTACGATTACTTTTATAAAATAGTTTAAATATAGTAGTGTTACGTAACAATCTCTTCTTTGAAAACCTCTTTTTACGACTAAACTAACTTCAATTCAGTGATTTTTCCTGCTTTACTGGAAATTGCTAGGAAAGACAAGAATGCCTTAGTACTCCGGAATTACGTACATTTACCTTATACATATTTAGGTACTCAAGCAAGCAAAAATGCCTACTCGTGTCTCTGTTATGTATACATTATACTATTCTAAGAAAATTTACTCTAAAATGACCGCCGGTCCCTTACCGAATCCCCTCTAACTACTTGAATAACATCTGGCCTTGAAAAACAAACCTATTCTTTTGTCCATGTGGTGTCGTTCGCGTATACCTGCTTCTTTTAGTGTTGAACGAGCAGTTCGAGTGACTATACGTATTTATTACAAGCGTCTACTATTGAAGTTAGTGCTGATTAATATTTAAAAAAAAATTGCACAATTTTGCTTTATTTGTAATAAACTTTTGACTGAGGATGAAACTGTTGTGGTCAGTCGTGGAATGCCAACTTTAATCGATGCATGTTAGTAGGTATTCGCGCAGTTATTTAATAAAAGATAAAATAAAGTTTAGATAAAACTTGTATTTTCATTATTATATTTTTCCTGAACAACTGAAAAATCTTTTTGTGACAGACATGTCATTTTCAAGTAGAAAAATAAATTTATATAGAAAAAAAGATCGTCATAAAATACATGCAGACTCTTTTATTCTAACACTCCTCCTTAAATTGATTTCTCTACTTACATCCATCACAAAATCACACAACACCCATACTCAAAACACACCATTTAAACTTCCCTTTCAACAGCGGTTTAGTTAAAATATCTGCAACCATATAAGTTGTCTCTTTATATTCTAACTCTATTTGACCATGTTCTACTGCTTCTCTTAAAAAATGGTGTCTCACATCAATATGTTTGGTGCGTTGATGGTGCACAGGGTTTTGCGCAATAGCTACAGCAGATTGGCTGTCGCAATAAATTTTTATTGGCATTTCAGCTGCGTCTGTAATTTCTGAAAAGAATCACTTTAGGAATATTGCCTCTCTAGCGGTCTCAGACATTGCAACATACTCAGCCTCTGCTGTGGATAGAGCAACTGTCTTCTGTTTTCTGCTTTCCCAAGAAATCGCAGCTCCCATATGCATGAAAACCATACCCGAGTATGACTTCCTGTCATAACAATTCGCATGACTTGCATCCGTATAACCGTGTACTTTAGTCATTCCTGTTCTCTTATACTGCAGCCCTAGACTTTTAGTACCCTTTAAATATCTAAGCACTTGTTTCGCAGCTGTCCAGTGCTCCTCAGTATAGCATGTATTGAATTGGCTTAGATAATTAACTGCATGTGAAATATCCGGCCTTGTGCAAACAGATATGTACATGAGTGAACCAATTAAATTCTGATATGGAATCCTCGGATCAGGTTTATGTTCCGGTCCAGGTTTTTCAAGTTTTTGACCAGTACTTGATGGTGTTGAAGCAATTTTGCAGTCAGCCATCCCAAAAACCTTCAATATTTTACTGACATACTTCTCTTGGTCAACTTTGATCCCAATATCGTTTTGCGTTATGCGTATACCTAAAATGTACTCCGCCTTCCCAAGGTCCTTCATCACAAATTTCGACATTAGGTCCAATTTCACTTTACGCAACTCTTCTGCGTCATTCCATAATATCAGCATATCGTCTACATATACTGCTAGAATGATAATTTTCTTGCCCTGAGATCTTGTGTATATACACGGTTCATTTTTAGATCGTTTGAATGACAACTGTAACAACTCATTGTTCAGCTTATTGTTCCAAGCCCTGGGGGCTTGCTTTAACCCGTAAAGCGAACGTTTAAGAAGACACACGTAATCCTCTTTCCCTTTTTCTTCATAACCTTTCGGTTGAGTCATGAAGACTGTTTCAAATAAGTCACCGTTTAAGAACGCTGTTTTTACGTCCATTTGATCTATATTTAGGCCACTTTTAGCTGCCAGTGACAGGAGAATTCTCAACGAACTATGTCTCACCACCGGAGAAAATGTCTCGTCGTAATCGATGCCATACCTCTGGCTAAAGCCTCTAGCAACAAGTCGAGCTTTGTATCTTCTCTTATTTCCCGCCTCTTCTTTGATTCGAAAAAGTCATTTCGAATCAACGACGTTAATCGCTCGTTCAGGCTTAACTAAAATCCATGCGTTGTTTTTCTTTAACGCGTCAAGCTCCTCCTGAATTGCAGCTTTCCATTCTTTACTGTCAGGCCGGGACAGTGCCTCTTGAACCGTATTGGGGTTCAGGTCTGTTTCTATTGCTTGGTACAGAATATGATCAGGGAACTCTTTAGGTTTTCTTACTCTCAATGGATACCTCCGTTCCATTTCTATAGTTTGGTCCTGGACAGTTATGTCCGACTCACAGTCTTGGAACTCTATGTCTTCCGATTCTTGGAAGTTTCCTTGATGTTGAACCGGATTGTCAGATAATACCGATCTCTCTTGTTCTGGTTCTCCTCTAGGAACACTGATAGGAACAACGGTATTATTGTCAATGTTTCTTGCTAAATCTGTTTGAGGACTACATTCTGTAACTGATTCTCCTGGGTTCTGTGTCTTTTCTTCAAGAAGTATAATTTCTGAAACCTCTAAAGAATCTTTTATAGGCTTATCTGCCTTTTGATTCTCAAAAAATACTACGTTTTTCGCCTTGAATACCTCTCCCGTGCTTTTATCCACAAGACGGTATGCTTTAGCATTGTCACAGAATCCTGTGTGAATTAGTTCTCTGCTTTTTGCATCCCACTTAGTTCTCTTCTCTTTGGGAATATGCATGAAAGCTTTGCAACCAAAAGTTCTCAACATACTCAGATCGCATTTCCTCCCTGACCATTTTTCATCTGGCGTCATATCTTTTACCGCAATCGTTGGTGATTTATTCTTTAAAAACACGGCATGATGAACTGCCTCTGCCCAAAACCGTTTTTCTAATCCTGACTCCTGTAGCATGCTTCTTGCTTTATCGCAGATTGTGCGATTGGCACGTTCGGCTACACCATTCTGCTCTGGTGTATATTCCACCGTCAGTTGATGTTGGATTCCGCATTTGCTCAGAAAATCATCCATGTGTTTATTGACGAACTCGGTTCCATTGTCAGTGCGCAGGATCTTAATTTTCTTACCGCACTGGTTCTCTGCAAATGCTTTAAACTCTTTAAATTTCTCAAAAACCTCACTCTTGTGTTTCAAAAAATATACAAAGGTTTTTCGAGTAATATCGTCAATAAACGTTAAAAAATATCGGCACCCACTTATAGAACTTATATTCATAGGTCCGCATACATCGGAATGCACTAAACCTAGTGCTTCCTTAGCTCTTGTTGTACCACTCTTACGAAACGGTTGTTTCGTATGTTTCCCCATAATGCAAGATATGCACTCCAGTTTACAAGAAGTATTAGGAAAACTCACCCCTAGCGCCATCTTGTCTCTGAGTAGTTTAAGGTTATGCAAACCAAGATGTCCCATCCTCCGATGCCATAACATCAGTTGGTCTTTCTCTGCTGTAGCAAGTGCAGAACCCTGTGAACAGCACTTAAGTTTATATATGCCTCTTTCTTCCACACCTTTCACAACAGACTTACCTCTCACTTCACACTCATCTCTTTTGTAGATGTCGCATCCTTTCTCTGTAAATACTATTACGTGACCTTTTCTCGCAATCGCATTCACACTTAACAAGTTAGAATTTAATTTTGGTACAAACGTAACGTTGCTGATTGTTAAGCCTGACTCACATACTACCGTACCTTCACCCGCACCTAGCACCTCATTACCATCTGCACATGTCACTCTCAAAGGCTTAGAATTGCCATTAAAATTTTTGAACCAATCCTTTTGGTTCGTCATATGTGTTGACGCGCCAGAATCAATGATCCAGTCTCTGCCTTGTGACGTTGACGTGCCAAACGCGTAGGCTTGTAAAGCTTCTCTCTTTGCTTTTGGATTGTCTGGGCATGAATGTGCTTTGTGTGGTCCGTCGCAAATAAAGCATTTTATCTTTAATTTCGTCTTCTTGGATGGCCTCTTGCCATTAGGCTTATTTGACGTCAAAGCGGATGATAATCGGCTTGCACTCGAGGTTTGCGAATATGTATCCTCAAGTTGAAAAAGCTTCGTCTTTATATAGTCTGTAGTAAGAGCTATGTTGCTATTCTCTATGGCCAATCTCATAGGCTGAAACTCTGGGGTAAGTCCTTGGAGAATTAGAGCAGCCAACAGTTCGTCGTCAACCTCTTTTCCTAGGTCTTGAAGTTCCTGGGATATCATCATGACGGAAGTCACATATTCCCTGATAGTTGGGAATTGTTCTAGCTTCATGCCTACTAGTCTTGAGAGCAGCCGGCACCGGTTATTTAAACCTCTATCTTCAAACGCGTTCCGTAATGCTTCCCAAGCATCTTTTGCAGTTTTAGCTTTCCGCACATGTATCACGCAATGTGGCCTTATCATTAAGCAAATCTTTGCTCTTGCTCTTTGGTCTTTTATGATACCTTTCACATCAGTACTTTCAGGCGTAGCGCTTGTGTACTCCCATAAATCATCGTGAACAAGATATATCTCCATCATGAATTTCCACGTATGATAATTGCTGTTACCTTCTAGCTTCTTTATAGAAGGTAAGCCATTGCTGCCTGAAATCTCCGAAGATTGTGCCATTATTGTTCCTTTATAGTTCTGATCTCTATGCGAATTCTTGTTGCCTTTCGACTTTTCACTCTAAGCCTGGGCCCATAACCTGTTAGTAGGTATTCGCGCAGTTATTTAATAAAAGATAAAATAAAGTTTAGATAAAACTTGTATTTTCATTATTATATTTTTCCTGAACAACTGAAAAATCTTTTTGTGACAGACATGTCATTTTCAAGTAGAAAAATAAATTTATATAGAAAAAAAGATCGTCATAAAATACATGCAGACTCTTTTATTCTAACAATGCAAGTGTCGCGAGAAGTGATGAGTTTGCTGATTATTTAAGAAGCCAAAAGTCCGTTACAATTCACGTCCTTGCAGAAAATCATACACCCGGAAAACTTCAATCTCTGCATCAAAAAGACAACGTGAGGAAGAACAGGCCAGTACTTCAAAAGTAAGTCCACCTCATACTAGAGCGCGAATAAGTGAATCCAGTTTTTGTTTTAAAAACCACTGCTTATTTTGTGGCGATGAAGCGGATAAAGAAGCAGAAAAGAAGAAAGTGAAGATTTATCGCCGAAAAATTCATAAAGTTTCTACACTTACATTCAAAGATTCCATTTTAAAATTAGCTAAAGAATGATGTGTAACAAGCTGTCTTTGCGCGTATTAATTTTCAGTATGATTTAGTTGCTGCTGACGCTAAATACCATGACAGTTGTTACAAACCCTTCCTGAGACCTAATACTGGCAGTAAAATTGGCCGTTCTCAAAGTGAGGCTATAAACTCTGCAATGGAGTAAATTTTCAATTTCATTGAAAGTAGCGATGTCTGCCAGTTTTCGTTAGATGAACTGAAGAATGTTTGCCAAAACATTTGTAGCTTTAGAAAACGGGATTATAAAAATACGATTGAAATTAAAGTATGGTAGTAGAATTATTATTACAGAGAAGCCTGGAAAATTAACATTTATTTGTTTTGTAGACAATTACCAAGTCAAAGGAAAAACGGTGGAAAACTTTAAAAGCTGTGGCAGAAATTATTCGAGAAGATATTCAATCTTGTGTGTTTGATAATACTATGTACCCGCCACCGGGTAGAATGTTTGAAGATATAAATAACGATATTCCCGAATCATTATCTTTTTTTTTGGGACAAATCATAGGCCTACCGGGGATTCCACGTTAAAAAAAAACGCGCCGAGTACACTACCTCACAGGTGGTGTGGAAATGTGTGCATTTATGTAGAACGTGATTCTTACAAGCTCAATATCTGGTAAATAGTGGGTCTTAGAGAAAAAATTATAGGTACCATTTTTATAGAGAATTTTAGGATCTACAACTTTGCTCAGAAATACTTTTTCGATAAAACTTACCATTTTCGAGAAAAATCCAAAAAACCTAAAATTTTGACCTTGGGCCCCGAATAAGTCCCTAAGCTGACATGGGACTGATGGGGACTTTTGACACTTTATTCCTTGTGGTAAACCTAAGGTCTCTACGAAAATTTGGCTCTGTCGGAATTTTCTTTATTTGATCACTATTTTTGTCTAAAATGACCGGACTAGTCTTGATCTTTATGAAGTGGAAATTTATATTCTAATAGGTACGTGTAAAAGGAGGAATAGCTGTGCGTAATCAAATGAGAGATAGATTTCGGACGAAATATTAGCTGTCACTGTCAGCCAGCGAAATTATCCGGCTGTCAAACTGTAATCATTTGAAATTTTGCAAATACTATAGTTTTATGAAATATTCTACTTATAATAAGTAATACTGTTAACTAATAACTAGAGCAAAATAAAAAAGTATAATGACGTTCCTCGAAGATACTTTGATCATCTTAATATCGCAAGTAAGCTTTTAAGAATAACAGAGGTTATGTTTATGTGATGTTGGACGTCAATATATCTATGTAATAATACTGATACGTGGTTAATAACATAGTTTTCTTCAGTCCTAATACAGTAAAGTTTTAGTACAGTGCACCATTTAGAGACTGATATCACTGAAATGGCTAAATGGGAGAGATTTTGTGCACGGCAGTTCCTTCTAGAAAATCTATACTGGTTATTGAAGTTTGGTTTATTTTCAGACGGTTTTCTTTGTTGGTGGCTGGATATTCTTCGTAAAGCAACTATTTCGTGACTATGAGGTCCACCACACATTGGTTCAGCTTATATTTTCCGTCACATTCGCGTTAAGCTGTACCATGTTCGAGTTAATCATTTTCGAGATTATCGGCTACTTAGATTCAAGGTAAGAAAATTTTAGGTGAGTCACAATGTTCTGAAGAGTTTAAGTCAAGTGAATGAGTAAAGGGAACCACAGACAATTCACTAACCAAAGCTATTGTGCAGTAAAAAAACCTGTTTGTTAAAATTCTTACAAAATCAGTTTTTTAGTCCAAAATGAGTCAGAAATATTTAAAAACCTTAAGCATAGCTTAGAAATATATATATCTTTTTGTCACTTGTTAATTGCTTCTAAAATTTATAATTTTATTTTGTAATTCAATCTTAAATCATTTATTTATCTTATATTTCTATTGCCAAATGGCTTTCCTCTTTGTCTATCTATGTCCCTCTGAACTTTTGTATGCCTTGCCTGATCACACTTTTGATAACACTCTTGTCACACATACACAGAAAGCAAAAGTTTACTTTAGTAATGAAGCCCAATTCTGTCCCACTGTAGGGCATTACCATATAAGCCATAGTTCACCCTGGCATAGTCAGGCAGATTTCATATCCTATCAAGAACATTTGGGAGAACTCTCACTTTACCTTCAACATTTTAAGTATGAGATAATTCATTTGAAAAGAAAATGGAGAGACCACTGTCCGCTAGGTGACATTGCTTACACCATTGTTTTCTTTTTTTTTATTTCAACTGACTAATACCTTTAGTTATTCTGCCAGTATCATGTAGTGGCTACACATGAGATAATGCAAGAATAGGATTTATTTAGAATGACATGCAACTACAACAAACACAAATTAATGTTAATTCACTATTGTTTTACTATATTATTATAGAATGTATACATATTACTTGTGTGCAAATACCAGATATTGTGTCAACAGCAATGTTATTTGCAATATAACAACGACGAAATATTGCAATGACAGTATTTAATTTATAGAATAGAATATCTTGATTTCAACAAAGCAGTTATTCAGACTACAACCTATTAAAAAGCAATACAAAGATTGTCTTTTATTTTATATTACATATATTAATTTAAATGAATTTGGAGTTTTAAATAATTAATAAATTTAATTTTGTATTTGGAGTTTTAACAGAACAAATAATCTCAAAAATGTTACATCATAAATTTAATTGTCAGGTAGGTTGGGTTAGGGATTTTTTGAAGTTAAATTTTATGCTCTGCATCATCATACAAGCACTTATAATGGGTTAATGTGAATAAAACTTTTTTTCCAGTTCTAGGTACTTCCACTGGAACATGGGCTTGTATTCACTGCTGTTCATGGTGATAGCTTTGATACCATTCTACATTGCATACTTTTGCATTAGCAATATTAGATTTGGTGAGTATTTACTACACATTTCAAATGATAATCATCATTATCATTATATTAGCCAAATAATGTCAGATGGAATCGAAATCAATTTTAATGATGCCAAACTGAAGTGGCAGTGGGCAGGGCACATAGCTCGTAGAACTGACGGCCGATGGGGCAGAAAAGTTCGCGAGTGGCGACCATGAACCGGAAGACGCAGGGTGGGCAGGCCCCATACACGGTGGACCGACGATCTTGTGCGGGTCGCGGGAAGCCGCTGGATACGGCCCAGGACCGGCTATTGTGGAGATCCTTGGGGGAGGCCTTTGTCCAGCAGTGGACGTCTTTCGGCTGATATTATGATGATGATGAATCTTTATTTAGTCAGAAAGTGTGTACGAGTACAATTCAGAATATCCCTGAATACCGCTGTCATGTCCATACTAATATATACATTTGAAGTCTTTAGCCCCAAATAACTCTACCTACTCAGATCATTATTAATGAAAGGGGAATTATAAAACAATGTAATACAAAAATACTTAGCAACTGATGATGAGATTCTGTTTTAATAACTTGAGCGGCATGAATTTGAGTAAGCAAATAATTAACTAAACTAACGACGAATATTGATTAACGAATATTATGAAATACTGAGAGGGCAATTTCCATATTAAGATAGAGATGAGTTTTCCGGAAGTTATTTGGGTTAAGTTAGGTTAGAACTGTGACCATCAAGCTAGACACTTTTGTTGGTGAAGATTGGTGGAAAGTTATCAAAAATCACATTTTTTTTGGAGCTTTATGAATTTTTCAGGAGACATACAATGCAAATCTAAACAAAAACAATAGTGCTTGAAGTCCGCCGCACAAGCCTCTGATCTCTCTGAATGGTCAAAGCGAAGAAATATTAAGTCGCTTAAATATTATGAAGCTTCTCATCTTGTATTTTAAGTAACTCAAATTAATATTTGTTAGTTGCTGTTCTGTTGATTTCTCGCCACTCGCAGTCAGTCGCTCACTTAGTAATACTATAACGTAAATTCATTATTTAGGTCACTTAAAACTTTAATTTACAGTCACTCGTTTAAATACTACCCTTAATGAAATGTACAATAATTAAAATTAATGGTGATTTTGAGACCATAGGTTCATTCAAGCTCAAAACTGGGACATCATAAATTTAATTGTATGATAAAGATTCTCTACCAACTCAGCTTAACTGTAGAAATTCTACCCGAGACTAGTAGAGGGTCCAGGTCCGATGCCCATACTTTTTGTTTTTACTGTTTACTTTTTAATAGTATCATTATAATAACAAAAAGACATGCCTTATAAAGAGAGAGACTGTTTCATGCAATTAAACTTCTATGGTATTGAACCTTTTCTAAGAAAAGTAGGAGATTACTGTCACTTCTTCAGACCTCTGCTCTATAGACTATAAATTACTAACTAATAAACTAAATTGTATTTTCTTTTCAGTATCCCATAATATGATAAGACCACTTACAATATTTGTGTGGTTCATTTATTTGTATTTCTTCTGGAAGTTGGGAGATCCATTCCCTATATTGAGTCCGAAACAGGTGAGTAATGGAAATTTACCCTTACTAGGGAAATATATTATGATGCAAATAAATGATATTGTATGAGTCGAGGGGTCCCCCGAAATTATTTATTATTAAGAAATTATATATTTTAGAATTTTTTTTTTTTAATTATTAGCTAGGAAACTTAATCCCTGTACCGCAGGGTACTTTACAGACATATAATTGACGGACTCAAAATACAACCAGACTTAGAACAACTATTTGTGGGGTTCACAAATAGTTGTCTAGCGCAGGATTCGGACCCGGGACATGAAGTAGCGAGGCGACTGTCTTAGCCGCTGCGCCACATATGTGCCAAAATTTGGATTTTGGATTACGTCGAGGGTATTCAGTTTGGTGGCTTTTATGTGTATGTAGCTAGCCGTGTGCGTACCGGTCTGGAAAGAATAACACACCACCACACGCCACCCCATACCATTCCGTGGCTGTGGTAAAAGCGACTAAGGTATACACCGGGTAGTCGGGCAGCAGAGCTATCTTCACAGATAGCGCAGCTGCCCGAATACCCGCTTTACTACTGTAGCTACTATGTAACTGCGGTCGCCATTCATACATTCTCTTCTGTAGGCTACACCTCAGATCCCTCCTTAAATTTCCTATTCACAAAACCGCTTTATACTCCCCTTATACGGTGCATGCGATCAGTTCGCCTAACAACTGTTATACCATCACTTTAGATATATACAACATGTAACGTAATTAACGCACACCCTCAGACACCCCAATTAGAATATTATATTGTAACCATAATACATACACTAAATTTTTTATTTTATATGTATATGCAATGTTATTTACTTAATTAGTTTCTTGGAATAAAGTTAATTATTCTTTATTTTGTGTTGAATGATGGAATTTGTATGAATATAAATAAAACTGCAATTTAAAAGTCTTATTACTTACGGTCCATTTCAATTTGTTTTGACGGTAGTTCCGTAGTTGAAATTATTTTGGAATAAAAAAGTACCTATATTAAAAATGATAAAAATCGATTCAGTAAACGATTCTGAACATACTATTTTCAGGATGTGCGTTAATTAAGTTACATGTTGTATATCCCCCTTATAGGTACTTCGTAATCTCGTATTATTAGTATATTTCGTATTATAGTGCAATATTACCCTTTTTTCTTATAGTGTTCTTTTTTGTGTAAATAAATTATTAAGTAAATAAAATATAACAATGTTTTATATTTTGCTACAGTTTGGTACCGTTGTGTAGCGCTATTGAGGAGTCATGTTTAGGATTACTAGAGCTACGGTAAAAAACTATGTTATTTTTTTTCTTCCAGGGTATATTCTCGATAGAACAAGGCGTGTCGCGTATCGGCGTTATAGGAGTGACAGTTATGGCTTTACTCTCTGGTTTCGGTGCAGTAAATTATCCGTACACATCTATGGCAATATTTATAAGGTAAGTTGCATTAAATAATAACTTCAGTATAAAAAAACTGCAAATCCAACAGGGATAATAAAAAAAGCTGAGACCCGATTTTTATTTTATTGATTAAGGCCAGCCCATAGTGGCCTAATTTGTGGCCACACAAATGTAATATTTTAACCAATAAATGACTTTTAGAATTTAGAATTTATTTGTCTTACCACTAATATAAATAAGTACAATAAGACTAATCTAAATGCATAAATTTTAAGGCGTCATACCAAGCATGTTATCATTAAAACATACATACATACATAGACTCACGCCTGTTTCCCAGAGGGGTAGGCAGAGACGACGGATTTCCATTTGTCACGATCTTTGCACACGTCTTTTGCCTCGATTACTGTCATTATATTCTAACATGATATAGGATCTGTCATTATATTTTATCATTAAAACAGTATCACTAAAATAGGTAAATAGTACTACATAATTATTACAAGCTTAACTTAAAAATGTAAATAGGTTAAAAGCTTTAAATGCGTTAAGTAATATCGAATGGATTGTGTAAATTCGAAGTGTCAGTACCACGGTGCGGTGGCGGGGCGGTTAACGCACATGTGGTCGGATACCCCGTGGTCGTGGGTTCGATTTCCACCCACAGTTAAATTTATACAATTCATTTTAAAATTTGTGAAAAATTATAATTATAAATGAAATAGTCCCCCAAAAAAATTGTAAATCTGTCATGACTGATGCAATTTACCTATATAAAATGTATTTACAAAATAAAGGTAGTATATGTAATATATGTTTGTAAAGTACCCCGCGATACAGGGATTAATTTCCCTATTGCAGGCAATGTCTGTTAAAAAAACAAAATTCGATGTAAGCCTGGGTCTAGCCGACTTAAGTGAAGATACGGCAGATGTAGTAGACAGTAACTGAAAATTGATATAGTATTAATATTCTCTTATCAATTTCAGACCCGTCACCCAATCAGACGTCCTGTCAATAGAAAAGAAACTCTTGCAGACAATGGACATGATATTAGTAAAAAAGAAAAGGATAGCGCTAGCAGAAGCCAATAGTATGGGAGCGAGACAGCAATATATGTTAGATCAGTCCAATGCCAGAACTAAAGGGTTCTGGGGAAATATTTTATCTAGTGTTGGCAATATTGCCAATCCACTGGGCCATGGAGCGGAAAGTGAGTAGCCATTCTTATTTTGAAAATACTACTAAACTATTTTAACTGCATTACGTCTCCTATTATATATCGTATGAATAGGATGGAGGATACTTTTGAAGAAGTAAAAGTGCTTGTCTGGGCATATAATCCTTACTCCTTACTTAATATTATAAGTAACTCTGCTCGTATGTCGCGCTTTCAACTACTGAAAAGATTTAAATGAAATTTAGTACACAGATAGTCTAGAGCCTGAGAAGAGACATATGCTTCTTTTAAATGTAAAAAAGTGTTGTAAGGGGTTGGAAGGGGGGATGAAAAGTTGTATGGAAGTATTGGTATTTTTAGACCTAAAAACTTGAAACTAATTTTTATTTTTTAGGCTGTTTCGATATAAATAAAGGGGAATTATTAAACGATCGAATACAAAAATACTTAGCGACTGATGATGAGATACTGTTTTATTAACTTGAGCGGCATGAATTTGAGTAAGCGAATAATTAACTAAACTAACGACGAATATTGATTATTAATAAAATCCAGAAAGAGCTTACAAATAGTGAGTTATAATTAATCCATTTCAGATATCAAAATTCTAGCCGTGCGACTAAATTACTAAGTGAGCGACTAAAAATACTGAGAGGGCAACTTCCATATTAGGATAGAGACGAGTTTTCCGGAAGTTATTTGGGTTAGGTTATGTTAGAACTGTGATCATCAAGCTAGACACTATTGGCGGTGAAGATTGGTGGAAAGTTTTCAAAAATCCCATTTTTTGGAGCTTTTTGATTTTTCCGGAGACATACAATGCAAATCTAAACAAAAACAATAGCGCTTGAAGTCCGCCTCACAAGCCTCTGATCTCTCTGATTGGTCAACGTGTATAAATATTAGGTCGCTCAAATATTATAAAGCTTCTCATTTTGTAGTTTAAGTAACTCAAATTAATATTTGTTAGTTGCTGTTCTGTTGATTTCTCGCCACTGCGAGTCAGTCGCTCACTTAGTAATACTATAACGTAAATTCATTGTTTTTGTCACTTAAAACTTTAATTTACAGTCACTCGTTTAAATACTACCCATAAATAAATATGACATTCAAAGTTTGTACAAGTTTTACCCTCAAGGGTGTAAAATAACAATAGGAAATGGAACTATGTATGGAAATATGTAACGTTTATGGGAATGTTGTATAAATTTGCGACAAGAGAGAAAATATTAGTGATATTCTGATGTAATATTTACGGAGTCGTTACAATATGTGCGGACGAAGTCGCGGGCGCGGCTAGTAATTATAGACTTTTTGCCATAAGATGAGTTTCCTGACAGTTCTTGTCTGACAATTGTAGTGTCGTGACCTAACGAAATATAATCGATTTTTTATAATATCGATTCAGTTGGCAAAGAAAATGGAATCGGATTAGTGCCAATCTATGAGTAGTGTCAATCTCTATTGGCCAACGTTCCGTTCAACGCATTAGACATTTTTAAGATTTACACTTTTTTATTTTATTTATTTCATTTATTAACAGTTAATTATAAATATAATACTTTAATTAGTAATTTACGAAAGGAAATATTTTTCATCATTTCTTATTTATTTCTTTTGCCAGTTTATTTTTTATTCGTCTAAAGTAGTATGCGTGCCACGGAAAAAAATAATTGTCAGGGAACTCATCTTATGGCGAAAAGACTACAATAAACAGGTTCTAAAGTCATGCTTATTTGGTTTAATCATCTTTTCATACATGTGCGTGAGTTGATGAGAGCGAAACCTAATGTTCAACTAACTTTTTCGACCATTCCAAGGTTTATACATGTCTTATTGTAACACTAGTATTTATTAATTTTAGACTGCCTCGTTGGTTAAGCGGTTGCGTGTTCAACCTCAGTTAAGAGGTTCTAAGTTCAAAACCTGGCTCGTGCGAAAAAGCAATATTCGACCAGACGTCTCTGTTCCGTAAGTCGTCACTGGCAACACACCAGTGATGACTTACGGAACAGAGACGTGGTCGCTCACTATGGGCCTTATCAGAAGGCTCAAGGTCACCCAAGAGCAATGGAGAGGACTATGCTCGGAGTTTCCCTGCGGGATGGAATCAGAAATGTCGAAATCCGCAGGCGAACCAAAGTCACCGACTTAGCCCGAAGAATTGCAAAACTGAAGTGGCAGTGGACGGGGCACATAGCTCATAGAACCGACGGCCGTTGGGGCAGAAAGGTTCTCGAGTGGCGACCACGAACCGGAAAACGCAGCGTGGGCAGGCCCCCTACAAGATGGACCGATGATCTTGTGCGGGTCGCTGGAAACTGCTGAATGCGAATAGCGCAAGACCGGCGGATTGTGGAGTACTTTGGGGGAGGCCTTTGTCCAGCAGTGGTAGTCTTTCGGCTGATGATGAGTAGGCAGAGAGACGTTACTGCCCGTCCTCTGGTAGATATTCCCTCGAGACGACTTTTACGCCGCCTTCGGGATGAGATAGGGTGGCGATATATTATACCGTCAGCCACACAGCAAGGTTTCAGTTTAGCATGTTTAAAATGCTAGAAGTATAAATTAAATCTTAGTTAATTATATATTTCGCTAAATAACTTAACTCAAAATAGGTCCGTGGAGGAATACAACGGATTAACGTGTTTGCGACAGCTCGGACGGACGATTTCCACGCTGTCATCCGCAATAAAACCGCATCCATCCTGAGAAGTGTAAGAGACAGTAACAACTGCATTTTGAGAACGGTTGCTGAAAATTACAGCTCACCTATTATTGGAGAGTTTGTGCAGAGGGTAATAAAGTAAGGGTGCTTTATTGCGTTCTGCACAGACAGAGTACCCACCTTAATTTATCTTAATTTACCTCCTCACCAATTTTCCTTACTAACATTAGTTCATAAGTCACTTTATTAACAAAATATGGATCTGTATTGTTGTCCGAAATAAAAGTCATTCATTCATTCATTCAATACAACGGTATCAGTCTGGTTTATAATTATCCTTAATGTTTCAGACATAAGTCAGCTCCGCCAAGAGATATCAGGTCTCGAAGAGTTGAGTCGGCAACTGTTCCTTGAAGCGCATGACGCAAGGACTATGAGAGAGAAAATAGAGTGGTCCAAAACGTTCCAGGGAAAGTATTTCAACTTCCTTGGGTACTTCTTCTCGTTGTACTGTATTTGGAAGATTTTTATTGTGAGTACATAACATTATATATATAATAAGATTTCAGAAAAACTTATATTATGTTAAAGTTAGAAAATTTGCATATATATGCGTATATTTCGGTTCAAAGATCTTTATTTCTAAATAAGATAATGTCAATTACTTTAGATCAATAAATACATAGCTGTATCAAAATAATGAAATGATGTGGGTAGTTAAAAAACTTGTTAAATTCACTTATGTTGTAAATATAAGGCTGTAGTCCTATATATCCCATTAAACCGACCATTGAGCAGTACCGAAAATATGATTATTAATTTATTAAATAATCTTTAGTTAATAATACGTAAGCAGACTAAACAGATACAAGCTATACCTAGTGTGAGATCCTATGTTAATTATATATTATATTTATTAGATTATATTAGTAACTTATATTAATTTAATTCCGTAATACCTCCTGTTAAATACTGGTAAGCTGTAGTTTTGTCTTTGAGATGGGCGTTAATAGCTACAACACAGTTATTAACTAATGTACAACGCACTTGCAGCTCCTCACGTGTTGCGAGTCTCCATGGGCGGCGGTGATCACTTACCATCAGGTGACCCACTTGCTCGTTTGCCATCTTATTATATATAAATAAAAAAAATTTAGCTGTTATCCAACACAACAAAACTTTAACCGTCTGTTTTTGTTGCTATAACGACTTTTATTATTATTAAGTGAAATTTGATAAATCCGTTGAAATTCCAGAAATAGGTAGCTAGACCTATTAACCAAATTATTAATTTCCTAAGTTTTAATTCCTCAGGTCCGGTGGTAGCATTAAAGCGCGACCGTCGTTATTAACACAAGGTCCGCCATAATAATAAATAATTCAGACAATATGTAGTAAAATATAGCTAAAACTATGCATTTTGATAATTAAACTTAAACATAAATAATCTCTTTGACAATAACTTAATACCAACTAGATAATTATAATTCTTACTATAAAATAAATTTTATAAATGTTTTCATACAATACGTGTACCTAAATATCTATGTAACTAGAAATAATAATGTATACAACTATATTACTACAAACATGTTCTGACTATTTTACGAGCGCTTTTTTAAAGTCCACGTGAATAAAAACCGCTTCCACCGCTTTTACGTACACACGGTTTAGGCTTGTGACAACGAAATTTTAAGAATGATTACTTTCTTAAATATTAGTACTTATACTCTAAACTGGCACGCTTGTCCACCACACATGGTTTAATCTTAAGTCAATTTGAAATGAAATGGTTACTCACCCGATTGTTTTTTTGCAGTCTACAATAAACATTGTATTCGACCGCGTGGGAAAGAAGGACCCGGTGACTCGCGGGCTAGAGATCGTGGTACACTGGCTCGGCTGGAACATCGACGTATCGTTCTGGTCACAACATGTGTCATTCATACTAGTCGGGTGTATAGTATTGACTAGTATTAGAGGTCTACTGCTTACGCTTACTAAGGTAAGATATTTTTATATAAGGTATTTAGTAGCCTAGTCGGAACACGTCGCATCCATACTCGTTAGGTGTACATTATTAGTTACTAGACTAGATACTAGACTATTAGAGGTGTACTCCTTACGCTTACTAACGTACAATATTTTTATAACCAGAACGTCTCCGTAATTAATCGCCTAGTCCGTAGTCCGTGTCATTCATACTTTATATATCGATTTATAGGTTTATAGTATCGATACATATAATAAAATCGTATGAAAGTCAAAACTGTACAATGAATATTTTTTTAAAAGGATACTTGGGGCGTGATCTACAATTGACATCAAACCAAAAATATAGTTTTTAGAATTTTTGTCTGTTTGTCTGTATGTATGTCCGGGCTAATCTCAAAAAGTACTGCATGGATTTACTTCAAATTTTGCATGAATATTACTAAGAGGTCGGGTCAACATATAGGCTACATATTATCACGCTATCACCTACGGGGGAGGAGCTGTGATAATTTATAAAATTTAACGCGGGTAAAACCGCGGGGCACAGCTAGTTGACGAATATAAGAGGTCTAGTATCTATGTTTCCTAAGGTAATATAACTTCTAGTTACAACGCCTGTCATTCATACTCGTTAGGTGTACAGTATTAGTTACTATAGTTCGACTTTTAATTGTATTCAGTAACTTGACAGTTCAAAGAAAATTAATGATACCATACTCAAACTAATAGTGTGGGGAAGTGACCGAGTTTACGTAAGAACGAATGATAAAAATGGTTTAATGTAAATATAACTTTAAAAATTCGTAGTTTGACTCTTTAATTGCATTCAGTAACATGAGGGATCAAAGAAAAATTATGTTACTATACTAAATCTAATAGTGTAGGATAGTAAACGATTTTACGTAAAGAGCTAATGAAAAACTGATTTAATTTAAATAAAACTTAAAAAACTCGTAACATGTGGAATATGTATAATCCTACATCCTACCATCCTAAGGGTTAGTTATAATAATTATTCTTTATCATAAAGTGCGCTGTTGTTATCCTGACAATGTGTTAAATGATCTATTAAAATGAAATGCAAGAGCTGATACTGACCCTCGATTTCGTCATAGATATTATCTCTATGCTATATATACCGAAAGAAAATGGGGAATGACGGTTGAAGAAACTAATTTGCGTCTTCGAAATAACGTCTGAGACGCGAGAATCGGCCGACAACGGGGCGATTCTCGCGTAGAGTACGAAAAATTGTTTGAATATTCTACGCAAGGTTTCTGAGTAGCTTAAATCGTCATTTCGTTGATATTAATATTATAGTAAAACTTATATTTTCTTATAGATAGGGCAGACCTTATATCTTGGCGGCAACGTTATCTGCGCTTAATAAAACAATATCGCAGAGAAGCACGATACATCTACTATTAAGATGAACCTAGGCCAATGAAGGTAGTTAATTTTACCACATCCAATGATTTGTATGAATAAAAACATTTCTGTACAAAATTCACTTTTTTAGGTCATACTACAAAAAAGTATGGACCGATGAAAGTGTTCAGTCATCTAGACAAACGTTTCTGGAAGGCCTTACCACGGGGCTCAATCCTACTGGCAAAGGAGAAAGATTAAATATAAAATAGTTTGCCGTATAGGCGGAGAGGAAGGCTTTCTGTAGGACGAGCTCCTCATTTTGGAAGCTAAGAAAAGAAGTGATGGTTACCACGAGCAAATGAATACCCAATGTTTTGAAGAGTGGTTTGGGATTATCTTACCTAAATTGTGGCCTAACTCTGTTGTCGTAATAGACAATACCCCTTACCATTCGCGAAAAATTGAAACAATGCCTAAGATGTCCAGGAAGAAAAAAGAAATTCAAGATTGGCTGAACATTATCCGTTTGTCCCGCAACTTGGATTACATTATTCAAGTTTAAGTAAAGATGCGTTATTAATTTTGGAATTTTTCATAGCTTATGACACTCCACAATAACGTAGCTTACTATCGGTGAAATAATTTTGAAAATCGGTTCTGCATATCCAGAGATTACCCATTACAACGTCACAAACTCACAAACGTACCTCTTTATAATATTAGTATAGACGAAGAAGACATGGTGATTGCACCTAATAGATTTGGTTAAAAATCAAAATCAAGTAATTGAAAAATATGCAGTTGACGAGATGGCAGCACAATATGGTATAATATTGCTAAGACTGCCCCCTTACCACTGCAAGCTCAACCCAATAGTAATTTAGACACAGGTAAAGGGGCATGTCGCAAAAAACAATAAATCGTTTAAAATGAAAGTAGTAAGAAAATTATTTGGTGAAGGAGTTAGTAATTTGACCCCGTCGTCATGGAGTGCTTGCGTATCTCACATATTAAAAGTAGAAGATGATATGTGTCGTATGGACCATGTAATTGAAGGTTAAACAAACTTACCTTAAGTGAAGTTTGACCATAATTATATGAGTCGCTGCATCCGAAGAGATTTTCATATTACACAGTAGTACACTCTTCAATGTGCTGGACATCGAACACTTTTTTAGAGCTTGCAACATTAAAAAAGACAAAATGGCGCCTCTGCGCGCCACGTGGCCGGCTGGAAAAACTTCATTCTTTTCAGAGTCCTCAGTATCTACTTAAGATTTCACTAAAGGCAAAGCATTAAAAACAAATAACGGGAAGAAAGTATTCACAAGAATACTTTAAGGGCGGGAGGGATCGAAAATCTCTTCGGATGCAGCGACTCATATAATTATGGTCAAACTTCACTTAAGGTAAGTTTGTTTAACCTTCAATTATATTTCGTCGCTGCATCCTCGAGATTTTCATATTACACAGTAGATGTTTAGAGCTTTAGGGAAATCTTTAGTAAGAGTATTGAACCAATACCCAAAAACGAATTGTTACATGTAATAATTTGCTTTATCTAATTAACTTAATCATTTTTAACTATACTTAACAGTAATAAACTAGCACTTTTAAATACAGGAACATTATTTAGATCTGTCATAAAATTTACTAAATACGTGGGAGTTTCATGACCATCCTGCAGCCTTCCTAATCACTTCAATGGAAACGCATCCACGGAGGTCTCTGCGTGGCGAGCGCTATGCGCAGAGTATATTCTTGCGTCAATATCCGCTGTCTTGCAATACTTGCTGGATCGCATCTGATTGAAGACGCGGTTGCGTTGTGGTATAATTTTTTAGTGGTCAGAATTAACCTTTCGGCATTAGACGTGTCTCTAAACGATCCTATTAGTTCTATGTATGCTATCAGGGATTTCCCTGGGCATATCTCCTTCTAATTGTGATAAAAGAATTAGATGCGATTGAGGCCTCGCTTTCAAGAATTTTAAATATTGGAATCGTTATTTTTGAAACAACGTCTCTTATCTTGGGTTTAAAAATTTCAACTTTAATTTTGGATACACTTAAGGCATCCCAAAGGGCCTGCGGCCAAAGCTCGTATGCTGAGAGTTCATCTTTATTAGATTATGTGGTCGGGGTAGCAATATCAACGGTAGGATCGTGCGTAGCGACAACATTATCAAGAGTATGAGTAATCGGATCAATATTATTCGGCGACAATGGAGCGTATAACCTAATTAGCTAAATAAAAATGAATGCTCACATGCATTATTCGGCGTTTGTATATTCGGTCGTAATCGAATCACGGCTCTTTAATTTTATGGGTATTAGCCTTGACCAACGATACGACGGAACGTATTCCTAAATTTAACGAAAATGAATGCTCAGACACCTTATCTGCATCAGAAAAAAATACATATTATTATTCTAGTAAGTGACCGTAATCGCACCATGGTTCAATTATTTATATTGGTATTGTGTTTGTATATTCGGTCATAATCGAATTACGACTCTTTATAGGTATTGACCAACAGTATCAATACGACGCGTATTCCAAAATTTAATGAAAATGTATGCTCAGATACATTATCTGCATAAGAAAAATATATGTAAGTGACCGAATTCACTTCACGGTTCAGAAATAATATTTATATGGTGATCGTATATTCGGCTGTAATCGCCTCGCAACTATTTAATAATATCCGGATTAGCTTTGACCAACGATGCGGCGGAGCGTATTCCCTGATTTAATAAATATGAATGTTCAGATACATTATCTTTATAAGAAAAAATACATATTATTATGCGAGTAAGTGACCGTAATCGCATCACGGTTCAGAAATAATATTGGTATTGTATTCGTATATTCGGTAATCTAATCATGACGCTTTAATTTTATGGGTATTAACCTTGACCAACGATATCGATTCGACGGAGCTTATTCGCTGATTTGATGAAAATGAATGCATTATCTGCATCAAAAATAAATGTGAGTAAATTACCGTAAACGCATCACGGTTCAATAATTATAAATCAGAATTCATTTATTCCGTAAAAAAATCCATTTATGTGGAATCGAATATTGGTATGGTATTCGTATATTCGGTCGTAATCGCATCACGACTCTTTAAAATATACATTTTAGACGCCAGTTAAGGCTACTAATCTGCATCAGATAAAATACATATGTGAGTAAATGACCGTAATCGCATCACGGTTCAATAATTATATTGGTATGGTATTCGTATATTCGGTCGTAATCGCATCACGACTCTTTAAAATATACATTTTTAGACGCCAGTTAAGGCTACTAATCTGCATCAGATAAAATACATATGTGAGTAAATGACCGTAATTGCATCACGGTTCAATAATTATATTGGTATGGTATTCGTATATTCGGTCGTAATCGCATCACGACTAGAGCTTGCAATCCGGATATCCGGATATCCGTACTATCCGGATATCCGCCGATTTTCAAATCCGGATTTGACTTGCATAATTATCCGGATATTACGGATATTACGGATAGTTGTATTTCTCTTTTAAATATCAAATAAAAAGTTGTAAAACACATGAGTGTTATTGCGTTATATTATTTTAATATAGTTAATCACTTGATTCGAAGTATTCTATTTACTTACTTCACAAATCACAATAAGTCGAAGTCTAGTGACAGAGATCATAACAACATTGTACACTTTACATAATCACCTTAGATTAAAACATTCAATTAATGTTAAAATTCAAAGCACTTCAAGACCAGAAGGCACATTGACTGACCTGCCAAGTAGTTCGATTACTATGACAACACAAGCATCCACGTCTAAATCTGAAGAAAATGTGACACCAAATAAAAAAGCTAAAATAGTTAATTATTTTAAGTCTGATGAGCACGAGAGTATGGAAGTGATGATTTCGAAATTGGCAGCTCTAGACGGATTTGCATTCAATGGTTTCTGTACATCTCAGACATTGCGTAAACTTTTTTTAAAAAGTGGGTTAAAATTACCACAATCGCCCCACACAGTTAAAAAGATTGTTTTAAATCATTGTGAAGAATTAAAGGTAGACCTAAAGATAGAATTGGACCGATTGAAATCGAGAGAATGCAATTTTGCAGTAAGTCTAGATGAATGGACATCAGTTCAAAATAAAAGATTTATGAATATAAATATACACTCGACACAGTTTAAAAACAAATCATTTAGAAATTAAGGACTCTCATTGATGACAGGCAAAGGTACGGCGGATAATCGCCTTAACCTTCTCAAATCAAAGTTGACACAGTATGGTCTGTCACTGAACGATAATGTTATTTGCCTGGTAACAGATGGCGCTTCGGTGATGTGTGCTCTAGGAAAAAAAACACCAGTGTACCACCAATTGTGTTATGCAGACGGGATTCAGTTTGGAGTTCTAGACGTTCTGTATGATAAAAAAGAGCCAGCTGTTGTCATACAAGATAATCTTGATAATGATGACAGTACAGAAGATGTAGATGAACAAGAAATTGAAGACTCCGATGGTGAAGAAGGTTTTATTATAGCTACAAGTAATATACATGCAACCGGTCGTAGAACTGAAGATTGTTTAAGAAACCAAGATTATAACGAAATAATAAAAAGAGTTAGAAAAGTAGTCAAGATGTTTAACAAATCACCGACCAAGTCTGAGGTGCTTTACAAGTACACCGCAGAAGGAGAACAAAAGAATGTTCGTCTTATCTTAGACTGCAAAACAAGATGGAGCATAATTAATCGGTTTAACATGATTGATCGGTTCTTATTATTAAAAGATTCTGTATTCAAAGCATTAATTGATTTTAAATCTGATATATCTTTTACTGATACGGAATTAAAATATTTTGAAGAAATTTCGGAATCCCTTAATATAATCAAAGCTACGGTAGAAGCGATCTGTGAAGAAAATGAAAACTTACTGACTGCTGAGACAGCGTTAAAATTTATGATTCATAAATTATGGCAAAAAGATAGCATTATTAGTAATGAACTTCTGGTATGACTCCAAATAAGGATATCACAACGACGAATTCCAGAAATAATTGGTACAATGACATATTTACACAACCCTCACAATTTTTATGAACAGTGAAGTACACACGACTATCCTTTTGAAAATCCATTAAACGAATCTGTGAGACTGACGATTGTTAAAATAATTATATCTACATTTTTTGACACAAAACAATCAGATCAAACAGTTCTAACTTCAACAGACAATACACAAGATACAGAAGGTTGCTCTTCTTCAACTGTAAACGTATCAATTAAAACACAATTACGAGAAGTAATCGTCCGGTTTATGAGTCGGCCATCTTCTGCTCAGCAACCGACTTCTTCAATAAATGATTTAGACACCACAATTCGAGGAGAGATGGCACTATTTGATGGAAATGGACAGAGGAGCAGGAATTTAGAACGGGTTTACAATCTTCTTTTATCAATACCACCGACCAGCGTTGAAGCAGTAAGAGTGTTTTCTGCTACAGGATATTTATGTAACCATTTAAGAACTTCCATGAAAGAAGATTCATTAGATAGTTTAAGCTTTTTAAGATCATATTACCAAAATTTTGATAAAAAATAGTTTAAGCATTGCGAAATATTATATTATGAAGAGATTATTTGATTATTTTGATATATTCTGATTATTTTGATTTTATGTTATTTGATTTATATATTTGTTGTTTTATAATTAAGCTGATTTGCCAATGAAAAAAGATATTTTTATTTGTTTGTTTTGTTTGTTTAATGAGATTACAATGTCACACAGATCATCCTAGCCCCAAACTAAGCAAAGCTTGTACTATGGGTGCCAAGCGACGATATACATACTTATATAGATAGATAAATACTTATTTAATGATTAGTTTTTAAATAGGTTGATTTTATTGGGATGTTGTAATTTGTGATAATTTAAGATCTCATTTTTAAAGCGTTTAAGATCATGTTACCAAAATTTGGATAAAAAATAGTTTAAGAATTACCTAATATAATATTATAAAGGGTTATTTGATTATTTGAGAATTTCTAGATATTTTGTTCATTTTTGTTTATTATATTTGATTTATACTATTGTTGTTTAAAATTGAGCTGATGTGCCACGAAAAGTGATATTTTTATTTAATTATTATGATTTAAATAGGTTGTTTTGATTGGGATGTTGTGATTTATGATAAATGTAAGATCTCACTTTTAATTAGAATTGTTTTAATATTAAAATAATAGATACAAATTACTGTTCGGTATGATCAGTGTTTTATTGTATAATTTTAGAAACTGTACTAGTTTTTTTATGTGATTATTACTTGAAATATTGGTATAGTTTCTTATTGCTTTGTTATTTTGCTTGAGAGACTGATTAAAACGTGTAACAAAAGCTTAATAGTTTTATTAATAATAAAAACTAAAAAATATCCGTATTATCCGGATAATCCGGATAGTAAAATATTAATATCCGTACTATCCGGATAGTAAAAATGAACGGATATTGCAAGCCCTAATCACGACTCTTTAAAATATACATTTTTAGACGACAGTTGAGGCTACTAATCTGCATCAGATAAAATATATATGTGAGTAAATGACCGTAATCGCATTACGGTTCATTAATTATATTGGTATAGTATTAGTATTCGGTCGTAATCACTTCACGACTCTTTAAAATATACATTATAATAAAGTCAAAGCCAACGATTTATTTGCAAATAAATATGGTTTTAGAAGTGAATGTAAGAACATTGGTAGCACAACAGGTACTATATATATATATATATATATATATTTGTTTATTTCTTTTGTTTTTTTTGAACTGCAGGAATTCCTTTACTGTACAGAAAGAAATCTCAGTTAGCCATTTGTGTAAAGCCTTTTTGAATCGGAAGTACCTTAATTTGATCAGGAATCTTGTTATAAATACAGTTTATCTGTATTCGTTGTGCAGTCGACCACGTGATTAGACATGTCAATTTTTTTTTTTAATTAATATTATTATTTAATTGCCAATGGTATTCCTTCGTTTGGGCACCATCTACTCACAAAAAAGTTCCACAGTATTGAGTTTTGTAAATACCTTTAAGCCATATCCTGATATTAGCATCTAAACGAAATCTGGTTTACTCAATATGGGAGAAAGTGCTGAATGGCATGTGTTTTCAGATGAGAAATTAGCTCCTAACCTGAACTGTTATGAAATGAAGTTTAATGCTACAGGATTGATTTATTTTTTTAAATTTAATGTGTTGTGAGACAGAGATGAAATCATTAATTCAATTGTCTCCCTTTTGAGTGCTTGTTACGAAAACGCCTCTTTATTGACTTCGCCAGATTATTATGTTGGATTCACGTCTCACTAGGCCAGTGAGGAACGACAATAAAATCTATTGCCAGGTTATTATCTTGCATAAGCATTTCAAAATAGGTGAAAAAACGGAGGAAACAAGCAAGAGAAAAAGTATTTCCAATTAGGGGTAAACGTTTATGTCGAAAGCGTTACGATCCTTCTTCCAGTAAGTATATCAAGGTCATTTTTCATTTAAAAAGTAGGCCTGAACTTGTTGTCTAGATCTGGGGAGCCCGATCTCTCTGCTAAACATAGCTTACTAAATAAAAGTAAATATATGTATGCATCTAACAATACGAGTATCCGTGTCAAAATACACGATAATTTTAAATTTAATTTTAATATTGGCCTCTAATGGTTAATTTTAATATTCCTGACTGCTAACTATAATACTGGTGTGGGTTCGATCCCCACTCGGGACAAATATTTGTTGGATTAGTGCGATTATTAGTTCCGTACCTGGGTTCAATTTATCTATAATTTGTATGTATTTAATAATAAACATGTAAATTATTTTATTATTTATCAGTTGTCTGTTGGCCACACTATTGCAATAGTACTGGCTCTGCCCCGTCTGGGATGAGATGGCAAGACATTTATTTATTATTATTATCAACTTATAATATTCAAATTAATAGATCGAATATTTACAGCTACTTAGTAACGTAGTAAATTACTAATACCATTTCAAATTAATGGACAAACAATTAACAACATTTTCTGTTATACTTGATATCAAACAAAACTAATACACGTTCACCATATACAAATTCTATTTTCAACAAGTTTTTTACAGCAATCACAGTCAACTAAACTGGAAAAACCATATCTGCAAAACTAGCAAATCAATCACATGTTCGCTAAACTGGTAACCCATGTTACTAATACATGTGCTAAAAGTCGACGGGATCAACATCGGGACTTGTACTTGAGTTTTACGTGTACTTGGTCAATCAAATATAATAAAAGCATTCTGGCTATGTGCGTACGTTTCTGTTACCTACTAATCTAAATAGAAACTACATTGCAGATTATTTAGAATAAAGCTAATTGAATGGTTGAATGAAACTAACCTCTATAGCATTAATGAATTCCTGGAACTGAAAATTTTCTATTTCAGGATTCAGTCCTGTATTCTCCTTGCTGAGTGCATCCATTATAATTTGCCCCCATTGTTCAGAGAACACGTGGCAGATATCTAGGTTAGTTGTGTAAGTAAAGTAATCAGGTTGTAAATAATAAATCATCAACACCTCCATATGATTTTAACCCAAACATTGCCCCAGGGCATTGTAATTATTAGGGTTTTACAACCGGTACATACTTGTTGTAAAAACAGGGCTTGTACTATCTGACACAAAGGGTAGGTCTTATTCCATAGAATGGCTAACTGTAAAATAGGTTAGAATAACCTAATAATGCCAGAAAACATTCAGCTAGTAAAACTAAAATCTAATTATACATCACGCCTGTTTGCCAGGGGGGTGTGTAATGTAATCATAATTGGTAATAAAATAAAATGATAGTATCGTTGTAACAGTCGGTCACCTTAATATGCATGATCAATAACGAAAAATATGATCAATAACGAATAGAAAAAGAATTCGTAAAATATTCATATTTGCTGGAGAGTAAGTATGTACTTACATTTTTTGCTGACACTCGGCATTTGCGTAGATTCAATTGGTACCAAATTATTCTTCATATTCCTTCTTTGTGCACTTAAACTAACCCATTTTTATAGGCCAATACAGTAATTTACATTAAATGTCACTATAATATAATTATAACACTTGTTTACTGAAAAATAAAATAACAAGAACTGGTGTTTCGAGGTCCGAACACTAAGAGCGAATGAAGTTTTTCCAGCCGGCCACGTGGCGCGCAGAGGCGCCATTTTGTCTTTTTTAATGTTGCAAGCTCTAAAAAAGTGTTCGATGTCCAGCACATTGAAGAGTGTACTACTGTGTAATATGAAAATCTCGAGGATGCAGCGACGAAATATAATTGATAACATTACTGACAAATTTCTTTTCATTATTTTTATTAATGACATTAACACATGCTTTAAAAACACGATGTTTCTTTTATATGCTGATGACTTGAAGGTTTATAGGAGTATTACTAGCATTCATGACTGTACAACCTACAAGATGACCTTAACACATTAACGGAATATTTTGAGCGCAACAAACTTAGCTTAAGAATTCCAAAATGTAACATCATTACATTTACTAAAAATAAGAATGTCATAAATCATGTGTACACTTTGTGCGATAGAATACTAACCAGAGTTACAAACCTAACAGACTTAGGAGTATTGCTTGACTCTAAACTGCACTTAGACCTCCATATAGACAAAATTATAACCAAGGCATTCCAAATGTATGGATTCATAATGAGGAACACTACAGATTTCACTAGAGTTAACACGTACATTCACCTTCATCGGACTCTAATTCGCTCTCAACTAGAATACGGTTGTCTCATTTGGGATGCAATTTACGATAAGTATAATAAAGCCCTTGAAAAGGTTCAAAAGAAATATCTTAGAGCAACACAATTTAGATGCCATCGCACTCGTCTACCATACGACCAATTGCTACCTCTATATAAATTACTCTCACTAGACAAGAGGAGAATGCTTCTTCGGATGATGATTTTACATGATCTACTGCACAACAAGCTCAATTGTATAGAATTATTTAATAAGATAAAAATTGTAGTTCCAAGGACAAGTCAACAAAGGGGTGCGCGCGCTTACCCGTTTTTTGCTTCCACCACTAGCCGGACAAAGGCAGGTGAACGCGCACCCCTTCAACGAATGTTCAAAATTTACAACGATCAGTTTGTGGGCGTCGACTGTTCTGTAACATCCAAATACTCTTTTAAAAAAGAAATACTACAAGTATTAAAGTCGGTTGGCGCCACAAACATGACAAAAATTTAATATAAGTTTGAAAAGTTTTAGATATAGTTAGTTTACTTCTTTTTAATTTAAACTGTTTCAGTTATTTTCTTTTTAGTTTAATTAGCTTCAGTCATTGTTATTTTTTTATTTCTTCCATTATTTTTAGATTACTCACAACACAAAATATGTCAATACGTGGAAAATGTGGTTGATATTGCAATTGTTACTCTAATTTTAAGCTTACTTTGTAAATATGTAAATTGCAATGTTGTTTATTTTCCCAAATAAAGTAAAATAAAAAAAAAATAAAAAAAAAATTATGATAAATGTAACGAGCGACGACAGTGACTTTCTGATTTTAGAATATTTATAAGATATAGAATAGAATATTTATAATTTAAAATAAAAGGACTTAGTTAGCTAAGTCCTTTTATTTTAAATTACCTTACTATTGAGAAACCTAATATGTAATAAATGTGTTTTAAGACAAGCTTATTAATTATTTAAAATAAAACGTTCGTGTAAGTACATTATTTAAGTTCATTCAATTTAGTTCATTCCTACACCACCTATCTTTTGTTTGTCATAACCTGGTAACCCTTTGTCTGTCAAGTTACTGAATACAATTAAAAGTCGAACTATAGACTAGTATTAGAGGTGTGCTCCTTACTCTTACTTAGTTAAGATATTGTTGTAATAAGATAGTGCCAGTAACATCTCGCCTAGTTGTTACACGAGTCATTCATACTGAACAGGTGTATAGTATTAGAGGTTTACTCTTTACACTTACTAATTTTATAAATATTTGCCTTTCCAGCCGCAGGTCGTGGGTTCGATTCCCACCCTGGACGAGATATTTGTTCGCATGAACATGTCTGTACTGTAAACATCTATATAAGTATGTATTTACAAAAGCAAAGTAGTATATGTAATCTGGTTTCCATAGTACAAGCTCTGCTTAGTTTGGAATCAGATGGTCGTGTGTGAATAATATCCCAGGATATTATTATTAGTTTCTATTCGTATCCATAAAATGCAACTTTAACTTGTTTACCAAGCGGAAGCTATAACTTATTACCGAATCGAATTAACCATTATTTATATTTCTTTGTTCCAGTTCTTCTACAAAATCTCGTCATCGAAATCATCGAACATAATAGTGTTAATTCTCGCCCAAATAATGGGCATGTATTTCTGTTCATCAGTTCTCTTAATGCGAATGAATATGCCTTCTGAGTACCGCATAATTATTACCCAAGTGTTAGGGGATTTGCAGTTCAATTTCTACCACAGATGGTTTGACGTTATCTTCCTTGTCAGCGCCTTAACTAGTATATTCACGCTGTATTTAGCGCATAAACAACCTTCTGTTAATTAACCTTTTGATCTCCTTCACAATCAACACTGTTTTAAAACAAAAAATCTAAATACATAATAATTATATATAGATATGTGTTTACATCTATGTAAATATGTAGTTACATCTATGTAAATATGTAGTTACATCTACGTAAAAATGTAGTTACATCTATGTAAAATACATATTGAAGTTGTTCGCGTTAATAAATATAACTTGTTGCTGTGAATGAGACCGCTTGCATATTTGTTTGATAAGGTGTAACATTTTATATTATTTTTATCTTCTAGTTAGTCTAGCGATAACTTGTTAAACCGCAAGTCGAGGGTTCAAATTTCGAGTTGGGCCAAAAGTGGTATTGTGATAATTCATTTTAGAAAAATTCTCAGTATCTGCCCAGGATTTGGCCGTTGGTGGTGTTACACCCGTGCTTCGGAGAGTACGTAAAGCCGTTGTCCTGTACCTGATCTCTTTCCCGTCGTGTCGAATGGTCAAATTGGTTCAGGAGGGAATAGAGATCACCTATGTATGCGCACACACTTGTCTACTATAATAAGTCCCGTGCAGACGGCTAGTCTATGTCAAGACTGGCCGACATGGTTGAAATTAGACCAGAAGCACATTATAAATATGTATTGTTATTGTATTAAAGGTATATATCGCTCAAGTTCCGCAAACCTGTGAATTATAAAATTGAATGAATACGGCTGAGTCGCCCCTTATAATATTCAAGATTTGTCTCGTATTATTAAAATGAACGCCTCTATAATGTGCTTCACCTGCAATGTATCCTAATAAGTCATCGTAGTAGGTTATATTGTCACGCACATTTCAATTGTACATGCCCGAACGGCCGAGTCTATGGGCCTACGAATTCATTTACACCACTAACGTACGATAGAGTAGAAGTGTCACAGGCACAACGTTTAAAAAACGCACGCTACCCATCATAAAATCCCAATAACTCTAGTTTAAGTCTAGCATTCTAATGCGAGTTAAATGTCACCTCTGTTTGGCGATTCAAAATTAGTTCAGATCTAGAATTTTGTATGGAAATTCGAGTATAATACTATACAAAGTTGAGCGGACATTTAATCGTTCAATTAATCGTGGTTAAGAGGCTTATCCATTCGAACATTTATAAATGCTCCGCTTTTAGGAAAGCGGCTTCCATTTGAAATATTTATACTGATTTAATTTTAGTGTACTTATATATATTTATACTCTTTACAACGAACGAAAGCAAAATTCCAAAGTATTAAATACTAGAAAGAAATTAAGATTTTTTAGTTTCATAAACATGCGTTTACATGCAGTGGTTTTACATGCATTGCGTGTAGGAATTTCATATTCAGACATGTTTGCCATTTAATAGTTATAGAAAAAAATTAGATGTTTTGTCTACTTTCTACAGGGTTATTTGTAAAACACCAACAATCTCGCAGGATTAGATTACTGACATCATAAGCAACAACTTTTGTTCTACGAGCTCGGACATAAATCAATACATGAAAAAAAAATATATTTTTAATGTTTTATAGTCCTGTCGTGAAATTTGTAGGTCTATGTTTCATTCACAAAAGAAAGGATGTAGCTACGCTAGCGCGCGTACGCGTGTATTTGCGATACTCGTAGAGTTATAAACTTTCAAGCGAGAAATTAAATTAATACTTATATTTGTACGAAAATAAAATCTATCAAATTATCAATAGTTGTAGAACCATAAAGTTAGTATACCTACGGAATAGAGCATCAAAGGTCTGAGCGAGCGAAATGACACTAGCAGCAACACTGTATGATAAAAAGAGATGCGTGATGCGACGGAACAGAACCGATTTTGGTATCTGTTTGACAGTTCGTCGGCACGCTGAGAATTTGATTCCTGTGATTTTTTCGGACTATATGTGAGATCGTGGATATATTTGAAAAATAGTACTTCAGAAACATGGTGACTTTGTTCAGTGATCGATTGTTGTACACAGCGAAATATCCCGAAAAATGTTCATTACACAGGTAAATTATTCCAAATCGTCACCTCCTAACTTACGATTTATTTTTGCCAATGCGCTTCGAATAAGTGTAATAATTCTCTTCTATAAACATGTTTTAATATAAGAAGTAAAGATCTCAGACGCATAATTCAGAATTTACGAATGTTTTGTGTAAAGAAATAATTTTCGTTTTACACTAGGGCTGCATCAAGTTATCGATATTTCGTGTCCACTGTCTATCGCGCGGTAAACGAATATGTACTGATATTGAAGTACCTATGTGACGTTTAGATGTGAATCACCAGGGAATGTAAGTATATATCCCAATTCTCATTTAAGACACTTAGCTGATCCATAGGTATCAGTGTTCGACTGTTAGAATAGATAGATACTATCATTAGTAATTTAAGTATCTTTCATATTTCCATCTAACTTGGATTCCAGAAACGCATGGCTTAGTTAATTGATCGTCCAAACTGGATTCTCATGAATAATTCATGTATATGCTGTAAGCATTTTCAAGAAAAATATTTCCAAACGCGAGGAGCGAAACGAATTTTGAAATAATACATTATTATGCTGATGTTGCATTGGAGATTAATATCTACTTAAAATTATATAACTATATTCAACATTGTGTATTATTATGAACAACATATATGCAAAAATGAAAATGACGAATCCACATAAATGTATTTTTTTAAGGAATAAATGAAATATGAATTTATTGAAACCGACGCACGTTCTTAGCTATAGTCGCGTATATCTAGTGATTGAAATTATAAACGACGTCCATTTCAAATTTATAAAGTATATACGCCCAGTAAATTGTCAAACGGTGCAGATTTAAGCGACAACCGACAACTCTATTGTTATTAATAAATTATTTAAAATATCTTCTGAGAAATTCTGGCTTCACATCTTAGTTTCAGCCATGCAAAATCCCATCCCCTCCTATTTTAGTACTATCACTGTAACTGATTAATTTAAAAAAAAATGTGAAATGGGTTTGCGCTTAACCACGCGTAGCTATAAGATGCCTGTTCTCTCTAACCTTGAATAAACCCATGTTATATGAGTCAGGGAACATGTCGTTTGGGAGAGTGTTCCACACTTTAGCCTTGCGTATGATGAACGAGAAAGCAAAGCGCTTCGTTCGGCATAATGGCATGTCAACAACATAGCGGTGGAGAATATAATCGATATCGATATTAATGTGAAAATCGACATGACACACTTCATTGACACGCACACATAAACATTTGTACACACCCAAATGTCATCCTATTTCGGTTTCGTTTGACAGTTCTTGTTTGTTGCTCTATTCCACTAGGTATACCTACTAACTTTATGTGTAGGACAAAAGTTGTTTATAGTGTCAACTATCTAGTAATGCAAAGTTGTTGATGTTTTTGAAGTCATTCTGTATAAACGCACTTTATGTTGTATATCATTCATGTACCTATAATTGTCATACACAAGTCCCAGTGCCTGTATGAAAGAATTCGCAATGGAATATCGCAGGCACTGTATAATAGGGGTACACTACATTAATACGAAAAACTTATTCCGACAGTCACAAATACGAATTTCAAAATACCGATTTCATTCCGAATGGTTCAAAATTCCGAATATTACAACTCCGATTTATCATTACTCCTATTTTTATAATACATATATTTCAATATTCCTTACGATTATAATTACTCTTCTCAAAACACCGAGCTTCAATAGATCGAATAACAAAAAGTCCGACTTAATGATTATTCGAAATATTAACAATACGAATAAAAATATTTTGTTTCCTTGGTCACACTTTTAACCTAACCCAAATGCTTAATCAAAAATAGAGGGGATCTGAAACTCGGCGGCTGCATGCAGCATGCAAACAGGCAGGCAACATGCAAGCAGGCATGCAGCAGGCATGCAACATGCAAGCAGGCATGCAACATGCAAGCAGGCGTGCAGCATGCAAGCAGCAGGCATGCAGCATGCAAGCAGGCATGCAAGCATGCAAGCAGGCGTGCAGCATGCAAGCAGGCATGCAGCATGCAAGCAGGCATGCAGCATGCAAGCAGGCATGCAGCATGCAAGCAGGCATGCAGCATGCAAGCAGGCATGCAGCATGCAAGCAGGCATGCAGCATGCAAGCAGGCATGCAGCATGCAAGCAGGCATGCAGCATGCAAGCAGGCATGCAGCATGCAAGCAGGCATGCAACATGCAGCAGGCATTGTTTCTGTCACGGCTCCGGCGCTGCGGGGTATGGGCGGGCCCACGCGAGCCTATCGTCGCAGGTAGTTTTAACGCTCACCACCGCAGCTTCGGCGGCGGGCCTTCAAGCCACCTGCTCCTCAGCTCGTGGGCCGCCGCACCCCTCCGCGCCTACGCGGGTTTAAATTACACTCTAGGGTAGGGCAGACAAGACTACGTGAAGTCGATTGTGCAGCGATTCGTTTATGTCACCAAATTTTGTAGCATAACATGTTGACTTTTAGTAGGTATATTCGAAGTATTGAAAATCGGAATGTCGTTTTTCGGACTGAGAACCCTTCGAGCGTTTGACTCTTCGAACGTTTAAAAATCGGAAATCTAACAAATCGTATCGACTTTCGGTAAAATTAATTTCGTGATTTTTAATAATAGACATTAAAATTCTTAGGTATTATGAAATTCGGACTTTTGAAAGTCGGAACATCGATATTCGGAATAAAATATTTCGGAGTATTTGGGTGTTCCCGTATAATAGAAGTGGTAATGGATATAGATTTACCTTTCGTCATTTGTAATTATACAGGGGCCTGGTATATTCATTGCTACTTCTTTTATACAAAGCCCTGTATACGAGGACTGAGTCATCCATACTTTTATACTACACTTACGTCTGATTTGCAAAAAAAAGTATTAAAATTGTCACTCAATACAGATGTACACTCATATCCAGTATAAGCTGATCTCGCGTTGTACAGGATTTCCATACGTTGAGAAGTAAGCTTATATTGGAAATGTAGAGCTTGATATGCAGCCGTGTGTACAGCAAACAAAATATATTTATAGTTATAATCGATACGAATGAATAAATGTTTACAACCATCATTTTCGGGATATAATTTCTCGGCGGGCTATATTTTATAGTTGTAAGTAATGTTAGTTTTATCAAGACTGATGAATTATGTTTAAGGAAAAGTAAATAAAATCTTGAAGCATTAATTACCTTTGTTTTATTTTGAAACAACGAACGGATACATCTCACTATGAAAACTGAAATCTAATAGAACACCATGTTTCAAACTGGTATTCTACAAGTTTTAAATTTAACGGAATATGGAAAAGTGGTATATGGTGAGGGCAGCGTATATCATCACCCCATCTTATCCCGTGGGGGGCGTAGAAGTCGACCCGAGGGAATATTTTTCCCCAGAGAACGGGCAGTAGCTTTTTTCTGTGTACTATGACCATCATATACTGCGATCGCCAATCCGTCTGCCAAGCGTGGCGATAATGGCATATCCCTCCAAGATGATTCTTGGAGGAGGCTTGTATAGAGGCTTTCGACTGTAATGATGATGGAAAAATGGTTGGCCGATTCAAAGTGGGTTACCTGAGATCGGTATTGAGACGACCTTCTTGGTTGCACACCTTCGTTCGTCCAAACAAACGTTTTAAAAATAAATAATTAATAAGAGTAAAAATTGTTTTTTAATAAAAGCTTTTATTTAAATGCTCTAAAAATAAGAAAACATATTTTTTGAGTTACTCTCAACAATCCCTTTCATTTGATACCCATATTGTAGTAGAGCATCAAAAATGAATATTCCGCCATCTTGGATTTTCCGCCATATTAAATTTAGAATAACGTCACATATTTTTTTCGAGTTACTGTCAACAATACCTTTCATTTGATACCCATATTGTAGTAGAGCATCAAAAATAACTATTCCGCCATCTTGGATTTAGAATAACGTCACATATTTTTTCGAGTTACTGTCAACAATACCTTTCATTTGATACCCGTATTGTAGTAGAGCATCAAAAATAACTATACCGCCATCTTGGATGTACCGCCATCTTCGATTTAGATTAACGTCACATATTTTTTCGAGTTACTGTCAACAATCCCTTTCATTTGATACCCATATTGTAGAAGTGCATAAAAATCACTATTCCGCCATCTAGGATGGTCCGCCATGTTGGATTTAGGATAACGTCACATGAATTGTCATCCAAACTAACCGTGTATACAAAATTTCAGCTCAATCGGCTGAAAATATCTGCTTCAAAATTGAGTTGCAAGATTCCACCCGAACATACATACATACATACATTGCAAGTTAAATAAAAGCTTTTAAAAAGAAATTGTTTGAAAATATTTCAAACGAAAACCAAATTCTTTTTAACAGTCAGTCTACGACAGAATCCAAAGAGTGAACATGCCGTAACAGTTATAATAAAAAGTAAAAATAATATAATCTCAAGTCGAAACCTACGTATTTTATTCCAATATCAAAAGATCCCGAAGGCATCTGGAGTAACAGATCGTCATAGTATTATGTATCGGTATTGTATCACAAGTCCTTGTACCGATTTCAAATATACAGATTGTATACGTCATATGTAAGTATATGTACAGACGCCAGCACATCCAGCTACCCCAATCTATCAAAATACTTTTATAGATTTTGAACTTTATCACATAAGCATAAGGTTCAATTTCAATTAGGGAAATTTGACCGATTATTATTATATAAGACATGATTAGGGGTAGCTTGATGTGCTGGCGTCTGTACGTACTTAATACTTCATTTAGAATTAAAATATTTTCTCTTTTACGTTTAGTAGATACTATCCGCTACCTTCATTTGATTCATTAGGTCCATCCAACGTGAAGCGGTTGCTTCGAATCTGTTGGCGATAAGCGGAGGCGCACATAGCCAGATAATCTCACCGATCCGTAGTGTGTAGTAGTGATTGGCAAGGATAAGCAACTAGGCTCGCGGTCAGTCCATAGATGGGTGACCGCTAAAGTAGATTAATTTCTGAGCGGCTCCGTGCTTCGGAGGGCACATTAAGATGTCGATTAACGACGACAGTCGTTTAGCCACAACAGAGGCCCAATGAGCGGCTTGAACAACTCTGACACTAGGGTAACCACTGCCCATACGATAAGTATTTTAATAGACCTTAGGCCCTTAGCCCATACCAATGCAAGGTTAGTGGGAACCTTCACAGAACTTTCGTCTAAACAAAAGGTAAAAAGACATATACAGACGCCAGCACATCCAGCTACTCCAATCTGTCAAATATCTTTTATAGATTTTCAACTTTATCACAGAAGCAAAGGTTCACTTTCTATAGGGGAAATTTGACAGATTGGGGTAGCTTGATGTGCTGGCGTCTGTAGGTATAGCCACAACGGAAAAGTACATAATGTGAACGTACATACATTATATACCTACCTAAATCAGAACATGGATGGATTAGTCATACGATGGGTAAGCAGCTATATCGGATTTGGTCAGTGCCACGAGAGTAATAAACGAAAGTAATAACCTTGACTTAAAGCAAAATTTAATCGGCCTACATTAGTTATATAACATGGATATTTGGAATATTCTTATTCGGTTGAAAATAAATAAGTAAGTCATAAAATAGGAGAAAATTACAAATTACATCGTAAACTGTGAATATGTGGAAATATGGTAGCTACGTTTAAAGTTATATTTGTGTTGCCTTAACTGAACAAGAGAATTTCTAGGAATATTTAAATGCTGTTCTACATTTTGTGTTGTAATATGTTTTTCATTAATGCTTCGGTAATTATTCATCCTATTTTTTTTTATATAAACTGTGCACAGGTCGAATTTCAATTCAGGCAGTTAATTTCAACTCAAACTTTCTAAATACGTATGCCTAATTTTATAATTCATCATCATCATGTCAGTCAAAGTACATCCTCTGCTGGACAAAAGCCTCCCTAAAGAATGGGGGGATAGGTATGCCATAATCGCCACGCTTGGCAGACGGGTTAGCGATCGCAGTTTGATGGTCATAGTTCACAGAAAATCGCTGCTGCCCGTTCTCTGGTAGGTATTCTCTCGGTCGATTTCTACACCCCCAATGGGATGAGACGGGGTGATGATATTCTATGCCGTCACCACACAGCAATTATTTTTATAATTAGTCCTACTACTACGTATTTGGACAGTCTGAGTTGAAATTCTTGCTTATAAAACTCTTGCTTATGCAAGAGTATGTGCGTGAACACAAGTATATAGTTTACCTAGGTTCACTTAATTCCCTTGTCTCATACTGCGATGTTATGGCATTGGGCCGAAAACAGCTTTACGTGGTCCTAGATGCACGGGTGTATAGTACTGGCATCTCCCTAGGGCCGCTACTGAGTAATTTTCTTGCGAGAATAATTCCAGGGATTCCATTGATTCCAGGGCCTCTAGCACGAGTTCCTGCAGTTTACTTACTCGATCACACGTACAGTTTCGTTCCATACATTGAGCACCAGCGCCTCTCGCGGAAACTATTAAGAACTAAAACTCCGGTGCTCAATGTATGGGACGAAACTGTACGTGTGATCGAGTAAGTAAACTGCAGGAACTTGTGCTAGAGGCACAGGCCCTCATTATCTGACGTAATATTTTAGCATTTTTTTCAAGTGTGAAAGTCGGTAGGTATATGACTGCAGTAGATTTTACTAATAATGATTTTAAATAAAATACTATATCTAGTATTTAGCAGTATACTTAAACGCAATTTGTAACAAACTTCCATCTCTCCATAAAATTGTACCGGTGTTCCTTTATACCTACTTGAAAATAAAACATAATTACGATACATACCACTTTAATCAACTAAAATTCCAGGCTGCAAAACATGATCTTCAGAAAGAAAAGAAAGAACTCATATTATTAAGTCATGTTATCCAAAACGCCAGCAAATCATTACAAGAGATAATCGCTAAGTTTCAGCAAACACATAATTGGTACAAGTCTCAAGAAAATTTTTATAATGTACAAAGATCGCTCGTTGAAATAGACAAGCCTATTTCCAAATACAAAACAAAACGTTTAAAAAAAAAGCCAAACTCAAAATTCAGAGCAGCACGAAAAAATATAGGAACACATGATATTGAATCTAACATATTTGGGACAGGAAAAAACCCTGACCAGGATGTGAACAATACTCCACGTACAACTAAAGCTAAAGATGCACAATCACCAAAGGTATTTAAAAAAATTATAAAATAAAGTTTTCTTGAATTGGTCTGGTCATTGTCATTTAAATAATTTTTCACTACATTTACCATGTTTATTGCAACCAATCAGTTTTCAGAAAGGTCAAGATTTCATCTCCTCAGCAATTAATATTGACGGACATAAGCGTCTGTTTAAGACTCGTATTTTAAGAAGGGGTTATGGAGACGCCTGCACAAAGAATGCCATCAATAAATGTTTTAAGGTAAGTATTTTTTATGTGCAATATGATTCTGCGTTTTCGTTACCCTAGTTATGTTTCTGTACACTTGATTATATATTTATTTTATGCAAAATATTGCCTCTCGCTGCATTTTATTTGTTATTATCCTTTAAAACAATATCATATCAATATACAATATCATAGTAATGGGTTTATAAAACTAAGCATTAAGTTAAAGGTATTCTAAATATTCTTGTATTGGTAATGTTCCCAAAATACTGGCCGCATTACCACGCTGTATGGCAATACCTATTTGCTGGGCAAAATATAAGCCAGCGTTCTGGGAACGTGTCGCCTCAACAAGGCATGCAGCTATTTCTTTATACATAATTTTGGCCGCTGGTCCCCACGGCCCTAATGTATAAACCCCAAAAGACACAAATATGTAACCGCTATCAAAGCCTCTAGCACGAGTTCCTGCAGTTTACTTACTCGATCACACGTACAGTTTCCTCCCATACATTGAGCACAAGCGCCTATCGCGGAAACTATTAAGAACTAAAAATCTGTGTGCGACGAAACTGTACGTGTGATCGAGTAAGTAAACTGCAGGAACTCGTGCTAGAGGCACAAGTGTAGGTACTATATTTGCGCCTCTTGAGGGCCTCATACATGATTTAATCTAAACTTGATCGTATTTGCTAATAAATACGGCTCAAAATCGAGTGAACAGAAAACATGTTAAAATAAAGGGGGTACGATTAAATAAAATCGTTTGCTATAAATGATTTTGTTTAATCTTCTTTATTTATTTTAGTGTTCGGTTTAGGGTCATCATCATCAGCCTGATATCATCTACTACTGGACATAGGCCTCCCAACAATATCCTGCAGGTTTAAATTCGCGATCGGATCACGATTTTGAACAGCGACCTTTTGAATCTGTTCCCAATATACTAGGGACGGAGCCCATCTACTACTACCGTTGTTTTACCATACAAAAATTATTAAGAAGACTCTGTCGTCGATTCACTCGTGAAAATGGTGCTGTGCCTCTAGCACGAGTTCCTGCAGTTTACTTACTCGATCACACGTACAGTTTCGTCCCATACATTGAGCACCAGAGTTTTAGATCTTAATAGTTTCCGCGAGAGGCGCTGGTGCTCAATGTATGGGAGGAAACTGTACCTACGTGTGATCGAGGAAGTAAACTGCAGGAACTCGTGCTAGAGGCACTGTTGTCAAAACGTTCGCAGTAGAATGGTTCTGTCGCCTTCGATTCATTCATTCATTCTGTCGGCAGCTCATTCGGCAGAGAAACATATTATCATATACGGTTACTATGGTGTTTTTTGTTCTGAGAGATATTATCGCATACACATCTCCGATACACGTTTCTCTGCCGAATGAGCTACCGACAGAATGAAATCTAGTGATCTGACCGAACTCAACTGATTTATTAGCTGGTGTGGTGGTAATAAATCGGTTGAATTCGGTCGCTGGTTGATGTGTAGGATGGCAGGGAAGATTATGGTCTTACCATTCAGAATAGCTATTATTAAGGTTTCGTTCCCCAAGGATAAAATGGGACCCTATGAATAAGACTCCGCTGTCGGTCTGTCTGTCACCAGGCTCTCATGAACCGTGAAAGTTAGACAGTTAAAATTTTCACAGATGATGTATTTCTGTTGCCGCTATAAAAAAAGAATACTTAATATGAATATTTAAGGGCTAATAGATAATGGTAGGGAACCCTTCGTGTGCAAGTCCGACTCGCACTTGACCGATTTTAAATAATCTTTTTTTTGGACATTCTAATATTATTAATGATACTTACGAGTAGTTCGTTCGCACACCCAATTTCGTATCATATTACCTAATAGTAATTTGCTTTAAGGCATGTAAAGCTGCTCTCCGTACTTCGTGTCGAGTTCGTAAATGTAAAAGTGGATTTGAAGATTTTTTAAAGGAGAAAGCCAAGACTGGTTGCAACGATGCGTTTGGTATTAAAAGCACACCAAATAACAACACAACCACTAAACCAAAAATAGGTAAGACCATATTTTTTTCAGTTTTATACAAGCAACCCTACTTTAAATATAATCAATAAATATAATAAAATAAAAAAAACTTCGTTTAAAAAAACCGACTTCAAAAACTTAAAAGTATAAAAAAATATCATAATAAAGATTTAATTTAATACATCTCTTATGCAAATGTAATACCTTTAATATTAATCAAATACTATAATTTGTATGTGCTACCTATTGATAGGTTTGAAGTCGGTGCCAAGCCAAATGTAATAGTAGTTACCATACTCTAAATATATACTCTAAATATATTTTTATGATACAGTTTCATCTGTTTCATATTAATTCATATTGTTCTTTAAGTTTATTTACGTAGTATCTTTAGTGTATTAACTTATATTTTGCTTAGGGCTTGGCACCGACTTCAAACCTATCAATAGGTAGCACATACAAATTATAGTATTTGATTAATATTAAAGGTATTACATTTGCATAAGAGATGTATTAAATTAAATCTTTATTATGATATTTTTTTATACTTTTAAGTTTTTGAAGTCGGTTTTTTTAAACGAAGTTTTTTTTATTTGTTACTTTTTAGTGTCTAGCTATGGGTCGTCCCAGCAAACGAGAACGGAAAAAAGAAATATCCTCCGAAGAAATCTTGTCCGAAACTCTTTTTCACGTTCTTGTGAGACAGTGAATGATCGAAAAGACCGTTTGTAAAGTAAGCAAAACTACATAAAATTACGATCACTCTAAGAAAACTTGCACAGTACGAGTCTAGACTCGCTAAGATTCATGAAAGTCTGAACAGCAAGGCTTGCTATTCAGACTTTCATGAATCTTAGCGAATATATACGGCCTAACCTATATATGCGTTTAGAGCATACATAGGTTAGGCCATATTTATGACCATCTAGCTAACGAGTCTGTATGCTGAGGGCTTATAGACTAGGTCTTACTAATGATCGAATAGCCATCAAGTCTGCTGAGTGGCAGGGGGCATGAGTCTATGAAGACTAGGTCATGATCGATTAGCCACCGCGTGTACTGAGCAGAAGGCTCATCGGCTACGTCGTATTGATGATCAAGACAACGAGTCGAGAGAGTTCGAGACGGACTCGCCTAATGGAAGGTAAATTCCGGTTTACGATTTATGACTCATTAAAAAACTACTTACTAGATCTCGTTCAAACCAATTTTCGGTGGAAGTTTGCATGGTAATGTACGTCATCTATTTGTTTTAGTTTTATCATTCTCTTATTTTAGAAATTACAGGAGGGGGGGGGGGGGCATTTTAGTATGGGGAACCCCCAGAATTTTTTGTTTGTATTTCTATTTTTGGGTGAAAATCTTAATAATGCGGTTCACGGAATATATCTGTTTACCAAGTTATGACAATATAGTTCTTATAGTTTCGGAAAAAAGTGGCTGTGACATACGGACAGACAGACATGACAAATCCATAAGGTTCCGTTTTTAGCCATTTGGCCATAGAACCCTAAAAATGGCAGCTATTTCGCATCAAACTAGAGAAGAATCACTTAAATCGGTTCATAAATATAAAAAAAAATGCGCTTCTAAAAGGTGCGCCTACATGCGCTTCCAAAAACACGCTTATACGCGCGTTTTAAACGCTAGTCATCTGAAACTGTTATGAATGTTCATGCCAAGAAACACTTGAACAGTAAGAATCCAGCTAGACTGGCTAAGATTTAAAAACGTCTATGATGCCAAAGACAGTTACATCGTCCACATAAACAAAAATTTTCATACAAAAATGACCATAAAATGAAAACTACTGGGCCAAACTAATTTGGCCATAGAACCCTAAAAATGGCAGCTATTTCGCATCAAACTAGAGAAGAATCACTTAAATCGGTTCATAAATATAAAAAAAAATGCGCTTCTAAAAGGTGCGCCTACATGCGCTTCCAAAAACACGCTTATACGCGCGTTTTAAACGCTAGTCATCTGAAACTGTTATGAATGTTCATGCCAAGAAACACTTGAACAGTAAGAATCCAGCTAGACTGGCTAAGATTTAAAAACGTCTATGATGCCAAAGACAGTTACATCGTCCACATAAACAAAAATTTTCATACAAAAATGACCATAAAATGAAAACTACTGGGCCAAACTATATAAAATTTTTATGGGACCAAATGGCAACTATTGCGCACCAAACTAAAAAAGAATCACGTAAATCGAATTATAAATCTCCGAGTAATCGGTGTACATACATAAAAAAAAAAAAAAATACCGGTGAACTTGAGAACCTCCTCCTTTGGAAGTCGGTTAATAAAATACCAACAATCTCACAGGGTTAGATACATAGCAAACACTATAAGCAACAACTTTTGTTCTACGTGTTCGGACATATATCAAAACATGAAAAAAAATACACGGACGTCTGACGACTAGAGAAATGGGCCAAGTTCAAAGGCGCTAGCGCTGCACACCATGTATATTTACGTAATCTTTGTGATGATCATTCAAGCGGGAAATCTAAAGTCTACTTAAAACAAAATCAACAAGTATTTACCCTCACTATGTTGAATTGTTACCGTATAAAATTGTCCAAATCGAGGTAATTTTTTTGTTTATTAGGGTCAGGTCCGGCGAGTGCGGAGGACGAATGGTTTCTAAATGCAGTTCCTCTATTTAAAAATCGGTTTCTCGATCAATATTAGTGGAGAGCGGTCGACGAGTCGGGAGTCGGGGCGATTTTTGCCATGATGGTACGAAGTTCTATACAGTACACCTCTGCCATTATTAATTGAACGGGTCTTAGGAAGTTGAGGGAACGAACAGCTTATTTATTTAATTTGTTTCCTTCTTACAGAACCAGTAGTCGATGAAACAATTAATAATGAAAAACCAAATTTTAATGCACCACCATCTTCCGATTCATCAGCTGATAGTGATGATACGCGTAAAAGAATGGTAAGTTAGAAACGGTATAACAAATTGTAACTTAACAAGTAAGTAACTCTTTATTGTAGGTACCTACTCCAAAATAATAAATATACAATGGAATATGAACGCATTTAACAAGATTGTAATGCTATCACTTCGGGTTTTATCGCGTAATCGTCATAAAACAATATCTTCTCACAACCTTAAACTATTACCAGTCGGTTTAGTAATAAAAACACTAACAATAAATGCTGTAGCATATCGGCGAAAAATCTGAATTGGTATAATTGAGATTTTTCGTCAAAATTGCCTTCACCGCACTAGCCACTTCCAGACTCCAGAATACCAGTGTCTCTTCAGATCGTTATATTTTGATAACATATAGTGAATATGTCATTTCTTTAACTTGAAATAAGTTCATTTTTTCATGAATATTAAAATATACTTAGTTGAAATTTTTTTTCTAGGTAGTTTTACAAACAATAAGGTCGAAAAATCTAATAAATAATCTTACAACATCGATTATGCCTCGAAGTGATTCAAGACGGCGGCGAGACAAATTGGAAAACGCTTGCGTCAAATCTTCCAGGAGTAAATGCTATGATGTTTGTGTGACTGCATTTAGCGAAACATGTGAAAATTACGAATGCAACAAGAGTATGCCAAAACAATATAGAAGTTATTGTAAAAGACAATGTAAGGTGGCGTTTGTGTATACCGGCACAAAAACAGACAGTAGTAGTGACGATACTGACAGCAGTAAAAGTGACAGCAGTGATACTGATAGTGACTAGAAGAAAAATTATATATAGATTGATAAAATGTGGGACAATGAATATCTGTAGTTTACATCACTAGAAACTAATGTAAATATATTGTTTGGGTTAATTTTCTTCCTAATATAGCTCGTAAGAAAATAACTGTCAAACTAATAAGACTGCTTAGGTATTATACACGTACCAATTACACGAGAGTATGCCGAAACAATATAGAAGTTATTGTAAAAGACAATGTAAAGCGGCGTTTGTGTATACCGGCGTAAAAACTGACAGTAGTAGTGGCGATACTGACAGTAGTGATACTGATTAGAAGAATGTTATTTATATTAATAAAAAGTGGGGCAATGTATATCTGTATTTTACATTACTAAAAACTAATTTAAATGTCTTGTATGTGTAAATTTTCTCTCTAATGTAGATCTTATAAAAATAACTGTCAAACTAATAACCCTGCTTAGGTATCATATACGTACCAATTACACAAGAGTATACCGAAACAATATAGAAGTTATTGTAAAAAGTATAAGTTTTATTGTACTTAGAAGAAAAGTTATATATAGTAATAAAAAGTGGGACAATGTATATATGTATTTTACATTACTAGAAACGAATTTGAATTTAATGTGTGTGTTTTTTCTCTTTAAATACTTAGCTCGTATGACAATAACAGGATATACATAGAACTGTCAAATTATTAAGACCGAATAGGTATAATATACGTACCAATCACACGCATCAGGTGAATTTATTAGTCGGCAGGATCCAACATGTCCCCTATATTCCCTCAGTTATAATCATCATCATAACAGACAAAAGCCATGGATATGCCATAATATTACGCTTTTACGCCACGCTTGGAAGACGGGTTGGCGATCGCAGTAACTAGTACTCAGAAAGTAGCTGCTGCCCGTCCCATGGCAGTTATTCCCTCGGCTCGACTTCTACGCCCCCCGCATGAGATGGGGTGATGATATTCTGATACTCGACGCCGTCACAACACAGATTTGTATTTAAAACAATTAAAAATACCTTAAGATATACAAAGGTTACTGGCTAAGAGAGGAAGAGAAAAAGAGACTGTGTGCTCCTACCTCTATTTCTTTGGCATCTACAGTTATATACGAAATGTAACTCTCTTTCTATCTTTACTAACTCATAGCTCCCTCTCAATTTCTTTTCCGTTCGACTCGCCCTATCACACTTTTCGTAACGTACTCGTTACGCAATTAACAGCTTATTCTCAAAGTCAAAGGAGCGTAACGAAGTATTACTTTAAAGAAATTGCCTGCAAGTGTGACGCAGCGGTTAAGACAATGGCCTCACCACTTTGTGTCCTGGGCTCGACCCCCTGCAGTACAACTATTTCTGTGACCCATAGATAGTTGTGTGAGAGTCTGGATGTATTTTGTTTCTGTCAATTATATGTTTGTTAAGTACAGGGATATATTTCCCGTGCGGGCGTTGTCTTTTGAAAAGAAACAACTAATTTAAATAGTCTACTAAAATGATAATAAACAGTAATGTAGTGAAATCTTTAACGGGTGCCTCACGAAATTAATTTTGTGTTGATCTCGGCCAACAGTACGACGTAATACGGGTCGTATTAGCCCTGTGGAGATTGTAAACTGTTTGCAGAGTCCAACGTAAAATTAGTTACGTGAGTTACCCGTTACAGTTTACGTCAGTTTTAATATAAATATTATTAGATTTGTGTTTACTATAATTTCCATAAAATTAAAGAATTTGATTTGTATATAAGCACTCATTTAATCAGAAGATCATTTGTGGACAGCAAATGATCTTCTGATTAAATGAGTGCTTCTGATTCTGATTAAATATGTGTATACATTTTTCCCGCAGAGGTATGTTTGTCTTTATGGCCGCAGGTACTCATTCATCCATAAAAGCAATCATTATTTCATAACTTTACAAAAGGAGACAATAAAACGCATAAGAATTATTATATTAAATATGTTTATTTAACAATTTTATTTATCTTACATAAACTATATCGAAATAGTTAAAAATAGAAAAGTTTACATGGAAAGGCCACCTTAAGTTACACTTATTTAAGAAATAGAAAAGTATGTTCTCTTCACTAGATATTTATAAGAAATTTAGACGAATTTGAACTTTACAATGAAGATATTAGATATAGTTTTAGTTGAATTTTAGTGAAGTCCCATTAAAATTGTTTTTATTTCACAACTAATCTCCGAACGTTAGTCATCGGAAACAATTATAACAATATACAATACACAACAAGAAACCAGCAATTATTAATAAAAAGAAGTCGAATCAACAATAAATAAAAGCTTATTTTATAAATTTACATTGGAAATAAAAAGGACGAGCTGGCAACACCTAACTTAAATAACAACGACATTATTTACATTTACAATTACCAACATTCAAACAAAAATACAATAGTAAATTGTAATAAATGGTTCTTCACTAAAATGTTAATTTCATCAAATTGGTGTTCTTTGAGCAATAATATCAATTGCTATGAAGCGAATATACTATTAAAACTAACAGCGTTTCTTATACTTTTAAATGGACTCCCCTTGCATAAATAATATTAAATTATCTAATACGTTTAATTGATTTTTCTAGGTTTATTTATTTACACGATTTGATTTTCCCTTTTTGTAGGGTAATTATTGCGAAATATGGGGAAAGTGGACACATGAATTGACCGAATAATAGTTTACCAGAAAAATATCCTAGACGTTTACAGACCAATTTTGTCTATTATTCGGTTCTTAAATGCTGTAAAAAACGTCATACAGCACCCAATATATTTTGTTCGATATTTTGGGGTCCACCAGTGCCCCCCACTTGTTCCTAGAGTAGAAGTATGCCTCTTAAAGTTTTGGGCTTCTCTAGTATCCCATAATAAATTAATAGGCAGAAATATATGTCTAAATGTTTATATTGAAATTAATTACTTACTAACATAAGATAAGACAGTTTATAACTAACACAACATAGTCTGAATAAAAAAATATTATTATTATAAATATATATTTTATAAATTCCCTCATATGACATTCGTGTGTACAAAATATAAGTTAAGAAACGCTGTGCTACATTAATGAGAACATTACTCTCCCATAATATCCTCGTATTGCTTCCGGAAACAGTCTCCCACGGGGAAGAAGTCCCAACATCTCTGTGTATACATGTTCCACACGTACGTTTCTTGACCTGGAAAAAAATATTCATTCATTAGGAATTTACGCTAAATAATGGCTTTCAAATGCATTTTTTTCAACTTGGGTTATATTATTGTTATATCATAGAAATCTCTATTTTAAAAATAAAATATCCCACGTTTGTGGCTGTTTTGCGTTCAAGAAGTAAAATAATACCACCCGAAAAAAGTATCTGCGGGTAGGTATGTCAGACCGCACCGACTAAACCCGACCTGCCGTGGACCTCTCTTGGCGCCTGATGGGAGGAGCTCCGGGAACGCGGGAATGCTATTTTCCAGTGCTCTTCTTTTGCGCCATGTCCCAGATGCTCGGGACACGTACCCCGAGAAAGTTCTGGATGGCCCTCCCCTGTTGCAAACTCCTGCTAGTCCGGCACATCGACAAACGGTTCCAGCCTGGAGTGCTAATGTGGTTCTGTCCCTATGGCACACTTGATAACATTTCCATCGTTACAAGAATCCCTGCACGTTACAAGTACTAATGGACGCTTCTGACAACGCTTATGTTGTAGCTGAATTCAGGTTAGGTTCCCATCGACAGGCTAATAAGAAGATTGAAACTAGGGACATCATTGTCCCTATTTCCATGACAGCGAAATACGGGAAATACATACCTGTATATTCAGTATCAGGTTTATTGATAAGATGCATAAGGAAGAACATGTAGTTCGCTAAATTATGCTCCCGTTGCACGTGCGTATCAAACCCGTGTGGAACCTGCAACAAACGTTGTTTATTAGTTTACAATATCTAGAAAGTTTGTTAAAGGACGACGACTTTGTGTCATACACATTATCCAGGATTTTCTTTATTGTTTTAGGAATAATTAACTGCTACAATATAAAACATACACATATGAGACACAAAATTATTAAGTAATGTTGCAGCCCACGACGTTATCCACAGTAAAACACAAACAATTAGTCAATGGGTGCAATAGCAAAGTAAATTCAACTAGTTAAGATATACAAAAAATAATAAGAACTAAATAATATCCTATGCTACTAGATAAGCTCCAGCTGATGGGGGTTCGGGGCCATGTTCTGGATATTTTCAAGAGCTATTTATCTGATCGTACCCAATGTGTAATCATCAACTCTGTTGTGAGTAACTTGGAACACCTAACCTTTGGGGTCCCACAGGGCTCGATCTTAGGCCCGACGTTGTTCCAGATATACATAAATGGTCTCTGTAATCTCTCCATCCAAAATTGCAATATCTACACTTATGCGGATGACACAGCTCTGATTATAAGTGGTGGTAACTGGTTAGAAGTTAACCAAAATGCAGAATTAGCAATGAAAAGAGTAATGTCCTGGTTCTGTTTCAATAAACTGACCCTTAACATCGAAAAGACTAATTTTGTACCGTTCTCGATGAAAGCCAACTCCCTTCCTCCAGTTGAGAGTTTTGTTATTAGAGTTCACTCGTGCTCACCTCTCACAGACGACTGCTCGTGTAATACATTAAAAAGACGTACTAACGTCAAGTACCTTGGAGTCACAATAAATGAAAATCTGAATTGGACCACGCATTTATCTCACTTAACATCTCGTATAAGAAAATTAATATATGTATTTAAGAAACTCCGAAACAGTGCTGACCTCCCTACATTAAAACTAGCATACTTTTCTTTATGTCAGTCTATAATTACCTACTGCATATGTGTGTGGGGCGGATGTCCAAAAACTTCAATAATAAACACTGAAAGAGCCCAAAGAGCGGTGCTAAAGATCATGACCTCAAAGCCCATCAGATACCCGACCTGCAACCTGTATGCTGATACCAAAGTCCTCTCTGTGAGAAAACTATTTGTGCTCCACACTATACTTCGGATGCATACATCATACAACCAAAATACCGAATTCATCTTCAGCAAACGTAAAATCACTAATATATTCAAGACGTACAATCATAAATCCACTCTGGCAAAAAGACACTATAATGTAATTGGTACACACTTATACAACATTTCTCACAAAACACTCAATATCTTCAAACTAACCAAACACAAATGTAGAACAATGGCTTATAGCTCTCAACTACGAGGAGACTGAGAATCTTCTCAGATCTCACTGATTTTATCTGCAAATACACATTATAATCCCACATTCCCTCACGTACCACACACACACACATACACACTCACATACACACACACACAGAGGCTTATCCTACGCCTATTACATAGCTAAATTGTAATTGTGTAATATGAGAGAGAACTCCTTGGCTTCCATTTTACAAGTTCTCACTTAGTTTGGAAGTCAAGAGTCCATTTTAATTTGTTACGACTATGTACTCTTTGGTGCCAATAAAAACATTTTGATTTTTTGATTTTGATCCTGGGACATTATTCACACACGGCCATCTGATTCCAAACTCAGCAGAGCTTGTACTATGGAAACCAGATAACTGATATATTACATACACTAATTATTTTATATAAATATATACTTAAATCACACTAATTTTATAAGGCGAAAGTTAGTGTTGTGTTTGTTACTTATTCACGTCTAAACGGCTAGAGCGATTTTAATAAAATTTGGTATGGAGTTAGCTTACACCCTGGATTAACACATAGGCATATACTTTATAACGTTTAACGCGGGTAATAATAACACCCAGACTCAGAACAAACAGATATATTCATGCATACAAATATCTGTCCTGCGTGAGCTATTGCATATATATGAGCGAGAGAATCCACAACCCGCCCCTCAACCGGCATCGTATTTTTTGTGAAGACAGAAATAAATATATAAAAAAAATATACTTACTTTATCAAAGTAGTCTTTATTAATGCCACATATGAAGCAGTTTGACTCCATGTCCTCCTTCACTGACTCCAGCTGGTCACGGAGCTCACCGAACGCGTCGATGATCAAACCTGTAACAATGCAATACAGATTATTTAAACACCCCCAAAAATTGATAGCCAAGTTAAGTATCATAATCCTATAAATATTATAAATGCGAAACTTTGTGGGTGTATGGATGCGTGTTACTATTTCTCGCATAATCTACCGAACGGATTTTGATGAAACTTTGTAGTAATATTGCTTATAATATGCGAATAATACTTAGCAAAAAATTTATGAAGTTTAACGTGGGTAATACCATATTCATGTGTGCTGAATTTCCTTTTAAGAATACTAATTTTTTTCTATAGAATAACATGGCAAATAGAGGGTCACCAGACATCTCTACCTTGAAAAGAATCTTATTTTAAAAAATTTTATTGTACCATATTTATTTCCTGTTTTAAAATATCCTGTTAACATCTGCCAGACATCCCGCTACGGCAAAAAACAAAATTGTGTTCTTCTATTATATGTTTGTAAAGTACACCGCGATAAATGGAATCAATTTCTTCGTGCGTTGTCTTTAAAAAAAAGTGATTACTTACCCTGCAAGATAGCCAACAGGATGACAATGATGAAGAAGAAGAACGTGATGTCGAAGATGATGCGGTACACCTCCGAGTCGTCGCCGTCGGGCGGCTCCAGCTCGTCGCCGATACCGCCGCCGGCGCGCACGCCCTTGTACAGGTTGAACACGAAGCACTGCAAATAAACCAATGTGTTTAAAAAAACCCATCATAAACCAACTACAAAATATTCCTTGTATTATGGATGCGAGTGTAAAGTTGATGTAAATTAAAACTACTAAACAACCATACCGATATTTATGTGGCAACACCAAGTGACGTTTGACAGGAAGACGGATCGGCACTTTTTTCTGGATCGCGATAGGAGTTGGTAGTGTCAAAATTACGTCGTACTAAAATATATATTCAAAGAGAATATTAGTCTAAGTGGGTCTAGCCAGAGACTTTATATCTAAATGTATGTTTCTCATTAAGAAGAATTAGAATAATTTGATAAAGTGAATCATACATACATACATAGACTCACGCCTGTTTCCCAGAGGGGTAGGCAGAGACAACGGATTTCCATTTGTCACGATCTTTGCATACTTCTTTTGCCTCGATTACTGTCATTATATTCTTCATACATGCTCGCCGGTTTAGGGTACTTCTGACCTGCCCTTTCTTGAGAACATCTCCAATTTGGTCAGAGAATGTTCGACGTGGTCTTCCCCTTCCGGTTGTCCCATTCACACAGGCCAGGTATACTTCTTTTGTCAATCTTCTTTCATTCATCCTTTCTAAATGGCCAAACCATCTCAGCATGCCTTTTTCAATCTTTGTGACTACATCCTCTTTCACACCACAACGCTCTCTTACATCAGTATTTCGAATTCTGTCTCTCAAAGTCACACCACACATACTTCTCAGAGCTCTCATTTCCACTGCATTTATTTTACTTTCATTCTTTTTCTGCCATACCCAACTTTCACTTCCATACATTAAAGTTGGCACTAACACTCCATCGTGCACGGCTAGTCGAGCCTTCTTTGATACTTGCCGGCTACTCATAAAGGCGTGTAGTGCCCCATTCACTCTGTTCCCCGCATTTACTCTTCTAACAATATCTTTTTCATATTTCCCATCTCTCGTAAACAAAGTTCCCAAATATACAAACTCATTCACCTGTTCGACTTTCTCTCCTCCAATCACAATATCACACGTTGTCGTGTATTCATTCCTCTCAAATACCATTACTTTCGTCTTACCTACATTCATTTTCATCCCTTTCCTTTCAAAAGATTCATGCATACTTGTTACCATCACCTGCAACTCGTCCGCCGATGATGCAAGTAAAACTTGATCATCAGCGTAAAGCAGACATTTGATGAGTATCTCATTCAGCCTTACACCGCATTCACTTTCTTTCAAATCTTTTAAACAGCTATCCATGAATAGGTTAAACAACCACGGTGACGCTACACATCCCTGTCTAACACCCTTTTGGATGCTAAACCACTCGGTGTATGACCCGTTAATCCTCACGCAAGCTCTGGAATCCCTATAAAGAGATTTTAGTGCTTGAACAAAGTTGTCGTTCAACCCATACATGGACAGTACCGACCATAGTTCACTCCTCAACACTCTATCGTAGGCCTTTTCTAAGTCTACGAAGGCACAGTAAACCTTTTGGTTTTTGCCCAAAAACTTCTCTACTATGCTTCGCAGAGAAAAGACCTGATCCGTGCATCCCATTCCTTTCCGAAAACCTGCCTGTGCATCCCATATTTTCGCATCGGTTTCTTTCACAACTCTTTCAACCAATACTTTTGCATACAACTTACCAACGACGCTGAGTAGACTAATGCCCCTATAGTTTTTACAGTCTTGCCGTGAGCCTTTCCCTTTGTAAAGAGGTACGATGACAGCCTTGCACCAATCACTTGGCACTTGGCCGGTGGTATAGCATAAATTGAATAGGCTGCACAGCTGACTCGCTATGACGCCATGTCCAGCCTTCAGCATCTCGGAAGTTATCCTGTCATACCCTGGTGACTTACCTGATTTCATACCCTTAATAGCTTTCACAATCTCATCCATACCAATGTCATCTTTACATTTGTTCTTGTCTATACTTAGTGAACTACGTTCACTCTCTGTTACACCTCTTTCATACAAACTTTCAAAATACTCCTTCCAACGTTTTAACACGCATTCTTCCCCTTTCACTATATTTCCATCTTGGTCTCGTATGGATTTCAGTTCTGAGGTTTGAGTTATGCCTCTTACTGATCTAACGGATTTCCAGAAAAACTTAATGTTCGTCTGAAAATCCTTAGACAACCTTCTATCAAAATTATCCTTTTGTTAATTTTTCTTTTCATTCACCACATCCTTTACAATTCCTTTCATTTTCCTATAATCATTCCAGGCCCTTTCTATATCCTCATTCGTCGCCTTATGCATTCGTTCGTTTGCTCTGGTGGCTAGCCAGTCTAACCCCGCTTTCTTCTTTTCACATACAACTTTTTGTACCCTTTTATCCCACCAAATATTCTTCATCTTTCTTCCTCTTCGTCTCTTTATTACACCACATACTTCACCAGCTACACTCACCACACCTTCTTTGACTACCTTCCATAGCTCTTCTACTTCTCTTATGTCTTCAGATCCCTCAAACTTCTCAACCAACTTACTTTTGTACTCATTTGCCACGTCTTCCTCTTGCAGTTCCTCTACTTTTATTCTCTCTAGTACACTTTTAGTCTCAGGGATTCGGTGGCGCCATCCTTTGAATAGACCACGTATTCGGCTCATTACCAGAAAGTGGTCTGTATGGATTGCGGTCCCACGAGAGACTCTTGTGTCTAGAACATTCTTTCTCAGTCTTTCATCTACAATCACGAAGTCAATCATACTCTTTCTCACATTTTTCCTCTCTCGTGTAAACGTATGTATTCTTTTATGTTCAAACATAGTATTTGTAACACAAAGACCCCATTCCAAACATATCTCAAGCAGACTGTACCCATTCTCATTCTCACTCTCGTCACCGAATTGACCTAGTACTCTTTCAAAACCATCACGTTTTACCCCAACCCGTCCATTAAAATCACCTAACATTATTACGCTTTCATTATACTGACTTAACCGCAACACATCTCTCAGGGTCTCCCAGAATGCCTTTCTTTCCTCTTGTTCTCGGTGTATTACAACTGCACCCATATCTACAGGAGCGTACACTCCTACTAGGAAGATACGGGTCATACCAACTTTCATTCTCAACCACATTACTCTTGCGTTCACGCATTCAAACTCAGTCACACACTCAGACATACTTGTGGAAAGAATGAGACCCACACCTTGGCAACCTCTGGTGGTGTTCGGTACTCCAGACCAATACGCCGTGTATTGTCCGTGTGTTGTAGTATCACACCCTTTCCGCTTCGTCTCATTCACACACAACACATCGATCCGCTTTTCACTCATCAGCTGACATACTTCGTCCATCTTACCTTCTATTCCTCCTCCCACATTCAACGTAGCAAAACGGCTCTCCGTTGGCCACTTTTCGCCTCTCCGGGAAACGAGACGTGACGGGTGGCGGACCACGTCGCCGCCATTTGAAGGATTAAAATGAATTATATCCATTGCGTTCCCACGAGTATTAGGGACTAAACGGTCCACCCTCGCAGAGCCCTATACGGAGGTAAGGCGGATCCTTGCTGTGTCCTATGACCGCCAACATAGACACCCTCCGTTATCGACCAGAATACCCTCTGGCCAAGGATCCCTCAGCACGGGTCGGATAACACCTTGGATCGGGGTTTTGTTTCAGGTATGCTCCCTCGGACTAAATAGCTCACTTGTGCTCGTCCCCTGCGTCTCGGTGAGCGTACAGTAAGCCAGCTAACTCTGCCTGTGAGCGCCGCCGTTGGTATGCATAATTATGCCTACTCTTCCGCCGCCGCTCTAAGTTACTATCCTGTACTGATAGTAACTATGCTATCGTAGGCCTCTGATGAATCCTAAGATTCTAGAGCCCCCGATAGAGGCAGTTTAAGGTCATACCCGGGACCAAGTGACAAAGTGAATCATTATTATTTATAAATAGAAAATCGTTACCCGGCGTCATTCAATATTAACTAAGCACAGACCTATTCATACTTGTTGACTTAAGACTTAGAAGTGAGCTTTATCTCCTGCTTAAGTTTCTATTACTACAAACGAAAGGTATAAACAAATTCAACTAGGCGCTTAGATTAGCAATACTTATCACTCCATAACGACAAAAACCAATTAAGCAAGGCATACTCTTCTAAAGCACCAACTTGTTCGTACGTTTCGTTTTTGCAATCTCCTACTAAAACCTCTAGAAGTAAAATTATTACGGTGACGCTAACTCGAGGCGTTACTAATACGTCAATACTTCATCTACACAAATTTAATCACTCACCGTAAGCATATCATGGCAGTTCCTATTGACTTCATCGTCCTCTTCTTGCACGTAGAACTTGCGGAAGAAATTGAAAGCGATCACAGTGTAAATGTACACAATTATCGTTAGCAGCATCACAGTCAATACGAGCTGGAAAAATAATGATTGCCGTTACACTGTGGAATTTTCTTATGCCGGTAATATTGGAAGCTGGGGGCCTACTCTCTTTCTCCGAATCGAAACTTCGTTAACGAACTATATTGAAACGAAGTTTTGCAAGTGACCCTACTCTAATTCATATTCGGATTCACACTTGTAGTTCGCTTCCATAGACTATTTTACGTGAACGATTGTTTTGAACTATATAGTGCGGAAATTTTAGTTTCTCATTTTGGTAAACTACGATTTGTACATTTTTTAAAATAATTAAATGAATTGGCTTTGTATTTTAATTTTAAATTAATATTGTAGTTTTATAAGCATTTATTGTTATATTAATGCAGAAATTATAAATACAGAAATTTAAAATATATTTCCAACGATTTCAACCGCGATTATATAAATAACCATTTTACTGACGTTATAAACCGGCTAATGTGAAGAGTACTATTTCATATACGCGATCGGTAGAATATGCGACATTAAAAAACATCCGTATATTCACGCAATGTCATCAAACGCCATAGCAACATAGTTTGTTACATTCTCTTTGGTCAAATTTTGATTGAAGGATTTTTTATTTGGATTCTTTGATAAATTAATAGTATTGTGTTAATAATTACGTTTTCAGGTGCTTTTTACATTTTTCGCAACCGCAAAGTTACAAGGAATACCTACTGTATGTTCTCCACAAATTACCAAAAGTTGTGGTTTCGATTAATACAATTCGTAAGTAAATATCTTAAATACACATAAATATTTATTTTATACTAAAAGTACGGCCTATTCGTAATAATCAGCATTCGTAACATCTTTTCAGTTTGAAATGTCAGTAGTCAAGCAATTGGAAGGCAACTACCAAACTTTAAACAGTCGAAATTGCCCGAAAAAGTTTTGGAGTTTGTAGAACACAGCGAGGACTATAGTCAGCACACACAACTCTTAGAAACTGCAAGTTAACCATCATTGTCAAAAGAAACCCTGACTTTTACAAGTTGTAAGTATTTCTTAGAGGTATTTTCAGTATAAAAAAATTGTACATGACAAAACATAAAGGTACTTTTTTTGTTAGTATATTTGTATGAAATAGCTTTCCAATTTATGGTTAGTAATGAAAATTTTACTTGAGCATCCAATAAACATAACTAGGTACTTGCATTATATAAAAAAGTTATTATGAATTGAATTATTTTATATATAGTGGCATATCTGTGTCCCCAAAGAGATGGTAGAGATATATTACAAGTTCCACATTTTGCCTACTGATGGTCTTAGTCCCACATTATAGGGGGGAAGGCAATATTTATTTAAAGATAATGATGTACTGAATCCATTGAAGTCATATTTTTAGGGAATCTACCTATTTTAAATTGTAATGTTTTTTTTGTTGCAGCTACAAAATCCAGGAGGAGACAATTAGCAGCTGGCATCAGCAGCAGATTGTTACAATTGGAAGAGATGCATGTAGAGAAAGAAATAGTCAGGAACACTGAGCCTGTAGGCATTAGGGGTGTCCTGTTGAGAGCTGGACTAATGAGAAAATACTTTGATCAATTAAATTTATATCTGCATACTCCACATAATTAACTGTCTGATTAACAGTTTCCAAACTCAATTTTGCAATAAGATAGTATATATAGTCTTTGCCCATTAATCGAACAGTCAATTTTGAGTAAGTTTTTATATTTAATTTAAAATGTCTCATTCGTTTTAATAAATGAATCACAATTGTTATAAACAATTGCACTACTATGCCCAACCACTAGCTTGGTGGGCAATGGAAGAATACATTACATTATAGTAACTGTTGGATGTTCTTAACTATTACTTATAGGTTAAGTATGTAAATAAAACAAATATAAAAAAGCTGTTTTTTATTTCACTACAATTTCAAGTAAATTTATATAGTTGGTGATGGGTGTCCTAAAACAAAGTGAAAGTATATGTATAGCAAATGGTGGCCTCATTGATCTATGCACACAAATATCTGTCCTGCGTGGAAATCAACCCACAATGTCCGCTGTGGAAATAATAAATAAATAAATGAAATAAAAAAAGGCGCAAGGCATAGTCATAATATTTATTCAGTAAAAATTTGCAATGGTTTTTTAATCATAACAATTTTATTCCCTACCTAAAAACACAGTAACAATTTTTTTTTAAATAGTAACTTAACATTTAATACAAATTTATCATCTAAAAGTGTTGAATTAAATCTACTCATTCCCAAGCAGTTTTATCATTAACTTTCTTTCTCCGAATCGAATGCCTTGCTACACAATTTTAAACACTGCCCCATAGAAGAGTTACTGATTTTGTGGAGATCAGTAGCATGTGCAACAAGATTATGCTTATTTAGAGTATTTACATTATGAATACAAAATACTTTTCTTTATAAATGTATCAATATTTTTATGCAATATCAATATATATCAAACTACATTAAAACTCACTCCTACATTGGTCAAATTCATCAACAATGCTTTGGAGTCTGTCCCGTGTGTCTCTGGCATCTTCGTTCTGTAAATGTAATTGTTCCATTTCGTGTTTTAACTATTTTCGGGAATTTGATTCACATTTAATTGATTTCGCAGGCGGCACGGATTTCTTCTACGCTCTACACGGTCTTCACCTAAATCAGCCTCATTCGAAAGCATTATTGTACCTATTTCAATTAAACTGAATGCAAAATCCATACAAAACAAAATCAAAAGGCACTTTTCTCTAGGTCGGCAATTCGATTCACATTTAAATGATTTCTTAGGCGGCACCGTTTTCTTCTACGCTCTAAACATTCTTCACATGAAGCAGGCTCAATTATAAGCATTCTTGCAGACATTTCAGTTAATTTTAAGCAAAATCCACATAAACGAAAATCAAAAGGTAGCACTTTAGTATTCGTCAATTTTGAAGTTAAAATGACGAAGTTTGATGTGTCAAAATCAAATGTTCGTTCGGAACGTCATGAATTAGAGTAGGTTTAGAGAATCTAAATGTCAAACTATGTTCGTTCGATTGAATTCGCGGAACGAATGTAACCGTGGTAGCATACACAAGAAATTCGTAACGAACGAACGAAATTTGGAGAAAGAGAGTAGGCCCCCTGAACATGACGTACTGCGTTAAATGTATTTTTAACGATGATTGTTACTATAACCTAGGAAGGCTTTCACCGTTTCGCTAGATATTAGTAAAGAGGAAGGGCTCTAATTGTATAGCAGAAGATAACTAGGGAACCCTTTGGGGTTGGAACTTTGGCTAAAGTCTAGATTACTGACGGATGTGTTAGGCAACTGTCGCTGAAGGTTGATATGCAGAAACGAGATACGGTAGATATCTTTCGGGGTGTATTTCGTAACTACGACCACTAAGGGACTTTGAGAGTGTACAGCAGAATCGAAAAAGCATTTGGACGCTAGCTTCAAAATCATCCAAATTTAGTTTAAATTGTCCGGCAGAAACCTGTACCAGAACCTGTATCATTCACAGCTTCTTTGAATGGTTAGAAAACCATTCAAAGAAGCTGTGAATGATACAAACCGTCAGACCGAATTTACGAGTTCCCGTTCTAACACACAGATAATGTCGATGCAATCTGTTGGCTTTGTTCTAGAAACAAAGTTGACTGATGGCTGCCGGAAGAAGATCAATAGAAGCTCTGAGTCAAATAAGCCTCAAACAACATACTCTTATATTAACAAATCTCACCTGTTTTCCGTTATGCGTTACGGACTGCAGAATGGTCCTTAGGGTTTTAAATCCAACAGCGACGTCCAACAAATGTGCAGCAAAGAAGAAGTTATTGAAGTTGCCCATGACGGAGAAACAGAAGTACCATAGAGAGTAGAGGAATGAATTGTCTGTGATCGTCACTCCCGCTTTCCATACTTGGTAACGCCAGTCGATGTTTATGATACTGAAAATAACAAAAGACATTCTCACGATTATGTTTTTCCAAGAATTAGCTAGATAACGGTTCTAGCTAACTACTCTTGTTTTGCGAGCATTGCATAAAATATTGTTGGTGCAGTAGCAACATCTATTCGCAGTTATAAATAGCTCGGCCAATCACAACGCTAGGCTTGGGCATTCATACGTATGTACGTTATGCATATGATTTTAGGTATTATTATATTTTCAGAACATAATTCTGTCTATGTCTGTATGTTGTGAATGTTCAAAATTTTTATAGTATAGATAACGTACAAAGTAGTATAGCGTCATAGTTTCTTGTCTCTCGCGTTTATAAATTCCTTGGAAGAAAATTCATCAATGGTTTTAACTCGCCTTATTTGCATAAACTTTCCTACGATGTTTTTTATATTTCTGGGTGTCATAAGGAATATAACACCTGTTGCTCAAAAGTGTCAATATCTTTTCATGGAAAAGGAAATCCTCATTGTTCAGCATAGAAAACGATTTCAATCAGCGAGCACTTCAACTATTACAATAGTGTTTCCACGTCATCTTGCGGAAGTAATGCGCACCATTGGTAAACATCAAATCTAACCATTTGAATAGACCGTAGGAGTAGCAGTAGCGACTTCTTTAAGATGTTTGCACTGATAAAGAGAGGGGCAACGAACTTCACTTCGATCAATGATGAAGGATCCATTTAAACCCCTTATAAGCAAAAACGACGGCTTCAATTTGACTGGTTTTGAACTTTATTACAAAGCGGTAGAGTTCAAAATATGGTGATTATAATATTCCCCAGCCTTATGCAGGGTTAAGGTACGTTTTTATGTAATCCACCAGCGTGTAAAACCATTATAATATTTATCATACAACGAAGATATTATTGTTTTCTAACGTAGCATACTCACCACATAGCTCTTAATAACTTACAATTTTACATCATAGTGATAGGAAAGAAATATTACATACACAAAGTTTACTATGAATACATGTATGTACATAATAATACTTACTAATGGATCAATCCTTTGCTGCCACCCTCTTCCTCTTGCGCAGAGAAGGAAGTCTTCTCCATTCCCAACATGTTTGAAATGGAGTCAAAATCGTAGGTCTCCGAATACTTCTGACGCACTTTCTTTTTGACGAATTTGTCCCAGTAGTTTACGGGGAAGGATCTAAAATAAGGAAAAATAATTAGTATATTTTGTTGTCAGACAGTATAAGTGACAGCATACTGCTCAATGCTGGTACTTACTTACTTATCGTATGGACAGTGATTACCCTAGTGTCAGAGTTGTTCAAACCGCCCAGAAGGCATCTGACATGACTTAACGACTGTTGTCTAATGACTACATCCGGGACCGACAGCTTAACGTACCCCCTGAAGCACGGAGACGCTCAGAAGTTAAACCCCTTTGGTGGTCACCTATCTATGGACTGACCGCGAGCCTAGTTGCTTAACCTCGCCGATCACTTACGGACCGGTGAGAGCATCTAGCTATGTGCGCCTCAACATTGGTACACGCGGCTACATATCAAGCTATACATTTCCAGTATAAGCTGATCCCGCGTTGTATAGGATTTCCATACAATGAGACGTCAGCTTATATTGGAAATGTATAAGCTTGATATGTGGCCGTGTGTACGAGTAGAAGCGGCAATCATATATGGAGATCTAGATTTGGTTTTTTAGTCACCGACGCAAAAAGAGGGGTGTTATAAGTTTGACGTCGGCGTCTGTCTGTGATATCGTAGCACTCGAAACGGATGGACTGATTTCGATGCGGTTTTTTCATTTAAACGCCAGTTTCAGTGCGGTGGGTCTTAGCTACGTTTGGTAAATATCGATCCAGTATAAGAGTATCAGCATGACGCACAATGGCCCAATTGGGAGGCTAAGTGCGGAAACCTATCGCCCAACTAACTAACTAACTAAGAGTATCAGCTCTTTTCCAAAATAATGTAACTAATAAAAATTACCGCAAAAACAATCATATATTCTCGTTACAAATGTTTATCTGTTGTGGGATCGAGATAGAAGAATGTTATGGACAATGCATATAATGTAATTACTAACTTGGCAGATATAACGAGTTTGTCCCAGTGACTCTTCAAGTCATCGTCCTCAGGCTGCTCCGCAATGTACAGTCCGTCAAACTCCAGCTTACGGGCTATTTCCTTCTCACGCTTGAAAATGGCTAGCGGCACCTAACATCAACAACAAAATGAAATGTATTCAGAATTTTGATATAAAATAATTATGGAAAACTTACTTACCAAGTTCAAAATAAAGCATTAAACGCTATTACAAAAGCAAACTTAAGCTTAAAAAGGTGATTTAGGCGAATGGCTCGTTTCGTGCATTCTTATCACCAAGCGTATCTGATCTATCACATAATTATTGTGAAATCTTTACATAAATATCAAACTATTTGGCTAGGTACTACATATTTTTACTATATTATCAATTTGGCGACACCGAGCAATTGACGAATGCAGATAGTGCTCAATCAGTAGATATTTAATTTAAGTGACAGACGCTTCAGGGCAACCTTATGGGTACAGGACACCACTGATGTAAAACGTAAGTAATAAATTATCGATTCTAACTATTCTGTGATAGTCATTTTATCTTTATTTACAGAGTTTTACAGAGACAAAGTTTGGACTCTAAATCGTAATTTAGAGTCCAAACTTTGTCTCTGTATTTATGCTATTAGAATTAATTACTCGGACAAGCCCTCCTAACCCCCTGTGAACGATTGACAGTGGTACAAAATTAAGAACCTTGAAGCTGCGTAGCTCACGCAGTTCTCGGAACTCCGACACTGTCTGATTCCGCAAAGACTTTTATCAAAAGGTTATAATTAAAAGGGATTAAATATAATGACCACCATAAAATGCTTTGATACCCTCCGTTTTTTAACCAAAAATAGAAACTTAACACCAGAAAAATAAAGTCTAAAAATACAATAGTACTTGCAATTTAAGTCACGACTGCACTTCAAAGTGTATTCGAACACCAAATGTAGTAAATGATCACCAAATCTTAGCGAGCAAATTAATGTGTTATTTCTGCCTAAATAAACCTCTGTGATTGCCACAAAATGTAGGCTTATTACCAAAAAAGTATTATGATGGCATATTGAGTCATGTGTCCGGTTTGCAATACCCTTATTAATTAGAAGAGGACTTACTTTTTAATGTTTGTTTGAATAATTTAAAAAAAGATGATTAAAAATTTTTTGTGACTTTTTTCTTTAATTTTGTGACAGAAACGAATCGCTGCAAAACAGACTTCACGTAGTCGTGTTTGCCCTACCCCTAGAGTGTAATGTAAGCCCGCGTAGGCGCGGAGGGGTGGGGCGGCCCGCGAGCTGCAGGAGTAGGTGGTTTGAAGGCTCCCCGGCTTGCTGGCCGGCTTCGCCGGCCAGCCTCAGCTGCGGCGGTGAGCGTTAAAACCATCTGCGACGATAAGCTCGCGTGGGGCCGCCCAAACCCCGCAGCGCCGGAGCCGTGACAGAAACAATGCTTGCTGCATAATAATTATCTTTATATTTAAGTTCTAATTTGATTTAGTTAGTGTGCATAATTAGTGTGCAAGTCAGTATTTTTGATATAAGTTTGAAATATTTTGTTAGAAAAAAGGGAATATACAGATATCGATTTAAATACATGCCTTATTATTTACATAAATCGGATAACGAGATATTATTTTTTGCATGTCATTTTAAATTGAAATGTGTTTAATAATTTGGTGTTCATTAACAATTTTTGGGTTAACCATGATTTTTTTGGAGTCAGTTTGCTTAAACAGAATAGCAAGATGTAAATACTTTGGTTATAATTTTACATTAAAATGCTGGTTTAATTTTGGTGATCATTTATTACCTATGGGTTAACAATGATTAATTTGGAGTCATTTTGCTTAAATAGGATAGCAAAATAGTGAAACTTTGGTTATAATTTTACATTAAAATGCGGGTTTCATTTTGGTGATCAATTACTATTTTTGTCTGTTAAATGTTACTATATTTGGTGGTAAGTTAAACATAAGCCTAATTAAAATAAGATCAATTATACAAGTTGGGAAAAAGATTCTACTTTCCTCCAACGCAATATACGTATTCGAGCTGCTGTTGTTGTGCTTAAATTCGGGAAAAGACTAACAAAGAGATAAACAGTAGAATGCAATATATTCGTCTCTGGGGTTGGTACGTATAAAATGTTCTTTGAATCCAATATGATATTGCATACTTCCTGTTTCAGTGTCCATAATTATAGGTAATGCATCTATTTATTGAAAAACATTAATATATACTAGGAACCACTTCTTGTCCTTTTTAACCAACTTTAAAATACGTATAGAAGGACTTTATGAATTTGACGGTTTGTCGATGTTGCAGTTGGTTTCATACGAGTGTAATTTTCTTTAGATTTATTTCATTTAAGATTAATATAATTTTTCACTTCTAGGAACTTTTAGCGCTACTTATTGTTGACTCAGTCCTTACCTTAAGGTGATAATATCCAATGAGAATAGCCAATGATACTATGGAGTGCAGTACGGCTGCCACGTTTATCACATGCTCCATGTAGAAGAAGTCTTCGTCTATATGAACCACTTCTAAGGCATCGTCATCTTCTCCTGAGTCGCCACTACCGCCTGTACAGAGTGAAAATGGTAATTAATATTAAGGCATTTTTGAGGGTTTCTGTATGGAAAGCTACTGTACTGAATGCTTTATGTTGTTAGGAGTTTGGGGTGACCCTAAACCTTGACCTAACAAATGAGACAGACACAATACGTCATTACTTGTATACAAATATAAGGAATAATATATCCGGGGACATTATTCTCACACGGACATCTGATCCCAAACTAAGCAGAGCCAGGACTATGGAAACCAGATAACTATTTCTGTTTTGTAAATACATATTCATATCGTAATTACACCCAGACTCGTCAGGACAAACATACTCATGCATGCAAATGTCTGTCCCGGGTGGGAATCCAACGTGGTCGTGAAAGGCAAGTATCCACCAACCACGGCAACAGGCCCGTGCGTGAGACAGACAATATGTCATTACTTGGATACAAATATAAGGAAGGTATCAAAGTTACACAGAAATCTATAATTCTTACTTTCGAGTCAACTAAATCAGGTAAAATTTAACGATCTGGATGATCTAGCACAAATAGGCTCGACCAGACTATCCACCACAATAATCGACGGCAAATGGAACACATAGTACAACGGTTAAATAATGGCGTCTGATATATTTAACACAGCCAAATGGATGATATACGACAAGGTTACATCTATTTATCACTTGTGAGAAAGAGCAACTGGCAGGCTGAGTTCAAACGCGAAAAAACTTTCTCGAAAAGTCCTCCGACGGAAATCAGTCACTTTCTTTTCAACAAACACACAAATTAATATTACTCACCATCGCCACTGCCTGAACCTTGTCCGGAGCCCGAACCACCGATGATATCGCCCATACCTGATCCCTCACCACCTTCAGCATCCAGAGTTGAAACCTGGATAATGGAGATCGTATTAAAATTGACGACAACCCAAAACTTGATCCATGTCAACACACTCATTTCGTGCTGTACTTTTCTTGTTTATCCAGACCAGCATATATTAGGTATGTTTCGGTAACGTCTCACTTAAGGAATATTTGAGGAATATGAGGTGTTTCTGAAATACATATCTTCATATCTGTGTTTTTCAATGGATATCATCCGCGATTTAGAAATAAAAAACCGCAGGGGACTTTACAAATACAATTGACGAACACAAGACACAGCCGAACTTTGAAAAACTATTTATGCGTTACATCTACAGTTGTGATAGATACTAGGGAATCGAGGTAATAGCAAAGCGCCTATCTTAACCGCGCTTCTCGTGTAGACTTTCAATCTTGGAGTTCAAGACTAACTAACGCAACCAACTAACTTACTTCTTCGGTTAGTTGGTAATAATTAATATATCTTACCTTATAGAATAGCAGCACGAAGTTGATGCAGAAAGCCAAAACCAACGCCACATACTTCAGGTTGTAGAATTTACGTGCTAAGAATGAAACGGCTCGTCGTGTGTATTGGGAGAGGTCCACTTGAGATAACGCCGAAGGCGCCGGGCCTTGCACCGCCTAAAGAAGGGTAAACAAGTGAGGAAATCAATAAAGACCGAGAAAGGAGAACTAACGGAGGAGTAAAACCAACAGAGGAACTTGCAGCTCTTGTTTAAATTAGAAATACCTTTTTCACTTACTTTCAATACGAGAAATATTGATTGAAGACATTTGGGCCTTAAACTTGGTCCTTGGGGTACCACAATTTTAATAATAAAGTTGCAGTCACATATTTACATCATCATCAGGTTATATTTAGTTCAGACCTAATAAAAGTCCATTAGAACATCAAAAGCCACCACTGATATAGTAATTACAATATATAGTAATTTATGTTTCGACTTGGGTGGTGAATACAATCGAAGGCCTTGTTGTCCTATAATAAAATAATTTTATAATCTTCCACCGAAAACAAACTAATAAAGGAAAAGTAAATTACTATAATAATATTACTTTTTATTGTATGTGCGTTAATGAAAATGACCAAACTATAAATTATGTATATAATTATGTTAACTTTAGGTACCTTTCTCGGCCTTAATGACTTTTTGCGTCCAAGCTGCATTGAATGGCAAAAATGATGTAATGAATTTAAAAATAAAGCATGAACTATTTACTGGAGCTAGCTTATTTCCTTAGATTTTGTTAATACATTTCTAATAAATATAACAAAAAAGAGCAAAAGGTTAGGCAAAGAAAAAAGTAAGGGCATTCCCCCTTAGAATTAAAGAAAGCTATAAAAAAGACACTGACATTTTGTTAAGCAGATAAAATACTAATATGTGTGTCGCGTAGTGATATCTATATATAAAAACTGAGGAAGAGTGAAAGTGATTAATAAAACCACTCTAAATAGCTATATATATATAATGCTGAATATGAAAAACCACACCTTTTAATTATTATACAAGTTATATCAACGCCACAATTATTAACTATTTTTATAAAAATGGTTATGGGTTCGTTTAATTCCTCTAAGGTACCACATCCAAAAATTAGCTAGCTAGAACTATTTTTAACCCTCTTTTCATGTTCACAGATAGTAAATTGATACCTATTCCCAATTTTAATGTTTATGATAGAAGAGACCTTTGTCAAAAAATGTTGTCTGACCTTTTTGCTTTCAGCTTCTATGGCAGACATGGCGGCTTGTTGGACGGCCTGAGCTTCCATCCTCTCCTGAGCTTGCTTCTTGGCTTGTTCACCACTGTACATACAAACAAGAATTCATAATTATATATCTGTATCAAGGTGTAAAAATACTTCAAAATTGAGCAGTTAGTAAATAACTATTTGGTGTGAATGATGACTGAATTGTTTCACATCGTTCGATGTATTATTTCACAGCACACCACCGGCCTTATATCGTCTACTGCTGGATATAACCCTCCCCATAGCCCCGTCTATAACGTTCCCATTAACATTTGGAAGGGTTTTCGTAAGTCAGCGCGCTTAGCATGCCATTTTCCGACCGCTAGTACACAGGTGGCGCTGCTGCTCGACTACCTGGTGTATCCATTAGTCGCCTTTTACGACACCCACGGAATGGTTTGGGTTGACCCTGTTGTTACTAGTAGCTAGTATTGCTATTTACTGAGTTTGAGTCAAAGGAACTCCGTCTAAACACGACGGTTATTAAGTAAATTTACGTTCCCACTTGGTCGTGTTTATTGGAGCATCTATTGAAGCTAAAAGGAAGCCATCGAAAATCTACTCACCCCAGTAGATCGATCAAAGATGGCGGCCTCTGTTCTTCAGGATGGTCCGCGTTCTCATCTGGGGACACTTCTGCTTCCTCACCGGAAGATGGCGTTGACGTGCTCGGGGATTCATGCGGTTTCACTTGTATCCTGGAAATTTTAAGGTGATTATTATATTAATAAATCTGCACCCTTGAGGTGTACTATGTTAAATCACTTAGTGTAAAGAAGAGAGTTATAATGCCATAGAGGCTTGACTGAAGACGCCTCAGACCAGATAGCACATTAAAAATTTGAATGGCGTTTCATAAACCAATACATATTATTCCTAGTGAGTCACGACGAAGGTGCTCCTTATGAGTACATAGTTTATTTCTGACTTATAGAAAAGTTAAAGTTTTCAGTTACTGGATTATTTTCTAGTAAATACTCGGATATTATAACTGAGAACAGGATACTTATAGCCATTTTTTAACGAGATCACACCGGCACTTCTGATTTAGACGCTTATATCGCGGGGCACATTACAAACATGCCATTCTAGGACACATAGCACACCCAGATTCAGAACAACTATACTTATATGGGTTATGAAATGACGAACTGCCGTAGCAAAGTGTGCATGAGCAGTCAATTAATAAAAGAAATCTAATAGTATTTGAATTTTAAATAAGTATATGATTACGTACTGGCCATTGTCTTCTTTGCTAATATCCAGTCCGAAAGCTGAGACCTGCATCTGTCCCGTGTCGTCCGCAGCCGGCAGGGCTGGTAGATGTCTAGAACCTGGTTGATAAAAAAAAAACATCCTCCATGATAGCTTACATCTGTTTAAACATGCATGCAGAGGATTGATTTGGCGTACTAGTATATATATATTCTTTACCATCATTTAGAAATTCTTGTGATCCTGTTATGTATGCTCATGTTAGCTCAGGTTTAGCCCTCATTGATTTTTATTTTTAATTTATTGATTGTGTATATAATATAAAAGAATATATGGCAATCCAGAAAGTGGCAACCCTACCATCATGACAGATTGATAATGGTCCAAGCTAATTTTAGTGGTTAAGGCGATAAACTGATGGGAATTTATTTGCGATTGTACTAGACAGCAAAAATAAATGGTAATGCTTCTTTTCTTCTTCATGTTTTTTCGAGCAAATCAAATCTTTTTAGTTAACCTCTGAAATTATTGACTTTTACCTCATAATTTTCAAGAAATATGTTTGACCTAATTAACCATTCCGTGACGTCATTGGACCCATTGAGACAATACGAATGAAGTACTTATTTCTTTTTATTTATAACTTTTTATGAATAATAATTAGACTGATGCGGGTTAAAGCATGATGCATCAATACTTAACTTACATTACAACATCAAGTTAAACATACATTCATTAAAACACAACATACATTTTAAATTAGCTTCGAATCTTTGGTATACCTACATTGGTAATAGAAAATTTGTTTCACAGGGCTGAAAGAAAAGAGAATAAGTAATTCCTCTTTTCGTTCAGTCCTAGTACTAATGAATACAGTAACATTGGCAATTTATAGTTATTATTTGTGGTTTTAATTATAGAATAAATAATTAATCAATGGTGCATATCAAACAAGTAAAAGTAATCTCGACATCAGCTACCAAGAGAAGTCGACGGGATGATCTGGTTTTCTATAGAAAAGACTAGCAAACGATATCTCCTGACTGATAACATATATACCTCGATGCATATATACATGTCTAAATGTTTTTATAAATAAGAGTTTAATTATATGGTGTCAATTGATGCTACACTAGCAAAGGGTTATATAAGACCAAATGGAATCCCAGCGTTCGTTGATAAGTGTGATCTCATAATCAAAAAGAGAAGCAATTTGCGAGACTGAATCACGCATCAGGCTTCTTTAAGAGGTTTAACTTAGCTTATAAGGGTCCGTTTTAAGAATTATTCTTCCCTTTTAAAACCGGACCGCATCACTGAGTTCATATCCATGAAGGAATTATTTTTTATCTAGCCATTACATTAAAAGAAATAATTAAATTAAAAGGAATTAACCCCCACAGGGGAAGGCGGGGGCCTCCCCGGTGGGGGTTAATTCCTTTTAATGTAATTGTTCTGTGACAGACAGATGTACACATTAAGGTGCTTAATTTGAAAACTTAAGTTCACAAATTAAGTTAAGTAACTTGTTTTCGTATGTTTTCTAGCCAATTAGACAGCATGTGACAATTGTAATCCGTTTACGATGGGGTACCCAAAATTCTCAAACTTTGCATCATAATATTATAAATAATTCAAAACCACCAAATACGACAATAAATTGCAACATTGCCCGTCTTATTGTAATAATGTATTTTTAGGTCAAGATACATTTTGTACTCCTGGCATTCAATAATGAAAACTGAGTATACAGACTGCCCCATAATGGTCATAATAAGCCGAAAAGATATTGTGGTGTAGGCTAAATACATCAAGTTTCAATTAAAAACTGTAAATCTCGAAACAATTACTGTTTCAAAACTCGCTCGTTAAAATGCCGTGTTGTAATCTGATCAGGACCAGAATATATAATGGGACTACCTCCATATAAAAGAGTAGGTATGTATATACATTTCACACCTTAACTCGGGTATTCGAACTGGAGGAAGAGCCTTGCTTCTTCTTTCTACATACGCACGGCTTAGCTGTTGAGCACCCTCCCGAACGACGTGTTTCCAGACACACAACATAGGTTAATTGGATATGCGCGGTCCACCTTAGACCAAATCTTTAGTCTTCTCCTTATCGTGTCCATGGTCAGAATTAGATTCTATCTTCCCAAAATTGGGCGACACTGACCGCTTTAGCTAAAGCGTCATACAAGTCCTGAAGGGAACAATAGACTGGACAATCGGGTAAATGTGCCATACTATGGGGTGCCACGCAGCACTCGCAGATGTTTTGTGATGTGGGAATGTAAACCCTTTTGCACATGTTTTCTTTGGATCTACGAACCTGGGTACGTAGTCTATTAAGAGTTCTCCAGGTCGGCCATGGCAAATTATGTCCCGGAGGTAATTTTTCCTTTGGCGGGACAAAGAAAGGAGGAGCAAATTTATCTCGCCATAAGGTTGCCCTCGCTTTCTGTGCATCGATAGCCGCTGTGGTAGTTTCTTCAGTCAAATACATTAAACAATTTTTGTATCTACATTATATAAAATACATTGTAAGGATATCTTTCAGTCCAGCATTGTTTTAAACAAAAAATGCCATCATTGTAACAAGTCCAAACATTTACAATTTCACATTTTTTTATTAAACTGACGTGACTAATGCTATGTTTTTCAGTTTAGTAGACCACGATGGGGCAGCCAATGTACACTCTGAGCGCAACTAATTTTTACTAGCGATGTGAAACATCGTGGGCACTGTTAAGGATCTGCCTTTGGTATCGTATTCTTATAATAATAACTGTTCAATAAACATAAAACCCACCTTAACTTTGAATTTAGTCAACTGATTGTAAAAAAGAATATGCCTATGTGGCAATGCCGAAAGCATACATCATCATCATAAAAATCGGTTCATAAACGACAGAACCCATATTTCCCAGAGGCGCTAGTAAAAATTAGTAGACGGTCAAATATAAGTTCATGTATAATGTGTTAGCTTACCTTGTGTTATCCAAAAGCAGATTTGTTACACCATGTAGAATTACAATAATTAATGCCAATTAATTAATATAAAATTTTGAAACCATTAGATGTTACATATAATTGTTAAACCTGCGTTTGGCGATTAGGTGTTCACTTGTTTTGTTTGCGTTTGGTCACTGTGCTAGGAGCAAACATATCAACTGTATTTTACTATGAACCTTGCAACATTTCTATGTTTACCAAAATTTAATACTGACCGTAAATGGTTTCGAAAAGATCGGTGTTTGAATTATATTTCGCACATTATATGGAGTGCTAAAGTACATCCAATACCTTTATCTATTTTTCTTTATTGGTTGAAGACACCAGAATTATGCCTTCAGGAGAAGCTACAGGTGAAGAACCTATTATAAAATACAAGAAAATATTGAAATTTGAATAAAGAGTGCGATTTATAATTTTCTAAATTAATCTTTTTCGACGTCACATAAGTCTAAGTTTAAGTCCGAGTTTTGGTGCCACCGCGGAAAAAGACACATCGAGGCATTGTTTCTTTTTCTAAAACTTGTGTAAATATTTATGTGTGAATACGGTGGCTTTTTGGACGTGGTGGACGTCTTTTATAATTGAATAAATGACACCGTGAATTATGATCCATAGAAGGCTCTAGTAAAGTGTCCACAACTTTACTGGGGTAAGACTATGGCAGATTTTATTTAACTTCAACTCAATGACAAATACGCTGCGTAATTTTGAATTCATATGCCAATAAATTAACTTATCGAATTACTTGACACTGGCAAATCGAATGAGTCCATATGAAAGACAAAAAAAAGGCTTTGCGTTACGGAGATTAAATACATATCTTATAAACTGGATTAAATAAGCTCACCTCTTTTCTACTTTGTGCCTGACAGAGTCCACGTTGCAATAAATTTTGTATGTACAACCTAAACACACAGTTCTTTAAAGAATTATATTTTAAGAAAAAGAAAATTGAATTTTCCTATCATATTTACACCAAAAAACAAATTCTCATATCCATCCAGTGACCAAGCGCGTGTCGTGCGAAGCGTCACCCGTGTATACCTGCATGTGTCTTACTTTGTTGGTTGAGCAACCTGTGTCGCAACTGACCGATTTTCTCTTCCTCCGTTGGCTCTGGAGGCGGTTCATCCGTTTGAGGACCTCGCATCAGACCCAGGAGGACTCCGAAGATATACCTGAAGAATTTCAATGATTAAAGGAAGAGAATTTGGCTATGTTGATTGTGGTGCAGAAAAGTGCAGTCCATGTAAGGTAAAGTAAAAGTAGGGTTGATTAAAACTGTGTATAAGAAGTTGCTAGAAATTGGGTATTGATAATATATTACAGAAAATAACTAAAAACATATATAAAATAAAATATTTATCTTTGCGTTCATCGCCCATTGTGTTGAGCGTGGAAAAAATCAAGAAGTAAATTAAATATATTTTAAAGTATTGTTTAATGTAATATATTATCAACACTTACGATTCCTACGAAGAATCACTTGATTTAAGAATTAATTTTAAAGTGAAGGTAGCTCGAAATTGAAGAAATAGAATCATATAGTGTCAAGAATTCGTTAAGAAAATAGGGAAGATTTTGATTACGTTTGCCTTCAAAATTTATACAGCCAAATCAGATAGTACTGTCAACTTAGCAAACATTTTGACTTTTCAAGCGCCTTAAATTTAACGTAAATATCACACGTGGTAATCTTGGAAACAAATTTTATTGCTCATTTAAATTCTACTGATTTCCGCCTGAGTATTCTGTCCCCTTATTTTCGAAAGTATAGTCAGTAAGTAAAGTATAACTTTGATAGTAAAGGTCTCTATTAAGTAGGCAGTAATAAAGTGGAATTTGTTATGGTAAAGGCTACTCTATGTAATGGTAATGAAGTGACGTTTACCTTGATATATGCTTTTCTGTTACGGTTATTTAGTGACTGGCCGACAGTAAATGCAGTTTTTGTAGTGCTTAAGTATCCACTGACATGATATCGATTTTTTGTATTTTTATGTATTTTGAAGTTTCTCTATTTTCTTAACGCTAGTTATCCTCAGCAAGTAATATCAGAAGTTTTTTTTAATATTAATCTACAGTGGTGCTCTCTAACACTCTAAAGGGTAGCTACAACAACATACATTAATTACAAATCACAATTTACAAAATAAACTCAGATCGGAGCTGTGCTTAACTTAAAGTGTGAGTAATAAATTCGTAAATGTGATTCACTTTAAATTATAATAAAGACATGAGATATTTTATTTATGTTCGTCCTTATTTTTAACGTGAACATAAGGACAGGTTTCTTGGCACAACCGCTGCGACAAAGATTTTGCCCTGGTCAGAGCGAAACAAGTTCGAATAAGACTTCTTTCGCTCTATTACTTATTAAATAATTTTAAAATATTTTAATCTGTGCATATATATTTAATTAATATATATTAAATCTATGTAAGTCTATTTATACCAATTATATATCTATTCTGTTGTTAGAGAAATTTAAATCAAATTAATCAGTCGTAAACTTTTACGTTAGTACATCCTAATATTAATTCAACCCAATTCTGTAGCACTGGGCAACGGCCTTCTCTCATAATGAGAGGGGACAGGCCATAGTCTACCGCGCTGGCCTAGAGCAGGTTCGCAGACTTCATCAAGAACATTTTGGAGAAATCTCGGGCATGCAGGTTTCCTCATTATGTTTTCCTTCGCCTTTTAAGTACGCACATGAATTTGAAGGGTCAGTGGGTATTTTGTTTGAAGTCCAGACCACTGACTCCACAGTCCAACGGTCTAATTAGTAGGATATCTTTGTTATTCGTTTGTTTGTCTTAAATAAAAATTCATCATCATCATATCAGCCGAAAGACGTCCACTGCTGGACAAAGGCATCCCCCAAAGATCTCCACAATTGCCAGTCTTGCGCTATCCGCATCCAGCGATTTCCAGCGACCCGCACAAGATCATCGGTCCATCTTGTAGGGTGCCTGCCCACGTTGCGTCTTCCGGTTCGTGGTAATAAATAAAAAATAGGCTTTTAGTAAGTTTAATATTTAAACATTGACGAAGTTCACTTTGGCAGCTCCGAACTAAGTTTAATATCTCAAACCGACCTACGTCTTCAATACTCTCTAGTGAGGAAGATTATATATTTTCTAGATAAGTTTTTGTGTATTTCCAAATGTGTAATAGAAATAAAATCATAGGAAAATGTGCACAGATATTGAAATTAAAAGATATCAACACAGTTGAAGCCGTGTAGGATGAGTCACATTTAATGCAATAAAAAAAACAGTGGATAGAAAGTATAATAATGTGGATGAACAAATAAAAAGTAAATATTAATAGATTATAAAATACACGTAAATATAACGAATTTTATCAACCCGTGACACTTTGATAAACCATAAGGAATCAGACAGATGTTAAATTTATTAAAAATACTTAAAGTCCAATTCAGAAAGATTCGATAAATGTCTTTAGCTGGCATTAAACTGGATTAAACGGCGTTTTTTTTATATTAAATTACATTCATATTAGTTTAGTCGTATAAAAGACAGAATCTCCAGTATTGATTACGTAATTAATTAATTGTTATAGAATTATTTCAATCTAGTGATATTTACTCAAGTCAATTCTATAAATCTTTTATTATTGATATAATGACGTAATTCATACTAAGAATTTAATAAGAGAATCCAAATTTCACACCTCTTTGATATAAGTTGTCTCAATTGAAGTGCGGGTGGCGTCCATGGGCGTTAACCGCTCCGCCACCGCATCGTGGTGTTCGGAATTAAATTTATAAGATTCATACAATTCCATTGTCTTAACGCAACTAAGACGCTTTAACGCCATCTTACCGAAACTATACTAAAGATTAGTGTATTATTACCGCCGAAAGATGGCGGTTTCAAATAATTAATTTTTTAATCATAGTTTTTCCATTAACTAAGATTTCATTTACATTTTCAATTTATTTTTAGAATTAAACATATTCTGATACTTGATCAGACCTAAAACTGGATCCATTCTTGCGTGTCGCTTCTATTGTTGAATATAGTGATACCACGTTACCGTACCATGTTTGTGCAAAATAAACGATTTCATTTGATTTGAACAGTGTTAACAGTGGTTCATTAACTAATGAATATAATTAACTAAATTAATAAAAATATTCTAGATGAAATAAAACGGTCACAGGTTAATAAATCATCTTAAATTCACAACATTTAATTATAAAGCATTTACCAATGACTGTGCACCGTAAGTAGCGTGAAAAAAAAACCATACGATCACCCATGACATTCAAAACCGAATCTTAACTTAACCATTTACTGTTCAAATTTCCTTACCTAACAATCGTTATATTATAATATTATATGAACCTTAAGTACAAGTAAATAGGGTCGAGATTCCACTTACCTAACGACGACTAATACTCCATATCCAAGGTAATAGAACAAGTAAAAGAACATTTTGAAGAATCCCACGGCTAGTTCGGCTGGGGGCATTTGTTGCATGTCCGCGATTTTCGCCTTAATGTTGGAAGGAGATAGGGACGAGAATGCGGCGTAGATGCCGTCTTTCACTGACTGAAGGCCACGACGGAATGGATCTTTGCCAGCCCTGGAAATAGTGAAATTATAATACAATACGAATAATCTGGGGGATATATGACATGTAACATAAAAATAGTCTAAAATACTTAAGTAGCTTTTTCGTTTAGTCTTGACTTCATACTTACTGAACGTATAGGCAATGGTTACCCTCAGAGTTCTTCAAGCCGCCTAGTAGGTCTCTGACATGGCTTAACGTCTTTTGCTTAATGACTGCAACCGGGACCGACAGCTTAACGTACCCTCGAAGCATGGAGATGCTCAGAAATTAAACCACTTTGGTGGTATCTATGGACGGACCGCGAGCCTATCACTTACGGACCAGTGCTAGAGCATCTAGCTATGAGCGCCTCAGACTCTACTACTAAATATAAGAATAGAAAAATAAATAAATAAATAGAAAAATAATGTAAATACTAGATATAAGAATAATCTCATATTGCATACTACCCGTCTCCACAAAATAAGTAACTCTTTTATGGGGCAATGTATAAGATTCTATAACAAACTTCCCAATGATATTAGAGAATTGTCTATGAATAAGTTTAAAAGAATTATTAAAGCCAAATTGTGCAGCATATTACAAAATTTCTGATTATTTAAGTGATAAAAGTCCTTGGGATGAAGTTGTTCTGAGTCAATAATATTTTAAAAAAGGATTCCTACTGAGTTTTCTGGCAGTGTTTCTCAGTAGCTGCCACGTCATGCACTGCACGGTAGGGTAAAAAAATATGACGATTCCACATAAATGTAAAATTTTTACGGAATAAAGTTACTTTGACTTTGACTTACCAGTAGAACAACAGCCTCGTTAGTCTACTGGTAGCATGTTTAGTTTTGTTGGTCCTACTATCAACTTACAGGTTCCCAAGGCGTCTTATCGCAGTGTGCAGTGTACAAGTGTATTGTATTCTATTCCATCCATTCACTGGAAAAAACTATACTGTTGGGACTACAATGTAGTGCATCGCAAATTTTTGCAGATGCCTATACGCATGGTTTCCATGCGATCATCCGCAAGAGGGTGGCGTCAATACTGCACCGGACGCGTAGTAGTCACAACAGCCCTGAGAACCATTTCAGAGCAGTTTGACAACCCCATACTAAGTGGAATCAATTAGCTGCGGAGGTATTTCCGATCCGGTATCGCAACCTTCAAGAAGCGAGCCTATTCTTTTCTTAAAGGCCGACAACGCACTTGCAGCTCCTCAGGTGTTGCGAGTGTCCATGGGCGGCGGTGATCACTTACCATCAGGACCCACTTGCTCGTTTGCCATCTACTATATAAAAATAAGTCGGGTTTTCCTTCCTGACGCTATAACTCCAGAACGCACGAACCGATTTCCACGGTTTTGCATTCGTTGGAAAGGTCTCGGGCTCCGTGAGGTTTATAGCAAAGAAAATTTATTAAATTTAACGCGGGTAACACCGCGGGGCACCGCTAGTCCTATTATATATATATATATATATATATATATATATATATATATATATATTAAAAAAAGCCACTGGGTGGGCAAGGTTATACATAGGGGTTGGCTTAATTTATTTTTATACTAACATAGCTCTTTAAGATTAATTTTACTAACAATACTATGTTTTATTATTACTATAATTTCCGTTTCCAACAAGGTGTACATTTGCACCAATTGGTCCTTCCAAAATCAATAAACATGCAGCCCATTTGATGGTAAGCGAGTACCTTTTCGTATACTGAGTACAGTAATCTGCGAAGACCTGTGGTGGACCTACCTTTCATCATCGTCATCACCCATATACATATAACTGGCTTCTCGGTTCTTGGGCCCGCCGGCTGACTCTTCAGAGGCCGCCATGAGACCGGACGCGTGAGTCATTTCAAAGATGGCATCCTCACAGAAGTTCACGAAGGCTTCTAGCTTCTCTTTGTCGCCACCCTCTGTTACTATGCTGTAGAAGAACGCGCGTTTCGATTCCTAAGAGAAAAAAGATGACATCGTTGAAATGTACATATACAGTAGAAAGACGAAGATAGAGAAAACATTTTGAGGCCTTAAGCGGGCCTTGGGGCTTTACATGAACCCCATGGACGGGAAGGGTGCTCCCAGGTATTTATTGCTTTAATTATTTGTGAGAGCCACCTGCACTCACCACTTGCTATTTTTAAATATCATCATCACCATCATATCAGCCAAAAGACGTCCACTGCTGACGAAGGCCTCCCTCAAAGATCTCCGGATTGCCGCTCTTGCTATATTCGCATCAAGCAATTTCCAGCGACCCGCACAAGATCATCGGTCCATCTTGTAGGGGGCCTGCTCACGCTGCGTCTTCCGGTTCGTGGTCGCCACTCGACAACATTTCTGCCCCAACGGCCGTTTAAATGTACAACAACAAATTATTTTGTTATTTATTTATGGATTTCACAATGTGTGGCCCTCTGTTAGCATTTCACGACTTAACTGCAATATCACTACGTGTGAGAGGTTCTGGTGATTTAAACCATTCATGATCGCTCAGTGTTTGTTTCGATCAGTAGAGTAAATATAATAAGGGTTGCCGATGTATTTATAGTTTCATACCTAAAGTGCGTAGTGCATCAGGCCCGACCATAGAAATTAAGGGTGTATGTGACTTAATATATACTGTAATGATAGTGAAATTTAGTGGCAATATTTAAAGGTTACCTTAATCTGTGGCTTCTCCCACTGCTCAATGTTGGATTCCTTGATCTCGAAGTAGACTCGCTCAATGCGCTTGGAGCCGCCCATGATTTCAATACGACCTAGGAACGGCTCGAAGTAGTTCAATACCGAACCCGCAGTCTCCAGAAAACGCGCTAACCTGTGAACAAAATCGAATACATTATGCTCTCTTTTGGGTTTATTAGCTAGCCTGGAATAATGGAATAACCACTTTTAACTACCCCTGAGGCGCTGTGGTTAACTCGATTCGTTATTCTCTTCGGACCCTGGTGATTCGGATTATATTTATTTATTTAAACTTTAGTACAATGAGAATGTACATAGGCGGACTTAATGCCAAAGGCATTTTCGACCAGTCAACCTTAGGGTAGTGCAGAGAGATCGTGGCAGGTGTATTTGGGTTATAAAAATGTATTTTTACTTATTATTCGTATAATTAAACTTAATAATTACGAACACTATATATAATATATATAATAGATACTATACAATAAATACTATATGATTTTAATTTAATGAATACTATACTATAACATACTATACAATAATAAATATAATTATTGACGAGACATTTCTGTGTGTAGTTTCTTATAAATATACTCACGAACTTTCTTTTTAAACGCGAAGCGAGTCTTAGCCATCCTGATTCCAACAGGAAGCTCATTCCAAAGAAGTATAGATTGGACAAAGAAAGAACAGTGAATGAAGTCAGAGCTGTGAGGTGGACATCGTAAAAGACGATTATGACTAGAGCGGAGAGTCTTACTATGATTAGCAGAAAGGTATTGAAAGTGAGGCGTTAAATAAGAAGGAACGGTAGGAGAGTCCAGTATGGAGAAAAGTGTGGTGAGCGCCCTCAAATTTCTTCGCTGGCGAATGGGCAACCAGTTTAACTGGGTACGGTAAGCAGATACATGATCATACTTACGAAGATTGAAAACGAATCGAATGCAGTTATTCAGAAGTCGGTCAAGTTTGTTAAGAAGATCTGCATTCAGGTCAAAGTAGCACACATCACCATAGTCGATAATAGGAAATATTAGAGTCTGCACAAGCATTACTTTTGTTCTGGATGGAAGGAAATTTCTAAGCTTATAAAATGACCGTAGAATCCCAGTAATTCTCTGGCTGATCCCAGAAATGTGGCTTTGCCAGTTTAGGTGGTTGTCAATTACCAGTCCGAGATCTTTGACTTTTTGGCTAATGGGGATATGAGAGTTGTCAAAAATAATAGGCGGCAAACTGCCAACATCTACCTTGCACATCATCCTTGAGCTACCCACTATGATTGCTTGGCACTTTGATGGGTTGACAGTTAAGCCAAAATTATATGACGAGGTTTTTAAAAATTCTAAGTCATGATTTATCTTATTAATCGCCTCTGGCAAACTATTGACACTCGCCTGGGCGTACAGTTGCAGGTCGTCAGCATAAAGATGATACGCACTCTGAAGATCACGAGTTAAAAGGTTTATAAATACTGAAAACAAGAGAGGTGAGAGAATACCGCCTTGAGGGACACCAGTTTCTAAGTTGCACCAATTTGATGACGCTTCACCATGGCGAACTGACTGCTGGCGCTCTCGAAGATAAGAGGAAAACCACTCCAGCGCTTCATCAGAGATCATAAGATGTGAGAGGATGGATAAGAGGATATCGTGACTGACGGTATTAAAAGCATTTGAAAAGTCGATCAACACCAGCACAGTGAGGTTGGTCGCCTCCATGCCGGCTCTAATATCGCCAGTCACTTTAAGGAGCGCCGTGGTGGTACTGTGTCCTGGTCGGAATCCGGATTGTAACGGGCTTATCAGCTTATTGGCAAGCACAAAATGAGATAGTTGCTTGTGGACACAGGACTCAAGCACTTTAGACAGGAAAGGAAGGATGGAGATAGGACGATAATGACTAGGAAGTGTCGGATTTGAAATCTTGGGAAGTGGACGAACATGAGCATAGCGCCATATGGAAGGGAAAAGTCCGGAATCAAGGGAATAATTTATAATATGGGAAATTGCAGGCAACAGTTGGTCAAGGATTGGTAATATCATGCGTCGGCTAATATCATCGTAGCCAACTGCATTGGATTTAATGGACAGGATAATCTTTTTAATCTCATTTGAATCGACTGGGACAAAGTGAAAAGGATTAATGTTAGGACGCGTTAGACCATTTAGAAAGTTGATAGTCTGAGCCTTGGTCTGATGATCCATAAGAGAAGAGGTAGAGAAAAAAGTATTTAGGTCATCTAGTCGAATTGAGGTGGGAAGGTCTAAGTTACGCGATTTGCCGATACCAAGAGTCCCAAGGAACTTCCAGATACCGGCAGGAGAAGAAGATGAAATATTGTCATGAATGTGTCGGCGTTTAGCATTACGTACCATCTGATTACACTTATTCCTAGCAACTTTGAAATTGTTCCAGTTTTCGTCGGAACGGTTTCGTTTAAACTTGCGAAAGGCGCAGTCCCTACGCTTCATCGCCATCAAAATCCCTCTCGTCATCCATGGTGCTGGTGGCCGCTTCAGAGTAACTTTTTTAATAGGTGCGTGAGTGTCATATAAATTTGTAACCGCTTGATTGAAACACAGTACCTTTTCATCAATCGATTCGGACTTATACAATAACTCCCAGTTGACCTCAGAAGCATCCTTACAAAGATTTTCGACATTTATCCGAACAAAAGAACGCAAATGCAGCACTTGAGGTTTAGGTTTGGGTGGCTTAAGGATGTAGGATAGGAAAATTAGGTCATGATGGGAAAATCCGGGAGCATCATGTTGCCCGTAAGATGAGACTAAAGACGGATTGGAGGTGAGGATTAGGTCGAGCCAAGTATCATCACCCGAGGCATTGTGGTGTGTAGCTTGCAATGGCAAAACATGTAAGCTACTTGACTCGACTATATTTGTGAGTTTACGGGAACGGGGAGAGTTTGGAGCAAGGAGGTTGGTATTGAAATCGCCCATGATGATGTGGTGAGCATACTCCGAACCCAAAGATTCTAATACCAATTCTAAATCAGTGAAATAATCGACATTGGGTGGACTATATACGACACCAATAACGGTTTTGGACATTTTGATAGAAACCTCAAGAAAAAGAAACTCGGCAGAGGCAGAATAATTACATGAAGAAATAGCTACAATCTTATACGGAAGGTCGGATCTTAAGTAAATGGCAACACCACCACCACCTTTACCTATTCGATCATTACGTATAAGAATATAACCAGGAAGAGGATACAAGATAGAAAGAAGGTGAGGTTTGAGCCAGCTCTCGGATATCAGGACGGCATGTACATTACATGTCGAAAACGCTTCCAGTAGATCGCTATAATGACTAGGGATGCTTTGAGCATTAAAGTGACAGACATTCAGTGAATGCTTATGACCTGCAGTAAACTTATCGTTTAAAAATGCACCAAGCGTGTCCCTAACCGAACAAAAGCTATCGTCATCAGATGCAATAGCAGAGTGAAATGACTCATCGTCTGAACTGAATGACATACGGAATATATATATATATATATATAATAAAATATTTATAAAGAAATAATAACAAATTAAGCTTATTTTGTGGTGCAATATTTAGATCAGAACCAAATCTCTGCACCACCCGCCAGCGTACAAGCACACTACTACATACTACATCTAAAATATAAAACATCACAATAAAGTTAACATACATTAAAAAGAACAAAAAATAAAATAAAAGGAATAATGAGTAAAGATAACTAAGCAAAATAAATAACATGTCCAGTCGGAAAATATACAAAGGTACACTACTTGCCCACATAACGTGTAATAAAGTTACAGCATGAAACGAAACGTAATTATAGTTTGGCATCTGTAAATTTGACATTTGTTTGTTTGGGTCTTCAAGAAAAATAATGAACAAAACTTACCTACAAAATAATTAATAAAACACTATATTCGATGTATATAAAAAACTAAAAAGCAAGTGAGTGGAGGGTAAATTAATTGGAATATAAAACTTGTAGCGTAAACCACTCACTACATACACGGACATTCTTAAGGATGATATAAACACTAATTAGATATGTACGGTAAGTATCAACAATATTATATGATACGACTGGGTTATTATGTTACACTCATGACACAACACAGTGAACTAACGGTCTAATGCACTTTATTTTTCAGCTTTCCCGGGTCGAGCTTATTAGAACTCGAAGATTCCTGTGACGCCTTTGGATACCTGGCTGTCAGTGCAGTCAGCTCTTCATGTGAAGTTAATTTGTGCCGTTTACCATCTGCTGTCTTAACGAAAATCGTCCCATCCTGGGACCATACTGATCGAAATCCGAAATATGCTTTTGTTTGGGAGAAGACAGCTTGCCTAGTCCTAGTGAGGAATTCTTTCACCGAGATAAAGGATCCTTTCAAGCTGGATTTAGCTTTCCAGATTGCGGATTTGTCATTTATGCTAGATAGCCGTACAAGGATAGGACGGTGCCGGTCTTTACTGGGGGTCCCTAGCCTGTGACAAACCTTGATGGATGATGCAGAGATGTCAGTAAGCCCCATCTTGTTGTTAAAGACATCCAACAGTAACTCGGAACAGTGTTCATTCTCCTTCTCAGTGATACCAGAAAATATGAGTGCCTTCCTTCGATTTCTTGTTTCAAGAGCATTATATCGAGGTAACTCATATATTACTTGGAAGGTTAAGGACGAACTAGTCAAGGTGTTTTCCATACAAACGTATTCGTAGCATATGTCCACTATTTAATCACCTATACGCAAAATAGATCATTATATCGATTGGTCTCGACATAATCAACATGTCTTCTTTAATATAATACCAAAAAAAGACATATTATCGAAACTATAAACCTCTAAACATCCGTGTTTTCGCCGTAATTTGTCTCAACTTTGGACGTTAATTAATAATTTATGGATTATGAAAACACAAAAAAAACAAACATAGTGGGCTAGACAATCTATAAAAAAGTTCAAATAATTTCATTTGTTAGAGATATATCCTTGTTTTTTTTTAGTTTCTCCCAAATACCAAAGGTCTATTCATACATTTTACGCGCTCGAGTTTTGTATAAATCGTCTTGCCTCTCGCTGCACATATTACCCCCTGACGTGACGTCGGTGAGGGCGGGGGGAGCCAAGCCGCTACCGCCGGCATGAATGGCGCGCGGCCGCTTCTCATGCGCCTGCTTCAGTGGCCTACTGGCCAAAACGTAAACGCAGTTATAGTTTCTCTATTCTCTTTGCTACAAGTAACCTTCGTTTGTGTTGTGCGCACTGTGTTTGTGACTCCAACAACCGGTTCGTCACTACGAGCACTATCATTTGTTCGTATTTCACACTGACCCATGGCATAGTATTTTGGACAGCGATATCGAAACCTATGGTGATTGAACTTGGCTTTGCACCCAATTTTGGACATTTGGTTTTATTATTGTATGGTATTCGTTGCACTAAATTGTTGTCATTAGTGATTATAGTATATTTTATCCATACGTGCAAATTGGCGCAATGGGTAAAAGTTGTATTTGATTATATTATATTTACCTATCTATGTATAAGTAACTAGATATTTGCACCTACCTACTGAGGTGTTACGGAACTAATATTAGTAGGCAACTAGCGGCTTTCTGGCCGACTTTTTGTAAAGAACTAAATGTATCTTTCATTACACTCTGTTGCTCGCTGACTTGACTGCTTTGGGGTCTAGCGGCAGAAACATCTGACTGTTGACCGTGAGGTCCCGTGTTCGATTTCCAGGTAGGGCAAATAGGGTAGAAGGGTTTTATTGGGTTTTTCTGTCAGGATATTCCTAGTAGCAGCGAGGAGTCTGGGTTGTGCCAAATAGACGCAACGACGTGTTATTGTGAGTATATATATTACCACGTAATGGGGGGCGAGACCTCATTACGTGGTAATAATAAACTCGCTGATAATTGAGCTTTCTATAGGTATATTTTTTTGTCAAGAAACACCCAAGGGTATAAAAAAAAACAAACAATTACCTATTATTTGCAAGTACAAGGCCACTTCAAAATAGGTTTTGGTCTATTTAATAATATACAAAAATGGATGTGAATATATAAATAATATGATATATAAATATAATGGAGATTCGTGTTATGCGTGTGTGAGCAGTACGTGTGAAGAAAAAAAATTGCTCGTAGTTTTAAATATAAAATCTTAGCGAGATCAGAGTGTATTACACAGATAGGCAATTTGTATAAGATAATACCTATGTGTATTTTGACAGTTTGTACATGTTTTTGTGAGCGTTCCCACTAACGGGTTTACTATTTAATTTAATGAAAACTAGTCAGCAGGACTTCAGTTTCTTCGTAAGAAAGGGTAAGTAGCTAATTACTTAGTTAGTTTTCTTTGAACGTGTGGTTTATTGTGCTGGTATATCAATATTTTTTTTGTTTGCAGAGAGATAGAGAGATTCTATGGTTTTCTGGGCCCATTTTTATATAACCAAAATATAAAAATGGGCCCAGAAAACCATATAATCTCTGTGCCACCGATGTACGATAGTTGCGTGTTTGTTTACAGACATTATAGGACTTGCGCTTCGTCATTAGCGCAAGTCCTATGATGTTTTTTGTAGTCACAGTGGATGCCAAATGGCATGGAAATACATAATATTGATTATGATTCCTTATTTTGGCCGGAAGAAAAATATACACTTATTATATAGTATAAAGTATATATTATAATAAAATTAAACTTTTAAGCCTGGAGTCTAGACGTAAGTTACTCATAGTTATGATGCTGCATGGCATATGTAATAATAAGTTTGACTGTACAGATATCACTAACCAATTATGTTATGTTGTGTACCCAGAACTGTCATACAGCGAGAGGTGCGTGTGCGCCGGGTGTTTCACACCGCGAGATGTAGAACTAATGCCGGGGCACGGGCTCCTCTATGGCGTCTCGTAGATACGTATAACACACACTTTGTGGAGTTTGATATTTTTGCACTCTCACACTCAGCTTTTAAAGCTAAAGTAAATAAAATTTTATTAAAATAAACATAGAGAGATGCACTAGTTTCGGGGTATACCTACGAACAAAAATTTATGAGCAACCAATATACAATGTTCCCAACAAGATGCGCACAGCTAACCTGCTTTTAAAATATGTAATTATTTTGCGGACATTAGTGTGGGTTATACGTTTATTTAATTTAAGTTATATTATAATCTGCTAGAAATACTGTAACGTATAGGTAACTGTTTTGTGTCCCAATAAAGAAAAATAAAAAAAATAATTTCACTTCACCTCTTGTACCTACAACAGGTGAAGTGAAATTACAACACAACAGTTAGTTATATAATAATGTCCTCCTAGCTGGATTCGGCCACGGCAGCCAGTCTCAATAGAGATTAGCCATCTGCACGCGACATACTATAGTGCACAAATCGTTCTCTACGGGTAAACACTTAGAGCTAGACCAACGAAGCAGTCAATAGTTAGTTAGTAGGTACTCGTACTTGTGCTCCTTCCTTACGTAACAGTACTCCGCTCGAAGGGATGAGTCAACATTATTTTGACCGCTCCATTTAAATGTATGGGCTTAAATCATTTAAAATTATGTTTAGACAATTTGAATGGCTTTGGGTCAATAATATGTATCTACTGTAAAAACTTGAAGACTGTAACTTTAACCGTATGGCTGTAAAACCTGTGTGACAGATGGACAGACGGATACCAGACTGACAGCAATAGGGTTGCGTTTAGGGTCCAAAACGCAACCCTATTGCTGTCAGTCTGGTATCCGTCTGTCCATCTGTCACACAGGTTTTACAGCCATACGGTTAAAGTTACCCCGTTACCCCCGTACACACTCATGACACATATAAGCTAAAACTTTATTTTAATTTAAACTTTACTAACTTTAAAACTTTAGGCTCTATTATGCTACATTCTTTCCCCCTCGTAAAATAAGTAAGGTCTAATAGTAAGTAAGTATTTATTTGTCTTGCCGTTTCCGCGCGCTTTGCCGCGTCCACTTGTGTTAGTCAATGAAATTGCGTTTTTGGGCGCTACTACATTATAGTAAACGCATCAACTGGTTCGTGCTCGCTCATTTCTGACCCCATCTCAGTCGCACAATTTGTCAGGTGAGACAACACGCTTTGAGGCCGCGCCCACCGTCGAGTTGGACCGCGTGGCTAGTTGGCTCTTAAGGGTGCTCTGTGTTTTCTAGTTCACTTAAACATTGTTGTTTTATTGTAAATCGAACATATCTTCGATTTACAATAAAACAACAATGTTTAAGTGAACTAGAGAGAGTTGGAGTTGTTCAAGCCGCTCAGTAAAACAATGATATGACTTAAACGGCTTTTGTCTGTTAACTACCACTAAGACCGACAAATGAACGTGCCCTCTGAAACACGGATACACTCAGAAATTCAACTGGATTGGCGGTCATCCATCTATATGACACGCGTATAGTCCTTTATGCCGATACCCTCGGGCTGTCCGTGGATAGTTTATCTAACTTAAGTGTTAATACTTACCTAGGTTCATTAGGCATATGTTCAGACAAGTTAGTCAACAGCACAGCCAAGTTGAAACCGATTTCCTTAGCGGGTTCGTGGAAGCGGTCGCAGAAGCCAATGTAGTCCAATTTGCCGTCATGATTGGTTTCGCAGCAGGCCAAAAGGAACTCTATTTCTTCCCTGCAAAGAAACAAAGGTTGAGTTATGATACTGTTTTTAATGCTGCTTCTTGTATAGATACAAGAAGCAGCATAACCCGTTACTAACATTACGCTAAGAACATTGTTACTAACTACTCGTGATCTGTATTTTTGCTAACACTAGGTTAAGAACACTGTTACTAACAAATTTAGGGACCAAAGTCTGAAATAAATGTATTTATTATTATTATACTAATATTATAAAGAGGTAACGTTTGTGAGTTTGTGACGTTGTAAGGGGTAATCTCTGATCTACTGAACCGATTTTCAAAATTATTTCACCAATAGAAAGCTACGTTATTTTGGAGTGTCATAGGCTATGATTCATCATCATAATTATTATATCCCGAACTTTTAACCCGAATTATTACGCGTTACAAACGGGCAGGGACAAAAATATTTATAACGCGGAACGAAGTCTGCGGGCACTGCTAGTCTACAATAAAATTGTTCCCTTAAAAAGGACAACTCTCTTCCAAATCACAGGTTTTTTACCTAGTTTGGGAGAGAGAAGAAGATAAAATAAAATTATTTTTCACCACAATTATGTTGGTTCTTTTCTGGCAAGAAAACAGCTAGAAAATCATAAATTTACATTCGATTCAATATTTGTAAAAAAAGTACTTACGGCGTATAACTCTTCTGTTGTTCCATCTTTTCCTTGAAGTCCTTAGGCAGAACCCACCCATCATTGTTCGCATCGATCTCCTGGAAGCTGGCGCTGGACGTCAGGTCCTTCAGTTTAAGGAACATGTCGAAGTACTTCAGGATCAGCTCCACGTTGGACGCGGATTCTACGAGGGTGTCTACCATCTGCTTACCGATTGTACCTGGGAGAAAATCACAAGAGTTTAACCATAATCGACTGGCAGAACTCACCAGGTCTAGTCATAGATAGTTTATTTATAAGTGGTAATAGATTCTAGTAAGGATCTAATAACAGAGTTTCTGTTAATCGTCTCACTCATGCATAGATGACAAAACTAAATATTTTTCCGAAACCAGCTAGTAAAACAATCTATAAAAGAAAATCTTACCGTTCACAACATTTCCTTCAAGCATAGACAACATCATAGTGATCATGTCTTTCTGCAAGTTGAGGAGTTCCTTCAGCAAGTCGACTTGAGACGAGTGTTTGGACAATTTGTCTTGCATATGCGAGAAGAGGAAGAGGAAACCTCCCACCGCGTCCCACAATCTGAAATACATTATACGATGTATCAATATTCGATAGTATAAATAAGTTCTATTACAAACATGCCGATCTGTTCATGCTATTATTATATTTTTTTGTGTATATCAAGAACTTAAGGGTTCTTTAATTTGTTCACTTTTGTAGATAATGATGATTTTTACCTGGAATGAGCTAAAGCCTGTTGATTCTGAGTACAGGGACCTTGAATGACTTCAGTGAGCGTGTTGAACACTTGTGATGCTACTCCGATGGCCTTGAAAAAGTTAGCCTTGCCTGCTGGGTCGATCAGTTCCTAAGGACAATATGGTCATGGTCAATTTTTAATTTATCCTCAGGTAGATATATCGATCAGGTATATATTGCGCAAAAAGAAAAGATGCGCAGAAGGTATCAAGGGATTTTTTAGATCGGTTCCTATGCTGGTTATTCGACCAATAGAATATTAATTTCTTCAGCAGGGAGGAGGGGAGGGGGATCATTATGTATATCCTTATATTTATATTTTAGATTTTCAATATGTTATTCTAACAAGGGTTTGCTGGAACAAACTGAAATTGATTTAATCTCGCCTCTGTACAAGAGCTTTAGATTAAATAATTTATAAATGTATTTTCTGTGTAGAAAATAGAAAAAATAAATATAAAATATCTTCTGTATTCTATTATATAGCTGTATAGCTCAACCGTGGTTTAAATCAAATAAAAAAAACCGGCCAACTGCGAGTCGGACTCGCCCATGAAGGGTTCCGTAGCAGCAAGTATATATATTGAAAGCTAAATTGCGGTTTACGATTTATGACGTATTAAAAAAAACTACTTACTAGATCTGGTTCCAACCAATTTTCGTTGTTAGTTTACATAGTAATGTACATCATATATTTTTTAATTTTATCATTCTCTTATTTTAGAAGTTACGGGGGGGGGGGGGGGACACTCATTTTACCAATTTGGAAGAGTCTCTCGCGCAAACTATTCAGTTTAGAAAAAAAATATATTAGAAACCTCAATATCATTTTTAAAGACCTATCCAATTCCACAGATACCCCACATGGGTAGTAAGAAAAAAAAAATTTTGCGTTTCAGTTCTATGTATGGGGAACCCCCAAAATTATTGTTCTTTTTCTATTTTTGTGTGAAAATCTTAATGCGGTACACAGAATACATCTACTTACCAAGTTTCAACAGTACAGCTCTTATAATTTCGGAAAAAAGTGGCTGTGACATACAGAAGGATGGACAGACAGACAGACATGACGAATCTATAAGGGTTCCGTTTTTTGCCATTTGGCTATGGAACTAAAAAGTATATAAGTATTTATAGAATCTATAGCGCTATGAATGAATGAAATGTTTATTTGCTAAAATATAGGTACAGGGTTGTTAGGTACATTATAAACATTAGTAAGCTAGCTGTGCCATATGTCCAAGATATTTATTTTAATTTTTATATTTATTTAGTATGCAGTAATTTATAGTGTACTGTATCGTATGGGCAGTGGTTACCCTGGTTTCAGAGTTGTTCATACCGCCCAGTAGGTCTCTGACATGGCTTATTGACTCTAACGACAAAAACCGGGACCGACACCTTAACGTGCCCTCCGAAGCACGGATACAATCGAAATTAAACCACGTTGACGGTCACCCATCTATAAACCTACCGCGTGTATAGGTGCTTCACCACACCGACTAATTGTATTAATATAATGGGGAGAGTACCTTGCTAGAATAATGCCAGTAGAAGTCCATAATAGATTCCTGTAATCGCAGCAAGTAATCCACAGTGCAGATGACTACATTCACAGTCGTTGTGTTGCCAGCTTGAGTTCTCAAGTAGTTCTGCCAGTCTGTGGAACACAGAGATATATGTATTAAGAAGACAACATAAAAAGAATAGTGGGAGCCACATGGAGAAGGAAGACACAGGACCGCACTTTATGGCAAGCTTTAGGGGAGGCCAATGCTGAATAGCAAGATAATCTTCTCCAAATTGGTGTCTATATCAAAGAGATTGTATATATTTTTATAAAATTGTTAAATAAAGGCTTTATCATTACTATTATTGAAATGAAAAATTATAAAAAATAACAGGAGTGACCTTTAGACTACACGACTGAGGAAAAAATTAACAGTTGTATATACGAAACGTAACAATGAGAGAAAGAGAGAAAGAAAATGTGTGCTCGCACCCTGTAAAGACCGGTACGACCTGAAGGGTCCTACTGGGTATAATAATTGAAAGAGTGGACTGTATATAAGCTGGTTAGAATTTATGTTGTACAAAAAATGAACCCGCGAACAAACATCAGGTTATTTACGATCGGTTGATGTGAGGGAGTCCAAAAAGCGAAATGGACGAGTGTTGCGGCCGATGCTATGATGGCGCCACCGTCGCGTCGCCCCGCCCGAAGTCACTTGACGGCAGCGGAGGGCGCCCCGCGCCCTTCCACCCGAGCGTTATGTTGCGAAAGTTCCAACACACCCCTCTTTGGTTGGAATGCCAATACTTAGACCAGACCATTACCAAAAGATGTCGCTTATTTCAATATTTTTTTAATAAGTATTAATCATAGTTCCTAGGCCCTTTAATTGTTAATTACATACCCAAGTTGTGTCCTTCACAGGTGAGTTGTATGAAGCGGAAGAGAGCGCAAGTGAACTCAGCGTCGTGCATGTTCTTCTCCCCGGCCGCTCCCTCCAGCCCCACTCCTAGACCTAAGGACGGAATTAATACATAATTACAAGAAAAATATACTAACAAAGAGAAACAATTAGTTTACGGACTCGAACGGGTAGACGGCGTGTTTGGTAAATGCTTGCCTTTTACGCCGCAAGTAGTGGGTTCGATTCCCGCCCTGGGGGGCTACCGGCTAAGTCGCCGAACATCGGGATAGTGATCGGCGTTCAAATAAATAAAGGTTAGAAATGATTTAATCAATCGTTAAATAGGGTTCCATGAGCACATGTGACGTCATTAATGGTTCGGAATCGGTTTTGAACGTCGAAGCCTATTTAACAATTGACTGAGTAATTTTTAACCTTTATTTATTTGAACGCCGGTCACTATCCCGATGTTCGACGACTTAGGCGGTAGCCGCCCTGGTGTGCATGAACATGTCTGTTTGTCCTGAATCTGGGTGTAATTATCTATATAAGTATGTATTTACACAAGATAAGTAGTATATTTATTTATTCATTCATACATACAGCTACCATTACAGGTTAAAACCATTTCGATAGTAACGGATTAAAAAAGCAATCTTATGTGACTAAATATACATAACATTAACATCATCAAAATTATTAAAACTATCAGCATTATTAAATTAATCAACATTATTAAAAATGAAATTGTCTTTTAAATTATTATATTAGCCTTAACAAGTGTGGATATCATAATTAATTATATTGTATAGCCTAAACATTATTATAGTGTAATATTGTGATATTGTTAGTTTACCCAATAAAAAAAAAAAAAAAAAAAAAGAAGCCAGTAACATAATGCATACAGAGTTACTCTTGCGAACTGGCTCAGTGAACAAGAAATATGTAATATACCAGTTATCTGGTACATCACATATTATTATACTACTTTTGGCAACAGATGGCCATATGTAAATAATGTCCTAGGATATTGTTATTATTAATTTTAATATTCATAGTATAATACCTTCAGCCTTAGTATTCCTCTCAAACGCGTCCAGATCTAGTACGGAGCAGGAGTTCATGAGTCCAGCTATTGATGTGAAGAAACCGACGTCCTTCTTTTCCTTCAGGTGGTTCAACATGCCCTGCAAGAACGAAAAAGAATGTTTCGTCAACAAAGAACATCAATATAAGATATACTAGCTGTGCCCCGCGGTTTTACCCGCGTTAAACTTTATAAATTATCACTGCTCCTCCCCCGTAGGTGACAGGGTGATAATATGTGGCCTATATGTTGACCCGACCTCTTAGTAATATTCATGCAAAATTTGAAGTTATGGATTAACCTCAAATTTTGCATGAATATTACTAAGAGGTTGGGTCAACATATATGCTACATATTATCACGCTATCACCTACGGAGGAGGAGCCATGATAATTACTTGTAGTTGCAGTACTTTTTGAGTTTAGCCCGGACATACATACAGACAAACAGACAAAATTTCTAAAAACTAAAAAAATTTTGGCTTCGATATCGATTGTAGATCACGCCCCAAATATCCTTTTTAAAAAATGTTCAATGTACAGTTTTGACTTTCCTACGATTTTATTATTCGTATATAGATAGATGATAAAGCAGGACCACAACATTCATACCAACCTATACCATCCCGTGAGTGTCGTAAAAGGCAAATAAGGGGTACACCAGGTAGTGCCACCTGTGTACTAGCTAACCTAACTGGGGTCGCCAACTCACATGACAAGCGCGGTGAATAAGGCAAATCCCTCCAAATGACAACGTCATAGAAACCTTTGGGGGAGGCCTATGTCCAGCAGTGGACATATCAGACTGATGATGATGATAATGATGATAGTGATCCAGCCCGGCTTCGCACGCTTTTGACCATAACTTATATTATAGTAATTATTTTTAAGAGATTATTATTGTACGTTTCATAGAGTTCTCTTCTTTATTTTATACTTAAAATTTAGCCTTCTTTCAGTTAAAGATTTTTTAAACAAGTTAAGTCTTTATGAGATACAAACAAACAAACATAAAATATCAAATCATTTTTCTTTATATATTAATGTTATTTAAGATATAATCTAAAGAGTTTTCTGTAAGGTCGAGATTCGTTCCCTCACTGGAAGTTTTAAATAAAGGCGTTTCGGACCCTGGTGTCCAAGAACCTTTTTGTAAGAATGAAGATTTGTATGGGCGTCTGGATGATCAAGGCACTCCTAAATCAGGTGAGGGGCAAACCCTCCCATGCAATCAAAACAATTAACACTTAACACTTTTTGTCCGACTTGAGATAGAATAGCTTTTTTCAGCTCCTGAGTTCAAACTCAGGAGCTGAAAAAAGCTACTGCTAAATGAACAAAGCTTGTAATTGAGAACACTTGAGAAACCACTGGGAATGCAAAACTCACCATCTGAATATCAATATTACCACCCCTGAGGATGGAGATGCCCAGCTGCAAGGTCTTCATGACCATCTCGCTGGGCACGCCCTTGGACGCGGATATATGCAGCAACACCATCTCAGCCACGCCACGGTCTGCGAGCCGGGTTTGTTGGAATAACAGCTTTTGTTTCTCCATTTCTTGTTCCTACAAGAAAATAATCGGATTTAAACCTTAACCATTAAAATTAAAAATCTACATCAAAACTCTGGCAAATCTAAAATTTTATCAACAGGCGGGAATCGACGGAAATACGAACTATACATATCGAAGGATGAAATTTACGAGTTCAATTGCTAACACCTTTCCGAAGGATGGACATAGATGGCATTTATTGGCTTAGTTCTGTTTTAGTGATTTTGCAGTTCTATGTATGCCCTGTTCTTTACATAGGAGGTTTATTAGGAAAGAATTCCCAGCATTGGCGGCCGACTAAAATTTTAAATTTATGATTTCCTAGTTTAAGTATATATTTATGCTTACATTGGTATTCTCTATAATTCACGGCAGGTAATAGGCAAAAACAGGAACGTAATATAATAAAAATTATGCATATAAAAGTATTCTTACCATCAACAAATCCATTGTTTTCTGCGTGTAACATGATTTTGTATTTATTTTCATAATTTATTTTCAAATTGATTAATATTTTATAATTAGTGATATATAGACTTTATACGACGTAATTTTACATTTCAAAAAAAATATATCAATCAGCTTTTAAAAAGATTACAGTTTCCACAAGAAACACTTTGCATTAATCTCAACTTTAACGACTACGAAATAAGATTCAACTCACGTGGATACTAGCGCGGCCTTCTTCCTCGCCTTCCGCTTCCCCACCTCCCTCTTCCTCTTCCTCACCTCCTTCTTCCTCCTCTTCTCCACATGACCTGGCGATGATGTGTGCGTACGACATGTAAAGTGGATCTTCCTGTGAATATAGAGACATATGTATTTTTTGTTATTAGGACGAGTTCTACCTTTTTACCTATAAACAGTATAAAGGCTCTAAGCAATGTTGCTCTGATACGGCCCGGGGAATCTCTACAACTCTCTTAGATCCCACAGCAAGTTAGTCATAAATAAACAAAAAAAGGAGTAGTAGTTGTAGAAGGTACTTTCAAAACTTCTCTCGGGCAAAACGGGAGACATAATGATATGAAGAGCCTTAGAACGAGAGAATTGTAACTAGAGAAGCCAACTGCAAAAGCACTAAAGATATATTTTGAACTATAGATCTGTCCCCAAATGCGAAAAAAGTTTAAGTAATTTCTCCCCCTAGTTTAAGCTATAAAGGAACAAATCAAACTCATTGTCTACGATTTGGGTACAACAAAGAACTAATTGCTGATAAAACTGATATTTTAAGGATATTTTAAGTGAGCTGTTATCTTGATTCTAATAGTATTTAGTTATGCCAAACCGCTTATACGCACGGAAATTTCCTCGTTGCTACAAGATCAGTATAATAAACTATTCCAGATATTGGATGCTATACATATGGTTGGATGTCTGTACTGATTATATTAAAAAAGTAAAAGGGAAATATTACCTGCAAAGCTCCGGACCTCTCCGTCATAGCCCCGCGACAGAAGGTAGTTACTAGTTGTGTCAGAGGATCTGGTTTTCCTTCTTCTTCTACCGCATCACTCTTCTTCAGTTCTGCGTCTTCGAATGATTGCTAGAAAATAAATAATTAATATTCACATACTCGAAAGATTGTATAAAGGATTTGTACACCTTCTGCTACCTTCATCAGGTTATTTTCAATTCTGGTCCATTCAACGCGATTTGTGTTGAATGGACCAGGTTGCTTGGATGAGATCGCTTCTAGCGATAAGGCCGCCAATTGCATTAAAATAATATGATTTACTTGTTTGGAACCATTGTTTTGTTTTACTAATTTTTGCAATAAAGTTTACATATCTTCGTTCAGTAATGCGTAAGAATTCTATAATCATGATAGAGATAAAGCTATAATCTTTAATTTCGCCAACGGCAGCTTAATCTCTTCATGTAAAGTGAATTTTCAATGCAGTATTTGTATAGAACACAATGCTAAGTAGTACTTACAGTTAAGTCTTCTATCATGACTTCTTGTCCCACGTTCTCCTCTTCCAACCACAGTTCGTAGTACGTACGAGCGAATATGTTACAAGCTCGATGTCTGCAAGTTATACAAGTTTTTTTACTACAATTCCTTTATTGACCATAGAAGCCGATCATCAGACATTCTCGCACAAAGTGGCGAGAATTATCGAACATGATTTTTCTTTGTTTTTTTTTTTGTACAGTTAGTTTTTAAACAGTTCTTTCATATTAGCATCTATAGAGAGTGCTCATTTTACGTTCGATTTGTGACTTAAGTCTTGTGTCAATTAATATAATTAATATATTAATCACCTAACACTGTTTATATGAGATTATAAAATTGAGAAAAACTGTTTGTCGCGAACTACTTTTCGTCAAACGCGTATCGGTTCATATTGACAACTGTGCGAAAACGTCATTCTTCTAATGGTCAACTTACAAAATTAAATTCTTAGCCGCGGCAGCGGCAGCCGAGCGCCAGATCCTCTCTATTTAATTTTCTAACAATATTATGAGTTGAAGTATATTCTTAGTAAGATGTAAAGTTGTAGTTATGGGAAGTAACCGTTTTAAGAACTTGTCATTATGAGAAGTTGTCGTTACGGGAAATTAACATTTTAGAACAGTTGCCCTTTTCACACTATTGTCGTTATGGTCCAGTTGTCCATATGAACCAAAACTTAGATCGCACGCAGATCTGTTTGCAGTCTAGCGCCGCTCACTACTCCCAACGGGCTTATGATTTTGAATGCGTTGCCTTAAGGCGTCATATATCAAGTCAAATGAAACACCGAAAAAATTTTGAACGACAGCGTGTGCCGAAGCCATACAAAAGCTAGGCTTGTTTCTAATACCTACCTGCTCAACTTGTATAGGTGCAAAGACCTTAGGCAAGCGATAGCAGCTCGCTTTCTGGCCGCACACAATACTCGCTTCCAGTTGCTTTTGCGCTGTCGAGGCTTGGTCGCCTAGTTAGTTCCACGCAGCATGCACAATAATTTGTTCAAATATTATAACTATTTAAAGACTACATTGGGTCAGTCGGCATTTTTAATAATTAAAGCTTTACCACCATAAGGATAGGCTCCATTTTTTATTTATTTCTTAACTTTCAAAATTATAATTGATTCTAGAAATGCCCGATTTTTATAATGCCTATGTCAATAAAAGTCTGATTCTTATACTTACTAACTCTATTCTAGATATTACTGTTGTATACTTTTTTTTAAATAAAATAGCAAGACAAACGAGCTTTTGGTATCACCTGATGGCAATTGATTACTATAATGATATTGGGAAATAAATAAGAGACACTAATAATAAGTACCTAACCATTTTTTATAAAATATCCACAAATTTTAATTTATATATAAATAAAGCTTTATTTTAGATGTAATAAAATCAATAGGAAACCAAAAGAAAAGTTATGAAAATATTTACTACTTGTTGAGATGTAAAACCTCTAGATTTACTAACGAGTTAGTAATATGAATGTATATAATACTACATACATACATTCTGAATCAGAAAATATGTTAATTTATGATTAAATTCCAATAATACATCGTTAAGATTGTTTAATTTAAACATAAATAACGGCTTCTATTAAATATCACTTAGTTTAGCTTTAAAATAAACTAAACACTTTTGGTTTATTTTCAGAATCAGGCATTTTAAGAAATAGACATTACGATATAGACAAATATAATATCATAAATGCACACTCGAGCCACACATAGATCCTTGGCAACGAATAGGCTACGTACAGCCTTCGTATCGGTACATACAAACTGTTCTCTTAAGAGTTAGAAAAAAACAACATCTAATCCTCAAGTTAGTTAAGTCACTCGCATGCCACAGATAATAACATTTATCACACAAAAGACCTTGGCAGCGAATGCAGTGAGGTCTGCCTGAAACAGGCGATTACAGCGCGCTTCCTCTGTATCGACACCACCGAACGATACACATTTTTACTCATTTGTTGAGGATGGTCGATCTAGTAAATAAAATATTTCAATATAAATAAAAATAATTACTAAAAACCTCTAGTATCTAGGATCTACGAGGTAACATCGCCAGCTTTTTGAGTACTTTGTTCACGGACGTAAACTTCGCCCAAGTTTTTAGAGTTCGGTACCCAAAGTGGCGTATAACGCAACCCTAGTACTGAGCCTCAGCTATCCGTATGTCTACACACGTCATACTACATACGGCATACGGTATACGATATAAGGACCCGTAATACGTAGACAGTTGAAATTCTTCGCTCAAACCACAAATTATATGAATAAAATATCAATTAGAGGTGCCCTTAAAAAAATATCATCATTGTGACTGCAAGTCAGAGTAACTTAAACGGTTTGTACACAATAATTATAATCTTTCCTACTTCTACTATCTCCATGATTTGATATAAAGTTGGAATATTATTTGTCATCTCCATTTCATGAACACACATTATATAAATGAATGTTTTTTCACTAGAGTTTAATATTGTAGCATCAGCAAGTCCACTGGAAGATATTGATCATTAACCAGTGGTGTGTAAAGGATGATGCATGATATTACAATATTTTACTGGTGGCACACTACCAGCCACTTCTTTCCAAATATGACTGGTCTATTCATCAGTAGTCTGGAAGACATTGGTATTTTCCGAGGAGACCACCTAATGTACGTTAGAATATAAAAACCTATAACATACATATATAATAATGGTGTGCAAAAAGTATACGTATCAATTATCTTCTATTATAAATAAAATATTATTATATATACACTAACAACTACCGGCTTTTCATTTGACTATTTCCTTGCCCAAACATAGGCTGTCTGGAAGCGATCGCTACAAAGCGATAAGATAGCCGATAGTACCGAATATTGAATGATAGTATCGATACAGATACGGGTAAAAAATTTGTTGTCGGTCTCGAATAATAATATTAGTATTTTAGAAAACCATAGAACCGTCTTCATAGTTCTGCTTAAATATATAAAATATTTTCCATCGAATTATAAAACGGAGAAATAGCGTATTATAAATACAAAAATAACATAGTCGAATTGATAACCTCCTTCTAAAATAGACATAACAGTACTCACCATATGCAATCCAAACAGAACTTTACTCATAGCAACAATCCTCTCAACAGTATCGTCAATGATCTTGGCCTTGTTCTCCGCGGTCTCTACGGTAATATTGGTCTTGCTCTTAGAGCCCAGTTTGCTGTACAAATAGTGCTGCCAAGACATCTCATCCGCCGGGTCGATCTTGTCTGGTAGTGTGAGTTGGGTCTTCGCGAATTCCGCTACGTCTTGCTCGGACATTTTCTGTAAAATTCCATCTGTTAGTATTTGTCTAGAACATTACAACGTCGGCGCAGGCGACGGAGGAGGTGAGGGGCGCGGGGCACTGCGTCACCGTCCGCCACGACAGACACTCGCGGATCACTATATTTTTACGTTCTGATTATTCGTAATACAGATTTTATCCTGCTAAGGACTTCCGTACACTCCCAAGCAGTATTTAACCACTTCAATTTTTTGTTTGATCTGATTTACTTCTGTAATTATCTTATAAAGTTTAAATCACGATGAAATTAAAAAAAGTAGGTATGCCTGGTAGTTCGTCTATCCTGTACGGTGGCAAATCTTATAGACACTGACCATAAGTTTGGTTTTTGTAGTCCGCCTTAAAGACCGTCATTTGCATGAGATCTATAGATGTTCGGTTAGCAGTAGTGGCGGAAGGCATTGTTGGCGGCGTAGGACAGTAGTACACAAGTATACATGACCTCGCAGACCAAGGACATTGAGTCACCGGAAGTTAAGTAACCAATGAGGCTTCATGTGGTACATAGCCATCCGATTCAAACGCGGGTTCCGCAGATAAATTCATGTATCTTATTTATTTAAATTAAGTTATTTGATACATATAAAAGTTGATTCCTGCTTGAAAAATGACTTGCGCATCCATGTACTCGAGCCTTGTAATACAAATTTCGGCCACGACCAAGAATCACTGTGTAACAAGCAGTTCTAAATGGATCAATAAATAGTAAAGAATAATTTCTACGCATTGGACTATATATAATAATGCACAGATTATTTATGTTGAAACTTATCTTAATCTAACTAATCTATCTTTCAACAGTATCACACCAATGAAACCGTCATCAATGCAACCTATGATCTAATTAGTCTAATGCTGTAGAAAAATATGCGTCTTCAATGTCATGCTAAAACGGCTTGAGTACCTTGAGAAATCTGTCCTTGCAATGTTGCACCAGCTCCTGCTCCCTTCCGGCGAACAGGTTGAGTCCCACCGGCAGTAACCTCTTGAGACACGCTACCATCAACGAAGCCTGCACCTCCTTGTCTTTGTCACGCTTCTTGTCACGATGCTTTTTCTTTTTCTGTTACCAATATTATTTTATTAGGAACTAGATAATATAAAATTTAGCAGAGGATTGGCCGTATTCAAAAGTGTTGAAAACCAGAATGACTCCTACACATATTCAAACAGTGTTAAATCTTAATTATTAACATGTAATAAAGTGGCAACCCTACTGTACATAAGTTATAGCTGCATGATGTCTATGGAAGAGTCTTCAATTATCATGTTTTCATGTTCCAATTCTGCGTTTTCTAAATCTAACTAAAATTGAGTCCGATTCTGACTTGGACTCAAAAATACCTAGCTTGCTGCGACCTATTGAACCAATTGAAGGTTTACATAAGATTGGTTTGACTAGGGTTGCAACTACCATATCTGTTCCGTAAAGGAAAGACAGGACTTGTATTATTATAGCCTTTATGCAATACCAAGTACCTAAACACCCTAACATCATAGATAAATAGAATGGTTTCAACACTTTGAAATACAAAATACGACGCCATTTTGTAACAGACGGAACTTAGCGGGTGTTCAGCTAAATAATGAATTTTAAAGTGATAGTGCTAAGCAGTCATAATCATTATTTAAGAGGATAAAATACTGAAATAGAACAATATAGTATATGTGAATCGTTCCTATTCGAATACCAAGAATATGAGAATTTTAAAAAAGTATCTTTCGGAGATGAATTATTGAAATATTGTTCGTGAATCAATCAAATTGATAAAAAGATCGATCAAAACAAGAAATACAAAATTGGATGTGAAATAAAGAAGTCAAGCCAATCGATCACTTTTGAATAAAATTGAAATATATAAGTAAGTAATTCTAGTAAAAGGCACCAAAATCAACGACACCAAAAATAGTCTGCAGTTTCGTAGAAGCTTAAAATACTTCTCACGTTTAACTGGAGGCCAACCATAAGATCCCATCGACTGGTACAGTTAAATATGTCACTGGTAACGTTATCCATATAAATATTTATGATATGAAGAAAATCCCTTGAGGTACTCATCAGCATCTATTAATATATATATATTAGTTGTTTAAATCTCAAATAAATATATAACTCAAATCTTTACAACTTATACAAAAACAGCATTTTATCGCCCTCATATATTTTTATAATGTAAACATGTTAACTAATTTCTATCTATGATAAAATGTCAAAGACTCTATTTATACTAACAATCATTGAATCAATTATATTAAACGAGTTGTCTCTGTGAACTTCGTAGCGCCCTATTCTTTTCCCGTCAATACTAATTAAAGTCTAATATTTGAATAATTACTTTAATGTATTGTAATGTACAACATTTTTCGTTTTTCCTCTTGGAGAGAAAACAAACAGCGCTGAAGAAACAACGTCTCAGTCTTCGTTCTCATTCGCACATTCACTCTTCTGATATATTTTTCTATAAAAACCTTCTCCTGACAATAACGAACACACAAAAGAAGATTTATCCAAATTCGTACTTGTGATTGGTGATTAATTTTTATTTATATATATTAATTTACAGGAGCATAGAGAAATACTTTTAAGTTGAAATTCATTGTTTAAAATAAACAGTTTCTTCCAGCTTTTATAAGAAGTAACGATTGTATACATTTTTACCATTTACGAATGAAGTTATAACAAAACCAAAACAATACCAGTCTCGTATTTAACAATATCTGTCAGAATCCCAGGGTTACAGCTCTGAAAAGAAAACATAAGAAACAAAAACAAACAATCACCAAAAAAAAATGGTATCAATCAACTGTGGCATACGCAGTACATAGTAAAGAGGATTGATAGTGGATAGAGTAAATCAATATTGCACATGACACTCAACCTGTAGTTCCTCCTCTGTTAGCTGAAGCAACTCATCTTGCATACTTACGATTGCTTTCATCTAGAGACCAACCAGTATATGTTAATACTAAGAATTTCTAAAATCTTTAATATCATAAAATAGTACAAAGTCCCCCAGAAGAAAATAATAGAGATTTAAATTTAAATATTGTCATAAAAACATTCATAATTCATTTTTCATCTTAATAAAAAATAAGTAAGCCGTACAGTACAGACTTCGCTTGAAACTTATGTTGTCTGATTAGTTAATAGTTATTTGACAGTTTCTAGCCACATTGATTATTATTTGAAGAAATAATTAAAAATGAGCAACATAAACACACATAAAGCTTCTTTTTTTATTTGATAATTAGGCAAAAATAACCCAAAAGGGTTAGTTTTGGAGTGGCACTTAAACCGGTAGGATTTGGGTGTGTCATTTAAAGTACACCATTTTGTCTTAGTAAGCAGTAAACGGCTAATAATTATAGCGAAGCGAAATATTCGTTCAAAACTGAAATAAGCTTCAACAACTGAAATATTATATATCTGGCGCATTTTTATAGGAATCACCAGATTTATTACGAAAAATATCTTTACGCTAAATTTTATTCCCATCGCAGTTGCAAATAAAGCTCATACAAAAATGTAAGCTAAACAGTTAAAATGAAATCAAAACACTGAACGAATGAGTGAATGAATTGAATGGATACCTTGCCGCCGGCCTGAGGCGTGCCATCGACTACTGCTGTCACTCTTCTCGTAGCTGTTGGCATGATCAGCACCTGGGTCAGATCATATGGTTTACGAGCTAATGAACATTTAATGAATGATCGTCCCAAGAAGTTCTTCGGCAACAGGACGGGAGTGAATGAGACACGTTTACTAATTACGATTTGAATTGTGCCATTTAGAGATTTTACGTCATCAAGCTTTGTCATCTGTACGTTTTCTATTATTTCGAATTAGATTTCTTAATTCTACTAGCATAGGTTTCCCATCACGAGCAGTAGCAATTGGAAATGAATGAATTTATGATTGAATGAATGGAATTATCTAAATTAGACATTAGGGAGGACTTTTTGAAAGTAAATATATTCTTTTATATTCCATTCTTCGGTCTAAATATCTTTAAACGTTCGATCTAGAAATAAAAAAGTTTACAGTAAGTATAGTAGAAACAAAGAATAGATTATTATCCACCACAAACCCACAGATGACAAATCACGATCACATAGAAGCTCTAAGATGTGAACAATATGTTATACACAAAACTACTGTAGAATAATACCCGACTATTCGGGTATATAACTTCACAATGGACATTTTACACTCAAAAATAGTTATAAACATCACATATTTGTACGTAAACATGATGATAATTTGGTTAAATTACATTTCACAATAGACAATTAAGATATTTCACATTCTTTTATAGACACAACTAAATAATTCACAAAACATTTAAATATTGACCCAACACATTTGTAACGCTACTAAAAATACCATATCTATGAGACGTTGTCAAAGGCATGTAAAATCTGGCATAATTCGGAGTCCGTAGTCACGATAGAAAAGAGAAAAAATAGAGCTAATCTATCAAAATCATTATTAAGCCTCATGCAACTGGGCAGAAAGAGTTACTTGGTACTAGCTTGTGGCATGTTTACTTGAATTTTGATTTGCAATTTTGTTATGCACGCAGTAGCGTGCATAACAAAATTCCTTGAAACTGAATTTAGGGCAAAAGGAAATTATAATGAATTTATTACTGAGGTAGTCATGAACTAATATGACTAATAGAAAATTAAATGGTTAGCTTATTAGATTACTCACGCTTACTGCTTAGTCACCCACAACCATTTATGATGAAATGGCCAATAGTAAGTAAACGAGGCAAAAGAGGTGTGCAAAGATCGTGACAATGGGAATCCGTTGCCTCCACTTACGCTCTAGGAAACAGGCGTGAGTCTATGTACGAATGTCAATTCTGGTGATAATGGAAACTATGTATTTGTAAATACTCCAGTAAAATTTATGATGAATTAATTAGATATAGCTGATAAATAAATACACAACTAGTAAATAATTTAATTTGTGCCTGAAACTGTTATAAATTACGAATAATTTCCTAGGACTTAATAAATAATGCCAGATTTCACATGGCTTGTGAATAACGTAAAATTCCCTTGTGTGTCACAAATTTGTTTATAGTCTTAATCTTACCATGTTGTCGATCTCGTTAGCAGATATAAAGTTCTGCTCCTCCTTCAAGAAGTACTGACTCTTCGACCAGATGTTGAATATTTCAGCCACGTGGTTGTACAGTTCTTCCGCCTCTGTTTGTTTCAAATATATTCTGTTATTTTTCTACTTATGTTATATACTTAGATTCAGTACTATAATTAATATGATATATACAATATTACTATCACTGAAATTATGATAAATTGCGATGCTGGTAGAATTTTTACTATGATGGTTTGATTCAGCCCCGATAAGATACAATCAACGCAACGCCTTTCCCTGATTCAGCAACAATTTGTCGATTTCGGGCCACTTATCCTATTTCTTCATTCAGAAAAAGACAGAAAATGCATTAAAATACTTTTTGTTTCGACTTGGTAATCAAACTTCACTATCTACAGTTGAACATGCTACCACTTAGAGTTGATTAATTTATAATATCCTCGTTTTGTTAATAGAAAGATTTGAATGTTTGTGAAACTTGATTATATATTTTTTCAATTGAAGCCTTTTTATCTTAGTAAGATAGTTAGCGAGTGCATTCTGTAAGATTCGCAAATACATATTGTCACCGACCTGTAACATTGTTCCTGAGCCAATGATTCCTCTGAAGATCCACATACTTGATAAGTAGAGGATAGAATGAATAAATATCACGAACAAGTAGTTGCCAATCTTCTTGGATCTGGGACTCCACTTGTGAAGTATCGTCGGTTGATGACTGAAAAATGAAATTTACAATGAGTGCATTTTTAAACCTAAAGGCATACAAAATAAGTGGTATGGCCCGTTGCTTGGTATATAGCCGTTGGCCGAGATATCGGACACAAAAGAAATATATCTGAATTTACCTTATTTGACTCTTAGGATTAATATTGGATTTGCCACAATATTTAAATTATTTTATTAAATGACGTTACCTCCTTGAAACCTTTCTATAACGAGAAAGCACTTCCGTATCCGTCGAATTATTTACAATTTCATTCCTTTTTACCAATATATATATCCGGTCCAGTGGCGCCACCTGGCGGCGATGCGGCTTTTTTAGTTTCGTAAAATAAGCAGCGCCATTTTGTAGTCATTGGCGTTTTAGTACCCGTCGAGGCAACACGTGCACCGCAGCTCTGCTCTGTCACTGTTGCCAAGCTCATAAAAAGTGAAGTGTATATCAGTGTACCTACTTTATACAAAGTATAATACCGCAGTAAGTCATTCCTTTCTTTTTTTGTTTCAAATACTGTTTAACATTATAAATGTGTGATCATATTTTAACGGTTTTTCCGTTCGGATCACTCACTACGATGCTTTGAAGCATTAAATGATTAAAGTAATATATTCCTAACAATAGTGGACTAGAAAAAATATATTTCATTGTTATAATGTGTTTTTCGGCAGTAAATACTTGCTAACCGCTTGAAAATTGAAAATGGTTTATATTTCATAACTATTCAAATCAAATCACTTTGTATTGTTTTAAATTTTGCCCGATATGGTTAGACCACGAATTTAAACGTATTATCGATTTAAATTGCTACCTACCCTAGCTTTATTAGTCTGAGTAGAATAGAACAAAAGCCTACCTACGTATATTAATCTTTTGACGCGTTTTTTCTCTTAGTCATGGAAAACTCTGACTTGACTCGTGACGCCGAGCCCGTGGCTACTGCCGGCCCAAGCGGAATGAGCCGCAAGCGAGATCTGAGCAGCGACAGTGGTAGCAGTTCAACGAGCAGCAGCTCTACGAGCTCCTCTGCCTCTGGTACGAAGAGGACAAAGAAGTCTCGCCGCCGTCGCCATCGTAAACGAAGTAGGCGCACTAAATCGAACCAGTTGATGGACATGCTTTTCAAAGAGGTAGGCGAGCTTAAAAAGCACATTTTGACATCAAATACGGTTGATACCGCTTGCGCGCAGGACAATATTTCCGTTTGTTCGGCTATCAGTGGCGATTTATATCAATTGCATCATGTTACTGATGAGCAATGTCCTAATTATGATTATCAAGATATAAACCCAGATTTCACATTTGAAATCGAAACTAAATTAAAAGAACCATCTGTCCCAAAAACACCTGACGCTTATTTAAAAATGCTTACTGAAGTCCAACGCTTAGGTAGTACATCTTGGGCAGAAGTAAGATATGCCGATACACAAAAAGTATATAACCGCACTCCAGGTTTCATAGACTTGGAAACAAACGAAGAGGTGAAAACATATGATACCTTACGTCATCTGGTTAATGCTGATAAATCTTATGCCGCAATAACATATTGCATACTTAAACAAAAGGAATCATTGCAAAATAATATTCGTAGTCTTCTCTCTTGGGCTAAAAGTAATGAGATTAATTATGAAAATTTAAGTATTAAGGTAGATGAACTATTCCAAAAGAGTGAGTTGAACAAAACCACTTCAGATCTTTTACAGCTTGTATGCGGCCATAGAGCTGAAAGCATTGAAATGCGTAGGGAAGCTATTACTAGTAAAGTTCGAGACCCACTTGTTAAAGTTGTATTAAAGAAAATACCCCCCTCCATATCTCACTTATTTGATTCTGAACCTTTTACCACGGCATTAGAAAAGGCAGGTGGGGTCCGTAAAGCTTTTTGGCCCGCCAAATCAGATGACTGTAACAAAAAGTCTAATCTGCCCACTCGCCGCCCCTCGCGGGGGCCAGGCATTAACAAAACAGTTCCATCGCGTGGAGCTCAGTACAATAGCTACTATGAAGCTACGCATATGCCACCATATGCCTTTACCAACCCACCCTCGCGGGGTGGATACAATTTGTCTTCGAATGTCCAGGTTCCGATAAACCATCCGAACACAAATATTAGAGGGTCATTTCGTAACAGAGGCTCGCGGCCCGAACGGCATGGTAACAGAGGGCATGCAAATACAAAACGTTTTCGAGGCAACGAAAAAAGGCAGAAATTTTGACTCCCAACATTTCCGGGCAGGCCAATTAGCACAACACCAGTTGCAATGGAGGGAAATGGGTGCACCAGAAATAATCTTAAATTTGATTCAGGGGTATCGCGTACCCTTCACCCAAAAGCCTCCACTAGTTTACCCAAATGTAAACAAAGGTCCTCTTCACACACCTGCCTCACAGGTGATGTCAATGATTATCAAAAAAATGAAAAAGCAAGGTGTTTTGGAAGCGGCTCGTACTTCACCAAGCTTTATATCCCCGCTATTTCTGGTGCCAAAACAGGATGGTTCAGCCCGGCCAATATTCAATCTGAAAGCGCTAAACAAATACGTGAAAACAGAATCCTTTCACTTGATAAATATGTATCGTGTCCCAGACTTTCTGCAGCCACAGGACTGGATGTGCAAAGTCGACCTATCACAAGCATATTTTCATTTACCAGTTCAAAAGTCACACAGACGGTTCCTACGTCTAATATACAATCAAGAATTGCTAGAGATGACTTGCCTACCGTTCGGGCTATCTACTGCCCCGAAAACGTTTTCCATACTGACAAATTGGATTGCCCAAATATTAAGAGAAAAATGGAACCTAAGGGTCATAATATACTTGGACGATTTCTTAATCGTGCATCAAGATGCTCACATATTAAAAGTTCAGGTGAAACTCGCAATACAAATACTACAGAGATTAGGCTGGGAAATAAATTTCGAAAAATCTGTATTAAGCCCTCAAAGGAGCCTAACATATTTAGGCATTCTCTGGCGACCATGGGAAAATCTCAAATCCCTCCCAGACGACAAGGTCGCTGTAATTCTCAGGAAGGTGAATGTACTACTAATTCAAAAACAAGCAACGATAAACGAGTTACAAAGTCTAGTAGGCCTCCTGAATTTTGCCAGTTTTGTCGTTCCACGAGGTCGACTCTATCACCGGCAGTTGTTAAAGTTCATGAACTCTCTACCAAAACAATCGCTAAAACGTTATGCTCTACCAAAAAATGTCCTAGAGGAGCTAATTTGGTGGTCCCTCAATTGCCGGTCGTCAAAACCTTTACATTATCCCCATCCGGTGAACTTCCTAGTAACCGATGCGTCGGATATAGCTTGGGGGGCACAGCTGAACGATTTAGCTCTCGCAGGGACTTGGTCACAAAAGGAACAAGCGCTGCACTGCAATCAGAAAGAGATGCTGGCCATATTATATGCCCTTCAGAGTCAAATTCACCTACTCTGTCACAGTTCAGTACTAATTCAATGCGACAACAACACTGCTGTCGCTTATCTTCAAAAAGAAGGCGGAACAAAATCAGTACCTCTATCGGAAATAACATACAAAATTTTAGAATTATTAGACCAGCATCAAGTACATTTCAACATACAGTACATCCCAGGGAGGTACAACATACATGCCGACCATCTGTCACGTCGCCAAAAAGTCCCAGAATGGCATCTTCTACCTGCCGGCGTGCAAAAAGTGTTCGCCAAATGGGGCACTCCGATGATAGACCTATTTGCCTCGGAAAACGCTCATGTAGTGAACAATTATGTGTCACGAGATCTGAAAGACCGACAGGCCCTATTCCGAGACGCATTCAGTGTTCCATGGAACTACCCACTGGCGTGGGTGTTCCCACCACCGTTCTTAATTCCCAAAGTTCTGTCTCACCTAAACCGGTCGACAGGCACATACTTACTAGTAGTACCTCGGTGGAGGAGGGTCTTTTGGCGCGCAGATCTCAGAGCCCGAGCACTTGCAGCACCCCTAACTCTGACAAATCTAAACAAACATCTAGTCGACACATCAACGGGGCGCCCGCCTCCAGCAGTCGAGAACATAATTCTAGAAGTTTGGAAATGTGGGGGTGGTCTGAGGCGGTGAAAAAATGGAATACGGAACAGCTGTCCTTACTGAGAAGTTCTTGGCGTAAGTCAACATTAAAAACTTACGAGATAGCCTGGAAGCGATGGACATTATGGTCACAGGCTAATGACGTCGATTCGTCAAACCCTACAGGCTCCCAACTAGCTCGATTCTTATCAGATTTGTATTTAATCAATAAATTATCCTACAATACAATACTTCTTCATAAGTCTGTTGTATCTACGTTGTGTAATGTAGAAGGCTCAAGTAAACTAAGCTCTCACGTTCTTGTAAAACATATTCTGAAATCGATCGCTCTCCAAAATCCAAAGAACTCTAAGCCGCCCATATGGGACGTTAGTAAACTTTCCGCCTTTTTAAGCAATTGTACTATAGATAATAATAATATATTTCAAACATCACGACATGCGGCAATATTATTACTACTATGTTCGGGTCGTCGTATCCACGACTTAACCTTACTAAGAGTAGATCCTGATCATTGTATTATATTGGATGATAATATAATTTTTTGGCCTGAATTTGGATCAAAAACTGACAGTAGCACTCACAGACAATCTGGTTGGAAACTGCTGTCAAACGCAACTAACCATAATCTTGATCCTGTATACTGGATAAAAAGAACAATTGTTTTGTTGGAAAATAGGCAAAATATTTCAGAATCATGTAATCTTTTTATTACGTTAAGAGGTCTGCCTAAACCAGCATCCCGTTCAATCATTGCGGGATGGGTAAAAACTTTATTTAAAGATGCAGGCATAATTGCCCCTCCGGGTAGTGTCAGATCAGCCGTAGCATCCAAAAGTTGGATAGAAAATCATTCCATCGATGACATATTAGCCCGTGGAAATTGGCGATCAGCAAATACGTTCCAAAAATTTTATAAACGCGAAGTGATAAAATGTTCTGATTCACAAAATATAACGAAATGCTTCAATCCGCTTAGTTAATCTTCTCTAAGATATCTTATGTGTTACATTCTAATTAACTTTTTGAAGTTGTTATTATTCTTACATTATTGATAATTGTAAAATTGGTAATGATTTAACACCACAAAGAATTACATGTATATATGAAAGATTATATGTAATAATAAACCATAAGAATACGAGTTAATTGTAATTTTATTATTAAAATCCTTATCACATTGGCGTTCTTAAAGTTCCAAGTGGCGTCACCAGGCGATAACAAACAGATCTCGTTATAGAAAGGTTTCAAGGAGGTAACGTCATTTAATAGCAGCGTTTTACCTGAAATAAAACGCATATTAAATTACTTACCTCCTTGAAACCTTTAATTTAATTTCTGCCTGGTGTTATTATTATAAAGCCAATGACTACAAAATGGCGCTGCTTATTTTACGAAACTAAAAAAGCCGCATCGCCGCCAGGTGGCGCCACTGGACCGGATATATATTGGTAAAAAGGAATGAAATTGTAAATAATTCGACGGATACGGAAGTGCTTTCTCGTTATAGAAAGGTTTCAAGGAGGTAAGTAATTTAATATGCGTTTTATTTCAGGTAAAACGCTGCTATTATAACAATATTTAAATGTTCAAATTAGTACTGATTCGTACCGATTTTTGTTTAAATTAATAGTAGATTAAATATACTGACCTAAAGTCAGTTCATGTGATTTACATCTTACTCGTGCTTGTTAAAAATAAACTAGCACATAACAATTCTAGAACAATTGGTTACTACTTAGACTATTTTACAAAATTATTTAAAATTTAAAATCTTACTAGATAACTTCAGCATTATGATTTGCAAAAAGGTGTAAGAAACGGTGCTGCAAGACAAAAGGTGTAGCTAAAATCTTAAACAAATAGAATATTTACCTTTATGAACCCTCTCAAGCTCTCTTCTTTATGGAACATATTGTCGGTCCTCTTCCTAACCCTCTCAGCTAGAGGCAAGAAGGAATCTCTCAACAATTCTTCTGAGCTGTTGATAATGATCTGTTGCGTGTAAGTAGCAATGCGCGTCATCCAAGGCGCGTTCTCATTGCCAATGTTTTTCTTGATCAGTTTGAGAACGTTTTTGAGGAGTTGGTTCATGTGTTCTGCCGTTACCATGGTCACGTGGTTTCTAAAAGGTCAAATTAAGTTAATTTATACAAACAAATCAAACTATAACGATTCAGAATTACTATACGGACTGAATATTTCAACCTAGACTGGTCATCAATTCAAACATCTTTAGAATAAACAAAAGTAAAACTGGATCATTATGTTTAACATCGAAAGTAGTAGTTGGTATTTGTAAGTAGGTGGTAGTCGTAAGTAGTTGGTGGCAACATTTTATAATTAGGTAACGCTGCAAGTTCATAAGATGCGCTTATTCGATGTCCACTCCTGTGCAAAGACATCCTTTATTTACCACGTTTTTTCTATTGACTACCTGTTGAGATCAAGATTGGAAAATAGTTTAATTTAACCCATTCTATAACTTTTTTTATATATATGAGGGCGACAAACAAGCAAGTGGGTCACCTGATGGTAAGTGATCACCGCCACCCATGGACAATCACAACACCAATGAATTGCGGGTGCGTTGCCAGCCTTGAAAAGAGTCCGCAAACAATAGTTGCTGACCCTCCCCATCCCCACCCCTATGAGCTCTGGCGCCCTTTCTCACACTCAGAAACACAATATTAAATTATTAAAGTGTTATCTGCGTTTTTAAAATTTATAGTGCATTTAAACTTACCCGCCAGTAGGTGTAACATTATCAGGTCCCTGTGCCCACCAGAAGGGTAGGTAGGAACACAATAAAGGCAACACCACATCGATAATGTGTGGCGCCTCATTATAAGTCTTGTCTGACTCGACAAATTGGTCAACCTCGCCCAAGATTGTTTCTAGTGTTGGCATGCACTGTTCCATTTTTTGCATGATGTCTGTAATAAAATTCAATCAGTAAGTTAACAATACTTAGATACATCATATCGTTCTACCAGTAATGTTAAGAAAATTGACATTTGGGTTGTGAAATGAAAAATATGTAAGCACGGGTACTAAATCTACAAAGCAATTTCTAGGTAACTGAACACTGAATCAAAAATATTGCAGTATGGTTACAAAATATATTAATGTCAATACCTAGCATTATTATCAAGATTTTCTCACTAATTTGAACGAATTAAAATAATACATTGTGATTGTTAATCTGTAGCAAAAATATACATTTTATAATAATATGAGTGTAAAATATTTTCGGGTATAGTTCATTAGGTCATACCGATCATGGGAAAAAATAATTTAGATTTTGCGTAATGGGTATAGCAATGTGCCAAAAAGAAGTAATGATAGGAAATCTTCTGTTACCTTGAGCTTCCAGAGAGTGGTCAGCGATTCTGTTAAGGAGTGAAAACTGATTGTGTTTGTTCAGATGAGGCTCCAAGAAGGCAACAGGGAAAGTAGAACTGAAGGCACCCAAACATGAACCCTGTGAAGAAATACAAAATTGATATTTTTTGTGAAATAAATGATTCTGGTTCTGAAAAGATTAGATGTAATATGATAATTTCAGTTGATGTCAGATCATGATCATGATAATGTTAGATTTCCAAGTGGACCAGGACCAACTACGCACGGCACTTTATATTGGATAATGTACAAAGTTACGTTACACACAAATACACTTCCTGTAGTAGTATGTGAGTGATACATACTCTGAAAGTATGACATTAAAACACATCCGTAAAAGCCTTTATATGCCTTCACTTGGCATGCGGTTGTAAAGTAAACAACTGAGATATTTTCTTGACAGAAAAATAACAATGCTAAAATTTGCCTAGAACTTTTATAGATGGACACGATGTTCTTACACCTATTCACACTTTTTTAATGCGGGGCTAGTCCCTCCCTCTTACCCACCACTGCAAATCCTGTAAGCCAGGATCAACAGTGGCACACAATGAAATGACACTGAGCGGCGAGGCTCAGGCATGTCCCGGGGAATCGCTTTAACTGTCTTGGATCCCGCAACGAATTTAATCAGAAGCAATTAAAAGGAAGAGTTAGAAAATGAGACCTACACCTATACGCATGTAAAAAAAGATTCTAGCTGACTGAAATTAGTCTTTCTAGGTTTCAGTTTTACGCTGTCTAACGCTCATAAATAGAAAAGTTAAGTCCACGGCGTTCTATGACAGCTTCTAAGTAAAGGTAATTAGATCTTAATAAGTAATTAGATTTCAAGATAGACGGGCCGGTTATCGTGGTTGGTAAATGCTTGCATTTCACGCCGCAGGTCGTGGGTTCGATTCCCACCCAAGACAGATATTTGTGAGCATGAACCTGTCTGTTTGTCCGGAGTCTTGGTTTAATTATCTATATAAGTATGTATTTAAAAAAAGAAAAGTAGTATCTGGCTTCCATAGTACAAGCTCTGATGAGTTTGGGATCAGATGGCCGTGTGTGAATAATGTCCTAGGATATATTATAACTATTAATATTTAAATGATTCTTCAGGCATTCTGCAGGTGAAACACGATACACCTTGATATCATTTTTATAATAATAATATTGACTTACCAATGCCGGCTTATGTCTCTCGATCTCGGTCTTCAAGTATTTCCTGTCGTGCGTAAGCGTGGCATCTGTTCCCAACGCGTAGAGAGAACCCAACATCTTGTATGAAGCGACTTGGATCTCGTCCACTGTAACAACAAACGAGTTGTAAATAAGGCAGCTTGATAACGGTGTCACTTCTATAATTCTCTTCTCTTCTATAATATATTCCAAAAATGCCCAAAACGCCTAATGGAGTTTTACAGTAATAAACCTAATACCTATTTCACGAATCCATAGATGTAATAAATATCATTGTAACTCCTTGAATTAAAGTAGTAAAAGAGTGTAGGCTAATGGAACCGCGAAGAGTTATGATGATTGAGGTTGAAATAGGATTAAAAATAAACAAGGCTACTTATATTTAAATTAATCAATGATTCAAATTAGATTTTATGTGGACTTTTTGGTGCTTAGTTTTAAGTCAGAGGCGGGAAAACACAAGTTGTAGTTAAAGCAAAATTGGACCGTTAAAAATGATAAAAAAAAAATTCCATTACAGATCATATGATTAATAATAGAACGGAAATCAGTACTAGAGTAAAAACGCGGTTGGTCAAATGATTACCGAAACAAAGTTCCTGTGCAAAATTTCCACGCGTTATACAAACGGTCAGTCAAAATGCTTGTCTACATAAATCTAGATATTCAATTGAAATGGGACGGTGAGTATTAATTCAATTGAAAACGAAGAAGTAAAAGTGACAATGAACAGTACCAAGTGTCCAGTGCTAGTGAGAAGTGTGATGTGTACGTCGGGACTATCGCACAGTGCACGTCGCGGGATCTCAGTAAATACGCCACGTTTGTCCTCTCATGCAGTGCTTGTCGCCGGGATTCTAAATGCGTGTCTGTAGTGTTGCTTTGCAACAATGCAACACTAAGATTACGGATCATACACGTACCTACTAGAGTCCCGGGAACAAGCAAGCCGATGCAAAGGCTCCGTTGGCAAGCACTAGCTCCAATACCCTGACCCTTTTAGTTTTGCAGTGCAGTAGTGGACAGGGGCTTTACCGGCTAAGTCGTCGAACATCGTTTTTGTGTATAGCGATCAAATAAATAAAGGTTAAAAATGACTGATCCTAACACCATGCTTAATTTCCCTCAAAGTCACGCTACTAAACTAAATTGACATATTGAAAAAGATTCTCTCTTTTAATACGGTATAGGTTGAATAGAAACGCAACTGTATTAATCGCGTAAGATAGTTTCCCAAATAGTATACAAGGAGTATAACAAGCTGTAGAATGGCTGCTAGGAATCTATCATAAATATTCTACAGTCAGGAATTTGATTTGAACCAAATGGAACGGCAAGAAGAAAGTGGTTGCATAGTAGAAGACAAGCGCTTAGTCCATAGAGGAGACGCCTTCAAAGAGGCATAATTTCTGAGCATCTTCGTGATTCAGTTAGCATATTGAACTGTCAGTCCCAGTTGTAACATAACTATAGTTAAGCCGACTACTACTGCGCGGCTGGAACAACTCTGACACCAGGCTCATCACTGCCTATATGTTGAAGAGGAAAAAAGAATACTGTATGGTAGTGTGTGACGATATATGGATAAACCTCTATAGTCGTTCTAAAGTTCAATGCAATAAGATTATATCATGTTATAATAAAATAAGTTTTATTTGCTCGAATAACAACATTTTAATCTCAAAATATAATGGAACTCCACCAAACGGTAAAATGAATCATAATAAAACATACGCATGCAAGCTATTTATTTTTATCGTAATAAAAATATTTTTATATACATTTTAAATGTTGCTCAATATTCCGCTTTGTTCAGTATTCTTTATGATAATCTTGGTAAATTTAAAACGTTTTCTTCAGTTATACATGTATTTAAATCGAATTTAATGAAAGTTCGTCTAGACCGTTAATCATGTTATTTACAGTTGTGCTTCAGTTGTTCTCGCTCGCTAGCGAAGTCTGGCGAGGTTAGCACTTCCGTGTGGGGACAGTTGACAAATGAGTGTCTACATAAATACCCGGACACGTATGCCGTAGTCATTAAAAACTATCGATAAGTTATATGAGGCTTACTTGGCGGCTTGAACAACTCTGCCACCATGGCTACCACTGCCCATACGAATAATGACATAAAATTGAAACACTAAAAAAAAAAAAAAAAAATGATACTACGGGTTATCAAACTTACTATAACTGTTTGTTTACCATCATAACCATATTGAACTTACATAATATACGATTAAAATGTAACAGGCAATGCGTACGAATAATATCGTTAGTTGTATCGGCACTTGTCCTTTAGTAATAATTTAACAACCAAAAAGCACTTTATTAATTATAAATCAATTAAATCTGTAAACTTTTAGACTGCAAATACAGAAAACCAAACGAAGAGTATTGAAGACGCAGCTAAGTCTGTAATAATAGACGTGTTCAAAAACATTTCCAAAGACGATCAAGTACTAAAAGGTCTTATTATTGATTACAAACAAATAGAAAAACAGTATAGAACTCAACAAAATTCAACATTTCTAGAAAATTCAAACCATGAATCTGAACTTGTGAATAGACAGAGAAGCGAAGCAGAGGAGAGTAGTGACATTAATGATAAGGATGAACAAGCTTACTTCCCTGGAGCAGGGTTATATTGGGCAGATAAAAAAGATGTGGAAGGGGATGATGAAAGTATTGGTGACATTATATCTGATGTAACTACTGACGATTTCAATACATCAAATTTTAGAACGGTAAACACGATTTCCGATTATGATTATAATTTTAGCATAGAAAAAACGACATCTAAAAATTTTGAGGAACTCGAGATTACTGAGGACGATAGTCTGAGCCTCTGGGAAGCAATGATGGATATGCAAAATATTGATTCTAATGCAGAATTTGAAAACGTATCAAAGGTAATTCTAAAGTAAATATTCAAACATCTTAATAAGAAAACTTAAGTTTATACAGCATAGAGACAATGTGCATTCAGAACCAACGGCATGAAAAACCACCATGGTTCCACTACGCAGCATGTTGGTTAAGTCAATATCCATGACAGGTATGAAATGTTGTAGTGTTAAAATTTTTCCAGTAAAGCCGAATTATTTTTCTTGGCATGCGAAAAAATCTTACACATTATCACACTAACTTTTGTTCCCCAAAATTCCGAGAACCAAGAAAGAAATTTGATGCTTGTCATTGATTTTGTCGAAACCCTTTGTGTGGAACGCCAGTAGCAGAATTCCATAAGGCTTTCTTATGCTATTGATCGTATTACTATTTTAGTTAAACTGATATCTAACGTTGTTTTATTCAGAAGAAATGCAAATTTCAAATTGAATATAAAAAACGTGGATAAGAAAGATACCGTCAACAGTGAAAAGGTAAGAGGTATTTATAGATTTAAGACAGAAAACAACTGTTTTGGTATTGCTTTCTGACTCCCTGTTACTATGTTTATGATATTATTATGCACTAGCCTGTTTTTCGGATATATAAGCTATGCTACTACAGTCTCATAAAAATTCGTTCGGTCGTTTTTGCGTGAAAGAGTAAAAAATATCCATTCATCTATAAATGCATACTCACAAACTTTCGTATTTATTATATTAGTAGGAAGTAGGATGTTAAATTTTAATATACTTACATTTATAAAAAAAAAGAACAAAAAGCAAAATGGACCTGTCTTAACTAGGGCAGCAGATGCCAAGCCAGGATATATTATGCATTTTATTTTGTTTTAGACAGAAGACGATGGTATAACAAGCTTTGAGTGGAGTGATGACGATGCCGTTATTAACAGAGCAGTGATTACTGAAGGGATTTTAAGAAAAGAAGAAGCTTGTGTCAGGCTTGTTATAAAAAAGTGTTACATGGTAAGTCAATAAATACAAAACAACTTCTCCTAACACGATTTGTACTTGATAGCCACCACGTCCATAGGATCTGATGTTCAGAGGGTGATTCAGTCAGTTATCTGTCCGATAGCTACTTAATGCTTAGAATTACTACGGGTACGCGACCCCGGACTACTCCAGCTACTGCTGTCACATTCCTGTCTCCTGTGGCAGTAGTATCCCTTCCTTCACCCTACCACTCCCCAAGAGCGGATACCTCCCGCTACGACCGACTGGCGACCCCGGCCAGCCACTAGATTCAGTGCACTGCGGTGCCTACAAATAAGGTTGGCATCAGAGGCCTAGGTGATGCCCACGTCCCTACCTCTCACCAATTGTAGCGGCCTCCCGTTCCATTGGATACATAGAGGTAGGGATAAGAGTGCACCTGTGTTGGCGCGGACACTGTCGTGCTTAACGTTTCGTGCACTATAATATCTCCTGCGTAATTGACTTGGCTTTCTGATAACGGACTCCGATTTAGACGTAGTCCTGCGGCGATGGGCAGAGGTAGATAGGTCTGGTAGTGATGCCTGCCGGGCTTTGTCTGATGCCTGCACGTAGGCGGCTCAGGGTAGATGGTCGTTCTGCACTGCATTGGGTTAACAGTGTGGTTCGGCAGCTCCTTGGGTGACGAAGCAGCTCTTTTTAGAGAGACCCTGCTTCCCCCAATCAGGGGAGGGGACTAGAAAAGGTGTCCTAAAAAAGGTTTAACCCGTCACATTCGGAGGTAGTAGCCACGGCTGTCTCTGCATCACCCTTAACGTGGTCGAATAAACGTTAACAAAAGAATAAAGATACCTAAATCCCGGAATATGACATTTGCAACGTGGAATGTTCGCACCCTTCTTGATCGTGAAACCAACCTGGGCCCTCCTCGAAAAACTGCCCTCGTGTCCCGAGAACTCCGACGCTACGGTGTGGATATCGCTGCCCTCAGTGAGACACACCTGGCTGACGAGGGGGAGAGAGTTGAGCATCGGGGCGGTTATACTTTCTTCTGGAAAGGTACCCCGTCTTCAGAACCCAGGAGATCTGGGGTTGGTTTCGCCATCAAAAACCACATCGCATCCAAATTGGAGCAGTGTCCTGTGCACATCTCGGACCGCGTCACCACGTTGCGGCTACACTTGGACATTGACAACTACATTAACGTCATTAGCGTATATGCGCCCACGATGGACAAGGATGATGATATCAAGGCCAAGTTTTACGAAGAAGTCACACAGGCCCTCTCCAAAATACCTCCTAAGGAGCAGATTCTTTTAATGGGTGACTTTAATGCCAGAGTGGGGCGAGACTTTGAAGCTTGGCCTCGGGTCTTGGGAAGGCATGGTGTTGGAAATATGAACAGCAATGGACAACTCCTACTGTCTTTATGCGCTCAGTTCGAGCTGGCAATCGCCAGCACCATGTTCAGACTCCCGGCGAAGTATAAGACCACATGGATGCATCCGAGGTCAAAACACTGGCATCTGATTGACTATGTAATTGTCCGACAAAGAGATATTTCCCAAATGCATATCACCCGCGTTATGCGGGATGCTAATGCAGTCTGTTCTTCGGACCACCGGCTTGTCGTCACGAAGCTGAGCCTCCGCCTTTACCTTCCTCGCAGATCTAAGGGGGTAAAGCCTAAGCGTATGGACATTAAGAAATTACAGAGTCCTGATATTCGTGAGACCTACGCTCGAGAAATAAGTGGCGCACTCCAGGCGATAGATGTTGCGAATGGTGATGCAGTGGCTAAATGGCAAACGCTTTCGTCCAACATAGTCGTCGCCGCATCGCAGATACTGGGTGTCAAACCCAACAAACGCGAAGATTGGTTTGATGACAACGACAAAATCTTGACCAAGGCCATGCAAAAGCACCGTTCTCTCCTACGACAGCATCGTGATAACCACTATGCGGAGGAAGTCAAGCGTAATGGAGCAGAACTGCGAAAATATGTACGGGAAATAAGGGATAAGTGGTGGCGTGACAAAGCCGAGCGCATACAGTGGCTTGCTGATACCCAACAGCTGGGTGCATTTTATGATGAGGTCCGCAAGCTTGTTGGTACTGCAATTAGTACTAGAATGCCTCTGAAATCTCACGATGGGACGCTATTGCATACCAATAAGACAGATGTACTCAATAGATGGCGAGAGCATTTCAACACCTTGCTCAATGTTGATCGAGCTGCGGACATCACACACATTAGCTCGATGGCATCACTCCCCACTAACAACAAGCTGGACGAGCCACTGACCCTGCGCGAGGTCATTGTTGCTATTCAACAACAGCAGAATGAGAAAGCGGTCGGCATTGACAATATCCCTGGAGAATTGCTCAAGTATGGAGGTGAAGAACTGCATGAAACTATCTGGAAAGTATTCGTTCAAATGTGGGACCAGGAGCGAGTACCTGATGACTTTCGAGTCTCGCGTATTTGCTCCTTGTACAAGAATAAGGGCGACAGATCTGAGTGCAATTCCTATAGAGGCATCTCCTTACTGACTTCTCCTGGGAAAGTCTTTGCACGGATATTACTGAACCGCCTGCTACCCTTGTCAGAAGACATACTGCCAGAAACCCAATTCGGCTTCCGATCGAATCGAAGCACGTGTGAGGCTATATTATATCTTCTCCATTCGACAGCTTCAAGAGAAGAGTCGAGAGCAAGGTCGATCACTGTATGCATGTTTTGTTGACCTTGAAAAAGCTTTCGACAGCGTGCCTCGCGAAGCCTTATGGGTGGTGCTAGCGAAACTGGGGTGCACGGGCAAGTTTATTAGAATGATCCGACTCCTGCATGATGACATGCGATGCTGTGTCAATGTGCAAGGTGAAGATTCTGAGTTCTTTACAGTGAGCTGCGGCGTTAAGCAAGGCTGCGTGCTCGCTCCAACTCTATTCACTCTGTACTTTGCAGTTGTAGTTAGGGAGGCCTTGCAAAGTCTGTCTGAAGGCATTCGTGTTCGTTTCCGTACCGATGGCGGTGGAGTCTTCAAACTATCGAGACTAAAATCTCGCACCAAGGTGTCTTACGCGACTATAACGGAGATGATGTATGCGGATGATTTATGTTTTGTGGCGGAAACGTCAGAGGGTCTACAAACGCTTATGTCGAGGCTAGATGAGTCGTGTTGCAGATTTGGCCTAAAAATCAACATCAAAAAAACCGAAGTGATGGCCCAAACGTTGAATAATGTCCCAGTTGACATAAAACTCGGTAACGTTTCACTTAAGCAGGTAGACAAATTTAGGTACCTAGGTAGCACCATAACGTCAAGGTGCCTCCTTGACAATGAAGTAAACAGCAGAATTGGAGCAGCTGCTGCAGCCTTTGGTAGACTTCGTTCCAGGGTTTTCCGCTCACACGACATAAAGCTATCTACGAAAGTAGATGTGTACATGGCGATCGTTATGCCTAACCTCCTGTATGCGTCTGAAACGTGGTGCCTGTACCGCAAACATATCCGCACATTAGATGGATTCCACCTCAAATGCCTCCGCGACATTATGAACATACGTTGGTCGGATCATGTTAGAAACACGGAAATACTACGGCGGGCAAATGTTGGTGGAATTGAGATTTATTTGATGAGGCGGCAGCTACAGTGGTGCGGCCATGTCTCCCGAATGTCTGAGAACAGAGTGGCAAAGGCATCTTCTACTCTGAACTGCAGGATGGCAAGCGAAAACAAGGTGGCCAATTCCTGCGGTACAAAGATGTGCTCAAGCGACATATGAAAAGATGTAACATTGATCCGTCACATTGGGAAGCTATGGCGGCGGACCGAACACGATGGAGGCGCACTGTACACACTAAGGTGTTCGAGTTTGAGAAGAAGCGAAAAGAAGAGCTCGATGCTAAACGAGACGAACTCAAGGCCCGACCACCCGCGGCCATATATTATAATTATGTCGGAGGGGTGCTGACTTGTAGCGCATGTGGTCGAACGTGCGCTTCAAAGATAGGTTACGTCAGTCACCTGAGAGCACATAAACGAAGCTCTCAATAGTTAGCCAGTCGCTGTGGCCGAATACGGTCAGGAGAGATATATGTAGGATCTGATAGTAGGGTACCTACGACAGCGTTGAAAGGGAGGTAGAACAGTTTCAAGTAGTAACAACTCAAGGGGGAGGGGAAGAGTCAACAAGTGTGGGATGTCCCGTGAATACATAATTCTAATATATATATATTTTTCAGTAACCTAAACTGTTAAGCCAGAGGTTGTGGGTCGCAGTACTGTATTTTCCGTATATGTTATTGAAATAAAATTATTTCTTTCTTTCTTTCTTATTTCCATATAATTTACGTTAAAAAAGTCATAAAAACGAGTTCCACTTTCCTACTTGAAATCCGATTGGAACGTTTATATGGGTCGAATTTGAAAGCATTCCCTATCGATTAAGATTTATCAAAAGAGGTTTACATTCACATATATCGACGATATCGCGTAAATAAATACTAAAACCTCCATGCAGACGCATTGATAACCTCTGTCTTTTCAAGTCGTAAACTAAGTTCATCATGACCATATCAACCGAAAGGCTAATAAAGGCCTCTGCTGGACAAATGCTGTTAATACAGTCTCCAGAATTGCCAGTCTTGCGAAACAAAGTTCTAATAAATACAATTATGCTCAAAAAATGCGAATAATATTTCCTAAAATGATAACATTTTCAAATTGTTCAGGCATGCAAAGACGTCCTCAAGACGGTATGCCCGCGATCTAGCTGCAGGAGCACGATAAAGGATACCTTTAAACAGAAATCCAAAACAGGATGTATCAAATTCTTCTACGATAAGCCGAAAAAAACTGAAAATAGCTCAAACGTTACTTGCTATAGAAGACAAGGACTACCTTCAGAAGGTGAGTTATATGTTTGGAGCCTGTCTGTATTTTTGTCTGTCAGTAGAATCAACGTTAATTATATTTATTTCTGTGTATGTAGACAATTACAGTTGTCAATAGAGGTAGCGTGTACATTTTTTGTGCCACCATATAAGCATACAACTACATTATATATAAAATAATGCCACAAAGAAATGCTTGCTCATCGTATGGGCAGTGGTTACCCTGGTGTCAGAGTTGTTCAATAAAAGTGCTTAACGACTGTTGCCTAATCGCTACAACCGGGACCGACGGCTTAACGTGCCTTCCAATGCACGGAGACGCTCACAAATTAAACCACTTTGGTCACCCATCTATGGACTGACCACGAGCCTAGTTGCTTAACCTCGCCAATCACTTACGGACCGGTGAGAGAATCTGGCTATGAGCGATGAATTAATCTGAATATATACAATAAGATTTTATATACAAATTAATTCCAATATACTTAAAATAAAATACAATTCGACTAATAACATTTTACAAAAATAGAATTCATTGAAAATGTCATAATAATAAAATGGGAAATAATAATAATAGATAATTAAATAATTATTGAATTTTGTCATCGAGATAATCTTGAAAAACGAGCAAGTGTGTCACCTGATAGTAAGTGATTACCGCCGCCCACTGGTTAAGCAGTCAGGGTCACCCAGGGTTCCATCCCCAACCAGGACAAATCTTTATGTGATAAGCACGATTATTTAGTCCGTGTCTGGGTGTAATTTATCTGGGGCAGATTTATTATTGTGGGTCAGGTTCACGGCGGCAATGTTACCGGGTCTAGGAGCTTTGGCTCCAGTAACTCTTCACTACACTGTTTTCGCACTTACTATATAGGATAGCGCTAAACTGTAGGAACATTTAAGCAAAGTAGAGCAGTTATCTTGCGGACCTGCTCGACTCGGGGAAGAATCTCTATACCATACAGACTACAATCAAGATCATAACACTATAATATTGATATAATCCTGGGAATAAGTGAAGTCGCCAAATCTCAGTAGGTACGGGGAAATTGTTGGCAAGGAGTAGTGATGTAACGTGTAAAAACGACGTTTATTAAATGAGTTGCCTATTCTTAACTAGTGTATATAGTAAAAAATAAGAATAATTATAATGTAAGTTTTATACAGCAATGAAACAATTTTTTTTCAGTATATTTAGATCCAATGAATACTGGCTACTTACCAGCGTGTGCGGAACTCTATACAAATATGGTAAGGCTTAAATATAACTAATGTTTATTGCTGATATACGACTCACGCGCTGTGCAGTGTACCGCAAAACGGGGTTTAAAGAAATTACCTGTGAACATTTCTTGTGAACGTCTCAAACTGGGCACAGAGTACCGAAGAACATCTTCTTTTCAGACTTTCAACGTTATCACAAAAGTATAAGGTTCACTTTCAATTGAGGAAATCTGACAGATTGGGGTAGCTTGATGTGCTGGCGTCTGTACGTTCGCTAATGTATCTAACTGTTTACTCTTACATCTAATTACTGGTATCTAAAGAATATTGTAATATAATAGAATATTACATATGTATGTATGTATACATATATGTATATAAGGTGTAACATTAAAAAGCGCTATCGGCGCATGAAAATAATCAAAACTAGCTAGTAAAATCTTTTTTGGGTGTCCATACCAACGCATCAGCGGAATGCGGAAGTTAATATTTCTTTTGTTTGTTCATAATTTCACGTTGTTGTTCAGTTTAATAGACAAATTAAGCTCCTTAAGTATATGTCTATTGCTAATCGCAAAAATCTAATAGACTTAGTGTTGCTTATTATAAATTTGTTACGTTCCAGACGATAACCAACGACAATATTTCAGCAAATATCGAACCCAAAATCAGTTCAAATGTCACGTATAATCTTAATAACTTGAGGAGGAATTATGAGAAGGACTGCGCAGAGTCCTCGCGCACCAAATGCATTAGTGCATGTCAATTCGCAGCTGATGAGACCTGTAGTCAGGAGGAATGTACTGAATCGATTAAAAAGAAATTTAAAACCCAGTGTGAGAAAAAATGCAAGACACGGTATCAAGTTAGAGGGAAAGGGAATCGTTCCAAAAGTGACACTGACACTGACAGCGATGACTCGAATAGTGACAGTACTGACAGTAGTGATAATACTGATACTGATGACAGTTAATTGTCAAGTAAATAGATTTGTTAATTATGTGAAACGTTTGTTTTAATATTACTGCAGAAGAAAGAAGAATAAATACGTTTATTCGACATTAGACATACAATAAACTTACAAACAAAACTAACTAAATACATATCAAAAACAATCAATAACATATTTTAACACTACGCAATAGGTCCTGTACGTCCTGCCGAAAGGGTCACCATCTCAGCATTTTCTGGGTTACACCCAGCGCTGATCTTCCGACACTGGGCCGATACTGCGCTTAATTAGTTGTGTCTTGATCTACGTGTGCTTTACTATCACAAATCTTTCTACTTACTATCACAAATTCCTTCAGTGTTACACAATGCGATTACAAACCAAGTCGATTTGTTTTCGCGTCCGGTGAATGAGTTCACAGTACCGAACAAAAATTACAATGTGGTAGAAATTTATAATTTCTACGCTATTGAATTGGGTTGGGTACCAGTAATGTTTGTATAATGAAAATATCCATTGGTTGGTTATCTGGGTTGGTTGGTAATTGCTTGCCTTTCACGGGTTTTCAACAGATATTTGTGTGCATGAACATGTCTGTTTGTCCTGAGTCTGGGTGTAATTATCTATATATGCATGTTTTTACAAAAGCAAAGTAATATATCAGTTTCCATTGTACAAGCTCTGCTTAGATTGAGATCAGATGGCCGTGTGTGAATAATTTCCTAGGATATTTTTATTTAAATAAATATTTCACAGTGGGGACCACACCAAAGCAGACTACCGTGAGATAATATTTTCCTGACATTTAAAAACCAGTACTTACGTAGCAAGTCAGCTCCGTACTCGCAGTTAGCCAGGTGGTCGAACTTAGCGGTCAGGATAGGCAGCAACACTCCGTTGATATAGCCGAGGGACGTCGAAGTTTTCAGATGTGTCCCTCGCAAGTGTGAATATTTACCCTGAAAATTATGTTGTAATCAGTCTGATGTCGTACACTGCTGTCCATTAATATTATGCAGTGCTCCGAAGATTTCTTCAACATTACCAATATGGTTTGCCGTAGAAACTGCGCTTGGCATGCCAGTTTGCCACCGCTATTAGGTGATAGCTAGTACGTTGCTATCCGACTACCTGATGTATCTTAGTCGCCTTTTACGACACATACGGGATCAGGTGGTTCGGTTAATTTTTCCTCAGCCGAAAACTACACAGCCTTTATACTATTAAGACTTCGTCATCCCTTCCATTGCAATGAACTAGTAAGAATTTGACATCAAATGACACCATCGACCATTTTTAGTCACGTCCACAAGCGTCGCGTGAGTTTCAATTTGGCATGTAAAATAATGCGTACGCCAGGCTCAACACGTATGTGTAGCGTATTTTTTGTTCAACTATCATATCGTTTTTTATATATACGAGGGCGACAAACAAGCAAGTGGGTCACCTGATGGTAAGTGATCACCGCTGCCCCTGGACACTCGCAACACCAAGTAGTCGCGGGTGCGTTGCCGGCCTTGAAAAGAGTCCGCAAACAATTGTTGCTGACCCTCCCCACCTCCACCTCCCCTATGAGTTCTGGCGCATACAGTTAGCTTATCCGGAAAATACAGTTGAATAAGGGCTCAAGCCAATTTTAAGCTTGAGTCAGGGCAGTTACTGACGGATGTAAGAGGTTATATTCATGCAAATCCAAAAAACCAACGTAGAGTTGAAAGTAGCTTTCTTTTCCCTTCCCATTTCTACTGGGGTAGGATCGCAATCTAACTTATTGTAATTAGCTAGTATTCCATATTTCAGTATTGCTTAAAGTATATAGTATTAAAATTGAAACCAAAGTTGATAAAAACACTTACGTCCTGTAAATTCATAATAGTATGGCCCACGTCATCAGCGACATTGTTGAAGAAGGTCAGCATGGACGTTCTGATGAACTCGGGGCAGTTCTTGACGAGGGATTTCGCATCGATGCCCTTCACCAGAACCTGCAGGCACCGCACTGTGATCCTCACGTCGGGACCGAATGCTGCCAACCTGGAAAGATTTTTTTTTTATTCTAGCCTATTCTGTGCCCCACTGCTGAGAGAAGGCCTCTCAATTTATCTCCAGATTTCCCTGACTTTTGCAATTTCACGGCAGTCGACACAAAAACAGTTCAGGTCATCTCACCATCTCCGTTTGGGCCTACCACTTAGTAGAAGGAATAGTAGTAGGAAGAATAATATAATTAAATAAATAATTATTATTATTAGAAAAGACACTTGTCTTTTCTAATAATAATAATTCTAAAATTCTAGAAAAGCTACCAATCAATGGCATAGGTTCCTATTAAGAATTTTTCTTATTAGAAAAATCCAATGTTCAGGACCATATAAACCACTGTTGAACACGCCTCCGCTAGAGCAAGGACCAAGTCCAGCCAAGGTCCCTACAGGTCAATATTTAATGTAAGTGGCAATCCGCTTTCTCTTGAGGGTTTTAGGATATATAACTGTTTAGAAAAATTCACCAGTCACAATAGTCAAGACAGAAGACGGTGATCGTTATACAAAGATTTGTCCTGGGTGGGAATCGAACCCACAACCTTTGTCTTAACAGTCATGGTCACTAACTGGCCAGTCATAGGTGATTATTCTCACAAGATGTCTGAAAAACATGTTGGAATGTATGGCATAATTATTTAATAGCATAAACATGTGAAAGGTAAATGGCTACGCGTTGAAGTCCGGAGTTTTTTTTATCATATGGGGAATGGGCCCTGGTGTCAGAGTTGTTCAAACTGCACAGTAGGCCTCTGACATGGCTTATCGACTGTTGTCTAATGACAACATTCGTGACCGACAGCTTAACGTGCCCTCAGAAGCACTGAGACGCCTACAAATTAAACCATTATCACAGTCACCCACCCATGGTGCTTTACCTCGCCGATCGCTTAAGAACTGATGATTACAACTGGCAAAGAGACCCCAAAAAAGTAAAAAGAAAGCGCTTATCTTTTATGAGCGGACTTAAATGTGGTCATTTACTTACCTAGACCTCAACAGACTGGCCAGCTTACAGAACAGAGCGGCCACCATTTCCTTTTCCTTCAAACTCGCTGCTCCTACATTGTTAGTCGCAGTGGCCACTGCTATGAAGTAGTTGCGATGTGTCGAGAAGTATTTCTCCATTAGAGGCAGCACCACCTATACAAGAATGGACGTTATATTTGGTACATTAGAAGTCGATTTAGATTGCACGATATTACACTGCTTGAAAAGCTTGCGTAGTGACAAGTGCCGGTATATAGTTGAATGTGGTAGAATTTATAACACTTGTGCTTGTAAAAATATACATTCGTGAGTAATAAATAAGTAGTTGACTGTGTGATGACAGCAACGAATATTACCGCGCCATCTCATCTCATGTAAGCCAGGATCAACAGAAGCACACAATGAAATGAAACTGAGCGGTGGGGCTCAGGCATCTCCGGGGAATCGCTTTAACTGTCTTGGATCCCGCAACGAATTTTCAGAGTTCAGGTTTTTGTTGGAGGCTGTTGTCTAAAAGTGGACTTATTTTGGGCGAAATGATGATGATGATGTTTATTTGATTTCAATGTTTTTATTAATAACCATTACTAGCAGCCTTTCCCCTGGTTTTTAAGACTACCCTATGACGCTTGCATCACGTATAACTTCAGTTACACGTTGCCAAAGCCTTCCACCCTTTCTGACGAGCGCTGAACTTACTCAAACACAATTATGTTAACATAAAATTGCTACAAGTAATGGTCGATTATGGCGTTATTTTGCGGAAAAATACAAAATTAATATGTAAACTAAATATCAGTATAATCAAATTTGTGGAATTTGATTACAAGTTTGATTACATTAATTTTGTATTTTATAAAACTTGATTTTTAATGACAATAATATTGATGGTCCAGTTTAATGACTAAACAAAACTATGTATTCAATATATTTCCTTATGGTTATCGAAAAGCGGGAGGTTGTAGCATATTTGGTGGTGTAACAATAAGCAAATTCGAATGCTCTTGCTTCGTATTAAGGTACTGTTCTGTGCAAATAAAAGTATGAACTTATTGCTTTATCGCATGATGCATTCCCATTAATATTTGTACCTTCTTGAAATACTTTAGCTCCGACTTGTGTTGCTTGAAAACACAAGACAATATCATTAAAATCAGTATTTAGGCATTATTTTTTACGATAAAATGCCATAGCATTAAACGTTAAAATCAAATGATAAAAAGACCTTGGAAACATATTAATAAAATAGATTATACAAATTTATGGTCAAACGGTTATGACGGACCTGTTGGCGTGGTTGGCAAATGCTTGCTTTTCACGCCGGAGGTCATGGGTTCGATTCCCACCCAGGACAGATATTTGTGTGCATGAACATGTCTGGTTGTCCTGTGTGTGGGTGTAATTATCTATATATGTATTTGCAAAAAAGTAGTATATGTAGTATAACAGTGATCTAGTTTCCATAGTACAAGCTTTGATTAGTTTAAAATCAGATGACCGGGTGTAAATAATGTCCCAGGATTTTATTAATAAATGGGAATTGAACCCACGGCAAACGAGGTATCCAACCGGTGAGGTATCCAATGTGCGGTACTACTCCACCATAATCCCACTGATATGAAGAATTTACATAAGTATACTTTAAACTATTGCACAACTTTTATGTTACGGAGGAACATTGACTCCACAGAAATAGGTTTTTTGGCTAATATGAGATTGAAATAAAAAAAATAATAGTTTACCATCTTACCATAGATTTGCTTCGGTACATAATGTATTAGGTATATACTAAATCATTACGAAGAAATTACTTTGAAGTTAATGATGAGTATCAAAATGTGTAGTTTCCAAACAAACAGACTCAGACTTAAATAACTAAGTCTTCCTTAATTATTAGGTAATAAAATTATCAATACAATTAGTAACACTTTTTTTGCGTATCGTTCAAATTAGTTCCCACTATGGTGCCCGAATTTGTACAATTTATTCAATGTAATTACTCAGGCGCTGCTAACGCCATTTTCGTGGAACCTACACGGCTAATACGGCTATTAATCCACTATTACTATACAAAGAAAATACTTATAAAAATCCACATACCTTAGAAAAGAACTTAATATCCCTCGTACTAGTTTTAAAACTAGTTCTCCTACTGAATGTTGTAGATGGTTTCAACAGTTTCATATTAATAGTAGCTCTATCAATATACTGTATTAATTTCTCCAATAAGGAATAAGCGAATCTATTCTCTATTGCGACGCCCGTAGCGGCCTGTTCGGTGTCACTCTGTGGCACTTTGCTGGGGCGGTGCAGCTTGTACCCTTGGTACTGGAGGTATTTAAGGAACTCTTGGGAACGTTCGCGGTCCTTCTTCTTCTCTTTGTCAGTTAAAAGATCGTAGGGAACTAGTTGAGGATGGATACCACCTGAAAAAAAATGTTACAATTTAGTAAGAAATAGTTTCCAGAGTTCGGGATCAGTGCTTTTACGTCTTTATATGGATAAATATAACGGACTTCCGACTGATGAACGCATATAGCCCTTTTTAGGGTGCCTTTCCACCAGAGATGTGCTATGCAGCTATGTTGCGAGAATGTAAAAGCTAAGCTACGAAACTATTTGACCATTTCCACTGATACTAAGCTATGTAGCGGTGCAAGTAAGATGTGCTTTAAAGATGCGCCGCCACAAAGTAACTGCACAAGGAAGATGCGCACGGCGACACGTTCAGTTAATTTTTATTGGAGGTACTCTGCTCTGCACATAGCTACACCACTCGCGGCCCATAGAAGGCATCCATAGCACACATCCATTGTTATTCTCATAATTGTCATCACTCAATTTCACCGACGTGAACGCTCTGCTGTGGTTTTGAGTATTAGACGTGGATGACGGATTTGGATCGGAGGTAGTGCGAAAATCATATTGCTACAGTCCAGTTTTCTCGATCTGTATTTTCAAGGTTTCGGTATCGGATCGGAGTAGTCCGTTACTTGCGCTTCACCAAAAAAATTAAGAGGAATATTTTGTATTCTAAGAGCTTATATATTAGCAATTTAAGATAAGAAGATAGGTTTATACTAAACACTAAAATATAACGACATAACAAGGACAACATAACATTTTTGTTCTATAGCATTGATATTGTCGTCCAGACAGCTGAGCAGGACATACTATAGTGCACAATTGTGAGCGGAAACATAGGGGCACTTTCTATTCTATTCGATTTAAAGTTTGAAGTAAAGTACCTATATTATCGCGATTCTAACTGACTACACACTTAACGAGGTCCTGGGTTCAAACAACAGGTCGGGCCAAAAGTCTTTTGGGACTTTTCTGTAAAAAGAAACATTTCTCAGCATCAGCCCGGAGTCTGGGAGTTGGCGGTATTGTAACCCTGTCGGAGAGCACGTAAAGCCGTCGGTCCTGTAGCAGCGTCTCATCAGATCATGAGAGTGATGGGCGTATTTGAGTACACACTTGTGTACTATAATATGTCCCGCGCAGATGGCTAATCTCTATTGGGACTGGCCGCAGTAGCCGAAATTCGGCTAGGAGGACATTATTATTATTAGTTTGAAGACTCAGTTTTTGTCAGCTCTATAATATTTAAATGCTGAATAAGAGAATAGAGAGTTCCCAGTCTTACCTCCATTAGTGACAAGTTCATCCTTCTTCTTTTTGGCCCAAATGTCGTGAGCGTTCTCAGCGAGTCGTTCAGCCATGTTCTGCATTTCTCTCGAAAGAGTCAAGTTGGTCATATCGACTGGATGCGGGTTGTAGTTGAACGGAGTTGCTGAATCGGTCTGATATGAGAAAGAGAAATTTACATACGGTGTAAATAAATTAGCTAACTGGTTTCTTTATAATTCGATGAAACGATAATATTAACTGCCTTACTTATACGAGATATGCTATAAACACATTTGACATAAACTAATAAAATCAAGCACTTAACAAACACGTGGATACATAATATATAGATACATGATAGTGCTCAAACTCCGCGCACACATAAAAACTATATGTGACGGGGTTATTAATGACTCCAGGGTAAGTGACACCATGAGTAACACTACCTAAAGTCAATGTTAAATAAGAACATAATAACATATAATGTTAGTCATAGGTATTAGTTGTAAATGTAGAAGATTAGTATGAGTAAATTGTAAACTGCCAAGTCAAATCAACTTCGAAAGAAAATCTGAAAACAGTCATTAAAAGACATACATTTTTGATTTAAGACTGCTTGAGATTTTTACATCTTTATTATCTTTCTATAATTATTTATATTGTATATATAAGTATACTTCCAACTATTGCACAACTTTTGTGAAAGAAAGAACAGTTTATTTGTAAGAATATAAGGCGTTACAAATGTGAATGTCTCATATATTACGGAGGAACCTTTATTATACGTCTGCCGTTAGAACCAGACGTATATTAAAGGTTATAAATATATGAAAACCGAATAAATATCATAACATTATTGATAGATAAATTAGTACAGAAACTCACCACAATATCGGGAGGGCGCTGTGCGTGGCGGGAACATGAAAACACAGGACAGGGTGACAAACATGCTCAGTGATACATTCAATAATTATTCACATAAAATTGATTTGAATAACACATACGTAGGCAATTTTAGGAACATGCGTTTTCCCATCATGTTTAAATTAATTTTCGCTACACCCAGAAACTTTTATTAAGGCGGATAAATTGGGAAGAATTACTGTGACAGGATAGACTATATTAAATCCTATCAGTGTAATAATTACATTATTCCTGCCCAATGCCATGTAATACGGAAAGCGTTGGTCGAATTCCCATATTGCTCAAAGACGGAGTATATGAATAGACAGGAGGACAGACATAAAAATAGGCAACGCCCTCTGGTGAATCCCCGTGCATTATACAACACCTGAGCGTTCATAAATCGAGTAGCAGTTTTACATACTCTTCATATGTGAATCCGACTCACACTGGGCCCGTTATTATATTTGTTGACATCCCAAACAAACATAAGTGACGTTTAAAACGTCAGAAACATTACTTTTATATTCTAAAAGTGTACAAAACAAAAACGTTAAACATGCCAATTGGTGCTACGTGTGCTTGATGACAAATGTCAATGTGTGTACGATATTATTGGACAGGCATAATTATAGACTACATATATAATTAGTTAAGTAGATACCGTTTCCTTCGCAGCTTCTTCCTCGGGCTAGCATGCGTTTAAATTTGAATATAACATGAATAGTGTAGAGAGCGTAAGTAGATCAATATACCCATAGATCAGAACAACTCGTAAAACATTAGTTAGCAATTTGTAAAAGTATAAAACCCCACTACGGAAAAATATTACTGAAAATTATAATTAACTAAAACCTCTCGTTTTTAATTTTTGCCGTAGACTGTTCACACTCCTTTTGATAGTTCATTAAGTTAACGTAATGAAGACGAAGACGAGAAGAGATAATAAGATTGGTAATATTAATTATATTCATGCCACCTGTAATAGTGTTCATTAAGGGCCTATGAACAGCGCGTTTTTTAAACGCGCCGTTGACGCGCGTTTGTAGCGATACAGACGCGATACGCACGCAAGTCAGAAGCAGGCGACACAGTTCTGTAGGATAAAAGCGGAACGTCTACGCAAGGTGCTGGCGCGTAGACGGCGCGTTTAAAAAAATTGGTGTTAAAGTGAACGAGTTGTTCAGATTTTGGTATTGAAAGATATAAAAACAAAATACAAAAATATATGGCTGCTCATACAATTTGGTTTTGTGTATTTTGCATGTCAATGCGCTACACATATTTTAGTCTCTTACATAAGAAAATTAAAAAGATACAACTAATATTGTGAACGAGTTGGACAGATTTCTTAAAATAAATAGTTATTTATGAATTAAAACCTACCCTTGAATTAAAGGATATAAAACGAAATACAAAAAAAAATGGCTCTTAATCCAAATTTTGTAATGTGTATTTTGCATGTCAATGCTCTACACATTTTTCAGTCACTTTCTAAGGAAAATTCAAAAGTTACATCCACTACTTATCCATTAGTCTATACTGGAATTATAGTGCTGACCTCATATTAAACTCTATTATGTTGTAATTAGAGTTTAAATTAATTTTAGCTCTAATTACAACATAATAACACAAACAGAAAACAGAAAGGATGGAACTATGGATGGAACAGTGCTTGCCTACCCATCACATTTGTCCCTCCTGTCGTAAATCTACCTCCTGGACATAAATCACCGTGGCTAACCTGAAGTCTCTGAATAGACCCTGGATCCAGGTTGGTCGAGGTACAGTCGAATTGATAACCTCAGTATTTAAGTCAGTTAAAAAGGTCTGTCATTTTGAGGACCTTTCGTCATTCTTTAGTTAGTTACTGTACATTAACTCCTCGGTTAAGTACAGTGCCCCCGGCCCTCCGCCGGGGGTCCCCACAGGCCCCCCGCCTCACGTAGTATACTCGGAGCCTCCCCCCTCGAGGTTCCCTCCCGTCAATGTTCCTCCTCCCCACTATTTCCCCCCTTACTAGGCCGAGGTCTCCCTCCCGGGCCGCCCCCACAACCGTACTATCCTCCGCCGTAAGTTAGTTTAAACTATATTTTTTTACTGAAATATAATAAAAAATAATGCTTGCTGTACTCACGCCGCCTCCACCCGATTTGGACTGTCTCCTCATAGAGCTGCGGTTGGTACTGGGGATGTCCACCTCGGAGTGTTCCACCGACCAGCCGATGGCCAGCAGCGCCTTCAGGGACTCACGGACAGGCTCTTTGTAACGCTCCTTTTCCTATAATAAACAATTGAACTCAGTGTTTTGGTTCTTTAAGTTACAGCGCAAAGTTGAGGTGCCCATAGCCAGATGCTCTCACCGATAAGTGATTGGCAAGGTTAAGCAACTAGGCTCGCGGTCAGTCCATAGATGAGTGACCGCCAAAGTGGATTAATTTCTGAGCGTCTCCGTGCTTTGGAGGCCATGTTAAGCTGTCGGTCCCGGTTGTAGCCGTTAGGCAACAGTCGTTAATCCATGTCAGAGGCCTACTACGGCGGCTTGAAATACTCTGTCGCTAGGGTAACCACCGCGCATACGATAAATAAGTAAGTAAGCGCAAAGTAAATAAAATCCCAAATCTATTTTAGTTATTATTTTTACCACCATAGATTAAGCCTCCTTAAAACATATATCCTAAATTTATGGTCTCTGCCTCAATTACCATAAAGCCTACCTTATTATCATTATCATCAGCCTGATATCTTCCACTGATGGACATAGACTTTCCCGAAAGGTTTCTATAAAGTTACCATTTGGACCATTGGTTAACCAACGGATATTAACCATCTAAGCCTAACGAACTCATATCTCGCACTCAATATTATTTCAGTCATTAATGTGTAACGTGGCAATCAAACCAAAATATGCAAAGAAAAAGATCATATACTGGAAATTTTATATGCTCTTTGAAGCACAGAGTAAAAACACCACAAAGTTCCTTATTGCGCGCTGCTATTCAGAAGTTGCTAGGTATTGCCCAGAATGTCATTTTTCTGACCATAGAGGCATTCAAGTTTTTAATAGTTAACTTACATAGTCATTGAGCATATTATAAGGCTTGAGTCGTGGGTGCGCCTTCTGGCTATCAGACCAGGACTCGCCGTACACCCAGCCGTTCTCAATCTTCCGCGAGGCCCACGCGTCGTGGTAGTGCTCCGAGAACTTCTGCACGATGGTGTTCAGGTCATTGTTGAGAGCTACTGATGACGTATTGATGGGCTGAGGGTCGTATTGCGGATTATCAGATCCACCTACAACGAGAAAAATGCATTGCAAAAATTGATACTTCATTCATATGAAGTATCAACAGGGCATTTAGATACGAAAATGTTAACGAGTATCTAAATGACCTGTTGATACTTCATATGAATGAAGTATCAACAGGGCATTTAGAATAATATTTGAAAAATTTCAGCTCTATCGGTAACCGGGAAGTGGGCCAAATTTAACTTGCAAGACTTGAAAAAAGCACACTGGGACAGGTGAAACTAAATAAAAGCTTGTAAAATAGACGAATTTCACTGCTTATCCGGGCATTGAGCGTGGGGTCGAACCGGAAGGGGAGGCCAGACACCCAGACTCAAGGTTTGAACCGTAAATGGTGATTTAGGGTTGAAACCCCGAGTCTGGGCGTTTGTTTACGTGGATATGCATGAGAAGATCGGTGGTATTGAGTATCTTACCTGAAGTCTGTTCCTTTCCGTAGAACTCGTCGTCATAGTTTTTGGACAGAGAATAGTCAGGCGGAAGTGCACAACCTGAAACCAAATATGTTCCTTAAACATTTTCCACATACACACAGACACTTTTACTTTCCATGGAATTGTCTTAAAATTGAAATTCAAGTTATTTAATTAAATATATTTGATGTAACGCTTTGCAATTGTGACCATTTGTATCATCTCAAGGAATCTAAGATAGAGCACTGCTGCGCTCTAGACAGCCGACAATTGTAGTGTAATGTGTAAGGAAAACGGAGAAGCTATTTGATTTAACCAATGAACGCGCGCGGTGGCGGAGAGATGGCTCTGATATGGCGCTTACATATTTTGCGCAAGGTTGGTATCGCGACGTCCTGTCTACCAACATAGTGTATGCGATGATATATTCGAATCACATAATTAATTAATTGGCTTCACATACATCTTATCTCAATTTTATTAAAGGGGATGATAAATGATAATAGGCCAGATGTGACACAGCATATGCGACTACTGTAAGTTTCGCTCGTTTTTTAAGGGTTCCGTTACCCAAAGGGTAACATGGGACCCTATTACTAAGACTTCGCTGTCTATCTGTCTGTCAGTCTGTCACCTGTGTATATCATGAACCGTGATATTTAGACAGTTGAAATACAAAAAAAACAGACGATGTATTTCTGTTGCCGCTATAACAACAAATACTAAAAAACTAAATAAAATAAATATTTAAGGGGGCTCCCATGCAACTAGTGCACAATAATTAAAAACATCAGTACTTACCAATAGCAATAAGACAAGGCAACGCCTTTCCAAACAGCTCAGGCTCGTAGTCCATCTTGCTGAGCGAGTCGAAGATATTGGAGAACAGCATCATTGTAAGCCGTTTCTCTTCGTCGGAAGACGCACCGTATATACCCTGCCCGCCGGTACTGCCGTAGTACTTGGCACAGCGCTCATAGTGCAGTGTTAGCAGCTAGAAGGTAGAAGGACAAAGATCATGGCAGTAGCAGTATAATGTCCTTTTCTAATGCAATGGTGGATTTGGTAAAATGAGTATATAGCCACTATTCATTTTACGAATCAGTTATCAAGTGATTGATACTTGGGCATATTAACTCTTTAGTAGATCTATACACACGTTTGGAAATATATTTACACATAATCTCTATAAAATAATCTTTTTAAAAACTAAAGGCAAAACAGCAAATTTGGGAGTGATACTAAATTACTTAAGTTTAGTACCATCATCCAAATCATCAATGATCCAATATCAATAGAGAATTGGGGATTTATATTATTTATCCTACTAATTCTACTTACGAGTATAATATTATAAATGCGAAAGTTGATGAGTATGGGTGTATGGATGTTTGTTACTCTCTCTCGCAAAAACTACCGAACTATTTTTTAAGATACTTTGTAGTAATATAGCTTATACTATATATAAATAACACATAGGCTTTAATTTATAAAGTTTAACGCGTGTAAAACCGCGGGGCACAGGTAGTTTTATATAAAAGGCCGTTGAAATAACAAAGACTTCTTCACTTGAGATTGGGCTATTGTCAATCATGTTGGCATAACGACACTAATCATTGTACTGTCTATGCAAACATTGTAAGAATTTCCTTTTGACTCACCCTCAAAGCTACAGTGGTGTATTCAGACAGCCTGGATACGTCCACGGTGAGTTTCCTCAATAGTTTGAGCAACATGGAGGGCTGCATTGCAGACGTGAGTGCCACGAGGAAGTCAGACACCGCTTCACGCTGGCCCTTGGTCAGCATGCGGTTCTTTGATAATCTGGAAAAGGAACAAATTAAAGTTCAGTTTTTTTTATCTCATCCACATAGATAGAGATAGTACTATTTATTGTAGACACTCAAACAGGAAACGTACAAAAATACATTGGATATAAATAACATATTGCTGTGTGGTGACGGCATAGAATATCATCACCCCATCACATCCCGTGGGGGAATACCTACCAGGGAACGGGCAGCAGTGTTTTTCTGTGAATTATGACCATCCAACTACGATCACCAATCCGTCTGCTAAGCGTGGCGATTATGGCATTCATTGGGGAGGCTTTTGTCTAGCAGTGGACGTACTTCGGCTGACATGATGAAAAAACAGAATGAAACGAATATTATGAACTAGAGTTCCTGCCGGTTGCTTGCGGAGAAATTTCTGCTAGGTAAAACTAATGTTGTATAATTTCCGAAGAAACTGATTTACCAAACATACCAATATACACACATTCAGAACCAGGTATATTAGTATTATTATAAATTAAATTTGGTAGTATGAATGTAGAGCCTAGATAAATAATATGTAATATAATATACTATACCGATAAACAGTATGCAGCGTGGCATCCAGTAGGCTGCCATAGTTCTCTGCCTCGTTGTAGAAAATGGCGTGTTTGATCAGCAGCGGCAGGATCGAGTTTCCAATGTAGCGATTCATCGAGAGCGCCATGTCTGACTCACAGCCGTCATTCTAAACATAAGACAAGTATTTAACTAACAGTAAAAATGTTGGCATACAGTGTCGAAAACTGTACATAGCCTGTCCCCTAAGGTTAGTCCTGTAGATGGGTTACCGCAAAAATGGTAATTTCTGAGTATTTGCATGCTTCGGATTGCACGTTTAGCTCTCGGTCTCAGTAGTAGTCATTTAACAGCAGTTTAGTTACCAACAAGTCCCTTTTTGCTTGTGGTCGATGATACGAACTGATGGCATGTCTCTAGGGAGTGTATGGAAAGATCAAAACACTCAGCTTAGTAGCAGTTCTGCGATCATGCAATAAGGCTTCCTACAATAGCTCCACCGTCTCAAAAGGGATCTGCTTAAACTTAATAACAACCTGTAGGGAGTCTGAAGGGATTGTAGAGGAAGATCAATTCAGTAATTCTATTCTATATGACGGCAGCAGTGAGATCCAGAAAGACGGCCTCCTTTAACAGTTTGTAGAAGAGCCCCATTATCACAAAGTCACTAACGCATTATTAGCTAGCCCTACGCGCTGTTTGTAGCCCCAGACAGACCTCGTGGTATGTATGTAGATGTGCGAGGTATAGAAGATGTAGTACAAATAACTTACCCTATCCAACATAGTAGCAGCCCTAAGATCGGGTAAGAATGCTTCTTCCAACAGTTTGTAGAACAGCTCCATTGTCTCAATACCATACACGCGCTCTAAGAACAGACCGACGCTCTGCTTGTGGCCAGGAATTAGACCTGATGGCATATCTGTGGGGCAATAAATGCATTTTAATTATTCAAGATATTTTTTGGTGTTTACAGGAAAAGAATAATCACGCAGCTGGCAAACTGATATTCACTGACAATCATAGTCAACTGCACTTACTTACTAATGATATTAAAGACATAAGTAGTCAGTAATTTATGAACTGGTAGCGGTTCCGACCACTGCTTGTTTCATCAGCAGAAATGATGAAGACTTTTCTGGCCGATTTAGACCCCAGCGACTGCGTATATTTCTCATTTTGCTCAGTGAACTTGGGAATTGACGTCACATACCACGACCTTACAAAATAGGTTAATACGTTTGGAGTGTGAAGTAAAAGAGCTATGGATTGGCAAATAACGCAGTATCTTACACCAATTCAAAGTTCTTTGTACCTCCCAAGGTGCCCTTACCTCACAAGGTGTTTCGGGTTCAATTTGCGGACAGTACAGTTATTTATGGGGTCTTCAAAGTCTAGTTGTTCTGAATCTGAATGTGCTCCACCATACAGAGACTCATGACCCCAATATGGGCGGTCTCTAGAGCAAAAAACACTTCGGTGACAAGATAATAAAGACTAAGGTCTCCTACGCACAATGCGGTTAGCCGCAATGCGGCCAGCCGTGCGGCTGACCTTACTCAGATATTTGTACGAGAAAGTAGTTTTTGATGCGGCAGCCGGTTAACCGCTCCGGTCGTTCTGAGGCAGCCTCACCACGAGCGCAACCACGTTCTGCGGTTAGCTGGACAGCTGACCGCATTCCGGCAAACCGCATAGTGCGTCTTTTGCCTAACTGCTCTTCTGCCTAACTCTTTACTGCGATCAGCTAAAAGAGTCATAGAGCTATGATTAAATAGATAAGTATCTACGTTATTTTTAGACATGCTTATTAGAGACTTATGTCTACCCTGTAACGACAATAGAGCGAATGTAGTCAACCTGTAGCAAAACTATAACTGACCAGATTTAGGACGTTCTTCACCAGCAGCTGGGTTGTTGAGTGTGAAACGTAAACTGAGTACGCCTTGCAAATCTTCTAGCGGCACCAGAGAACGCAAGATGGCACGCGCTCTCAACGATTCATTTTTACCCTGAAAATAAGATCAATGACTGAATTTTGGTGGCGACGGGTAATACAGTTTATGAAGGAGATAACAGGAAAACCGATACTAAGAAACCTGGCACCTTCAATAATGTCAAAGCAGCATAAGGTCATCATTAGCATTTTATACGTCTTAGAAAAGGTAACCCAGTATGAAAGTGTTATATGAGCTCCTTGCCACTGCAGCTTAAATCAATATATAGACATATATATGCAAAATGCCGTGTTATGTCACGCTGGGGTGACGAGCCGAGCTGATAAGTGTTTTCGACAGACTGAGAGGCGGTCATCGTGAGCGTTGCAGTTATTTTCATCCGAGTGTTTGTGGAGTTGGTAGGTACAGATTTTCCGGAGTGCGTCTTTTATATGTAGCTATGGCAGAAAGCGTAGATGACGCCACAATAAAAATTAGAATGGCATCCTGGTGTTTTACTACGGCATCGCCACCACACAGAAATATATTGGCAAAATTTTAAGCAAAAATATTGACAAAGCCTAGGAAATTAAATGAATATGAAATAAAAAGGGCTGCAATAGGACCCAAGATTTCAAATGAAATGTTTTAGATATATGTATATTTTACCCACGTCGGATGCAAACTCCTACGCCTATGAAACCAGATGTGAAACTGGCGGCCTATGACACCGGAGTATTATTAGTATACCTGGAGTATTTTTACTCTATGCCTAATTTAAAACTAAAAATTCTATATGATACTTACAAGAGCTATAACACTGGCATCAGGTGCGCATCGACCCAGCAAGTCAACCAGGGTACAGTAAAAGTTAAGTATCGCCGCTCCAGTGTCGATGTAGTCTTCATCTTCATCGGATTCGGGCAGCGGATGACTAAACTGTATCACCAAAAATGTATTAACAAATCCACCACCAAATACAAAAAAAACCGGGATTTCGAATCTTAACTTTAGTCATATAAGATTCAAAATGCAGTTTGGTCGATATTTTAACTTGTGACGTTTTGTATATAACTACTTTACAGGGTTACGTTAGGAATCTATATATATTAACGGTGTATAGTGCATATTGCAAAATGCTTATTATTTGTTATTTTATGCGTTACGAAGAGAAGAAGAAGAAGTACACTTTATTGCATAAAGAATATACAGAGTACATTATGCATAGAACATTATTTTTGCAATTGGCGGCCTTATCACTAAAAGCGATCTCTTCCAGGCAACCTATTTGCGTTGGATGGACCAGAATTTAACATCAATGGATAATGGTAGCAAAAGGTGTACGAAGAAAAGATTACTTATATAGATGTTAAGTCCATATCAAATATACAGTCGATTTAATTGCGAAGAAAAGTACGTCATGGGTCTAATTGAGTTTTGCGACGTACATACATTCCAATGGGCGGTATTTTCTGACTGTACACTAGAGGATACGAATGCTGTCACAGTCGTAAATCCAATCCAGGCGTTACAAAGAACATCCGACAGTCGGAATATTTAATGTTGCGACTTTTTTCTCAAGGAACATAGATCCTGTTTATCTAATTTGTATTTAAAGTAGTCGTCTTGCTACTACCTCTACAGTAAATACACATAAATTATAGTTATTTGAATGCCCCATGAATAGTTTATATAAATACTGGTGCCTCGGCACGCAGTCACTGTATAGATGGGTGACAGCCAAAGATGTTTAATTTTTAGCGTATCTATGGTTCGTAGGGCATGTTTAACTGTCGGTCCCGGGTGTATTCATTTAGCCAAGTCCGATGCCTACAGAGCGGCTTGAACAACTCTAACAAAACCAAAAGCATTGCCAATACAATAAAGTAAAATTTATGTTTTTATGGTTCCGTATCCAAAGGGGAAAACGGGTTACTAAGACTTTGCTGTCTGTCTGTCCGTCTGTCACCAGGCTATATCTCATGAACCGTGATAGTTAGACAGCTGAAATTTTCACAGATGATGTATTTCTGTTGCCGCTATAACAAATATCTAAGGGGGCTCCCAACAAACGTGAATTTTTTGCTCGTTTTTATAGATAATGGTACGGAACCCTTCGTGCGCGAGTCCGACTCGCACTTGGCCTTTTATTTATACTTATTGGTTATATACGTGTTGGTTGCCATTTTAAGTCTTCATTTTATAACAAAAGAAGAAATAGAAAAGAGAAGCGAAAGAAATGAAATGAAATGGTAACGACGACGCACGCTAACTTCTCCCTCCTGCTCGATCTCGCGCAGCTTCCTCCGGTCGGCGATGCGCTCGCTCATCTTGTTGGCGTCCACGATGGCCTTCAGCAGCCCCTCCCCCTCCCCGCGCAGCGCCGGGCCCAGGCACTCCGGCCGCCGGATGAGCAGGCGGATCACCAGGTTCGCGTTCTCTTCCACGCTCTCGCCGTTCACCTGTCCATCAGCACCAGAAAAATCAGCTACCAGCAGGATTAACATGAGTACATACGGGCATTTCTCTACTACATTTGGCTAGAGATGAAAAATATTTTGATGAAAATACATCAAACAGAATATTTACTTTTATTTTTATAAATAATAAAATTATCACCTAGAGGTAGGAAAAGAAGTTTATTCAGAAAATTGCATAAGCAACAAAAATACTTCGAAATAAAAAAAAATTATAACCGTTGTAACTGTTATTCTGACGGTACTACTCAACCTCATATTTCAGTTAATCTCATCATTAACATATTTTTAGTCTTTATACATTCGCCATAATTAATTTTATTGGTCAAACGAAGGAATGTTTCAATGCTAATAAATTTACGCAAGAATCGTAGCAAGAGAAACTGCTTCTGCCTCCCTGCGTGGAAAACAGCCGTGAGCAACTTATGAAAACTACATCAAGGAACGCAATAAAGTATAGATTAGGTATGTGTATACTTACCCAAACGCAGAACCGCAAGAAGTCAAGATAACGCTCGCCTTCCACTGGATCCCAACCCAGATCGGGATAACCTTTCTCTATTAGCTCCGAGTTGCTTTGTAGCCCACACCTAGACAGATATACTGCTATCTTCTCCAAGTAGTGTTCCCTGGAAGAAAACGAAGCTATTAAGCTCGTTGGAAAAACTCAAAATAAAAAGCCTAAAGGAACACTGAATTCCTGTATAAATAAAAAATCGCCTCATGACGACTATTTTAAAGTGACTGTTATCTCGAAGAATACTTCTTGCTTACGGCGTTTTAATGATTGCACGTCAGTATTGGAAGACATACTAACATCAATTTGGAAGAGCATTTTAGCGATATATTATAGATACCACTTATTAACGCGTTCCATCAGGTAGTCGGGCAGCACTAGCTACCACCTAACTGCGGCCGCCAACTCACATGCCAAGCGCGGTGACTACGGCAAACCCCTCCAAATGGCAACGTTATAAAAACATTTGGGAGAGATCTTTATCGAGCAGTGGGCATTATCAGGCTGATAATGAGGTATGATCATGACTAAGAACCAAAAAAAAACAATCAAGTCCCCAACTTTCTGAACGCTAACCCAATTCCGTTTGATATTTTACCTATAACCATTGCATCACACGCTAATTACTTCTACACAATCGTATGGGCGGCTTCTCATCTATGCGTACTAACGGAGAGCTACAAAAAGCCCTGAAAAAAAACCTAAAACGATTTACATTTAGATACCCTTCGAAAACCGCCCTGAAGCTATGACCTTGGCGTGGGACACTTAGCTGGTTTTATAATTTTGTTAGGCGGCTTAACCTTCGGTGACCTCTATTGTGCGGTGAAAGCCAAATTTAAAAAGAAAATATGCTATTACACTACTAATACACTACTAACCTCAACGCTAAAGCTAACTCCGTGTTTTCCATCAAACTGGAGTAAGCGACGTCTAAAGGCGTAGACCCTCTGAGTGAAGGCCTGGCCAACAGGATGTTGGAGTTTTCTAGCAAGAAATCGAAATGGTCGAACATGGCCTTCTGGTTCTGTCGGCCGGTACGGCAAAAGTAGCACAGGAAGCGACAACACGCCACTACCATCTCGTGGGACGTGTCCTGGAAACAACACAAGGATTAACAACATTATTAACCAAACTACTTGGAATTATTCATTGTTAAATCCTCCTTGTTTTGGACGGGCTTGTTAGCGTGGTTGGCAACCATGCTAACAAGCCCGCAATGCTTGCTTTTCACGCCGGAAGTCGTGGGTTCGATTCCCACCCAGAAAATATATTTGCGTGTATGAACATGTATGTTTGTCCTGACTCTGGGTGTTATTATCTATACAAGTATTAGAAAAGAAAAGTAATATATGTAGTATATCAGTTATCTGGTTTCCATAAAAACCTCTGCTTAGTTTGGGATCAGATGGCCGTGTGTGAATAATGTTCAGGATATTATTATTTCTTACAAGACTTCAACAGATTGCTCATACTGAATTTCTTCTATACAGTTTTTGTTCAATCCAGCTACTCGCATATTGAATGCTTTAAACAGCGTTTCAAGTTCGTTCTTAACGTGTTCAAACCATGTTCAAACTTGCCGGGAACAGGAAAAAAATATTTAGATATAAAGATCATAATTTAAAATGCGGTCTAATTGCCGTAAGCAATCTCCTCTAGTGAACTCTTTAATGGATATAAAATAAAAGAAAAATATACAATAATAAGACACATTTACTGCGTATCATTTATTTGTTACATACAAACTCAGTAAATGAGTTTTCATATAGTAAAACCAAGAAAACGTACCTTCTCTTTGCTGTCCTCCGCGACCGGCGTGGAGGTGGGCTGCGCGTCGGACTGCGCCTGCGCACGCCGGCCCAGCGTGTTCATCATCACGGCCATCACGTTCTCGTGCACGCGGAGTACTCTGGCAAAACAAAATATCCACTTCAAGGACAGCCAGCTAATATGTATGTATGTTTGTGTATTTATCAATTCCCCTGTAACCTTTAAACTGTTATAACGATGGAAGCTGTGTTCTGCCCATAGATTCCTCTTATTATTCTATCTTTGAAATCATTTACTGTTTCATGCATGTCACGTTTCTAAAGGCAACGTACCGAAAACAATCTACGGGGTTAAGAGTTGTTTATGGATGGGTTAACAAAAATTAAATAATTTGTAAGCGTCTTCGTGCTTTGGGGTGCACCTCGACCTATCGGCCTCGACTATTGACATTAGACAACAGCCAATATACTCTTGCCCAAGTGGATAAATAAATTAAAAAGGTTCTATTTATATAATTTGAATCACTCTTTGATTAGTTTACCTGATCAAATCTGGATGCTGGAAGAATGTGTGGTTGTTCACAAGTTTCCTGTAAACAAATAAAACTATCTAGTAGTAATACAACAGCACAACATTGAAAAACACAGCAATAATAGTTTCTTATTAAAATTTAGAAATGAAGACGCCGGATGCAAGTTTTGCAAGACCAGCAATAGTGAAGATTTTTGACGAGGCCGTTGTCCAGCAGTGGATGTTTTTTGGTCAACAAGATGATGATAGTTTGGACTCGAAAATTTTGTCACTGATATCTCTCTTTATATTATTGTGTAGATTATTTTTTACAAAGATGAAGAGAAGTGTTACCATAGTCGTTTCCTCATGAGTTCCTCTTCTTCTTGACTCATCTGCACAGGCAGGAGGGCACGGATTTGAGACAGTCCCACCCACATTTCTGCCACATCTAGCTTGGTCTTGGCATTGATGACGTAAGTTTTTTCAAGGGCTCGGATCAACTCGCCCACAGCATCGTATTGACGGACTAGAAGGCTGAAGAAGAGAAAGTTAATTTAAACTTTTACTGAACATTCTGACAATTGTCGAACGAAATGACGAAATAAATGACAACTTAAAACTTTTATTTAATCTAATCTCAAAAATGGGAAATCATAAATTTTATCGTCCGGCGAGTCTCGAACCTGCACCATCTACCAATCTGGGGTAGGCGCTCTGCGTTAAGCTACGAACGATACACGCTGGCAGATCAAATTTAGGATTCCTTTGCTAACACCCTTCCGGAGGATGTAGGTATTACCTATCGGGTTTGTTTTCTAGAATCATGGCCGACTGATATGTTCACAGTTGCATGTGAAAGATCATATCATATTGATAATACATTCCAAATCATTAAATTTTATTTTTATAGCATTATTCGCAATGCAAAGCGTTTATCTAATCTTATAAATGGGAAATCATAAATTTAATCATCCGGCGGGTCTCGAACCTGCACCATCTACCAATCCGGGGTAGGCGCTCTGCGTTAAGCTACGAACGATACACGCTGGCAGATCAAATTTAGGATTCCCTTGCTAACACCCTTCCGGAGGATGTAGGTATTATCTATCGGTTTTGTTTTCTAGAAACATATAGCAATGATGGCAAATATCCAATTGTCACTTGAGTATCAGAACTCTTATTTATGTTCTCTGTGTTATTCAAAACGTAGATCACTGAACATTATAGTAACATTTTATTTGGAATAAAAACAATCAGCAGTTGTAATAAATCTTACCTGAACATTTCTCTGACAAGTTTGGGTGTTTCGATCTGTGACTCTTCAGCCCAACTGACGATAGTTTGAATGAGAACTTTACGGAACTTTTCCTCCGGCGTTTTCCTTGGTGGTTCTTCTATTGCCTGCAAGAGTAAGTTAACCATTTCTTAGATAAATCAAGAATAGAAGCAAAACATTTTATGGCACTGAATAATGAACGATCTATGAAAAATGACTGTAACTTGATTGATCTCTACCATTATTTTGCACGTAATATTACCAATAATATTAACCAAAATCACTTTAATCTTTTATTCAAAATACTTTTTTGACAAATAATTCAAATAAACTTTTAGATTCAATCCAATATAAAAGAATAATCGAAATCTAAAATCTCAACCACCGTATAAATCACATCTTTTTATGTCGGTTTATAAAATATACTAATAGATTACACATTCAGAAGAAGAATTACACTTCGTACTCTGACGGTATCCTATCCTTTTGTGTGCATTGGACCAGAAAAACAAAATACAGCTACTTAATATGAATAAGAGTTCTTTAGCTTTGTAGCTATCTATTGCCGGCTTCGAGCATTTATTGACAGCTAAATGCTCGCAGATTGCCGGCAACCGTTCGGTGGACAAGGACAAAACAGAAAAGGTAATATAGTGTGTTATGTGAATATAACGATAAGATTTAAAGAAAACACATGCACTTGCCTTGGCTTCTTCTTCCAACTCTTTTACGGTGTTAATAATATTGTAGAGCTTGCCGAATGCGCCTGGTTTAACCTCAGGTTCTGTTGATTCCTGTAAAACAACATTCTTTAATCTTCAAACATTCCTTATTCTTGAAAACTAATAAATAAAAATAATTGCTCTCCCCAGTTCCTAAGTGACTGAAGAGGTAATAATAATAATGTCGTCCTAGCCGAATTTCGGCTACGGCGGCCATTCTCAACTCATTACTCTGTGATCAGATGGGATCGATTAGCGACGGGTAAGGAGTCAGATACAGGACCGACGGCTTGACGCGCTCTCCGAGACTATAATACACCCAACTGACAGACTTCGGGTTGATACTGCGATTTTTTTCTTTTTACAGAAAAATCCCAAAATACTTCTAGCCCGAGCCGAGATTTGAACCCAGGACCTCGTTATCAGAGGCAGGAGAGGTTAATTAGATGGTCAGACTGTGCCTGGAAGAGCGGTTTAACGGTCTAATTGCGAGCGTGTCCATGCGTCCGTGGGTACGTTATGTCGTTATTCCCGGTAGAAGTGGTTAAGGTTGACACCAGATTGCAAGACCACTCATGACTATATCTACTATACTCCCTCCCTCAAATCTTGGACTGTACTCCATATAAAATTCCTAAGTAATGTCTTACCTGTCCGTCGGGTTCCTGCAACGCGTTGAGTGACACATGTGCCATAAGGCTCTCGTGGAAGTCGTTCATCCTAGCGATCAGGTCCTCACCACATGGACAGTTCTCCTTATCTTCTTCTTGATCCATATGTTTAAAACCTGATGAACAATTGACAATATTTTAGTCGGATCAAGGTCAGGCCAGATTCAAAATCTGACTGGAAATAAATGCAGAGAACGGGCAGCAGCGTATCTCTGAATACTGTCACCAATATAGTGTAATCTCCATGTTATTTGTCAAGCGTGACAATTATGACAAATCCCTCCAATTGATGGACATAATTTCGTTGTGGAGGACTTTGTCCAGCATTATAGGTCTTTTTAGGGTTCCGTAACCAAAGAGTAAAACGGGACCCTATTACTAAGACAGCGAAGTCTTAGTAATAGGGTCCCGTTTTACTGTCTGTCTCTACTATCTGTCTGTCCGTCTGTCACCAGACTGTATCTCATGAACCGTGATCGTTAGACAGTTGAAATTTTCACAAATAATGTATTTATGTTGCTGCTATAACAACAAATACTTAAAAATAAAATAAAATAAATATTTAAGGGGGCTCCCATACAACAAACGTGATTTTTTTCTCGTTTTTATTGATAATGGTACGGAACCCTTTGTGCGCCAGTCGGACTCGCACTTGGCCAGTTTTTTTTATTTTGACATAATTTTATTCCTCCTCATGTGAGAAAGCCAGGCAGAGCTGCACTAAACGATGTACTGTGTTCAGCCATGTGTACGGAAGAACTGTGACTGAATGTGAATTTGAATTTGAATATGTTTGACCCTACACTAACCCCCAGTTAAGTTCATATGCAGTCTAAGATGGAGAGCGCAAGTTATTGACCTTTAAGAACTGTGACTTAAAGGTCAATAACTTGCGCTCTCCATCTTAGACTGCATATGAACTTAACTGGGGGTTAGTGTAGGGTCAAACATATTCAAATTCAGAGTATATAGATCAACCTATCTGTGGCAAGACCCTGTGAGGGTCTAAGTAGATATAGTACTTTCGTATATTGTTTTGTGACTTCATATGTGTTATTAGAATATTTTTTTAAATAATAATATCCTGGGACATTATTCACACACGGTCATCTGATCCCAAACTAAGCAGAGCATGAACTATAAAAACCAGATAACTGATATACTACATATAATATTTAATACATACTTATATAGATAATTTACACCCAGACTCAGGACAAACAGACATGTTCATGCACACAAATATTTGTCCCGGGTGTGAATCGAACCCACGACCTCCGGCGTGAAAGGCAGCGTATCTACCAACCACGCCAACAGGCCCGTCATAATAAACAATAATAAAAAATAATAAACAACAACCAATAATAATTATCTGTAAAATTTAAAATAGCTTGTGCAACTATGGTTTTTTTTGATTACCTAATCAATTAATCGTTACACTTACTCAATATGGCGTTCATCTGTTCTCTAGGCGGACAACGGAACTCCCTGGTCTTCTTGGCAGCCACGGCGCTCGGCAAGTCTGACTGCTTGATCTCTATGTAACGTCTGCGAGCAAAGATTATATCCAGTTAAGTCACTTTCTACCATAAATTTGAATCACCATGCATCACCACAATATCACCATATAAAGTAGATACTTTATACTTCACCACAATTTTACAATTGTTCTGTGAACAATACTTAATCGGCCGACTTGAGTATTGGGTGCGTTTCGTAATTTTAGGCACGCTCTCTTTTGGCCATTATTTTGTGTAACTAAAATTAAAATTTTTAAAACCCTTTAAAAGACTAGACCCTATAAATATATGTGCGGAATATATAGGTAAACTTTGTAACACATCACACATAAAAAAATGTAGATAATATATAAAGATAGTATCAAGTCCTGGCTTATGCGAACAACTTAATGCACTTCAAGTATCGTGAATTGTTCAGAACATGTTTTAAAGCCAACCGTGTTCTGGAGCTTCGCTTCCAAGTCATTGCCTGGATTGCGGATGGCCCGTTATCAATAGTACTAGAAATTCGATTTAACTGTGACCGTATACAATAATGTTGGTCATCCTAAGAAAAAAAAAACAAAATGTGATAAATTAAACATATACCTCAACTGATCAGTCTGCAGATCGCCAACGAAGTCATGCGCGAAAGCTATGATGGCTTCTACTCGATGTCGGAGCTGGATGTCGTTGAGGTGTTGCAGCAGGTAGCACATCTGTAGCTTGGCACCCTCCGCCATTTTCATGTGAAGAAGACCTTTGCGATGCTCGTCCTTACCCTCTGGGAATATAAAATAATGTCAGAATATCAAGAATGTTTAATTTGTTAGTCATAGTCTACAGACAGACATTGCATGTGACATCTCATTAAAATACTTCCATTAAAAAATTTGAGCGCTTAAAAATTGGCCCACGCAACGAGAGTAATACCAGATGCGCACACAAAGTTCATTATAATCATTGTGCAAAATGTAACAACTAAAATTCACATGAGCTACATCACGGTGACAGACATACGTGCGGACAGCGCGAAACGGAGAGTTAAAAATAAACTGGCTTGGCACCTTTTGGATACGGAAGGATAAGAAATAAAAGATCTCTACCCGCGTGTATATTAAAGATGGATAAGATTAAATATACGGTAAGACCTGCTAAAGTGGTTTAATTTCTATGAGTCTCCGTACATCGGAGGGGGAGGTAAGCTATCGCTCCCCGATAGTCATTAAAACACGTGCTGTTTGAACAACTCTGATGCTATGGTAACCATTGCCCATAAGATATGTAAAATATGTATATATTTTAAAACTTGATCATAGGTATTTAATTAAACTTAAAACAAATAGTTAAAGTTACAAAACAAAATCTATTACCATCATTAAAATGGATCCATGGACCAAACTGCTGTATCAGAAAAGAAACCGAGTACAAAACGAACCTTTATCAAAAGTGGGATCCCAGGTCTCAGGGTTGGTCATGATGAGGAGTTTTTCCACGTCCTCATCACGCATCATACCGACGAGTAACAACCGATCCACCAACTTGATCAGAGGCCTGGAAATGATACATTAAATTTTCACTCTGGCAGCATTCAGTAAACCTATCAGATGATAACTCTTAAAATGTGATATTTGGCGAAAAACCAGCTGAAAAATTACTAGAGATATACAAGTAGTACTAATAAAACAAAGAGCTATGTCGGATATATACGTGCGCTTTACCAACTCTGACAAGTTGATAACCAACCTCTACCTACACAAAAGTACGATCTGCTTACTACTTACCATCTATTTAGGTTTAAACATTCACTCAACTCTAAATAAAATATTATTCTATACTAAACTGTCAATTTATTGTTGGTTTAGTATGATGTTTGATTATACTGTAGTTTCAAGTTTATGTGTCAAATAAGAATTTCTAATACTATAAATCAAAGTCATTCGTAATCTAAACTGCCTTTGAATTCCTAAGCTGCCTGCCAATGATCACAAAAATTAAACTTGTCATCTCCATTTCATGAACACCCATTATATAAATGAATGTTTTTTCACTAGAGTTTAATATTGTAGCATCAACAGATCCACTGGAAGATATGATACATCAACCATTGGTATGTGATGAATGATGCAATATATTCCTATAACAATGCGACCATAGACCAAACACCTCTTCGCTGGAAATTAGCTGTCGAAGACGATTTCCAATGCACAATGGTGTGACCACACATTTAGCGCATAGCTATGGTCTCTCAAACTAGCTCAACGCTATCGTGTATCGGCACCAATCCTCGAACGGAATAACTATTTGTGTCAAAGTTCGCAGCGGTACACGGCTTCCTATGTCTAGTGAGTGGTACTTTTCTATTGGAAAAAATCATTTAGGACTCTTCAAACAGAAGTCCATCGTCAGCGAATGTGGATTTATTTTAAAGGGTAGTAAATAGTGAAGACCGTACTGTATCACAAGGTTAAGTAGATACTTACAAGAACAAGTTCTCATTACTGCCTCCCACTGGGTCTCTGTTGTGCACCTGGTTGGTCTCCACGGCCTCAGCTAGGGCTTGCATCACAAACTCCCTCACCACTTCTAATGGGAAGTATGGGGAGTAGAGATTGCTGATTTCCGTTATACTTTCTCTGGAAAAACGAAGTTATTATAGCTATTAAAAGATGAGACACTGTTTGACAAAAATCTTATGACTAAATTATAAATAAAATTTCGACGTTGCTGGAAAGTCTTGAAATGCACACATTTTATTTCAACTAAAAATTTCAGTAGCAATTTGGAGTCACGAAATTAGCGGTGTCACCACTTTGCAGAACCATTTCTACGAAGTGGTAGCATTACATCGGCAACTTTCTGTTTCTGCATGGCCTTCAGTATGTAAAAACATCATTTCTGAGATACTAACTCTGATATGCTTAGCCCATGTCATCTGATTACGACAAAGAAGCAATGAAGATTGCTTGTGTTTGCGTACACACTTGTATACACGCACAGATGGCCAAAGTCTACAAAGCCGGGCTACCACGGCCATAACTTAAAGGATCTCATAATTATTTTGTTGGTAGTATAACTTACGCAATGTCAGTCATCTTCATCTGCGGCCGTACACTCTCAGTTTGCAACGACCGCAAGCTGTGGCCCATCTCGGGCTCCTCGTACAAACACTTCAGTTCGGGTCCCAGGGGGATCACGAACTCGTTCTTACACGCCTCCCTGGATATCCAAACACGAATTATGTTAGCCAAACTATCATGGATTCAGAAACAAATGGAACCTGAACTTGACAGGTTCTCTAAATGATTTATATTCTGTAAAGTGGTTATTAATAAGAAGTCTAGCACTTCAGATGCACTGCGGATAATTGTACCTCTATGTTGATATTGTGGTCTTATGGGTGAGTAAGGTCGTCAGAGCTGATAAAGGGGGATTGGTGGCTAATATGTGAGGTTGCTCATATCATCATTTTTGTCAAACTAATAGTCTATTGGGTGTGGTTGCTGCACTTAGTCTTCGATGTGGACCATTGTACTTGAGCCATGGCGGCCGTCATTCCATCCAGCCCCCCTCTTTACAGAAGCATATTGGGTCTCCCAACCTACTCAAGCCATCCGTAAGAGTTCAGAACTCTTACGTATGGCCTGAGAAAAATCTGGGTGATTCCAGGGTTTACCGATTTTCGTCACGCCTGTGCACTCTAGAAGCACATGCTTGACCGTTGCCCCAGCGTCCATGCACGCTCTGCAAGTACTTGGTATATAGAATCCACGTCGATTACGCCGATGATGCCGCCGCCGCCGACATATTTGAAGCCAGACGCCGCCACCGCTCATTTTAGCATCGGCGCACATGTCTACTCTGCACAGAGGGAATTATGGGCCAATATGCCGATAGGGTGCCCATATGACATCAGTTCCCGCATATTACCAAGTCAGCAAACAAGGTTATGGTCTTCCTAATAGCGGTAACGCTTGCAACACACAAAGCATTCATGCGTTGCCAACCCATCAACCTTCTCCAATTAGCTATAGCTACCTTACCCACATCCAGGATTACAATATTAACAGCATAATGCTATGCCCTACTAGATTATTTTATATTATTATTAGATAGATAGTAGCCCTATTAGATAGTTTCTGGGAGACCTTAGTCCAGCAGTGGCTGATATGATGACGATGCCCTGGAGTGTGTTCTGTTATGTGTAGGTACTTCCTTAGTCATTCTGCTCACAGAGGGCAAGAATACTTCGCTATATGTTATTTAAACGTTGCATTTATTAATATTCAGGAGTCACATTAAGGGTAACTAAAATAGAGTTCTAAGGAACCGGTAGCTAAAGGTAGAAAAACAAAATCAAACGCGTATTATTATAACGCCGTATTGTATTGTCTTGGGTATTCTAACCAGGACAAGACAATTAAGATATTCCGATGTTACCATAGATACCCACTTTACCACTACCGGGACTCGATGCTCGGAGACTTTACTTATAAGGTCTCCAGGCATTGAGTCCCAAGGACACGCAAAACTGGAGGAGTTGGAAAACTCAAATGGAAGAAGTATGCTAAGAAGATTAAGTTAATACAGTTATAGGAATCATCTTACATAGTAGTAGCATGGGACTCCAGATGCAGCGCGATGAGCAGGTCGTAGAACCCCTGGCGCAGCGGGCCCGACATGTACTGCGACTGGATGGCGTACAGCAGCTGCTTCTGGTCCACGTGCTGGCATAGCGCGTGCGCAGCTCTGGAATAATAAAATATCGTACAGTATTTGACGTTCCGTTAAGCCTATCGCACTTTACACTATGGAAGCGAAACTAAACGGGATCGATTGTATTATATATATGACCACATCCATGATGCGTATGAAATATTTTAGTGCAACATTTTAGTATCGGAAGTCACAATTTATTTCATTGTCTTATTGGCAACAAAACTAAATTTATTGGTAAAGAATACTTCAAATATAGATTCTCCATAGCTTTTATAAACTTTAATTATTTCAAATCTTTCTTTGGCAAAATTTGGAGTTCAGGAGGGTACAAAAACAATGTCGTACAAAAATAAATATATTGGGATCTTTAAATGAACCCTTTTCATATGGTAAATGGACAAAAATAAAAAAAACCTACCTGTAATTACTCTGGTAACACAGTGCAGCGTATAACGTAAGTGTATGGGAATGGAAGCTTAGCAGTTTGTCCATCTCAATCAGCTCTAGAATATCTATGCAGCGGTCTTCCTCTGTTGACAAGACATGGTTGTGTCAGTTGTCAAATAGTTTCAAGAAAGTAATAAAATGAAAGTAAATTATGCCAGAGGCAACAAAAATACAAATATATAAACATAATACTTTAATATAAAAGAAATTATGAAATTAAGCTTATCGCCATTACACAATAAGCTAGACAAAACGGAATTACTTTAGGGATTTAAAAAGATGTTATCAGTTTGACTGAATGTTTTTATGATAATATTTTTATTAGACAGATTTTTGTACAAATCGTTTGATAAAAAGAATTAAAAGTTAGATTTTGTTTTTTTTAAACAGTATCTAATATAACTCATCACTCTATCCTTCTCTTTAGTTACTATGGTCGCGATCGATTTTATAAATTGCTTACCGGGTATATGTAGAGCTAGCATGGAGACAGCATCTTCACACAGCATGGACCAACCACGGATGTCGGAAAGCTTAAGTGCATGCACTTGTAGCGATTGATTTGGGACCTGTGGGTCAAAATAGAATATTCCTATTAATATTATTGTGTAAAAGCAAGGCAAAGGCGCAAGCGATTGATACTCACAGAGAGGCCGCAAGTACCATGTCAATTAATACCATAGTGTGATAGTTTGCGTTCAATAGTTTCTTGTGAAACGCATGGTGGTAGACGACCATAAAAATCCCAAGCTTAATACTATAACAATAATATCTAGGGACAATATCACACAGATCATCCTAGCCCCAAACTAAGCAAAGCTTGTACTATGGGTGCCAGGCGACGATATACATACTTATATAGATAGATAAATACTTATATACATAGAAAACATCCATGACTCAGAAAGAAATATTCGTGCTCATCACACAAATATTTGCACTTACCGGGATACGAACCCAGGACCACCAGCTTCATAGGCAGGAGCACTACCAACTAGGCTACGGTGACCGTCGAATGGTAAGCGGTTACTGTATCCTGTGACACTTCTTCGGTTCGCTTCCTCATAAGAGTGTAAATAATCGTACTAATGCTCTGTGCCAACGTAACAATGTTAATGTCGCTATAGTTGCATCCCATGGGTCACGAATGCACTGGTTAAAGCTGAAACCTACGGATTTGGAAACATTCGATCGCCGCAAGTGGGGGTAATTCCCCTCCCGGATAATGTTGCTGACTCATGGGCAGGATCAAAACCATAAACATAGTAATGGTATAATCTGCAGCTCATTATGCAAAATGGAGTTAGTTTCCAAGTGGAGATGGTTGTAGACGGAAATACTGCTATGCTATAGCTATGTCATGTGGATGACTAAACCTATCATGACTCACCCTAGCCCACTGATGTGGCTTCAAGCACTGTATCTTGAGGCGGGGCGGGAACTGTGGGATGACGTGCTTGTCGCTGGTGGGCAGTACCGCGGCCGACAGCGGCAGGCTGGTGGACGAGCGGCCTAGCTCAATCTGCAGGATCTCCTTCGACGTGGCCTCCACGAAGATCGCGGGGAATAGCTTCGTTTCCGGCTCCATCTATAAAACAATAGATTACCGTTTTAGAAGTCAAAATAATTTAAGAAATATTTATGAAAAAGATTAATACATGCAGTGTTTTGTTTCTGTATAAACGTATGCCCTAATTGTGATCCAAACTTTTTATGATCCATTTCCGATCCAATATTTTTATGTTATGCTTCAGGGTTTTGGAATAATTTGTCTATTCTGTTAGTTCTTTTTCAGAAGCAACTCTTTTCATTTTAGTTTGAATGTATTAGGGGGAAGGATTTTGATAGATTCTGGTGTTGCTTATGGCGACGAATATCGCCACTTCATCTCATGCCGTGGAGTGCAGGCAGGCAGCAGCGTCTATCTGCGAACTATGACCATCATACTGCGATAAACAAACCGCTTTCTAAGTGCGGCGATTATCTTTTTGAAAAAGAGTCGTCTGTTTTCTGTTTATAACTAATCTGTCACCTTATCATCATATGTATAGCATACCAAAGTCAAAGAAAAGAATCAGTTACGGGGCGTTAGGACTTAAGCGATGATATCAAGTCCTTACCTTAAATTTAATACTAGTATCCTTTCCCTCACAGGTAAAGGCCACCGTTCCGGTGGACGTGTCCACTGAGCAACCGATGAACATGCCTTGGGACGCGCCCTTAGCGGTAGCTTCGGCCATCACTTCGTTGTACAGCTCGTCAGCTCGGACCATATAGCAGGAATGACGGTTTACACTGAAAAATGGAAACGAAATGCTATACATCTCTTAAAACCCGTACGACTGTCTATACTCGTAGATGGGTGACAACTAAAATAGTTTTGTTTCTGAGCGTACCCGCGCTTCGGAGGGCATGTTAAGCGGTCGGTCCCGGTTACAGTCGTTAAGCCATGTCACAGGCCTACTGGGCGGCTTGAATAACTCGGACACTAAGGTAACCATTGCCCATTTGATAAAGACAGAAGAGGAAGTTATATTCAATATATTAGTAGCGATCTGATTTCCCAGTGTTTATGAAGATTTCACCAGTTTAATACTAAAATATATTTGTTATTCATGACGTCGCCTTATGTGAAGCACTGCGCAACTGCGGTTTTTCTTCAGTGGAGGGTCTAATATATGAGTACCACTGGTGTTAGGTAAAGCGCTCCACTTGGGTCGAACGGTCATATAATTGGGAATAACCCTACACAGCCTGTGTTTATTATGCATTGGACCTCCGGTGGGGAATCACTGGAGTTTGTTTGACGATTCCAACATTGTCCAGCTGCCGAAATTATGCGTTTCGGACTACTGTCTGTCTCATATGTAACATTAATTTTACCGAAAAATGATTATATTAAGTATCAGTGGACTGAGAGTAGTGTAGATAAAAACCTACGAAAATGAGTAAGCTCTCTTGAAGAAGAATTCTCAGTCCTCACCTCTCAATGACTCGGTCGTAATCATCAGTGATGATGACAGATGACTTGGTCACTTTGCTCTGGTTGAAGTCCTTTGAGTGCAGATGATATTGTGTTGTTACCCATCCGATGTATACGTGAGTAGGGTCTTGACCGGGGAATATTCTGAAATAAAATAAAATTATCAGTTTCTTTTGTTTAAGGGTTAACATTTGACTCATTTTTTTGTAAAGAACACCTGAACCAGAGATATCCCTGTGTCACGGGGTACTTTACAAACATATAATTGACGGTCACAAAGTACATCCAGACACAGGACAACTATTTTATTTGGAATATCTATTATTGATCGAAGTGGAATATAGGTTGATTTTTGACACCTACAAAGTTTCAATATTATATTCTTTCAGGAAAATAATAAAACACGTGTATTTGTTTTAATGTCACTGAGTACAAGAATATTTAATTTTTAATTCTAATTTATTTAATGCCAATTCACGTTTTACATACAGGTATAACTTTGTCCATGCCAACTGAGAATATTATATATTCTGGAAGGTATTTATAAATAAATACACGGGGCATTGGTATATCCCGTGTGTGCTGTGTGAGCACAGCGCAAAAAAACGCAAGTGAACGTTTTAAATCAGGGGATATGGCATAATCGCTAATCTTGGCAGAGCTCAGGATGATGGTTAAAGTGCTCAGAGAGGCGCTGCTGCCAGTTCTGTTTTAATATAATAATATAATTGTTTATTTCTCTCAAAAAGGTACAAATAAAAGTACAATTCATGTAAGATTAAAAGTACAAAACCTAACATTAATTTTGAACCTTTGATAGAGCTGGATTCTGTAAGAGGCTCGAGACCTGTGTGACAAATCTCCAGGCTCTCTCCTCCCTGCAGCGATTTGGAATAGTTTTTGTTATAAAGTACAATGTATTTTTACGATACTGTAACTGAGAGATAATATTACACGCGTACGCGTACATACAACAATGTGGAAACATGCATGCATATGAATGCTTGTGTGTGTGTGTGTGTGTGTGTGTGTGTGTGTGTGTGTGTGTGTGTGTGTGTATGTGTAGATTATTTTATTATATTTATTAAGTTTTCAGTTAAATATTCCCGCGGGACGACTTCTACAGCCCTAACCGGGCTACTGTCATTACACAGCAATATTTAGAATAGAATAGAGTACATTTTATTGCACCAGAAAACACAGTACATTAGCTCAATATAAGCAAATGCTGGTACAATCAGGGGTTTTATTTCTTTGTAGCGATCTCTTCAAGACAACCGTTGGGTAGACAAGGAATAAAGTAAGAAAATAATAATATCCTGGGACATTATTCCAGCACGGCAATCTGATCCCAAACTAAGCAGAGTTTGTACTATGGAAACCAGATAACTGATATAATACACATACTACTTTTCTTTTGTAAATACATACTTATATAGATAATTACACCCAGACTCAGGACAAACATACATGTTCATGCACACAAATATGTGTCGTGGGTGGGAATCTAATCCACGACCTGCGGCGTGAAAGGGAAGTATCTAGAAACCACGCCAACGGGCCCGATAGCAAAAGGCGGTAGTTGTAAGTGTACTATGGTGTATATATAATGTAAAGTTACTAATTTAAAACCTACCTCACACCATAGAAGTATTCATTGATAAGCTTCAAACATTCCGAGTCAAAGATCTCATTGCCCACGGTTTCCGTGGCCGAGGCGGCGAGCGTGCTCGTCGTCATCTGTTTCCGGTCCTGCGTCGGCGTCGCCATCTGCAAGTTGGTCTGTGTGGGGTCAGTTGTTATGTTGGATATGATTATGGGAGATAGTTAGTTGAATTGTGAATATGTAGAGTGATTTTGTGAATTAAAGTTTTTGAAATGATTGTATCAATTTAAAACCAGGATGGCCAAATACATGTAAGTAAAATTAATATCTTGGGACAAACACACTGCCATCTGATCCCAAACTAGAGAGCCTTTTATATGGCAACCAGACAACTGATAATATATATATATATATGGCTTTTGCGTCTGTTTTACGGCGCATTGTCAGTGAGATTTTTTTTGGTGTCTAAACAAACCGTTGCGAGAGCGACATAGCCTGCCGCAGGCCTGACAAGAGAAGTTTGCGGCGGTTGGTGCTGAGCCGCTATCATGTCGCTTCTGTCTCTTATCAGCAAGTACTCCGAAACATGCATACTATTATATTTTAAAATACATACATATTATAAATAAATTACACCCAGGCACAGATCAATTAATCATGCTCATCGGGCTTAGCAGTCAGGCTCATTACCACTAGAGACCACCAACCAGAGACCAATGCCAAATAGAGACCAAGTAGAGATGTACAGCGGAGTTCTTCATAATAGTGGCCCTGGCCTAATTTTAGCTTCCCTATCTCTATGAAGACTAGCGAACTACGCAGGACAATAGTTTATTGCACGGGTTTCAGTGCAAACATACATTCCTTCACTCTCAGATGTCAAAGGGACTGCTATCGAATATGACCGGGCAGAGTCTATAAATACGACGGTTTTCAAGTCTTCGTACAACACTGCAAACTTCCATACTCTGGTCTAATACTGGGAGTTGTTATTATAAAAAAAAAAACTCAATGTCTCTATTTAGCCTGGCCGTAAATTCACGCCTTACTGACTGTGGCACTAAGGAGACAGTTAGTATTATATGAGTAGGTATGCAAATATGTGATGAGAACCGCGACAAAAAGAATTAAAGGTTTTTTAAAGACTATGTCCACGCTAGGGAAATTAATCCGAATGTCGCGGAGTACTTTATAAACCTATAATTGATGAATACAAAGTCCTCCCAGAGTCAGAAAAACTACCTATGGATCACACTAATAGTTGTCCTGTGCAGAAATCGAACCCTAGACACGATGTTTCGAGGTTACTGTCTTAACCGCTGCGCCACACATGTTTTCTATGGTGTGATATTTGGGAGATTTTAAATTCATGATTACTAAGCATTTATTTTTATAAAAAGGCATTTATTTTTGATAAAAATCGGATAAATGTATATGGCCTTCCTGTTTATACATGGTGTAACATGAATAGTGGACAACCTTTAGAGCCTTATTTGCCTATAAAACTGAAGAAATACACAGCTGACACATTTTGATAAAAATCTGATATATGTATATGGCCATCCTGTTTATACATGGTGTAACATGAATAGTGGACAACCTTTAGAGCCTAATTTGCCTATAAAACTGAAGAAATACACAGCTGACACATTATGATAAAAATCTGATATATGTATATGGCCATCCTGTTTATACATGGTGTAACATGAATAGTGGACAACCTTTAGAGCCTAATTTGCCTATAAAACTGAAGAAATACACAGCTGACACATTTTGATAAAAATCTGATATATGTATATGGCCATCCTGTTTATACATGGTGTAACATGAATAGTGGACAACCTTTACAGCCTAATTTGCCTATAAAACTGAAGAAATACACAGCTGACACATAATGATAAAAATCTGATATATGTATATGGCCATCCTGTTTATACATGGTGTAACATGAATAGTGGACAACCTTTAGAGCCTTATTTGCCTATAAAACTGAACAAACACACTACTCACACATTTTGAATAGGTGCCAAAAGTTTTTTTTTTGTATTTCAACTAGACTTAGCTTTTTTAACTTTTTAATTTCATGTATAGATTGAGCCCCATAATTTTTGTCTACTATTCATCTAACACCTACTATTTATATTCTTGAAACCTTTTACTTTCTTCTATAGGGATTTGATCATTAAGAACAGACTAAAAATACAATAAGCTAGACCTATCATTAACATATAGTAGACAAAGTACAACACAATAAACAATAATACCCATAATAAAAAAGAAGTATACGAATAGGTATGAAGTAATATATATTTCTAATAATTATATATAAAATTATAGACAGGCAGTTAATATAGAAAGACACAACACAAATTTTAGTATTTACGTTTTCACTCATTTATGCGCAAGAGTTCTGGTTCATTATATCGTTATATAGCTCCTTAATTGTTCCTCAGAGTGTTACGTACGTATTTAGGTTTGTATTTACCGACTAAACGCAGCTTTGAACAGTGCTTTTTTATTATATTTCTATTTGATATGGACTCACTCGAAATATTATTTGCCAGTGTCAAGTAATATGATAAATAAATTTATTTGCATGTGAATTCAACTTTATACAGCATTTTCGTTATTCAACAACTAAACTTATTATCAAGTCAAAATCGTACCCGGTAAAGTAGTAGATACTTTACTCGAGCTTTCTATAGAGTTTTGGAATCAATACGGAAAATCCCAAGTCTAGGTAATATGCCACTTTCCTACACTTCTGTACGTTGTCGAAGATGGTGAGTCAAAAAATCTGCCATTTCTACAATTCGAGTTTACTGCCGTAAAGAAATGCCGTTTTAGAAAATAAAACAATGTCTTGATTTGATTGTCTCATCGACGAAGGACATTTTATAGTGCACAATTGTCTGCGCATACACAGGAGCACTTGCTGTTCCATCACCCTCATGTTCCGATGGGACGACTAGCGACACGACCGGAGAGTTCAGGTACACGACCGACGGCTTTACGTGCTCTCCGAGGCACGGGGATGTACTACCGCCAACTCACAGACTTCGGGCCAAAATAACTTTTTCATCGACCCGGGATTTGAACCCAGGAGCTCATTATTTGCAGTTGAATACGCTACAGTTAGATCAACGAGGCAATCTGAGTAGTAATAATTAAGTGACACAGTGCCGTGCACATAAATGAGTGAATACCTACCCCTACACACAAAGTATTGTTCAGAACTTACGTTGAGACCGACTTGGCTCCCGTACAAGTTTGGTCTACTAACTCTCGGTTGCATGCCGTTATATCTCTGATTCGCCTTGTGAGATAAAACAATATAAAATGATAACAAATGAATGGAAACTTAAAACGTATGAATATGAAGGTAAAATAATTTGACCAAGTTTCCTGTGACAGTTTTCGTTTTGCAATACATTCGTAATACTACGCACATAAAAGGTGTCTAGGGATGAAGTATATTTTCAACTATAGTCGATTATCTAACTAATATTTACTTTACTTCCTACCTTAATTCCATTGCTTCAGTTAACAACGCCCTATATTTATGCCCTATATTTTGTAAAAATCAAGAAAACTTTTTTGTAAAATGTGGGTGATCCACCTAAATTAATGTCGTGAATATAAAACGTGGCAAATGTAATAAAAATGGTATAAAAATAGCAAATTGAGGGATTTTAAAATATTTACTGTAAATATTTAAAAAATGTAATAATCTGGATTTACACCATTGAAACGAATCAGACAATGAGAGCGATTGCTGAAATTAAGTTCATCAAAATCTACGTTCTTTCTAACAAGTCAAAAAGTTATTGTAATGATTATGTGCTTTTTATCATTTTATCAATATTGCAATTTGCAAAAATTGCTAATTCATAAATTGCAATTTAACTTAATGTTCACTAAATGTAGAGATAAGTTGTAAAATGTATCATAGGGATAAACGTAAGAAGCCTCTCTGGAAGATTAAATTGCAAAATTGTCATTGAATATTTATTTATAGTTAAAAATGTACTTGATCACTAGCCACGTTTATACAAATACAAACACAAAAATGATTTATTTCATCTCCACAAATTACATGATATGGTATGATCAGTACCAAGCGTTATAGGTACTAGTAGTGACGTGAGCGTTATAATTTAGACATAGAACCGCTCCAAAGGCCCATACAAACTACGTTATTATTTATGATTTACAACAATTACTTAAGGCAAGGTACAGATTTTTTGCTGAATCGTCGATGTTCACCGTTATTTGCGGACATACTGGGGCGGGAGACCGACTGCCTAAGTCGCCGATTATCGTGACCGTGATAGACGTTCAAATAGATGAAGGATAAAAATTACTAAAACATTCGTTCAATTGGAATTCATGAGCACATGTGACGTCATAAATGATCTGGAAGCGATTTTCAACGTTGAAGATGGTTGAACGAATGATTTGGTAATTTTTAACCATCATCTGCTTGAACGCCGCGCTCGCGCGATCACAATGATTGGCGACTCAGAGCCGATTTCCCCGTTAAAAATAAACGCGATCAATGGAGGCTAAACTCAGTTACAGGACGCTGAACTAAGTTTAGCATCCTTTTATCACGTTTAATTTTAACTGTGAAATCGGCTTTTAGATGGTAGATCCCCTGGTCGAACGGTCATAGAACGCGGACGCTCGATCAACGCTACAATATACATAAACTCTACGATGAAATATAACATCGAAACAAGAACACGTTTCTTAAACAAGGAACTTGGTCAATCAAATTCAATACCTAACAAATCGAAATGATCTGACGGGTTCATTTATTTATATTGTGAATGATAACATTCTTAACATTTAATATCAATAAGGACCAATGATATGACAAAGTCAATATGTGTTATTTACGACGTGTAACGTAAATAGTATTGGATACTTAAGAATAATTAAAATATATTTAAAAGAAAAATTATATTTGGAAATAAACCTGTAAAACCCCGGAAATAAACCTCTGAACTGCGAGGGACTTTACCAATTGTAAATTCACCGAGATAGGTAAGTACACCTTGAACTAGAACAACCACATCATCGGTGAGGCCGCAATAGCAGAAATGTTTGCTACGTCATTATAATCTTTATTTCGTCGTCAGCATAAGAGTTATACCTAAATGCGTTTCGAATGCGACGATATGGTTACTACCAGTACTGAAACGCGCTTCACGTTAGTAAAAAAAGTGCGCCACATCGATGTTCGATTTTCGAATGTTTTCCACCGCGATACACATAATTTCGAATGTTTTCAACTGCGATACAGAACATTTTGAATGGTTTCCACCGCGATGCACGTCAGTGCGAAAGTATTCCACATCGATTTACACATTGTCGAATTTATTGCAGCCCTTCATTCATATTAATTTGTTTCTGGCACTCGGCGACCGCTGCTTTTTTTTCAGATACAGGGTGAGGTAAGGATTCTTGTATCTAATAATACTTACGTTACACATTGCCCAATAAAATTTGCTTAAGAAGAATAAAATTGTATTTACAGTAAATACCAAAATGTTGATATTCAAAAACAACATTGTAAAAATACAAAATTAATATAATTTAATCAGTCTAGTCAATATAATTTAGTCAGTTTAATCAAACCGGAATGTAATTTTCACCACTCTCACGGGGATTATTATTGTTAATTTTGTATTTTTTAATGTTAATGTCAACATTGTTAAAAAATCGATTTCGAAGTATTTCAAATTAGAGATAATTAATCACTGCAAAATTGGTTTGATAAATTAACAAAATAAAACCAACGCCATCCTCTTATCTTAAACCAATGAAAGAGTTGCATAATCTAGCTCATAAAGTTCAAAATACCTGTGAGACTTTGATTTGAGGGTTAGGTCTCCTGGAGCCCACACGTTCTGGTGATACTTCAGTTTCACTGTATGGGTCCGGAGTCTTCGACTTGCGCGATTTGGCACGATCGCCACTTTCACCACGTTTGCTTCGGAAGAATCTGTTACCAAAATATAAAATATTGACACAAGCGTACCATTGCAGGAAATAAGGTCCTGTTTAGGCTTTCTGTCCTCCATGGAAATGTGACGTGGCTAAGTGGCGAGCAATGTCATTACTAAGCCATGAAATTACGTGGCTAATCCTAAGCGAAGCCACGGCGAACTCCGGCCAACTAAGTTCTAGCTGGATATGTGCCGATGTGTGGCTAACATTTATTTATTTATTTATTATTGAAACACATTTACAACACCTTTACAGAAAATTCCAAAGCGATATTGTAAGCTTAATAACAACATATAATCGGTATGTGTAATAGTGGTATCCTGTTATGTTCTTATTTGAATGTAAATCTTAATATATTACTAACATAGTTTTTTAAGATTACTGTTACTAACACTATGGATTCCGGTCCGAAATAAACGAATTTTATTTATTTTTTTAATAAACATAATAATTATATCTTAATAGCTAGTATTAGACCACTATTTGGCACTGTTTACTATGCAACTTTGTGCAACTTCTGCAAATTCCGGCTGGCTACAGTTATATATATCTACTTCCATAGCTATTATATTAATGAGCCGTATGGCGCGCGACACATAGGCAAACTTAAGTAGGTTCGTCCTCGGAACTGGTGGGCAGAGTGTGGAACATAACCGATCTTATTGATAAAAGTCATGTGAGCACACCATTGCCGTTAGTTCTAAGTGATCGCATTCTGTTCATCGCGTCGAGCATCTAGTTCGGAGCAGCGATTCCCCTCAAAGCTTTTGACTTTGGTTTTCACCAAAGATCTCCATACTGGTAGTCGAGCGGCTGTTTGCTCCCACTCTAAAGGCTTAATGTGGCATTTTTTTAAACATGCTGTAGAGGTGTATGCAAGATTTGAGCTGCGCTTACTTTTGTGGAACTTAGGTGATCCATAGGACATATACAACACCTGCGTTACAGAAATAAATATCTGTATCACGGGTGACCTACAATAGAAGTGAAGCCGGCTGCAAAATAGAAGCCGTCTAGTAAATAAACCTACTAACTAAACAACCTGTTTCTGTTTAGTTCCAACCTTGGCACAGGATGTTACGGTATCTACCCGATGCATTTATTTATCACGAGGTTTATAGTTAGCATAGGTGGCATTCCCTGCTTTACCAGACAAGGTGCATGATACAGGAAGGGGTCTGTTTTAAAGGACGTTTTGTGTTACTTCCGCTCTCCATTAATACGCGGAGAAGCAGATTGAGGATTAGAGTGGGCATTTTGAGGCGCCCATAGCCAGATGCTCTCACCGGTCCAAAAGTGATCGGCGAGGTCAAGAAACTAGGCTCGCGGTCAGTCCATAGATGGGTGACCGCTAAAATATTTTAATTTCTGAGCGTCTCCATGCTTCGGAGGGCCCGTTAAGCGGTCGGTCTCGGTTGTAGCCATTAGACAACAGTCGTTAAGTCATGTCAGAGGCTTAGATACTGGGCGGCTTGAACAACTCTGACACTAGGGTAACCACTGCCCTTACGATAAGTATGTAATAACTTACTTGAAAGGCGATCGTCCTCTCTTGTCCTTCTTATCGTCAGGTGATAAAGTATTGCCTCCGAGATCGTATTTGGCCATCTCCGCTTCACTGGTAGACCGGTGCATTCCATTCGTTTGACCTGTTCAATTAAATATGTAGTTAGTATTAAATGTTTTTTAAATAATGCAATGGTATTTACGGAAGGAATTTTCTGAGAAAGTGGCGTAGTAGATGCAAGAGAATCTATTAAGGACTGGATAGGCTAAAAGAGTGAAAACACATTATTTTTCTAACGAAATCGGCAACATATATTAAAAAAGTTATGCAATAATTAAGTTTAATAAAAATGCCTAATAAACTAGCTCTAATACAACCTACTTATGAGAAGACTGTTGCTTAATTCATTTGTTAAAAAAACTCTTTTTTATTGTTGACATATGACATATAACATATATAAAAATGTTGCCTATTTTGGCACACAAATAAATATTTTTGCACACTTGCAGCCTCCCTTAAAACATTGTTTTAACACATTTACAACACTCGTATAGAAGAAGAGAATAGTAATATTGACAGTAGTTACATGACGCCACTGTTATTACTGATCCGTTAACACGTCATGGTTTTAATTGTTTCTGTCAGAGCTATCGTCGGCTATTTGTAGACATAAATGAAGACATACTGAACAGCTGTGAGGGGCAAGGAAGAAATAAAAAGTTAATACTTTGGTATTTTTTATAAACCATAGACATCAGGCAAATAAATATATTCCGCCAGTCGAATAACTTTTGACTTTATTAGGCAATGAGCTATGTATTGTAAAATGGCGCTTCCCGGGAAAAAACAGTTAGTTTTTAAAATGAATATGGAGAAGTATTGAAATATTTCAATATTATTAGTTAAAACGCTTTTGTGGGATAAATAAATTACAGCTAAGTGATTTTCACCAACTACAGAATGTGGGTTTCGAAACAATTTTATATTTTTTTTATTTGTTTCGAGTTGTTCAAATTGGAATTTCCAAAAGGAATTTATGTTGAGAGGGTCAAGGAATTTGAAATATAATCAAATTATTTATTTTTGAATGGAATAGAATTAAATCATTTTGTATCGGCGAAATAAACAACATTTATAAGACTATATGTGGCTCAAAGGTAGCCGACTCGCAACCACCTCGCCAGCGCAGGACAACTATTTGTGTGAAAGAAGGTCGTTTCCTTTTGATTTCATGTTTGAAAAGTGGAAAGTTTATTAATCCAGTCCTGAAAAGTTGTTGGTGTTTTACAAGTAACTCTATATAGTGTCAATACTCCCGATTTTTTTTTTCATCATCATACATCATTACTTATTCATAGCTTTTATTTATCCGAGATGGTTAAATGATATTTAATGGATGAGAATATCATTTGTGAATGTTATACCTCGAACAGAAGTAAAATTCGAATCATACCTATATTAAAATTATTATGAATCTGTATCTTAAAATTAGTATAATTACTAAATTATGCATCTCAATAATAGTCATGTAGTAAGGCAAATGCAGATAGTGCGGAATGCGCATAGCTCAATATACCTATGAAACTGATACTTATAGAACATTCGTTTGCAAAATTTATAACCTTTTCAACGCCATTGTCATGTATAAGATGACGTACCAAAATGTGGTCAGTACTCTATGGTAAGGTTCCTTCTTCTTCCTCCTTTAGGAGTGTTGAAAGCTAGTTGGGTATTTCTTAGCATGTTAAAAATATTAAATGTAATAATAATCCCATTCATCTGATCCCAAACTAATCAGAGCTTGTACAGACGCCAGCACATCCAGCTACTCCAATCTGTCAAATTTCTTTTATAGATTTTCAACTTTATCACATAATCATAAGGTACACTTTCTATTGAGGAAATTTGACAGACTGGGGTAGGTTGATGTGCTGGCTTCTGTACTTTGGAAACCAGATAACTGATACTGATACATATACTACTATATATACGTATTGTTTATATACATAAGCATGTTTTTTTTTCTCCAATTAATTTGTACACCTTTTGCTACCATTATCCATTTATAATAAATTCTTGTTCATCCAACGCCAATAGGTTGCCTGGAAGAGATTAAGTTTTTTTTTACATATTCAGTATAAGATAACTAAGCTTTTGACTGTTATACGTCAACAAGGGTGGCGTATATTAGTAATTTCTAGAAATTTTATCTACCAACGACGCCAACCGGGTCACAACACATCCGAAAACCGGCAATGGTTGCTATATTGATGGTTAACAGGGTTCACGTTTGTTACTTACTTTTATATATAAACACCTATTGTACACATGAAAGCAATAAAGAACTTGATACTTCATTTTGTAAGCTATGGGGGTGACAAAAACAATTCAAGGGATTTTTACTTTTCCGTGATTCTCCTTAATAGCAGCACCTTCCGTATCTCGCAAACTGATGTTCTATAAAACGTTCAGATTCATTGGTAGATTAACCTGTTTATTAATGTTACATGTTGTATAATTAGGCATATCTAAATACCATTGAAATTACTACAAACCAAGCTGAGATTAGCAGGATGAAATCTGAAAAGGCAGCAAAGGCACACAGTTCTCTAATTACTATATTTCTCATTAACCTGGCTGCAAATTATAATTCTGAATAGTAACTCCTCTGGTTATGGAGCCTTTCCTCGGTGGTCGAGACGGTTGGCGTTTGACCTTGGAGCTGGTAACTACTTCCTCCTGGCCGTCTTCGTAGTGCAAACCTTGGGTAGTGGTGGAAAATACAAGGGTGAAAAGCATTGTAGGGTGGCGTGCTATATATGTGTCGGATTATGGTGCTACGGAGAAAACTCATGAACAAAATTAAAACACCATTTATTAAACATTCTTCTATATCTACGATGTGTTTTATTGAATGTCAGATAACTACTTTCATTAGAGGAATCTGTAGCTAAAACCCAAGTAGATATATACTTGACGTGTGACTATGGAAAGTTTAGATATATACAATCTGAGAAATAAAAAATTCAACCTTTCAACTACTTACATAATTTTTAGTCACTGAAACCGCAATATTGAAACTTATTTAGGTTATCTTACGTTGCAAATATGAGTAATATTAGAGGTTAGAACGTCAAAATGAATAATCCAGCAGGAAAGGAATAAACCTGTTGTTTACTACTACTGTTTAATACTTCACATCTTTTTTAACTAGATTTTTAATACATGCCAGCTTTATTTTAATAATATGGCCGACAGTTCATAATATTATATTGACAATTGGTATCAAACTAACTCGCTTAAAGAAGCTTACAATTTTGAAGCTACGCTACGAGTAGATTTACTAAATCATCATCGTATCAGCAGAAAAACGTTCAAAACTGGACAAAGACATCCCCCGGAACTCCACAATGTCGGTCTTGCTCTGCCCAGATCTAGCGGCTTCCTGTGAACCTTGCAAGATCGTCGATCGTCCTGTATGAGGCCTGCGTACGGTGAGTTTTTCGCTTGGTGGTCGCCACTCAATAACCTAACAAAATACTGAACTGAACTGTAGTTTAATTATCTATATCATCTCGAGTCCAAAAAATAATATTTTTTAACTGAACCGTACCAAACTGTATGACTAATAGTGCGGAGTACTACAAGACAGTCAACCAATCACACCCGATTCCTCAAATAGTAAGTTAAATTAATGATTTCTCAGTATAGAATTCAATGCGTTATTTAATTAGTTCAGATATATTTTGAACTTTATTCTAATAATTATATGTATCAAATTGAAATGGTCTCTCTATCCTGAACAATGATATAATTTCATTTCAAGTAGCAAGGGTATCCCAAAGCATATTATGATAATGTTCCTTATGGTATGTGCTCAGGTTTTATTTATAAAGGATTTTTCCTTTACCATCATCATCATCTGAAAATATATGAATAACATTGTATTGACCTTGTAAAAAGAAAGAAATATGGACATATATTGGACACGCTATTTGGCTAAGGTTTCTGTGTAAAAACGGGACCAAAAGCTATTCTATAACATTACAGCGGAAACTATTCTAAGTAAACACAATAAATCAGCATTTTGAAAGAGTAGGAAGATTCTCGAACATTTTTTCAGGCCAAAATTGGACCTATATAGAGTGCAAAGAAGATCGTAACAAAAACTGATTGCCAGGGGTTCCAGTATAAGCATAAACCCTTCATGCATCTCTATTCTTCTCAATCGATGTGAGAAGAATAGACCTGCTTCTAACCAGGAGGTAGGAAAAAGAGAAATTGTGTGAAAACAGAGTTCTGTTTCGGAGTCTGGTTCTGGTACCGGTTTCCAGGAGAATATCTATGACAATCATCACAAGTAGACAGTTACATCTAACTTAGTTTATGGTTCTCAATGGATTTAGAAGTCAGCTGGTTTAATTCTGGTAGCTAACCGCTTTGGGTTCGATTGGCAGCCCCAAAAGGAATGGGGAAAGGCAAGGGAGATGATATTGCTCTAAAAATTTCCTCGGAACTATGACATCATCAATATACCAGCCGATTGACTTACACAGCTGAACAAAAAGGCTCCCGCGAAAATGTGTAAGGAATGCTTGTGAAACGGAATGACAATCGCAGCATCATGGGCACATTTCACTAAGACGCTGCTGTACGTTGAATGGAGCTAACGAGATGACATGGGACGGTGATATACATACAACATCACACAGCCAATATCCACAATAAAGAATAATGTACCTACTAGAAATCAGTAATATCCTAAAATCAGCTTTTGTTACGAAATCCTTTTCTATCTATACAAATCCTTTATTCATACTACACATCAATGAGAATAAAAAATATCAAACAAAATGCTGACTTACTCAATTTAGAAAAAAAAACATAAATAGGAAAACTAAGTAAGTACATATTTAAAAAACCTTATTATTATAAAACAACATACGTCTATTCAACTGCTCAAGTGTCCACCGAATAACTGAAGGCATACCTTTGATATCATTAATAGTGAAGCCACTCCTCATGATCTGGTCGATGTGGGCAGGCATCTGGGCTTCCACTGCCTCCTTCATCAGAATCTGCTGTCGTTCCTTGATTTCTATCCATCTCCGTGACTTTTCAGCCTCACTGAATAGAATTAGATTTTTTTTAAATTTTAAAGTGTTTCAAATCAATCTTGATCTCATAATAAAATAAATAGAGTTAAGTTCAGTTTTGTACTATAGATGTTTAAGAGGCCCTCCCATCCTATTCTGCAAGCGCTCATAGCCAGCAACCTTCACCAAACCGAAAACGATCAACTCATTAAGTGATTAGTGTCTCCATGGTCTGAACTACAGGTTATGCTGTCGGTTCCAACCGCATTCAAAGGGCAGTAATTGACAAATCATGTCAAATGCCTACTAAGCGAATTAAACAGCAACTGGAACGGGTTGGACCTCATATCGAGTCGCCTGAATTTGAGTTAAGTGTGTATATGGGGGGGTTAAGGAGGTCCGTACTAAGTGATAAAACGCATTTTTTTCTGCCGGAGACGCACCAAAATTTTTTAATTATTTTTTTAAAATCATAAGACTTCATACAAATGCCTAAAACAGAACACAATTTTGTTAAATTTCGTAATAATTTCGATACCTACAACGTTGTAAAACAACGTAAAAATATTGCTTTCGTGTTAAGAAGTTATATTTGTTTTCATAACGTCTTTATATAATTATCCGAAATATACCCAAAACTGAATTGTTCATTGTCACTATCATGATATTTTTGCAAAAATGTACTTTTATGAATTAATTTGGGTTAGGTCAGATTAGAACGGTGACTATTTAGCGCGCGAAGGCGAGCGAGCGTAGCGAGCGTGCCGCGGCAGCAGCCGTCGAGCGCTAGAAAATCATTAACCATGGATATCTCCATAACCATGGGGTTCCGCGGGGTGGGGTTGGTACAGGAGGATACCCCTCCCCCTCCACCCCTCCCCTCAATTCACTTACGTTTGAAGGCGACTTGATTTGAGATATTTACCACTGAAACTAGGGTAACACAGTGGTTATCCTAGTGCCAGTTGTTGCCTACAACGTCTCCTACGTATGTTTCTGACAAAAATTATTACTAACACTAGAGTAACCCACTAGTTGCCCCAGTGTCACTTCTTTCTCTCTTGTTCAGGACATGTATGACCCAATTTTGGAAAGATAAAATCTAATTCTTACCATCGACACGATAAGAAGAAGTTATTGTTTAAGTCGTACTGACTTAAACAATAACTTCTTCTTATCATACGAATGTATTTCCTATGATATATTTTCCTATGACCCCATTAATATTTGACGGAAATTATGGATGACGCCCAGTAAATATTAAAATTGTATGGAAAGTATTATATGTAAAAGGTTACTCACTCGATGAATTCCGTGTGACAGATGACAGGCAAAGACAATCTCAAAAATTCCCAGTTTGCTTTCTCCATGGTCTCGAACGTATTGTGTGATATCTTCAGGCATGGCGGCGTATCTGTTACCAAAAAGGTGTTCAATATCTATACAAATAAATAAAATTGGAGTGTCTGTTTGTAATATTGAAATAACCGGTTTTTACTACATAAATATGAATATATATACGGTACATACACCAAAATAACATTTTTTACAATTTTTGTCTGTCTGTCTGTCTGTTTGTTCCGGCTAATCTCTGAAACTGCTGGACCGATTTTGACGGGACTTTTATTGGCAGGTAGCTGATGTAATAAGGAGTAACTTAGGCTACTTTTATTTTAGAAAAAGTCATTTATTTTACAAAAAAACAAAATAAACTAATTAAAACGCGGACGAAGTCGCGGGCACAGCTAGTATAATATAAGGAAGAATATCCGAATACAGCAGCTAGCAGTCCCCAACGCAAAATTTACTTTATAAACTACTATAGATAGAAGTTTTTTAAATGTGGGTAAACATTAATGTTACGGCTGCAGTCTAAATTGTGCATCGGGTCAGGCCCAAATGCAAAATCTTTTTCCAATACCTATTGAACATTCTAACAGATGAAAGATATGTAAACATTTATCTTATGGCTACAGTATAATGTGGCACCTCCCAGAAGTATATATGTTATTCATACTATATAAGTTAATAATAAGTAACTTATATAATAAGAGGAGGAGTATTAATGGGGCTACCCCACGGCAATGTCTACTTTTCAAACTCTTGTATAAGTGTCTTACTACATTCGTAAAACTTTACGGCTGGGGTCTAATGCAGACCCAGCGCAAAATCAATTTTTACGAGGCCTCCTACGTATGTTTCTGATAAAAATGATCTGCAGGCCAAAACATAGATAAGTAAAGTTTAACCTTACGGCAGCAGTCTAATGCCTTAGGTAGCCAACTCCTCCTACATACGCTATTGATTAAATCCACAGTTCTAGGTGATCAGGACCAAGACCTGCCTATGACTCATAGCAGGAGAGGTAGGGCACAGCGTTCATTCGCTCGAAGAGCAGCCCGACTGGGGAATTACCTACCTCCACCTTACAGAAGACATTCCTTAATAATAACATTAATAATTTAATGTTGTGTTTCTGAGTGTGAGTAAGGTCGCCAGAGCTCATCGGGGTGGGGGGAGGGTCAGAAACACTTGTTTTAGAATCTTAAAGGCCGGCAACACACCCGCGACTCCTCTGGTGTTGCAAGTGTCCATGTACGGCGGTGATCACTTACCACCAGGTGACCCACTTGCTCGTTTGTCGACCTCTGCCATAAAAAAAAGGAGCTGTTCTCCTTTCTCGATCATAGCAGTTACAGCGCCAGACAACTGTTCGTGGGAGTTGTCCAACAAAGGCAGACAGCTTGGCGATCGCAGTATGGTAGTCATAGTACTCATAAAGAAGCTGATGTCTTCTGGTAGATATTCCCTCAGGTCAACTTTGATGTCCCCACGGGATGAGAAGGGGTGATGATATTCTGATTGGTGCCGTCACCACACAGCGCCCATCATCAATAGATAACAACAACGAAATCTTACCCGAGCCAGCGGGTATTCTTGTGACGTCAATCCTGGTGTCGATCATCTCATCAGTGTTCTCAAAGATTGGCTGGTCCTTCGTGTACCAGTGGGTGACGTCACGTTTCATATTACTGAAATAGAACAGAATTTACTTTCTACTGTATATTATAGATTAAATAATACGGATGTATAAATCCTTCGCTGTTCAGAGTGTTCGTTTGTGGAATGCACTGCCAATAACAGTGCGCCAAGCACAAAGTTTACACAAGTTCCAGCAAAGTGTAAAGGATTACTACCTATCACTATAGGATACATTGATAGAACAGGTAGGTAATATTGTAATTTGTTAGTTTCTATCTATTATAGGTATGTATGTATGTATATAGTATGTATGTATTTAGTATATAAAGTAGGCTCTTGTACTGAGTACCAATGGGTACTGTTAACAAAGTTTATGTACACCGACAACTGCCCTCTTAAATAATCCCTATTATTGTCCATTCGATGGTTGTTTGGAAGAGATCACATTTTAGTGATAAGACCGCCAATTGTATACTTTTTAATTGCATGCTCCTGTACTGTATGATTTTAATATTGGTGAACAATAAAGAGTTAATCTATCTATCTATCTTTAAATAGAAGAAAATTTGGTTTATACAACAGCTCATGATTGAAGCTATGGTTTCGATTAGAATGACTTACTTAAGCTGAGCAATGTATTATATGTAAATTATTATCTATTTTAAATCATGTTAAGCTATTATGTATTTCTTTATGTTTATTTTTGTAGTCTCAGGTAGGGTTTATTTTTTTAATAATAATTAAAATTTATTTAAGCTTCAACAGTATAAATTTACAAATATCGTAAGCCTGCTCTAAAGCATATAATGCCTGTGTTAGGACACTCCGCCCTTCCATATCAATTGTTAATAAACAAGGTATCATAAGTACCTACGTTCCTACTTAAATATCAATACTAAAAAAATCATAATCTTAAGTGACTGTGTTGACAGCAATCAAAATATATATTGGGTTAGTAATATTTAAAACTATACTAAGTCTTGAATCGACAACACTAGCATATACATATACTATAGTAGACGGATGGATTGCAATAAGGTTTAATCTACGGTTTTGGGCAAGCGATATTTAGCAATAAGTATACTACGCTTTTAATCGACAGCACTAGTACATATATTTCACTATAGTAGACTGACGCTTTGCAATGAGGGTTTATCTAAGGTTTTGAGTAAGCATTATTTAAAACTTAACCTAAGTTTTGAATCGACAGCACTAGTAGATATATTTCACTGTAGTAGACTGACGGTTTGCAATGAGGGTTTATTTAAGGTTTTGGGTAGGCATTATTTAAAACTTAACTTAGTTTTGAATCGACAGCACTAGTAGATATATTTCACTGTAGTAGACTGACGGTTTGCAATGAGGGTTTAACTAAGGTTTTGGGTAAGCAATATTTAAAACTTAACTTAGTTTTGAATCGACAGCACTTGTAGATATATTTCACTGTAGTAGACTGACGGTTTGCAATTAAGGTTTATCTACGGTGTTGGGTAAGCAATATTTAAAACTTAACTAAGTTTTGAATCGACAGCACTAGTAGACATATTTCACTATCCTAGATGGACGGTTTGCAATTTGGATTTATAAATGGTGTTGGGTAAGCAATATTTAAAACTTAACTAAGTTTTGAACCGACAGCACTAGTAGATATTTTTCACTTCATTAGTAGACTAATAGTTTGTAATTTTAAACAATATTTAAAACTATATCAAGTTTTGAATCAACAGCACAAGTAGATATATTTCACTGTGATAGACGGTTATATTACAATGACATCTGTTTATAGAAGTAACCTTGACAACCAAAGTATTAATTAGTCAACACATACTTCACTTGTACCTACTATTTGTAGTAATACTTACACACAGAACGGCTCGTAGCCCTCCTGCAGACCACATGTTGTGAAGTACTTCAACGAGTTCACATCTTGTCCGTACGTCAACCTGCAGGATGAAATTAAACCATCATCTTTGTTTACAATAATTTTTAAGCGCTAGTGAACAATCAGAATCTAATAATAATCTATACATATAATAAAATCGTAGGAAAGTCAAAACTGTACATTGAATATTTTAATTTAGTAGACATCGAAGCCAAAAATATAGTTTTTAGATTTTTTGTCTGTGTGTCTGTTTGTCTGTATGTATGTCCGGGCTAAACTCAAAAAGTACTGCATGGATTTACTTCGAATTTTGCATGAATATTACTTAGAGGTCGGGTCAACATATAGGCTACATATTATGACCTACGTGTGGGAGGAGCTGTGATAATTTATAAAGTTTAACGCGGGTAAAACCGCGGGGCACAGCTAGTCATTTATATAAGTATGTATTATAAGGGTGTAATTATCTTTTTAAGTATGTATTTACAAAAGAAAAGTAGTATATGTAGTATATCAGTTATCTGGTTTCCATAGTACAAACTCAGCTTAGTTTGGAATCAGATGACCGTGTGTGAATCCCGGAACATGCTTGACTTAACTAGGCTCTGAGCCTGAAACTTAAGATATCCTGGGACGTTATTCAAACACGGCTATCAGATCCCAAACTTGAGCTTGTAGTATGGAAGCCAATATAGTGGGTGACAATGTTCTCATGATATCAGAGGACACATACATATGTCAGTCGAAGATTTTCATACATCGTTGTTTTGAGTTTTGTATTCAAAAAATGTTAACCCTGCAATATATAAATACATTTCAATAATACAGACGCAGTCTTTTACGAAAAGGTTCCTAGAATATTTATTTTGACTTAACCTTTTTGTGACAGTCGTCTGATTGCACGGCTTAGTGATGATTGAAAACACAAATATTATATACACCATGTAACTTAATTAACGCACATCCTGAAAATAGTTTGTTCAGAATCGTTTACTGAATCGATTTATATCATTTTTAATATAGGTATTTTTTTATTCCAAAATAATTGAAGCTACGGAAATTATCGTTATTTTAACCCTGAATAGTCAAAACAAATTGAAATGGACCGTAAGTCAAAGTAATAAGACTTTTAATCGCAGTTTTATTTGTATTCATACAAATTCCATTATTTAACACCAAATTAAAGGAAAATAAACTTCATTCCAAGAAACTAATTTAGTACATAAAAATGCATATACGGTTTAAGACATTTATTTCTCAAAAAAGAATACAATTCACTTATTATTGAGAAATACAAGTAATAAGGAACGGACACTAAAACTATAATAGTATAAAATTAAATGTATTGTGTTAGTAATCGCATAAATTAGGTGGTTAGTAAAGATAACTTATATTATAACTTATATAGGGTAGTTTAATTTCCAATTCGACTAGCCAAGTGTGATTTCTCGAAGTACCCATCCTTCCGTTTGTTACGCTATACCGTGGATTATTACCAGAGTAGGCAATGCAACTAATGGTTCCTATTACGTATCGTTATTTGAAAGCAACTGGGTCGTCATGTGCTTTCAAAATGGTTTCGATCAAATTTCAATTATTTTCTGTTGTTAGGAATATTTTATGTATTATATTATAATATATATATTATATATACATATACACACACACACATATATATATATATAGTTCCGTTAAGTTTAAGTATTTATTAATCGGTTTTTTTTTATTATTTTTTTTTTTTTGTATTTTATGTTTTTTTTTTTTTTTTTTTTTAATATTATGTATTATGTTATTACTATTTCTGAGTTGTATCGCGATACAATATAAGCACCCCAAACACATACACATAATATATAGAAACTTATGATTAAATATATTTGTGTTATTTTATGATAAGGTTTTTTTTTTAATTTTTAAACATATAATTTTATGAGCTTTTCATTAGGTGAAATTTTAATTTCTTTTTAAATAGCGTGAATGATTGAATTTCTTTAATGTCTTTAGGAAGGCGATTGTACATTTGTGCTCCTTCAAATTTTATGTTTCTTTTACCGTATTCAGTCCGTGGTTTGTATAAACATATATTATTAGCGTTTCTTAATTTTTTGGCTTGTATTTGGTTTTTTTTTGTGAAAGTTATTTGTGAATGCGTGTCTTTAGTTAAGATCTTTCTTATCAAGATACAAGTATGGTATTTATATGTTTGGTTTATATTCATTAGTTTTGTTTTGTTGTATACAAATTCAGTTGGCGTTAGGTAGTTTAGATGGAATAACAGTTTAATAATTTTATTTTGGCTAATTTGCAATGGTGATATATTAGTTTTGGCGGCAGTGCCCCAGACTTCGATGAGGTAAGTAAGATGGGATTTTACTAGGGAATTGTATATTAAGCGTCTAACACTCTCTGGGAAACATCTGACTGAGCCCCGTAGAATGCCCAATAGTGATGATATTTTTTGACGAATTTTTTCTATGTGCGGTTTCCAAGTGAGGTGGTTGTCTAGGGTAAGTCCGAGATATTTTTCGGATTCAACCTTGTTAATAGGTACGTCGTTAATTAGGAGAACTTGATTATTTACGTATTTTTTGTTTTTGGCGCTAAATATCATATAATTTGTTTTTGCCACATTTATAGTTAGTACGTTTTGCTGGAACCATACAAATAATTTATTAAGGTCTTCTTGGGCTTGCCTAAATATAACATCAATTTGATCTCCGAAATAAAATAGACTAGTGTCATCGGCATACAGGGTAACATCTCCTTTTAAGTCGAGGTCTTTTATGTTGTTCATGTATATTAGGAACAGTAGGGGTCCCAGGATAGATCCCTGGGGAACGCCGTAAGTTATCAGTTCTGGGCTACTTTCTATTTCTCCGATTTTCACTATTTGAGATCTGTTTGAGAGGTACGACTGTATTACGCTGTATGCGAAATCTGTGACGCCAATAGCACGAAGCTTTTGTAGAATCTTTTCGTGACTAATCGTGTCGAAGGCTTTCTTCAAATCTATGAAAATACCAAGTCCTATTTGTTTTTTATCGATCTTGCATTTTATATTCGTGGTGAGATCTATGCAGGCTGACAAAGTATTTGAAAGAGGGCGAAATCCATACTGTTTACTGTAAAGGAAGTTAATTGAACTTAAAAATTTGTTAAGACGGTTAAAAATTATTCTTTCAAATATTTTAGACATTATAGGTAGAACTGAAATGGGTCGGTAATTATTAGGATCAGTTTTTATTCCAGATTTATAGATTGGGGTAACTTTAGCTTGTTTCAGGGAGTCTGGGAAGTAACCGGTCTCAAGGCAGCAATTAATAGTAAAAGTTACAGGTTCTAGTATTAATGGCTTGACGCATTTAAGAGCTTTACAAGAGATACCGTCTAAACCTGTTGCTGTGTTCGGGTTTAGCCTATCAATAATTTTACTAACCTCGTCAATCGTGGTGAGCTCAAACTTGGCTAGTCGGCATGGTTCCTTAGTACTTGATTCTGGTACAATATTAATTAATTGATTGTTTTTGTCACTAGTTTGATATTGATTTGGTATTGCATTTGCTAGAGCAGCGCCTACGTTGGCAAAGAACGAATTAAAACAATTACAAATATCATATGATTCGGTGTAACAAATCGAATTATATTCAAGTTTATGTGGGATTGTGCTAGTTTTAGTCTTGTTAGTACTTAAAGAATTTATTAGTTGCCACATCTTCAATGGCTTCTTGGTACAGTCCGTAAACGCTTTGTGATAGTATTTACTCTTTGCGTGTTGAACTCTTTCTTGTACTTCTTTTCTCGCTTCGGCTAATTCTTTTTGTATTTTACTAACCAGCTCTTCATCACAATCATCTGTTGTCATTTGGCTATGCAATAAGTTATTTCTTTTGTTTATAGAATTTATTATGTCTTGGTTGATCCAGTCAGACTTCGGAGGGTTTTGTATTTTTGTTTTCGTTGTTTTGCTTAATTTGATGGATTCTACCAATGTTTTCTCTAGTTGTTCGTATTTCGCATTCAGGATCTGCGATTGACTGAGTTTAATGGTGTTGTATAGTTTGTTGTAGTTTAAGGCCGTATATGTAATCTTTTTGTATTTTTCTGGTTTATATTTGTGTACTTCTAGGTAAATATGTTTGTGATCAGACATTCCTGAGTTGATAATAGCTAGATGAAATTTATTATCCTTGAGATTGGTCGTGATATGATCGAGTATTGTTTTGGTAGATCTCGTTTCTCTCGTGCAATAAGCGGGGCTTATTTTATTCAGTATTTTGAATCCTGTCTCTTTTAACATAGTCGTATAGGTGGTGGTTGCTTGGTTTTTTTTGAGTAGGTTATAATTTAGATCTCCAAATGTGATCACTCGTTTCCGTGTTACTAGTTGCTGTGAAAGGGTATTGATACATTTTTCGTTATTTGTTCGCTCAGGCTTATAGATGGCACCAATGTCTAGGCAAAATTTGTTAAGATGTATCCATAAGAAGTGGTTGTCATCTTCCTGTAGCTCTTCTATAATATTGTGTTTAATGGTATTATGTGCATATATGGAGACTCCACCTCCTCTCCCATTGCTTCGGTAGTTATAATAATGAGTATATCCATCTATTCTTAAGCTTTGTGCCTCAGAGTCACTTTTTATCCATGTTTCAGAGAGTATTATTAAATGTAGGGTGTGTGATACGGAATTAATTACACATCTCAATTCGTCTAACTTGCCTGGGCTCACTATGCTGCGTACATTTGCATATAGGCACTTTAATGATTTGGTATTCTTGGTAACGTTTGTATGATTGTTTGATATTTGATAAGTAAAGTTTGGTAGTTCGTCTTTTCTGACTTGACCTTCATTCAGTTTTTTGAAGTATTTATGATAATTCTTGGTATGCCTTTTGTGTATTTTATAGTTAAGTTGTTTTCTCCTCTTTCAGTTCTTCTTTTAAGTTCCTCACGTAGAGTTAATATTTCAGTTTTTTGGCACATTGTTTGGTCTGGGTAGCATTTTATTCCGTCTTTCTGTTTATATATAGCCGTTTTATTCCGCAGTATAGCCTTAGCTGCGTTTGCGGAACCAAAACACACTTTTATAGGCAGAGATTTATTTTCAGTATATTTACCCAGTCGAAAACATTTGATAGGCTCATTGCTGTTAGGATTGGCTAAGTTTATGATCTCGCTTACTCTTTCGCTGTCGTACTTAATTCTCTCATTTCTATCCCTTGTATATTTTTCTTCAATGCCACTAATAATAACATTTTTTTCCCTAAGAATTCGCTCATTAATTTCGGTAATTATTTCACTATGTGCAAGCTTAATTGCCGATTGATTTTTCGACGTAGAGGCTTTGAGATTTGTGAAGTCTTTTTCAAGATTCGTGAACTTTTTATTTAGATCTGTGTTTGATGTTGCTATTTTAATAATTTCTTCTTTAACTCTGCTTTGTTCTAAAGAGAGTTGTTCGGTGGTGGATTTAATTTGTGTAATTTGAGTATTTATTTGTGATACCTGCAGTGATATTTCATCCAATTTTGAATTTTGTGATTTTTCCATACTTGATATCATTGTGGTCATTTTCATGACAAAATCATCGAATTTGTGGGATAGATCATCTTCCCGTGTTTTCCGTTTCCTGAAGGTGATTCTGCTTTCTTCCATCTCTGTGTTGACCAATTGCCTCAAATCAGGTTGTGATAGCGATTCACTCCGAGTTGCTATAGTGTCATTGCTATCAGCATACGTAGTTGGTGAACGTCGTGCGGCCATCTTTGGGACAGGTTGGCGTGTTCCGGGGGTAACACAATATTAGAATGTCACTTGTCACTTTTGTCAACAATCAATATGGAGTTTTATTGTACTATGCACAAAGTTGATATTGGTTTAATATAACTTAAAACATTTTTTAAAAGGATTTAAAATATTAGCGAAGCGTCCGTTCCATGCAGTCGCGCGCGCGGTTGTTTTTTCATATACATGTCAAATAAAAAAAATTAGTGTATGTATTATGATTACAACATAATATTCTAATTGGGGTGTCTGAGGGTGCGCGTTAATTACGTTACATGTTGTATAAATGAAAAAGTTGCTGCGATTTTGACATGGCACGCTATTAAACCGAATATCTTTAGAGAACTAAAACGCTGCCATCTAATCCCAAACTAGGTAGAGCCTGTACTACGGCAACCAGTTAACTGATAAACATAGTTATTATATTTCGAAATACATTCATACATATTATAGATAAATTACACCCACCGATTATTCACCGAATAAATAATAATAATAATAATATCTAGGGACAATGCTACACAGACCATCTTAACCCCAAACTAAGCAAAGCTTGTACTATGGGTACCAGGCGACGATATACATACTTATATAGATAGATAAATACTTATATACATAGAAAACATCCATGGCTCAGAAACAAATATTCGTGCTCATTACACAAATATTTGCATTTACAGGGATTCGAACCCAGGACCACCAGCTTCGTTCACAAGATTTGTTCTGGCTGGGAATTGAACCCACGACCTCTGGCTTAGCAGTCAGGGTCACTAAGCACAAGACCAACAGGCCAGTCAATAATATACAATATAATATAAAAATATAAGGTATAATATGTCTTATATAACAAATATTATTTAAGACATATTATACATTATAAAGTGAACTCAAATCTTATAAAAATAAAGCTTCATTTACCTCGCTTTCTGCCCGACTCCCAACGTGCAAGCAGGCACAAAGTTGTCTCCTTGCACATCAGCGAATGTGGTCTCACCTCCGAGCGCATCCATCAATAATTCTCCGTTTAGAGAAAAACCTAACACATTGTTATGTATTAGAATTATACACAATTAGTAGTGACTTTGAGCTTTTACTAAGTCTTGTTACTGTTTTAATCCAATATATGTACTAAGGACGAGCAGTCCTACAATATATTAATAAAAACTATTTCCGCATATCGCACCTTCGGTGTAAGAAAGTCACGATAGCAATTTTTTTTATTTTACAGGAGAGGAATTTTATGATTTTTTAGTAGTTCTTGCCCTTTTGCTGAATCGTATATCGTAGGTTTGCAATCTTTACAACTTTGATTGTTAATTGCTTTTGTTATAGTTTGACGTAACAAGGTTATATGGAGTTAAAAAAATCTAGAACACATAAAAATGCGTCCTGAATTATGACTTTGTTGCACTGAAAGCCCGATATAATCTACCTCAAATTTTGATAGTATGTACTACATTTACTGGGCTACTTTTTAAGTGAGATCTGATGGAGACATTATATCATACTTACGTCAGACAAAAAAAAATATACAAAACATATGCTAATATAGATTTCGCAAGTCTTTATTATCGTGGCAGATTAAAGAGAATATTAGGTACATTAAATATAACGCAAATAATTAAAATAAGCTTTCATAATTTTCATTCTCTAAGAACAATTTATTCTTATGTATTGAATTTTAACCTAACCAAGCGCAAAAAGCTCCGTTCAACAAGAGTGCGCTTCGAAGAGAGATACAAGAGTGGAAAGAACAAGTGGTTCTTCCAGAAGCTTAGGCTCTTAGATATTATAAATGAACATCACTAACGTAATGTAACAAAAATACATGTTATTGCTAATGCTATTAATTTAAATTTTAAGATTACTTAAAGCATTTTAAGCTTATCTAAGGTATAATGATATTCGATTAAATTAAATCGGAATATAAATACTTAAATTAGATTTTTAAATCAAATTAATATTTTAATATATTAGTAACAAAGGGGACGTGCAAGGAAATAAATAAATATTTAGTTACTATATTAAACTATATTAGTTAAACACACACACTTTTAATCGAAGTCATATACTTTTGTACATCTACGTGTCATGTTATTATGTTTGAAATAATGGCATGAAAATGTATCACGATATATATGCATCTACACGTGCGTGTCAAATAATTGTCCTTTTTCAAAATGTAATGTGACATAAACAAAATAAATTCATAAGTAAAAAATATAGATTATATAATAATTATATTTACATTTAAGTTAAATTATAATAACGGTGTATATTAAACGATATTATGCAATCGTTATCTAACGTGTGGGGATCTCTATGTAAGGAACTGTATGAACAAGTTATACACAACACTGCGGCTCTGTCTGTCATTTAATTGTGACGTGACCGTGCATAATTAGTCCCGCGTAGCGGCAATACCTTCGCAAATTTTCATGTCATTGTTTGACTTACATTAAAACATACAGAAACATAAGCTTATATTTTATACTGAATCAGTTCGGAGCCAAGCTAAGCTTCACACTCGAAGAGCTGACATGATGATGAATATAATTGGTTAATCAGCTCTTTAAATGCGAACATAATCATGGTCCAAGTCTCAACTTTAAAATATGGACGTACATATATTAACATACTGTATCCATATATCAACTTCGATCAAAGTGTTACATAGTAAATATTAATCGCACAGTTAGTATAGCTTTTAGAAATATATAAAAAGCTAAAATAATCGTAATTTTAAAAGATGACATTATTCTACTTTTACCCGACTGTTAACTAAGGGTTAAAATGATACTGTGGAATTAACGAATGATTATTAAAATTAATTTTGAAACGCCCCTTTTACCAAATATCATGGAAATACGAAGATAGAGAGATGTTAGTACATATTTTACAGTAATTCAGGAGAAATATAAAAGAAAATTATAAGACAAAATAGAAGATTAAGCAAATATTTACACATAGAGGCCGCTGAATTGCCCGTCTGTGGCTTTTTATATTGACCCTAATTCTAACCAACATCTAAATTAATTTTATTATAATTGCATTTCTTTCTAAAAGTCCTTACGAAAAGGATTAAATTAAAATTATTATGCATCATAAATGTTTAGGGAAACGAATTCAGTTAAGATTTAAAATATGGTCAAACATTCTGATGTCCATCATCAAGATAGATGAACTTATCCATCTTTTAATTAAAAGTGATTTCTCTAATTTCATAGTATGTCGCTACGGACTGAACACGAAGGCAATGAGTGCCATAAATGTGCGAAATAATGATGATACAGCCCATAACTATGGGCATGGGGTTCCGCTCACAATGAGAAGGCATAGGCCATGGTGACTACCACACTGACCTAGTGCGGGGGCTAGACATTACATGCAAATATGAACATTTTTGAAAAATTCTTTTGCGTGCAGTTTCCTGACATTTTCCTTCACCGTTTTAAGTACGTCATAATTAATTACTAATATATTTATATTTCTAATAATGGGAAGAATATTAACAATAGGCTATGAATCTAGGAATGTATTAAATGAGCGTGTATTAACTGATATTGGTAAAGGGGCGCGATGATCGTGACTTTTGCAATCAAATCAATTTGTTTGGTGCGCCTATATAATGCAAGCAAAGCAGTGTTCTAACGATATCATTTACGCATAGCATTGAAGCATTCAGATTAATATTGAAATGGCATTTCGAAGGGGAGGAACATTTTTAATGCTTTATGTGTGAAAAAGGAGATTTAGGTTTTCGAAACTCGCAAATTACTGAACAATAAAGATATAGTTAGAGAATGCGTAAAATATACAAACACCAAATTCTCTGCAAAGACAAAGTTTTGTCATATTGTAAGATACTCTGTTAGAAGGTATTTGTGAAAATGTATTGCTTTCATGATTTTACATATGTCACTATAGGTTTAATATACGTATATGAACAAATATAGTCGGTGCGCTTGTCAAAATCCGATTTTTTTTGGAAAATAAGTTTAAGAAGGTGCACACTAAGACGTTTAAACTTCACACAAACGAGCAAAAAACCATTGAGGTATTTTTACCGAATAATACAAATACGTAGATTTATCTAACTCATTAAACAATAGTTATTTCTAAAATGATTTAATAAAAAACTCATTTACATCATATAGATATGTGACACTTAACAAACGTCGAAAAGATTGGATATACGCCCAGTATCATGTGCATATAATTCACTATTTCTAATCAGACGAAGCCAAGTAAATACCGACAACATAACAATGAATTGTTAAGTTTGTCTTACCGAACTGGGTGTACTATGTCAAATAATCGAATATCATTTGATCGACTACTATAAATCGAATGTCTAAATACCTGAACGACAATAATATCGAAATAATAATAAATCGAACACACCGGCACCGGCGCCGCGTCGGCCTAATCCTACTTTTCTATTTACGAATGTTTGATTAATTAACCATTCCATATTATGAACATTCGAGTATTTAAACGTTCGATCTAAAGTGATCGCTCAATTGATATTCGATGTTTTGGCAAGAGATTTAGAATACACCGTACCAAACGTATTAAAAAAGGCCGCACATTGAACATTTTTTATAACATTTTAAAATAATTCATGTTACCTTATCATACTGATGAAGGGCAGTTTAATAGACTCTGTGTATACTTTAATAGAATAAATGACCATATGTGCCTAAGGTGAGGATTTTTTACAGAAAGTTAGTAATAATTTATTAGTGGAAATACTATATAACTGTTCATGTAGAAGATGCAACGTTTAAACTTGATGTAATTTCGAGAAACAAACATTAGAAAAAATCCTAACTACTGGTTTACGGAAGCGCACTGACCATATGAAAACTATGAACTATAGAATAAAGATAGAATAACATGAAACATTACTTAAGAAAGTTTCATATGAGTAAGTTTTATGGCATATGAGCTGCAGAAATGGACCTATATAAATAACAACATGAGCAACAAAAATGTTCCTGCCACATGCCAGCAATGATATCACTCAGATATTTACTTATCGTCTTATCAATGAGATCTAGGAAGACTCCGACTACGTCACCGACTGCCCATTGCTTGCCGAAAGACTCAGAGCTACCGCTGTACACTTTTTCCTCCTTAAAAGTCGGGAAAAAATAGTTGAGTTTACCTTCTCGTGAATTTTGTTTTAAAACCATTTTTAAACACCAAAATTTAGCCCATGTGTGATTTTTAAAACATGAAATTCTTTTTCTTTTGCGTTTTTTAACATCATATTTTTTAAATTATAAACTAACAATGGATTCTTATTATATTCTTATTATCCTTAATCATGTAAAATACTTAAACTATGATTTTTTTCCTGAAATAGAATAGATAAAAAATTTGACTCAACAGTTCTAAGAATGGCTTCTTTTTTCTCATATGACTTCGAATATCAATCAAAACTGTCCCGAACTTCTTTCAAAATTCATGTTGTCAATACCTGTAAGAAATTTACGTAAAAATCTCTTGTTAAACTGTCCTCCATGCCACACCAATTTTAGAGTCAACAGCTTTCTGCCTAGAGTATTCAATGAATTTAACAAGTTAAATGATGACAGTCGTTTTGATTTTATTGATCTGTTTACTACTAGCAAAAATTCTACAAGATCCAAATTAACTAGATATTTCATTGATAATGTATAAATCTATGTATAGCACTATTGGCTCAATCTTTCAAAACCATTTGTAGAATTGTCATTACTGTAATTAATTAAGTAGACCGGAGATGCATCCATTTAGTTAACTAGTTGTGGAAGCTTCTTATTGGCATTTACTTACCAAAATTTGTAACCAATTGTATGTAGCTGTTAGCTTCCCTAATAAAATAAAATAAAATAAAAAAAATAAAAAAGTATCGCCATTGTATGAAATGTATAAAATCGTGTTCGAAATTTACTGCGTAGATCTATTCTTTATCGGACGTAAATCATATAGTTTAAGTCCAACCTTAAAATGACATTGGAAGCAATCTATTGTTGATCAACCAATATTGTCTACGTACAATCTGTCAGTCGACAATATTTATTGATATAATTGATTAATATATTTTATTTATAAACAATCTCGAAGATGTATTTGATCTCTCACCTTTAAAAATCACACTTAATTTTATGACAAAATGTTTCACCAAGAGCCTATTTCGACTGAAGACTGATATAGTACGTAAATAAGTAATATAATTTTTTATTGATAAAACATAAAGGTAGATTTACATTAAACATTTAATAGAGGGACCAAACAAAACTGGAACATATAAAGGACTAATAGGGATATCTTACAGAAAGTTACCATCAGTTAACCACATAGTTAGAGGAAAAGACCTTGAAATAGAAGTGCTACACTGATAACAGATGAATAAAGAATCGATAGTATTTTTAGAGTTGTAGCTGTATCGATATTGCGTTAATCATTTTCATTACTTCAATCAATTATATATCAAAATATTTTTAAATAAAGTTTAAGACATAATACTTTAATTAATTGTGATACTATGCCCAGTGTTTTATAACGAATAGGAAAAATTGTATAATTATTTTAAAGATTCGTTATCTCTGCCTACCCTCTGGGAAACACTGTCTACGTATGAATGTATGTATCTAAAAGATTTAAATATGTTTAAGAGTACATGAAATTAGCTGTTAAACACTATAGATATTTTTATTATTTTATACGAAATTAATGTTTTAAATTTAACACAGGCATTAATTAATATTATTATTATTAAACGAAATTAAAGTATGAATGATTTATTAAAAAAAAAACAATAATTATAGTGAACTTTATGGATTGTTATTAAGATATAAAAAATGCCGGCGTACAGAATACTTCATATCACGCTAAAAAAGTTCGCCTGTCGTCTCCACGAATATAGACTTAGGTGTTCAATCGTAACGTAAAAAATAATAGTAGGTATAGCGTACATACGATAGGCAGTGGCTAATGAAACATAGAGCAGTCCAAAAAAAAGTCAACTTCAGAACATAAGCACAACTGCCAGGACATAAATTAGTTGGTTGAAGCGGAAAAAAACAATAAAAATTGTCTTCTTCGATTTTATTCTTATTAAAATTACATAGAACAGCTATTACATAATTTAGAAAGTTAATGGGTAAATAAATAATATAAACCCCTTTACTTATAAGAACATCGTGACTCCGAATATTTTAAGACATGTTCTATGTCTAATTCCAATTTATTTAATGGCATTGCAGGATAACCTCTCGCAATTTTTGGAATATCAAGTGAGAATATGTTGTCTGCCATATTTCTATAAGTATTTGGGATAGAAAATTAAATCAACATGGATTACGACATAACTATTCACGGCAGATAAACTAAGCATATTAAGCATAAATGTTTACTTAATTACCTAATTTGATAGATAAGGACAAAATGTCTCTCAATCCAAGTAGTGTCTCCAAGTTGCAAAGTTGGAAATATACAGTTATATAGATATATATTATAAGTATTTATAAACGAATAATATTTCATCGCCCAACTTAGTTTAAAACTTGAGAAACGTCAGAAACTATCAATCAGATTTACAAATTGGTTCTCAAATTAGAACGTAAACAAGATTCCACCGAAATTCCTTTATAAATACTACACTTATTTACTACTACTAACAATTGTATGTTCCCTACCAAATTTAATGCCAAATAATCGAATATCAATTGATCGACCACTATAAATCGAATGTCTAAATACTCGTACATTCATAAGTCGAACATTCGATCGCATGTTTGTAATTAAACTTTTCTAATATCGATTGTTTGATTTATTACAGTCGAGTGGGATTCGATATATACTGGTTGTTAAATTGATATTCGATTATTTGACATTCGACTTGGCACAGTACGCCGCTAACGATAGGCGCCGCCAGTAAGTAAAATTATGATCCGCAGAGGATATTACATAAGTTCCCCTAAACTTACATTCAATAAATTAGTACTATCGCTCTCATTTTAATGTTAATGTTATCAGAATAGCACCCTTAGGTCAGGCCACCTAAGCGTGGTAACTCACTAATGGTCTGGTCTATGACGTCGAGAAAGCACCCGACTATGTCTCCCACTTTGAGTTGCAGTCCAAACGTGTCGGTCGACCCGAAGTGCACTTTAAGACACTAGTGTGTAGACAGGTTTAAAATAATTCCATAAATTATAATAATACAGAAAATATCTATTGATATTATGGAGTGTAAAAAAGGAGCAATATGTGTTGGTTTCAAATTGTCTAAGTAATTTGTCATAATGGTGTTATACACCTATACTTTAGCCACATCTTGTATAGAATATTTGTAAACAGATCTTTTTTATATTAATTATCGCTTGTATATAGAGTACTTAATTAATTGCTTAGTTAGTTACCGTAGGGTCCTTGCTAGCGAGGATCGCATTGGCCCCCTAACTCCTGATCTGTGATCCCGTATCTGTAGTTCGTACCAGTTTAACTTCAGCGGCGAGCTGTGACCCGAACTCCATATGGGTATCCTCAGGTATTTGCCGCTTAAGTGAAACTACTGGTTGAGAGCCTTCTGTGTTCGCAAACTGCTCAGCTTTTTTTATTTTTTTTTATATAAGAGTAATACATTTCTAAATTGCAGCTATATTGTTATTTATTTAAGGATTTCTCAACATGTATATATGAGCAAACAAACAATTAAATCTAGTTCTATCTACTTAATCTAAAATCTAGTTGCCATAATTAAATAATAATCTATTAGACTATTCTGCTGCATTGTGAGCTTGAAAGGTGTAGCTTGAAAGTGTATAAGTGTGTACCCAAATGCTGAATAAATTTCATTATTTAATCAGCAAACAAGCTAAATATCTTATTCTGACCGTAATATATACGCTTTATAACATGAAGTGAGCATATTATGTGGATAGATGGTCGCTATCCTTAAACCACTTGTTGCTGAATACTTTTTAAGAGAGAGTGGACTACCTCAAGCAGATCTTACGCTATCCGTAAAATCTGGGTTAATTAAACCTTAATATTTAGGCCTTTATAGCAATTTTTGGAATATAATTTAACAAATTAAAAATATTTGTTCAAAATTAACAAATATTTTTAATTTGTTAAATTATATTCCAAAAATGCTATATGTCAATATAATTGTTTGCTGTAATAATTTTATAATTTTTTCTCGTCGTTTAGATTAATTAATTTGATAGTGATTTGTTTACAAACTTTCTATACGGGACTTGCCTGTAGTTTAAAATTTAATGAGGATACTCATCTTGGCTTTTAAACCGAATTCCAGTCAATTATCAGTATGCACATTAATTTATTCCTTGATGCAATGCTTTTGATTTAATTGATATAATTTCCACAATAAGATACAACGCTCCAATTTCTAAACTCCATAAGTGAAATATAGAGATCGCGAGATGAAATCAAAATGTTATTGTAAACTGAAACACATTCGTATAGTCTACAACAGGCATATTTAACAAATACCATGCTATTACTACCCAATATAAGAATTATTCTCTTCTCAGAGGATCTTCTTCTTTTCTTACCTATCTTCGGACACCGCTTTCAGCTCATGAGATGACCTTACATTCACTTTTTCTTTGATATAATAAGTTATCCTTGGTCTGCCCCAACTTTTCCTTTTATGATGATTGTTATGACAAAATCTATATATGGACTTGTAGTAGAACACCAAACTAACATAGAGAAACTATGCCAAAAAGCATTCTTATAAGCTACTTTACTTGAGATGAATAACTTAACACATTCCCCAACTGAAAAGACCCAGCGAAACATTTTTATAACAAAAAACTACGGCCGGTTTCAACACGGCCCAATTGAGATGGCCCAAAACATACTCAAATAATTTCTGGGTAAAGCATCAGCATGTTTGTAAGGTGTGACATTTTCTCGAGCATTTTAGGATAATATATGGAGGTTTTATTGTTGTATATTACAGGACCTTAAAAATACTTTTTCCGTCTCGCGATCTCTATTGAGCATAAAAAAATACTTATGATTTTATTTTGTCTGTCATATATAGGAACTTACATTATATCCGTCGAATGCCCAAGAGTTTTCATCTTGACCCAGCATCATACCTGGGGCCATATCAGCATGGGCCCAACCAACCTGAAAACATTCCACATGCTGAAAATAATCCCTGTATTACCCTAACTATTCTATTAATTGAGAAACTAAAAGTCGCGAAGTCCGTCTATCTGTCCGTCCATTTATCTTTTTTTCTGCTGTTTTACTCAGAAACCTTGATACTAAAAAGCTGTATTGTTGAATATCCGAACGCAGGTGTTGAATGAAATACGGCGTATAGCACACTGGTTTATTTAATACGTTAACTTAGCGGTTCAACCGCAACTAACATACATGCATACATAACATACATGAAGGTAGTTAAAAATATATCGTAATTTCTTGTGTAATATGGGAATTGTATGTTCCATTGCCTGGGGTGTCATTGGACACATCTTTTCATCATACTGCTAATTTGTTGTTTTGGAAATTTAAATAGTCACCACTATAGAATTATATAGTCTGCATAAGTTAAGGAATTATAAAATAAACTCGGACATGCCCAACTAACGTAAAAATTCGATAAACTACACATAGAAAGTCCTGTTCAAAGTACGTTTTAACCGGCAACTATGAAATTTGCACATGACCCAGAACGTACATGTTCGCTATCAACCTATGGCTTAGATTACAGATTAGATTAATAAAAAATAAATAAAAATAAATAAGAATGCTAAATAGTTAATACTTACCCTCATGGGTCCAGCAGTAAGTATCTCGAATTCGAAGTACCATTTACCAGAACTAACTGCATAGTTTTTCTCAGCGCGGTACGTTCTAAAGTCTGCTTGCTTTTGTTTTGATGCTTCCAACAGAAGTGCTGTGGAAACATATTACTGTTAGAATATCACTTTTACGCTTCCGGAAAACCCAAAAAGGGCCCAATAGATCCATTTTAATATATCTATCTACCGCATTTATGCTTTAAAACGTGGTTTATATCCTATTAAAATTTAATTTCATTGTATGGGTTGTAAATGTCGCTCTACAATTGCACCTTAAATGTAAATTAGCCATAATTTAAATTATTTATGGATCGTGTACAAATATTAGCAGGAAGTCTCGTACTCAAAAACACGATAAACTCTTCTTCAAGGGCTGTTGGATTCTTGCTGATTGATGAAACAATGTGATGAAATCGGAGCGTTCCCCGTGACCATCATCATCATTTCAGCTGAAAGACGTCCACTGCTGGACAAAGGCCTCCCCCAAAGCTCTCCACAATTGCCGGTCTTGCGCTCTCCGCATCCAGCGATTTCCAGCGACCCGCACAAGATCATCCGTGACCATCAATTTGATTTATTTCTCATACATCATACATCATACAAGGCATTCTCAATGTGGGTGGACTGACTTGAGTCATAACGAACCTATTACTGAATTTGCGAAATCACGTTTGATTTGGAAGCATCTGTTATTTTCACTATAGACCAGGGTGGATAATTTTTAAAACCAAAAAAAATAATAGTAGGATGAAACCCATTAGAAAATATATGTCGTAAATATATTTTTAACTAGCAGTGCCCGCGGACTTCATTCCACGTTATAAATATTTTTGTCCCTGCCCGTTTGACCTGCGTAATAAAAAAATAACCGCGAGTTAAACGTTCAGGATATTTTTTTTCATAGCCTATGACACTTAACAATAATGTAGCTTTCTATTGGTGAAATAATTTTGAAAATCGGTTCAGTAGATCCAGAGATTTCCCCTCACAGCGTCACAAACTCACAAACGTTACCTCTTTATAATATTAGTATAGACAAATAGAATTATACACAAATAGAAATTTCACACAAATATAAATATAACTGGGAATCTGATCGCAGTGCCACTTAGCAGGTTTATTGAAAATCTACTATAAAATTATTCAGGGTCCCGCTCCCACTGAAACGCTATAAAAATAACCAAAATCGGTCCGGTTGCCTACACCGTCTGTATCAGAAATGGTGTTGTATACAGATTTAATTATTTTGTGATTTTCTTAATTTCCCAATTCGCCAAATTGATAGTAACAATTATTATGTAATATCGAATCCATTTATTTATGAACTTAGCCAGCTTACGGCATTACGGCTTCGTTGGGAAATATTAGTTCGCTGCTTTTTTAACAATAATACTCGCATAATAATATTTTTAACAACACTCGCACTAAACAAATAAGTTAACCAGTAAACTATTAAAAAAAAACAAACCAAAGACAATTTCCCGATTTAGGTATAGCCTAAAACCTTCGAGCATAGACAAATGCTCGTAGCCTCACAGAAAGCGATAATGGATTATTCTAAAATCTCTTTCTGTATTGTCAATCTTGACAGTTTTTATTTCAGTTCGATGCAATTACTTTCTATGTATTTGAATTTTTATTTTAATAATTAACTGTATTACTATATTTTATTCCTTATTATCCTATATCCTATTCCTGACGAAGATACATCCAAAAACATAAAAATACTTGAAATTGCTCCACCCGTTCTTGAGTTATAAGTGGTGTAACAAACACGACTTTCTTTTATATATATAGATAACAAACTTTTGTCTTATAAAAAAATAATTTTATTGATTTATTTGTTTGTTAATTATAGTAGTATATTTTTATTTGCAATTTTTTTTAACCAGTGTAACATGTGTCTATTTTTTGCATTTTCTGAGAAGATTTACTATAGTAACATATATTTATTTTTTTACCATCGGAAAGTAGAAATTTCAAGGAACAGAAAACTTACTAACTTTTTGAACAAAGCTGATATTTTGACGGGTGAGTTTTCGATTGAAAATTAGGATGTTTTTTCGATATTAATTCAAAATAAGGTGAAAAAATAAATATTTTTAATCAAATAAATTACAGCGTATTTGGGACATAAAAAGGTAAGTTTTCACCAAATTTCGTTAAAATTAATTTTTATTTGAAAAGATAAAAATAAAAACCAAAAACTTGGTTTTTTGAATTTTTCACATAAACTTTAAGGTTATGTGAAAAAGTGTAAATACAAAAGTTTTAGATCTTTTTATTACCTACAACTTTGCCATTTGCTTTTTTTCGATAGGGAAATCGAGAACAACCGTTTTTTACCCTTAAAAACTCACCCCCATCCCCTTCCCAACCTCAGATCGCCCGTAAATTATTTTTCCTTTATTTTTTATAATATTCCCCTCCTTTTATAATGGGTTTCATCCTACTATTATTTTATTTCACTTTTTATTATTTTTAAAGGCTTCTACCCTGGTCTACTAGTCTATAAACAGCGATGAGTTTTAAATGGTGACCGCGTAAGTTCTGAGTGTCTCCATGCCTTGGAAGGCACCTGAAGCTATCAGCCCTAGTCTCTAGTCATGAGGCAAATTCTAAGCCCTCTAATGTGGCTTAGAATTTGGAAAGCTGAAAGCTCGAAAGTCCTGCTGGAAAGTTTGCAAATAAGTATACTTTGATACGTAGTCAAAGTTCCGAATTCTTATTCTAAGCATGCCGACGGAAAACTAAATTAAAATTAAAATTATTATAATATATATAAAATTATTATAATGAAAGCAGTGGACTGTATTAAATAGATATATTGCAAATAGTTGGTCAGTATTACAAACAATTAAGACGTGCCCGATCCCTAGCTCGCGTGGAAGACAAGTAAAAGTAAGTACAAGTAAAATGTAATGTGGTAGAAGTAAGGTTGGTTACAAATAAATAAATAAAATAAATTAATAAATAAAATAAATAAAACAAATGAAATAAATAAAATAAAATAAATAAAGTAAATAAAATAAATAAATAAATAAAATAAAATAAAATAAAATAAAATAAAATAAAATAAAATAAAATAAAATAAAATAAAATAAAATAAAATAAAATAAAATAAAATAAAATACAATAAAATAAAATAAAATAAGTTAAAACAAAATAAAATAAAATAAATAAAATATATAAAATAAATAAATAACCTAAATAAAATAAATAAAATAAAAAAGTGCAGCGGAGACGAATGCGGGCGCGACTTGGGGGCGGGCGCGGGGAAGCAGATCACTCGTTCATCAGATCGTTTGAGAGCTACGATGCCACAGACAGAAACACGAACAGACATCGACGTCAAACTTATAATACCCCTCTTTTTTCGTCGAGGGTTAAAATAATAAGCAGTCCAAATATTATACAATCCGTAATGGAAGAACTTTACCTTCGTGCTGCTCGCCAGTTGGCGGGTCCAGATTGTACCCGTATACCAACAAGGTCCTAACGGTCTCCGATGCGGTGTCCCTGTTAGCCTTCTTGATAGCGTCGTCTACCTTCGGGTAGGGCACTAAATGGGGAGACCGGTGCATGTCGGGATCCTGCGATATAATTATTTGAAAATTAAAATTTAATGTTGATGAAACTAATTCATTGACAGTTGATGAAATTAAGGGCACTACTAAACCTTGCACCGATTTATTTTAAGAGTTCCATAGCTTAAAAAGACGAAAATCCGGAATTCTTGTAGGATTATTCATGTGTCTGTCTTCTCACCCGTCTGTCACTTAATAAAATGAGTTTTGAGAGTGGGATCCACTTTTGGAGATTAAATCAAATAATAAATGTGTTGAACACTATTTCATGTGACATATCAAATAAAAGGTCCTATTATAAAAATGTAAAATATCCTTATTTGTAATTTAAGATATTTTCGAAGTTTGTAAAGAAAAAGAGTGAAATTTACCATTCTGAAAATAAGAAAAACAAAGCACATAAATCAAAAATAGAAATATAATAAAACAGGCAATTGGACATTCAAATAAAATAAAAATTAGGTTGGGCGGAATGTTTGTCATATTTAGAGGCCGAGTGATCCGAGTCTAGAGTGATTGGAACTAACACGTGTAAGGAACAGTATAAATTCTGCAAATTGTAGTTAATTTGCTGCTTACATCCCAAATTTGAACTTCCAGAATGTGCTACTTTTCAGCGATCACTTTCTTTACGTTTTTCATCTCTTCTCGTTTCTTCTGAAGCATGACTGAATGATATCTTGCTGTGACCCTCACACCTAATATTCTCCTCACATACTAAGTGTGAGAGTCACAGCAGACAGCACTAGTACTAATGGAAATCAGCTTGAAGCTAGCAGGACTGGCTCACTTCGCAGTTTTCACTGAAAATACTCAAACTGTGGGCCCCGGAAGAATAAGGTCGTACCTAATAGGAGATACGATGAGGTTCAACGACTTTTGGGCGATGCGGTCTCTTACATTTCCCCTTCCTCTAGCCTTTACACTATCCCCTTTCCTGACCCCACCCTTCCTTTACATACATGAACTCGCCCCACCCTATCCAACCCCTCATTACTCCCCTCACGCCAGTGCAACTTGCCCACCCCCCCAACCTCACCCCCCTACCGCCCTTCACCCCCCTCTCCCTCTCACCTAGCCCCGTCCCTTGGGTTACATTTACACAAGAGTTTGTCACTATTATATTCAATAACAACTAAACAGGTCCAATAGTAGGGCCCTGCGGTACCCTTAAGTTTTATGACAACTGGTCCACCAGCTTCCATTGTCCTTAAGTAACTTCACTGAAAATACTCGAACTGTGGGCCCCGGGAGAATAAGGTCTTACCTAATACCATATATGATGAGGTTGAAAGTCTTTTTGGCCATGCGGTCTCTCACATTTCCATTGTCTTTACTTAATTTAGAGTTTGTCACTGTAGGATTCAATAACTACTAAACAGGTCCAATAGTAGAACCCTGCTGTACACCAGCTTTCATAGTCCTTAAGTAACTACAATAGTAATACCCACCTCGTTAAGTCCATAAGTCCAACCCTGCTGTATCCTCTCGCGTGCCCAGAGGTTGTGCGTGTTCTCGGCCAGCTGGTCCACTAGCTCGTCCATCTTCGGTGTCAGGGTAACAGCACTCAGGTCGAGGGGTGCTGGCTTGTAGCCGTTCGACTGGGGATAAATATTTAGCACACGGTGAAATGAAGTTCTAAGATAAAGATAAGATACGATAAATACACTTTATTGTACATCATTATACATAATAGTTACAACTTACAATATATCAAATAATTTAAAAAAGAGATACAATAGGTGATCTCTTCCAGGCAACCTTCTAAGTTCTAACATCCTACTAATATTATGAATGCGAATGTTTGTGAGTATGGATGTTTGTTACTCTTTTACGCAAAAACTGCTGAACGGATTTTGATGAAACTTTCTCGTGGTATTATATTATTATTCCAGTATAACACATAGGCTATAATTTATAAAGTTTAATGCGGATAAAACCGCACATGAATTTGTAGAACAAAATAAGTTACTATTCACAAAATAGACGAATAACTAAAGTGAACTTCGCTTAAAGAGATAATACATTTTGATTTGGATTTTAGTTAATTAAACATTCAGGATATACTTTGTGTCCGTAAAAGACATGTTTAAAAGTGCCCCAGGACCCAGAAATTATTTCCATATTATGCCTTTAGAAAGTGCATTCTAAGCACGTAGAGAATAAAAAATATGTCACTAATCTATAGATTGGCAGCGCGTCTAGTCGCTTATTATATGCTCATCAATAGTTTCCAGGGGCTCTACCGGCTTAAGTCGCCGAACATCGTTTTCGTGAATGGCGTTCAAATAAATAAAGGTTAAAAATGACTTAATTAATCGTTAAATCGGCTTTAACGTTGACAATCTATTCCGGACTATTTATGACATCACATGTGCTCATGGAAGCCGATTTAACGATTGATTAAGTCATTTTTAACCTTTATTTATTTGAACGCCATTAAAGAAATCCATGTTCGGCGACTTAACCGCTAGAGCCCCAGGTTGGTGATGTCAACTATATATTGTTACTTACATACAACTTAACATGTTACATTTCATTTCATTTCATATTACTTACTTACCGTATGAGCAGTGATTACCCTAGTGTCAGAGGTGTTCAAGCCGCCCCGTAGGCCTGTGACATGGCTTATCGAATGTTGTCTAACGACTACAACCGGGACCTGCACCTTCATGTGCCTCCCGGAGCACGGAGACGCTCAGAAATTAAACCACTTTGGTAGGTAATCCCTTACGCCAGTCACCTACGGACCGGTGAGAGCATCTAGCTATCAACTAAGTATGATCATTAATAATATATTCAGACGAAATAAAAGTTTTTTTTTTATATACGAGTATATAGAGGGCGACAAACGAGCAAGTGGGTCACCTGATGGTAAGTGATCACCGCCGCCCATGGACACTCGCGACATCAGAGGAGTCGCGGGTGCGTTGCCGGCCTTTAAGAGTCAGCAAACAAGTGTTGCTGACCCTTCCCCCACCCCAATGAGCTCTGGCGACCTTACTCACACTCGGAAACACAACATTTAAATTATTAATGTTATTATTAAGGAATGTCTTCTGTAAGGTGGAGGTACTTCCCCAGTCGAATGAACGCTATGCCCTACCTCCTTCAAAAATCATCATCATCATCAGACATGTATGTGTATATGGATGTTTGAAATGCAACTTAAAATTACTTTACCTGCATAAACGGCTCGTTTGGCAAACGAACGTTGCGGATACGCGCTGGCGGCTTGTCCAAACTTATGTAGTAGCCCAGAGCCAAGATTGTTCTGGAAATGGATTCACATATTTAAACATGGGAAATATTTTTACATATTTAGCAATGGAAAAAGAAGGAAAAAGAGGGAATAAGTTCTATAGCTCGGTGCTAAGATATGGGTTGGTTCTAAGGGGTAACTCTACCGAGGTAAATAGAATTTCTGTGGCACAAAAAAAATGTGTTCGTGGTATAGTAGGCATTCCCCCATGGGAATCATGTAAGCCTGTTTTTTTATGATTTAATGTTATTGACGTTGCCGTGCATGTATATACGAGGCTGCAAAATTTGTAAAAGAGCATAAAACTCTATTTGTTAATGCTAAAGATAAATACCGCAGGAACAAAAGAAATCCTTAAAGAATAGTTTTGCCAAAAATTACAAGAACCACACTGTATCTCAAAAATAGTTACGCGATGTGTGGCAAGATCTATAATAAAATTCCAGAGGTAATAAAAGAAATGCCATTAAATGCCTTTAAAAATAATTTAAAATCATGGTTAACAGAGAAAGCATATTACTCCGTAAATGAATTTATGGCATAACTCCTTTAATTAATGCAATGTAATAATAATGGTGTAATAATGAGAATGTAATAATAATAATGTAATAATGATAATTTAATAAAAATATATTTATAATAATGTAATATATGTTAATATTTGAATGTCAATAAATTGGCTGAAGTTATAAGGACCTGTAATTAGTTATAAGACCAATTAAATGTACCAACTTTACTGCAAATAAAGAATATGAATATAATGGTTAACGTGACTTAAGGAGCTTAATTTGTTTATGAAACTGATCGACATGTATGACATCACATCATCAGCCTGATATCGTCCACTACTGGACATAGGCCTCCCCCAAAGGTTTCTATAACGTTGCCATTTGGAGGCTTTTTTCTTAATCACCACAATTGGTATGCGAGTTGGCGACCGCAATTAGATAGTAGCTAGTACGCAAGTGGCGCTGCTGCCCGACTACCTGCTGTATCCCGTAGTCGCCTTTTGGGACACCCACGGGATGATACAGGGTGGTTTATTATTATTTCTAGGTCGGAAACCACACGGCAGGACTAGTCCCTCCCTCTTACCCACCACTGCAACTCCTGTAAGCCAGGATCAACAGTGGCACACAATGAAATGACACTGAGCGGTGAAGCTCAGGCATGTCCCGGGGAATCGCTTTAACTGTCTTGGATCCCGCAACGAATTTAATCAGGAAGAAATAAAAGGAGGAGTTAGAAAATGAGCCCGGCACACCACACGGCAGCATGACATCAATTAAGATATGCACAAAAGAAAAATTGACTTCCCTTTTCGAACTGTCAATCAACTGACGCATTATCTAAGGGGACCCAAAAAAATATTTACGTATTTCACTAGCTAGTTTTCCTTAATTTGTTCAATTTAGTGGGTATATATATATATATTTTAATAACATTGCGCTGCTATTGTGTAGATCCTTGGAGGAGGCCTTTGTCAAGCAGTGGACGTCTTTCGGCTGATATGATAGTGATGATGATTGCGCTGCTTAAATTTAATACACTATTTATGTTACACCTTTAATCTTTATCTTAATAATATTTTTTTATTTTCATATAAAAAGATGGTCTTTAGTGGTTCGTCTTTAAATTTTTTTTTTAATTTTTAATCTCTTATTAAAAAATAACGAATTATCTGGTTGGTTTACAATCTTTTTTTCAAATTTGATGCAGCCTTTAATAAAAAGCAAAACTGACACATATCTGTGTCGTCTACTATTTTGATTTGATTTTTAATAGTATCAACTGAATAAAAGGACTATAAGGGTTGATCAAAATATTTTTGAACATTCCAGAAATATGTCGCTTCAACTCTGTGACACCAACCTTACGCGAGGGTACAGACGCCAGCACATCAAGCTACCCCAATCTGTCAAATTTCCCCAATTGAAAGTGAATCTTATGCTTTTGTGATAAAGTTGACTTCAACTAGACATGCTGTAATATCCCCGATCCCCAACCCCCAACGATCTACCTCCACAGATTATTAATAAAACTCATTATATTGCGCCTTTGTAATTGTAAATGTAATGTATTTGTAATCTATCAGTATATGAAGTCTGTGTCAGTACTAACTTGAGTGTTTGTACGGCCAGCTGGATATCGTATCGCTTCTCAGCGGCCGGCAGTCGCTCGAACGGCACGAGGCAAGGATGAATTTTGTGCAGGTCGTCGCGTTGGTCCCCGTACATCCAGCCAGCTTCGATCTATCAACAATAAGATGACATTGAATAATTTCATATTCTCATACAACATTTTCGTAAACATCTATTGAGTGAGAAAGAAAGAATATGTTTTTATAGAACACATACACCAGTAGTGCCATATGTGTCTATATGGCATTATACATAAAATAATTTATTTAACGCTTTCACTCAAACTCGTTGTCTTGGGATATATATGATGATTATGCAGCTGCATAACGCGCGCTGTCGCTCAAACTCATTGTCTATGGTCATATAAGACCTCTATGGATGTATTTTTTTTATCATTATCATCATCATCATCATATCAGCCGAAAGACGTCCACTGCTGAACAAAGGCCTCCCCCAAAGATCTCCACAATTGCCGGTCTTGCGCTATTCGCATCCAGCATTTTCCAGCGACCCGCACAAGATCATCGGTCCATCTTGTAGGGGGCCTGCCCACGCTGCGTCTTCCGGTTCGTGGTCGCCACTCGAGAACCTTTCTGCCCCTACGGCCGTCGGCTCTACGAGCTATGTGCCCTGCCCACTGCCACTTCAACTTGGCAATTCTTCGGGCTATGTCGGTGACTTTGGTTCGCCTGCGGATTTCGACATTTCTGATGCGATCCCGCAGGGAAACTCCGAGCATAGCCCTCTCCATTGCTCTTTGGGTGACCTTGAGCCTTCTAATAAGGCCCATAGTGAGCGACCACGTCTCTGTTCCGTATGTCATCACTGGCAACACACACTGGTCGAAGACTTTCGACTTGAGACACTGCGGTATTTTGGACGAGAAGATGTTACGTAGCTTCCCGAACGCTGCCCAGCCGAGTTGGATTCTACGAATGACCTCCTTCTCGAAGTTGGACCTACCTAGTTGGATGGTCTGTCCTAGGTAAATATAGTTCTCTACAACTTCGAGTGCAGAGTCACCAACTTTCAATTGAGTGGGTGCAACATGGACGTTTGACATGATTTTCGTCTTATCCATGTTCATTTTCAGACCCACTTGTTGAGAGACTCTGCTGAGGTCATCGAGCATTGTACCGAGGTCTTCCATGGTCTCAGCCATGACTACGATATCATCGGCAAATCGAAGGTGAGTGATGTACTCGCCATTGACATTGATGCCAAAGCCTTTCCAGTCCAGAAGCTTGAAGACGTCTTCCAATGCAGCGGTGAACAGTTTCGGAGATATAACATCTCCCTGTCTCACGCCTCGCTGCAAGTGGATAGGTTTCGAGATCTGGTCCTGGAGTCGCACTGACATAGTGGCGTTTTCATACAAACACTTTATCACCTCGATATACCGGTAGTCAATTTGGCACCTTATGAGAGACCTCAGCACGGCCCATGTTTCGATAGGATCAAAGGCTTTCTCATAGTCTACAAACGCTAAGCACAGTGGCTTGTTATACTCTTCGGTCTTCTGTATAACTTGCCGCAGCGTATGTATGTGGTCTATGGTGCTAAAGCCTTTTCGGAAACCGGCTTGTTCGGGAGGCTGGAAGTCGTCAAACCTGCGCGCGAGACGGTTCGTAACGACCCTCGAAAACAACTTGTAAAAATGGCTCAGCAGTGTGATGGGTCTATAATTCTTCAATAGGGTCTTGTCGCCCTTTTTGAAGAAGAGCACCACCACACTTCTGTGCCATGCTTGTGGCGTTTGACCAACTAGTATGACGGAGTTAAATTACTTCTGAAGGGCCCGTAGGATTGGTGTACCACCCGCCTTCAGAAGCTCTGCTGTAACTCCATCATCACCAGGCGCCTTGTTGTCCTTGAGTTGTTTGAGAGCCATTCTAATCTCGTACAGGCTGACGTCCGGGATGTCTTCGGTGTAGTGTCGGGTTAGTCGTGCTCTGGGATCTGAGGCATGACTTTTGACAGGTGGCTGTGTTGTCGTATATAACTGTCCGTAGAACTTCTCGATCTCTCCCAGCAACTCAGGCTTAGACGTGACGATTCTACCATCCTCAGTTTTCAGCTTCGTCAGTTGGCTCTGTCCAACAGACAGAGCTCTTGCGAACACTTTAGAGCCTTTGTTCCGCTCGATAGCCTCTTTAATACTAATTGTATTAAATTGCCGCGTGTCGCGAGTCAAAGACTTTGAGATCTGTCTGTTGAGCTGCCGATATCTGGTAGCATCATCTGAGGATGTCAGAACCATTTTCCGTCTATCTTCCATAAGTTGCAGGGTAAAGTCAGAGATCTTCTTAGTTCTGTTTGTACGACGGGCCTTGAAGACCTTAGACCCAGCCGTATGGACAGCTTCTACGAGCCTGTCATAGTATGAGTCCACTTCCTCGCAGTCTGCTAGGCATTCGAAACGGTTTTGCAGTTCGAGCTGAAATGGTTCGGGGTTTTGGACGTGGATAGGTAAAGGTCGGAGACATTAAGGTTCAATGAGCCTCTGAACAGTCTGTGATCGCTCCCGGTTTTAACCGCATTGATCACGGAGACATCATTGAACATCTGTCGTCTCGTCGACAAGATAAAGTCTATCTCATTTTTAGTTTTACTATCGGGGCTCACCCAGGTCCATTTGCGGTGATCCGGCTTCTTGAAGAAGGAATTCATCATAAAGAGTCCCTCCTTCTCCATGAAGTCGGCCAACATTTGACCCCGGGGGTTCCGGTCTCCAGTTCCAAATTGCCCCACTCTCAGCTCATTACCGAATCGTTTGCCCAGCTTCGCGTTAAATTGGCTATGGTATATTTGGCGCTTATGCATATTTTTTTATTGTTGAGTCTCAGTCTAATTAAATATTAAAGTATTATGCATAAGAACAAGACCAAATTTTTAATATTGATGTTTTAATGCATAGCTGGCTATGAGTAACATGCATAAAAATTAAGCGACGAAAGCGACACGTGAAATTAATGACGGCAGTACCTAACTTAATACAATACGTATGGTAGTTTTGGGAAGAGTACCAATACAGTAGTAATATATATAGTCTTAGAACATATTCGGACGTAGTTAAGAATTCGATTCAAAACAATTTCATTTTTACATAATTTCAATTAGTTTACCTTATTCATCGCCCACATCTCGTGAATATTCTCAGCTAGTTTGTCTCTGATTTGCTCCACGTACGTTGGTAATGTTATCTGAAAAATATATAAATTTTTATTTTAAATAGTGTATTATTAAAATGACTTAATCATCATCAGCCTGATATCGTCCACTGCTGAGCATAGGGCACCCCCAAAGGTTTCCACAACGTTGTTGTTTGGAGAGGTTGGCGACCGTAGGTGGCAGCTAAAGCTAGTACACAGGTGGGGCTACTGCTTGGCTATTTGGTATATCCCTTAGTAGCCTTGTACAACACCCACGAGTTTGATGGGGTGGCCCTGCCACTTTTTCCGGACCGGGAACCACACGGTCAGACTTATTCAATAAAAACTGATTAATCAACAATATCTTCGTGACGAAATACTGACGTAAGAGAACGTTTTCATGTGAAAGAGGATGTACTCACAAAGATTGATTAAGGTATGCTGAGTTGGTTTGGGCATTTAGAAATTATGAATGACAGAAGATTGACAAAAGAAGTATACCGGGCCTGTGTGAATGGTCCAATCAGAAGTGGGAGACTTCGTAGAACATTCACTGACCAAATCAGAGCCGTTCTTAAGAAAGGCCAGGTAAGAAGTAACTTAATCCGGCGAGCATGTATGAAGAATATAATGACAGTAAACAATGCAAAAGACGTGTTCAAGGATGGAAATCCGTTGTTTCTGTCTAACCCTCTGGAAAACATGCGTGAATCTAAGTATATTGCACAACACTCACAGGATGGTATTGGGTGCCATATGGCTACAAGTGACACGTATTGTTCGGTGTACGGATGGATATGTAAATGATAAAGTTTGATATTTGATATGATATTTAATTATTACCCCAAAATGATATAAAATTGATATAATGTATTGATAAATGATATATGATTGATGCCGAGCAGTGAACTGACCGCGAGGCGAGCGACCGCACCGCGGCGGCTCGCTTTTGCTGTGTCAGCGTAATGCGGTTACCTAAATGTTCGATTTACGAAATCCGAACACGTATAGAGTATGCCTGTGCTTGCCTGCAGCGTGTCGACGGGCGTGGGCACGAAGGCCGTGTCGTCCTGCACCAGCGGCGGGCCGGCCAGCGCGCGCTTGGCCAGGTTGCCGAAGTAGAAGCACGGCTCCAGGCTCAGCACCTGCTGCGCCAGCAGCGACTCCACCAGCGGCGAGTAGCCCTCCGGCGCCGCGTAGCGCAGGCGCCCGTGCTCGCCGCCCAGCAGGAAGCGGCAGCTGCGCACGCACAGCTCTTATACACGCCACGTGATGGTGGTTTTGTTTAACCCTCATCAATTATAGCATAAATTACTGCATTATAGATTTATTATTCTTATTCTTTATTGCACACAGACACATACGTATAAATTAAAAGTTAAATATGAATACCATACGCGGTGCCGCGCACACCACAGCTTTAATTGCAAAAAGCGTACTCGGTATGGCATCTAAAGTATAAAATAACATACCTCTGGCTATTAGATGCAAAGAATTTCCAGATTCATTTAAAAAATATTTGAATGAATATCTAGTGAATAAGTGTTATTACTCCATCACAGATTTCATGAATGACAGAGAGCGATACGAGGGTCCGATATATTAATTTAAGACTTTTAATTGTATTACTAACAAACTACCTAAACAAAATATTATTTAGTACCTAAACTACTAAAATTAACAAAAAGCTGACATAGTTTAATGTATTCCATGACTGTAATTAAATATAATCTAGGTTAAGATACTTATAACATAACATTTTGTACGTCATTAAGTTGGCAAAACATAGCGGTTTACCTTTATATCTGTATAACACCCATGTAATATGTACCTATGTTTATGAAATAAAGAATACTGAATACTGAAGTTACAAAAAGAAAATTGTTGTAGTGCCTTCTAGCAGACCATCAGGACAAAGAGATATTTATTATTATGAGTACAGTGTACAACAAAATATTATAATTACCTACCTTGTCGAGTAAAAATATTGATAAAATACACACTAATATTTACATACGTTACCTATATCTAACTAATATTTCTCCATAAATAACACTGAATTGATATGCTTCGATTAATTCCTTTAATTTTGATTGTTGGATTGAACATTTATACACATTATAATTGAAAAACCCACATCCAAAACCTTTGTTCAAAATATACCGATTCACTTATGCACTATACAGACTTAAATCATTAACTGATTTAAAATTTACCGTCACTGTATATTATGTGGTGATAGGAATCATGTTGACACTCAAATTGAAATGGATAAGACCTTTTAGACGATGAAGAGAAACAGACATGAAGGTAATAAAGATTTGAATTCAATGGTTTTAAGCGAACTTAAAAAACCATTAAATAAAAGTGTATTCAGTGACATAGCGACCACTCTACTTATCGGTAAATTACCTCAGTTTACTGGAACAGCTGATGACCGGGAAGAACATTCCCTCTAGGTTGAAGTTAGTAAAGGATCCCGTCACCCGGATGCCGTTGAACATAAAGTTGATAATCGGCACGGTCAGATCAAGCGCGCAGCCGATGACATCGCCTGGGAACCAAAATAATACGTAAGTTTACGCATTACTAGCATCTATTCAAAGGCATGGCTTTCCGTTTTAAATGGCATAACCCTGTGCGCAGCATTGTGACTTAAAGTAAGCTATGTCAGTCTCCATGTGTCAAACTATTACCGTTCAAATAAAAAAAAAAGGTTTATAACTCATAGTTGGAAAGTGCATAGGTACCTAATTCAACTGAAGTTTCCATCAGCCAGTTTACTCGCATTATGCTTTATTTAATTTTTTATACTACTAGATCGCGTTAAAAAGTTGTTGAAAATCCCTTCGGTCGTATATAATATATGTATACACATGCACACGTTAAATTTAAATTCTTACTATATAAAAATAAGTCGGGTTTTCCTTCCTGACGCTATAACTCCAGAACGCACGAACCGATTTCCACGGTTTTGCATTCGTTGGAAAGGTCTCGGGCTCCGTGAGGTTTATAGCAAAGAAAATTTATAAAATTTAACGCGGGTAACACCGCGGGGCACAGCTAGTTTTGCTATAAAAACCCAACTATTGATCCAGCTCGTTGATATACTCAACACAACATTAGTCAAATACAACACTTTCAAATATATCCTCAAAATAAGGAATTGTTTAAATTAAGAATGAAAAATAGAATAATCTATTTTTTAAATACACTTTTTAATTTTAATAAATTCAAATTCAGTCATTCAGCGCAGCGGTGTGACACCATGTCAAATTTCCCCAATTGAAAGTGAACCTTATGCTTTTGTAATAATGTTGAAATATGGTTTTAATTGTTTTGTATTGTATTTGTCTTAGAGTATTTTTAATTGGTCCTTGTTGGCCTTTAATTCAATAAAAAATAAAATAAATAAATATACCTACTCAGAATAAGAAAATAGTATAATAAATTTGTCAGCTCACCTTTTCTTATATAAGGTTCTTCAGCATGTGTCCTGTTCACAGGCGTCTTTCTACCACCTGACCATAGGAAGGCACCATCGAAACCAAAGGAATAAAGGTCATCTCCCACTCCATTACCACCCCATTTCTCACCACCACCAGGGTATGGAACGTAACTGAAATAAATCCATTTATTAGAACAAACCTTCCAGTAGACTCAGTAGTGGGTAGTAGACTTACACAGAAGAACTAAATCTTAGCATTCCATGGATTCACCGTGTGGAAACCGGGTCCATCGCGTGGTAGAAGAGCGAAACACTCGACAGAGTCGAAGACTTGCGAGTCAGATGTAGGTTCAAGGGGGACTTAAACCGACATCTGTGATGCACCAACGCTCACCGTCTCTGTCTCCCAGTGTTCCCTTCTCTTCCTAGCCAAATTTGGACTGATCCTAATAATGCCGCTCTGGATACTCGTTCTAATATAGATCATGCGGAAGTTCTTAATAATCCATCCAGTCTTTTAATAGGTTTTAGGAGGGATTTTGCTGGTATGCCCCTCGCACCCACTTTCACGGCATATAAATTAATCAAAAAGCCGTTTCTGGTTAATTAATTTTTTAAGTCGTAATACTTGCTCGTCTTGAACGCGTGATATTTAGCGATGTTTCCCACGGCACGGTAAGCTCTATGAGCACAACATGGATGGAATAAGTCTGGTCTGGATGGCGAATTGTGAGAAAAGGGCGTAAAATTCTGTAACTTATGTCTGCATGGTGGAAAAGCTCTACTAGTTTAAAACCCTTACCCAGTTGTGTTAGCCCATCCGATGCGTAGATGTGGCATCATGTGAGTGGTCTTCTCGATATGGTCCATCGTCACCTCGAAGTACCACTTGCGGTACACGGCGGAGCCTTCCACGCGGCCAACGAAGATGTTAGGACGGACGCTGTAAGAAAATATTGTAAGAAAATATTTTATAACAACAGGTTTATAGAGAAAGGAATATCATTTTCTTGAAAGGAATCATCGAATACAACCCGTCTCCCAAGCGTGGCGATTATGGCATATACCATTCAAAACGATTCTTGGGGAAGGCTTTTGTCCAGGAGTGGACTTCTTACAGCTGTTATGATGATGACTCAGGCCTTGACTCATAGACTCCAAAACCGTACCCTGCTCTGTACCCTTTTAGCGTCTTTATTAATATTATTTCTCTTATTAAAATTAATGCTTACTTTATAACGTTTAAAAAAAATATAATATTAATATAAAAAAATGGGAAAAGGAGCATTGTTTATTATCGATAGTCATGGCTCCAGAAAGGAACCTTGTCACAACCACTTCTCATAAAGCACTGCCAGAATGATTTGAAATGGGCCTCTTACGCAACTGCCTAATGCGAGCCTCATAAGATGACGGGCGAGGCCGACGCCCAACCGGCTCAAGAGCCGATTGTCGTTTTTGCCAATATACTGCCTAACCAATGCTATAAAGACATTAAACGATTATCGGTACAATGACTGCCAAATCAATTTCCCACATGTCAACAACCTGTTGTTCCAAAACAAGGTGGTGTTCCTTATCTTTTTCGTCTTAATGGACACTACTGATCAGGTACAAGTTCGAGGTCGGTTTGGGTAGTTATTTTTCAATTACCTAACCCTTAATGATGTGTACACACAGCTACATATCAAGCTATACGTTTCCAGTATAAGTTGATCTCACATTGTATAGGATTTCCATACAATGAGAGGTCAGCTTATATTGGAATTGTATAGCTTGATATATAGCCGTGTGTACTATACGAGACCATATCAATATCAACCTTATTACTTTGAAATAAGATCCAAAAAAAAAGTGAAAAATAATTAAAGACCCAAGCGAAGATAAATATATGCCGGTAAAAAAGGGTTTTAACTCACCTAGACACGTGGTCAACCAGCTGTGTTTGCAGTAACAAATTCTTTCCTGGTAGCAGGTAATCACAGATGTTGTTTTGTGAAGATCGTACCGCTACTCCGTTACCGACGCATAGAGAACATAGAACGTCTAATACTTTGGGATCACGACCGTGTTTTTCCAAAAGAGATATGATTACCTTGATGTGTTCGTCCTGAGGGCAAATAGTGTGATTATTATCTGGTAATACTCTAAGAATCAAAAATGGGCATATAATACAGTCTTTTAGATCGAACACATTCTTAGATCCACTTAGCTCTTGTCTCCTAGTGATAAAGCTTAATGGATCTTCTATAGCACAAAATTAAAGCAATTTAGTGGTCCAACGTATCAACGACAGCAAAAATCACTAAATGCCAGAGAACGGTAGTCAATGTAGTCATAGTGGGCGAAACGATTTTTCCATTATGCATTACTTACTCTCATCATGTTCAGAGCTTCAGGTGAGTCAATCAGCACGCAATGTAGTACATCCAACATACCGGTACCTTCCCCCGAGGCTTGGGATCCCAGTCGGGAGAACAACCAGTTTAGACGGTTGGAGTTGGCAAATTGAGCGCAATTAGTGTGGTTTCCTTTGATGATGGCAGCTGTAAAAATATATATTTAGGATTACACTATAATTGTGATTAAGCTGGCATAATTATGTCCGATTTGGTCCTTCGTGCCGAATCTAATTTGTCTATAATTTAATAACTGCATTTACTAATTATGATGGTGTCAAATGTGGAGCATGTCGTTTTATTGCCGTGGGAACTAGTCCTGATGACTTACCCAACAACTGATACAAATAGCCCGAGATCATCTCCCAGCTTTGTCCAGACTCGTCGCCTGCTAAAAAGCCGGCCAGGAAGCCCTGGGACGTGATTACGTTGATCTTGTCGATGGCTTCCAGGATCAGATTGAGGATACCTTCCTCTTGGAACAGATCCTGTCGGTTACGAAGGGCGCGGAATTTGTTTTGCTTCTCTTCGTGTTCTGGAATTTAAAATATATTATTATTTCATAGATTTCTTTAGCATCCGCTTTTCCTAAACTAACATTAAACATAATAATGAAATTTATTCAGCACTTGCGTATTAACATACACTTGTACTTGTCAAGTTCACAATGCAGTACATAAACATAGTCGAATACAGTATAAAAATTATAAAAAATTAATTAGTCCGTCCGTGCGGTTTGTTTTATCAGATATATTTTCTTAAATCCTAAAAATCATAAAGTTAAATGTCATATTTTTTGCCAATAGTTTAAGTTTTATACATGCTCTATGGTAAATGTATGTACTTAACTTGTTGTTTCAAGTTGTGTAAAGATAAGAATTGGGTTAAGATACAAGGCAAGCCTAACAGTATCTGGAATAATACAAGTCTGTTTTAATTTGCCAAAGAGAAAGTCAGTATTAACGAATATTCGTATTTGTAAATGGAATTGGCTTAAGTCTAAAGTACTGTGTATTGAAAAAAAAAATTACAAATACTGACCGATGTCACTCATTTAGTGGTATATAACCCATATCCTCATAGATCTCCTCAAGTTTCATAACTTACCCATATCCTCATCGGGTTGAGCAAAGTAATTAATCAGATCCTCGAGACACATCACCATCTCGTTGAGATTGACTGACGCGAAGAACATGGAGTGACGGCGATTTTCTTGCAATGTCTCTAATCCACTGTAATAAAATATTTAAAATAAATTTGAATGCCTAGAATAATCAAAATAATTTTCTTCTTTTTCCAGATATCTTTTTAAAGTGAATTGTATAAATTTAAGTGCGGGTGGAAATAGAAGCACGGTGTTTCCGGCCCCATATGCGTTAACCGCTCTGCCACCGCACCGTGGTTCTGTGAATTTATACAATCCATTCGATATTTCTTAACGAATTTAAGAAAGACGCTTATAACGCCATCTTACGCTACGTCCTACGTAGGCGGTTCAAAGCGAACGCGATTATGAAGCGGTGACACGCGAATTCAATGCGATGCGGTGCGACGCGGTGGCGGTGATCTACGTGCACGCGAAATGTCTCGGGCAGCCGCAATCGACACCGCAAAACACGACGGCACCGCATCCTGTTCGCGCAAATATCAAGCCAACTGAGCGCGTTCGCTTCATTTCGCGCCGCTCCGCACCGCGTTTTGTCACGTAGGACACTTCAATAGGTTTCGATTGTTTGTTGTTTTCGCACCGCGCCGCGCCGCTTCGCATTCGCGTCTAGATCGCTCACGCAGGAGGCGCGTTACCGAAACCTACACGGCTAACAATCGGCTAGAATGCCAATACTTAGATCGGACAATTCCAACAGACGGCGCTTTAAATTATTCATTTTTGAATACTAATTTTCTTTGCAAATTTCGAGGGTACTCGTTGTAGATTTTAAAACAAAGTACGGTAAATTGAAACAAAATATCGTTAGCTACCAAAAACGTTGTAACTTCGAAATTACGATCCAAATTACCTCAACGGGGTATTGGAAATGAGTTAATGATAAGAATTTAAAGCACTTGGCTATGTTGCATTCCAATAGTCATAAATATGTTTTAAAAATCTTTTTATTCTTGTAGGAGCTAGGGTTTGCTAACAGAGAGGTTGTAGTTAATAAACTTACTTTATAAACTTTGTAAAGAGCGATGAACATTTCCTAATAACTCTAGCCGTTCTGGATTCTTCCTCCTGAGATCTCGAGAAGTCAAGTCCGTCGTCCATCTTGCCTTCCTCGTGTAAGATCGCTTGTTTCTCTTCTACTTTACCTAAGCCTTTCTTTTTCGTTTCGTATGACTGGGGAACAAAAACAAGGTTAACAGTAGTAAGTATCTATTCTATTTATTAGGCAATTACGATGACATAAAAATGTATCTTTCACGACCCAGTTGTCAAAAGAACATTTATGACAATCGTTAAGTCGTCCTTGGGGGCCATATTTCATCAGACACCTGGTTACTGGATCTGTATGGGTTATGAGTTTAGACGGCAGTTGATGGTCCTAGTAACCGGCACTTTTTATAGAATCATACTCAAAAAAGGCAAAGCAATGAATTTGATGATTATTTTTACTTCTTTCACCTCATTAAAATAACTTCAGACAAATTTGAAACTATATAACAGAGGCAACTTTTATGAAAATTAAAAGCAATAAGGCTACTAGACGGCCGGAGTTGCCGTTCACCCACAAGGTCCAGTGAAGTAGTGAAAGCTAGGCAAAATAAACGTTATGTTAAATTAAAAACCGGCCAAGTACGAGTCGGACTCGCCCATGAAGCGTTCCGTAGCAGCAAGTATTTCAGTTGATTAAATGAAAGCAAATTGCGGTTTACGATTTATGACGTATTAAAAAAAAACTACTTGTTAGATCTCGTTCAAACCAATTTTCGTTGTAAGTTTGCATTGTCATGTACATCATATATTTTTTTTAGTTTTATCATTCTCTTATTTTAGAAGTTACAGGGGGGGGGGGGCACTCATTTTACCACTTTGGAAGTGTCTCTCGTGAAACTATTCAGTTTAGAAAAGAAATATATTAGAAACCTCTATATAATTTTTTGAAGACAGCCCACATGTATGGGTACGATAATTTTTTTTTTTGTTTTCAGTTCTATGTATTGGGACCCCCCAAAATTATTGTTATTTTTGTGTAAAAATATTAGTGCGGTTCACCGAATACATCTACTTACCAAGTTTCAACAGTATAGCTCTTATAGTTTCGGAAAAAAGTGGCTGTGACATACAGACGGACAGACAGACATGACGAATCTATAAGGGTTCCGTTTTTTGTCATTTGGCTGAACCCTAAAAAATGGGCTGTATATTAGACTAGTCAACCCGTGACCACGATCAATGCAACTTAGACGCAAAGTCGGGATGAAAACAAAAAAGGTTACTTGCGTTAATAACTGTTAACAATGTTGTATAATTATTAGGATACGCGAAAGTTATAAGTAAGAAGAATATTCAAGATGATTCATTCGTATTAACGAACGAACTAGCTGTGCCCCGCAGTTTTACCCGCGTTTAAATTATCGCAGCTCCTCCCCCGTAGGTGACAGCGTGATAATATGTAGCCTATATGTTGACCCGACCTCTTAGTAATATTCATGCAAAATTTGAAGTAAATCCATGCAGTACTTTTTTGTTTAGCCCGGACATACATACAGACAAACAGACAATAATTCTAAAAACTATATTTTTGGCTTCAATATAGAGTAGATCACGCCCCAAGTATCCTTTTTTAAAAATATTCAATGTACAGTTTTGACTTTTCTACGATTTTATTATATTATTATGTATAGATCATGTCGCGACATGTCCTCCAGGACAGGACCATTGTTGTTGTATATTTTTTTTTTACTTTATGCATACAATTTATAAAGGTACAGGCAAATAGATTGAATGTTACTTTGCCTGTTGCCCACATTCGTAATTAGTTAAAATGCTTAACAGAAAAGTCAAATAAAGAGCTAGAGGTATACGTTAAAAATACTACTGAAAATATACCTATACATTGAAAAAATTGCACCCAAATAACGTCTTTATATTCTTGTGCGTGAGGCAAATAACGCGTGATGAAGTGATGCCCTCGAATTCAAAAATACGTTGGCCCTATGCTTCTTCAATTTGCTAAGCAGTTGAAGAAAAACAAACTTACCTTGTACGACAACCACAGCCCAGTCTCAGAATGCTGCACAATGACAGTGGAGTCACCGTACTTGATGATGGGCGCACCAATAATTTCCAGATCCTTGTCCTCAAGCACTTGCTTCTGATCATCCTTCTCTTGCCGGAGACAAAACGCGCAAGAGGCTGTCGTGGCTTCCTCTCTGAATAATGCAACGAGAATTAATCACACCAGTTTCCACATTTACGGGGTTGTTGTTAAAATGTTTAATACCTATAAGATAAGGTAAGATAAATACTCTTTATTGCACACCAATTAATGATAAACAAAAATCTAGGAAACATTGAAAGCAAATTGTACAATAGGCGGTCTTATCGCAGTCAGCGATCTCTTCCAGATGCCAATAAATGGTGGTGATCCTGATATGTGACAAATGGCTCACTCAGTTGTTATAATAATAATATCCTGGGACATTATTCTGACACGGCCATCTGATCTCAAACTAAGCAGAGCTTTGCACTGTGGAAAGCAGATAACTAATATATTATTACATATACTAATTACACCCAACCCAAAACTTTTATAATTACACCCCGACTCAGGACTAACAGCACACATATATCTGTCCTAGGTAGGAATCGAACCCACGACCTGCGGCGTGTAAGGCAAGCATTTACCAACCACGCCAACAACAGGAATGAATTACCTGCTGCGGTGTTTCCAGCGCTACGACATGTCCTTCTTCAAACGAGGTTTAAAAAGAGTATTAATATCACGGTAAGCAGCGGTTTGCTGCGCCACCTGGCATTGCGAATGTCCATGAGCAGCGGTTACCACTTACCATCAGGTGGGCCGCTAGCGTCACGTGGCACGCGACCAATTCATAGGTGAGTAACCATCAAAGTGGTTTAATTTGAAAGCGTTTCCATGCTTCGGAGGACAGTCGGTCCCGGTTGCATCAGTAGGCAACAGACGTTAAGCGAGGTCAGAGGCCTATCTACAGGCCCAGACGAAAAGTAAGTCCGAAATCGGCCAGGACCACATCTTCATCAGACTTATATAACATGGGTACGCGCGGTCCACCTTCGAGGACATCTTCACTTACCATCAGGTGAGATCGTGGTCAAGAGCAAACCCATCCAACATAAAAAAAGTAAGGTACGTACCTGCTAACTAAATAAAGTTCGTTCTGGTCGTTGACTCCTAGATATCGTCCCGTAGTGATGTGCCTGATCCTCATAGGGTGGTACCAGTTGATGAAACCTCCTGCCCATTTGGTACGGGCCAGTTCCAAGCGCCAAAGAGAGCGGGCTTGTGACATGACGGACCCGCCCTCGTATACTACGATACTGGAACGAATACAATAAGTTATTAATTTAGTACACATTTAACAGGAAACTACAAATGGAAATACTGCTGTATCTGAAAAATAAAAGTACTGGTTCAACCGACTTTTTGGTTTGTTATTATTATCTTACTTGCCCCGCGGATTTACCCGAGTTACATTTATAAATTATCACAACTCCTCCCCCGTAGGTGATAGCGTGATAATATGTGGCCTACATGTTGATCCGAACTCTTAGTAATATTCATGCAAAATTTGAAGTGGAATCGGAAATCCATGCAGTACTTTTTTAGTTTTACCCGGACATACACACAGAAAATTCTAAAAACTATATTTTTGGCTTTGATTTCTATTGTAGATCACGCCCCACGTATCCTTTTAAAACAATTTTCAATGTACAGTTTTGACCTTCCTACGATTTTTTTATATGGATAAATAAAATACAAAGAGCCGCACTAGAGAAATCTGACAAGGACTAAGGACTTAGACTATGGGAATATGTGACTGCGCCCAGTTGAATTTTTATTTTTGTCACGTAGAACGAGGCATTCACCATCGATACTTCGTTTCCATACTCACTTTTGTCCGCCATCTTTAGTCCAAGTGCTGGGTATAGTGAGACACTCGTCACCACCGTGGAAGAAACGCAGCACGTCTCCACCGAACACATAGCCCACATACTTCATACGCGATATACCGGTGCCTTATGGCTGCACCTACTAGTACGTCACGTGGAACGACGCATACACTATCGATACTTCGTTTTTATACTCACTTTTGTCCGCCATCTTTAGTCCAAGTGCTGGGTATAGTGAGACACTCGTCACCACCGTGGAAGAAACGCAGCACGTCTCCACCGAACACATAGCCCACATACTTCATACGCGATATACCGGTACCATATGGCTGCACCGACCAGTGCGTCACGTGGAACGACGCATTCACTATCGATACTTCGTTTTCTTTCGTTGTGTGCTGGAAGAAAGCGTAAAATGGAGCAAAATATAAAAATTGTTCATTTAAATATGTTTTACATAGGTTTACTATGCCTACTCGAATACTAAATAATCGAATATCAATTGATCGATCACTATAAATCGAATAACTAAAACTCGAATGTTCATAGTATCAAATGGTTCATAAATCAAACTCTTTAAAAATAAATCTGCAATGGAATAGAGATTTATTGTTTAAAAAGGAGTTTAAATGGAGATTTTGAGAGGATTTAAACCTCTCAAAATCTCCTGCAGTAGAGTTGATATTTACTAACTACTAATGCAGCCCAAAACTGTCCCACTGCAGGACAAGGGCCTCTTCTCACAATGAGAGGGGATAGGTCTTTGTCCACCACACTACGCTAATGCAGATGGCAGACTTCACATGACCTTACGATAATTTTGAAGAACTATCAGGCATTTAGATTTAACGGAGAAATCCAGTAACATATAAAAACACACGTTTACTCCATTTTCGAAGTCAGTACGACACATTTTCCATAGATAACGGCCGGCTTGTCAGAATTTAATGGCGCGTATATAGATGATTCTATGGGAGTGCCATGTCAAAGTCGTACCACGTGGCCAATTGGCATGTCAGAATTTAATTTAGAGTAAGTATACAGTTAACTCTATGGGAGTGACATATTGGAGTCTTACCAATGTGGCCAATTGGCATGTCAGAATTTAATGGATCGTAGACATATAGTGACATGTCAAAGTCGTACCACGTGGCCGATGAATACGCGTGACGTATATGAGAATGCAAATACAAAACTTTTTATTGTGGTCCATAGGCCATAGGCATATGCATGTACATATATCGCTAATTTCATGAAATAAACTTTAACATAAAGCTTCTACGTCACATTTAACTACATGTATGTGTACTATATGAAACAAATAACAACATTTATAGCAAAAATACATAACAAACATAAAATGAGGACACGAGAAAAAAATGTTTTGGAACTACTCTTAATTTATTTTGCACGATATGGAAGTTTAAGCCAAGCGCTGTGGCCTTGCAACCATCTATTTCATCTAATACAAAGTCCGCTACTTTAAGCTGAATTGTTTATCGTATGGGTCGTAGTTACCCTGGGGACAGAGTTGTTCAATCCGTCCAGTAGGCCTCTGACAGTTTTACCGGCCCGACAAACGTGTCGGATCCATATTGGCATATGTATGTCAATAGCGCCGTTCACATTAGGGCGACCCGACCAAGCTGTCGGAGCCGACACTTTTATCGTACGTCCAGCCACGATTTCTGTCGGATCGGACATAATATTGGCGTACTAGCAAGTATGGCGCCGTTCACATTTGTCGGCGCGACCAAACTGCCACCCACCCACCCGCCCTTACCCCGCTCTCGGCACTCGCGCAAGCAGTTTCGTTTTTCTTTTTTTCTGCCTTTTATTTAAATACCACATTGCAATGAAAACATCGTCGTCGTCCATCCTATACGAAAGCCAACTCACAACTGTTTTGTGACGACCCAGGCCGGGCAGTAAAACGATTGTACAGTAAGAGCTGGTTCACATTAGGTCGGACCGACAGTTTTACCGGCCCAACAAACGTGTCGGATCCATATTGGCGTATGTATGTCAATAGCGCCGTTCACATTAGGGCGACCCGACCAAACTGTCAGAGCCGACACTATTACCGTACGTCTAGCCACGATTTCTGTCGGGTCGGACATAATATTGGCGTACTAGCAAGTATGGCGCCGTTCACATTTGTCGGCGCGAAGCGGCGGCGACACCCGCCTAAAACCCTCCCACCCGCTCTTACCCCGCTCTCGGCACTCGCGCAAGCAGTTTCGTCAACGTGTATCCAGAGAAGACACGTTTCAATATGGAGGATTTCTTAATTCGCTTATTAAAGTTTGAAAAGTTCCAACTTTATTTCGCTCGGCAATTTCTTTTTGTCTGCCTTGTATTTAAATACCACATTGCAATGAAAACGTCGTCGTCGTCCATCTTATACGAAATCCAACTCACAACTGTTTTGTGACGACCCAGGCCGGGCAGTAAAATAACCGTACCGACAGTTATATTCACATTAGGTCGGGTCGACGGCGTCTAGTGTGAACAGCAACACCCGGCAGTCGGTGAACGGCAACCTGTCGGTCCGACCTAATGTGAACCAGCTCTTATATTCACATTAGGTCGGGTCGGCGGCGACTAGTGTGAACAGCAACACCCTGCAGTCGGTGAACGGCAAACTGTCGGTCCGACCTAATGTGAACCAGCTCTAAGCCTCTAACAGCAACAACCGGGACCATCAGCTTAGCCTGCTCTCTCAAGCACGGAGACGCTCGAATCTAAACCACTTTGACGGTCACCCATCTTTAGATTGACGACGTGCTTAGGTGCTTCACGTCACCGATCACGTACGGATCGGTGAGAGCTGAGGGCGCCTCAAAGGAGAAGAAGCGTAAGCCCCCATATCAAATAAAATTTTCTATCAACAAAGTAGGTATCTCTTCATGAATGGTTGCAACACAAGTTAATCCTTAACTAGGATTTGATATATTTAATTGTTTTTGGACCTTATTCTTAAATAATAATGTTGAAATTGATACGCTCTCGTGTATCATAGCCCGTTTTAGAGTTAAAATAAAAATTGGAATCTGAAAAGCTGGCATCTGTGCCTTGGAACACCACTGAACTAATTTAAATGTCATTGCATCTCGCTCTTATTTAGCTCGTGCGAAAGAAAAGAGCATACACAGACATGTCAAACAGTTAAAACTGCTTATAATACGTGCACCAATTATGCTCTCATGGCGTCAAAACTAAATGGAAACATAAAGATTATCGGTCCTTATCATAGGATCTAAGTTTGAAAGAACAATAAAAAAATTGAAACATAGTAATTTCGACATAAAAATCACGATGAAATGTATACGAATGTTATGAATAACTAAATAAGCTTATAATACGTGCACCAATCATTATTATGCTCTCATTGCCTCAAAATTAAATGAATACACAAAGATTATCGGTCCTTATCATAGGATCTAAGTTTGAAAGAACTTTCAAAATATTTAAACATAGTAATTTGGACATAAAAATCACGATGAAATGTAAGTAAATACGCTTATAATACGTGCACCAATTATTATTATGCTCTCATGGCGTCAAAACTAAATGGATACACAAAGATTATCGGTTCTCATCATACGATCGAAGGTTGAAAGAACTTTCAAAAAATTTAAACATAGTAATTTCGACATAAAAATCACTATGAAATGTAAGTAAATACGCTTATAATACGTGCACCAATTATTATTATTATGCTCTCATGGCGTCAAAACTAAATGGATACACAAAGATTATCGGTCCTTATCATAGGATCTAAGTTTGAAAGAACTTTAAAAAAATTTAAACATAGTAATTTCGATATAAAAATCACTATGAAATGTAAGTAAATACGCTTATAATACGTGCACCAATTATTATTATGCTCTCATGGCGTCAAAACTAAATGGATACACAAAGATTATCGGTTCTCATCATAGGATCGAAGGTTGAAAGAACTTTCAAAAAATTTAAACATAGTAATTTCGACATAAAAATCTAGATGAAATGTAAGCAAAAACGCTTATAATACGTGCACCAATTATTATTATGCTCTCATGGCGTCAAAACTAAATGGATACATAAAAGATGATCTGTCCTTATCATAGGATCTAAGCTTGAAAGAAATGTCAAATTTAAACATAGTAATTACGACATAAATTCACGATGAAATGTAACATATAAATGATTTTGAAGCTTAAAGTATAACAAAACTAAACACATTCTAATGTGTTACAATAACACAATCACATATGATAAATTTATGACAATAATTTTGTTGTACTCTCACCGATAATATAAATTTTATTCCTTTTAACATTTTTGGAGTGTAGTCTTTCAGCGACAATCGTACCAAACCCTGAGATAAAAAGAATCATCAAAGAAAGATATAAGCCAAATACATTCAGTCAAAAAAGTATCGGGAATGGATGATTTGTTTATGGTTCCAAATTCAAATTTTTGTTTTTTTTGTTGTTGTTAGATTGGCACAACTGTTTTCTATTTTGGCGCGGAGTTTGAGTAGCATCTGTTATTTATATTAAATACAGTGCTGGTTTTAGTAATATGATATATAGTGTGTATTGCGAATTTCATAATGGACAAAGTTATCGAACAAAGAGTTTGTCTTAAATTTTGCATCGCTAATGGAATTTCGTGTTCGGAGTCACTGAAAATGTTACAGAAGGCTTACGGTGAATCGACTTTATCAAAAACTCGTGCTTATGAGTGGTTCAAAGCGTTCAAAAGCGGTCGAGATGTGATGAAAGATTTGCCTCGCTCTGGTAGGCCATCAACGTCTGCAACTGAAGTTAACATCGCAAAGAGTTTGTCTTAAATTTTGCATCGCTAATGGAATTTCGTGTTCGGAGTCACTGAAAATGTTACAGAAGGCTTACGGTGAATCGACTTTATCAAAAACTCGTGCTTATGAGTGGTTCAAAGCGTTCAAAAGCGGTCGAGATGTGATGAAAGATTTGCCTCGCTCTGGTAGGCTATCAACGTCTGCAACTGAAGTTAACATCGCAAAAGTGAAGGAAATAGTGACTGAAAATCCTCATTCAACTCTGAGAGAGATAGCAGCCGAACTTTCTGTACCTCACGAGTCGATTCGTACCATTTTAACTAATCATTTGGGTATGAAACATGTTGCCGCTCGGCTAGTCCCAAACGATCTGAATTTTCTCCAAAAACTCATTCGCATGAAAGTCGCTGAGGCCATGGTAGAACGAGTCAGTTCCGACCCAACATTCATGAAACGCATTGTTACTGGTGACGAGACGTGGGTTTACGAGTTTGACATGCAAAGTAGTCAACAAGCTTCGGAGTGGCGCCTTCCAACTGAACCGAAACCGAAAAAACCACGCCAAAGTCGATCAAAAGTCAAAGTCATGTTGACTGTTTTCTTTGACTATCGCGGTGTTGTGCACTCTGAATTCTTACCGGAAGGTCGAACGGTAAATAAAGAATATTATTTGAGCGTTATGCGGCGTTTAAGAGAGCAAATTCGACGAAAAAGGCCAGATTTGTAGAAAGAAAATTCTTGGATTTTACACCACGATAATGCGCCTTCGCACAAGGCCATTATTGTGAACGAATTTTTGACCAAACACTCAACAAATACCATCCAGCAACCACTATATTCACCAGATATGGCTCCAGCTGACTTCTTTCTTTTTCCTAAACTCAAATTACCACTTCGTGGTACCGGTTTTCAATCGGTAGAAGACATAAAGGAGGATTCGCGGCGAGAACTGAACTCAATTCCGAAAGCAGCGTTTAAAAAATGTTTTGATGAATGGATTATTCGTAAGTGTAAGTGCATCGTTTCTGAAGGAGCATAATTTGAAGGTGATAAAATAAATTTGGATGAATAACAAACATTTTGTATATTATTGATCTTTTCCCGGTACTTTCTTGACAGAGTAGTATATACTCAAAACTGGGAAATCACATATCTAATCATCCGGCGTAAATCTAAACAAAACTCTCTACCAATCCGGGGTAGGCTTCTACCGTTAAGCTACAGACTACACACGCCGGCAGATGAAATTTATGATTCCCATCTAGAAACATGGCAATCTGACATATTTAGAGTTGCGTGTGAAAGATTTACACTCAAAACAGAGTTTAAGCGTTGAACCACGAACTTATAAACACGGATCATGTTGAAAAATTCATCATTAAATCAGTCAACCGTCATTTAAAATCGGCGTGCACAAAACATTTCTAAGTGGCAGGATAAATTCAACTAGAGTTGTGTTTAAACTTCGACTGTTTTTATTTGTAGTGAAAACTTCTTTAGCAGTGTTGTGCACTTTTTGGGATGGGTAAAAAATGTTAAACTCGCGTCAGGACACGTGACCAGGGGCTTTACCGGCTAAGTCACCGAAAATCGATTTCTTAAATGGCGTTGAAATAAATAAAGGTTAAAAATTACTTAACGACTTCCATGAGCACATTTGACGTCATAAATGATCCGGAATCGATTTTCAACGTTGAAGCCGATATAACGATTGATTAAGTAGCCTTACTACTTAGCCGGTAGAGGCCCTGATCGAATATTCGTAAGACAGAGGGTCTTTTTAAATCACACTGGCCGTTTATACACTCACATGACCCCAGGATTTTTATAGTGACAACTTCTTTTGCGGCGATGTGAACTTTTTTATAAATTATGTTAGAATTTTTACAGCCGACTGCGGAACTAAATTTAGTTTTATTTTTAAAAGTTTATCCATACGGAGGGCCGAAATTACTTTGAGTAATTACCGCCCAAAGGTGGGAAGTAGCGTCTTCCACTCGCTGCTCGGATCAAATAAACATACTTTTGGAACATGAAGAATGAAAAAATAGTTTTCACTTCTATCGGCAGTCCCCAAAAACTGCGCCGCATTTTTTTTTAAGTTTGCGATTAACTACAATTCCACCTGATGGTAAGCGGAATGTAGTCTAGGATGGGTAGTATTATCGTATTTTATCAGTAAATGGTCAATGCCATATGTACAGACGCCAGCACATCATGCTACCCCAATCTGTCAAATGTCCTTTTGTGATAAAGTTGAAAATCTATAAAAGAAATTTGACAAATAGGGGTAGCATTATTTGCTGGCGTCTGTACAAGAAAACACACTCAATTTATAGTAAACTGCTTACCAAGTATCTCTCCGTGGCAACGGAAACGAGAATCAGGTCGTCACCAACTCGCACCTTCTCACCCTCAGATCTGTGGAGAAACAAGAGTTTTGTGAACACGGAACAACATACAAATAGTGTCTATCTTGCTTCTGATGACTTTCACTTGGGTCAAATCAAATCAAATCTTTATTTGCTCAAATATAGTACATAAGATGTTAATCAAAAGGTTATATCCGACATATTCTGACCTGAGGTCGAAATGATGCAAATATACATAAATAGTTGTGAAACTTATCTATTAAATTACATTATTCTTTCGACTTATATTCTAGATATTCCTTAGTTTTATAAAAACATTTCTCTTTGAGGAAATTAAACAAACTCTTCCTAAATTGAGGTAATGACATTTTTTTAATATGTAATGGAAGGTTATTTTTTAATATGTAATTTTATTTACTACTTTTTCAATATGTGGTTTCCAGTTGCGATATGCAATCCCATTCTAACTTGTAGCGAAATCGCTCAAAACAACGCTGCAGTCTCGGCCCGACTTCTAGCATTAGTAAAACACATCCAGGAGTCAGATTTCAATCTGCCGGTGACATTATTAGTGGCGTGATTGGTTGTTATTTGCTTCTCACGATGCAAATCGTGGGTAGGGTTGCCAACTTTATTTTACTAGAAATAATGTATATCAGGTCTATGAAGAAAATTAAACAGTACTTTATTTATTTACTAGCTGTGCCCCGCGGTTTTACCCGCGTTAAACTTTGTAAATTATCACAGCTCCTAGCGTGATAATATGTAGCCTATATGTTGCCCAACCTCTTAGTAATATTCATGCAAAATTTGAAGTAAATCCATGCAGTACTTTTGAGTTTAGCCCGGACATACATACAGACAAACAGATAAACAGACAAAAATTCTAAAAACTATAATTTTGGATCGATATCGATTGCAGATCACGCCCCAAGTATCCTTTTTAAAACATATTCAATGTACAGTTTTTACTTTCCTACGATTTTATTATATGTATAGATTGTTTTAAATACATATTTTTAGTACTTCTCGCGCACTGCTGCACTGAGCAGTGAACGCCCTCTGAGTAAATAAATATAAACAGAATATTGTATATTTTCTTTTGTTCAACAGTAAAAAGTATACTTTAGAAAAAACAAGCATAATAATGTTCAGAACAGTATAGTTGGCAACCCTAATGGTGGGTCCCACCCAGGACAGATATTTGTGTGACTGAACATGTCTGTTTGTCTTGTTGTTTTCCTTGTTTCGCACCTACACCTATAGAATTATACCCGGTGTATTTTTTTAAGTTGTATAATAAAAATAGTAATACAATAAAAGACAATGTGACGGAACATGTTGAGAATAAAGGTATTTTCCATAAATAAGTAGGTAAGAAGATAAGGGCAAGAATAACACCGTAAGTGGTTAGTTGCGTGTACTTTGTAATTTTCTTTATACTCAACAACGCGTAACATACATATTCCATTCATATAAATAACTATTAAAAGTCACAGATATCTTTAAAATGGGTTGTATAAATTAAGAGGTGCGGGTAGGAATCGAACGCACGAACCACGGAAAGGCACCGTGGTGTTCGAACTCGAATTTATACAATCCATTCGACATTATCCTATTTAACATGCCAAAAAGTAAAAATGAAATCATACTTAATTATCAAACTATGACTTAAGACGTAATAATATCCCGGGACATTATTTACACACGGCCATCTGATCCCAAACTAAGCAGAGCTTGTACTATGACATCATAACAGTGACATGGTAAAATAGTATATCAGTTATCTGGTTTCCATAGGGAAACCAGATAACTGATATACTATTTTTTGATTCTAAAACATACTTATATAGATATTTACACCTAGAAACATGACAAACCGACATTTTCAACAAATATCTGTCCTGAATGGGCATCAAACCCATGACCTGCGGCGTGATAGACAATCTACTAACCACGTCAACCGGCCCAACAAAGTACCTATTCTTAGTGCCGATTTCAATTAAACGCGATTTACGATAAAATTAAACGCGATCAATCAGATCAGACGCTAAACTCAGTTACAGGAAGCGGAACCGAGTTTAGCGCCCATTGATCGCGTTTAATTCTAACAGTGAAATCGGCTCTTAATCGGAAATCGGATGATTAGTTTCTGAGATTACCTCCATCCAACATCAAACTTACAAAATTTACTCGTTTATAATATTAATTGTGAATATGTAAATTGGGATAAAATTGGGTTTAATACTTTATAGATATACAGGAGGTTACAAGTGAATAGGGGTATAAAGCAAGTGATACAATACTTTAAACTTTTACATTTGGCCTCTTGGTCAGGGTTAGTGATCTTGGCGGCTAAGCGTGTGAGATTTCCGGCAATGTTTGTCAGTACCTGCAACCTCATGCACTGCACGGTAGGGTACAGTAGGGTAAGAGAATGCCGGTTCCACATGAATGTAACATTTTAACGGAATAAATTTATTATGAATTTGAACTGTTTTTACGGTCGATTGAATCTAGGCAAGCAAGCTAAGACTTTGAGATATTAATTTGTTACCAATTTCTTTAATATCACACGGATAACTCAGAAAATAAAGTCAAACAAGGACTAATCTAACTATTATCGACGGGCCTGTTGGCATGGTTGGCATATGCTTTCTTTTCACACCTGAGTTCGTGGATTCGATTCCCACCCAGGACTGATATTTGTGTGCATGATGAACATGTCTGTGTTTCCTGAATCTGGGTGTAGATAATTATCTATGTAAGTATGTGTTTACAAAAAATAATAATAATAAGTGCACTTTATTGCGTAATATAGTATACAGTTCAGTAAAATAAATAACAGTAATGTAATAGTAATATATGTAGTACCTATATCAGTTATCTGGTTTCCATAGTATTAGCTTTGCGTAGTTTGGGATCAGATGGCCTAGGATATTATTATTATTTGTATTTGATGATCGGAAAATGAGACCAATGAAAGGAATGGCTTTTGGTACCAGGTTAAGGATCTAACCTGTCTGTGTTTTTATCATATCAGCTGTAAAACGATCACTGCTGGATAATGGCCTACCCCAAGGATCAAGCAGTATCCCGTGAACCTTGCAAGATTGTCGGTCTTCCGGTTTGTAGTCGTCATTCGAGAAGCTTTCTGACCCAGCGGCAATCGCTAATGTTAGTTATCAACACAAAATAAAAATGGAAAAGTCAAAGCGTCAAACCTAAAATGTTTAAATGTCTCAAAAGATACACGGAATAAATCTTTTCAGTGTTCTATGAAATCCTGTTTTATTTGAACAACTTACCAAGACATTAAATTAAAACTGTGCATATTCAAGCAAGCGTCCCAATTTAGTCAACGTGGAAACAAGATCCAAGGCTATTCACTTAAATCCTTCAGGCCCTGTTACTCGACTTGCACCATTAATTTTCTCCTCGGAGGAAGACAAAAGGTATTGAAGCCATTGTATAGTATTAGCATAGAATAACTGTACGTAGATGTTAATCTCAGGTATGATATACGAGCGGCGAGCATGTATGAAGAATATTATGTCAGTAAACGAAGTGAAAGAGGTATGCAAGGATCGTGACAAATGGAAGTCCGTTGTCTCTGCATACCTGGGTATGCAGAGACAACGGACTTCCATCTCTGCATACCTGGGTAACAGGCGTGAGTCTATGTATGTATCTATGTATGATATACGATATGATTAATAATTAGATATAGCTCAATTTGTCAAATCAATCAAAGGGTGCGCCGCGTTAGCTTGATTTAACCTTATAGAGTCGGAAAAATTAATACATAATATCCTGGGACATTATGCATACACGACCATCTAACCCCAAACTAAGCAGAGCCTTTACTATGAAAACTAGATAACTGATATATTACATATAGTACTTTGCTTTTGTGATTACATACCAATATAGATAATTACACTCAAGACTCAGAACAAACAGACATGTTCATACATACAAATATCTGTCCTGGGTGGGAATCGAAACCACGACCTGCGGCGTGAAAGGCAAACATGAACCAACCACGTCAACCGTCAAAATAAGTCACTTTTATGTTGGTGTCTCGATAAAGTGAATTTTAAAACGTAGTATCTACTATATTGATTCTGTAGTTCAAATTACGCATAGCCCTCTCTCTTGTCCAGACACTCTATTTTGACATCAACATAGATTAATACAAGATTAATTACTATATCTCTTTATACTACGGTTTTAATATTCACACGAGAAAGTATGCGAGCATTTAAGGTTCCCTTAAAATGCTCATAATTCTTATGAAGAATTTTAATTGCTTACATTGTTGCAAAAGTGTTTGTCATGGAATATTATCGTATTCATACCTTACGAATGTTTACAAAAATGTTAAGGTAAAGTATTAGCTTTTTATTTAAAGCATTGAAGGTTGGGATAGCGATTAGGGACCCTGACTGCTAACCCAAAGGTTGCGGATTCGAATCCCATCCAAGAGAAATCTCTGTGTGCTGAGCACGGTTATTTGTTCCGTGTCTGGGTGTAATTTATCTATAATTAATATATTTGTTAGAAATAAATAAGTGTGTTTATCAGTTGTCTGGCTGCCATAATACAGGCTCTGCCTACTTTCCAGCGCTGGGAGCTAATCTAAGCGCGAGAGATTATGCGGCGTCCGGCCGGCTTCTCCCCGGCTAGGCGCCGCCCCTGGGATCGCTGACGTTTGGAGGAAGGGCACTCCACTCGTCTTGTATAAGCGGTCCCGGGAAGAGGTAACCTGCTGTAGCTCAGATTGCCTAAACGCGCTCGTGCGTGATGGGAGGGGGAAGGCATTCGGGCCCCTCCCGTCCCCGTGTGAGAGTCTCAGACACTCAGTGTACGGCGGGGGCACTGGTGAGATCGTTCACGAGTACCCAGAGCCCCCGCTACAGGCACTGTGAGGCTGGCTACCGTGGTGGTTTTAGTGGGTCGGCCCTGCACAACGTGCGAATGGCATTTCCACCACGTAAAACAAAAAAAAAAAGGCTCTGCCTACTTTGAGATCAGATCGCAGTATGTTAATTGTCCCCAAATATTTATTTGTGTCATATAACTCTGATATTACGAGCATCACAAAGACAAATCTTACAACTCTACTGTCTCTTCTAAAATGCTGTAGCTTCGGGTGGGTTAACCTTTATGACAAACGTCCATCAATCCCCATCAAACTAAAGTGAGTTTCTGAAGAATCTGGCTTAACCCGACATTGCTTAACTGAGATATTATGAGCGTCAGAACATCGTTCATCATTAAGGTTTGCAATATATTTGAGGCTGGCCAAGGAGTTGACGTTCAAACGCAAAATTTTGATACTTTATGATGAGGAGTATCCGAATCACCCCCATGTATGTTCTAAGATTTTGCTTTGTTTTCGAGATAGAATTTTTTTATGATTTTATTCGTAAGTTACTTATAAAAAATTATAAAATGTATTAAGGTGTCGAAGTCTCACCTCTGTTTGCTGGCAGGATGCAGGGTCCACCAGCAGGCTTCGCCCTGCGAGTGTTCCTGCAGACCCACGTCGAAGGCCAGCTTGTCCTGAGACGATGAGGTCGACAGACATGCCAGGTACTACAAACAGATAGACACTGAATATTTAATACATATATATTAATGCGTGTACACAGTACACGTACAGCAAAATATTTATCACAAAATATGAAAATCTAAGCGGCAATTGAAGTCCATAATGCATTGCTTTGAAATACAAAAGCAGATTATTAGTGTAAATAAATTTGTCACTGGCACCCGCCAGCCGCTACCGCGGCACCCTTGCTTCGCTCACTCGACTCGTGCATTGTATGGTCGCTGTTCTAACCTAACCTACTTTACTAGTAGCGAAATAGATTTTCATTTACGCCCACACGCCCAGTTAAATTTGATGGGCATTGGTATATTTAGCATGAAAATTAAATAATTGATGAATATAAATTGATGGCTGATAATTCTTCGATGTGCACTTAACAGTATCTTGTGCCTCGTTATTGCCTTGTTTTTTGCTTCGAACACGGAATTTACTGTATTACAAAAAGATTTCTTTTCATGTCATGTGAAGACTTACAGAAGACATTCCTTAATAATAACATTAATAATTTTAATGTTGTGTTTCCGAGTGTGAATAAGGTCACCAGAACTCATCGGGGTGGGAAGGGTCAGCAACACTTGTTTTCTGACTTTTAAAGGCAACGCACCCACGACACCTCTGGTGTTGCGAGTCTCCAAGGGTGGCGGTGATCACTTACCATCAGGTGACCCACTTGCTCGTTTGTATAATTGCCCTCTGATATAAAAAAAAGATACTGCCCTAAAAATATAATATGCTTACCATGTCACTGTTAAGATGTCGCAGAAGAATGGCATTGCCGTACAATAGCGTACGATGTCCAGAGCCAGTGCCTTTTCCCTGTAAAAAATACAAATCCGATGCAAATGCTAATGCTCATGTTTTTCTTGTTGAAGTTAAGTAACACAAAAATAAAAATTATATTTTATTCGGCCAAAAAATATCGCTGTCAATAAAGCTATCCTTGCTTTAGGTTTAATAATATTTGTCTGACAGTTTGAATAAACGTATCATATTGGAATTATTAAATATATTGTTAACGAGTAAATTGTTACATGAACGACCAATTGCTATATTCAATACGTTTGCTTTAAAAATGACTATTGAAATAAAATAAATGAAGAAAAGGAAAATGTTATTGGTCTGTCACAATTATTTAAGTATATTTAACTAACAAAAATACATTATATGACAATTTTGACTAGTAGTCATTTATGTAGGTATTTATTATACGTTCAGGAGATACGATAGCACCCTTGAACTTATTTCATAATTCCCAACTAATTTAATATCTTTAAATATCCTATTTAAAGGATAAAAGGTAATCTGGGCTTGTATTACTTTTATTTTATTAACATAACATTATTATCCACGTGTCATTAAAAGTCTGTTAACATAATTTAACTACTAACAATAATTACATTATTTTTGTTAATAATAAAAAAGGAAGATCCAAAATCTAAGCTACTCTAAAACAATTCATGCGCAAGATTAGCGATAGATAAAACAACTACTTAAACCATCTTATTTCAAATCCGTGGGCCTATGAAAATACGGCATTTGTTTTAATACTTAATTTTTTATGGTATAATCGTGAATACTATTTGCGCATATAATAAATTACTAATTCCCTTCAGGACTTGTATGACGCTTCAGCCAAAGGGGTCAGCGTTGCCCAATTTTGGGAAGATAGAATATAATTCTTATCATCGACACGATAAGAAGAAGAATTTACAAAAAATATTTAGATCAACCGTTTATATGGCAAAGATGTAAATGGGATATGGGGATGTTTTTATTTTATCGATTGGAAAATAACGGGAGATATCATGCATACAAAAAAAAACAAAATTCATTAATTCCGTTAACATTTTACGTTTATGGGGAATCGTCATTTTTGTACATCTAAATTAACTCCTTCTTTTATAGTTGTTTAAAAACATGGAACCAACAGCCGATTTGGGCAAATGGGTATGTATCATTCCAAAAACATTCCCAATCGAATTAAAACAAACTATATTTGAAAACGGTTCGCATACAACGGATTAATCGCTTTAAATACATAGAAAAGAAACATATGTACAGTCGAATTGGCAGGTTTCTTTCTTCTTTTTAACCATATTATAAATTAAACATATTGTATCTAAAAAAATATGTGTAAAAACTGTCATTATGCTTTCTTAACAGTAATAGAAGTATTTTCGTATTTTCATAGCATTATATGTCCACATGGATTCGGTTTTAGAGTAATAAGCAGAGGAAATATTTATTAAATTTACAATTCACTATATAAAATAATATAAATAAGTCCTAGCCTTATGATATTTTATGTTTTCGAAAAAAATAATAAGTGGTATGATGGATCCGTATACAACGTCAGAATCCGTAATTCCGAGGCCAAATTAAAAGATGGTATCAATTCATTATTTCACAAATAAATTAGTACAACGATTAGCAGAATGAATTTAGAAAGTTAAACACAGATTATTAAAAAAAAAGAATGTTAATGAAAATTTTGCCACAAAAATTTTGAAAGTCAAAATAGCCACATCTTTTACCGATTTGCCAAAAAATGCGAATGAAATAGCTGCATGCAGTTTTCACCAATGTCAGAAATACTCACTATTTTGTCTTTACCCTGGAAAAATTTAAACACGACCGCAATACGTAAAACGAAATTATTCACAAGGACGACAAGAAAAATATCTTCATTATTTTATGTTAAACACAATATAAAAAATTATAATGGTGTATACAAAATCATACAACAGATTTGCCATTTGAAATCTTTATAGGACATTAGGAATTAGTTTCACCATTTCCTTGTCAATAAAGGGTTAAAACAACGGCCAAAATACAAAAAATAAACAGTTCTCTAAATCCTTTAACCAGGTTTTCGTATCAAAAAGTTAATAGTGAAACCAACCCTTAATTGAACATTTTTAAAGTGTATTTTAGTGAAAATATATTGAAAATTATTTATAGGGTGGCATATTATTCTTTGGATAGGTTTTCAAATGTTAATCTTACAGGTACATATAATTATGTAAATACTTGATGTACATAAATATTTATTTTAAAATACAGATAACACTTACAGTTTCTGATCCCGCCGCTGTGACCAACTCTTGCAACGCTCTCACTGATAATGCCTGAAATAAAATGAAAAATTAAAGAAATGTATAAACCTCGAATAGGGTTTATGTGTTTACTTGTCATCTTATGACTTGACTGTTCCGTATAGTATAGATGAACAATTTTTTTGGGTCATATCTTCTTTAAATGCTTTGATCACTATTTGGGTGAATAAAACTTGTGAAACTCGAGTTATCGTCACCGCACGCTTCTCATGAGCTATATGTATACTATGTACATACATATACCTCCGTGCGTTATTAGTATACATTACAAATATGCAAAGAGTATGTCAATGTGGCTCGTCAACTATTATATTGTCGATTATTTACATTAGAAGTGTAGAAAATACATTTTACTTCTATCGGCAGAACCCAAAGACTGCCCTAAGTTTTTTGTTTTTTTTTTTTTTTAATATATAACGATCTTACGCTTGACCACAAAGCAGATGAAGTCTAGGGTGGACCGCGTGTACTCATAAGATGCCTGTTCACACTGGCCTTGTATGAATAATAAAATGTCTGTAAACACGAAATCTGGGAGAGAATTCCACATCTTGGCCGCACGATATTGAATACACGTAAAGTCTACTTGTAACACATAAGGCCATAAACTGCCACTGTAGGGATAACATGCGTTCGTAACTTTTTAAAAATAATATAATTATAATAATAATATCTTAGGACATTATTCGCACACGGTAATCTGTTCCCAAACTAAGAAGAGCTTGTACTATGGAAACCAGATAATTGGTATACTACATATACTACTTTTTCTTATTGTAAATACATACTTATATAAATAATTACACCCAGACTCAGGACAAACAGACATGTTCATGTACACAAATATCTTTCCTGGGTTCCCACCCATCCAACCCACGACCTGCGGCGTGCAAAGTTCAAGAGTTAGTGTCTAGAAATGCAGTCGATCTGATGAAAACTTTATTCTCGTATCGAGCTATTAGATGAAGGATTTCCATGTAGTTTCAAGTTGTGGTTCGTAAGAAGATCTATGTGTTGCCAAAACTTAAGGAAGCGTTAGAAATGTAGCGATGCATCGTCCAAACTTTACCGGGATAAAGGGTGGGCCGTACCTTCAACTTGAAAACTTATTCTACACGTATGTATCATCTAGCACCAGCAACTAAATCACGCCCTTCCTTCTTTAAACATGAAGCTTTCAGTTTGAGTAGACTTTTGTTGAGCCTCAGGTTAATAACGTGCAAAAAGCATATAGAGGACATTAACACCTTAGCCCCTGGGGGGCGACACTCCAGAGGTTTAGATGTAATAGTGCTGGTTCCGGATGGAGATCGCGAAGAGATCCCGGAGCCTACACACTAGGCATCGAGGATAGGCTACCATGGTGGTTTTAGTGGGTATCTCCCTCATAGCCCACCGTCTCCTAACGACGGGGACCAATAAAATTAAAAAGGTTTCTACTGCTGCACTACACAAAACACCTCACGCATTCACGAGTGTCGCGCAGCGCGTTGCCGTAGTAACCGCAGAATATATTGAAACGCTTTTAACCGATAGAACAGACTCCAATCCTTTCAAGGCGAGATCAAGTTCATTTATATGGCCGTTTTGATTTATGTTAACACCACAGTGGGTAGTAGGAGCCCGAGGTACTAGACTTTGGAGTAGTCCAAAGCCTAGACCTCGGGTTCCTACTGAACAGAAAATAAAAATCACCTACCCGGGACCTCTTCATCTGCGCTTAAACACACTTCCAATGCATATACAAGTACTCACCTGTTCTATAACAAAGACGCATTGCGACAGATCCGGCGGTATGTTCTTGTCCGCGATGTTTTCCAGAAAGCAGTGCCGGTTGCCGAATCCCTCGGCCGCCAGGCAGACGCGCTCTCCGGTGGCTGTGCAGGACAGGCACACCATGTCTTCCTGTAAAGAAAAACATATTACATTAATATCTAATGGGAATAGTTTGTTAATCATGTACAGACCCCAGCACATCCAGCTACCACAATCTGTCAAATTTCTGTTATAGATTATCAACTTTATCATATAAGCTTATGATATGTTTCGCCGGACCTTCTCAATTGGGTCGTGTTGAAACCGGTAGTAGATGAACCCACTGAGTTTGTTTCGCTGGGTCTTCTCAGTTGGGGCGCATTGGATCCGGTGGTAGCATTAAAGCGCGACCGTCGTTATTAACACAAGGTCCGTCATAATAATAATACTTTAATATAGACAGAACAATTGACAATATGTAGTAAAAATATTAGACTTAAACTAGATAATTAAACATAATCTCTTGACAATGAAACGAGCTAGCTAAATATCATTGCGAAAATAAAATAAATTTTATAAATATTTCATACTATATGTACCTAAATATCAATGTTACTAGAAATAATAATGTATACAACTATATTACTACAAACATGTTCTGACTATTTACAAGCGCTTTTTTAAAGTCTACGTGAATAAAAACCTTTTTTATTTTATTTTATTTCCCGGTTGTTTGTGTTCCGATTTTGAAAAAAAAATATTGTATCTAGCTATGAGCGCCTCAAAATAAGTATTAAGTATGTTCTTAACATCGCAAAGTCATGTATGGAGTTTTCCGAGAGAAATAAACCATACTTTAAGTTGTTATGGGCTGTGGTTAGGGTTGCCAACTTTTTTTTATTAGAAATAAAGTATATTCAGGTCTATAAATAAATATTAAACAGTATTTAAGAAAAATGAACAGTAACTTATTTATTTATTGTTTTAAATACATATTTTTTACAGCTTCTCGCACAACTTATCTACTAATTTACAATCTTTGTGGCTGCGCTGCACTGAGCAGTGAACGCCCTCTGACTAAATAAATGTCAAAGCATTTTGTATACTTTATTTTTGTTCAACAGTGAAAGTATAATTTTTAATTTAATCTTTATTTCAGACATATATGTACAATCTATATAAATAAAAAGACAAGTCCTGACTGACTGACTGACTCATCAACGCCCAGCCCAAACCCTTAGACCTAGAAAGCTGAAATTTTGCACAAATGTTTGCTTTATAATGTAGACAAGGAATAAGGAAGGATTTTTCGAAATTCAACCCCTAAGGGGGTAAAACAGGGGCGCTAAGTTAGTATGAAACTTTGCCGTTTTTGAAACTTAAGGCATAAAAATTGGTATTTGGCATTCCAGTTAAAAATAAAAAATCACGTATTTCAGGGTTTTTGGAAATTCCACCCCAAGGGCGGAAAATAGGGGATGTAAGTTTGTATGGAAAATGTGACAATTTTTAAGTTAAACGCATGAAAATTGGTATTTGGCCTTTTAGTTAAAAATAAAAAATATATATTTCAGGATTTTTGGGAATTCCACCCCTTAGGGCGTAAAATAGGGCATGTAAGTTTGTATGAAAAATGCGACTCTTTTGAAGTTAAACCCATGAAAATTGGTATTTGGCCTTTCAGTTAAAAATAAAAATAAGTATTCCAGGATTTTTGAAAATTCTACCCCGATGGGCATAAAATATGTGATGTAAGTTTATACTGACTGACTGACATATCAACGCACAGCCTAAACGGCTGGAGTTAAAGACTTGAAATTTTGACAGAAGGTACTTTTTATGACGTAGGTATCCACTAAAGAAGGGGTTTTGAAAATTCCACCCCCAAGGGCGTAAAATTGGGGATGTAATTTTGTATGAAAAATGTGAAACGTTTTAAGTTAAACGCATGAAAATTGTTATTTGGCATTTCAGTTAAAATATATATTTCAGAATATTTGAGAATTCCCCCCTAAGGGCGTAAAGTAGGCTACGTAAGTTTCTATGTAAACTGCAACTTGAAGTTAAACGCATGAAAATTGGTACTTAGCATGTCAGTAAAAAATTTAAAATATATATTTCAGGATTTTTGGGAATTCCACCCCTTAGGGCGTAAAATAGGGGAAGTAAGTTTGTATGAAAAATGCGACTCTTTTGAAGTTAAACCCATGAAAATTGGTATTTGGCCTTTCAGTTAAAAATAAAAATAAGTATTCCACCGATGGGCATATAATAGGTGATGTAAGTTTATACTGACTGACTGACATATCAACGCACAGCCTAAACGGCTGGAGTTAAAGACTTGAAATTTTGACAGAAGGTACTTTTTATGACGTAGGTATCCACTAAAGAAGGGGTTTTGAAAATTCCACCCCCAAGGGCGTAAAATTGGGGATGTAATTTTGTATGAAAAATGTGAAACGTTTTAAGTTAAACGCATGAAAATTGTTATTTGGCATTTCAGTTAAAATATATATTTCAGAATATTTGAGAATTCCCCCCTAAGGGCGTAAAGTAGGCTACGTAAGTTTCTATGTAAACTGCAACTTGAAGTTAAACGCATGAAAATTGGTACTTAGCATGTCAGTAAAAAATTTAAAATATATATTTCAGGATTTTTGGGAATTCCACCCCTTAGGGCGTAAAATAGGGGAAGTAAGTTTGTATGAAAAATGCGAAATTTTTGAAGTTAAAGCCATGAAAATTGGTATTTGGCCTTTCAGTTAAAAATAAAAAAATATTTATTTCAGGATTTCCGAGAATTCCACCCCTAAGGGTGACAAATAGGGGATGTAAGTTTGTAAGAAAAATGTGACAATTTTGAGGTAAACGCATGAAAATTGGTATATGGCCTTTCATTTAAAAAATATAAATATATATTTCAGGATTTTCGGAATATCCACCCCTAAGGACGACTAGAATAGGCGATGTAAGTGTGTATGAAAGTCTGTATTTTTTTAGTTAAACGCATGTAAATTGGTATTTGGTCTTTCAGTTAAAAATAAAGCAATCCAGGGAATAATTTGTTGTTAAAAAAAGGTAATCCAAAACTGATTCAATAGATCGCCACCAACAATTTAAGCAAACTCAAACATAAAAAAATTAGTTTCTTATGCCAAGTAGCTCAAAATGTCGTGGTCGTTGTACCGTTTTATAAGATTTGTAACTTCTTTTTTTGGTAAATTTTATAACAAATTAAAGTAACGACATTTTAATCAAATTGGGATAAAAAACGAATTTATCTAAAATTTGAGTTAGCGTAGTATAAATTGTTGGTGTCGAGATGATCGCACCCAAAAAACATCATCTTAATTTTACTTATCTACAAGTTCACAATTTTGTAACTAGATGGCGTTAATGTCGTTTCAGATCGCGGAACTTAATCGGCATATCGGTTAAAATAACTAAATGCTTGAAATAAAAGGTAGTCCAAAACTGAATCAATAGATGATCGCCTAAATCTCACCAAAAATATATGCACACATCTTAATTTTACCGCTTTACATGTTTATTACATGTTTATATTTTTGTTAGTAGATGGCGTAATCATCGTTTTAGATCGCGCTATGGTTTCGTTCCCAAAATGTCGCAACCTAATCTAATGGGAGTTTTTGTAAATAACAGTAGCAAAGTAGTCTTTCATTTATTTCTTAGTAAGGTTATTTATAGGTTAGGTTTTATTCAATTTATATTGATTATTTGTTTTAAAAGATATGTTTTTTAGATTAAACTAGAAGTAAGTAGTTACATTGGTAATCATTCAAAATTGTCGCGGACAAAGTCGCGGGCACCAGCTAGTGACAGATATAGTCCATAATTTAATTACTGTTCAAAATTTCTGAACAGTAGTTAATAAGTTTATAGCAGGAGTACGCATGTGAGGGGTCGCTCCCTGTGCCAATATATTTATTAGTCTGTGTATTCCGGCGTTTGTGCCCCGATTTATATTACTTTATTTTTCATTATTTTTTATTCGAATGGACATTTTTCTGAGTGGTCCAATATAAGCGTGGCTAAGATCTGATAATAAACTTAAGATGAATAAGGAAAAAAAAACAAAAAGAACAGTATAGTTGGCAACCCTAGCTGTGGTGACCTTTTAGATCGTGAGCTTATGTACAGACGCCAGCACATCAAGCTACCGCAATCTGTCAAATTTCTCCAATTGAAAGTGAACCTTATGCATATGTGACAAAATTGAAAATCTACAAAAGAAATTTGACAGATTCGGGTAGCTGGATGTGCTGGCGTCTGTACATACACTAAATTTTAACGCTTCCAGTTTTTCTTATCTCCCGTTTTCTCATTGTTAACGTCTCATAATATGGATATAGAGCCATACTTAGGCAAAACTTTTACATAAACGACAATGTATCGGAATACAGTAGGTACAATTTTACGTAAATCTGCTAAGTGCTACTAAAGAAAATACTATTTTGTGTTTCTCACTTCCAGGGTTTTTTACTAACTCTCCAAAGTGATTTAATCAATATAAGTATGTATTTAAAAAAGAAAAGTAGTAGGTATATGTAGTATATCTGTTATCTGACATCCATAGTACAAGCTCTGCTTAGTTTGGGATCAGATTTGTACTATGGAAATCAGATAACTGTTATACAACAAATACTACTTTTCTTTTGTAGAAACATACTTATATAGATAATTTACACCCAGACTCAGGACAAACAGACATGTTCATGCACACAAATATTTGTCCCGGGTGGAAATCGAACCCATGACCGGCGGCGTGAAAGGCAAACATCTACGAACCACGCCAACTGGCCCATCATCTTCGTCGTGTATCAGTCACTCTCAATTGCTAAGTCCTAGGTCACCAAAACAAATGAACTGCCAATTTTGATATTCAGTATATTCACCCAAATGGACTTGACCCCAAAACTTGGCACCACGTCGAGGCCAAGGTGTCTAGTCAGTACTGTGATTGACTGAATTATGAGATGATAACAAATGAACGAGGTTAATGGTATTGAAATTTAAATAATAATAATATCTTGGGACATTATTTACACACGGCCATCTGATCCCAAACTAAGTAAAGCTTGTACTATGGAAACCAGATAACTGATATACTACTTTTCTTTTGTAAATACTTATATAGAAAATTACACAAATAACTGTCTGTAAATAAATAATAATGAAATAATATTTTGACTGCACGTGTGGCGCAGCTACTAAGACAGTCACCTCGCCGCTTCGTGTCGCGGGTTCGAGTCCAGTAGTTCATAGTCTGGATGTAATATATGTCCGTCTATTATGTATATGTTTGTAAAGTACCCCGCGACACATGGATAAGATTCCCTAGTGCGGGCGTTGTCTTTATAAAAAAAAAGAAAAGAATAATACTCTGATTGCTTCTTTAGTTTTAAGGCTGGTCGGTCATTTAGACATACGTCGTTATACAGAAAATTATTTATGAAATCTGTCCATCACGTTTAAACACAGCATTAATACGAGTGGATTATTTATGTTTGTAGTTTCAATGTCTGGCAACTATTCCTAGTTGCCCCATAAACCAAAAGATATCTTCAATAACATACAACGTTTAATAATAAGTAGTTAATATGTACAGATAACATAATAATAATATCCTCCCCATAAAAATAAATAAAATAAAAATAAAAAAGGTTTTTACTCACGTTGACTTTAAAAAGCGCTTGTTAATAGTCAGAACACGTTTGTAGTAATATAGTTGTATACATTATTATTTCTAGTAACATAGATATTTAGGTACACGTTGTATGAAAACATTTATAAAATTTATTTTATTATAGTAATGATATTTAGCTAGCTCGTATCAAGTTATTGTCAAGAGATTATGTTTAATTATCTAGTTTAAGTCTAATATTTTTACTACATATTGTCAATGGTTATGTCTATATTAAGTATAGTAGTCTAAAGTAATATTAATAATAATAGTAATGTCCTCCCGGCCGAATTTCGGCCACGGCAGCCAGTCTCAATGGAAATTAGCCAACTGCGAATTATATTTTATAGAGCACAAGTGTGTACGCAAACACAGGGGCACTTTCTATTCCATCACTCTCAAGAACTGATGGGACGACTAGCGACTAGGGTGTAATACCGCCAACTCCGAGACTTCGGGATGATATTGAAAAATTTTCTTTACGGAAAAATTTCAAAATCACTGTTTGGCCCGACCTGAGATTTGAACCCAGAACCTCAATATTTGCGGTCGAACACGCTACCGCTAGACCAACGAAGCAGTCGAAATTTAAATAAACATAATCATATTTTTTTCCATTGCATTCCTTTGTAGGGACATTTCATTAAATGCTGTCTGGCAGTTTGCACAAGGTTAGAGATTGGACGTTTTTACAGACGCCAGCACATCCTGCTACACCAATCTGACAAATTTCCCCAATTGAAAATGAACCTTATGCTTTTGTGATAAAGTTGTAAATCTATTAAAGAAATTTGACAGATTGAGGTAGCTGGATGGGCTGGCGTCTGTACCTAACCTATTAGGTAGTCCCGCATACTAATATTCGGGTTTGGTATAAAATAAATATTCCGCGGGACAACTACCTATATCTCATTCAATTTAGGCTGACGATATAATATTAGGTATAATATTATTCTGGGACATTCACACACGGCCATCTAATCCCGAACTAAGCAGAGTTTGTACTATGGAAACCAGATAACTGATATTATACTACTTTTCTTTTGTAAATACATACTTATACAACATGTAACTTAATTAACGTACTTCCTGAAAATAGTTTGTTCAGAATCGTTTACAGAATCGATTTATATCATTTTTAATAAAGGTAATTTTTATTCCAAAATAATTAAACCTACGGAAATTATTGACATATTATGTGACAAAAAATGTGAATAACTTTGTATGAATACAAATAAAACTGCTATTTTGATAGTCTTATTACTTTGACTTACTGTCCATTTCAATTTGTTTTGACTGTACAGGGAAGTCATTCACATTTTTTCACATATTTATTCACATCATTCAATACAAAAAATAAACTTTATTCCAAGAAACTAATTTAGTAAATAACAATGAATATGTATGTGTAATTAAAAATTCAGTGTATGTATTATGATTTCAACATAATATTCTAATTGGGGTGTCTGAGGGTGTGCGTTAATTACGTTACATGTTGTATAGATAATTACACCCAGACACAGGACAAACAGACACATGCACACACATGCCTGTCCTGGGTGAGAATCGAACCCATGACCTGCGGCGTGAATGGCAAAAAAGGCAATCTACCAACGATTCCAACCGAACCGTCAAATCCCATTAATCTTAAATACCTTAAGTAGCATTATAACAAGACAAATCAATTAGCCTCTCCACGCCCATTCCCTTTAATGAGTAGATAAATCAAACAAGGCATTTTCACTTTCGCAAAACGAAATCGTCATGAGTCGCTTTTAGTCACAATTTACTACCAATCATCTTTAAAAGATAGGGCTGGCGCTTACGAGAAAAATGTCTGCTTCCTGGTAGTTCGTACAATGTAAGCGACATTGAACGAACTTGCTGTGTGGTGACGGCATAGAATATTATCACACCTTCTCATCCCGTGTGGGGCGTAGAAATAGTCAGAGGGAATACCTACCAGAGAACGGGAAGCAGAGTTCCGCTGTGAACTATGATCATCAAACTGCGATCGCCAACCAAGCGTGGCGATTATGGCATATCCCCACATTCTTTGGGGAGGCTTTTGTTCAGCAGTGGACGTATTTTGGGTGACATGATAAAGCGACATTTTACGAACTACCAAATAGCTGTTATTTTTAATGTAATCACACACCCTACGCTGTTAGATGAATGGCAACCACCAGTGTGACCTCTATTGGGACGTTGGTTTGCAACCGTGTAGCAGATGCTTTATATATATACCCTCTAATGAGTAGATAAATCAAACAAGACATTTTCACTTTCGCAAAACGAAATCGTCATGAGTCGCTTTTAGTCACCATTTACTACTAATCATCTTAGATAGGGCTGGCGCTTAAGAGAAAAATATCTGCTTCCTGGTAGTTCGTACAATGTAAGCGACATTGTACGAACTTGCTTTGTGGTGACGGCATAGAATATCATCACACCATCTCATTCCGTAGGGGGCGTAGAAATACTACTAGAGAACGGGCAGCAGAGTTTTGCTATGAACTATGACCATCAAACTGCGATCGCCAACCAAGCGTGGCGATTATGGCATATCCCCCTATTCTTTGGGGAGGCTTTTGTAGAGCAGTGAATGTACTTTGGCTGACATGATGAAGCGACATTGTACGAACTACCAAATAGCTGTTATTTTTAATGTAAGCACACACCCTACGCTGTTAGATGGATGGCAACCACCGGAGTGACCTCTATTGGGACGTTGGTTTGCAACCGTGTAGCAGATGCTTTATTATACACGTATGCAGCTGATATTATATTATTTTTAATTTTTAAGATCAAGAAAAACTTATTAAAATGATTATATAATATTTTGTCCTTACGGTCTTCCCTACTGCTAAGCCAGAGGTAGTGGGTTTCATTGACAAATTTTTGTGTGATGAGCATGATTATCTATTCTGTGTCTGAGTATAATTGGAACGAAGTTCCTTATCGCGCGTTGTGAAAGGGGGCTAGACGGAAAAAAATCTTACGAAAAGTTGACACGACACTTTTTGCAGCTGTGCGGCGTGCGCATGTTTCTCTGTCTGTCTCTCTCTCTCTGTTATAGAAAGCAAGCCAGATATTTTCATTTCTATTTCGCATTGAACAGTGTGGTGTCGCGACGATTATTTTTGTTGAGTGTATACAGGTTTATTGTACATAATAAGAAATAACTTCTTTCCATCCGGGTGTCCCTTGACTCCTCTCAAGTTTTTATCTATAAGAATATGTATGTATCTAGTAGAAGTATATAAGTATTTTATCAGTAGTGTGCTTGCCGTAGCCAGGCTCTACCTTGCTTAGGATCAGATGGCAGTATGTTAGTGGTTAACTATATTTATTTTGCGTGGAAGGATTTGCGTGATACGAAGAAATTGAGTGTTGCCAACCTCTTAATGAAAATGGTACCAAATTCACGGACAGAAGCCAGGTTTTTTTTTTAATTTGGAAATTTATTTTTAATGAAACTGCTAAAATCTAGCTAGAACCGAGATATATATTTATATTCTTGCTACATGGAAAGGCTGGAACTAAGTTTACAGCTGCTATTAGCAGCCGGTTTACACATCGTTAAGCTAATTAGATGTGGACGTGTTTTAATGATTATTAAGATTAACGTGTAAACGGCCACACTAATTAAAAGTGTTTGTGTCCTAATTTCGGCTACGACCGGCCGATCTCAGTGGAGACTAACTCAGGACATATTATAGTTTTTGCGCAAAGTTAGGTTTACTCTCTATTCCCTCACTCCTATCCCATGAGACGGCTGTCGACACGATCGAGGAGAGATCTGGTGCAGGATCATTAAGTGCTATCCGAGGCACGAGCGTATAATAATAATGTCCTCTTAGCCGAATTAGGGCCAAGGCAGCTAGTCTCAATAGAGTGCACAAGTGTGTGCGCAAGCACAGGAGCAGTTTCTATTCCAACACTCTCATGATCCGATGGGACGCCTAGCGAAAAGACCGGAGAGAGGTCAGGTATGGGAATGACGGCTTTACGTGCTCTCCGAGGCACGGGGGTATAACACCACCAAATCCCAGACTTCGGGCTAATGCTGAGAATTTTTTTTTTTACCGTATAGTCCCAAAATCTTTACTATACTTTTGGCCCGACCTGGGATTTGAACCCAGGACCTCATTCTCTGCGGGTGAACACGCTACCACTAGACTAATGAGGCCGAATACAGTTAACTACCAGACTCCGTGTTACTACTGGGTGATTTTCTATCCAGGAAAATTTCAATGATACTGTTATGGGCCGACTTGGAGCTTGTACCCTGGTCCTAATTGTTTGCGGTGGACTTGCAGTAGCAGTTGACCTTCAAGATAGTAACGGTCAGACACATTAAGGCTGATATCTATAGAGCGTACTTAGACTTTGCTCAAACTTTACTTACGTAAAACTTTGCTAAATGTATGCTAAGCTTATACTTTGATTTGGTATTTATAGACTTTTTGAAGTTAAGATTATGCTTAGCATAAGCTAAGAAAGACAAAGTCAAAACACCAATTGTAATTTCGTTACATGAATTAACTTCTGTCTAAGTAAAGTCTGAGCAAAGTCAAAGTACGCTCTATAGATCTCAGCCTTAGTGTAAACAGCTGTATTTACGGACAGGCAGACTACAGATTATCCACTTTGCTGTGACTTGTTACGTTGTTACAAATAACTTAATACAAGCAAGCTAAATCTCACTACCATTATAAAATAAATTGTATAAATGTTTTGACATTCCGTGTACCTAAATATCTGTAATATAAGTAACTAGAAATAATAACTGTATTACTACAAAATTGTTCTGACTATTTACAAGCGCTTTTTTAAAGTCTACGTGACTAAAAACCTTTTTTACTTTTTTTTTTTATATCGATGGAAATCACGTGCTCAAATAAACCTACCGCGTCTGTAGATGTGATTGCCTTACACGTGAACCCCGGGTAGCACCACCCATTGGTCATGATCGTTGGAATCTATTGCCTCGTTTACTATCATTATATTCTACATACACGCTCGCCTGTGTTGGATACTTCTGACCTGGTCTTTCTTGAGAACATCTGAGACTTGATCGGAGAATATATATTTTTTTAAAAAAGCTTTTTATTCACGTATACTTTGAAAAAGCGCTTGTAAATAGTCAGAACATGTTCGTAGTAATTATTTTATAATTATTTCTAGGTACAGATCGATATTTAGGTACACGGATTGTAGGAAATAATCTATACATATAATAAAATCGTAGGAAAGTCAAAACTGTACATTGAATATTTTTTAAATAGGATACTTGGGGCGTGATCTACAATCTATATCGAAGCCAAAAATATATTTTTAAGAATTTTTGTCTGTGTGTCTGTTTGTCTGTATGTATGTCCGGGCTAAATTAAAAAAGTATTGCATGGATTTACTTAACATTTTGCATGAATATTACTAAGAGGCCGGGTCAACATTAGGCTACATATTATCACGCTATCACCTACGGGGCAGGCGCTATGATAATTTATAAAATTTAACGCGGGTAAAACCGCGGGGCACTGCTAGTTTACGGTAAGATTTATTTAATAATAGTAATATAAATATTTAGCTAACTTAAATTAAGATATTGTCAAGGATCATGTGTAGATTTATTAACTAAATTTTAAATTTTAGCTATATTTTTACTATATATTTTCGAATGGATATTCGTCGATACATATTCGTCGAAGTGTTCCCCTTCCGGTTGTACATTTCGAAGAGGCTAGGTATACATATATATTTATTTTGTCAATCTTATTTCATTCCTCCTCCTCAGTAGTAATACCTTTTACAATCTTTGTGATAACATTTTCTTTCACAACACAACGCTCTCCTATCTCAGTATTTCGTATTTTGCATTTCAAAGATGTAACACACATACTTGTATGTACTTGTCCGTCTAAAAGTACATAAACTTGCAGCATTACCATCTGCAGTTACTGCAACAAGCACTGCACTTGGTTTGTGGGTTCAACTTCATAAACTCGTGTCAACTACCTACATCGAGCACTTGCAACTTAACGCAATATAAACAAACCATTAGCGTAAATCGACTTTGTTTAGGAAATTACGAATTTACCCGGGAGGGTGCTATAAATTGTTTGAGTCCGTTTTAATATTGAGCTCCCGTATAATGAAATTCCTGGTTATTATTTAATAAAAGCGCAATTTAGCTCCGAGATTGATGGGGATATTGAGTGAGACGGAAGAGGTAGATACTGGGGGATCTACCGTCTAAGAGCCGATTTCACCGTTAAAAATAAACGCGATCAATGGACGCTAAACTCAGTTACAGGAAGCTGAAATGAGTTTAGTGAAATCGGCTCTAAGACGCCGTTCATCGCGATCGTGATCGGCATTCAAATAGATGAAGGTGAAAAATGACTAAATCATTCGTTCAATTGGCTTCAACGTTGAAAATCGATTGAAACAAAGAAAATATTTAATGACGGGCCGATTGGCGTGGTTGGTAGATACTACATATACCTACTACTTTTCTCTTGTAAATACATACTTATATAGACAATAACATCCAGACTCAGGACAAACAGACATGTTCATGCACACAAATATCTGTCCTGGGTGGGAATCAAACCGACCTCCGACGTGAAAAGCAAGCATTTGGCAACCACGCCAACCCACGAGAACCCAACAGATCATGAACAGATTAGTGGATAGGAGCGCCTCAATAAAACAATACAATACAATAATCTTCATTTGCAAATATAGGTGGATACAAGTGAAGTACTTTCTTACTCTGCGTGGAAATTATAAAAATGTATACGGAAAAACCGAACTTATTAAAAAATATATGAAATAAAGGCAACCCTAGTTAGAAAGCAGTCCGGCGACCAATTACCGGTTCCTTTCACGTGGAATGGCGGTTTCATTTAAAAAAGATCTTTTGCGAAATAATTATGCTTTAATACACCTATTTAACTTCAATTCCATTTCCTGTGAACTGTTCATATTTTTGTTTCAGAATTCACATTTTATAATCGTTGTTGATTTTAACATGGCGTTTATAGTTAACTTAGAAGGGTTTTACTTCTTCATCAGACAATTTGAACATCAAGTCAATGCGTCGAGCAAAATAAAAATAAATAAAGTAACCTGCGTCAGTAAAACTCTTTGTGGTTCGAATTTTATGGAACGGTTTTTTGTAACTTTTATGCAACGGTTTTATAGTGGTACAGTCAGAAGTCAAAGAGCAGTACCTATGCTAAGGGTCAGCGCAGACCGAGAGGAGCGCAGCGTAGAGGATTATATTAAGGCACTAGAAAATCAACTTTAGACTTATAGGAATAAAGTGCATATATGCTTGAACCTGACATAAAACGCTCGCGCGGTCTCGGGCATATAATGTTCAAGCATACATGCACTTTATTTCAGTTGATTTTCTAGTGCCTTAATAAAATCCTCTCCGCTGCGCTCCTCTCGGTCTGCGCTGACCCTAACACAACGTTCGAACGAACGAGGCGAGGCAAGGCGAGGCGGAAGGAAGTTGAGAGGGATAAGTTGAAGATAGAAAGAGAGAGAGTTACGTTTCGTATATTACTGTAGGGTCAAGTGTGAGAGGTGCGAGCACACATCTTCTTGCTCTCTTTCTCTCATAGCCAGGTACGTTTCACATATCTAAATCTAAGTTTTACTTCAGTCGTTTATCTAAAGTAGTTACACTTGTTTTTTACTATTGATATCTCATTAATTTACTATAAAAACATTCTCATATGTACAGACGCCAGGACATCAAGCAACCCCAATCTGTCAAATTTCCCTAATTAAAAGTGAACCATATGCTTCTGTGATAAAGTTGAAAATCTATAAAACAAATTTGGGTAGACAGATGGGGGTAGCTGTGTGCTGGCGTCTGTACATAAAACTATAGACTACTAGGTACTAGGTTTGAGCTTCGTACAGGAAAGTCTCTTTGTCAAGACAGTTAAAAATAGCTACACTCGCAACTATGCAATTAACGCGCTCTTGTGTTTGTTCGGATAGACTTTTTTTTTTTTGACTTGACGCTATAGTTAGCCTAGGAGTCTTTCACTACTTCACCGGACTATAGAGGCGAGCAGAGGGCTCAAGCCGTCTAGCAATTAAGTAACCCGCGCCGGAGGGCACCCCCTGTGGGGTTCGAACCTCGACTCTGGGCGATTACTGGCGGAGAGAGGGCAAGATCATCATTTTAGGGAGTTTTGTGCAACTTTCGCTCTACGTTAATGACATGACGCGGCCCCCTCCGCGTTGAGGGGGCTTTTTATCGATACGAACAGATAGAGACTGCACCGCAAAATAAAACGTACTTTATACCTGGTAGAAAGTGTAATACTCAACTCAAACACAGCGCAGATCTAAATATCACTTCTTTTAGAAATACTTATGTATAGTTAAGTATTAGTTACATATTAATGCAAACATGTTCTGAATACAAGCGGTTTTTTAAGTCTTCGTGAAGGAAAACCTTATTTATTTTGTTCAACAAAAACTTTTCAGACACATACATATCTAGGGACGCAATAGGGTCACGCGTAGATTTTGTTTTGAAGTGAAACTTTTTTAGATCGCCTCAAATTGTTTCGTCCATTTGTCGCATGTCGCCTTACAACCGGCCACGGCCTATATGGCGGCGCCCATGGCCCATATCATTTGTGCAAGTGCTCCACGGTATTTGTGTTTTGATATAAATTGTAGTTCATTATTTCGTAGACTTGATTATGACAGTAAACGATACAGCTAGTGATTCAGTTTAATATGTTAACGAAGGAAAAACTAAGAATAATGCGAGAACTTATTAGATACTAGCTGTGCCCGCGACTTCGTCCGCGTGTTAATTAGTTTATTTCGTTATTTTAGTAAAATAAAAACTTTTTCTAAAATAAAAGTAGCCTAAGTTACTCCTTATTACATCAGCTATCTGCCAATAAAAGTCCCGTCAAAATCGGTCCAGCCATTTCAGAGATTAGCCGGAACAAACAGACAGACAGACAGACAAAAATTGTAAAAAATGTTATTTTGGTGTATGTACCGTATGTATTCATATTTATGAAGTAAAAACCGGCTATTTCAATATTACAAACAGACACTCCAATTTTATTTATTTGTATAGATTATAAGGATTGTTTGACATTGAAAGAATATTGTTATATTAGGTCTTTACCTATGAAATTGCCGTTCTGCAGTACTGGCCATTTCAAATCAAAATAATTTTTGTTTGGCTAAGAATTCTAATTTCAAATTAATTTTATTTTAAAAACATGGATTCTTTTTTCCAAAAGTAGTCATTTCTTTATTGATTAGTGTTACATTTTCATCGCATTTCAATCTTTTTCGTCATCATGGATACGTTAAAAATTCGAGTAATTATGGAATATGAGTACCGTCGTGGCAGCAACGCGGCACAAGCGGCACGCAACATCAACGACGTTTACGGAGCTAACACTACAAACCAACGCACCACCTGTTATTGGTTTGCTCGCTTCCGTTCTGGAAATTTCGACCTGAAAAATGAACCTCGCGGTCGTCCGAAGACTTTGGTCGACAATGACGAATTAAAGGCGGTTGTGGAAGCTGATGATACACAATCTACGGCTGAATTAGCAGCAGCTTTCGACGTTAGCGTCAAAACAATATTGGTCCATTTGCGTCAAATTGGCAAGGTAAAAAAGCTTGACAAATGGGTGCCCCACGAACTCAATGATCGCCAGCGCGAAGTACGCGTCGAGACGTGCCTTGCACTGCTCAACAGACACACAAATGAAGGAATTTTGAACCGCATTGTTACCTGCGATGAAAAATGGATTCTGTTTGATAACCGCAAGCGCTCAGCAAGTTGGTTGGATCCTGGTTCAGCACCTAAACAATGCCCTAAACGAAAACTTACCCCTAGAAAAGTGATGGTCACTGTTTGGTGGTCTAGCGCCGGTGTGATTCATCACAGCTTCTTACCAAACGGGGTGAGCATTACTGCAGATGTGTACTGTGAAGAACTGAGCACAATGATGGAGAAGCTGGCGCATCTCCAACCAGCATTGGTCAATCGCTCGTCTCCGCTGCTCCTGCACGACAACGCGCGACCTCATACTGCACAGCAGACGGTCTCCAAGTTGCAAGAACTGGGGTTGGAAGCTCTCCGTCATCCGCCCTACTCACCAGACCTTGCGCCTACAGACTACTACTTTTTCCAGAATTTGGATAACTTCTTGGCGGGAAAAAAATTCAATACCCGAGAGGCAGTACAAAATGCCTTTGAAGAATTTGTTGCCTCCCGTCCAGCTGATTTCTTTAAGAAGGGCATCAATAAACTGCCACTGCGATGGCAAAGATGCATTGATTGCATGGGTGATTACTTCGATTAATACAAATAAAAAAATTCATAAAAAAAATTCGTTTAAATTTTTTCATACAAAACGGCAATTTCATAGGTAAAGACCTATTATTAGGAGAAATTGGTATACATTATTTTTAGTAAATTTTCCAAAGAATATTTAACTTGATTGCTTGCAGGAACTCTTAAATTGTAGGTTATTGATTTTTGAGAACATTTGATTTGATTATTTAATATTCGTAACCGTGAAGCAACATTTGAACGCAAGCGAGCTGGCGGGCAGGCATTAAATTGCAAATAGCGTTATCAGAAAATTTTGACTTTCCCACGCAGTCACGACTGCAAGCAATCAACACATATGCAGTTTACTAACCTAAACAACTAACTTATCCTACTAATATTATAAATGTGAAATCTTCTATGTTCGTCTGTAACTTAAGAACGGGCGAATACAAGTTACATTGAAGATTGGTTATACCCGGCATTGAGTTAAGTTTATATCAATGATACCCGGAATTAACACAGCTAATTTGGAAAACTGTTTGTTTGTTGTCTGTTTGTTCTTCTCACCTGAAAAATGGAGGTATTTCTTAGCATAATGTAACAAAAGATAACAATCCTCGAGGTAAATTGATCGTTTTCAACCGTAGGAACCTCCTGCATTGCAAATGATATTGACCGAGTGCTTCTCGTTATAACAACTTCAAAGAAAACGAAACCATTATAAATTTAAATATTCCAAGGATCCACTGATTTTTTTTTATCATTCCTTTGATAAAAGGGTTCAGTTACAAATGAAATATCTGAATCCATTCCTAACGACCGCAGATAATTTGTCAAACTCTTTGTGTCGCCGTTTTTGTACGACGATGTCTGTGAAACTGGGCCGTAGAAGATTTGTAGGTTGTACACACATTTCCAGTATAAACTGATCCCGCGTTGTATAGAATTTCTATACAACGAGAGGTCAGCTATTATTGGAAAGCTATAGCGTGATATGTAGCCGAGTGTACGAGTATTTCTATATTTATACAGGTCGTGTCAGTAGTGGAGCCTGGCGGAACGCAGAATTGCTTTAAAAAAAATTGTAACCTATATTTATTTTCGCAACACAAATAAGGGTTATTGAGCTCTAATCGGTCATTGCCTATGTCACTCTGTTGATTGGTTTTTAGCTCTTATTACAACAAAATAGAGTTTAAAATGAATATTATTCATATTCTTGGATATTATTCACACATGGCCATTTGATCTCAAACTAAGCAGAGCTTGTACTATGGAAATCAGATAACTGATATACTACCTATTCTTTTGTAAATACGTGCTAATTAGATAATTACAGCCAGACACAGGACAAACAGACATGTCATGCACACAAATATCTGTCCTGGATGGGAATCCATGACCTGCGGCGTGAAAGGCACTACCAACATGGCATCTACCAACCTCGCCAACTGGTCCGTCATATGAAAATCTCAAAATGAGCTGGTAACTATTATACCATTGCCTTTTTTTGCATGGATGGCAAACGAGCAAGTGGGTCACCTGATGGTAAGTGATCACCACCGCCCAAGTACACTCGCTACACCAGAGGAGCCACAAGCGCTTTGCCGGCCTTTAAGAAAAGAATAGGCTCGCTACTTGAAGGTTGCCATGTCATACCGGAACGGAAACACCTCCGCAGCTAATTGATTGTCCAATTAAGGATTACATAACAGGCGTATGCAAAAAATAAGAAATTAGTGCCAAGCTGAAACCCAACATTGTGAGAGACAGGTGCCCATTGTAGATTTAAAATAAAACCTGTACTACAAGTCATCGAAATTAAATATAAATTAACCTAACTGTTAGAAAACCACCAACTCAAACTATAATTACATCATTTTGGAAAAGAGGTCTTACAATGCTGGACCGATATTAACCAAACATAGCTAACAACCACCGCAAGGCAACTGGCTTACAAAGGAAAAAAACCGCATCAAAATCGATCTATCTCTATCTATATATCTAGACACACACACCACCCACACAGACAGACAGACATCGATGTCAAACTTACAACAACCCACTATTTGCGTCGGGGATTAAGATTGTGTCCAATGGTGGCTTCTTACTTGCATTTTGTGGATTCTCGGAGGGCATTAAATTTAGCCCAACGATACACAAATATAGAATTTAAAATTATGACTTGACTAGACGTGCCCCGCGATTTTACATGCGTTAAAAATTTATAGATAGCCTATGTGTTAATCCAGGGTGTCAGCTAACTCCATACCAATTATTTTATTAAAATCGCTCCAGTCGTTTAGACGTGAAGAAGTAACAAACACACTCACAAACTTTCGCCTTTATAATATTAGTGTGATAAGCTTGAGTTCGATTTTATAGCCTGCATATAAGTTGGGTATTATTTATTTCGCTCGAGTATTCGAGCTCGAGAATAATTGGGTTAAACCGAATTCCGAATGTCATAACAAATGGATGGAATGCAGCCCGTAACGAATACTTGTGCGGGTGTGTGACATTTCATATATTTTTGTTGGTTTGCTACTTTTTGAATACTAGAAGCTGAAACAGGAAATCAGACCGCTCTAAAAAGTATCCATCATCATCATATTAGCCGATAGACGCCAAAGATCAATTGCCGGTCTTACGCAGTTACACCTGTCCACGGTGGGCATCGGAGACTGTAGAGTGTGCAGATTCTGCAATAACGCAGACGAAACACCTCTGCACCTGCTCTGCCACTGTGAGCCACTGATGCATAAACGTAACACCGTCCTGGGCCAACACTTCTTGCACCAGGACGATGTTATCGATACTCCTGCCAAAAAGATTCTGCAATTTATCTATGTTGCAGGGTTAGGCAGGGAAGTTTAGTTGGAGCGGTGAGCACAATATCATCACTGGACGCAGTGTTACCGGGACCTCCGGGGACTGGAAATAGCCGCCTCCAGAAGAATAAGAATACGCAGTTACGCTACCCGCATCCAGCGGCTACCAGCGACCCTCGCAAGATCATCGGTCCATCTTATAAGGGGCCTGCACATGCTGCTCTTCCGGTTCGTAGCCACCTATTGGGGGCTTAGTTCACAATCTTTGAATTGAAATTTGGTCGTCAGTATGCCACAGAACAGTGTGTAAAGAAGTATTTACTTCCTGCTAATATTATAAATTCTGCTGTGTGGTGACGGCTTCAAATATCAGAATATAATATAATATATAATATATCTAGGAACAATGTCACACAGATCATCCTAGCCCCAAACTAAGCAAAGCTTGTACTATGGGTACCAGGCGACGATATACATACTTATATAGATAGATAAATACTTACATACATAGAAAACATCCATGACTCAGAAACAAATATTCGTGCTCATCACACAATTATTTGCACTTACCGGGATTCGAACCCAGGACCACCAGCTTCGTAGGCAGGAGCACTACCAACTGGGCTACGGTGACCGTCAGAATATCATCACCCCATTTCATCCCGTGGGGCGCGTAGAAGTCGGCCAGAGGGAATATCTACCAGAGGACGGGCAGCAGCTTCCTTCTGTGTACTACGATCATCTTAGTGCGATCGCTGGCCCGCCTGCCAAGCGTGGCGATTATCGCATATCCCCCAAGTAGATTCCTGGTGGGAGGCTTTTGTCCAGCAGTGGACTTTTTACAGCTGTTATGATGAATATTTTAAATGCGAAAGTTTGTGTGTATGGATGTTTGTTACTCTGTCACGAAAATACTACCGAACGGATTTAAATAAAAATAAAATAAAATAAAAAAGGTTTTTATTCACGTAGACTTTAAAAAAGCGCTTGTAAATAGTCAGAACATGTTTGTAGTATTATAGTTGTATACATTATTATTTCTTGTAACATAGATATTTAGGTAGATAGATTTAGGTAGATTTAGGTTTTGATTAAACTTTATAGTAATGTAGCTTATTTGTCAGAATAACGCGCCTAATATGCCTCGTTGGTGCCGCAAAGAATGAGGTCTTGGTGAACCCAAGGTCTTGGTGAACCCAAGACCTGATTCTTTGCGGGTGAACACGGTACCGCTAGACCAACGAGGCATATTAGGCGCGTTATTCTGACAAATAAGCTAATCCCGGTGATTTTGGGACATTTCATTAAAAAGAAAAATTTCTCAGCATCAGCCCGACGTCTGGGAGTTGCCGGTATCATACCCCCATGCCTCAGAGAGCACATAAAGCTGTCGGTTCTGTTCCTGACCTCTTTCCAGTCGTAGCGCTCGGCGTCCCATCGGGTCATGATAGTGATGGAATAGAAAGAGCTCTTGTGTTTGCGCACACACTTGTGCACTATAATATGTCCCGCGCATATTGCTAATCTCCGTTGAGACTGGCCGCTGGGGCCGAAATTCGGCTAGGAAGACATTATTGTTAACACATAGGCTTTATTAAATTTAGCGCAGGTAAAACTCTGGGGCACAGCTAGTACTTCATAAAATTCGCATTTCTTATCGTCGATTTGTTTACTCTATTAAATATTCACCGCACAACTTTCGGTTTCACTTGGCACTGACTTAGCCATATTTTTCCGATACATAAAATATTTTACTTCATCCGCACCGCCAAAGCTTAGTAAAATATGCAAAGATCATTTTTCCTTAAACATAATCTTTAGAACCCTTGCGATATATTTATTTTGTTGTACAGACATCAAGCTACTCCAATCTGCCAAATTTCGCCAATTGAAAGTGAACCTTATGCTTATGTGATAAAGTTGAAAATCTATCAAAGAAATTTGACTTGAATGGGGTAGCTCGATGTGCTGGCGTCTGTATATGAATGTTATCTGAATACAAACTTACATCATGATGATGTAGGAACTCTTTTAGATAATACAAAAGTCTTAGTTGCTAGTTAGTAGGTCATCGTCTGGGCATATCCATAACAGAGCCCCATAATTGTCACTCCGGGATTGAGGTAGACCGTTTAGGTCACCATGTTCTATCTTGCCGCCGCAGTGCAGGGAGGCTTTCACGCCACGCCGCCTTGAATTATTATTATTGCCATTCATTATTTCGAGGTCAGGCGATGCTGTAGCAGAGGCTGCTGAGAGCCCCAAGCAGAGAAAATATGCTCCCATAGGTGAAAGTTATATGTTTGGGGTCGAAACAATGAGTCCTTGGGGCCCTGAAGCATGGTCCATTGTCAGCGAGTTGACGAGACCACTTGTGGAACACTGGCGACCAGAGAGCTGGCACGTACCTCAGCCAACGCATAAGCCTTGCCGCCCAAAGAGTTAACGTCGCTAATTTTTTGGGCAGATGGAGATGGCAGATGGCAGATTTATAATGAAAGTTTTGTTATTAAAATTCACTTTTCGTTTTTGCGGTGATGCGGCGTTAATGGGAGGGAAATCTTATTTCTAGTAATTTGCATATTTGTAGTACGAATTCTAAAACAAGTCACTGAATTTTAATTCAGCATTTTCACTTCTTGATATTTTTGTATTTGCATTATGTACTTGTACTTATTTGTAATTTTAAGGAAGTGGTAAGTATCTTATTTAGATATTCATGGCGCCTTAATAGTCATGTTCCTGGCCACATTTCGCCTGAATCTAATATCCACAATATATTTTGGTGGAAAGTGAATACATAAACACTTTTCCCTCACTAGCATAATCTGTTGTGACGTCAATCCGACACGAACGGGACGAGTTAAGCCGCAAGACCGAGGCTTCAGAGCTCCCCGTGTTGTTACACTTCCGGGGAACTCTCATGGTTACAGAGAATTATTGGAACGAAGTTCCTTATCGCGCATTGCGAAAGGTGGTGCCTCTCTCTCTCTTATAGAAAGCAAGCCTGATATTTTCGTTTCGTCTTTCTATTTCGCATTGAACAGTGTGGTGTCGCGACGATTATTTTTGTTCAATGTATACAGGTTTTTTTTTTAACTTCGTTCTATCCGGGTGTCCCTTGACACCTCTCAAGTTTTTTGTAATATACTGTACTGTAAAATACTGCACGTGTGGCGCAGTGGCTAAGACAGTCGCCTCTTCGTGTCGCGGGTTCGCGGTCACAACTATTTGTGTGACCCATAAATAGTTGTTCTGAGTCTGGAAGTAATTTGTGTCCGTCTATTATATGTTTGTAAAGTACCCCGTGATACAGGGATTAGATTCCCTAGTGCGGCGTGGTCTTACAAAAAACAAGAAATAATAAATCTTTATTTCAATAAAACATAGGTACATCAGAAAATAGTTAATACTACATACAAAAACAACCAAAACCAGGAAAAACACCCAATACTTACTAGTAACTGCTTAGGAGTTTAGTTACTTAGTAAATTTCATATTTCTTATGTTATTAAAATTAAAGTAATTTGAATATAATGGTAAATTCACCAATAAAAATCCTTAAAACAAAACAATCGGTAATTAAAATTACCACTCAACTGACACAAATACAAATACAAATACAAAACTTTTATTGTATCATAACGTTTGGAATGCCTTTATTCGTTATTTCAACAAAGGCGAGCATGAAATGGCCTTGTTTTATTTAAAGTGACGGGTCCCTTGGCGTGATTGGTAGATGCTTGCCTTTCACGCCGCAGGACGTGGGTTCGATACCCAGAACAGATATTGGTGTGCATGAATATGTATGTCTGTTTGTCCTGTGTCTGGGTTTAATAACACTAATATTATAAAAGTGAAAGTTTATGAGTGTGTATGCTTGTTACGTCTTCTCGTCTAAAAGGCTGGAGCGATTTTAATAAAATTTGGTACGGAGTTAGCTGATACTGGTAAAGTTAACGCGGGTAAAACCACAGGTCACAGTTAGTTATCAATATAAGTATAGTATAGTATGTCTGATTTCCATAGTACAAGCTCCGCTTAATTTTGAGATCAGGTGAGGTTTGAGGTCCCAGGATATTATTGGAACGAAGTTCCTTATCGCGCGTTGTGAAAGGGGGCTAGACGCTTTTTGCAGCTGTGCGGCGTAAGTCGTGAGAAGAAAATGGCAGAAAAAGCTGTCTTAGTATTCCGCTATTCCGTTTACTACAAACAATTATTGTTTCATAATCGATTGTGTAATATAAATTTAAGTTGACAAAGAGTATTATTAAATAATAAAAACTTGAGAAACATGCACATGTTTCTCTGTCTGTCTCTCTCTCTCTCTCTCTCTCTCTCTTATAGAAAGCAAGCCAGATATTTTCATTTCTATTTCGCATTGAACAGTGTGGTGTCGCGATGATATTATTTTTGTTGAGTGTATACAGGTTTTT